>CM077160.1:38182802-41141164 GCA_039583875.1 Platanthera guangdongensis | reverse complement strand
TTATGGGGAGTAAGAGATTGTAAGAATTTGAAACTAGTCGGGAGTTTGGGTTCTTCTGTGTAAGTAAGCCCAGTTAGAAGGTGACCGGTAATGGGATGCTGAGGCTTTAGGCCAGTTTTTTCCTTAGTCCTTCACATCAGTCGGAGGTCGAGCTTAGGCCAAGTAGGTGCCGGCTACGCCCCAATTTGTGAACGCTTGTCGGAGTCAAATTTTGGCTTCAACAGTTTCTTCTTCTTCATCAACTTCTGGAGCTGGAAGCGGGGATCAGCCTTGGTCTTTCTGGAGGTGTCTGCCTTCAGAACGACAGATTTCTCTTTAGTGGCAGACCTGGCCTCTTTTCTTCAGCTTTTCTTGTATTGATTTGGAGTTCATAAGACATGAGCTTTCCAAAGAGATTTTGCAGGTCCGTTTCAGCTAGCTTCCTGAACTCCCTGATGGAGCATACCTTGTTATCCCATTTCTTGGTTAGGGATCTCAAGAATTTGTCGTTCAGTTCTCCGTTGGTGAAGACACGGCCATACACCCTTAGGCCATTTACAATTTTGAAGAAGTTCACAAAGGTGTCGGCAATTGTTTCCTTGTTCCTTTGTCGGAACGCTTCATATTTTTGATTGAGAAGGGATCTCCGATCATCCCTTACTTCTTCAGTTCCTTCCATCAAAGTGACTAAGGAATGCCACATCTCCTTAGCTGATTGACAGTGAATCAAATTCTGCAGCATCGAGTCATCGACTGTACTTGCTATAATGTTCTTAGCTTTCTTGTCGAGAGAGACAAGTGCAATCTCGTCTTTGTCGAGATCCATTAGCTTTTTGGGAACTTTCTTGGTAGGATCGATAGTGGATACAGTCATGGGAACGTAAGGACCTTCAACGATCATGAAAATCCTTGGATCCACAGCTTCCATGAAAAATTTTATCCTTTCTTTCCACATGGGAAAGTTATTTTTGTTGAACAGTGGAAGCTTGGCGAAATCTTTGCCCTTGTCCATTTTATGGTAGAATCTTTCAGACAACAGATTTGGATCTGATCAAGGTGTTGACCTTTTGACGATCAACCTGCCTCTGATAACAATTGAAAGAAAACGGTTGTCAACCTAAATCACCTAGAGAGGGGGGGTGAATAGGTGAGTTGTGCGTCTTTTTGCGGAATAAAAAATTTTTTAGAGCACAGCACAGAACGATCTACCAATATCACAGACGACACAAGATCTATAGTGGTTCCCCAACCTTGGGTACATCCACTTTCCCTCACCGATCTAGCAATCAACTAGACTCGGCTACTCCACTATCTCGGATCAAAAATCGATCATACCCTCAGAACAAAGTTCCTACAAACTCGATCCAAACAAAGGGATCTACACCTCGGAAGATAACACTTCCTACAAACTCGGAGTGAAAAACTCCTACACTCGGAGAAGATTTCTCCTACAAGATTAATAAAGTGTTTACAAGAATAGAAACAGTAAATCGCTCAGATCTGAATGAAACGGCCAGGATCTTCTTCTTTTCAACTTTGTAGCACTTTCAGAATTCGGTGAAGAGGTTCTCGGCTTCGATCTGGATTTACTCACTATTACAGAAATCGAGAGAGAATATGATCAGCGAAGTCGATCTCGATCTGTAACTTTCTTCAGAATAGTCCTCTGAAAGTAGAAGCTTTGGCCGGAGAAGAAGGAGGCGGCGGCGGCTTCCGTTTTGCGAAAATCAGAGCGGAGTCGGCTGAAGAATATTTCTCGAAATAGAATGACAAGAAAGCTTGGAGAATACTTAGGGTTTGTCATTTTCTGATAAGACCTTATATAGAAGAGACTAACGGTCATAATCGGTCATAATGATGTACACGTGGACCAATCATGTCGCGTGATTTCAAAATCCCGTCAGAAGAAGGACTTAGTAAAATTTCAGAAACGTTCAGCCATATACACGATAGGTGAATAGCTACTCGAGTAGTTGAATAATACCGAGTACATGAAGGAGAATATACTCGGGTATATAAAGATAGACTACTCGAGTAGGTAGAAATCCACTACTCGAGTAAGCAGAAAGAACTACTCGAGTATGTAGAGTGACTTACTCGAGTACATAAATGATCTACTCGAGTACTGGAAAAACTACTCGAGTATATTATATAAACTACTCGAGTACATGAAGTACTACTCGAGTGGGATACTTAAATAAATTCCGAAGATGTCAGCAAGCACTACTCGAGTAGTTGAACTAAACTACTCGAGAGGAAGTAATCTACTCGAGTAGGTAAAAGATCTACTCGAGTAAAAGACTTAGAAAATTCTGGAGTGGGAAAAATTCAAGATACACGAGTGAAACATGATCTACTCGAGTAGGTATAATGAACTACTCGAGTATGGTTTTATCTACTCGAGTAAGTGAGTATACTTACTCGAGTCCATGACTTAGAAAAAATTTTGAGAGTGAACTCTTTGACACTCGGGTATAAGGAGTAATCTACTCGAGTGTATAAGTATGCTACTCGAGTATATGACTATATCTACTCGAGTAGGTGACTTAGCTACACGAGAGATACAATTAAGTACTCGAGTACAAGGTTCCTTTACTCGAGTAATTTATACCCAAACTACTCGAGTAGTTATATACCTACTCGAGTAAAAGAGTTAGAAAATTTTTGTTGCTGGAAAACTTTTTCTTCCAATGTACTCAACTTCCAAATCTTTTCCCATAGTCCAATAGCTTGAATATGAAGTGTATCCCAATAGAGAGACCACACATGAGTCAACACCTTGGAATATGCAATGAGGGATTACATTGCACAGTTCCTGTGTTTGTTGACCCACTGTGAGCTGACATTGGTCTACACTTCCCAGTGAAATTCCTGCAAACATATAGCTCAAACCAAGCATCAAATACAACTTAATTCATCTTAGTTCCAGGGTGACTTCATCAAATCTGGGTTAATGTGGATGTAATACCCAACAGGTGGTTTAGCGAGATGGCCAATGGTGGAGAGCATGGAGAGTTGGTCGGTAACTCGATGGGAGTTGGTGATCTCGCGCGAGGTGGCAAATTCGTGACCATTGCTGTGTTCGAGGAGTTCGTAAAGTGGATTGATAGGACCATCCTTGCTGGGTTTTCTCATCGTCCTGATGTCATGGCGACCTCCCCCCGTCGCATGACACCGCTGGATGAGGAAGCGTCACCGAGGCGAACTGGGAAGGAGCCCGCTTGGGCAAGAGAGGAGCGACCGATGCAGTCGCGACACCATTCGAAGGGCAGCCAAGGGGTCTATTTTCGAGATCCAATGTTGCCGGCGAGATACCGTGATACTCGCCAGTGGAGCGAGTATGATGTTTCCAGGGAGGATGAAACTCATCACCGCCAGGAAGGGAGGACCTCCTGTGACGAGATCCTTGCCGCCCTCATCCCTGAAGGGTTTAGAGAGCCCCTTCTCGCCTACTATTCAGGCAGAGATGACCCGGTCAGGCATCTTCAGTGGTTTGAAGATGTCGTCTCCATCCGCAACAAGTCTGACACTTTCAAGTGCCGGTTTTTCTCTATTACCCTCAAAGGTAATGCGAGGGACTGGTTTCACCAGCTGCCAGTAGGTTCTATCTACTGTTTCTCTGATCTGCGTCGGGGCCTCATGGCGAGGTTCGCGACATCTAAGAAAAGGAAGAAAGAAGCAACCGCCCTCTTTAAAATCAACCAAGGGCAGCACGAGAGTCTCGACAATTACATAGATCGTTTACAGGAGGAGATCTTGGAGGTAGATAGCTTTACTCTGATGGTGGCCCTAAAGTTCGGGTTGAAGAAGGTTCTTTTCAGCATGGAGATGGGGTCCAACTGTAACAACCCCATCCGTTCATATGATATATTCTAGAAGGTACAGGATGATACCAGAGTAGCGCATCACACCTATCACAAATCATTCTAGCGGAAGCCTAGACTACAACTTGAACTCCTCATGAATGTCCAAACATAAAACTCCACATTTTATATAATATAGGAATGTCTTACAACAAGTCAAAAGAGTTGGCCTTATGGCCTTTACATGGCTTTCACACAGTGGCCTAAAACAATTGGCGCGCAGGCCGGCCACACGAAAAGAAAACACACAACATAACATAGAGCCTTCGAGGGCTCGCAACAGTAGCAGCAACAACAGCAGGAACATCAACCTCTATGCGTCCTGCTCGGCTCTCCAGCACCTGTACAGGGACAATCCACCCAACGGTGGCAAACAAAAGCAACGGTCAGCGTTCAGCTGACCAAATTATAACGACCCTACCCCTTCTCTCGGGGCAGCGGTATTCTTCCCTGCAGGCATAGCAAATCACAAGGATGGCAATATATTATAGCATTAAAATGTGCTGTCATGCACACAAGCCATCACAACTGTTCGCCACCCGGCCCAACGGTCCGTGCACTCAGGGCACATTCTTGGTGTTCCGGCAACTCTCTTGCCCACCACCGTATCAGGGTCATAACCCAACGGTAAAGCTCTTGAGCATTTACTCCATGGCGTGCAGCCGGAGTTAGTCTTCCTACACCGGGATGGCCCGTAGCCCCCCATTGTGTCATTGCGCGTAGGCCAAAGACTCTTGCTATGCGCTCCAACAGACCGCACCTTTTGGTCTCACGTCGGACGGACATAGCGCAGGTCGGATCCTCCACCACCCGTTGCTCAAATCGCCTTGCCTTCTCCGAGTACAGCGTACTCATGGCTATATCAAAGGTGCGGGTCGGTCTCACCAATCCTGTTCTTGGCATTCAAGCCTGGGCATATCTCAATACCCATTTCCTTAGCACAACAGCGGGTCTTTCCTGGGCTTCCCAGTATTCCTGTGACTCTCTTCACAGGTGGACACCGCACAAGCACAAATGTCAGGGTCTTTCCTGGCTATCCTGCTAGTACTTCCTGTTACTCGCTTCACAGGTGGACACCCTACGACATCAATCACAAAAGGTATTTTCCTGGTCACACCAGTACTTCCTGTGCCACATCCACAGGTTAGACCCAAACACATCACATGGCTATTTTTCCTGGGCTACCACCCCAGTACTTCCTGCTACTCCTTTTCGCAGACACAACCCGCAGACTCCTTAACCTATACGTTATCACGGAGTCTTCTCCGGTTCGTATGCAACATCACCAATGCAGACCAACCTGTCCAGATGGGCTTCACACAGCATGCCTATTCCGTACTCCATTTCCGGATCTATATGCTAACAAAGGGGATGTCAAGCATCCACCCAAAGATTTCCAAAATCAGCCACCTCTTGGTGGGGGAAATCACAAAGCTATGCCAAAAAGAAGCCTTCACATGGCTAGGAAGAAGAGTCATTACCCTTGACGATCGCTTCGGTGCCATGGACTCAAAGCTAGCTTGCAAGACTCGCAAGATCGTTTCCTCTGCAATGCCGGCTTCGGAACTCTTGTCGGTAAACCGCAGCACCAGCAGCAGCAGCCCCCCTTTCCTCTTCCTCCTCCTTTCTCTCTCTCTTTCTCTCTTAACTTGAAGAAAGTTCAAGGCCAAGGAAATGAGAATCATTTCTCTGATTTCGGCCTTTAAGAAAAAGAGGAAGAAGCTTCAGCCCTTGGATCCCAGCTGAAGGAATGGACGACCACGATTTTGCCAAAAACACAGATTTTGACCCGACACGGCCTCGGACACGGCCGTGTGCCAGGCCGTGTGCCTCAAGCGGTGGTCAACCGACTTATCTAAACCAGTGACACGCCCATGGAACACGCCCATGTCATGGGCCGTGTCACCAACACGCCTTTGAACACGCCCGTGTTTGTGGCCGTGTACCTGGGCGAAAAAAATCCCAAATCATCCCGAGACTTCACACGGCCTGTGACACGCCCGTGTCCCAGGCCGTGTGCCCTGACACGGTACAAAGACACGCCCTGTCGAAATCCTTCGGCGGGCTGAGTTCGTCGACCCGATTTGACACGCCCTGTGACACGCCCGTGTCACAGGCCGTGTTCAACATCTCGATACTCGACACTCACGTCTCGACACTCAACGATCGTCGAGATAAATTCGTCGAGCATGCGACACGGCCTTGGATACGCCCGTGTCCTGGGCCGTGTGCCTCCTTTCGACACATTGTCGAGCGAAAAATCGTCGAGACAAAGCCCGATCGTCGACACAACCTTGACATGCCCTGCGACACGCCCGTGTCGCAGGCCGTGTCAGCTGACACGCCCTTGTCCCAGGCCGTGTCACCCAAAAATTCCTGTTTCAGAACTTTGGACGGCCACGATTTTGCCAAAAACACAGATTTTGACCCGACACGGCCTCGGACACCGCCGTGTGCCAGGCCGTGTGCCTCAAGCGGTGGTCAACCGACTTATCCAAACCAGTGACACGCCCATGGAACACGCCTGTGTCATGGGTCGTATCACCAACACGCCTTCGAACACGCCCGTGTCTGTGGCCGTGTACCTTGGCGAAAAAAATCCCAAATCATCCCGATACTTCACACGGCCTGTGACACGCTCGTGTCCCAGGCCGTGTGCCCTGACACAGCACAAAGACACGCCCTGTCGAAATCCTTCGGCAGGCTGAGTTCGTCGACCCGATTTGACACGCCCTGTGACACGCCCATGTCACAGGCCGTGTTCAACATCTCGATACTCGACACTCACGTCTCAACACTCAACGATCGTCGAGATAAAGTCGTCGAGCATGCGACACGGCCTTGGACACGCCCGTGTCCTAGGCCATGTGCCTCCTCTCGACACATCGTCGAGCGAAAAATTGTCGAGACAAAACCCGATCGTCGACACAACCTTGACACGCCCTGCGACACGCCCGTGTCGCAGGCCGTGTCAGCTGACACGCCCTGGGACAAGCCCGTGTCCCAGGCCGTGTCACCAAAAAATTCCTGTTTCAGAACTTTGGACTGTTACACCAACCCCCCGAGGTCCTTTGAGGATATGGTGGAGAGGGCGAATAACTTCGTCCGAGGAGTGGAGAAGAATAAAGATTTCTTGCTGCGGCTGGACGGAGATGAACCGTTGGGAAGGTGGAGAGCAGGGCCTTCGGATACGAAGGCTAGGAGGTATCCGGAGAGGCAGGTCGAATGAAGGAAGGAGGAGCCGAGGAGAAGAGAGGAGAAGAGGAAGAGTGAAGAGCCTGAGAGGGTGGAAGAGAGGAGACAGGAGTGGCCTCGAAGGCAGGAGGAGGGGATGCCCGCAGAGGCCCTGACAAGGAGAGGGGAAGATAGGCGATTCCAGTACCCCGAGAATCGCCCCCAGTGGAGGCCACCAGTGAGTCCACACAGTAGGAGATGAGGAATGATAACCGACGGGATGAAGGCTGAGGAGGAGGAAGAACGGAGGCAATGACCATCGCCCGTCAGGGCAACAAGCATCGCCGGAGGGAGAAATGGGCGATGCGACAGGAAGCAAAGATCCCACTTTACTGTGATATCCATCGAGTAGAGGGGAATGAGACGCTGGCTTGCCCAGAGGTCTGGGAAGCGAGGAGGAGGTTGGAAGCAGGAGTTGCGGAGATGGAACAACAGTAGTAGGAGCCCCCGGTGGGGCAAGTGACATTCCAAGATCCGGTGAGGAGGAGGAATGAGGATCGTGTCGACTTGGGAGGTCGCGAAGAGGTGATCCATGGCCAAGGAGGTGGGCACGTCGGGGTGATTAATGGAGGAGCCGGGCTTGGAGCATGCTGCAAGGGAAGTCTCCATCAAATCTACAAGAAGAATTTCGCCTCGACTTCGCAGAACCCGCCGCTGTTGGAAGAGATCACCTTCTCAAAGGAGGATATGCTAGGGAATGAAAACTCCTTCCACGACGCCCTGGTTATTCAAGCTGCCATCAAAGACTTCACCGTCAACCAAATCCTCGCAAATAACGGGAGCTCGGTGAATGTCATTTTAAATAGAACTTTCGTCGGGCTTCAGGTGGAAGCATCTCGAGTCCAGGCTGCAGATGGACCCCTCTTTGGCTTCTCAGGAGAGAAGAAAGAGGTGGAAGGGGCAGTGGAGCTTCTGGTTACTCTTGGTGGGACTTCGATCCGATGACGCTTCGTCATCGTCGATGCGCCAAGTGGATACAACACCATATTCGGGAGGCCCCTCATCAACTATTTCGAGGCCGTTCTGTCGTCTAGTCATCAATGTCTGAAATACTGCCAGGATGATGTCCAAATGAGGATCTGGGGGATCCGAAAGCCTCAAGGGAGGGCTACCTGAATTCTGTCAGTACCATCAGCTAGATGCGGGACGCAGAGAGGTTGGAGGAGCTGCTAGAAAGGGAGAAAGGATTGTATGCTGCTGATGAGATAGAAGAGGTGGAAGTGATCTCCTGAAGAGGAGAGCCTGGTCTGTTGAGGGTTGGAGGATCCCTGCCACTGGAGGGGAAGATAGAGATGGCCGATTGCCTACATGAGAACGTCAACATTTTTGCTTGGAGCGCCACCGAGATTCCAGGGGTTGACGCCGATGTTGCCCGCCATCGCCTCAACCTGGATCCCGCAGTGGCTCCCATTCGTCAGAAGCAGAGGAAGAGCGCTGTCGTGCTGGTTGGTCCGATCAAGGATGAAGTGGAAAAGCTGCTAGAGGCAGGTTTTGTTTCGGAGATCTAGTATCCAGGCTGGGTCTCCAATGTTGTAATGGTGAAGAAGCCCGGAGGGGGCTGACGTCTATGTATTGATTTTTCTATATTGAATAAAGCTTGCCTGAAGGATTGCTACCCCTTGCCTCAAATCGACGCGCTGGTTGTTTCTGCCGCCAGGTTTCCTGTGATGAGTTTTCTTAATGCTTTTTTAGGGTATCACTAGATTCGGATGTATCCCCCCGACTGCCGTGACGTCTCCTTAATAACCAACGATGACTGCTATAGCTATAAGATGATGCCCTTCAGGCTCAAGAATGCAGGCGCAACTTATCAGTGAATGATGGATCAAATCTTCAAGGAACAAAAGGGACGGAACGTAGAAGTATACATGGATGAACTCCTTGTCAAGAGCAAGAGCATCACAGAGCATATAACGGATCTGGTGGAGACCTTCGCCACCCTGAGGAAGTACAAGATGCGACTCAACCTGGACAAATGCATCTTCGGTGTAGGAAGAGGAAAATTTCTAGGTCACCTGCTCACTCTCAGGGGGTGGACCCTATCCCGGAGAAGGTCAATCCATTCTAGAGATGGCGTCCCCGAGAGATCCCAAGGAAGTCCAAAGGTTGACAGGAAGGTTGGCTGACCTTAGTCGTTTTCTATCCAAGGTGGGAGAGAAGTGTTCTCTATTCTTTAAAACTCTTCAGGGGAATCAAAAGTTTGAGTTGACCGCGGAGTGTGAGGAGGCCTTTGAAAAGCTCAAACAGCAGCTAACCCAAGCTCCTCTCCTCCAAGGCCCGCAAGGGGATAAAGACCTATTACTATATCTGGGAGTAGGAGTAGAGGCGGTTAGCTCAGTGTTGGTCAGAGAAGAAGGCAAGAAGCAACTCCCCATCTACTATGTTAGTAGAGTGTTTCAACAGGTAGAAATGAGATATCCTATCCTAGAAAAGTTAGTGTTCGCCTTAGTGGTTTCGGCTCGGAGACTCCGTCCTTATTTTCAGGATCACTCCATAAGGGTCGTCTCCGATCATCCTCTACTTAGTATCCTGGATGGAGTGGAGCATTCAGGCAGGTTGGAAAAGTGGGCGGTGGAGTTTAGTGAGTTCGACATTTCCTATTCACTAAGGGTAGCGATCAAGGCCCAAGTAGTGGAAGACTTCTTGACTGACTTCTCAGCCGAAGTGGGAGGGGATGTGAGCTCTTCTAACTCGGTCACTTGGGAGATGTTCGTGGATGGGGATTTAGGCAGGTATTCCGTGGGAGTCAGAGTAGTGCTAGTGAGCCTACAGGGAACTCAGATCGAGCAGGCCGTCAAGATCCTCTTCCCCATTACAAATAATCAGGCAGAGTACGAAGCCATGCTGTCTGGCTTGCGTCTCGCCAAGGAGCTAGCAATTTGGGATATCGGGGTCTTCACCGACTCGATGGTGGTCGCATCTCAAACCAAGGGGAGTTCGAAGTGCTTGGTCCAGTCCTGCAGAAATACTTGGTCAAAGTGAAATATCTGATCGGAGGATTTCAATCTTTCTTCGTCGAGCATGTACCCCGAGAGGAGAATTCAGAGGTCGATTACCTCGCCAAGTACGGTCCCCGGGCTGGTGGGGACCGTGACCTAACTGTTCCGACCGTCCATTGAAGAGAGGGAGATGATGGAGTTTGAGCAGAGAGATTCGTGGAGGGATCCATTCATTTCTTTCTTGGCAACAGGTCGACTTCCTGCCAATGAGGGATATCCAAGGAAGTTTCATTACAAAGCTGCATATTACTTTCTACAGGAAGGAGAACTCTATCGTAAGACTATCTCAGGCCCTCTGGCCCGGTGCCTGTCGGAGGCAGAAGTTCCTCACATTCTTAAAGAGATTCATTCGGGAGAGTGTGACAGCCACTCAAAAACTCGTACCCTAGAACAAAGAATTTTAAGGCACGGATATTTCCGGCCCACCATTCGAAAGGATGCGGAAGCCTTCTCCAAGAAATGTCTGCAATATCAGCTCTTCGCGCCTCTTCAGTTACAGTCAGCTCAACACTTACGCTCGATTACTACTCCATGACCCTTCTCTATCTAGGGGATGGACTTGATCGATCATTTTCCTCAGACCAGCGGATAGAGGAAGTTCATCCTTGTCATGATCGATTACTTCTCCAAATGGATTGAGGCAAAAGCTCTAACCAAGACCACTTATCAAATTGTAAAGAATTTCATCTGGGGAGAGATTGCATGCAAGTTCGGGATTCCTCTCGCCATCGTCACCGACAATGGTCCGCAGTTTGCAAGCTTGGAGTTAGAGGACTTCTGCAAGCAGGTAGGGACAGATTTTCGATTCGCCTCTGTGCATCATCCTCGCAGCAATGGACAGGTAGAACTGGCCAACAAGTTAATCGTCAACTTACTGAATAAGAAGGTCACCAACTTGAAGGGTAATTGGGCAGAGCAGCTCCCCTCAGTCCTATGGGCTCTGAGAACATCTCCAAACTCAGCTACGGGGGAAAATCCCTTCAAGTTTTCACACGGGTCTGAGGCACTCAAACCGGTGGAGTTTGAGGTTCGGAGACCAAGAGTCATAGAGGCGGGAGATGGCAGCGAAGAATGACGCTTGGAGAATGAAGATGCTCAAAGACTCTCGCTGGATTTCGTTGAAAAACTCCGTGACTTAGCCTCCATCCGCCAGGAGGAAATCAAGCGGCGCATGGCAAAGCACTTCGACAAAAATGCCCGCCTAATACATTTCCTCCCACGAGATCTAGTCATGAAAAAGGTGGACGCTATAGGAAGGGGAGCAACAGTTGGCAAGCTACAACCTAACTGGGAGGGCCCCTTCATCATCCAAGAACCCTTGGCCACTGGAGGATATTATCTTCAAGATCAAGTCGGAGAGCAGCTAAGAGGACTTAGAGCGGGGATGACCTGAAAAGGTTCTATCCCTAGCGGTAACACAATGTTTTCTTTGTAATTTTGATTGCATATATATACAATCAGTGGCAGCCCAATTGTTTCTTTTTGTGCTAATTCATTTCAAGACATCCGAGGCTTTTAGGTTCAGCTCTGTGATCGATCCGTGAAACTGGCTGTCGACCTGTTCCTCGCAAATAGCCCGGTGCGGATGATGAGACGATGCCTCCGTAAGCGCTCTTGTAAGACTGAGCCTCTGCATTAACGACTGAGGTCAGATCCCCCCTTGCATGTCGGCCTAGGTACCCCCGATTGCATCTCTCCTTCGACCGGAGGAACTATCAGGAACAGGTCTGGACGCCAATCTCCCGGATTCGAGGAAGGGCCGGCCTTACTAAGCATACATTTGGGCAACAACACTTCAATTATTTTCAAAGGCAGGAAAGCCTGCCAAGGGGCAAGATAGTCCCAAGGGAAGATGTTAGTCATGAGTGCGTCCTGAAGGACCCTCAAAAGAACATTACCGTTCGCTCATACACTTGCGCTCGTGGCCAGGTAGAATGGCCGAAAGCAATCCGCACCATCGGATCAGGATAAAAGTATTTGACCTGTTTCTTCTGAATAGTCCGGTTCGGATGATTGAATGATGCCTCGGGAAGCGCTCTTGTAAGACTGAGCCTCTGCATTGATGACCGAGGTCAGCTACCCCCCTGCATGTCGGCCTAGGTCCCCCAATTGCATCTCTCCTCTGACTGGAGGAATTATTAGAAACAGGTCTGGACGCCAACCTCCTGATTTGACGAAGAAAGGGTTGTCTATTTATAAACCTTCATCTCCAAACGTTGGTAGGATTAACTCTTTGTGTCACCACTCAAGTAACAGGGCGAAATCACCTCAATTCCGACTGAAGTCCTCGAGTGGCAGTGTCATCGTAAGTCCGAGTTCCTGCACGGGCTCCTCTCTTGCACATCAACCAATGACCTCCTCGAGTGAGACCGAGTTCCTCGTTGGAGTGATGTCGCAGTCCGTGAACCCTGTACGAGCTCCCCTCCTACAGACCGACTACTTGCCTCCCCGAGTCGACTCACACCACTTTAATTGAGCAAGGCTCCTGCGAGTTGTCGACTCCAATAATGATTGAAGTCCTCGAGTGGCAGTGTCATCGTAAGTCTGAGTTCCTGCACAGGCTCCTCTCCTGCACATCGGCCAATGACCTCCTCGAGTGAGACCGAGTTCCTCGTTGGAGTGATTCCATAGTACGTGAACCCTGTACGAGCTCCCCTCCTACATACCAACTACTTGCCTCCCCGAGTCGACTCACACCACTCTAATTGAGCAAGGCTCCTGACAATTGTCAACTCCAACAATGATTGAAGTCCTCGAGTGGCCGTGTCATCGTAAGTCTGAGTTCCTGTACAGGCTCCTCTCCTGCACATCAGCAAACGAACTCCTCGAGTGAGACCGAGTTCCTCGTTGGAGTGATTACGTAGTCCGTGAACCCTGCACGAGCTCCCCTACCATAGACCGATTACTAGCCACCCGAGTCGACTGATTCTCATCCGCAGTTGAGCTTGGATCCTAGTGGATGTCGACTACTTCCCACCACTAGTTGAGCTTGGCTCCTACTGAGTGTCGGCTCTGATCACCAAGCCAATTGGGTTTAGCTCCTACGAGATAAACGATTATGCAGGTGCGAGTATACTATGAAGAGTATGCGAGTAGATACAGATGCGAGCATCAGGGTGCGAACTGTTGGAGCAAGTATACCCGTGCGAGCAATAGCTGCGCGACTACGATCGATGTTAACGTGCAAGTAAGCATACAACGCACACAACCTCTCCGAGCATTTGAGCCTAGCGAGCGCCATCAACCAACGAGCATGCGAGTAAAGAAGAAAATGCAGTTAAAAAATTGTATATATATATTAAAAACTTTACAAGTTGCAAAAATGTGTTGACAATCTTCTGCATGCGAGGATGAAGAAAATCGGCGAGCAACTAGGACTCGTCGTCGCCAGTATCAGGCCGATATTCCTCATCTCCAATGTCGGCGTCCTCCTCTTCCTCGCCGACTTCACCGCTCCCCTCCCCATCAGTACTTTCGCTGCCACTGCTCTACTGCCACTGGCGCTGCTGCTAGAGCCCGATGTCGAGGAAGAGACGCGATTGGGCGAGTTGGATTCCTCTGCGAGTAGTTCATAAATGAGCTTGTCGACGGTGAGCTGCTTATCCCCCTCGATGAGCTGGCCGTTAATCCTCAGCTGAGAAAGCATGATGTTCCTCGCAGCTCACGTTATCTCACGGCGGACTGACGAATTCTCTTCCCAAAGAAGGCGGGTCATCCTCGGGACGCGGCACACCAAGGCAGGGAGCTGAAGAGCTCACACATCCCTCGGGGGAGTCCAAGCGAGTTTCCATATCAGCGGTGCGAACCAGGGCTGCCTCCAGCTCCGCCAAGGTGTTGGTGAATTTCTCCTCGCATTCGGAGAGTTTCTTCGCGGCCTTAATCTCGGCAGCCTACGATAAACATCAGTTAGTCAGCAAAACAAATCCAAGTCCAGATCATCCATATCGCACACGGGGAGACGACTTACCTCGGAGTCCCTCCAGCGAATCGATTGCATGTCGAGATCTATGGCCTTCTTGGTGACGATCTTCAAAGCCTTATGCATCTCCAATAGCTTCCTGGCCGAGTAGTGTCCTAGCTCGACAGTCCACGCGAGCGAGCATGAGGTTTGCTGGGCGAGTACCTCCAAGCTGAGCTCCAGCAGGGACTCAGCGTTAGCTCGCCCGTATAAAGCATGGAGGATGTTGAAGGCCTCCCCCTTGTCCTCCCAATCTGCCAACCAGGAGGGGAGGTTGGTGCTCAGCATCACCAAATGCTCGTCCTCAGACCAGGTCACTATCAGGCGACCATAGGCATCCACCGCTTCTTCCCCAAGATTGAAGTTTTGGTGGAAGGGAGGCGCCCGAGCGTCAAGCAGCGACTCTCGATCGTCGGGCTGGGGAGATGATATTTTGGTCCGCTTGCTCGAAGGGCCCGACGACTTGACTTTCGCCTTCCCTTTGGCGTGTTTCATCTTCTCGCCAACGTCAAATGGAGGGTTGGACTCTGGGAAGGATTTGGCGACTTCCTTCGCCGGAGGAAGCGACTTATCCGGAAGTTCGCACGCCACTGTAAGAGTCGAGCAATATATTAATACCGAGTTCCAATGAATGGGAGCGAGCATGCGAGCAGGTGTAATTCTCGCTCAATCTTACCCTTGCAGGGATGGATCTCGAGGAGTGTGTTAACGTTGAGCCTCCAGTGGATGACGTCAAAACGGCGACCTCGGAAGGACTCGAACAACTGCTCGCGAATACCTTCCAAGATCGGCGGAAGGAAGGCGACATCGGCGGGTTGATGCGGCCTCCCCAGAACGCCCTCGGAGTCACCTTGGACGACGAGTAGTTACTCGCTCCACCTGTGAACTTTGTTCACCATCCCCACCAAGGTGCAGACGTGGCTGCTGAAGTAGACAACCCCCTCGACGATCGCAACAAAGGCGAATATCTTCTGAAAAATGGAGAGGTCGAAGACAACCCTCTCTTCCCGCAGGTAGCAAATGAACACCATGATGATCGCCACTCCATTAGGGTTGATTTGAGCAGGGACGATCCCAAAATACCGCAGGATCTCACGATATTCTGACCAAAAAGGAAGACGCAAGCCGACATCAAAATGTCGGAGTGATAAGACCATAGCACTCTCTATGTAGGTGTTAAGTCGTTTGCTCCGAGTTGGAAGTCTCGCCGAGTAATTATCCGGAAGAAGTCGCTCCCTGAACGTTTCCAGATCTCGCTCTGTCGTGATAGATTTTTTAAAAGCTGCATCGGCAAAATTCGTGGTGTGGGCCTGTCGGCGAGAGCTAGCGTCGTCACCAACCATCTTAGCGAGTTAGCTTGACGAGGAGAGAAGAAAAGGCGAGAATAGAAGGAAGACAGAGACACGCACACACGAGAAGATACTCGCGAGTTGGAGTTAGTAAATCGCAGCAACGTACTTATGGCCTATCTATCCCCTCTATTTATAGGCAGAGGCAATAAGGGGGGGGGGGGTGTATAGCTATTTCGGCAAGTATCATCCTAAGTCGTGACTTAGACAAGTAAACAGATCCCCGACATCAGCCCAATCTCACAACGCAGTAAGAAATCTCGCAAACTCGCCAGAACCTACATAGAACAAGCTCGACATATCACAGAATATGAGAGAGTAGACAACAAATAATGAGAAATAGAAGTCAAGAGCGAGATACAAACTCGCTTATCACAAATTATTGTTTGTTACAATAATCGCCTGAGGCGAGTTCAAATAAAGAAAGAGAATCCTAAGCTCTAGGCGGCCGCTCCGACGGGTATGGATGTCGTCCGGCCCAGCCCATCTCGCGCGCCCGCCGGTAATGATCGGTTGCCAATTCTATCACGTCGTCGCCAAGACGCAGTTGTTCCTCCATCCTCGCCAGTCGACAAGCAGATCCCATGCTCGCACGCATCCCAGTCAACTTGTCGAGAATGAGCTGCAGACGGTGGTCATTCATCGCCATCCGCCGGTCGATCTCGCTGATCATGTGGAAGCGGGCCTCGTAGTTCTCCATGCTGGCCCGAAGTTCTTCCATCCTCGCCATCCTCACCTCCAGAGATGAGAACCGACGATGAGGCTCGCAAATCACTAGCTGGTCGAACTTGCTCTCCAGCTCCAGATAGGCACAAGCAACGACATGACGGTACTCGCTTCCCGACAGCCCGATGACATCGATGAAGGCCGCCCTTGGAGTCGCAGGGTGATCTGTCAAGATAAGAAAAAGGTCGCCATGTCAGAAATCTGCGATTGGCCCACAAGTTAATACAACAGTGACACAAGTTACCGTGACGAGTAGATCGAGACCGCCGAAGAGAATGACCATGACCAGTATGTTCTCGCTGACCCGAGGACAAGCCGCCCGCGCGCTCGGCGGGTTTCCCCTGTCCGTGAACCCCATAATATGGATCCCCTACCCTCGGCGGGAAATAACTTGGCCACAACTTATCCTATTTCTGGGCCAAGGTCTTCGGAGGAGCCGGAGGCTGCGACGAACTCGCCGGCTGATGCAAAGTCTTCAGCAGAGGAGGTGATGAAGGTCGCTACATATCAACTAGTTGCTGAGCGGTCAGAGGAGGTAGAGGCGGTAAAAGATCACTCGCCGCTTACAGAGGAGCGACATTTAGAGGAGGCGGCGACAACAATGGGTTACTCGCCGCTGACAGTGCAGAACCAAGCGCGGTAGTGGAGGTGATCTTGCTCGCCGGAGGGTCCTTCTTTGTCGGAAGGTCCTTGCTCGCCGGAGGGTCCTTCTTCTCCAGAAGGTCCAGAGGGTCTTTGCTCGCCGGATGATTTTTCTTCGCCGTAGGAGTCGGAACTTCCGTTGCTTTCTTAGAGCCGAGATTAATCTGAACCACGTGCGTGGTCCAGAGTGGTTTCTCGACTGCTAGGGCAAACAATGGTGCAGAGTTCAGGGGGGCGGCATTCAGAGCCGCATCAACGACATCTGATGGAGAGTCTGCAGGCAAAGAAAGTGGGTTAGCGAGAAATAAGCGGCGACCAACTGCTTTCGAAAAATGGTTTGGAAAAATGGCTACCTGGCAAGGAGACGACTTCAACCCGCGGCGGCACCGGCGAGTTAGTGACTTCTGGAGTTTTCAGCGGGCTGAGGAGGCTCGAGTCGGGAGAGGCTATGTTGGGGATGTCGTCTAACCCAAGGTCACCAAGGAGCTTCATGGTGCTGGTCGAAGCGGTGACTTGCTCAGGAAGCGGAAGCGGGTCGGTCACCTTGGAGGCTGGTGTATTCTTCGACTTCTTTGTTTTATTCTTTTTGCGGGGGGGGGGGGGGGGGGGGGGGTGGTGGTGGGTGGTGGGGGGTGGGGGGTAAGTCTGCGGTGACATCCTCTTCCCGCGACCTTTTGGGCTTGGCGGTATCGAGAAAGCCAGACAACGCGGCGAGGATATCCTGAAAAAGTTTCTCATTGGCGTTCGACATAGCGTGCGAGCTCAGAAGATCCACCTCAAAAACCAGGCCCCCCTATTTATAGAGTTCGATAAACATTAGTCAAGGGCAAGCAACTCAAATACTTGGCCAAGCAGCTCGCCGAGTAGGCGTTGGATGATTCTTTCCTAGTTCCTACGTCGCTCGAAAAGAGCGGGGATTGTGTACAACCCATATTCGTCGAGGATGGGCCCTACCACATCCAGGTCAGTAGAAGTCAAGGTCAAGTCAAGACAGAAATCAGAGTCAGCGCGCAAGACCGCGGAAGGCCAGGGCGAGTATGGCGAGCTCCCCTTGCATGCTCACTAGGTAGGCGACTAGGCGAGATACTCGTCCAGCACATGCGAGTTTCCCTTTGAAGTCGCCTAGTCGCTAGGAGGTGGGGTATAAATATGACCCCCCCCCCCCCCCCCCCCCCCCCCCCCCCCCCCCCCCCGCCCTTTTGGATTTTCCTATAAATAGGACCCCATGGGTACGAGGTGAGAGACTGAAAATCCTCTGCAGGATACTCGCGAGCTCTCCATCTTGGATACTACCCGATCTTTTGGATACCTTTTTCTTAGAGACCAGGTCGCGACCTTGCGACTTAGTCACCAACTAGTCTCCCTCGTACTAGTTCGACCATTTTTGGTTGAGAAGGTGCTGCTCCTTTCGGGCATCCGGGTACATGGTGGGACCTTCCTGGAGCAACATCTGGGGTCCTATTTACCTTCCTTCTTCATCCTATTCATCCTAGCCGTTTAGTCTTACCCCTGAACCGGTAACTTTAAGTGTCTTGATCCAAATTCTGCGGTCAGAATTTTCCTGGCTTCAACAGTTGTTCTTGCTAGTTTTTCAGAGCCGTCGGGTGAAAAACATAAGCTCTCTCAGTTTTGCAGGAAGATGTCCGCTGCCATTTCTGCTAAAGGATTTCTTCAAGAAGGAAGAAAGTTTTTCACTCAGATAGGTGTCTTGTCTTTGCTGTAAGAGTGTTTTTGATACTTCTTGTCTTCGTCTGTTATTGGGCATGGGAAGAGAGATTAGAGTTTTGTGATGTTTTTCTTGAAGAAAGTTTTACCGTGAGTTCTGAGAGGAAGATTCAATCTGTGAATCCAAAAAGGATCTAGGTTGGAAGAACCTAAAATACTTGTTGTAATCCTTATTATTTCAATAGTGGATTATTTTGTGTGCCCCGCACCGTGATTTTTTCCTCATTAATTGAGAGAGAGTTTTCCAAATAAATTTTATGTTCTCTGGTTGTGATTTTTTTTTGTTTTTTTGTTATTGCTATTGTTTTAATTTGCAAGTCCGATGCACAAGTGCAAGTGGAATATTCTTTTCCAACAGTCCTTGCAAAGATTTGACTCAACATGTGCTGAGAATCTTAGTCTTATGTTCTAAAGGAAAACAAGATGAGGGGCTTAAATCACAGATGACTCGAGGATATCTTATTTAAGGTATTTGGCTAAAAAATGTGGATTTGCACAAACTGGCCGAAGGGTCTCAACTATAAAAGAATGGACTTGCAATTTGAGGATGATGAAAGCCTATGGGTGGGACACACATCTCTGAAAATGGAAGGGAAGGTCCTTAATTTATTAAAGTTACTGGCGAAATTAGATATTGCTTAAAATTTTATTATTGTAACTTGGAGAATATTGGGGTGATGATTCAATAAGGACCTTTGGATAAAGATTCACGAGAAGCCCGATACTTCAGCTGTGTGCTTGATCATTTTGGTTGACTATGTTTTTTAAGGGGAGTTGTTAAAGACAAATAAAAAATGACAATCCGCAAATCATTGTTAACAACAAACCATACTATTTGAAAATTACTAAATGCAAACAAAACTGTTATAGGCAAACCAATATTATTAACAACAAACCAAATCTAAAATTAAAAATCTTGTCATTTTTTCTAATCGTGATAGTCAATCGCTTCAACATAAGATATCAAAAAGAACAACACTTTGATAATGACTAATCACACCCAAAATCTTAAAATTTCTCTCTAAAATATTTTGCGGGCAAATCGCTATCCTCGGAAGAAGCACATCACTTTTGCAGAAACAATCAAAACACCATACGAAACCCTCATTTGTACCCTCTCCAAGATCCTCGCCTAAATCCTCGAAGAAGAAGAATGTTCTCGTTGATCTAAGAACTCAGGAAATGTCAGACCCCACTGCGCATCTAGCTTCAGTAGTGACAAATACCAGCATGGTGATGAGATGAAAGTGGATATTGCAAGCATTGATGTGAAAACTCCCTGGGAGCTTGATAGATTTATCACAAATTATAATGAGTTTGAGCAAGAACAAGCAAAAAAGAAAAGCTAGTTGTTCTAGCAAAAACTGTAATTGATGTAATTATTTCTGTTGTGATTGTTATGTTGATCAATTTCATGTGTAAATGAAGTATTTTAGAGTAATATCTATTTTAGTATTTTACGTTGAATTGGAAAAAATGACAAAAACATTAATTTTTGATTTGGTTTATTGTTAACAATAATGGTTTACCGTTAACAGATTTGTTTGCACCAAATAATTTCCAAAATGCATGGTTTGTGGTTTGCGGATAGCCATTTTTGATTTGCCTTTAACAATTCCCTTTTTAAGTTAATTGTTGGTGCCACGATTTGGGAGTGAAGGACCGCGATTGTTAGAGAAGCGACGTTAAACAGTATTTCTTGCAGGCGCAGTTCAAACAGCCCCCGCGGAATAATCACGAGATTCCCACGATTTGGAGTTGTTGAATTTTCTCAAAGTGGTCAGCAATGTAGCCTAAAGCCAAATTAATATTCTCAGAACCACCCAGTTCACACTTTGATCATGCGGAAACCCAAGGAGCAAGTTTAACACCAACAACCAATGGAAGAACAAGCAGATCTTTTATCCATTACACTTCTTTACAAAGCGAGGTATACGTAGCGAGACATGATTTCGCTAGTACACAAGCTACAAAACAGAAAGTCCAAAACAAGCCGAGCGAAGAGAACTGCAGACCGCCGAGACCGCCGAGTCCTCCTAGTCGCTTAAACCGCCCGAACTCTAGCTGCTAGCGCCGAATAGAACACAGAGTCCGCCTGAGACCGCGAGGCGGCGCGGACACTCCGTTATTCGCGTACTGCTGATGAACTGACGAACAGACCGCCTACCCTCCTGAGACTGGCGGACAGGTTATTGGAACTTGGCAAAGCTGAAGCAGAGAACTGACAAGCCGCAGAGCGACCTGCTGAGACTGCAGAGACCGCACACTTCCAAGTACTTGACCGAAGTCAAAGCCAAACTCCTGGCTCCTTGAAGCTAGCCGCGCGACCTGCACACAACAAACAGTTAACTCTGATTCAATCTGCACGGACAGAAAAACTGAGAACGCAGCACTTTGACCGAGCCCCCACTTACTGTTCACTCAGTTACTGTAGACGTGTCGGGTGGGGGGGGGGGGGGTTCTATTTATAGGCGAGGTGAGGAATGTGGTCACCTCCCTAGTGGATAGATTCACTGCCCCAGCCTGCGCGCTAACTAAACACCCGTCCACTGAGTTCGCAAGGACTTAGCCGGATTCCAAGGAACAAACTACCAGGAGCAATAGCGATGCACCTTTAGGAGAACTCTCATCAGTCCGCCCAAGCTATGCGGACAAGGCACCAGCCCACAGAGCCCGCAAACACCGCAGGACAGCAACATCCCCCTTCAGTGACTGTCCGTACATACAAGAGGCAGTCCGCACACCACCAGAGCAACGCCTCTATCTGCCACAAGTCCACGACCAAGGGCAGTCTGCCCGGTCAACAACGGACTTGGCGAATATAGCGGACACACTGGTCTTGTCACAGAATGTGACAAAGTCCAGTAAAACACCAAAAAGAATAGCGCGAGCTCGGCGGACATAGCTCCGTCCGCCAATCATCCAAAAAACACAGACCGCCAACACCTCGCCAAAGTAAGGCAGTCCGCAAGCTACTCGCACGTCTGCCCAACGCAACGGCCATCTGCCGGACTCCAAACAACAGTCCGCCACAACAACAACACTGCTGTACTACCAGAGCTCGGCAAGGCCACAACCAAACTCTAAGGCCAGTACGCAACATCGGACACCACAGACTAGCCAGTCCGCCACTCCTCATGTGGATAGAGCACAAAACCAGCTTGTAAACTCAATCTTGCAAACCCGTAAAGCCACAGATCAACCAAGCACTGCCTATAGTCCGCATATCACAGTCCGCTCAGTACGCTTTGCTCGAAGCCCGACGTCCTTGGCCATAGACCAACTAGTCCTCATAGCAGACTGCACTGGCCGCACATTAGGCCGCACAAGACGCTCCTCAAGAACAGCCAAGCTTGCACCCAGAACGCAACCAACAGTCCGCCCATGCCGCAGACACTGACCGCTCAGGCCGCTCTACAAGAACATCCAGGTCCAACCAGACCTATCACCAGGCCGCATAACAGCAGCCCGCCCAGTCCGCCCAGTCCGCCTCATCAACCACTTTCACTTCACAAATTTTAACACTCCCCCTTGAAGTGAGAAGTGGTGATCAAGCCCAACAAGCTGCGCAACCGCTCAAAAGGCCCCTTCGACAGTGGCTTCGTGAAGATGTCAACAAGATTATCTTCACTCCGAACATGCCCGACCAGAAGAGATTCCTCCAACACCTTCTCCCTTATGAAGTGGTGATCAATCTCAATATGCTTGGTCCTAGCTTGATACACTGAATTGTTTACCAGCTTGAGAGCACTCTCATTGTCACCCCGGAGTAAAGTTGGCCCTTGCAATTCTTCATGCACATCCTCTATAAGCCTCCTCAACTAGATGGCTTCCCGAGCAGCCAAAGCCGAAGCCTTATACTCTGCCTCCGTAGTTGAGGCGGACACCGAGTCCTGCTTCTTGCTACACCACGAGATGCTAGCTGATCCGCAAGTGAACACATAACCTGAAGTTGACCTTCGATCATCTGAATCACTGCCATAGTCAGCATCCGTGTACCTAAGCAAGGCAAAATACGAGTCCCTTTTATAGAGAATCCCCATGTCAGAAGTTGTCTTGACATACTTCAGAATATTCTTAGCTGCCACTAGATGAGACTTCCTTGGTTCAGCCATAAACCGACTTACTCGGCCAACAGCATAAGCAATGTCTGGCCTTGTAATCGTCAGGTAGATTAAGCTTCGAACAAGAGCTCTGAACACCAAGGGGCCAGAAAGAATCCTTCCCTCATCTCGCCGAAGCTTCAGCCCATGTTCTAGTGGAGTAGAGCAGCTCTTCCCTTCTACCATGCCGAACCGCTTCACAATGCGATTTGCATATCCTCTTTGGCAAATGAGTATACCACTCTTCTTCCTCTCCACTTCAAGACCGAGAAAGTGATGAAGCTCTCCCAAGTTCTTCATCTCGAAGCGTATAGCAAGCTCAGCCCTGAGCCTAGCTACTTTCTCCTCCAAATTTCCTATGATGATCATGTCATCCACATATAGCAGGACCAAAACTTGAAGCTCCGCCTTCTTCTTGACGAACAAGCTAGAATCTGAGTTTGAAGCAAGGTATCTGCAAAATTGGAGATATTCTGCAATCTTCCCATACCAAGCTCTAGGAGCTTGCTTCAACCCATAGAGAGCTTTCCTGAGTTTGCAGACATAGTCCGGATGATCTTCAGAAACAAATCCAAGTGGCTGATCCATGAAGATGTCTTTGTCAATTTCTCCTTAAATAAAAGCATTCTTCACATCAAGCTGCCACATCCTCCAACCCTTGCTAGCAGCCAAGGAGATCACCACTCTAACTGAAGTCATCTTGGCAACTGGACTAAATGTCTCCTCATAGTCTTCTCCATACTACTGTGAGAATCCTCGAGCAACCAGGCGAGCTTTGTATCTATTAATGCTCCCATCAACCTTCTTCTTCAACTTAAACACCCACTTGTAAGTCACCGGAGTAATGCCATCAACCTTGGGCACAAGATCCCAGGTTTCATTCTTCTTGAGAGCAGCAATCTCTTCCTTTATGGCATCTTCCCACTCCTTAACTCCAGTGGCCTCATTGAAGTTTGCAGGCTCTCGCTCATCCAGAGGACCTGCAAAGAAGCAGGAGACAAAACTCACTGCGTTCCCATCACAGTACCGAGCAGGTGGCCTGATAGTTCTCTTTGACCTTCGCAAGGCCTGCTCCTTGCTTACTACCTCCGTTGCTTCTTCAGGCTCAACTCCTACTTGGGGCAAGCTTTGAGCAGTGTTCCCCATGCTTCCTGAGCCAGAAGGCTCAACCTCAGAGTTTGAAGCAACAGGAGCTGCTGGTGAAACAACAAACTCCTCTTCCAGAACTTCAGCAACCACCCTTTGTTCTTTATCAACCTTGCTTTCTGGTAGATCAACCGACCCACCTCCATACGACGTCAGCTCGTCAAATACAACATCTCTTGACACAACAGACTTCTTCGTCGCAGGATCCATGCATTTCCATCCCTTCTTCCGCTCATCGTAGCCAACAAAGACAAGCTTCCTTGCCTTTGCATCCAGCTTAGTCAGTGAAGCATCCGGGACATGCACATAACAAGTTGAACCGAACACCTGAAGGTGTTTCACACTAGGCTTCTCCTTCAGCAACAACTCAAAAGGAGTCTTCATGTTGATCGGGCTAAGCGGCATCCGGTTGATGACATAAGAAGCACAAGACATCCCCTCCGCCAAAAAGGACCTTGGAATGTCTTTCGCATGTAGCCAGCATTTGCAAGTCTCCATCAGATGACGGATATTCCGGTCCACTACTCCATTTTGTTGTGGAGTATGAGCACAAGTGAGCTCTCATTGGATCCCGTGCTTCCTGCAGAAGTTAGAAAACTCGGAGGAGATAAACTCACCACTGTTGTCTGTTCTAAACTTCTTGATCTGCAAGCCAAGCCGGCCTTCCACCAACTCCTTGAACTCCACAAACAAATGGAAGGCTTCTGACTTCTCCTTTAAGAAATATACCCAAGTGTATCTTGAGTAGTCATCAATTAGCACCAGCATGTATCTGCTCCCACCAAGGCTTGCAGTGATGGTTGGTCCCATCAAGTCTCCATGGATGCACTCCAATGGTCTCTTGCTCCTCGTTTGTGATTTATCAAACGAAAGGCGATGAGCCTTGCCGTACTGACATCCCGCGCAAACGTGACCGTCACCAAAGGAAGATAGCTTAGGCAAGGCTCTTACAAGGTTTCTGTTAGCCATAACTTTCAACTTCTCCATTTCTACATGCCCCAGCCTTTCATGCCATAGAGCCGCGCTATCGTTTTCTCTCATCCGATCAACATAAGAGTTAGTAGCAAGAACAAACAAGTTCTTCACTCTCCTCCCAACATGAGGAACATCAGCCATAACCGCTGATACGTTGCGAAGGAACTTCACTTCTGTTGGCCCAAACAGAACGTGATAACCCGCGTCTACCGCATTGGTCACCGAGAAGAGGTTCTTCTTCATGCCCGGTACGTGATACACACTCCTTAACGTGAGTGGCCCCTTATCACTATCCAACGACACAACACCCTCCTTCTCTACTGCAAAAACAGTATTATCAGCAGTTATAATAGCTTCATTACCTGAGTAGGCTTGCAGAGAAGAGAACTTCGACTTGTCTCCGGTGAGGTGATGACCACACCCGGAGTCCACGATCCAATCATCGTTGAAGTCAACAGCGGACAGGGCACGGACACAAGTGCCCGTCATGAAAGCTCCGCCCCATTCAGCTTCCTCACTCTTAAAGTGAGCTTCCTCCTTACCAGCAACATGCCCAAGCTGCAGTTTAACCTTGCAGTCCTGCTTGAAGTGTCCTCGTTGATGACACCTGTAACACTTCAGGTTCTTCTTCCAGTCCTTCTTAGGAGCAGTGTTGCTCTCTGCCTGATAAGAAGTTGAAGGCTCATTCTTAGCAGTGACTTGCTTCTTCTTCCCTTCCCATCTCTTCTTCTTATTGCCCGTGAAGAGAGCTTCACTGCTTTCCTCAGAGACAGTTTCTCCAGCCATCTGTCTTGCCAAGCTTTCCTGTGAAGCAAGCAGATTCTCAAGCTCCAGCAAAGATGGTTGAGTAGCCCAGCCTTGAACTGATGTCACAAAAGCAACATATTCCTTCCGCAAGCCGCGAATTATGTGCCTTTTAAACTTAGCCTCAGAGATAGGCTCATCAGGATCAAGCGCTGATATCTCTGCACACAGACTCTTCATCTTCAAGAAGTATTTCAAGATAGTCAGGTCTCCTTGAGTTGTCCTGGCCAACTCATTATCCAGAAACTGAAGTCTAGCCACATTCTTCCTATTGAACAACTCATCAATGGTTGTCCAAATGTCAGCAGCAGACTCACATCCAATAATGTGATCAAACAGTTCTGGTGAAACAGCTCTCTTGAGAACAAACTCCGCCTTAACATTTGTTTTTCTCCAGAGCATCACCTGCTCAGCAGTTCCGAAAGCAGCAGTCACTTCCTGTCTATCGTCACCACCGACGACCTCCCATGGCTCCTCACCAAGAAGATAACTCTTCATGCACGACTTCCACTTCTTGAAGTTAGTCGGCGTTAAGAGTTCAATGCCAAGATCTCTTGCATAATTCCCTTCCATTGCAACAACTATTGGTTAACAACCTTCCAGAAGCACAGAGCAGCAACACAGGTTGATCACCACTCAAGAACAGAGCAACAACACTGGTTGAACAACGCTTAAGCAACTGAACCTCCCTCTGATACCATGTTGAATTTTCTCAAAGTGGTCAGCAATATAGCATGAAGTCAAATTAATATTCTCAGAACTACCCAGTTCACACTTTAATCATGCGGAAACCCAAGGAGCAAGTTTAACACCAACAACCAATGGAAGCACAAGCAGATCTTTTATTCATTACACTTCTTTACAAGGCTAGGTATACGTAGCGAGACATGATTTCGCTAGTACACAAGCTACAAAACAGAAAGTCCAAAACAAGCCGAGCGAACAGAACTGTAGACCGCCGAGACCGCCGAGTCCGCCTAGTCGCTGAAACCGCCCGAACTCTAGCTGCTAGCGCCGAATAGAACACGGAGTCCGCCTAAGAACGCGAGGCCGCGCGGACACTCCGTTATTCGCGTACTGCTGATGAACTGATGAACAGACCGCCTACCCGCCTGAGACTGGCGGACAGGTTATTGGAACTTGGCAAAGCTGAAGCAGAGAACTGACAAGCCGCAGAGCGACCTGCTGAGACCGCAGAGACCGCACACTTCCAAGTACTTGACCGAAGTCAAAGCCAAACTCCTGGCTCCTTGAAGCTAGCCGCGCGACCTGCACACAACAAACAGTTAACTCTGATTCAATCCGCGCGGACAGAAAAACTGAGACCGCAACACTTTTACCGAGCCTCCACTTACTGTTCACTCAGTTACTGTAGACGTGTCGGGGGGTTCTATTTATAGGCGAGGTGAGGAGTGTGATCACCTCCCTACTTGGCAAAGCTGAAACAGAGAACTGACAAGCCGCAGAGCGACCTCCTTACAATGATTTATTACCCACACGAGGAACTTATGATCATTTAAATTATCGAGGGATCTTCCAAACCTTTAATATAGGATAGAGATTAATTTACTATTTAAGGTATATTTAGCACATTAATATGTACATGAACACTACCGATGCGTCATTATCATTTATCAACATCAATTGAATGCATATCATTTGCAGAATTAGAGATGCTTGTGAGTCAAAATATATGGCATCAAATTCATTGCTTCAGCACATATTTATTTGTGCTTAAATGCTTTTCAATGCGATAGTCATTATGTTATTCAGATGAAAGGCTTTACCGCGGAATTATCTTTTAGGTTCAAAGATATAAATAAACCTAGAAATCCTCTGTCCAATGTTTGTCTCACCATAGGTTTTGAGATTGAGCATTAACCGTGTGTTTTCACAACAACGCTTGTTTTCGCCGGACGAATATTTTCTTGGATGTATATTTTTGTCAAGGTGCACATTTTCACATAAAGAGCATTTTTCGTCGAGAGCATACTTTTCTCCCGGGGCACACTTTTTTCTCAGGGCACAAAAGTTTTGTTTGACACGCATTTGGTGCCCAGGCTTGCATTTTTTGTCAGGCACGTATTTTTCGCCCATGCGTCCTTTTTTGCCCGCGCTCCTATTTTTTTGCTCGGGCGCATAAATTTTTGCGCAGACACGCATTTTTAATTCCGAACATGCATTTTTCGCTCGGAGCGTTTTTTTGCCCATGGTAGCATTTTTCCTCCTGCCCGCACATTTTTCACTCGGACGCTCTTTCTTTTGCTTGGGCGCGTAATATTTCGCCCATTTGCGCTTTTTTCGGCCGAGACATAGTTTTGTTACCCGGGGCATTTTTGGCCCAGGTGGGTTTTTTTGCTAGGGTGTACATTTTTTGTCCGGGCACGTATTTTTTGCCTCATCGCGCATTTTTCGCATAGAGCGCATTTTCGCCCGAGAACTCATTTTTCCCTTTGCCGTGCATTTTTTTTCCTTGGCGCCCCTTTTTGCTCAAGAGCCCTTTTTCGCTCGGGTGTGCATTTTTCACCAGGGCACATATATTTCGCCCGGGGCACATTTTTGCCCCGGAGCACTTTTTGCCCCCTAGCTGCTCATTTTTCAGCTGTGCACACATTTTTCGTCCGGACTCGCATTTTTCGCTAGGGCGGGCATTGTTTCGCCCGAGCATGCATTTTTTCACTTGGGCGCGCAATTTTTTCCCGAGCGCGCATTTTTTGCCACCCGATAAAAAATTCTCCCGTGCGTGTTCTTTTTCGACCCGGTCGTGCATTTTTACCAAGAGCGTATAATGTTTTGCATGAGAGCTCATTTTTCGGACGAGAGCGTATTTTTCGCCCGAGCACAAATTTTTCGCTCGGGCACAAATTTTTCCTCCCAAGTTCACATTTTTTGACATGCACACATTTTCGGACTGGATGCACATTTTCCTCCGAAGCGTGCAATTTTCCGCTTAAGCGCACATTTTCTTCCAAGTATGCATTTTTCGTCCTAATGCGTATTTTTCGCCGGGGAGTGCATTTTTTGGTAGGGTGCCCTTTTTTCTCCCCGGGGCCCTTTTCGCTCCTACACCCTTTTTCTCTAAGGCGCCCTTTTTCTGCCCAAGCATGCAAATTTCACTCAGGGCACATTTTTCGGATGGATGTGCAATTTTTAGCCCGGGCGCACAATTTCTGCCCGAGGGAGCATATTCCCCTAGAGCGCATATTTTTCAGCCCGAGCTCGTTGTTTTTTGCTCGGGCACACATTTGTTCCCGTGAGCGGGCATTTTTCGCCTGAGCTCCCCTTTTTTTCCAAGGGCACTTTTTGTTTGGGCACCCTTTTTCGCCCAATCCCCCTTTTGTTTCCCAAGCAGACGTTTTTCTCCTAAGCACACTTTTGTACCCGCCTTTTGTCATCCAGGGGCTTGTTTTTCACCCGGGCGCGGTCTCTCCAGCTTGTGTGGCCTCTCAAACTCTTTCATCATCATAGCTAACTCTTCAGACTCAAGTGTTTAAGCTCCTTCCTCAATTATCCCTCCTTTGGGAAATGATTTCTTAAGGTCTCATGGTTCCTCGAGTTCCTTGCGGATTACAACTATTCTATTAGATGGAACCAATTACCTTGAGTGGTTTTGCACATGACAATATGTTATCCGCAACAATAAGTTCTATGGGTACTTCGACAGGACGATTGTTCACCCTCACAGTACTAATCTGGGTTAGAGAAAGTGGAACACTGACAATTCCAGGGGTGTCTCGTAGTTGCTTCACTCCATGTACCACTTACTCTATCGTAGCTATATGTGATGGACTCGGCCTTTGATATCTGTACTTAGGTTCGTTAGACTTATTCACAACTAGGTAGTTATACTCAGATATACAAGCTCACTCGACGTCTCATTGAACTCAAGCAAGGCATTTATTTCGTATATGCTGACTATTCCGAGGTCAAACGCCTATTCCAAGAGTTGGACAACTTTGAATACCTCACTGCCGTTTTCAAATCTGATGCTTGGGCTTTAACCAAGGAAAACCATAATTGTCTCCATGTATTCCTCATGTGTCTTAATATGGAGTTCAACATGGTGCGAACTAATGTCTTGAACCGACCACTACTAGAAAAAAGAGTACTAACTACATTTATTTTTGCCATGTCCAAAAACCTTGGCCAAAACAATAGTATTAGCCATGATTGCAAAACCATGACAAATAGTAAGGATTTATCCACAAATGCAAAATACCGTGGCTATTACTTAAGCATTATCCACATAAATAAAAAAACGTGGCTAATATCCAAGTATTAGCCACAACATAACCCTAAATGCACGTTTTTCTGAAATAAGAGTGGCTCGGTTTTAATTTCCCCCCTTTAGTGACTAGCACGAGCCTTCCTCTATCACGTCTTCTCCTGTAGAGTGATTAGGGCACGAGCCGCACCACGCGCTGACACAAGGACATGCACATTAGGATAAGTGGAGCAGCGGACCAGTGGAGCAGTGTGTTAGATCTAGTGGCTAACCTTAGAGGGGAGGGGGTGGATAAAGTTTTTAATTAAATTCAGAATTAAATAAATTTAAGCAGGTCAACTTGTTCTGGAATCTACCGCGTGGCGGTAAGCTACTACCGCACGACGGTAGGTCACAAAAATAATTTCCTGTGAAATTTTGTTTTCTAATTTTCCACACACCCCTTAAAACCCTAGCAACATGCAACCACGAATTCAAGTAGAAATAAACAAAATATAATTTTATTCAAAACAAAAAATAAGGGTTTACAATAATACAACTCGATCTCCGTGACACCAGAGATCGGAGGTGATGAAACAAATAATTCTCATTTGGTTTCTATAGTGACCCTCAACCAGGACCGGTTGGCTCTCTCCTTTTCCTAAGAAGATTGACGTGCCGACTCCTCACCTTCCTCCCAGGAATGGTCTTAGAGCCCACTAGATCTCCCAGATCTATACGTCCTCCCGGGATGATTTTCTATGGAATCCTTCCCAGATTTTGACGACCTCCCCGGTCGATTTTCGTCGTACACAGAACAATTAGAAAAGAGAAAAAGTACAAATAAAGATAAAGAGGTTTGAAACTATTGCTCCCTCAAAGAAGAATTCCTCCGTAGAATGATGCACAATTGATGCTTATGAATTTCGTTCTTATTGCACTCAATCAACTACTGATGGTCGTTGGAGACTTCGCTCTTCAGAGTTATTTAATCACGAACATGAGGGAGAAACTTCACCTTTCTTGAGTGGACACGGTGGTTCACACCAACAAAGGCGGCAACCAAACCCTAGACGTGCAATTCTCCTTCTTGTCTCCTTAGAAAAAGAAACGTGCGATTTTATAGCCTTCTTTTAAATAAGCTACCGTCAACGGCAACGTTAGCGCCCGATGGTAAGTCTTTTTCATGCGGTTTTTCCATCTATCCATTAAATTAGGAAAAATCCTAAATATTATTTTGCCACTTTTAAATATCACGGCGCGGTAAGGCTATCGACTGGCGGTAGCGGTTTCTTCTCAATGCTATTGATTTGACGATCATTGAAATAGCTAGCGCTCGGTGGCAGGACTTGTTAAATTTTCTCAACGTGGTCAGCAAGATAGCCCAAATGCCAAATTAATATCTTCGGAACTACCCAGTTCTCACGTTGAACCAGCAGAAAACCAAGGAACAAAGGTTAATCCCAACAAACAATAGAAGCACAAGCATGTCTTTTATCATTCACTTCTTTACAACACGAGGCATACATAGCGAGACATGATTTCGCTAGTATAACAGCTGTAAATAGAAAGCACCAAAAACCAAGCCGGGCGGACAGCACCGGAGTCCGCCGAGACCGCCGAGGTCGCCGAGGTCGCCGAGTCCGCTGAGATCGCCCAAGCTAAGCTGCAATCTGCCGAATAGCCACGGAGTCCGCCGAAGCCGCGAGGCCGCACGGACACACCGTTATTCGTCTCCTGCTGAACCTGAACTGAGGAACACCCCCTACCCGCCTGAAGCTGGCAGACAGGTTATTGAAGCTGGCAAAGATGAAACAGAGCTGACAAGCCGCAGAGCGACCTCCTGCTGAATCCGCAGAGATCGCACACTTCCAAGTACTTGACAGAAGTCACAGCCAAACTCCTGGCTCCTTGAAGCAACCCGCGCGACCTGCACACAGCAAACGTCAGCACTGAATCAATCCGCGCGGACAGACAAACTCAGACCGCAGCTCCTTGCCCAACCCAACTTACTGTTCACTCAAGTTGCTGTAGACCTGCCAGGGGGGTCCTATTTATAAGCGAGGTGAGGAGTGTGGTCATCGTCCTAGAGATAGAGACACCGCCCCAGCCCGCGCGATAGCAAAACACCATCCGCCGAGTCCGCAAGGACTTAACCGGATACTAAGGAAAACCGCCAGGAGCAAGGCAAACATTGGCGAACCCTCTCCAGTCTGCCCAAGCGATGCAGACAAGGCATCATCCCGCAAAGCTTCCGACCACTGCAGGACAGCAACCCCCTTCAATGGCTGTCCGCACCAACCCGAGGCAGTCCGCAAGACTCACACCTCAATCCGCCACAAGTCCACGACCAAAGGCAGATAGCAACAGTCCGCCCGGTCACAGTGGACTTGGCGGACACCATGAACTTGGCACAAAGTGTGACCAAGTCCAAAACCAACAAGGGCCAATGCGAGCATGGCAGACACAAACTCCCGTCCACCAAACACCTTAGCACAGACCGTCAGCAGTCTGCAAGCTCCTCGCACTCCTGCCCAACGCAGCAGCCAACTCCCGGACTCCAAAACCAGTCCGCCAATAACCTTTACAGCAAAGCACCTGCTGTGCCACCAGAGCTTGACAAGGCCTCAGCCAAGCTCTAAGCCTAGTCCGCAATAGCCCACACCACGGACGCACCAGTCCGCAAGCTTCCCGCGAATATGAGCCAGACCTCCTATCAGCACAAGCTTGCACCACGGCCACTGAGCAATGCACCAGTCCGCAAGCCTCCATCCGCTCAGGCCGCTCCTTGGCAAAGCCAATCAGCAACCACCCTATCCGCAGAAACCAGGCCGCATAGTCCGCGGACTTCATGCAACAACTTGCTCAGAAGACAGCCCGCTTTCCACTAGACCTTCCACCAGGCCGCACATCATAGTCCGCCCAGTCCGCCTAGTCCGCCAAGGCTGTCCGCCCAGGCTGCCCGGCCTGTCCCGTCAACCACTTCCACTTCACAAATTTCAACACTCCCCCTTGAAGTGGGAAGTGGTGACCAAGCCCAACAAGCTGCGTAAGCGTTCAAAGGGCCCCTTCGACAGTGGCTTTGTGAAGATGTCAGCAAGATTATCTTCACTCCAAACATGCCCGACCAGCAGAGACCCCTCCAACACCTTTTCCCTGATGAAGTGGTGATCAATCTCTATATGCTTGGTCCTGGCGTGACACAATGGATTGTTAATCAGTTTGAGAGCACTCTCATTGTCACCTCGGAGTAAAGTAGGCCCTTGTACTTCTTCATGAACATCCTCTATAAGCCTCCTCAACCAAACGGCTTCCCGAGCAGCCAAGGCCGAAGCCTTATACTCCGCCTCCATGGTTGAAACCGACACCGAGTCCTACTTCTTGCTACACCACGAGATGCTAGCTGAGCCGCAAGTGAACACATAACCTGAAGTAGACCTCCGATCATCCGAATCACCGCCATAGTCAGCATCCGTGTACCCGAGCAACGCAAACTCCGAGTCCCTTCTATAGAGGAGTCACATATCAGAAGAAGCCTTGACCTACTTCAGAATACCCTTCGCCGCCACTAGATGAGATTGCCTTGGTTCAGCCATATACCGACTTACTCGGCCAACAGCATAAGCGATATCCGGCCTTGTAATCGTCAGGTAGATCAAGCTCCCAACAAGAGCCCTGAACACCAAGGGATCATGAAGAACCCTTCCATCATCTCGTCGAAGCTTTAGCCCAGATTACAGTAGAGTAGAGCACTTCTTCCCTTCGCCCATGCCGAACCACTTCACAATGCGATCAACATACCCTTTCTAGCAAATGAGAACCCCGCACTCCTTCCTCTCCACTTCCAGACCGAGAAAGTGATGCAACTCTCCCAAGTCTTTCATCTCGAAGCGTATAGCAAGCTCTGACCTGAGCCTTGCTACTTCCCCCTCCGAGTTCCCTGTGATGATCATGTCATCCACATACAGTAGGACCAAGACTTGTAGATCCCCCTTCTTCTTGACGAACAAGCTTGAATCCGAGTTGGAAGCAAAGTATCCACAGAATTGCAAGTACTCTGCAATCTTCCCATACCACGCTCTAGGAGCTTGCTTCAACCCATAGAGAGCCTTCCTGAGTTTACAGACATAGTTCAGATGCTTTTTAGAGATAAAACCAAGCGGCTGATCCATGAAGATATTCTTGTCAATCTCTCCGTAAAGAAAGGCATTCTTCACATCGAGTTGCCACAACCTCCATCCCTTGCTAGCAGCCAAGGCGATCACCACTCTTACTGAAGTCATCTTCGCAACTGGACTAAATGTCTCCTCATAGTCTTCTCTATACTGCTGTGAGAATCCTCTAGCGACCAGGCGAGCCTTGAACCGATCAATGCTCCCATCAGCCTTCTTCTTCAACTTGTACACCCACTTGCAAGTAACCGGAGTAATGCCATCAACCTTGGGCACAAGGTCCCAGGTTTCATTCTTCTTCAGAGCATCAATCTCTTCTTTCATGGCACCTTCCCACTCCTTCACTCCAGTGGCCTCGTTGAAGTTTGCAGGCTCTCTCTCATCCAGAGGACCTGCAAATAAGCATGAGACAAAGCTCACTGCATTCCCATCAGAGTACCGAGCCGGTGGCTTAACCACCCTCTTCGATCTCTGAAGAAACAGCTCCTTGATCATTGCTTCCGTTGCTTATTCGGGCTCCACTCCTACCTGGGGCAAGCATTGAGCAGTGCTCGCCCTGCTTCCTGAGCCAGAAGGCTCAGCCTTGGAGTTAGAAGCAACAGGAGCTGCTGGTGAAACATCAAGCTCCTCTTCCAAGCCTTCAGCAGCCACCACCGGTGCTTCATCAACCTTGCTACTTCCGGTTAGCTCCACCGAGCCACCTCCATATGACGTCAGCTCGTCAAAGACAACGTCTCTTGACACCACGAACTTCTTTGTCACAGGGTCCGGGTCCATGCATTTCCATCCCTTCTTCCGCTCATCGTAGCCAACAAAGACAAGTTTCCTTGCCTTCACATCCAGCTTTGTCCGTGAAGCATCTGGGACATGCACGTAACAAGTTGAACCGAACACCCTAAGGTGTCCCACACTCGGCTTCTCCTTCAGCAACAGCTCAATATGAGTCTTCATGTTGATTGGGGTGAGTGGCATCCGGTTGATAACATAAGTAGCACAAGACATCCCCTCCGCCCAAAAGGACCTTGGGATATCTTTCGCATGAAGACAGCATTTGCAGGTCTCCGCCAGATGACGGATTTTCCGCTCTGCTACCCCATTTTGTTGTGGAGTGTGAGCACAAGTAAGCTCCAATTGGATCCCGTGCTTCCTGCAGAAGTTAGAAAACTCGGAGGAAATAAATTCACCCCCGTTATCAGTTCTAAGCTTCTTAATCCGCAAGCTAAGCCGGCCTTCTACCAACTCCCAACTCCTTAAACTCCACAAACAAACGGAAGGCTTCCGACTTCTCCTTTAAGAAGTACACCCAAGTATACCTTGAGTAGTCATCAACCAAGACAAGCATGTATCTGCTTCCACCAAGGCTGGCAGTAACCGTCGGTCCTATCAGGTCGTCATGAATACACTCCAATGGTTTCTTGCTCCTTGTTTGTGATTTATCAAACAGAAGGCGATGTGCCTTACTGTATTGACATCCCGCGCAAACATGCCCGTCACCAAAGGAGGACAACTTAGGCAACCCCCTCACCAAACTTCTACTAGCCATTGCCTTCAGCTTGTCCATGTCAACATGCCCCAGCCTCTCATGCCAGATAGCAGCGCTATCATTGGCCCTCATCCTATCAAAATAAGAATTGGTGGCAAGAACAAAAAAGTTCTTCACCCTCCTCCCTACATGAGCAACATCAGCCTTCACCGCTGATACGTTGCGAAGGAACCTCATGTCTGTTGGCCCAAACAGAACGTGATAACCAGCGTCCACCGCATTGGTCACCGAGAAGAGGTTTTTCTTCATGCCCGGCACGTGATACACACTCCTTAATGTGAGTGGCCCCTGATCACTACCCAAAGACACGACCCCCTCTTTCTCTACTGCATAAACAGTATTATCAGCAGTGATAATAGCTTCATTACCTGAGTAAGCCTGCATGGAGGTGAACTTCGATTTGTCTCCGGTGAGGTGATGACCACACCCGGAGTCCACGATCCACTCGCCGTTGAAGTCCTCAGCAGACAAGGCCCGGACACAAGTGCCCGTCATAAAGGCTCCACCCCATTCTGCTTCTTCACTTCTCGAGCAAGCTTCCTCATTTCCCGCAGCATGCCCAGGCTGCAGTTTGACCTTGCAGTCCTGCTTGAAGTGCCCTCGTTGATGACACCGGTAGCACTTCAGGTTCTTCTTCCAGTCCTTAGGAGCATTGCTCATCTCTGGCGGATATGAAGTTGAAGTCTCCTTCTCACCAACGACCTGCACCTTCTTCTTCTTCTTCCCTTCCCATCCTTTCTTCTTGCCTGAGAAGAGAGCTTCGCAGCCTTCCTGATTCAGGTTCACTCCAGCCATCTGCCTTGCTAAGCTCTCCTGTGAGGCAAGCAGATTCTCCAGCTCCAGCAAAGACGGCTGAGTAGCCCACCCTTGAACAGATGTTACAAAGGCCACATATTCCTTCCGCAAGCCGCGGATAATGTGCCTTTTCATCTTCGCCTCAGAGATAGGATCATCAGGATCCAGTGCCGACAGCTCAGTATACAAGCTCTTTATCTTTAAGAAGTACTTGGAGATGGAAAGGTCTCCCTAAGTTGCCCTGGACAACTCATTCTCCAGGAATTGAAGCCACGCCACATTCTTCCTATTGAACAACTCATCAATGGTTGTCCAAATATCAGTAGCCGACTCACACCCAACGATGTGATCAAACAGTTCTGGAGACACGGCTCTCTTCATAATGAACTCCGCCTTAGCATTTGTTCTTCTCCAGAGCCTAACCTGCTCAGCAGTACCGAAAGCAGCAGTGAATTCCTGCCTGTCGTCACCACCGACGACTTCCCACAGCTCCTCGCCAAGAAGATAACTCTTCATGCACGACTTCCACTTTTTGAAGTTAGTCGGCGTTAAGAGTTCAATGCCCAGACCTCTTGCAAAGCTCCCTTCCATTGCAACACCTGTTGGCAACCTTTCAGAAGCTCCGAGCAACAACACAGGTTGATCACCACTCAATCACCGAGTAACAACACTGGATGACTTCCGCTCACGCAACTGAACCTCCCTCTGATACCATGTTAAATTTTCTCAACGTGGTGAGCAAGATAACCCAAACGCCAAATTAATATCTTCGGAACTACCCAGTTCTCACATTGAACCAGCGGAAAACCAAGAAACAAAGGTTAATCCCAACAAACAATAAAAGCACAAGCAGGTCTTTTATCATTCACTTCTTTACAACACGAGGCATACATAGCGAGACATGATTTCGCTAGTATAACAGCTGTAAACAGAAAGCACCAAAAACCAAGCCGGGTGGACAACACCGGAGTCCGCCGAGATCACCGAGGTCGCCGAGTCCGCTGAGATCGCCCAAGCTAAGCTGCAATCCGCCGAATAGCCACGGAGTCCGCCGAAGCCGCGAGGCTGCGCGGACACACCGTTATTCGTCTCCTGCTGAACCTGAACTGAGGAACACCCCCTACCCGTCTGAAGCCGGCGGACAGGTTATTGAAGCTGGCAAAGATGAAATAGAGCTGACAAGCCGCAGAGCGACCTCCTGCTGAATCCGCAGAGACCGCACACTTCCAAGTACTTGACTGAAGTCACAGCCAAACTCCTGGCTCCTTGAAGCAACCCGCGCGACCTGCACACAACAAACGTCAGCACTGAATCAATCCGCGCGGACAGACAAACTCAGACCGCAGCTCCTTGCCCAACCCAACTTACTGTTCACTCAAGTTGCTGTAGACCTGCCAGGGGGGTCCTATTTATAGGCGAGGTGAGGAGTGTGGTCACCGTCCTAGAGATAGAGACACCGCCCCAGCCTGCGCGATAGCAAAACACCGTCCGCCGAGTCCGCAAGGACTTAGCCGGATACCAAGGAAAACCGCCAGGAGCAAGGCAAACATTGGCGAACCCTCTCCAGTCCGCCCAAGCGATGCGGACAAGGCATCAGCCCGCAAAGCTTCCGACCACTGCAGGACAGCAACCCCCTTCAATGGCTGTCTGCACCAACCCGAGGCAGTCCGCAAGACTCATACCTCAATCCGCCACAAGTCCATGACCAAAGGCAGATAGCAACAGTCCGCCCGGTCACAACGGACTTGGCGGACACCATGAACTTGGCACAAAGTGTGACCAAGTCCAAAACCAACAAGGGCCAATGCGAGCATGGCGGACACAAAATCCCGTCCGCCAAACACCTTAGCACAGACCGCCAGCAGTCCGCAAGCTCCTCGCACTCCTGCCCAACGCAGCAGCCAACTCCCGGACTCCAAAACTAGTCCGCCAATAACCTTTACAGCAAAGCACCTGCTGTGCCACCAGAGCTTGACAAGGCCTCAACCAAGCTCTAAGCCCAGTCCGCAATAGCCCACACCGCGGACGCACCAGTCCGCAAGCTTCCCGCGAACATGAGCCAGACCTCCTATCAGCACAAGCTTGCAACACGGCCACTGAGCAATGCACCAGTCCGCAAGCCTCCATCCGCTCAGGCCGCTCCTTGGCAAATCCAATCAGCAACCACCCTATCCGCAGAAACCAGGCCGCATAGTCCGCGGACTTCATGCAACAACTCGCTCAGAAGACAGCCGGCTTTCCACGAGACCTTCCACCAGGCCGCACATCATAGTCCGCCCAGTCCGCCTAGTCCGCCAAGGCTGTCCGCCCAGGCCACCCGGCCTGTCCCGTCAACCACTTCCACTTCACAAATTTCAACAGGACTATCGCCCAACGGTAGGTCATAGAGAGAAATCATTATGCGCTCAGCTTTAATCATACGTCGCTAGCACCAACGGTAGAGCTAACACCCGATGATATGTCACAAAGATTGAAAATCTCATCCTTCATTCCTATAAACCTGCACGCTATACCCAACACAAGTATGATCAAATACAACACATGATTTGATATTGTCAAACTAAAGAGATGCGGACCATAAGTTCTAACAAACTCCCCCTTTTGATAATATCAAATCCCATTCATAAGATATAAATCATTTGTAGCATAGTATCGTGTAATCTAATAGTAAGCATGAAATATAACGTGGTTTATGAATCGTTCAACTAGAGCAGTCTAGATTCAATTTAGGATGGCCCACGAGGCCAATCCCAGAGACCAAGACACTCATCCTCACAATACTCATGGTGGCTTATCAGGAGAAATGAGTAGTGCTTGGGGGGGGGGGCTATCCTTGGCACATATTATGATAACATATATATGACTTTTCTTTTTTTTGTTTACTATCAATTTATATTTTTTTCAAGGTTCTCGAATCAATCAAAATGTACCAACATAGATAGATACACTTTAACTTGTATACAAAGACTTTACTACTGTAATTTTGGCCCAATGTTCTAAACTCTATATATGAAAAATGGACAACACGACATTGATTTTTCAAGTCATTACTAGCATGTTTGACACAATATCACGAGTTATAATATGTAAGCTTTGAAATTTTTACAAGAGTGCATTTTATAGGGATGTATGATTAGTGAAATGTCATTATACTATCTAAATCCTCACGCATACCTAGAGGCATGTTCAACATACACTATTATGTCCAGTCGCACTCAGTTGCTAAGTACCAATAGATTAGACATAATATGACACAAATATACAATGTTAGATAGAGTTTAGCAATCGTAAATCAAATAATGCACGCAATCTTTCTGCTTTTAGTTCTAATCATGCATGTCCCAAAAAATAATGATCATGTCATTTTTGTTTGAGTTCCCCCTTTTTAAGAAATAAACACACACACAGAAATGAAGTTAAAACATGTTTTTTTTTTAATTTTTGGACTTTATAATTTTTATGAGTTTTTTATTATTTAAAAAAACATGAAAAGGAACGGAAACAAAAAACACATAACAAGTGAACGAACTAATCAAAGGAAGATCAGAAGAAAGAAAACAAGGCTAAACATGAAAGAAACACTATCGCCGACGATAGTATTAACGTCAGGTGATAATAACCAGAGATTCGATTTATGAAAACAAGCCCAATTTTAGCTATCTTATGCTATAATTTCGTGAATTCATATTTTCTAACATAAGGGACACCAGTATCTACTGTACAACCCCATATTCGCTGGGTGGAACCAAGATGCCCCAAGATCCTAGATTAGGCTAGCCTTTGGCTAGTTTTTGGCTAAAACAAGATCAGATAAGCAAGTAGGCGAGCGGGTTCCTGCCCAGGGAAGGCGAAAGAGCTTTCACCTCGGGTCGGCGGGAGCCCTCATGCCCCTGGCATGGAGTAACACTTCTCCACTCAACACCCCTTTAGTCCTTAAGTTCCCGCCGAGGGCACGCGAAAGTGCTTGCGCCTCTGGTCGGCAGGAGCCTATCAGCCCTCGGCATTGAGTGGTGCTACACCACTCAGCGCCCCTTCACTATTCTGGCTCCTATCTAGGGTAGGCGGGAAGGCTCCCGAAAGAGGCCTGCGGGGAGCCGACGGAGATCAGCGGAAAGGCTTCCGCCAAGTATGGTCTATGAGTGAAATTACCTGGATGCCCTTAGGTCTGCACTTAGCTCTTCAGAACAGCGGAGTTTGGCTGTTAGCAGACCAGCCCGAGGTATTTTAGTAATTTTAGAGTAGCGGAATTACACTTTTTGTAGACTAGACAATGAAAATCTATAAATAGACTTGCATGATACCTCAGAAGGCAGATTTTTCATACTCTCATTTTCATTCTAGAGCTTTCTGAGGTACTCCTAGCCCAGCAATTGGCTTTGGAGGGTAAGCGCTTAGAGAACTTCCGGTTAGAGGAGGGACCTCCCAGCTGAGGCTTAGGGTCAGTTCCAGGTTCTTCGCCACTAGTCAGGGGTCAAGGTTTGGGAGAAGAAGGCGTTAGCTACACCCCAAGGCCCGAACTATCGTTGAGGCTAGTTGTGGCTTCAACATTTTTGGTGCGGTGAGCGTGGACCGTAGATGACACAGGAAAACCTCAAGTTAAGTCTCATGGCTCGAGATGAAGGAGAAGGAGCTGGCTCGGGAGGTTCTCTCTCTCGGGGGAGTGGGGTGATGTTGGGGATACTGGAAGACTTCAGGCGGGAAGTCCTCCAGACCATGCACTTGGCCTTCTCGGCAAGGAGCGAATGGGCCACACCTCAGGTCCCGGTCATTCCCGCTCCGTCGCTGGGCGAGAACGCCCCCGAGCAACACCCTAGGAAGGATGTTCTGGTGGAGTCTGCTGAGAGGGATCTCGCTGGTCGGGAGTTATTTACAGGGCAGGCCAGTATAGACAGGGCTAGCGAGCCAGGGTTACGAGACGTGCCCACTCGGCAAGCTGAGGGCGGGAGCCCCTTTAGTGAGCTTATCATCTCGGCTTCGGTCCTAGATGGGTTCTTGGAGCCAGACATGTCCTACTACACAGGCAAGGACGGCCCTGTACAACATGTGCAGTTGTTCGAGGATGTCGTTTCTATAAGGCAGATGTTTGATGCCTTCAAGTGTCGGCTCTTTGCCATCACTCTGAAGGAGAAGGCAAGGGACTGGTTCCATCAACTCCCTACAAGCTCTATCTACAGCTTCGAGGATTTGCATCGAGGGTTCTTGTTGGGGTTCTCAACGTCTAAAATTGAGGAAGATGGGAGCTGAGTGCTTGTTTGTCATCAAATAGAGGCTGGAAGAGATGCTGGGATGCTATGTCGATAGGTTCTAGGAGGAGATTCTGTAGGTTTAGGAGATGTCAGGCTACACCGTGATGCTTGCCATCATCCTTGGATTGAGGTCAAGCTTCTTCAGTATGGAGCTGAAAAGAATTCCTACCTCTCCTTCGAGGAGCTGATGGAGAGGGCAACAAAAGAGATCGACATCGAGATGACAAATCCAGCGTTTGCCAAGAAGTTGGCCAAGTTGGCGGTGGATGACGCGAAGGAGTTAGGAGCAGGGAGACAGAGGGAGTAGAGAGAGGAGATAAGAAGAGAGGAAACCCGAGGATAGGGACAACACGAAGGTTGTGGGAAGCATGAGCCAAAAAATAGGCTTGGCTAGAGGACTTAGGAAGGTTACCCCTAGGGGTAGGGTGGTGGTCTTCAAGGAAGGGACAACTTCCACGAGCATAAGAGGTTTAATCAGCCGACCTGGATGCAGGGACAGAGGGCCTCCCTCCCGCTACAACAGGAGGCTATGGAGATCGTCAAAGGGAGAGGAGGAAGGATAGGAGCCTGTGGAGGAGTGAGGAGGAGAGAAGTGTAACGCCTCCATTCGTCACATGGAATATAACGGTGGGTCCGGTCGGGGCCCCACGCCATATTTCACGGACAAACGACAAAATTATGTGTGGATATCAAATCCCGTTCTACTCGAATCCTAACTCAGAGCATTCTAGCGCAGCAGTTTAAGTTGTAAGAACTCAACCACATGAATGTCCACTAAATATATAAACTCCACATTTATATATAAACCAGGAATGTATACACACACATGCTCACGACCTTAAGGCCTTACAGGTTGTTCTTTACAAATATATACAATTTCATACATCGGCACGCAGGCCGGCCACACATGAAATCCAAGCATTCTCCGCACGACCTTCAAGGGACTCAAGCAGCCAAGTCTTCATTCCGATCAAATCAAATCAATTCACCAGCACCTGCAATTAGATATCCACCCCAAGAGCGGCAAAACAAAGCAACGGTCAGCATTAGCCGACCAACTATAACGACCCTACCCCTTACCCGGGGTAGTGGTTCCTTCCCTGTATGCATTTCCAAACATAAGATCTACCAATCACAAATAAGTGCTCTCAGGCACAACAATATCACAAATGCCAGTCTCCACCCGATGCTCCGTGCACTCAGGGCACCTTACGGTGTACCAGACTCCGTGGAAACACCACCGATTAGAGAATTATTAACTTGTTGGATGGTCGGTCCTAGTCATCCCAACCCGCAGACTGGGAGCATTCCGCCCAAACCACTCAGAGGTGATAACCTGACGACAAACTTGAGCATTAAAAGATCGACTCACAACTATGGTGCAGTAAGTAGGGTCTTGAAAGTCCACTTAGTGTCAACTACCTTCACCTATGGGGGGGGGGGGGAATAGGTGTCTTGCAGTATTTTTGCGGAATTAAAGTCGTACCTGCACAAGAAATCAAAACAACACAGCATAGGAAGGATACAAGCAAATTATAGTGGTTCCTCGATTTGGGTACATCCACTTCCCCCTTCAACCTATCTCCCAACCAGGGACGACTCGGTCACTTCACCCACAGGATTGAAATCCAATCCTTGCACTAACGGAAGGAACCCTTCCACACGTAGGAGTCACCACTCCCACAACACGGGTTGCACCCAACCCTTACAACTAGGGACCAATCGGTCCGTTACAAAGAAATTGAAAATAGATTGTATAAGAAATACAAACAACTTATGGAGACTAAGGTGTTCCTCTTCGTTCGATGACGTGTTCTTGAAGTCAACGAAGAGTCCACAACCCTAGATCTCACTTGGAGAGAATCTCCCCGAAACCGGCGGTGGCAAGAAGGGCGGCGGCTTGGTTCTCGGGATCGGCGGCGACAACGGAGTGCTGCTGCTGTACTTTGGAGATTCAACTATCGTAGCAAAGCTAGCAAGATCTTCCAACGGTCACACTAGGATCGATCATCTCGATCGATTCGGAAAGGGAAGGTTTTCCCGATCAACGAATCAAGAGACAAAGGATCTCTGGTTAGACGCGTGAGACGCTGTACTTGGCTGAGCTTCTGTCGCCGGGAGATCTGGAAGAACCACGGTCAAAAGCGGCGATCAACTACACGAGCGGCGACGACGGCGACGGAGAAGGATTTCCGATCTAGGTCACGTCGACGGTTCGGTGTATTCGTTTTTCTATCTTCTACTCTTCTGTTCAAAAATACAGATGTATTTATACATTAGGTCTTCAAGATGACCATTTTGGGCCCCACCAACAAGAAACCCCAAGCCCGGTTCAAAACAGCGCCAGCGGCTGAGTCCGGTCCAGCGGGTTCCAGAATTCGCCTAAGTCAAAATCGGCGAGAATCGAAGGTGATTCTCGTCGAATCGGCGAGAATCAGCCAGTGATTCTCGACGATTTTGACTTAGCGACAGATAAGCACACTCTGAGTTAGCCGGAGAGAATCGGCGAGAATCAGCTAGTGATTCTCGACGAATCGACTAGTGATTCTCGCCGATTCGGCGAGAATCACTTAGTGATTCTCGTCGATTTTTACTTAGGCGATTTTTTCTCTTTCCACCCATGAGCTGCTCTTTGACCCATCCTTGCTCCTTGTCTGCTCTTGCATTATCACAGCCCTGTACTTGAAAATAAGTACACTCCAATAGAGAGAGTACACGTAGGCCAACACACTGATCTGCTCAACGAGGGATTACGTCACGCAGACCCGTGTATATTGACCTACTGCACCCTGACATTGATGTATACTTAGCGTGGAATAACTGCAAGCACAACTTGAAAGATTTTATCAAATACATTGTCTATTTACCTTAGCTTGTTCAGGGGCTTCTTCAAATCAGGTACGTTGTGGATACAGTACCCAACAATCTCCCCCTATTTGAAGAAGCCTAAACCCTACAAGCTAAGGTGAATAGAGCGTATGGGAATGAAAATCATAAATTGAAAATTGAGTTGACAGAGATATTCATTACCAATACCAATTTCTTGAGAACAAACTTGGAGCCACCTTAGCCTTAGCCGTAGCCACCTTAGCCTTAGCCGAGAGGGTAATCTCCCCCTTTTCGGCTTCTGCAAATCTGGGTCTGTTGCATTTGACCCCTTGCTCCCCCTCAGTTCTTGCACCTGTGCTCACACTTGAGTTCCTGGCAGAGGCTCCCCCTAGATGCACGAGCCTGGAGCTTCTGTAGTCTTCATTCCTCATAGTTTAGCATCCCCAATTCAGTTTTGAAAAGAATGAACCTGGCTTCGTCTAAGGGCTTTGTGAAAATATCTGCAATCTTCTTGTCCGTGGGGACATAACAGAGAGAGATGTCCTTGTTATCCACGTGCTCCCGAATGAAGTGGTAGCGCACTTCAATATGCTTCGTTCTGCTGTGCGATACCGGATTGTTGGCAATTGCAATTACACTGGAGGAGTCGCAGTGCATTGGTACTTCCTTGAACTGAAGGTCGTACTCGGCTAACTGGTTTCTGATCCATAAGAGTTGTGCGCAACAGCTGCCTGCCGAGATGTACTCAGACTCTGCTGTGGAGGTTGCTACACAATTCTGCTTCTTGCTATTCCATGAGATAATCCTTCTTCCGAGGAATTGACACGTCCCGGAAGTGCTTTTCCTGTCATCCCTACTCCCTACAAAATCAGCATCTGAAAAACCTATGAGCTCGACATCATTGTTTCTTGGGTACCACAAGCCAAGATTGGGAGTACCTTTAAGGTATCCTAGAATTCGCTTTGCAGCGACATAGTGAGATTCCTTAGTGTTCACCTGATATCTGGCACAGACACATGTGGAGAACATGATATCCAGTCTACTGGTAGTAAGGTAGAGCAGAGATCCAATGATGCTTCTGTATTTGGTTTCTTCGAAAGGTTTACCTTTCTCATCCTTATCCAGAGACATAGTGGATCCCATTGGAGTCCTCATAGAGGTTGCATTTTCCATACCGAATTTCTTGAGGAGTTCATTTGTGAACTTCGTCTGAGAGATGAAGATTCCATCCTTAGACTGTTTCACTTGAAGTCCCAAGAAATACTTTAGCTCTCCCATACTGCTCATTTCAAACTTTCCTTGCATAAGATTAGAAAATGTTTTGCAAAGATTGTTGTCCGTTGAGCCGAATATAATGTCATCGCAATAGATTTGCACCAGCAAAATCTTTCCTTTGACTTCCCTGAGAAACAATGTCTTATCTATTTTACCTATAGAGAACTTGTTCTCAAGAAGAAAACTAGATAAAGTCTCATGCCAAGCTCGTGGAGCTTGTTTTAAACCATATAGAGCTTTATTAAGAAAATATACATGATTGGGATAAGTAGGATTGACAAAACCTGGGGGTTGAGCGACGTATACTTCCTCTTTCAGGTCTCCGTTCAAGAATTCTGATTTCACATCCATTTGATAGACTGTGAATCCTTTGTGTGAAGCATACGCCAGGAACAATCTGATTGCCTCGAGCCTTGCCACTGGTGCAAACGTCTGGTCGAAGTCAATCCCCTCCTCCTGTCTGTAACCTTGAGCCACCAGCCTGGCCTTGTTCTTTATGATGACACCATGTTCATCCAGTTTGTTTCTGAAGATCCACTTGGTGCCAATCACATTCTGCTTTTGTGGTCTGGGAAACAGCGTCCAAACGTTGCATCGTTCGAATTGATGCAGTTTATCTTTCATGGCCAAAATCCATGCCGCATCTTTATTCGCCTCGTCAAACTTCTTTGGCTCAACCTGTGACAGGAAGCTAAGATGCAAAATCTCGTTAATAGTACCTCTTCGAGTTCTGACACCGTCACGAGGATCTCCGATGATCTGATCTCTAGGATGATCCCTCACGTGCCGGAGCTCTAGAAGTCTGGCGTCTGGAGCTTTGACTACTTCTTGGGCTTCTCCTTCTTCTAAGAGATTTTCTCCATTTAGATCTTCAACATTCCCATTTGACGTTGAGGTGGAAACTTTGACGTACTTAGGAGTTTCATCTTTAGCGGTCTCATCGAGACTCAGCTGTTCAAGTCGTGCACCTGCATCTTCAAGAATACCGCTGGAAGAATTGCTGTTAAGCAAGCTTACTTCATCAAATACAACATTAATTGATTCTTCTACCACTAGGGTTTTCTTATTGAAGACCCTATAAGCCCGACTGTGGGTACTATAGCCCATAAATATGGCTTCGAAGCATTTTTCACCAAATTTAGTACGCGGGTACTTCCCGTTATTGAGTACATAGCATTTGCAACCAAAGATCCTTAAGTAGGACATGGTTGATTTCCTGCCTCTCAGTAGCTCATAAGGCGTCTTACGATGATTCTTGTTGATCAATGCTCGGTTTTGTACATGACAAGCCGTATTGACCGCCTCTGCCCAGAAGTATTCTGGGAGAGAAACGTCTTTCAACATTGTCGTGCAAGCTTCAATGAGAGTTCTATTTCTCCTCTCCGTAACTCCATTTTGCTGAGGAGTGCGCGGGGAGGAAAACTCATGAAAGATACCTAGTTCTTCACAAAACTCTGTCATAGCACAAGATTCGAATTCTATTCCATGGTCACTTCTGATTTTGACCACTGAGCAGTTAAATTTGTTCTGAACCTGCTTGACAAAACTAGTGAAGATGTCAAACGTATCTGACTTTCGTTTTAAGAAGAACACCCATGTAAACCGAGAGTGATCATCAACTATCACTAGCGTATAGGACTTGCCTCCCAAGCTATGAACTTGCATTGGACCAAACAAGTCCATATGAAGAAGATAAAGACATCGGGAAGAGTCTTTGTCTGCAATGCTCTTAAAGGTAGCCCGAGTCTGTTTGCCCATCTGGCATGCAGGACAGGGGCTATCTTTGATGCACTTGATAACGGGAGCATCCCTTACTAAGTTTTTAGAAAACAGCATACTAATTATTTTGAAATTAATGTGTGCCAATCTCTTGTGCCATTGTTCACAAAGAGATGCACTGCCTGTTGCCACTAGACATACGGGGGTAGATGAATCTAAACTAAGAAAATTTAAGCAGAAGATATTTCTGCTCCTAATACCTGTTAATACCGTCTCAGAAGAGGCACATGAGATTATAGGGCATTTATCCTTGCAGAACTTAACGTCATAACCTTTATCATATAACTGACTCACACTGATCAGGTTATGGTTTAACCCTTCAACATATGCCACATCGGTGATAGAGATTATACCGTTGGAAATCATACCGTAACCTCTGATGACTCCTTGATCTGACCCCCCAAAGATGACTTTTGGTCCATTCTCGACTAGAGTGTAATCACGCAGCAGGCTTCTTGTCCCAGTCATATGCCGGGAGCATCCACTGTCCAAGTACCATATTGGTGTTTTGCTGGCCTTTGGACATTCCTACAAAACAAAATTAATTTCCCTTATGAACCCAATCGAACTTGGGTCCTAGATTCTTGGTTAGCATACTCCCCCTCGGGTGGTTAACCCTACGAGTGGTCGGCCTCGCATTGCTAACATAAGGAGTCTCGTTATATCTCGGATTAAACCAACAATCCACGGCAAAGTGACCGACTTTGCCACAACACCAACAGTCAAATCTGTTGTACCTCTTCCTAGGCTCATGCTTTACCCTGGGAATGGAGGGTACAGCCGGGGCCTTGGATCTGGAGGTGGAGGCATCATAGTGATTGCAGTCACATGACTTCTTCACCTTCTGATCCTTCAGTATAACAGGCTTGGCTTTTGGTGCCTGCTTTCTATTATGGCCGCTAGAGAATTGACCATAATTTCCCATGTGGATTTCCTCATAAGGTGCCTTGAAGACACTCTCACCGAAGTTGCGGGGAAAAGTCCAACCATCATATCGGCTCTTTGGCTTTGCAACCGAGGGCCGGAAATGATGACCAAAGGTTGACTCAAAGTCATGTTGGTTGCAGGGAAAGCTAGGCTTTCTGAACGCAACAGGACTGAGTGGGGCCTTTCCCTTTTCAGCAGCAGAGGCCTTCTTGGCTGTGGAAACCCTTTCGCAAGTTTCCTCTAGCTGATAAGAGGAAAGCTCAGAAGTTTTCAAACAACGAGTCACAATAGTACACAGCACAGAAAAGAACACACCAGTTTATTTCTTTCTGTTATTTATTTACACATCATATGACAACAAATCTAAGAATAGTAATATATACAATAATCGCATTCGCAGTTTGGATTTGTGATTCGATGATTCTCCTGGCATTCCCTGATACCGATAAAGATCTTCAACCATACCTTCGCTAGCTCTTCCGGCGGAATCCTCTGTGGTGCGCTGGGACTTGCTCCTGTTGCCTAAAACATGAAAATCAACTGGCTTAGTCATAAAAATATGACTATGTGAGACAATTATTTCGTGAAACAGTTCTACATGCAGAGAAAGGGGGTATAGCAATATGCTTACAATACAATAAATATAGATATATGGTTTCTTCCTAAAATCTCTTCCTGAAATCCCACCATTTTAATTTCATAAAATAGGAAATACTTAGGTATGCAACTTGAATTGGCCACACCCCCGAAGGGCGAAATTGTAGGCTCACCCCTACTGGTGAATCCATCAGTAGATGCCTCTACATCATAGGATTCAAAACCTTCGTATTTCCTTATGCCGGATTTTATGTTTTATTATCTTTATTGAATGTAAAACAATAACATATAAGAGTTTTAAAATATTCCTCTCAGAAAAGATTTGTATCGCTATATGTTTTCCCCTCACCCACAGTATTTTATTTAGCGATTATTTCATTAAGTGTTTAAACTCATATGCACAGGCAGTGTTCTTAAAAATAACCAAATAATAGGAAAATACTTGAATAAACATAATTCAAGAAATAAGATACTCACCAACGCTTTACCTTTACCCGTATCCTTTGCTGTATTATGACCATGATTATCGCGGGACGCCATCCTCTTTTGTCCGAGTTGTGGAAACCACTGAAAGAATGCATATAATTAGGGTTGGATCTCGTTTTAATCATAGGATAATACGAAAGGATAATATGAAAGTATAACTTGGCGAGTCGAAATCGAGAAACCGGGAAAACATAAGAGAAAAAGACGTTTAAATCACAAAATCAGCCCTCAATTAGTGTTGGGCAGCCATAATATAACTTGAATGGGCCAAACCAGCCCCTAAATGGACTTCCCGTCCTCTTTACCGGCTGTCCAGCAACTAATTAGCAGCGAAAAATAGCTCAAAATTCGTATTAATTGACTACAAAACAGCCACTAAACAATTATTGAAAACAACCCCAAATCTGTGCGTAAATAAGTCATAAAACAGCACAAATCAGCCATATTGAGGAATAAGTACAGCTGTAATCAGCCATATTGAGGAGGAGAAGCATGCTTACAGCGGGAGAAAAAGGGAGAAGGATGTTACGCAACCGATCCTTGTCAGATCGCCGGAGTGTAGCAAACTCCTTCCTAGAACTCCAAAGTAGCTCAGCTCAGTCCTGTTGAAGGCACCGCACAGCAGTGAAGAGAAGAGGAAGCTCAGGAGCAGCAGCCAAGAGGAACACAACTGGGCGGCAGCAAGCAGTTTTGGGAGCAACAGGTAAGGTAGTGCTGTAGCAAGACAGCAGAGTAGCAAGACAGCATAATACAACAGTTCGGGCAGCAAGGAAGTAATAGAGGAGAGGGAGAGCAGGTGGATGAGAAGAGGCAAATTTCCCCCAGTATTTAAAGAAGAGTAGGGCGGTGAAGAGGCAAGAAGAAGCCAAACTAGTTTTATTAATTCAGCTAGGTGTCATGCTATCCATTAAACCAACCGCCAAGTGTCCAAATTCAAGCCAAATGTCAAACCTCAAATGTCAACATACACAAGACAAATTTCAGCCAGCAAACTATACTTCAGCCAACACAGCCAGCTCACACCTCAGCCAGCCTTATCCACTTTTCCATATCCAATATCCAGCAAAACAGCCAGCCCACCCTTAAAGGCAGCAAGCCCGGCCAGCCCATATAAGGATATAAGCTTACTAACATGTCAACCAACAAGTAGCCAGCCCACATAAACCAGAAAATCAAATGAAATAAGTGAAACAGAAAAATGTTATTGGCACTCCCACAAATCAAATCAACTGAATGCGCAGAAAAAATCTTAAGAAAAATAAAGTATCGTACTGCCTTTACATTATCATCATTGGGGATTGTCAAAATTATAATATGCGGTGCGCCATATTTGGTTCGTCACAATTCATCCCTCCTTAAAAGGAGTTTTCGTCCTCGAAAACATAATTATATGCAGATAAACCAAATAAAATTATTTCTTGCGATAGGGTTCTAAATTAAAGGCTCGAGGCATAATCATGCGTTCTTCTGGTACTTCAGGAGGAGGAGCTGGAGTCTGAACAGGAGCGGAAGTAGCTAAAGGTGCAGGTGCCGGTGTGGGTGTCGATGCTAGAGACTCGGCATACATTTGATATAGTTGCGGTGGCACCAAAAGTGGAGGTCCTTGTGTACTCGAGGCCTTCTTTAAAACTTTTGGACAATTCTTCTTTGTGTGTCCTGGTTGACGGCAATAGTAGCAAGCACCAAGCAAACACTCTCCTCGATGAAAACGACCACACTTCGCACACTTTGTCGCCGTTTCCTGAGTTGAATTGCTGATTGACGGAGTAACTTGTAATGCCTTTGTATCTCGGCTGCCTTGTACTTCGTTTTGGGTTTGAGTTTCAGTTACTTTTCTTTTCCCATTATCGCGAGACTTTTGCGATTTACTTTGATCAATTTCTACCAGTCTTGCTCGCTCGACTAACTTTCCGTATTCGAGAATATCCAGGGGTACTAACAAATTATGGATATCGCCTTGTAGTCCCTGCTGAAATTGTCGACAACGATCTTCTTCCGTCGCTACGAGAGAATCAGCGTAATATGCGAGTTTTGAAAATTCTGCCTCGTACTGCAAGACCGATTTTGTCCCCTGAACTAATCGCAAAAATTGATCGTGCAGGACTCTCTTCTCAGACCGTGGCACAAACCAGTTTGTGAATTCGTGCATAAATTTTGTCCATGTTACTTGTTCTCGTTTGGCGAATTTTGTAGCCACGATATTGTCCCACCAACGTTTAGCTGCTCCTTCGAATAAAAACGATGCTAGCTCGACCCTTCGATCTTCCGGGCAACGCATGACTTGGAATATAGTTTCGATGCGAAGTATCCAGTCTTCAGTTTCTAATGGAGATAATCCTCCGATGAACGTTGGTGGTTTTAAGTCCAAAAATTGTTTAAGGTCATAATCTATTTGTCGATAATAGGGTGTCGGGGCAACCATGTCGGGAGGAGGATTCGGAGGAGGGTTCATTTGTTGTTGGTGCGGTTGTTGAGGGTTAGGATCTACTTGTGGTACTGGGGGTACAAGTGTAGCGAATACTGGAAATACCATCTTAAGGGCTTCGACAATTGCTAGGACCAGTTCGGAAGGATTCCTGGGTTGATGTCCATTGTTACTTTCCTCCGATCTGGTTCCTTGTTGAATTTCTCGTTCCTCGCGATCCTCCTGATGACGTCGACTGGAATAGACCCGAATAGGTTCCTATAAAGGAATTAATTGCTATTAGATTACATCTGATCTGTGTACTCCTTACGACACAATGTTTTGAAAACAAACCTCGCTTTGATACCAATTGTGGAAACCCTTTCGCAAGTTTCCTCCAGCTGATAAGAGGAAAGATCAGAAGTTTTCAAACATCGAGTCACAATAGTACACAGCACAGAAAAGAACACACCAGTTTATTTCTTTCAGTTATTTATTTACACATCACATGACAACAAATCTAAGAATAGTAATATATACAATAATCGCATTCGTAGTTTGGATTTGTGATTCGATGATTCTCCTGGCATTCCCCGATACCGATAAATATCTTCAACCATACCTTCGCTAGCTCTTCCGGCGGAATCCTCTGTGGTGCGCTGGGACTTGCTCCTATTGCCTAAAACATGTAAATCAACTGGCTTAGTCATAAAAATATGACTATGTGAGACAATTATTTCGTGAAACAGTTCTACATGCAGAGAAAGGGGGTATAGCAATATGCTTACATATCGTACTGCCTTTACATTATCATCATTGGGGATTGTAAAAATTATAATATGCGGTGCGCCATATTTGGTTCGTCACATTGGCGGCCTTATTCTTTCACTGGTATTTCTCCTGGATGAGGAACCAGATACCCCTACATGCCCCAAGCCACCTCCTTTGACTGAGCCAACTAATGGAGAGAGTACACGTAGGTGCTCCCTGTCAGAGAGAGATCACTGGTGACTCTTCCCTTAGAGACACTCTCACCCTTAAGCACTCCTTTTTCTCAGCCTTCAATCTCTTACGACATTCCTCGAAAGTGAGCAGAAGCTTACGTCGCGCCGAAGACCCGTCATCATCCTGAGACTCATCAGAGTTGACCTACTGCACCCTGACATTTGTGTATACTTACTTTTTGCAATGTGCTCTCTCTTTCTTCTTATCTCTAGAGGATTGTGCTCCTCTCCCTTCCCCTTTTCTCTCTTGCCTTGGTTGCAGTCGGCCACGACGTGCCTGGCTTATTGCATCCAAACAAATAATGCAGAGGAGCATGTTTGTTCGGTTTAGAAGCTACCTGTCAAAGATTTTTTCTTCTGATCCTGGAGGAGGATACATTGAGGAACTTCTTGATTTACCTTAGCTTGTTCAGGGGCTTCTTCAAATCAGGTACGTTGTGGATACAGTACCCAACAGGTCTGCCTCGGATCCTCCTAAACATTGCCACCAATTGACCTCCCAAAACAACCAGGGGCAGGTCATCCTTTCCCTTGCTCAAACCGTCAGTAGCGCACCACTAGACGCGGGTCGGCCTTCCCTCCTGATTAGCAGCAGCTTTTTACTCTCCCAGAGTAATTAGCACTCACATCGCTCACACCACAAGGAGCTTACGCAAAGCATCCAAGATTAGCACACATCTCACAACAAAAGGGGCATACAATCCTAATTCATGCGCATCCATACAATACATAGAGTCTTCTCCGGTTCACACATGATCATCACCAATCCAGACTAATGGTCCGGGTGGGCTTTACACAGCATGCCTACACCGTACTACACACTTCCGGCTCTATATGCAGACTCAACTTGGAATCGCTTCCACTTTCCACCTCTTGGTGGTGGATTCCATGCATATGCATAAAGAAAGGACTTTGAGGTCCAAGAAGGAGATTGTTACCCTTAAAGATCGCTTTGGAGCCATGAGCTAGCCGGATGGAAATCACCGCCTCGGCTTTGCCTCCATGAATCCAATATCGGATCTTGATTCTGCACTCTGCAGCTCCTCCAGCAGCTGGCTTCCTCCTCTCTTTCCTTCCTCCCTTGCTCTCCCTCTCTCTTTCTTTGAGAAGAATGGTTTAAAATGAAGGAGTTTACCTACATTCTCGGCCATTTATCCATAGGGAAGGGGCCTGGACCCTTGGATCCAAGATAAGGGAAAAGAATGACCATGATTTGCCCCAAAAAAGGCTGAACACGGCCTGACACGCCCTGTGACACGCCCGTTTCACAGGTCATGTCCCATAAGCGGTACACAACTGACTCAAACCCAAACAGTACACAGCCGTGTGACACGCCCATGTCACATCCTACACGCCCGTGTCATGACCGACATGCCCGTGCCCAGAAGCCGTGTACCTCACACAGTACAACATAAACTCACCCGAGCGGGACACGGCCATGGGACACGCCCGTGTCCCAGGCCGTGTACCCTAGGACACACCCGTGTCCACCAGCACATGCATCTCTTGTTGATCCCGCGGAGGACACTCCCTGTGATACGCCCGTATCACATACCGTGTACTCTCTTAACTTGCCGCTCAACCATCGTCGAGCCCAGTTCGTCGACCAGAGGGGGACACACCCTCTGACATGCCCGTGTCTCAGGGCATGTTCCCTCCTAAAACCTTCGTCGATCTAATTTCGTCGACCACGCGCTCAACTGCTCAACCCGAGCATGACACTCCCCGGGACACGCCCGTGTCCCAGGCCGTGTCACCCAACCTGAACCCAAATTAGGATTTGGGGGTGTTACAACCCTCCCCTCCTTCAAAAAAATTTCGTCCCGAAATTTAGCTCAACGACCGACATTCACATAATCACTCCTCGTTGCACCATAAGCAACCGATCACCTGAATAAAACGAGCCGGGTTAGAGCTTAGAGGCCGCAGCTTGTCTCACCTCACGACATCGCACACAAACAAACATAACATGTCATAAATACATATAGACATATCTCTAATATGTCCATTCACAAATTCATATGGTGATCCATTATATCCAACTATCATAGACATACACCTTGATCAACTGATCACCTACGTAAAACAGGTGTACACAAACATCTCGTCGTCTGATATGACATACTAGCTATATTTACATCAAAACAAATCACATAGCTCGTTTATTTCCGCTCATTTGCATCATCTTTCATCATTTGCTTGATAGCCTCTCGAAGTTCATCCCAAATTTAACACGCGAGGCTGAACTTCATCGATTCAACTTTGCGGCTCTTGCACTTCAAGATTATGCAATCGAGGTTGTGTCCGGGATGCAGATGACTCGGCCACTGCTTTGCCCTTTTTTTTATAAGACACACCTATCTTGTTCTCACTCCTTGGAGGGGCACTCCAACAATTGTTGGCTAAATGTCCCTTCCTGCCACAACGAAAACATGTACGTGTCTCCACACGTCCTTGTCCATAGGTCGCTCCCAAAGAAACAGTCGATGAGGTTGGTTCCGCAAGCCTAAACCTTTTCTTATCTTGTCTCCTAAACTCCAACTATTCCGACTGTGACACTTTAATTTCTAGCTTCTCCACTGTCAGGCTCTTCTTCACTTGTACACGTTTCAAATCCTTCTGCAACGCCCGGGCTATATCTACCAATGCTTGGAAGCCTTCGTTCACCGAACTCGGGAGTGCCAACCTTAACTCGTCACGCAGTCCCTCGTAAAAGCGATTCATCTTTCCCGCTTCCTCAGCGAAGGTAGACCCCGCATTGCACCCCAGTCGTGTAAACTCATGTAGGTAAGTATCAAAATCACTCTTACCCCTACACTAGACGTAGAAACTCATTTTCCATTGCAATCCACTGCGATATGGGTACATACTTGGCCAAAAACAATCGTGAGAATTCTTCGATCGCTATCTCTTCCAATCCTCGACCTGCCAAGTAGTGAAGTTCCACTTCGTCCCACAACAGTCTCGCATCTCCTTCAAGCAGAAAAGTGGCTAAGGTCACTTTCTGCTCCTTCGTACTCCTGATTGCGGTCAGGATCCTCTTTACTCTTGCAAGCCAATCTTCCGCCTGCGTTGGGAAATCTGTCCCACCAACCATAGGTGGATGAAATTCCATAAACCTTTTCAACTGCTCGTCCGCTGCTTGCTCATCCACCACAGCTTCAACGCGCTCTTGCCTTGTACCAGGCCGTACTAGTACCCCTGCAGGCCTTGCCTGCCCAGTAGGCTGTGCCTGAAACAATGCGAGCACCGCCTCAGTCACCACATGTATGGTCTCCGCCGAGGGAGGTGTAGGCGCTTCAAATGGTGCCGCACTCTCATCGGACCGCTGGGGCTCAGACTGCCCAGCACCACTCCTCGTCACCTATCAATGGACAAAACACCATTAATCATCCATTTCATAATGGCAAATATACATTGAATTCACATTCATGCTCCTCACAGGCATGTGTATCATTCCTAGTGGACATTCTTGAGTTCAATTATGTACTCCCTCCCTTAAATCTCAAACCTGGCTCTGATACCAGTTTGTAACGCCTCCATTCATCACATGGAATATAACGATGGGTCCAACCGGGGCCCCACGCCATATTTCACGGAAAAACGGCGGAATTATGTGTGGATATCAAATCCCGTTCTACTCGAATCCTAACTCAGAGCATTCTAGCGCAACAGTTTAAGTTTTAAGAACTCAAACACATGAATGTCCACTAAATATATAAACTCCACATTTATATATAAACCAGGAATGTATACACACACACACACTCACGACCTTAAGGCCATACAGGTCGCTCTTTATAAATATACACAATTTCATACATCGGCACACAGGACGGCCACACATGAAATCCAAGCATTCTCCGCACGACCTTCAAGGGCCTCAAGCAGCCAAGTCTTCATTCCGCTCAAATCAAATCAATTCACCAGCACTTGCAATTAGATATCCACCCCAAGAACGACAAAACAAAGCAACAGTCAACAGTAGCTGACCAATTATAATGACCCTACCACTTACCCGGGGCAGTGGTTCCTTCCCTGTATGCATTGCCAAACATAAGATCTACCAATCACAAACTAGTGCTCTCAGGCACAACAATATCACAAACGCCGGTCTCCACCCGACGCTCCGTGCACTTAGGGCACCTTACGGTGTACCGGACTCCGTGGCAACACCACAAATAAGAGAATTATTAACTTATTGGCTGTTCGGTACTAGTCACCCTAACCCGCAGACTGGGAGCATTCCGCCCAAACCACTCAGAGGTGATAACCTCATGGCAAACTTCAGCATTAAAAGATCGACCCACAACTGTGGTGCAGCAAGTAGGGTCTGCCTCGCCTCCTCCCAAACATTGCCACCAATCGACCTCCCAAAACAACCAGGGGTAGATCAGCCTTCCTGTGCTGAAACCGTCAGTACCGCACCACTAGACGCGGGTCGGCCTTCCCTCCTGATTAACCATAGCTTTTTACTCTCCCAGAGCAATTAGCGCTCACATCGCTCACACCACAAGAAGCTTATGCAAAGCATCCAAGATTAGCACACAGCTCACGCAGAGCTCACAATAAAAGGGCCATATAATCCTAATTCACGCGCATCCATACAATACACGAAGTCTTCTCCGGTTTACACATGATCATCACCAATCCAGACTAATGGTCCGGGTGGGCTTCACACAGTATGCCTATGCTGTACTACACACTTCCTGCTCTATATGCAGACTCAACTTGGAATCGCTTCCACTTTCCACCTCTTAGTGGTGGATTCTATGCATATACATAAAGAAAGGACTTCGAGGTCCAAGAAGGAGATCGTTACCCTTGAAGATCGCTTTGGAGCCATGAGCTAGCAGGATGGAAATCATCGCCTCAGCTTTGCCTCCACGAATTCAATCTCAGATCTTGATTCCGCACTCCGCATCTCCTCTAGCAGCTGGCTTCCTCCTCCCTTTCCTTCCTCCCTTGCTCCCCCTCTCTCTCTTTGAGAAGAATGGCTTAAAATGAAGGAGTTTACCCCCATTCTCGGCCATTTATCCATAGGGAATGGGCCTGGACCCTTGGATCCAGGATAAGGGAATAGAACGGCCATGATTTGCCCAAAAAAAGGCTGAACACGGCCTGAAATGCCCTGTGACACGCCCGTGTCACATGCCCTGTCCCTTAAGCGGCACACAACCGACTCAAACCCAAACAGTACACGGTCATGTAACTCGCCCGTGTCACATCCTACACGCCCGTGTCATGTCCGACACGCCTGTGCCTAAAAGCCGTGTACCTCACACAGCACAACATCAACTCACCCGAGCAGGACATGGCCATGGGACACGCCCATGTCCCAGGCTGTGTACCCCAGGGCACACCAGTGTCCACCAACACAAGCATCTCTGGTTGATCCCGCGAAGGACACGCCCCGTGACACGCCCATATCACAGGCCGTGTACTCTCTTAACTTGCCGCTCAACCATCGTCGAGCCCAGTTCGTCGACCAGAGGGGGACACACCCTCTGACACGCCCGTGTCTCAGGGCGTGTTCCCTCCTAAAAACTTCGTCGATCGAATTTCGTTGACCACGCACCCAACTACTCAACCCGAGCACGACATGCCCTGGGACACACCCGTGTCCCAGGCCGTGTCACCCAACCTGAACCCAAATTGGGATTTGGGGGTGTTACAAGAAGGTAGGGTGGCGTTGCCCTTTTGTGACTTCCATCAAGAGGAGGGTCACACAACAGCCACCTGCCAGGAGTTTTTGGAGATGAGAGCAGCCATGGGGCAATTTCAGCAATAGCCGCCCGTGAGGATTGAGGAAGTTCTGCCAGAAGGAGGAGAGGATAAATGTGAGGACCGGGTGGACGTGGGAGCCTGAGGAGGGATCAGGGTGATCCATGGGGGATTTGTGATAGAGGCCACCCATAAGGGGATCTTCCAAACCATGTACCGAAGGAGCATCACCTCGACCTCCCAAACTCCCCCAAGGAAGAAAAATCACCTTCTCAGCAAAGGACATGCCCGACTATGATGACCCGTTCTGTGACGCCTTGGTGATCTAGAGGAAGTAAAAAAATTCATGATCTCCAGGATTCTGGCAGACAACGGGAGCTTCATGAATGTGATCATCAAGAAAGCTTTTGATGAGATGAAGGTGGAGGCTCGAAGGGTTCTAGCCTCAGACGGGCCGTTGTTTGGGTTCTCTAGGGAGCGGAAGGAAGTTGAAGGTGGGGTGGGGCTGCATGTGATGTTGGGGGGGGGGGGGGGTATCGAGGAACTATTGGTTCGTCATCGTTGATGCTCCGAATAGCTACAACGCAATCTCACATGGTCGCCTTTCGTTGTGCCCCTCCTAGTTTCATCAGTGCCTTAAGTTCAGTAGTGGAGGAGTGCAGGTCAGGATCAGGGGGGATCCAAAGGTGGAGTTGCCGGGGGAAGGCTTGTTGGAGGCGATGAAGGTTGAGGAGATATGAGGAGATGAAGAGTTTAGACTGGAAGAGGAGGAGCGAGCTGGTAGGGAGCAGCCCCGACTAGAGCCGGCAGAGGAGGTCGTGGAAATGGAGGTCATCAGTAAGGCAGGGAAGGCAGAGAGGATAAGGGTCAGCGATGGCCTGAGCCTTGAAGACCAGGCAAGGATGCGAGAGTGCATCCAAAAGAATGTCGACGTCTTTTCCTGGAGTGTGAAGGACATGTCGGGAATTGATGCAGATGTGGCTTGCCACCGTATGAACATGGACCCCAAGATGCGTCCCATCTGCTAGAAGATGAGGACCATCGCTACCAAGCTGGATGAGCCCATCCGTGAGGAGATCAAGAAGCTTCTTGATGCAGGCTTCATCTCAGAGATCTAGTACCCATGCTGGGTTTCCAATGTGGTAATGGTAAAAAAGGGGGATGGAAAGTGGCGTATTTGTGTAGATTGTTCTTTACTAAATAAATCATGCCATAAGGATTTCTACCCCCTATCTCGGATCAACGCTCTGGTTGATTCAGCCATCGGTTTTTCTATTATGAGTTTTTTGGAAGTTTTTTCAGGTTATCACCAAATCCGAGTGTTTAAAAACCAGAGAGGTAGGAACCTGGAGGTCTATGTTGATGATCTCATGGTGAAAAGTGGGGATGTGAGTTCACACCTACTTGACTTGGAAGAGACATTCACGACATTGCGGAAGTTCAAGATGAGTCTGAATCCACATAAGTGTGTCTTTGGGGCAAGCCGAGACAAATTCCTCGGGCACCTTCTAACCCCAGTAGGGGTAGAGCCTAACCCAGATAAGGTGAATGCCATCGTGGAGTTGGAATCACCTCATAATGCCAAAGAAGTTCAGTGTTTGACGGGCAAGCTGACCGGGTTAAGTCGGTTTCTTTTCCGTGCCAGGGAGAAGTGCTCACCTTTCTTCAAGATGCTTCAGGGGAACACAAAGTTTGAGTGGATGGAGGAATGTGAGGAGGCTTTTCGGGCCTTGAAGGCTCAACTAACCCAAGCGCAGCTCCTATAGAGCCCGAAGGAGGGATAAGAACTAGCCTTGTACCTTGGGGTAGGGGCTGAGGCCGTAAGTTCCGTTTTGGTAAGGGAAGAAGGTAAGAAACATTTACCCATCTACTACATCAGTAGGTTCTTGAAGTAGGCGGAGCTCCGCTACCCCATCCTAGAGAAGTTGGCTTTCTCTCTGATCGTTTCGGCCAGGAAGCTTAGACCATATTTTCAAGCTCATTCAATCAAAGTGGTTACAGACCATCCACTGCGCAAGATTTTTGAGGGGGTAGAGCACCCAGGGCAGTTGGCCAAGTGGTCCATTGAGCTCAACAAGTTTGACGTCTCCTTTGTACTAAGGCTCTCCATCAAGGCACAGACAGTGGTTGACTTCTTGGATGACTATGTCATAGAGCTGGAGGGGGGAGGAAGCACTGCCATGGGAAGCGTGGAAGATGTTCATTGACAGATCCTCGGGGAAGCACTCCCTAGGGGGAGGGGTACTATTGGTCAGCCCTCAAGGGGTCACCATATAACAAGCAGTGGCGCTGCACTTCCCGATCACAAACAATCAAGCGGAGTATGTGGCTAACATAGCTGGGTTATAGTTGGCTAAGGAGCTCGGGGTTCATGATGTAGAAGTGCTTACAGATTCATTAGTAATGGCGTCACAAATAAGGGGAGAGTATGTGCCCCGGAGCCCACCCTCCTGAAGTACTTATCTAAGGTGTGAGTGATTATTGGTGGGTTTCGAACATTCTCAATCCAGCATGTCCCTAGGGGAGAGAATGAGCGGGCGACCGATTTGCCAATGTTTGGTCCCCGGGGCAGGGGAACCTTGACCGAGTTGTTTCATCCAGCGATCAAGGAGGGGTAGTTGATGGAAGTGGATCGACAACCCTCGTGGGTGGATCCCTTCGTAACCTTCTTCACTACAAGAAGCCTTCCTGAAGGAACAAAGGAAGCGAAAGGCTTTTGGGACAAAGCAAACACTATCTTATACATGAAGGAGGGTTGCATCAGAAGATGCTGTCAGGACTCTTGGTACGATGTGTGGCAGAGGAAGAGATCCCAAGGATTCTGGAGGAAGTGCTCTCCGGCGAATGTGGTAGCCATTCTGGGGGTAAGACATTGGAAGCAAGGGTTGTTAGGCATGGTACTTCTGGCCCTCCCTAAGGAAGGATGTGACAGAGTTTACGAAAAGGTGTCATAAGTGTCAGCTATACGCCCCTCTCCAACTCTTGCTCGCTCAAAGGCTCTGAAGCATCACGACTGTTGAAATCTGTGAAGTGAAAGTAGGTGAATGGAAGGATTGGGCAACCCATCCGCGCGGACTATGTGGACAGGGTTGCCGGACTGCTAAGTCGACAGGGATGTTGCAGGCGGTTTGCTCTGTGGAGGCCTGAGCGGTTTGTGCGCGCGGACTACGCGGACAGCAGCAGCGGTCTGTCAGGCCGGCGTATACTCAACAGGCGTTTGAATCCTAGGAAGTAACCCGACGGATAGAATCTCTATCCGCGGAGTCTGGCATTAGCAGACTGATGAACTGGAGCTCGACAGACCGGTTTGGTAGTTGCCTTGGTTTTGCTCTGGTACAGCGGCAAGTGGAAGCCGCGGAGACCGCCAGTCAGTGCGGACTAATACTGGAGCTCGCCAGGACAGGCGGGCTGGTTCCAGTGTCCGCCAGTAAGTGCGGACTGGCCCTTATGGCCAGTGGACTGTACTTGGTGAGTTTTGAACCAAGTCCAGGTTGGCTCAGTCCGGGGAGATCACGCAGTGGAGCGCGGGCTGCTTCTCTCAGTCCGCCAAGCTCGGCGGGAGTTCTGTTGCCTTGTTTGCTTTCTTGGGGATATGCGGACTGGAGATTGCATGTGCAAGAGCGTGCGAACGGGAGCTAGGGTCCGCAAAGTCCGACAGCTAGTTTGCTGGTATGGATGAGATTTGCAGGTTGATGCGGTCTGCAGGACATGCGGACTGGGTCAATCAGCAGGAGTTGCAGATTGGAGAAGTCTGCTGTGTAAGCAGACCAGAGCTGGTCCACTGAGTCTGGTTATGCCTTGAGGCTATGGATTTAGGGTTGCGGACTGGGCAATCTGCAGGGAAGCGGACTGGAGGTCTACTTAGTTGCGGATTGGAGAAGTCTGCGGAACATGCAGACTGTGATAGTTTGCAGGAGTTGCGGACTGGAGGAGTTTACTGTGAAAGCAGACTGAAGTGGTGTGTCCGCTGAGTCCGGCTGTGCCTTGGTGATTGAGGTAATGGACTCAGGTGTGCAGACTGAAGTGGTGTGTCCGCTGCGTCCGGCGTTTGCCTTGTGGCAAAGCTTTGGATATGCGGGCTGATGCCTTGTCCGCGGATTGGCGGACATAGCTGTTGCAGAGTCCGGCTGTGGTGGTCCTGGTTTGGCCTTTGGCGACAAGGCGGGCTAAAGTTTGGAGTCCGGCATTGGAGAAGCTAGGTGGACTAGCTATCTGCACAGGAGCGGAGAACTAGAGTGTAAGTCCGCAGGCTGGCGGACACACTTGTTCTTGCTGCAGGATGTGGCAGTTATCCTATCGGCTAGGGCGGTGATCATACTCATCATCATGCCTATAAATAGGACCCATGTCACATCAGGAACTGTGAGGAGGAACCGAAGTAAGTGAACAGTAATTTGAGCTCGCGTAAGTTGCTGCGGACTGGAGTTTGGTGTCCGCGTGGTTTGTTAGAGTTGTTGGGTATTGTATCCACAATTACCTGGATTTGACGAAGCCTCCTGTCAAGCTAAGATGAATTCACAATGTATTTGATGAAACCTCTTAAGTTGTGCTTGCAGTTATTCCACTCTAAGTGCACACCAATGTCAGGGTGCAGTAGGTCAATATACACGGGTCTGCACGACGTAATCCCTCGTTGAGCAGATCAGTGTGTTGACCTACGTGTACTCTCTCTATTGGAGTGCACTTACTTTCAAGTACAGGGCTGTGATCTTGAAAGAGCAGACAAGGAGCAAGGATGGGTCAAGGAGCACATCATGGGTGGAAAGACGAAAAATCGTCTAAGTGTAAATCGACGAGAATCATCAAGTGATTCTCGCCGATTCGGCGAGAATCACTAGTGATTCTCGCCGAATCGTCGAGAATCATTGGTTGATTCTCGCCGACTCGATCCAGCTACTTCAAAGAGAGCAACTCTGATGCTAAGTAATAATCGACGAGAATCACCAAGTGATTCTCGCCGAATCGGCAAGAATCACTAGTGATTCTCGCCGAATCGTCGAGAATCACTGGCTGATTCTCGCCGTTTCTTTCCGGCTTTATCATAGCGTGTCATCAAGTCAAAATCGACGAGAATCACCGTTGATTCTCGCCGAATCGACGAGAATCACCTTCGATTCTCGCCGATTCGACGAGAATCACCTTCGATTCTCGCCGATTTTGCCTTAGACAATTTTCTGGATCCCACTGGACCAGATCAAATGTTAAGGCTCTATTTTGAACCGCTTTTAGGGTTTCTTCAGGTGGGACCCATAACGGTCATAAAAGAATATTTTACTGTATAAATACAGGCGTATTTTTGAACAGTAAGGCAGCGAAGAAGATTTGAAAAAGACGAGCCGCGACGTGACCTAGATCGCGATTTCCGCTCCGCCGCCGCCGTCGACGCTCGAGCAAGTTGATCGCCGGCCTTGATCGTGGTTTCTTCCAGATCTCCCGTCGACAGAAGCTTAGCCAAGCATAGCGTCTCACGTGTCTAACCGGAGATCCTTTGTCTCTTGATTTGTTGATCGAGAAAACTTTTCCCGTCCGAATCGATCGAGAAGATCGATCCTAGTGTGACCGTTGGAAGACCTCGCTGGCTATTGCTACGAAGTTTGAATCTCCTAAGTAAAGCAACCGCACACCGTTGTCGCCGCCGATCCCGTGAACCAAGCCGCCGCCCTCTTTGCCACCGCCGGTTCCGGGGAGATTCTCTCCAAGAGAGATCTAGGGTTGTGGACTCTTCATGGACTTCAAGAACATGTCGTCAACGAAGAGGGACACCTTAGTCTCCAAAAGTAGTTTGTATTTCTTGTACATTCTAGTTCATTTTTGTTGTAAAGGAACGTTGGTTCCGAGTTGTAAGGGTTGGGTGCAACCCGTGTTGTGGGAGTGTTGTCTCCTACGTGTGGAAGGGTTCCTTCCGATAGTGTAAGGATTGGATTTCAATCCTGTTGGAGAAGTGACCGAGTCGTCCCTTGTTGGGAGATAGGTCGAAGAGGGAAAGTGGATGTACCCAACTCGGGGAACCACTATAAATTGCTTGTGTACCTTCTTTGCTGTGCTGGTTTGTTTATTTGTGCAGGTACAATTTTAATTCCGCAAAAACGCTGCACGTCATCTATTCCCCCCCCCCCCCCCATAGGTGAAGGTAGTTGACATTAGGTGGACTTTCAAGTGGTATCAGAGGGAGGTTACTCATCAAAAAGGTTTACACCTTGAGTAGAATCCTGCCACCAGTGTCAGAAGCATGGAGCTGGATCATGAGATCTCTCCACTAAGACTTCCCACATGCACAAAGGAGTATTATCCAGTCTGGAAGATGAGAGTGTCATATCACTTGGAGGCTATCGATCCTCGAGCATCTTTCATCATGGAAGAGGGTCCTTTTATTCCTATGAAGACTTCCGGCTCTAGAAAGAATATCCAAGTGCCCAAGTGTATTGCTGAAATGTCGGAGACGGAACTCTCATTATTTAATCTGGACAAGATGATTCGTCAGATTATCTTGGATGTCTGGTCTGGACCTTCTCGCTCTAGATTGGAAAAATGTGGGACAGCCAAATCTATGTGGGTAATGATCTCAGAGCTGATGGGGGGGATCAAAGAAAGCTGGGATCTGCTGTCAACTAGAGGATAAAACCTATGTGGGGGTCCTCGCCTCTGAAGATGAAGGCAAGGATCAATCAGACAGCATCAGAGCTCCAGTGTCCTTGTCAGAGACTGAAGAAGAAATTGAGGAAATCAGTTCTGATGAGGATGACACAACGGTTACTGGCGCTAGTGACAATAACACTGAAGAGCAGGTAACTTCTTCATCTTGCCCCGTCTCTCTTGAAGTTCCTGAAGACAGGAACTGTTTCCCTTCAGAATATCCTGATTCCCTGAAGAGTGCCCTTCAGAAAAGCAATATACTTATTGAGGAGCAAGCTCAGGAGATTGCTCGTCTGAAGATCTTGTTGGTTCTCCAATTGGCATCCAACAAGGTCAAGGACACTAAAATCTCAGATCTAGAGAGTAGTCTAGAGAATGAGAAAAGGATAGTCTATAACTTTTCCAAGGTTGATGCTATGTAGAGAAAGGAAGAAAATGGGTGGATCTCCCGAATTATAAATTCATGGAGAAATGGGGAAACGGTATTCCGACCCCCCACTCCGAGCAGGAAGGGTACTCATCATGCCTTCAGGTATGATCACAGGAACAATCGTGGTCATTGCAAGGGTGATCTGTCCTCATGTGGAGACACCCATAGTGCAAGGGCCGTCATGGCCACCCATGAGAGAATACCTAAGGCTCATTCTGAGCCCTTTGTATTCTCGGCCACTGCCCCTACTCGGCATGAATCTGCTGGGATCAGCTCTCAGAACTCTTCTCTCCACCCAAGGACACAGGAAAGGGAGGTTAGAAGTCATGCTGCAAGTTCTCATGGGGCCTCAGGAAGGGGGCTAACTGAAAGGAAGGCACCACCTCCCAGGCCTCGTGACGCTCACTGCATGCATTCCTTCCACCCTTCCACGTGTCACGGTGGAAGAGGCAGTTTTGGGAGCGGATCCAGATCTATCCCGTTTGGACCTAGAATCATGACTACCTCAGTCACTAGATCAGGTCAGAAACGGAGATACAACATTCACGCGTGTTGGTGCTGTGGCAAGGTGGGACACTTTGCCATAGACTGTTGGCACAACCCGTCTGTGTCAAGGGCAAGGGCCTATCCACATCTCCTGGGCAGAGGTAGTCTTCCTGACAGGATTTCTGAGGGAAGGCATTCGAGTGTTTATGCTAACAAGAACCTAGGACCCAATATGTATTGGGTTCCTAAGGTAAAGTAACTCTCTTTTGCAGGGTAGTCTAGGTTCCCGTAAACATGATGAGAACTAGACAGTAGATGTTTCAAGACTAAATTGGAACAAATATATGGAATTTCAGAAGTACCATTTACAATGGGATACTCGCATTGAACACCTGGTCTGTCTCAAACTGAGGGGGTAAATTATGAATCTCATAATCCCAGGTATTTTTGTTCAGCTCATATACTTGAGTCATATTATATTGACATATACATATATATATTTATATATACATATATACACATATATGAGTGTACACCTAAGGATAGGTTAACATGGTAAATATAAACCTTAGATACATCAATAAAGATTTATCGGAAGTTTCACTGGTAGATTCAAGAACTAACATCTACAGGCGTAAATCAGTTCACTGAAAACTAACGAAGATATGTCATTGGAAATCTCGACAACTTACAATTGACATCAAGAAGTGTATGGAAACGCCCCGCTTAAACCCTAAATAGATTGGCTTTAAAAAATATATATATATTTAGAGGATTTTTTTTTAATCAGAAGACTTCGAGAATCCGGCATGGCTCTTAACCCGTAGATTCCTATCAAAGAATCCCTCCGATTTCGACTTAGACAAACTGGAAACCCTCTAAAACCCGCTTAACCCGAAGACTTCCGCCGAACCTTAGCGTCTCACTCTTCACACGGAAATCTTTTTTTAAACTCGTCGATATCGCATAGTATCCCGCCGACCCTTCATATTCCGCAGGAAGCTCACCGAAGGAAACTCGCCGATTGACCGCAGGAATCCCGCCTCTTTCGTCGACAACCGCAGGAATTCCGCCTCTTCCCCTTCCGATGACAACCGAAGGACTCTCACCGATTCTTCCCCATCCGTCGACATCCCGCAAGATTCCCGCAACTCGTGAAGAATTCCGTCGATCTCGACGTGCAAGAATCCCGCAACTCGTGAAGAATCCCGTCAATCTCGCTGATTGCCTTCCGTGGATCTCTCCTCTCTCTCGTCTAGGGATTTCTCCGCAGTTTCGATCAATCCCAGTCGCGTGCACCTCCCGGGTGTCCGTTGTCTTTGTCAAACTAGCTCACCGTCTACGCTTTTGGGTAACCACATCCTCATCCTTACAAGGACTTTATTACTAGTGTCGCTTCCCTTTTGACTTTTGATTAAGCATAGAGTAGGGATTCTCTCCCTAGGTTTGCAATGGCTCCAAAGATAACCGCTGGACTGATCACTGGATGTGAGCTGGTTCGAACAGGGTTCTCACATGCATCAGATGAATTCAGAAACATCATCTTTATGCTTGAAGAGGCTGGACTCTCATTCATACTGGAGCACCCCTGTAAAATCCTGGACAAGGAAGTGATGGAGTTCTTCGCAACCGTAAAACTCCGGAATGACGACTCTCTCATCAAGAGCAAGGTTGTAGGGGCAAAGATCAAGATGTCTGCCAGCAAGCTGACCCACTTCTTGCAGCTCACTAGCTCGGCGCACGAGGATTATCTGGATGAACAGGACAAAACCAGGACTTTATTATTCTGTGGACTCGCTCGAGGAACTAGGTCGATAAAGCGAAAGTATATGAATGAGGAGGGGAAACTTCTGTCAGACATCATTGGAAAAGTACTCATATGCAAGCCGGGCTCTCATGACCACATCTCTGCGGATATGTTCAAAATCCTTGTGGCAATTGTCTGCAGAAAAAGATTCAACTGGGGGGCATTGCTGTTTGAGAAGATAAAGGACACTCTCAGATCTCCTAGCTTTGGCCGAATCATCAGTCTATATCTCAATCAGTTAAAGGGAGATAAGTATGACATGAGTAATGGAGTTCCACTGCATTACTTGAAGAAAATGGACTCGAGCATCTTTGACAGATGGGAGAGACGCATTGGGCAGGCTGCCGTGGTAGAACAACAAGAAGTATCTCCAGCTGAGGACGGAACTGTGGCTGATTCCTTAGTAATCCCCAGTGAAATTCCTGATGGTCTGACTGCAGGAATTGAGGGGGAACCTCTACCCGCTCATGCTAATATCATATCTGACATCTCTCAGATAGCCAGAGATGCAGTGGTGAATATACAAGAAGAAAGTGAAGCTGTGATGGAGAATGAGGCGGCCCTGACCGTGCATGATCAAGGAGCCGAAGCTAATGTAGAGGAAAATGATGAGGGAAGTTTGAAAGATGATGCTGATGAGAATGATCTCATGGATGATGAAGATGAGGAAGAAGGCAATGAGGGACAGGAAGCATTGGAGACTCAGGATATCACTGAAGTTCCATCTGACAAGCACACTCCTGAGATCATTCCTGAGAACATTGGTGCAACAGTGGAGGGGGAGTCCTCTCAGCAGAGACTGCTTAGTACTTCCGAGAAATCTACAGAGGCAGCAAGTATTCCCCCCTTAGAGACTGTGCTCGTGTCCAGCTCTACGGGTGCATCTGATGAAGAGCAAGGCCAAGGAGTGCCTCAGGATCATCCACTACGAGCTGATCTAGCCAATCACACCGTGAATGTCATTCAGGGTATAGTGGATGAGCTCAAAGCATCTTTTGAGAAAGCTCAAAATAAAATGTTAAAAAGGATTAAGAAATCTGAGAATCTCATGCTCAAGAACATGGTGGCAATCAATCACAAACTGGACGTGATGGAAAAGAAGTTTGAAGATAAGTATACAGCGGCCGGCCAAGCTGTCACTCTTCTTATGGACGGATTAAAAAGGAACACCGATACTCTCGCAATCGTAAATCAGAATGCTCATATCGTAGTAAATAATATTCAAAAGTTTGATGGCAATATGGTAACTCTTAACACCAATCAACAAGCCTTGGTCACTGAATTCTCCAGGATGACAAAGCACATTGATGAGTCACTACATTCTTATGCAAACTCCATTGCAGTCGAAGCCAAAAAGGGGGAGAAAGCATATACAGCTAAGATGGCTGAGCTTCGGGAAGTCATGATCAAAAACTTTGAACAGTCAAACCAATATGTCTATGACAGTTGCTGGTGGATGCTCCAACAAGCGTTAGGCGTTGATTTGCCTGAATATCCTGCGGGTGTTCATGCTCCTGAGAATACTACGGCTGATGAGGGAGTAAGTGCTGCAGAAGTTCATTTAAGTGAAGCTGATGCTCATAGGGCTGCTAGGGCCACCTCCAAGGCAAAACTGATGGCAATGTTTGACCAAGGAGCCCTAGCAAAAGCCAGGGACAAGAGAAAATCTCAAGAAGGGACATCTACGGAAACACAAGCTGAAAAGAGAATCAGATTGAAGGAGGAGGAAGTAAGAAACGAAAAGTGGAGTCCGGTATCAAAGAGTATCATCTTGGACACATTCTGGCTACAGGAAAAAGGGGAAATCAATCAGAATGATGTATACAGCCAGCATGAGTGGGAGCTGCACAAAACATATGAAGCTAAACGGAACATCTTCTTCCGGACCAACACTGCGGCAGATAAAGCTCCTCCTCCCAGATACTATCCAAAGCCCAAGGAGTATGTTGAAAGGCAAAGAAAGAAGTTTTTGTCTCAGAAACATAAGGATGACCTAACCAAAAATTCTTAGACAGAAATTCATAGATTGTCATTGTCTCTTGAACACTTTTATCTTTTCTTATTGATATATGAACAATCCTGATTATATTTATATATATATATATATGTATATGAATTTATGATTGACTCAAGCCTTGATCTGTTTGCCTATATTTTCTTGTGCTGCATCTTTATATTCTCTATGTTGTATATATTATCTGGTTGGTGGTATTTATCGTAGCTAGTAGGATTTTGGCTTCGTCAAATAGGGGGAGATTGTTTGGTAATGTATCCACAATTACCTGGATTTGACGAAGCCTCCTGTCAAGCTAAGATGAATTCACAATGTATTTGATGAAACCTCTTAAGTTGTGCTTGCAGTTATTCCACGCTAAGTGCACACCAATGTCAGGGTGCAGTAGGTCAATATACACGGGTCTGCACGACGTAATCCCTCGTTGAGCAGATCAGTGTGTTGACCTACGTGTACTCTCTCTATTGGAGTGCACTTACTTTCAAGTACAGGGCTGTGATCTTGAAAGAGCAGACAAGGAGCAAGGATGGGTCAAGGAGCACATCATGGGTGGAAAGACGAAAAATCGTCTAAGTGTAAATCGACGAGAATCACCAAGTGATTCTCGCCGATTCGGCGAGAATCACTAGTGATTCTCGCCGAATCGTCGAGAATCATTGGCTGATTCTCGCCGACTCGATCCAGCTACTTCAAAGAGAGCAACTCTGATGCTAAGTAATAATCGACGAGAATCACTAGTGATTCTCGCCGAATCGTCGAGAATCACTGGCTGATTCTCGCCGTTTCTTTTCGGCTTTATCAGAGCGTGTCATCAAGTCAAAATCGACGAGAATCACCGTTGATTCTCGCCGAATCGACGAGAATCACCTTCGATTCTCGCCGATTCAACGAGAATCACCTTCAATTCTAGCCGATTTTGCCTTAGACAATTTTCTGGATCCCACAGGACCGGATCAAATGTTAAGGCTCTATTTTGAACCGCTTTTAGGGTTTCTTCAGGTGGGACCCATAACGGTCATAAAAGAATATTTTACTGTATAAATACAGGCGTATTTTTGAACAGTAAGGCAGCGAAGAAGATTTGAAAAAGACGAGCCGCGACGTGACCTAGATCGCGATTTCCGCTCCGCCGCCGCCGCCGTCGCCGCTCGAGCAAGTTGATCGCCAGCCTTGATCGTGGTTTCTTCCAGATCTCCCGTCGACAGAAGCTTAGCCAAGCATAGCGTCTCACGTGTCTAACCGGAGATCCTTTGTCTCTTGATTTGTTGATCGGGAAAACTTTTCCCGTCCGAATCGATCGAGACGATCGATCCTAGTGTGACCGTTGGAAGACCTCGCTGGCTATTGCTACGAAGTTTGAATCTCCTAAGTAAAGCAGCCGCACACCGTTGTCGCCGCCGATCCCGTGAACCAAGCCGCCGCCCTCTTTGCCGCCGCCGGTTCCGGGGAGATTCTCTCCAAGAGAGATCTAGGGTTGTGGACTCTTCGTGGACTTCAAGAACACGTCGTCAACGAAGAGGAACACCTTAGTCTCCAAAAGTAGTTTGTATTTCTTGTACATTCTAGTTCATTTTTGTTGTAAAGGAACGTTGGTTCCGAGTTGTAAGGGTTGGGTGCAACCCGTGTTGTGGGAGTGTTGTCTCCTACGTGTGGAAGGGTTCCTTCCGATAGTGCAAGGATTGGATTTCAATCCTGTTGGAGAAGTGACCGAGTCATCCCTTGTTGGGAGATAGGTCGAAGAGGGAAAGTAGATGTACCCAACTCGGGGAACCACTATAAATTGCTTGTGTACGTTCTTTGCTGTGCTGGTTTGTTTATTTGTGCAGGTACAATTTTAATTCCGCAAAAACGCTGCACGTCACCTATTCCCCCCCCATAGGTGAAGGTAGTTGACACTAGGTGGACTTTCAAGAGTTGATCGGTTTGTGCTGTGCAGGTTGTGCGGATAGCACTGGAAAACCAGGACTTGGCTCTGGTTGCGGTCAGAAACAGTGCGGACTCTGTGGTTAAGCAACAGACGGTAAACAGCAGGTCGCGGACATCGACTAGGCGGTCTTCTCTTTGGCAACTTGGTTCGGGGTTCAGGAAGTCGCCTGTCTCAGGCGGACTGTTCTATTCGGTATCGCAGCGTGTGCTGTCTGGCAGCTAGGCGACCTCACGGTCAGGCGGTTTGCAGATTGGCCGTGAAGAGCTAAGCATTGGAATAAGGGGTAGTCCGCGCGGCTTGGTTGCGTCTTTGCGACCTGGAAGTTGAGCGGACTCCACAGTAGTAGACCACGCGGCTTGATGATTGAGACTATGCGACTTGTATAGTTTTTGTCTTTGTATCTGTCTCTGCTCTCCCTGTGTTGTGTTTGGCGAATCATGTCTCGCCATGTATGTCTCTCCATGTATGTCTCTCCTTGTAAAGAAGTTTGCTGTTGATCAATAAAGATATTTGCTTGCTGCATATGTTGCTGGTTGTTACTGCTTTGTTGAGATAACCCCTGCTTTCTCCAACATCCGAGAAAACATTCAACATTATCAGTGGAGGTGTTCTCCTCCGGTTTGTTGAGTGTCAACAGGGTATCCGAGGAGGCCTCTGTGGGTTTGTTGATTTTTAACATGGTATCAGAGCGAGGTTGGAGTGGTCAAGCAGTGATCAATGGAAGTAGTTGCTCTTGTGAAGAGGAAACCAGTGGTAGAACCATTGCAACGGAAGATGCAAGTTATCTTGGAATTGATCTTCTTACAGAGATGAACTTTGAAAGGTGGAAGTCTTGTATGAAGAGCTTTCTTCTTGGTGAGGACCTTTGGGAGGTTGTATGTGGAGCATGAAGACAAGAGGCTACTGCTGGCAATGCTGAAGAGATGAGGGCTTGGAAAAAGACAAATGCGAGAACGGAGTCTATTCTCAGGCAGGTGATCTCATCAGAGCTCTTGGACCACATCAGTGGATGTCGGTCAGCTGCGGAGGTTTGGACTTCCCTTGTTGGGTTGTTCAGGAAGGAGGTGAAGGCTGCTGCAGAAGATGGTCCCTCTACTTCATATCAGGAAGAAAGGAGTGTTTCTCCTAGGCGTGATAGGAAGAGGAAGGAAGGACCAATGTGCTATAAATGCAAGCAACAAGGTCATCTCAGGAAGGAGTGCAAGATTGTCTTGCTCTCAGCGAACGTTGCTCAAGTAGGGAGGAAGGAGAAGAACATTGTTGGGTTATCAACAAGTTCTGGAGCTGATCGGATGAAGGCCAGTGATAGTGCAGCTATCTGGCATGAAAGACTGGGGCATGTAGGGATGGACAAGCTGAAAGTAATGGCGGAAAGCAGACTCATAAGAGGCTTGCCTAGATTGTCATCCTATGACGATGGTCAGGGGTGTGCGGGATGTCAACAAAGTGAAGCTTATCGCTTCATGGTTGATAAGGCACAATCTATATGTAAAGCACCTTTGGAGGTTGTCCATTGTTCTCTGGTTGGACCGACCGTCACCGCTAGTCTTGGAGGCAGCAAGTTCATGTTGATATTGGTTGATGACTATTCAAGGTATACTTGGGTATATTTCATGAAGGAGAAGACAAACATGATGCGCTTGCTTGTAGAGTTCAATAAGCTTGTGGAAGGCCAGTTGGGTCTGCGGATCAAGGTGTTGAGGACAAGCATCGGTGGTGAGTTTGGCTCAACCGAGTTCTCAAACTTTTGCAGGAAGCAAGGGATCCGAAAGGAGCTTTCTTATGGACATACTTCACAACAAGGTAGTGTTGCAGCTCGGATGATCCGTTGGTTAACGAAGACCTGCAAGTGTTGGATTCAGTGTAAAGGCGTTCCAAAGGCTCTTTGGGCGGAGGGGATTGCCTGTGCTGCTCATGTCATCAACCAGATGCCTCTTAGTCCGATCATAATGAAGTCTCCTTATGAGCTAATGTTCGGAGTGAAGCCTAGTGTGAAACACCTAAGAGTGTTTGGATCTACCTGCTATATACACTCTACAGGAGCTCTCAAGACAAAGCCAGCCTTTGTTGGGTATGATGAGCAGAGGATAAGATGGAGATGTATGGATCCTGTGACGAAGAGACTCATCGTGTCAAGAGATGTTGTCTTCGATGAGTTGATGCCATATTGGGGTAGCTCTCATATGGAGCTAGAGATGAGCAGGTTAGATGTTGGGCTGAAGGAGGCTGTTGCTAAGGTTTATATGGAGCTGCTTGAGTCACCAGGTGCTCCAGGTTATTCTAGCTCCGGGGCAAAGGTGTCAGGGTCAGGAAGTAGGGAGAGCGATGCTCCAGGTACTTCTGACTCGAAGGCAGAGGCTTCCGGTTCAGGAAGCAGGGGGAGCGATGTTCTAGACAGTTCTTGTTCAAGAGGGGAGTCTTCTGGTTCAGGTAGCAGGGGGAGCATTACTCCAGGTGCTTCTGGTTCCAATAAGGAGGCATCTTGTTCAGGGAGAAAGGGGAACATTATTCTGAGTTTGCCCAGGAACGGAGCTGGTTTAGTAGCAGCGGAGGTGGTTAGCCATGATCAGGTTCTTCGGAGATCGAAGAGGATTAGTAAGCCACCAGCTCGATATAGTGAAGGGAACACGACGGCCTTGATTCCGTGTTTCTTTGTTAGCCCTCAGGTCAAGCAAGGTACATCTGGCTGTGATGACCCCACTAGAATCAAGGAGGTGGTTGACACCAAGACTGAAGAGGTGACTTCTCTCAGAGGTAACGAGGCTTGGGCTTTTGTGCCCATGGTAGTTGGTGATACTCCTGTGATGCATGAGTGGAGGTTGAAGCTGAAGAAGACAGAGGGAAGCATGGCTCATTTTGGGAGATGTTGGAGGGCTCCCTCATGGTCTATGATATGCGGGGCGAGGACTATTTCTTGGACATCTCTTCGTAGATGCTATCAGAGGGACCAGGTGCAAGGTTACGGGAGCTGCTGGAGTTGTTCATCACTTCTCACTTCAAGGGGGAGTTTTGAAATCTGTGAAGTGAAAGTGGGTGAATGGAAGGCTTGGGCAACCCATCCGCGCGGACTACGGGGACAGGGTTGGCGGACTGCTAAGTCGACAGGGATGTTGCAGGCGGTTTGCTCTGTGGCGGCCTGGGCTGTCTGTGCGCGCGGACTACGTGAACAGCAGCAGCGGTCTGTCAGGCCGGCGTATACTCAGCAGGCGATTGAATCCCAGGAAGTAACCCGGCGGATAGAATCTCTATCCGCGGAGTCCGGCATTAAGCGGACTGATGAACTGGAGCTCGGCAGATCGGTTTGGCAGTTACCTTGGTTTTGCTTTGGTGCAGCGGCAAGTGGAAGCCGCGGAGACCGCCAGTCAGTGCAGATTGATATTGGAGCTCGCCAGGACAGGCGGGCTGGTTCCAGTGTCCGCCAGTAAGTGCGGACTGGCCCTTATGGCCAGTGGACTGGACTTGGTGAGTTTTGAACCAAGTCCAGGTTAGCTCAGTCCGGGGAGATCGCACAGTGGAGCACGGGCTGCTTCTCTCAGTCCGCCAAGCTCGGCACGAGTGTTGTTACCTTGTTTGCTTGCTTGGGGATATGCAGACTAGAGATTGTGTGTGCAAGAGCGTGCAGACAGGAGCTAGGGTCCGCAAAGTCCGACAGCTAGTTTGCTGGTATGGATGGGATTTGCAGGTTGATGCGTTCTGCAGGACATGCGGACTGTGGCAGTCAGCAGGAGTTGCGGACTGGAGAAGTCTGTTGTGCGAGAAGACCAGAGCTGGTCCGCTGAGTCTGGTTATGCCTTGAGGCTATGGATTCAGGGTTGCGGACTGGGCAATCTGCAGGGAAGTGGACTGGAGGTCTGCTGAGTTGCGTACTGGAGAAGTCTGCGGAACATGCAGACTGTGACAGTTTGCAGGAGTTACGAACTGGAGGAGTTTGCTGTGAAAGCATACTAAAGCGGTGCGTCCGCTGAGTCCGGCTGTGCCTTGTTGATTGAGGTAATCGACTCAGGTGTGCGGACTGAAGTGGTGTGTCCGCTGCGTCCGGCGTTTGCCTTGTGGCAGAGCTATGGATATGCAGGCTGGTGCCTTGTCCATGGATTGGCGGACATAGCTGTTGCAGAGTTCGGCTGTGGTGGTACTGGTTTGGCCTTTGGCGACAAGGCGGGCTGGAGTTTGGAGTCCTGCCTTGGAGAAGCTAGGCGGACTGGCTATCTACACAGGAGCGGCGAACTGGTGTGTGTGTCCGCAGGCTAGTGGACACACTTGTTCTTGCTGCAGGATGTGGCAGTTATCCTATCGGTTAGGGCGGTGATCATACTCATCATCGTGCCTATAAAGAGGAACCATGTCACATCAGGAACTGTGAAGAGGAACCGAAGTAAGTGAACAGTAATTTGAGCTCGCGTAAGTTACTACAGACTGGACTTTGGTGTCCGCGCGGTTTATTAGAGTTGATCGGGTTGTGCTGATGTAGGCTTCTACCGCGGACACTAAATGGGTTACGGGAATGAAACGGCCACACTCAATCCACAATCTCACACGCACTAGATTCAACTGCAGCGCACTCGCAAACGCTTTACCACAGTTCACCAACGTACGGTAGCCACTCCGCGGGAAGGTCAAACGAACGGCTATAGGCCGACGTTCTCCCAAGCTAAAAGGACCAATGTTGGGTCCGACCGAGCGAAAGTTGTACCAAAGGAGGTCTACCCAAAATGCGATCGAAAAATGGTAGATCTCCCCCAACAAAAATACGGGGTTCGCCAAACCCTTACGGAAATATCGCAATTAAGGTTGATGCAAATCCAAAAGGAAAACCACGAAGAATCTAACGATTCAAACCCAACGCAAAAATCTTTCCGACCACTAGAATATCAAGAGGGAATCACACATGAGTGGAGAGGATCGTTACCCAAGTCAGAATAGATGATTCCGACTACCTTTGAAGGGTCGCTCTTCCACGGATCCACCGGAGTCGCGCCGGATGGAGAGATAGATCGTCCGCCTTGGCCGCTTCACACCAAAGTTCAGATTTTTGCCATAGAAGGAGGCCTATCGGGTCAAAGCTTCATGTGGAGGGGGCTGCCGGGTTCTCTTCAAAGGGGCTGCTCGGTGGAGGAGGTAGGTGGCCGGCCGGCTATGGAGGGTGGAGGTCGGGTTAATGAGGGTATGAGGTGGTGGTGGCTTGGATGAGGGGGATGAGTGGGCTGGCCGAAATATCTAGAGGGAGAGTGGGAGAGGAGGGTGGCAGCTTGTGGAAGTGGGGGAAGAAAAGGTGCTAGCCTAAATTTTAGAGAGAGAGAGAGAGAGGGGGAGTGGGGGTGGCGGCTAGGAGATGTAGAGAGAGAGGGAGAGAAGGCTTAGAAAGGAAAGACTTAGGGTTTTTTTTTCTCTCATTCAACTTAAGTTAAACAAAGCATACATGCCTATATATAGGCTTAAAAATAAGTCTTGGCTAAATGTAGCCCAAAATAAAAATAAAACAACACACAAAATGGCTACATGCAGCCCTCAATACAATATCCCAAATAAAATAGCATACTGAAAATAAGATAAATTTAAAGATAAATTTAACTATATATTTGTCTTGCGCCGAGGGAGGAAATTGTAGCGCCGCTCCATACGAACACCTCGGCGACACAAGTCCTTTGTTGGAGACGAAGGAGGGTCTTCCGTTAGCGTGCCGTCATCAACAACTTGGGGGCCGTCGTCAACTTGGGGGCCGTCGTCAACTTGGTGGCCATCGTCAACTTGGGGGCCGTCGTCGCCACCAATCCTCCCCTGCTTGAAAGGACTCATCACCGATGAGTTGTCTTGAAGATACCGTCGGAGAAGAACACCATCCAAGAGAGCCACTTCCGCTTCCGGGAGCCAAGAGTCATCAGAGGCGGGGCGATCACGCCAGCGGATCAAGTAGCGGCGCACATCGCCATCAGCAGTGGGAAACACGTCATCCTGGAGAATCCTGTCGGGCAAAAATGCGGTCCTGGCAAACCTGGGAAAAGCATTAGGCAGCAAAGGGGGAAAATCTATATCATCAACATGTAGCGTACCTCCGTTGGAGACCGACGGAGAGAGCGAGCCCTTACCCCCCTAAACCCCATACCCATGAGAATCTGTAGTGGAACTAAACGGATAGGAAGATAGTTCTAGTGGCGGAGCAATATATGGCATTAAATCCGAAACATTAAAAACAGGGGAAATACCCCAATCAGTGGGCAATTCCAAAAGAAAAGCATTGTCTCCCGACCGTTTTAAAATCCGAAAAGGTCCAGCTCGCCGATCCGCTAACTTTTTTAAGGTGCCCGTAGGCAACCGTTCAGGGATGAGACGTACCATGACTAAATCGCCCACTTTCAAGGGAGACACTCTCTTATGTGCGTTGGCATGAACTTGATAAGACGCGTATTGAGTGGTAAGCGTTTCATTTATGCGTTTGTGAAGATCATGGATGTGAGAGGCAAAGTCCTGTGTAAATTGACTTGACTTAAACGATGGCGGTAACAGAAGCAAGTCAAGGGGCACGAGAGCTTTATAACCGTGCACGATCTCATTCGGGGACAAACCCGTGGACCTATTTTTGGAATTATTATATGCTAACTGAGCATGAGGGAGGATAAGGTCCCATGTACCCTTGTGGTCTCCCACAAGTCATCGAAGCAAACTACCTAAACTTCTGTTCACAACTTCTGTTTGCCCATCCATCTGCGGATGGTACGCGGAAGAGAATAGAAGTTTGGTGCCCATAATCCTCCACAGGGTCTTCCAAAAATAACTAGTAAATTTCACATCCCTATCAGTAACTATAGACTTCGGAACTCCTCGATGGCCTACCACCTCTTTAAAATATAATTGTGCTACGTGTGACGCGTCGTTGGTTTTATTGTACGCGATAAAATAAGCCATTTTAGAGAAACAATCTACAACAACTAAGATAGAGTCATGACGTCGAAATGTGATTGGGAGGCCGAGGATGAAGTCCATGCTAACGTCTTCCCAAGGAATAGACGGAATCGGAAGAGGGGTATAAAGCCCCGCATTAGTTTTGTTCCCCTTAGCCAGTTGGCACGCTCGGCAACTACCCAAGATCTTACTAACCATGGCCTTAAGACCGGGCCAATAAAACTTGTCTTCAACTAACGTGATCGTCTTGTCACGGCCAAAGTGTCCCCCTAACCCTCCACCATGCAATTCCCACACTATGAAGTGGCGTAGGGAGGAACGGGGGATGCAAAGCTTCGAATGGTTAAATAAGTAGCCGTCCCGAATGTAAAAAGAAGTAATGGTTGTCGGCGAGTCATCTTGGGTGGCGAAATAGATATCCTTAAAATCTGGGCAGTGGACGTACTCGTCCTTAATCCTATCGAAGCCAATCACCTTTACTTCTAGCGTGGAGAGCAATAACGAAACACGACTAAGGGCGTCGGCTACGCGGTTGAGAGTCCCCTTGAGTTGTTTGATAATGAAAGTGTACTCCTGTAGATAGGAGACCCATTTGGCATGTCTAGGACTAACCTTAATTTGAGAGTTAAGAAACCTTAGCGCTTCATGATCGGATAAGATGACAAACTCCTTTGGAAGTAAATAATGCCGCCAATGTTGGAGGCATCGAATGACCGCGTAAAACTCCCGATCATAATTGGAATAATTTAATTTTGGACCTGCTAGTTTCTCACTGAAATACCCCTCAGGGTGGCCTTCCTGACTCAACACTCCACCAATTCCCACTCCAAACGCATCACATGACAACTCGAAAACCTTGGTAAAATCCGGTAGTCGCAAAAGGGGGGCTTCCGACATGCGCGATTTAATTAATTGGAACGCCGCAGCAGCTGAGTTCGTCCACGTAAATTCACCTTTTTTCATGCACTCGGTAATAGGGGCCATAATACTACTAAAATCCTTAATAAATCGCCGATAAAATGTAGCGAGCCCGTGAAAACTCCTAACATCCTGAATGTTGGCGGGCTCGGGCCAATCTCTAATGGCTTGCACTTTCTTGGGGTCTACGTGGATCCCCTTCGAACTCACAATATAACCGAGGAACTCAAGCGATGTCACATGGAAGGTACACTTCTTAATGTTCACGAATAATTTTTCCGATCTCAGCGTGGTAAGGATGGTTCTTAAATGTGACTCATGATCAATCGTGGAGGTGCTAAATACCAAAATATCGTCAAAATATACCACGATGAATTTTCCCATATAGGGTTGGAAGACGTGGGTCATCATCCTCGAAAACGTGCTCGACGCATTGGAAAGTCCAAACGGCATAACTAACCACTCGTAGAGCCCTTCCTTAGACTTAAAGGCGGTTTTCCACTCGTCACCTTCCCTAATTCGGATCTTATGGTAGCCACTCCTAAGATCCAACTTCGAAAAAATCGTGGCACCGGCTAACATGTCCAATAAATCATCCAAGCGAGGGATGAAAAAGCGATATTTAATAGAGATTTTATTAATGGCTCTACTATCCACACACATCCTCCAAGAGCCGTCCTTCTTGGGGGCAAGTAAGACGGGCACGGCACACGGGCTCTTGCTGTGGTGGATAAAACCCTTTTGCAATAAATCCGAGATCTGGGTTTGCAACTCTAAGTGCGCGGAGGGGTTTAGCCGATCATGTGGGAGGTTGGGCAATGAAGAGCCCAGAATGAAATCAATGGCATGTTGGATTTCCCGCAACGGGGGTAATTCAGCCGGTAGCTCTTCCGGGTACACGTCCACAAACTCTTCTAGGAGTTTTCTCAACGCCGACGGCAAGTTCTCAAAAGGGGCTGCGTCTTCCTTGACTTGTAGGCACACTAAGGCATAGAGGACCCCATCTACAAAGGTAGTACGCTTCAATTCTTTCCTTCCTATCAGGCTCAACGTCTTCTTCTCGACCGGGACGACCGTATCCTTTGAGGGGGCCGAAGGATCTTTTGGCGGGGCGAGTTTTAAGAGTATGGTTCTGCCATTAAATTTAAACTCGTAAGTGTTGGCCCGACCAAAGTGGGTGACGTCATGATCGTACAACCAAGGGCGACCCAACAAGACGTGACACGCATCCATAGGGATGACGTCACACAAAATCTGCTCAGAATAAGCTTTGAAGGTAAGGGGTACCAAGCATCGCTTTGTCACAGGGAGGGACAACTTGTCTACCCATGCCACTTTATAAGGGTGAGGGTGTGGCTCGGCAACAAGAGACATTCGTCTCACCGCGGCTTCAGAAATTACGTTCATGCAACTACCGCTATCGATGATCAACCTACACCATTTTTCACCACTCTTAAAATTCAACGTGAAAATGTTCGTCCTATTCCAATCGTCTAACGCTCGAGGGGTCGCCAGGATACACCTCATAACCATCATACGGGGGTCATCCTCCATATCACTAGGCACTCTGTCCGACTCGCTCTCTTCGCCCTCCTCGTAAGTAATGTCATCGGCCCCACCGGCGGAATCTAACAGGGCTAATGGTCTGGGTGTAGTAGGACAATCACTAGCATAGTACCCTTGGACCCCGCAAGCGTAACAGGTGACATTCGTTCTGTTGACCCGACCCACCGGGACTCTCTCACCAGAGGGGTTTCGATCATTCCTAGCCATTACGACTATGGAGGTCGAGTCGGGGGACTGATACTTTCCTTTAGCCTTATAGGTGGCGGTGGGAGGCGGTCCTAAAATGGACTTCCCCTTTTGGAACGAGCGAGACTTGCCCTTAAGCGCGTTGTGCTGCTCAATATCTAAGGCAGCGTTGAAAGTGGTGTGCAAATTGGTGTGACCATAACGCAGAAGCTTTCCTTGGATGTCGGGGTTTAGTCCCTTACGGAACCTGGAGAGGGTGACCTCGGGCATCTCTTTCACGTCACACCTAACTATCATGTCCTTCAGCAAACTCATATACTCAGACACCGACCTAGTCCCTTGCTTAAGGGTGGCTAAATCATCGAACATTTGTGTTCGATGGTAAGTAGGGACGTACTGTTCCGTTATCCTAGCCTTCATTGCATCCCAGCCTATGGGCAGCGCTCCTTTCTCGACCCTCATACGCCGCTCCTCATTCAGCCAAAATATTTTAGCGCGCCCTAGCAACTTCATTCTCGCTACTCGCACCTTATCCGCGTCGTTCAGGGTATACCACTCGAAATAACATTCGATCTCCATGATCCAGTCCTGGAAGACTTGGGGATCTCCTAAACCATCGTAGGATGGTGGCTTGACTCGGACGGCCCGAGTAAGGTCAAACTCGTACGGTGCTCGTGGGGCGTTCTCATTAGGAGGGTGGGGGTAAGGGTTGTGATGCTCTCCCACCCGTGGGTGAGCGGGTTGATTACGGGGTGCCCCGTGTGGTAACCCCAATCCGTGAAGTGCTTCCCTAATGACCGTCAACTGCTCCGTGAAATCCTGACGGAGCTCCTCAATCTCCGTGAGGGGACGACCCTCACCCCGGTCATCATCCATATTAGACGACGATGGAGGATATTCCGTACCGAGCCTAGTACGCATGCAAATGGAAGACAACAGATTCAGACAGACCAAAGAAGGAATTAATCCCGCTTAATGACTATAGGAAAATAAATTATTTTTTGATTTTCTTGAAGGAAATAAAAAGAGGATTATTAAAAATTTTATTTTGATTTTTTTGGATGAAAAATAAGAAAACTACGCCGCTATTGGCATACCAAAGATAATTTTTTTTTTGAGATTTTTTTTTTGTCACAACTAACGCGCAAACACAAGTGCAGGTTAACGTGCTAAAAGAGGGGAGGGTGCCAATTAAAAAATTGACAAGAACCTCGCTTTGATACCAAAATTTGATGTAGGCTTCTACCGCGGACACTAAATGAGTTACGGGAATGAAACGAACGCCACACTCAATCCACAATCTCACACGCACTAGATTCAACCGCAGCGCACTCGCAAATGCTTTACCACAGTTCACCAACGTACGGTAGCCACTCCGCGGGAAGGTCAAACGAACGGCTATAGGCCGACGTTCTCCCAAGCTAAAAGGACCAATGTTGGGTCCGACCGAGCGAAAGTTGTACCAAAGGAGGTCTACCCAAAATGCGATCGAAAAATGGTAGATCTCCCCCAACAAAAATACGGGGTTTGCCAAACCCTTACGAAAATATCGCAATTAAGGTTGATGCAAATCCAAAAGGAAAACCACGAAGAATCTAACGATTCAAACCCAACGCAAAAATCTTTCCGACCACTAGAATATCAAGAGGGAATCACACGTGAGTGGAGAGGATCGTTACCCAAGTCGGAATAGATGATTCCGACTACCTTTGAAGGGTCGCTCTTCCACGGATCCACCGGAGTCGCGCCGGATGGAGAGATAGATCGTCCGCCTTGGCCGCTTCACACCAAAGTTCAGATTTTCGATGTAGAAGGAGGCCTATCGGGTCAAAGCTTCACGTGGAGGGTGCTGCCGGGTTCTCTTCAAAGGGGCTGCTCGGTGGAGGAGGTAGGTGGCCGGCCGGCTATGGAGGGTGGAGGTCGGGTTAATGAGGGTATGAGGTGGTGGTGGCTTGGATGAGGGGGATGAGTGGGCTGGCCGAAATATCTAGAGGGAGAGTGGGAGAGGAGGGTGGCGGCTTGTGGAAGTGGGGGAAGAAAAGGTGCTGGCCTAAATTTTAGAGAGAGAGAGAGAGGGGGAGTGGGGGTGGCGGCTAGGAGATGTAGAGAGAGAGGGAGAGAAGGCTTAGAAAGGAAAGACTTAGGGTTTTTTTTTCTCTCATTCAACTTAAGTTAAACAAAGCATACATGCCTATATATAGGCTTAAAAATAAGTCTTGGCTAAATGTAGCCCAAAATAAAAATAAAACAACACACAAAATGGCTACATGCAGCCCTCAATACAATATCCCAAATAAAATAGCATACTGAAAATAAGATAAATTTAACTATATATTTGTCTTGCGCCGAGGGCGGAAATTGTAGCGCCGCACCATACGAACACCTCGGCAATGCGAGTCCTTTGTTGGAGACGAAGGAGGGTCTTCCGTTAGCGTGCCGTCATCAACAACTTGGGGGCCGTCGTCAACTTGGGGGTCGTCGTCAACTTGGTGGCCATCGTCAACTTGGGGGCCGTCGTCGCCACCAATCCTCCCCTGCTTGAAAGGACTCATCACCGATGAGTTGTCTTGAAGATACCATCGGAGAAGAACACCATCCAAGAGAGCCACTTCTGCTTCCGGGAGCCAAGAGTCATCAGAGGCGGGGCGATCATGCCAGCGGATCAAGTAGCGGCGCACATCGCCATCAGCAGTGGGAAACACGTCATCCTGGAGAATCCTGTCGGGCAAAAATGCGGTCCTGGCAAACCTGGGAAAAGCATTAGGTAGCAAAGGGGGAAAATCTATATCATCAACATGTAGCGTACCTCCGTTGGAGACCGACGGAGAGAGCGAGCCCTTACCCCCCTCAACCCCATACCCATGAGAATCTGTAGTGGAACTAAACAGATAGGAAGATAGTTCTAGTGGCGGAGCAATATATGGCGTTAAATCCGAAACATTAAAAATAGGGGAAATACCCCAATCAGTGGGCAATTCCAAAAGAAAAGCATTGTCTCCCAACCGTTTTAAAATCTGAAAAGGTCCAGCTCGCCGATCCGCTAACTTTTTTAAGGTGCCCGTAGGCAACCGTTCAGGGATGAGACGTACCATGACTAAATCGCCCACTTTCAAGGGAGACACTCTCTTATGTGCGTTGGCATGAACTTGATAAGACGCGTATTGAGTGGTAAGCGTTTCATTTATGCGTTTGTGAAGATCATGGATGTGAGAGGGAAAGTCCTGTGCAAATTGACTTGACTTAAACGATGGCAGTAACGGAAGCAAGTCAAGGGGCACGAGAGCTTTATAACCGTGCACGATCTCATTCGGGGACAAACCCGTGGACCTATTTTTGGAATTATTATATGCTAACTGAGCATGAGGGAGGATAAGGTCCCATGTACCCTTGTGGTCTCCCACAAGGCATCGAAGCAAACTACCTAAACTTCTGTTCACAACTTCTGTTTGCCCATCCGTCTGCGGATGGTACGCGGAAGAGAATAGAAGTTTGGTGCCCATAATCCTCCACAGGGTCTTCCAAAAATAACTAGTAAATTTCACATCCCTATCAGTAACTATAGACTTCGAAACTCCTCGATGGCCTACCACCTCTTTAAAATATAATTGTGCGACGTGTGACGCGTCGTTGGTTTTATTGCACGCGATAAAATAAGCCATTTTAGAGAAACGATCTACAACAACTAAGATAGAGTCATGACGTCGAAATGTGATTGGGAGGCCGAGGATGAAGTCCATGCTAACGTCTTCCCAAGGAATAGACGGAATCGGAAGAGGGGTATAAAGCCCCGCATTAGTTTTGTTCCCCTTAGCCAATTGGCACACTCGGCAACTACCCACGATCTTACTAATCATGGCCTTAAGACCGGGCCAATAAAACTTGTCTTCAACTAACGTGATCGTCTTGTCACGGCCAAAGTGTCCCCCTAACCCTCCACCATGCAATTCCCACACTATGAAGTGGCGTAGGGAGGAACGGGGGATGCAAAGCTTCGAATGGTTAAATAAGTAGCCGTCCCGAATGTAAAAAGAAGTAATGGTTGTCGGTGAGTCATCTTGGGTGGCGAAATAGATATCCTTAAAATCTGGGCAGTGGACGTACTCGTCCTTAATCCTATCGAAGCCAATCACCTTTACTTCTAGCGTGGAGAGCAATAACGAAACACGACTAAGGGCGTCGGCTACGCGGTTGAGAGTCCCCTTGAGTTGTTTGATAATGAAAGTGTACTCCTGTAGATAGGAGACCCATTTGGCATGTCTAGGACTAACCTTAATTTGAGAGTTAAGAAACCTTAGCGCTTCATGATCAGATAAGATGACAAACTCCTTTGGAAGTAAATAATGCCGCCAATGTTGGAGGCATCGAATGACCGCGTAAAACTCCCGATCATAATTGGAATAATTTAATTTTGGACCTGCTAGTTTCTCACTGAAATACCCCACAGGGTGGCCTTCCTGACTCAACACTCCACCAATTCCCACTCCAGACGCATCACATGACAACTCAAAAACCTTGGTAAAATCCGGTAGTCGCAAAAGGGGGGCTTCCGACATGCGCGATTTAATTAATTGGAACGCCGCAGCGGCTGAGTTCGTCCACGTAAATTCACCTTTTTTCATGCACTCGGTAATAGGGGCCATAATACTACTAAAATCCTTAATAAATCGCCGATAAAATGTAGCGAGCCCGTGAAAACTCCTAACATCCCGAATGTTGGCGGGCTCGGGCCAATCTCTAATGGCTTGCACTTTCTTGGGGTCTACGTGGATCCCCTTCGAACTCACAATATAACCGAGGAACTCAAGCGATGTCACATGGAAGGTACACTTCTTAATGTTCACGAATAATTTTTCCGATCTCAGCGTGGTAAGGATGGTTCTTAAATGTGACTCATGATCAATCGTGGAGGTGCTAAATACCAAAATATCGTCAAAATATACCACGATGAATTTTCCCATATAGGGTTGGAAGACGTGGGTCATCATCCTCGAAAACGTGCTCGGCGCATTGGAAAGTACAAACGGCATAACTAACCACTCGTAGAGCCCTTCCTTAGACTTAAAGGCGGTTTTCCACTCGTCACCTTCCCTAATTCGGATCTGATGGTAGCCACTCCTAAGATCCAACTTCGAAAAAATCGTGGCACCGGCTAACATGTCCAATAAATCATCCAAGCGAGGGATGAGAAAGCGATATTTAATAGAGATTTTATTAATGGCTCTACTATCCACACACATCCTCCAAGAGCCGTCCTTCTTGGGGGCAAGTAAGACGGGCACGACACACGGGCTCTTGCTGTGGTGGATAAAACCCTTTTGCAATAAATCCGAGATCTGGGTTTGCAACTCTAAGTGCGCGGAGGGGTTTAGCCGATCATGTGGGAGGTTGGGCAATGAAGAGCCCAGAATGAAATCAATGGCATGTTGGATTTCCCGCAACGGGGGTAATTCAGCCGGTAGCTCTTCCGGGTATACGTCCACAAACTCTTCTAGGAGTTTTCTCAACGCCGACGGCAAGTTCTCAAAAGGGGCTGCATCTTCCTTAACTTGTAGGCACACTAAGGCATAGAGGACCCCATCTACAAAGGTAGTACACTTCAATTCTTTCCTTCCTATCAGGCTCAACGTCTTCTTCTCGACCGGGACGACCGTATCCTTCGAGGGGGCCGAAGGATCTTTTGGCGGGGCGGGTTTTAAGTGTATGGTTCTGCCATTAAATTTAAACTCGTAAGTGTTGGCCCGACCAAAGTGGGTGACGTCATGATCGTACAACCAAGGGCGACCCAACAAGACGTGACACGCATCCATAGGGATGACGTCACACAAAATCTGCTCAGAATAAGCTTTGAAGGTAAGGGGTACCAAGCATCGCTTTGTCACAGGGAGGGACGACTTGTCTACCCATGCCACTTTATAAGGGTGAGGGTGTGGCTCGGCAACAAGAGACATTCGTCTCACCGAGGCTTCAGAAATTACGTTCATGCAACTACCGCTATCGATGATAAACCTACACCATTTTTCACCACTCTTAAAATTCAACGTGAAAATGTTCGTCCTATTCCAATCGTCTAACGCTAGAGGGGTCGCCAGGATACACCTCATAACCATCATACGGGGGTCATCCTCCATATCACTAGGCACTCCGTCCGACTCGCTCTCTTCGCCCGCCTCGTAAGTAATGTCGTCGGCCCCACCGACGGAATCTAACAGGGCTAATGGTCTGGGTGTAGTAGGACAATCACTAGCATAGTACCCTTGGACTCCGCAAGCGTAACAGGTGACATTCGTTCTGTTGACCCGACCCACCGGGACTCTCTCACCAGAGGGGTTTCGATCATTCCTAGCCGTTACGACTATGGAGGTCGAGTCGGGGGACTGATACTTTCCTTTAGCCTTATAGGTGGCGGTGGGAGGCGGTCCTAAAATGGACTTCCCCTTTTGGAACGAGCGAGACTTCCCCTTAAGCGCGTTGTGCTGCTCAATATCTAAGGCATCGTTGAAAGTGGTGTGCAAATCGGTGTGACCATAACGCAGAAGCTTTCCTTGGATGTCGGGGTTTAGTCCCTTACGGAACCTGGAGAGGGTGACCTCGGGCATCTCTTTCACGTCACACCTAACCATCATGTCCTTCAGCAAACTCATATACTCAGACACCGACCTAGTCCCTTGCTTAAGGGTGGCTAAATCATCGAACATTTGTGTTCGATGGTAAGTAGGGACGTACTGTTCCGTTAGCCTAGCCTTCATTGCTAAATCATCGAACATTTGTGTTCGATGGCAAATATCTAGAGGGAGAGTGGGAGAGGAGGGTGGCGGCTTGTGGAAGTGGGGGAAGAAAAGGTGCGGGCCGAAATTTTAGAGAGAGAGAGAGGGGGAGTGGGGGTGGCGGCTAGGAGATGTAGAGAGAGAGGGAGAGAAGGCTTAGAAAGGAAAGACTTAGGGTTTTTTTTCTCTCATTCAACTTAAGTTAAACAAAGCATACATGCCTATATATAGGCTTAAAAATAAGTCTTGGCTAAATGTAGCCCAAAATAAAAATAAAACAACACACAAAATGGCTACATGCAGCCTTCAATACAATATCCCAAATAAAATAGCATACTGAAAATAAGATAAATTTAAAGATAAATTTAACTATATATTTGTCTTGCGCCGAGGGCGGAAATTGTAGCGCCGCTCCATACGAACACCTCGGCGACGCGAGTCCTTTGTTGGAGACGAAGGAGGGTCTTCCGTTAGCGTGCCGTCATCAACCACTTGGGGGCCGTCGTCAACTTGGGGGTCGTCGTCAACTTGGGGGCTGTCGTCAACTTGGGGGCCGTCGTCGCCACCATGTGCTGTGCAGGTTGTGCGGATAGCGTTGGAAAGCCAGGACTTGGCTCTGATTGCGGTCAGGAACAATGCGGACTCTATGGTTAAGCAACAGACGGTAAACAGCAGGTCGCGTACAGCGACTAGGCGGTCTTCTCTTTGGCAACTTAGTTCGGGGTTCAGGAAGTCACCTGTCTCAGGCGGACTGTTCTATTCGGTATCGCAGCGTATGCGGTCTGGCGGCTAGGCGACCTCATGGTCAGGCGGTTTGCAGATCAGCGGTGAAGAGCTAAGCATTGAAATAAGGGGTAGTCCGCGCGGCTTGGTTGCGGCTTTGCGACCTGGCGGTTGAGCGGACTCCACAGCAGTAGACCGCGCGGCTTGATGATTGAGACCGTGCGGCTTGTATAGTTTTTGTCTTTGTATCTGTCTCTGCTCTCCCTGTGTTAGGTTTGGCGAATCATGTCTCTCCATGTATGTCTCGCCTTGTAAAGAAGTTTTTTGTTGATCAATAAAGATATTTGCTTGCTGCATGTGTTGCTTGTTGTTACTGCTTTGTTGAGATAACCCCTGCTTTCTCCAACATCCGGGAAAACGTTCAACATTATAAGTGGAGGTGTTCTCCTCCTGTTTGTTGAGTGTCAACAGGGTATCCGAGGAGGCCTCTGCGGGTTTGTTGAATTTTAACAACGTCGCCATGGCCTTTCATCATTTGGGGAATGGACTTGATCGAGTCATTTCCCTCGGGGAGCGGGCAGAGAAGGTTCCTCTTGGTTATGATCGACTACTTTTCAAAGTGGCTGGAGGTCAAGGCATTGGCCAAGGTAACCCCCCAAGTCATCAGGAACTTCGTTTAGGGAGAGATCAATTGTAGGCATGGATTGCCTCAGGCCATCGTCACGGACAATGGGCCCCAATTTGCCAGCGAGGAGTTCATAAGCTTCTGTACCTAGCTAGGGATCGACCTCAGGTTTGCCTCCGTCCACCACCCAAGGAGCAACGCTCAGGTGGAGGTGGCGAATAAGATCATTGTGAACCTACTCAAAAAGAAGGTGGAAAACTTGAGGGGGAGTTGGGTGGAGCAACTCCCCTCGGTGTTGTGAGTTTTGTGGACAACCCCAAACATGGCCACTAGAGAGACTCCTTTCAAGCTCTCGCAAGGTTGTGAGGTGTTCCTGCCTATGGAGTTTGAGGTTCTATCCTCGCGAGTTGCGGCTTACAATGAAAGAGATAAGGAATGGATGGAGGAAAATGAGGGGGAGCTGCGACTCTCGATGGACATGATCGAGGAGCTCCGCGACATCGCCACCGTCAGGCAGAAGGAGATTAAACAAAAGATGTTCAAGTACTTTGACAAGCATGTCAGGATAAAGTAGTTCAACGAGGGTGATCTGGTCTTGAAGAATGTCGACGCTGCTGTAAGGTCGACAACCATCGGTAAACTCAACCCAAATTGGGAAGGACCCTATATAGTAGAGAAGGCCTTGAAGACATGAGGATACCACCTCCAGAATGTGAAAGGGTTATCCATGAGCCATGCTTGGAGCGGAGATGACTTGAATTGCTTCTACCCTTAGTGGGGGGGGGGGGTAAGGTTGTAAATCTTAGTTTTAATGAATTCATTGGATTTTCTCATGCTTGTTTCTTTTGAAAGTTGGAAAGAAAGTTCGTGATTCAGAATACCCCGAGAGGATCCCGCTGCGCATGCTCCCATTAGCTGGCAGGGCTGGAAAGCGCACTCGCCCCCGAGTAGACATGCTGCCAGGCTCTCACTAGATGGTAGGGTCGTAGGCTCGCTTGGGGGGGGGGGGGAAGAGAATACCCTGAGAGGATCCTGCTGCTTAGGTGTAACACCCCTTATCCGTCACATAGAATATAGCAGTAGGTCCGGCCGGGGCCCGATGCCATATACCACAGACAGACCGGGTGGTTACTTATGGAAACCATCCAACCAATCTCAACGTCCTACACAGAGCATTCTAGCGGAAGCATTTTATAAAAGTTGTAAACAGAGAACCCAACATCAAAGCACGAATGTCCACTAACACATAATAGGAATGTTATACAAAATACCCAAAACAAGCCTTAAGGCCTTACAAAATATTTCACTTGAATATTACATGTTTTACAAACCACGGCACGCAGGCCGGTCATACATGAATAAAGCAGTAAACATTTCCATTTGGGCCTTCGAGGACCGGCTTCGCAAAAAGGGCTTTAGCCCGCTATTGACCGCTTGGTCCAGCTGCACCTGCAAGCAACAAACTACCGCACGGTGGCAAAACAAGGCAACGGTCAGCAATGCTGACCAAATTATAACGATCCCGCCCCCAACTCGGGGCGGCGATGCTCCTTCCCTGCATTTCATTAGCATAAGCGAGCAATGTATATCAATAGCCATTTCATCACAGACGTTGGCTCGCAGGGCCACACGCCCCGTGCACTCAGGGCACATTCTCGGTGAACCGGTCGATGTCACATCAATTAAAGCCATTAACATTCCAGACTCACCACCGCCACTTAGACGGCCAAACCTATGAGCAATTTATCTTCCTGGCCTGGGTCACGACAATTTAAGCCATTGACTGCCGAAGACTCACATCTATGCCAACGGCAAGTGCCACGTAACCTTAGGTCTCTTTAACCGAACGACATAGAGCGGGTACGGTTCCATCTAACCCGTGCTCACATCGCAACGACAATTTAAGCCATTTGCGCGGGTCAAACTTCCACAGAGTCCCATTCTATCACAAGTCACATAACTCGGTTATGTTCAAGTTGGCTCTCAGGCCACCAAGTTGGCAAGATCTCGTATCCGCCCAGTTTTCCGGGTGCACCTTTGGGTTAGTCCCCAAGGCTCCCTGCTGCAATCTACCGCATAGGAAAACCCGAAAAACAACCAATAGCACGGAGTCTTCTCCGGCCTTATGCTATGTAACATCACCGATCCAGACTAACATGTCCAGGTAGGCTTCACACATCATGCCTATGTCCGTTCTCGCATACGGACTCTAAACAACGGGGACTTCACATATCTACCCGAAGGAACGCCTCCAACTCTCCGCAAACTCACGAGAGCGGGCTTCCTATGCTAGGAAAGAGAGCTATTCGTGCTCAAGATGAGGATCGTTACCCTTGAGTTCCTCTTTGGCGCCATTGAAAAGTAATCTGATGGAAATCACCGCACTAGCGTTGCCTCCGTGGATCCGGAGTCGGCTTGCGATTCGGAGCTCCGAAGCTCCTCCAATGGCGGATCTAGCTCCATCTTCCTCCCTTGGCTCTCCTCTCTCTCCAAGGATTTAGAAAGATGATAAGGTATGAAAAGTGAGGGTTTTCCAAGTCCACTCACGGGTATATCCTCTCAGGAACCACCCCCAGCCATTGGATCTTCAGTTAAAGAAATGAACGGCTTCGATTCGGGGCTGAAATGCCCAATCTGGACCGAACACGGCCTGGCACACGCCCGTGTCCAGGGTCGTGTGCCGCATTCGTTGTCAAAATCGAATCACCTGGAACCTCACACGGGTATCGAACACGCCCGTGTTCGAGCTGACACGCCCGTGTTCCACCTGATACGGCCGTGTGGCCGGCCGTGTACCCCATGATTTTTACCCATTTTCAACCCGAGCACTGCACGGGTTCTAGGACACGCCTGTGTCCTTACCTGTGTCACCTTGACACGCCTGGGCCCCAGGCCGTGTACACGAGACACTTCGTCGAGTGAAGATCGACGACTTGACGACACGGCCTTGGACACGCCCGTGTCCTAGGCCCTGTGCCTTGTCTCGACGATCGTCAAGACATTCTCGTCGACTCCCCGAGTCGATCGTCGACACGGGTCGACACGCCCTGCGACACGCCCGTGTCACAGGCCGTGTGCCTACTCTCGCCGAATCATCGAGTAAATCTCGACGTCTTCGCGGCTAAGTGTCGACACTGGTCGACACGCCCTGCGACACGCCCGTGTCGCAGGCCGTGTGCCCACTCTCGACGAATCGTCGAGTAAATCTCGACATCTTCGGGGCTAAGTGTCGACACACGCTTGACACGCCCTGGGACACGCCCGTGTCCCAGGCCATGTTCCTGCTGCCAGAACCCAAACTGGCCCAAAACGTCCCCCTTTGCTTCAGTCCACTTACATATGTCACCTTTCTGAATGTGACAACTCCTATTTTTACCTCTCCCACTCCTTCTGACTATCCACATTTTGAGTCACCAAAAATAACTTTTGGCCCCAGCTTGGACTTATAGTTGAGTAGGATGTCCTTGCTGCCAGTCATATGCTTGGAGCAGCCACTGTCCAGGTACCAAGTTTGATTTTCCCTTGGACAATTTCTCACCTGCAATACAAACAGTTAATGATTTTTGACCAAGGTTACCTTGGGCCCTTTGTATGGCTGATAAGAGAAACTAGAAATAACAGAAAATTCTGGCTGGGATTTATATCCTAGGGGGTGATATCTCCTAGGTGGAATGATCCAGTCAGCTAATGGATTAAATTGTTTCCTAGAAGTATTAAAGTTTTTGTTGAAGTTATAGTTTTGACTAAGTCTTCTTGGGTTCGACGAATTTATGCAAGTTCGTCGACCAGAGTTCGACGAATTGGGTTGAGATCGTCGATCTCTGCCCAGAGAATGAACATGTTCATTCTCTGTACCCCACATTTATCGAGCTCTGCTCGACGAACCATACAAAGTTCGTCGATCGCAGTTAGATGAATAATAATAACTATAGTTGGCATTCAGAGTTCGTTGATCGGGGTTCGACGAACTGGCCCCTTTTCGTCGATCTGAGGTCGACGAAAATTGCTGAACTTTGTTTTTATTGGGTGTTTTCTGTTTTTCAATGTTGTCCTTAGTTTTAATTTTTTCATGGATTTTATTTACTTTATATACTTGATCAGTATTCTTCTTTCCTTTCTCAGAAATAAAATTTATGGGTTGTGACAGGTGGTTTTTCTGAATAATAGGTGGTTCACTAGATGATGTACCTAATCCTAACTTACTTCCATTAAATCTAGCATTAGATATTTTGGTGATTACTGATAGTTGTTTGCTTCTTCCATTTAGTGATTCTTCTAGCTGTTTTGCTTTACTTAATTCATTTTTCAGAAAACTGATTTGTTCACTAAACATGTCTATTTCATTTTTTAATTTAGAGTTTTCTAAAACTAAGCTGTCATAGTTAACTTGTTTATCTCTGAGAAGTTTGATTTCCTTATCAGAGTTGATTAAATCTAAACACATGATTTTAAAATCTGATTTAAAAGATTCTGTACTATAATCAAACCATGATAATACCTGATCAGCTTCTGATTCAGAAGCTTCCTCATTTTCTGAATCTCCTTCTTCTGAGTTGCTTCTTGAGGCATCAATTGCCATGAGGCAAACCTCCTTTGCTCTTTCTTCTTCCTCATCTTCACTTGAGCTTGAGGATGTTGACTCTTCTTCAGTCTCACTCCAGGTCTCAGCCACAAACCCCTTTTCCTTCCTCTTGTGTTTGCTCGAAGAGGGTTTGCTAGTGTACTGTCTCCTGGAATCCTTTTCCTTTTCACTTCTCTTTTCTTTCTTCTGGTTCTCTGGACACTCAGAGAGAAAGTGCCCAGGCTTCCTGCATCCATAGCACACCACTTCCTTTGTTGGTGTCTTATCATACTTTGGCCTGTCATCTTTTCTTGATGACTTTCTTCTGAAGTCCTTTCTAGCCATCTTGAAAAATCTCTTAGCCAAGAGACTTATAAGTTCTTCATTTGATGTTGAATATTCTGACTCTTCTGAGGCTTTGAAGTCTATGATCTATTCTCTTCTAGCTGCTGGAGGTGTTCTTTGTTCAGCAACCTCCCTTGTCTTTACTAACTGCTCATAAGACTTTAGTTTACCCAATAGAGATTCAGTTGAAATCTCATTTAGGCATCTGGCCTCCTTGATGGGCCAAATTCTTGTGTCCCATGAGCTTGGGAAGCACATTAGAATTTTGTCATTCACTTCAGTGAGAGTGATGACCTTGTTCAGAGTTTTTAGCTCATTAATAATTAAGCTTAGTCTGTTATACATCTCTGAAACTGTCTCAGCTTCCTGTTTCTTGAAATTCTCATATTGGGATATGAGATTTGATCTCTTATCCTTCCTTTCATCAGCTGATCCATCAAACATTTGGTTTAGGGAATCCCAAATGACATTTGCTGATGTGCACTTAGCAACCTTCTGGAAAATGTCATCAGACATTATTTGTGCTAATATGTTCATGGCTTTCGCATCTGCCAACTTGGTTTTCCTGTAAGCATCATTATAATCTGGAGGAGGGACTGCAGTCATATCTGTAGAAGTGGTTGGAGGAGCAGCAGGTGGTGAAGGTACTCCTGTTAAGATGGAAGCAAAGATATCTTCATCAATAGAATTCATATATAGCTTGATTCTTGCCTTCCAGATTCCAAACTTTTGCAAGTTGCAAACTGGAGGTCTGGTGCTTGCATAATCTTTATTCTGTGCCATGGTTGTGTTTCTACTTTTAATACTTAAATGTGAATGAAGGTGATGTGTAGATCTAACAAGGGATCTTTTGGTTCAAGATTTAACTTGTGCAACCAAAGGAAACTGCTCTGATACCAATTTAAAGTGAGGGTTAGGTCTACAATACTCTAGAGGGGGGGGGGGGGGGTGAATAGAGTATATTTAAAAATTTGTTAGGTCCCAATAAAGGTGTTGTTACAGCTTTTGCTGTAAACTAAAAATGTGCAATAATTAAGATACTGGAAAATAGAAAATAATAAACTTAATCACAGCAACACAGCAAGAATAAAAAGAAAAAAGATAGGCAACCAAACGACACAAGAAATTTATAGTGGTTCCCCAAATCTGGGTAGTCCACTCTTCTACCACCCTTGGTAGGAATCCACTCAGGTTTTTGATCAGGTGCCTGACACCAATGGGTTTTGATCAGGTCCCCAAAAACCAACTCAAGTCTTTTTGTTAGGAGACTTGCAACCAGGAATCACTTTTGAAGGGAGATGACAACCCTTTATAAAGGAGGGGGTGAGAGAGTGATTTTGTCTTCTCTTTCTCAATAAACTGAGAAGACTTATGTGGATTGATGTTTAGCAAAAGCTCCCCCTGAATTATTAAATGGTTCAGGAAGATTTGGAAGCTTTGCTGTAGGGTGATAGGTCTTCAATCAGAGTTCTTGACAAGCAGAGATGTAGGAGCTTCTTGACTGATTTGATATCTATTGTCCTTGGAAGTCCTGGAGAGAATATGGAAGAAGAAGACTCTTGATATTGTATGATTGTTCTTCTTCTTCAGAATGAAGATCACTGCCTGTCACTGTAAGCTTTAGTATGATTTTCTTGAGTAAAGCTTTTCTGCTATTGCATGAATTCTTTTAGTCAGTCTGTGTGTGTGTATCTTTTTCTGACTGAGTATATTCTTGTTCTCACAGCTAATTTTCGATCTTGTTTTCTTTTATCTCTTTTCAAAAATTTGAATCCTCTGCAATTAATGCTAACAGCCTGAGAATAATCGGCATTGATGTATTTCCTCAACTGTCCCGTGAAAAATCGACAAATAATATTCCTGAAGAAGACCGTAATCAATGCTCCTTCTAACGGATACATTCAAAGAATGTAGAGCATTAATTACTTAGGAATTTCCGCATTAGAATGGGGACATAAGGCCGGAAATGGCTAAGTCTGGAATCGTCGAACGAATAACAGATTTCGTCGAGCTGAGTTACTAGTTTGTCAAACTGAGATTTTGTATTCGTCGACCAGATAGCTTCTGTTCGTTGAGCTGAGAACTTGACTACTGTCTGTTGCCATGTCTGAAGTTCGTCAGACTAACAATTGCATTCGTCGACTGGAGTTCAGCAACAATTCTGGACTTAGTCAAGTATTCTGTGTTGAATGATATTCTGTGTGTCGACATGAATCTTCTGGTGTCGACACAGGTGGATGTCGACTAATTAGTCTTGGTGTCGACACAAGTTTTCTGGTGTCGACATAGTTGGTGTCGACACATACCCTAAGTGTCGACATAAATCTTCTTGTTCCAGAATTCATCGAGTAGAGTACTGAGTTCGTCGACCTGATAAGTTGACTTCGTCGACCTGAGAAGTTGTGTACTTGAGGTACAAGTTCGTCGAGCTCAGAATCTTGTTCGTCGAACAAAGTCTGAAGTTGGACTAAGAAAAATCTGGAGTTATCCTGACTTTAGTTTGTTGAAGTGTCCTAGTTTTCGTCGAGCTCAGCTCAGAGAAATATCTCAAGATCGTCGAGCTGAGAACGTCTTTCATCGACCTGAGTTTGACGAACGTCGAACTCATTTTTACTTAGTCTTGAAATCTTCTAAGTCTTGAGTCTCTGATAGTCTTGTTGATAGCTATTCCATCTGATATTGACTCTAAGGACTTGGCCTAGATTCTAGGACACAACTATGACCCTGGCTATACATGTTGGGTCACATCATCCTAAGTTAGTGAACCTAGCCCAAATCAACCGGGATCCAACATACTCCTCCTACTGCCCAAGTGGAAGATGATGGTGTATGCATTCCTGAAGAAGGCCAAAGTACACATGATATAGGTGAAGACCAGCAAGACCTAGAAATTGAAATTCAAGTTACTGAAGATAGAATTCCAGCAGTTGTCAGGCACTTGAGAGATCATCCCATAGATAAAATTATAGGAGATGTGAGCCATGGTGTTACAACAAGGCGCAGAAGCCTCAACATTGTAGTATATTCAAGCTTCCTGTCTCAAGTTGAACCAAAGAAGTTTGAAGATGCCAACATAGGTCCATTTTGGATTATGGTTATACAAGAAGAACTGAACCTGTTCAAGGGATATAAAGTCTGGAAGCTGGTTCCCATACCATATGAACATAACATCATTGGAACCAAGTGGATTTATAGTAATAAACTTGATAAGAATGGTGTTATCATCAAAAATAAATCCAGGACGGTGGGCCAAGGGATATAGACAAGGGGAATGTATTGAATTTAATCAAACCTTTGCACCAGTTGCTAGAATGGAAGTTATAAGACTGTTCCTTATATATGCCGCACATAAAGGATTCAAGGTCTACCAAATGGATGTTAAGTCAGCTTTCATAAATGGTGACCTAAAAGAAGAGGTCTATGTTGAGCAACTCTCAGGTTATGTCTATTCTAACCTTCCTGACTATGTGTTCAAGCTATGGAAAGCTTTGTATGGGTTGAAAAAAGCCCCTAGGTCATGGTATGAAACCCTGTCCAACTTTCTCACTGAGAACAAATGCTTAAGGGGAAAGATAGACAAAATATTATTCATCAATAAAGTCAAGGGAAAGATCATTCTAGTCCAAATTTATGTAGATGACATAATTTTTAGATCTACTGATGATGGACTCTGTAGGAAGTTTGTTAAACTTATGTAATGGCAGTTTGAGATGAGCAGTATGGGTGAACTTAAGTATTTCTTGGGCCTCCAAGTTAGACAGTCAGAGGATGGTCTATCCATCTCTCAGTCTAAGTTCACCATGGAGCTAATTAAAAAGTTTGGAATGGAGAGTGCCTTCATAATGAAAAATCCTATGGGGTCAAATGTATCAATAGATAGGGATGAGAGTAGGAATCCTGTTGATGAAACCTTATATAGAGGCATAATTGGCTCCCTCCTCTACCTAACTGCTAGTAGGCCAGATATTATGTATACTTGTGCTAGATACCAGGAAAGCCCTAAAGAGTTTCATTACTCTACAACAAAAAGAATTTTGAGATATCTCAAGGGCACACTTGATCTTGGTCTATAGTACCCTAAGAAAAATGATTTTGAACTAATTTGGTATTCAAATGCAGACTTTGCAGTATATAGAGAACACAGGAAAACATATTGTGAACCTGTTAATTTCTAGGAAGAAGACTTGTGTATTGGTGCAACAAGAAGCAAATAAGTGTTTTCATCTCAATAACTGAATCAGAGTATATTTTAGCTGGAAGTTGCTGTGCAGAGCTACTTTGGATCCAGCATCATCTCCAAGACTATAATCTTCAGCTAAGTAGAACTCCAATGTTTTGTCATTCTTCTAGTGCAATCTCTATTGCTAAGAATCCTGTGTCTCATAACAGGACTAAGCACATAGAAATTAGATATCACTTCATTAAAGAGCATGTAGAAAAATAAGATATTTGCCTTGAGTTTGTCCCCACAGACAAACAGGTGGTTGACATTTTCACTAAGCCACTAGATGAAGCCAAGTTCAACACCTTCAAAATTGAGTTAGGCATGTTGAACTTCGTATAGCTTTAGTATTTTTTACTTGTATATGTGTTGCAGGAAAAATTGACTCTTGCAGGATATCAAGGTAGATATGTACTAAGTGTCCAGGAGTCGAGAGAGCTAAGACCAAGTGTCTAAGTGAAAGTCATTGTTTTCAAGGATAGCTAAATCACCCCGGGGGGGGGGGGGATGAATAGGTTTCTTAGTGTCTTGTGACTATCTTTAAGTTTCTTTCTCTTGAGTGCAATGTAAGTGAGTAGTTTTCTGCTTTCAAGACACACACAACCTGCAACAAAGAAACAACACAAGAAGCACACAAAAAATAAATAGTGGTTCCCCAGATTATGGGTACGTACACTTTCCCTCACACCTTTATAACTTATAGTTAGACAAAACACTTCTCCAATCTTGGCTACTAAGAGCTTACAACACGATCCCGTAGGACCACTCGGTCTCCTCCAATACCTACAGCTCAGGCATAAGGCCCTACAACTCAGTGATCCAAAGATCACCTACCTCAGGCCCAAAGGCCTTACAACTCAGGCTGGGAGGACAACCCTACTACAGATCCACAAAGGATCCTACCTTAGAGAGAATGACTCTCCTATAGCTCAGGAACAAAGGCCATACCTCAGATCCAATGGATCCTACAACTCAGGCACAAGTGCCGAACACTCAGAGAGAATGACTCTCCTACCTCAGACCTAGATGTCTAACCTCAGATCCAAACTGGATCCTACTCTCAGTGATCAAATGATCACCTATCTCAGATTCTCAATAGAATACTACCTCAGGCTAAACATCCCTACAACTTAGATGCACTCTCGGATCCTACCTCAGAGAATTTGCTCCTACCACTCAGATCCACAAAGGATCCTACAAGGTGGAAGTGGGTTGATGAGTTTTAATACGAGAGATATTTCTCTGTGCCACCCTTCTAGAATGAGATAAACTCAACCCAACTTTGACTCTAGTGAAATAATCCCAGAGCCTACTGCTACCTGAACTGAGATATACTCAGCCCTATCTAATTCTTGTCAACACCAGAAAATGTTCCTGCTAGAACTGAGAAGTAATTGCAGCTCGCCTTGCTGCTACCTGAGCAGAGAGAATCCTAGCCCTAACTTCTTCTCAGCACCAAGGATGTAGATCTTCAGGATGCCTTGGCTTATACTATAAGCAACTTACAAAATAACTCTGCTTCTTCTTTCCTTCCTGAACTGAACTAGAAGCTCAGTCCTAACTTCTTCTTTACAACATCCAGAAAATGTTTTTCAGATTTGTACAGCTGGAACTGTGAAGAACTGCAATAAGGGTTAAACCATTTGCTGCAACTTAAGCTGAGTTAAGCTCAACTCTAACTTCTTCTAAGAAATCTCAGACCTTGATGGTGTAGATGAAAATGACACCAACTATCTTGGATCGGCTTCTGATCACCTGCAGCTAGGTAGGACCTGCTTCTCCTTCTTCCTCAGAAAGAAAACTTTCTGAACTTACTGGTACAGGTGAGAATGACACCATCTATCTCTTTGGTCTCTTAGATCTACATTGAAAGTGCAGCTAGATCTGATATACTCTAGAGGGGGGGAGGGTGAATAGAGTATATGGTGATTTTAAAACTTTTACAACTGCTGTTGTATTTTAGGTGTGTGTGTGTGTGTGTGTGTGTAGGGAAGCAAATACAATAAATCAAAAAGAAAACAACAATGGACTAATCACAGCACATTTATAGAGCAAGACTAGAAAACAAAAGGAAATGAAAGCAACCAGACGACAGAAGAATTTTATAGTGGTTCCCCAAATCTGGGTAGTCCACTCTTCTACCACCCTGGTAGGAATCCACTGCAGGAAGGGGTTGATCAGGTGTCCTGACACCAATGGGGTTTTGATCAGGTTCCCAAAAACCAAACCCTCAAGTCTTTTGGTGGGAGACTTGCAACCAGAATAATTTTGAAGGGAATTAAAACCCTGTATAGAGGTGGAGTGAGAGGGTGATGAGGTCTTCTCTTTCTCAAGTCAAATGAGAAGATTTGTGGAATGTTGTTTAGCAGCTTTGCTCCCCCTGAGATGTAGAATGAATCAGGAAGAATGCTGGAGCACTGCTTCAGGGTGATAAGTCTTCAAAGACCTAGAATTTCAGGTCCAGAGAAAATCTTCAGAAACTTCTTGTAACTGATATGAATGTATTTGTTGGAACACCCTATTACTAATTTGGGTCAGGATCACTATGTCTCTAGGAATCATTGCTTGACCTCCTGTATAGCTCTATAGCTCAATTAGAATTGAGTCTAAGTGTTAGAAGCCTAGGTTTGGAAGCTGCCCTGAAGACCAAGATTTTCTGTTTGGAGACTAAGTCATATCGTCGAGCTCAGCACGATGATTCATCGAACTCCGATCGACGATCGTCTAGCTCAACTTCGACAGATCGTCGAACTCCATTCGACGATCGCTGAGCTCAACTTCATTATATCGTCGAACTCCATTCGACGATCGGTGAGCTCAGTTCGACGATCTTGACTCTGCTTTGGATCTTTATCTCTGAGCTCAGTTCGACGATCTTTGAGCTCAGATCGACGATATTTTGCTGCTGTATATTTCCAGATCGCTGAGCTCAGTTCGACGATAGCAGAGCTCAGTTCGACGTTTTCAGATAACTTCAAGGATGGTTCTAGATTCAAATTCAAATCAGTTAAGGCATTATTCTGCAATTAATTCTGAGGATTTCCTAGCCGTTTTCATTCATTTCTGGACCAAGTTTCAAGGGATTTTCAAGGAATATTTCTATTGACTTTCCTCCAGAAGAGATTTTGCAATTAAGGATGCAATTAATGCAGGCCAACGTCTATTCTTCTCAGAGAATGTTTTTGTTCAGTACCAGAGAATAAAAGAGAAGAATTCTTTGAATCCAAAGAGACAGATTACAGAGATACACAGACACACAGACAGACATCAGTAATCTTCAAACAAAATAGTCTGTCTCAAAAAATTCTCAAGAACACTCATCCAAGGAGATCAACCTTAATCTTCAGTTCTCCCTAGTTTTCAAGTGTTCAAGGCCAACATATTTCAAGACTCCAGACATTCAACATTTCAGCAATTGCTGAAATCATCTATTGCTGTAGTTCAATCTTTGAAGGCCTATCACCCTCAGCAAAGCTTATTTTCGTGAAGATCTCAAGGATTCAGGGGGAGCTTTGACATCAACAATCCACATAGTCTTCTCAGTTGTTTGAGAAAGAGAAGACTGCCACCACTCTCTCACCCCCTCTCTGTAAAGGGTTTCTCAAACTCCCTTGAAAAGTTTGAACTTGGTTTTTGAGCACCTTGTCAAAAGCTCATTGGTGGCAAGACACCTGATCAAAAAAATCTGATTTGGTTTTTGACCACCTTATCAAAAGCTCATTGGTGCCCAGGACACCTGATCAACTCATCCTGCAGTGGATTCCGACATACGGTGGTAGAAGAGTGGATGTACCCAAGTTTAGGGGAACCACTATATTTCCTTGTGTCTTCTGGTTTTGCTTGTCTTTATTTTTGTTTCTGGCCTTGATTATTCTGTGATTAGCTTTTGGTTAATTTAGTTTTGTGATTAGATTTTTAACTGCTTCCCTGCTCACTCTTATTACAACAATTGTTGTAAAAAGTTTCAAAGCACCATATACTCTATTCACCCCCCTCTAGAGTATATCAGATCTAGCTGCACTTTCAATTGGTATCAAAGCGAGGTTGGTTAAACATACCATACCTGATTGGTTGTACAGGCTAACACCTGAACCCAAAGATCCCAAGTTAGATCTGTTTTCTTTTGTATTTTATTATTAGATTTTGTCTACACAAATCATGACCCAAAACAAAGATTATGCTAGCACAAGACCTCCAGTGTGCAATCTATCCAAGTTTGCACTTTGGAAAGCAAGGATCAGACTGTACATGAATTCTATTGACGAAGATATTTTTAACTCTGTTTTGACAGTGTGTCCAAGACCCCCAGAGAACACAAGTACAAATGCTGTTCCACCTCCATCAGGAACAGATGCTGATATCAAGAGATGGAAGGTAGCTGATGCCAAGGCTATGAATATCTTGGCCCAGACAATGTCTGACGACATATTCCAAAAGGTGGCTGAATGCAATTCAACAAAGGAAATTTGGGACAAACTCTCAGAAATAGTCTCAGGCTCAGCTGATGAGAGAAAGGATAGGAGATCCCACCTCATATCCCAATATGATAATTTCAAGAAGGGAGAAACTGAGTCAGTGGGAGATATGTACAACAGACTCAGTCTAATTGTCAGTGAACTCAGGACATTGGACAAAGAGATCTCTCTAACTGAACTCAATGACAAGATCCTAATGTGCTTCCCTAGCACTTGGGATTCAAGAATCTGGCCAATCAAGGATGCTAGAAGTCTGAATGAGATCACCACTGAAGCTCTATTGGGTAAGCTCAAATCTTATGAGCTACTTATCAAAAATATAAAAGAAGAACAGAAGGCTGCCTCACCAGCCACAAGAAAAGAGAAGACCATAGTCTTCAAGGCAACTGAAGATCTGCCTGAAGACAAAGCCATAGGCAATGATGAACTACTCAGTCTGTTGGCCAAAAGGTTTTACAAGATGGCCAGAAAGGACTTCAGAAGGAAATCATATAAGGAACATGATAAGCCAAGGTATGACAAGTCCACTAATAATTATAATAAAGACATTATTTGCTTTGGTTGCAGGAAACCAGGGCACATAGTTCTTGACTGTCTAGAAAACAAGAACAAGGACAGAAGGGACAGGAAAGAAAGAAGAAAGGAGAAAGACTACAAGAGGAATGGCAATGGCAAACCCTCATCAAGCAAAAACAAACATACAAGAAAGAGGTTTGTTGCTGAATCCTGGAGTGAGACTGAAGAAGAGTCAGAAGCATCATCCAGCTCCAGTGATGATGAAGATAATGCAGAAGAGAAAGAGTTCTGTATGATGGCAATCAATGCCTCACAGCATAATTCAGAAGAAGAGGAGTCAGAGTCAGAGTCAGACTCAGAGACTCAACCTGAAGAAGATCAGGTAATTGGTTCTTTTGATTTTAGTTCAGAGGACTTTAAATCTGAATTTAATGCACTGTTTTTAGACCTGCTAAAGTCTGAGAAAGAAATTATCTCTCTCAGAAATCAATTATCTGAACACAATACTTTAAAGTCAGAAAACCTCAAACTCTCTCAGGAGTTGGAGTACTGTAGGGAGCAGATAGCTTCACTGAAAAGTGAGCTCTCTGATGCCAAGAAGCTTGAAGAATCCCTTAATGGGAGAAGCATCAAGCTGATGGACATCACAAGCACAGTGAACTCCAGATTTAACAGTACACTGGGCTTGGGTGCTTCATCCAGCCAACCCATAGTTCTAACAACTCCAGATTTAACAGTACACTGGGCATGGGTGTAAACCCGGCCGATTTTTGTCGCATGTTTGCAGAAGCAATGGTGGCAGCCCAAGATACAGTGACAGCTCAAGTAGCAACCCCTGTTGCTCAGGTAGCAACTCATGCTACCCCAGATATGGTGATGGCCGTGCCGGGTGGAGAAGCCAAACAAGAAGAGGCGTTGGACGAAAGGGTGGTTATCGGGCATGGGGACCGGCAGATGAAATATTTTCTGAGCTTCCACCCTCCAACGTTTAAGGGAGTCGGTACGCCGACTGATGCAGAGGATTGGTGGGCACGAATGCAATAACTTCTGAGGGTGGCAGAGACGCCAGAGGAGAAGAAATCTTAGTTTGCGGCCTTCATGTTGGAAGGAGACGCGAAGTTGTGGTGGGTGAGCCATAGCGGCCCCCAGTTTCCCAGACGCACCCTGTCCATGGAAGAGTTTGGGAGTGCTTTATTAAAGAAGTACATTCCTGCGTCAATGAGTTTGGCCCTCCAAAGGCAATTTTTGCACTTGGTGTAGCAGGATAAGACGGTGGATGAGTATGTACCGGAGTTCACTCGGTTGGGTCGTTATGCGGGAACGACAATGGCAAATGATGAGGAGAGGGATAACCTATTCTACCATGGGTTGAGGGAGAATCTAAGACAACCCCTCATCACCATGAAGAGAGCTGGTTTCAATGAGCTGATTGAGGCTGCCAGAACGTTGGAGAGTGATCTAGAGCAAACCCAACGTCGTATGGGTTTCGCACCCAAGCAAGGGGAAGGTAAGCCTTCTCAATCCCAAAGGAAATCTAAAGGGAATAGATTGAAGAAAAGACCTCACCCTTTCAAGTCCGGTGAGAAAAGCAGCTGGACGTCCGGAGGGTCTCACTCTAATAGACCACCGACATGCTTTAATTGTGGCAAGGTGGTGCACATAACTCATATTTGTACTCAAGGAGGTGCTGAGCAGGAGCCAAGGCAGGAGCAGATTGTGCCCTCCGGCCCCATGGCCACAGAGAAAGGGAAGATGGCGGAGTCTAGCACTTCTTGGTTCCAACCGGTGCAACCAAGGGCTTACAACATTGGGCAGTAGGAAGCGATCCGACAAACCGATGTGGTGATAAGTATAAGAAAGTTTAAATTTAACCTTATACATCATACTTTCAGAACATTTATGTTTGATGCCTATATTTTAGGCTTTGTGTTAGTTTCCGGAAACCCGATAGGTTATTGTTTGATACGGGAGCGTTGCTCTCTTTTCTTACGGAAAGCTTTATCAGGAGAATTGGAGTTGAGTCGTTCTCGGCGGACGTAGAGCTGATGGTGCGCATGCCCAATGGGTCATCCATGACCACCGGGGAAAAAGGGCGTATATGTTGGAAGCTAGACAAAGTTGACTTCATGTTGATAGCAGCGGTCTTATCGTTGGTTGAGTTTGATGTGATATTGGGAATGGACTGGATAGCAGAGTAGCGTGCCAGTATTGTATGCCTATCTAAGGTGGTGACCCTGAGAAGCGAGGGGTGGGTAGAAGTTAAGTTTGAGGGTCTTAATGGAGTGGTCTGTTCCCTGATTTCAGCCATGCAGTTGGTGCGAGCAGTCAACCAGGGGGGAGTAGCGCTTGTAGCATTATTGGAGGTTCTCCTTTCCAAGTTATCACTTGGGGAACTGCCCGTAGTGGCATAGTTCGAGGATGTGTTTCCTGATGAACTTCCTAGAGCACCTCCTCGACGGGAGATTGATTTCTCGATTGAGTTAGTGCTAGAGGCTAGGCCGGTGTCACGTCGTCCGTTTAGAATAGCACCAAAAGAGTTGGCCAAACTCAAGGTATAGTTGCAGGAACTGTTGGAGCATGGGTATAACAGACCCAGTTCTTCACCGTGGAGCGCTCTTGTGTTGTTCGTGAAAAAAAAGATGGTAGTATGCGGTTTTGCATAGACTACTAAGAGTTGAATAAATTGACTGTCAAGAATAAGTATTTGATTCCTCGGATAGACGACCTGTTCGACTAGTTGGTGGGGTCGGTGGTGTATTCAAAGTTGGACTTGAAGTCAGGATACAATTAGTTGCGAATTTGAGACAAGGACATACCCAAGACAGCGTTTGGTATGAGGTATGGTCACTTTGAGTTCTTGGTGATGTCGTTTGGGCTGACGAACGCACCATCCATATTCATGGATTTGATGAATCGAGTATTTCGGGAATACTTGGAGTCTTTTGTAGTTGTCTTTATTGATAACATTCTGGTTTAATCCAAATCGGAGGTGGAGCATGAGACTCACTTGAGAGTAGTCCTGCAAGTGTTGAGAGAGAACCAACTTTATGCAAAGTTCTCGAAGTGCAAGTTCTGGCTAGAGAAAGTGTCATTTTTGGGCCATGTGATTAGTGGGGATGGGGTGGCGGCAGATCCAACAAAAGTGGAAGCCATTAGAGATTGACCAATTTTGAGAACCGTGACGGAAGTCCGAAGTTTTCTTGGACTAGCCGGGTACTATAGAAGGTTCGTAGAAAACTTTTCGTGGATAGCTCTACCCCTCACTTCACTACTCGTAAGGACCAGAAGTTTGTGTGGACTTAGGAGTGCAATCAGGAGTTTGATACCCTGAAGGAAATGATGATGACAGCTCTAATCCTAACTCTACCGAAAGGGACTGAAGGATTTCAAATTTTCAGTGACGCATCAGGATGCAGTTTGGGTTGCGTATTGGTACAACATGGCAGTGTGATAGCCTTTGGGTCTAGGAAGCTAAAGCCTCACGAGTGGAATTACCCAGTCCATGACTTGGAATTGGCGGCGGTAATTTTTGCATTGAAATTATGGCGACACTATGTTTACGGTGCGAAGGTGGAGATCTTCACGGATCACAAAAGCCTGAAGTATCTCATAGATCAAAAGGACTGGAATATGTGGCAGTGCAGATGGGTTAAGTTCCTTGGAGACTACGAGGTGACGATTCCGTATATGCCAGGCAAAGCCAATGTGGTGGCAGATGCCTTGAGTAAAAAATACTCTGGTCAAGGGAATTGTATCAAAGCTCATGATGAGTGGTTGGTGATGTACTTGGAGTCCATCGACATGGAGTGCATAGCATGAGGAGAGTCTATCAGGGCTCAGTTGAATTGGATCGAAATACAGAACGATTTGTCCGATCTTATTCGGGAAGCGACCCGTTTGGATGTGGAGTTCCAGCCATACGTGGTGGAAGCTCTATAGGGCGAGAGTAGTGCCTGGGAGTTAATTGATGGGATTATAAGGAAGGACGGAAGGATTTGTGTACCGCAATTCGGCAAGTTCCATGAGCAGTTGATGTTTGATGCTCACTTCACAAAGAACTCCATTCACCCGGGCAGTACAAAGATGTACTTGTATATGAAGAAATCCTTTTGGTGGCCTGGACTGAAGCATGACGTAGCTTTGTACGTGAATCAGTGCAAAACTTATGCCTTGGTGAAGGCTGAGTGTTAGAAGCCGGGCGGGTTCCTGAAGCCTCTTCCTATTCCCGAGTGGAAATTTGATGACATCTCCATGGACTTTGTACATGGGTTACCTAGATCGCAGCATGGTAACAATGCGATTTGGGTGATTGTGGATCGCTTAACCAAAGTGGCTCACTTCATCCCAAATCGGAAGGAGGACATCGTGGAGAAGCTGCTAGAGTTGTATGTTCGCAACATTGTGCGACTACATGGGATTCCTAAGAGTATAGTTTGTGATCGCGATGGACGTTTCACATCCAAAGACTGGAGGTTGGTTCAGAAGAGTCTGGGCACGAAGCTCAAGTTCAGTACGGCTTTCCATCCTCAAACTGATGGGCAAACCGAAAGAACGAACCGTACTATGGAGGATATGCTGAGGATGTGTACCCTTGACTTCGACAAGAAGTGGGAAGATCACCTCTTCATGGTAGAGTTCGCTTATAACAACAGTTACCAAGAAAGTATAAAGATGGCGCCATACGAAGCTTTGTATGGGTGGCAGTGTCGAACACCGATGTCTTGGACAGAGGAGGGAGACACCAAACTTTTGGGAAAAGAAGTGGTAGCAGGCGTATGCGAGTTGGTGCGAACCATTCAAGAGCGCATGAAAGTAGCTTAAGATCGACAAGCAAAATATTTTTATGCTCGCCATAGGAAGTTGGAGTTCGCGGTAGGCGACTGGGTCTATCTAAAGATCAAGCCGTTCAAAGACGTTTCACGGATTCGCCGACTCAAGAAGTTGAGTCCGAGGTTTTTGGGTCCTTTTAAGGTTATATAATGGGTGGGAGAAGCAGCGTACCAGTTGGCATTGTCCACAGAGCTGAGTGGATTACACGATGTCTTCCATATCTCCGTCTTGAGGAAAGCCTTAGTAGAGGCTAGTGTGGTGATCAAATCGGCATCAGTGCCGATAGAAGAGGACTTGAGAATTCGAGTTCATCCAGTTAGTATAGAGGATTCAGAAATTCGGCAGTTGCGGAACAAAGAGGTCAAACTCGTAAAAGTCTGATGGAACAACTGCGGTCGTGAGGAGCTCTCATGGGAGCGAGAGTAGACCATACTGAAGGAGTACCCAGAGTTATTCCACTCAGGTATCGTTTAAGTTTCGTGTATCTTTTTCTTTCTGTAATTTCAGGACGAAATTCTTTTAAGAGGGAGAGAGTTGTAATGCCCTGAAAAACAAAATAGGGACAGACAGTATTTAGAGCAAAGTTTGGGGCATGGTAAGGGTCACATGGCCTGGGACACGGTCGTGTCCAAGGCCGTGTCGTGCTCGGGTTCGACGAACTTCCTGAGTGGTCGACGAAATGCACTCGACGAAGCGTTGAGACAGTGAAAATGGCCTGCAACACGGGCGTGTTTAGGGCCATGTCCTGCTCAGGCTGCGTCGGGTGAGGAACACGGTCTAGGTCAAGATGTGTTCTGGTTGACACGGGTGTGTCAAGTTTGACACGAGCGTGTTAAGTACCCGTGTCCTTCTCTGTGTTTAGTCGGCTGTGTTGAGCACGGACTAGAACACGACCGTGTTCATAGTCGTGTATGGCACACGACATGTGACACGGGCGTGTCCAGTGGCCGTATCCTGTTCGGGAGGCGGCAGTTTCAACGTCGATTGAGGAATACAATCATGGACACGGGCATGTCACAAGCCTTGTTTGGCCCAGGAATTTGGTTTTAAGTGCGAATCGTGGCCATTTGTTTCCTTCTAATGTGATTTGATGGTTCAGAGAGGTCTTTGCTGAGATAAGTCTAGGAATAGGGTTTGAAACCCTCATTCCTCATTAAGATTTCTCTTTCTAAAGCTTTAGAGGGAGGGGAGAGCAAGGTAGAAGGAGAAAGAGAGATCCTGCCGCTGGAGGAGCTTCGGAGCCCCAAATCGCGAGCCGAGTCCAGATCTGTGGAGGCAAGTCCATTGCGGTGGTCTTCATCCGGCTAAGTTTTACATGGCTAGGAAGAGGGGCCGTAAGGTAACAAAATTTCTCCTCTCGGTTTCTAGGATGCGTGGATATCATCTTTTTCTTTCAAGCTTTTGGACACCAAATCTCTCAAATGAGAGGGGTTTGGATCGTCATAGTTCAAGATGAACCTCCGGGTCGATTGAGTCCGTCCCCGACATGATTTTGCATTAGTGATCCGCTCCGTTAGTGGATTAGGCATTGTGGGTGAAGCCGTAGCCGCCACCGTTAGTCTGACTCGATGATTTTGCATAGCAAGCCTTAAGGATTTTGTAGAAATCCGTTGCGGCAAGATGTTGTTTGTGATGTATGTGTTTTCCCCCTTTTCTCGAGTGAGTACGTGTAGCCGGAACCGGACAAGGTTAGCTCCGCGTTGGTGGTAGATGGTTTTCTTGGTGGCGGGAACGTTGCAGTACAAATGATGGATTAGGGTGGGAAAGATTATAGATTGTGATGTACTAAGGCACGACATTGTCTCCGTGGTCGGCTGGCTATCCCGTGACATGCAAGTCATGTGGGGAGTGTGTCCCGACGAGACTAGTCCTTTTATGTAAGACTAACGAGAATGTCAAGCATAGGACAAGCCCAGACAATGAAGCCACGAGTGAGTGGGGTCCAACAAGGGTTCTTAGAATCAGTTTGTGTGTGAGACGGAATCCTGACGCGAGAAGTTAGAGTTTGCAGGCAAGCCCGGGTCTAAGACCCACGAGCAGGTGGGGCCTTGGCAAGATTTCCGTGTGACGGCTTTTATGTCGTTAGGGGAATTGCAGTACCCTTTTGTTTGCATCTTAATGCCAATGGGGAAATTGGGAGTACCCAGATGTTATGATGATGTGCTAGTTGCATACGCGATAGGGTGCCTTGGGTGAAGCTCGGGTTTGCATACATGCTGCATAGTTGGCCCCTTTTTATTATATGCTCAACATAGAAAACATGTTTGTTGTTTGAGACATCCAAACCTGTTTTTAGAGCTTTACATGTTTTGTATATGACATACGAAGTGCTGACTTGCAGGTTGGAGGGGTACCCCGGAGTCCGTTAGGGGCAGCCAGGAGGAGATGTGTTGGTTACACAGTTGAGGTCAGCCTTAGCTGACCCACATTACCACCAAAGTTTTACAGGGCAAGGATCGCAAGCAGGAGCTAGCTCGCCGGCCAAAAAGGCCTAAGCCTCATGAAGTGTTCCAAGTTTTGTACTAGCTCTATTTTGTGGCATTGTATGTTAGATGCTCTAGGATTCAGGCTTGCATACCGAGGTAGTCTAGGAGTGCTTATGCATTTTTATGTTTGATGTTATCATTGAAGTTTTGGACTCTCTATCGTTGTAAGACCTTAAGGCCGTTTTGATACTCTTATGTATGTGGATAACTTCTTGTCTTGTTTTCGGTTTCCGCTGTTATTTTATTCTGAGTTTTGAGTTGGGTAATTAATATCATCTTTTAACGCTAAAGATGTGGCATCTGTATGTTGTGGGGCCCCTGTCGGACACATATTATACGATCATTACAGGGGTGGTGTTACAATAGGAGACCCTCATGTTGGTGTAAGAACTCTAAGAGGTACTACTAATGAGAATTTATATTTGAGTTTCCTCTCGCAGGTTGAACCAAAGAAATTCGAAGAAGAAAACAAAGATGCATTGTGGATAGTTACAATGGAAGAAGAACTAAATCAGTTCAAACGCTGCCAAGTATGGAAGCTTGTACATAGACACAAAGTCAAGAATGAAATTAGAACAAAGTGGGTATATAAGAACAAGATGGATGAAGATGGAACCATCATCAAAAATAAAGCCAGACTCGTAGCTAAATGATACAGACAGGAAGAAGGGATTGATTTTGATCAGACATATGCTCTAGTGGCAAGACTCGAAGAAATCAGGTTGTTCCTCGCATATGCTGCCATTATGGGCTTTACGGTCTATCAAATGGACGTGAAGTCGGCCTTCCTCAATGGTGATATAAATGAGAAAGTATACGTGGAACAACCCCCAGGTTTTGTTGATCCTAACAATCCTAATCATGTTTACTTATTATTTAAAGCATTGTACAGTTTAAAACAAGCTCCACGAGATTGGTATGAATCTCTATCTAACTTTCTTCTTGAGCATAAGTTCACAAGTGTAAAGATAGATAAGACATTATATCTTAGGGAAGTAAAAGATAAGATTTTTCTAGTGTAAATCTATGTCGACGACATTATTTATGGATCTACTGATGACAACCTTTGCAAGAAGTTTTCCAAACTTATGCAAGAGAAGTTTGAAATGAGCAGTATGGGTGCGCTGAAGTATTTCTTAGGAGTTCAGGTGAAACAATCTAAAGATGTAATTTTCATCTCACAGTCGAAGTTCACCAAAGAGTTAATTAAGCAATTCGGAATGGAGAATGCAACCTCTATGAGGACTCCAATGGGTTCAGCCATGTCTCTAAACTAAGATGAAAAATGGAAACCTTTCGATGAAATCAAGTACAAGGGCATAATTGGATCTTTGCTCTACCTTACTGCTATCATGCCTGACATAATGTTTTCAAATGTGTGTGTGCTAGATATCAGGTGAACTCTAAGGAATCTCACTACTCTGCTGCAAAGCGGATTTTAAGACACCTTAAGGGTACACCAAATCTTGGCTTATGATACCCAATAAATAATGATAAAGAACTAATTGGTTTTTCAGATGCAGATTTTACAGGTAGCAAAGACAACAGGAATAGCACTTCCGGGACTTGCCAATTCCTCAGAAGAAGACTCATATCTTGGAGTAGCAAGAAGCAGAATTGTGTTGCAATGTCAACCAACGAGTCAGAATATATTTCTGCAGGTAGTTGCTGCGCACAACTTCTCTGGATCAAGAATCAATTGGAAGACTATAACTTGAAGTTCATGAAAATTCCCATGTTCTGTGACTCCTCCAGCGCAATAGCGATCGCTAACAATCCAGTCTCTTACAGCAGGATAATGCATATCGAATTTAGATACCACTTCATTCGAGAGCCTGTGGAGAATGGGGACATCAACCTTCAGTATGTTCCCACAGATAGACAAGTTGCAGATATTTTCACGAAGCCGCTGGACGAGAGCAAGTTCTCGTTATTCAAAACAGAACTTGGCATGCTTAACATGAAGTCCTAAAAAGTTCAATCAAAGTCAAGTGAAGATTCAACATCAGCACCTCAGAAAATTCTAAGGAATTCTCACTCAGCAAATATCCAGAAAAGTTCAAGTTCAGAAATGTACTTCTCGAAAAAGGACTTACATTTTTCGAAAAGAACCTTTGCTTCTCGAAAAGGCATTGAGCTTTCTCGAAAAGGACTTGAATTTTTAGAAGAGGACCTCTATTTCTCGAAAAGAACTTGGGTTTTTCGAAAAACTCTATGTATTTTTCGAAAAACAACTGGCCCTTTTCGAAAAACAATAGGAGTTTTCGAAAAATTATTTCCTCTTTACGAAAAATCTCATCTCTTTCGCGAAATGATGACTCGTTTCGAAAAATGACGACATATCCTTAACGAAATTTTTGTAGATGTCGAACCGCCTTTCCAGGTACACCTACCCATATATTTTCAAAATTCTTAATTTAATATATATATCAGATGGTCCATATAATATCCAGAATCCCAAATTTCGAGATTAAGGGCTTTCGAAGAACGATGCTTTATTTCCGCCGACGCCGACTTCTTTCCGCCGCATTAGTTCCGCCGATTCGACTCCGCCGGAAAACTTCACAGTTCTTCCTGATAGGTCAGAAATTCTTCCACCTATGTAATTAATGGATCCTACAGTGAAGATAGGGTTTGGAAGTGAGTTTGTTTGTGCTGGAATCGCCAAACTCTCCGATGATTTCCATAACATCATCATCCTTCTTGAAACCGCAAGTCTTTCATTCATTCTAGAGCAACCATGCAAGGTACACATTACAGACATTGAAGATTTTTTCCAAAACGCCAAGCTTAAGGGAAATAGGAAGGTATTGAAGACATCCATCAGGGATGTGAAGATTAAAGTGAAGTCATCTTCTGTAACAGAGCTTCTGAAATTGTCAGTTATCGACAAGGAAGATTACTTCGAAGAACCTGATTATTCAAGGGCCATGTCCTTCTGTGGTCTCCCTGAATCCACCAATTCCATTCGACGACCAAACATGAATGCTGAAAGCAAGCTTCTTGCTGACATACTAGGCAAGGTCCTTCTCTGCACCACCCATTCCATTAGATACATTTCCACAGATTTCATCGATATGATGACAACAACCATATGTCGCAGGAAATTCCAATGAGGGCAAATGATTTTTTACAAGATTAAGGGAAGCATCAAGACACCAAATTATGCCCGGATCATCACATTATATCTAAATCAAGTCCACCCAGAATTTTTTGACATGTCCAAAGGTGTGTTTGTTCATCACTTGAAGAAAGTCACACTGGCCTCGATAAACAGATGGGACATAAGAATTCAGAAGCCAAGGGATGCTCCAGAAGCCCCAAGGATTATAATTGATGATGAGGACAACATCCCATCTCCTCCTCTCACTGATACAGCAAGCACATCTGGTGCAGCTGCTGAGGGGGAGCCTGCTCCTTTAATTCAGGGAGATGCACAACATGCATAATTTCTAGCAATAGAAGTTAACATAAACGTTCCTGCTGCACAAGTTTATCAGAAAGCTATTGATGATAACGTGGACATGGAAAAAGAAGGTCAAGCACAGTCTGATGATTGGCAAAGCACCCCTGTACAAGATGATGGGTCAGGTATGGATGTTCACTCCTCCCATGACCAAGCAACTATACTCGCTACTACAAAGGACATAAATAAGATGATAGAGGAACTCAACTCAGATGACCCTCTTTTCATATCTCTTGAAAAGACTACTATAAAGTCTCCTGCAGTAATTCCTGAAGAAATCCCAGCAGAACGTCATCTAGAAGAAGTACCAGAAGACTCACAACCCCAGACACATATTGAGGGGGGAGAATGTTATATTAATTGATGAAGAAGAAATTTCTCTAGAGCCTGCAGAGCCTCCCATGAGAAATTTTGATTTCTCTATCCCTTCCATCATTGGACATGATGGGGATGAGATTCTACCTTTCCAAAGAGCACAGAGTATAGTTGTACTTGAAGAAATCTCACCATGGTCAGTTCCTGCTCTTCCTCCTCCACCTCCTCCTACTGCTACTATTCCTAATGATACCATATTGGGTAAAATTAAATCAATGCTAACTCAATAATGAGAGTACTTTGACAAGTCTCTCAAGGAAGTTACTAACAAAGTCACTGCTCTTGAAAAAGAGATGAGCAAAGGCTTTGCTGAAATTCAGCATAATACTGGTGAGTTTAAGAGTCTGCTGTAAATTGGTGGAAAGGCCATAGACCATACTATCATTAGTATTGGTCAAGCATTTGATCAATCAGTCACTTTGGCCAATAATCAGATTCTACTGGAGAAGAAAACTCAAGAATAAAATTTCAAAATATGTGAAGAAGTTGACACATTCAAAGAAGATACCATTTCTACTCTTACTGTAGAAGTCAAAAAGGGGGAGGACAAAGTTAAAGAAATTCTTGACAAGAAAATTGTTGAGATTAAAACCAAGTTGGATGCACAACTGAAAGAGATAAGCATAGACGTACAAAAACAAATTTATGGAGTAAAGCTTCAAAATTATGACACCACTGTGTGGATGCATAATAAAATAATTCCAGACTTTCCAGTCAATCAACATGAAGATCCACCTCCTCAACTTAACCCAACTACCCAGATGCCTACCTTCTCTCCCAGACAAAAAGATTATGAAGCCCCTCCTGCAGAGTACTCCCATGTTTGGACTGAACAAGAGATGCCTCAAAATCCACCTCCAGAAATTTCAGTTCTTAAGAAAAGGAAATATGGTGACGGTGCCTCTGCCAGCAATCCATTCCAACTCATGATGCTGAGAAACAAAAAAGCACAAGAATTTACTGAAGTTTGGAGCCCAACCTCCAAGTCACTCATTCTTGAAACTTTAAAGCTGGTGGTAGACTACAATGAAGATAGCAATGACCATTACCGTCCCTAGGAGTGGGACTTGTATGAAAAATTCTTGACCAAGAGGAGAATCTATGACAAAGAATATGGCAGAAATAATCCGAAGGCTCCTCCCAAACCTGCAAAGTAATATCCTAAACCTTACTGCTAACAAAAGAGACAACAAGAAAAAAAGAAAGGCAACAACAACATCAATTCAAATGAGTGGAGTTTTTAGCCATAGTATAAATTGTTGTGGACTTGGATTCCTCTATGGACAATTATATATATACATATATATATATATATATATATATATATATATATATATATATATATATATATATATATATGAATTTTGATGCTACATTTTTGCAATTACTGTTGTGCTTGTTAGTTAATTATTTAATTATTTTAATATAATTCACCTTAGTGTAGAGGGTTCTGACTTCTACAAATAGGGGGAGATTGTTATGTATTGTATCTACAATAAACTAGATTTGTGTGAAGTCACCCTTGAAATAAGATGACTTAAGTTTGTATTTGATGCCTTTCTCTAGATGAGTGCTTACAGGTCACTATTACTAAGTGTAGACCTATGTCAGTTTGCAGTGAGTCACCAAACACAGGATCATGCAATGTAATCCCTTATTGTGTGATCCATGGTGTTGGCTCACGTGTAACCTCTCTATTGGGATGCACTTCATTTTCAAGTACTAAAGAAATGAAGAAAGGAAGTGTTGTTGATCCTTGGTTAAAGCAGAAAAGAAAATTTTGCTCGAAATTTCTAAGTATATTTTTTGAAAAATGAGTTAGTTTTTCGAAATGGGTAAGTAAGTTTTTCGAGAAAGCATTGCTGTTTTCGAAAATCATTATACCTTTTGAAAAACTCTCTAAAACTTGTAAAGTCATATTTTTTGAAATGTTCTGAAGATGTTTTTCAAAAAGAACAAGTATATTTTTCTAAAAGCATTGTTATTTTCGAGAAACATAAAATCTTTAGAAACCTTTACAGTTATTTTTTCGAAATGTCCCGAAGATGTTTTCGAAAAGCCAATTTTATTTTTAGAAAAAGGAATTCTGTTTTGAAGAATAAAACTCATTATTCGAGAATGACATGATGTTTTCGAAAATCCAAATCTTCTTTCGAAAAATCCATATTCAGGTCAAGGAAATTCTGCGTAAAGTTGTTTTCAAATAAGGCCATGCCGTTCTTCGAAAAGACCTGTTGTTTTCGAATAATTCTAATCCTTTTGAAGAATGCAGATGAAGAAAATTTCTAAGATTCTATTTCGTCGAATTCAGTGCAGAATAATTTAAAACTTCATTCGTCGAACGGAATTTTCAATTCATCGAACAGATTTTAAATTCGTCGACCGCAACTTCTATTTTGTCGAGCGCAGCTTCTATTCAACTAACGGGATTTCAAACTTCGATTCATACTTAATATGATTAATTATCTTTACTTAAAGATTTCAGAGCGTTAGAATAAGTTTTATATATGGTCTTGTAGATGGGTTCGTCAACACTAATCCTAATCGCAAATCTTAACAGAAGTCTGAATCGCTGCAAGCTCTAGATTAGGAAAAAGACGCACACACCATCTTCATTCTTCTCTAAAGCTTTGTTATCAATCCAACGATTTGATAGATCACAAGATTCAAGATTATCTATTCATTCACTTGATCGTGTCGAATCCAAAGAAATTCAGATCGTGTTCTCTCAAGACTTTTTCCTCAACTTTTTCATCAAGCATTCAGTTTTCAAGAAGGAAGAACTCTGTCGATTTCAGATCTGAAGTGAAGTTGTTTATTATTGTTGTAAAAATTTATTTCAATTCTTGTAGGAGCCTTGTCTCCGAGTTTGTAGGAAGGTTTTTCTTCCGAGTGTAGATCCTGTTTTGGGGGATCGAGTTTGTAGGAGTGTGTTTACTCCGAGTTGTAGGAGCGTTGCTCTGAGGTGTAGGATTATTTAATTCGAGATATAGTGAAGTATTCAATGCTAGTCGTGGTGATAGATTGGTGAGGTGGAGAGTGGACGTAGCCAAGATTGGGGAACCACTATAATTCCTTGTGTCTTCTGGTTTGTGCTTGATTACTTTCTGTGATATTCTCTCTCAACTTTCTATTCCGTAAAAGACGCAGATCTCACCTATTCACCCCCCTCTAGGTGATTAGGTAGACAACTAGATACTTTCAGGAACATCCTCTATCCAAGTACCACATGTGGGGAATGGGCACTTGGACTAACCTGCAAAACAGAGTTCCTCCTACATTAGGACCTAATATGTATTGGGTCTTAGGTTCTGATTAGTCTGAAATCTAACTTGCCTATCAGCATCATTTCTGATATGTATGCTAACACTTGCTCTGGGCACAGTAGGATTGTGCCAGCTGTGTGAACAGAAATGGTTACGCCAGAATTTGGAATAATACAAATCTTTATTATCCAAAAAAAGGTGTATGTTACATGGTATAACCTCCATTTTAAAGAATGGAGGAGATGGAAGAGATTATAATTAAACAATGTGAGACTAAAAAATTACATGTACAAGCGGTTTAACATAAATACAAACTGACCAGGCCGCATGGTTTGATGAATAGGCAAACCGCCCGACAACCACTAGAGGCAGAGAACAAGCCGCCACAGGAGACCGCCAGGTCACCCGGTCTTCAAGTCGCCAGAGATAGACCGGCAGACCACCAGGGCACCAACAATAACATTCCTGCTACCAAGCCGCAGGAGAGACACCAAAATACCGCCTAGACTGTAATCCTCTAGACACAGACCGCCAGACCACCCAGTCTCTATACTGCAATACGCCCCCTCAAGCTGGAGTATATATGTCGATCATGCCCACCTTGTCACAAATGTGATGAAAAGAAGCGGATACCAGCTTGATGAAGATATCATCCAAATCTTTGTCTAAGGTGACGAACGAAGTACAAATTTATTCTTTCAGAATCTCTTCCAGAATAAAGTGGCAGTCGACTTCAATGTGCTTTGTTCTCTAATGGAAGACCGGATTTTTTGAAATGTATATAGTGGTCTTGTTGTCACAAAACATAGGTAGAGGATGGTTGTAGACCTCTCCTAAGTCAAGCGTGAGAGCCCGTAACCACTTCAACTCACATGTGGTCGATGCCATACTTCGATATTTAGCTTCTGCACTGGACCTGGAGATGACAGATTGTTTCTTGCTTTTCCAGCTCACAAGGTTTCCTCCCACAAAGGTGCAAAAGCCTGATGTTGACTTGCGGACTCCTTTGTCATCAACATAGCTGGAATCAGAGTACGCTTCAACCCTCAAATGTCCATTCTTCTGAAAGAGGAGTCCTTTTCCCAGTGTAGATTTTACATGCTCCAATATCCTCAGGGCAGACTGTAGATAACACTCCCTAGGAGCTTGCATGAGCTGGCTAACCTTGCCTACAGTATAGGCGATATCAGGTCTGGTCACCGTAAGATATATAAGTTTACCAACTAGACGTCTGTACCTCGTAACATCAGAAAGAAGAGGAAAGTCATCCGTCCAGGTTTTATCTTCTCCAGTCGCCATAGGGCATCAGGCAGGTTTAGCCCCAATCAACCCTGCCTCTTTTAACAAATCCAAAGCATACTTCCATTGAGAGAGTACAAGGGAATTGGGCTTTCGAGAAATTTCTATCCCCAGAAAGTATTTTGGAGAGCCCATATCCTTTGTAACTAGGTGTTGCCGAAGATGCTTCTTTGTCAAGGTTATCCCAGCTTTGTCATCTCCAGTAAGAAGAATATCATCCACATATACCGCAAGCACCACTAGACCCAGAGAAGTTTTACAAGTAAATAAGGAGTGATCAGCAGAACTTCTTGTAAAACCTACGACCGCTACAATCCCGCTAAACTTGTCAAACCAAGCTCGAGGACTTTGCTTTAGGCCATAGATAGCCTCCCTGAGCCGGCAAACCTATGTCTTCCCCTGAGCAACATACCTTAGAGGTTGCTCCATTAGACATCTTCTTGATGATCCTCATACAGAAAGGTATTCTTGATATCCAGCTATGAAACGGGCCAATACCTGTTGACAGCCATAGAGAGGAGGACCCTGATAGTGCTGAGATGAGAAACAGGAGAGAAAGTGTCAAAGTAATCAACGCCATAAGTCTGGGTAAAGCCCTTTGCAACAAGCCGAGCCTTGTAATGGTCCACACTGCCGTCCGGACAGAACTTTACCACAAAGACCCAGGGATAACCAACAACATCTGTGCCGAAGGGAGGAGGAACTAGGGTCCAGGTACCCCGTTCAGTGAGAGTAGCAATCTCTTCATCCATGACAGCCTTCCAATGTGGAACAGTAAGGGCCTCCTGATAGGAACGGGGGGTGGAAGTGGAAGAGATAGCCAACACAAACTCCCTGCGAGCAGGGGTTAGATGATCATAAGAAACAACAGCAGCAAGCAGGTGCCTGGTACATGACCGAACCCCTTTGCGAAGGGCAATGGAAAGGTCCAGGGAAGCAGATTCCTCAGTATTCGAAGCATCCGTGGTGGAGAGAACTAGCCCAGGAGTAGAGAGAGATGACGACGAAGAGGAGGGAGATAGTGGAGGTGTAAAGAGAGGAGGAGACAATGAAGATGGTGGAGGAGGAAATACCTTAGTAGGATTCGATGGGCTGAAGGAGACAGGAGGAGAATCAGAAGCCATAGGGAGAGGAGAGGAGTCGTTAGAGAAATACGGTGCATTTTCGAAGATGGTAATGTCCGCGGAGACGAACTGCTTGCAAAGAATGGGGTCAAAACAACAATAGCCTTTCTGAGTGGTAGAGTAGTCCAGAAAGACAAATTTGGTGGAGCAAGGGGAGAGTTTGTCGCGGGTGGCATAGGGAGCGTGCATAAAGGTTGTGCACCTAAAGATACGTAGAGGGAGAGGAAAAGGTTCCTTGACCGGGTAGAGAATGGAGAAAGGGGTTTGACCGCGGAGAGCTATGGAGGGAATGCGATTAATGAGATAGCAAGAAATGAGAACTGCATATCCCCAGTAGGAGCGAGGGACATGCATTTGCGTTAGCAAAGTGCGAGCGACATCAAGGAGGTGACGGTTTTTGCATTCCGCCACTCCATTTTGTTATGAGGAATAAACGCAACTTGTTTAATGAACAATCCCATAATGCATACAGAAAGATGAAAAAGCTTGATTAATATACTCTTTAGCATTATCAGAGCGTAAGATTTTAATGGAAACACCAAACTTATTTTAAATTAAATGATAAAAAAGTTGTCCATATATCGAATAGTTCAGAGCATTCTTGTAAGAGATACAACCAAGTACATCGAGAGAAGTCATCAATGAAGGTAACAAAATAAGAACTACCCCGACCAACGGTGAGGGTAGGAGCAGGACCCCAGATGTCTGAGTGAATGAGATCAAACGGACGTGTAGAACCACAATCTTACTTCGGTGGGAAGGAGGAACGGTGATGTTTGCCAAGTTGACAGGCGTTGCAGTTGAGAGGAGAACTGTGCGGAGGTAGGTAGGGCAAAAGCTGACAAAGAAGTCGTTGAGGAGGATGCCCTAGGCGGAGATGCCATTGTAGAAGATCTGTATAGCAGGAGGAGAAGGCCGATAGAGCGGAAATGTTGTCGAGTAAGTAGAGGTCGCCGCTCTCATTCCCAGTAGCAATCGTCCATTGGGAGCTTAAATCCTGAAAAGAACAAGAAGTTGGAGTAAATGTGATGGAGCATTAGAGTTGCTTGTACAAAGAAGTAACCGACAATAAATTGCATGGAAACTTGGTCACATAGAGAGTGTCGGCCATGCGAAGAGTCGGAGTGACATAAAAAACTCCCGTCCCATGAACCGGGGAGGGAGAGCCATCTGCAACAGGGACCGGGGGCAACCGATCATGCGTTTTGAAGAGAGAAAAGCATTGAGGATTTCCCGTCATGTGATTAGTTGAATCAGAGTCAATGAGACATTTACCTTGAGTAACCACGTGAGCACTACCTGAGGGCGTGACCACCGAGGCGGACGGCTTGGAAGAGGATGTGGAAGAGTCACCAGAAGGGCGAAGGTGTGGATGTTTTGTCCAGCAGCGATCTACAAGATGATTGATGCGGCCACAGTGAGAGTAGAGGAAACATGAAGAGGTACGCCCTCCGGAATGGTGGTTGTGACTACCAGAGCCACTCCGTTGAGTCTGGTGAGCATAGTTGTCTAGAGGAGGAGAAGACAGAAGCGGACATTGAAGTAGAGAGGTTACTGCGGCAATGCGTGCAGCAGTGGTATCCAAGTTGGGAGAGTCTGCTTTGCCCAAGATTTGTTGGCGGATCATGTCATAGGAATCAGGAAGATGTATAAAATAACAAAAAACAAGAGGTTCCTGGAAGTGCTTGTACTGTTTGGCCAAATACGCAGAGAAGGGACGATGTTGAAGAATCTCAGCCCCAAGTGCCTGAACTTGTTGATACGTGGCAGCTGGATACATGGAAGGACGGGCAAAGAGGTCTACATACAATGTATAGATGCGGGATGTCTGAGCCCCCTTTGAGTATAAAGCAACAAGATGAAGCCAAGCCTTCTTGACCGTCTCATAATGACGGATGACGAGAAGACATTCATCAAAAAGAATGTTAGCTAGCCAAGTGCATACAAGTGTGTCTCTAGTATCCTAGTCATCAAACTCAACGAAAGTGGGAGGAGGAGGGTCATCAGTGAGGTGGTGGCATTTGCATTGTGAGCGAAGAATGAAGGTGAAGGAGACAGTACGTTCGATTCACGGGCTTCGGGGAAACTTAACTCGTGCCGATGATATTTAAGTGTCGTGGAAAGTAAGCAACGGGTTGAGTGGGAACCGTTCCTGCTTTATGCCGAGGGCATATAGGTCGGGTCTTGCCGTCAATGACATTAAAGTGTCGTGACATAGGCTGTTGATGACATTAAAGTGTCGTAACATCTGCCTAAAAGACCATTTTGCTCAAGAGATATTGCCGTCCTGGAGATGGTGGTGAGTTAGCGGCTTAGACTGCGATCACCGAGAATGTGCCCTGAGAGCACGGGGCGTGTGGTTATGCGTGCCAATGCCTGTGATGCAATGAGTTGATATATTGCTCGCTTATGCTAATGAAATGTAGGGAAGGAGCATCGGCGCCCCGAGTTGGGGGCGGGATCGTTATAATTTGGTCAGCATTGCTGACCGTTGCCTTTGTTTGCCACCGTGCGGTGGTTTTATTGCTTGCAGGTGCTGCTGGACTTAGCGGTCAATAGCGGGCTAAAGCCCAAAATGCGAAGCCGGCCCTCGAAGGACTAATTGGAGTGTTTACTGCTTTTATTCATGTATGACCGGCCTACGCACCGTGGTTTGTAAAACATGTAATATCAAGTGAACCATTTTGTAAGGCCTTAAGGCTTGTACTGGTGTATGTATAACATTCCTATTTGGTATTAGTGGGCATTCATGCTTTGGTGCTGGGTTCTTTATTGCAACTTTTATAAACTGCTTCCGCTAGAATGCTCTGTGTAGGGCGTTATGATTGGTTGGATGGTTTCTATGAGTAACCACCCAGTCTGTCTGTGGCATACGGCGTCGGGCCCCGACCGGACCTACTGCTTTATGCTATGCGACAGATAGGGGGTGTTACACTCTCTCTCTCCAACTTCTTCTAAAGATTCTTCTGAATTCTTCTTTTAATTCTTTTTGACAAAATCTGAGTAGATCACCACTTCAGAATGTCTTCTTAGATCTTCTATTGAAAAACTTCTTCTGGTTTTTCGTTTTTCTTATGTGTGGAATACTTCTTCTTATTATTGATAGAGAATGTCTTTATATAGACTTTCTCCATGTTAACCGGCTGATTCGGTTTTTAACAAACTTCTGACAGTTCTGATAGTTGCAGTAGATCGGTTGGTAATGGCAGCTGTCAAGTCATCCTGTCACTTCTTGAATCTCTGTCTATGTCACCAAAGTGTCGAGCATGAACTTCATCATGTGTCGACACAAGTAGACTTAAGTGTCGACATAAGCCTTGGTGGTGTCGACACAGCTCCTTTGGTGTTGACACTACTTCTCAACACAGCTTCAGTAGAATGTGTCGACACTAATTCTGTGTGTCGACACAATCACTTCTCCTCTTTACAGAAATACTAACTTTTTTGAAACTCTGTTGTGTGTCGACACAAGTCCTGTGTGTCGACACAGTTGATGTCGACAAAGTCTTCTCTGTGTTGACACTGCCTCTGTGTGTCGACACAGTTGATGTCGACTAAATTTCTCTGTGTGTCGACACAGCCTCTGTGTGTCGAAACAATTTCTTCTGGTGTCGACACAGCCTTTCCAAGTGTCGTCACAGCTGACCCTAGGTGTCGACACAACTTTTATCCAGTGTCGACACAAGCCTTCATAAGTGTCGACACAGCTTCTTCTGGTGTTGACACATGGACTTAGAAACTTTTTCCTGCTTCTTGCACTTTCTTAACCTGTTACATATAAACTCAAAACAACATCAAATACACCTTGATGCATATCATTGAGTAAGGTGAGGCTTCTTCAAATCTGGTACACATTTTCCAATGTACCCAACAATCTCCCCCTATTTGGAGAAGTCATAACCCTTAGTCAATGATATACACCATTCATAACAAACACATATTATGATGTATAAAAATATTATATGACAGGGTAACTTATAAACAAAATATGTATAAAATGATATCACAGAAGAATGATGCAAACATAATGATCATCAATCATTGTTTTGTTTAATCCTACAAAAGTTTCTTATCAATATTGTACATAGATTTTTAACACTAAAAATTACAATGTTGTAAGATCTAGTAAATCTATCCTAAGGCTGCTCAGGCTCCTTGATGACTCTTCCTTTGCTTGATTGGATCTTGGCTTGTACTGGAGTATCAGTATCTTCAGCTGGCTTCTTACCCTTCAGATCCTTCTTCTTTTGTTCTTCAGCTCTGATTCTTTGCCTTTCAAAATAGTGAAGAGGCTTTGAGAAATACTTGCTAGGCTCCTGAACATTAAGAGGTAGCTTCCCAGCCTTTGCTTTTGTTATATATTGCAGAATAGCTTCCTGTCTAGCTTCATGCCTTTGCCATTCTTGCTCTGTGTACCATTTTCCCCTATCATGAGTCTTGTCTTTTACAGCTTTCCAGGCAGTCAATGTAATATTCCTTGAAGTAGGACTCCACTGCTCAAAATCAGGCTTCAACTCAGCCCGTTCTCTGAATCTCTTCTTTGACAGTTGAGCTTCTTGCTCCTTATTCACAGCTGACATTTCAACTTTCTCAACGATAACATTTTTATTACCCTCTGGAGGGCTGTACATTGACTGTACTTCTTGGTGAATCATATCAAAGTCTGCTGGAGGGTAAATGACCTGAGCAACTTCAGGTTGATCACCTCCAAAATAAGCAGGTTGTATACCTGACTCAGCTACATTATCATCATCACAGAGGGGTGGATATCCAAGGGTGGCTATGATGCTATTAGATATCCATTTAGCATGATCTGAGCCTGCTTTGACTAATACTCTCTCCCCCTTTATGACTTCTCTTTCAATATGATCTCTGAAGTCATCTTTCTAAAATCTGACTTGTTCATCTAGATAATTAACACCATCTTTATAAAATGACCTTAACTTCAGTGGCTGTGCAGAAATGGTATTTTGAGATTGCTCAATAGCTGTTTGTACAGCAGCTAGGCCTTCCTATAATTGCTTGTCAAAATCTGCCTTGGCTTTAGCCCTTGCCTCAGTCTGGGCAGTAGCAATATTCTTTAACTCTATAACAATCACATTTTGTGATTCTGTCAGATTGTCATTCATTCTTAGTTAATTTTCAAGCACATAGCCTTGTTTAACAACTATTTCATCAACTTGAGACTTTATGCCTACTTGTTGTTTGGCAAGATAGACTACAACATTGCCACCTTTTCGGAAACAATCAGTCATTTCATTCTTATTATGATTTACTTCAAATCTTATAGATTTAATATCTTGAGCCAAGGAGAATTGCAGATCTTTATGGGTCTCATCCATATATTTCTCCATGGCTATCCTTTGTTCATCCAATTTTACTTGCAAGGATATCAACAAAGAACTATAATCAGTTGCTGGGGCAGGTTGAGGAGCAGTTTGTAAAGCCCTTGTATAGTTTTGGTTTCTCCTTTTGAAAACCATCAACTTTCTCTTTTTGGCTTGAATTTCTGCTTCATCTTCAGAAGTTGAGGTACTGGCAATATCAACTCTTTCATTAGGACTAGGAGGCAGTTCCTGTACAGTCCTAGGTTGCTCCCCCTGAGTCCCTTGCTCCTCCCTCTCAGTCCTGACATACTCCCCCTCAATGTTAGCTTGATCCCCCCAGTTTCAGCTTGCCCTATATCAGGGAACAACTCTTCAAGGGTAAACTCTTGTTGAGTTGGGACTGGAGATACTCTTATCTCTGGAGCATCAGAAGCTGCAGATGTATCCTCCAAGATAACATACTGTGCTTAATTGTTGAGTATTGTGGTCTCAAGTGTAGTTTGAGTAGCCATCTCACTTTCCAAGTGTATTGGCTGTTCCTCAAGATGAGGCTCCCCCTGCACCTGAGCACCATCTGCAATTTCTTGTGCAGTAGATTCTTCAGGAATCTCTGTCCTCTCTTCATCAGGCATGTCCTTTGTTAAGACTCTATCCCATCTGGATATTATCCTTTTGTCCATTCTTCTCATATGGTTGATCTTAGAACTAGTAGTTTGTTCCATTACTTTAGGAATTGTTCTAGCTAAGTACAGACTCATAATTCTTCTCAGATTTGGCTTCTTAATACTTTCCTTAATCTTTTCAAAGATTACTGCAGACCAATCTGTGTTCAGTCTGTAGATAATCCTGGTCATCAGGCTGAACATATAGGCTGAAACCCTATCATGTCCCCCTGGCTTGCAAAGAATAACTTTTCCAACTTCTTCTGAAAGGAATTTTCCTTGAAGATTCATCCCTTTCTATTCATTGCAGTCCCAATCTTCATGGAGGAATCCAATCCACACCACTGAAGTGCTTCCCTAGTCTTAGTAGAAGGTACTTCTTCTTCTTCTTCTATTCTTGGGAGTTGAAGAGTTTTCCTTAGGCTCTTCAAGGTAAGTTTAACTTTAGCTCCCTGAACTATAGATTTGATCTTAAGTCCAGTCGAATCTAAAGTAGCTGCGCCATAGAAATCCAGTATTTCTTTCTTCCAAATCTTTGTAGGTTCAGATACCAGAAATTCCAAACCATTTTCAGCAATTAGGGTTACGACTGTTTGAATTTCGGGTTCCGCATTATCAAAGGCGTTGCAAACCATCTCATAGCCTTCGTTGACGTTATCTTCAAGCTTTGGCGCCATAGGTGTTGAGAGTAGTCTTGGATTGAGAAGAGAGAAGTTGTCGACATAGGGTTTTGGTCTCGAAAATATGGAGAGTGTGTCGACAGGGTTTCTTGTTGACCTATTTATAACCTTCTATATAATAAAGGTCAAAAGTCGGGTCAAAAATCTCTTAATGTGTCGACACAGTTGAAATGTGTCGACACAGACTTCTAATGTCTCGACAGAAGTGTTGACTTCTATATGTCGACACAATTCTATTTGTCTTGGTCGAGTTAGACGAAGAGCCCTTGAAGTCGACGATCTGAGGTCGACGAATCTGCGCTCGACGATATGTGTCAATTCTGCGCTCGACGAAATCTGTGTATTGATTCTAAGTGTCGACACCACATCTGGATGTGTCGACAATACTTCTCTGAAGTGTCGACACTAATTTTCTGGATGTGTCGACATCACTTCCCTGGAATGTCGACCCCAACTACTATATGTTGACACAAACAACCTTTTGTGTCGACACCATTTTACTTAGCCAAATTTGTTAAAATAATTTATGTTCAACATACCTAATTCAATTTTGAAATTATTGAATTTAGTTTCATCTAAAGGCTTTGTGAACATGTCTGCAATTTGTAAATCAGTGTTAATAAATTCTAAAGAAATATCTTCTTTCTCTACATGATCTCTAAGAAAATGGTATCTTTTTTCTATATGCTTTGTTCTACTATGAGAAACAGGATTATGTGCAATAGAAATAACACTAGTAGAATCACATAATAAAGGATTTTTACTTACCTGAATACCATAGTCTTCTAACTGATGCTGTATCCACAACAGCTGTGCACAGCAACTTCCTACAGCAACATACTCAGACTCAGCTGTGGAAATTGCCACACTAGTCTGCTTCTTACAGCTCTATGACACCAGTCTTCCTCCTAGAAATTGATAGGTGTCTGTTGTGCTTTTCCTATCTACTGTGCAACCTGCAAAGTCTGCATCTGAATAGCCCATTAGTAAAAAATCTCTATTCCTAGGATACCATAGGCCTAGATTAGGTGTGCCCTTAAGATATCTCAAAATCCTTTTGACAGTAGTAAGATGAGATTCTTTAGGGCGGGATTGGTACCTAGCAAAGACACATGTAATATACATGATATCTGGTCTACTAGCAGTCAGATAAAGTAGGGAGCCAACTATCCCTCTATATAAAGATTCATCTACAGGTTTTCCTGCATCATCTTTGCTTAGAGACATACTTGTCCCCATTAGAGTTCTCATGGTAGTGGATGATTCCATACCATACTTCTTAATTAACTCCAGGGTGAACTTAGACTGAGATATAGACAGACCATCATCAGTCTGTCTTACTTGGAGACCCAAGAACTTAAGTTCTCCCATACTGCTCATTTCAAATTTCTCTTGCATAAGTTTTGCAAACTTTGTACAAAGGTTATTTTCAGTAGAACCAAATATTATGTCATCAACATATATTTGGACTAGGATGATCTTTCCTTTGAATTCTCTAAGGAATAGAGTCTTGTCTATTTTCCCCCTTGAGAATTTTTTCTCAATGCAGAAAGTAGACAGAGTTTCATACCAAGCCCTTGGGGCTTGTTTTAACCCATACAAAGCTTTCCTAAGTCTATAGACATAAGTAGGATTGAGTGGATCAACAAAACCTAAGGGTTGTTCTACATAGACCTCCTCTTTTAAGTCTCCATTTAAGAATGCAGACTTAACATCCATCTGGAACACTTTGAAGCATTGATATGCTGCGTAGGCAAGGAATAGCCTGATTGCTTCCAACCTTGCCACTGGAGCAAAAGTCTGATCAAAGTCTATGCCCTCCTCCTACCTATAACCTTTGGCAACTAGTCTTGCCTTGTTCTTCACTATGATCCCACTCTCATCAAGCTTGTTTCTATAAATCCACTTTGTCCCAATGACATTATGGCCCTTTGGTTTTGGAACCAACTCCCAGACTTTGCACCTTCTGAATTGATTTAACTCTTCCTGCATAACATCAATCCATAGTGGGTCTTGAATAGCTGCTTCAAATCTCTTGGGTTCTAGTAGAGATAAGAAGCTTGAGCAAAGAACTGGATTTAAGTTCCTGCTCCTTATTTGCACTCCATGTCTTGGATCACCAATGATCTGGTGTGCAGGATGATCCCTTAACTGTCTAACTGCTGGAGGTAATCTATCAACATTTTGACCTTCTTCAATCTCTTCATTATGCTGCACCTCATGGTCTTCATTTTCCTCTTGAGTGTCTTCTACTCCCCCTGGACAGCAACTACCATTTTCCTCATCCTGCTTTGCAGTTGGATCTTCTCTGATAGTAAGCTGGTCCACATTTTGCTGTATACCTGTGGAGCTACAAGAACTACTTGACAACTCACTATTAATAAGTCTGGATTCATCAAATATGACATGAACTGACTCTTCTACAACTTGAGTAGCCAAATTATAGACCCTTTAAGCCTTACTATTGTTGATGTACCCAACAAATATCCCATCTTGGTATTTGGCAGCAAACTTAGTGAGGTGAGATTTGCCATTGTTAATCACATAGCATTTGCAACCAATGATTCTAAAATAGGATAAGTTTGGTTTTCTTCCCTTCATAACCTCATAGGGTATCTTTTTGTGGCTTTTGGTGATGGAAGCCCTATTGAGCACATGGCATGCAATGTCTACTGTCTCAGCCCAGAAATATTCTGGGAGATAAGTATCACTCAATAGTGTTCTTCCAGCCTCAATCAATGTCCTATTCTTTCTTTTAGCAATGCTATTTTGCTAAGGTGTTCTAGGTGAGGAGAATTCCTGATGAATCCCAAATTCTTCACACAACCTTGTCATACTTTCAGATTGGAATTCAGTTCCATGGTCACTGCTGATTTTGACCACTGAACTATCTAATTCATTCTGAATCTATTTGACAAAATTTTAGAAGACATTTGGAGTTTCAGATTTCTGCCTCAGAAAGAATACCCATGAAAATCTAGAATAGTCATCGACCACCACAAAAGTGTAGACCTTCCTACCTAGGCTCTGAATTGACATAGGACCAAATAAATCCATATGCAAGAGGTATAAGCACCTCACTGAGTCTTTGGTTTCTAGGCTATGAAAGGAGGATCTAGTCTGCCTGCCTTTTTGAAAACCTGAGCATATCCCATCCTTATAACACTTAACTTGAGGATCATTCCTCACTAACTCTTTACTAAAGAGTTGGCCAGTAGTCTTGTAATTAAGATGAGCTAGCCTCTTGTGCCATTTGACACAGTGAGAGCTTTCTCATCAGTCACAAGATAGATAGGAGAATTTTTATTCTCACACTCAAAATTTAGGTAGTATACATTTCGTTTCCTATATCCAGTCAATATGACTTTTTGATCACTTGACCTCTTGATATGAAATTCATTCTTGACAAATGAAATGTCATATCCTAGATCACTCAGCTGGCTTATGCTTATTAGGTTGTGTTTCAAACCCTACACATAGGCCACTTGTGTGATAGTGATTGAGTTGTTAGAGATGTTACCAAACCCTTTGATGATAACTTTTTCAGAACCACCAAAAATTACTTTAGGCCCATTCAGCATTGGAGTGTAGACCTTCAGCAATCCCCTTATTCCAGTCATGTGCTTGGAACATCCACTGTCCAAGTACTATATAGGGGAATGGCAACTTGGACTCACCTGCAACAAAGATTACTTAACCTTAGAACCCAAATAACTTTTGGGTCCTTGGTTCAAGTTAGCCTGAAACTTGAAAAATCTGCCTGCAGCTTTTCTAACAGGTAGATTGCTATGCACCCTGACACTGATATTGTGCCAACAGTCTAAGGCATAATGGCCTACCTTGCCACAGCACCAACACTCAAACTTATTATACCTCTTTTTAGGTACAATCTTAGCAGTATTGATGACAGCAGATCTTTTGTTTTGTGCTGGGGCTTTGCCTTTATTATTGGACTTTGTAGCCCATGCAGTTCTCTTAAAGCCTATTCCTGCCTTACCCTTTTGTGAGACAAAGTCATCTATTAAGGGTAGGATAGATTTTGGCTTAGAGAAACTAGCCACAATCTCCTTCTCTTTCTGAAGTCTATTTTCCAGATTTTTAATCTGATCATTTTTGAATGTGATTGTTCCCATCTGAATAACTGTTATGTTTTTCAGCTTGACAATCTCATTCATCTTTTGAAAGTGCAACTACATCTGATATACTCTAGAGGGGGGGTGAATAGAGTATATGGTGCTTTAAAATTTTTTACAACAATTGTTGTAATATGTTTGAGCAGGGAAGCAAAAATAAATCTAATCACAGCACTAAGTTAACCAAAGGCTAAGCACAGAAAAATCAGGGCCAGAAACAAAAATGAAAGCAATCAAAACCAGAAGACACAAGGAAATATAGTGGTTCCCCAAACTTGGGTACATCCACTCTTCTACCACCCTAGGTAGGAATCCACTGCAGGATGAGTTGATTAGGTGTCCTGGGCACCAATGAGCTTTTGATAAGGTGCTCAAAAACCAAACCAGATTTTTTGATCAGGTGTCTTTCCACCAATGAGCTTTTGACAAGGTGCTCAAAAAACAAGTTCAAACTTTTGAAGGGAGTTTGAGAAACCCTTTACAGAGTGGGGGTGAGAGAGTGATGGAAGTCTTCTCTTTCTCAAACAACTGAGAAGACTATGTGGATTGATGTCAAAGCTCCCCCTGAATCCTTGAAATTTTCAGGAAGAAAAGCTTTGCTGAGGGTGATAGGCCTTCAAAGATTGAACTCCAGCAATGGATGATTTCAGCAAATTGCTGAAAGGTTGAATGTCTGGAGTCTGGAAATATGTTGGCCTTGAACACTTTGAAAACTACAGAGATCTGAAGATTTTTAGAAAGCTTGATCTCCTTCGATGAGTGTTCTTCTGAATTCTTTGTGAGAGAAGATTTTTGAATGTGTCTCTGTAATCTGTATTGTGTGTGTTCTCTGAGAGATTCAAAAAGTTCTGTCTTTTATTCTCTGGTCCAGAATAGAATATCATTCTCTGTCAAGTATAGCCGTTGGCCTGCATTAATTGCATCCTTAATTGCATAATCTCTTCTGGAGGAAAGTCCACAGAATTATTCATTGAAAAATCCCTTAAAACTTGGTCCAGAAATAAATGAAAATGGCTAGCAAATCTCTGAATTAATTGCAGAATAACTCCTAACTGATTTGAATTTGAATTAAGGAATATCCTGGAAGTCATCTGAAATCGTCGAACTGAGCTCTGCTATCGTCGAGCTGAGCTCAGCGATCTGGAAATATACAGCAGCAAAATATCGTCGATCTGAGCTCAAAGATCGTCGAACTGAGCTCAGAGATAAAGATCCAAAGCATAGTCAAAATCGTCGACCTGAGCTCACCGATCGTCGAATGGAGTTCGACGATATAATGAAGTTGAGCTCAGCGATCGTCGAATGGAGTTCGACGATCTGTCGAAGTTGAGCTAGACGATCGTCGACCGGAGTTCGACGAATCGTCGTGCTGAGTTCGACGATATGACTTAGTCTCTAGACAGAGAATCCTGGTCTTTCAGGGCAGCTTCCAAACCTATACTACTAACCCTTAGACTCAATTCTAATTGACCTATTAAGCTATACAGGAGGTCAAGCAAAGGTTCCTAGAGACATAGTGATCCTGACCCAAATGAGTAATAGGGTGTTCCAACAATCTCCCCCTATTTGGGTTAGGATTACTATTTACAGACTTTGGAAAAGCTTTAAATAACAACATACAATCAGTAAAACATAAAAACAACAGCTAGACAAAGCAGAGACACAGAGATATATATAACATCCAGATAGCAATCAGAATTCACAGAAACTGTCACCTTACAATATCATTTCTTCTCTTTGCCTTTGACAAGTTTAATTTCTCTGTTTGGATTGAGGGCTTCTTTGTTGGACCTGGTGTCATCTGCTGCACCCAAATATGTTTGCTTTGTAGGCCTGGGAACCACATCTGCAGGATGTAATTCCATGTATCTCTCAGCATCAAAGAATTTACTGGAAGCATATTTCTCTAATTCTTTCTGTCTTTGCTCAGACATTGTAGAAATGTTGGAAGAATCTATTCCTTGTTCTCTGGCCTTCTTAATCTGATCCAGTGCAGCCAATTCCTTCATCCTGGCAGTCCAAGCAGATGGATTATTTTCAGGGTCCTCAAAAGGTACAGGTGGCTCATACCTGTTGGAAGGATTCTCTTGAGGAGGCCTGGTAGACACAGTCTCTTTCAGCTTGTAAGGGAAAGGACCTGATGATGTATCAGATGAAATATGTCCTCCCCTAGAATATGGGTGCTGCCTGGAGTACCCTTTGGAATAAACTTGAATATCTCTCTGATTGCCCCTATATCCTCCTCTCCTAGAATGTGAACCCCTGGATTGGCTTTCCCTTTGGTAAGATCTGGCATGAGGTTGATAGGGAGCCTGACTTCTGGCTGGGGGTTGACTTGCAGAGCTTCCACCTGCACCTGCATCAGGAGGAGGTGGTGGAGGAGGATGAGAGTGCTGGAATGGGGATGAACCCTTCTCATATTTTCTCTTTTTCTTCATAGCTTTCAGCTGATTTTTAGAATATTGCATCCAGTGCTCAGTAATTTGGCAGTTATGAAGGATATAGTATGGAATGTCATTGTTATCTTTGACTTTAGCAGGAGGTACCATTTCATTACTTTGCTCCTTGCCTTCCTTTTTCTGGCAATGGTAGCAGATGAGTCATCAGAGTCTGTTTTAAATTCATCAGATTCAGAACTCTGGTCATCATAGAGAGCATCTATTTTCTTCATCAAATCTTTCTTCAGTTGTACAGCAGCAGATGACGCAGAAGTTGAAACAACAGCAGCAGGTGTTGAGATGGTAACAGCAGGGACAGCAGCAGATGGAGAAGGTGAAGCAGAAGCAACAACAGCAGCAGCATGCTCTGGATAGGTGACAACAGCAGCAACTTCACTAACAACAGCAGATACAGCAGATTTACTAACAACAACAGAAACAGCAGGAGCAACATCAAAGACTGCAGAAGGCTCAAAATCAGTGGCCTCTGACATCAGAATGTCCTTGGAGATTGGCTCATCAGAAGCAGTAAGAACTTCAGCAGCAGTATCAGTAATCTCAGAAGCAAAATCAGTGCCTTGGATAAGTCTTCTGGAGGCTGGACAGCATGGACCTCTGACAGACAGCTAAAGTAGGCAGAATCAAAAACAGATAGCAAAGACCTGAGGTCTATTGCAAGAACTACAGTAGGAGGCACAGCAGCAGCAGCAAGAGGAGGAGCAGCAGTCACAAAAACCGCAGCAGCAACAACATGAAGGCTTTCTTCATATGACATCTCCCCCTGCCTAGATGCAGATACATCTGGATCAAGGCACACTGCTGTAGGTGCTGCCTGAGGGAAGAAGGAAGAGAGCCTGGCAGAAAGGGCTGCCACTGACAGGTGGAGTGGAGCCAAAGAGGTCTCCAACAGCAGAGTTAGCCTGGGGGCAAGTAACTCATACAGCCTGTCAGCTAGGGCTGAGAGGTCTACTTGCTCAAGAGCTGGAGCAGAGGTAGAAGGTATGGAAGCAACTGAGGGTTCTGGAAGTGGAGGGCTGGAGAATTGTTGAAGGGATGGCTTAGGTGTTGGGAGGGTGGATATGGAGGACAGGGGAATTGATATGGATGGAGTGAATGTTGGCTGGTCTATGATGTGGTGGAGGAGGTCTTAGAATGAAGTGGAGGAGGAAGGTAAATCAGGAGGAGATGATGGGGAATCATCCATAAAGGAATCATCCAATAGGGTGAAGGATGGAATGGATGGTGATGAGGTGATATCTGGTGGAGGGTAGGAGAACAGTGGTTGGAATTGGTCTGCTGGTGGAGGTAGAATGGGTTCTGGAGATGGAGTTGATGTTGGAGATGGGCTAGATATGGTGATGGTGGAGGGAGATGGAATGGTGGATGGTAAGGGAAGGGATGGAATTGGAGGAGGAGGAGAGGCAGCAACAACAACAGCCAAGTCATCTGCAGGGGCAGAGACCTGTGGAGGAGTGACTCTTTGAGTCCTTGTGCCTGAAGGGGCACTGGAGGAGGGCCTGCTAGGCTTGCTTATTTGCCTATCCCACTTTCCAAAGAGGGCACAGGTCAGTCTCTTGGAGGCATTGATATGAACTCCAGAGGAGACTAGCAAGGCAGGACACCTATGCTGCAGGAAAACTCCAATAATTCTTCCAAAATTAACAAAACTTTTGTTTATTTTCTTTTTGATGAGGTCAAAGAAGACCTCTCCCCAGTTCAGATTTTTCTTGTCCACAAGAGCTCCCATGAGACAGAGCTGATGTCTGGATATTGTATCATGGGCTGAGTGCTTTGCCAGGAGCACTTTTACAACAACATCTGCCAGGAACCTATATTCAACATACAGATTCCTCTTGAAGGGCTTGCTAGGGTTTCCCTCTGGATGACCCATTCTGGCAAGCATTTCAGAAAACTCATCTCCAGATAATTCAGCAGAGTCTTCTCCATTTCTCAATCCAAAAACTTCTGTTAAAATTGTGGGGGTCAAGGGTACCTGATTTCCAGCTATTGACCCAACTATAGTGCTGTTATCTTGATTATGAGCAGTATAAACCCACTCCTTGATTTCATCAGAAGCCAACTTGATCCTGGTGGTCATTAATGCTGTCAGATTCTGGTCCTTGAACAAACCCAGTATGTCTTGAAAAACCTGGTCAGTGGTGCTGAAGGATTCCAGATCAATGTCAAACCCAGCATCAAACTTCATTGCAGCAAGAACAACAACTGACACGACCATTGGTACCTGCAAAAACTCAACAAACAAAATGACCAAGCGTAGAACTGTTTGGAGGGAAAGAAAATTCTTGCAGAGAAATCGAAAGCGCAAAAGAGAACGACGGTGAAAATGAGTTTTATATTAGGGTTCGACGCAGAATTGGAAAGATCGTTGAACTCAGTTCGACGATCGAGCCTCCTAAAGGAATCTTAAGAGTCTTCAACATCGTCGATCTCCGTTCGACGATATTGGAGAGCGTCGAGCTCCGTTCGACGATCGATCAGAGAACAAAATCGTCGAGCGCCGTTCGACGATCGTTGACCGGAAGAGATAGTTCATACTATCTGAGAGGCGCTGAACTCAGTTCGACAATTTTTGGAAATCGTCGATCTCCGTTCGACGATCTTGGGGCAAATCGTCGAGCGCAGTTCAGAGATCAGAAAAATTCTAGACACTAAGAAAAATCAGAATGTTTGCCTAGTATTGGTCAATTTTTAAGCTTTCAAAATCTTGGGTATTATTTAAGACTTCCTCCATCTAACATTCCTAACTGATTTAGGAATAAGGTGTGTTTCTTTTCATCCAAGGGCTTGGTGAAAATATCTCCCCTTTGTAAATCAGTTGGGATATATTGTAATTCAATTTTATTCTTTTCAACATTATCCCTTAAGAAGTGATGCCTAATCTCTATGTGTTTTGTCCTACTATGGAGGACTGGATTTTGAGCTATGGAAATAGCACTTGTGTTGTCACAAAAGATTTTAGACTTCTCTAAGTTGTAGCCATAGTCTAGGAGTTGGTTTTGGATCCACAAGATTTGTGAACAACAACTGCCTGCAGCCATATATTCAGCTTCAGTAGTTGAAGTTGACACAGATGTTTGTTTCTTACAAAACCAAGAGACAAGTCTGTCACCAAGGAACTGACAAGTTCCACTGGTGCTTTTCCTGTCAATTCTGCATCCAGCATAATCAGCATCAGAGAATCCAGTTAACTCAAACGCTGAACCTTTTGGATACCAGAGACCTAGATTTGGACAACTTTTAACATACCTGAGAATCCTCTTTACTAAAGTTAGGTGTGACTCTCTAGGGCTTACTTGGAACCTAGCACATATACATGTAGCAAACATTATATCTGGTCTACTATCTGTAAGATACAGTAAAGAGCCAATCATTGCTCTAAATGTTGTCTGATCAACAGGTTTCCCATGTTCATCAGCATCCAATACAGCATTGGTAGGCATGGGTGTTTTCATACAAGATGCCTCAGACATACCAAATTTCTTAACCAATTCATTTGCATATTTGGTTTGAGAAATAAAGATGCCTTCAGCATGTTGCTTGACTTGCAATCCTAGGAAGAAGGATAGCTCACCCATGTTACTCATCTCAAATTTAGAATGCATCAGGTTAGAAAACCTTCTGCATAATTTTGAGTCAGTAGAACCAAAAATGATATCATCTACATAAATTTGTACTAGTATGGTATGAGACTTATGGGTTCTAATAAAAAGAGTTTGGTCTACTCTACCCCTTATAAAACCATTTTCCAGGAGAAAGCATGCTAGGGTCTCATACCATGCTCTAGGAGCTTGCTTGAGACCATATAATGCTTTGTTCAGTCTAAAAACATAATCAGGATAAGTTGGAGAGATAAAACCTGGACGTTGTCTGACATAAACTTCCTCTTTGATGTCTCCATTTAAGAAAGCACTTTTGACATCCATCTGATATACTTTGAAGTCTTTGTGAGCTGCATAAGCTAGAAATATTCTGATGGCTTCCAATCTTGCAACTGGTGCAAAGGTCTGGTCGTAGTCAATTCCTTCTTCTTGAGAGTATCCCTGAGCAACTAGCCTTGCCTTGTTCCTTATAATTACTCCTTGATCATTCAGTTTGTTTCTGAATACCCATTTTGTTCCAACAATGGAATGATCCTTAGGCTTTGGCACTAGTTCCCATACTTTGTTCCTCTCAAATTGATGCAACTCCTCTTGCATTGCAATGATCCAGTGTGGATCTTGCTCTGCATCTTGAATGGACTGAGGTTCAATTTGAGATAGGAAGCAGGTGTGCAACAGGTTTTGGTTGACCTGATTTCTGGTTTGCACACCAGCTGAGATTTCTCCAATTATTTGGGAAATTGGATGGTCTCTTGATGTTACTAAATCAACAGGGGGTGTTGATTGTTCATCAACCTGTATTGTTGTCTCCTCTTATGGTACAACAACTGGCTCTTCAGGTTGTGCTTCAATGTGTTGAGCATTCCCTTCATCTTCACTGCTTTCATCCTCTTGAGCAACCTGTAACTTGTTCATATCTTCAACTAGAGAATGTTCCTGCAAAGGTTCTATGGTAGAAGAAATCTTCTCCTTGAAAGACATGTTAGTTTCATCAAATGAAATGTGAACAGATTCCTCAATTTTCAAAGATGATTTATTATAGACCCTATAAGCCTTGCTGATCATGGAGTATCCCAGAAACACTCCTTCATCAGCTTTGGCTTGAAATTTTGCTAGATATTTCTTGTCATTATTATGAATATAGCAAATACAACCAAAGACTCTAAAATAGTCAACTTTAGGTTTCTTCCCTTTGAGTAATTCATAGGGAGTCTTTCCCTTTAGTTTATGTATCAGACTTCTGTTCAGCACATAGTTGGAGGTGTTCACTGCCTCTGCCCAGAAGGATAGAGGTAGATGAGCATCTGACAACAGTGTGGTGGCAGATTCAATAAGGGTTCTATTTTTCCTTTCAGCTACCCCATTTTGTTGAGGAGTTCTAGGAGCTGAGAAAGTATGCCTGATCCCTTCACTCTGACAGAACTCTTGCATAAGAAGAGAATCAAACTCTGTCCCATGATCACTTCTGATCAGGGCAATGTGAGTATTGAACTCAATCTGTATGCATTTGAGAAACTCTGTCAGACACTTAAAGTTATCAGACTTCTTCCTTAGAAAGAACACCCAAGTGAATCTAGAAAAGTCATCTACAACTACTAAAGTATAGGATTTCCCTCCTAGGCTTTGTACTGTGATGGGTCCAAAGAGATTCATGTGTAACAGATACAATATCCTAGGTGAATCACTCTTATTAAGTGACTTAAAACTGTTTTTAGTTTCCTTGCCTAATTGACAAGCCCTGCAGAGTCCTTCCTTCTTGTAGGGTCCAGAAGGTAGTCCTCTAACAAGGTTGTCCTTGGATAGCCTAGCAATAGTTCTAAGGTTTAGGTGTCCTAATCTCTTATGCCATAAAACATTTGGTTTACAGACAGAGTTAAACAAGCAAATATCTACATCAGTTGAAAGAAAATCTACTAGGTAGATGTTACCTTTCATTTTACCTGTCAATACTGTTGTGTTGTCCTCTGACTTGATTTTGCATAAGGCTTTGCTAAAGGTCACCTGGTAGCCTTCATCACACAGCTGACTGATGCTAATTAGGTTGTGCTTCAGTCCTTCCACATAAGCTACCTTCTTGAAAGTTACTGAACCAATCTGGACTGCACCATATCCTTTAGTTTGTCCAAAGTTTGAATCACCAAAGATAACTTTGGGTCCAAGCTTGGCTCTGAAGGATGTGAGGTTGTCCTTGTTCCCTGTCATGTGCTTAGAGCACCCACTATCCAAATACCATTGCTGGTTAGATGTTGGATAGGTCTTCACCTGCACATAAAATAATTCATTTGTTTTTGACCCAGTTTACCTTGGGCCTAGGTTGATAGCCTTTAAATTCTGAAATGAAAGATATCCCAGGTTGACTCTTATATCCTTCAGGATGATATCTCCTTGGAGTTAAAATCCATTCAGTATAAGGGTTAAAGATTTGTGATGAAGGACCCTTAGGATTCAATTTTGATTTGCCTTTGAAAAATTTTCCAGAGCTCTGACCTCTGTTCGACGATCTTGGAGCTGCGTTCGACGATCTTGGGTCAGATCGTCGAGCTCCGTTCGATGGTCGACTATGGGTGAGGTCAGGTATATGAGATCGTCGACCTGCGTTCGACGACTTTGGCTGAGATCGTCGATCAACGTTCGACGATTTTTCCTGAGATCGTCGAGCTGCGTTCGGCGATCGTCGATCTTCGTTCGACGATTGTCGAGCTCCGTTCGACGATTTCTGCTGGGACTTAATTTTCTGAGGCAGATCAGAATTTTTCCTAGCAACCTCTACAACTCCCTTTCCCTTGTCAGAAATGAATTTGATGGGAGTTGTTAGGACTATAGGTTGGCTGGATGAAGCACCCAAGCCTAGTGTACTGTTAAATCTAGAGTTCACTGTGCTTGTGATGTCCATCAGCTTGATGCTTCTCCCATTAAGGGATTCTTCAAGCTTCTTGGCCTCAGAGAGCTCACTTTTCAGTGAAGCTATTTGTTCCCTACAGCACTCCAACTCCTGAGAGAGTTTGAGGTTTTCTGACTTTAAAGTGTTGTGTTCAGATAATTGATTTCCGAGAGAGATAATCTCTTTCTCAGACTTTAGCAGGTCTAAACACAGTGCTTTAAATTCAGATTTAAAATCTTCTGAACTAAAATCAAAAGAGCTAATTACCTGATCTTCTTCAGGTTGAGTCTCTGAGTCTGACTCTGACTCCTCTTCTTCTGAGTTATGCTGTGAGGCATTGATTGCCATCATGCAGAACTCCTTTTCTTCTGCATCATCCTCATCATCACTGGAGCTGGATGAGGCTTCTGACTCTTCTGTCTCACTCCAGGATTCAACAACAAACCCTTTTCTTGTATGCTTATTTTTGCTTGAAGAAGGTTTGCCATTTCCATTCCTTTTGGAGTCTTTCTCCTTTTTTCTTTCTTTTCTGTCCCTTCTGTCCTTGTTCTTGTTCTCTGGACAGTCAGGAACTATGTGCCCTGGTTTCCTACAACCAAAGCAAATAATGTCTTTATTATTGCTAATGGACTTGTCATACCTTGGCTTATCCTGCTCCTTGTATGATCTTCTTCTGAAGTCCTTTCTGGCCATCTTGTAGAATCTTTTGGCCAGCAGACTGAGTAGTTCATCATTGCCTGTAGCTTTATCTTCAGGCAGATCCTCAGTTGCCTTGAATGCTATGGTCTTCTCTTTTCTTGTGGCTGGTGAGGCAGCCTTCTTTTCTTCCTCTCTATTTTTGATGAGTAGCTCATAAGATTTGAGCTTACCCAACAAAGCTTCAGTGGTGATCTCATTCAGACTTCCGGCATCCTTAATTGGCCAGATTCTTGAATCCCAAGTGCTGGGGAAGCACATTAGGATCTTGTCATTAAGTTCAGTTAGAGAGATCTCTTTGTCCAATGTCCTTAGTTCACTGACAATTAGACTTAGTCTGTTGTACATGTCTCCCACTGACTCAGTCTCTCCCTTCTTAAAATTCTCATATTGGGAGATGAGATGGGATCTTCTATCCTTTCTCTCATCAGCTGAGCCTGAGACTATTTCTGAGAGTTTATCCCAAATTTCCTTGGCTGAATTGCATTCAGCTACCTTTTGAAATATGTCATATGACATTGTCTGGGCTAGGATGTTCATAGCCTTAGCATCAGCTACCTTCCATTTCGTGACATCAGCATATGTTCCTTATGGGGGTCGAACAGCATTTGTACTTGTATTCTCTAGGGGTCTTGGACACACTATCAAAACAGAATTAAAGATATCTTTGTCAATAGAATTCATGTAAAGTCTGATCCTTGCTTTCCAGAGTGCAAACTTGGATAGATTGCACACGGGAGGTCTGGTGCTTGCATAATCTTTGTTTTGGGCCATGATTTGTGCAAACAAAATCTAATAATACACTACAAAAGAAGAGCAAATCTAGTTTGGGATCTTTGGGTTCAGGTGTTAGCCTGTACAACCAATCAGGTATGGTATGTTTAACCAACCTGGCTCTGATACCAATTGAAAGTGCAACTAGATCTGATATACTCTAGAGGGGGGGGGGGTGAATAGAGTATATGGTGCTTTAAAAGTTTTTACAACAATTGTTGTAATATGTGTGAGCAGGGAAGCAAAAATAAATCTAATCACAGCACTAAGTTAACCAAAGGCTAAGCACAGAAAAATCAGGGCCAGAAACAAAAATTAAAGCAATCAAAACCAGAAGACACAAGGAAATATAGTGGTTCCCCAAACTTGGGTACATCCACTCTTCTACCACCCTAGGTAGGAATCCACTGCAGGATGAGTTGATCAGGTGTCCTGGGCACCAATGAGCTTTTGATAAGGTGCTCAAAAACCAAACCAGATTTTTTGATCTGGTGTCTTGCCACCAATGAGCTTTTGACAAAGTGCTCAAAAACCAAGTTCAAACTTTTGAAGGGAGTTTGAGAAACCCTTTACAGAGTGGGGGTGAGAGAGTGATGGAAGTCTTCTCTTTCTCAAACAACTGAGAAGACTATGTGGATTGATGTCAAAGCTCCCCCTGAATCCTTGAAATTTTCAGGAAGAAAAGCTTTGCTGAGGGTGATAGGCCTTCAAAGATTGAACTCCAGCAATGGATGATTTCAGCAAATAGCTGAAAGGTTGAATGTCTGGAGTCTGGAAATATGTTGGCCTTGAACACTTTGAAAACTACAGAGATCTGAAGATTTTTAGAAAGCTTGATCTCCTTGGATGAGTGTTCTTCTGAATTCTTTGTGACAGAAGATTTTTGAATGTGTCTCTGTAATCTGTATTGTGTGTGTTCTCTGAGAGATTCAAAAAGTTCTGTCTTTTATTCTCTGGTCCAGAATAGAATATCATTCTCTGTCAAGTATAGCCGTTGGCCTGCATTAATTGCATCCTTAATTGCATAATCTCTTCTGGAGGAAAGTCCACAGAATTATTCCTTGAAAAATCCCTTGAAACTTGGTCCAGAAATAAATGAAAACGGCTAGCAAATCTCTGAATTAATTGCAGAATAACTCCTAACTGATTTGAATTTGAATTAAGGAATATCCTGGAAGTCATCTGAAATCGTCGAACTGAGCTCTGCTATCGTCGAGTTGAGCTCAGCGATCTGGAAATATACAGCAGCAAAATATCGTCGATCTGAGCTCAAAGATCGTCGAACTGAGCTCAGAGATAAAGATCCAAAGCATAGTCAAAATCGTCGACCTGAGCTCACCGATCGTCGAATGGAGTTCGACGATATAATGAAGTTGAGCTCAGCGATCGTCGAATGGAGTTCGACGATCTGTCGAAGTTGAGCTAGACGATTGTCGACCGGATTTCGACGAATCGTCGTGCTGAGTTCAACGATATGACTTAGTCTCTAGACAGAGAATCCTGGTCTTTCAGGGCAGCTTCCAAACCTAGACTACTAACCCTTACACTCAATTCTAATTGACCTATTAAGCTATACAGGAGGTCAAGCAAAGGTTCCTAGAGACATAGTGATCCTGACCCAAATGAGTAATAGGGTGTTCCAACATCTTTTGATCAAGCAGCTTCTCTGAATCAGATGCAACCAACTTAAGAGCTGCAATTTCCTTAGCCTGATGTTTGGCCAGGTTTTTGCTTATCATGAGTGCCTGCAGCAAATCCCCATACTCATCTATCAGCTGATGAATATCTCCTTCAGATTCAGACCCATCTTCATCTCTTGATGGAGATGCATCTGATTCTGACCCAGTGAAGTAATCAGAATATACCGATACACTTTTTACCTTAATGGGGCCAGGCTGATCCTGACACTGGTCTTCTTCATACACTGACATCAATCTTTTGCACTGATGGTCCTCTTGCTCATAGATAGAGTCCAGTAATTGCATGAACTCATCCTCTTCTTCTATTGCAAACAAACCAATATATGCCTCATCCTCAGATTCAGATTCTTAAGTTGATTGATCTGTCCAACTTTGCTCTTTCTTAGCTACCAAGGATTTCTCCTTCTTGCTCTTGTGTTGTGACTTCTTTTTATCAGCAGTCTCCTTCCTTTTATCTGGACAGTCAGCCACAACATGTCCTAGTCTGTTGCAGCAATAGCAAATAGTTTTAGATGTAGTTGACTTGCTGGGCTTTTTCCCACTCTTGTCCTTCCTGGATGATTTCCTCTTCTGATAATAGTCATCCTTGGACTGAGATGAGGATGGGTTAGATTTCCACTGCTTCTTTTTTAAGAATATCTGGAACTGCCTTGTGAATGCTGTAAAGTCTTCATCAGAATTACTGCTATCTGTACTGTGACTATCAGAATTTTCTGAAATCACTTCTGCATCTTTCTTAGGAGATGATGGAGACATTCTCATATTCTTCCTTGTGGCTTCTACCTTAAAGGACACTGACTTTTCTCTGTAGTCACCCTTTGTATTTTTCTCTTCCTCCTTTCTGGCTAATAACTGCATCTCATAAGACAGCAATTTTCCAAACAGTGTTGGAGGTGAAATCTCTGCAAGTCTGGCCACTTCCCTTATGACACAGATCTTTGTATACCACTCCTTAGTCAAAGACCTAAGGAATTTGTCATTCAGTTCATATGTACTAAAAATTCTTCCATAGGACATCAGTTCATTTACAATTCTGCAGAAATTCTTATAACATTCAGTTATACTATCAGACTTTGCTTGTCTGAAACTCTCATACTCTTGATTAAGCATAGACTTTCTATCTTGCCTAACCTCTTCAGAACCCTCCATGTAGACAACCAATGTGTCCCACATTTCCTTGGAAGTTTTGCAGTGAATCAGATTCTGGAATGTTGAATCATCTATGACACTTACTATAATATTCTGTGCTCTTTTATCCATTGTAGCCAAGATGATCTCATCCTTAGTCATCTCTGAAAAATCCTTATGGATCCTTTGATTGGCATCAAGAACTGAAACCTTCATTGGAACATATGGTCCTTCCTTAACTGTTATATAAATTCTAGGATCAGATGCCTCCATAAATAATCTGACCCTTTCCTTCCATATTCCAAATATTTCCTTCCTGCAGATAGGCAATTTCATTGAACTAAGTTCTTTATGGTTTTCTCCTGAACCCATCTTCTTTAACTTAGTTCTGCCTCACAGATCTTACTCAAACAGTTATGTCTTTCTTTGAGTAACCTCGCTTTGATACCACTTGAAAGAATTGGTTCCTAAACACCTAGAGGGGGGGGGGGGGGTGAATAGGTGCAAATCCTTTATATTCTAAGGCAGAACTTATAATTCAATTAATTAACTAAAACAGATATTTATACAGCTATCACAGCACATAATTAATAATACCACACACACAAACACAGATTGCACACTGATTTATAGTGGTTCCCCAAGGTCTCGGTACATCCACTTTCCCCTTTCGCATATCTAGCAGTGTGCTAGATTTGGCCTAACTTCTTTCCTTCTTCTCAGATCCTCAGATCTTACAGCTCAGAACCCAAACAAGGCTCCTACAACTCAGAGTGAGTCCACACTCCTACAGCTTAGGCAATCTGCCCTACCTCAGCATTCAACTAGGCCTACAATTCAGAGATAACAATACCCTACAACTTAGGCTCACAGCCCTACCTCAGCCTACAACAAGGCATACCACTCAGAGAACTATTTCTCCTACAACTCAGCCTTTATAAATTAGGCTTACAACTCAGATCTTGAAAAGATCCTACAACAAATAGATGTAAATGTAAAGTTTAACCACCACCCTAGTTGAGAGAGAAAGGATGGACAGTTTCTTGATCAGTTCTTGAAAGAATTTGATGATAGAGATCGACCTTACTTAGCTTTCTTCAAAGCTTCTTGAATCTGAACACAGTAGGGTTGATCTCCTTTGAAGTTGATCTTCAATCAGCTTCTTTCTTGAAATTCAGAAATCAATCTGAATCCTTCTTGGCAGACTGGTTCAAACTCTGCACTTGAGAGACTTGTTGATGTAAGTCCCTTTCTTCACTTGAATAGATGGTGCTCTCTCTCTCCAACTTATTCTGAAGATTCTTCTGAAATCTTCTTTTAATTCTTTTCGACAAAATCTGAGTAGATCACCACTTTAGAATGTCTTCTTAGATCTTCTGTTGAAAATCTTCTTCTGGTTTTTCGTTTTTCTTATGTGTGTAATACTTCTTCTTATTGTTGATAGAGGATGTCTATATATAGACTTTCTCCATGGTAACCGACCGATCCGGTTTTTAACAAACTTCTGACAGCTCTGATAGTTACAGTAGACCGGTTGGTAGTGGCAGCTGTCATGTCATCCTGTCACTTCTTGAATCTCTGTCTCTGTCGGCAAAGTGTCGAGTCTAAACTTCATCATGTGTCGACACAAGTAGACTACGTTTCGACACAAGCCATGGTGGTGTCGACACAGCTCCTTTGGTGTTGACACTACTTCTCGACACAGCTTCACTAGAACGTGTCAACACTAATTCTGTGTGTTGACACAATCACTTCTCCTCTTTATAGAAATATTAACTTTGTTGAAACTCTGTTGTGTGTCGACACAAGTCCTGTGAGTCGACACAGTTGATGTCGACAAAGTCTTCTGTGTGTCGACACTGCCACTGTGTGTCGACACAGTTGATGTCGACTAAACTTCTATGTGTGTCGACACAGCCTCTGTGTGTCGACACAACCCCTGTGTGTCGACACAATTTCATCTGGTGTCGACACAGCCTTTCCAAGTGTCGACACAGCTGACTCCAGGTGTAGACACATCTTTTCTCCAGTGTCGACACAAGCCTTCATAAGTGTCAACACAACTTCTTCTGGTGTCGACACATGGACTTAGAAACTTTTTCCTGCATTCTTGCACTTTCTTAACCTGCACATATAAACTCAGAACAACATCAAATACACCTTGATGCATATTATTGAGTTAGGTGAGGTTTCTTCAAATCTGGTACACATTTTCCAATGTACCCAACAAGATACCTGTGGGGACCGTAAAAGAGAGATCATCCGAACTACCACTCCCCAACCCATTAGAAATTTCAGTGGAAGGAGAAGACGACAAAGAAGTCAACTCTGGTGGAGGCAAAACAAAAAACGTCAAATCCGAGACATTAAAAATGGGGGAGATACCCCAATCAGCAGGCAAATCCAAAACGAAAGCATTGTCTCCTAGCTTCTTTATAATTCGAAAAGGGCTGGCGCGCTTTGGTGCTAACTTTTTAACAGCGCCAGTTGGTAGTCGTTCGGGAACTAACTTGACTATGACCATATCGCCAACCTTAAAGTGTGACACTCTCCTATGTAGATTAGCGTGCGCTTGATAGGACTCGTATTGAGAAGCAAAGGTAGCCCATATACGTGCATGTAGGTACTGAATCTGTTGGGCGAAGGATTGTGCAAACTGACTTGCTTTGTACGCTGGGGGCAACGAAACCCAGTCAAGTGGCACCGGGGCCTTGTATCCGTGTGCAATCTCATTTGGAGATATACCCGTGGACCTATTTTTGGAATTATTATATACAAATTGGCATGGGGAAGAAGTAAATCCCAAGTACCTTTGTGGTCGCTTACAAGACATATTAGAAGATTTCCCAAGCTCCGATTAACCACTTCCATCTTCCCATCGGTTTGGGGATGATCGGCGGCGAAAATCAATAATTTGGTACCCATTAAAATCCATAGCATTTTGCAGAAAAAACTCTTAAACTTGACATCCCTATCCGAGACTATTATCTTCGGTACTCCACGGTGGCTAACAACGTTAGTAAAATATAATTTTGCAATGTGAGACGCGTCGTTAGTCCTACTACATGGAAGGACATACGCCATTTTAGAAAACCTATCCACAACTACGAAAATAGAATCGTGACATCAGAAGGTGATGGGAAGGCCTAAAATGAAATCCATGCTAACGTCTTCCCATAGTATGGAAGGGATGGGTAGTGGGGTGTATAACCCAACATTAGATTTAGTGCCCTTAGAGACTTGACATGTGCGACAACTACTCACTACTCCTCCAACCATTGCCTTAAGTTTAGGCCAATAAAATTTCTCCTCAATGAGTGCAATGGCTTTATCCCTCCAAAAGTGCCCACTCAAACCGCCGCTATGCAATTCCCAAATAATGAGATGTCGTAATGAGGAACGCAGAATACACAACTTTGTGTGCCTAAAGAGATAACCGTCCCGAAGATTAAAGGCCTAAATAGTCGTGGGAGAGTTGTCCTGGGCAGTTAGATACATCTCTTGAAAATCTGGGCAAGTGGCGTATTCGTCTTTAATGAGCTCGAACCTTATAACGTGGACTTCCATGGTGGATAACAATAGGGTAAGGCATCTAAGAGCATCGGCAACGCGATTATCAGACCCGTTAAGGTGCTTGAGAGTAAACGTGTATCCTTGTAAGAAGGCTACCCACTTAGCATGACACAGACTGATTCTGTGCGGACCGTTTATGAAGCGCAAAGCTTCATGGTCGGAGAGGATCACAAATTCCTTGGAGAGAAGATAGTGCCTCCAATGATGCAAACAACGAACAACAACATAAAACTCCCCATCGTAGTTTGAATAATTCAACTTGGCGCCCGCTAACTTCTCACTAAAGTAACTGACCGGGTGACCTTATTGACATAAAACACCTCCTATTCCCACCCCAGATGCATCACATATAAGCTCAAAGACCTTGGTGAAGTCAGGTAGACGTAACACCGGTGTCTTGGTCATAAGCTTCTTAATATGTTGGAAGGCAGAGGTGGAGGACTTCGTCCATGTAAACTCACCCTTCTTCATGCAATCACTAATAGGAGCCATAATGCTACTAAAGTCCCGTATGAAACAGCGATAGAAAGTAGCTAATACATGAAAACTACGCATCTCTCATAGGCTAGTGGGTTCAGGCCAGTCCCTTATCACCTGAACCTTTTCAGGGTCAACTCGTATACCCTTAGACCCGACGATATAACCTAAGAACTCTATGTCAGGAACATTGAACGTGCACTTCTTAAAGTTCAGAAATAATGTCTCCTTCTGCAAGGTGGAAAGAATCACCTGTATGTGGGAGATGTGCTCGGCAACGGTGGTGCTATAGACTAGGATATCATCAAAATAAACTACCACAAACTTCCCCATGTATGGCTGAAAGATGCGTGTCATCATTCGGGAGAAGGTGTTGGGAGCATTGGATAACCTGAAGGGCATCACAAGCCACTCCTATAATCCATCCATAGATTTAAACGGAGTCTTCCACTCATCTCCCTCACGGATCCTAATGTAGTAATACCCACACCGTAAATATAACATCGAAAAGATGGTGGCGCTAGATAAGACATATAAGAGGTCATCTAATCGCGGGATAGGAAAACTATACTTGATGGTAATCTTGTTGATAGCACGGCTATCAACGCACATTCTGCATGTTCCATCCTTCTTCGGGGCAAGCAGGGCTGGACCGGCATATGGGCTCATACTAGGCTGAATGAACCCCTTCTTTACCAAGTCCTCAATCTGGGTCTGTAGTTCATCATGGGCAGCGAGATGGAGTCCATAATTGGGCTGGTTGCGTAGGGACGAACCGTGGATAAGAAATATCGCATGTTGTATATCCCGTAGCGGTGGTAACGATGAGGGTAGCTCATCCGGGTAAATGTCCTTATATTCTTCTAACAACACCCGTAGCCCCCTAGGTAAATCACCCATCACTCTCATATCAGTCCTCGTACTCATAAGTACGAGTGCATACATCACTCCATCGAGAAACGGATCCTCCACAAAATCTTTCCTGCCCACTAGACTGAGCGCCTTCCTCGCAACCAGAACAGTGGTGTCCTTAATCGGCCCTACAGGCTCCTTTGGAGCAGTCAGCCTCAACGTAATGACCTTGCCGTCAAATTTAAATTCGTACGTGTTTGCTCTCCCAAAGTGTGTCACATCGCGGTCGTAAAGCCAAGTGTGGCCTAACAACACGTGACAAGCATCCACAGGGAGGACATCACACCATACCTCATCTGTATAGGACTTGAATGAGAGGGGCACTAGGCAATGCTTGGTGATTGGAACGGTAACCTTGTTGATCCAAGCTACATGATATGGAGTTGGGTGGGGCTGTATGGTCAGGGCCATACGTGTAACGATATTTTCGGAAATGACATTCACACAACTACCACTATTAATGATTAACTTGCACAACTTTTCACCACTCTTAAAAATCAAGGAAAATATATTCATCCTCTTCCAGTCATCTAGCGGGCAAGGAGTGGTCAAGATACAATGCATCACCATAAGGGGGGAGTCGTCCTCCAAATCACTAGGAACTCCATTGGGATCACTCTCTTCAGCGGCCTCGTAAAGTAGATCAACGGGGTCGGTAACCGAATCTAATATGGCTATGGCCTTGGTCTTAGTTGGGAATTCAAAGGCATAGTGGTCCTGGACACTGCAAGCATAACACGTTGTATTGGACTTACTAACCTTTCCTATGGGGATGCACTCACTGGCGGGATTCCTAGCATTCCTAGCCGCGATAACTACCAATTTAGACTCGTTAGACCGAAACTTTCCTTTGTCCTGATATGTGGATGAGGATACCCAGGTGTGGACTTTCCTTTTACGTTGGAATAATGGGAGTGAGCCTTAGAGGCTAATTATTTTTCAATGTCAAGGGCGACATTGAAAGTTGTGTTCAAATCCGTATGTCCGTAGCGTAGGAGTTTCCGTTGGATATCGGAATATAGTCCCTTACGAAATCTAGATAAGGTGACCTCTGGGTTCTCCCTAAGATGACAACTCACCATACATTCCTTCAACTCTCCCATATATTCAGCTACCGAATTTGAGCCCTGCCATAGTGTGGCAAGCACATCAAACATTTGTATGCGTTGGTACGAGGGAACGTACTGATCGGTCAATAGGTTCTTCATTACGGCCCATCCAAGAAGTGGGACCCCATGCCCGGTTCCTAACCTACACTCCTCGTTCAGCCAATATGTTTTAGCACGACCAGTTAACTTCATCCTGGCAACCTTATTTTGCTGGTTCGTAAGAGTGTGCCACTCGAAGTAGCACTCAATATCCATTACCCAAGTAAGGAAGATCTGGGGATCTCCCAAACCATCTAAAGTGGGGGCGTCGATCTTAATAGCTCTAGTAAGATTGAATTTACGCTCGGGGCGGTGTTATCAAGGAGGCACTCGGGGGGAGCCTCCATCAGCATCTGAATCATGGGTCGGTTGGTGCCGGTTGGGCTGCCCAACATTATCGGGTGGCGGTGGAGACCCTTGGATTGGTAGATGAGGACGTCCTTGATTTCGAAGGTTTTGTGCTAACATGGTCCTAAGCTCGGTCATATCCTTACGCAATCCCTCTATGGCTTTAGCGTTGGGATCCCCGTGTTCATTTGTAGCAATCCTAGATGACGAAGGTGTAGTGTACTCCGTTCATTGTCTAGTGCGCATAAAGGTTTATAAAATATTTTGGAAAGATGATTTCTCCTAGGGCTGTACCTACACTGAAGACAAAATATTTTTATAGTTTCCCGAAGTGATTAAAATGTAGAGCGTGCAAATTTGTTTTTTAATTTTTGTTGAAAATAAACCTTTAGAGCACTATTGGCAGACCATAAAAAAAAATTTGACTGCACGTGCTGAGAAAACTCGAGCGAGGACGTGTCAACTAAGAAGTTGCGACAACCTCACTTTGATACCAAATTGACGCAGCAAGTGTCCGATATTCGGAGAGCGAAACAGACACAAAGTAGACTACCATGCCAAACACGCCTTAGTCCTACCGCACCTACACAAGCATCTATTGTCTCGTCATGGATCGGCTCAAACGCAGCACATAAAACCACAAGGTGGAGAGATCGACTCTAAAATAACGATCGAGAAATAGAGTCGGATGATTCCCCAAATGAACATAAAGGTTGCCACTCCTTTTTGAGAGTAAAATCTTGGCTATAGGCCTAGATCCACTCAAGCAAATAGGATCTGCTCGATCCGGATTATAGAAGTTTATCAACGATGAAAACAATTTCAGAATTGGCAAGCGATGGTATTTAAAATCACGAAAAACAACGGTTGTTCATCCTCCACACAATAATACGCAAGAAAACACAAGGATGAGGGAAGAAAAGTTACCCAACCCATTTTCATGAGCACACTAGATAAGGTGGGAGAATCACTCTCTCCACGGATCCACCGGTGTCGCACCGAATGGGATGCAACCTTCTTCCTTGGAGTGACACCAAAGTAAGCCATGTCGGATTCGCACCGAAGTAGGGAGGAGGAAGCAAGGGGGCCGACGGCTTCACACCATGGGCGGCAGCTAGGGATTCCCCTTGGCCGAAACTCTCTCAAGAGGGTTAGGTTTTCTTTTTTTGTTCTATAATTCGCATTCTCATAAAAGGGGGCTCCTTATATAGGAGTTACACAAACACATCTAACCATACAATATGGAAATGAAAATCTCATCCATCCGGGCGGCTAAATACACACCAAATGTATTTTAAAGTGCAGGAAATAAATGTTACAACGTCCCTAAATGAATATAAAATTATTAACCAAGCTTGGAATAATTTCATATTCTCACATATAAAATAAAAGTAATTAGAGCATGATATTTTAGTTAATATAGTCTTCAAGTGGGCTTAGCACGCCACGGGCAGAGGTTGTAGCGTTGTCTTCCATTATCGTCGTCACGGCTCCGAAGGTCTTTATGTTGTAGCGCCTCGGCATCTGGATCGTCATCAAGTGGAGGTAGTGGGGCGGCGGTATCAAGTACGAGGAGAGGAAAACTCATGAAAGACACCTAGGCTTTCACAAAATTCTGTCATGGACCCAGACTTGAACTCTGTTCCATTGTCACTTCTGATTTTGACTACAGAACAGTTGTATTCATTCTAGATCTGCCTGACAAAATTAGTAAAGATGTCAAAAGTATCTGACTTGTGTTTTAGAAAGAACACCCACACAAGCACGGGTAATCATCAATAATAGCCAATGTGTAATCCTTGCCTCTCAAACTTCTAAATTGCATTGGACTGAACAAGTCCATATGGAGTAGATGTAAACATCTATTAGAGTCTTTGCCAATAATGCTTTTAAAAGTAGCCCTTTTTTCCTTGCCTTTTACACATGCGTGACAAGGTCTATCTTTAGCGCACGTGACATTTGGGGCATCATGTACTAAATTAAGAGAAAATAATTTTTTAATAGTTTTAAAATTAATATGTTCTAGTCTGTTGTGCCATTGGTCACCAAGAGACACACTATATTTAGCCAAAAAGCACACTGGCGTAGAAGAGTCTATGCAAATGAAATTCAAACAAAATATATTTACACTACGAGTGCCTGATAGAATCGTTTCCAAATTGTCTACTGATTTTATCAAGCACTTGTCTGCATGAAATTCTACTATGTATCCTTTATCGCAGAGCTGACTTATGCTTATGAGATTCTGTTACAATCCTTCAACATAAGCCACATCTGAGAAGGATACACTACCATTCGTAATCATATCGCAGCCTTTTGTAATTCCTCGGTCAGAACCTCCAAAGTTGACTTTTGTCTCGTTCATGACTGGAGAATAATTCTGGAGTAGGCTTCTAGTCCCGGTCATATGCCAAGAGAATCCACTATCCAAGTACCAGATAGGAGTTTTGGTGGCCTTTGGACATACCTGCAATCACAAATCTGTTTGCCTTAGGAACCCAAACTCGTTTGTGTCCTTGGTCTCTAGTTAGCATACTCCCCTTATGTTTATTAACATTATGAGTGGTCTTTCTCAGATTATTAACTTGAGGAGTAACATAATTTCTGGGGTTAAACAAGCAATCAATGGCGAAGTGACCAACTTTGTCGCAGCACTAACAGTCAAATCCGTTGTATCTTTGCCTGAATTTCTCCTGCTTGACCTTTTGAGAGTGCGGTCTAGCAGGGGCAATAGTCTTGGAGGTAGAAGCTTCATGGTGATGATAATTCACATGTATTCTTCCCCATAAGAGGCTTTCCAACAACAGGTTTTACTTTTGGTGCTTTCTTGATGTTATGACCATGATTATAAGGGCCATAGCTCTGAAGAGTGATCTCCTCAAAAGGTGCCTTGAAGACACTTTTGGCAAAGTTTTGGGGATGAGTCCATCCTTGGTACCGAGACTTGGGCCCTACTTAAGTAGGCCTAGCAATGTGACCGTAGGATGAATCAAGATCAGACTCGTTCGTTGGAAAGATGACCTTTTTGAATGAGGTCTGATCTTGAGGATCTTTCCCCTTCTCTTTGGCCAAAGCCTTCTTGGCTGCCTTATTCTACCTTTGAGCATTATTTCTCCTAGAGGATTTACTAGGAGCATTAACATGGCATAAGGCAACACCTTTGGCCTGAGCTGAGAATTCAGCAACAAAGGGAAGGACAGTCTTGGGCTTGGAGAAGCTTTCAACAAGTTTCTTATCCACAGCAAGTTGTTCTTCCAATTATTTGATGATCTACTCCTTCAGATCAAGGTGCTCGAGATCCTTATTATATTCTTCCATAGCAGCATTGAAATTCTCTCTAAGTGAGTCCGTCTTGGCAACTTCCTCTCTCAGAGTGCACTCTTCAGCCTTGAGAGATTTAGTCTCCTTGTGTAACACCCCCATCCGTCATATGACATATAACAGAAGGTCCAGTTGGAACTCGACGCCATATACCACAAACAGATGGAAAGGTTACGTATTAATAAGCAAACTATCCAATTAAGACTACTCGTCCTAACACAGAGCATTCTAGCGGAAGCTTTTAAAAGTGGAAAGAACCCAAACTGAATAATCAATTTACATGAATGTCCACAATCACTACCACTGTAATGAAATAACAATACACTGCAAGTTACATGGGCTTATGGCCTTACAATATTTCACTTATCAAATAGTATCTTACATACATCGGCTCGCAGGCCGGCCACACATGACAAAATAAAAAAGTAACTATACGCTAAGTTCTTCGAGGGCCGGCACGACAACGTGGGCTCCAGCCCGCTATTTTGCACTCGGCTCCGCAGCACATGCAAGCAACATTCCACCGTACGGTGGCAAACAGGCAATGGTCAGCTAGAGCCGACAAAATTATAACGACCACGTCCCTTTCTTGGGACTGCAGTGCTCCTTCCCTGCATAACATTAGCCTAGCTAAACAATTATGTACAAACATACTTCGCCACAGGTGTAGGCCCGCACGGCCATACACCCCGTGCACTCAGGGCACATTAACGGTGAATCCTGACACTTCAGCATCTTCACCACCACCACCAAGATGGCAACAATGTAAGAATTTAGTCTTTCTGACCACTGTCTAAGGCTCCCGACTATGCCAACGTCCGGTCCCCTTTTCAGGTCTCTCGCACCGAACCACATAGCCCAGGTCCAATTCCACTTGCCCGTTGCTCACAACGCATAGTACACCTTACGACGTATGCATGAGGCAAGCTTCTCTCGGATCCTGCCATTTCTAAACAATCACATAACCCAGTTATGTTCAAGGCCGATTCCCAGACCGCCAAGTTAGCAGAACACGTTTCCGCTCAGTTTTCCGGGTGTGCCTTGTAGTTAATCCCCAAGGATCCCTGCTGCAATCTACCGCGTAGAAACCCGAAAACCCAAAGCACGAACTCTTCTCCATCAAAACATAACAAATGCAACATCACTGATCCAGAAAATACACGTCCGAGTAGGCTTCACACACAAAGCCTATGCACGTACTTCGATTCCGGACTCTATATGCAACACAAGGGGGACTATTCCCGTCAACCCCAAGGAACACCGCACACTCACCGCACACTCGCGGGGGAGGGTTTTCCCTATGCAAAAAGGAAGAGCTTAACATGCTCAAGTTGAGAATCGTTACCCTTGTAGTACGTTTTGGCGCCATGGAAAAACTACACAGATGGAAATCTTCGCAACGAACTTTCCTCCACGGATCCGCTCTTAGATCTCAAAACGGTGCTCCGATGCTCCGCCGGCGGCCAGAATCCTCCTCCTTCTTCCTCCTCTATCCAACTCCTTGAGAGGGAGAGACTAAGGGAGATAGTGGGGAATTGATCCTCCATTTCTGACCTTAACAGAGCAGGGTTTCCCCAGGGCCGTCGGATTTTAAATAAAGAAATCGAACGGCTCTGATCCGCTCAAAAATCAACAGACCTGGGCTGAACACGACTTGGCACACGGCCGTGTCCCAGGCCATGTGCCTCGATCAAGGAATGATCGTCGAACACAGAGTCTCACACGGGCTCAAACACGCTTGTGTCTCACTCGACACGCCCGTGTCGGGTCCTCGACACGCCCGTGTCCGGGGGCGTGTCACTTGTAACAGCCACGCTAACCGACACGACCCTTGGAAACACGGGTACTGACACGGGTAAGCACACGCCCGTGTCAAATGACACACCCGTGTCATTAAGCCGTGTTCCTTGCCGTGTCCTTCTCGGGATAAAATCGGCCGAAACACCATGCCAGACACGACCTTGGACACGCCCATGTCCTAGGCTGTCTACCCCTATACAGACACCAAAATCCCGTTTTACGCAACCAACTAAAATACAATTTTTGGGGCGTTACAAATCTCCCCCACTTAAGGAATTTCGTCCCAAAATATAGTAAAGGTACAAAAATTACAAGTTACCTGAACGGAATAACTCGGGGTATTCTTCCAACATAGTTTGCTCTCGCTCCTAAGAAAGTTTCTCACGTCCGCAATTATCCCAACGGACTTTAACCATTCGGATATCCTTATTACAGAGTCGCTTGACTTCAACGTCTTCTATATGTATAGGCTTGACTTTTGTCGTCAACTCGTAATCAACTGGCACCTGATAAACTGCAACTATCTGCGAAGGCTCTTGCACTGCCTTACGCAACACCGATACGTTCAACATATCGTGTAGCCCATCCAACTCCACCGACAGCTTCAATCTATACGCTACTTCACCAACACGCTCCAGGATTTCAAATGGTCCAAGGTATCTCGGACTCAGCTTCTTTAAGCGTCGAACCTGCGAGACACCCTTAAATGGTTTGATTTTCAAGTACACCCAGTCACCAACACTGAACTCCACGTTCCTATGCTTGGCATTATAGTACTTTGATTATCTGTCCTGAGCGATCTTCAACCGTTCCTGAATTGTCAGTATCACTGAAGTGGCATCTTCTACCTCTTGATGTTTGTAAAGCTTTGACTCGCCCGTCTACAACCAAGACAACAGCGTGCGACATATTCTCCCGTACAAGGCATCGAAAGGCGCCATCCCAATACTCGCCTGAAAGATGTTGTTATACGCAAATTCCACCATGTACATGTGATTTCCCACTGCTTTCCAAAATCTAGGACGCACATGCGAAGCATGTCCTCCAACGTCCGGTTGACCCTCTCGGTTTGGCCATCCGTCTTCGGATGAAAGGCTGTGTTGAACTTTAGCTTACTACCCAACAGACTATGCACCAACCTCCAGTCATTCGATGGGAAGCGTCCATCTCGATTACTAACAATACTGCGGGGCATACCATGCAACCGTACAATATTCTCCACATAGAGTTTGGCCAACCTTTCCACCGGATCTTCCTTCCTGATCGGGATGAAGTGCGACACCTTTGTCAACCTATCTACGACCACCCAGATGGCGTCGTTTCCCCTCTGTGACTTCGGCAAACCATGCACAAAATCCATAGATGTGTCGTCAAATTTCCATTTCGGGATAGGCATGGAATTTAGGAAACCTTCGGGCTTCTGGAACTCCGCCTTAACCAAGGCACAAGTTTGGCACTTAGCCACATAAAGTGCTACATCCTTCTTCAATCCTGGCCACCAAAATAATTTCTTCATGTCTCTATACATCTTCATGCTTCCCGGGTGGATTGAGTACTTGGTATGATGAGCCTCGCACATCAACTCCTCCCAAAGATTATCCGCACTAGGAACGCATAGGCGACCATCCTTCCTTAGCAACCCATCCTTAACAGCAAACTGGGAATTTGACCAATCCAATGATTCATCTAAGATCTGCTTCATGTTGTTATCCTGAATCAAAGCCCGCCGAACTCTATCAGCTAGGTCACACTGCACCTCTGTCCAAAATAGTTTCGCCTTAGTACTAGACTGCTTGTCGACGCAAGATATATCCAAAGCCTCCAACTCACGGACAAATCTCTCATCATGTACCGATAACCAATTGGCTTGTGCAGGAACCTTACGACTCAACGCATCCGCCACTACATTACCTTTCCCTGGCACATAATGTATCTTGAAGGTGTAGTCCCCTAGGAACTCCATCCACCTCCGCTGCCTCATGTTCAGATCCTTTTGATCTAACAGGTACTTCAAGCTCTTATGATCAGTGTATATATCGACTTTCACACCGTACAAATAGTGCATCCAGAGCTTTAAAGCAAATATCATGGCCGCTAAATCCAATTCATGGACTGGATAATTTCTCTCATGAGCCTTCAATTGTCTTGAATCGTAGGCTGTCACACTACCATGTTGTAGCAAAACATAGCCCAAACCACTGCCCGAAGCATCACTATAGATTTTGAACCCTTCGGTTCCACTTGGGGAACATAAAATAGGCGTTGTGGTCAACTGTCTCTTAAACTCTTCAAAAGCATGTTCGCACTCCGAAGACCACACAAACTTCTTATTCTTCCTATTCAAAGTCCTGAGTGGTAGCGCTATCCGCGAGAAGTTCTCTACGAAGCGCATGTAGTAGCAAGCAAGCCCCAGAAAGCTCTGGACCTCCGCCACTGTAGTCAAAGCAGGCCACTCCCGCATCGCCACTATCTTCACCGGATCCACAGCTATTCCTTCTCCACTAACAACATGACCAAGGAACGCTATCGAGGATAACCAGAATTCACACTTGGAGAACTTAGCATACAGCTGGTTTCTCCTCAACGTCTCCAAGACAAGGATATCATCGATAAATACTATCACGAAACGGTCCAGGTACTCTCTGAACGTCCTGTTCATCAGATCCACAAACACGGATTGCGCATTGGTCAAACCAAACGGTATAATCGTGAACTCATAATGCCCAAACCGCATACTGAATTCTGTCTTTGTGATGTCGCTCTCCCTTATCCTCAATTGGTTGTAACTGGACTTCAGATCCAACTTCAAATATACAGTTGACCCAACCAACTGATCAAATAGATCGTCAATCCTCGGAATCGGATACTTATTCTTTTCCGTAAGCTTGTTCAATTCCCGATAGTCAATGCAAAGTCGCAAACTCCCATCTTTCTTCTTGACGAAAAGGACCGGTGCACTGCAAGGCGACGAACTTGGACGCACATAACCTTGCTCCAACAACTCTTGTAGTTGCACCTTCAAACTGGGATACTGACCAGACTTGGCTTAGGCATCGAAGTCTGCACTAGAGTGACAAACTGCTCTGCCCCAGACCGAACTGCCTTAATCACCGGAGGGGCAGACGTCAACGTCTTGCTCGACCCCTTTCACGCCCGTAAATGCCATCTCACGACTAGCTCCCCACTGACCTCCTTACAACTACAATCAATGCATGCTTGCTGCTCCGAGAGCCAGCCCATAGCAAAGATCACATCGCACGCAGCTATCAGCAATAGCGATGCTCGCATGTCATCGACGTGACTCCCACACCTTACCCTAACGCCACAAGCTCTATCCGCACGCATATGGCACCAGTAGGCAACAGCCCTTCCAATTTGACCTTTGCCATCGAAGGAAATACTCTGATGCGCGATAGAAACTCTTCGGACAGAAAGGATGCGAAACATCCGCACCGAATAGTGCTCTCGCCGGACAATCGATAATCTAAACAAGCCTAACACAATCAGTCATAGGCTAAAATGCGTAGGGAAACAAATATTTAAAGCTAACCTGCTATACATACCCGCCACCATGTCAAACTGCTTTGTGGCTTCGTGTTGGCTAAGGTTGTACACTTTTCGCTGGGTTGGGTCATAGTGCGATGCGGTTGCCTCCGACCCCTTTCCCTTCTCCTCGTGGATATCTCCAGATTTCGTCTCGGACTTCCATCGTCCGCGCCAACAGTTTTGGGCAAAATGTCCTGGCTTCGCACAGTTAAAACATGTAATTGCCTTCCTCCCAATGGTTGCTGCTGTCTTAGCTTTCTTTATCTTTTGTGTGCCTTTACGACAATCTCGGGCAAAGTGCCCTTTCTTGCCACAAGTATGACAGTTATAAGTAACCTTGCCAGGTAATGATCTAATCCTATTTTTCAGCGTTCTGCGAGATGCAGCCCTCATAAGACTTGTAGAGTTCGATACCCTACTCAGTGGTATCTGATGAATTTTCCCTATATCTACTTCCAAAGATCTATCCTGATCCACCAAGGCTCGGAATCCCAATAGTTTTGGTCCTAGCAGTAGAATTCGCAGTTCGTCACGCAGACCATTATAGAATCTATCGACTATAGACTGCTCGTTCTCCAACCCAAAGCATGGGTAGCGGCTTATCAAAAGAAATGCCTGCAAATACTCATCAACCGAGTGCGTACCCTGCACTAAGCACATGTTCAACGGCTGACCTGATGGTCTTCTAAATGTCACTTGATCCAACACACCACCCGACATTGAAGTCACCTCAGGGACAAAGGGTTGCACATTGCTTCCCTGCTGTGCACTAGTCACAGCGAGCACCAGTTTAACAATCCTTCTTATGGTTTCAAACGATGGAGGGATCTCAAGAACGTCGCTGGGTGCACTATAATCCTTAGAAACCAGATGTTCTGTCGGCTCTGAGCCACTCCCGGTCACCTATAGTCATACAAAACACCAATAAGTGACCAAAAAGAATTGCAAAAAGCAATTATAGGAACACGCAGGTTCCTCAAACACGTGTATTTTTCATTCCTAAGTGGACATTCATGGGTTCTTTTTAATGTTATAACGATGACGCACACATGTGCTCACCATCCCTTAAAAGAATTTGCCCACGAATTCATTTAAGGCTGACCGTAACCAGAAGTCTGATACCAAATTTTAACACCCCCATCCGTCGTTGGCATATAACAGAAGGTCCAGCTGGAACCCGACGCCATATACCACGGACAGACGGAAGGGTTACGTATTAATAACCGAACTATCCAATTAAGACTACTCATCCTAACACAAAGCATTCTAGCGGAAGCTTTTAAAAGTGGAAAGAACCCAAACTGAATAATCAATTTACATGAATGTCCACGATCACTGCCACTGGAATGAAATAACAATACACTGCAAGTTACATGGCCTTATGGCCTTACAATAGTTCACTTATCAAATAGTGTTTTACATACATCGGCTCGCAGGCCGGCCACACATGACAAAATAAAAAACAACTATACGCTAAGGCCTTCGAGGGACAGCACGACAACATGGGCTCCAGCCTGCTATTTTGCACTCGGCTCCGCAGCACCTGCAAGCAACATTCCACCGCACGGTGGCAAACAGGCAATGGTTAGCTAAACCCGACCAAATTATAACGACCCCGTCCATTTGTCGGGATGGCGGTGCTCCTTCCCTGAATATCATTAGCCCAACTAAATAATTATGTATAAACATACTTAGCCATAGGTGTAGGCTCGCACGACCATACACCCCGTGCACTCAGGGCACATTAACGGTGAATCCTGACACTTCAGCGTCTTCACCACCACCACCAAGATGGCAACAACGTGAGAATTTAGCCTTTCTGACCAATGTCTAAGGCTCCCGACTATGCCAACGGCCAGTGCCCTTTTCAGGCGTCTCGCACCGAACCACATAGCCCAGGTACGATTCCACTTGCCCGTTGCTCACAATGCGTAGTACACCTTAAGACGTACGCACGAGCCAAGCTTCTCTCGGATCCTGCCATTTCCAAACAATCACATAACCCAGTTATGTTCAAGGCCGGTTCCCAGACCGCCAAGTTAGCATAAAACGTTTCCGCTCAGTTTTTCGGGTGCGCCTTGGAGTTAATACCCAAGGATCCATACTGTAATCCACCGCGTAGAAACCCTTAAAACTCAAAGCACGGAGTCTTCTCCGCCAAAACATATCAAATGCAACATCACCGATCCAAACAATACACATCCAGGTAAGCTTCACACACAATGCCTATGCCCGTACTTTGATTCCGGACTCTATATACAACACAAGGGGGACTGTTCCCATCAACCCCAAGGAACACGGCACACTCACCGCACACTCGCGGGGGCGGGTTTTCCCTATGCAAAAAGGAAGAGCTTCACATGCTCAAGTTGATAATCGTTACCCTTGTAGTACGCTTTGGCGCCATGGAAACACTACACGGATGGAAATCTTCGCAACGAACTTTCCTCCACGGATCCGCTCTCTGATCTCAAAACGGTGCTCCGATGCTCCACCGGCGGCCGGAATCCTCCTCCTTCTTCCTCCTTTATCAAACTCCTTAAGAGAGAGATACTAAGGGAGATAATGAGGAATTGATCCTCCATTTCCGACCTTAACAGAGCAGGGTTTCTCCAGGGACGTCGGATTTTAAATAAAGAAATCGAACGGCTCTGATTCGCCCAAAAATCAACAGACCTGGGCCGAACACGGCTTGGCACACGGCCGTATCCCAGGCCGTGTGCCTCGATCGTCGAACACAGAGACTCACACGGGCTCAGACACGCCCGTGTCTCACTCGACACGCCCGTGTCTGGGGGAGTGTGACTTGTAACCGCCACACCAACCGACACGACCCTTGGAAACACGGGTACTGACACGGGTAGGCACACGCCCGTGTCAAATGACACGCCCATGTCATTAAGCCGTGTTACTTGTCGTGTCCTTCTTGGGATAAAATCGGTCGAAACACCATGCCAGACACGGCCTTGGACACGCCCGTGTACCCTCATACACGCACCAAAGTCCCTTTTTACGCAACCAACTCAAATACAATTTTCGAGGCGTTACACCTTGTCCTGAGTTTTCATTACTTTTCGACATTTGTGATAAGCCATGATTAACACCTTATATTGGGCCATGATTTTAGACTCATCATCAGAAGAGCAGTCCTTATGATCATGATCAGAAGCATCTGATTCAGAAAGAGGAGTATGAGAGTTTACCTTCCTAGTGTATTGGGGTTCTTCTTCATCATCTGTTTGTGCCATTAGCCTAGAGTAGGCTTCCTCTTCTTCACTTGACTCAGATAAGTCAGAGTCGCTGAGAGTCTTTCCCTTCTTGGCTACAAAGCTTCTTTCAGTTCTCTTCTTATTATAAGAAGATTTCGTCTCCTCTCTTTTTCCACCATCCTTCTTCTTGTGAGGGCAATTAGCAATGACGTGTCCTGGCTTAATGCAACAATAACAAACAATGTTAGAAGAAATGTGTTTATTCTATTTTGAATGATACCTGTCTTGGCTACTTGAGCTTTTCTTGTGTCAATCACCATCATGTTGTGATCTTCTGTACGAGGCATCTTTGTTTTTCCATTGCTTATTCTTGTTCAAGAATTTCTTGAACTGCCTCGAAAGAAGAGAGAACTCTCCTTTAGATAGCTCTGAGCCTGAAGTGCTTGGCTTTGAAACTTCATCTTCACTATCTTCTTGTGCAAGAGCAGGTGATGCAGCTTTGGCTTTCCTTGAGCTGACTGCATTCAGTGCAACAAACTTCTCCTTGGATGACCATCAGGTCATCTCTTCTTCAGCTTTTCTTGAATTGATTTGTAGTTCATAGGACATTAGTTTTCGGAAGAGATTCTGAGGGTCAGTCTCTGCCAGCTTACCAAACTCCTGGATAACACAGACTTTATTGTCCCATTCCTTACTCACGGACCTCAGAAACCTATCATTCAACTCTCCATTAGTGAATACCCGACCATATACTCTTAGGTCGATAACAATTTTGAAGAAGATTTCAAAGGTATCTGCAATTGAGTTCTTGGGACCTTGTCAGAATGCTTCATATTTTTGATTCAGTAGGGATCTTCTATCATCCCTAACCTATTCAATGCCTTCCATCAAGCTGATAAGAGACTGCCACATTTCCTTGGCAGATTGGCAGTGAATCAGATTCTGCAGCATAGAATCATCGTTTGCACTTGCGATGATATTTTTGGCTTTATTTTCTAAAGAGACAAGTGCAATCTCATACTTATCAAGATCCATTAACTTCTTAGGAACCTTCTTGGTAGGATCAATAGTGGAGACGGTCATAGGAATATAAGGACCATCTTCAACAATCATGAAGATCATTGGATCCACTGCTTCCATGAAAAATTTAATCCTTTCTTTCCACATGGGAAAGTACGTCTTTGTACACAACATAATCTTAGAAAATCCTTGGCTTTGTCCATGCTTGTATAACTCAAAAGACAACTTAGGTCCAATTTAAAATGTTTTAAGTTGTCTACCTAAATCAACTAGAGGGGGGTGAATAAGTGAGTTGTGCATCTTTTTGTAGAATAAAAAATTTAACGAGCGATGCACAAAAATAACCAAGCATTCACAGACGACACCAAGCGTTATATTGGTTCCCCAACCTTGGGTACATCCGCTTTCCACCTCACCGATCTAGCAAAGCACTAGACGCGGCTACTCCACTAATCTTAGATTAAAAACAATCCTACAACTCGGAACAAAGTTCCTACAACTCGATCGCAAAAACAGGATCTACACTCGGAAGATAAAACTTCCTACAAGGAACTTGGAGAACAAAGCTCCTACACTCGGAGATTAATCTCCAACAATAATAAAATGAATTTAAAGAAATACAAACAGTAAATCTCTCAGATCTGAAAACTTCTGCCTTTCTTCTTCCTTGAATTTGAAAGCTCTGCCAGAATAATTTTGAAGAACAATCGGCTGGATCTCGGGATCTGAAAACTCAGGACTCAATAAGATCATGGAGAGAATCAGTCGATTGTAGATTAGCTTGATCTTTGAATCTCTTGCTCTGAATCTTTGGATCGAAAGCATATCGGTAAGAATTGCAATGAACAGAGACGGCGGCTCTCGATTTAGAAAGTGAAATCCGGATTCATAAACTTAGAATTTCTTCTTAGGCTTCTTCTAGGGCTGGTCGATTATGATAAGACCTTTTATAGGACTTGCCTAACGGTCATAATCATAATAAATGATAGCCATGTGGACCAATCACCTGCTAATTACATTTGAAAATCCATCTGACTGGACTTAATAAAATTTTCAGAAACAGTACAACAGTTCTCGAGAAGAAGGATTGTACTTGAGAAAAATATATTCTGTTCTCGAGAACAAAAATGAATATCTCGAGAAAAATAACTTAGAAAAAATGTGAAGGTGGAAAACAGTAATCTCGAGAATGAAGGAAGTACTCGAGAAAAAAGAACTTTAGTTCTCGAGAAGGAACAATCTGTACTCGAGAACAAATAAGTGTTCTCAAGAACAGATCTCTAGCACTCGAGAAAAAACATCTAGGTCTCGAGAAAAGTCTTCTGCATCTACAGAATTAAGCATAGTCTTCTCGAGAATAAATTTAGTCTTCTCGAGAAAGACTTAGAAAAATTCCATAAGGGAAAGATGTAACGCAAGAAGAAGTGTCATGCAGTACTCGAGTACAGAAGGCCTTCTCGAGAACAGCATAAAGTTTTCTCGAGAACTGCTTCTGCAACTCAAAATCAAGACAAGTTTTACTCGAGAACAATCTTTAGTTCTTCCCAAGTAAAAAAGATAGTACTCGAGAAAAAAACATAGAGAATTTTTCTGAAAATCTGAAAACATGATTTCCTCAAAATAATTAGCATCCAACTTTTCTCCCATGTCCTTAGTGCTTGAAAAGGAAGTGTGTCCTAATAGAGAGGCTACACATGAGTCAACACCATGGATCACACAATGAGGGATTACATTGTATGATCCTGTGTTTGATGACTCATTGTAGACTGACATTGGTCTACACTTAGCAATTGTATCCTGCAAACACTAAACTATAAAGGGCATCAAATACAAACTTAATTCATCTTAGTTCAAGTGTGACTTCATACAAATCTGGGTTATTGTGGATGCAATACCCAACATACTTGAGTGTTCATGTCCTTCCTAGACACTTCAGCAAAATATGTAAGTTCTGGAATATGAGGTTCTTCCTCATCAGACGAGCTGCTATAGGAGTTGGGCTCAAAAGTAGCTATCTTCTTTCCTTTCTTTTCTGCAGCTGATGGTCCATGGGGTTGAAGTTCCCTGTCCCACCTTTCCAACATATTGAAGACCATTCTTCTCATGTGATGTACTCTTGCTCCAAGCTTCAACTTCAGAATCTCTGGAACAAATTGTTGTAGAAACAGGGCCAGAATCCTACCTAAATTTGGTACAGTCATACATTCAGTAATCCTTTCAAATATAATTCTTCCCCAGCCTGTTCTTCTGGTCAATATAACCCTGCTCATCAGGTCGAACATTGTTTTTGAGATCTTGTCGTGTGAGCCTGTTTTACACAACAGAGCCTTCCCAATGACATCTTCCAAGAACTTACCATTCATGTTCAGTTCCTTCCTTAGGATTGATCTGGTTGAGTGCTTGGGCAACCCACACCATTTCATGGCAGTCCTTACATCATCCTGTGATAGTTCGTCTTCATCATCAATCGCGGAGAACTTCATCAGCTTTAGTTCTTTGGCCAACCTTCTTGGAGTTATCTTGACTTTGGTTCCACTTACATTCGTCTTGATTTTCTCAGTTGTAGCATCTCCCTTGACATTAGAGAATAAATCTAGAACCTCCCGTTTCCAAAGCAAGCAGGGTTCTGACAGGACAAAATCTAGTTCAGATGTTCGAAGAAGATGAAGAACATACTGTACCTCTTCAGGAGCATCTTTGAATCCATTTCTTACTAATTCTGAACCCGCGAACAGGAAATCTAGTCCCTTGGGCGCCATTTTGCTTGGGAATTTTGCTACCTAGCGTGAATGGCTTTACGTCGATTCAGATAATATGGGCGGGAGAGGGCAAGCAACAGTAACTTTGCATTATGTGCAAGCTCTACTATTTATAGTTATTTCTTAAGAGAAGGCGGAAAGTCATTTACCTATTCTGTTGAACAATTTTGATCAATGGTTGTGATTGAGTCCTGGATCTTAGCCGCAGGTCGATTAATCAACAAATTTAGTTGAGTAAGCATATTTTTCTCAACCTTTGACTTCTTGGTCTTAATTGATTGACCATTTCTTTAGCAATTGAATTTCCTTTGACTTCTTTAGCAATAATAAATTTGCCTAATCAGCAGGGATTAAGATGACCTGCAATGCACATTATAATATGTGTCCTAGTGGAGTGAAATTTGAACTAGCTTCAACATGCCCATGTAAATTTTGAGGATGTTGAATCTAGTTACATCTTGTGGCATAGTGACCATGTGAGCCACTAACTTATTTATTGAGAAGAGATTTTAGACAATTTTCTCACTCCACCTCAGACTTCAATTTCAACTATCTTATCTCTAAAATGCATAATTTTAGCAAATTAGCAAATATTTAGTAGAATTAAGAGCTAGGTGAATTCTACTTATCTCTACCCTGTAGAGTAGAAGTAGATGTTGGATTCATAGTCTCTGAGCACACCAACATCCTTGCCCCTGGACTTTAGCCATTGATGTGTATCTGGCTTTCTTTTACTATCTCCTCCTCAACAGTTGCACTTGTATTTGACATCTTGTGCATGACGATTAGTTGAATCATTCTCTGTACCAAGACTTAGGTCTGGTACATCTTTGTCCAAGGACCATAAATGGACATGGCCACTTGGACTATCCTGCAAAACAAAGTTTACCTTACCTTAGGAACCCAATATGACTTGGGTCCTAGATTCCTGTTAACTTGATGATGCATATGGCTACCTACAAGAGTCCTGTCAGGAAGACACTGCCTTACCTTTGGAACACAGGGGTTGTGCCAAAAATCTATGGCAAAGTGGACCACTTTACCATAACACCAATATTCATGGATGTTGTATCTACTTTTATGAACACACATTGAAGTGTGCAAGCCATTTCTGGTTGCCTATTTAGTGGGGAGAAATGAGGCATTTTTCTTCTATCTTCCAGTAAGAGCTTAACCAGAAGTGGGTGTGTCAGTAGAGGAACTTGGCTTACTCTGAACTCCATTAGCAACAGCCTTCTTTGCAGTTATCCTATCTTAATGGCTTCAGAGGCAAACAAGTCAGCTTTACTGACTGAAGCACTATTGGTTTGTGTTATTTCTTGAATAACGTTAGAATAGACTACACCCTTCTCCTTGAATAATGGGGCAGAGAAACTAAATACAAAAGGTCCAGGATGGGCCTTTTGTACTTTTACATGGGGACCCTTCTGTGCACTCAATCCCATGACCTCACTTCTTCCATTGTAAGGTACTTTTGTAATCTTACAAGGAACATTCCCACAACTTCAGTGATCACACATACAGTCTTTGTCATACCTATTGGATGGGAGAACTACCTTGTGAAAGATTGACTGAGGCCTGACAGGAACTTGGCCTCTCCTCTGAGATTGGATAACTTTAGAAATCCACTCAGATTCAAATTTTCACTTGATAGAATCTATCTTAGAGAAATGAGCCAAGCAACCACCCGGATTCACGACTGTCGCATACCCAAACCATGTATACTAGTTGGTGAAAGCCTTATACGGACTGAAGCAGGCACCTTGTGCTTGGTATGACGGGCTAACGACTTTTCTCCTAGGTCATGGCTTTAGGATGTGTAGTGCGGACACCACCCTGTTTGTAAAGAATGAGAATTTAGATCTAATTATTCTACAAATCTATGTGGATGATATCATCTTTGGGGCCACAAATGAAAAGTTAAGAGAGGAGAGTATCACCTTAATGCAATCTGAATTTGAAATGAGCCTAGTCAGAGAACTCGCATATTTCTTAGAATTTCAGATTTGTCAACACAATGACCGAATTTTTATAAGTCAGTTGAAATACATCAAAGATATGCTTGCGCGATTTGGCATTCAGAATCTGAAACAAGTCAAAACTCTTATGAGTGTGTCTCTCAAGTTAGGAAAAGATGAAAGTGGCATTTTGGTTGATCAAACTATTTTTAGAGGTATGATAGGATCATTATTGTATTTGATTGCGTCTAGGCCTGACATCATATTTGCGGTGTGTCTTTGTGATATGTATCAAGTCGACCATAAAGAGTCACATCTAAAAACGGTAAAGCATATCTTTAGGAATCTTATAGGCACTCAAAATCTTGGACTTTGGTACCCACACACCACTGATTTCACACTTCACGGGTACTCTGACTCTGATTATGATGGATGTTCACTTAATCGTAAGAGCACAAGTGCTACAAGTCACTTCCTAGGCCCTGCACTAGTCTCCTGGTAAAGTAGAAAACAGAACTCGGTTTCCCTCTCTACCGCTGAAGCCGAGTATATCACCTTAAGAAGTTGTTGTGCATAAGCACTTTGGATGTCACAAATGTTGGAGCACTTCGATACAGTTTTTAGGAACGTTAATCTTCGGTGCGACAACAAGACTGTTGTAGACTTGATGAACAATCAAGTGCATCATTAAAGGTCAAAACATAATGATGTACGTCACCATTTCATTCGGGATCACATTAAGAAAGAAAACGTGTGGGCAAGCTTCATTGGCATCGATGACCAACTAACTGACATTTTCACAAAACCACTCCCAGTTGCGTGTTTCTCGTTACTTCGATTCGAACTGGGTGTTTTAGATCTTACTGCATAATCAATCCTGACTGTTTTTCTTTGTTGTTTGCTGTGTGTTTTTTTACTTTTGTTCTTTAAAATAAAAATTACAAACATATAAAAAAATCTGAAAAACCAATAACATGTATTTGGCTATTTTCCTTCTACTTCTCGATTTTTTTGTACTATTTACGTTGTTTGTGTATTTGTCGTAAATCCGGAAAAAAATCAAAAAAATATAAAACTCATAAAAAAACAAACAAAAAAAACTGAATTTCGATTATGTTTTCGGACACACATGCCATTAACTTAGACTATAACGTGTACATACAATGTTTGAGTTGGGATTGTTACTCCGCGTGAACATTGTCCTCATGTTATGGTGTGTCTAATCTATAGGTGCTAAGCTACCTGCATGTGACAAGACTTGTTAGTGTCTGTTGACTATGCCTCTAGGTATGTGTTAGGATTTAGATATGGGAATGACTTCATACTATTCACACATCCCTAGACAGAGCACTCTTGTATAAATGTTAGGATTACATGCAATAACTCGTGACTCTATATCTTAACACGTTAGACATACTTTGAATAGTCATTGTCTCGATATATATGTGCTTATATAAAGATTAAAACTTCGGGCCAAATCTCTAGTGCTAAAGTCTGATGTATACAAGTTAAAGTGTATCTATCTACGTGGATAAATTTCAATTTACTCGGGGCTCCTTGAACATAAAAAAATAAATATAAAAGTCATAGCTCAAAGCAAACTAAAAAATAGACTATGCAAACTATCAAATATCTTGTTAAGTACCCCCCAAGCACTACTCTCTCCTCCTGATAAGTCTTTATGAGCATTGTGAGGATGAACACCTTGGTTCAAAGAGTCATTTTGATCTTGTGCATAGACTCTAACTTAAGCTTAGTGCCCCTAGTTCAAGTCTTGGTATGATATAGATAGACATGTGACGTGATTGTTCGCTCTATTTCTCTTGTGTTAGCAGTTTAATGGATCAAGATAAAAATGTAAAATATGATATTTCTACTTGGTGTTTTCTCTCCTTTGATGTTATACGTACACCTATCGTTGTCGTATATAATGCTTCCATGCATAAGTATTGGACTGAAACTAAACTATATGTTTTCAGCATATAGGTACTAGCACACGATATACAATTTTGACGTTTATAATGTTTCCATGTAATTAACTATATAACTCTCGTAGCATTGTAGTCTTACTCGTTGTGTACTTAGTCCACTCGGTGCTGTCCAATCCATATAAATTCTGCAAAATGATTTATTCTATGTTTATGTACTCCGCACTTTTGTGTTACCCATGTGCTTCATATTCTCTGTTTTGCATTTTTTTTATGTCACCGCTATGTTTCTCACTTCTTGCTTTACTGATTTTGTGCACTGTCTGATGTCTATATCACGGTCATCATATATATTGTTTCTCACCCTGCATGTCTATTTGGTCTGGCCCGCCCTTTTTGATACAATCAAATGGGGAGAAGAGATTGTTCATGAGTATGAGTCACGGGTTAGGAAAGATCACTTGTAGGGGGAGCTTGTTACAATGTGTGCACATAGATAGGGGGAGCGTATAGAATATGTAGATAGGGGGAGCGCGCGTGTAGGGGAGCTATATAGAACTTGAAACCTGAACTTTAGAGATTATCTCGTATATATATAAGTTGTATCATGCACTTCATTTTCTATTTCTCATGAATGGGATTTGATATTATCAAAAGGGAAAGTTTGTTTGAACTGACGGTTCACATATCCTTAGTTTGATAAAAATCAACTCCCAGATTGTATTTGATTACATCTTGTGTTTGGTAGAGTGTGCAGGTTTACAGGTTCAAGAAATACAAGGTGCTCTCCTAAGGAACCTACCATCGAGCGGTAGAAGCTAACGTTGCGCGGTAGCGTGAATTAAATGGACAAAGCGCTCGGGAACCTACCGCGCTGTGCTAGTCCTACTGTCTGTGTTAGCTCGATGAATTAATTTGCCAGGCTCTCGAGAACCTACCGTGTAGGCAATACCATTATACCGCGCATCACTAGCCCATTCAACGCATGGTGCTAGAGTTGTTGAAAGCATCGAGAGCATCGAGACAACGACGTCGAAAGCATCGAAACAGGGCTACCGCTGAGTTCTATAGTGGTACCGCACCGTGATAATATTATATTGAGTCAGAAGCGTCGAGACAGACCTAACGCATGGCGTTATCTTCCTACTAAGAGGTGCTAGCATTATAAAAAGTAAAATATTCATTTCTGAATATTGTTCTAGACTTGGAGGACAGCTGGAAAAATTACCGTTGGGCACTATCTACCTAATGCACTGCACTAGCACGATCAAAAGGAAAAAACATTCGTTTTAAATATTTTTCCAATTTTGTAGAATAGTTGTCAGCACTAAGCACACGAACCTACTGTTGGGCACTAGTTTTACCACCGACGATAATGTATTTTAATAATGACGTATATAAGGTGCCTCGTGTTCTACATACAAGACCACGAACGAAAAGAGATCAAGTTCTGGTATTCTACGGTCCGACTGTCTCTCTGCGTTTTGCTCCAATCGTCTACATCGAAGGAAAAGAAAACTGCCTCCCTCCCATTCGAGCACGAAGAACTCTGGCGATCCAAGGACTACATCGATTATGAAGAGGCGACCGATTGCAAGCACACGGAGATCTCAAGCACCAGCTGCGAATCTCTCTATAGAGAAATCGTCAAGAGGGAGACTTTAATCTTTATATTCTTTAAACCTTAGTTTTGTAATCATCTTTTCTTTTCATTCTTGTGTGGTGAGGAAAATCGACCGGTGAAGGTCATCGAAATCCGGGAATGATTCCGCAGGAAATCATCCCGAGGTAGGGACGTCTAGATCGGGAGATCTAGTGGGACTCTAAGACCTTCCTTGCATGGAGGTGAAGAGCCGGCTCAAATGCCATTCTTGGAGGGAAAGGGAGAGAGCCAATCAGTCTGTGGTTCAGGTCGGTATAGAAAACAAAAGAGTTTTCTTTCTCACCACCTTCGATCTCCAGCGTCACGAGGATCACAATTTTGTAATTGTCAAAAATAGTTGTTGTTCTAATTCTTGCAATGAAATTCATTTTCTGCTTTATTACTTCTGTGACCTGCTATGATTAATTGAAAATTTTTAAGTTGTCTTACCTAAATCAACTAGAGGGGGTGAATAGGTGAGTTGTGCGTCTTTTTGTAGAATAAAAAAATTAACGAACGATGCACAAAAAATTAACCAAGCAACCATAGACGACACCAAGAATTATAGTGGTTCCCCAACCTTGGGTACATCCACTTTCCACTCACCGATTTAGCAATGCACTAGGCTCGGCTACTCCACTAATCTCGAATTGAAAACAATCCCACACCTCGGGACAACGTTCCTACAACTCGACCCCAAAAACTGGATCTACACTCGGAAGATAAAATATCCTACAAGAACTCGGAGAACAAAGCTCCTAAGACTCGGAGAAAGATCTCCTACAAGAATAGATTGAAATAAAAAATACAAACAGTGATTTAATCTCAGATCTTGAAAACTTCTGCCTGTTCTTCTTCCTTGAACTTTGCAGCTTTATCAGAAATGGTTGAAGAAGAATCGGCAAGATCTCTGGATTTGAAATTCTCTAGAGTCAGCAAGATCAAGTATTGGATCTGAAGATTGTAGAATGACTTGGTCTCTAAATCAACTTATCTGAATCGATCTGGATCGAAAGCAAATCGGCAAGAATGGCGATGAAGAGCGGTGCTTCCGATTATGGAAAGAAAATTAGAGATTCAGAAAAACTTGGAACATCTTGTGGCTGCTTGTTATTCTTCTTCATAGGGTTGGTCAAAATTGACAAGACCTTATACAGGATTAGCCTAACGGTCATAGTCGCAATTAATGATAACCACGTGGACCAATCACGCGCTAATGGCATTTGAAATCACGTCTGTCTAGACTTAGAAGTTTTTCAAAAAAAACGAACCGGTGTTCTCGAGAAAAAAGATAGTACTCGAGAAGAAGCTTACTGGTTCTCGAGAAGAACAATGAGGATATCGAGAAAAACACTTAGAAAAATATGTGGAGGTGGAAATCTGCAGTGTCGAGATGGAAAGAAGTACTCGGGAAAAATGTACTTTTGCTCTCGAGAAGAATCATTCTGATACTCGAGAATAGATAATCATCTCGAGAACAAATGTCTGGCCCTCGAGAAAAATACTCTGGGTCTCGAGAAATAACTTATTTATCTCGAGAACAAACCATAGTCTTCTCGAGAACAAATTTTGTCTTCTAGAGAAAAAGACTTAGAAAAATAATTGTTTTGAATAGAAACAACCCGAGAAGAAATGTCATATAGTACTCGTGTACGTAAGCCCTTCTCGAGAACAACATTAAGCTTTCTTGAGAACAACTTCTGCCTCTCGAAATTAAGACAAGTCCAACTAGAGAAATATCATAAGTTCCTCTCGAGTACAAATATAGTACTCGAGAAAAATACTTAGACAAATCTGAAAAACTGAAAAACTTAATTCTTCATTAAAATCAGCATCCATCTTTTCTCTTGCCCTTAGTACTTGAAAAGGAAGTTTGTCCCAATAGAGAGGCTATACATGAGTCAACACCATGGATCACATAATGAGGGATTACATTGTATAGTCCTGTGTTTGGAAACTCATTGTATACTGACATTGGTCTACACTTAGCAATTAAGTCCTGCAAACACTTACCTAAAAATAACATCAAATACAAACTTAATTCATCTTAATTTAAGGGTGACTTCATACAAATCTGTGTTATTGTAGATTCAATACCCAACAATCTCCCCATATTTGTAGAAGTCAGAACCCTCTACACTAAGGTGAATTATATCAAGAGAAAAACAAATAAAGAAACTAATAGCATGATAATTGGGAGAAATGTAGTAATATGTAAAAATCAGATCAGCAGAATTAGAAGTTCATATAAACAGAAATTTGTCCAAAAGAAAATTTAAATTCCACAATTTCAAACACAATGAGAACTTCCAGCATCTTCAATTTACTGATCTTGTTGATGTTGCTTTTCCTGTCTCTCTAGCTTCTCATGTTGTCTCTTTTGGTAGTTTAATGGATTGGGGAAATACTTAGGAGGTCTAGTTAAGCCTTGGGATTGTTTTTGCCATATATTTTGTCATAAATCCTTCTCTTTGTAAGAGACTCCTCATATAAATCACATTCATCTGAGTTGTAATGCAAGCTTCTTTTTTCATTGTAATCAACTAGTAGCTTCAGAGTTTCAACAATAAGAGACTTGGAAGTAGGACTCGAAACTTCAGTATACTCTTGAGGTCTTTTCTCTTCAACTTTTGGATGTGGAGTTGATTTACTTGCTGAGGCTCCATTACCATGTATCCTTCTTTTGGCTTTCTGAACTTCTAGAGGATAAGGAGGCATACCTATTTATTCTGATTCCGACACTTGTTCATAAACATCAGGAGGGGGACCTTCAAAATAATCTATAGGTGGTCCTTCAAAGTATTCTGGAGATGGAGAAAATGTTGGCATGTTTACATCCAGGTTTGCAGGAGGAGGTGCATTAGGATCCATGACTAGTTCAAGAAATAGCTGATTATACATCCATATAGAAGTATCATAAGAATATAACTTAGTACTTTTGATTTTTTTAAGTACAGATATCTGAATATCTTTCAACTGATCTTCCCATTGATTTTTCATAGACTGAGCTTGTTTTTCCAATAGTTCTTTCACTTTATCCTCCCACTTTCTGACTTCTAGGGAGAGGGTGTTAATGACATTTTCTTTAAATTTTCCATCTTCTTCACAAGTTTTGAAATTCCTTTCATCAGCTCTCTTGTCTAGTAGAATCTGATTATTAGCAAGGGTAATAGATTGTTCTGTAACTATACCTATGCTTGTAATTGTATGGTCTATAGCTTTTCCACCAATTTGCAGGAGCATTTTAAATTCATCCATGTTGTTTTGGATTTCAGCAAATCCACTGCTCATTTCTTGCTCTAACGCAGTTTCCTTGTCAGTGACAACTTTTAGAGAATCATCAAAGTATTTTCTCTGGTGAACAAGCATAGCTTCAATTTTATGTAAAATGGTACCTTCAGGGAAGATTTCTTTCTGAGTAGATGGTGGAGGCTAAGCAGGGACAGTCCATGGAAGAATTTCTTCAAGTACAATAGTAGAAGTAGAAGCTTTCTTTTTGTTTACAGTGCTGGACTCTTCTTTAGTATCTGAGGGCAGAAAGGAGGGAATGTTGAATTAAAGACTTGGAAATCTTTGTTCAATAGCTTCTCCTGGAATTGCATCTTCTGAATCATGAATTGAAACAACTTCATCATCATGCATATCTTCAGGAGATTTCTCAGGTTCATGTACAGGTGATTTTTCAGCATTTGGAGATTTTTCTGCTTGAAGAGGAGACTGTGTTGGAGACTTGGCTAGTGGTTCAGGAGACTTAGGAGATGGTGTTGTAGAAGAAGAAGGATTTTCAGGAATGGTGAATGGAGGTTCTTTGGAAGAAAGCGCCTTTATCATCTTATTGATATCATCTTCAGTAGACAGAATCTGATCTTGAGTCTGTGCATCTGTTAGATTATCAGAATCTAGAATGTCTTCAGCATCATGAAAAACTATGTCGATATGCATTAGAGAGGAAGAGGCAGCAGCAACAGATGGAATTTCTGAAGAATTGTTGCTGGAGTTGGAGTTGGCTGGGCTGAGACAGATGGGGCAGGCTCCCCCTCAATAACTGAATAAGTTATCTGGTGTGAAGGAGGAGATGCGGTCATATCCACATCTTTAATTTCCTATAGAGCTTTATCAGTTTTCTGTAATTTAACCTCCCATCTCTGGATGGAGGTAAAGGAAAACTTCTTCATGTGTTGGAGGGCTATGCCCTTTTTCATGGGAAATGCTTCTGAATTCATCTGATTCAGGTAGAGAGAAATTATCCTGCCATAGTTTGGGCTCTTAATGCAAGCCTTAATCTTGTCAAATAACATTATACCCCACCGGAACTTCTTTCTAAAGATAATTGTTGTCATTAAATTAAAGAACTCTGAGGTAATATAACTTATAGAACTAGTTTTGCATAGAAGTACTTTTCCCAGTATGTATGCCAGTAACTTGCTTTTAGCATTCATGAATTACCTTCTGATTGTGTGAGAGGATTGGGGGATCCCACAGAAACTATAAACTCTCTCATAATCAATGCCTACCAGATCATCTTCTTGATCTATTACTGGAAGTTGTAGAAATTGAGAAATAGAGAGGGCGGTCATCCTTACCTTGATATCTTTAATCTTTGACTTGAGCACCTTGCCATTCCTTTTAACTTTGGAGTGCTGGAAGAACCCTTCAACATCAAAAGTTAGAATGCGGCAAGGGTGTTCTAAAACAAAAGATAGCCCGGTGGTTTCGAGTAGAACTAGAACATTCTTGAAATCATCTGAAATCTATGCAATTACTGTAGAAATGAGTTCACTCCCGATCCCAAGCTTTGAAGACGAAGCCATGAATGTTTAGAAATAGATCTTGGCTGGCCGGCGAATAGGAAAACTGGCTTGCGGTAGACGGCGGAGACGGAGGAAGATGAAATGGCTTTTCTCTAGAAGAAGGGTTTTAAAGTCGAGAATAAAAATTTCTTGGACTTATTTCTATTTATAGTCACCTCTAATTTTGATGATAAAACATATAAATAATCATTAAAAGTACCTAGAATAAGGTGGTTAAGCGCCTGAGTGCTGATATGAAAAATTGAACTTGATGAAAAATTTGACTCCATATTTCTAGAGAGGTATAGTTGTTCTCGAGAATAAGTTTGTCAACACTCTAGTATAATATGCCTTGGTCTCGAGCAGAATATTTAGTCTCGAGAAGTAGGTCTGCTGTTCTCCAGAGGCAAGACTGTTGTTCTCGAGTACAAGTGTTGTACTCGAGAAATGAAGTCCAAATTCTGAAATTTTCTGATGTTGAAGTAAAACCAAATCTTGACCTTGCCTGTTACCTTTGTCTTCATTCTTCTTCATCCTTGTTGAACATGCTATGTTCTGTTTTGAAGAACGAGAACTTGGCCTCGTCCAGCAGCTTCGTGAAAATATATGCAATTTTTCTGTCAGTTGGGACATATTGTAGATCTATGTCCTCATGCTCCACATGTTCCCGGATGAAATGGTATCGTAGCTCTATGTGCTTTGTCCGGCTGTGAGAGACTGCATCGTTGGCTATTGCAATTGCACTGGAAGAGACGCAAAATAAAGGAATATTTTGCACTTGCAGGTTGTAATCTTCAAGCTGGTTCTTTATCCACAGAAATTGTGCACAACAACTGCCGGCAGAAATGTAGTCTGACTCGACCGTTGAGATTGTGACACAATTCTGCTTTTTGCTGCTCCATGATATGAGCCTCCTTCCAAGGAATTGGCAAGTCCCAGAAGTGCTCTTTCTATCATCTTTACTTCCTGCAAAATCTGCATCTGAGAAACCAATTAGTTTGCTGTCATTACTTCTTGGGTACCATAAGCCACGATTTTGTGTACCTTTAAGGTATCTCAAAATCCGCTTTGCAGTAGCATAGTGAGATTCCTTATAGTTCACTTGAAATCTAGGACACACACATGTTGAAAACATTATTTCCGGTCTACTAACAGTAAGGTAAAGTAAAGATCCAATTATGCTTCTGTACTTGGTTTCATCGAAAGGTTTCCCTTTGTCATCCTTATCCAAAGACATAGTTGCACCCATTGGAGTCCTCATAGAGGTTGCGTTCTCAATTCCAAATTTCTTAATCAACTCCTTGGTGAATTTTGTCTGAGAGATGAAGATTTCATCTTCAGATTGTTTCACTTGAAGTCCTAAGAAATACTTCAGCTCGCTCATACTGCTCATTCGCACTTCCCTTGCATAAGTTTGGAAAACTTGTTACAGAGGTTATCGTCAGTAGAGCCAAAAACGATGTCATCGACATAGATTTGAACTAGCAAAATCTTGCCTTTTATTTACCTAATAAATAATGTCTTATCTATCTTTCCTCTTGTGAACTTGTTCTCAAGAAGAAAGTTATATAGAGTCTCGTACCAAGCTCGAGGAGCTCGTTTCAAACTATATAATGCTTTCAATAGAAGATAGACATGATCAGGAAAGTTAGAATCAATGAAACCTGGAGTTTGTTCCACATACACTCTTCCTTTATGTCACCATTATGGAAGAAGACTTCACATCCATCTGATAGACAGTGAAGCCCTTATGTGCAGCATATGCTAGGAATAACCTGATTGCCTCCAGCCATACCACTGGATCATATGTTTGGTCGAAGTCGATTCCTTCTTCTTGTCTGTATCCTTTGGCTACGAGTGTGGCCTTGTTCTTTATTATGGTCCCATCCTCGTCCATCTTGTTCTTGTAGACCCATTTTGTCCTGATGACATTCTTACCTTTGGGTATTGGACCAAGCTTCCAGACTTGGCAATGCTTGAACTGATTCAATTCTTCTTCCATTGCCATTATCCATGATGCATCTAATTTTGCTTCCTCAAACTTCTTCGGTTAAACTTGTGATAGAAAACTCAAATATAAATTCTCATTAGCTGTACCTCTACGAGTTCTGACACCATCTCGGGGATCTCCAATAATTTGGTCCATTATGTGATCCTTCAAGTGTCTGAGCTCTAAGGTTCTTGCATCTGGAGCGTCTTCAACCATAAGAGTGACTTCGTTAACTTGAATGGTTTCTTCATCTTGATCATCAACCTCTCCAATTGGGGTTGGAGTGGTGATCTTGATGAACTTTTCGCCTTTCTCTTCAGTTGGCTCATCCATGTTTAATTATTTTAGCTTTGAACCTGCATCTTTAATAAATACACTAGAAGAGCTAGCTTGCAGCAAGCTCATCTCATCAAATACAACATGAATAGATTCTTCTATAACCAGGGTTTTTTTTATTAAAAATCCGATATGCCTTACTATGGCTACTATACCCTACAAAAATACCTTCAAAATTATTTTCGCTAAATTTCGTAGTGTGAAACTAACCATTGTTAAGGACGAAGCACTTACAGCCAAAGATTTTAAAATATGAGATAGTCGGCTTCTTGCCCTTTAGTAGGTCGTAAGGTGTCTTATTATGGTTCTTGTTTATGAGTGCTCGATTTTGCACGTGACATGCAGTGTTGACGGCTTCAGCCCAGAAATATTCCGGTAGTGAGGTATCACTCAACATAGTGCTGCAACCCTCTATCAGAATTTTATTCTTTCTCTCAGCTACTCCGTTCTGTTGAGGAGTACAAGGAGAGGAAAACTCATGAAAGATACCTAGTCATTCACAAAATTTTGTCCTCCAAAATTTTTTTTTCTTGTTTTTATAATCAAAAATCTAAAAAAATCCGTAAAACAAAATAAAAATTTTAAAATTTTTTTTTCTTTTACTTTGTAAATAATTTTTGTAAAAAAAAATAATAATCTTTCTCTTTCCTCCCCCACTCTTCTTATTTGTAAAAGCTCGCTTTTTAGCAAGCCCGCGATGTTCGACTTATCAAACCAATCACCTAAATAAGAGTTTGTTCGCGGGCCCTCGAGTTTTTACCTTGTACTTTTTTTGTAAAAATTTTCGAAAAGCCAAAAATCCTAAAAAAAAGAATAACTCTAAAAAACAAAAAAAGATAATAAATCAAAAAAATAAAATACAACTAAAATGATAAAAACTAAAAAAAATCCAAAAAATATTTTGTTAATTATGTAACCAAAATATAATCAAATATCTCAATTTTTAACACTTTTCACTCTCCAAAACTTTAGTTGCGTGTTAATTTATAAGCGAATTTTAGTTATTTTTTGCTTACTATTCGTTTATTAATTGGAGATCGTTAGATTTAGATATCTGGGGTGAAGTTTTAAAAATTTTTTGTATGTTTTTTTTAAATAGAGACATGTTTTCAGCATTACTTCTCATTCATCTAAATAGTCGCACATTTCTTTTGTTAGAAAATAACAATCTTAGATTTCAATTATGTTAACTCCAAGCTTTTTTCGCAATATAGGAACGCTTAATTTATAAATGTTGCTCTCAAAAACATTTTATTAAGCCTAGTGTTATTTTTGAACAAACACCTATCACCTTTTTTTTCATGTCATACTCGGCATGATTTCGATCTTTAAAAGATCCTATGTTAATGGTAATAAGATTTCGTTCCGTAAACATAGGCATCTAATATTTAAAAAGATTATATGTTATGGAGTAAGAGGATAAAATTCATTACTCCTATACATATACATTGGATTATTATGAAGATTGTAAACAAAATTTTATGTTATGGAAAATAAGATTTCGTTTTCCTAACATCCATATTCGAAAAAAATTTTAGAGGTTCGAGCGAAAAAATATATACCCTCGCCTCTAATTCAAAGCCTTCTTCATATACCACGATATCCTACTCCGCCATTTTCAAAATGAATCTAGATTTAATTTTAAAATCTTTTTGCGAGCATAATTTGTAAATTAAATTATTTCATGTACTTCTTACAAGCTCAAGTTTTCATAATACAATCTATTTTTGTTAGCCTAACAAATAAAATTTTTTGCTATCTATTCGATCATATCAGAAGTTTTTAACTGAAACACTTCCTTTATTTAAATTTTTGGCATAATTTAGGATTTAACTCTTATACCCCGGATATTCATTTTGATCTTTCTTTCAATTAAGTCAAGTGGTAGCTAAACTTAGGATTTCTTTAATTCATTATAAGTTCATCTACAACTTTTGCTCTGGAATAGCAAAAGCTTAAGTATGAGGGTATTTGATAAGTTGTAAATTTACCTATTTTTTTGTACATTATTTATGTAGTTTTCATTTTCTTTTGTTGTTTTTAGTTAAATTTCTTCAATAAAATGCTCTTTTTATTGTAAATATTTTGTTAACTTATTTTATTTTATTTTTCAGAAAAAATCCAAAAATCTGCAAAAAATAGTATTGTCACGCCCGTGTCCTTACTAGTCACGCCTGTGACCTGGGCGTGACACGTCAAATTCCAGTGTATCAGTCATTTTTGAAGAAGAATAGCGTGACACGCCCGACCACATGCCCGTGTCCTTGGACACGCCCCGTGATATGGGCCTGTGTCACTCCCGCTCGACGAAATTGCTCTCGACGATCGTCGACCAACGTGACACGCCTGTGTCCCATGAGCGACACGCTCACGTCATGTGAGACGCCCCATGCCGAAGCCCGTGACCATCTCTCGACATTTTGCACTCGACATTCGTCGACTCAACCTGACAAGCCCGTGTCAAGATGCGACACGGGCGTGTACTCCTCCACCTGGCCCGACAAACCGCCTACGACGACTTTCGATGCAAACGACGCCCAATTCAACCTCCCCGACACGCCCACCGTCATGCCCATGACTTGGGGCGTGACCGCCGTGTTTTCAGCTGCAAAGTCAAAATCTCCAGTCAATTTACGACGGCCATATGTACAGTGTCGACATGCCCCCTGACACGCCCGTGTCAGAGGGCGTGTTCGTCAAAATATTTTGTCTATAAATTGCAGCCTTTTGTTTGAGCTGATGTTCCCTTTTTCCTGGACCATTTTGTATAGGGAGGTGCTGCCTAGATGGATTTCCAAGCCTTGTAATGAGATTTTCTCCCTCTCTCTCTCTTTTATTTTCAATCTTGTAATCACCTTTTATTGTTAATGTAATGTAGTTTTTTTCCAAAACATGGCTTTGGACATCATCTATATTCTCACTCTTATGCAATCTTATTTCTTTTATTTTGTTTTAACTTTTTTTGTTGTTTTAAAATGTGTGCGTGTGTGTATGAGATTAATTTTCATGCTTTTATACTTAGTTATTTTCACTTAGTTTTGTTTAAATCAGGATTTTATAGCTTTCTTTTGCATTCCTATAAACCCGTAAAAACAATTTCAAAGTGATTTTCTTTTTTTTTTCTAACTTAGATTTTCTTGTTTAGGATGTAAAACTTTTCGTTATTTTCACTTTATTTTCACTTTTTAACAACTTTTACGGAGTTATAGGAATGTATATAAAGTCGTACACTTTTTAACTCCTAGTCATTTTAATTTTTCATGCACTTTGATTTTTGTTTTAAACTTTTGCCCGTTTAATTTTTATTTCTTCGTTTTACGCATTTCTACCGTATTCTAGCGGTATATATGTATTCGTTTTAATTTTTCGAGGACTTGCACTTTGCGTTTATTTTCAAACTTTTTTGCTCCTTTAAAATTTATTTTCACTTGGTATGCATTTCTACCACATTCTAGCGGTAGAAATGCAGTTGTTTTAATTTTTAAAGCAATTAGTTTTTATTTTTTGGTACATTTGCGTGCGTGTATGAGTGTGTATTTTATATCTTTGTATCTTTATTTCAATTTTAGTAGAGTGTGTGCGTGTGTAGCATTTATTTACCGCCTACTCATTTGAGTTAAATGACAGGTCTGTGTGTGTATTTTCTTTCAGTAGAGTGTGTGCATTTATTTTCTCCTACTCATTTGAGTAGGACACGCTTTAATTTTCTCCTACTTATTTGAGTAGGACTTGTGTTCGTGTGTTTTACTTTCAAGTAGAGTGCGTGAGTGTTAGCATTTATTTTCGCCTACTCGCTAGAAGTTAAATGGTAGGATTTTATTTACCACCTACTCATTTGATTTAAATGGCAGGTCTTTATTTTGCTGTAATTATTTGAGTAGTACTTATACTTGTATTTATTTCCGCCTACTCGCTATGTGTTAAATGACAGGACTAAATTTTTCTCCTACTCATTTGAGTAGAATTTGTGTGTGTGCGTTTTAATTTTTAGTAGAATGCGTGCATGGATGCATTTATTTTCTCTTACTCGTTTGAGTATGACTCGCTTTATTTTGTCTCGCCCACTCATTTGAGTCGGGACTTGTAATTTTACTACTTTCATTTCAGTCCTACTTGTTTGAGTAGGACTTGCATTTTACTGCTTTCCTTTTTCAGCTCTCTTTACTGTTTTATTTAGTGCTTTCCTTTTCCAGCTTTCTTTACTGCTTTATTTACTGCTTTATTTATTGATTTTCCCGCAACCCATCCCATTCCGATGAGTGGATAATCGTTCTTAGCCCTCAATATCGAAGAGCATTGGGATATAAAAAACTGTTTTAAATAACTAAAGGTCTCTTTTTTCTATTGAATTAAAAACTTAAGGTTTACCCCGGGTTAACGACGCGTATAATCACATATCGATGTGTGGGCTCTATTTCCGTTATCCATACGCTAGCTAGCCGAGAGGCCTTGCGTATGGACTGATCATCCCTTAGTAAAGAGAGATCCGCACTAACCCTCGAAAGAGGAGGCGCGCTAACTCTACCGGATTGGGTTCCCCACTCAATAGCGGGGTTCTTAGCGTACTGCGGGCATTAAGAGGAATCCTTCGTCAGACGAGAGCCCGGTCGAATAGTCTTAATGTCCAGGTGAGCGATATTCCTAGAGATAGGTGAGCTCATTATTTTGGAACCTACACGGCCAAGTTTCCGCTTTAATTAAATTGAAACTTTAGATCTCTAGTTATTTAAATCTATTTTTAATCCTAATGTAATTCGATATCGAGTGTTATCTCTTCATCGTCTTTTATCTTAATCTATTTTCGTCCTATTTTAGTTAAAATCAACAACTTACTATTTCAGTAAAATAATAGTGGTTTAGGAGAAGTAGGGATAATCAACCGGTTCCCGGGAAATTTATGATCTGGATATTCCCCAAAATATTCTGTATTAATTGCGATAGGTGCAATTGCCTACCTAAGCAAGCCCGCGACGTTTGACTCATCGAACCATCCACCCACATAAGAGTCTGTTCGCGGGCTCCTTCAGTGTTTTATTGTTTATGTAGAACTGCTAGAATATAATGCTATTAATCTTATTGTACCATTACCACCTGTTTGTACCTGTTACACTATTTATTATACTTGTACCCTTGCTCTTTTCTCCGCCCGGTGCCGAGGAGTTATCGGGGGAGCGGATGTGAAGCCACTTTGTCTTTTCGAATAACAGTTTCTATGTCTTCTTTTTTAGGAGGTCTCCCCGTAGGTAGAGCAGCCGCAGACTTTGCATTAGGACAGCCAGACCAGGATGACAGGGCCTGAAGTGATGGTGCCATCGCAATCGTCGATTACCGATATGAGTGTTGTTGAGCGACTTTGATGTAGCCCGTTTGGTAAATTTTGTAGTTGTACTCTGATATTGTAGAAGCATGTTTTGGCTTCTTCTATTTGTTGTATTTGGACTATATACTTGTTGTGGATTTGACTTCTCTTATTATATTTGGTTGGGTTGACATATATATATATATATATATATATATATATATATATATATATATATATATATATATATATATATATATATATATATATATATATATATATATATATATATATATATATATATATATATTAATATATGTTGCAGCCGGCGGAATAGGCGTCTTGTGGTTCAGGTTAGTCTGTGCGCTAATGTTACCGCAAGGCTGCTGCTCTAGGCATAAGTCCCACCTTTGTGCCGTGTTTTAGGATCCGGGAGGGGGGGGTCTTACAAATGGTATCAGTTTGACACGATCCTCAACTAAAGAAGTCATTCAACAATGGTACCACCGCCGTTCGATTAGTTAGTTTGGGGACAAACAGACTTGGCGGAAGCAGTGGTGTGCCCATATGTAATTCACACTAAGTTTGTCCAACTTTGACATTAAGATTAGCCAACCGACCATACGTTTGTGTTTTACGTGTGGGTTCCAGTACACGCTGAGCCGATGGGGGCACTCTTGACCCTTCCATACCCACTCAGTTTCAATAATCCGAGTTGGGGAAGATGCTCACTGCCATCCTGGATGCCTTTAGGGTGCAGTAGCCTCCGGTTCAACAACAGGCACCAGGCTCTAACTGGCTGAGCACCTTTCGTGCTCTCTACCCTCCCACCTACCTCGGGACGGAGTCGGCCATACACATGGAGGAATGGCTTAACACGATGCAAGAGCTATTGGAGGGGATCTGTTTCCCGACCAACATGGCTGAATCGTTGGCGGTGTCCGTCATGGATCTACATGCTAAGAGGTGGTGGAAGTCACTCATGGGCTCCACGTTCTAAGGATGAGTGTATACCAAGATAAGTTGGAGCGAGTTCTCAGGTGTCTTCTTGGAGCACTTCATTCCAACATCGGCTCGAGATGAGCTCGAGCAGAGGTTTCTACTACTGAAGCAGGGATCAAAATCGGTTACGGAATACCAGCGAGAGTTCCAGCATCTCGCAAGGTTCTCAGAGTCATATGACCTGGATGATAGAGGATACACCAAATGCTTTTACAAAGGGCTGCGAGATCCCCTAAGGCAGGCCCTTTTGTTTATAGCGGACGCTAGTTTGGCAGAGATTATTGACATGATGAAGAGATTGGATGCGGACCACTTGAGTAGTGGTAAGAGACCTGCGAAGGGCGTGATAGAAGCTGGCCCAAGAAACAGAATGAGGTAAGACTTTACGAGAGGAAGGGGACATTAAAGAGGTGGAGGACGTTTCCACCGAGATTTTATAGTGGTGCATCTGGTTCCGCAGCTGCCTGCGTTGCCTCCACCGCCTCAGCCTCAACAATGTCAGCAACCTGAAGGGCGTCGTGGGCTAGTTGTGTTTTGAATGCAACCAGCTGGGCCACATTTGACGTGTTTGCCCGCGGTTGTTTGGGAATGTCCCTCCTGCTCTCCCTCCGGCAGCTCCGCGGGGGTGTGGTTATATGCATGGTCGAGGATGAGGACCACGAGGAGGAAACAAAGGCCCTGCTCGGGATCAAGTGTACGCGCTGGACATGGCGCAGGAACGGAATCCACAAGATGTGATTGCAGGTATGATTTAAGTAATTATCACGTTTTCATTATTTAACTTAAAGCTGCTTGAGACATACTAGACACCTAGCAATAAGTTTTGGTTATTGGTACTTGTGCACCGTGATAGTTGGCAGGAAGACGGCATATGTGCTGTTCGATACGGGTGCCTCACACTCCTTTGTGTCTGAGGACTTCATTAAAGATTTGGAGGGCGTACAATATTTTACTGGTATAGCCTGACGAGTGCGCCTACCGGATGACTCAGAGATGATTGCAACCGCTAAGTGCGAGTTCGAGATATTCATTGGGGGAAAAACCTTTGATACGCCTGCCACGGTCTTGAGAATGCCGAAGTTTGACATCATTTTGGGCATGACATGGTTAGACTGGCACTTTGAGAGGATTGACTGTGCAGAGAAATGAATCTACATGAGGCATAGAGACACCGACGTCATCTTCCAAGGTATTACCTTCGCGCCTTGTATGTTGTTATCTTCAGTTCAATAGTAAAAGCCCATATGAAGGGGGATGAAGTCTTCATGATCTGTTTTGAGTTGAAGGCGATGGTGTTGGATTTAAAAGACATACAGGTAGTGCGGGACTTCCCCGAGGTATTTCCTGAGAAACTGCCAGGTTTACCCCCGCACAGATAGGTTGACTTCCAGATTAATCTAGTACTGGGTGCCAAGCCTGTATCCAAGGCCCCTTACCGAATGGCCCCGAAGGAACTCGCGGAGTTTAGAGTTCAACTGCAAGAACTGGTGGAGTCAGGGTTCGTCCGCCCTAGTTCGTCACCCCGTGGAGCCCCTGTATTGTTCGTGAAGAAGAAGGACGGAACCCTGCATTTGTGCATAGACTATCGGGAACTCAATCGGCTGACGGTGCGAAACACTTATCCGCTACCTCGGATCGACGAGTTGTTCGATCAACTAGTGGGAGCGCATTGGTTTTCTAAGCGGGACTTGCGCTCAGGGTATTATCAGTTGAGAATATAAGAAGGTGACATCCAAAAAACGGCCTTTAGTTCAAGATATAGGTTGTATGAGTTCACGGTGATGCCGTTTGGGCTCACAAATGCCCCTTCGACTTTCATGAGCCTGATGAACAAGGTATTTGAACCATATTTGACATCTTCGTCATTGTTTTCATCGACGACATCTTGGTTTACTCAATGACAGAGGAGGAGCATGTCAAGCACCTGACCTTGGTATTGAGGAAATTGAAGGAGCACGCCTTGTTTGCCAAGTTCAGCAAGTGCGAATTCTGGCTTAAAGAGATTGCTTTCTTGGGGCATGTGACCAGTGGAGCAGGGCTAGTGGTGGATCCGGCCAAGGAGCGTGCTGTGAAGGAGTGGTTGCCCGTGAAGTCAGCGGCCGATGTGCGGAACTTCCTTGGACTTGTCGGGTACTACTGCAAGTTCGTAAAAGGATTTTCAAAGATTGCTCTTCCTCTTACTTCCTTGACAAAGAAAGGTGTGCTATTTGAGTGGACACCCCAGTGCGAAGCGGCATTCGTAGAGCTGAAGGATAGACTTACTTCCGCCCCCATGCTAGCACTTCTGTCTGGGAAGGAAGGATTTCAAGTCTACACCGACGCGTCATATCAAGGGATGGGAGCGGTATTGATGCAGCACAGACACGTGATTGCTTATGCTTCAAGACAATTGAAGAAATATGAAATCAATTACCTGGTTCACGATTTGGAGCTGGGAGCAATGGTGTTCGCCTTGAAGGTTTGGAGGCATTATCTATACGGCGTCCACTACGAGATCTTTTCAGATCACAAAAACTTGAAGTACGTTCATACTCAGAAGGAGTTGAAATTGAGACAACGGCGGTGGTTAGAATTTCTATACGACTATGAGTTCGCCATGAGCTACCACCCCAAAAAGGCGAACTCGGTGGCCGATGCATTGAGTAGAAAGGTACCAGGATCTAGTCCGGAGTCTCGGTTGATGAGTATGGAGTTGGCTCGGATGATTGAGGAGATGGATATTACATTGATATTTAAGGCTCCTTCGGCAGAGTATACGAAGTACTTGGAAAGCATGAACATAGTTTGTGATATCCGGGACCGAATCAGAGTGGAGAAAGGAATGGATGTGGCTCTGGCCCAGACAATCAAGTCAATCGAAGATGGGACAATGGATGAGTATACGCTAAAAGACGGCCTCGTTTATTTTCGTGGCCGGCTCTACATTCCCAAAGGCGGTAAAATCCGGGAGGATATCTTGGGAGAGGCTCATTGCTCTCAATATTCAGTGCACCCGGGTATTGCTAAGATGTATGTCGGTTTGCGGAAGACCATGTATTCGCCGGGAATGAAGAAAGATGTCAGATATTTTGTTACACACTGCGAGGCTTGTCAAAGGGTGAAGGCAGAATGCAAGAGTCCAAGTGGTTTGTTACAATCGTTGCCCATCCCCGAGTGGAAGTTTGAGGATATCTCCATGGACTTTGTCCATGGGTTACCTCGCTCACTCTCAGGGAATCATTCGGTCTGGGTGATCGTTGATCGACTAACGAAAGTTGCCCGGTTCATCCCTATGAAGAAAGAGGCTCATGTGGATGTCTTGGTACGCCTCTTTGTGGAGCAGTTCGTACGGTATCATGGCATGCCTAAGACAATCGTTTCGGACCGGGATGGTTGTTTCACCTCAAGGGAGTGGAAGGTGGTACAGGCGTATTTAGGCTCGCGCCCTACCTTCAGCACCGCATTTCATCCCCAGATGGACGGGCAATTTGAAAGGACCATCCGGACATTGGAAGATTTGTTGAGATTATGTGTGTTGGATAGAGGAGATCCGTGGGAAAGGATCTTATTGTTGGTAGAATTCTCCTACAACAACAGCCATCAGGCTAGTATTGACATGGCTCCTCATGAAGCTCTTTTTGGAAGGAGGTGTAGACCCCCTTGTCATGGGTGCAAGATGAAGACCCGAAGGCTTTGGGTGTTGAATATATTGAGGATACCGATGCGGCGATTAGACTAATACGGGGTCGCATGTTGGAGGCTCAAAGTAGGCAGGAGAAGTATTATAATGCAAGGCACAGGATGGTGGAGTTTCAAGTGGGTGATAAGGTGTTCCTGAAAATCCGACCGATGCATGGAGTGTCACGTGTGCGTGGTGTGAAAAAGCGCAGCCCAAGGTATGTTGGGCCTTATACTATATTGGAAAGGATTGGCCAGTTGGCCTATTAGTTGGAATTACCATCTGAGCTAGAGAACCTCCACGACGTGTTCCATATGTCATCTCTTCGGAAGGCGCTGTTGCAGCCCGATCAATACATCCCCACAACTGATGGTGCTATGGCGTCTGATAGGTCTGTACGACTAGAGCCAGTGTGGATCGTAGATAACGAGACAAGAATATTGGCCGCAAAAGTGTTCCCTTAGTGAAGGTGTTATGGCCCAATTATGGGAAGGACGAATACACATGTGAGCCAATGGATTTGATGCAAAAACGCTATCCAGAGTTATTTGCTCAAGGTAATATTATTTAAAAGCATATTATATTTTTTGTTATGCAGTTCTCCCCATAGTCTAAGCCTGATTTCGGGGACGAAATATTTTATTTTGTTTATAGGATTTGTAATGTCCCAAATCGCATTAGGCCCCTCGTGCGTGTTTCTTAGCGTCAGGAGAGATGACTGGGGTTCAGGTGAGTGCTGACACCTGGGCAGCAAATGTGAATAGAATTTGTAACACCCGAGTCTTTCGTCGACACAATGGTGTCGACATAATAGTGTCGACACAATGGTGTCGACACACTGGTGTCGACACTCTGGTGTCGACACAGTGGTGTCGACATAGTGGTGTCGACACACTGGTGTCGACACAGTGGTGTCGACACACTGGTGTCGACACACTTGTGTCGACATACTGGTGTCGACACACTGGTGTCGACACACTGGTGTCGACACACTGGTGTCGACACACAGGTGTCGACACACAGGTGTCGACACACTGGTGTCGACACACTGGTGTCGACACACTGGTGTCGACACACTGGTGTCGACACACTGGTGTCGACACACTGGTGTAGTGTGTCGACACACTCGTGTCGACACACTTGTGTCGACACACTGGTGTAGTGTGTCGACACACTGGTGTCGACACACTGGTGTCGACACACTGGTGTCGACATACTGGTGTCGACACACTAGTGTCAACACACTAGCTGGTCTCGACACACTGGTGTCGACACAATGGTGTATGACACGGGTAGATACACGGGCGTGTCCCTACCTGTTTGTGTGTGTGTCGAGTTGAGTTTGTCGAGATGTATCCAGAGAAGGACACAGCCAGGGAACACAGACGTATCATGTGGACACGGGTCAGGACACAAGCGTGTCCCTACCCGTGTCGAGTATTGAACCAGCACAAACTGTCGTTGACGCTTCACCCAAGCAGGATACGGGTAAGGACACAGGCGTGTCCCTACCCATGTCACTTTTCATATATGTAAGTGTTGTGAAAACCCTAGCCGTTTTCACTCCTCATTCCAGCCATTTTTCCTGAGAGACTTCTGTAGAGAGGTAAAATTGCTGGAGAAAGTCTTGGGGGAGAAGATCCGCCGTCGTCGTGAAGGAGAAGATGCTGCCGAGGAGAGTAACACGATCCATGGCCGAAAATAGTGGAAACGCCGAAAATGAGGTGAGCTTCCTCCCCTCTTCCTTGGTGCTAGATTTGTAGTTATCTAGGCGAGATGTCGACTCAAAAAAAAAGTTTAGACTTGCGAGATGGTGATTTCTCTAGGAAGAGGCCGTCCTAGGGCTTGTGCTCTAAGGCTAGTTGTGTCTTCAACCTCTCCAACCTTCTATGCGAAGATGGGGGATGGTTTCGTGAAGAGTAAAGGCCTCATGAGGGTGAATAAGGGTGGAGGAATTTCTGGAGGTGATTTTGGAGGATCGACTTGAGGAGGAAGATGAGCTGATGTCGTTCATTCCTCTTTAAGATGCGTGCAGAATCTGTGTTCAGTGCGCAGCGATCTTCTTGGCCATTTTACGAGGTGATATGGCCAGATCCGGGCTTTCGGCTAAACACGGAAGTTTAAGCCCTAGAAAATACCTTTCCAACGAGTGGTTGCACGCATTCATGCGAAGTTTGTATCCATTAGAAAGTCTGAACGATTATGACGTCCGATAAATCCTGCATGCAGAAATTGTGTTCTGTACGCAGCGGAATTCAAGGCTGATTTAAAGTATGATACTATTGAATATGGGTTGTGGTCTGAACATAACGTTGTAGCCCATGGAAAGACCTTTCCATCGAGGGGTTACACGCCTTCACCAGATTCTTGTAGCTTCGGGAATCTCCGGTTGAAGTTGCTGTCCAGATTTATTCTACACTTAAATTCTGGGTTTTTATATGATATGGATTTGGATTCGGTGGAATTGATTTTGCAAATTATCTCGAGATTTTGGTGAACTATTTTATGTTAACCACCGTAGTGCTATGAATGATGAAGATTAGTAATAGGATTTCATATAACTGAATTGTGAAGCAAACTTACTTAAACGAAATGACTTGTTAGAAATTGGTAGACTATTAATTATGCGCATTATGTTATATTATGTTGAAATCATTTAGAATGACACATAGAAGGATAAACTATGACCATGAGTTTGTTTGATGGTTGAAATGAAATTTAGTAGTCCAATGCTTAGAGCGTTGTCTCCTTACGGGTAGTATTGTGGAAGGATATAAGTGTGGTGTTAACCGTCACTAGTTGGGTTAGTGTTGAGATGAGGTATAGATGGATGGTTGGGCTGTGTCCTCGTGTTTTCTTCTAATGCCCCTTCCATGCCACGATGATGTGAAATTTGCATACGGTGTGAGTCGACACGCGGTGTCGTAATCCTGGGTTAAGGATGGTGTGGCAGGTCTACGGGCTCGCCGATCGTCACACCGATGGGAGTTGACAGTTAGACTTTGGGCTGTGTCCTCGGTGTTCATATCCCGGGGCCCCTTCCGTGCCAAGTGAACGATTGGGATGTGTCCTCATGCTTTCTTCCGAGGCCCCTTCCTTGTCACACCAGGACAGTTCGGGCGGTCCTCTGGGTGCACATCTATCCGAGACCCCGCTGGGCCATAGTACGCATGGGCTCCGCTGTTGTGTTCTTAGCGTTGAGGCGTACGGAGGCGTAGGTGAAGTAGTGTGGATACCCGCCTAGTAGTAGAGATTCCCGCTCTATAATCACCACCTGGCTACGACGGTCGATGCCTGAGAGGTTAGCTACCTGCACGAATAGTGGGAACTATAGTATGTGTCAACATAGCAATTGCATGTGTGTGATCATGGGTGAGTCATTGCATAACATACATAACATTACATAGCATTGCACAAATAAGATTCTCATCGTATAAGCTTGTATGGGCACTCTTATACGATGATTTACTTTTATGTAACCTGATCCTTAACTTATAAGCTTGTATAAGCATCCTTATAAGTTAAGTTACTTTCCTGTCGTAGTCACTTGTACTTGATAGTTTGTTATTGTTTATGTAGAACTGCTAGAATATAATGTTATTAATCTTATTGTACCATTACCACCTGCTTGTACCTGTTACACTATTTATTATACTTGTACCCTTGCACTTTTCTCCGCCCGGTGCCGAGGAGTCGCCGGGGGAGCGGATGTGAAGCCACTTAGTCTTTTTGACTAACGGTTGCTACGTCTTCTTTTTTAGGAGGTCTCCCCGCAGGTAGAGCAGCCGCAGACTTTGCAGCAGGACTGCCAGGCTAGGACGACAGGGCCTGAAGTGACGGTGCCATCGCAACCATCGGTTACAGATGTGAGTTTTGTTGAGCGACTCTGATGTAGCCCTTTGGGCAATTTTATAGCTGTACCCCGATATAGTAGAAGCATGTTTTGACTTCTTCTATTTGCTGTACTTGGACTATATACTTTGTGTGTATTTGACTTCTCTTATTATATTTGGTTGGGTTGGCATATATATATATATATATATATATATATATATTGATATTGGTTGTAACCGGCGTAACAGGCATCTTGTGGTTCAGGTTAGACCGTGCGCTAATGCTACCGCAATGCGGCTGTTCTGGGCATAAGTCCCCCCTTTGTGCCGTGTTTTTGGATCCGGGAGGGGGGATCTTACACTTAATGTCTCAGCGGAGCCCTTCAGTTCCTCTTTCAAGGAGTGGACTTCATCTCTGAGAGGAAGTAATTGTGCAATTTCTTACTTCAGATTAGCTTCCACTGCCTTGAGGGAGGCAATATCTTTTACTTGCTTTCGGACTACCTTACGACATTTGTCAAAAGCCTTTACTAGGTGCTCGTGCTGAGCCATCAATTCATATTCATCCTCATTAGAAGAGTTGTCTTCATGATAATTAGTGGACGTTCCAGATTCTGAGAGAATATTGTGCGAGTTTAGCTTCCCATGGTACTCAGAGTTACCTACTTCCTCGTCAGATTGAGCCATAAGTCCGTAGTAAGCTTCTTCATTTTCAGAGCTCGACTCACTTGAGTCACTATCACTGAGAGTCTTCGACTTTTTGGCGACGAAGCTCTTTTCTTCTTTCTTCTTCCCTTTGAAGGATCTTTTCTCGTCCTTCCTGGAGCTATCCTTCTTCTTGTAACGACACTCTGCAATTATGTGACCTGATTTATTACAGCAGTAGCAAACAACATCAGAGGAAGACTGTTTGTTAGGATTGGATTTATACCCGTTCTCCTTATTGTAGCTTTTCTTGGTACGATCACAGTCACGATGTAATCTTCTGGAATCTGAAGAGTATGACATATTTTTCATTTGTCTCCTCTTGCTTAGCAGCTTCTTAAATAGTTTGGAGATGAGGGAAAATTTTCCATCCGATAGATCAGAGCCAGACGTGCTTGGCTCAGAGTCTTCTAGAGTGTCAGGAGCTCGTGTCCTTACGGGTGACACAACTTTAGATTTCCCCGACCCTTCTGCCTTCAAAGCCACAGACTTTTCTCTACTAGACATTTTGCTGCTTTTATAACACCCTGATCCGTCACATGGGATATAACAGAAGGTCTGACCAGGGCCCCACGCCATATTCCACGGACAGTTAGCGGAGTTACATATTAATACCAAATTACTATGAAACATTATCAAAACCTAAAATAGAGCCCATCACAGCACATGAATGTCCACTATAACCCAAAGTAGGAATGAAAGTACAAATACACATAGAGTCTTGGTCATATGGCCTTACAACATTCATCTTCAATAAAAGTGTTTTATATACATTGGCTCGCAGGCCGACCATACATGAAAAACAGTAAAAGTAAACACTTCACTTTGGCTTTTAAGGACCAGCACAGCAACAAGGGCTTCAACCCGCTATTTGCCACTAGGCTCACCTGTTCCTGCATAAGAACAATCCACCGCACGGTGGAAAAACCAAGAAACGGTCAGCAAAAGCTGACCAAATTATAACGATCCCACCCCTAACTCGGGGCGGCGGTGCTCCATCCCTACAATTGTATTAGCAATATAAAACATAGAAATGAAAGTGCAATTTAAGCAGACTTCACCATAGGCATAGGCACGAATGACCACACACCCCGTGCTCTCAGGGAACATTCTCAGTGAATCTGGTCCAATCCGAGTCTTCACCACCGCCCCCAGGATGACAACATCATATCGTGAGCATTTGAGTCTTTCTGGCCGAAACCTAAGAATCGTCCTTCTATGCCAACGGTAAGTGCCACGTACCTTAGGTCTCTTGAACCGAACCACATAGAGCGGGTACGGATCCACTCAACACATTGCTCACACCGTAATGTCAATTTAAGCCATCGGCACGGGTCAAGCTTCCCCGAGGCCCATCGCATCGATCATACAATAATACATAACCCGGTTATGCACAAGGTCAACTCTTAGGCCACCAAGCTGGGCTCCCAGAGCACGTAGCCACATACACTGGCTCCCAGGCCTCCGCAAGATAGGCCTCACAAAAGCTCTCTCACAGAGCTATTGCCGGCGGTAAGACTACCGTCGCGCGGTATCTGGCAGAAATGCGTTTCTGTCCAGTTTTTCGGGTGCTCCATTGGGTTAGTTCCCAAAGTTCCCTGCTACAATCTACCGCATAGAAACCCAAAAAACAAATGACATAGAGTCTTGTCTGGCAATACATGCATAATGAAAACATCACTAATCCAACCAACCCATCCTGATGGTCTTCACACACCATGCCTATGTCTGTACTTCGATTCCGAACTCTATATTCAAAAATTACGGGTATAAACCATATCTACCCGAAGGAATACCTCATGATCAGCACACAGTCGCGGGATATGGTTTTCCTATGCAAAAGGAAGAGGACTTCACATGTCCAAGTAGAGAATCGTTACCCTTTACGATTTCTTTGGTGCCATGCCCAAGATCTAGATGGATGGACGCGACCACAATGACCTTAGCTCCCCAAATCCGGAGTCGGCTTGCGAGTCGGAGCTTCAGAACTCCAATGACAGCAAGATCTCTTTCTTCTTCTTCCTTCTCTTTAGAACTTAGAAAGAGAGAGCCAACGAAGAAATGTGTTGGAAAAACCTAACTCCCTGCTATATACATGCAGAGTAACGCACCAGCCGTCAGATCTCCAAATAAAATCAGTGGGCGGTTGAAAGTTGCTTAACTAAAGGTTAGCTAATCACCTTTAGGGGGGGGGGGTGAATAGGTCTTTGAAGTTTTTTTTTATTCTTTTGTTGTTTTCAAATTAAACTATCTAGATCTTTGATGCTTAAGATCACGGCAGTGAACCAGTCGCACAAGTAATATAAAATGGGGGTTTTCCAAAGTATCGATCTCACAAGGAACACAGTAAGGTGGAGTTAATTTTGAGGAGGACTTGAGATTGAAGTCCTTAGGTCAGAGCTAACTAAAGGGGGATTTGATATATGCGGAAACAGAAAATAAAAGGCTATCAACTACTCCTATGCAACGCCGCTATGCGATGCTTCACCAGGCGGGATGGATGACTAGTCGGGCCGCTATGCACCGAATCACTAGGCGGATGGACGAGAAGGCTAGCGAATGAGGTGGTTAGAATGGCGGAATGAGGGTCGTGAGCACCTCTTCGCTACGCACGCCACTAGCAATTGCTATTGCGGCAAGGGTGGATGGTGGTGGATGGAACATGGCGCAACTCAAGCAAATAACAAAAACATACAAAATCACATAGACATGATTGTATAAAATCATTTTACAAACTAAGCATACTTCATCAATTATAAATAAAGTTAATCACCAATATTCAACAAGAAAGCAAGAACAAGTCAAGAGATTGACCGAATCCGAAGCCTTGCTGAGGATTCACGGTTGGAATCGTCAGGTTGTCATTCCGCATCCATGCTCGGTCCTCAACTACGTCTGGGATAGAGAAGGGCTATCACCACCTTCCAATGGACCGTCTTATTCGTCTCACGATAGCGGACGAAGTTTGCTAGCTTTCCTTTGCTTGATGGCTATGGCGTCAAACCCTACTTGAAGCTCACGGATGAAGGAGAAGGCCGAGATGAAGCTCCGGCTCGGATTTGGCGGTGAAAGCTTGCCCGGAGCACCTCACTAGGGTGGAAGATGAAGGGAAACGATGGAGAAGGCGGAAAACGGCGGAGAAATGTCGAGCTCCGGATCCTCTCTCGAATTATGGCGAGACCTGCACTTTTCATACAAAGAAGAAATGAACAATGTGCACGATCACAGGCGCACGACCAGTGGTCGTGCGCACTATGTCTGGTGCTCATGCGCACTAGCATGGAAGATCGGGAAGAAGAACTGGGATAATGCGGACGAGTAGTGGCGCACGACTTGTGGTCGTGCGCACTAAGTCCAATGATCGTGCGATTACACCAGACAGGACTCCAGAAAAGAGGAATCAATGCACACGATCAGTGGCGCACGACCGGAGGTCGTGCGCATTATGTCCAGTTGTCGTGCGCTTACCCCAGGCTGATTCAGGAAAACGTAGAGTAGTGCGCAAGATCAGGGGCGCACGACCAGTGGTCGTGCGCATTATATCCCATGATCGTACGCAGTATTCCTATTTCACAACCATCCCGGAACACGCACACGACCCCTGTACCGATAGGAAAAACAAATCACAAATCTGTGCAGACATTCCAGACAATAACAAAAGGTAGTACAAAGTATAAAAATAACAAAATACACAACTACGGGCATAAATGTGCACTTCCTATGGAAATAAAGATTAGATGAAATAGGAACGATAAAGAACTAAAAGTGAAGTGCAACCGCGTGAAAACTAGCCCAGATGAGTCCGAAAATAGGTATATAAAGTGGACTCATCACACCCCCAGACTTAACTGTTTGCGCGTCCCGAGCAAACAAAATCTAAGCAAATAGGGAAAAATACTAGTTAACAAAGAAATTGCGATATGAAGTACCATGCGAAGTCGCATGCTCGCGCGTGTAAAAATATAATAGAAAAAATTTGTAAGTATACAAAATAGTTTATACTTTTCACAATGCGTATCAAAATTTTATTATTACTCAAAAATGGAATCACGGTGAATCATCCGGTCACGCGTAGGGAGAAAGTAGACTAATCGCTAGGCGAGCATTGCCAAAGATCGGCGCTCTGGATAACCTCCAAAGGAATCCACCAATGTTAGTGACCATATGCTTGCCCTTTCGCATTCTCTCCACGGCACTAGTTTGGTTCACACACGAATCAGTAGGACTGTAGGTGAAGAGATGGGGCTTGGGTTTCAGTGAGGTAAACAAAGATAAACAGGAAGGCTATGCACCTAACCCAAATGAGCTAGTATAAAAGGAATCCATCAGCTAACCAAAATATATGCGGGTACACCACACCCCCAGACTTAACTTTTAACATACGGGTGTGTGCACCGCCGACTCCAAAAATACTCACATCTCAAATAGGATTTTCAATTTTACTTTTACTTTTCACTTTTTCACTTTAACATCAATTTTTTGTTTTTTTTTGTTTTTTAACTTTTCTTTTTCTTTTTCAAATTACTTTTCTTTTAACAAATTCAGCAAATATAAGCTTTGAAGCACATCCACATAATCACAAGTAAAATCACCACATCACACCCCAACATTAAAATGTAAACACTAAAGCTCAACTTGGGTGTGCGACTAGGATTGGCTATCAGGCTTTGGTGAAATCATGGTGGAGCTGAATCAAAAGGAGGGGTAGGCACAACAGGGCTAGCGAGGATAAGACGTTAGGAATGGTACAAAGCTCAACCGGGCCAAAATGATGGCCTACATCACACTCATGCATGACTAACCTATACCCATGCGTCAAGAATAGCTTGGGGCAAGTTCTTAGCCAACGAGAAAGACTATCCATCCTCCCGATTCGAGCAATACAAACCTAACGGCTGTCTACACACATCCCTAAGCTACCATCGGATTCACACCGGATTCACCAACTTTTCAGTAGAATAAAAAGTATTTACGCAATTAGAAAAATATAAAACTAAAAGCATACAGAAAAATTAAATCTACTCGAATTTCTACACGAGACGAGAACAGTTGACTAGGAGCAAAGCAAGGTCAACATTTTACTCCGTCTCACAATCCTAAGCCAGCACCATAATTTTCCCAAATCTAACGAAGAAATGAGTTTAACTCGCAGCACGCAAAGAGCTAAGCACGCGCTCATGTGGGTGCAGTGGTGTGTGATGCAATGAACTAATCAAAATAAAACTATAAAAGCTTCTAGTATGCACATGAGATGTGCACGTGCAATAGGTAACAGATCTCTCCCCCGACTTAAACTAAGCAAAACAACATATAATAGAGAAATTAAAATCATAAAGAGCTAAGGGAAGAGGTTGCCCAATGCTCAGCCAATGAGCATACCAGAAGACGCATGTAATCCTGAAGCAGGCCCGCCATACGAAGAATCACAACCCCGCCAATGTGATGTTGTCAAGAATACCTGCAGGGGTGAGCTCCGCAAAAACAAAACAAAATATACAAAAAGAAATGCTAAAATTAAAATAGACAAGAAAAATAAAATGCAGAAAATGAAAGGTAAGTACTGGGTTTATTACATTCTAAACAGTTCTAGCTAATGGGCCTATGAAATAAAAAATGCACAGGTAACTGTTCCAATATCCGTTTCGGTAACGGTTACCGATACGGTGATAGAGCAGTTACCCCTCTACCTAAATAATAATACCTGCCCAACACAGGTAGAGGAAATAGGAAGTAGTATGAGGAGGAGGCCTGGTCCTCACTCAACTCACCACAAAATAAATCCTTGCCTAACAAGGTATCGTCTATCACAGGCCCGCAGGAGGCGATGACAACGACATGAGCACAAAGCTCGTCGTCATCCCAACATACCTGTGGAGACTCATCCTGCACATGCTCAGATAAGGAAGGGGGATCAAGTAATAAAAGAGAAGAAGAACTAAAAGAATCAGAAAATGGGAGAGTGATCCCGGTCTCACTCTCAGCAGGATCCAAGCAGAGATCATCATCGGTATCATACGAGTCATACCGAGGGGAATCCGAGAACTCGAGGTCTGCGGTGGTAAGAGGAACGACCTCATCCAATAAGGAGGTGCAAACCTCTGTATCGGAAAGAGGGTATTACTCATCCCACCGGGGTGCGTAAAAGTGTTCCGAAGATCCACCTTCTCCGTCGGAGATAGAGGAATCATCATCCCACTTCGGCGCAACCTCGGGCACCGAATCATCCACAATCATAACATCATCAACCGACTCACAAGAACGAGGAATAGCACAATCCGGCAAAAATTGCGGAGGGGCAAGGCTGCTCTCAAAATCAAGCACTGAATGAGCAGGCCCCATCGCAAAATCATTCGCTGACGCCACCCCGTCGATGACCGGAACAATCTCATCGTCCCATATAGGAGTGTCCATGAGTTCCTGCTCCTCTTTTTGTTGGCTAACACCAGAGTGATCATCATCACTCGAGGAAAGCTCGTAAAAAGGGATCGAGGGACCCATAAAAGAGCTGTATGCGGCCAGAGATTCTTCAGTAATCTCAACGGGTAAAGAATGATCAAAGTGCGTTATATCAGTGTATGGGCCAGGCAACACCCTGGTAGGCCTGTCCATAACAGTCTTCCACGAATGGGAGGTTGTTTTGCACATGCCCTCAGAGGGAGAAGGCTTGCACAAACGAGGGCAATCCTTCAATATGTGGCCCAAACCTTGACATAACAAACACCGAATGCAATGCTCGGCATTCATAACAGCAATGGCATCGATGGATCAGTGCAAAGTGTCAAAGATACGACACTCAGCATCAGGATCCATCATGAACAAAAATAATTGCTGAAAAAGTGCTACACAGCTAAAATTAAAAATAGCACGGATCTGCTATCTAAATCAAAAATCAGAAAAGGGTAAAAAGAAATAAGCAAAATAAATATTCTAGTAACAAAAGCAAATAAAAAAATGATATGCACAAATGGAAAAGGGCTTCAATCTATTATCTCCCTCTCCACAAACTTACACGACTGTGTTCCCCGGCAACGGCGCCAAAAACTTGATGCTTAAGATCATGGCAGTGAACCGGTCGTACAAGTAATATAAAATGGGGGTTTTCCCAAGTATCGATCTCACAAGGAACACAGTAAGGTGGAGTTAATTTCGAGGAGGACTTGAGATTGAAGTTCTTAGGTCGGAGCTAACTAAAGGGGGCTTTGATATATGCAGAAACAGAAAATAAAAGGCTATCAACTACTCCTATGCAACGCCGCTATGCGATGCTTCGACAGGCGGGATGGAAGACTAGTCGGGCCGCTATGCACCGAATCACGAGGCGGATGGACGAGAAGGCTAGCAGATAAGGTGGTTAGAATGGCGGAATGAGGGTCGTGAGCACCTCTTCGCTATGCACGCCACTAGCAATTGCTAGTGCGGCAAGGGTGGATGGTGGTGGATGGAATATGGCGCAACTCAAGCAAATAACGAAAACATACAAAATCACATAGACATGATTGTATAAAATTGTTTTACAAACAAAGCATACTTCATCAATTATAAATAAAGTTAATCACCAATATTCAACAAGAAAGCAAGAACAAGTCAAGAGATCGACCGAATCCGAAGCCTTGCTGAGGATTCACGGTTGGAATCGTCGGGTTGTCATTCCGCATCCAAGCTCGGTCCTCAACTGCGTCCGGGGTAGAGAAGGGCTGTCACCACCTTCCAATGGCCCGTCTTCTTCATCTCACGATAGCGGATGAAGTTTGCTAGCTTTCCTTTGCTTGATGGCTATGGTGTCAAACCCTACTTGAAGCTCACAGATGAAGGAGAAGGCCGAGAGGAAGCTCCGGCTCGGATTTGGCGGTGAAAGCTTGCCTGGAGCACCTCCCTAGGGTGGAAGATGAAGGGGAATGGCGGAGAAGGCGAAAAACGGCGGAGAAATGTCGAGCTCCGGATCCTCTATCGAATTAGGGCGAGACCTGCACTATTTATACAAAGCAGAAATGAACAATGTGCACGATCACAGGCGCACAACCAGTGGTCGTGCGGATTATGTCCGGTGCTCGTGCGCACTGGCATGGAAGATCAGGAAGAAGAACTTGGATAACGTGCACGAGTAGTGCCGCATGACCAGTGGTCGTGCGCACTAAGTCCAATGATCGTGCGATTACCCCAGACAGGACTCTAGAAAAGAGGAATCAATACACACGATCAGTGGCGCACGACCGGACATCGTGCGCATTATGTCCAGTGGTCGTGCACTTACCCCAGGCTGATTCAGGAAAACGTAGAGTAGTGCGCACGATCAGGGGCGCACGACCAGTGGTCATGCGCATTATATCCCATGATCGTGCGCAGTATTCCTGTTTCACAACCATCCCAGAACACGCACACGACCCATGTACCGATAGGAAAAACAAATCACTAATCTGTGTAGACATTCCAGACAATCACAAAAGGGAGTACAAACTATAAAAATAACAAAATACACAACCACGGGCATAAATGTGCACTTCATATGGAAATAAATATTAGATGAAATAGGAACGATAAAGAACTAAAAGTGAAGTGCAACCGCGTGAAAACTAGCCCAGATGAGTCCGAAAATAGGTATATAAAGTGTACTCATCAAGCTTGTCCTTAGATCCTGCAATAAGAAAGAAAACAAGCAACACAACAAACACAAAGATTTATAATGGTTCCCCAATTGGGTACATCCACTTTCCCTCCCACCTATCCAACTGATTTGTTGGAGCAGGCACAAACTCCACCAATATGCTCCTCAGAGCTTACACCTCAGGCCCTCAGCCTATTATATAGACTCTTCACAGAATCTAAACTCAGAACTACAAGGGTTCCTACCTCTAAGCTCAACAGAGCTCCTACAGCTCAGTGATCCACTGATCACCTAACTCAGCCTTATTTCTAAGGCCTACAACTCAGGCTCTTCAGCCCTACAGCTTCAGGCACACAATCCTACTCTCAGAGTGCTGCAACACTCCTATAACTCAGTACCCTTCGAGGTACTTACAGCTCAGCCTCTTGCAAAGCCTACAACTCAGTGACACACTTGTCTCCTAAAGCTTAGTGATTCTCCAGTCACCTACCTCAGGTATAAGGCCCTACACTCTGGCTGGGAGGATAGCCTACCTCAGATCCACACTTAGATCTTACCTTAGAGAGCAACACTCTCCTACCTCAGGCAATTAAGCCCTATATTTCAGATGCACACTTGGATCCTACCTCAGTACCCCAACAGGGCACCTACCTCAGTGACTAATTAGTCACCTACCTCAGTCACAAAGTGACCTACACTCAGATTTCAGATAAACGGAATCCTACAGGAAGAGAATACATAATGATTTAATAAAAATAAAGCAATTGACTCAAAGATAATTCTCTAAGTCTATCTTGCTGGACTGACCCGATATCAGTCCAGCACACTTACTGTAGAAGGAATTAATCCTCTTTTACCGCTAACTCTTCTATGATGCACAGATGAGCTGCTACTAGCTTGCTGAATGGATGAATCAGCTTATCTATTCTAGAAAGAACTATCTTGCTGAGCTTGAAGAGCTTCCGCTATCTTCCTTTGCCCTTCATCCTATCTCTGCTGGACTTTAGCTTTCAAGCTTGGTGGAGAAGAAGTTGTCTAGCGGGCTCTTGATTTATTTTTGTATTTTCTGCAATTGTTCCTTTTTTCGATCGATCTATTTCATTGCCCTAATCCTTTTTTCCTTTTTATATGCATTGATTTGAATCAACGACACACTTGTATGTGGGCCCAGCCAAGGTTTAGTGAGCCCCACCTTCTTCAGAAAAGGACAAGGCAACTTTCAGCGCCACTACAGCCTTCTCACAATGGCTATATGTAAGTTGACTTTGATGACGTTAGTAATGGTCATCACCATCTCGACTTAGAAAATATTCCATAAATCCATGAAGCATTGAGTGATGTTAAGTCACTCAACGCCATCTGTGTTGGCACTCAGCTCCTCTGGACTTGTGAATTTTCTCTGGAATTTATCTCAGCGGTTCTGTCTCAGCAGTCTCATCGGTTTCTTCTTAATAGCTGTGACAGGCCTTTATCTCAATGCTTTCTTCTTATAAGCTGAGATAAGTTTCTATCTCAGCGGTATCTTCACAGCGGTCTCAACGGTTTTTGCTACACAGCTAAGAGTATCTTCTATCTCAGCAGTTTTCCTCTTAACTATCTCAGCACTTCTTCTTCATTAGAAGCGTTGAGTGAACCTGCTTCACTCAATGCGTCTGGACTTAGAGAAATTCAGCTAGTTTTCTCTCAGTGGTTCCTTCTTCATTAGAAGCGTTGAGTGAACCTGCATCACTCAGCTCTACTGGACTTAGAGAAATCCAACTAGTTTTGTCTCAGCGATTAAGACCTATCGTATGCCTAAACGCTGGTGCACTAAGCGGAGCTCCTGCGTACTTTTACCTCCTAGCGCAATGGACTTTATTTGGCCAAGTGCTAGATCACACTTGCCGAGTCAATGTATGGGCATCGGTGCATCGACCCTCCAATACCGTAGACCCACCACCTTATACCTTATGCACATGCAACCTTATGTATCAGCTACCGAGCCAAAGCTCCCCGGACCATCCCGTCCATCATAAACAACAACCGAGCCAAAGCTCGTCGGGCCAACCTGCCCATCACAGACAAGAACTGAGAGAAAGCTCGTCGGGCCAACCTGCCCACCACCAAATCCTCTGAGCCTATAGCCCGAGTGACCCAACCTACCACCCCGAGACATCATGGTGAGTGAAGTTGAAACCCTAGTTTTACTAGTTACTCTTGCATTCCAATTTTGCCTACAGTTTAGGTTTAGCCCAGGACTGCCCAAGGTATTCCCCGTGAAGAGCTCTCGAAGGCACTAGGAACTACGATGGGATTACGCCCAAAGATCCCTTTCGCAAGGCACTTACTATTATTGGTTGCTATAAAAATTCCCAAACACTTACTTGTTTTAGCGGATCTAACCCTAAAGTATTTGACACTTCCTTCCTACAGGAAAGGCGATCTTTCGTCGATCCCGAGCACCTCCTAACACTAGCCAAACCAACATTCTACTCATCCTAACTTCCAATGATGAACTCATTTTTATTTATACAAACTAACAAATAGTTATCCCAAACTCATGTGCCCAAATTCATATTCCAACCTAAATTCTGCAATTTTACTAGATGCAGACCAAGTTAAGTTATATGACATGTAAAGTGCGAGGTACACCAAATAATCACTCAATACTCCTATAATAATTATTGGGGGGATATTATGACATTTGTGGCCTAAATCCAGAAATTCACAATTTTCCTAATTATCTGGTAATTTATTTAATTAATCTGGTAAATCAAAAACCCATGTTTGAACATGAAGTGCCCATTTGAGAGAAGCAAATGCTCTACCAAATTTATGATAAAGTCAAGATGATTATTTAATACAGAATCCCAAGTATCCCAATTTTTCAAAAAGGTAAGCCTCTGAATCAAATTTTTGAATGCAACCTATTTTTATCAATTTAAGAGGCAAGTGTAGCAAAAATATTTCCAAAAATTCTGAGAAAATTAAAGAATGATTGTAAGGACATATAAATGCTCTAAGTAAAGTTTCATAATTTATTATAAAGTAATGAGCTCTAAATAAATTATTGAATAATTTCCAAGTTATTGAGTTTGTGAAGTAGGTACTGCAAATATGTATTTAAAAATTCTCATAAAATTCATACATTGGCATTAAGGTCTAAAACTCCCTCTGCCTAATTTTCATTACTTTCCAATATGCAGTGGGATCATAATAACCAAATGATTAATTAGGGCAATCCCATGAGTTACAAAGGAAGTGCTAAGATTATTTATCCAAAATTCCCAATTAAATTACCAGAGGTTCATACTACAACTATGACCACACTACCCAAATTTCATTATTGTTCAATGAGTTTTACTAACCTATTTTAGCATCATAGGATTTGTGCCCTAAACTAAGGTTAGGATTTTTAGGTACCTACCCTTTCCCAAATCTACCAATACTTTTACCAGAGGGCTTTAGTTACCCTAGTACCCTCGCTATAAAATTTCAAGTTCATTCAAGGTCTTTTGGCCTTATGCCCTTCACAAGGCACAAAAGCCCTTCCTTAGGGTTTGGTCTTAGATCATAGGGCAAATCTATTCCAATCTACCCCATCTTCCATGGGGAGGTGCTAAAAGTCATGCCAAGCTAGTGGCCCCAATTTCAACCTCTGTTGAGGTGATTTGGCTGCTCAAAAGCCAAAGTGCACTTTTTGACCAAAATACCCTTATTATGGCAAGCCTAGGGTTTGCATGATTTCAATTCAAACTATCTCCAAATGAGATGAAATTTTAACCAAGGCCTTACGATTACCCCAAGCACCACTCACCAAAATTTGGGTGAGTTTGGAGGTGATTTGGACCCTAAATTAATTTACCCTAGTGAAATTAAATAATTTCCAAAACTATAGAAAACTTTACCCCAAAAATTCTCATTTTTGGGCACGACCTAGATATTCCTAGGGTGCCTCCCTGTCCTAATTTCAAGCCATTTGGACTAGAGATGAAGTGTGGGCACCCATTTTAATTTCTGTCTAGCCCTAGGTATATACCCCACCAAAATGAGTGCCCTTGTCAAACAAGGCACCCATATTGGTTCAAACCAATTTTCAATTAAAGTAGACCTATAGGGCTAGAAATCATGTGTTCAACATTTTCTCTGTAGTAGCATTTAGGTATTTTTAATAATTAAAAACATTAAATCAATAAAGAGTGACAGAAATGAAATAAACATTTCATAGCCTATAGTTTAATATCAGAGCCAGCGCGAATCTTGGCGCAGATCGGATGGTGCCGGGTTATCTTCAACCTCCAGCCAATGGTCCTGATTCAACGCACATGTAGCCATTTCCAACCGCTGCCACCGGCCATCCGGCCACCTCCCCGGTCGGTCACCGCCACCACCACCTCCGTTGAGGTGGTGGCTGTCGCCAGGTGGCGGCACAGCTGCCGGAGCGCCTTTTTTTGGCGATCCCGACAAGGTGAAAAACATGGAAAACCAAGAATTTTTCAACTTGGATCAGGCTCAACTGAGCCCGAATCCCTTTCTAAATGAATCCTACGATCTACCCATGGATGAAGGAGAAGGGGAGGACCTGTGTGGGTGGCTGAAGCCTTGCCGATCGCCGAATTGTCATGGTGGTGGTTGTGGTGGTCGGATTTCTGCAACTGCACAGTGGACTTCCTTTGCTCCTTCAGGTAATGTGTGGAACTGAATCCCTGGAGTCCAGTGGAGCTTTTAAGGAGGAGAGTTGGGGTTTTGGGTGGGTGTAAACTGCCATGGCCATTAATGGCCCCTTAAGAGGATTTCGACCATGGTGGGTGGGGGATGAAGCATGGCTCAAACCAGTAAAAGAACATCTAGTTGAAATGGGACTGCACTCCCCTTGTCCTAGTGAATTGAATGGGGGGTTGGGGAAGGGGAAGGATGAGCCCCAAAGTCTTTCCTCATTACTCTCCTTCCTTTCTCATTCTTTCATTTGGAGATTTTCTCTCTCCTACTCACCAAGCCTAAAATTTGACTTCTACCTAGCCTAAATATAGCCCACATGTTCATTTCATCCACCAATACAAGGTTAGCCCATGTAAATTGGGCTTGAGCTTGAGTTAGCCCATTTGGGCTACCTTGACCTAAACCTTGACTAGGGTTGACCTGTGTCAATTTCGTCTTTGAGGTTGCAACTAATGGGTCTTTGGTGACCCATTGGCCTCCCCTAATTTCTAGGTAGGGTTGACTTGGCACTTTGGAGGTCACTTGACCCTTAATCATGACACTTTGACCACTTTAGGGCTAAAGTTGACTTGGGTCAACTTAGCCTTTTTGGTTGACCCCATGGGTCCTTGGTGACCCATTGGCCTCTCTCTAGGGTTAGGAACGTATGTGTGGGGTCCACTTGTCTAAGGGAAATTCAATTGGCCCTGTGCAGGTCTGTTTGACCCATTTAGGGTTAGGGTTGACTTGGGTCAACTTAGCCTCTTGGGTGGACCCCAGTGGGTCCTTAGTGACCTTATGGACTACCCAAGGTGTTATGGGTGTTGTGGTGGGGTCATGGAGTCAATTTGAAGCCCAAATGTCAAACCCTAGGTCTGGTTATGAGGTTGTGATATAGGCAGACCAAGGTGACTTTCACCTTGGCATAATTCATGTTGTCCATTGAGCTTCTAATGGTTTTGTCATGACCTAGTCATGATAAAACAAAACCCTATGGGTCTAGTTGTTTGAGGGATGTTACATTGAGTACTCTACTCCAGTTGCATTGATCAGAAGTCATCATGGTACTGAGTTTGAGTGTCTTCTTATGCAAGAGTTCTGTGAGAAGGAAGGTATCGGGCACTGCTTCTCAGCTCCTAGAAAACCCTCAATAAAATGGGGTTGCTGAAAGGAAAAATAGAACCAAAATTGAATCAGCAGGCACATTGTGTGCAGATGCTCATTTGCCCCTATCCTTTTGGGCAGAGGATGTGAGCACAATAAATTATGTACTTAATAGAAGTATTATACACAAACTTAAGAATAAGACTCCTTATGAGGTACTTAAAAGAAAGAAACCTAAAGTAGATTATTTTAAAATTTTTGGTTGCTTATGTTACATACACAACAATAATAAGAAACACATTAGAAAATTTGAGGCCAAGGCTGAAATGGGAATTTTTTGTGGATATTCCCAAGTAAGCAAGGCTTATAGGGTCTTTCATAAATCCACCATGAAAATTGAAGAATCCCTACATATTTATTTTGATGAAACTAATATGTTTTAGCAGGAGAAGATTCCTTCTACCAATAATTCTTTGCAGGAACCAAACTTGTGTGAGAAGTTAAATGAACTGACCCTCACCAATGAGGCAGTTGGCCATCCTTTTCCACACATTGCTGAAGAAAGTGAAGATAAAGAAACTATAACCAGTGAAGAACCATCAACAGCTAACTTAATTCCACAAGAGGAATTTATTCCCCAAACTACTGAACAACCAACTCCTCCTACTAAATTTGTCAAACTTAGAGATCACCCTGTATGTCAAGTGATTGGAGACATTTCAGTTGGTTTGCAGACAAGGCATCAACTCAACCAAGACTTGATGCATGGCTGCTTCATATCTCAAATTGAGTCCCAATCCATTAAAGATGCAGAGCAAGATCCCCACTAGATTGTTGCAATACAAGAGGAGCTCAACCAATTTGAGAGATGCAGAGTATGGGATTTAGTTCCAAGACCCAAAGACTACCCAGTCATTTGAACTAAATGGGTATATATGAACAAGCTTGATGCCTAAGGTGTCATAATAAGGAAAAACGCAAGCCTGGTAGCTCAAGGCTATAGGAAAGAGGAAGGTATTGATTATGACCAGACTTTTGCGCCTGTTACAATGTTTGAAGCAATCAGAATTTTCATTACATATGCTGCCTACAAGATATTCAAGGTTTATCAAATGGATGTTAAGAGTGCATTTCTGAATGGAGAACTTAAAGAAGAGGTTTATGTTGAACAACCTCGAGGTTTTATCTCTCCTACCTATCCCTCTTATGTTTTTAAACTGCATAAAGCTCTCTATGGTCTAAAGTAACATCCAAGAGCTTGGTATAAAACCTTAGCAAGCTTTATTTTAGAGCATAAATTTTCTAGAGGCATTGTAGATAGGACATTATTCACTAGACACCGTAATGATCAAATTTTGTTAGTATAAATTTTTTTAGATGATATTATATTTGGGTCTACAGATTCCAAACTATGCAAGACATTCTCTGACCTCATGCATTCAAAGTTTGAAATGAGTAGCATGGATGAGCTCTCCTACTTCCATGGTATCCAAGTGAAGTAGCTACCTGAGGGCATCTTCATTTCCCAGGCTAAGTATGCTAAGGAGCTTATCAAAAAGTTTGGGATGGCTGATGCCTCAGTAAAGAAAACACTCATGGCCACTAATGTTGTAATTGACTCTAATGAACATGGAAAGCCTGTTGATCAGAAACTATATATGGGCATTGTTGGTTTCCTGTTATATCTTACAATAAGCAGACCAGATATAATGTTTGCTACATGTCTTTGTGCTAGGTTCCAAGTGAACCCTAAAGAATCTCACATTACTTTCTTAAAAAGGATTTTAAGATATATAAAGAATTGTCCTTGTCTAGGACTCTGGTATCCAACTGAGTTAGAGCTTGAGTTAACTGGATACTCAGATGCTGAATTTGTTGGATATAGAGTGGACTGGAAAAGTACCTCAGAGACATGCCAGTTCCTTGGTATGAGATTAATGTCTTGGTTTTGCAAGAAACAGTCATCTCTATCTACCTCAACTGCTGAAGCAAAATATATTGCAGCCGGCAGTTGCTGTTCTCAAATACTGTGGATTTAGAACAAGCTCCTAGATTATGGGTTCAACTTAAATAATTTAACTCCACTTTGTAACAACATAAGTGCAATTTCCATTGCACAAAATCCAATTCATCACAGTAGAACTAGTCATATAGACATTAGGCACCATCTCATTAGAGAGTGTGTGGACAAAAATAAAATTAAGCTTGTCTACATCTACACTGATTTGCAAAGAGCAGATATCTTCACCAAACCCTTGGATGAGAGGATCCATCTGTTCTTTATAAATCAGCTTGGCATGATCAATGGAGAATTCTTAATTTAATTTCTGTCTGTGGTCGATGAATTTTTCAAAGTTCGTCGAACGGAGATCGACGAACTATGAAGAGTTCTAGAGAAATTCATCGAACGAAGATCGACGAACTCTCTGTGAGTGAAGTTCTTTCGTCGAACGGAGATCGACGAATTTAATTTAGAAAACTTTCGTCGAACTGAGCTCGACGAAATGTTTTCACTTCTTCTGACTGAGATCGACAAACTCTTTTGTCTATAAAATATTTCGTCGAACTGAGATCGAAGAATTTTATTTATTTCATTGGATGGAGACTACCACTTCATATTCTGAAAACCATATATCTATGTTTTATTCGAGCTCTGTCCCGCGCTTTCTTTTCCTTTGCACTTGATCTTTGTATTTCCTGTGCAGGTGAAAACAATGGCGATTCCGGCAAACATTCTTTCTGCAATGAAGTTTGACATGGGATTTGATATTGACTTCGAATCTTTCCGGCATTCTGACCCGATTTTTGTGGAAATTCTGAAATTGTTTGAAGAGCAGAATCTACAAAACTTCATGACTCGTAGAATAAAGATAGCAATGACTGAAGTTAAGGAATTGTTATTTACATCTACAACATCAGAGGAAGATACTATGACGGGAATAATATCTGGTAACACAATTTCTCTTTCCCGCGCCATTTTAATTGAGATTTTTGTCTTGCTGAATGGTACTGAAGAATTAGAGATGGATAATGTTGAATATGAGAACATGTTGATTAAGATGGGTCACTCTGGAGAAAACCCAAACAAATTGTTAAAGAAAAACTTATCCGCTGAATATAAGTTTCTGGCCGATGTTGTCGGTAAAGTGTTATTAGGAAAACACACCGCACACGATGACATCACCAGGGACCAATTCTTGGTGATGGGTGCTCTGGTTGAGAAGAGAGCAGTAAACTGTGGTAAACTGCTATTTGATTTAATCAAGAAGAAAAACAATAAGAATGAAGTGTGCTTTGGACGGATTCTGGGAATCGTCCTTCATGAAAAGGCTCCTGAACATCTGGTCTCCACGATAGTGTTCATAAATGCCTCCAAAAGGCTTACATCTGCCCTGTTCGGCAGATGCGAGAGGAAAATCACCAAGCCATCCAAGGCTTCATCCTCCACCAGGACTTCTGAGAGCACCAGTGCTGTTCTAGCCACTCCACCACCTCCAGAAGATGTCCTCCCTTCCACCCACATTTCTTCACCACAACCACAACAACAACCATCTTCTTCTCCAACATATACTCCTCAACCTCAACAACAACAACATCATCAATCCTCACCAATCCAATCTCCAGTTCATACTTCACCAACTCACCAACACCATCAATCCACACCAGCATCAACACTAATTCCATCTCCTGAGCACATCACTCCACCTCAATGTCCACTTCCAGCTCATTTAAATGACATACACCCTGACACATTTATGTCATCCCACACTTTCAATCTACTATATCCTCCAACATACCTATTTCATCCCCCACAACCTCAGTCCAACCTTCTACTATTGCCAGTCCCTCTATTCCTATCCCTCCACTCACTCAAACTGACATTCCCTCTACTGCTACAGACTCCACACATACAGATCCTTCCAGTCTCTTCTATGCATGTTCCAATTGTGGACATCACACTCCTTACTCCTCCACTGCTCCAGAATCCCTCTACCTCGATTTTTCTGATATAGCTAAAGACCTTCTAGCATTCATTTCTCCCACCCTTAATAAACTTCTCACTGATGTTATAGCTACACTTTCTGCTTCCATCCAATCTCTTTCTTCAAAAATTGCTGCTTTGTCCCCTGTCCCTTCTTCGGGGGGACTGGCTTCAGGACCCCCTGAAACCAGTCAGGGGGAGAAGCTCTGTGATGAAGAAGCTCTATTTTTGATAGAAGTAGAAGCAGCAGCAGAAGCAGCAGCAGATTCTGTGATGTCAGATTCCTCAAAAGAAGCAGCAGTTCCAGCTGAAATAATTGAGTTATATACTGATTCTGATACAAATATGGATCATATAGTTATACCAAAAATAAAGACTGTTGGTGATTATCTTATAAATCCCACAGTTAATTTAATTCTTTACTAGATTCTTTCAGTTTTGTCTACAGAGATTTCCTCCCTAGTTCTTCTCATCAGCCTTCTTTGGCTATAATTCCATATACCTCACCAATAAGCCCCACAGTTGCCAAGCAACTTAAGGCCAGTTTTGCAGTTACTGAGATTCCAACAGTATCAGCTCCCAAGGATATTTCTTCTCCAGAGGCTGTCTCAGCTCCCATATATAAGATGGATGATAGTCCTCTCGTAGAATTAGATGAAATTATGATGGCAGATATTAAGGAAGAAAATAAGTTAATGTCTAAAAAAGTTGCTGAAACAGTTGCTCCAGAAATTACAGTTGCAGAACCTCTAGTGCAGCCCCAGGCTAAAAAGCAATAATCAAAAGATCTTCTAAAGGCATTGGATGATTTATATGATGATCCTCAGGGATCTTCTGATGAAGATGAGGATGATGATTCTGATGATGATGATAGCTCTGCTGCCAAAAAGAAAGTCTCTAAGAATAGAAAGGTTGTTCCCATTGCTGCTCCCAAACCAATCCCTACTCATGATATACCATATTATATCTTACATAAGATCACTCCATATCCTGGGATGCCAGCATGGATGTGGCTTTCAAAGAATGAACAAAAAGCCAGAAAGAAAAGCAGGAGGTACTCTCCTCCTCCCCCTCCTAGGAACTGGAGAGGTCCTCCTCCTCCTCCACTTGCTGTTGGTGCTTCAGGAAGCAGTTCTCAGAGGTCTACCTCCTATGCTCAAACCTATCAAAGACATCAAGGTATATCCTCAAGATATCAAGAAAGCAGTCAGCAAAGGTATTCTAGCAGATAGCAACATCAACAACAGCAACAATGTCAACATCAACATCAACATCAACATCAGCAACAACAACAACAATCTTGTAAAACTGAGAAAGCTGAAAGCCCAAAAAGGCCAGAATCTCCACATATTCCATTTGTGGTTCCTGAAACTGAAAACACTTCAAGAATGGCCAGATTCCAGGAGCTTGTTGGATTATCAATGATCAATAAAGCTAAAGCAGAAGGGAAAGATCCATCTCAATACTCAAGAATGTCAACATACAGAAAGGAAGAATTGAAAAGGTATGATAAGGCCAATAAATTCTTTAATGTTGATGGTTACATGAATCTACATCCAGAGGCTGTAGTTCTCAGAGCCACCTCTCTTAATATAATTGGAGCTGCTGACATGACTATGTCCAAGAGAGAAAGCTAATCCTAATAGAGAAATCAAATTTACACAGCTCTCTGAGAAAGACAAAGATGACAAGCAAAAGAAGAAGAAGAAATGATATTTTTTGTTTAGTTGTTTTTGTCATAACTTTATATATTTATTGTCACAAAGCTACTACTGATTGTAAATATCTGCTGAATGTTTTAATTTTTTTGCAATGTATATTTTTCTTGCTTTGTGAATGTTTTTTTCTTTTTATATTACTAGTGACCTCACCCAAATAGGGGGAGATTGTTGGATCCCTAGTTGGATTTTGGCTAGGTTCATTAATTAGGATGTCTGACCCACCATGTATAGCCAGGGTCATGTCTTTGAGTCCTTGAAATTTAGGCTAAGTCATCAGGTTCAACCATACATGGTCTAGCCAATAGAAGACTTCAGAATACTCAAGACTTAGAAGAAAATCAAGTTCAGAAAGTGAGTTCGACGATCGTCGAACTCAACTCGACAAAAGTCGTGCTCCGCTCGACGAACTCAGAGTTTGTTCTCTGAGTTGAGCTCAACGATATTCGAGCTCAGGTCGACGAATTCTGGAAGATCAACTTCAACACATTATGTCCAGAATACTTTCTCTGAACTCAAGTCGACGAATATAGATTATCATCTCGAAGAACTTGGATCATAGAATTGGCAAGTTATTCATAAAATGCAGTTAGCTAAGCTCAGGTCGACGAACTTGGTTATTAGGTCGACGAACATGGTTATTAGGTCGACGAACAAGCTTTCTCTGGTCGAAAAATAGGATTTCTCTGGTCGACGAATTCTGTGCAGTTCCAGACTTAGAATTCTCCCTCTTTTCTGTCCTATTCCATATATTATCTAGCAATATTTTCCTTAGTAATTAATGCATATATTCTCTGAATATAGCCATTATTTGGCTGCATTAATTTTGATCATCATCTGGTTAAATACTTGCTTAATTAATTGGGACAGTTGGGGAAATTTATTAATGAAAATATTCTCTCCAGTCGTATTTCATTCTCCAGGAAATCATCATTCAATGCAATGGAATTCAAAATTCAAAGAAGGATTTGACTGATGATATAAAAGAGATTTTCTCTTTTCTGAAGAATACACTTGACAAGGCATACAAACACAGACAATATCTACAACAAAATATTCAAAATCTTCTCTGCAAGAAAACAACATGTTTTCACCTTTACCTTACTGAAGAAGAAGAAGAAGAACAACAAACACAAATCAAGATTCTTCTTCAACATCCACTCCAGGATCTTTCAAGGACAACATATTCAAATCAGTCAGAAGTTCCTGGATCATATTCAAATCAACACTGAAGACCTACTACACCCTGTACAAGACTCCAAGTGATATTGAAAGAGTTCTTGATAATAGCAAATCCACTAAGTCTTTTCAGTTGTTTGAGAAAGAGAAGACACCATCAATATCTCTCCCTCATCTGTATAAATGGTTGTTTAACTCCCTTCAAAAGTTTATTTGGTTTTTGGGCACCTGATCAAAAGGTCAAATGTGGCAGTCACCTGATCAAAACTTGCTAGTGTATTCCTACCAGGGTGGTAGAAGAGTGGATGTACCCAGGTTGAGGAACCACTACAAAATTTTTTGTGTTGTCTGGTTGCCCTTTTATTTTGTTGTTGCTTTGTCTGTGATAGGCTAGTTGTGCTGTGATATAATTATATGCTGTGTTAGATTAGTTTATCTTAGACAATTTAATCTTACAGTTAATATTGGAATCTATTATTCATTACTTTGATAGTTTTAAAAATAGCCATTATATTTTAGATTACTCTATTCACCCCCCCCCCCCCCCCCCTCTAGAGTAACTCAGATCTACCCCTTCTTTCACACCTCCTGAGGATTCCTCTCCTACGCCAAGTCCAGTGCAAACACCTGCTCCCGAGCAGGCCCGGGGTTCCTTCCTTGTGAAGCTGCCGGAGGAAGGGCAGGGAGAGCATACCCACATAGCTGTGAGTGGTTACGTCAAATATGGCCCGGTTGGTTGCATTTGAAGCAGACTAGCTCGTGTTGCTCCCTAGGCTGTAGGTATTGTGGTTGCGGTGGAGGTATTGCTGGCTGCGGTGTCGGGCGCTCCATTACAAAGTTCTGACGGAAGCGACCTCTGCCTCTATTGTTTCCTCTTCCCCTGTTATCCTGCCTCCTTATATAATTGGGGCCAGCCTCCATTATTCCCTCAGCGGGTCTCTTATTACTCGCCAAATGATCTGCATCCAACCTTTTTGTTATGTCGATGATCTCAGCAAGGCTCGAGTCTACTATAACCAAAAGGGCTTGCCTTTGGGGATCCCGCAAGCCTTTGTAGAATCATTTAGCATAACTTGATAATCTAACTTGTAGGAGTCAGCAAACCTTTGCCTAATGGTGAAACTCCCTCTAGTATTCTGTAACCAACTTGGATCCCTGCTTCAGCTGCACGAATCTTTCCTCGAGTTCATCTCTAGCGATCAATGATATTAAATGATCCAAAAAGGCTCTAGAGAACTCCGTCCAACTGATCTCCATATAAACTCAGCCCTGGAAGGAGGAACCCATTAGGGAAATCCACCATCTATTGGCATGTAGTTCCAGGATAGAAAGTACTAACGTAGCAACCATGTTGGTTGGGCAACAGATTCCTGCCAACATCTCCCTTACTATGTCGAGGCATTCTTCTGTATGTACGGCTGACTCTGTCTCGAGGTAGGCGGGAGGGGAGAGAGCCCAAAAAGTGCTCAACTAGTTTGAGCCCGGAGCCTGTTACTGCACTGGGGCCTGTTGAGTCCTAAAGGCATCCAGAATAGCTCTGAGTGTCTGTCCCAAATCTGATTGCTGGAACTGAGTGGGTACGGGAGGGGAAGGAGTGACCCCCACTAGTTCAACGTGCACTGGGATCTACACGTAAGGTACAAATATAAGGTCAGGTTGGCTAATCGTAAGGTCAAAATTGGACATACTCAGTGTGAATTACATATGGGCACACCACAGCTTCTGCTAAGTCAGGTTTTTCGCAAACTGACTAATCGAATGGGGTGGCTCCATTATTGAATTACTTCTTTAGTTCAGGATTAGAGCAAGCTGATACCATTTGTAAGACCACGCCTCCCGAAACACAAAATATGGCACGAGGGGAGTCTTATGCCCAGAACAGCCACCTTGCGATAACGTTAGCGCATAGGCTAACTTGTAATACAAGATGCCTATCCTGCCGACTAATCATATCATCCATGCCAACCATACATAAAGAATATAAAAACAGAAGTCAAAAACACACTAATATATAAGTCCAAGACTACAATAGAAATAAGAAGCAACCAAGCCTTTTAATATGTCATAGTATATGTCGAAAGGCTACAAAGAGTCTCTCTACAAAACACTCACATCAGTCACTGATGACAATGACGGTACTGTCACATCAGTCCCTATTGCCCTGGCCTGACTGTCCTTCTGCATAACCTACTGCTGCACTATCTAGGGTGTTTCCTCCTAAAAATGAAGATGTAGCATCCGCTAGTCATAAGACTAAGTGGCTATCACATCTGCTCCCCTGGCGACTCCTCAACACAGGTCAGAGAAAATTTCAAGTACAATATATATATATATATATGAAGGAGCGGTATTATAAATAGGTGGTATAGGAGTGGACAATATCAGAGCATATCAGTAAAATAATAAGTGAGTAAACATACTACTCTAGCAGTTCTATCATCTACAATAGTATAAAGTATTGAACTACAACAAAAAGTAACTCAACTTATATGATTGCACACACAGTCATATAAGTTGAGGATCAGCTCAACAATAAAGTAACTCATCGTATAAGAGTGCCCATAGAAACTTATATGATATGGATCTTGTGTATGCAATGTAATGTAATGATATGAATGCATTGCAATGACTCACTCATGATCATGCACATACAACTGCTATGTTTACATAGACTTGTAGTTCCCACATTTTGAGCATGTAGCTAACCTCTCAGGCGTCAACCGTCGTGGCCAGACGGTGAAAGTGGAGCGGGCTTCTCCACTACTAGGCGGGCAACCACACTAACAATCCTAGGCCTCCCTACGGCTCAACGTTAAGAACACAACAGTGGAGCTCACATGCGTACTATGGCTTAGAGGGATCTTGGGTAGCTGTGCACCAAGAACATCACCCAAACTGGCCTATCATCGTGGCATGGAAGGTGCCTCTGTGAACATATCACCAAAGGACTAAGGCAAACCTTCCACTAGTACGGAGGGTGCTTCAGGAAGTAAGAACATAAGGGAAAGGCCGAACTACACAAGACTATCCATGGACTCCCATTGGTGTGATGACTGGCGAGCCCGTAGACCTACCACACTATCCTTAACCCAGGATTAGGAAACCGCATGTCGACTCACACCGAATGCAATTTGACATCAACGTAGTACAGAGGGAGCCTAAGGGAATGTATCACCAAAGGTCCAAGCCCCACCGTCTGTAACACCCTAAATCCCAAGTTTGTGTTCAGGCTGGGCAATACGGCCTGGGATACGGGCATGTCCCAGGCTGTGTCCTGCTTTGTGTGGTTGAGCAGCCTGTCGAGTGCTCGACGAAATGAACTCGACGAGTTCTTGAGAGGGAACACGCCCTAAGAAACAGACATGTCTGAGGGCGTGTCCTCCTCTGGTTCGTCGAGCTCCACTCGATTAAATGTTCTCGACGATCCTTGAGTGGGGAATACGGCCTGTGACACGGGCGTGTCACATATGACACGGACATGTCACATGGCTGTGTCTTTCTCTGGAAGTGGCCAAGTCATTGAGGCCTTGTAAATACGGGCAGGACGCGGGTGTGTCTCTGGGCACATGGCCTGTGACACGAGCGTGTTACATGGTCGTGTCCTGTTTGGGTTGAATTAAGTGTGTGTCACCTGATTTACACGACCTCAGATACGGATGTGTCTGAAGGTGTGTTAGAGCAAACGGCCTGGGACACGGGCGTGTCACATGGCCTTGTCCTTCTCTTGTTAAGTCAGTTGTGAGCCGCTTAAGTTACAAGACCTATGACACAGACGTGTCACAGGCCGTGTCAGCCAAAAAATAGACCTTTGTGGAAAATTTGTAGCCGTCCATTTCCTTCATCTGGGATCTAATGGCACAGGCTGCTCCCTGCTGCTTTAAGGCCGAGAATGAGAAGAGAATCCTCATTTGAACCTGGGCCATTCACTTTCTAAGAGAGCTAGAGAGAAGGGAGAGCATGGAGGAGGAGGAGAAAAGGAGCCGGCCACTGGTGGAGCTGCAGAGTTCCGAAGTGAGATCTCAGGCCAGATTTGTTGAGGCAAAGCCGCTACAGTGCTTTCCAATAGGCTAGAAGTCCATGGCTCCAAAGAGGTCATCAAGGGTAACAATCTTCCTTCTTGGACATGTGAAGTCCTTCTTTTTGGAATGTGCATGGATCTCCCCCACCAGAGGGTGGATTGCGAAGGGATTTCCTTGCATTGATTCTTGGAATCCCCAATAGTCTTGCATTTAGATCCAGAAATGTGTAGTACGAAATAGGCATGCTGTGTGAAGCCCATCTAGACAGGTTGGTCTGGATTGGTGATGTTTCATTTGCACACCGGAGAAGACTAGCTGGATAAATGTGTAGTTTGTGGAGTCGAGGGCTGAACCTGTGAAGGGCAGTAGCAGGAAGTACTGGAGTGGTAGTCCAGGAAAATACCCTTGTGATTCTTTTGTTATATACAATGGTAAGACAAGTTTTCTGGCACTACAAGATGTTGCAGGGTTTGAGCAGAGTTGGGTGCATAAAGTGACTTCTGCGGAACCCGCTAGGTGATCGTGAGAGACGATAACATGAACTCCTCTTGTTGATTGTGAAGCCAGTCCCGTGGTGGACACTGCGGCTATTATGAAGCCAGTCCCGTGGTGGACATTGTGGCTATTGTGAAGCCAGTCCCTTGGTGGACATTGTGGCTATTGTGAAGCCAATCCTTGCTGGACATTGTGGCTATTGTGATCTTGATGGTCTCTCGAAGGCCTCGTGCCGAACAGTAAAGGTGAAACCGACCCACGCCTTAGATTTGGCCTCTAGTACGTTGGTATTCGTAGATGGCAAGGCGAATTGAGAAAAGTGTGGTGGCTGATCCGTACCTGCGTTTTGTCCATCCTACCTGAAGACCTGAAAGTACGGTCAGTTGGAGCGCATAATGAGAGTCTTAGGCCTACGCCGGAAAGACTAAATGCTCAATTTTATCGTCGGGTGTTGGACCTGGATCGGTGGTGGGACCCTGGTTCTCTGATACACTAAGAATGTGCCCTGAGTACACGGATCGTCGTGCCGCGTGGCTGACAGTTGTGATGAATTGTTTGTGTGTGATAACATAATGCATGATATATATATCTGCCTATGAATTACTATGCCTGCAGGGAAGGAATACCACTGCCCCGGGAAAGGGGTAGTGTCGTTATAAATTGGTCAGCTGAATGCTGATCGTTGCTTTGTTTGACACCGTTTGGAGAGTTGTCCTTGTGCAGGTGCTAGAGAGCCGAGTGGGACACGTGCTGAAGTCCCTACTGTTGTTGCTGTTGCTGCTACTGCTGCTAGCCCTTGAAGGCTAAGAAAAGAATGCTGTGTTTTGCTCATGTGTGGCCGCCCTGCGCGTCGATGTATGGAATTCACATTTGTAAAGAGTAACTGTAAGGCCATAAGGCCAAAAGATGGTGTATTTGCTATACATTCCTTTGAGAGTCGATATATAAATGTGGCTATTTATATTTATAGTGCACATTCATGGTTGGAGTTCGAGATTATTGTTAAAATCTTTCGCTAGCAAGCTCTGAGTTGGGATGCGATTGTGTTATGGTTTTAACCTGTAACTTCCCAGCCTATTTTGTGGCATATGGCATGGGGCACTGACCCGAACTTCTATTATATGCTATATGAATGGATGGAGACGTTACCTTTTGATATCAGCCTGTCTCGATCTTTCCCTTTTGAATTCGTGGTCGAATTCTTTTGTGGGGTGGCAAGCACGTGTAAGTGCGAACAGGTTCTGGCATTCCTAAGTGGACAGTGGTGGTAGAACAGGTTGGTGGAATGCCAGAACCTGTTGGGGCTGTTGATGCACGAGCAGCTGAACGGCAGTTGAAGCAGTTCATGAGCTTCAATCCCCCTACGTTTACGGGTGTGGGATCCCCTAAGTAGACGAAGGATTTGTTGTCGCGCGTCAAGCGTATATTGACGGCGATCAGGACATAGGAAGATCAGAAGTTCACCATGGCCACCTTCTAATTAGAAGCAGATGCTCGAATCTGGTGGGACGAGATAGAGTTACACCACTTAACGTACATGCAGTTAACACAAGTTTCGATCATAGAGTTCTCGCGACTATTCATGGCAAAGCACCTACCAGCGGCACAACGCATTGCCATGGAAAATGATTTCCAACGGCTAACGCACGGAGATAGTAGTGTTGAGACTTACCTGAATGAGTTCATGAGGTTGGGATGTTATGCGGGTTCTATCTTTGCCGATGAGCAACGAAAAACCAATAGGTTCTACGAAGGATTGCGGGATGAGCTGCGATTCCTGATCTCGAGTTCCGTGAACCAAGGGTTTCAGACGTTGGTTGATACTGCGTGTGCGCTGGAGATGGATATGAAGAGGGTGCAAGGGAAAAGGGATTTGGCGGTGTCAAAGCCAGAGTTCAAAACGCCCCGACTTGGAAAATCGTACTATCAAAAGAAATGGGGCAAGAGTTCCATCGAAAGGTGACAAGAAGACGGGAACGTCTTATGCTGAGAAGGGAAAGGCAGTGGTGTAGTCCTCTACATCCCAAGCACAACCTCGAGTTTATAATCTTGGCCAGCAGGAGGCCATAAAGCAAAGTGACGTCGTCACATGTATGAGTTAAGTTATTGATTGCTTTTCTTATTGCATGTTTTGTATGTGGCTTGTGTTTGATGTGGTTGCCATAGGCTTTGTTATGATTCGTAACACGCTGGCGAGAGCACAATTTGATACGGGTGCTTCGCATTCATTTCTGTCTACGGACTTTGTAGCTCGAATTGGAGTACCTAGTCATGTGAAGACAGAGAACGTAAAGGTGTTATTACTGAATGGTTGTTCGATGCTTGTGGATAGGGCTTGCAATGTGGTGGTTCAAATTGGGAGTCGAGATTTCTGTTTGAATGCGTCTGTGCTGCCGATATCAGAATTTGAAGTGATCTTTGGTATGGACTGGCTCACGGAACAGCATTGTTGAAACCGAAAATCGGTATCCTGTGGAGTTCGCCCTTGGGGAAGGGGGTGGTCTCGCGCCTACGTCACTCCTGCAAGCAAAACAACAAAGAAGACAAGGTGACACAGAACCAAGGGCTCGGCAGGGAGGTCCCACCATAAACCCGGAAGATCTCAAAGCGCTTCCCCTCCTTAGCCAGAAGCTGAGCTAAGGTACCCTCAGAAAGCACTTGAAGATTGGAGCAGGGGAGCGCTGGAAAAAACCTGCCTTCTGGGGTACCCCTTGGGCCCTATTTATAGTTTTTGAGATCTGGACTGCCAATAACCAAAAGAACTGACCTGAAGTTACCAGAAAACCCCTGGACGGGTCTGCCAACAGCCAAACTCCGCTGTTTTGAAGGGCTATGAGCAGATCAGCGGGGGCAAAATAGTAAAAAGTATCTCGTCCATCCAGGCGAGTTGGGGAGCTTCGGCCACCTCGGCATATTCTGCTCGCATACTATTGTCGAGCTCCAATGTGAGCATGCGAGTTGTTGCTCGTTCGGTGGATGCCGAGCTCGGGGTCGCAGAACGTCGATCTCTGGTCGACGGATGCCGAGCTCGGGCTCTCCCCCTCCACTGCCGAGCTCGCATATTGTCCTCAGCCCATTCTGCTTAGTCCCTGGTGACCTTGCTCGTTGGACACGGGGTTGTACACAATCCCCGCTCTTTTTGAGCTTGTCAAAGCTCGAAAAGAAACATCCAACCCCAAGTGTGCGGCGAGCGCGGGTTGGCGAGTTGGAGGGAATCTTCAGGTGGGGTCCACCTGTGGCTATATATATGTGCACCTGCCCCCCCCCCCCCCCCCCCGCCTGACTCTTGTCATTCCCTTTGCTCCAAACCCGCCAGGATGCCACTTCCCAAGGAGATCAAAGAGCGCATAGACCGGGCTCCCCAAGCCTCTACATCTCGCGTAGCTGCCCTGTCAGCGGTCAATGCCAAAGCCCCTTACATTGATTCTGCCGAGCCCGGCTCTAAGCGGTCAAAGGCATTCCCTGATTCGGCTGAGCCCATTTACAATGACCTGAGGGCCACCCTGGATCGCGAGACTGGCTTTTCCACTCGAACTGTTCTTGAGAAGGATAGAGTGGTTGTCGTAGTCGGCGACGACCCGGACGGTCAACCAGATGGCGGGGGTGTCGCGCCGCGAAAGCCCACACCGCGAGGAGAGACCACACTCGCCGACCCGTGGTTCATGGCGCCGGGCAGCCGTCCCCAAGACCCGCCTCTTCTCTTTAGGATCCTGCCTGTGAGCTCGCAGAGGCCGAACTCGCCAGTGCGCGCCTCTCCTCCTCACCAAACTGATGTGGCCGCGGGGGCGGGTCTGCGGGCCATCCCCACCCCGGGATTCGAACTCATCTCGCCGGGGGCTCGCGGCCCAGGTCGCGTGAAGGATCTGAGGTTCATCCCTCCCCACATCTCCCTTGAGCTACCGAGCTCGTCTGGTGAGTCTTGCTTGACTTCTTGCCTCATGCCATTTTTACTGCCTCTCTTCTTGCTGACGCCTGCCTTCACAGCTCTTCCCAGTCAATCCGCTGTGGGGAATCGTCGCGGGCAGCCCACTACTCTCCCCTCCCCAAACTCGCTGGACTCTTACCTGGGTACTGAGGTGGATTAAGGCGAGCTGACGAGGAGGGAGGTCAAGCTTCTCAAGAAGCTGGTGTGCGGGCTGCACGAGGTGTAGGGGGTCAACGAGACGCTGAAGCGCGACTACGCTCGTCTCGCCGACGAGGTGCGACACGGCCAGGCTGGCGAGCTGATGTCCCCCTCCCGGCTCTTAGACGAGATAGATGACGGTCTCTCAGTTGCGCAGAGGAATTCTGGAAGGATCCGCGAGCTGCTCCGCGTGCGGCAGACTGGGGGGCGGGGTTCGCGAGGCCGGGGTAGGTAAGTGAGCGGCTCCTTTGCCGAGCCGATCGGTACTCGCATCCCGATGCCCTCCCTGCTTGCGTGCCCCGCTTTTTAATTCCTGAAACTGTATTTCTGTAATAAATAGCTTTTAGAATATTCTTGATCATGCTACTCAAATAAAATGCTGCAATGTTTGGCTTAGCGTTGGCTGGGATGCGCCGGAAGTCGGCGAGCTGGGGTGGCGAGCTGGGGCAGCGAGCTGCGCTGATTGGACAACCTGCCTCAGATTTCTTTTCCTATAAATAGCCCCCCCCTCACCTACCCCATACTGTGCCTTTATTTCCTTCTTTCCCTCTCCCTGTGCTTTTCCATTTCCTGCCCACGCTCTACCTCTTCCTCCGCTAATATGGGCAAGACGAATCCAGATGCCGATGGCCGCTCCAAGTGCGCGCAGCACTTCACACACTACTTCTTCTTCGAGGGGCACACTAGCAAGGAGGAGCTCGCTGAGTTTGTGGCAGAGCGCATGCCGCCGGGCTTTGAGGCACGCAGGCCGAGACAGGGGAGGCCATCAATACTTTTTATGAGGACGAGCTCGCCTTCCCCCTCTTACATTTCGAGGTGAGGTTACACCTCCCCCTATGGCCGGAGATCCGGCAAATCTTAAAATATTACGGAGCCGTACCCGCGCAGCTGAACTCGAATGCCATCGCGATGATGGTGGCGTTCGCGAGTGACCTCCGGCGGGAGAGGATCGAGTTCAACCTGACGGTGTTCATGAAGCTCTTCTCCTACAAGGCGAGGCTGGATGGGGTCGCCTACTTTGGTGGCTCGCTGATCAAAGTTCGCGAGATCGCGAACAAGCACCATACCTGGATGACCAAGATCGCCTTCATCAAGGGCGATCTCGACAACATCCCCTACTCGCCTCAGCAGAAGGGCGAGGAGGTGTACCGCCCGCCGGCCGTGTTCGGCAACGACACCGAGCTCCACAAGTATTTCCTCCATAAGGACTTTGAGGTCGCCTTCCTGCGAAGGGGCCTCGACGCGCTCCCTCCTGTTCTACCCGGCGAAGGTATACTTCTCTCCCCATCTTGTCGAGCTCGCCTGACCGCCGGGCTAGCCGTATCATTGCTGAATTCCTAACTTTCTCAAAGTATTTTCCAGCAGGGTAGCGAATAATCATTATGAACCCGCCATTCGCGGATCCGGGGCTCCATACCGAACCTCTTGCTCGCGAGAGGGCGGCAGCGGCGGCCTGCCGAGATGAGGCGGCCCTCTCGAAACCCTCTCCCAGCAAGAGGCGACCTGAGGATGCGGGATCGAACCCGCCACTTCGCCAGCAACAATTAAAGAAGATGTGGAGGGCCCTCCTGACTCCGCAGGGGCAACAACAACAACAGCACGGCCCCAAATACATCAGCTCGTCGGAGACCCCTCCCGACGCGTCGTCGGAGAGCCCGCTGAAGGAGACAACCAGCAAGGGCCGGAAAGGTGGCGAGGGCCCCTCTTCCACGGCGGCGATCTACCCTCCTCCGTCGGCGAAGATGGCCGCCAGCGAGCGCGCGCCGCCGAAGCAACACCCCCTCTTCAACTTTAGCGCGCGGTGGAAGGACTCGGCGGGCGAGCCCATGCTGCAGTGGGACGAGCTTGCTCATCGAGTCTCCGTCTTCACTCTGCACCCCTCCTGGCACGACCACGAGCCTGCCACCGGTCACGCCTATGCCCTCGGCTTCGGCCTATATGTCCGGGAGGATGCTGAGGCCTACAAAAAGATGACCCTCCGGCAGCTCGTCCATGAGGGCCTGCAGTCCCACCTGCGGACCATGGAGCTGCATCACATGCTGGCACGCCGCAGCTTTGCCCTCAGCCACCAACTTTAAAAGGCCGAGCAGGCCCGCGACATCGCCAGGGATAAGGTCACCGACCAGGAGAGGAGGCTCGGCATAGCGGAGGGTCTACTCGCCCAAGCCGCCGGCGGGCTGGTAAGTGTCAAGCGATACTCTCCTCTTTTACTTAGGATATTTTTGTGTTGTTGCTAAATGGACTCTTGGCCAGGATGCCAAGGCCGCAGGGGAGCTTCAGGCTCGCAATGCCGAGCAGGGGGAGGAGATTGGCCAGCTGCGCGCACGCCTGACCGAGATGGAGGGCGTGAATGCGAAGTTGAATGAGGAGAACCAGCACCTCCTCAGCGAGGTCCGTCGCTAGGCGGAGATCTTCTTCCCGCCTCACAACATCGACCCTACCCTCCCCTATAAGAGCCTGCGGATCTTTGGAGAGGCCGAACTCGTCGAGAGATTGCGGATCAACTCCATCCAAGCCACTGAGTGTGCCCTCCAAATGATGAAGGACTCGGGGGTGCTGGTGGAGGGATGCGAGGGGATCTCGTCTCGGGACCTGATGCCGAGCCTATTCCCGGCAACGCCGCCCAGTGAGGAGGACAGCCTGGACGCGATGTTCGGGAAAAGCTTCTAGGATCCCTCGGGTGATGGCGAGGATCAGTTCGGCGGAGGGGGCGAGGCCTGAGGATAGCTTGTACTTTTTCCTTTTTTCTTTTTGTTCACTCGCCGAGGCGAGCCCCCTGTAATTATTTTTGTAAGCAATTAGTGAAAGAGTTTTTGATCATACCCGTGCCACTTTCTTTTCCCCATTTTTTTTCTTTGTTTGCTACGCCCTGAATATATGCGGGTGCCTCCCCACGTGACCACGCCGAGATAGGTTCCGCGAGTAGAGTAGTCATGAGAGCGCGCCCGCGAGTTGATGCGTTTTGAGTGTTCGCCGAACCCCAAGCGCTTCGGGGGTGGGTTGCTCTCTGTCCTTGTCACGCCGCCATAACTCGCACGCGAGCCACCCAGGTTGAGCCCAAAAAAGAAGGAAAATTTTTCCAAGTAAAACTGGCAAAGGGGTGAGGTGACCCGGACTGGCTCGCCTCCCTTTGCCGAGGCCCTGGTTTGCCAACTACTCACCGACGCCGAGCCAGGAATGACGAGTCCGAACTCACCCATGTAGAATCCTTTTGCTAATGCCGAACTGGGTTTGCCGAGCCCGAGCTCGCCTCTACAGAACCTCTTTCCCCTTGCTTCCTGACACTTTGAAACTTCTTCTTTATCTGGCGATTTCGGGGCCGACACCATCGAGTGACTTCCGGCCCGGTCAGCTAGGTGAGAGCCTGACAGCGGGATCTGCTCGAGGACAAAGATGACACCGAGTGACTTCCGGCCCTGCCAGCTAGGTGAGAGCCTGGCAGCGAGATCTGCTTGGGGTCCAAACACATTCCATCGAGTGACCTCCGGCCCTGCCAACTATGTGAGAGCCTGGCAGCGGGATCTTCTCGAGGCCAAGGATGACACCGAGTGACTTCCGGCCCTACCAGCTAGGTGAGAGCCTGGCAGCGGGATCTTCTCAGGGTCCGAACACATTCCATCGAGTGACTTCCGGCCTTGCCAGCTAGGTGAGAGCCTGGCAGCGGGATCTTCTCGAGGCCAAGGATGACACCGAGTGTCTTCCGGCCCTGCCATCTAGGTGAGAGCCTGGCAGCGGGATCTTCTCGGGGTCCAAACATATTCCATCGAGTGACTTCCGGCCCTGCCAGCTAGGTGAGAGCCTGGCAGCGGGATCTTCTCGAGGCCAAGGATGACACCGAGTGACTTCCGGCCCTGCCAGCTAGGTGAGAGCCTATCAGCGGGATCTTCTCGGGGTCCAAACACATTCCATCGAGTGACTTCCGGCCCTGCCAGCTAGGTGAGAGCCTGGCAGCGGGATCTTCTCGAGGCCAAGGATGACACCGAGTGACTTCCGGCCCTGCCAGCTAGGTGAGAGCCTGGCAGCGGGATCTTCTCGGGGTCCAAACACATTCCATCGAGCGACTTCCGGCCCTGCCAGCTAGGTGAGAGCCTGGCAGCAGGATCTTCTCGATGCCAAGGATGACACCGAGTGACTTCCGGCCCTGCCAGGTAGGTGAGAGCCTGACAGCGGGATCTTCTCGGGGTCCAAACACATTCCATTTCTCTATGCAGGCTAGCTACGACAGTATTGGAGTGTTGAAGAAATTTATTATAATAAAAGTATCACTTACATGCTTCAGGGGAAAAAAACATTTTAAGTCGTCACCATTCCAGGTGTGACTAAGGGTCTCGCACTCTATATTTTGGAGTCGATAGCCTCCTGACTTCAAAGCTTCTTTTATAATGAATGGTCCCTCCCAGCTGGGGTTGAGCTTTCCTACGGATGCTGACCTCCCTGTCGCATCCACCTTCTTCAGCACCAAATCCCCTTCCACGAACTGCTTCACCCTGACATGCTTGTCAAAGTACTTGGCCATTCTCCTTTTCACTTCCTCCTGCCGGATAGCGGAAAGGTCCCTCAGCTCCTCCACCATGTCAAGGGAGAGTCTCAGCTCCTCCTCGTTCTCGGCTTGCCATTCCTCTCGGCCCTCTTTGGCCACAATGACTCGCGGTGTCTGGACTTCAAATTCCATGGGGATTACTGCCTCGCACCCGTGTGAGAGCTTGAATGGGGTCTCTCTAGTAGCCGTGTTGGGGGTGGTTCTTAGGGCCCAAAGAACCGCGGGAAGCTGCTCCACCCAGCTCCCCTTAAAATTCTCCACCTTCTTTTTGAGGAGGTTGACGATGATCATATTTGTGGCCTCCACCTGCCCGTTGCTCCTGGGGTGATGGACCGAGGCAAACCTGAGGTCGATTCCAAGCTGTTCGCAAAAGCTGGTGAATTCGGCGCTAGCGAACTGGGGCCCGTTGTCCGTGACGATGGCCTGAGGTAATCCGTGGCGGCAAATGATTTCTCCCCAAACAAAGTTCCTTATTTCCTGGGAGGTTACCTTGGCCAGCTCCTTCACCTCCATCCACTTGGAGAAGTAGTCAATCATCACCAGGAGGAACCTTCTCTGACCACTGGCTTGGTGGAATGGCCCAACCAAATCAATTCCCCAAATTACGAAGGGCCAGGGGGCCGTGATACTTTTGAGTCGCTGGGCAGGCTGTAGCTGGAGGGGGGCAAACAGCTGGCACTTATGGCACTTCCTCGCGAACTCCGCGACATCTCGGCCCAGGGTGGGCCAGAAATATCCTTGCCTAACTATCCTTCCTTCTAGGGTCCGACTCCCGGAATGACTCCCACATTCCCTGGAGTGGACTTCCTCCAAGATCCTCTGCACTTCGCTCCCGGCCACGCAGCGAGCCAGCATCCCTGAGAGGGTCTTCCTGTACAGCTGTCCGTCCTGGAGGAGGTAATACGCTGACTTGTGCCTTAGCTTCTTCTTATCTGCACCCTCCGGATACGCCCCCGTGGAGAGGAAAGCCACCACTGGATCCATCCACGAAGTTTCTTGATCAATTTCCATGAGCTCTCCCTCTTCGATGGAGGGGCGGAATAGGTCGGTGATGCTACCCCCCACCTGGGGTCCATGCTTTGCTAGCTAATAGGCTTGTTCATTCTCTTCCCTGGGCACGTGTGTGATGGTGAAAGTTTGAAAAGTGCCTATGATCCCCTTTACCTTGGCCAAGTATGATCGCAGGGTGGGCTCCCTTGCCTCGAACTCCCCGTAGATCTGGGAATCCACTACCATGGAGTCAGTAAGGACCTCCACATCCAACACCCCTAGGTCCCTGGCTAGGAGAAGCCCTGCTATCACGGCCTCGTACTCGGCCTGGTTGTTGGTAATGGGAAAGTGCACCACCACCGTCTGCTCGATTCGGGTCCCTTGAGGTCTTTCTAGGATCACCCCCACTCCAAGGGAATGCCTCCCTGAGGCTCCATCCACCATCACTTTCCAAGGAGTCGGGCGGGTGAGCTCTTCCTCCGCTACTTCAACCACGTAGTCGGCCAAGAAGTCGGCCATCGCTTGAGCTTTGATCGAGAGCCGCGGAACGAAGGAGACATCGAACTCGCTCAGTTCCACCGACCACTTAGCCAGCCTGCCTGAATGCTCCACCACCTCGAAGATGTTATGGAGAGGGTGGTCGGTCACCACTTGGATTGAGTGTGCCTGGAAGTAAGGTCGCAACCACCTTGCCGAGATGATCAGGGCGAAGGCTAGCTTCTCCATAATCGGGTACCGGAGCTCGGCCTTCCTCAGGACCCGGCTCACGTAGTAAACAGGGAGCTGCTTCTTCCCCTCTTCATGAACTAAGACGGAGCTCAAGGCCTCCGCCCCGACCCCGAGATATAAGAATAGGACTTCCCCCTCCTTCGGCCCTTGGAGTAGCGGAGCCTGAGTTAACTGCATATTGAGGGCCTGGAACGCCTCCTCGCACTCCTTGGTCCACTCGAACTTCTGACCACCCCTCGTGGTTTTGAAGAAGGGGCAGCACTTCTCCCCTGCCCGAGAAAGGAAGCGACACAGCCCTGCTAGCTTCCCCGTCAGCCGTTGGACCTCCTTAGCATTCCGCGGGGACCCCAGCTCCAAGATGGCCCTGACCTTATCCGGATTTGGCTCGACCCCCACGGGGGTGAGGAGGTGCCCCAAGAACTTTCCCCTGCTGGCCCCAAAGACACATTTCTTGTATTTGCGCAGGGTGGCAAAGGTCTCCTCCAGGTCCCGGAGGTGGGAGTCCACATCCCGACTTTTGATCATGAGGTCGTCTACAAATACCTCCAATTCCTCCCCCTCTGCTCCTTAAAGACCCTATCCACCATTTTCTGGTAGGTTTCCCCAGCATTCTTCAATCCGAAGGGCATCATCCTGTAGCAGTAACATCCATCCCCTATGATGAACGAGACATCCTTGATGTCTGGGGGGTGCATCCTGATCTGATGATAACCTGAAAAAGCATCTAAAAAACTCATTACAGAAAAACCGACGGCTGAGTCAACCAGCGCGTCGATTCGAGGCAAAGGATAACAGTCCCTAGGACAAGCTTTATTAAGTAGGGAAAATCGATACACATCCTCCATCGGCCGTCTCCTTTTTTAACCATTACCACGTTGGAGACCCAGCCGGGGTACTGAATCTCAGACACGAAGCCGGCCTTGAGGAGTTTCTCCACCTCCTCCCTGATGGGCTCCGCCAGCTTGTCCGCAGTGGACCTCTTCTTCTACTGTACAGGGCGTGTTCCCGGGTCCAGGTTGAGGCGGTGGCAAGCCACATCCACATCAACCACCGACATCTCTGCAGCGTTCCAAGCGAAGATGTCCACGTTCTTCTGGATGCACTCCAGCATCCTGCCTTGGTCCTGTTGAAATTTGTGAAGTGGAAGTGGTTGACGGGTCAGGCCGGGCGGCCTCGGCGGACAGCTTTGGCGGACTAGGCGGACTGGGCGGGCTGTGATGTGCAGCCTGGTGGAAGGTCTAGTGGAAGCCGGTTGTTCTGAGCGGTTTGCAAGGGTTGAGTCCGCGGACTATGCGGCCTGGTTTCTGCGGATAGGGTGTTTGCTGATTGGCTTTGCCAAGGAGCGGCCTGAGTGGATGGAGGCTTGCGGACTGGTGCATTGCTCAGTGGTCGTGGTGCAAGCTTGTGCTGATAGGCGGTTTGGCTCATGTTCGCGGGAAGCTTGCGGACTGGCGTGTCCGCGGTGTGGGCTATTGCGGACTGGGCTTAGAGCTTGGCTGAGGCCTTGTCGAGCTCTGGTGGCACAACAGGTGCTTTGCTGCGGAGGTTGATTGGCGGACTATTTTTGTAGTCCGGGAGATGGATGCTGCGAGGGTGCAACAGTGCGAGGAGCTTGCGGACTACTGGCGGTCTGTGCTTGGTGTTTGGCGGACGGGTGTTTGCGTCCGCCATGCTCGCATTGGCCCTTGATGGTTTTGGACTTGGTCACTTTGTGCCAAGTTCATGGTGTCCGCCGTATCCGCCAAGTCCGCTGTGACCGGGCAGACTGTTGCTATCTGCCTTTGGTCGTGGACTTGTGGCGGATTGAGGTGTGAGTCTTGCGGACTTCCTTGGGTTGGTGCGGACAGCCATTGAAGGGGGTTGCTGTCCTGCAGTGGTAGGAAACTTTGCGGGCTGATGCCTTGTCTGCTTAGCTTGGGCGGACTGGAGAGGGTTTGCCAATGTTGCCTTGCTCCTGGCGGTTTTCCTTGGTATCCGGCTAAGTCCTTGCGGACTCGGCAGACGGTGTTTTGCTTTTGCGCGGGCTGGGGCGGTGTCTCTATCTCTAGGGCGGTGACCACACTCCTCACCTCACCTATAAATAGGACCCCCCTGGCACATCTACAGTAACTTGAGTGAACAGTAAGTTGGGTTGGGCAAGGAGATGTGGTCTAAGTTTGTCTGTCCGCGCGGATTGATTCAGTGCTGACGTTTGCTGTGTGGAGGTCGCGCGGGTTGCTTCAACGAGCCAGGAGTTTGGCTGTGACTTCGGTCAAGTACTTGGAAGTGTGCGGTCTCTACGGACTCAGTAGGAGGTCGCTCTGCGGCTTGTCAGTTCTGTTTCATCTTTGCCAGCTTCAATAACCTGTCCGCCGGCTTCAGGCGGGTAGGGGGTGTTCCTCAGTTCAGCTTCAGTAGGAGACGAATAACGGTGTGTCTGCGCGGCCTTGCGGCTTCGGCGGACTCCGTGGCTATTCGGCGGATTGCAGCTTAGCTTGGGCGATCTCAGCGGACTCGGCGACCTCGGAGACCTCGGTGGTCTCGGCGGACTCTGGTGCTGTCCGCCCGGCTTGTTTTTTGGTGCTTTCTATTTACAGCTATTATACTAGTGAAATCATGTCTCGCTATGTATGCCTTGTGTTGTAAAGAAGTGAATGATAAAAGACCTGCTTGTGCTTCCATTGTTTGTTGGGATTAACCTTTGTTCCTCGGTTTTCCGCTGGTTCAACGTGAGAACTGGGTATTTCCGAAGATATTAATTTGGCGTTTGGGCTATCTTGCTGACCACGTTGAAAAAATTTAACATGGTATCAGAGCGAGGTTCAGTTGCGTGAGCGGAAGTCAGCCAGTGTTGTTACTCAGTGATTGAGTGGTGATCAACCTGTGTTGTTGCTCGGAGCTTCTGAAAGGTTGCCAACAGGTGTTGCAATGGAACTTGTGCATGAAGAGTTTTCTTCTTGGCGAGGAGCTGTGGGAAGTCGTCGGTGGTGACGACAGGCAGGAAGTCACTGCTGCTTTCGGTACTGCTGAGCAGGTTAGGCTCTGGAGAAGAATAAATGCTAAGGCGGAGTTCATTCTGAAGAGAGCCGTGTCTCCAGAACTGTTTGATCACATCGTTGGGTGTGAGTCGGCTGCTGATATTTGGACAACCATTAATGAGTTGTTCAATAGGAAGAATGTGGCGCGGCTTCAGTTCCTGGAGAATGAGTTGGCCGGGGCAACTCAGGGAGACCTTTCCATCTCCAAGTACTTCTTAAAGATGAAGAGCTTGTGTGCTGAGCTGTCGGCACTGGATCCTGATGAGCCTATCTCTGAGGCAAAGATGAAAAGGCACATTATCCGTGGCTTGCGGAAGGAGTATGTGGCCTTTGTAACATCTATTCAAGGGTGGGCTACTCAGCCGTCTTTGCTGGAGCTGGAGAATCTGCTTGCCTCGCAGGAGAGTTTAGCAAGGCAGATGGCTGGAGTGAACCTAAATCAGGAAGGCAGTGAAGCTCTCTTCTCAGGCAAGAAGAAAGGATGGGAAGGGAAGAAGAAGAAGAAGGTGCAGGTCATTGGTGAGAAGGAGACTTCAACTTCATATCCGCCGGAGAGGAGCAATGCTCCTAAGGACCGGAAGAAGAATCTGAAGTGCTACCTGTGTCATCAGCGAGGGCACTTCAAGCAGGACTGTAAGGTCAAACTGCAGCCTGGGCATGCTGCAGGAAAGGAGGAAGCTTGCTCGAGAAGTGAAGAAGCAGAATGGGGCGGAGCTTTTATGACGGGCACTTATGTCCGGGCCTTGTCTGCTGAGGACTTTAACGACGAGTGGATCGTGGACTCTGGGTGTGGTCATCACATCACCGGAGACAAATCGAAGTTCACCTCCATGCAGGCTTACTCAGGTAATGAAGCTATTATCACTGCTGATAATACTGTTTATGCAGTAGATAAAGAGGGGGTCGTGTCTTTGGGTAGTGATCAGGGGCCACTCACGTTAAGGAGTGTGTATCACGTGTCGGGCATGAAGAAAAACCTCTTCTCGGTGACCAATGTGGTGGACGCTGGGTATCACGTTCTGTTTGGGCCAACAGACGTGAGGTTTCTTCGCAACGTATCAGCGGTTAAGGTTGATGTTGCTCATGTTGGGAGGAGGGTGAAGAACTTGTTTGTTCTTGCCACCAATTCTTATGTTGATAGGATGAGGGCCAATGATAGCGCTACTATCTGGCATGAGAGGCTGGGGCATGTTGGCATGGACAAGCTGAAGGCGATGGCGAGTAGAAGTCTGGTGAAGGGGTTGCCTAAGTTGTCCTCCTTTGGTGATGGGCATGTTTGCGCGGGCTATCAATACGGTAAGGCACATCGCCTTCCGTTTGATAAATCACAAACAAGGAGCAAGAAACCATTGGAGTGCATTCATGGCGACTTGATGGGACCGACGGTTACTGCCAGCCTTGGTGGAAGTAGTTACATGCTTGTCTTGGTTGATGACTACTCAAGGTATACTTGGGTGTACTTCTTAAAGGAGAAGTCGGAAGCCTTCCGTTTGTTTGTGGAGTTTAAGGAGTTGGTAGAAGGCCGGCTTGGCTTGCGGTTTAAGAAGCTTAGAACTGATAATGGGGGTGAATTTGTTTCCTCCGAGTTTTCTAACTTCTGCAGGAAGCACGGGATCCAACGGGAGCTTACTTGTGCTCACACTCCACAAAAAAATGGGGTAGCGGAGCGGAAGATCCGTCATCTGGCGGAGACCTGCAAATGCTGGCTTCATGCGAAAGATATCCCAAGGTCCTTTTGGGCGGAGTGGATGTCTTGTGCTGCTTATGTTATCAACCGGATGCCACTCAGCCCTATCAACATGAAGACTCCTCTGGAGCTGTTGCTGAAGGAGAAGCCGAGTTTTGGACACCTTCGGGTGTTCGGTTCAACTTGCTACGTGCATGTCCCGGATGCTTCACAGACTAAGCTGAATGCGAAGGAAAGGAAGCTTGTCTTTGTTGGCTACGATGAGCGGAAGAAGGGATGGAAATGCATGGACCCTATGACGAAGAATTTCGTGGTGTCAAGAGACGTTGTCTTTGACGAGCTGACGTCATATGGAGGTGGCTCGGTTGAGCTAACCGGAAGTAGCAAGGTTGATGAAGCACCGGTGGCGGCTGCTGAAGGCTTGGAAGAGGAGCATGTTGTTTCACCAGCAGCTCCTATTGCTTCTAATTCCGAGGCTGATCCTTCTGGATCAGGAAGCAGGGGGAGCACTGCTCAATGCTTGCCCCAGGTAGGAGTGGAGCCCGAAGAAGCAACGGAAGCAGTGAGCAAGGAGCCGTTTCTTTGGAGATCGAAGAGGGTGGTTAAGCCACCGGCTCGGTACTGTAATGGGAATGCAGTGAGCTTTGTCTCCTGCTTCTTTGCAGGTCCTCTAGATGAGCGAGAGCCTGCAAACTTCAATGAGGCCACTGGAGTGAAGGAGTGGGAAGGTGCCATGAAAGAAGAGATTGATACTCTGAAGAAGAATGAAACCTGGGACCTTGTGCCCAAGGTTGATGGCATTACTCCGGTTACTTGCAAGTGGGTGTACAAGTTGAAGAACGAGGCTGATGGGAGCATTGATCCGTTCAAAGCTCGCCTGGTCGCTAGAGGATTCTCACAGCAGTATGGAGAAGACTATGAGGAGACATTCAGTCCAGTTGCGAAGATGACTTCAGTAAGAGTGGTGATCGCCTTGGCTGCTAGCAAGGGATGGAGGTTGTGGCAACTCGATGTGAAGAATGCCTTTCTTTACGGAGAGATTGACAAGGATATCTTCATGGATCAGCCGCTTGGTTTTGTCTCTGAAAAGCATCCGGACTATGTCTGTAAACTCAGGAAGGCTCTCTATGGGTTGAAGCAAGCTCCTAGAGCGTGGTATGAGAAGATTGCAGTGTACTTGAAATTCTGTGGATAGCTTGCTTCAATCTCAGATTCAAGCTTGTTCGTCAAGAAGAAGGGGGAGCTACAAGTCTTGGTCCTGCTGTATGTGGATGACATGATCATCACAGGGAAATCGGAGGGGGAAGTAGCAAGGCTCAGGGCAGAGCTTGCTATACGCTTCGAGATGAAAGACTTGGGAGAGTTGCATCACTTTCTCTGTCTTGAAGTGGAGAGGAAGGAGTGCGGGGTTCTCATTTGCCAGAAAGGGTATGCTGATAGCATTGTGAAGCGGTTCGGCATGGGTGAAGGGAAGAAGTGCTCTACTCCACTAGAACCTGGGCTAAAGCTTCGTCGAGATGAGGAAAGGGTTCTTCATGATCCCTTGGTGTTCAGGGCTCTTGTTGGGAGCCTGATTTACCTGACGATTACAAGGCCAGACATTGCTTATGCTGTTGGCCGAGTAAGTCGGTATATGGCTGAACCAAGGCAATCTCATCTAGTGGCGGCGAATGGTATTCTGAAGTATGTCAAGGCTTCTTCTGACATGGGTCTCCTCTATAGAAGGGACGCGGAGTTTGCGTTGCTCGGGTACACGGATGCTGACTATGGCGGTGATTCGGATGATCGGAGGTCTACTTCAGGCTATGTGTTCACTTGCGGTTCAGCTAACATCTCGTGGTGTAGCAAGAAGCAGGACTCGGTGTCGGTTTCAACCACAGAGGCGGAGTATAAGGCTTCGGCCTTGGCTGCTCGGGAAGCCGTTTGGTTGAGGAGGCTTATAGAGGATGTTCATGAAGAAGTGCAAGGGCCTACTTTACTCCGGGGTGACAATGAGAGTGCTCTCAAACTGGTTAACAATCCAGTGTGTCATGCCATGACCAAGCATATAGAGATTGATCACCACTTCATCAGGGAGAAGGTGTTGGAGGGCTCTCTTCTAGTCGGGCATGTTCGGAGTGAAGATAATCTTGCTGACATCTTCACGAAGCCACTGTCGAAGGGGCCCTTTGAACGCTTGCGCAGCTTGTTGGGCTTGGTCACCACTTCCCACTTCAAGGGGGAGTGTTGAAATTTGTGAAGTGGAAGTGGTTGACGGGTCAGGCTGGGCGGCCTGGGCGGACAGCTTTGGCGGACTAGGCGGACTGGGCGGGCTGTGATGTGCGGCCTGGTGGAAGGTCTAGTGGAAGCCGGTTGTTCTGAGCGGTTTTGCACGGGTTGAGTCCACGGAATATGCGGCCTGGTTTCTGCGGATTGGGAGTTTGCTGATTGGCTTTGCCAAGGAGCGGCCTGAGCGGATGGAGGCTTGCGGACTGGTGCATTGCTCAGTGACCGTGGTGCAAGCTTGTGATGATAGGCGGTTTGGCTCATGTTCGCGGGAAGCTTGCGGACTGGCGTGTCCGCGGTGTGGGCTATTGCGAACTGGGCTTAGAGCTTGGCTGAGGCCTTGTCGAGCTCTGGTGGCACAGCAGGTGCTTTGCTGTGGAGGTCGATTGGCGGACTGTTTTTGGAGTCCGGGAGATGGCTGCTACGAGGGGGCAGGAGTGCGAGGAGCTTGCGGACTACTGGCGGTCTGTGCTTGGTGTTTGGCGGACGGGTGTTTGCGTCCGCCATGCTCGCATTGGCCCTTGATGTTTTTGGACTTGGTCACTTTGTGCCAAGTTCATGGTGTCCGCCGTATCCGCCAAGTCCGCTGTGACCGGGCGGACTGTTGCTATCTGCCTTCGGTCGTGGACTTGTGGCAGATTAAGGTGTGAGTCTTGCGGACTGCCTCGGGTTGGTGCGGACAGCCATTGAAGGGGGTTGTTGTCCTGCAGTGGTAGGAAGCTTTGCGGGCTGATGCCTTGTCCGCTTAGCTTGTGCGGACTAGAGAGGGATCGCCAATGTTGCCTTGCTCCTGGCGGTTTTCCTTGGTATCCGGCTAAGTCCTTGCGGACTCAGCGGATGGTGTTTTGCTTTCACGCGGGCTGGGGCGGTGTCTCTATATTTAGGGCGGTGACCACACTCCTCACCTCGCCTATAAATAGGACCCCCTGACACATCTACAGTAACTTGAGTGAACAGTATGTTGGGTTGGGCAAGGAGCTGCGGTCTGAGTTTGTCTGTCCGCGCGGATTGATTCAGTGCTGACGTTTGCTGTGTGCAGGTCGCGCGGGTTGCTTCAAGGAGCCAGGAGTTTGGCTGTGACTTCGGTCAAGTACTTGGAAGTGTGCGGTCTCTGCGGACTCAGCAGGAGGTCGCTCTGTGGCTTGTCAATTCTGTTTCATCCTTGCCAGCTTCAATAACCTGTACGCCGGCTTCATGCGGGTAGGGGGTGTTCCTCAGTTCAGCTTTAGTAGGAGACGAATAACAGTGTGTCTGTGCGGCCTTGCGGCTTCGGCGGACTCCGTGGCTAGTCGGCGGAATGCAACTTAGCTTGGGCCATCTCAGCGGACTCGACGACCTCGGCGACCTCGGCGGTCTCGGCGGACTCCGGTGCTGTCCGCCCGACTTGTTTTTTGGTGCTTTCTGTTTACAGATGTTATACTAGCGAAATCATGTCTCGCTATGTATGCCTCGTGTTGTAAAGAAGTGAATGATAAAAGACCTGCTTGTGCTTCCATTGTTTGTTGGGATTAACCTTTGTTCCTCGGTTTTCCGCTGGTTCAACGTGAGAACTGGGTAGTTCCGAAGATATTAATTTGGCGTTTGGCTGTGAACTTGAGGCACTGACGGAAATACGAGGTGACGCAGCGGAAGGCGCTGATAAGGGGCCTCCCGAAGATGGCATTGTAGCAGCTGGGGGCATCCACAATGATGAACCTGCAGTTCCTGGACTGCCCCCCCAGGGTAATATGGAGGCCAACTCCTCCCTCTACTTCCTTCCTTTCTCCTGAAAACCCGAACAAGGGTCCATCTGAGGCCAGCACCCTCTTTGCCTCCACTTTCATCGCGTCAAACGCCTTTTTGAAGACGACGTTGACAGAGCTTCCGTTGTCCACGAGGATCCGGGAGACAGTGAAATTCTCGATGGCTGCCTTGATGACCAGCGCATCGCAAAATGGGTCCTCGTGGTCTGGCATATCGCTCCTGGAGAAGGTGATCCTCTCCTCTGGGGGTGGGGTTTGAGATGTGGAGGCGATGCTTCGCCGATACATGGTGTGGAGGCGTTCCTTGTGGGAAGCCTCGACCCCTACTCCCCCGTGGATCACTCTGATCCCCCTCGGGTTCCAACATCCACCCGATCTTCACACCGATCCTCCTCCGCCCGAGGAAGGACCTCCTCAATACTCACTTCTTGCCGACCCCCCTACTGTTGCTGCTCTTCCCTATTCCCTCTCATCTCGAGGAATTCCGGGCAGGTGGCTGTGGCGTGCCCCTCTTCCTGATGGAAGTCGCAATAGGGCAGCTCCACCCTGACCTCTCTTCTCCTCCTCCTCATAATCCCCCTCCTTGCTCCCAAGGCTATGACCATGGCCTCCTCTTGATCGGGGAGCCGGGGCCTCTGGCCCTTCCTCCAGCCCAGAGGGTGAAACTGATCTTGCCACCCTGGTAGTGGCCCCTTCCGTAGTACCCTCTCTATGGCCCATGCCCCTGCCACTCAGGTCTCTAGCCCAGCCGACAGTCGGGCTCCTGATGCCCCCACCTCGGCTGCTGCTGCCACTGGAGCTACCTTTGCTCCCTCTGCCTGGGCTCCCCTCTTCTCTCATCCTGTCCCTTCCCTCCTCTTGACTCCTTCTCTTCCTTCGTGGCCCACCTGGCCAGCTTCCTTGCAAACTCCGGGTTCGATGCCTCCCCGTCAACCTATCTCGTCGCCCTCTCCATCAACTCCTCGTAGGAGAGGGGAGGGACTCTCTTCAGCTCCATTCGGAAGAAACCCTGCTGCAGGCCCAGTGTAAAGGCCATCATCAGACTATAGCCCGGCATCTCCTGGACCTGAGTAACTTCCTCCTGGAATCGGTCAACATAGCTCCCCAACGTCTCGTTCACCCCCTGCTTAATGTGGAACAAAGACTCGAACTCCTTCTTCCTCTTCTTCGAGGTAGTGAACCTCATCATGAACCCTCGGCGCAGGTCCTCGAAGCAGTAGACGGAGCTGGCCGGTAGCTGGTGGAACCATTCCCTTGCCTTCTCCCGGAGGGTGATGGCGAAGAGTCGGCATTTGAATCCGTCCGACATCTGACGGATGGAGACCACATCTTCGAACCATTGGACATGATGGATCGGGTCTCCCTTCCCGGTGTAGTAGGACATTTCGGTTTCTCTGAACCCATCTGGAACTGGAGCTGAGGAGACCAGCTCGCTGAAAGGACTGCCCCCCCCCCCCCCCACCGGGCGAGCCGGCGAGTCTCGCGAGCCCAGCTCGCCAAACCGGCCTCGGCCTGCCGAGCCGGGGAAGAGCTCGCGCCCGGGGAGCTGCACCCCCGGCCTTCCTCAACCACCTCCTTCCCAGCTCGCCTGCCGGGAGCGTCCTCGCCCAAAGAGGGGGCGGGCGTGATCTGGGCTGCCGGGGTCGAGCACTCGGCCCGCGTGCCGAGTGCGAATTTGACGAGGCCCAGCACCTCATTCCTGAAGTGTTCCAACATCCCCACCGTTGCGAGAGGCGGGGGGGGGGGGCGAGTTCTGCCCGTCAGACCCCTGTCCTCTTGACATTGAACCTGCTGAAGCTTCTCTGCACTGACCACTGTCCATGCTCACCGCACCAAAATGTTGAAACCAAAAATCGGTCTCCTATGGAGTTCGCCATTGGGGAAGGGGGTGGTCTCGCGCCTACGTCACTCCTGCAAGCAAAACAACAAAGAAGACAAGGTGACACAGACCCAAGGGCTCGGCAGGGAGGTCCCACCACAAACCCGGAAGATCTCAGAGCGCTTCCCCTCCTTTGCCAGAAGCCGAGCTAAGGTACCCTCAGAAAGCACTTGAAGATTGGAGCAGGGGAACGCTAAAAAAAATATTCCTTCTGGGGTACCCCTTGGGCCCTATTTATAGTTTTTGAGATCTGGACTGCCAATAACCAAAAGAACTGACCTGAAGTTACCAAAAAACCCCTGGACGGGTCTGCCAACAGCCAAACTCCGTTGTTTTGAAGGGCTATGGGCAGACTAGCAGGGACAAAACAGTAAAAAGTATCTTGTCCATCCAGGCGAGCTGGGGAGCTTCGGCCACCTCGGCATGTTCTTCTCGCATACTGATGCCGAGCTCCAATGTGAGGACGCGAGTTATTGCTCGTTCGGCGGATGCCGAGCTCGGGGTCGCCGAACGTCGATCTCTGGTCGACGGATGCCAAGCTCGAGCTCGCCCCCTCCACTGCCGAGCTCGCCTATTGTCCTCAGCCCATTCTGCTTAGTCCCTGGTGACCTTGCTCGCTGGACACGGGGTTGTACAAGCATGCCTTTATTGATTGCAAGTCAAAAGAGATCACACTGGGCCAAAATAACGAGCTTGAGACTAAGTTTGCTGGTATGCGAGGAGTGAGCGGGACATTGACGTCTGCACTCCAAGTCATCAATGCTGTTCGGAAGGGCGCGAAGTTATTCTTCACGCTAATTCAAGCTGTTGAGCTAAAGGCCAATGTGAGCGATGTTCCGATTGTATTGGAGTTCGTGGATATGTTTCCTAAGGATCTTCCTGGGCTACCACCGCAGTGGGAGATAGACTTCATGATTGAGTTGGTGTCAGGTGCGAAACTTGTGGCACGCTCGCCTTATCGCGTCGCGCCAAAGGAAATGGCTGAATTGAAAGTCCAATTGCAAGAGTTTCTAGAGCACGGATATATACGCCCAAGAATGTCACCTTGTAGCTCACCTGTTCTATTTGTGAAAAATAAGGACGGTGGTTTGCGGTTATGTATTGACTACCGTGAATTGAATAAGCTGACAGAGAAGAACAAGTATCCGATTCCACGTATAGATGAATTGTTTGATCAGCTAGTGGGATCAACCGTTTATTACAAATTGGATTTGAATTCTGTGTATTACCAGTTCAGGATTCGGGAAAGTGACATTCCTAAGACTGCATTTGGAACACGCTACGGTCATTATGAGTTCACAGTAATGCTGTTTGGGCTATGTAGTGCGCCATTGGTGTTCATGGACCTAATGTACCAAACATTCCGAGAGTACATAGACTTGTTCGTGATTGTATTCATTGATGATATCTTGGTGTACTCTCAATCGGAAGCTGATCATGCTAACCACTTACGGTTGGTGTTGCATACCTTGCGAAGGAATAAGCTCTATGCCAAGTTCTCAAAGTGTGAGTTTTGGCTGTCGTCGATGGCTTTTCATGGCCATATGGTAAGTGGAGAGGGAATAGCAGTGGATCCGTCAAAGATAAGAGCCATTCAGGAGTTGCCGGTGTTGTCTTCGGTGGCCGAGGTCAGGAGATTCCTTATACTGCCACGCAACTACAGACGTTTTGTCGAAAACTTCTCGCGAATCGCTTTGCCTCTGACCACACGGACAAGGAAGGATCAGAAGTTCATTTGGATGTCAGAGTGCGAGCGAGCTTTTGAAGAGCTAAAGACTCATTTGACCACGACACCTATTTTGACATCGCCATGTGGTACAGACGACTATGATATCAATAGTGATGCTTCGGGGAGCGGCTTAGGCTGCTATCTTCTACAGTTTGGAAATGTGATTGCTTATGGCTCATGCTAGTTAAAAGTGCATGAACGAAATTATCCCATCCACGACTTAGAGTTGGCGGCGGTGATCTTTGCAATTAAGTTATGACGACATTATCTTTATGGCGTAAAATTGGATATCTTTACGGACCATAAGATCCTTTGATATACATTATACTCCCAGGAAGGGAAACATGGTCGCTGATGCCTTGAGTCGTAGGACTCCGTCAAGGGAAAATTGGTTGCAGATGCATGATGAGCGTCTGATCCAAGTGTTCGAAGCGTTAGAGATTTCTTGTGTTGACAAGAATTCTATAGCCGATGCATGCTTAAACTGGACAGAGGTACAATATTACTTTGCAGGCAAGATTCGATGAGAAATGGACTTGGATGAAAGTCTCGAACGCTATGCAAAAGATGGGCTAGATGACCAATTCTCCTGGGATGATGGCCTTTTACAGAAAGAGGGTAATTTGTGCATCCCGAGTTTGGGTAAGTTGAGAGAAGAATTGATGTTTGAAGCGTACTTTACAAAATAATCAATTCACCCTGGGAGCACAACGATGTTAAAGGATATGAAAAAAGTTGTTCTGGTGGCCAGAACTAAAGAAAGATATAGCTCATTATGTGGCTAAATGTCAAACTTGTGCTTTGGTGAAAGCGGAATGCCAGAAGCCCGAAGGCTTTTTGAAGTCGTTACCGATTCCAGAATGGAAGTTTGACGATATTTTAATGGATTTCATGCACAGGTTGCCGAGATCTCAATGCAAGAATGATTCAATCTGGGTGATTGTAGACCGTTTAACGAAAGTGGCACACTTCCTTCCGAACAAGTGGGACGATTCAGTGGAAAGTTTGGCAAAGCTCTATGTGGAGCAGATCGTACGGCTACACGGTGTTCCCCGTAGCATCGTGAGTGACCGTGATGGGCGATTCACATCGAAAGATTGGAGGCTAATCCTAACAATGTTGGGAACAAAATTGACATTCAGTACAGCCTTTCATCCCCAAACTGATGACCAGACTGAAAGGACCAACATAATAATTGAGGATATGCTCCGAATGTGCACCCTGGATTTTGGAAAGAGATGGGAAGATCATCTCTATATAGTGGAGTTTGCCTACAACAATAGCTACCAAGCGAGGATCGATATGGCACCGTTTGAAGCGTTGTATGGACGTAAATGCCGTAGACCGTTAGCCCAGGATCGACAAGCAAAATAATACAACGCCAAGCACCAGAACGTGGATTTCGCGTTGGGTAATTGGGTATATTTGAAGATCAAACCCATCAAAGGCGTGTCTAGCATTCGGCGTCTGAAAAAGTTGAGTCTGAGATATCTTTGTCCGTTTGAAGTGGTGGAGCGAGTTGGGGAAGCTGCATATCGGCTAGCTCTTTCAGCAGAACTGAGTCGATTGCATGATGTGTTTTACATATTTGTGCTTCGGAAAGCCGTCAAAGATACAGTTCAAGTGATCCAGAACGATCGTGTGCCAGTTGAGTATGGGATAACGGTGAGGATTAGGTCCGTTCGATTCGCGGATAGAGCCGATAGACAGTTGCGAAACAAGATAATCAGGATGGTCAAAGTCTAGTGGGACAACTATGGCCATGAGGAGCTAACAACGGAGCGAGAGCAGACCATGTGAGCAGAATTTCTCGTGTTGATTCTGTAAACTGTTGTACAGTGCAGCACTTGTTGTAACATGCATTTTGGCGTTATAACATCTTGTTTTTGTTTCCTTACTATATGCAAATTTCTGGACGAAATTTCTTGTGAGGAGGGGAGGATTTTAACATCCCAAATCCTAAGATTGGGTTCAGGCTGGGCAACACGTTCTGGGACACAGGCGTGTCCCAAGCCGTGTCCTGCACTGTGTGGTTGAGCAGCCTGTCGAGTGCTCGACTAATTGCACTCGATGAGTTCTTGAGAGGGAACACGCCCTGCGACACGGGCGAGTCTGAGGGCGTGTCCTCCTCTGGTTCGTTGACCTCCACTCGAGTAAATGTGCTCGACGATCCTCGAGTGGGGAACACGGCCTATGATACGGGCGTGTCACATATAACACGGGCATGTCATATGGCCGTGTCTTTCTCTGCAAGTGTCCAAGGCATTGAGGCCATGTAAATACGGGCAGGACATAGGTGTGTCTCTGGGAACACGGCCTGTGACATGGGCGTGTCATATGTCCGTCTCCTATTTGGGTTAAATTGGGTGTGTGCCACCTGAGGTACACGGCCGCAGATACGGGCGTGTCTAAAGGCGTGTCAGGGCACACGCCCTGTGAAACGGGCGTGTCACATGGCCGTATCTTGCTCTGGGTAAGTCGGTTGTGTGCCGCTTAAGGTACACGGCCTGTGACAAGGGCGTGTCATAGGCCGTGTCAGCCCAAAAATAGACCTTTGTGGAAAATTTGTGACCGTCCATTTCCTTCATCTGGGGTCTAATGGCCCAGGCTGCTCCCTGCTGCTTTAAGGCCGAGAATGAGAAGAGAATCCTCATTTGACCTTGGGACATTCTCTTTCTAAGAGAGCTAGAGAGAAGGGAGAGAAAGGAGGAGGAGGAGAAAAGGAGCCGACCACCGGTGGAGCTGTAGAGTTCCGAAGTGAGATCCGAAGCCAGATTTATGGAGGCAAAGCTGCTACGGTGCTTTCCAACCAGCCAGAAGTCCTTGTCTCCAAAGAGGTTATCAAGGGTAATGATCTTCCTTCTTGGACATGTGATGTCTTTCTTTTTGGAATGTGTATGGATCTCCCCCACCAGAGGGTGGATTGTGAAGGGATTTCCTAGGGTTGATTCTTGGAATCCCCAATAGTCTTGTATATAGATCTGAAAATGTGTAGTATGAAATATGCATGTTATGTGAAGCCCATCTGGACAGATTGGTCTGGATTGGTGATGTTTCATTTTCACACCAGAGAATACTCCGTGGATAAACATGTAGTTTGTGTAGTCGAATGTTGAACCTGTGAAGGGCAGTAGTAGGAAGTACTGCAGTGATAGTCCAGGAAAATACCCTTGGGATGCTTGTGTTGTGTGCTATGGCAAGAACAGTTTTTTAGCACTGCAGGATGTTGCAGGGTTTGGGCAGAGTTGGGTGCAGAAAGTGAGTTCTGCGGAACCCGCTAGGCAATCGTGAGAGACGCTAGCATTAACTCCCCTTGTTGATTATGAAGCCAGACCCGTGGTGGACACTGCAGCTATTGTGAAGCCAGTCCCATGGTGAACATTGTGGCTATTGTGCAGCCAGTCCCTTGGTGGACATTATGGCTATTGTGAAGCCAGTCCTTGGTGGACAGTGTGTCTATTGTGAAACCTACATGCACCTTTGATGTGGCCTCGAGAACATGTGTATTCGGTTATGGCAAGGCGACTTGAGCAACGGGGGGTGGCTGATCCGTACCTGCATTATGTCCGTCCGACTTGAAGACCTGAAAGTGCAGTCAATTAGAGCGCATAATGAGAGTCTTAGGCATGTGCGCCAAAAAGATTAAATGCTAAATTTTACCGTCGGGTGTTGGACCTGGAACGGTGGTGGGACCCTGGTTCGCCGATACACCAAGAATGTGCCCTGAGTGCACAAATCGTCGGGCCGCGTGGCTGACGGTTGTGATGAATGGTTTGTGTGTGAGAGAACAATGTATGATATATATATCTGCCTATGAATTGCTATGCCTGCAGGAAAGGAATATAACTGCCCCGGGAAAGGGTAGGGTCATTATAAATTAGTCAGCTGAATGCTTACCATTGCTTTGTTTGCCACCGTTTGGTGGGCTGTCCTTGTGCAGGTGCTGGAGTGCCGAGCGGGACACATAAGTGCTGAAGTCCTTACTGATGTTGTTGTTGCTGCTGCTAGTGTAACACCCCCTATCCGTCACATAGCATATAGCAGTAGGTCCGACAGGGGCCCGACGCCGTATGCCACAGACAGACCGGGTGGTTACTTATGGAAACCATCCAACCAATCTCAACGTCCTACACAGAGCATTCTAGCGGAAGCAGATTATAAAAGTTGTAACAAAGAACCCAGCATTAAAGCATGAATGTCCACTAACCAAAATAGGAATGTATACAAAATACCAACATAAGCCTTAAGGCCTTACAAAATGTTTCACTTGATATTACATGATTTACAAACCACGGCACGCAGGCCGGTCATACATGAATAAAACAGTAAACACTTCCATTTGGGCCTTCGAGGGCCGGCTTCGCAAATAACTTCCAGCAATTTTGACTTGATGATGTCAGCAGTGGTCATCAACATCTGGACTTAGAAAATATTCCAGAATCCCATCGAGGGTTCAATGATGTTGATACACTCAACGCCATCAGCCTTGGCTCTCAGCGCTTCTGGACTTAGAAAATTCCCTGACTTTGTCTCAGTGGTTTTGTCTTAGCGGTTTCAGCAATTTTTCATTATCATCTGAGACAAGCCTTTGTCTCAGCGCTTTCTTCTTATCTACTATCTCAAAGGTTTTTGCACTTAACAGTCTCAGCGGTTTTGTTTCAGTGGACTCAGTGGTTTTTCATCATCAACTAAGACAAGCCTTTATTTTAGCGCTTTCTTCTTATCTATTGTCTCAGCAGTTTTTGAACTTTCCTGTCTCAGTCGTTTTCGTCTTAAATGTCTCATCATTTCCTGCTTTATTAGAAGCGTTGAGTGAATCTGCTTCACTCAATGCTTCTGGACATAGAAATTTCCAGCCAACTTTGTCTCTGTTTTCTCAGCCGTCTCAACGCTATCTTATCAACTGTCTCAGCTGTCTCAGTGGTCTCAACGTTATCTTCTCAGCTATCTCAACGCTATCTTCCCAGCTGTCTCAGCTGTCACAGTGGTCTCAATGCTATCTTTTAAGCAAACTTAGTTGTCTCAGCAGTATTAACGTCTTCTTCTCAGCGGATTCAGCGCTATTTGCCTTAGTTTATTTTTGAGGCTTTAGCTTTGCAAGAGTTGAGTTGAGTTTGACGATTTGTCAGCTGAGCTTGAAGAACTTTAATCCTCTCTGTGGTCTCAGCGCTTTTTTCCTTAGTTGATTTTTCTCTTGCTTTATCTTGACAAGCATTGAGCAGAGCTTGACGAACTGTAGATTAAGTTTGGCGAACTCTGAGCTGAGTTCGACAAAATTTTAGTTTACTGCCCAACTCATTTTTCTTCACTTGTCTAATCATGGACTACCTGTATGCAAGAAATACAGCACATATCAAATACATTATGTATGTATGTCATTGAACTGATTAACTTCTTACAAATCTGGGATATTGAGATCAATACACCCAACAATCTCCCCCTATTTGAAGAAGTCAAAATAATACAGGTCATTGACAACACAACATTTCATCATAATAAAATTTAACAGTAGTAGAGTGTAGAAGTGTTAACATTGCTCTAGCCTGTGGAGAAATACTTATTCCCCTTGGCATGCTGCCATCCTTACTGTTCCACTTTGTTGTACTTCTCAGCCCTTGACTTCTTTCCTCCCCTTTTTCTCTTCTGGAATAGGGAGCATACTAATAGGTTGTTCTCTCCCTATCTATCTCAGCTGTTGTGGTAGCTCCCCATCAATAGTTGGACACCATCTTCAGTATCGGGAGGAAGAGCCTGTTCTAACTGCAAAATAAACAATGCAGCATATGGTAGAAGAGAGAATTAAAGCTACGTAAGATTCAACATGCCCAATTCAAATTTGAAGTTCTTTAACTTAGCTTCATCTAGTGGCTTAGTGAAGATATCAGACACTTGCTTGTCTCTGTAGACAAATTCAAGGGAGACGTCTTCCCTTTCCACATGTTCTCTAATGAAATGATACATAATTTCCAGATGTTCTGAAGATTGTAGTCCTTAAGTTGATGCTGAATCCACAACAACTCAACACAGCAGCTTCCAGCTGAAATATACTCTGACTCTGCTGTTGAGATTGTAATATTTGTCTGTTTCTTGCTGCTCCAAGAGACAAGCCTTCCACCAAGAAATTGACAGAAGCCTGAAGTGCTCTTCCTGTCCTCCTTTCATCCTGCAAAATTTGCATCTGAATAGAGTGTTAGTTCAAATTCCCCATTCTTAGGGTACCATAGGCCAAGATCTGGGGTAACCTTAAGATATCTCAAAATTCTTTTCGCAACAGTATAATGAGACACTTTAGGGCAGGCCTTATACCTAGCATAAACACATATTGCATACATAATGTCAGGCCTACTTGGAGTGAGGTAGAGAAGGGAGCCAACTATACCTCTATACAGAGTTTGATCAACAGGCTTCCCTGGATCATCTTTTCCTATAGGTATACTTGAGCTCATGGGAGTTCTTATGGTGGAAGCATTCTCTATGTCATATTTCTTGATAATCTCCCCGGTGAATTTTGATTGGGATATGGATAGACCATCATCAATCTGTTTTACTTGAAGTCTCAAGAAAAACTTCAATTCACCCATACTACTAATCTCAAACTTCCCCTACATAAGTTTTGCAAACTTCCTGCAAAGGTTGTCATCAGTAGAGCCAAATATTATGTCATCATTATAAATCTGGACTAGAATGTTCTTGCCCTTAGATTCCCTTAGGAATAGGGTCTTCTTTATCTTCCACCTTGAGAATTTGTTCTCAATGTGGAAGGTATACAATGTCTCATACCATGCTCTTGGTGCTTGCTTGAGCCCATAAAGAGCTTTTCTAAGTCTATATATAGCAGTAAGAGAGTTAGAATCAATAAAACCTGGAGGCTGCTCTACATAAACCTCTTCCTTCAAGTCTCCATTTAGGAAGACTGACTTGACATCCATCTGGAATACCTTGAATCTGTTAAAATTCAACAACCTGACACAACTACCACGTTGAATTTTCTCCAGGTGGTCAACAGGATAGCATGATGCCAAATTAATATTCTCAGCACTATCAAGATCATACCTTGATCACGCGGAAAATTAACCGAAACCTGGAGTGAGCAGGGGTTATCTCAACTAAAGCCAGTCAACCAGCAAACACAAGCAGCACAAGAGTATTTATTGATTCACAACAATCTTCTCTACACAGCGAGACATACATGGCGAGACATGCTTCACCAAACAAACACCCAATGGAAAGCAGACAACTACAAAAAACAAGACAAGAGAAACAAGCTGCTCGGACTCAACTACCAAGCCGCCGGTCTACTGCTGTGGAGTCTGCTTAGTCTGCCATGTCGCCACCGCAACCCAAGCCGGGAGGACTACCCCTTATTCCAATGCTAGCTCTAGCTGCCGATCTGCAAGCCGCCTGCACGCACATGCCGCAATGCCGAATAGAATAGTCCGCCTGAGGCAGGCGACTTATTGAACCCTGAACAAGTTGCCAAAGAGAAGACTGTCTGGTCGCTGTCCGCGAACTTCTATTTTCCGCATGTTGCTTAACCGCATAGTCCGCACTGTCCCTGACCGCAATCAGAGCCATGTCCTGGCTTTCCAGCGCTATCCGCATGAACTGTACAGCACAACCCGGTCAACTCAACCAAATCACGTGGACACCAAAAGATAGTCTGCAGCAACTTATGCGGGCTCTAGTTACTGTTCACTTACTTCGGTTGGTCACTGAGGTTCCTGAGGTTAATTATTCCTGATGTGACATGGGTCCTATTTATAGGCACGATGATGAGTGTGGTCACCGCCCTAGCCGATAGTATAACCGCCACATCCGCTGCAAGACTTCTACGCAGTCTGCGGATACATTCCAGTACACCGCACCAGTGCAAGATAGCCAGCCTGCCTAGCTTCTCCAAGGCCGGACACAATCACAAATCCGCCTTGTCGCCAAAGGCCAAGACTCCAAGACATCACCAAGGCTGGAGAGCAACACCAACCTGTCATGTCACCGAGTGCCAAACCGCCAAGACATCACCAAGGCCGGACATCAACACCAGTCTGCCTTGTCGCCGAGGGCCAAGCCAGGACCGCTAAAGCCGGACTCCGCAGCAATACTGTCTGCCAATCCGCGGACACAGCACCAGCCTGCTTATCCCGATCCCGTAGCCTCGCCGCCAAGGCACCTGCCGGACTCAGCGGACACTCGGCTTCAGTCCGCACATCCCGAGCCCAAGTCTTTGCTATAAAGGCACCTGCCGGAGTCAGTGGACACACAACTTCAGTCTGCCCATACTGCGGATAGCTTTAGCCTGCATATCCTTGCATATATCCCAGTCTGCATACCTTGCAGACTTCTCCAGTCCGCATACCCGATGTCCCTAGCCTTATCACCAAGACAATTACCAGACTCAGCTTACTCTCGCTCCAGTCCGCACACAATTGCGGACACAACCTCCAGTCTGCTTATCCACAAACTCGCAATCAAGGCATATGCACTTCTGCCGAGCTTGGCGGACTGAGAAGCAGACCACGGTCCACTGTGCGATCTCCCCGGACCGAGCCAAACACGGACTTGGTTCAGAACCAACCAAGTTTACACCACTGGCAACATGGGCCAGTCCGCACTTACTGGCGGACACTGGATCCAGTCCGCCTGTCCCGATGAACTCTAGTATCAGTTCACACTGACTGGCTGTCTCTGCGGCTTCCACTTTCCACTTCACCAGAGCAAGACCAATGCTTCAGCCAAACCGGTCTGCCGAGCTCCAGTTCTTCAGTCCGCTTCATGCTGGACTACGTGGCTATAGTTTCTATCCGCCTGGTTACTTCCTAGGATCCAACTGCCTGTGGAGCACAAGCCGGCCTGGCTAACCGCTGCTGTTGTCTGCGTAGTTCACCCGAATAGACTGCCCAGGCTGCTACAGAGAAAACTGTCTGCAATATCCCTGCCGACCTAGCAGTCCTCCAACCCTGTCCGCGTAGTCCGTGCGGATAGGTCCAAGTGCTTCATTCACCCACTTTCACTTCAAAAATTTCAACACTCCCACTTGAAGTGAGAAGTGGTGAATAACTCCAGCAGCTCTTGTAACCTTGTACCTAATCCCTCCGATAGCATCTACGAAGAAATGTCCAAGACATAGTCCTCGCCCCGTATACCATGGACCATGGGGAGCCCTCCAGCATCTCCCAAAAGGATCCATGCTTCCTTCTGCCTTCTTCTTCAGCTTCAACCTCCACTCATGCATCACAGGAGTATCACCAACAACCTTGGGCATAAAATCCCACGCCTCGTTACCTCTTAGAGAAGACACCTCTCCAACATTGAAGTCAACCACCTCCTTGATTCTAGTGGAGTCATCACAGCCAGAAGGTACTCGCTTGACCTGAGGGCATGCAAGGAAACATGGGACCAAGCCTGCCGTGTTCCCTTCACTATATTGAGCTGGTGGCTTACTGATCCTCTTCGATCTCCAAAGAACATGATCATGTCTAACCACCTCAGCTGCTTCTGAACCAGCTCCATTCTCGGGCAAACCCGGAATAATGCTCCCCTTGCTTCCTGAACAAGACGCCTCCTCACTGGAAAAAGGAGCACCTAGAGCAATGCTCTCCCTGCTACCTGAACCAGAAGTCTCTGCTCTCGAACAAGAACCTCCTGGAACATCGCTCCCCCTGCTTCCTGAACCGGAAGCCTCCTCCTTCGAGCCAGAAGTACCTGGAGCATCGCTCCCCCTACTTCCTGACCCTGACGCCTTTGCCCCGGAGCTATAATGACCTGGAGCTCCTGATGACTCAAGCAGCTCCACCTGAACCTTAGCAGCAGCCTCCTTCAGCCCACCATCTGACCTGCTCATCTCTAGGTCCACATAAAGAGCTATCCCAATACGGCATCAACTCATCGAAGACAACGTCTCTTGACACGATGAGCCTCTTCGTTGCAGGATCCATACACCTCCATCTTCTCCTCTGCTCATCATACCCAACAAAGACTAACTTCATCCTGAGAGCAATCAGAGTGTGTATGTAGCAGGTAGATCCAAACACCCTTAGGTGCTTTACAATAGGCTTCACTCCGAACATCAGCTCATAAGGAGTCTTCACATAGATCGGACTAAAAAGCATCTGATTGATGATATGAGCAGCACATGCCATCCCTTTCGCCCAAAGAGCCTTAGGAACGCCTTTACTCTAAAGCCAACACTTGCTGGTCTCCGTTAACCAACAGGATCATCCGAGCTGCAATACTGCCTTGCTGTGAAGTATGTCCACAAGAAAGCTCCTTCCGGATGCCTTGCATCCTGCAAAAGTTTGAGAACTCGGTTGAGCCAAACACACCACCGATGCTTGTCCTCAACTTCTTGAAACTCAGGCCAAGCTGGCCTTCCACAAGCTTCTTGAACTCCCCAATCAAGCGCATCATGTTGGACTTCTTCTTCATGAAGTATACCCAAGTATACATTGAATGTCATCAACCAATATCAGCATGAACCTGCGGCCTCCAAGAATGGTGGTGATGGTCGGTCCAACCAGAGCACAACGGACAACCTCCAAAGGTGCTTTACATCTGGATTGTGCCATATCAACCATAAATTGATAAGCTTCACTTTGCTGACATCCCACAAACCCCTAACCATCGCCATAGGATGACAATCTAGGCAAGCCTCTTAACGAGTCTTCTTTCCACCATTGCTTTCAGCTTGCCCAACACTACATGCCCCAGTATTTCATTCTAGATAGCTGCACTATCACTAGCCTTCATCTGATCAGAACCAGAACTTGTTGAAGACCCAACTGAGTACTTCTCCTTGCGTCCAACATGAGTTACGTTCGACGAGAGAAAGGTAACCTTGCTCTCCTTCCTGAGGTGACCATGCTGCTTGCATCTATAGCACCTTGGTCCTTCCATCCTCTTCCCATCATGCCTAGGAGAAACACTCCTTTATTGCTGATATGAAGTAGAAGGACCATCATCTGCAGCAACCATCACATCCTTCCTGAACAACCCATCAAGGGAAGTCCAAACCTCCGCAGCTGACCGACATCCACTGATGTGGTCAAAGAGCTCTGATGAGATCACCTGCTTGAGAATAGACTCCGCTTTCGCATTTATCAACTTCCAAGCTCTCATCTCTTCAGCATTTCCAGCAGTAGCCTCTTGTCTTTCTGCTCCGCACACAACCTCCCAAATGTTCTCTCCAAGAAGAAAGCTCTCCATACAAGACTTCCACCTATCAAAGTTTGTCTTTGTAAGGAGATCAATTCCAAGACAACTTGAATCTTCCACTGCCATGGTTGTACCACTGGTTCCCTCTTTAAAGAGTAACAACCACTTCAGTTGATCACTGCTTATCCACTTCAGTCCAGCTCTGATACCATATTAAAATTCAACAACCTGGCACAACTACCACGTTGAATTTTCTCCAGGTGGTCAACAAGATAGCCTGATGCCAAATTAATATTCTCAGCACTATCAAGATCACACCTTGATCACGAGAAAAATTCCCTGGAACCTGGAGTGAGCAGGGGTTATCTCAATTAAAGCCAGTCAACCAGCGAACACATGCAGTAAAAGAGTCTTTATTGATTCACAGCAATCTTCTCTACACAGCGAGAGATACATGGCGAGACATGCTTCACAAAACAACCACCAAAGGAAAGCAGAGAACTACAAAAAACCAAGACAAGAGAAATAAGCCACACGGACTCAACTACCAAGCCGCTGGTCTACTGCTGTGGAGTCCGCTTAGTCTGCCAGGTCGACACCGCAACCCAAGCCGCGCGGACTACCCCTTTTTCCAATGCTAGCTCTAGCTGCCGATCTACAAGCCGCCTGACCGCACACAGTACGATGCTAAATAGAACAGTCCGCCTGAGGCAGGTGACTTATTAAACCCCGAATCAAGTTGCCAAAGAGAAGACCGTCTGGTCGCTGTCCGTGACCTGTTGTTTTCCGCCAGTTGCTTAACCGCAGAGTCTGCACTGTCCCGAACCGCAATCAGAGCCAAGTCCTGGATTTCCAATGTTATCCGCACAACCTGCACAACACAACCCGATCAATTCAACCAAATCACGCGGACACCAAAAGACTGTCCACAGCAACTTGTGCGGGCTCAAGTTACTGTTTACTTACTTCGGTTTGTTACTGAGGTTCCCGAGGTTCCTTGTTCCTGATGTGATATGGTCCTATTTATAGGCACGATGATGAGTGTGGTCACCGTCATAGTAGATAGGATAACCACCACATCCGCAGCAAGACTTCTCCGCAGTTCGCAGATACATTCCAGTCCGCCGCACCTGTGCAAGATAGCCAGCCCGCCTAGCTTCTCCAAGGACGAATGATGAGTTGTAAATATACGCATATTTTATTAGTTTATTTATATCATTTTTGCTCTTATTCATAGTTTTTAGTTATTTTTGTTTATAAATATGTTTCTTTTTGTAAATATTTACCTAACACAACTTAATTTTGATTTCTGAAATTTTCCAGAAAATGGTCAAAAATTGACCTTACACGCACGTGTCAGCTAACTCGACACGCCCGTGTCATGCACGATTGACGATAAAGGCATCCATCTCGACGAAACGCTCTCGACATTCGTCGACCAACCGAACACGCACGTGTCAGGCAACCCGACACGCCCGTGTTCCATACTCGACGTTATGCTCTCGACATTGGTCGACACGACCTGACACGCCCGTGTCAGCCAACTAGACACTCCCGTGTCACTTGCTCTCGACATTTTCAGCTCGACAACTTCCAGACTCGACAAAGGCTCTCGACACAATGCTCTCGACGTTCGTCGAGACCAACCCGACATGCCCCGTGTAGACAGAGACACGGGCATGACCGACACGTGTACTCCTCCACATGGCCGACAAGACGCTGCCGGCGAATTTTTACGCAACCTGTGCCGGATCTACCTCCCCGACATGCCCAGAGTAACGCCCGTGACCTGGGGCATGACATCCTCGTATGAAGCCCGAAGTCAACTATGCCGTCAAATCGCCAGATCACATCGCAAACAGTACTGACATGCCGCCCCCCCCCCCCCCCCCCCCCCGACACGCCCGTGTCGGAGGGCGTGTACTTGGATTTTGTTTTCCCTATAAATTGTCAATTTATGTAAGGGCCAAGGGTTCACTTTTTTGAGCCACTTTAGTGTGTTTTATGGGCTGCCCTTGTGCATTCAAGTGTTATGTAAGGAGATTTCTCCCCCTTCCTTTTATGTTGTTTTTGCTTTAGCTTTTAGCTTTCTAATAGTTTCAATTTGATAATAAAAAAATGTTTCCTTTTCTCTCTCTCCATGGCATGATTGTTTATTTGGGTAGCTCATTTCTTTCTCATTTTACCCCTTTATTTTTCTTTATGAAAAGTGTGTGTGTGTGTGTGTGTGTGTGTGTGTGTGTGTGTGTGTGTGTGTATGAGTGTAATTTATTTAGTTCTTATGCTTTCCTTTTTTTGGTTTGTCTTCATGTTAGAGTTTTAGTAAAGATTTTCATTCTTAAGAATTTATAAAAAGGGTTTTAAAGTGTTTTTGATTTTCTTTACTTAGTTTTTTTAGGATTGTAAAACCTTTTTGTTCTTTTAAATTCTATTTCAACTTTTTTATCACTTTTATGAACTCATAAGAATGAAAAAGTTGTAATTTTTATTTTAAAGAACTTTGGTTTGTGCTTTGTTTTGAAAAACTCTTCTCTTTCTTTCTTTTTAATTTGTTCTTTTTATGTGTTTTAGATAAAATCCAAGTATAAAAAGTAGTTGATTTAATTTTTAGGTAACTTTCATTTTGTTTTTAATTTGTGTGTGTGAGTGTAGGAGTTAGGTTTTCATTTTGTTCTTTTTAATTTTCATGATGAGTGTGTGTAGGCGATAAATTTTCATGCTTTCTTTTATGCTTTCTTCAATTATGTAGAGTGTGTCTGTGTAGGAGATAAATTTTAATGCATTATTTTATTGCTTTCTTCAATTATGTAGAGTGTGTGTGTGTAGGAGATAGTTTTATTGCTTTCTTTTAATTCGTGTAGAGTGTGTGCGTGTTCGCATTTATTTCCGCCCACTCATTAAGAGTAAAATGTAGTGCTTTTATTTTCCGCCTACTCGTTTGAGTAGAACTTATAATTTTCTTTTCTTTTCTTTTCCGCCTACTCGTTAAGAGTTAAATGGCGCGCCCTTATTTCTCGCCTACTCGTTTGAGTAGGATTTGTAATTTTCCTTTTTGTAACTTAGTTCTTTTTGTTTATTTATAATTTGAAGTGTGCGTGAGTTCTCTTTTTAGCTAACTTTTTCAGCTTTCTAAATGTATGTTATTTTCATGTCTTTTTCTTTTAACCCTTTAGCACTTAATTACGAACTCGAGCTTCATCAAATTATAAAGCCGTCCTCATACTGATTTGTGGCTAATCGTTATTAGCCTCTGCATCGAAGAGCATTGGGACATTAAAAAATGATTTGAAATAATTAAAGTTCTTAATGTTCACTTTAATTTTAGGACTTAAGGTTTACCCCGGGTTAACGACGCGTAGGACCACAAATCGATGTGTGGGCCCTATTTTCGTTATCCATAAGTTAGCTAGCCGAGAGGCCGTGCGTATGGACAGATCACCCCTAGGTAAAGAGAGTTGCGTGCATACCCTCGAGAGAAGACAAGCGTAACTCTTCCGGATTTGGTTGCCCACCCAATAGCGGGGTTCTTAGCGTAAAGCGGGCGTTAAGAGGAATCCTTCGTCGGTCTAACGTTCGGTCGAATATTCTTAGCATTTAAGTGAGTAATATTCCTAGAGATAAGTGCGCTCATATCTGTGTAACCTCCACGGCCAAGTTGCCTTTTATTAATTTGAAATGTAATTTCAATAATTATTAAAAGTCATTTTAGTCTTAATTCGATTCGGTGCCGAGCGTTAACCCTTCATCGAATATTTCTAAATCGTTTTTCCCTCTTTTATTTATTCCATCTTTAGTTAATTAAAATCTCTGCCATACTTTCAGTAAAATAATAGTCGTCCTGGATGAGTATGAGTAATCAACCCGACCCCGAGAACAATACAATCTCGGTATTCTCCAGAATATCGAGTACTACTTGCGATAGGTGCACTTGCCTACCTTAGCAAGCCCGCAACGATCGACTCATCGAACCAACCACAATAAGAGTCTATTCGCGGGCCATCATGTTTTTGGTGCCGTTGTCGGGGAATCTTTTTTGAGTTGTTATTCCGAATTTCGGAGTCTATTACTTTTACTTATTTTCTAAAAAAACAAAAAAAAAGTTTCTTTCATTTTTTTAGGGTGTATGACCCATGGACAACCCTCCGAGTCTGAAGATTTTGACTTCGACCCTGAGATCTGATGTAGATTTTATAAGTTTTGAAAAATATCCAAACTAAACTCTCAACTAGGCAAGTGCACCTATCGAAATTTAGTATAGGAAATATCGTATTTAAACTCGGGGAACGTTGAGTATTTGTACTCACAAGGACGAACTATTATTTTATCGATCGAAAAATTGGTTTTTGCGAAAATGAAAACAAACGTTAAATTAAGAGGAGAAATTCGATGAATAAAAGGCTAGCACTTGATCTGGAATCCCTTTGGGCTAGAATAAAATCCACGAAATTAAAGAGCACAAGCATCTAAATTATTAACTTCGACCGCGGAGGTTCCAAAGCTACGAAGCGCCTCTCTCGAGAATACGCACTCGACTAACCTTAGGTAGATCGATTAAGACCTCTCGGCCAGTCGAAAGACCTAAGCTTGCTTTAGGCGGTGAACCTCACTAATGGAGTTGACTCCAAGGCGGAAGAAATTTACGTTCCTCTCTCGAGGGGTGCAAGAAATTCTCTTTATCCTTGAGTGATCTACTCGTATCAACAACCTCTCGGTAAATCTAGGATACAGATCTAGGCTCGAATAAACATAATTTGCAACTTATGAATTCGAAGAAAATTTAAATCAAAGATAAATCAAAGTTAAAATATAGAATGCTTGCTAATTTGAGACAAAAATAAGAATTTTATTCCATTCTAAAGTTCATCATGATCAAGTGCTAAATGAAAATTAGCTACTCATCATGATGGGAGAATTACAAGAAAGATTGAGGAGAGACATGATTATAAAAATTACTTGGAAATAAAGACTACACTATGAATTGAAAATGCAGAGAAAAACAGTAAAGAAAATAGAATTAAGCTCCCAAAAATCTCCCCCTGAGCATCTGAAGCTGTCTGGAATTTATAGAAAAAGTTGCTGGGCGGTCACGCCCCTAGGTCACGCCCGTGACCTAGGGCGTGTCGGTCTCGGAACCGTCATCTTCAAATCCTCTGAACGTTGGCGCGAAACCGCCAAAAGTCGTTAATTGGCGGGTCACGCCCCTAGGTCACGCCCGTGACCTAGGGCGTATCTTGACGGTTGTAGAAAAACGGCGGGAAGCAGAAACAGCGGGAATAACTCCGGCCGTTGTTGGAGGGGTCACGCCCGTGGTCACGCCCGTGACCTTGGGCGTGTCTTGAGAAAACTCCCAGCGCCTGAAACTACAGCATTAAGTCGGCACGCCAGGCTGTCACGGGGTTCGTCACGCCCGTGTCAAATGTGTCACGCCCGTGACGTGTTGCAAATAGAAACTGTCGTTGACTGGAAGTCAGGGCAAAGCAATGGATGTCACGCCTGGAGTACACGCCCGTGTGATGATGGTCACGCCCATGACCTTAGGGCGTGTACTTTTAATTGACGTGGCAGATAGCTCCTTCCACGCAACGGGTTCTCGCCAGGATGTCACGCCCATGACCATGTCGGTCACGCCCGTGACTTTGGCGTGTACATTTGAAATTTCCCTTCTTTTGTCCAGTTTTGTCTCCTGGTCAACCCTATAGACTCCAAATTGAAATTTGCAGCCCAGATTGCCCTGAAATAAGAAATAAGAAAAATTCAATAATAAAATTACAAAATATAATTATAAACTAATTAATTATTGAATAAAAATAATATAAAAACATGGACAAAATTAGAGTTATCAAATACCCCCATACTTACTCGTTTGCTCGTCCCGAGCAAACAACTTCACCTGGAGAGTAGAAAAATTTTAACGCTAAAAACGAAAATTGAATATAAGAAGTAGAATGCGAAGTCTTATGCCTATGCTTGTAGTAATTATTGTAGAAGAACCTACTCAGCATACAAATTAGTTTTTAAATTTTCTAAAATGTGTTTCCACTTATTATTTTTACTTCAAAGATGGAAACACGATAAATCTTCGAATCATGTTTAGGGAGAAAGTAGTGTGTTTGCTAAGATAACATTGCACAAATTGAAGATCGGGATACCCTCCAAAGAAATCCATCAATGTCGATGGCCATAGGCTTGCCCTTTCACACTCTCGCCACGGCACTAGGTTAACTTATAAGCACAAATCAGTTGGACTTAAGTAGGTTGGAATGTAGGCTTAGGTTTTTGGTTTGGAAAAACAAAGATAAATGCGATGAGTAGACACACCAAAATCTAAAGAGAGCTTGCACAAAAGAAATAAATTGAAAAACTCCGCCAATTCCTTTGTTTTTTTTAAATATGTTGAATATTTTTTCAACTTCCTCCTTTTTTTTGTTTTTTGTTTTTTTTCCTTTTTTTTGTTTTTTTTTCTTTTTTTTATTTGTTTTTTTTAGAGGAGAAGTGAAAAATAGAACAACTCTTGTATATTTTCAAAAGCCGCCAAAATAAAATGGCTCCTAATCACACATAAACTGCTTTTATGTATAATTTCAAGCTCGGTTTTAGGTGTGTAATTAGGATGCTTTTTAGGCTTTGGTAAAGTGTTGGTGGAGCAATAACAAAAGGAAGGGTATAGGATCAAATTGGTTTAGCAAGGGTAAAACGTTAGGTACGGGTGCAAAGGCTCAAACTAGCCCAAAAGAAATGTCTAAATCCTTTTCATGCTAATGAGTTTAACCTATGCAAAGTCTTGAGAATAGCTAGAGGGCAAGTTCTAGACATCGAGAAAGAATACCTCTATCTTGATCAGCGAAATATCTCTCTAGTAAACTTCTACACACTCTCCTAAACTATTTTTAGATTTTACCGTTTTCCAAGTAGAAGTAAAATAAACTATTTCTACGCATTCAGAAAAAGAAAAATCTAATTGTATGCTGAATATTTAATTCTACTCAAATTCTACTAACATGTGCACTTAACTAGAAACACAGCATGGGCAACAGTTCTACTACAAAATTCAAAATTCAATTAAAGCATCAAAAAGTTTCTAAACTTATGTAAAAGTTGAATACCTAGAATTTCGCATGTGAGTAAATAGAGAAATAAAGATCTCCCTAATATTGAAAGTAATCCTATTTGTTTTTTTGTATTTTTTTTGTATTTTTGTAAAGTAAGCAAAAACAAAATTGCACAAAAGAAATAAAATCCTTTTTTTTTGTATATTTTGCTTGAGAAATATCCCCCCATACTTAAACAAGACATTGTCCCCAATGAAAAATAAATAAATAAAGAGAAAAGATAGGAGACTTCCCTAAAGCGGGTCATGCAACACCAAAAAGTACCTGGAAGAGAAAGCTGAAGCAAAACATATTTTTTTTTATTTTACGAAAAAGAAAAGATACATGACAAAGGAAAAGAAAATGAGAAAAAGAAAAGATACAATAGGGCGGTCTACAATCCCAAAGAAAAAGAAAGCAGGCTAATCCTCATCGCTATGGTGCCTCGGCTACTGATAGTGCGTCCGGAGGTCTGAAAACTCACGCTCAATACGTGTCATGGAGGAGGCTTGATTTGTTGCTAGCGTGGTAAATCGATTGTCAAAACTCACAAATCGAGCGTCAAAATCGGCCTGCATCGTATCTAAGCGTGTGTGAAGAGACGCAAACTGACGATCCCAATAGCTCTGAGGGCCGGGCTCGGAAGAAGGGTTATGCGGTGGTGGAGGAATCTGGGGAGAGTGAATAGTGCTGCTGGGACCGGCACCGTAATCAAGGCCAAGATCTCCACCAACGACTGCGGGGGGAATAACCTCAAACTCTCCATCACGTCGCCGCGCTAGGCCGAGGGCATGAAGGGTCTGGAACTGGATGACTTGTGGCGTCTGGACGCAGCTGAGGCGTGGAAGAGCATCCCAAATGCCGAGCTACTTCGCGAGGAAAGTGATGAAGTTCCCGCCGTGCACTGCTCCCAACCTCGCATTTTCGGCCTGGTGCCGAAAGAAAATTGCGAGCAGATAACCAAGGTTGAGGGGGACCCGGTAAAATATACTATATAAATATAGTAAGTCTGCCCGAGTCACCACCCCGTGGCTATCGCCGCGACCAGAAATAGTGAAGGTAAGGAGGTTGTGGAGAATATGTAAAGCAGGAGAAATGAGTTGGCTGCCTTTGGATTTCTTTGGGGTGTAGGGGGCGGTGTCACTACTGATTTCCGCCCAAAAGGCGAGAAGGTTGAAATCGGTCGGGAAATCAGTAATTAAATCGAGATAGGCGGGAGATTGGGAAAAAGCCTCCGAGAAAAAGCCCATGACGACATTGAGGTGGCGGATGGTGAGCTGATGCACCATCCCACCTATGCGAAAGACGATGAAGTTGTCATTGGCCGCCCAACGGAACTCGAATGAAGCCAAGAACTCAACGGTGAGTTCAAGAAAGGCATGCTCGGAAATAGAGAAGAGGGAACTCCATCCAGGGGTGGATAGAAATCCCCGTACCAAATCCGCAGCTCCAAATATGACGAGGATCGCCCAATCTAAAATGCGGAACACGCCAAGGGGTTTGGCGCGTAGGCGCTCGCTGCGCTCCTGCTGGGTTTGGTTTTGAAATAGGAGCATGGCTTCCACTGCGGCGGGATCCGCGGGGTGCTCGGAGGAGGAAGCGGTGGAGCGAGGGTGGTGGCGAGGCATTTTGGAAGAAGGGAGAAGAAGGAAGGATTCGGGTTAGCAAAGGGAGAAGAGAAGGGTGGATGGTGTGGAGGAAGAAGAGGGGGAAAATCCCTATTTATAGGGTTTTCGGGTTGGTCACGCCCCCCTGTCACGCCCGTGACAGGGGGCGTGACAAGCACAGGACAAAAAAGAAAAGGAATCTGAGGCTGCCAGCCTCGGATTCGCTGGTCACGCTCCTAGAGTCACGCCCGTGACTCTGGGCGTGTAAGGCGTGCTCGGCGCAGGAATCCAATGCGCTGGCATTGGATTCCAAGGCCACGCCCCCGGTCACGCCCGTGACCAGGGGCGTGTCTTATAAAAAATTAACGTAAAGGAATCCGAGGCGTTGACCCGGGGTCACGCCTCGGATTCGATGACACGGCCCAGGGTCACGCCCGTGACCCTGGGGCGTGTATCTGAAATGAGAAATTAAAAAAAAAAAATTTCCCGTTTTTTTTTCGTTTTTTTTTTTCGGGTTAGTCACGACTGTGACTAGTTAGTGTCACGGGCGTGACACTAACTGTCACGGCCATGACTGGGCAGGAAGAGAAGTTTTCCAGCTTCACTTCGTCGAACGAAATTTCGGGCTAGCCACGCCCGTGACCCTTGATGGTCACGCCCGTGATAGTACCGAAAGACGAACGAAACACTGCGTTCGACGAAACCACTCTCGGGTTTCGCTCGACGAACTCAACACGTCTCGGTCACGCCCGTGACCCATAGGTCACGCCCGTGACAGAGGCGTGTACGAGCAGAAAATTTTTTTTTTCTTTTGATTTTTGTTTTATATATATATATACTTTTTTTTAAGATTCAACTAAACGATAATAAAACAAAAGTTACCGACTTGAAGAAACGCGTAGACTTGACGCTCAACTCCGTCGATCTTCATGCCGAAAAAAATGTCCTTCAAACCTGCAAAAATTTAAATAAAATTAAATAAGAAAAAAAAGATAAGCATGGGGTGCCTCCCACAAGCGCTTTGTTTATTGTCGTTGAGCTCGACCAAAGCGGGGCTCTCGTTTATGGGTTCGGGAGGTTAATTTCCTCCCGGTACTCATTAGTAGTATCGTCGGCGAGGAATATCTTCAACCGGTGCCCATTCACTTTAAATTCTCCTTGTTCCGGGTGTGAGATAAGCACTGTCCCATATGGCCACACCTCTTTCACAATAAAAGGGCCGGACCATCGGGACTTGAGTTTGCCCGGAAAAAGTCGGAAGGCGCGAATTATAGAGGAGAACTTGGTCTCCCGGTTTGAAATCTTTAGGGTGCTTAATTTTTTTATCATGATAAAATTTTGTGCGCTCCTTATAAAGTTTATTACTTTCATAGGCTAAGGAGCGCCACTCATCGAGCTCGTTAATTTGGAATTTCCGAAGCTCGGAGGACAAATTTTCATCTAGATTTAAAAATTTAAGCGCCCAAAAGGCGCGGTGCTCAAGCTCAACCGGTAAGTGACATGCTTTCCCATAGACCAATCGGTACGGCGTACAACCGATAGCGGTCTTGTACGCGGTCCGATAAGCCCAAAGAGCATCATCAAGCTTGACCGACCAATCATTTCTATTAGTAGAAACCGTTTTCTCTAAAATTCGTTTGATTTCACGGTTAACTACTTCTACCTGGCCACTTGTTTGAGGGTGATAGGGGGTGGCTAACCTATGTGTAATGCCGTATTTAGACAAACCCTTGGCGAATTGTGCGTTACAAAAGTGGGTGCCCCTATCACTAACTATTGTCCGCGGTGCTCCAAATCGTGAAAATAGTTTTTTGAGAAATTGGGTCATGACTCGGGCGTCATTAGTGGGGAAGGCTTGCGCTTCCGCCCACCGTGACACATAGTCGACCGCTACCTATATATATTTATTTCCATAGGATGTTGGTAGCGGTCCAACAAAGTCGATCCCCCATAAATCAAAAACTTCTATTTCTAAAAATATATTTAAAGGCATTTCATCGCGGCGAGAAATATTACCTGAGCGTTGGCATTGTTCACAACGACTTACATGGGCGTGAGCATCCTTGAAGATGCTTGGCCAATAGAAGCCCCCTTCAAGTATCTTCCGAGCCGTCCGATTAGCTTTATAGTGCCCACCGGCGAGTCCCTCATGACAATGCTTTAAAATTTGTGCGCCTTCCTCATGAGAAACACACCTCCGCACTACTTGGTCCGCACAAACACGAAAAAGGAAGGGATCCTCCCAAAAATAATTTTTCAAATCAGAAAAGAATTTCTTCTTTTCTTGATAAGAAAAAACCATTCGGGAGGAATCTCGCAACAAGATAATTTGCGAAATCGGCGAACCAAGGAGTGGGGAGGGTGATTACCTTATGAATGGCGAGAAGGCGCTCCTCGGGGAAAGTGTCGTCAATGTCCTCCTCCATGAGCTCCCCCGAATTGGGGTTCTCCAACCGCGAAAGATGGTCAGCCGCCAAGTTCTCCGCTCCTCTCTTGTCTCGAATCTCCAAATCGAATTCTTGGAGTAGTAAGATCCACCTAATCAATCGCGGCTTTGCATCTGTTTTTGCTAGTAAATATCTCAAAGCCGAATGATCAGTAAAAACAATAATTTTAGACAAAGTGAGATATGAGCGGAATTTATCAAATGCGAAAATTACGGCTAATAATTCTTTTTCGTTGGTCGTGTAATTTTCCTGTGCGGCGGTTAATGTTTTGCTTGCATAATAGATAGGATGAAAGTTTTTATTTATGCGTTGTCCTAACACCGCACCAACGGCAAAACTAGTAGCGTCGCACATTATCTCAAAAGGAAGCTCCCAATTGGGAGCGATCATGATAGGAGCGTTAATCAATTTTTCTTTAATAAGAGAAAAAGCACGCAAACAATTTTCGTCAAAAATGAACGGCGCGTCTTTTTCTAACAAGTGGCTTAGGGGCTTAGTTATTTTAGAAAAATCTTTAATAAACCGGCGATAGAAACCGGCATGCCCCAAAAAACTACGAACGGCCTTAACATTTGAAGGGGGAGGTAGCTTTTCTATAGTTTCAATTTTTGCTTTATCTACCTCTATGCCCTTACTAGAAATTTTATGGCCTAAAACCAAACCCTTCCGTACCATAAAATGGCACTTCTCCCAGTTTAAAACTAGGTTCGTGTCCTCACATCTTTGGAGTACACGGGAAAGGTTTGCCAAACATAAATCAAACGAATCTCCAAAAACGGAGAAATCGTCCATGAAAACCTCCATGATATCCTCCACTAATTCGTCAAAGATCGCTAGCATACACCTTTGGAAGGTTGCCGGCGCGTTGCACAAACCACAAGGCATCCTTCGATAAGCGAAGGTGCCAAACGGACAAGTCAAGGTTGTTTTCTCTTGGTCCTCGGGCGCGATTGGGATTTGAAAATATCCCGAGAGACCATCAAGAAAACAATAAAATGAGTGCCCGGATAGCCGTTCAAGTATTTGGTCAATAAACGGCAAAGGAAAATGATCCTTACGGGTTGCATCATTTAATTTACGGTAATCGATGCACACCCACCATCCGGTAACGGTTCGAGTGGGAACTAACTCGTTTTTATCATTAGGCACTACTGTTAACCCTCCTTTCTTGGGCACCACTTGTACCGGGCTCACCCAAGAGCTATCCGAAATTGGATAGATGATACCCGCATCTAATAATTTTATTACCTCGGCCTTGACTACCTCCTTCATGTTAGGATTTAGCCGGCGTTGAGGTTGAATAGTTTTGTGAGCGTGTTCTTCTAAAAAAATTTTATGGGTGCAAAAGGAGGGATTAATCCCTCTCAAATCCCTGATCTTCCACGCAATTGCGCGGCGATGAAGTTTTAAAATATGAGATAATTTAATTTTTTCTTCATCGGTCAAGTAGGCCGACACAATAACCGGAAGTTTTGAATCCTCCGCTAAAAATAAATACTCTAAATGATCAGGCAATTGTTTTAGTTCTAGCGTGGGAGGCTCATCATAAGAAGTTTTCAAACGATCACTACAAATTTCTAAAAGTTCAAAAATAGGTGCGTGCGTGATCGAGAGATTATCACTATTTTCATGAGCAATTAAATCTAAATGTTCTAAATCGGCATCATGATCAATAGAAGATAAAGATTTTTCAGAAAAAAGAAAAGAGTCTTCTTCAGGAGAAGCCTCCAAATAATAACATGAGTCGTCATTTGAGAGCGAGTTTTTCATAGACGTGTCAATAGTAAAGGTAACTTCTTCATCTCCGACTCTAAGGAGAAGTTTCACATTACTAACGTCTATAATTGCGCGCGAGGTGGCAAGAAAAGGGCGGCCGAGAATGAGTGGGACCTCGGTGTCCTCTTCGATGTCAAAGATGACGAAATCTACCGGAAAGATAAATTTGTCAACTTTGACAAGCACATCCTCTATGATCCCCATAGGGAGCTTGACAGACCGATCGGCCAATTGAATGCACATTCTTGTGGGTTTAGGTTCTCCTAATCACAACTTCTTAACTAAAGAATAAGGCATTAAATTGATTGAGGCGCCTAGATCGGCTAACACACGTTTTACTAATAAATCACCAAACAAACAGGGAATGGAGAAACTACCCGGATCAGGTAATTTCTTAGGTAATTTATTAAGTAAAACTGCCGAACACTCCGCATTCAATTGAACCGTGGAGATATCCTCAAGTTTCTTTTTATTGGATTAAAGATCCTTGAGGTACTTGGCGTATTTCGGCATTTGTGCGATTATTTCACAAAACGGTAGATTAATTTGGATTTGTTTAAACATGTCCAAAAATTTACCGTGATGTTCATCCACCCGGTTTTTTTGCATTCTAGATGGATAGGGAAGAGGTGGTTGATAAGCTTTTGTTTATTAAGAGTAGAAGGCTTAGACGGAGGAGAAGATGGAGAAATTATTACCTCCGTATCAACAGGAATTGGAGAAGTATCAACCGGATTTGGAGAAATGGTTACCTCCTTCCCGCTCCGTAAGGTGATGGCTTTGGCATGCTCCTTTGGGTTGGGCTCTGTATTGCCCGGTAGCGCTCCTTGTTGACGATCGGAGAGTATTTTAGCGATTTGCCCGATTTGTGTCTCCAAACTTCGAAGAGATCCGGTGAGATTCCGGATGTTGGCGTCATTTGTAGTCGTATATTTAGTGAACAATTCCTCGAGATTGGGAGCTTTGGGAGCTTGCGGTGGAAAATAGCCGGGTGGAATCGTGTTCGGCGGGCGCGCCGCGTTCCCCGGATTACTCCAAGAGAAGTTGGGGTGATTCCTTATACCCGGGTGATAGGTATTGCCAAAATTGTTACCCAGATTATAAGGTGGCCGATTCGGATTACCCATGTAATCCACATGCTCGACAATAGTAGAAGGCTCCCAATATTGGGGCTCACAGGTAGATTTGGACGAGGAAGCAGACATCTCGTTCATCTGTTTTTGCAGTTGCTCAACCTGGAGAGACAAACTTGAAACCGTATCGATTTCATACATCCCGGCCGGTTTAGGTGGTTTAGACCGAGGTGTACTCCATTGATAGGTATTCAAAGCCATACCTTCTATAAGCTCTTGTGCGGCCGCCGGTGTTTTGTTATTAAGCGTTCCACCAGCGGCGGCATCAATATGTTGCCTAGTTTGAGAATTTAGGCCGTTATAGAAGGTTTGGATTTGTAACCAATCCGGAATTGCATGATGAGGACATCGACGAAGCAATTCCTTGAAACGCTCCCAAGTATCATATAACGTTTCTGAATCAAGTTGGGAGAAATAAGTGATATCATTGCGCAATTTAGCCGTTTTAGCTGGCGGAAAGTATTTCGTAAGAAATCTTTCCGTCATTTGAGCACATGTTGTGATGGAGCCTCTTGGTAGAGAACCCAACCACTGCTTGGCTTTAGTGCGCAATGTAAATGGGAATAACCTTAGCTGGATGGCATCATCAGATACACCATTAATTTTAAAAGTATCGCATATTTCTAAGAAATTTGAAATATGCGCGTTTAGATCTTCATCTTGAAGCCCATCAAATTGTACATATTGTTGTACCATTTGGATGATGCTTGGCTTCAACTCAAAATTATTGGGGCCAATAGCGGGGCGAACAATACTAGATTGAGTCTCGTCCAAGTTTGGACGGGCATAATAGGACATAGTCCTTTGTTCAACCGCATTTGGCTCACCCATATTGGAAGAAGCAGAAGATGGAGATCTAGGAGAATGGGAAGAAGAACTAAATGAAGAAGGAGAAGAAGAAGGTGGTGATGGAGAGAGGATTAATGAAGGATTAGGAGTGTCTCCTAAGGATTCCGTATCTTGAAAATTCGGAACTTGAAATCGTAAGCGGTGCCGAAGGGTTCGCTCGATTTCCGGATCCAAATCAAAAAGAGGCGACGGATTCCCTCGGGTCATACACCAAAATAAAACAAAATAAATATTTTTTTTTGATTTTGATATTTCAAAAACAAAAGAAAATGATAAAATTAATAGAATCTTGCTTTCAAAATATCAACAAAAAAAATACTCCCCGGCAACGGCGCCAAAAACTTGATGTAGATTTTATAAGTTTTGAAAAATATCCAAACTAAACTCTCAACTAGGCAAGTGCACCTATCGAAATTTAGTATAGGAAATATCGTATTTAAACTCGGGGACCGTTGAGTATTTGTACTCACAAGGACGAACTATTATTTTATCGATCGGAAAATTGGTTTTTGCGAAAACGAAAACAAACGTTAAATTAAGAGGAGAAATTCGATGAATAAAAGGCTAGCACTTGATCTGGAATCCCTTTGGGCTAAAATAAAATCCACGAAATTAAAGAGCACAAGCATCTAAATTATTAACTTCGACCGCGGAGGTTCCAAAGCTACGAAGCGCCTCTCTCGAGAATACGCACTCGACTAACCTTAGGTAGATCGATTAAGACCTCTCGGCCAGTCGAAAGACCTAAGCTTGCTTTAGGCGGTGAACCTCACTAATGGAGTTGACTCCAAGGCGGAAGAATTTTGCGTTCCTCTCTCGAGGGGTGCAAGAAATTCTCTTTATCCTTGAGTGATCTACTCGTATCCACAACCTCTCGGTAAATCTAGGATACAGATCTAGACTCGAATAAACATAATTTGCAACTTATGAATTCGAAGAAAATTTAAATCAAAGATAAATCAAAGTTAGAAAATAGAATGCTTGCTAATTTGAGACAAAAATAAGAATTTTATTCCATTCCAAAGTTCATCATGATCAAGTGCTAATTGAAAATTAGCTACTCATCATGATGGGAGAATTACAAGAAAGATTGAGGAGAGACATGATTATAAAAATTACTTGGAAATAAAGACTACACTATGAATTGAAAATGCAGAGAAAAACAGTAAAGAAAATAGAATTAAGCTCCCAAAAATCTCCCCCTAAGCATCTGAAGCTGTATGGAATTTATAGAAAAAGTTGCTGGGCGGTCACGCCACTAGGTCACGCCCGTGACCTAGGGCGTGTCGGTCTCGGATCCGTCGTCTTCAAATCCTCTGAACGTTGGCGCGAAACTGCCAAAAGTCGTTGATTGGCGGGTCACGTCCGTGACCTAGGGCGTGTCTTGACGGTTGTAGAAAAATGGCGGGAAGTAGAAACAGCGGGAATAACTCCGGCCGTTGTTGGAGGGGTCACGCCCGTGGTCACGCCCGTGACCTTGGGCGTGTCTTGAGAAAACTCCCAGCGCCTGAAACTGCAGCATTAAGTCGGCACGCCGGGCTGTCACGGGGTTCGTCACGCCCGTGTCAAATGTGTCACGCCCGTGACGTGTTGCAAATAGAAACTGCCGTTGACTAGAAGTCAGGGCAAAGCAATGGATGTCACGCCTGGAGTACACGCCCGTGTGATGATGGTCACGCCCGTGACCTTAGGGCGTGTACTTTTAATTGACGTGGCAGATAGCTCCTTCCACGCGCCGGGTTCTCGCCAGGATGTCACGCCCATGACCATGTCGGTCACGCCCGTGACTTTGGCGTGTACATTTGAAATTTCCCTTCTTTTGTCCAGTTTTGTCTCCTGGTCAACCCTATAGACTCCAAATTGAAATTTGCAGCCCAGATTGCCCTGAAATAAGAAATTAGAAAAATTCAATAATAAAATTACAAAATATAATTATAAACTAATTAATTATTGAATAAAAATAATATAAAAACATGGACAAAATTAGAGTTATGAAGATCGAACGCTCCCTTGCGCGTATTCGATCTCAACGCCGAATTCCTTCTTTGACCCCGAAGAATCTATCGGCGAACCCTCTGTCATAGTAATGACCGACCCTAATCCGAATGCGGCCGCCGAGCGAACAATGTCTTATTACGCCCAGCCAAATTTGTATGATACTGGGTCTAGTATTGTTCGCCCTACGTTGGCGAATTATAATTTTGAAATAAAATCAAGTGTCATTCAAATGGTCCAAAACACCGTGCAGTTCGATGGACTGCCAGATGAGGACCCGAATGTCCACTTGTCTAACTTTTTGGAAATATGCGACACCTTCAAGATTAATGGCGTCACTGATGACGCCATTCGCTTGCGCTTATCTCCTTTTTACCTTAAGTCCAAAGACAAGGCATGGTTGAATTCCCTCCCGTGAGGATGTATCACCACGTGGGTTGAGTTGATGGAGCGGTTCCTAACGAAGTACTTTCCGCCTGCAAAAACTACAAAGTTGCGGGCGGACATTTCTTCGTTTGTACAAAACGATCCTGAGTCTATTTATGAGGCTTGGGAACGGTTTAAGGAGTTCCTCCACCGGTGCCTGCACCACGCGCTGCCAACGTGGTTGCATGTACAAATTTTTTATAACGGCCTGAACTTTCAGACGCGTCAAATGATTGATGCGGCTGCCCGGGGTACCCTTAGCAACAAAACCGGCGGGGACGCCCAAAGCCGGCGGCTGGTTTTTTTTAAGTGGATGCCACTGCTCTTTTAACCCTTCAAGTTGAAAGGTTAACAAAGCAGGTGGCGGAGATGTCTGCTGCCTCCTCCACTCCGCCTTGTTTTATCCCCCCTAATGTCTGCGTAGCTGAAGAGTTCGTGGACTTCGTAGGAAATGCGGGTCATCCTTCCTTCAACCCCAACAACAACCCTTATAGTAATAACTATAATCCGTGTTGGAGGAATCACCCCAATGTTTCTTGGAACAACCCGAACAATGCTCAGCATCCCCCTATTTCTTATGCGCCCGGATTTCTGCCTCCTCCTCCTCTTCCAAAACCCTCCCCGATGGAGGAATATTTTTCTAAATATATAGCGTCCAACGAATCAAAATCCGAAACATCACCGGATCGCTAAAAACATTTGAACAACAGGTTGGACAGCTGGCGAGGATGATGTCCGAGCGCGCGCTCGGGGCACTGCAGGGAAACACGGAGCCCAATCCACGTGAGAACGCCAACGCTATAACCCTCCATAGCGGAAAGGAGGTGATCGATCCAAAATGGATCGATCCGCAGGTACATATTTCACCTCCGAGCCCTCTTCCCTCTTCTTCGTCTGTGTTACCTTTACCGAATTTAAACGAAAAAATTATTTTAAACAAGGCTCTACCGTATCCGCATAAATTAGATAACGAGCGTAAGGATGCGCAATACAAAAAATTATTTTATTATTAAAACAAATTCATATTAATGTTCCTTTCTGCGAGGCTAATCTCGCAAATGCCCAAATATGCAAAATTGTTAAAGAATTACTTTCTAATAAACGTGAATTAGAGGTTATTTCGCATGTATCTCTCAACGTTGTCTTCTCGGCGGCCCTTACTAATAAATTGCCCACAAAACAAAACGACCCGGGACGGTTTTCCATCCCGTGCCTTTTTGGCAATATATTAGTAAAATACGCCTTAGCTGATTTAGGGGCTAGCAATAATTTGATGTCGTTCTCGCTCTTTCAACGTTTATGTTTGGGTACTCCTAGTCCTACGAATATGCACATCCAATTAGAGGATCGTTCGGTTAAGTTCCCTATCGGGGTAGTGGAGGACGTCCTTGTCCGAGTAGACAATTTTACCTTTCCGGTAGACTTCGTCATCTTAGACATCGAGAAGGATGCCGAGGTACCAATAATACTCAGTCGCCCTTTTCTCGCCACCTCCCGCGCACTAATAGATGTTAGTAATGGTAGTCTTCTCCTCTGAGTAGGAGATGATCAAGTTACTTTCTCTATTAATCCCTCGATGGACAACTTGTCATCGAGTGACGATTTCTGTTATTCTTTAGATTCCTTTTTTGGAGATCGTTCTTCTCCCGTTTTCGAGTCCGTATTTTTAAATGACGATATTTATGCGCTCGAAAATTTTAAATGCGTTGAGGATACCTCTATAGGCTTGCCTTTCGAACCAATTAGTAAGAAATACATAGGAATTAAAACCTCCCTAGAAGAACCGCCCATCCTAGACCTCAAACACTTACCCGCATCACTCAAATACGCTTTTTTTGGAAAAGGCGATACGCTTCCCGTTATTATTTCTTCGGACTTGAGTGATTCAGAGACTTCCGATTTATTGGAAGTTTTACTTAAACATCGCCACGCAATTGCGTGGCAAATCTCCGACTTAATGGGGATTAACCCCTCCTTTTGCACCCGTAAGATATTTCTTAACGATAATTGCCGCAAAACGATTCAGCCGCAGCGTCGTCTTAACCCAAACATGAAAGACGTCGTTAAAGTTGAGATTATTAAGTTATTAGAATCGGGGATTATCTACCCTATTTCGGACAGTGCATGGGTTAGTCACGTGCATGTCCTGCCCAAGAAGGGCGGTCTAACCGTAGTGGCGAATGAGCATAACGAGCTCGTCCCAACTCATACTGTTACGGGTTGGCGAATGTGCATCGATTATAGAAAACTTAATAATGCCACCCGCAACGACCATTTCCCACTACCGTTTCTGGACCGGATTTTAGAGCATTTATCCGGTCATCCATATTATTGTTTTCTTGATGGTTTATCTGGATTTTTCCAAAACCTCATTTCCCCCGACGATCAATAGAAAACAAGTTCTACCTGCCCATTTGGCACCTTCGCATACCGAAGAATGCCATTTGGACTCTGCAATGCGCCGGCTACATTCCAAAGATGTATGCTAGCGATCTTTGGCGAGCTAGTAGAAGATATTATAGAAGTCTTTATGGATGACTTTTCTGTTTTCGGACGCTCTTTTCCCGATTGCCTTCACAATGTAGATCGTGTCCTCCAACGCTGCGAGGACACAAGCCTTGTTTTAAATTGGGAAAAATGCAATTTTATGGTTCGAGGAGGTTTGGTCCTCGGCCATATGATTTCGTCTAAGGGGATGGAGGTGGATAACACCAAGATAGAAATCATAGAAAAACTTCCGCAACCAACAAACGTAAAATCTATTAGGAGATTCTTAGTCCATGCGGGCTTTTACCGACGATTTATTCAAGACTTTTCAAAAATAACAAAGCCGCTAACTCACCTCTTTGAAATGGAATCACGTTTCATCTTTAGTAGCGAATGCGAGTCCGCCTTTAATTTAATAAAACAAAAACTTATCACCTCTCCAATTTTAGTGGCCCCTAATTGGTCCCTTCCGTTCGAAATTATGTGCGACGCTAGGGATATTGCCTTAGGTGCCATTCTTGGACAACGCGTAGAAAAACATTTTCATCCAATTTATTATGCTAGCAAGACGCTCACTTCCGCACAAGTAAATTACACGATGACGGAAAAGGAACTCTTAGCTGTCGTCTTCGCTTTTGATAAGTTTCGCTCGTATATATCGCTATGTAAAGTTATCGTATTTACCGATCACTCCGCTCTTAAATATTTATTACCTAAAAATGATGTGAAGCCCCGCCTTCTTCGATGGATTCTCCTCCTACAAGAGTTTTATTTGGAGATCCGAGATAAGAGGGGTGCGGAAAATCTAGCGGTAGAACACCTCTCCCGCTTAGAATATCCAGGTGCGGAAGCGCTCGTCGAATCTGAAATAAATGACAGACTCCCCGAAGAATGCCTCCTTGCCGTTCATAATTCTACATCATCTTCGCCTTGGTTCGCAGATTTTGCAAATTACTTAGTTGTGCGGTGCTTCCAAAAGAGTTTTCAAGTCATCAAAAGAAGAAATTCTTTTCTGACTTGAAAAATTTCTTTTGGGAGGACCCATTTCTTTTTCGTATCTGCGCGGACCAAGCAGTCCGAAGATGCGTTGCGGGTGTGGAGAGCTTGCAAATTCTTAAGCACTGCCACGAGTGTCATAACCCGCATTTTTCTCCGAATTCAAGAAGTATCAGAGTATGAGAAAAACGTGCGTCGTGATGCCACGTCGAGCAGGGGATAACTGTCAACGCTCAGGCGAACACCATCTAACTAGACTATGAAAATTTCTTAAATTTAATGATTAGGAAAAAAAATCAGATATATTTTAGAGGTCGTATCCCTCGGCTCAGTGGATCATCTAGTTCACATTTTAAAACTATATTTATACGCAGCGGAAAAATACTTTATTTATTTCTTTGACTTCCTAAGAGAGTGCATAAGTGACCCCCGATGTCAGCTTATACTATGCAAGACACTAAATTTATATCATATTATAAGTAGGAAAATGTTCTTTTTACGTTACTTGGGAAGTAGTGTATGTGTTTTATAAAACATGCTGATCATGAGATATATATATAGTAGTGTTTTAGGTTTAAAATAACTAGCAACCTAGCATAAAATTTCCCAAGAGTAAGTAGACTATCTCCAGAAAAGGTAACAGTAAAAAAATCATATTTAGTATCATAGGGTAAAACTACCAGAGGGCGCCAACAAACTGACACGAATCCACTAGCAAGCATGTATGTCTGTAAGAAAAAAAAACAGGAAAACTACCTCACAAAAAGTAAGAGAAAGATCCCTACAACTTAAGGGATCACCAGCAATACCACATCAAATCTAGCTGCCCACCCGGCTACTAATCAGAACCTGAGGCATTCAGAAAAGAAAAGAATACCTCAGTAAGCGAATCAAGAAAATCTGAACTATGGAATTAAATTTCAATGGAACAAGCGGGTAAGTAAACAAGACAGTAAAAAAACAAACACTGTCCCGAGTAAACCAAAAGTACACCAAACACCAAGCAACAACACCAAGCCCTGCTCAAATCCTGCAGTGGCTACAAGACAAAAGGCAAGGAAAAAAGCTTGCCACCATAGGCTGCATTCTACCAGGAATAATCACCTAACAATCCTAATTTGTGAGTGAATGGCAGTAGTAAATAGAAATGGTCCTGAGTTGGTGACCAAAAATAGTCCCCCAAACAAAACAGTTCCAACAAAAACATAAATTTCCACTGTCGGCACAAAACCACCACAAATCCAGCCCGTACTTGGAATAAAAAGGGTGGCGGCCACAGCAAATGCCCAGGCCGTACCTGGGACTAAAAAGTGGCGGCCACGGCTCGCACAGAAAACATCCTACTCCTGTAGAGTGTCAAAACACCACTACCTGCCATAACCCACGATTCGGCCCTCAAAATAAAGGAAGAACGAAAGGCCGACAAGACATCCCCTAGGAGGTAATTACTCGGGAAGAAAGGTAATTGAAAAGAAATAAAATTCTGCCTACAGGAATCGTCGAACGTAGGAAATCGTCGAGCACAGCTCGACGATTTTCGTCGAACCACATGACACGGGAAATTGTCGAACTCCGTTCGACTATTTGCCTTTCGTCGATCACAGGCCACGGGGAATCGTCGAACTCCGTTCGACGATTTATCATTAAATGCAGACCACAAGAAAACTTATAATACAGGCAGCGGGATCAAAATCGTCGAACGCCGTTCGACGATTTCCCTTTCGTCGAACAAAGGTCACAGGAAAACTCGTCGAACTCCGTTCGACGATATTCCGATAAACGCAGGCCAAGGGAAAAACTAACCACGGGGAAAATATCGTCGAACGTCGTTCGATGATTTTCCCTTCGTTGAACAGAGGTCACGGGAAAATCGTCGAACTCCGTTCGACGATTCCCGTCAGACCCTGAACTAAGGCTCGTTGTCGAGCTCCGCTCGACGATAATCGTCGAACCAAGATCGACGATTTCCGTCGATCTGGCTGCAATGAGTGCACTGAAATCCTGAACATCCTACTTCATTTCCGTCCAACTTCTTATCCTAATTCAATCCTTTTACTGGTAATATAAGTATAAAACCTCACTGTTATTGTATTCTAGGGTTGAAAGGCTAATATCTACCCAAGCAGAGGTTTTAACAGGGAACCATTTGAATGATTAACAGGAAACAGTTTGATAAAACAGACAAGGTTACAGCACTCCAGCCAATGACATGAGTTTTAGAACTTGGGAGAATGCAAATAGAAACTTAAAGGGGCATTATGGTTAATGATTCACATAATTTTGACAGGAAAACAGAGCAAATAATAATTTCAGGGAAAACTTGAATGATTACAGTAGATTGACCATGAAAAGGAGAAGGAAAACTTGGCAAGGGTAGGAACACCACTTGCCTCAAATCCAGAGATTAAGCTGCACATCCCTTTCTCTCTCTCTCTCAGCTCCAGCCGCAACAACACCTAAACAGGATCTAAGGTTTTAATGACGGAAAAGGTTCAAACCAAAAATTCCGAGTCCTCTAGAAACACCACAAAAATTGAATCTCTTACCTTAGGAATTAAGGTCTAGGCGAGAGCACTCCAAATCTGCTTTCGGAATCGAATTCCGTCCACTAACGCTCCCAAAATCAGCGTCTGAAGGGTACAGGGTTGGCGGTTTTCTTCCTCTCGATCAGGCAGCGGTTTCTCTCTCACAGAAGGAGACAATGAATAGTCTCGTTTATTTCTTAAGGCTATATATATGATGCATGGATACGTCTTTTCAACCTAACTGCCACCTAAAACCACTCATTTCAAACTTTATAAATTAATTAATCATTACATCCATTATTATTAACACACCAAAATGACCCGAAACTGAACCACCTCAGAATCCGACAAAATTCACACCGTAGCTAATTACCTGTGCTACGAACGAAATGGCGAAGTCGAAATCAACCTTCGACGAACAAACACGGGTTGTCACTACCCGAAGCCAAAACACAAGTATCCCCTCGAGAGCCCTTACCGGTCACGAAAACAGACCCGACTTGCTAGGAGATCTTGCCAAAAAGGCTACCAACAACCATACAAGGAACCAAAAGAGCTAAGATCATGCTATAACAAACGGCACATGCCGTAAATGCGTCAACGTAACGCCAAACGAGAATTAAATAGTCGCAGAAAAATCAGGGGCGTTACAGTCACTCCGCCTAAAAGAAAGTTTCGTCTCGAAACTTTATATACGATACTTCTACTATAGAAGGACAGTAACAAACAAGAGTACTATAAAGAAAACGAACCAAATAAATCAAGGGAAAAGATGAGGGTGGGTCTCCCTCATAGCCGACTCTAACTCTCAAGTCGCGATTTCCAAATCCTGATTCTTCCATAGAACTTTCACCATCGGGATAGACTTCGTCCGCAGCACCCGATCTTGAGTATCCAAGATGCGGACCGGCACCTCAACATATGAAAGATTAGGCTCCAACTAGGGCACAACATCCAATACTTGCCCAATGCTTCGCACACACTTCCGCAATTGGCTTACATGAAACACATCATGAATACCCGAGAAATTTGCCGGCAAATCCAATCTATATGCTGACACACCAATCCGTTCAACAATCTTAAATGGGCCCACATACCCCGGATCCAATTTTCGGTTCTTACCGAACCTCTTAACAACAACCATCGGGGAAACCTTAAGAAACACAAGGTCCCCTATAGAATACTCCAAGTCAGACCTACGCCGGTTGGCGTTCTTCTCATATCTCTCCTGAGCAATACGAAGCTTTTCTCGAATAAGCTTCATATCATTTTCCATCTCCTCGAGCGCATCCGGACCCAACAAAGGCCTCTCACCAACCTCGGTCCAAAACAAGGGAGTTCTGCATCGCCTCCCATACAATGCTTTAAACGGATCCATTTGCAAGCTCTCCTGGTAACTATTATTGTATGAGAATTCCATAAGCCGCAAACGCTCAGCCCACGCTCCTCCGTGTTCCAAGATGTAGCACCTGATCATATCCTCAACTATATGGTTCACTCTCTCAGTCTGACCATTGGTCTGCGGGTGGTAAGCTGTAGAATACCTCAAATCTGTACCCAAATCCTCTTGCAGACTCCTCCAGAAGCGAGATGTAAAACGGAAATCTCGATCCCAAATGATACTAACTGGTACCCCGTGCAATCTGATGACCTCATTCAAATACAGCTCCGCTATCTTTTTCATCGGATAATCAATCTTATACGGCACAAAGTGAGCACACTTCGTCAGTCTGTCCACTATAACCCAAACAGAATCAAAACCTCTAGGAGATCTCGGCAAGCCCGTAATGAAGTCCATATAAATACTCTCCCACTTCCAAGTAGGGATCTCCAACGGAGTCAACTTGCCACCAGTCCTTCCATGATCGGCCTTCACACGCTTGCAAGTGTGGCACTCAGCAACAAATCAGGCTATATCACCCTCCATCCCATACCACCAGGCAATCTGCTTCAATTCATGATACATCTTTGTGGATCATGGATTATAGGCAACACTGGATCCATGAGCCTCCCTGCAAATCATACCCCTGATGTCTACAATAGTGGGAATGCAGAACCTGGCACGGTACTTCAAAGTACCTACATCATCAATTGAGAAATCCGGCAACTCCCCTCTCTCAGTCCTGACGTACAAGTGCAGAAGATCCGGATCATCCTTCTGCTGAAACCTGGTTAGTGCAATCCAAGACGGGTCTGCTACTGCCAAACTGCTATGCATGTCATAGCGTCCCACGGAAATATCCATCAGGAGGAACTCTTCCACTAAACGATCGGCGATGACATTAAAGATCTTCCCCGTCCTCCGGCTTAGGGCATCGGCCATGTACAACCTTGGGCTCGCAAGAGGTGACCCAGCAAGCAAGGAAGGAGGACTGGCGAGAGGGGAGGAGGCCCACCTGCAAGAGGTAAGAGGTATGGATAGCCCCCAGAGGTAGGCGAGACCTCCTAGGGGGCGAGATGGCCCACCAGGCGAGAGGTCGGAGAGACGGACAGGGTGGTCATCTCGCCTGACAGTTCTTTCCCCACTCGCCACATGTGAAAAGAGATGTCTTTACCTTTTTACCCCCAAGGGGGATTTTACCTTTATGCCCCAGGTAATTTTACATGTCTACCCCTAGAGGTATGCATATAGCTCTCCAGAATAGCGGAGTTTGGCTGTTCGCAGACCCTATCCAGGGTGTTTTGGTCATTTCAGGTTAATTCAGAAGTGTTATTTGCAGAAAAAATTCAGAGTCCTATAAATAGACCGGTAAAGGTGCCTGAGGGGATTGTTGAACCTTTCCACTATCTTCCTCACAGGCATCTAGCTCAGCACTGGCTAGGGAGGGGAAGATCTTCAGTTCTTCCGGGAAGAGGTGGGACCTCCGAGCTGAGCCCCCTCGGTCTGTTTTCAGGTCTCCGACTCTCATCAGGATGGTAGCGCAGGGGGAGTAAGTGTGGGCTGCATCCTGTTTCGAACTTTAGGAGGGAGCGGAGAGCTGGTTCCAACATTTTTGGTGCGGTGAGCGTGGAGCGCAGCCATCAGAGAAGAACCTTGAGTAACCACATGGTGGGAGGTCAGGGAGAAGGAGAAGGAGAGGGGTCGGACAACCCGGGAGGATTTGTGGGAGGAGAAGAGTTCATGGCTTCAATCAAGGGGATCATGGATTTGCTGCAAGGGATCTCGCGACCGGGAGATTGTTCAACCCCACTGGCTCAAGTGCCAGCTCTCGCAACACAAGGAGAACTCGTCTTGGCACGAGTGGGAGAAGACGCCCCAGGGAGGAGACCGGGGAAGGAGGTGATGGCGGAAGGGAGCGGGAGAGACATGGCAGGAAGGGAGCTGTTCCCAAGTCCAGCTAGTACCATCTCGCCAGGAGAGGTCGTCGCGCGAGTAGGGGTGGCGAGACCGGCGGCGAGAGGGTGCCCTTTTTGCGAGCTAATCCTGTCAGCTCTGGTCCCGGAAGGTTTCTGAGAACCCAAGATGAACTACTATGTGGGGAAGGATGATCCCCTCCATCACTTGCAGTGGTTCGAGGACGCAGTTTCGATCAGGAGCATGACAGACGCGTTCAAATGTCATCTTTTTACCATCACTCTAAAGGACAAAGCTAGAGACTGGTTCCATCAGCTCCCGACAGGCTCGATATACTGCTTCGAGGACATAAGCAGGAGTTTCCAGTTACGGTTCTCCATGTTTAAGAAGAGAAAGAGGAACCCATAGTCGATCTTTTTGATTAAGCAGAAGGCGGATGAGTCGCTGGCTTAGTACGTGGATAGGTTTCAAGAAGAGATCTTGGATATACAGGAGGTGCCAGGGTTTGCCCTCCAGATGGCCTTTACTGTGGGAATACGGGAAGGGTTCTTCAAGATGAGCCTCACCCGGAAGGCTCCGCTGTCTTTTGAGGGCTTCATGGAGAAGGCGGCGAAGGAAATAGCGATGGAGGCGGCGAACCCAGCTTTTACAAAGAAATTGGCAAGGCTCACTGAGGTGGAGTCGAGGGAGTCAGGTGGGAGACAACAGGAGGCAAGGAGAAGAGAGGAGCCTAGGGTGCTGGCGTATCAGGAGCTGGGATGGAGGCAATAGGGAGGCCCTGCCCCAGGATAAGGTAGAGATTTCCCCAAGGGGGGAGGAACCAACAAGGAGGACCGGGAAGGTTTCATTAGCAGGGGTGGGGGTATGGTCATAGGCCACCCCTGCCCCCTCCGAAGCAGGCTATGGCCATCGGCCGGGGCATAGGTAGAGGCCGGGAGAGAAGAAGAGGAGCAGGAGCAGGGAGAAGAAGAAACCCTCAGGAATGAAGACAAGGGGGGGGGGGGAGGTGGCGTTGCCATATTGCGACTTCCACGAGGAGGAAGGTCACGCAACGGCTACCTGCCCAGATTTCTTGGAAATGAGGAGAACCCGAGGAGCGGGAGAACAACAAAGACCGGTACGGATAGAGGAAGTAACAGCTACAGGAGAAGAGGATCGATGTGTGGATCGAACGGATGAAGGAGATCGCGGAGGAATTGGAGTAATCCATGGAGGGGTGGGGATAGAAGCGGCCCGAAAGGCGAGCCTTCACACTATGTACCGCCAGAGCGTAGCCTCGACGTCACAATCTCCTCACCCAGATGAGAAGATTACCTTTTCAAGGAAAGAAATGCCGGACCATGAAGACCCCTTTTGTGACGCGCAGGTGATACATACCGCCATCGAGAACTTCACGGTGTCACGGATCCTGGTAGACAATGGGAGTTCGATGAACGTGATTTTCAAAAAAGCATTCAATGCGATGAGGGTGGAGTCCCGGAGGGTGCTGGCGGTGGATGGACCACTGTTTGGGTTCTCAGGGGAGAGGAAAGAAGTCGAGGGGGGAGTGGGACTTCAGGTGACCCTGGGAGGGCTTTCCCGAAATTGCCGCTTTGTCATAGTGGATGCCCCCAGTAGTTACAATGCTATCTTTGGGCGCCCCTTGATCAGCGCTTTCAGATGCGTTCCATCATTATTTCACCTGTGCTTGAAGTTAAATTCAGGAGGTACCCAAATCAGGGTATGGGGGGATCCAAAGGCCGCAAGGGAATGCTACGTGACGGTAGTGAACACCATCTCCTGGCAGGGAGACGCGGAGGAGTTGGGAAAGAGGATGGAGCAATTACAACAAGAACTAGGAGGCGAAGAAGTGCAAGGAGAGGAAGGTGCTGGAGGAGAGGGAGAAGTAGTAGTGGTTGGAGGCATTGCGAGGGAGCCAGAAAAGGCGGGAGAGGAGTTCGGGGAGACAGGGATGGTAGAAGAAAGGGAGGAGGAAGGAGCGGAAGGAGCGGGAGAAATGGTGAGGAACAGGGACATGGCGGAGAAGCTACAAATGGCTGGAAAGGAGGGAGAAGAGACGGAAGCGGCAGAGGAAAAGGAGCCAGGAGAAGAGGAAGGGAGGAAAGAGAAGAGGAAGATGGAAGAAGCGGGAGGGTCGCCCGGGGAGGGGGCCCGACCAGAAAACAGAAGGGCCTCACGGCAGGAAGAATAGGACGCAAGCAGGTGGGAGGTGGAAAAGCTGGGGGAAGAGATGATGATGGCCATCGTGGAAGACAAAGCCAAGGAGCAGGACGCGCAGGCAGAGCAGGAAGGGGAGGAAGAGCCATAGAGACTGAAAGCGGCCGTGGAGGTCCTCGAGGTAGAGATCCATACCAAGGAAGGCAGAAAGGAGAAGATAAAGATCAGCGGCGAGCTCAGCCCCGAAGACAGTGAGAGGATCAAGGCCTGCGTGCCGAAAAATATTGACGTCTTCGCGTGGAGCGCCGCGGACATGCCAGGTGTCGATGCAGACGTTGCTTGTCACCGCCTCAATCTTGATCCCAACACTCACCCCATACAGCAGAAGAAGAGGGCCGTCGCCTCCAAGATGGCCGGACCTATTAGAGAGAAAGTAGAAAAATTACTTAAGTCGGGATTTGTATCCGCCTGTAAGTATCCGGGGTGGGTGAGTAATGTTGTAATGGTCAAAAAAGGTGAGGGTAGGTGGAGAATGTGTGTGGATTTTTCTCTTTTAAATAAAGCATGCCCCAAGGATTGTTACCCGCTGCCCCGAATCGACGCGCTGGTTGACTCAGCCGTCGGTTTCCCTTTTATGAGTTTCTTGGATGCATTTTCTGGATATCATCAAATACGCATGCATCCTCCGGACGTTAAGGACGTCACCTTTGTCACGGAGGATGGATGCTTCTGTTTTAATATGATGCCCTTCGATTTGAAAAATGCGGGAGCAACCTATCAAAGAATGATGGATCGGATCTTCCGAGAACAGAGAGGGAGGAAACTCGAGGTGTACGTGGATGACTTGATGATCAAAAGCAAGAACCTCGAAGCTCATGTCCTGAATCTGGAGGAGAACTTTGAAACCCTGAGGAAGTATAAAATGAGACTTAACCCCCTGAAATGTGTTTTTGGAGCCAGCAGGGGAAGGTTCCTAGGACATTTTCTCACTCCATCTAGAGTGGAACCCAACCCCAAAAAAGTGAGAGCAATCCTAGAATTGGAGTCCCCTAGGAATGCTAAGGAAGTTCAGCATCTCATAGGCAAGTTAGCAGGGCTAAGCAGGTTTCTCTCTCGAGCCGGAGAGAGGTGCTCGCCCTTCTTTCGGACGCTGCGAGGAGGCAAGAGGTTCGAGTGGACCCCAGAATGTGAGAAGGCTTTCCAGGCTATAAAACAACAGCTCACCCAGACGCCCTTACTCCAGGGGCCAAGGGAAGGTCTTGTTTTTATATTTGGGGGTAGGGACTGGGGCAGTGAGCTCGGTTCTTGTGCGAGAAGAAGGGAAGAAGCAATTTCCGATCTATTACGTTAGCAGGGTCTTGAAGAAAGCGGAGCTCGGATACCCCATTCTTGAGAAGTTAGCATTTGCCCTCATCATCTCGGCCCGAAAGCTCAGGCCGTATTTTCAGGTTCATTCTGTTCAGGTGGTAACGGATCACCCCCTCCGTCGCATCTTGGAAGGGGTAGAGCATTCCGGGAGTCTAGCTAAATGGTCAACAGAGCTCAGTGAATTCGACCTTAACTTCGTTCCCCGGCTCGCTATTAAGGCACAGGCGGTAGCCGATTTCCTGGTGGACTATGTAGCTGAGGTCTAGGAGACAGAAGTGTCCCCTCGAACAACCTGGAAGATGTTAGTGGATGGAGCGTCGGGAAGAAATTCCTTTGGAGGAGGAATGGTCTTGATCAGTCCGGAGGGGACCCGGATTGAACAGGCCCTGAAGATTCATTTCACAATTACCAACAACCAAGCGGAATATGAGGCGATCATTGCGGGACTCAGGTTAGCCCGGGAGCTGGGCATACAAGATATTGAGGCCTCGATAGACTCCATGGTGGTGGCAGGCCAGATCAAGGGGGAGTTCGAGGCAAGGGAGCCCACCCTCCAGTTGTATCTAGGAAAGGTCAAGGACAATATAGGATAGTTCTGAAGCTTCTCAATTCAGCACATCCCGAGGGAGGAGAGCACTCAAGCCGACCAACTCGACAAGCACGGTCCTCGAGATGGGAAAACAATGATGGAGCTCTTCAGACCATCTATAGAAGAAGGGGAACTCATGGAGATATGCCAGCAAAGGTCTTGGATGGACCCCTTCATCACCTTTTTAACGACGGGACAGTTACCCGCTAAAGAACTCGACAAGAGGCATACCAGATACAAATCAGCATACTACCTGCTGAAGGATGGGGTTTTATATCGCAAGACGCTGTCAGGTTTGCTGGACAGATGTGTGTCAGGGGAGGAGGTTCCCAAGGTTCTACAGGAGATTCACTCAGGCAAATGTGAGAGTCACTCGGGGAGCCGGACATTAGAAGTGAGGGTGCTGAGGCAGGGGTACTTCTGGCCTACCCTCAGGAAAGATGCGGAGGAATTCGCGAAAAGGTGTCAAAAATGCCAGGAGTTCGCCCCCCTCCAACTCCTTCCAGCCCAGAGGTTACAGACAATCACGGCTCCCTGGCCTTTCACTATATGGGGGCTAGATCTTGTGAGTCCCTTTCCCCAAGCAAGTGGCCAGAGAAAAGTTCTGCTAGTCATGGTGGACTACTTCTCGAAATCGCTGGAGGTGAAGGCGTTGGCTAAGATAACATCTCAGGTGGTCAATAATTTCGTATGGGGGGAGATCATCTGCCGGCATGGGTTTCCCCTAGCCATTGTGACAGATAACGTACCACAGTTTGCAAGTAGAGAATTAGTGGATTTCTGCATTCGTTTGTGAATAGAACTCCGCTTTGCCTCCGTTCATCATCCATGGAGTAATGGATAGGTGGAAGCAGCTAATAAAGTCATTGTCAATCTATTGAATAAAAAAATGGTGAATTTGAGGGGGAGATGGGTGGAGCAGCTACCTTCAGTACTGTGGGCCATGAGGACCACACCGAACACCGCCACGGGGGAAACCCCATTTAAGCTCTCTCATGGCTCAGAGGCTGTCATACCTATCGAATTTTAGGTCACATCATCGAGAGTAGCAGTTGCGAGGGAAGGAGCCAAAGGTTGGAGAGCAGAGAACGAAGAAGAACAGAGACTCTCATTGGATCTCGTGGAGGAGCTCAGGGATTTGGCGATGGTCCGGCAGGAGGAGGTTAAGCACCGGATGGCAAGGTACTTCGACGAACATATAAGGATCAGACAGTTCGAGAAGGGAGATTTGGTCCTAAAAAGGTAGATGCAGCGGGTAGAGGGGCCTCCATAGGGAAGCTCAACCCCAATTGGGAGGGTCCTTTTGTAGTAAAGGAAGTATTAAAGTCAGGAGGGTACCACCTCCAGGATGTGGACGGGGTATCCCTCGAGCGAGCATGAAGTGGTGATGATTTAAAGAGATTTTACCCGTAGCACTTTTTGTCCATTGCACTTTTTATTATTATACAATGCTTACCATTTTGATGTGCTCTTTTGATGTGATGAAAGCGTGGGTGACCTTTTTAGGGCACCAAGGTTTGAGATGGTTTGGAGAAGAGACCCCGAGCAGACCCACTGACCAGGCTCTCACCTAGCTGGCCGGGCTGTAGGCTCACTCGGTGGTTGGAGATGGTTTGGAGAGGAGACCCCGAGCAGACCCGCTGACCAGGCTCTCACCTAGATGGCAGGGCTGTAGGCTCACTCGGTGGTTGGAGATGGTTTGGAGAGGAGACCCCGAGCAGAACCGCTGACCAGGCTCTCACCTAGCTGGCAGGGTTGTACGCTCACTCGGTTGTTGGAGATGGTTTGGAGAGGAGACCCCGAGCAGACCCGCTGACCAGGCTCTCACCTAGCTGGCAGGGCTGTAGGCTCACTCGGTGGTTGGAGATGGTTTGGAGAGGAGACCCCGAGCAGACCCGCTGACCAGGCTCTCACCTAGCTGGCAGGGCTGTAGGCTCACTCGGTGGTTGGAGATGGTTTGGAGAGGAGACCGCGAGAAGACCCGCTGACCAGGCTTGGAGATGGTTTAGAGAGGAGACCCCGAGCAGACCCGCTGACCAGGATCTCACCTAGCTGGCAGGGCTGTAGGCTCACTCGGTGGTTGGAGATGGTTTGGAGAGGAGACCCCGAGCAGACCCGCTGACCAGGCTCTCACCTAGCTGGCAGGGCTGTACGCTCACTCGGTGGTTGGAGATGGTTTGGAGAGGAGAGCCTGAGCAGACCCGCTGAACAGGCTCTCACCTAGCTGGTCGGGCTTTAGGCTCACTCGGTGGTTGGAGATGGTTTGGAGAGGAGACCCTGAGCAGACCCGCTGACCAGGCTCTCACCTAGCTGGCAGGGCTGTAGGCTCACTCGGTGGATGGAGATGGTTTGGAGAGGAGACCCCGAGCAGACCCGCTGACCAGGCTCTCATCTATCTGGCAGGTTTATAGGCTCACTCGGTAGTTGGAGATGGTTTGGAGAGGAGACCCCGAGAAGTCCCGCTGACCAGGCTCTCACCTAAATGGCAGGGCTGTAGGCTCACTCGGTGGATGGAGATGGTTTGGAGAGGAGACCCGGAGCAGACCCGCTGACCAGGCTCTCACCTAGCTGGCAGGGCTGTATGCTCACTCGGTGGTTGGAGATGGTTTGGAGAGGAGACTCTGAGCAGACCCGCTGGCCAGGCTCTGACCTAGCTGGCAGGGCTGTAGGCTCACTCGGTGGTTGGAGATGGTTTGGAGAGGAGACCCCGAGCAGACCCGCTGAGCAGGCTCTCATCTAGCTTGCAGGGCTGTAGGCTCACTCGGTGGTTGGAGATGGTTTGGAGAGGAGGCCCCGAGCAGACCCGCTGACCAGGCTCTCACCTAGCTGGCATGGCTGTAGGCTCACTCGGTGGTTGGAGATGGTTTGGAGAGCAGACCCCGAGCAGACCCGCTGACCAGGCTGTCATCTAGATGGCAGGGCTGTAGGCTCACTCAGTGGTTGGAGATGGTTTGGAGAGGAGACCCCGAGCAGACCCGCTGACCAGGCTCTCACCTAGCTTGCAGGGTTGTAGGCTCACTCGGTGGTTGGAGATGGTTTGGAGAGGAGACCCAGAGCAGACCCGCTCACCAGGCTCTCAACTAGCTGGCAGGGTTGTAGGCTCACTCGGTGGTTGGAGATTGTTTGGAGAGGAGACCCCGAGCAGACCCGCTGACCAGGCTCTCATCTAGCTGGCAGGGTTGTAGGCTCACTCGGTGGTTGGAGATGGTTTGGAGAGGAGGCTCCGAGCAGACCCGCTGACCAGGCTCTCACCTAGCTGGCATGACTGTAGGCTCACTCGGTGGTTGGAGATGGTTTGGAGAGCAGACCCCGAGCAGACCCGCTGACCAGGATCTCTTCTAGATGGCAGGGCTGTAGGCTCACTCGGTGGTTGAAGATGGTTTGGAGAGGAGACCCCGAGCAGACCCGCTGACCAGGCTCTCACCTAGCTAGCATGGCTGTAGGCTCACTCGGTGGTTGGAGATGGTTTGGAGAGGTGACCCGGAGCAGGCCCGCTGACCAGGCTCTCACCTAGCTGGCAGGGCTGTAGGCTCACGCGGTGGTTGGAGATGGTTTGGAGAGGAGACCCCGAGCAGACCCGCTGACCAGGCTCTCATCTAGCTGGCAGGGTCGTAGGCTCACTCGGTTGTTGGAGATGGTTTGGAGAGGAGACCCCAAGCCGACCCGCTGACCAGGCTCTCACCTAGCTGGCAGGGCTGTAGGCTCACTCGATGGTCGGAGATGGTTTAGAGAGGAGACCCCGAGTAGACCCGCTGACCAGGCTCTCACCCAGCTGGCAAGGCTGCAGGCTCACTTAAGGGCAGGTCTAAGGGTAAGAGTTCGCATGGATAAAGGCCCATGTTCATCAGAAGATTGGTGGAAAATCCCTAGAAAAGAGAAGGGCCAGGAATCAGGCCAGTGAAGAGGGTCTCTGGCCGACACTCAACATGGGTGGTCTTGCCCATGGCGAGTAGACCTTCCGTATCCCAAGCGCAAGACTGGCGTAAGAAGAAGGAACCCGTCAAGCGAGGCGGCAATCCCCAGGAACCTCAACGCATGTTAACCTTGCGGCGAGACGAGCGCTAAGGGTCCGCGGATCTCGCGGGTAGTATAGTCGAAGAGAGCATCTGAAAAGTTGGTCTCGCGTTTTTGGCAAGCTATTAAGCGGGACGGTGCAAGATAAAAGCAGTAATTAAACAGCATCTAAAAAATGTCTCGCGCTTTTGACAAGCTATTAAGCAAGGGCCGAAGGTGGAAGCAACCATTAATAAAATGTTTAAACAAAATATCCTTGGAATGAGAACACCTCGCTTTCCTTTTTCGAGGAAGTATCTAAAAAAATTACAAGTACTAGATGAGAAAAGAAAAGAGGTAAGAGAAGCCACTGCAGTTGATGATGCGCTACTCAATGTCAGAAGAAGAGCTGTCGTCTGTCTCACCGTACAAGCGGGGGACCTGGTCGCGGGCAGTTACCGTCTTGGCATCCTCACGCACCACCCCCAGCTCCTTCATCATTTTAAGAACAACCTCTGTCGTCTTTATATTGGAGTCTCAGCAGATGGAGTCCACCTCGTCTACTAAGTAGCGGGAAGGAACGGGAAATTGGTCCAAGGGGGATGTCGAGCTGTTCCGGAAGCGGAGATTTTCGGCTTTTAACTTCTTATTCTCCCCATCCAACTCCTCAATGCGCGAGGGCATTATGTTGGCCGTCTCGGCATCCTGCGGGAAGAGAGCGAGTAAGGGACTATAAAAATCAGAGTAAGACTAGCAAAGCAACGGTAAGAAAACTTACCACGCCACCCTGGCTCTGTGCGAGGAGGTTGTCGGCAACAACCAATCGCTTCTCCAGGTCGATGGATTTCTCCCGCTCTGCAGCGAGACCGGCCTCCGCCTCCTTCCACTTCCTGTTGTTGAAAATGAGGCGGCGCGAGACTCGGTGCGTGAGCTCCCGGGAGCGAAACTGAGAGTGGGCACTTTTCAGAATGAGATCCCGCGATGCCTCATTATCTGCGGGCTCGGAGCCAAGGCCGCCATACAGCCCAAACCCAAGGGAGAACGCGTGACTGGTGGGGGGGGGGGTCCTGCTCTTTCCAGGAAGGAAGGAGGGTGGACACCGACACGCGGTTAGCGTCCTTGTCCCATAAGAGAACCGGCTCGCCGACGTCATCATCGGTCACCGGCCCCATGTTGTAATTATGGTGCGAGGCGGGAGCCGGGCGATTGGAGGAACCCGTCTCGCAAGGAGGAAGCTTAGTGTAATGCCCTGAAAGTTGTGTGCGAGTCGGTCGCGAAAAAAAGGGTTTTTGTTGCCTGTAGGGGTACACGGCCTAGGACACGGGCGTGTCCAAGGCCGTGTCTGGCTGGTGATTTTTGGCCGTTTTCAACCCGAGAAGGACACGACCAGAAACACGGCCGGATGACACGGGCGTGTCATCCGACACGGGCGTGTGCCAACCCGTGTCCCTACCCGTGTCCTGATGGGTCGTGTCCGTTGCCGTGACGGTTATGCGTGACACCCCACGAACACGGGCGTGTCGAGGAACCCGACACGGGCGTGTCAGGTCAGACACGGGTGTGTCTTGGCCCGTGTGCGTTTCTCAGTTCGACGATCGTGCCTGGATCGAGGCACACGGCCTGGGACACGGCCGTGTGCCAAGCCATGTTCGGCCCAGGTCTGGAGAATTTTGTGCAGATCTGAGCCGTTCATTTTCTTTAATTAGGATCCGACGGCCCAGATGAAATCCTGCTCTGTTAAGGTCGGGAATAGGAGGTTAATTCCCCATTTTCTCTCCAAAGTTCTCCCCTTCCAAAGTGAGAGAGAAGAGGAAGAAGAAGGAGGTTTCCGGCCGCCGGCGGAGCATCGGAGCACCGTTTCGTAATCGGAGAGCGGATCCGTAGAGGGAAGGTCATTGCGAAGAGTTCTAACCGCGCAGTTTTTCCATGGCGCCAAAACGGACTACAAGGGTAACGATTCTGAACTTGAGCGTTTGAAGCTATTTCTTTTGCATAGGGAACCCCGCTCCCGCGAGTATGCGGTGAGTGCGTGGTGTTCCTTGGGGTTGACGGGAATAGTCCCCCTTGTGTTGCATATAAAGCCCAGAATCGTAAGTACGGGCATAGGCATTGTGTGTGAAGCCTACCCGGACGTGTTTTTGTCTGGATCGGTGATGTTGCATTTGATGTGGTTTTGCCGGAGAAGACTCCGTGCTTTGATTTTTTCGGGTTTCCACGCGATAGATTGCAGCAGGGATCCTTGGAGGCTAGCTTCAAGGCGCACCCGGAAAACTGAGCGGAAACGTGTTCTGCTAACTTGGCGGTCTGGGAACCGGCATTGATCATAACTGGGTTATGAGATTGTTTTGGAAAATTTGGGATCCGAGAGAAGCTTGGCCCGCGCAAAGGACTTAAATTGGACATGCGGCGTGAGCAACAGGCGAGTGGAATTGGACCTAGGCTATGTGGTTCGGTGCGAGAGACCCGAAGACGGGGACTGGCCGTTGGCATAGTCGGATCCTTAGACGGTGGTCAGAAAGGCTAAATGCTCACATGTTGTTGCCATCCTGGGGGTGGTGGTGAATGTACTGATGGGTCAGGGTTCACCATGAATGTGCCCTGAGTGCACGGGGTGTATGGCCGTGCGAGCCTACATCTGTGGCGAATTATAATTGCGCTATATATATTGTTGGGCTAATGTTATGCAGGGAAAGAGCACCGCCGTCCCGAGTAAGGGGCGGGGTCGTTATAATTTGGTCGGCTTTTAGCTGGCCATTGCTTTATTTGCCACCGTGTGGTGGTATGTGCTTGCAGGTGCTGCGGAGCCGAGCGCCAAATAGCGGGCTGGAGCCCATGATGCTGTGCTGGCCCTAGAAGACCGTAGAATAGCTGTTTTGTTTTATATTTATCATGTGTGGCCGGCCTGCGAGCCGATGTATGTAAAACACTCTTTATTAAGTGAACATTTGTAAGGCCATAAGGCCATGTACCCGTTTTTGTGTATTTGGGGTTTCATTCCTGTTGTTGTAGCTGTGGACATTCATATAATTGGATTTAATTTTGGGTTCTTTCAACTTTAAAATCTTCCGCTAGAATGCTCTGTGATTAGGACGAGTAGTCTTAGTTGGTTGGTTTGATTATTGATTTAGTATCCCTTCCGACTGTCTGTTGTATATGGCGTCGGGTTCCAGCTGGACCTTCTGTTATATGCCATGCGACAGATGGGGGTGTTACAATTTGGTATCAGACTTCTAGTTACGGTCAAGCTTAAATGAATTCGTGGGCGAATTCTTTTAAGGGGTGTTGAGCACATGTGTGCGTCATCGTTATAACATCAAAAGAACCCATGAATGTCCACTTAGGAATGGAAAATACACTTGTTTTGTGGAACCCGAGTGTTCAAATGATTGCTTTTAGCAATTTGTTTGTTGTCTAATCGCGTGTCTTTGCTAATTTAGGCAGCTAGGAGCGGTGCTGGTCAGTCAGAGCGTCCGCAATCAGCGGAAAGTAGTGCACCAAGGGACGTGCCTGCTACACCTCCTTCAGCGGAAACCATCAGGATGGTGGCTGAAGCAGTGTTCGCAATGATAAATGCCCAACCTGCAGGGCAAATGCATCGCACACCTCCTGCGAATGAGCAAGAACTGGTTAGGGCGGCAGAGCCGAGAGTGGTGGAACACGCAGCAGTTGAGTTAGTAGAGCCGAGGAGAACTACGAAGCGGCAGCTAAAGCACGTGATGGGCTTTAATCCTCCGAGGTTTAATGGGGTTGGAATGCCAACTCAAGCTGAGGACTGGCTCTCTTCCATAAAGAGGGTCTTGACGGCCACAATGACTGAGGAGTGGCAGAAGACCACCATAGCGACTTTTCTTTTGGAAGGTGAAGCGAGGTTGTGGTGGGACGAGATGGAATTTCATCTTCTAGTGGGAAGGCAACTTGCGGATGTGCCGATGGAAGAATTTTCAAGATTGTTCCTAGCTAGATTTGTTCCTTCTGCTCAGAAGTTGGAGATGGAGAATCAATTTCTTGGGTTGTCTCAGGGATCCAAAAGCGTGGACGAATATCTGCATGAGTTCACACGGTTGGGTCGTTATGCTGGTGCTATGTTTTCAAAAGAAGAGATGAAGACCAACCGATTTTATGAGGGCCTTCGAGGCGATTTACAGTTACTCCTTGCTGGGCTAAGGCGCAGGGCTTCCTAGCCTTGGTCAATTCGGCCCGATCGTTGGAAAAGGTTGCGAAGAAAGTTCAAGAGAAGAGGGACCCAGGAGAAAGGAAGACCGAGTTCAAGGTTCCAAGTAACAAGACAGAATTCCGCAGATGGAACAAGAAGCGGAGGACTTCGAACTCAGCCCCTTTGGCTGATGCATCGGGGGAAACTACAAGTCGAGTCCCCGGAGCTTGCTACAACTGTGGGAAGACGGGGCATTTTGCTCGGGAGTGTTGGAGCGGATGTTCAAAGTCCGAGACGAGACCTGGAGCGACTTATGAGGAGAAAGGGAAGGCGGTGGAGTCAACCGCATCCCATCATGCTCCAGCCCAGCCTAGAGTCTACAACCTTGGTCTGCAGGAGGCCATTAAGCAAGCAAACGTGGTGACACGTATGAGTTAAATTACAGTGATTTAACTTTTATAGTTGTTGCCATTGTATTTGTTAGCTTACGATTGTCAGTGCTAGGCTTTGTGTTAATCTTTGAGTTTCCGGCGAGAGCCCTCTTTGATACGGGAGCATCACATTCCTTCTTGTCTGAAAAACTTATATCGCGCATCGGAGTTCCGTTCTCGATGGCAAAAAACAAGTTGGATGTGTTGTTGCCTAATGGGTGCTCAATGTGTGCGGATAGGGTGTGTGTTGTGAAGATTCGGATTGGAGACCGGGAGTTTGATTTGCGGGCATTGGTTCTACCGTTGGTGGAGTTCGACGTAATTTTCGGTATGGATTGGCTCTCGGAGCAAAGTGCATGTATTGATTGCAGCTGTAAAGAAGTTAAGTTGGGTCCGGACACTGATCGAGAGACTACTTTTGCGGGCATGAAGGGGTCAGGGAAAGTTCTGATGTCGGCCCTTCAAATGTTCAAGGCATTTCGGTCTGGGGCAGAACTATATGTCACTCTAGTGCAGACTTCGACGCCTAAGCCTAGTTTGGACAGCATCCCAGTTGTGTCCGAGTATCCTGATGTGTTTCCAGATGATCTCCCAGGAGCACCTCCTCAGTGGGAGATAGACTTTACTATAGAGCTGGTACCGGGTGCCAAACCGGTGTCACGCTCCCCCTATCGGATAGCACCAAGAGAAATGGCAGAGTTGAAGGTGCAACTGCAAGAGATGCTAGAGCAAGGTTATGTGCGTCCAAGTTCGTCGCCTTGGAGCGCACCAGTTCTCTTTGTTAAGAAGAAAGATGGGAGCTTGCGGCTTTGTATCGATTATCGGGAATTGAACAAACTTACGGAGAAGAACAAATATCCAATCCCGAGGATTGACGATCTATTTGATCAGTTGGTTGGATCAACTGTATATTCAAAGTTATATTTGAAGTCCGGTTACTATCAGTTGAGGATAAGGGAGAGCGACATCCCAAAGACAGCATTCAGTACGCGTTTTGGGCATTACGAGTTCACGGTTATGCCGTTTGGGTTGACGAATGCGCCATCTGTGTTTATGGATCTGATGAATAGGACGTTCAGAGAATACTTGGATCAGTTCGTGATAGTATTCATCGATGATATTCTGGTGTATTCGCGGTGCGAGGAGGATCACTACAAGCATTTACACATGGTGTTGGAGACATTGAGGAAAAGTCAGTTGTATGCAAAGTTCTCCAAGTGTGAATTCTGGTTATCCTCAATAGCGTTCCTTGGTCATGTTGTCAGTGGAGAAGGAATAGCTGTGGATCCGGCGAAGATAGTGGCGATATGGGAGTGGCATACTTTGACTACAGTGGCAGAGGTCCGGAGTTTTCTGGGGCTTGTTGGCTACTACAGGCGCTTCGTAGAGAACTTCTCGCGGATAGCACTACCACTCACGACGTTGACAAGAAAGGATCAGAAGTTTGTGTGGTCTTCGGAGTGCGAACAGGCTTTTGAAGAATTGAAGAGGCGGTTGACCACGGCGCCCATTTTATGTGCGCCAAGTGGAACCGAAGGGTTCGAGATCTATAGTGATGCTTCAGGCAGTGGTTTGGGCTATGTCCTGCTACAGCATGGGAGAGTGATAGCTTATGGTTCACGACAACTGAAGGTTCACGAGAGGAATTATCCGGTCCACGACTTAGAGTTAGCGGTCGTGATATTTGCTCTAAATCTTTGGAGACACTATCTGTACGGTGTGAAGGTCGATATTTACACCGATCATAAAAGTTTGAAGTACCTATTGGACCAAAAGGATCTGAACATGAGGCAGCGGAGGTGGATGGAGTTCTTAGGGGACTACACCTTCAAGATACACTATGTGCCTGGAAAGGGAAATGCAGTGGCGGATGCGTTGAGTCGTAAGATTCCCGCACAAGCCAATTGGTTATCAATACATGATGAGAGATTGGTCCAAGAGTTGGAGGCATTGGAGATATCTTGCGTCGATAAGCAGTCTAGTGCAGAGGCGAAACTATTTTGGACAGAGGTGCAGTGTGATCTAGCGGATAAAGTTCGGCGGGCATTGGTTCTGGATAGCAGCATGAAGCAAATCTTGGATGAAGCTTTGGATGGGTCAAATTCCCAGTTTGTGGTTGAAGATGGGTTGCTAAGGAAGGACAGTCATCTATGCGTTCCTAGTGCGGATAATATTCGGGAGGAGTTGATGTATGAGGCTCATCATACCAAGTACTCAATCCACCCGGGAAGCACGAAGATGTATAAAGACATGAAAAAATTGTTCTGGTGGCCGGGTTTGAAGAAGGATGTGGCACTTTATGTGGCGAAGTGTCGTACTTGTGCATTAGTGAAGGCGGAATGCCAGAAGCCCGGAGGTTTCTTGAAATCCCTTCCTATCCCAGAATGGAAGTTTGACGACATACCTATGGATTTTGTGCACGGTTTGCCGAAATCGCAGAAGGGAAACGACGCCATTTGGGTGGTCGTGGATAGGTTGACAAAGGTGTCGCACTTTATCCCAGTGAGAAAGGAGGATCCGGTGGAAAAGTTAGCCAAACTCTACGTGGATAACATTGTACGATTGCATGGTGTGCCTCGCAGTATCGTTAGTGATCGTGATGGACGCTTCACGTCAAATGACTGGAGGTTGGTGCATGGTCTGTTGGGTACTAAGCTAAAGTTCAGCACAACCTTTCACCCACAGACAGATGGCCAAACCGAGAGAGTCAACAGGACTATGGAGGACATGCTTCACATGTGCGTCCTAGATTTCGGGAAGCATTGGGAGGATCACTTGTACATGGTGGAGTTTGCATACAACAACAGTTTTCAGGCAAGTATTGGAATGGCACCTTTCGAAGCCTTGTACGGGAGGAAGTGTCGTACGTCGTTGTCTTGGTTGGAGGCAGGCGAATCAAAGTTGTATAAACGACAAGCGGTGGAAGACGCCACTTCAGTGATACAGATAATTCAGGAAAGGCTGAAGATTGCTCAGGATAGACAGTCAAAGTATTACAATGCCAAACATAGAAATGTGGAGTTCAACGTTGACGACATGGTATATTTAAAGATCAAGCTGTTCAAGGGTGTATCAAGGGTTCGATGCTTGAAGAAGCTGAGTCCGAGATACCTTGGACCATTTGAAATCCTGGAGCGTGTTGGTGAGGCGGCGTATAGGTTGAAGCTGTCGACGGAGTTGAGTGGGCTACGTGACGTATTCCACGTATCGGTGTTGCGTAAGGAAGTGCAAGAGTCTTCGCAGATCGTTACGGATAATCAGGTACCGGTTGATTATGAGTTAACAACAAGGGTCAAGCCAGTACGAATTGAAGATGTTGCAGTCAAACGACTCCGCAACAAGGAAGTCTGAATGGTTAAAGTCTGTTGGGATAATTGCGGACGTGAGGAGCTTTCTTGGGAGTGAGAGCAGGCTATGTTGGAGGAATACCCCGAGTTATTCCACTCAGGTATCATTTAGCTTTTGTGTACCTTTGCTTAATTTCGGGACGAAATTCCTTAAGTGGGGGAGATTTGTAACGCCCCAAAAGTTGTGTGCGAGTCGGTCGCGAAAAAAAGGGTTTTTGGTGCCTGTAGGGGTACACGGCATAGGACACAGGCGTGTCCAAGGCCGTGTCTGGCTGGTGATTTTTGGCCGTTTTCAACCCGAGAAGGACACGGCCAGAAACACGGCCGGATGACACGGGCGTGTCATCCGACACTAGCGTGTGCCAACCCGTGTCCCTACCCGTGTCCTGATGGGTCGTGTCCGTTGCCGTGGCGGTTATGCGTGACACGCCCATAAACACGGGCATGTCGAGGAACCCGACACGGGCGTGTCAGGTCAGACACGGGCGTGTCTTGGCCCGTGTGCATTTCTCAGTTCGACGATCGTGCCTGGATCGAGGCACACGGCCTGGGACACGACCGTGTGCCAAGCCGTGTTCGGCCCAGGTCTGGAGAATTTTGTGCAGATCTGAGCCGTTCGTTTTCTTTAATTAGGATCCGACGGCCCAGATGAAATCCTGCTCTGTTAAGGTCGGGAATAGGAGGTTAATTCCCCATTTTCTCTCCAAAGTTCTCCCCTTCCAAAGTGAGAGAGAAGAGGAAGAAGAAGGAGGTTTTCGGCCGCCGGCGGAGCATCAGAGCACCGTTTCGTAATCGGAGAGCGGATCCGTGGAGGGAAGGTCATTGCGAAGAGTTCTAACCGCGTAGTTTTTCCATGGCGCCAAAACGGACTACAAGGGTAACGATTCCCAACTTGAGCGTTTGAAGCTCTTTCTTTTGCATAGGGAACCCCACTCCCGCGAGTATGCGGTGAGTGCGTGGTGTTCCTTGGGGTTGACGGGAATAGTCCCCCTTGTGTTGCATATAGAGCCCGAAATCGTAAGTACGAGCATAGGCATTGTGTGTGAAGCCTACCCGGACGTGTTTTTGTCTGGATCGGTGATGTTGCATTTGATGTGGTTTTGCCGGAGAAGACTCCGTGCTTTGGATTTTTCGGGTTTCCACGCGATAGATTGCAGCAGGGATCCTTGGAGGCTAGCTTCAAGGCGCACCAGGAAAACTGAGCGGAAACGTGTTCTGCTAACTTCGCGGTCTGGGAACCGGCATTGATCATAACTGGGTTATGAGATTGTTTTGGAAAATTTGGGATCCGAGAGAAGCTTGGCCCGCGCAAAGGACTTAAATTGGACAAGCGGCATGAGCAACGGGCGAGTGGAATTGGACCTAGGCTATGTGGTTCGGTGCGAGAGACCCGAAGACGGGGACTGGCCGTTGGCATAGTCGGAGCCTTAGACGGTGGTCAGAAAGGCCAAATGCTCACATGTTGTTGCCATCCTGGGGGTGGTGGTGAATGCACTGATGGGTCAGGGTTCACCATGAATGTGCCCTGAGTGCACGGGGTGTATGGCCGTGCGAGCCTACATCTGTGGCGAATTATAATTGCGCTATATATATTGTTGGGCTAATGTTATGCAGGGAAAGAGCACCGCCGTCCCGAGTAAGGGGCGGGGTCGTTATAATTTGGTCGGCTTTTAGCTGACCGTTGCTTTATTTGCCACCGTGCAGTGGTATGTGCTTGCAGGTGCTGCGGAGCCGAGCGCCAAATAGCGGGCTGGAGCCCATGATGCTGTGCTGGCCCTAGAAGGCCGTAGAATAGCTATTTTTTTTATATTTATCATGTGTGCCCGGCCTGCGAGCCGATGTATGTAAAACACTCTTTATTAAGTGAACATTTGTAAGGCCATAAGGCCATGTACCCTTTTCTGTGTATTTGGGGTTTCATTCTTGTTGTTGTAGCTGTGGACATTCATATAATTGGATTTAATTTTGGGTTCTTTCAACTTTAAAATATTCCGGTAGAATGCTCTGTGATTAGGACGAGTAGTCTTAGTTGGTTGGTTTGATTATTCATTTAGTATCCCTTCCGACTGTCTGTGGTATATGGCGTCGGGTTCCAGCTGGACCTTCTGTTATATGCCATGCGACAGATGGGGGTGTTACACTTAGAAGGCTGAACATTGCTGAGGGCAGCTGGCTCTGAAGAGACCGTCTCTCGGATCGTTGAGACGGGCAGTCGGGGAGGCGAGGGAGATGACAATGAGATGGGGGACAGGGATCCCGCGGGCTCTCTCCTTTCTTTGGCAGATTTTTCCTTTTTAAAAGACACAGACTTTTTCACCTTCTTCTTGGGGCTATGCAGAGAAGCGCCCTCGCCCACGGGCCTCTTCTTGCGGGTGGGTGTCAGTGTGTCTTTCGCAGCCTCCGCCGCCATACTCGCTAAGGAGAGAGCTCGGTTACTTTGATAAGAGGGATGGACGGGGACGTTTCTCTCTCCTAGATAAGGTGACAGTAAGCGTGGAAGGAAAATTTACAAGGATAAAGAGGGAAATAGAAGTGTACCTTCGCCGGGGAAGACGGCTGGAAGCGAGTCGAGCTCTCGCCTAAGGTATTGGACCTCGAAATTCTTGCCTACGAAGAAATCGCAGAGATCTTTCTCGGCACCCCCCACCTTGGGGGTGTCATAATAGCATTCGGCAGGAGACACGGGGGCGAGAGGAATGCCTCCCAGATCCCTGCGGATGAAGACGGAGCGATTTAGCCAGTGATGGTTTTTATTTGGCGTCTCTCACACCTTCAGGACTTGGCCTGTGAAATAAGAGACGTCGTCGTGCTTTGCGTGGTAGACGAACTGCTTGCGGAAGGCCGTCAAACTAAATTCAATGCGCTCTCACCGCAGGTAGCAGGCGAAAGCAATCAGCATGGAGATGGCGTTGGGGTTGAATTGGGCCGGGACGACCCCAAAGTATTTAAGAACTAACTTGACCTCCGGCAAAATGGGAAGCCGCAGCCCCGCCTCGAAGTGCGAGACAGGGAAGGCCAATTCATTGGGGTAGAAGGTGTTGATACATTCGCCAACTTTGGGCGGGCGAGATAGATAACCGTCGGCGAGATACTCGATTGCAAAACGAGCGTATTCTTCCTCTGGCAGTCTGCCGAGAGGGAAGTAGTGGTCCACGAACCGATTCCCGCAGTCATGGTCCCCTTGCCTTCTTCCATCTTCTTCTTTCCCATGGCAGGCGAGAAGACAATAAAAAGGGGAAGGGAATGGTTCAAAGAGAACGGGACGCGAGATGGGTGAGGAAGAGGAGAGAGACGGGAGCTACAACCTGAGAGAGACTGTTTAGGGTAACAAAAGCGGAGGAATGCCTGGGTTTGAGATATTTATAAGGAATGAGGGGAGAGAGAATTGAACGGGAAAGTCAAGCGGCGGGAAATGAAGAGGCACCCTGACGCTTCGTCTCTCTCTCTCTCTCTCTCTCTTTTCCTCCCTCTCTAGAACCCAAGGGGCCGGAGCGCCGCAGCGGTCTTTTCGAGATAAAAATCATCATTATTGAAAATAAAAGAGGGCCCATCAGGGTAATGATGAAAAACAATATGATATGACAGGTACAGTACCAGAATAATAAAATAAAATAAAATATCGCATCCCGCAGAAGGGGCATCTCGCCCAGGGTTTTTTACAATGCATCTGTAATTTAGAAGTTAAATCAGCAGCGATAAGGCGAGACGGACCCACGACAGCTTAGTTCCTGATCCACTTCCAGCGACCGTCCTGACCTCCCGCCAAGGGAGGGCGGCCAGGATGATGAAAAGCGCGAGCGGCGACCACGCCGCGGCGCGCGAGACGGAGGTGTTCGTCCATCTCGTTCAGTATAGCCTGGGGGTCTGTCCCGTCCATTACGCCATCAGCTTCCCTCTCGGCAGCAAGACGGTGGCACCCTTGTCTCTAGCCAGTCCATACGCCGGTCAGAGGCCTGCTTCTCCAGCTCCATCTCGCGGATTATGTGTGTGTACTTCCGGAACATCCTAGCCGTCCTCCTCTTCAGTTCTAGAGCATCCATGGGATCACCCAAGTAGTCCTCGATCTCGTTAGGACGTGGAAGGGGCGCGTGGGGAGGAGACGCGGGAGCATCTTTAGTGTCAGAATCAAATTGGATACCTGCATAGAAGGAGAGAAATCATTAGCAAGGATGAGCTCGCGTAAATTTGGTTAAAGAAGGAGAATCGAAGGAAAGGCGAGAAGGGAGAAGATCTTACTGGGGATGTGAGGGTTCCCCACAACTCGCGAGAGGTTTTCTCTCCGCGAGAGGGGTGGGGAGGACACCTCGGGCGAGTCAGTGCACTGATGAGCTTGGTTTATATTATCACGAGGATTGGCCGGCATAGGTGAATCAGCGAAACTTCCCTAAAAAAGCATAGTCAGCAGGCGAGACCAAAGAAGGAAATAAGTAATGAGATTACATGCTTCTCTCTGGAAGAAGCGAATGGGTTGTATATTGAAGGGGCAGAGGAGGTTGCGCCCGCCGATAGAGGGGTGCAGGTGGCTTTCATCTTTTTTAAGAGAGAGGGCGGAGAGGCCAGGGGAGGAATGCGCCCCAGGTCCGGGAATACGACATCCGTGTTGGTTTTATTTCGACTTCGCACCATCGCGAGGCGCTCGCGGAAGCTTTGGCTGTGAGACATTCTGAAGGAGGAAGGAATGAAGGATAAAGTGTCCCGAATGAAGATTGCGATCTCATATTTATATGCCCCATAGGGGGGCCCACCAAAGATTCTCATGAAGGAATCCTAGCATCGCGAGGCACGGTTGGACTATCTTTCCGAGGTTAGGGCAACCTCGAAAATAGCGGGGATTGTGTGCAACCTTGAGCTCGTGAGAGGTGACCCAGCAAGCAAGGAAGGAGGACCGGCGAGAGGGGAGGAGGCACACCTGGAAGAGGCGAGAGGTATGGACAGCCCCCAGAGGTAGGCGAGACCTCCTAGGGGGCGAGATGGCCCACCGGGCGAGAGGCCGGCGAGACGGACAGGGTGGTCGTCTCGCCTAACAGTTCTTTCCCCACTCGCCACATGTGAAAAGAGATGTCTTTACCTTTTTACCCCCAAGGGGGATTTTACCTTTATGCCCCAGGTAATTTTACATGTCTACCCCTAGAGGTCTGCGTATAGCTCTCCAGAACAGCAGAGTTTGGCTGTTCGCAGACCCTGTCCAGGGTGTTTTGGTCATTTCAGGTTAATTCAGAAGTGTTTTTTGAAGAATAGATTCAGAGGCCTATAAATAGACCGGTAAAGGTGCCTGAGCGGATTATTGAACCTTTCCACTATCTTCCTCACAGGCACCTAGCTCAGCACTAGCTAGGGAGGGGAAGATCTTCAGTTCTTCCGGGAAAGAGGTGGGACCTCCGAGCTGAGCCCCCTCGGTCTGTTTTCAGGTCTCCGACTCTCGTGAGGAGGGTAGCGCAGGGGGAGTAAGTGTGGGCTGCATCCTGTTTCGAACTTTAGGAGGGACCGGAAAGCTAGTTCCAACAGGCCACCACATTGGCCTTGCCCGGATGATACTATATATCCACATCATAAGTGGCCACATACTCTAACCAACGCCGCTGGCGCAAATTCAGCTCTTTCTGGGTGAAGACATACTTGAGGCTTTTATGATCGGTGTAGATCTTGCACTGAGCACCATAAAGTAAATGATCAACAACTTCAGGGCAAAGATCACTGCCGCGAACTCAAGATCATGTGTAGGGTAGTTCCTCTCATGAGTCTTCAGTTGCCTCGACCCATACGCAATCACCTTCCCTTCTTGCATCAACACACCTCCGAGCCCAACATGCGAGGCATCCACATACACATCATAGTCCATGCCCTCCATAGGCAATGCCAAAACAGGAGCAGAACACAGCCTGTTTTTCAGCTCTAGAAAAGCCTCCTCGCATTTCTCGCTCTAAATGAATGCCGCATTCTTTTGCGTCAGCTTAGTCAAGGTCGCTTCCAGTGTAGAAAAGCCCTATACAAATCTTCTATAATATCCAACCAACCCCAAGAAGCTCCTAATATCCTTGCGTGTGCTCGGCCTATGCCAGTCCATCACTGTAGAAATCTTTTCTGGGTCAACTGAAATGACGTCTTTGTTCACCACATGACCCTGGAAGGAAACCTGGGACAGCCAGAATTTGCATTTACTCAACTTGGCGAATAACTGATTGTCCCTCAAAGTAGATAAACCAATCGCAGATGCTGCTCATGCTCCTCAGCACTGCAAGAATAAATCAGAACGTCGTCTATAAATACGACCACAAACTTATCCAGAAAGTCCTTGAACACCCGGTTCATCATGTCCATGAAAGCTGATGGCGCATTGGTAAAACCAAACGACATAACCAGAAATTCGAAATGCCCATGCCTCGACCTGAAAGTAGTCTGTGGAATGTCCGGCTCACGGATCCTGAGCTGATGATAGCCTGAACCAAGATCGATCTTGGAAAACACCGTGCTACCACGCAACTGATAAAATAAATCATCGATCCTCGGCAGAGGGTACCTGTTCTTTATGATAACTTTGTTCAGCTCCCTATAGTCAATGCACAGCCTCATAGACCCATCCTTCTTCTTCACAAATAGAACAGGAGCACCCAAGGCGACGAACTCGGCCTGATAAAACCCTTTGCCAACAACTCGTCCAACTGGACTCGCAACTCGTCCAACTCACGAGGGGCCATCCGGTAAGGCGCCTTAACAATAGGACGCGTACCCGGTTCCAAATCAATCACAAACTCAACATCCCGCTCTGGGGGAATATCAGGAAGGTCATCAGGAAAGACATCTGAGAAACCACGAACCATAGGAATCTCCTCCAGGCGCGGTACGCTAATAGCAGTCCCAACCACCGAGACTAAACAAGCAAAACAATCAGAATGAAACAACTTCTGAGCACATACCGCAGAAATTATAGGAGAATCCTGGCACAGACCAGCATACACACTTCCAGGCTGGCCGTTGTCCTTGATGAAGTCCAAGCGCTTCCCTTTGCACTAAATAACCGCATCATACCTAGACAACCAGTCCTTGCCCAGAATAACTTCGAAGTCCTCTAGATCAATCATCTTCAAGTCTGCCTTCACAAGAAAGTCCCCCAACAAAATAGGGCAATCGAAAACGCCCAAATCTGACAACACAGATTCACCAGAAGGGAACTTGACACGGAAAGTATCACGAACTTGATCTAGAACCAACCGATAACGCTCTACAAAAGCTCTAGCCACAAACGAGTGGGTAGCGTCGGAGTCGAACAAAACACGCGCCCAGCGGTTCTTCACCTTAAAGTTCCCTATAGGAGTACATAAGCAACTAAGGCACTACCAGAACAAAACTAAAACAATGCTAGCAAATAAACTTTCAAGCTAGGAAAAATGACTAACCTGAGATGACCTGAGTCGAAGCTTGAGCCTCCTCGAAAAAGATCACGTTCAGTTTCCCTTTGCCATTGTCCACACGTTTAGGGGGAGGTAAAGCCTGAAGTGGAACTTCCTGAAGAATAGGCTGGACCTGAGGACACCTAGCCTTGATATGGCCCTTTTGGCCACACTGAAAGCAGACCTTATCCTTGGACCAGCACTGGGCAGTATCATGCCCGGATCGCTTGCAAACAACACAGGTAACATCCTTCCTAGGAGCACCTTGAATGACATGAACTTGCTCCTTCCTCTGAGCTCCCACCTTCTTGAAACACCTCTCAACTGGGTGGCCAGACCGGCTATAGAAGCTACACACCACCTTGCTCTTCTTTCCTGAAGCAGCATCAAGTACCTGGGGGTTCTTCACTTCAACAGACTTCCTCTTGTCCTTCCTCATTTGTTGGCCTCTGCCCTTTGCGGTCTCAATTGCCTCCACTTTCAGAGCAGCCTCCACAACTCCTGCATAAGTCACTTATCCATAAGCACTAGCTAACTGCTGAACCTCGCTCCTCAAGCCACCAAGGAATCGCTTGACTCGATCTGCTTCAACACTCACCAAACTAGGGGAAAACCTGCTCAACTTGCTGAACTCTATCTCGTACTCACTGACCGTGAGTTGACTCTGCTTCAGGTGAAGGAAGTCGTTCATAAGTCGGTCACGCTCGACCAAATGCAAGAACTTCCTCAACAGCATCTCCTTGAACAATGCCAAAGAGCAACCAGCCACCAAGCTCTCCTTTTCCCTAAGCCACCAGCTCTTAGCCAAACCCTTTAGCGGATAGGCGGCTATCATCACTCTCTAATCATCTGCAACACCGGAGTACGAGAACATCTCCTCTATGGAGATTAGCCAATCATCTATGACCATGAAATCTGCCTTTCCATCATATATAGGAGGGCTAAGTCTCTGAAACTGAGAAATGAAAGCCTTCTCCGCTGGCACCACCACTGGAGGTCTCAGGGAAGCAGGAGGGGGAGGGGCAGCTGAACCCCCTGCAGGGTCTTGCACTCCCTGAGTCTGTCCCCCCACAACTGCCGTCAGAGACTGGATCTGGACCTGCATCTCCACCAATTGCCTGGTCAGGGAATCATTGCTCAACTGGAAGCTCTCGATCACCGCATCACTCTGCGCTCCAGAAGTCTCACCCTCAGACAGGGGTGTCGACCTCGTTGAAGGACGTCTCGCCATCCTAAAATCATACCAACATTAGCCGAATCCGGGTACAATAGTTGGAACTAACTACAAGTACAGACAATACATACATAAATATGATCTTAAAACTGCTAAACTTGCTCTGGGAGTTTATTTGAACAAAAGTGATGTTATGCCTAACCTAGGATGGTTAACCACCATCATCTAACTCTTGTGCCTAAATCGGGAATGCATGAATTTATATTCTTTTTTTGATTTAAAACCATGTGTGTACATATGTCATCCTGCAAGTCTTTAACTTGGCACGTTGTGCTTATGCAATGTTATGCTATGCATGATTGTGCTATGCATTCTAAAAAGGCCCTAATGCAAGTCATGAGCATCGTACACATGAAAATGTTATGCATCCCATACTACATAACATTTCAATGCAACGAAAAAGAAACGTGCTAGTCGCATTCATGTGGTTAGGTTATGCATCCCATACTACATAACCCTCACATGTTGCCCCTATGGTGGATCCATATACAGACACATATTATGCATCCCATACTACATAATATGCCTCGTATACTTCATGTTATGCTATGATTGAAGTGTTCGTGCTTCAGCCAAGACGTGCTGATGACATATCGATGTGTGTATGATATGATGCTAAACAACTAATACCTATAAGGAAAGGTTGCCCGACAAATTGTCAAGCAACCTGGCTTTGATACCAACTGTCACAACCCGCATTTTTCTCCGAATTCAAGAAGTATCAGAGTATAAGAAAAACGTGCGTCGTGATGCCATGTCAAGCAGGGGATAACTATCGACGCTCAGGAGAACATCATATAACTAGACTATGAAAATTTCTTAAGTTTAATGATTAGAAAAAAAAATCAGATATATTTTAGAGGTCGTATCCCTCGGCTCAGTAGATCATCTAATCCACATTTTAAAACTATATTTATACGCAGCGGAAAAATTCTTTATTTATTTCTTTGACTTCCTAAGAGAGTGCATAAGTGACCCCCGAGGTCAGCTTATACTTTGCAAGACACTAAATTTATATCATATTATAAGTAGGAAAACGTTCTTTTTAAGTTACTTGTGAAGTAGTGTATGGGTTTTATAAAACATGCTGATCATTAGATATACATATAATAGTGTTTTAGGTTTAAAATAACTAGCAACCTAGCATAAAATATCCCAAGAGCAAGTACACTATCTCCAGAAAAGGTAGCAGTAAAAAAATCATATTTAGTATCATAGGGTAAAACTACCAGAGAGCGCCAACAAACTGACACGAACCCACTGGAAAGCATGTATGTCTGTAAGAAAAAAAAACAGGAAAACTACCTAACAAAAAGTAAGAGAAAGATCCCTACAAGTCAAGGGATCACCAGCAATACCTTAGCAAATCTAGCCGCCAACCTGGCTACTAATCATAACCTGAGACATTCAGAAAAGAAAAGAATACCTCAGCAAGCGAATCAAGAAAATTTGAACTATGGCATTAAATTTCAATGGAACAAGAGGGTAAGTAAACAAGACAGTAAAAAAAACAAACACTGTACAGAGTAAATCAAAAGTACACCAAACACCAAGCAACAACACCAAGCCCTGCTCAAATCCTGCAGTAGCTACAAGGCAAAAGGCAAGGAAAAAAAGCTTGCCACCATAGGCTGCATTCTACCCGGAAGAATCACCTAACAATCTTAATTTGTGAGTTAATGGCAGTAGTAAACAGAAATGGTCCTGAGTTGGTGACCAAAAACAGTCCCCCAAACAAAAAATTTCCAACAAAAACATAAATTTCCACTGTCGGCACAAAACCACCACAAATCCAGCCCGTACCTGGAATAAAAAGGGTGGCGGCCAGAGCAAATTCCCAGCCCATACCTGGGCCTAAAAAGTGGCGGCCACGGCTCGCACACAAAACATCTCGCTCCTATACAGCGTCAAAACACCACTACATGCCATAACCCACGATTCGGCCCTCAAAATAAAGGAAGAACGAAAGGCCGACAAGACATCCACTCGGAGGTAATCACTCGGGAAGAAAGGTAATTGAAAAAAAAATAAAATTCTGCCTACAGGAATCGTCGAATGAAGGAAATCGTCGAGCGTAGCTCGACGATTTTCGTAGAACCACATGACACGGGCAATCGTCGAACTCCGTTCGACTATTTGCCTTTCGTCGATCACAGGCTACGTGGAATCGTCGAACTCCATTTGAGGATTTACCGTTAAAAGCAGACCACAAGAAAACTTATAATACAGGCCATGGGATCAAAATTATCGAACGCCGTTCGACGATTTCCCTTTCGTCGAACAAAGGTCACGGGAAAACTCGTCGAACTCCGTTCGACGATATTCCGATAAACGCAGGCCAATGGAAAAACAGACCACGGGGAAAATATCATCGAATGCCATTCGACGATTTTCCCTTCGTCGAACAGAGGTCACAGGAAAATCGTCGAACTCCGTTCGACGATTCCCATCAGACCCAGAACTAAGGCTCGTTGTCGAGCTCCGCTCGACGATAATCGTAGAACCCAGATCGACGATTTCCGTCGATCTGGCTGCAATGAGTGCACTGAAATCCTGAACATCCTACTTCGTTTCCGTCCAACTTCTTAGCCTAATTCAATCCTTTTACTAGTAATATAAGTATAAAACCTCATTGTTATTGGATTCTAGGGTTGAAAGGCTAATATCTACCCAAACAGAGGTTTTAACAGGGAACCATTTGAATGATTAACAGGAAACAGTTTTATAAAACAGACAAGGTTACAACACTCCAGCCAATGACATGAGTTTTAGAACTTGCGAGAATGCAAACAGAAACTTAAAGGGGCATTATGGTTAATGATTCACATAATTTTGACAGGAAAACAGAGCAAATAATAATTTCAGGGAAAACTTGAATGATTACAGTAGATTGACCATGAATAGGAGAAGGGAAACTTGGCAAGGGTAGGAACACCACTTGCCTCAAATCCAGAGATTAACTTGCACAACCCTTTCTCTCTCTCTCGGCTCCAGCCGCAATAGCACCTAAACAGGATCTAAGGTTTTAATGGCGGAAAAGGTTCAAACCAAAAATTCTGAGTCCTCTAGAAACACCACGAAAATTGAATCTCTTACCTTAGGATTGAAGGTCTAGGCGAGAGCACTCCAAATCCGCTTTCGAAATCGAATTCCGTCCACTAACGCTCCCAAAATCAGCGTCTGAAGGGTACAGGGTTGGCGGTTTTCTTCCTCTCGATCAGGTAGCGGTTTCTCTCTCACAAAAGGAGACAATGAATAGTCTCGTTTATTTCTTAAGGCTATATATATGATGCATGGATACGTCTTTTCAACCTAACTGCCACCTAAAACCACTCATTTCAAACTTTATAAATTAATTAATCATTACATCCATTATTATTAACACACCAAAACGACCCGAAACCGAACCACCTCAGAATCCGACAAAACTCACACCGTAGCTAATTGCCTGTGCTACGAATGAAATGGTGAAGTCGAAATCAACCTTCGATGAACAAAATACGGGTTGTCACTACCCGAAGCCAAAACACAAACATCCCCTCGAGAGGCCTTACCGGTCACCAAAACAAACCCGGCTTGCTAGGAGATCTTACAAAAAAGGCTGCCAACAAACATACAAGGAACCAAAAGAAATTAGACCGTGCTGTAACAAACGACACATGCCGGAAACACGTCAACGTAACGCCAAACGAGAATTAAATAGTCGCAGAAAAATCGGGGGCATTACAACGAGGGTCCAGCCCGTGGGCATTATCAAGCCAACCGGACCGCTCGGAAGGCGCTAGAGGCGGGCTACTTTTGTCCCACTCTCTTCAAAGACACGCACACTTTTGTGCGTGCATGCGATAGCTGTCAGCAGTTGGGTAAGATCTCTCGTCGCGATGAGATGCCCCAAAACATGTTTTTAGAATGCGAAGTCTTCGATTTATGGGGCATAGATTTTGTTGGCCCCTACCTCCCTCTTCCAAAAATATGTATATTTTAGTTGCGGTCGACTACGTATCGAGGTGGGCGGAAGCGCAAGATCTCCCCACCAATGACACGCGAGTCGTCGTTACATTTCTTAAAAAACTATTTTCTCGCTTCGTCACGCCTCGCGTAATTGTTAGTGATAGGGGAACGCATTTCTGTAATGCTCTTATGGCTAAGTCGTTAGCTAAATACGGAGTCACGCACAAACTCGCCAACCCCTACCACCCCCAAACTAGTGGCCAAGTAGAGGTAGTCAATTGAGAGATTAAGCGAATATTAGAGAAAACTGTTTCACTAAATAGGAAAGATTGGTCCGTTAAACTCGACGATGCATTGTGGGCGTATCGGACGACATACAAAATCGCAATTGGTTGTACGCTGTTCCGGTTAGTCTATGGCAAAGCGTGCCATTTACCCGTAGAACTAGAGCATCGCGCTCTTTGGGCTTTAAAACACTTAAACCTCGACGCCAACTTAGCCGCTCAGAATAGAAAACTGCAACTAAACGAGCTCGTTGAATGGCGTGCAAACGCTTACGAGAGAAATAAGTTCTATAAGGAGGTTTCTAAGTTATATAACGATCGAAAAATAAAGTCCCCAAAATTTTTTTCTCCGGACGATCTTGTACTTCTTTATAATTCACGTCTTAAGATTTTTCCCGAAAAACTAAAATCTCGATGGTGCGGTCCCTTCATAGTTGAAGAAGTTTTTCATATGGGACCGCACTCGTCTCCCACCCGAAAAGAGGTTCGTTTAAAGTAAACGGTCATCGGCTAAAGTTATACATAGCGGGCGACCCAGTGATCGAGCATTACGAAACCATAACCCTACTCGATTTATAACCCCGCCAAAATAGTCAAGCTACACGACTATAAACAAATCGCTCCTGGGAGGCACCCATCGCTTATCTTTTTGCTCTTTATTTATTTTGTTTGCTACTTTTTCTAATAAATGCAGGGTTTCTAATCGCGCTTCCTCCCCGAACGTGTTTCAGGGAAGCTTCTACCCCCCCCTCTCTTTATTTTCTTTGTACATATTGCCTTTCCTGTTTGTTCCGCATACTTACGTTACAACATTGGGAACAATGTTGGACTTAAGTATGATGGTATTTTCGTGCTTTATTTTCTGCACTTCTATTTTCTGCATTTCAAAAACCCAAAAATATATATATAAGAACAAAACAAAACAAAAAAAATTTAAAAAGGAAAATCCAAAAAAAAATTCTTTCCTTATAAAACACAAAAATTTCAAAAACATTATTAAACACAAAATTCAAATAAATTACAAAACAAAAATTCAACAAAAAATATATTTTGATTTTACTTTGTAAATAAATTTTTTTTCTTTGTAGATTTTTTTGTAAATATTCTTTTTGTAAATACACTTCTCACTCTCCCCCTTCCTATTCTCTCTCATTCTTGTAAAAAACATCTCTTTTTCTCCGACTTTTTTGTAAATAGAATGAATTTTTTTAAAAAATTACAAAACATTTCGCAAAACTTAAAAATTAAAAAAAAATGTTTTGCATTTTCCTTTCTTTAGTATATACATATTAAAGACAAACACAAATATATTAAAGACATAAACATAAAAATACAAAAAAAGATAATAAATCAAAAATTCAAAAAAATTGAGTAAAACAAAACAAAAATTCAAAAAAGATAACAAATTAAAGATAAAAAATGATGAAATGATGATAAAAACTATAAAAATCCAAAAAATGTTTTGAAACAAATAAATCAAGTATATCATTATTAATCTTCTTACTATCCAAAAATTTTGTTTTGAGTTTATTTATATGTGAATTTTATCAACTCTTCGTTTGTTATTCGTTTGTTAATTATTGATTGAAATATATAAATAGCCGGGGTTCAGTTTTAAAGTAGTCATTATGTTTTGTTAAAAATAGCTAACTCATTTTAGACACCACTTCTAATTTTTCATTGATAGGAGCACGTGTATTATGTTAGAAAATAACGACTATAGAATTCAATTATGTTTAATTTTAGCTTTCTGAAAAATTGGAACGTACAATTTATTAAGATTGCTCTCAAAACCTTTTTAATTAAAATTCTAGTTTTCTTTTCTCCGCTTATTTATCATGACTAACTTAACATGATAAAAAAAATTTGAACCCTTAAAAGATCCTATGTCAATGGGAATAAGATTTTGTTCCGTAAACATAGGCAGCAAATAATTTAAAAAGATTATATGTTACGGAGTAAGAGGATAAAATTCATTACTCCCACACATAAACATTGGGTCAATTTTAATATGAAGTTAAAAAAATGGTATTAGGAAAATAAGATTTCATTTTCCTAATAATCCAAAATAAAAAAATGGAGGTTCGAGAAAAAATTATCTCACCTCAATATCCAAATCCTCTTCATATACCAACGTCAACCCCCTTAGCCAATTTCACGATTCTAGAATTAATTCAAAAATCTTTTTGAGAGCATAATTTATAAATTGCATTATTTCAAGTAAAACTCCTATAAGCTAAAGTTCATATAATTCCAAACTATTTTTGTTTATCTAACCAGTACAATTTTTGCTTTCTATTTAATTATATCAAGAAGTCTTTTGGCCAAAACTTTTGCGCTATTTAAATCATCTACATAATTTTAGGACTTAACTCTTACACACCGTATATTTATTTAGATCGCTCTTATTATTAATTAAGCGGTAGCTAAACTTAGAATTTTTTCTATTCCTTATAAGTTCACCTCAAACTTTTGCTCTGGAATAGCGAAAGTTTAAGTATGGGTGTATTTGATGAGTTGTAAATGTACGCATATTTTAGTATTTTATTTATATCATTTTAGCTCATATTCATAGTTTTTAGTTATTTTTTTTAGAAATATGTTTCTTTTTGTAAATATTTACCTAGCTTAACTTAATTTTGATTTCTGAAATTTTTCAGAAAATGGTCAAAAATTGACCTGACACGCCCGTGTCAGCTAACCCGACACGCCTGTGTCATGCCCGATAGATGATAAAGGCATCCAGCACGACGAAACATTGTCGACGTTCGTCGACCAACCGAACATGCCCGTGTCAGCCAACCCGACATGCCCGTGTTCCATACTCGACGTTCTGCTCTCGACATTGGTCGACACGACCTGACATGCCTGTGTCAGCCAACTCGACACGCCCATGTCACTTGCTCTCGACATTTTCATCTTGACAACTTCCATACTCGACAAAGGCTCTCGACACAACGCTCTCGACGTTCGTGGAGACCAACCCAACACGCCCTGTGTAGACAAAGACACAGGCGTGACCGACACGTGTACTACTCCACCTTGCCGACAAGACGCTGCCGACGACTTTTTACGCAACCCGCGCAGGATCTACCTCCCCAACATGCCCAGAGTCACGGTCGTGACCTGGGGCGTGACATCCTCATATGAAGCCCGAAGTCAACTATGTCGTCAAATCGCCGGATCACATCGCAAACAGTACTGACACGCCCCCCAACCCCCCCCCCCCCCCCCCCCACCCCCGACACGCCCGTGTCAGAGGGTTTGTACTTGGATTTTTTTCCCTATAAATTGCCCATATTTTTAAGGGCCAAGGGTTCACTTTTTGAGCCACTTTAGTGTGTTTTGTGGGCTGCCCTTGTGGATTCAAGTGCTATGTAAGGAGATTTCTCCCCCCTTCCTTTTATGCTTGTTTTTGCTTTAGCTTTTAGCTTTGTAATAGTTTTAATTTGATAACAAAAAAATCTTTCCTTTTCTCTCTCTCCATGGCATGAAAGTTTATTTGGGTAGCTCATTTCTTTCTCATTTTACCCCTTTGTATTTCTTAGTATTTCTCTTTATGAAAAGTGTGTGTGTGTATGTGTGTGTGAGTGTAATTTGTTTAGTTCTTACGCTTTCCTTTTTTTGGTTTGTCTCCATGTTAGGATTTTAGTAAAGATTTTCAGTCTTAAGAATTTATAAAAAGGGTTTTAAAGTGTTTTTGATTTTCTTTACTTATTTTTTTTAGGATTGTAAAACCTTTTTGTTATTTTAAATTCTATTTCAACTTTTTTATCACTTTTATGCACTCATAAGAATGAAAAAGTTGTAATTTTGATTTTTAAAGAACTTTGGTTTGTGCTTTGTTTTGAAAAACTCTTCTCTTTCTTTCTTTTTAATATGTTCTTTTTATGTGTTTTAGATAAAATCCAAGTATAAAAAAGTAGTTGATTTAATTTTTAGGTAACTTTCATGTTGTTTTTAATTTGTGTGTGTGAGTGTAGGAGTTAGGTTTTCATTTTATTCTTTTTAATTTTCATGATGAGTGTGTGTGTAGGAGATAAATTTCCATGCTTTCTTTTATGCTTTCTTCAATTATGTAGAGTGTGTGTGTGTAGGAGATAAATTTTAATGCTTTATTTTATCGCTTTCTTCAATTATGTAGAGTGTGTGTGTGTAGGAGATAGTTTTATTGCTTTCTTTTAATTCGTGTAGAGTGTGTGCGTTTGCGCATTTATTTCCGCCCACTCGTTAAGAGAAAAATGACGTGCTTTTATTTTCCGCCTACTCGTTTGAGTAGGACTTGTAATTTTCTTTTCTTTTCTTTTCCGCCTACTCGTTAAGAGTTAAATGGCGCGCCCTTATTTCTCGCCTACTCGTTTGAGTAGGATTTGTAATTTTCCTTTTTGTAACTTAGTTCTTTTTGTTTATTTATAATTTGAAGTGTGCGTGAGTTCTCTTTTTATCTAACTTTTTCAGCTTTCTAAATGTTTGTTATTTTCATGTCTTTTTCTTTTAGCCCTTTAGCGCTTAATTACGAACTCACGCCTCATCAAATTATAAAGCCGTCCCCATACTGATGTGTGGCTAATCGTTATTACCCTCGGCATCGAAGAGCATTGGGAAATTAAAAAATGATTTGAAATAATTAAAGTTCTTAATTTTCACTTTAATTTTGGGACTTAAGGATTACCCCGGGTTAACGACGCGTAGGACCACAAATCGATGTGTGGGCCCTATATCCGTTATCCATAAGCTAGCTAGCCACGAGGCCGTGCATATGGACACATCACCGCTGGGTAAAGGGACTTGCGTGCATACCCTCGAGAGAGGGCAAGCGTAATTCTTCCGGATTGGGTTCCCCACCTAATAGTGGGTTTCTTAGCATAAAGCGGGAGTTAAGAGGAATCCTTCGTCGGACTAACGTTCGGTCGAATAGTCTTAGCGTTCAGGTGAGAAATATTCCTAGAGATAAGTGCACTCATATTTATGGAACCTCCACGGCCAAACAACTTTTTATTAATTTGAAATCTCAGTTCGATAATTATTAAAAGTCATTTTAGTCTTAATTCGATTTGGTGCCGAGCTTTAACCCTTCATCGAATATTTCTAAATCGTTTTTCGGTCTTTTGTATATTCCATCTTTAGTTAATTAAAATCTCCGCCTTACTTTCAGAAAAATAATAGTCCTCCTAGAGGAGTAAGAATAATAAACCAGACCCCGAGAATAATACGACCTCGGTATTCTCCCGAATATCGACTACTACTTGCGATAGGTGCACTTGCATACCTTAGCAAGCCCGCGACAATCGACTCATCGAACCAACCACAATAAGAGTCTATTCGCGGGCCATCACCGAACACAGTCGCCAGTCCGCCTGGTCGCCAAAGGCCAAGCCGCCAAGACATCACCAAGGCCCGACAACAACACCAGTCCGCCTTGTTGCCGAGGGCCAAACCGCCAAGATATCACCAAGGCCGGACAGCAACACCAGTCCGCCTTGTCGTCGAGGGCCAAGCCAGGACCGCCACAGCCGGACTCCGCAGCAACACTGTCCGCCAATCCACGGACACAACACCAGCCCGCTTATCTCGAGCCCAAAGCCCCGCCATCAAGGCACCTACCGGACTCAGCGGACACCCGGCTTCAGTACACACATCCCGAGCCCACGACTTTGCCACAAAGGCACCTGCCGAACTCAGCGAACAAACAACTTCAGTCTACCCATACTACGAATAGCTTTAGCCTCCATATACCTATAGACATCCCAGTCTGCATACCTTGCAGACTTCTACAGTCCGCATACCCAAAGTCCATAGCCTTGTCACAAAGACACTTACCGGACTCAGCGGACTCCAACTCCAGTCCGCACACAGTTGTAGACATAATCTCCAGTCCGCTTATCCCCAAACTCGCAACCAAGGCACATGCACTTCTATCGAGCTTGGCGGACTGAGAAGCAGTACACGCTCCACTTCGCGATCTCCCCGGACTGAGCCAAACATGGACTTGGTTCAGAACCAACCAAGTCCACACCACTGGCCACAAGGGCTAGTCTGCACTTACTGGCAGACACTGGATCTAGTGCACATGTCCCGGCGAACTCCAGTATCAGTCCGTACTGACTGGCGGTCTCTGAGGCTTCCACTTGTCACTTCACTAGAGCAAGACTAAGGCTTCTGCCAAACCGGTCTGCCGAGCTCCAGTTCTTCAGTCTGCTTCATGACGGACTCCGCGGCTAGAGTTTCTATCCGCCCGGTTACTTCCTGGGATACAACTACCTGCGGAGCACAAGCCGGCCTAGCTAACCTATGCTATCCGCATAGTTCACGCGAACATACCGCCCAGGCCATTATAGACCAAACCATGTGCAGCATCCCTACCTAACTAGCAGCCCGCCAACCCTGTCCACGTAGTCCGCACGGATAGGTCCAACTGCTCCATTCACCCACTTTCACTTCACAAATTTAAACAGAATCCCTGGAAAGTTGCAAATGCAAGGAACAGTCTGATAACTTCCAAACTTGTAACTGTGGAAAAGGTTTGAACATAATCAATCCCTTCTTCCTGTTTATACACTTTGGCCACCAGTCTGCTTTATTCTTGATTACAATGCCATTTTCATCAAGTTTATTTCTGAAAATCCACTTGACTTCAATGACATTGTGTCCATCTAGTCTGGGAACCAGCTCCCAGACCATGCACCTTTTGAACTGGTTCAGTTCTTCCTACATTGCACCAATCTAGAATTGTTCTTGATTTGCTTCTTCAAATTTCTTGGGCTCTTCTTTTGACAGGAAGCTAGAATAGAGTGTTGTGTTGAGACTCTTGCTTCTGATCTGTACACCTTGGCCAGCCTCGCCTATTATATGCTCTAGAGGATGATCTCTAAGATACTTGACTGCTGGGGGTAGTCTGACTGCTTCCTGCTAATTATCATTTTCTTCAGGAGGATGGTCTTCAGTTCCAGCTTGACTGCCCTGTGCTTCCTCTAGACAACATTCATCTCCACAATCTTCTTGCAAAGCTGGGTCTTTATCTTTGATGGTGAGATTTTCCATAATGACTTCTGTTCCTGTAGAGCTGGGCACAGAGCTTGACATCTCACTGTCAATCATGCAAGACCCATCAAACACTACATAGATAGACTCTTCTACAACTTGATTTGTCATGTTATAGACTCTATATGCCTTACTATTATTGATGTACCCAACAAATAACCCCTCATGGGATTTGACAGCAATCTTAGTCATTTTGACTTACCATTATCCAGGATGAAACACTTGCGACCAAAGATCCTGAAGTAGGATATGTTTGGCTTTCTGCCCTTCAAAATCTCATAGGGAGTCTTCTTGTGGTCTTTGGTGATAGAAGCCCTATTGAGCACATGACATGCAGTGTTAACTGCCTCAGCCCAGAAATATTCAGGGAGAGAAGTTTCACTCAATAGTGTTCTCCCAACTTCTATGAGAGTCCTATTTTTCCTCTCAGCTAACCCATTTTGATAGGGTGTTCTTGTAGAGGAGAACTCTTGATGAATCCCTTGCTCATCACAGAATGTAGTCATAATAGCAAACTAAAATGCAATTCCATGGTCACTTATCATTCTGACCATAGAGCATGCAAGCTCATTCTGAATTTGCCTGAAAAAATTTATGAAGAATCAAGGGTTTCATCCTTTCTTCCAAGTAAGAACACCCAAGTAAATATTGAATAGTCATTAACCACCAAAAGGGTGTAGACCTTCCTACCTAGACTATGAAGATGCATAAGACCAAACAAGTCTATATGTAGGAGATACAAGAATCTCACAGAGTCCTTGGCCCCAATGCTCTTGAAAGAGGTCTTAGTCTGCTTACCCTTTTGCCAAGCTCCACAGATACCCTCCTCGGAGCATTTTATTTTGGGACCATTAATAACAAGCTCACCACTGAAGAGCTAACCAATGGTCTTATAATTCAAATGAGCCAGTGTCTTGTGCCACTAGACACAATATGAGACTTTTTCATATACAACTAGGAATATAGGGGAACTATTTTCTATGTAAGAAATATTTAAGAAATAACATTCCCACTCCTAGTGCCTGTTAAGATGACACTTTGGTCACTTAACCTCTTGATGCGACACTTATTCTTTTGGAAGGAAATGTCATGACAAAGATCATATAGTTGGCATATGCTTATGAGGTTGTGTTGCAACCACTACATATAAGCCACCTTTGTGATGGTGATTATGCCATTTGAGATGTTACCATTTCCTCTAGTTATCCCCTTGTCCGAGCCTCCAAAAATGACCTTGGGTCCATTATTTACTGGAGTGCATTCCTTCAATAGCTCCTTTGATCTAGTCATGTGCCTGGAACATCCACTGTCCAAGTACCATTTAGGGGAACTGGTAATTGAATTAACCTGAAATGAACAAAAATAACCTTACCTTAGGACCCCAATTTCTGTTGGGTCCTAGGTTCACATTAGCCTTGAAATAACCTTGCCTTCCTGGAGAATTCCTGACAAGTTGGCAACCTCTAGACATTGAGGGATTACGCCAGCAATCTACAACATAGTCGCCCACTTTAAGAAAAACACCGGCACTCATATATATTGTATCTCCTTTTTTTGGAACTGTCATTTGGCTGTACTGCTTCATGAATAGTGGGGAGATGTGCTGCTCTATACTTCTGCCTTCTTTCAGCTGCCATTTGTCTAAAGGTCAGTCTTTCAGCTGGTTGTGTTGGTCTTCTCTAAGAACCACCAGCTGCATGTCTCTTTTCAGCTAACATGCATCTGATAGCATTTGAGATTGCCATTCTAGCCCTGCCAGAAGACTTACCTTGAGTCACTACTTTTACTAGATGATTTAAATTTTTAGCAGCAGCAATATCTTTGAGTTTTGTGGCCGGGGAACCAAAAATAAATGTTCTAGGATGGCCATTTGGATTTCCTCATGGGCAACCTTAAAGTCTTTCACATGGCTGTACCTTCCACCATGCCTGGGGCCACATTGGTACATACTAGTGGATCTGTCTTTCTCCCAGTTACCATAACAGCTTTCATGGTCATACCAGTTAGAAGGCAACAACACTCTCTGAAAAGGAATTTGAGGCAGTAAGGCTAGAGGCACAACTGGTGCCTTCCCTTTTCCCTTTCCTCTTGGATTGGAAGGTCTCGCAGGTCCCTTAAATCCCAACCCTTTCTTACCTGCTTGGGTAAGGTGGGTATCTATTGGATCCCTAGTTTGGATTTTGGATAAGGTTCACTATTAGGTTCTTGACCCTTCATGTAGGTCAGTCTGACTAGGTTAGTCAATCTTTGATCCAGCCCTCAGAAGAAATCAAAGTTCCAGACTTAGAAGAATAACAGTCATGAAGAGTTCAGAGAATCAATTCGAAGTTCTTCGAACTCAGCTCGACGATCGTCAATCACAGATCGATGAACTCAGAGTTCGTACTCTGAGTTGAGCTCGACGAACTTCGAGCTCAGGTCGACGATCTTCTCTCTTCTGTCAAGCTCTCAACTCGACGAACATCTATCTCTGGTCGACGAACTTGGAGCTCAGCTTTGACAGCTTATTTTTTCCAGATCAACTTTCTCTGATCCAAGCTCGACGAAGATGATTTCGCAGCTCGACGAGCTTGGAGTTCAGGTCGACGAAATCTATTCTGAGCCCGACGAAATCTGTCAGTTCATTATTTTCTATTCTCTACAGATAATTCTCCCGATTGACAAAGGCTTATATAATATATTATTTCTTATTTTGCTCTGAGTAATTAATTGCATATATTCTTATGAATGTAGCCGTTCATTGGCAGCATTAATTTCTGGGTTTCATACAGTTAATATTAGGCTTAATAACTGGGACAGTTAAGTAATCAATTTATTACCCTTCTAGCTGTTTGTCCATGTTCCAATATTTCTGTAGTTAATCATGGAGAAAAATTTAAATTACAAAATAAAATTTTTGCAAGAAACATAAAAAAGGAGAAGAGAATTCTCTAAGGCAGATACAGATAGACTGGGAAGTAATTCATTCAGTCTGCATACTCATACAGTCTTCATCAATCTTAACTCTTCACCAAGCTTTCAAGAGACATTAAAACACAATCAGTCTAAAAGCTTCTGGAGTTCATAATTGAAGGCCTACACCCTGCAAAGCTTCCATCAAATTCCTGAACAATATTCATCTCAGGGGAGCTTTGACAATATCAAGCAATCCACTAGTCTTCTCAATTGTTTTTGAGAAAAGGAACACAATATCACATTATTTTTACCCCACTGTATACAAGGTTTTAAATCACTTCAAAAGTTAACCACCTGGTTCTTAAGTCTCCTTAACAAAAGACTTAGGTAATTTTTTGGGCACCTAATCAAAAGCCTAAAGGGTTGTGAGATCTCCCTTCAAATAGATCTTGTGGTGACAGGGCACCTGAGCAAAAATAAGTTGGTGAAAGGGCACCTAATCAAAAGCCCATAGTTGATTCCTACCAGGGTGGTAGAAGAGTCGATGCACGCAAGTTTAGTGGAACCACTATAAATTTATTGTGTCGTCTGGATTGCTTTTTGTTTTCTTATTACTACATGTTGTGTGCTGTGTTAGCTATCCTTTCTTTCCTACACTCTCTTAATATATATATATATATATATATATATATATATATATATATATATATATATATATATATATATATATATCACTATTTTAATTCCACTATAAAAACCAATTAAGTTTTTAAAATACTCTATTCACCCCCCTCTAGAGTTAAATAGATCTTTCCCCTCAGGTTGCAAAGCTTTTACCATCCTTCAATTGGTATCAGAGGGTTAGGTTGCTTTTGTTTCACAGACTTACAACTGAACAAAGATCCTTTGATAGATCGTTTTCTCTCTACCCTCTAGTTTACAACATGGCAAAGAATAAGGAACATTCTAGCACCAGACCTTTTGTGTGCAACTTGAATAAATTTGCACTCTGGAAGGCAAGAATCAAACTCTATATGAATTCTATTGATGAGGACATTTTCAATTCTATTTTGACAGGTCCCCCTCAACATACAGCTGCTACTACAACTACCAATACACATGTAGTTCCACCACCTGAGTGGACTGATGTACAAAAGAAATCGAAGTTGGCTGATGCTAAAGCAATGAATATTCTGGCACGAACAATATCAGATGACATCTTTCAGAAGGTGGCTGAGTGCACCTCTACAAAGGCCATTTGGGACTCACTGAACCAATTAGTTCTTGCCTCGTCAGATGAAAGAAAAGATAGATGATCCCTCCTCATATCATAGTATGAAAATTTCAAGAAGGAGGAATCAGAGACTGTTGCTGAGATGTATAACAGACCCAGTGTCATCATAAATGAACAGAGAACCCTGCACAAGGACATCTCATTAACTCAAATAAATGACAAAATCCTAATGTGCTTCCCCAGCACTTGGGATTCCAGGATATGGCCAATTAAGGAGGTCAGAAGTCTAAATGAGATTTCTACAAAATCTCTCCTTGGCAATCGCAAGTCTTATGAGCAGTTGATCAAGACAAGGGAGGCTGCTGAACATAAGGATTCCACATCTTCAAGGAAGGAGCACAACATTACTTTCAAAGCTACAGAACAATCAAAAGCTCTTCTAGTTAATGAAGAACTACTAGGCTTATTGGCTAAAATATTTTATAAAATGGCCAAGAAAGACCTTAGAAGTAGGTCATCCAAGAATGATGACAAGTCAAGATATGACAATACTCCTACCAAGGATATTGTTTGCTTTGGATGTATAAAAACTGGGCGCATTCTACTTGAATGCCCAGAGGTACAGAAGAAAGACAGAAGAAAAGAAAATGAGAATAAGAGACAATCAAGCAAGCACTATGGCAAGCACTCCTCCAGCAAACACAAGAGAAAGGAGAAAGTCTTTATTGCCAAGAACTATTTGAAGGGAGATCTCACAACCCTTTAGAGAGTTCTTGGCAGTATCAAAAGGAAAAAAATTAAAAGTAGAGCAACCAGCATTCAACAAGTAGCGAGAAAGAGGATGGAAAGAGGAATGAGGGTGGCACAATCAGCTATAAGCAGATTTATGGTAAGTCTCCCCGGTGGGATGCGAGAGAACAGCAGAGTGTCTTTTTGCATTCGGTGTAGGCATTGTCCCATTACCGCGAGTGTACTCTTTCACGCGCCGGAAGGCAGCGTAGCGCTCTTCACGTAAACACTTGGCCTCTTTCAGTTTCTCCACCGTGGGAGACTTCCAATGGAGGTAGGCTGTGGGGTTTCCTGGTGTTGTGGTTTGTGGCGGCCTATCCGGCACCGTGACGGCAACCGGATCTCCCCAAGCTACAGATCACTTAACAGAATTATACAAATTAGTGTCCAGGGATTTATCCTGAATAAAACTTGGTTCGCCATGCTCAACAACAGAGTTGGCTGGCAGTAGAACGGTAGCCGTGGCTTTGGTACAATTGATCCCTTCGTGGACTAGTAGCTCTTGTTTCTCATCGACTTCCTGAGGGAGTCCTTTCTTTGCCGTCTCCTCTAGATGTGCTTCCAATGCGGGGAGACCTAAATCCAGCTTGATATCTGTGACACTCAGAGAATTGTTATTTTGGATGGGAGAAGAATGTATGGATTTGTTATCGAGGGTGGACTCTTCGTTTAGCCAAGTGACACGGCCTTTGGAAAAGTCGAGGGATGCGCCACTGGCTGTTAGGAATGGGACTCCTAATATAGGAATGGAGTTATTGTCCTATGGTCCCAAAACCTGGAAGTCAGTGGTGATACTTGTGTCGTTAACCTCGATTTCAACGTCCCGAACACCGCCCTCAGTGTCAACCAGAATGCCCTTAGCTAAGATAAGTGATTTCCTATTTTCAATGTCAACTTGTAAGTGAATCTTCGCAACATCTTGCAAAGTGAGTATGTTGCTGGACGCCCCAGAATCGCATAATGCTGGAGTTTTGATGTTATTGATTTTACAATTAATGACAAGTTCGTTGCGGTTTCCCGAAGTGTCCTCCCCAAGGCGCTTTCCCTGTTCATGGGGGTTCTTTTCGGTGTTGCTCGGTAAGGTGCCTTGGGTGCGCTCGAAAACCACTTGAGCCAATTGGCCCAATTGTGCCTCCAGTTTGCGCATCGAGCCGGACTGATTTGTCATGTTGGTTTGGGAAATCTCAACGAACTTCTCGAACATCTCTTCCAAAGAATTTTTCTTAACGACGGGGGGCCCTTGGGAATAATTCGGTTGAGGCGGCCGCGGTTGGCTGTCGGAAGCATACGCATCATTTTAATGCTGCCCCGGTTGCCATCTTTGGCCAGATGCGTTAGGATTCCAAGAAAGGTTGGGGTGATTTCTCACCCCCGGGTTGTAGGTATTCCCGTAAGGCACTCCCCTGTTTTGATTGGCAACAAAATTAACGGACTCATTCAGAAACAAAGATTTGTCTTGTACCTCAACTCCTAAACATTCGAACCTGTGATGATCGGTGCTTCCACACCCTTGACATGAGATTGCCATCACTGGGGCGGCAGGAGCAGGCTTGGGGATATCCAAGGCAAACACTCCACTGGTGATTCGTGGGATGTTTCTTCCAGCGGTCCAGTAAGCACTGTGGGTGGCGGTGTCTTGTAAGACTTTCAGAGCATCATCTGGAGCAAGATTCATGATGGTTCCTTCGGAGGCAGCATCGATCATGGCTCGATGGTGGGGATCAATAGCGAAGTAGAAACTTTTGACAAGGTTCCACGTTTGCAATCCATGATTAGGGAACTTTCTCAGCAGCTCGTTAAAACGCTCCCAAACTTCGGCTAAACTTTCTTGATCGGCTTGCCGGAAGTTGGCTATTGCGCGCCTCATGCTCACGATCCGATCCACCGGATGGAACTTAGCTCGGAATTTTGTGGTCAAAGCCTCCCAGGTGGGGGCTATTCCAGGTGGGAGGGAGTGAAGCCATGTCTTGGCTTTGTCCCTTAATGAAAAAGGGAAGAGGCGGAGCTTGACTGTTTCGTCTGGGATTCCAGCGTAGCGGAACATGGCGCAGATTTCGGAGAATTCTGTAAGGTGAAGATGGGCGTCTTCAGTGGCCATTCCGTAGAACTGGGCGTTGTTCCGAATGATATTCAGAATAGTTGGTTTAATCTTGAATTGTGGATTGGTGATAGCAGGTCCAAAACCGGGGTATATGCTCCCGACTGTAGGTGTAGTATAATCCCTCATGGTGCGGACCTGGGGAGGATTCACTTCATTTTCGTCGTCATTTCTGTCGACATAAGGTATCCCTCCAACTCGGTTGCCTGCATCAATATTCAGCTGGTCTCCCATTGGGGCAAAAATGATGGCTGCGGCGCGTCTTCGTGCTAGGAGAGTACGTTCGATCTCTGGGTCGTAGGAGACAAAATCTCTTGTAGCTCGGCCCTGCATTCACTGTGGCAAACACTACACACTAGAAGAAAATAGCAGTCAAAACAAAACAATACTAACTCTTATAACAATATTTGAAGTCATCTGAAGTCGCTCTACAGTTGCATTCCCCGGCAACGGCGCCAAAAACTTGATGCGTGTAAATCTGCAAGCGCACTGGTCGTACAAGTAATAAAGTTTTGGGAATAAATCCCCGAGTGTCGGTCTCTTGAGGAATGCAATTAGCGTAGAACGGCAACATTACAGAGAATATTGTTATGAGAGTTATAAATAGAAAAAAGAGGAAATAAAGGACTAGGGAGATTGTGGATGTTTGATCTACGGAACTAGTAAAAGCTATGCGGGTCGACGGCACCGCTTCGCAAGGTGGAGTGGGTTTGTCGGCCGCGATGCCGAACTTCAGTTGGGCGAGTGGAAGGGAAGCTAATGGATTGCAGTGTTCTTGTGTGTAGTGCAATCAGACAAGACACGGGAATGAAGTGGATGTGGGGTGAGCGAGGCACATTCACAGACAATACTCACAAGCATAAGAAGATACTAACATTCCATTAGTTATAAAATAAACTTAATGTTCATGGATGGAAGTATTCATTACACTGCTCAAAACATTCCATACTACAGAGGAAGGGGAAGAGGAGTAAACCAAAAGAGAGTGAAGATCCACCGCGGGTCGTGGCCGGAGTAGCGAGTTGTCAATCCGCTTCCGGGCTCAGTCCAAGGAGGCTTGCGGTACCAACGAGCTGTCACCTCGAAGGCCTTTAGGTCCGTTCTCTAGGTTATCTACTTCACCAACTCCGTAGGAAAGCTTGGAGTTGAAGTCATCAATGGCCGAGGGCTTCGCCGGAGAGTTGAAAATCTTCAGAGTAGTTGGCAATGGCCTCCCGACGAAGGTAGAGGTGATGGAGCAGGTAGAGAAGTGAAATGGCGATTCCCGCGCACTCTCCGATCGCAGCAAATGATAGGCGTTGACCTAAATTGCGGAGCAGGGCCTTAAATACAGAGGCAGCAGAAGCAGTGCGCACGATCAGTGGCGCACGACCAGTGGTCGTGCGCACTGTAGGTCGATGATCATGCGACTTTTCCAAATAGACCTGCAACCTGGACAAGAAGCATCAGCATATATGCGCACAAGTAGTGGCGCACGACCAGTGGTCGTGCGCACTACGGCCAGTGCTCGTGCGATTACCGAGACAGGATTAGGAAAAAGGGAATGTAATGCGCACGATCGGTGGCGCACGACTAGTGGTCGTGAGCAATAAGTCCAGTGGTCGTGCGCAGTATTTCTGCAACGTCGGTGTCTCCCGAGCGGTTCCGTAGCATGCACACGACCACTGTACCAGCAGAAGGGGCAGAAAGGCCACCAGAACGTGCACACCACATCCCCGATATAGGGCTAAAGAATAACAACAATATATAAACACAAAAAGCACACAGAAACGGGCCTACAGTGCACTTAATCGTGAAATAGGTACATAAGCACAAATAAGCAATAAAGGCTCTCAAGTGTAGTGCTAAGACGATAAAGCTAGCCCAGATGAGTCCAAAAATCAGTGTAAAATGTGGACTCATCACACCCCCAGACGTAACCATTTGCACGTCCCGAGCAAATCATTACTCCGTGGACTAGAAGATAGCTAACTGGCTCAGAAATTTCAAAAAGAAGTACGACGAGAAATCAAATATATCATGGGTATAGAAGACATAATAGAAAAACTTTTTAATTATACAACGTAGTTTAAACTATTCGGCAGACGTAAATAAATATTATAATTGCTCAAAATTAAAATTTTGGAGAATCTTGCGATCATGTGTAGGAAGAAAGTAGGCAGGCCACTAAGGTGAGCATTGCCAATGTTTGGGACTCAGGATCACCTCCAAAGGAATCCACCAATGTCGGGGACCATACGCTTGCACGTTCACACTCTCTCCACGGCGCGGGTTAGACTCAAGCGTGAATCAGTAGGACTTGTAGGAGGAATTGGGGCTTAGGCGACGACTTGGTAGTCAAAGATAAACATGAAGGCTCTATGCAACCAAAGCGAGCGAAAACAACCCAAACCAAAATAGCCACTTAAAAATGAATGGGGCACACGACCCCAGACTTAGTTTGAAATACGGGTGTGAACACGGCTGAACCCGACCAAAATCAATAAAGAGGATGGGGATCGAAATCTCAAAGCAATTCTTTCATATTTTTCTCTCTTTTGCGCGAATCAGCTTTTTATTTTCGTAAATTTTGTTTTCTTTTCTGCGCTAGCAATCCCCAAACAGAGCAATCAAAACGTGAATAAATTCAGCACCCCAAAAATAATGTCCACTTATCATAACCTCGACAAAATAGTAAATACAAATCAGCTCAAGCATTTGATTGCGATGGTGGGTTTAGCTTCAGGACTTGGTGAAAGTGAGTGGAGCTGGATCAAAGGAAGGGTAGGCACAAATTTGGCATGCAATGGTTAACAGGTAGGAATGGCTAAACAAGGCTCAAACTAGCCAAAATGAAGGCCTACGTCATGCTCACGCTTGACTAACCGTGCACCAATGCTTCGAGAGTAGCTTAGGGCAAGTTCTTAGCCACCGAGAAAGTTGATCCTTCCTCCCAACTCGAGAAATACGAGTCTAGTGGCGTCTACACACATTCCTACATTATCGTTCGATTATCCCCGATTCAGATTTTGAGCAGTACAAACAATATTTACGTGTGCAGAAAAAAGAATAAATCTACGAGCATAAAGAAAAATTAATTCTATCCTAACTCTACACAAACCATGAGTATTCGATTAGAAGCACTGCATGAGTTTCGAACTACTCAATCCTGAAATCCTAAGCCAGTACCACTATTTTAAAGTTTACACAAAAGCAATAAATTTGACTCGGGTTGTGCGCGTGGGTAAGAGCGCACTCGTACGGGTGATTGAGTGTTTGCAACATAAAGCAAGAAATAAGTAAATAAGAAACTGGTATGCAACAGAAAGTGTGGTGAAGTGACCACAGGCATGCTCTCCCCCCCCCCCAGACTTAAAGTCGACAACTAGTAAAAATCAGCGAGTTATATTTGATAAACAGCTAGGGTGGGAAGTACTTATGCTCAAAATTGAGCATACCAGTCGTGCAGTGAGATGTCCAAGTACGGCCAAGTTGTCGCGCCTCAAATATTCCTGCACCTGCGATTAAAGGATGCCAACCAAACAAAATATGGAAACAGGAATATATGAATATATAAAAATAAATCAAAACACAGCATAGGACTAAACGGTCCAACTTGGGTTGTCTCCCGAAAGCCCTTTTGTTTACCGTCCTTAAGGTGGACCAAATACATGTATTAGCAGTACAAATAGAGAGTTCTTGGCAGTAGCAAAAGGAAACAAAATTAAAAGTAGAGCAACCAGCATTCAACAAGTAGCGAGAAAGAGGATGGAAAGAGGAATGAGTGTGGCACAATCAGCTATAAGCAGATTTATGGTAAGTCTCCCGGTGGGATGCGAGAGAACAGCAGAGTGTCTTTTTGCTTTCGGGGTAGGCATTGTCCTAATACTATGAGTGCACTCTTTCGCGCGTCGGAAGGCAGCGTTGCGCTCTTCACGTAAACGCTTGGCCTCTTTCAGTTTCTCCACAGTGGGAGACTTCCAACGGAGGTAGGCTATGGGGTTTCTTGGTGTCGTGGTTTGTGGCGGCCTATCCGGCACCGTGACGGCAACCAGATCTGCCCAAGCTACAAACCGCTTAACAGAATTATACAAATTACTGTCCAGGGATTTCTCCTGAATAAAACTTGGTTTGCCATGCTCAACAACAGAGTTGGCTGGCAGAAGAACGGTAGTCGTGGCTTTGGTACAATTGATCCCTTCGTGGACCAGTAGCTCTTGTTTCTCATCGACTTCCTGAGGGAGTCCTTTCTTTGGCATCTCCTCCAGATGTGCTTCCAATGCGGGGAGACCTGAATCCAGCTTGATATCTGTGACACTCAGAGAATTGTTATTTTGGATGGGAGAAGAATGTATGGATGTGTTATCGAGGCTGGACTCTTCGTTTGGCCAAGTGACACGGCCTTTGGAAAAGTCGAGGGATGCGCCACTGGCTGTTAGGAATGGGACTCCTAATATAGGAATGGAGTTATTATCCTGTGGTCCCAAAACCTGGAAGTTAGTGGTGATACTTGTGCCGTTAACCTCGATTTCAATGTCCTGAACACCGCCCTCAGTGTCAAACAGATTGCCATTAGCTAAGATAAGCGATTTCCGATTTTCAATGTCAACTTATAAGTGCATCTTCGCAACATCTTGCAAAGTGAGTATGTTGATGGACGCCCCGGAATCGCATATTGCTGGAGTTTCGATGTTATTGATTTTACAATTAATGACAAGTTCGTTGCGGTTTCCCGAAGTGTCCTCCCCAAGGCGCTTTCCCTGTTCATGGGGGTTCTTTTCGGTGTTGCTCGGTAAGGTGCCTTGGGTGCGCTCGGAAACCACTTGAGGCAATTGGCCCAATTGTGCCTCTAGTTTGCGCATCGAGGCGTCCTGATTTGTCATGTTAGTTTGGGAAATCTCAACGAACTTCTCGAACATCTCTTCCCAAGAATTTTTCTTAACGACGGGGGGCCCTTGGGAATAATTCGGTTGAGGCGGCCGTGGTTGGCTGCCGGAAGCATACGCATCGTTTTGATGCTGCCCCGGTTGCCATCTTTGGCCAGATGCGTTAGGATTCCAAGAAAAGTTGGGGTGGTTTCTTACCCCCGGGTTGTAGGTATTCCCGTAAGGCACTCCCCTATTTTGATTGGTAACAAAATTAACGGACTCATTCAGAAACAAAGATTCGTCTGGTACTTCAACTCCTAAGCATTCGAAGCTGTGATGATCGGTGCTTCCGCACCCTTGACATGAGATTGCCATCACTGGGGCGGCAGGAGAAGGCTTGGGGATATCCAAGGCAAACACTCCACTGGTGCTTCATGGGATGTTTCTTCCAGTGGTCCAGTAAGCACTGTGGGTGGCGGTGTCTTGTAAGACTTTCAGAGCATCATCTGGAGCAAGATTCATGATGGTTCCTCCGGAGGCAGCATCGATCATGGCTCGATGGTGGGGATCAATAGCGAAGTAGAAACTTTCGACGAGGTTCCACGTTTGAAATCCATGATTAGGGCACTTCCTCAGCATCTCATTAAAACGCTCCCAAACTTCGGCTAAACTTTCTTGATCGGCTTGCCGGAAGTTGGCTATTGTGCGCCTCATGCTCACGATCCGATCCACCGGTTGGAACTTAGCTAGGAATTTTGTGGTCAATATCTCCCAGGTGGGGGTTGTTCCAGGTGGGAGGGAGTGAAGCCATGTCTTGGCTTTGTCCCTTAATGAAAAAGGGAAGAGACGGAGCTTGACTGTTTCGTCTGGGATTCCAGCGTAGCGGAACGTGGCGTAGGTTTCGGAGAATTCTGTAAGGTGAAGATGGGTGTCTTCAGTGGCCATTCCGGAGAACTGAGCGTTGTTCCGAATGTTATTCAGAATAGCTGGTTTAATCTCGAACTGTGGATTGGTGATAAAAGGTTTGAAACCGGGGTATATGCTCCCGACAGTAGGTGTAGTATAATCCCTCATGGTGCGGACGTGGGGAGGATTCACTTCATTTTCGTCGTCATTTCTGTCGACATGAGGTATCCCTCCAACTCGGTTGCCTGCATCAATATTCAGCTGGTCTCCCATTGGGGCAAAAATGATGGCTGCGGCGCGTCTTCGTGCTAGGAGAGTGCGTTCGATCTCTGGGCCGTAGGTGACAAAATCTCTTGTAGCTCGGCCTTGCATTCACTGTGGCAAACACTACACACTAGAAGGAAACAACAGTCAAAACAAAACAATACTAACTCTTATAACAATATTTCAAGTGATCCGAAGTCGCTCTACAGTTGCATTCCCCGGCAACGACGCCAAAAACTTGATGCGTGTAAATCGGCAAGCGTACCGGTCGCACAAGTAATAATGTTTTGGGAATAAATCCCCGAGTGTCGGTCTCTTGAGGAATGCAATTAGCGTAGAACGGCAATAGTACAGAGAATATCGTTATGAGAGTTATAAATTGAAAAAAGAGGAAATAGAGGACTAGGGAGATTGTGGATGTTTGATCTACGAAATTAGTAAAAGCTATGCGGGTCGACGGCACCGCTTCGCAAGGTGGAGTGGGTTTGTCGGCCGCGATGCCGAACTTCAGCTGGGCGAGTGGAAGGGAAGCTAATGGATTGCAGTGTTCTTTTGTGGAGTGCAATCGGACAAGACACGGGAATGAAGTGGATGTGGGGTTAGCGAGGCACATTCACAGACAATACTCACAAGCATAAGAAGATACTAACATTCCATTAGTTATAAAATAAACTTGATGTTCATGGATGGAAGTATTCATTACACTGCTCAAAACATTCCATACTACAGAGGAAGGGGAAGAGGAGTAAACCAAAAGAGAGTGAAGATCCACCGCAGGTCGTGGCCGGAGTAGCGAGTTGTCAATCCTCTTCCAGGCTCAGTCCAAGGAGGCTTCCGGTACCAACGAGCTGTCACCTCGAAGGCCTTTAAGTCCGTTCTCTAGGTTATCTACTTCACCAACTCCGCAGGAAAGCTTGGAGTTGAAGTCATCAATGGCCGAGGGCTTCGCCGGAGAGTTGAAAAGCTTCGGAGTAGTTGGCAATGGCCTCCCGACGAAGGTAGAGGTGATGGAGCAGCCGGAGAAGTGAAATGGTGATTCCCGCGCACTCTCCGATCGCAGCAAATGACAGACGTTGACCTAAATCGCGGAGCAGGGCCTTAAATACAGAGGCAGCAGAAGCAGTACGCACGATCAGTGGCGCACGACCAGTGGTCGTGCGCACTGTAGGTCGACGATCGTGCGACTTTTCCAAATAGACCTGCAACCTGGACAAGAAGCATCAGCATATATGCGCACGAGCAATGGCGCACGACTTGTGGTCGTGCGCACTACGACCAGTGCTCGTGCGATTACCGAGACAGGATTAGGAAAAAGGGAATGTAATGCGCACGATCGGTGGCGCACGACTAGTGGTCGTGCGCAATAAGTCTAGTGGTCGTGCGCAGTATTCCTGCAACGTTGGTGTCTCCCGAGCGGTTCCGGAGCACGCACACGACCACTGTACTAGCATAAGGGGCAGATAGGCCACCAGAACGTGCACACCACATCCCCGAGATAGGGCTAAAGAATAATAACAATATATAAACATAGAAAGCACACAGAAACGGGCCTACAGTGCACTTAATTGTGAAATAGGTACATAAGCACAAATAAGCAATAAAGGCTCTGAAGTGTAGTGCTAAGACGATAAAGCTAGCCCAGATGAGTCCAAAATTCAGTGTAAAATGTGGACTCATCAAGTGACATAGATGAAGAATCCTCATATTCCAGCTCAAGTGAAGATGAAGAGGACGCAAAGGCAAGGGAAGTTTGCCTTATGGCTATTAATGCCTACAGCAGCAAATCTGATGCTGAGAAACAATCTGAAGAGTCAGAAGAGGAATCTAAATCTGAAGAAGATCATGTAATCTCTTCATTTGATTTCAATTCAGAAGATTGTAAAAATGAATTTAAATCCTTGTGCAATGATTTATTCAAGTCAGAAAATGAAATAAAAATTCTTAGAGATAGATAGTTTGAATTTGATAACCTATTTGCTGAAAATATCAAACTGAAAAATGATTTAGACTTAGCAAATGAACAAATCATTTCACTAAAAACTGAATTAAGTGAGGCAAAGCAACTTGAGAAATCTCTCAATGGGAGAAGGCATAAGCTGATGGACATCACAAGTACAGTCACTGCCAGATTAAATGGCACGCTGGGCTTAGGTGCTTCATCAAGCTTACCCCCCATATTAAAGAAAAATATTCTTTCAACACCAATTAAATTCATCTCTGAAAAAGGCAAAGAAAAAATTGGAGAAACTACACAACCAAATATCTCTCAAAAATCTGTAATTAAGAAGAAAAAGATTATGAATCCAAATAAAAACTATGTTCAACAGATTTCGTCGAACTCAGATCGACGAAATGTGTATAGTTTGTCGAACCCAGATCGACGATCTATGTATGCATATTATAATTATAATAATTTGTCTTACTGTGATCAACGAACTGTATATGGTTCTTTGAGCAGCGATCGACGTACTTGGGGCACAGAAAACGATTATGCTCATTCTTTGAGCAGAGTTAGACGATCTCATCCCTATTCGTTGAATGCAGATCGAAGAACTTATAATAATTCGTCTAACCCAGTCAGGTTTAATAAAGCTGTAACTATGTTAGAAACTTCAATGAATTCACAGAATCTACTAATCCTTTTACTCAATGGGAAATACCACCTAGAAGATATCATCCCTTATGATATAAAAATCAACCAGAATTTTCTGTTATTTCCATTTTCTCTTATCAAAAGAAACAAGGACCTAAGGAAACTTGGGTCAAGAACACCTAATTCCTTTTTATGCAGGTGAAGGACTGTCCATTCTTTAATCAACAATGGTATCTGGACAGTGGAAGCTCAAAGCATATGACTGGCTGCAAGGACAATCTAACAAACTATAAGTCCAAGCTAGGTCTAAAGGTGATCTTTGGTGACTCCAACTGTAACACCCCCATCTGTCATATAGGATATAACAGAAGATTCGGCCGGGGCCCCACGTCATATACCATGGACAACTAGTGGAGTTATGTATTAATACCAAATTACTACCAAAGGAACACGCATCCTAACTCAGAGCATTCTAGCGAAAGCTTTATAAAACAGTTATAAGAACCCAAACCACAGCATGAATGTCCACTAAAAACCCAAAGTAAGAATGAGTGTACAAATACACAAAGTACTTGGCCTTATGGCCTTACAAGAGTTTACTTAACAATAATTGTCTTTCATACATCGGCATGTAGGCCGATCACACATGAGCATAAAAAGTAAGCATTCACTTTGGCCTTCAAGGGACGGCATAGCAACCAGGGCTTCAGCTCTCTACTTGCCACTAGGCTCAGCAGCACCTGCAATCGACATTCCACCACAGCGGTGGCAAACAAAAGCAACGATCAGCTAAAGATGACCGAATTATAACTACCCCTCCCCTCTACTCGGGGCGGCGATGCTCCTTCCCTGCAATTTATTAGCATAGACAAACAGTATAGTGAAAGTACAAACATAAGCATACTTCACCACAGGAGTAGGCACACACGGCCACACACCCTGTGCTCTCAGTTCACTTATATAGTGAAGCCGGTCTGAACCCAGTCTGTCCCGTAACTCCACCACCGCCCCCAGGACGACAAACATCATGATCATTAGTCCTTTCAGCCGAAGCATAGACTCGCTCTCTAAGCCATCGGCAAGTCCCACGTACCATAGTTCGCTTTAACCGAACCACTTGGAGAGGGTAACGATCCACCAGCCCGTTGCTCACCTCGACATGGCCATTTAGCCATCGGGGCAGGACAAGCTTCATCGAATCCCAATGTATCGATCATACAATAGTACATAGCCCGACTATGTACAAGGCTGGCTCTCAGGACACCAATATGGTAGAACTTCGCTTCTGCCGAGAATCCTGGGTGCACCTTGGAGTTAATCCCCAAGACTCCCTGCAGCAATCTACAACGTAGAAACCCAAAAACATACAGCATGAAGTCTTCTCTGACAAAAAATGCTTACTCAAAACATCACCAATCCAGACGAACGTGTCCGGGTAGGCTTTACACACCATGCATTTGTCCGTACTTCGATTTCAGACTCTATATGCAAGATTACGAGGACTATACATGTCCACCCGAAGGAAACACCACAAACTCACCACACACTCACGAGAGCAGGTTTCTTATGCAAAAAGGAAGAGGACTTTACATCTACAAGAACAGAATCATTACCCTAGAGGTTCGCTTTGGCACCATGGAAAACTAATCAGATGAAAAGCACCGCAACGGCTATGCCGCCACAGATCTGTACTCGGCAAGCGATTTGGGGGTACGAAGCTCCACCGGCAGCCAGATTCCTCCTTCTCCTTCTTCCTCGCTCTCCCCTCTCTCTAACCCTTTAGAAAGAGAAAACCTAAAGAGGACTAAGGGTTTTACCCCGATTCCCGGCCTTATAACAGCATGGACAAACCTGGACCTTTGGATCCCATTTAAAGGAAATGAACGACCACGATTCGCGCTTAAAATCAAATTCCTGGGGCGAAAACGGTTTGTTACACGCCCGTGTCACAGGCCGTGTCTCACGATCAGAACACGATCGTCGAACGTAGAACAACACACATGCTTTGACATGCCCATTTACTACTTGACACGCCCGTGTCAGCTTCTGACACGCCCATGTCATGGGGCGTGTTCCTTAAGTAACGATGGAAACCGTCACGTCCATACCAGGACATGGAATTAGACACGCCCGTGTCGACCAGTACACGCCCGTGTTCTAGGCCATCTTCCTCACCTAACATAGCCCGGCTAACATAGAGCAGGACATAGCCCTGGATACGCCCGTGTCTCAGGCCGTGTAACCGACCTCCAAGGACCATCGAATGCATTTTGTCGAACCAGAACAAAAAATCATCGAGCTCGTAGCAGGATATGGCCATGGACATGCCCGTGTCCAAGGCCGTGTGACCCTTGTCAGGCCCCAGATTGTCCTTAAGACGCTACCAGATCATTTCCGAGTTTTGGGGCATGACAATTCGCCCCCCCCCCCCCCCCCCCGAAATGAATTTTGTCCTGAAATTATGCAATAGAAAGTACCCAAACTTAAACGATACATGAGTAGAAGAGCTTGGGATACTCCTCAAGTATGTTCTACTCTCGCTCCCACGAAATATTCACACGACCGCAGTTGTCCCATCTGACTTTGACCATCCTGATGTCTTTGTTATGAAGTCGCTTGACTTCAAAGTCCTCAATGCGAATGGGCTTGACTTTCGTCGTTAATCCATGATCAAGAGGTACCTGATCGACTGCAATCGCTTGCGAAGGCTCTTGCACCGCCTTCCGCAACACCGATATGTGGAATACGTCGTGTAGACCACTCAGTTCCACTGATAACTTTAGTTGATAAGTCGCTTCTCTGATAAGTTGTAAATATACGTATTTTTATGTATATTAAATAAGTCATTTTAGTTTCTTTTCGTTATTTTTACATAAGTTTTTTCAATAAATTGCTTATTTTTTTGTAAATATTTCTAACTTAAGTTTATTTTTGTTTCCTGAAAATTTCAGGAAAATTGCCAAAAAATGCAAGTACATGCCGGTGTACTTTGGGTCACACCCGTGACTAGGGCGTGACACTTCATTTCCCGTAAAATTAGAATAATTTGAAGTGAAAAATGTTACACGCCCTAAGACACGCCCGTGTCATTTGACACGCCCCGTGTCCTACAGTCGTGCCAATCCAGCTCGACGAAACTGCGCTCAATGATCATCGACCAATGCGATACGCCCACCGCCATGCCCGTGACATAGGGCGTGACTCCTCCACCGAGCCCGACGGGACGTCGCCGGTGACTTTTGACGCAACCCGTCCCCAGATCAACCTGATGGACACGCCCACTGCCACACCCGTGAGCGAGGGTATGACATCCTGGGTTATAGTCGTAAGTCAATGCAGCTGTGAAATCGCTGGATCACCTCACGTACAGTGCTGACACGCCGCCCTACACACTAGTGTCACCGGGCATGTACTTCAAAAATTTTCCCTATAAATAGACCCTTGTTATTGTTGTTTGGGGGTTCCATTTTTTGAACCATTTTAGTGTGGTTTCTGGGCTGCCCTTGTGGATTCTCTTGCAATATAAGGAGATTCCCCCCCCCCCCATCCCTTTCATGTTTGTCTTTGCTTTATCATTAGCTTTGTAATAGTTTCATTATGATAATAAAAATGTTTGATTTTCTCTCTCTACATGGCATGAAAATTCATTTGGGTGGCTTATCTCTATCTCTTTTTATCCTTAAGTTTCATCTTTGTTCTTCTCTTTATGAAACGTGTGTGTGTGTATGAGTGTAACTTGTTTACTTTCTATGTTTTTTATTTGCCTCCATGTTAGGTTTTGTTATAGATTTTATTTCTAAATGAAATGTGGTATGTTAAGTTTATCTCTTTTTCTTCATGTTCTTTTTTTTAGTGTTTTTAAATTCCATTCTTATGAATTTGTAAAAGCGGTTTGAAAGTGTTTTTGATTTTGTTACTTAGTTTTAGGATTGTAAAACCTTTTTGTTCTTTTCACTTTCTTTTAACTTTCTAATCAGTTTTATGAAATCTTAAGAATGAAAAAGTTGTAATTTTAATTTTTGAAAGGCTGTGGTTTTTTTTGCTTTGTTTTGAAAAACTTTTGTTCTTTAGTTTTTATTTGTTCTTTTCATGTATATTTGGTAAAGTCTAAGTATGAAAAAGTAGTTGTTTTAATTTTTAGCTAACTTTCATTTCAATTTTAATTTGTGTGTGTGAGTGTAGGAGTTAGGTTTTCATTTTGTTCTTTAAAATTCCATGTTATGTGTGAGTGTATGAGAATAATTTTTTTATGCTTTCTTCAATTATGTAGAGTGTGTGAGTTTATGAGATAATTTTTCATGCTTTAATTTATTGCTTTCCTCAAATTATATAGAGTGCGTGTGTGTAGGAGATAGTTTTATTTCGTTCTTTCAATTCATGTAGAGTGAGTGTGTGTGTGCATTTATTTCTGCCTACTCGTTAAGAGTTAAATGTTGTGCCTTTATTTTCCACCTACTTATTTGAGTAGGATTTGTGTGTGTGAGTATTTCCTTTTTTTAGTGTGTGTGCGTGTGTGCATTTAATTCCACCTACTCATTAAGAGTTAAATGACATGCCTTTAATTTCCACCTACTCATTTGAGTAGGATTTGTGTGTGTGAGTATTTACTTTTTGCAGTGTGTGTGCATGTGCGCATTTATTTCCGCCGACTCGTTAAGAGTTAAATAGCGTGCTTTCATTTTACACCTACTCATTTGAGTAGAATTTGTGTGTGTGAGTATTTACTTTCTGTAGAGTCGGTGCATGTGTTGCATTTATTTTCTCCTACTCGTTTGAGTAGGAGTCACTTTCATTTTCCACCTACTCATTTGAGTAGGATTTGTGTGTGTGAGTATTTACTTTTTGTTGTATGTGTGCGTTTCCATTTTCAATAGAGTGAGTGTGTGTGTTTATTTCTTATTGAGTGCGTGTGTGGGTGCATTTATTTTCTTCTACTCGTTTGAGTAGGACTCACTTTCATTTAAGTCCTACTCGTTTGAGTAGGACTTGTCATTTTCAGCTTTAATTTACCGCCTACTCGTTTGAGTAGGACTTGTCATTTCAATCATGCAATTTTCTCTTTTTTGTAACTTAGTTTTTTTTCTTTCTCTTTATCATGCGTTTGGTTGAGTGCGTGTGTTCTTAATCTTTCTAGTAGCTTTTCTATTTCTAATATTAGGTTATCTTATTTTCCTTCTTTTTTTTTGTAACCCTTCAGCGCTTAACTTAGAACTCACGCCTAACCAAACTAATAAGCGATCCCCATTCCGATGAGTGGCTAATCGATTTTAGCCCTCGGTATCGAAGAGCATTGGGATATAAAATGTTTTAAATAACTAAAGGTCTTATTTTTCTATTTAATTAAAAAACTTAAGGTTTACCCTGGGTTAATGACGCGTAGAACAACATATCGTTGTGTGGGCTCTATTTATGTTATCCATACGCTAGCTAGCCGAGAGAACCTATGTATGGGCTGATCACCCCTGGGTAAAGAGAGTTCCGCACAAACTCTCGAGAGAGGAGGCGCACTAACTCTACCGAATTGAATTCCCCCCTATAGCGGGGTTCTTAGCATATTGCGAGCATTAAGAGTAATCCTTTGTCGGACGAGAGCCCGGTCGAATAGCCTTAATGATCAGGTGAGCGATATTCCTAGAGGTAGGTGAGCTCATGCATTTGGAACCTCCACGGCCAAGTTTCCGCTTTAATTAAATTGAAACCTAAGATCTCTATTTATTCAAATCTATTTTACTCCTAAGGCAATTCGATACCGAGTGTTATCTCTTCATCGACTTTATTCTTAATCTATTTCCAGCTTTTTTTAGTTAAAATCGACATCTTAATATTTCGGAAAAATAATAGTGCTTTCAGAGTAGTAGGGATAATCAACCCGTTCCCAGGAAATTTACGATCTGGATATTCTCCTTAATATCCTGTATTACTTGAGATAGCTGCACTTGCCTACAATTGGGCGCGCGAATTCCGAACCCGCCGCACTCCCTCGATAATTCAGAGCCGGGCTTCGCGCGCATCAAATTTTTGGCACCGCTGCCGTGGAGTCTCCATGTTATTATTTTGAAATCTGAAGTCTATTACTTTTACCTATATTGCAAAAAAAAACTAAAAAAAACTTAAAAACCTTACATAAAAATAAAAAAAAAACAAGTTAATTTTCTAAGTTTATATTTTAGGGTGTATGACCCGTGGATAACCTTCGGAGTCCGAACATTTGGATTTCGATCCTGAGATCAAACTCTCACTTGCGCATATTCAGTCTCAACGCTGAAATCTCTCTTTGGATCCCGAAGAATCCATCGGAGAACCCTCTGCTGTTGTTATGTCTGACCCTAATCCGAACACGGCCGTCGAGCGTACAATATCTTATTACGCCCGACCAAATTTGGATGATATTGGGTCCAGTATTGTTTGCTCGACAGTGGAGAACAATAATTTTGAGATCAAATCGAGCGTTATCCAAATGATCCAAAATGCCGTGCAGTTCGATGGACTGCCGGATGAGGACCCGAATGTTCAATTGTCTAGTTTTTTTTTGGAAATCTGCGATACCTTTAAGGTCAATGGCATCACTGATGATGCCATTCATTTGCGCCTTTTCCATTCTCCTTACAATCCAAAGCTAAGGCGTGGTTGAATTCCCTCCCACGAGGATGTATCACCACCTGGGCCGAGCTTACAGAACGGTTCTTAACGAAGTATTTTCCGCCTTCCAAAACTACAAAGTTGCGGGCTGACCTTTCTTCGTTTGTGCAGAATGATTCTGAGTCTCTATTTGAGACTTGGAAGCGGTTTAAAGAATTCCTCCGTAAGTGTGCGCACCACGCGCTGTCTGCGTGGTTGTAGGTCCAAATCTTCTACAACGGGCTTAACTATCAGACATGTCAAATGATTGACGCGGCTGCCGCGGGAAGTCTGAATAATAAGATCCCTGAGGCTGCCCAAGCTCTTATTGAAGAGATGGCTATGAACACCTGATGAGTCCGATTTATATAGGGTTTTTCGGACTCATCTGGGCTAGTTTTCACGCATTTGCACTTCACTTTTAGTTCTATATCATTCATATTTCATCTTGTCTATATTTCCATAGGAAGTGCACACTTTGGACCGTGGTTGTGTATTTTTGTACTTTTATTTTTTGTACTCCTAATTGTGCTCGTCTGGAATGTCTGCACATATCAGTGCTGGGTTTAGGGGTCGTGTGCGTGTTCCGGGGATGTTTTGAAGCAGGAATATGGCACACGATCATCGAATATAGTGTGCACGACCTCTGGTTATGCGCCGATGATCATGCATAATGTACCCTGATTTGCAGAATCTGCCTGGGGTAATCGCACGACCATTGGACATAGTACGCACGACCACTGGTCGTGCTCCATTGATCGTGTGCATTGATTCCTCTTTTCCTGGAGTTCCGTCTGGGGTAATCGCACGACCATTGAACATAGTGCGCATGACCACCGGTTGTGTGCCATTTCCCATACGCAGTACCCCAGTTCTTATTCCTAATCTGCCATGCCAGTGCGCACGATCACTGGACAAAGTGCGCACAACCATTGGTCGTGCCCCCGTGATCGTGCGCATTGTTCAATTCTGCTTTCTATAAATATGTAGGTGCCGCCCTAATTTCGGGAGCGCGTTTTTCCTCCGCCGTCTTCATCTCCAAGGAGGGATTCCGCCATCCTCCATCAATCTCCACCCTAGGGAGGTGCTCCGGGCAAGCTTTCACCGCCAAATTCAAGCCGGAGCTTCCTCTCGGCCTCCTCCTTCATCCTTGAGCTTCAAGAAGAGCTAGACCTAGCAATCTCCACCAAGCTAGAGAAGTTGTGCAATCCTCCACCGGCTCGTGACACGAAGTAGACGAGTCCATTGGGAGTGAGTGACAACCTCCTCTACCCCGGACGCAGTTGAGGACTGAGCTTGGACGCAGATTGACAACCTGACGATTCCAACCGTGAATCTTCAGCAAGACTTCGGATCCGGTCGATCTCACATACTTTTCTTCTCTTGTTGTTGAATAGTATAGTTGATCTCTTATTTATGATGAAGTTGTACTTATTTTGATATAAATTTTTATCAAATTATGTTTATGTGATTTCATATCAAAGTTATTTTCTTGAGGTGCGCCACATTCCATCCTCCGCCATCCACCCTTGCCGCACTAGACTTTGCTAGTGGCGTGCGTAGCGAAGAGGTGCTTTCGACCCTCATTCAGCCGTTCTAACCACCTCATCCGCAAGCCTACTCGTCCATCCGCCCAGCGATTTGGTGCATAGCGCCCCGACTAGTCTTCCATCCTGCCTGGCGAAGCATCGCATAGCGGCGTTGCATAGGAGTAGTTGTTAGATTTTTACTTTCTTTTTATCGCAATAATCAAACCCCCCTAGTTAACTCCGACCTAAGGACTTCAATCTCAAGTCCTCCTCGAAATTAACTCCACCTTATTGTGTTCCTTGAGGGATCGATACTTGGGAAAACTCGCCCATTTTATGTTACTTGTGCGACTAGTTCACTGTTGTGATCTTTAGCATCAAGTTTTTAGCTCCGTTGCTAGTGAACACAGTCGTGTGAGTTTCTGGAGAGGGAGATGTGAGATTGCATTCCTTTTCCTTTGTAAATCGCCTTTGTTTTGTTCTATTTCTGTTTTGCCTGTTTTTTTTTGTTTAGGAAATTTAGTAATATATTGTTGGATTTAGTAATTTGCACAATTTATTTTGAATCTGCTATTTCGACACCATGTGGGGATATTCATATGCCCAATGTCGTTTGTGTGGAAATCCTTCCCACGCTAGTCGTGAATGCCCTATGAGAGATATTGAGCATAAGCCTCAGCGCACAATGCATGAGATGTTGTATTCGTACAGCCCTTCAATCAATGTGACCCGAGATTATGGTCAATCATCCTCGCCACATACACCGTTCTCTTATTCCTCTCTGGACCCACAAGGACCACAGAGTAATGGGAGAAAGTGTTTGTATTATCGTACAATAGATCATGTCCAGAAGGATTGTGCCGAGTACCTCCGTGTTATGGAAGAGGATGATGAGCTGGACATCCGGATCATTCTCGACTCCTACCCTCGGTGGAACACCTTCATCACACTACTAGAAAACAGACTTTTAGCCAGGGCAAATTTACATGGCAAAAAGTCCAAAACCGTGGCTAAAACGTTTTAGCCACGGTCTAGCCACGGGAAAATTCCGTGGCTAAAGTCGGCGTGGCTAAAACGTTTAGGCCACGAATTGGCCGTAGCAAATAGTATTAGCCGTGATAAAAAAAGTCGTGGCTAATAAGCCAACTAGTAGCCATGGTATCAAACCCTGGCTAAAAGTAAACTCATCATTTTTTAAAAAAAACTATTTGCCACAGTTACAAGCCGTGGCAAATACTAATTTATGTTTTTTTTAAAAAAACACATTCAAAATAAAAAACCTACGATAATCTGCCTTGATCTTCAAGTTAAGTGATCCACCCTTGTAAGCCTTTTTTAGTTGCAAGAGATCGACTTTACAGGATATTTTTTTATCATCGCCCATTATTATTTTCTTATCCTTGAGAATGTTTGAATCTCTTTGACTAATAAATGTAGGAAGCAGATGTCCACAAAGTCCAGTATTGTTTTCTTATCCTTGCTAAGTGCGTGACTACAACTCCCATAACATGTCTGAATCAAATTAGATAGATTATAAATAAAGAAAACTTCTGCTGAAAGGTACATGGTTATAATCACATGCATGTCGGAAGCAATTCAAACAGATATTAAATGATGATAAATTAAAGAGAAAGACAACAAAAACAAATTTCATTATAGGAATTGAAAAAAGAACTCCAAAAATGCATTCCATGTAACTTATGTAAGCTCATAAAAATCAACTAGCTGTTTTACCAAAAATAACTGGAAAGAATATATCATTAACCTAACAAAATACAACTGTATGAACTGAAGCATCAGGCATTTGAAATCAATCATGCACCCAACTTTGGGTTATGGGTATGACCTGAACAAAAGCATACACACTAGGGGCTAGTACAGGAGTAGGGGAAGGCAAAGCCACTTGAGGAACAAGATATCCTCCATATGGGCAATACAAAACAGGAGGGGCCATATATCTACAAATTTTAAAAGTAAAAGCTTGTAAAACGTAGTCAGAACTATTTAAAAGGCAAAATGATAACAATTATAGTATACCCTGATCCTGGCCAAAGAGGAGTTGGCTGTGGGTGAAAGGGTGAACTTGTAAAACTAGAGGGTGCATATTCTCCTCCAATTCTTACGCGCTTGCTTTGATCTAACGAGCTAAAATCAGCTACCATACCTGAAGATAAGAAGCAGATCCAGTAGAATTGACTGAGTAAAAAGAACTTTGCAATTGGAAGCCAGATAGCTCAAACAACAATATAAAAGTGAAGCAATACCAAACATTCTAATATTAGGAAACAACTGTAAAGAAATGACTAGGAACTTAGTCCTCCGAGAGTCAATTTTTATGAAGAACTGTCACTATTATATCCCTATACTGTTTTAAAAAATTTTACTCAATGTTCCATTACATTACCATACAAATCACAGCCAGCCAAAATTCTGAATTAAGGGGAAGAAGTTCACTGTGGGGTAGGTGAACTTCTCTCTTTTATAAAGTACTCATGAAAAAAAAACATTGATGGGAAATATTTTTTATGAGGTGGACTACTATGTGGGTTTTACCATAATGGACAACTAAAGAAATAAATGTTTGTTATTCCACCAGCTTTGCGTTTGAATTGAGTTGAATTCGCACTTACGAATGCTGCTCCATAAAGTTACTTCCACTAGATGTAAATGTGCATAGTTTAGAGGCAAGTGCCCTCTCACTATTACTATCATCTTCCTCATATTTATCTAGGCTACTCATATCACCATCAGAAGTGCCATCATCATCATCTTCATCTCCTGAAGTTGCATCACAATCAATTGATGCTGCAACACTCTCTGTATTACGTGCAAGCACTAGTTTCTCAGCATTTTTTGGGAACCAACTGATCTTGGAAATGATGCTGATCCAAAACTATTATTTGAGCTAGGTTTTGATGGAAATCTTTCAATGGCCTTTTTATTAGCTCCAGAATCACCAAGAAAAGAACAAAGAAAACTAAAAAAGGAATTTTAGGCCTGGGAGGAAGTCCTCGTTATCTGGCAGCTTAACCATTAGCAGTGCCACTTTCTCAAAAAGTAAGTTCATTGATGTCTTCCCATTCAAAAGCTGAAGCATAAAACTGAAATAAGCTCTACATGTGTGAAGATCATACAACATAAAAAGTAGAGGTTTTGGTTGAGGGCTGTGTTGTCAAGAGAGTAATAAAGTTAAAAGTAGATTCTTTTACTGCAGTAGAATTTCCCCTTCCATGAACATCAGCGCTGGGAGACTTTCTCAAGCATCCCAATAGTCTATTTTCCAACCATTTTGATAGGTCTTGAACTTCCATATCTAGAAACTTCATATGCATAAAGGCTTAAATAATTTTAAACAATAATATAAATACAAGGAATGATTCAAATAAAAACCTATGATAAAGCAGTATAACCATATAAAGCAAGATGAATACAAATCACTTGGCAATAAAAAAAATAAATAAGTAGAAAGAAAGAAGACTATACATTGTCGGAGTCAAACATGACGAAGGTACTTTTCAAGAATTCTATAGCAGCATTTGTTAGCTCGACACTCTGCAAAAGAAGAAAATAGGAGGATAACAACTTCATAAAAAAAAATCACTTTCCAAATACAAGGTATAAATAAATAAATAGATAATCAGTTCATGTTAAACCCTATTAGAACAGTAAGAACTCATCGTAGAATGACTCTGAATATGCAAAGCAAAATGAATAGAGCACAAATTTACTCCAAGAAACAGTAGCAAATATGAATATTCCACAAAGCACGAGTCTTAAATATACTAAATAGAGCACAAATTTTACTAGTAAGGCAACTTAAAGGACATGAATGCATAAAGCAAAGTCATGTGAAGCACACCATCACAAGCTGGTGTAAAACATAAATTTGCTAGGCTCCAATCTACCAACCATACACATGCAAGCCAGATATGTTCTATAGAAATATATCTTAGAAACAATAAAACGTCATATAAATTCATGCAAAAAAAGAGACTGAACAAACCACCACTTGAAAATACGAATATGCAGACTTAGAAGCACTACCTATGCATGATAGCCGGGCCAGATTCGTCATATTTGGCCTTAGATATACACATCTGCATCATAGAAACATACCCAAACATGAGAAGAATGGATAACAGATTTTGAAGAGTATAAATCATTTAAAATGATTAAAAACATGAATTGTTGAAATGCGAATTCAGCTCAATTTAATTGCATACAAACTGAGACAAACTAATGCTCATATACATAGCTGGCACTTCAGTAAAACTGACGGTGTAACTTAAACCAACCACAATTACCGGAACTTTCACCTACAGAACATGTCCAAAAACCAATTTTCAAAAGCAAAAATATATCATGAACACTTTCCTTGATCTATGAAATCCAGAAACAAACCTACAAGTGTCTAAGCTCTGGAAGCCAATACGACCTCAGCCGATCTAGTGATGTCGTCCTATAGCACGAATAAGTAAGCACAACCACATCGGCTGACTGGCATTCCGCCACAAGAGTCGCCTTACTTGCTGGGCTGCAAAGAGCCGGAATCATAAAAAAAACAGCATAAAATCTGAAACTCGGACTTAGGAGATACCTGGATGATGTATCTATGATGGTGAGGGGTACTCGATCTGGATAGTAATCCGCAGGGGGGCGGGTGGGGGGGTAATACACTCGGGACGTTCTCCAAAAATGACTCGGTGGTGGCAGCGACGATGAGGCTCGACTTCCCTGTGCCTACATCCCCGACTACCATGATGCGGACTCTCGAGAGGCCGACGAAGTTCGTTGGGCTGCTGGACGCGGACATGCGTCAGCGGATTAGATCTTCGAGAGGATGGTTTCGCCGGAAGTGGGCGGCGAGCGGAGAGAAATCGCTATGCAATGGCGGCTGGTGACCTGGGGTTATTAGCAAGGCAGGAGAAAAGATATGCTCGAGTGCGAGAATAGGGCAGCCGAATGGGATCCAAAAGGTCAACCGTGCAGGAATTTTTTTGGCTAATGGTTTAGGTTTTTGTCATAAATTTGTTATTCGTGGCTAATACTAATTATTAGCCACAAAATATGAACCGTGGATAATACATAACTATTAGCCACGATTTTTAGTCCCTGGCCAAAAAAAGTGTAGCCAATACTCACTTTTCTAGTAGTGTCATCTGGTTATGTATCCTTGTCACCTTCATTTGTTGAAGGGAATGAGGTGGACACAACCACCATATGTGTGGCTTATCTAGGCTTCGACGTGGCTGAGCCCATCTCTCCTGTGCATACATATCCAAGCGTGGAGCCGATTCTTTATGAGGAACCTGCGCTTGACTTTTATCCAAGCAAAGTTCTTCCGCCTTTTGTGCATTCTACTTCAGTCGTCTCTGACGACATTTTCGACGATGCAACACAAGTTGAGGCTTGTGATACATGGATTGTTTCCACTCCCATGGAGGAGGACAACCTTCCTGGTGTCGAGGATTCTCAATCGATACCAAAGGAGGAAGTCCAAGTCTTGGTGGTAGTCTCTATGGATCCGGCCGAGCCTTTTAGAAATATCGACATTGTTAATGATATTTTTCTACCTCAGCCTTTGGGGAATGAAACCGTGATCACTCCCCCGATTATTTCTTTATGGTCTTCGTCTCTTTTATTTCCTGACCCCCTTCCTTATCTGAGCCTGTGCAGGTTGAATCTCCAAGGGTAAGTTGGGTTAACATTGAGCATTGCGCTCAGGCTGTCGATGAGTGCATCCTCTTATGTGAGGAGGTTCCTACCTCCTTCACAGTGGAAGCCCCTGTCGTCAAATTTGCCCCCAGCGAACTTGTGGTGGACGAAACCTTGCTAGGCAAGGATTTGTTTTATGGTGAGATGAGTGAGGACCAGGCCTCCTCCTCATCCTACTTCCTATTTCCTCTGCCTGCGAGGATCAAATATGATTATTTAGGTAGAGGGGTAACTGTTTTATCGCCGAATCGGTAACCGTTACAGCAACGGATGATGGAACAGTTACCTGTGCATTTTTCTTTTCATAGGCCCATTAGCTAAAACTATATAGAATTTAATAAGTCGTGCTGGGATGACAATAACCCCACTACTTATCTTCCATTTCCTGTATTTTTATTTTTCATGTCTAGCTTAGTTTTAGTATTTCTTTGTATTTTTATATTCTTTCTTTTGTTTTTGCGGAGCTCACCCCTGCAGCTATTCATGGCAAATCGCATTGGCGGGTTTGTGATTCTTCGTATGGCGGGCCTGCTTCAGGTTTCCACGCATCTTCTAGTATGCTCACTGGCTGAGCATTGGGTAACCTCTTCCCTTAGCTCTTTATGATTTTAATTTCTCTATCATATGTTGTGTAGTTTAGTTTAAGTCTGGGGAGAGCCATTATTTGTTACCTATTGCACGCGCACATTTCTTGTGCATACTAGAAGCTTTTATTGATTTATTATTATTAGTTCATTGCATCACACACCACTGCAACCACATGAGCACGTGCTTAGCTTTTTGCGTTCTGCGAGTTAAACTCGTTTCTTTTGTATGATTTGGAAAAATTATGGTGCTAGCTTAGGATTGTGAGATGGGGTAAAATGTTAACCCTGCTGTGCTCCTAGTCGAGTGCTCTCGTCTCGTGTAGAAATTAGAGTAGATTTAATTTTTCTGTATGCTTATAGTTTTATATTTTTCTAATTGCGTAAATGCTTTTTATTCTACTCAAAATTGGTGAATCCGGTGTGAATCCGACGGTAGCTTAGGGTTGTGTGTAGATGGTCGTTAGGTTCGTATTGCTCGAGTCAGGAGGATGGATAGTATTTCTCGTTGGCTAAGAACTTGCCCCAAGCTATTCTTCAAGCATGGGTATAGGTTAGTTCACTCGCATGAGCGTAATGTAGGCCATCATTTTGGCCCGGTTGAGCTTTGCACCATTCCTAACGTCTTATCCTCGCTAGCCCCATTGTGCCTACCCCTCCTTTTGATTCAGCTCCACCATGATTTCACCAAAGCCTCATAGCCAATCCTAGTCGCACACCCAAGTTGAGCTTTAGAGTTTTACATTTTCATTTTGGGATGTGATGTGGTGATATTACATATGAATATATGGATGTGCTCCAAAGTTTTATTTGCGGACATTGTTAAAATATAATAGGATTCGAAAAAATATATACAAAAAAAATATTAATTGTGAAAAAGAAAATTGAAAAGAAGAAAAAGATTGATTGAAAATTCTTTTTGAGATGAGATTGTATTTGGAGTAGGCGGTACACACACCCATATTTGAAAATTTAAGTCTGGGGGTGTGGGGTACCCGCGTGTACTTTGCTTAGCAGAGGGATTCTTTTTATGATAGCTCATTTGGGTTAGGTGTTTAGCCTTCCTGTTTATCTTTGTTTACCTCACCGAAACCCAAGCCCCATCTCTTCACCTAAAGTCCTACTGATTAGTGTGTGAACCAAACCAGTGCCGTGGCGAGAATGCGAAAGGGCAAGCATATGGTCACCGACATTGTTGGATTCCTTTGGAGGTTATTCAGAGCACCAATCTTTGGCAATGCTCGCCTAGCGATTAGTTTACTTTCTCCCTACGCGTGACTGACTGATTTACCGTGATTCCATTTTTGAGTAATAATAAAATGTCGATATGCATTATGAAAAGTTTAAACTATTTTGTATACTTAGAAATTTCTTCTATTATATTTTTACGCGTGCGAGCATGCGACTTCGCATGGTACTCCGTATCGCAATTTCTTTGTTAGCTAGTAATTTTCCCTATCTGCTTAGATTCTGTTTGCTCCGGACGCGCAAATAATTAAGTCTCGGGGTGTGATGAGTCCGATTTATATAGGGTTTTTCGGACTCATCTGAGCTTGTTTCCACGCATTTGCACTTCACTTTTAGTTCTATATCATTCGTATTTCATCTTGTCTATATTTCCATAGGAAGTGCACACTTTGGCCCGTGGTTGTGTATTTTTGTTCTTTTATTTTTTGTACTCCTGATTGTGCTCGTCTGGAATGTCTGCACATATTGGTGCTGGGTTTAGGGGTCGTGTGCATGTTCCAGGGACGTTTTGAAGCAGGAATACTGCGCACGATCATCAGATATAGTGCGCACGACCACTAGTTGTGCGTCAATGATCGTGCGCAATGTACCCTGATTTCTAGAATCTGTCTGGGATAATCGCACGACCACTGTACATAGTGCGCACGACCACCGGTCGTGCGCCACTAATCATGTGCATTGATTCCTCTTTTCCTGGAGTTCCGTCTAGGGTAATCACACGACCATTGGACATAGTGCGCACGACCACCGGTCATGTGCCATTGCTCGTGCGCAGTACCCCAGTTCTTCTTCCTAATCTGCCATGCCAGTGCGCACGATCACTGGACATAGTGTGCACGACCACTGGTCGTGCGCCTATAATCGTGCGCATTGTTCAATTCTGCTTTCTATAAATATGCAGGTGCCGCCCTAATTTCGGCAGTGCGTTTTGCCTCCACCGTATTTGTCTCCGAGGTGGGATTCTGTCATCCTCCTTCAATCTCCACCCTAGGGAGGTGCTCCGGGCAAGATTTCACCTCCAAATCCAAGCCTGAGCTTCCTCTCGGCCTCCTCCTTCATCCTTGAGCTTCAAGAAGAGCTAAACCTAGCTATCTCCACCAAGCTAGAAAAGTTGTGTCATCCTCCACCGGCTCGTGACACGAAGAAGATGGGTCCATTGGTAGTGAGTGACAGCCTCCTCTACCCCGGACGCAGTTGAGGACCCAGCTTGGACGTGGATTGACAACCCGACGATTCCAACCATGAATCCTCAGCAAGACTTCGGATTTGGTCGATCTCGCACACTTTTCTTCTCTTGTTGTTGAATAGTATAATTGATCTCTTGTTTATGATGAAGTTGCACATATTTTGATATACATTTTTATCAAATCATGTTTATGTGATTTCATATTTATGTTATTTTCTTGAGGTGCACCATATTCCATCATCCTCCATCCACCCTTGTCGCACTAGCAATTGCTAGTGGCGTGCGTAGCGAAGAGGTGCTTTCGACCCTCATTCCGCCATTCTAACCACCTCATCCGCAAGCCTACTCGTCCATCCGCCCAGCGATTCGGTGCATAGTGGCCCGACTAGTCTTCCATCCCGCCTGGCGAAACATCGCATAGCGGCGTTGCATAGGATTAGTTGTTAGATTTTTACTTTCTTTTTGTCGCAACAATCAAAACCCCCCCTTAGTTAACTCAGACCTAAGGACTTCAATCTCAAGTCCTCCTCGAAATTAACTCCACCTTACTGTATTCCTTGAGAATCGATACTTGGGAAAACTCGCCCATTTTATATTACTTGTGCGACCGATTCACTGTCGTGATCTTTAGCATCAACGCCTACCAATGGAACGTCACGCGGGGACGTCCCTAGCAGGCGGCCCGCCTCTTCGAAGTGGATGCCACTACCTACTTAGCCCTTCAAGTTGAAAGGCTGACGAAGCAGGTGGCGGAGATGTCTGCTGCCTCCACCACTCCCCCTTGGGTGATTCCCCCTAATGTCAGTGTACTCAATGAGTTCGTATACTACGTGGGAAATGCTGGGCGGCCTTCCTTCAACCCCAACAACAACACTTATATCAATAACTATAATCCGGGTTAGAGGAACCACCCCAACCTCTCATGGAGCAAGGCGAATAATGCACAGCGCCCCCCCAATTCTTATGAGCCCGGATTTCTGCCGCCTCCCCCTCTTCCAAAACCCTCCACGATGGTGGAAACCTTTTCTAAATATATAGCTTACAACGAATCAAATATCCAGAACATCACTGGATCGCTAAAAAACTTAGAAATCCAGGTTGGACAGCTAGCGTGAATTAAGTACAAGTGTGCGCTAAGGGCACTACCGGGAAACACGCAGCCCAATCCGCGGGAGAACATCAATGCTATAACCCTCCGTAGCGGAAAGGAGGTGATCGATCCAAAACGGATCGATCCGCAGGTACATATTTCACCTCTGACCTTTACGAATTATAAACGAAAAAATTATTATAATGACCTTGCCATATGCACATAAGCTCGATAGTGAGCGTAAGGATGCGTAGTATGAAAAATTTATTTTATTATTAAAACAAATTCATATTAATGTTCCCTTTTGCGAGGCGATCTCGCGGATTCCTAAGTATGCAAAATATTTAAAACAACTTCTTTCTAATAAACAAAAATTAGAAAATATTTCACATATATCTCTGAATGCTAACTGCTTAGCGGTACTTACTAATAAATTGCCCCTTAAACGAAATGACCCGGGACGGTTCTCCATCCCGTGCATTTTTGGCAATATATTAGTAAAATACGTTGTTGCAGATTTAGGCGCAAGCATTAATTTGATGTCGTTCTCGCTCTTTCAAAAATTAGGTTTGGGCACTCAGGCCCCTACTAAAATGCGACTCCAACTAGCGGATTGCTCGGTTAAGTTTCCAGTCAGGGTAGTGGAGGACGTACTTGTCCGAGTTGATAAGTTTATCTTTTCAGTAGACTTCATCATCTTGGACATCGAAGAGGACACCGATGTACCCATTATACTCGGTCGCCCTTTTCTCGCCACCTCCCGTGCATTAATTGACATAAGTAACGGTCGTCTCCTCCTTGGGTAGGAGATGACGAAGTTACTTTCTCTATTAATCCCTCCACAGGAGACTCATCATTGAGAGATGACTTCTGTTATAATTTAGATACCTATCTCGGAGATTTTTCTTCCCGTATTTTCGAGTCTACGTTTTTAGACGACGATATTTTTGCTCTCGAAAATTTTAACTGCGATGAGGATAACCCTCCTAATGTGTCTTTCGAACCTTTTGGATCGAACGACACTAAAATTAAAACCTTGTTAGAAGAACCGCCCTGCCTTGAACTCAAACCACTACCTGATTCACTCAAAGACGCATTTTTGGGAAAAGATGATACCCTCCCCATTATCATTTCTTCGTATTTGAGCGATTCAGAGACTTCCGATTTATTGGGAGTTTTACTTAAACATCGCCACGCAATTGCGTGGCAAATTTCTGATCTAAAAGGGATTAACCCTTCTTTCTGCACCCATAAGATTTTCCTCCACGATAATTGCCGCAAAACTATTCAGCCGCAGCGACGACTTAACCCAAACATGAAAGACGTCGTTAAGGCCAAAATTATTAAATTATTAGATGCGGGGATTATTTATCCTATATCAGATAGTACGTGGGTTAGTCCCGTTCACGTGGTGCCCAAAAAGGGCGGTCTTAACGTCGTGGAAAATGAGCATAATGAACGATCCTCCCAACTCGTACTGTTATGGGTTGGTGGGTGTGCATCAATTATAGAAAAATAAATGATGCCACCCATAAGGATCATTTTCCACAACCATTATTAGACCAAATTCTAGAGCGTTTATCCGGTCATCCATATTTTTGTTTTCTTGATGGATTATCGGGGTTTTTCCAAATCCCCATTTCCCCCGATGACCAAGAGAAAACAACTTTTACCTGCCCGTTTGGTACCTTCGAATACCGAAGAATGCCATTTGGCTTCTGCAATGCGCCAGCTATATTCCAAAGATGTATGCTGGCGATCTTTGGCGAGCTGTTAGGAGACATTATGGAAGTCTTTATGGATGACTTCTCTGTTTTCGGAAGCTCCTTCCCGTCCTGTCTTCGTAATTTAGATCATGTCCTTTAGTCATGCGAGGACATGCATCTTGTTTTAAATTGGGAAAAATGTAACTTTATGGTTCGAGATGGTTTGGTTCTCGGCCATAAGATTTCGTCTAAGAGGATGGAGGTCGATAAGGCCAAAGTTAAATTATCGTAAAACTTCCCCCGCTTTCTAACGTTAAATTTATTAGGAGTTTCTTAGGCCACACGGGCTTTTATAGGCATTTCATTCAAGATTTTTCGAAAATAACAAAGCCGCTTACTCGCCTTTTGGAAAAGGAATCAAATTTTGTCTTTGATAGCGAATGCGAGTCTGCATTTAATTTTATAAAACAAAAACTTATCAATTCAACCATTTTTGTGGCGCCCGATTGGACCCTTTCGTTTGAAATTATGTACGACACCAGTGATATTGTCGTAGCTGCCGTTCTTGGCCAACGTATAAACAAATATTTTCATCCTTTTTATTACGCTAGCAAGACTCTCACTTAAACATAAGGAAATTACACGACAACGGAAAAGGAACTTTTAGTCGTCGTCTTTGCTTTTGATAGGTTTCGCTCATATATAACGCTATCTAAAGTTATCATATTTACCGACCACTCTGCCTTAAAATATCTGTTAGCAAAAACGGACGCCAAACCCCGCCTTCTTCGATGGATCCTCCTCCTCCAAGAATTTGATTTACAGATCTGGGATAAGAAGGGCGTGAAAAATTTAGCCGCCGATCACCTCTCCCGCTTAGAAAATCCCGGTGCGGAAGCGCTCGTCGAATCTGACATTATTGACAGATTCCCCGAGGAACGCCTCCTAGCCATTAATATTAGTTCTTCCCCGCCTTGGTTCGCATATTTTGCGAACTATTTAGGTGTGCGGGTGCTCCCAAAAGACTTTTCAAGCCAGCAAAAGAAGAAATTCTTTTCTGACTTGAAATATTTCTTTTCGGAGGACCCTTTTCTTTTTCGAATCTGCGCGGACCAAGCAGTCTGAAGATGCGTCGCGGGTGTGGAGTGCATGCAAATACTTAGGCAGTTCCACGAGGGTCTGGATGGTGGGCATTATCAAGCTAACCGGACCGCACGGAAGGCGCTGGAGGCGGGATTCTTTTGTCCCACTCTATTCAAAGACGCTCATAATTTTGTGCGCTCCTGCGATAGCTGTCAGCGATCGGGTAACATCTCTTGTCGCGACGAGATGCCCCAAAATTTTTTTTTAGAATGCGAATTCTTCAATTTATGGGGCATCGATTTCGTTGGCCCCCTACCTCCGTCTTTTAAAAATTATTATATTTTAGTGGCGGTCGACTACGTATCGAGGTGGGCAGAAGCGCAAGCTCTCCCCACCAACGATGCGCGAGTTGTCGTTACTTTTCTTAAAAAACTATTTTTCGCTTCGGCACACCTCGCGCAATTGTAAGCGATAGGGGGATGCATTTCTGCAACACCCGGATGGCTAAGACGTTAGATAAATACGGCATCACGCAAAAACTTGCCACCCTCTACCACCCGCAAACTAGTGGCCAAGTCGAGGTAGTAAATCGAGAGATTAAGCATATATCAGAGAAAACCGTTTCATTTAATAGGAAAGATTGGTCCATCAAACTAGACGATGTGTTATGGGCATATCGTACTGCCTACAAAACAGCAATTGGTTGTACGCCATATTGATTAGTGTACGACAAAGCGTGCCATCTCCCCGTAGAATTAGAACATAGCGCTCTTTGGGGTTTAAAACTCTTAAACCTCGACGCTAACTTAGCCACTCAAAATAGAAAACTACAACTAAACGAGCTCGATGAATGTCGTTCAAACGCTTACGAGAGCAATAAATTCTATAAGGAGCGTTCTAAGTTTTACCACAATCGCAAAATCAAGAACCAAAAAACTTTTTCTCCGGGCAATCTTGTACTTCTATACAACTCACGACTTAGGCTTTTTCCCGGTAAAATAAAATCACGATGGTCCGGCCCCTTCAAAGTTGAAGAGGTTTGGTCATATGGGACCGTACTTGTCTCCCACCCGGATAAAGGCTCGTTTAAAGTGAACGGTCATCGCTTAAAGTTATATATAGCATGCGATCCTGTGGGCAGTAATTTCGAATCGATAACCCTCCTCGACATATAAACCGCCACCATAGTCTAGCTACACAACTATAAACAAAGCGCTCCTGCGAGGCACCCCGTGTTTATCTTTTTCGTTATTTCTTGACTTTTTCTTTGCTCTTTTTTTCTTAATAATGCAGGGTTCCTAAACTGCGCCTTCCCAACCTCCTTTAAGGGTAGCTTCTACCCCGCCCCCCTCTCTCTTTATTTTCTTTGTACATATTGCCTTTTCTCTTTGTTCCAGATACTTACATTGCAACATTTGGGACAATGTTGGACTTATGAATGAGGGTGTTTGCTTGCTTTATTTTCTGCATTTCTACTTTCTGCACTCCAACAATTTAAAAAATGAAAAATAAGTCAAAAAAAATAAAACAAAAAAATTTTAAAATGAAAACCCCCCCAAAAAAATTTTTTTTTCTTTCTTTTTCCTTTCTTTTTATCATAAAATTCCAAAAACTTTTCAAAAAAAATATAAAGCAAAAAGTTCCAAAAAAAATTATAAAAAAAAATTATAAAAAAAAATTTCAAAAAAATATATATAACAAAAAAAATTAAAAACAAAAATTCCAAAAAATCTTTAGTTTTATTTTGCACATAAATTTGTAAATACTTTACGAACATATATTTCTGTAAAATATTTTTGTAAATATTCTTTGCTCTCTTTCCTCTCCTCCTTCCTTTCCCTTCTTTGTAAATAAACCAAAACTTCAAAAATTCAAAAAAAAAAGATTATAAGTCAAAAATAAAAAAAAACGAGCAAAACAAACCAAAACTTCAAAAAAAAGATAATAAATAAAAAACAAAAAAAATTATGAAAACCTTAAAAAAATCCCTAAACATATTTATGAAACAAATAAATCAAATATTTAATTCTTAACCCTTTTTGCTCACCAAAACTTTTGTTGCGAGTTTATTTATATGCGAATTTCATTAATTCTTTGTTTACTATCCATTTATTAATTAGAGATTGATAGATTTAAATATTCGGGATTAAGTTTTAAAGAATTTTTTATGCATTGTTTTTAAGATAGGGGACTCGTTTTAGGCACTACTTCTAATTTATCTAAAATAGAGGCATGTGTATTATGTTAGAAAAAAACAACTATAGACTTCAATATTTCTACTTCAAGCATTTTAAAAACACAGGAACGTTCAATTTATAAAGGTTGCTCTCAAATTTATTTTTATTAAAATCTAGTTTTATTTTTGAAACAACCCATCTCCCCATATTTTATCCTTAAAAGAACCTATGTCAATGAGAATAAGATTTCGTTCCGTAAACATAGACAACCAATATTTGAAAAGATTATATGTTACGGAGTTAGACGATAAAATTTATTACTACTATACATATACATTGGGTTATATGAAGTTGTACAAAAAATTTACTATTGCATGTTATGGAAAATAAGACTTCATTTTCCTAAACATCCATATTCAAAAAAATAATATTCAAGGTTTGAGAAAAAAATAAACCTCACCTCCTCCAAAGCCTTCTTCATTAACCATAAACAATCCCCTTAGCCATCTTCATGATTGTAGACTTAATATAAAAATCTTTTTGAGAGCATAATTTTTAAATTGCATTATTTCCTTTAAACTCTTAAGCTAAGGTTCCTATAATTCCAATCTATTTTTGTTACCTAACGATTACAATTTTTTCTTACTATTTGGGTACTTCAAGAAGTCATTTTTGCCAAAACATTTCCTCTATTTAAATCAATTTCATGATTTAGGACTTAACTCTTATACCCCTGATAATTACTTTGATATCTCTATTAATTAATTCAAGCAGTAGCTAAACTTAGGATTTTTTTAATTCCTTATAAGTATATCTCCAACTTTTGCTCTGGAATAGCAAAAGCTTAAGTATGGGGGTATTTGATAAGTTGTAAATATACGTATTTTTATGTATATTAAATAAGTCATTTTAGTTTCTTTTCATTATTTTTACATAATTTTGTTCAATAAATTATTTTTTTTTGTAAATATTTCTGACTTAGTTTATTTTTGTTTCCTGAAAATTTCAGGAAAATTGCCAAAAAATTCAAGTACATGCCCGTGTACTTTGTGTCACGGACGTGACTAGAGCGTGACACTTCATTTCCCGTGGAATTAGAAGAATTTGAAGAGAAAAATGTGACACGCCCTAATACACGCCCGTGTCATTTGACACGCCCAGTGTCCTATGGCCGTGTCACTCCAGATCGACGAAACCGCGCTCGACAATCATCGACCAACACGATATGCCCACCACCACGCCCGTGACATTGGGCATGACTCCTCCACCTTGCCCGACGGGACGTCGCCGGCGACTTTTGATGCAACCCGTCCCTAGATCAACCTGATGGAGACGGCCACCGCCACGCCCGTGATCGATGGCGTGACATCCTCGGTTACAGCCGCAAGTCAACGTAGCTATCAAATCGCCGGTTCACCTTATGCACAGTGCTGACACGCCCCCCCTACACACCCGTGTCACCGGGCGTGTACTTCAAAAATATTCCCTATAAATAGGCCCTTGCTATAAGTTGTTCGTGGGTTCGATTTTTTTGAACATTTTAGTGTGTTTTGTGGGCTACCCTTGTGGATTCTCTTGCAATGTAAGGAGATTTCTCCCCCTCCCTTTCATGTTACTCTTTGCTTTAGCTTTAGCTTTGTAATAGTTTCATTATGATAATAAAAATCTTTGATTTTCTCTCTCTACATGGCATGAAAATTCATTTGGGTGGCTTATCTCTTTCTCTTTTTATCCTTAAGTTTCATCTTTGTTCTTCTCTTTATGAAAAGTGTGTGTGTATGAGTGTAACTTGTTTACTTTCTATGTTTTAAATTTGTCTCCATCTTTGGTTTTGTTATAGATTTTATTTCTAAATGAAATGTTGTATGTTAAGTTTATCTTTTTTTCTCCATGTTCTTTTTTTTAGTGTTTTTAAATTCCATTCTTATGAATTTGTAAAAGCGGTTTGAAAGTGTTTTTGATTTTGTTACTTAGTTTTAGGATTGTAAAACCTTTTTGTTCTTTTCACTTTCTTTTAACTTTCTAATCAGTTTTATGAAATCCTAAGAATGAAAAAGTTGTAATTTTAATTTTTGAAAGGCTGTAGTTTTTTTTGCTTTGTTTTGAAAAACTTTTGTTCTTTTAATTTTTATTTGTTCTTTTCATGTATGTTTGGTAAAGTCTAAGTATGAAAAAGTAGTTTTAATTTTTAGCTAACTTTCATTTCAATTTTAATTTCTATGTGTGAGTTTAGGAGTTAGGTTTTCATTTTGTTCTTTAAAATTCCATGTTGTTTGTGAGTGTATGAGAACATTTTTTTTATGCTTTCTTCAATTATGTAGAGTGTGTGAGTTTATGAGATAATTTTTCATGCTTTATTTTATTGCTTTCCTCAAAATATGTAGAGTGCGTGTGTGTAGGAGATAATTTTATTGCTTTCTTTCAATTCATGTAGAGTGAGTGCGTGTGTGCATTTATTTCTGCTTACTCATTAAGAGTTAAATGGCGTGCCTTTATTTTCCACCTACTCATTTTAGTAGGTTTTGTGTGTGTGAGTATTTACTTTTTACAGTGTGTGTGCGTGTGTGCATTTATTTCCGCCTACTCGTTAAGAGTTAAATGGCGTGCCTTTATTTTCCATCTAATCATTTGAGTAGGATTTGTGTGTGAGAGTATTTACTTTTTGCAGTGTGTGTGCGTGTGTGCATTTATTTCCGCCTACTCGTTAAAAGTTAAATGGCGTGCTTTCATTTTCCACCTACTCATTTGAGTAGGATTTGTGTGTGTGAGTATTTACTTTCTGTAGAGTGAGTGTGTGTGTTGCATTTATTTTCTCCTACTTGTTTGAGTAGGTGTCGCTTTAATTTTCCACCTACTTATTTGAGTAGAATTTGTGTGTGTGAGTATTTACTTTTGGCAGTATGTGTGTGTTTTCATTTTTAGTTGAGTGACTGAGTGTGTTTATTTCTTGTCGAGTGCGTGTGTTGGTGCATTTATTTTCTCCTACTCGTTTGAGTTGGACTCGCTTTCATTTCAGTACTACTCGTTTGAGTAGGACTTGTCAGTTTCAGCTTTAATTTACCGCATACTCATTTGAGTAGGACTTGTCATTTCAATTATGCAATTTTCTTTTTTTTGTAACTTAGTTTTTTTTTCTTTCTCTTTATTATGCGTTTGGTTGAGTGCGTGTGTTCTTAATCTTTCTAGTAGCTTTTCTATTTCTAATATTAGGTTATCTTATTTTTCTTCTTATTTTTTTTGTAACCCTTCAGCGCTTAACTTAGAACTCACGCCTAACCAAACTAATAAGCCATACCCATTCCGATGAGTGGCTAATCTCTTTTAGCCCTCGGTATCGAAGAACATCGGGATATAAAATGTTTTAAATAACTAAAGGTCTTATTTTTCTATTTAATTAAAAAAACTTAAGGTTTACCCCGGGTTAACGACGCGTAGAACCACATATCGATGTGTGGGCTCTATTTCCGTTATCCATACGCTAGCTAGCCAAGAGGCCGTGCGTATGGATTGATCACCCCTGGGTAAAGAGAGTTTCGCACTAACCCTCGAGAGAGGAGGCACGCTAACTCTACAGAATTGGGTTCCCCCCAAATAGCGGGGTTCTTAGCGTATTGCGAGCATTAAGAGGAATCCTTCGTCGGACGAGAGCTCGGTCGAATAGCCTTAATGTTCAGGTGTGCGATATTCCTAGAGATAAGTGAGCTTATTCTTTTATAACCTCCACGGACAAGAGTCCGTTTTAATTAAATTGAAACCTAAGATCTCTATTTATTCAAATCTATTTTACTCCTAACGTAATTCGATACCAAGTGTTATCTCTTCATCGACTTTATTCTTAATCTATTTCCAGCTTTTTTAAGTTAAAATCGACATATTAATATTTCGGTAAAATAATAGTGCTTTCTGAGCAGTAGGGATAATCAACCCGTTCCCGGGAAATTTATGATCTGGATATTCTCCCGAATATCCCATATTAATTATGATAGGTGCACTTACCTACAATTCACCGCGCGAATTCCGGACATGCCGCAGTCACTCGATAATTTAGAACCGGGCTTCGCGCGCATTATTCTCCAATTCGCTCTAGAATCTCAAATGGTCCAAGGTTCTTCGGACTCAACTTATTCAAGCATCGTACCCGCGAGACACCCTTGAACGACTTAATTTTCAAATATACCCAGTCACCAACAGTGAACTCAACGTTCTTATGCTTGACATTATAGTATTTAGCATGCATGTCCTGAGCGATCAACAATCATTCTCGTATTGTTTGTACCAACGAAGTGGCGCCTTCCAATTCTTGTCAATTGTACAGCTCCGACTCACCCGTCTCCAACCAAGACAATGACGTGCGACATTTTCAACCGTAGAGGGCCTTGAAGGGTACCATTTGAATACTCTCTTGGTGGCTGTTGTTATAAGCAAACTATACCATGTACAAGTGATCTTCCCACCGCTTTCTAAAGTCCAAGACGCACATGCGAAGCATGACCTCCATTATCATGTTGACCCTCTCGGTTTGACCATCCGTCTACGGATGAAAGGCCGTACTGTAACATCCCATTTCTAACTAGTTTCCTAAGAGTGGTTTTGTCATTACTAGGTCATGACAAAACTCTAGGAAGCCCATGAAGACCAAGTGAGCTTAGGCATGAAGTTGGAAATCACCATGGTCTGCAAATAGTAGATTTCTAATTACTAGGTTGGGATGATCAAGGGGCTTCACCATGACTCCAAGACCCCCATAATAAGCTCACCAATCTATTAAAAAGCCCTAAGGGTCCATTGGAGTCGACCCAGGGTGGCCAAGTTGACCTAGGACCATCCTAGGCCTAAATTGGGTAAGGTTCCCTAACTAAGGGCAATGTGCCCCTAATAAGCGTAACCAACCCTACCAAGGTCTTCCTAGACCAAAAGATGGGTCAATGGTCACCAAAGATCCATTGGTATCAACTCTACAGCCTGAGTTGACACAAGCCAACCATAGCCCTAAAGTCATCAAAGTGCCCTAACTAAGGGGCAAGTGACCTTCAGGGCGCAAAGTTAACCCTATACAACCCTTCCTAGACATTAGGGGATGCCAATGGGTAACCAAGGACCCCTTGGGGTCAACCCAAATGGTCATGTTACCCAAAGTCAACACTAGCCCTAACTTGGTCAAAGTACCCTTCGTAAGGGTCAAGTGACCCCCCAAAGTGCCAAGACAACCATACCTAGCCCTACCTAGACCCTAGGGGAGGCCAATGGATCACCAAGGACCCATTCGGGTCAACCCAAATGGGTCAATAGGACCATGGCCAACCCTAGTCCAATTTAGGTGAACTTAGTCCAAATGGGCTAACCCAAGCTCAAGCCCTCTTTCATTTGGGCTAACCAACACTTAATTATGTTATGATATGAATTAGTGGACTTCAATTAGCCTAAAGGGGTTGACCAAGTCAGCCTTGATGACTAGGAGAGAGGAAACTTCATTTTATCCCTTTAATGGAGGAGAGAGAACATGAAGGGAGGGACCATTAATGGCTAGGAAGGCCAAGAGCCCTCTCCTCTTGCTGGAATTAACTCCACTGGTCAGTTAAGTGGATGCCAAGGGTTTTCACGGCCATGTCAGTGGCTAGGAGAGGAGAACCACCATGGCCGAGCCAAGCTTTCAATGGCCATTAATGGCCATTGATGAGTTGGCGTCTGCCCTCCCTAACTAAGGCTTTAAACACCATCAGTGGCCTGAGAAGAGTTTTCCCCACCATTTACCTGAAGAATTCGAGCCCTTACACTGTGTAGTTGCAGAAACCCGAGCAGTGCCACCACTACCAAGACGACCCGACGATCGACGTGACTCCAGACCACCACAAAGGTCCTCCTCCTCTCCTTACTTTGTGGCTAGATCTTAGGTTTCAGTTAGAATTAATATCGGGCTCATTTGAGCTTGATCCAAGCTTTCAATTTCTTGGTTTTTCGGAAAATTTCAACTTGTCAGGATCGCCGAAAAAGGCCCCTCCGGCGGCTGTGCCGCCGCCTGGCGATAGCCACCACCTCGACCGAGGTGGTGGTGGCGGTGGCCGGCCTGTAACGCCCCGAAAATCGTTATCGAGCTGGTCGCATCCAAAAGTAATTTTGGTGCCTGTATAGGGGTACACGGCCTAGGACACGTGCATGTACAAGGTCGTGTCTGCCATTGTGTTTTGGTCGATTGTATCCCGAGAAGGACACAACAAGAAACACGGCAGTATGACACGAGCGTGTCATTTGACACGGGTGTGTGCCTACCCGTGTCAGTACCCGTGTTTCCTAGCATCGTGACGGTTAGCGTGACGGTTATTCGTGACACGCCTCCTGTCACGGGCGTGTCCAGGACCTGACAGGGGCGTGTTAGATTGAGAAACGGGCGTGTCTTGCCCGCGTGGTTTTTTTTGCGTTCGACGATCGTGCCAAGATCGAGGCACACGGCCTGGTACACGACCGTGTGCGAGGCCATGTTCGACCCAGGTTTGAGGATTTTTGTACAGAACTAAGCCGTTCGTTTTCTTTAATTAAGATCCGACGGCCCAGGCGTGTTCCTGCTCTATTAAGGCCGGGAATGGTGGTTTAACTCCTAATTTCTCCCTTAAGCTATCTCTTTCCAAGGAGTTAGAGCAAGGAGGAAGAAGGAGGAGGATTTCGTCCGCCGGCGGAGCATCGGAGCACTATTTAGAGAACCGAGAGCGGATCCGTGGAGGAAATCCCATTGCGAAGACTTCTATTCGTGTAATTTTTCATGGCGCAAAGGCGTACTACAAGGGTAACGATTCTCTTCTTGAGCATGTGAAGCACTCTTCCTTTTGCATAGGGAAACCCGCTCCCGCGAGTGTGCGGCAAGTGTGCGGTGTTCCTTGGGGTTGACGGGAATAGTCCCCCTTGTGTTGCATATAGAGTCCGGAATCGAAGTACGGGCATAGGCATTGTGTGTGAAGCCTACACGGACATGTTGGTCTGGATCGGTGATGTTGCATTTGCTATTTTCTCTGAAGTCAAAGTTAGGGCTGATCAGTCCAGGAAGGGAAGAAGAGGCAGAGTAGCTGTTCTGCAAGTTACTTCCACCACAAGCAACTATTCTTTGAAGATTTATTCTTGTTGCTGAGAAGAAGTTAGGGCTGAGTTTATCTCAACCCAGGAAGCAGCAAGGTCTAACCCTAGCTGCGCAGCTGGAAGCTAAAGAAAGATAGTTGATGACATTCACAACTACACCAGCAAGTTCAGAGGAAATATCTGAAGAAGAAGAAGCAGCAAAGGGTCAACCCTATATGCAACACTTCACAGCCCAGGCAGAATAAATTCTAAAAATCAATTTCTGGAGCTATGAAGAAGAAGATAGGACTGAGTGACTCTCAGTTCTGGAAGATAGACACAGAGATCATATCTCTACAGTCATATTTTATTATACCCACTTCCATCCTGTAGTTTCCTTTTGGATCTGAGCTGTAAGCTTGATTTATAAAAACTGAGTGTAGGGCCTGTGTGCCTAAGGTAGGATCTGGTTGCAGATCTGAGTGTATGACATTTTTGCATGAGGTAGGGCTTTGGCTTGAGAGTAGGATCGAGTTTGAAGTTGAGGTAGGGATTTTGAGCCCAAGGTAGGAGAGTCATTCTCTCTGAGTTGTAGGGCACTTATGCCTGAGTTTTAAGATCCTTTGGATCCGAGGTAGTGTCTTTGTACCTAAGCTGTAGGAGAGTCATTCTCTTTGAGGTAGGGCTATGCTCCCAGCCTGAGTTGTAGGGCCTTTAGAGCAGAGGTAGGTGATCTTTGGATCACTGAGTTGTAGGGCTTTGTGCCTGAGCTGTAGGTCTGGGAGGAGACTGCGTGGTCCTGCGGGATTGTGTTGTAAGCTCTTAGGAGCCGAGATTTGAGAAATGCCTTGTCTAACATGTTGTTAGAAAGGTGATATGGAAAGTGAACGTACCCATAATCTGGGGAACCACTATAAATATTGTGTGTTGTGTTGAGTTCTTGAAAGCAAGCTAACTAAGTTAACTCAACACATCTAAAACACAAAGAAAATTAAACATTGTCACAAGAGACTAAGAAACCTATTCACCCCCCTCTAGGTAATTTAGCTATCCTTGAAATTAAAGACTTTCAAGACCTATTTTTTATTATTCAATATTCGGAAGCACGAGAAAACAAGCCTTATTCAACTCTCTTGATTATGAGAACACGCCAACACCATATGATAAGTGGATGGCGATGCCAAATATGAGTTTGGTGATTCCAAGTTACTACAATATATGCGTGGTTCTAATTTCAAAAAATCGAAGTCTAATATTCTTACCATTGGACGCACCAATTCCTCATGTACAAAACACTATTTCGATTGGATTCATCAACGGTAATCATTTCTTCAGATTAAGCATGAAAGAAGGAACTCTACTTCCACCATTATACTCTCCTTGGAGGAGATATAACACACAAGTTGGAAGTTCATGAGAATGCATCCTCAACAAAAAAGAATGAAATGTAAGTAAAACATTGTTTATATACTTTTTTATATTAACTTATTTTACGATGCAATATAAATGATTTAAATTTCCGATGCAGGTGGAAGTGTGGTCATTAGACATAATTGCTATAAAAATGCAATTGGATTTTTCATTTCTTGACTTTTGTCTTTTGGTGAGCTTCAACTAGAAAAATAATTGTCGATTATATTTACATTGGAGAAGCATAAGTCAACATAAAATTGCTAACCGTTATTATTATTTTTGTGTAGATGGTGATGATATTTTGTTTAAAAATTTTGGTACAGATGATGATATTTTGTTGAAAAAGAGTTTTGGATATACTAAACAAAAGTTTGCCGCATTTTGACTCTTTTTCAATACTAACGTAACTAGTTGAATGAATACATTTGAAATTATTTGTAATGTCATTAAATGCATTGTGCTATTTTAAAAGAATAAATGTTTTAAACAAAATTTAATTTTTTTTAATTTTTATGTTGGTTTGCTAGTAACAAAATGATTTTCAAATAACTATTTTGAAAAAAATAAGGGTTTGCTAATAATAATGATTTGCTAGAAATCAAATCGGATTTGCTTGTAACAACACTCTTGATTAACCGACTATGTTTGTCAAAGAAGGGGGAAAACGATGGCGATTTATAATAACAGATATACAATGATTTTTATAAATTTTTGATATAGAGAATCGATGAATTAATATTTGTACATCATTCTCATATTTGTTTAACAAAAAAAACTTATTTTGGAGCTTCCCGAAAACAGTAGGGGCACACAAGAATTTTTTATCGCGATATCAAATGGCTTCACCGATACAATTACAGTGAACTAATTCTAGCTCAATTCTGTGTCCGTTTGTTCCCTCAAAACGGACGGAAAAGCACTCGTTCGTGCAAGTTCTGCCTACTCGTTAATGCGTAGGTTTTGTGCATATTTTTTGTATGGTATTTTGATAAATATTTATGTGAATTTATAAATATTATTTTTATTTTTGTTAATAAATCTTTTCTATTTATATTTCTATCCTAATTTAGTTTGTTTTTTTTATTTTGTAGGTTTCTGAAGATTCTCGGCATTTTGGTCAAGATCGCCAAGTACACGTCCTAGGTCACGCTAGTGACCCAGGATGTGCCAACATTAAATCAAGTCCAGAGCATGCTGTCGCAATCCAAGCTCAATCCCAAGAAGAATTTGAAGTCAATCACTCGGTCACACACGTGATCGAGGGCTTGTTCTGTCTGACACCCATGTCACGCCGATCACAAGCCCGTCGCGAAGACATTTCTATGTCACTCCCATGTCAGCCAGCTTTCCATTTGTAGACACCTCCTAGACACGCCAACCACCGAATCCAATGTTGCCGCCCAAGTACATGCATATGACATGTAGGTCGCACCCGTGTTCTCTGACTTCTCCTCCTTGGACATGCCATGTCGCACACCGAAATCGATTGATGTGGTCTCCTATACGTGACATGCCCTAGGTCACGCCTGTGACCTATGGGTGTACTTCCCGAATTGTCAAAATAAGGTCGTTTTCATAGCCGTTGCCGCCGGATTCTGACCAGTCACTCTTTTTAGTTGTACACGCCTAAGGTCATGCTCGTGCCCAAGGACATGTAATCTCAAATTTTTTCTTATACATTGAGAGGCTCCATTCCAGCAGTTCCTCCTCTTCATTAGCCTATTTTGGACTTCCCTAGTATATATATTTTTTGAATTTTTATGCTTAGTTTTCTTGTTCTTTCTTTTATGTATTTTTAAATTCAAGTCTTTTAATTTCCTTTTATTAGCTTAGGTTCTTTTCTTGTAATTTTCCTTCCGGTAATTTTCCTTCAATGCAATGTTTCTATTTCATGTAATGTTTTTTATGCAATTTTAAAATAGCTTCACTTTATCCGATGTCTATTTTTATTTTCATGTATCTCTCTCTTTTATTCAATTTAATTTAGCTTTCTATTATTTTCTATTTTATGCAACATTTATTTCATAACAAGTGTTTAGTATTTAGTTCTTTATTCTTTCAAGCTTTGGAAAGGATTCATCCTTTTCTTTTATAATCATTTCTTTTTGAACTTCGATTTACTACTGATTTTATCGTGTTGAGTAAACATTTTGGTTATAGATTTCAATATTCATTTTTGTACTCTAGTAGTCGAAAGGATCGTGCGTATGAATCGATCGCTCAGGAATAAAATGAGTTGATCGCACCACTCAAAAGAGCATCACGTAAATCTTCTGGATATGAGTGAAATCCTATAGCCTATTTCACCACATGAAGCGAGTTTTAAGGGTTTCAATTATAGAATGAAAGTTCGGGCACTCAACCTAATCTCAGGTGAGTGTACCCTTGAAAGTGGTGCGTTCATATTTCTGGAATCTCCATTGTCATGGATCGGATTAAAAATTTATAAAATATCTTTTATATTTCTTCCAAAGTGCGTTTTAATAAATGTTGTGTCCATTTATCACAATGTCATAGATTTGAAGAAAGCACACAAGTCAGTGGTGTATCTAATGTATGTTTAATGTTTATTGTATACAAGTTGTATACTGCTGCATTGATTAGACAGATTGTTAGGGTCACAATGACAGTTGGACTCAAGACAAGTTGCTGGACAAGCATAAATTAGGCTAAGTACAAAATAATTGAATGAACTCACTTCACTCAATGCCAGGAGCCTAAAAGCGTTGACAAAAGATCCAGCAGTCAAAGCCTCAGTGTTGCTGACTAGAAATCTGTCTAAGGACAAAAGCGTTGAGTGAATACAGTTCAGTCAACGCATACTCAACAAGATTTCTAATTAAGTATGAAAGCGTTGAGTGAAGACAGGCCACTAAATGCCTCATAAAGAAGTCAGGAAAAGTCCAGAAGCATTGAGTGTAGAAGCATCACTCAATGCCTTCATATAGGAAAATTCTACCAAGTACAAATGCATTGAGTGATGAAGACTCACTCAATGCCTTAATAGTTAGATTACAAATGTCAAATGCATTCAGTATTAAAGATTCACTCAATGCCTCAAGATGCATAATATTTGCTAAGTATTTTTGCGTTGAGTGATAAGGCCTCACTCAACGCCAATGCAGATTGTCTGGAAATTATTAAGTCCACAAGTTCTGAGTCATGCTGACGTCATCAATAATTTAAATATTGCGGGAATTGCGTGCTAGATGACAAAAGGCGTAGTATGCCTTTTGTATAGTAATAAATGCAAAAGATATATTGCAGTTACCAATTCTGGTCGGTTTATATTGCACAAAGAGCCGTTGGACGATGAGTAATAAAAGGAACTTTCTGAGAAATCAAAAGTAGCTTTTTGGTCATCTTCTTCCTCTCGATTAAGTAAAAGATTTTCAGGAACTCATTTCAACAGTAAGTCTGTGAATTATAGACAGACAGAGGTTTACTGGTTGAAGAAATAAAGAACTGTAGAATCAATTTGTCTTCAATAGCAAGATCCGAAATCTCATTTTCTGAGTAAGAAGAAGAAGTAAAGCAAACTCAAGTTGTTGTTCATCTTCAAGTCCACTGCACTCAACTTTACTATATTAAAGGCTTGAAGAATCAGTGCTCTGCGATTATCTTCTAAGCACAAGCAGAAGCTTCCTAAATATCTACAATCTTGGTGCTGTGAAGAAGTTATACTGAGCTTACTCAGTTCAAAAAGAAGTCTCAGAGGGCATTCTCTCTAGAGCCAATTGTCATCAAACATCTACTCTTTCTATAAGATCTTTATTGATCTAAGTTGTAGGATTAAAATATAAAGGCCAAGTGGTAGGATTCTATTGAGAATCTGAGGTAGGGACCGTGTGCCATAGGTAGGATTTGAGTCAGATCCAAGGTAGGATATTTATTATCTTTGAGTGTAGGGATATCCCTCTAGAATGAGTTGTAGGGCGTCTTGTTAAGCCTGAGATAGCTGATCTAGAGGTTCACTGAGTTGTAGGAGTAAGGTTTACTCTGAGTGGGTAGGGCCTTGTCTTGAGGTAGGGCTTGGAGTAAGCCTGAGAGATCCTGAGGGATCTGTGTTGTAAGTTCTTTGAGCTGAGTTTGGAGAAGATTGCCTTATCTAACACACTATTAGAAAGGTGGGAGGGAAAGTGTATGTACCTATAACTCGTGGAACCACTATAAATAGTGGTGTGCTGATCTTTATTCTTGAAAGCTAACCCAATAATCTAACTCTCAACACACCAAATCAAAAGGTAGTCATAAAGATTTGAAAACCTATTCACCACCCTCTAGGTGTATAGCTACTTGAAGCAAAGACTTTCAATCAAGTTTATTTTTTTCCTTTACTTTAATTTTAATAATATTTCATTTTTTATATTCCGATAAAATAATAATTTGCTTTCTCGAAGTAGAAATGCTCAACAGACTTGCGTTTTATATGATCTAAATATATCTTTCATATCCTATGATATATTTTTCGAGGTGGGCTTGCCTTAATCATATATAGATTTGGAAGCACTCAAATTTTTCTTATTACTCGCCCTCCTACGCGCGGGAGCGCCCTTCGTATGCACAATCACATGGGATCTCCCCCTCCCACCCAAACCCATGCACGCACGCAATTGGGTGTTGGTGTGACCCCCGCACGCATCAACAAGTGGTAGTGGCCTCTCGCGCATGGGTTCTGCTTGCGCATGGGTTCTCCTCGCACGCTCCAACGCACAAGATTGCTCCTGCGCGTCGATGCACGGGGTTCCCTCTTACATGCTCCAAGGGGGGAATGACCCTCGGGTGCTCCAGGGTGCGAGGATATCCCCATGTGCACTTATCTGTGCGTAGTAAAACCCCTCATCATTGGGGTACAGATAGTAAAATCCTTCATTATGTAGTGCGGATAGTAAAATCCCCTAACATGGGAGTGCACATAGTAAAATCATCCATCATGGGGGGTGCGAATAGTAAGAACTTCTATCATGGTGGTGCAGATATCCACACCTCCCTAATGGTGTAATTACCAAAACACCCCTCTTGAAGGCTATTAAAAGTCCCTGAACCCTCATTTGAAGACAAGTTGCATTCTGATTGAATAAATTAGAAGATTGTTGTTGATACGTTCTCCAATTCTATACTCAAAAAGGCAATCATACCTACTGAATATAGTATAGGATATTAGAAATATCAAGGTCATATTTTTTGGGCGCGTTGATTACTTTTAATTTAAGGAAAAAAACTATTCTCTTATCAATTAAACATTGAATTTGTTTCAAATGAAAAAGCAGATTATGATTAAAATAGGACTAATTTATAATTAAAAAGCTAGCACTCATTCTCCAATCACCTCGAAATGAAAACAATCAAAAGAAATAAAACTCTAGTTCACTTTAACTAAATTGATTTGACCGTAGAGGTTCCCATAATACGGACACACCTTTCTCGAGGAATATGCCCAACTATGTTTAGGTTGATCGACCAAACTCTCGTTCTACAATCGAAACCCTTAAAACTAAATTTATATTGTGAAACCCCCTATTTGATTTGACTCCAATCCAGGAGATTTACATTGTCTTCTCTCGAGGGTTGCACACAACTCTCTTTAACGGTGAGTGATTGATTCGTACGCACTAGCCTCTCGTTTAACTAAAGTACGAAAATGGATATGAAAATCATATGCCGACAATATGACATCACTCAATATAAATTAAGGGTACATCTAAAGAATTCCATTAAAAAAAGAAAAGATATTCTAAATTAAAAATAAAGTATTTCATTCTTTGAATTATCTTGATCGAGTATTAAAAAGAAGTTAGCTACTCATCGAGATGGAAGAATCACTAAGAATAAGTGAGGAGTACATGACAAAAGAAGAAGTAAAATAGGAGAATAAGGAAACTAATTTTATTGCTATTAAAAAGAGATTACAAGTAGAGAAAACAAAATGCAAGTAGTAGAAAAAGTGTACAAGTAAACAAAAAAGTAACAAAACAGAAGCATAACTACAAATCTCTCTCCAAATATCGAACCTTGGGTTACTAGAATTGCTGGTTTTTTATTGGAAAAAAATTTAGGTGACACGCCCTAGGTCATGCCCGTGACCAAGGGTGTGTACATAGCATTAACTTCGGGGGGATGAATTTGGCGAGGCAACTGATGGGATGGCGTTGGGCTCAGAGTTCAGGGAGGTGCACGAGGGTCACTAGTATGACAAGCGACAGACATTCAATTGGAAACTTGATGGCGACGATGCTTATGTGACCGTTGATCCCCGTCATAGAGAGTTCGTGGATTGGGACGATCGTTACCGCAAGCTCGAAAATGAAATTCTAGCACGACGTTTCTTCGTCAATGCCACCGCCATTAAATAAAATATATAATTAAAAATTAAATAATTATATATTTTATTTTCTGTCAATTATTATTTTAGCAATTTTTATTTTAATTTTTATTTCATTTCATGTATGATGGGTGCCTATAACCATCAAGAGTGTTTAATTTCATGCATTTAATTTTTGTATTGTTTTTATTTCATGATGGGTGCATATAACCATCATAGTTTCATTTTGAATTTTGAATGGAGGAGATGGAGTGGTGTAGGCTATATATAGCCATGGTTATGAAGGATTTGATAGAGAATGAATGATTAGAATTTGAATCCCTAAATCTTCCTTGAGATCTTTTTCCCCCTCCATCTCAAAAATTCGGCCAAGGCCTTTCTTCCCCTCTTCTATCTGCCAACCTCTCTTCCTCTTCCTCTCTTTGTCGGCCTCTCCTCCACCACCCTCTAGCCTCCTCCTTTTCAAAACCCGGCCAACCTCCTCCTCATCAAAAAACCGACCACCCACAACCACTCAAATAATTGTCCAACCCCTCTCAAAGAGAAAACCGACCACCCCTTTTCCTTTGGTGGTTCGACCAAGGTGTTTTAAACAAGGTTTCGTAGACTCCATACCTGTGCGAAGCGAGGAAGGCAGACGAGATTCCTCTCCATCCGGCGTGACTCCGGCGCATCCGTTGAAGAGCTGTCCGGATTAGTGAATCAGAATCATCCATTCTGATTGGGTAACGAAAGTTTCTAATTTTGTGTGATTTTCTCTCTAGATTTTTCATTGTGGTGTATTTATTTTGGCGCGAAATTTGAAACGTTGGATTGATTGTGGTTTTCTTCAATTGCTTTATTGTTCATCTTAATTTTCATTTAAGTTCAAGGGGTTTGACGAACCTCATTTTCTTTTTGTTGGGAGAGATCTACCATTTCCGAATCACAAATTTTGGTAGATCTCTTTTGGTACAACTATAGCTCGGTCGGATCGGGTGCGTCCTTTTAGCCGGAAAGAATATTGGCCTATAGCTTTTAATTCGATCCTAATCGGTTTAGCTACCCGTACGTTAGCATCTAATTGATATAATTGCATAGCGTGTGCGCTGCGACAAAGTTTGTGCGAGTGTAGAATTTGATTCTTGAGAGGCAATCGTGTTTACTCCGTTGAATTTACAGTGTCAACGTGTGAGCCTGCATCAATTTGGTATCAGAGGGAGGTTCACGTCAATTTCCTAATTGACACCCTGCCCCTTTATTATTACGCCGTCACGCACTTGCACATTTTATTGCCTACATAATAAAATATTTTTTTAATTTTTGTCTGCAAATGTCGGCCTATATTTTTATTTCTCTGCAAAAAAAAAATAAAAAAAATTTATTTAATAATCTTCATATTATTTCTAGCAAGAAAATAAAAAAAATATTGTATTACCTTAGTTAGTAAGCAGAATAAATCTATCTATCCTAAAATTATTTGTGTGAGAATCTTTAACTCATTGTATGTGCACTAAATTAGGGTAGGTTATTCTCCGATTCTCACTGAATATGTCCTATGACGTTAATGTTTCCCGATTAAATTCTTCTGATTCTGTTGGATCCCTAGTTTGATTTGGGCTAGGTTCACTAACTTAGGATGATGTGACCCAACATGTATAGCAAGGGTCAAAGTTGTGTCCTAGAATCTAGGTCAAGTCCTAAGAGTCAACATAACATGGATAAGCCAACATCAGACTGCCAGAGACTCAAGACATAAAGTTTTCCTCACGATTCAGAGAATTCTAAAGAGATTAAGTAAAATGAGTTCGACATTCGTCGAACTCAGGTTGACGATAGTCGTTCTCAGCTCGACGATCTTAGAGAAATATTCTCTGAGCTGAGCTCGACGAACTTCAGTCCAGATCGACGATCCTTGGATTTCATCTTCAGAATTCTAAGTCCAGACTGTTCTCTTGACTCATGTCGACGAACCTAGTTCTCAGCTCGATGAACTCCATTCTTTGATCGACGATCTCTGGACTCAGTCTTCAGCATTTCAAGTTCAATTGATTCTCCTGACTTAGGTCGAGGAACTTAGTTCTCTGGTCGACGATCACTGGACTCTCTACTTCACCTTTCTGATTCCAGAAATTATAAATTTGCCTAAGTCCAGAATCATTCTCAGCTCGAGGAATTCAAGTTTCTCAAGACTTAGCTAGACGAACACCATTCTTTGATTAATGAATCTTTGGAGTATCACAGCATTCTGTCGAGACCATGTTCTCCAGTCTCAGGTCGACGAACCCTGTTCTCTGCTCCACAGATTCTGGAAACAGAAGAGTTATGTCGACACTTGAAGAACTTGTGTCGACACCAAGATCATCAGTCGACATTGTGGAAAGGCTATGTCGACACAACACAGAAGATTTGTGTCAACACACAGGAGAAATTGTGTCGACACAGGATATTTGACAACTCCAGAATAATTGCTGAACTCCAGTCGACGAACATATTTACCAGCTCGACGAATAGGCAAAGATCAACAGAGGCAAGAGTTCAGTTCTCAATTTGACGATCATGGAACTCAGCTCGACGAACAGAAGATGTCTGGTCGACAAATACAATGTCCCAGCTGGACGAACTGTGAACTCAGTTCGACGAATTCTTCTATCTACTCGACGATTCCAGACCTAGTCATTTCCGGCCTTCTGTCCCCACTCTAATGCTATAATTCCTGAATAATTAATGCTCTAACATTCTCTGAATGTATCCGTTAGAATGAGCATTAATTATGGTCTTCTCCAGGATTATTGCTTGCCGTTTTTCCACGGGACAGTTGGGGAAATAAATCAATGTCGATTATTCTCAAGGCCGTCAGCATTAATTACATAGAAATTCAAATGTTTGAAAAATACAGAAGAAGAGAATTACAGATAGACAGATAGACACACAGAAATTATTCAAGAGAGACACAGAAAAAGCTTCATACAGAATACTACTGACTAAGAAGCATACAGAAAATTGAAGAGGAAACAAGAATAACATATTTTTTGAAATCAAGAGTCTTCCTATTCTTCTTCTCCAGGACCTTGCTAAAGACATTCAAGCACTATCAGTCTAAAGCTCCTGGATTAACTCTCTCAATTGAAGGCCTATCACCCGATGCAAAGCTCTAGTTCTCCTGTACCCTTTTTCATCTCAGAGGGAGCCTTGACAACATCATTGAATCCACATAGTCTTCTCATTGTGATTGAGAAAAGAAGACTTCCATCACTCTCTCACCCCCACCTCTATAAAGTGTTGTCATCTCCCTTCAAAAGTGATTCCTTGGTTGCAAGTCTCCTGATCAAAAGACTTGGGTTGGTTTTTGAGCACCTGATCAAAAGCTCATTGGTGTCAGACACCTGATCAAAAATCTGAGTGGATTCCTACCAAGGGTGGTAGAAGAGTGGATGTACCCAGGTTGGGGAACCACTATAAAATTCTTGTGTCGTCTGGTTGTCTCCTTTTCTTTTGTTCTTGTTGTGCTTGTGATTTAGGTTTATTGTTTGCTAGGTTATTAATTTTTGCACTTTTGATTTACAGCAAAAGCTGTAACAGTAGTTAGGAAATTTTAAATACTCTATTCACCCCCCTCTAGAGTATTGTTGATCTAACACTCACTTTCAGATTCCATGTCGAATGTTAGGAAACCAGTTCATTCACCCATAGCGGATGAGATTCTGTACTTGATTAGGAAACTAATGGCTACCCCAACCTTGCCATCATAGCCTAGGAATTCCAACTGTTCCCACACTATTCCTCGCACTAAAAGTGAGATACCCACGTTTGATAGTTATGAGAATTCTCAAAATTTGAGTGACTGGCTTAAGTGGGTAGAACTTTATTTTGATTGTCACGAATGGGATGACCACAAAAAGGTTAACATCGCCCGAGAGCAGTTAACATGTCAAGCCCAGGTATTTTGGCTAAACGAAGAGCGTCGTGTTGGTAGTTATAAACATACTTGGCGGGCAATGCGTAGCCTACTCTCGGATCAATTTGATCTCGCCTATCTCCGCACTACTAACACCAAGCCTGTGAGTGATTATCGTTATGGCACTAGTCCCATACCTGCCTATAAGAATGATTATAAACATAACGCTAGATTAGTTCCCCAAAAAGGTCGACTAGCCCTTAGTGTGCCTACTCCCACTTTTAGGGAAACCATTCCTAATAGATCATATGTCTTAGATTCAAAAGATGTTACTACTATAACTTTGTCTCCTTTAGCCTCGACGTCTAAGCCCCTTGATATAGTGACTTATACCTCCGAGGATTCTGATATGGATATAATATCTCTGGATTTGGAAGTTGACCAGCTAGGTGAGAGTATCCCTTCACCTACGATAGTGCCCGACAATTCTGATGTTTCTGACAGTGAGGGATTCCCTAGTGATTTAGAAGAAGATGTTTGGGATGATGATATTCTTATCTGTGGGAGTATTCTATTGCCTATTACCTGCCCTACTAGCGTTGTGACTGACCACCCTAGTATTGAGTGACCTCTCCAGGATACGATCTCCATCGTAATAGAGTCTACGATCGCACTCGCTGAGATTATATGTAACACCTATGTCTGTTATATGATATATAATAGAAGGTCCGGCCGGGGCCCCACACAATATGCCACAAACAGGCGACGAAGTTACATGTTAATATCAAAAACACCATTTGCATCCTAACTCAGAGCATTCTAGCGAAAGCTTTTAAGTTGTTTGAACTCAACTCATTTGAATGTCCATAATATATAAACCATTATTTATATATATAACATTACGAAGGAATGTTCTCCAAATACACAGCAAGTCTGGCCTTATGGCCTTATAGTTAAGCTTTATAACTCTGAATTTCATACATCGGAACGCAGGTCGGCCACACATATAAATCACATCATATGACCTTCTTTGGCCTTCAAGGGCCAGCATAGCAGTAGCATCAACAACAAGGGATTCAGCTCCCTATTTTCCGATTGGCTCTCCTGCACCTACACGGGACAATCCACCTAATGGTGGCAAACAAGGCAACGGTCAGCATTCAGCTGACCACTTTATAATGACCCTATCCCTTAACCGGGGTAGTGCTATTTTTTCGCTGCAGGCATAACATTTTATAAGCAGATATATCACACAATGTGCACTCACGTACAACCAATAGATCACAAACGTTGACCACGTGGCCCGACGCTCCATGCAATCACGGCACATTCTTGGTGTATCGAAAATACCAGGGTCCCACCGTCATTCAGGGCACATTCTTGGTGTACCAAAAATACCAGGGTCCCACTGCCGTTCGATGGTCCGAAGCCCAACGGCAAACTTGAGCATTTCGCTCCACGGCCTTCAGCCGGAGACTTTAGTCTTAATGGCGCACAGGACTCAGACTCTCATTATGTGATTCTGCTAAATGCCTATAACACAGGCACTCATGGTAGACAGTTTAGCCTTTTACTATTGCTCAAATCGTTAGTTCAATGACCAGACTGTTTAGCCTTTTTCTATAACGTGGAGACAGTTTAGCCTTTTTCCATAACGCGGAGACAGTTTAGCCTTTTTCTATTGCTCAAATCGTTAGTTCAATGACCAGACTGACGTGGGTCGGCCTCCCCATATCCGTTCGGCACGAAGCCTTATAAAGAGCTCACAAAGCTCACAAATATAAACACTGTCCTCTAAGGACTGGCTTCACAATCGCAGGTTAGCTAGGAGCCATCGCCAGCGACACTAACTATCGCCCGACGTTAGCGACAGAACTCATTTTCCATCCCCAGCCCTAACCTTATCTGGATCAACCATCTAGCAATCCCTGCAGCCACCTGCAGTGCCAGAAACACTAGTCTTTCATAGCAAACACCAAAAGCACTTTGCGGGTATTTTCTTGGAATTTCACTACAGTACTTCTTGCTACTACCCTTCACAGGCACAACCCACCGAATCCACAAACATACCCATTTATATGCGGAGTATTTTCCGGTGCACAAAATAAAACATCACCAATCTAGACCAACTTATCCAGATGGGCTTCACACAGTATGCCTATTCCGTACTATACATTTCTGGATCTACATTTGAATCAACCCAAGGGGAATCCCTTAATAATCCACCTTTTGGTGGAGGAAAACCCATGTATATGCCAGATTAAGGACTTCACATATCCAAGGAAGAAAGATTATTACCCTTGACGATCGCTTTACAGCCATGGAAAACTAACCGAATGAAATGCACCGTAACGGCCTTGCCACCATGGATCTGGACTCGACATGCGATTCGGGGCTCTGAAGCTCCACCGACAGCCGGATTGCTCCTCCTCCTCCCTTGCTCTCCCCACTCTTTACCTCTTTAGAAAGAGAGAGAAATGCCTTTGATAATGAGAGAGTTTATCCTCAACTCATAGCCTTATAACAGCACGGATCACTCAGGACCGTTGGATCCTAGTTGAAAGAAATGAACGACCATGAAAAGCCCTGAAAAAACACTTTCCTGGGTCGAACACGACTTGTGACACGCCCGTATCACAGGCCGTGTGCCTTAAGCGGCAAAGAAACTGACTTGACCCGACTAGGAAACAGCCCTATGACACGCCCATGTCACAGGCCGTGTGTTAGACACGGCTTCGGACACGGCTGTGTCCAGCCCGTGTTCATCAGTCCTCACATACATGACCAAGCACAGAGAAGGACACAGCCCTTGACACACCCGTGTCACAGGCAGTGTGCCAAACTCAAAGATCATCGAGTGCATTTCGTCGATCTCACTCGTAAATATGTCGGGCGCATAGCAGGACACGGACCTGGACATGCCCGTATCATAGGTCGTGTACCCAACTCGAGGATCGTCAAGTGCATTTCATCGAGCTCACTTGAGACTACCCTGCCAACACTCAAATCTAGGACATGGCCATGGACACGCCCGTGTCACCTGCCATTTAACTCACACAGAGTAAGGCACGGATTTGGACACGCTCGTATCTTAGGCCGTGTTGCCCACCCTACTCAGCCCATTTAGCATCGAGATTTGGGGCGTTATAATACTCCCATCCTTATAAGAAATTTAGTACCGAAATTTGCACACACTCAGGAAACTCTTCAACAAAAATATGTTACACCATTTTACGCTATGTACAACACAACCTGTTATACAAGTTTAAATAAATAGTTTGGGAAATTCAGCATGCATGGTCTGCTCCCGCTCCCATGTTAGCTCCTCACGACTGTAGTTGTCCCATCAGACCTTAACCATCCCAACTGTCTTGTTCCGCAACTGCTTATCGGCTTTATCCTCGATCCGAATGGGCCTAACCTTCGGTCTTAGCCCAAATTCGATCGGTATACGATCATTTGCAATCACTTGAGAGGGATCTTTTACGGCTTTTCGAAGCACTGAGATCTGGAACACATCATGCAATCCACTCAATTCATCCGAAAGAGATAGCTGATAGGCAACTTTGCCAACTCTTTCCACCACTTCAAATGGACCAAGATATCGCAGACTTAACTTTTTCAAGCGCTGAATCCTGGACACGCCTTTGAAGGGTTTGATTTTCAAATATACCCAATCACCAATCGCAAACTCAACATTTCAGTGCTTGGCGTTGTAATATTTGGCTTGTCTATCTTGGGCTATCAGTAGTCTCTCCCGAATAGAGCGTATCGTAGAATTAGCTTCTTCGACTTCCTTATGCTTATATAGTTTAGATTCGCCTACTTCCGCCCAAGCTAATGGTGTACGGCATTTTCGACCATACAAAGCTTCAAACGGTGCTATACTTATGCTCTCTTGGTAGCTATTATTGTAGGAAAACTCTACCATATAGAGATGATCTTCCCACCTCTTACCAAAATCCAAGGCGTACATTTAGAGCATGTCCTCCGTCGTTCTGTTGGTCCTCTCAGTCTGGCCATCAGTTTGGGGATGAAAGATCATACTGAACGTTAACTTTGTTCCCAACAATTGATGGATTAGCCTCGCATCATTCGATATGAATCGCCCGTAACAGTCACTTACGATGCTACGGGGAGCACCGTGTAATCGTACGATTTGCTCAACATAGAGTTTCACAAAGACTTCAACTGACTCGTCCGTCTTATTCGGAAGGAAGTGAGCCACTTTATTCAACCGGTCTATGATCATCCAAATTGATTCGTTACCAAGTTGAGACCTCGGTAAACCATGCATGAAATCCATTGAAATATCATCAAACTTCCACTGTGGAATAGGTACCGACTTCAGGAAACCTCCTGGCTTCTGACATTCAGCTTTCACTAAGACACAGGTCTGACAATTAGCTACATAATGTGCTATGTCTTTCTTTAACCCGGGTCACCAGAACAACTTTTTCATGTCTTTGTACATCTTTGTGCTCCCTGAGTGAATTGAGTATTTCGTAAAGTGAGCCTCATACATCAATTCTTCTCTTAGCTTACCATATTTGGAACATACAAACGACCCTCTTTCCGCAAAAGGCCGTCATCCTAGGAGAATTGGTCCTTTGACCCATCCATTGCATAGCGTTGCAGTCTTTCGTCAAGTTCTATTGGTCGCCGAATTTTGTCCGCAAGATCATATAGTACCTCCGTCCAGTTCAAGCATGCATTTGCTGTGGAATTCTTGTCAAGACAAGAAATCTCTAATGCTCGTCATGCATCTGCAACCAATTTGCCCTTGACGGAGTACTATGACTCAAGGCATCTGCTACCACGTTTCCTTTCCCGGGAGTGTAGTGAATGTCAAAGGTGTAGTCCCCGAGGAACTCCATCCACCTTCGTTGTCGCATATTGAGATCCTTGTGATTTAATAGGTACTTTAGACACTTGTGGTTCGTAAATATATCCACTTTTACGCCATATAGATAGTGACACCACAATTTAAGTGCAAACATCACCACTGCCAACTCCAAATCATGGATGTGATAGTTTCGCTCATGCCCTTTCAACTGGCGTGAACCATAAGCGATCACATTTCCAAACTGAAGAAGAGCACAACCTAAGCCGCTCCCTGAAGCATCACTATAACCTTTGGTGGACCAACCTGACAGTTGCGGGCTATATGCCCCACTCTACCACATGTATTGCAGGTCTAAGACTCCTGCCTCGAAGTTGCTCCCAATGCAACACTCGACGGAGCCTGTATAGAAGACTTGAATCTCTTACCCCATTTCCTTCAGTAATTTGATTTCCCTGGGTGTGACACTTTGAACTCGAACTTTTTCACTGCCATGTCCCTTTTTCCTTGTAGCCGCTTCATATCCTTGAACAATGCACACACCGTATCCACCAACGCCTGAAGCCCTTAGTTCACCAAACTTGACAGCAGGAAGCTTAACTCATCCCACAACCCTTCATAGAACCGATTGGTTTTTCATTGTTCATCAGCAAAGATAGACCCCGCATAGCGTCCCAATCGTGTAAGCTCATGCAAGTAGGTATCGAAACTACTCTCGCCCCGAGTTAGATGTTGGAACTCATTTTCCATAGCGATACGTTGTGTCTCTGGCAAGTGTTTTGCCAAGAACGTTCGCGAAAAATCCTCAATCGAGACTTCTGTTAGTTGCCTGCCCGCTAAGTGGTGTAACTCTATCTCGTCCCACCATAGCCGAGCCTCTCCTTCCAACAAGAAGGTGACCAAGGTGACCTTCTGATTTTCCTCCAACCTTATCGCCGTCAATACTCGCTTGAAGCATGACAACTAATATTCCTCCTGCGTTGGGGATCCCACACCCGTAAACGTAGGAGGATTGAAGCTCATAAACTAGTTCAACTGCCATTTAGCTGCTCGAGGATCAACAGCCTCAACATGTTCTGGCCTTACACAACCCGTTCTGTCACCAATGCCGGCTGCGCCTGCCAAGTAGGCTGTGCATGAATCATTGCAAATAGCACCTCAGCAACTAAGCGTACTGTTTTCGCAGAAGGAGGAGGTGTAGGCACCTCATCTGGTACCACACTCTCATCAGAATGCTGGGGATCAGACTGCCCAACACCAATACGAGTCACCTATATGTGTACAAGACACACATTAGCGACCTTGCACAAGCAATTACAACAATATAGGAATGCGCAGGTTCCTCAAATCGGTGTATTTGTATTCCTTAGTGGACATTCTTGAGTTCATTAATGTTATAGTGGATAACCTCCCTCTGATACAAAAATGTAACACCTCCATCCATTACATGACATATAATAGAAGGTCTGGCCGAGGCCCCACACCATATGCCACAAATAGGCGGCGAAGTTACAGGTTAATATAAAAAACACCATTCACATCCTAACTCTGAGCATTCTAGCAGAAGCTTTTAAGTTGTTTGAACTCAACTCATTTGAATGTCCATAATATATAAACCAACATTTATATATATAATATTACGAAGGCGGCGGAGCTGCCAACGGCCTGCCCGGCGCCCACCGGCGGGTTCGCCTACCTCCGGCGAACCCGCCGGGGGTTGTCCCGCGGTGAGCGGGCAGGGCCACCGCCGGCGGTGCCCCTGCCCGTGAGGCCGGCGAACCCAGTGGTGGGCGCCGGCGGCTCCGCCGCCGGCGACAGAGGAATTGGGCTGGACAGGCAGGCGGAACCGGGGGAGGGGGGGGGGATTTTTGATTTTTTTTCCTTTTTTTATAAAAAATAATAGGTTATTATATAATTATTTATTAAATTATAATTTCATTTAAAAATAATAATTATTTATTAAATTATATAATTATTTAAATTTTTCAGAGGCGGGCGAAGGCCACTGGAGGGGACGGGCTTCACCTGTGGGGGGCGGGCAAAGCGTGCCGGGGGGCGGGCGAAGCCCGCCGGGTGGTTAAGCGGTCGAAACTCGTTCGAAGATGCTAGTATATATATATATATATATATATATATATATATATATATATATATATATATATATATATATATATATATATATATATATATATATACCATTTATAAAGATGTATGTTTGAAATCCATGTAACCTATAAAACACATCCCAGCCATTCAATATAATCCAAAAAATAGATCACAGCCGGCCAAATTGCACGATTTTGAATTGCCATATACTTCCAAAAACCGGACTCCAAATACCGGATTCCAAATACTTTACTTTTTCCTCGACTTCCACCCACTGTTTACCCTGCAATACACTTCACTTTACAGCCGGATTTCAATCAACATTCTCCGTCCTCCCCTGCTGCGGACCGCTGGCGGAAAGCGCTTCAAAAACCGGAGTCTAGATACCGAAAGCATCCCTGAACTTGCTCCTCCACGGCGACATACCGCTTCCCCGGCCTTGCAACCTTCCAGTTCTCCATCGTCTCTCTGCTGCGAGAGCCCATACCGTCGAGTGCCACCCGTTATCCATCACGCCTCCTCCTCGCCATAGCCCGTGACCTCGATCTCCCTCTCTAAATCGATCGGGAACTCCCAAGGTCGCTCTCCCTCTCTAAATCTCCTCTTCCTCCTCTGCTCGCCCGGTGGCTCTGGAAATCGATATCCCAAGGTCGCCCTCCTCGAGCAATTTCAGAAGCGGACGCCTTCGCTGATCTTCCTCCTTCCTTCACTGCTCGAAGGGGAAACGTTCCCTTCCTCTCGGATTTCAAGTACTCCGGCAGGTCTGTGGTTTGATCTTCTTCGGCGTGCAGACGGCGACCGGGAACTACTCCGACACAGGTAATCTAATTTGCAGAGCTTTCTTGCACACTGTTTCAATTAGGGGTTTAATGCGAACTTCCTCTTCCAAATAGGAGCGTCTCGACTTCGAATTGTTGGTGGTGCAGAGATTTTCGCGGATCCCTCCGGCGCAGGTAATCTACTTCATCCCTGTTTTGCAGAGCTTTCTTGCATTTTGTTCCACTTAGGGGTCTAATGCGAACTTTCACTTCCACTTTGGGTGCAGAAATTTGGCTTCCTCGAAGCAGATGTATATTCATTAACTTTCAATTACAGTTTTGTGATATTCATTGGCAATCCCACTCTGCATTTTTACAAATTAACTGCTCTTCTTCCTGGATCATTTTTTACACACTGATTTTCTTCACTGATACACACCAATCTATACCAGGTCCAGAAAAAAAGTGCAGGTGTAGACATACCCCACTGTATTTTCTCTTCTCCTCCCCACTCTGTATTTCATTCATGTCCTTCCACTATAAGTGATTTAGAATTTATTACACTATTATTTACTGTATTTATCTTTTAGATTTTAAAAATCCTCTAATTTATTTTTCACAATTTTTTGTTGGGGTATTTAAAGACTTGAGTGCTTTTAAAACTAACATTTATCATTTATACGGCTTCAATTAGGTTCAAACTTGCTCTCATTAAAATTTGGGGTAAGGGTATCTTTGTACTTTAATCATACTCTGTCATTTGAAATGTTTGCATAATTCTTAAAATTTTGTCCTGAAGCCACATGTAGCAAATATTGGATTGAAATTATCCAGCTACATGCAACAAATATTAGGGAAAATTATCTCTACTATAGGAAGTAGTATTTTTGTTAAAACTAAATCAATTGCTTTTATCATTGATAACCTTCTCTCGATGTCGAATCTTACATTATTTTGTTGGATAATATCGATATTTACAGTCGAATAACATCAAAGTAATGTGGCGTGTAACCATAAACCCTAAAAATGAAGGGTTTGATGCAGACACAGCCCGCATTGATGCGCGTGCAGACCGCAGTGACCCATCGTGGGCGTCCGTTCGCCGGGTGCGGGCGAAGCCTGCCGTCACGAGCCGGGTAATGTGGCGTGTAGCCATAGGGGCAGAGCCCCGTGTTGGGCACTCCTTTAATCATAGCCGTTCGATCACAACAGTCGAATAGAAATCACACATTTAATTGCAGCCGTTGAATTTTATTTTGTTTTCTTTCATCATTTCATCAGCATCCTAAAAGGCGTGTGCTGTTACCCAGTAACTTTATATTTACATTACAAACTACTAACTAAGGTTCACCATAAAAGGCTTATGTTGTGTTATTATGGATGATAACAAATAATGCATGATAAAATGTGATGCGCGCCGCGATCGTAGGGGCGGAACGACCCGACGTGGGCTCGCAAATAATGAAACGACCTGTCCTGGGCCCGCAAATCCAGCCGGGTGCGGGCGAAGCCCACAGTCTCCGGCCGGGTACTGTGGCCCGTAGCCATGGGGAGTATTTAAATGCTATACGATAGCCTACTCATGAGAAATGTTGGTATCTTGCAAGGAGAACACAACAAATGTTCTCATTGATTTTTTTTAGTCTTTTAGGATGTCAACTGCTGAACAATGAGAAGCACATAACATGCGGAGACGTGAACTTCGTCATCTGCGGGAGGATGCCCTTCGAGCCCAGCTAAATATGGTTGAAAGGAGTTTGAATATACCACCTCCACATGGTACCACGACAAATACTGTCTTGAATACAACAACAAACATCCCACCTATCACATATCTCCCTAGGGGAAGACGACCATGGGGCCAAGACAACTACCACCAGAAACACAATCTGGCCAACAACATTATCCGTTAGGTGGCGGACGACAACCAGTATATGTGTGACACCAAATGGTAGATAATTACCCACAGGAAACAGGTACTAAGCTACACTTCTCACCATTACACCTTCGAGACTTCCCTAAAAAAGATTTATTGAAAATGCACGCAGAAGAAACGGAACAAACTACTTCTATTATTCATACCGACGTGCCGCAGCGCGATCCGAAGCACATTATACCTGCCGCAGCGCGATCCGACGCACATGTAGACGCGGAGCATGCTACTGCAGCTCAACAACTAGATAATACCGACGTGACAATCCCCGCAGGTACTGCGGTTTACAACAGGTTCAATTCACTCTAACAGGCTTCACGTTTCAACCATAGTCCATTTATCAGACTGATCTGCACTTTTTCAATTTTTATTAGGTTCATTACGAAGAAACTACATTCGTCGTAATATTCGGCAGACACCACTACAATTGCAAGGTCAAAGAAGGAGTGCGCGTATTACAGAAAGACGATTACGCAGTGTACCTACTGTCATGAATCCAAACACCACCCGCGTAGCGACCAGTGATTGTCCAGGTGCACTAACGTTACCACAACCTAACTTGGTCGAAGAAATATTGCCACGACCGGTGCATGATTTACGACATGAAGCAGGTACTATACTACGCCTTTGGGCTATCCTTAACATCGGTACATCTTGAATACTTTTATCTTTCAATCAGTATTCTAAGTACATCCAGCTTCTACTATTCACATTACAGCTGCCCAACAACGCTCTCTTGCTCACAATCCAGTCATGACAACTGCCACAATGCGGTCTGGCGCACATTTAGGCGAGGGACAACCCTCAACGAGGATGAATGCTCGACAAATGCGCAATAGCCACGTGACAATCCCCCCAGGTACTGCAAATTACAATAAGTTAACTTCTACGAAATTTCATTTATCATACAGATCCATAATATTTTTATTTTTATTAGGTTCATTGCGAAGAAACTACAATCGTCGTAATCTCAGGAAGACACAACTACAACTGCAACATCAGAGATGGAGTGATCGTATTCGAGAAAGACGATTAGTCAGTGTCCCTACTGTCATGATTCCAAACATCTCCTACGGAACAAACAATGATTTTCCACCTACCTTGCCGTTTCCACAAAATCAATTTGACGAAGGAACGTCTACCGAAGTTCGTCTTCCCCCTACCAACCCATCAAGACACAGCCCATGTGCAAAGAATTGTTATCCCGCAACTCAAGTTCCAGATCTTCATCTCTTGCGCCCATCTGCATGCCCATACTGCCATGCAAAGCTATTCCACAAGGAGACTTCTGATTTGTGCTGTTCTGGAGGTAGGGTAGATGTTAACCACATTCCAGAATCCACAGAATTGCTTAATCTCTTTACTGAGCAAAGCACAGCGGCGCGCACTTTTAGACAACATATACGTGATTACAACCATGTCTTCTCCTTCACATCATTGCGGGTCACGCTTAACGAACGTATACCAGCTGCTAATCACAGAGTATATAGTTTCAGGGCACACGGTACAATGTATCACCGAATTGGTTCTCTTCTACCTGCACCTGGAAGTCGACCACGGTACCTACAAATGTTCATTTATGATACTGAACACGAATTAAATAACCGGTTGAGTGAAAATTCAGCTCTCGATGCAGGACTGATTGAAAGGATCACCAACATACTTAATACAATTAACCCATTTGTCCAAATCTTCAGGCAACTTGCAGGGCACCCTAACATACAACAGTGCAGGTTACTGATTAAGGAAGACGATCGGTAGAGCGACAATATTCGCTTCCAACTGCCTCACAAGTCGCTGCAATATTAGTTGGTGGAGAAGATTTCATGGAAGCAAATGAAAGAGACATAATTGTCGAGACAACTGATGGTCACTTGGTGCCTATCAAGGAATATTCCGGCTATTACGATCCTTTACAGTATCCATTGTTACTTCCTTACGGAACTTATGGGTGGCGTGGTGACGAGCGAATAGCTCGAACAGAACGAATAAGCTGTTGTGATTACTACGCTTATTTGCTGCAGGTGACCTCATCAAACATCTATATGATGCGTTTACTGAAACTTTTTAATTTTGTTTGCTTATGATAAAAATTTTTATTAGATCCGCGGCAGTACACCATCAATGCTTCTCCACTCAGGACGTTTGCTACATCAATACGTCGTCGATAACTACATTAAAATTGAAACACAAAAACTCAGTTGGATTAGGTCACATCAGAGTGATGTTCGTGCAGAGCTCTACCATGGTCTACAAGATAGTTTAAATGTCGGAGAAAATGACACATGTACGTCTTTTAATCAATTGTTACATATATAGCCACCTCCGCATGCGATAACATTACTTTAATATACCTCTAATACAAGACGTAAACTATTTTCAGCTGCAATCGGACGAAGAACTAATCTGTCGTCTTCTTTTGTTGGTAGTCCGCGTGATATGTACCAGCGGTACCAAGACGCTATGGCTATCGTGCGCAGTTATGGCAGGCCAGACGTCTTCCTAACGTTGACCTGCAATCCCTCTTGGAGGGAAATAACAAAAGAGTTGTACCCTGGACAAACACATCAGGACCGTCCGGATTTAGTATCCAGGATTTTCAATGCTAAATTTGAATGTTTAAAAGATGACATTTTTCATAAAGGTATTTTTGGTATGGTTATCGCACACGTCCATGTGGTCGAATTTCAGAAGAGAGGACTACCGCATGCACACATGCTCATTATTTTTCAAGACAGTGATAAGTTAAATAGTCCCGATGATTACGACTCTATCATCAGGGCAGAAATACCAGTTCAGACTGAAGAGCCGGATCTATATAATGCAGTAATAAAACACATGATACATGGTCCATGTGGTCATTACGTGCCAAATGCACAGTGCATGCGAAATAATAGTTGCAAGAAGTGCTTTCCTAAACAATATGCAGAGCACACTACTCATGGCATGGATTCATACCCATTATATCGTCATCGGAATGATAACAGACGCATTGCCTGGGGCAGGAATGTGGATTTGATAGTCGATAATAGATGGGTTGTTCCGTATAACCCTTGGATATTACTCAGATATGACTGTCATATTAACGTTGAAATATGTAGTAGCATAAAGAGCATCAAATATCTATATAAATATGTGTACAAGGGCCCAGATTTAGTGTCGTTCGAGGTGCGACCAGGTCCCAGCCATGACGAAGTCAGCAAGTATGTGGACGGTCGTTTGATTTGTGAACCAGAAGCTCTATGGAAATTATTTAAGTTCCAAATGTATCAAACCTACCCATCTGTGGTGCGTCTGCAGATCACTTTCCTAATCAACATCAAGTTCAGTATCGTACTAACCAAACCGTTTCAGAAGTGTTGGCTGATGATAGAAATTCAAAAACTATGTTAACTGAATTTTTCAAAATATACAATGACGGTCTAGAAGGAACTGCGTATTTGTACATTGAGTTTGCAAAACACTACAGATGGTTAATCGCAACTCGGAAGTGGGTGAGAAGGGCCAGAGCACGAAAGGTTGTGGGCCGGTTATACGCCGTATCGCCCGCTGAGGGTGAAAGATTCTATCTTCGTCTTCTGTTGAATCACATTCCTGGACCTAAATCCTTCGCGCACCTAAGATCGGTTAATGGTCGTGAATGTACAACATTCAAGGCAGTAGCTGAGCATTTGGGACTTATCTAGGAGGACAGTAGCATTTCTAATTGCTTGGAAGAGGCACGAGGCTTCAAAATGCCATCCGCTCTACGAAGACTATTTGCAACTATTTTACTGTACTGTGAACCAGTTGATGTTCGGACGTTATGGGATGATAATTTCTCTGCTATGATAGAAGATTATACGATTACAAGCACTACAAATACTACTTTTTTAACTAATAAATTACTTCATGATTTGAATACCATGCTGCATCAGTATAATAAGAGCACTCTATCTTTTGATTTGCCCCGCGCATGCGGGGACATGCTGGATTTTGCTAACATTTCGAGCCTTATTGAAGACGAACTCTCTATCCCAGTGTCAATAGCCGATTTAGCAACCGTCGACCATCTTAATGATGGACAACTTGCTGCTTTCCATATTATTAGCGATTGCATGAGACAGAAGAAGAGTGCGATATTTTTTGTAGATGGACCCGGGGGAACAGGTAAAACGTTTCTATATCGAGCATTATTGTCGACCTTTCGACATGAGGGGAACATTGTTCTAGCAACTGCAACCTCGGGCATTGCAGCAAACTTGCTTTCGGGAGGGGGCACTGCTCATTCTAAACTGAAAATTCCGATCAACCTCGATAAAAAACAATTTTGCGATATTAGCAAACAATCTGAAATGTGTGAATTAGTTAAACGAGCATCTGCAATCATTTGGGATGAAGCTCCTATGGCCCATCGAAAATCTTTTGAGGCAGTTGATCGTACTTTTCGAGATGTGCTTGGTAACGAGAAACCGTTCGGTGGGAAAGTGGTTATATTGGGAGGAGACTTTCGGCAGGTTTTGCCAGTTGTGGTCAACGGTACGAAACTACAGATTATTCGTGCTAGCATCATTTAATCCTTTCTGTGGTCCGATGTCCATTTGCTGCGGTTAACAGACAACATGAGAGCCCAAAGTGAAGTTCAGTTCTCTGAATACTTACTTAGGGTTGGGGATGGACAGGAACCTTGCATTAACGACGACCTGATTCGAATTCCGGACAATATGACTATGCCGTGGGACGAAGAGAACTCTATTCTTGATTTAATAAATTTTGTTTTCCCAAATTTGAATGAATATCACTTCGACTGTGATGACTCCACTTACATGGAGACAAGGGCTCTCATTAATCCTCTTAACGAGGATGTCAACAAGCTAAATACAACGTGCCTACATCTTTTTCCTGGGGAGGAGACCACTTACTATTATTTCGACTCTGTCAGTGACGATTTTGGAAACTTATACCAACCTGAATTTTTGAACTCTATTAATCCGGGGAATCTACCTCCACATAAGTTGACCTTGAAAAGGGGCGCACCTATTATGCTTCTCCGAAATGTCAACCCAAAAATCGGATTGTGCAACGACACGAGGCTTATATGTAGAACTTTTGGGAGAAATGTCATCGAAGCGGATATCCTAGGAGGTAGGTTCAAAGGCCTCAGAGTGTTTCTTCCACACATGCCCCTCAAGAGGGCGGAGGACGCTAAAATGCCATTCGAATTGACATGGAAGCAATTTCCAGTGCGTTTAAGTTTCGCACTTACAATTAACAAATCTTAGGGTCAGACAATTGGTAATGTCGGAATATTCCTGCCAAACCATGTGTTTAGTCATGGCCAACTGTACGTTGCATTGTCACGTGGGGTTTCCGAAAATACAACAAAGATTTTGGTCAAAAACTCTGCAGTCGACGGCCATGCAGGCGTGTACACAAAGAACATCGTCTATAAGGAGATCTTTGATCTTATTGCGAGGAGATTGACAAGTTTGCAAGATGTTTGATCGTATTACGGGGAGATTGACAATATTCTAAACCTTACGCGTGGAGGATTCATTCTACGTTCTCATACACAGATAGGCCCCCGTTCACCCAATGTAAACAATCCATTCTTAATTTTGTTATTTATTCATCAACATTTACATCTATTGTTTCCCCGTAATTAAAATTTATTAATTTCTGTGACGACAAAGTTTACCTGATCCTTTATCTGTTATGTGACCGTATATGATTTTGACTTTGAGATATATGCTCACTATCATTTTTTTCTGAATAGATTGTTATGCCCTGCTCCATTCTTAATTTTGTTACTTATTCATCAACATTTATCGAGATTGTAAAGAACGCTTCTGCGTTGTGTACACTAACAGTTATAGTCAACTTTGTTCACAAATAGTACTCACATAATTTTGTATCAAATCCATGCAGATGGCGGACCAAAATCACACTGCGCTAACGTCGTCAATGCCAGCCCGGAAAGTGCCTAACCAAGGTATGTGCCTTAAAGTGTACGGATCTAAATCGGTGAACTTTGAATAGTCTAAAATAGTGTGAGAAGATAACTACTATCACTTAATTAAATTGTATCAGTTGTTCCTCAGGTTTGCCGGACTCGGCGGATAAAAGCTGCAATACCAGTGCAGCCAGCGACGCTGATTTTGATTACTACGATGAACTTTTTCCCACGAGTCCAACCAGGTGGTCTGATCTTCCGCGTACTAAAGTTGAAGGTTTTAGGCTACTTATACCGGCAGTGCCATGAGACTTGAGCTCCAAAGAAGAGTGGGAATTTGTTTACGATATGATAAGGAGGTAATGTTTGACAAAAAACATGTATAGTACGCATCAAACTTTCTTTCATTTGGTACGTTACATCGAGTAATTTGCTGATTTCTCCCTTTCTCCATGAAAACAGGGTCTCCCATGGACACTAGGAGCAACTAACAGCGGTATGGTTTCAATATAATTTTGTAATGCTATGATTTTAGAATTTCAGGTTAGTCTTTCAATGGTACTTATTGACTTTGCAATTGTATTCATGTTGTTCGATGTTATCGTATTTATAACTTTGGGGTTATGCTGCAGCTTCTTTAATGAGTTTAAAACTTGAGTAAATGTTGAATTGGTATCTGCTTACAATTTCAATTTAGTCATTGGATGGTACTCATTATTTTTTTTTCTAAAGTCTCCACTCTAAGATGCTCTTCGGTTGTTAGAGACTTTCTGCTTGGAATTTATTACTTCCTGTTTGGAATTTATTAGTTCTCCTTAACAGCTCCTTCATGTTTACTTGCAATTTTATTTTTTTGGTGCATCCGATTTTTGCAATTTCATTTTTTTTTGCAATATCATTTTTGGGTGCATCCGATCTTTGCAATCTCATTAGTGACCAAAATGTAAATTCTTGCTAGAATTGCAGGTTGTGGTTATTTTTTGAATTAGGATTTTTGCAATTCATATTGTAGCTGGTTTGTGAAATTTGCTGGATGAATGACAAATTGACAATCTATATGGGGCATTACCTAAGTCGTACCGTTGTTGATTTTGGTGAGCTTTAAACCAACCTTGGTTAGGCACATGCTCATTATGCATGAGTGCTTAAATCAACAAATTGGCTAGCCCTATAAATAGTGTCTTTATCATGCTTAGTATTTACTTTCACCATGATAGGCAATAATGAACTGAATAATCAAGGGCTTACTCATTCCATTAATTGAATCTCCTCTTTTATTCATGATAAAGATAATATTAGGGCGAAGCCACTTGTGGGCGGGCAAAGCCAGTTGTGGGCGGGCGAAGCCCGCCGTCACTGGTCAGCTACTGTGGTGCATAGCTATAAGGGCGGAGCCCCCAAAATTCTTAAGCAGGCGCTGAGCAGCCAGGGGGCTTGCGACGCCCGCCATCGATGGATTAGGGTACTGTCGCGGGGTGACCCGCCGGGGGCGGGCGGAGCCCGCCGTCGCGGGACAGGTACTGTAGCGCGTAGCCATAGGGGAGGAGCCCCGTGTCGGGCACTCGTATATATATATATATCTTTATCATATAAAACAATAAGCATGTCTCAAAGCACACCATGAAACTCATCTAGACCGTCCGATCTCCAAAAAATCACTTCTGGCCATTGGATCTCAACAAAGGGCCTGCCAATATCCAAATCCCCCCCAAAAAAAAACACGGTTCGCTCCCAAAAAAATCTGATACTCATCTTGAGCTCCCGCCGCCTCACGGGCTCACCCCAGCCGCCGCCGGAGGCCTGCCCGGTGCCCACCGGCAGGTTCGCTGGCCTCCGACGAACCCGTCGGGGGTTGTCCGGCGGTGAGCGGGCAGGGCCACCATCGGCGGTGGCCCTGCCTGTTACAACCTGCATTTCCTCAATGAGTACCTCGTATCAGAGCAAGAGGAACTACGGGTTATGATGCCACGTCGTGCACGGGATAACTGCACACGCTCAGGCAACCCTTGGCGCTTACGCTATGAGTTGAAATCCAACAGTTAAATGTAAGAAAACCTTTGGATTGACTGGCAGTATCCCTCGGCCTTAGGTATCAAAAACTGTTTTTGTACGCGGCGGAAATACTTTATTTATTTATGACGATCTCCTATATGCAGTCTATATTGATACTACTATAAGAAATCATCTTTGTTTACGTCATTTGGAAAATAAGTGTGTGGTAACCAAAACATGTTATGCATGGATACAATTTTAGGTTTGGTTTTGTTTAACTTAAAAATACCTAATGCAACATACCATAAATCCTGCCCAAGAGCAAGAAGATATCATCCAAATGAGTCACATTAGCAGTCTATTATTCATACATCACAAGTAAAGAAAACCACCAATGGGCGCCAACAAGCTGACACGAACCCATTGGGGCACATATATGTCTGTACAACAAAGAAAAGAACTACCTCGCTAAGTAAGCTCGGCTAGATCCAAAGAAACGCCACTAACAAACCTAGCCGCTCAACCGGCTACAACCTGCACCTGAGGCATTCAAGAAAGAATACCTCAGCAATCCTCGAAGATACAATAAAAAGAAGAGCAGTATGTTTATACAATATCATGAAGGGGCATACCGACCCCGTAGCAATGTTTCATATAAGTAAAATGAGTGAACAAAAACAAGTGGAAAACAAGTATTCTATATGGTCAGTCCAATTTGCCAAACGCACCAAGTGCGTACAAGTTTCATCAAGTCCTGCTCAACCCGCAGGAGCAAAAGGCAAAACACATGCCCATTCCATCATCCTTAGTACAAGAAACAACGCTACGAGTGAAACATAAGCAGCGGTTACATGCGATTCAGCAAGGGTCTTTTGGTGGTAGCCCTAAAGTGGAACGCACCAATAAAAACCAGCCCAAATCGGGGCCAAAATGGTGCTCTACACCACAAATCCAAACCCGGTGGCCACAAAGGCTTAACCCACACCACCACTTACCAAAGCCGCACACACACGCTTCTGCCATGGTTCACATTCGCCTCGCAAAACTCACCATAAACCCATAACCCAAGCGCACACGTTCCCTTCCTTCATCCTCACACATGACTACAAATTGCCAACGTAGAGTTTGATGCACGTCATCACATGAAAGAGTTTGATTAAGCTAATTACATCAATCACATGTTTGGAACAAGAATCACATGCTTTTGATCAAGGAAGAATCACATAAATATGAAAGGCTACATGAACATGAATCCAATTAGCTACATGAATCACATGAACAAGAGAACTACATAAATTACCATAGCATAGACTTGATAACTAAACAAAACTAAGCATGGAAGATCAAAGTCATTTAGCATAGGGAAATTTAAGAGCATAATAAGGCTAGTGAGGAAGAACCCAAAACAAGAAGAACAAGCTAGGAAACTTGAAAGAGAAACTAGCTATTTTGCACAATCAAAAACAAGAAAGAAGATTGGCAAGGGTGAAGAACACCGCTTGCCTGAACCGAGACGATGCCGTGACGGCTGCTCCTCTCTTTCCTTGCCTTGCTTGAGCCCTTGCTCTCTTGAGTTCCTTTTGGAATGAGGATGAAGATGAAGAGAAGGTGAAGTTAGGAGGAGAAACTCTGTTTCGGCCTTATTTTCTCCAGAACAGAGCTGGACCGTTAGATGTAGAATCAAGGAAATGAACGGCACAAAAAAACTAGAAAAAGTCAATTTTCGGGCCGGTCACGCCCTGTGTCACGCCCGTGACGCAGGGCGGGTACCTTAAGCGGCGCAGAAAGTCGGCAATTTCAAGTTGATCCACACGGTACACGGCCGGGTACACGCCCGTGATGGGTCGGTCACGCCCGTGACCTAGGGCGTGTAGCCCGTGTCTCAACACCTCGTCGACCAAAAGTGTCGACACTCGACACAGCTTGACACGCCCTGTGACACGCCCGTGTCACAGGCCGTGTCCCCTCTCTCGACACCCGACACTCGATACTCAACACTCGACACTCGACACTCGACACTGCGGGACACGGCCCATGACACGCCCGTGTCACGGGGCGTGTACCCCATTCGTCGAGCTTAACTCGACACAAGAAAATCGTCGAGTCAAGGAGGTCACGCCCAGGTCACGCCCTGGGTCACGCCCCGACACGCCCGTGTCGGGGGGCATGTCACGCACAAAAAAATGACTATTTTTCCCTGTTTTGAAAAATGTTTCTGTGTCGTCCTAGACCATTTTTGCCTTAAGAACTTTTTACCTTTTTTTGTTTCCTGTACCAGCAACTCAGTTTGAGCGACATTACCGGGGCGCGAAAAAGTGCAAGCATTCCCTAAGAGGCCACACTGAGTCCCCATCTGGACTCCAGTTTGCTGGGGAATCGTGCAACTCGGCTACCAAAACAGCCCCTCGCAAGCCCGCGGAAAAAACCATGCTCGAACAACGGTCAAAGCCAACGTAACGCCCATCAAGCGTACGCAATCAAAAATCCGGGGTGTTACAATCACTCCCCCTAACAAAAAGTTTCGCCTCGAAACTTTTCAATCATTTGGATCTCAATCAAATAAGGTAACAAACCAAAAATAACAATGCAACAAAACACCAATTCACATACCAGCTTATTTACGGAAACAAATGAGGGTGAGCCGCCCTCATCGTTGACTCGAGCTCCCACATCGCGCTTTCCACATTCTGATTTTTCCATAGCACCTTGACCATAGGAATCTTCGTTTTCCGTAACACGCGATCTTGGGAGTCCAATATCCGGATGGGCATCTCCACATAAGAAAGGTTTGGCGCCAATTGCGGCGCAAAATCCAAAACTTGCTGATCATTCCGCACACATTTGCGAAGTTGGCTAACATGAAGCTCGTCGTGAACACCAGGAAAGTTCACGGGTAATTCTATTTTGTAAGCGGATGGACCAACTCGCGCAAGAATCTTGAAGGGACCCGCAAATCTTGGGTCTAATTTGCGCTCTTTTCCAAACCTTTTAATCCCAACCATTGGGGAGACTTTCAAGAAAACGGAATCCCCCACCGCAAACTCTAATTCCGACCTTCGTCGGTTGGCGTACTTTTCATATCGCTCTTGGGCGATTCGGAGCTTCTCCCGAATAGGTCGTACGACAACTTCCATGTCCTCGAGCGCCTCTCGGCCCAACAAAGGCCGCTTGCCAACCTCAGTACAAAAGAGAGGAGTCCGACATCGACGCCCATATAAAGCTTCGAACAGAGCCATTTGCAAGCTTTCTTGATAGCTGTTATTATATGTTGTTGGGTATTGTATCCACAACGTACCTGATTTGAAGAAGCCCCTGAACAAGCTAAGGTAAATAGGCAATGTTTTTGACAAAATATTTCAAGTTGTGCTTGCAGTTATTCCACGCTAAGTGCACACCAATGTCAGGGTGCAGTAGGTCAATATACACAGGTCTGCATGACGTAATCCCTCGTTGAGCAGATCAGTGTGTTGGCCTACGTGTACTCTCTCTATTGGAGTGCACTTACTTTCAAGTACAGGGCCGTGTTTATGCAAGAGCAGACAAGGAGCAAGGATGAGTCAAAGAGCAGCTGAGAGGCGTAGGATGAAAAATCGTCTAAGTATAAATCGACGAGAATCCCCAAGTGATTCTCGCCGATTCGGCGAGAATCGCTAGTGATTCTCGCCGAATCGTCAAGAATCATTAGTGATTCTCGCCGACTCTATCCGGCTACCTCAAAGCGGTGCCAAGTAAGATTCGGCGAGAATCACTAGTGATTCTCGCCGAACCCATCGTTGAGCAGATCATAGCCAAGTAATATTCGTCGAGAATTAACAAGTGATTCGACGAGAATCATCAAGTGATTCGGCGAGAATCACTAGTGATTCTCGACGAATCGTCGAGAATCACTAACTGATTCTCGCCGATTCGTCGAGAATCACCTTCGATTCTCGCCGATTTTGACTTGGGCAATTTCCTGGAAACCCCCTGAACCGGATTCTGCCGCTGGCACTATTTTGAACCGGATTTCGGGTTTCTACTTGTGGGACCCACAACAGTCATATTGAAAGTGTCTACAGTATATATACGGGTATTTTTTGAACAGTAGAGACACAGAAAGAAGCTGAGCGACGATCTTGACCTAAAATCGTGAATCTGCTCCGCCGCCGCCGTCGCCGCGCAAGCAAGTCGTTCGCCGACCTTGATCGAGATTTCTTCCTTATCTTCCGGCGACAGAAGCTTAGCCAAGCTTAGAGTCTCACATGTCTAACCGGAGATCTCTTGTCTCTTGATTTGTTGATCGGGAAAATCTTCCCCATCCGAATCGATCGAGACGATTGATCCCAGTGTGACCGTTGGTAGACCTAGCTAGCTTCGCTACGAAGTTTGGATCTCTAAAGTACAGCAGCCGCACATCGTCGTCGCCGCCGATCCCGTGAACCTAGCCGCCGCCCATCTTGCCGCCGCCGGTTCCGGGGAGATCCTCTCCAAGAGAGATCTAGGGTTGTGGACTCTTTGTGGACTTCAAGAACACGTCGTCAACAAAGAGGGACACCTTAGTCTCCAAACGTAGTTTGTATCTTTTGTACATTCTAGTTTTACTTTTGTTGTAAAGGAACGTAGGTTCCTAGTTGTAAGGGTTGGGTGCAACCCGTGTTGTGGGAGTGTTGACTCCTACGTGTGGAAGGGTTCCTTCCGATAGTGCAAGGATTGGATTTCAATCCTGTTGGAGAAGTGACCGAGTTGTCCCTTGTTGGGAGATAGGTCGAAGGGGGAAAGTGGATGTACCTAAATCGGGGAACCACTATAAATTGCTTGTGTACTCTGTTTGCTGTGTTGTTTTATTTTCTTGTGCAGGTACAATTTTAAATTCCGCAAAAATGCTGCACGTCACGTATTCCCCCCCCCCATAGGTGAAGATAGTTGACACTAGGTGGACTTTCAAGTGGTATCAGAGCGAGGTTACTCATCAAAAAGGTTAACACCTTGAGTTGAATCCTGCCGCTAGTGTCAAGAAGGAGGCAAACATCTATTATGGACGGGCTCAAGTTCACAGGCAAGATCTCAGTGTGCACCAGGCTCAACTTTCCTATCTGGAAGGAAAGGATCAGGTTCCACATGGAAGCAGTTGATTCTCGACTCTTCATGATCGTGGAGGAGGGACCTTATGTCCCCACTAAGGTCTCCACCATTGATCCTACCAAGAAAGTGCCGAAGACACTTTCTGAAATGGACAAGGACGAGACGGTGCTAGTGGGACTTGACAAGAAGTCGCAGAACATTCTGGTCAGCGCAGTTGATGACTCAATGATGCAGAACTTCTGCAACTGCAGGACAGCACAGGAGATCTGGCATTGCCTGATCATTCTAATAGAGGGCACTGATGAAGTGAGGGATGATCGGAGATCCCTCCTGAACCAGAAATATGAGGCCTTCAGACAAAGGCCTAAGGAAGAGATCGGAGTCACCTACGAGAACTTCCTCAAGATTGTCAAACCCCTCAAAGGATACGGAAGAGTGTTCACTAATGGTGAACTCAATGATAAATTCCTTAGGTCCCTTACTAAGGAATGGGACACAAAGATCTGCGCCATCCGAGAGTTTGGCAGACTAGCTGAAACAGATCCGCAAATTCTGTTTGGGAAGCTGATGTCCTATGAGCTTCAGCTGAACACCAGGAAAGCAGAAGAAGAAGCAGAGAAGGCTGCAGCCAAAGAAAAGACTGTGGCTCTAAAAGCCAGTCACTCCAGAAAAGGCAAGGGTGCGGTTTCATACCGTGCCAGGAAGAAGGATGAGGAGGAGGACTCCGAGCCATGCTCCTCCAGCTCAGAGCTATCGGAGGAGGATTTCTCCCTCATCACCCGAGAATTCAAGAAGTTCCTCAAGATGAGGAATCAAAGAAAGAAAGACGGCTCCTCCTCCAGACATCAGAAGCAAAATTATTCTTCTGACAGGTATGCTTCTAAATCGAACAAACATCGCTCCTCTGACATTATTTGCTTTGGATGCAATAAGCCAGGACACGTCGTGGCCGACTGCTATCAAGGTAAGAGAGAAAAAGGGAAATGAGAGGAGCACAAATCCTCTAGAGATAAGAAGAATGAGAGGAGCTACATCGCAAAAAGGCCAAAGACACTGATTGAGTCTGATTCCTCAGACTCTAGTGATGATGAGGAAGCCTACTTCGGGCTGGTGGGTCGCTCCGACTTAGAAGGAGAATGCCCCCCATTTACTGGGAAGGTAAAAGCTCACACCCCTCTCTTCGACTCTGAATCTGATCCTGAGTCTCAGGATGATGAACCTGAAGATAGCCTTTCGGCCCGTGAAGCGGAGCTCCTCGAGAAGTATGAGCTTCTGCTCAACACTTTCGAGGAGTGCCGTAAGAGACTGAAGGCTGAGAAAAAGGAAGTGAAATTCCTTAAGGGTGAGTGTGTATCCCTAAGGGAAGAGGTCACTAGTTTGATTTCTCTCCGACAGGAGCACCTTGACCCGATTTCAAAGCATTCAGAGTCTCTTAAGCTCCTGGATCTTAAGCAGGAGGAAGTCGACAAGTTGGAAGAACAACTTGCGGCAGAAAGGAAGATCGTCAAGAGTTTCTCTATGCCAAAAACCGTTCTTCCAGTAGTTGATACCTTCTCTGCTCAGGCCAAAGGAGCTGGCTTGGGGCATATAGGGGTATCTGGTTCCTCATCCAGGAGAAACAGGAACCAGAGGAAGAATAAGGCTGCCAAGAAGGCCTCTGCTGATGAAAAGGGAAAGGCTCCGCTTAGTCCTGTTGCGTTCAGAAAGCCTAGCTTTCCTTGCAACCAACATGACTTTGAATCTACCTTTGGTCATCATTTCCGGCCCTCGGTTGCAAAGCCAAAGAGCCGATATGATGGTTGGACCTTTCCCCGGAACTTTGGTGAGAGTGCCCTCAAGGCACCTTATGAGGAAATCCACATAGGAAATTATGGTCAATTCTCTAGCGGCCATAACGTAAAGCAGGCACCAAGAGCCAAGCCTGTCATACTGAATTAACAGAAGGTGAAGAAGTCATGTGACTGCAATCACTATGAGGCCTCCACCTCCAGATCCAAGGCCCCGGCTGTACCCACCATTCCCAGGGGAAGGCAGGAGCCTAGGAAGAGGTACAACAGATTTGACTGTTGGTGTTGTGGCAAAGTAGGTCACTTTGCCGTGGATTGTTGGTTTAATCCAAGGTATCACGAGACTCCCTATGTTAGCAATGCGAGGCCGACCACTCGTAGGGTTAACCAACCGAGGGGGAGTATGCTAACCAGGAATCTAGGACCCAAGTTCGATTGGGTTCCTAAGGGAAATTAATCTTGTTTTGCAGGAATGTCCAAAGGCCACCAAAACGCTGATCTGGTACTTGGACAGTGGATACTCCCGGCATATGACTGGGACAAGAAGCCTGCTGCGTGATTACACTCCAGTCGAGAATGGACCCAAAGTCATCTTTGGAGGATCAGATCGAGGAGTCACCAGAGGTTACGGTATGATTTCCAACGGTATAATCTCTATCACCGACATGGCTTATGTTGAAGGGTTAAACCATAACCTGATCAGTGTAAGTCAGTTATGTGACAAAGGTTATGACGTTAAGTTTTGCAAGGATAAATGTCTGATAATTTCACGTACCTCTTCTGAGACGGTATTATCATGCATTAGGAGCAGAAATATCTTCTTCTTAGATTTTGTCAGTTTAGATTCATCTACCCCCATATGCCTAGTGGCAGCTGGCAGTGCATCTCTTTGTGATCAATGGCACAAGAGATTGACACATATTAATTTCAAGACAATTAGTATGCTGTTTTCTAAGAACTTAGTAAGGGATGCTCCCAGTATCAAGTGCATCAAATATAGCCCCTGTCCTGCATGCCAGATGGGCAAACAGACTCGGGCTACCTTTAAGAGCATTGCAGACAAAGACTCTTCCCGGTGTCTTTATCTTCTACATATGGACTTGTTTGGTCCAATGCAAGTTCATAGCTTGGGAGGCAAGTCCTATACGCTAGTGATTGTTGATGATCATTCTCGATTTACATGAGTGTTCTTCTTAAAACGAAAGTCAGATATGTTTGACATCTTCACTAGCTTTGTCAAGCAGGTTCAGAACGAATTTAACTGCTCAGTGGTCAAAATCAGAAGTGACCATGGAACTGAATTTGAATCTGGTGCTATGACAGAGTTTTGTGAAGAACAAGGTATCTTTCATGAGTTTTCCTCCCCGCGCACTCCTCAGCAAAATTGAGTTACAGAGAGGAGAAATAGAACTCTCATTGAAGCCTGCACGATAATGTTGAAAGACGCTTCTCTCCCAGAACACTTCTGGGCAGAGGCCGTCAATACAGCTTGTCATGTACAAAACCGAGCATTGATCAACAAGCATCATCGTAAGACGCCTTACGAGCTACTGAAAGGCAGGAAACCAACCATGTCCTACTTGAGGATCTTTGGTTGCAGATGCTATGTACTGAATAATGGGAAGTACCCGCGTAATAAATTTGGTGAAAAATGCTTCGAAGGCATATTCATGGGCTATAGTTCCCACAGTCGGGCATATAGGGTCTTCAATAAGAAAACCCTAGTGGTAGAAGAATCAATTAATATTGTATTTGATGAAGGAAGTTTGCTTAACAACAATTCTACCAGTGGTATTCTTGAAGATGCAGGTGCACGACTTGAACAGCTAGATCTCGATGAGACTGCTAAAGATGAAACTCCTAAGTACGTCAAAGTTTCCACCTCCACGTCATTTGGGAACGTTGAAGATCAAAATGGAACAAATCTCTTAGAAGAAGGAGAAGCCCAAGAAGTCGTCGAAGCTCCAGACGCCAGACTTCTAGAGCTCCGGCATGTGAGGGGTCATCCTAGAGATCAGATCATCAGAGATCCTCATGTCGGTGTCAGAACACGAAGAGGTGCTATTAACGAAATTTTTCATCTTAGCTTCCTGTCACAGGTTGAGCCAAAGAAGTTCGACGAGGCGAACAAAGATGCGGCATGGATTCTGGCCATGCAAGATGAACTACATCAATTCGAACGTTGCAACGTTTGGATGCTAGTTCCCAGACCATACAAGCAGAATGTGATTGGCACCAAGTGGATCTTCAGAAACAAGCTGGATGAACATGGTGTCATCATAAAGAACAAGGCAAGGCTGGTGGCTCAAGGTTACAGACAGGAGGAGGGGATTGACTTCGACCAGACCTTCGTACCAGTAGCAAGGCTCGAGGCAATCAGATTGTTCCTGGCGTATGCTTCGCACCAAGAATTCACAGTCTATCAAATGGATGTGAAATCAGCATTCCTGAACGGAGACCTGAAAGAGGAAGTATACGTCGCTCAACCCCCAGGTTTTGTCAATCCTACTTATCCCAATCATGTGTATTTTCTCAATAAAGCTCTATATGGTTAAAAACAAGCCCCACGAGCTTGGTATGAGACTTTATCTAGTTTTCTTCCTGAGAACAAGTTCTCTAGAGGTAAAATAGATAAAACATTGTTTCTCAGGGAAGTCAAAGGCAAGATCTTGCTGGTGCAAATCTATGTCGATGACATTATATTCAGCTCAACGGACAACAATCTTTGCAAAAAGTTTTCTAAACTTATGCAAGGAAAGTTTGAAATGAGCAGTATGGGAGAGCTCAAGTATTTCTTGGGACTTCAAGTGAAACAGTCTGAGGATGGAATCTTCATCTCTCAGACGAAGTTCACAAATGAACTCCTTAAGAAATTCGGTATAGAGAATGCAACCTCTATGAGGACTCCAATGGGATCCACTATGTCTCTGGATAAGGATGAGAAAGGTAAACCTTTCGATGAAACCAAATACAGATGCATCATTGGATCCCTGCTCTACCTTACTACCAGTAGACCGGATATCATGTTCTCCACATGTGTCTGTGCCAGATATCAGGTGAACACTAAGGAATCTCACTATGTCGCTGCAAAGAGAATTCTAAGATACCTTAAAGGTACTCCCAATCTTGGCTTGTGGTACCCAAGAAATAATGATGTCAAGCTAATAGGTTTTTCAGATGCTGATTTTGCAGGGAGCAGGGATGAAAGGAAAAGCACCTCCGGGACGTGTCAATTCCTCGGACGAAGGCTTATTTCCTGGAATAGCAAGAAACAGAATTGTGTTGCAACCTCCACAGCAGAGTCTGAGTACATCTCGGCAGGCAGCTGTTGCGCATAACTCCTATGGATCAGAAACCAGTTAGCCGACTACGACCTTCAGTTCAAGGAAGTTCCAATGTACTGCGACTCCTCCAGTGCAATTGCAATTGCCAACAATCCGGTATCGCACAGCAGAACGAAGCATATTGAAGTGCGCTACCACTTCATTCGGGAGCACGTGGAGAACAAGGACATCTCTGTCTGTTATGTCCCCACGGACAAGCAGATTGCAGATATATTCACAAAGCCCTTAGACGAGGGCAAGTTCAGTCTTTTCAAAACTGAATTGGGGATGCTCAATTATGAGGAATGAAGACTACAGAAGCTCCAGAATCAAGACGAGGCCAAGCTCTAGGGGGAGCCTCTGCCAGGAACTCCATTATGAGCACAGGTGCAAGAACTGAGGGGGAGAAAGGGGTCAAATGCTACAGACCCAGATTTGCAGAAGCTGAAAAGGGAGAGATTACCCTCTCGGCTACGGCTAAGGTGGCTCCAAGTTTGCTCTCAAAAAATTGGTATTGGTAATGAATATCTCTCTCGGCTAAATTTCAAGGTTATGATTTTCATTCCCATACGCTTTATTCACCTTAGCTTGTAGGGTTTAGGCTTCTTCAAATAGGGGGAGATTGTTGGGTATTGTATCCACAACGTACCTGATTTGAAGAAGCCCCGGAACAAGCTAATGTAAATAGGCAATGTTTTTGACAAAATATTTCAAGTTGTGCTTGCAGTTATTCCACGCTAAGTGCACACCAATGTCAGGGTGCAGTAGGTCAATATACACGGGTCTGCACGACGTAATCCCTCGTTGAGCAGATCAGTGTGTTGGCCTACGTGTACTCTCTCTATTGGAGTGAACTTACTTTCAAGTACAGGGCTGTGTTTATGCAAGAGCAGACAAGGAGCAAGGATGAGTCAAAGAGCAGCTCAGAGGCGTAGGACGAAAAATCCTCTAAGTATAAATCGACGAGAATCACCAAGTGATTCTCGCCGATTCGGCGAGAATCACTAGTGATTCTCGCCGAATCGTCGAGAATCATTAGTGATTCTCGCCGACTCTATCCGGCTACCTCAAAGCGGTACCAAGTAAGATTCGGCGAGAATCACTAGTGATTCTCGCCGAACCCATCGTTGAGCAGATCATAGCCAAGTAATATTCGTCGAGAATCAACAAGTGATTCGGCGAGAATCATCAAGTGATTCGGCTAGAATCACTCGTGATTCTCGATGAATCGTCGAGAATCACTAACTGATTCGCGCCGATTCGGCGAGAATCACTCGTGATTCTCGACGAATCGTCGAGAATCACTAACTGATTCTCGCCGATTCGTCGAGAATCACCTTCGATTCTCGCCGATTTTGACTTGGGCAATTTCCTGGAAACCCCCTGAACCGGATTCTGCCGCTGGCACTATTTTGAACCGGATTTCGGGTTTCTACTTGTGGGACCCACAACGGTCATATTGAAAGTGTCTACAGTATATATACGGGTATTTTTTGAACAGTAGAGACACAGAAAGAAGCCGAGCGACGATCTTGACCTAAAATCGCGAATCTGCTCCGCCACCGCCGTCGCCGCGCAAGCAAGTCGTTCGCCGACCTTGATCGAGATTTCTTCCTGATCTTCCGGCGACAAAAGCTTAGCCAAGCTTAGAGTCTCACGTGTCTAACCGGAGATCTCTTGTCACTTGATTTGTTGATCGGGAAAATCTTCCCCATCCGAATCGATCGAGACGATTGATCCCAGTGTGACCGTTGGTAGACCTAGCTAGCTTCGCTACGAAGTTTGGATCTCTAAAGTACAGCAGCCGCACATCCTCATCGCCGACGATCTCGTGAACCTATCCGCCGCCCATCTTGCCGTCGCCGGTTCCGGGGAGATCCTCTCCAAGAGAGATCTAGGGTTGTGGACTCTTTGTGGACTTCAAGAACACGTCATCAAAAAAGAGGGACACCTTAGTCTCCAAACGTAATTTGTATCTTTTGTACATTCTAGTTTTACTTTTGTTGTAAAGGAACGTAGGTTCCTAGTTGTAAGGGTTGGGTGCAACCCGTGTTGTGGGAGTGTTGACTCCTACGTGTGGAAGGGTTCCTTCCGATAGTGCAAGGATTGGATTTCAATCCTGTTGGAGAAGTGACCGAGTCGTCCCTTGTTGGGAGATAGGTCGAAGGGGGAAAGTGGATGTACCCAAATCGCGGAACCACTATAAAAAGCTTGTGTACTCTGTTTGCTGTGTTGTTTTATTTTCTTGTGCAGGTACAATTTTAAATTCCGCAAAAACGCTGCACGTCACCTATTCCCCCCCCCCCCATAGGTGAAGATAATTGACACTATGTGGACTTTCATATGTGAATTCCATAAGCCGCAAACGTTCATCCCAGGCTCCGCCATACCTAAGAATGTAGCAGCGAATCATATCTTCCACAATTTGATTTACTCGTTCCGTTTGGCCATTCGTCTGAGGGTGGTAAGCAGTGGAATAGCGTAAATCCGTCCCCAAACCCTCTTGCAGACTCTTACAGAAACGAGAAGTAAATCGGGAATCCCTGTCTGATATGATATTGACTGGCACACCATGCAGTCGGATGATCTCGTTCACATAGAGCTCCGCTATTGTCTTCATCGGGTAGTTGACCTTAAATGGTATGAAATGAGCACACTTTGTCAATTTATCCACGATCACCCACACGGAGTCATGTCCTCGTGGAGATCTTGGTAGGCCTGTAATAAAATCCATTGAGATGCTTTCCCACTTCCATGTTGGAATCTCCAATGGTGTCAACTTGCCACCAGGCCTCCCATGATCAGCTTTCACCCGCTTGCAGGTATGATATTTAGATACAAATCGCGATATATCTCTTTTCATTCCATACCACCAGACAATTTGTTTCAAATCACGGTACATTTTTGTTGAGCCTGGATGGTAGGCCATACTTGAGCCATGTGCTTCCCGACACACCATCTCGCGAATGTCTCCAACTGCGGGAATACAAAATCGACCACGATACTTTATCGTGCCCTCCTCATCAAAAGAAAAATCCGGTAATTCACGCTTTTCAGTTCGCAGAAACAAATGTAAAAGATCAGGATCATCCTTTTGATGTTGTCTTGCAAGCACCAGCCATGAAGGTTCTTCTACCATAGAATGACTTTGCGGGTCATATTTGCCCACGGAAATATTCATCAATAAAAATTCATCCACAAGACGGTCGACTGAAAGATGAAATCATTTCCCCGTCTTCCGACTCAATGCATCGGCCACAACATTCGCTTTCCCCGGATGATACTGAATGTCCACATCATAATCAGCTACATATTCAAGCCATCGCCGTTGGCGCAGATTCAGTTCCTTTTGCGTGAAGACGTACTTTAAACTTTTATGATCCGTAAAGATTTTGCACTGTGCACCATACAGTAAGTGTCTCCACAACTTCAACGCAAATATCACTGCTGCGAACTCCAAATCATGCGTTGGGTAGTTCTTTTCATGACTTTTCAACTGCCGAGACCCATACGCAATTACCTTTTTGTCTTGCATTAAAACACATCCAAGTCCAACGTGCGACGCATCCACAAAAATGTCATAATCTATCCCTTCTGTCGGCAAGATCAACACAGGAGCGGTACATAACCTGTTCTTGAGTTCAAGGAATGACGCCTCACACTTGCCAGTCCAATCAAACGCCACATTATTCTGGGTTAAGCGAGTCAAAGGTGCAGCCAACGTAGCAAAACATTCGACAAATCTGTGATAATAGCCGGCCAATCCCAAGAAGCTTCGAATCTCCTTGGGTGTCTCCGGTCTTCTCCACTCCATGACTACAGCAATCTTTTCGGGATCCACTGAAATTCCATGTTGATTAATGACATGACCCAGAAAAGCAACTTGAGGCAACCAAAACTCGCATTTGCTTAGTTTGGCGAATAACCGTTGGTCTCGCAAAGTGGCCAATACCAATCGCAGATGCTGTTCATGCTCCTCAGCACTGCGGGAGTAGACAAGAACGTCATCCATGAAGGCTGATGGTGCGTTGGTCAAACCAAACGACATCACCAGAAATTCAAAATGACCATGTCTTGATCGAAATGCAGTCCGCGGAATATCAGACTCCCGGACCTTGAGCTGATGATAGCCCGAGCGGAGATCAATCTTCGAAAATACGGAACTGCCACGCAGTTGATCAAACAAATCATCAATTCTTGGCAGTGGGTACTTATTTTTAATCGTCACCTTGTTCAACTCCCGGTAATCGATGCAAAGCCGCATCGACCCATCTTTCTTCTTCACAAATAACACCGGTGCACCCCAAGGTGATGAACTCGGCCTGATAAACCCTTTTGCCAATAAATCATCCAGCTGGGTATGCAACTCTGATAGCTCACGCGGGGCCATTCTGTACGGCGCTTTCGCAATAGGGCACGTACCTGGTTCCAAATCAATAACGAACTCGACATCACGATCAGGGGGAAGACCAGGAAGATCAGTAGAAAAAACATCTGGGAATTCACGCACAACCGGAATCTCCTCCAAACGCGGTAAAACAACACTAGTCCCCACAACTGAGACTAGACAAGCAAAACAGTCGGAAACAAACAACGTCCGAACACATACCGCCAAGATCCCTGGAGTATCCTGACATGAATCACCATAAACACTTCCCGGCTGACCATTGTCCTTGATAAAATCCAAGCGCTTCCCTTTGCACTGGATGACGACGTCATAGCGGGATAACCAGTCCATGCCCAGAATGACGTCAAAATCCTCCAAATCGATCACCTTGAAATCAGCCTTTGCTAAGAAATCGCCCAACAAAATGGGACACTTAAGAAGACCCCAGTCTGCCACCACAGAAGCACCGGAAGGGAACTTCACCAAAAACGCATTCCCCACTCGATCTGGTGTCAAATGATACCGATCTAGAAAGGTTCGAGCCACAAATGAATGGGTCGTGCCAGAATCAAAGAGAACACGCGCCCAACGGTTCTTTACCTTAAAGTTTCCTAAAGGGTACATATATAGCTAAAAACTACGCATAAGAGGCATAAACAAAACGTGAACCAGAGGAATGAATCAAACCTGAGATAACCTGGGGTGACATCTGAGCTTCCTCTGAGGACATCACATTTAACTTCCCTTTTCCTTTGTCCAAACGCGGAGGCCGAGGCAAAGCCTGGAGTCGCATTGGCTGCAGCACGGGCTGGTTTTGTGGGCACCTTGCCTTCAGATGTCCCTGTTTGCCACACTGGAAGCACACCTTGTCCTTGACCCAGCAGCGGCTCATATCATGACCTCTCCCCCGACAAGCTGTACACTCCAAGTCTCTGGTTGGCGCACTCTGAATGGCGTGCACCTGCTCCTTCTTTTGCATCCCCAACCGCTTGAAACATTTCTCAAATGGGTGACCTGACCGGCCACAGAAGCTACATGTTTCCTTGTTCTTCTTCCTTACATCTGATTCTTGGGAGCTTTTCCCTCCCATCAGCTTCCTCTTATCCTTCCTCATCAGTTTTCCTCTTTGTTTTGCATTTTTGATAGATTCAACCTTTAACGCAGCCTCAACCACAGTCGTGTAACTCGTCGCTCCATAAGCACTTGCGAACTGCTGCACGTCGCTGCGGAGTCCGCTAAGAAATCTCTTTATGCGGTCAGCTTCCGTAGTCACCAAGCTTGGAGCGAACCGACTTAACTTTCTAAACTCAATTTCATACTTACTAACTGTGAGTTTCCTCTACTTCAAGTACAAGAAATCATTCATCAGGCGGTCCCTTTCAACTGACGGCAGAAACTTGCGCCGTAACATTGCTTTAAAGGCTTCCCACGAACATCCCGCCCCTAAGCTCTCCTTTTCGCGCAACCACCAACCTTTAGCCAACCCTTTGAGTTGATAGGCGGCAAGCATCACCTTCTGGTCCTCAGTAACGCTAGAATAACCAAACATTTCTTCCAACGTGATCACCCAATCATCCAAGATCACAAAGTCTGCTTTTCCATCATAAGTCAGTGGTCCAAGTCGCTGAAACTGCGAGATGAAAGTCATCGCAGGAGGAACCACAACTGGGGGTATCACTGCCACGGAATGGAGTAGAAATGGTGGGGCCTCTGACCGTCTCTTGCCCTCTTGGTGCTAGTCCAGACATCGCTGAGGACATAGCTTGGAGCTGGGACTGCACTTCCTGCACCTGCCTCGTCAAAGCCTCATTACTTTGGCGTAGACTATCCATCAGGGCATTATTCTGCACGCCCGAAGACTCGCCCTCGGATTGGGGAGTTTACCTTGTCACTGGACACTTCGACATCCTATAAACACGTTCACTCTTGTCAAACTCAAACCCAACAGAACACACAACGGCTATGTACAGACCATACATATATAAATATGAATATTAACTGCTACCTTGCTCTGGGAGTTTGAGAATGATGGTATGCCTAACCTAAAGATGACTCACCGTCATCCCACTAACTTGTGCCTAACCGATGAATGCATGACTTGATTTGACCCAAAACCATGAGTGTACAGGTGTCATCATGTACATCTTTAGCTTGGCACGTTGTGCTCATGCAATGTTATGTTATGCGTGCTGTGCGATGCAATCTAGAAAAGGCCTTAATGCATGCCATGAGCGGTCGTACGCATCACAATGCTATGCATCCCATACTACATAGCATTGCATGCAACGAAGAAAAGAAAACGTGCTAGTCGCATCCATGTGGTAAGGTTATGCATCCCATACTACATAACCCGCACATGTTGCCCCTATGGTGGATCCATATACAATCACATATTATGCATCCCATACTACATAATATGCCCCGTATACTTCTTGTCATGCCATGAGTGTAGTGTGCGTGCGTCGGACAAGACATACTGATGGCACCTCGGTGTGTGTATGAGATGATGTTTACAACCAAAAAGAAAGTTTGCCCGACCAATTTTCAAGCAAACCTCCCTCTGATACCAACTGTCACAACCCGCATTTCCTCAATGAGTACCTCGTATCAGAGTAAGAGGAACTACGAGTTATGATTCCACGTCGTGCAGGGGATAACTGCACACGCTCAGGCAACCCTTAACTCTTACGCTATGAGTTGAAATCCAACAGTTAAATGTAAGAAAACCTTTGGATTGACTGGCCGTATCCCTCGGCCTTAGGTATCAAAAACTGTTTTTGTACGTGGCGGAAATACTTTGTTTATTTATGACGATATCCTATATGCAGTCTATATTGATACTACTATAAGAAATTATCTTTGTTTACGTCATTTGGAAAATAAGTGTGTGGTAACCAAAACATGTTATGCATGGATACAATTTTAGGTTTTGTTTTGTTTAACGTAAAAATACCTAATACAACCTACCATAAATCCTTCCCAAGAGCAAGAAGACATCATCCAAATGAGTCACATTAGCAGTCTATTATTCATACATCATAAGTAAAGAAAACCACCAATGGGCGCCAACAAGCTGACACGAACCCATTGGGGCACATGTATGTCTGTACAACAAAGAAAAGAACTACCTCGCTAAGTAAGCTCGGCTAGCTCCAAAGAAACGCCACCAACAAACCTAGCCGCTCAACCGGCTACAACCTGCACCTGAGGCATTCAAGAAAGAATACCACAGCAATCCTCGAAGATACAATAAAAAGAAGAGCAGCATGTTTATACAATATCATGAAGGGGCTTACCGACCCCGTAGCAATGTTTCATATAAGTAAAATGAGTGAACAAAAATAAGTGGAAAACAAGTATTCTATATGGTCAGTCCAAAGTGCCAAACGCACCAAGTGCGTACAAGTTTCATCAAGTCCTGCTCAACCCGCAGGAGCAAAAGGCAAAACACATGCCCGTTCCATCATCCTTAGTACAAGAAACAACGCTACGAGTGAAACATAAGCAGCGGTTACATGCGATTAAGCAATGGTCTTTTGGTGGCAGCCCTAAAGTGGAACGCACCAATAAAAACCAGCCCAAATCGGGGCCAAAATGGTGCTCTACACAACAAATCCAAACCCGGTGGCCACAAAGGCTTAACCCACACAACGCCTTACCAAAGCTGCACACACACGCTTCTACCATGGTTCACATTCGCATCGCAAAACTCACCATAAACCCATAACCCAAGTGCACACATTCCCTTCCTTCATCCTCACACATGACTACAAATTGCCAACGTAGAGTTTGATGCACGTCATCACATGAAAGAGTTTGATTAAGCTAATTACATCATTCACATGTTTGGAACAAGAATCACATGCTTTTGATCAAGGAAGAATCACATAAATATGAAAGGCTACATGAACATGAATCCAATTAGCTACATGAATCACATGAACAAGAGAACTGCATGAATTACCCTAGCATAGACTTGATAACTAAACAAAACTAAGTATGGAAGATCAAAGTCATTTAGCATAGGGAAATTTAAGAGCATAATAATTCTAGTGAGGAAGAACCCAAAACAAGAAGAACAAGCTAGGAAACTTGAAAGAGAAACTAGCTATTTTGCACAATAAAAAACAAGAAAGAAGATTGGCAAGGGTGAAGAACTCCGCTTGCCTGAACCGAGACGATGCCGCGACGGCTGCTCCTCTCTTTCCTTGCCTTGCTTGAGCCCTTGGTCTCTTGAGTTCCTTTTGGAATGAGGAAGAAGATGAAGAGAAGGTGAAGTGAGGAGGAGAAACTCTGTTTCGGCCTTATTTTCTCCAGAACAGAGCTGGACCGTTAGATGCAGAATCAAGGAAATGAACGACACAAAAAAACTGGAAAAAGTCGATTTTCGGGCCGGTCACGCCCTGTGTCACTCCTGTGACGCAGGGCGTGTACCTTAAGCGACGCAGAAAGTCGGCAATTTCAAGTTGATCCACACGGTACATGGCCGGGTACACGCCCGTGACCTAGGGCGTGTAGCCCGTGTCTTGACACCTCGTCGACCAAAAGTGTCGACACTCGACACAGCTTGACACGCCCTGTGACACGCCCGTGTCACAGGCCGTGTCCCCTCTCTTGACACCCGACACTCGATACTCAACACTCGACACTCGACACTCGACACTCGACACTGCGGGATACGACCCATGACACGCCCGTGTCACGGGGCGTGTACCCCATTTGTCGAGCTCAACTCGACACAAGAAAATCGTCGAGTCAAGGAGGTCACGCCCAGGTCACGCCCAAGTCACGCCCTGGGTCATGCCCCGACACGCCCGTGTCGGGGGGCGTGTCACGCACAAAAAAATGACTATTTTTCCCTGTTTTGAAAAATGTTTTTGTGTCGTCCTAGACCATTTTTGCCTTAAGAACTTTTTACCCTTTTTGTTTCCTGTACCAGCAACTCAGTTTGAGCGACATTACCCGGGCGCGAAAAAGTGCAAGCATTCCCTAAGAGGCCTCACCGAGTCCCCATCTGGACTCCGGTTTGCTGGGGAATCGTGCAACTCGGCTACCAAAACAGCCCCTCGCAAGCCCGCGAAAAAAACCATGCTCGAACAACGGTCAAAGCCAACGTAACGCCCATCAAGCGTAAGCAATCAAAAATCCGGGGTGTTACACTGCCCGCCCCCCGGGGGGCTTCGCCCACCCCCCCCCCCCCCCCCCCCCCCCACGGGCTTCGCCCTCCCCCCGGCGCGCTTCGCCCGCCCCTCGATGGGCTAAACCCGTCCACTCCGGCGGGCTTCGCCCGCCTCCAAAAAAATTTAAATAATTATATAATTTAATAAATAATTATTATTTTTATATGGAATTATAATTTAATATATCATTATACAATAACTTATTATTTTTTATAAAAAAATGAAAAAAATCCTAAATCACCTCCCTCATTTATTTTTTTATTTGTATATGTTTACGAAAACAATGAATTTTATCCTCTCATTTTTCATGACATATAATCTTTTAATAATTCTCTTCAAATAAAAGCCCAAAATGTGTTTAAGAGTGATGAATTTTACCCTCTCACTTCATGACATATGATCTCTTAAATATTTTGGGTTCATAGGTTTAGGGAATGATGAATTTTATTCTCTCATTCCCATGACATATGATCTTTTAATTTTTATTTTAAAACTATGCCAAATGATAGGTTGGTAAATAGCAAAAGAAAAAATGTAGATTATAAATTAAAATATTTTGAAAGTAAATCATAGTAGACTAACTTTCCCAATGAAACTAAATGCTAGAAGTAGACATGATTAAAATCTAAGGATGTTCACAAAAGTACTATAAAATGAAACAACTACAAATAAATAAGATGTAATGCTAAATAAGTTCTCTAATCAAATCAAAAGCATAAATTATTTATTAAAATTAAATCAACTAAAAATTAAATGTAGCATTCTATGATGAATAAAAGATTAATAAATTAAAAATTATAAAAATTGCTATAAATATACTAAAAATATATATTTTTGGCAATTACAAAAGGAAAACTAGTGGTTATTATATATTTTGATTTTTCTAAGTTTTTTTTCAGTTTTTTGAGATCTTAAATATGATTTTTTTGTTTTTTTAATATAATATATAATAATAATAAATAAAATAAACTTAGCTATACTCCAATATTTTTGTTACTCTTTGGACTTCTCAAGGTATATCCCGTGAAGGGATCTCATTGGTACTACGAGAAATGATGGGATAACACCCCAACTCTCCTTTTCCAAGAAATTTAATTTTCTCTTTTCTATTTTTTTGGAATTTTTAGAAGTTTTCAAAATATTTTTGTGGCTTTTAGAATTTTCAAATATATTTTGTGATTTTTTTTATTCTAAAAAAGAAAATAAAAGAAAATCTTTGAAGGCTTTGGGTTTTCTTAATTTTTTTTATAAATTTGTAATGTTTTAAAAGTTTTTTTTAATTCTCTAAATTTGCTAAGGGAAAGAACTACGGAAAGAACTATGCCCCATACGTAAAATTAAACATTATTTAAAGCTAAGTATGAAAAAAATAAGGAAATGAAAACAAAAAAAAAAACTCTAAGCATAAAAGAAAATGAAAGTGCAATATAAAAGACAACGAAGAAAAGAGGGGGAAAGAAGGTATCTTTGATTTAAAGTTGGTGGAGTCGTAAGAAAATCAGCAAAAAATGTTAAAACAAGAAATAAAATAAGAAAAAACAAACTAAAGATTAAATAACTATGAGGTACCTCCCACAAGCGCTTTGTTTACTGTCACGTAGCTTGACTAATTTAGCGGTGAGATTATAAAATAGGGAGGTTGAAAAATTAAAGTTTGGCATCTAAATTATTGCTACAAAATAAAGTTTCAAGCGGTGTTTGTTTACCTTAAAAGAGCCTTTTTGGGTGAGAAATAAATGCGGTTCCGTATGACCAAACCTCTTTATCGACAGAGGGGCCGAACTGTCAGGATTTTAATTTACCCGGAAAAAGCCTAAGACTCGAGTTATAAATAAGGATAGAATCGTCTGGTGAAAATGTTTAGGGAAATTTTACTTTTTAATCATGAGAAAACTTAGACTGCTTCTTATAAAGTTTATTATTTTCATAGGTGTTTGCACGTCATTCATCTACTTCATTTAATTGAAATTTTCGCATCTTGGAGAATAAGTTTAAATCAAGATTTAAAAACTATAATGCCCAATAATCATGATGCTTTAGTTCTTCCAACAATTGACAGGTCTTGCCATATGCTAATCGATATAACATACAACCAATTATGGTCTTGCATGTCGTACGACAAGCTCATAACGTGGCATCAAGTTTAAGATACTAATCCTTCCTATTAATGGATATAGTTTTTTTTTTTTAAAATATGTTTCATTTTTTGGTTCACTACCTCTGTTTGGACGTTAGTTTTTGGGTGATAAGTGATGTACAATTTGTGTATAGCGCTATATTTTAATAATTTTTTAGCAAATTGGTTGTGTAACGCCCCAAATTTCTTAAGGAGGGAGATGCTTCTCTAGGGGTTATTGCTTGGCAATAGCTAGTTACCACGCTACGGTAGCTCCAGGTTTAGCACCGACTACGTCGAGGGCATTGAGTTCTTGAGAAAGATGTTACCGCGTGACAGAAAGATGTTACCACACGGCGGTAGCTGAGAATTAGTCTGGCAGAGTTCTCAGGAAGCTATCGCCCGACGATAGTGTTACTGCTGGCGATAGCGGGGACAAATTAATTGATGGAGGTCTCGGGATTCTACCGCACGATGGTAGTAGTTAACACGCATCGATAGAGGTTGGTGTCATGTAGTAACTGACATCGGCTACCACATGATGTTAGCATCCTATCGCATGGCGATAGTGAATCTGTAACGGCATGGCCACATATCAGCCTGTGATTAGAAGGTTTGCGGTTGCACTCAAAAATGAGGCATTGAATTTAGGTACCACACGGCGGTAGTTTTATATAAAAGCCTTGTTCGGTAATTTTCACTTCATTTCTTTTGGAGTGATGACTTGGTCAGGGTTTCTTGGAGGAGCAACAGCACCAAAAGAGAGTTCTCACCACCGTTGGACTTCCGAAGCTCCGATTCACAAGACGAGTCTGGATCTGTGGAGGCAAGATCGTTGCGGTCACGTTCATCCATCTAGATCTTTGGCATGACACCGAAAAGAGAGGAAAAGGTAGCGATTCTCAACTTGGACATGTGATGTTCTCTTCCTTTTGCATAGGAAACTCTCTCCCGTAAGTGTGCAGTGAGCATGAGGTCTTCCTTCAGGTAGATACGGTGTATCCCCGTAGTTTTGCATTTAGAGTTCAGAATCGAAGTACGAACATAGGAATGTTGTGTGAAGCCCAACTGGACAGATTGGTCTGGATTGGTGATATTTTTCATTATGCTTGTTAATATTCGGAGAAGACTCTATGATGTTTGTTTTTTGGTTTTCTACGCAGTAGATTGCAACAAGGAACCTTGGGGACTAACTCCAAGGGGCACCCGAAAAACCGGGTAGAAACGCATTTCTGCCAAGTAGCACGCGGCGATAGCTCCTTGAGAGCTTCATTTGAGGCATGTGTCGTGGAGACCTAGGGCTAGTGCTTGAGGCCTATGTCGTGGAGACTTAGGTCCTGTGATGTGGGGCTGAGAGCTTTGAGAGCCCAGCTTGGTGGTCTGAGAGCCATCCGTATATCATAACAAAGTTATTTAATGTTTGGAGAAATGGGAAGGGGAGGCTGACCTGCATCGTGGTTGTTTTCCCTGACAATGTGAGAAACGGGAAAGTGCCATACCTGCACAGTAGCTATGTCGTGCGTCCGTGGGTAGTGTTAACTGTCACTGACATAGTTACGAGTCTTAGGCCTTGTGTAGGCCGTAAAGACTACCAAAATACTCATGTTTGTTGCCATCTTGTGAATGGTGGTGAGTCCCTAGTTTTTGTCCGGACACCGAGAATGTGCCCTAGAGTACGGGGTGTGTGGCCATTCATGCGTACGCCTGTGGTGAATTGTTCTTAGATTGCACTTTCATTGCTATGATTGGTTTTGCTAATATATTGCATAGAAGGAGCACTGCCGCCCCGAGTATGGGGTGGCGTCGTTATAATTTGGTTAGCTTTAGCTGACCATTGCCTTGTTTTACCACCATTCGGTGGATTGTTCTTATGCAGGAACAGGTGAGCCAAGTGGCAAGTAGAGGGCTAAAGCCCTTGATGTTGTGCTAGCCCTTGAAGGCCAAAGCGAAGTGTTTTCTTTTACTATTTTCTTGTATGGCCAGGTTCGGTATGTAAAACACTTATTGTTTATGTAAACAATGTGAGGCCATAAGGCCAAGACTCCTGGTATATTTGTTCTTTCTTTCTTGCTTTTAGCTATAATGGACATTCAAGTTTTGTGATGGGTTATTCCAACTATTTTAAAGGTTTCCGCTAGAATGCTCTATGTTAGGATTCGATATTGTATCCTAGTAATTTGGTATTAATATGTAACTCGACTGTCTGTCCATAAAATATGGCGTGGGGCCCCGACTGGACCTTTTGCTATATCCCATGTGACAGATGTGGGTGTTACAGGTTGTTATAGAAGTGTGCACCTCTATCACTTACTATTGTGCGTGGCGTGCCAAAATGAGTGAATAATATTTTTAGAAAACTAACGACGATTCTTGTGTCATTTGTGGGGTGAGCTTGCGCTTCCTCCCACCTAGACAAGTAGTCAACTGCTTTGATAATATAACAATTATTATAAGAGGGAGGTAGAAGGCCTAAAAAACCAATTCCCCATAAATCAAAAAGTTTGCATTCTAAAAATAAATTTTGGAGATTTCATCCCAGTGGGAGATGGTACCTAACAGCTGGCATCCATCATAAGTTCATGGATTAGGACGATCGTTGCTGCAAGCTTGAAGATGAAATTCTACCACGACGTTTTTTCGTCAACACCGCCGCCATTAAATAAAATATATAATTATAAATTAAATAATTATATATTTTATTTTCTATCAATTTTTATTTTAGCAATTTTTATTTTAAGTTTTTATTTCATTTCATGTATGATGGGTTTCTATAACCATCAAGAATGTCTAATTTCATGCATTTAATTTTTTTATTGTATTTATTTCATGATGGATGCATATAACCATCATAGTATCATTTTGAATTTTGAATGGAGGAGATGGAGTGGTGTAAGCTATATTTAGCCATGGTTATGAAGGATTTGATAGAGAATGAATGATAAGAATTTGAATCCTTAAATCTTCCATGAGATCTTTTTCCCCCTCCATCTCAAAAATTTGGTCAAGGCCTTTCTTCCCCTCTTCTAGCCGCCAACCTCTCTTCCCATTCCTCTCTTTCTCGGCCTCTCCTCCACCACCCTCTAGCCTCCTCCTTTTCAAAACCCGGACACCCTCCTCCTTATCAAAAACCTACCACCCACAACCACTCAAATAATCGTCCAGCCTCTCTCCAAGAGAAAACCGACCACCCCTTTTCCTTTGGTCGACCGACCAAGGTGTTTTCAACAAGGCTTCGTGGACTCCATATCGGCATGAAGCAAGGAAGGCGGAGGAGTTTCCTCTCCATCCAGCATGACTCCGATGGATCCTTTGAAGAGTGATCCGGATTAGTGAATCGGAATCATCCATTTTGATTGGGTAACAAAACTTTCTACTTGTGTGTGATTTTCTCCCAAGATTTTTCATTGTGGTGCATTTATTTTGGCGTGATCTTTGAAACATTGGATTGATCGTGGTTTTCTTTGATTGCTTTGTTGTTCATCTTAATTTTCATTTAAGTTCGAGGGGTTTGACAAACCTCATTTTCTTTTTGTTGGGAGAGATCTATCGTTTTTGAATCACAAATTTTGTTACATCTCTTTTGATACAACCATCGCTCGATTGGACCGCGTGGGTCCTTTTAGACATAATGAATATTGGCCTATAGCCTTTAATTTGATCCTAATCGGCTTGGCTACCCGTACGTTAGCATCTAATTGATATAATTGCATAGCGTGTGCGCTGCGACGAAGTTTGTGCGAGTGTAGAATTTGATCGTTGAGAGGCAATTGTGTTTAGTCCGTTGAATTTATGGTGTCAATGTGTGAGCCTGCATCAAGATTGTTTGGCCCAGTTGGGGATGATGAAACTTTGAACATGACTGTGATATTGGATCTACATAGGAGCGACATTAGGAGGCAGAATTGAATTGCGACAGTTGGGTTTCTCCAAGGGAGTGAACAACGAACATAGCCATGACAATCAAAGTACATTGGCTTGTTAACTTAAATCTATGAGATAGATGGAAAATCAATGAGACATAACTTGAACATTAGCATGAGAGTAAGCATGGGCATGTCTAGGCATATCGACTTGAAAGGCACCATATCTGCGGGATAGCTCCAACATCGACGTAACATGATTACACGTTGTCAATTACAGGTGTGACCGAGGGATTGACTTCAAAATCTTCAGAATTTTGGCTCAGGAGTGCAACAACTTCTTTGAAATTAGAATTAAATTGACACCGCCTCAATTACGGGCATGACTGAGAGCGTGTACTAACAATTTTAACCAATTTGCCATAGAATCGGCAAAAAACCTTATAAATTAAATAAAAGCTTAAATTAGTAAAGATGTATAAAAATAAAGGATTTAGAAAGAAAAATAGACAAAATACTAATTACAATTTTAATTAAAACTATACTAAATATATATATAATTATATATATATATATATATACGAGTGCCCGACACGGGGCTCCGCCCCTATGGCTACGCGCCACAGTACCTGGCCGGCGACGGCGGGCTCCGCCCACCCCCGGCGGGTCGCCCCGCGATAGTACCCTAATCCATTGATGGAGGGCGTCGCAAGCCCCCTGGCTGCGCAGCGCCTGCTCAAGAATTTTGGGGGCTCCGCCCTTATAGCTATGCACCACAGTAGCTGACCGGTGACGGCGGGCTTCGCCCGCCCACAACTGGATTCACCCGCCCACAACTGGCTTTGCCCTAATATTATCTTTATCATGAACAAAAGAGGAGATTCAATTAAGGGAATGAGTAAGCCCTTGATTATTCAGTTCATTATTGCCTATCATGGTGAAAGTAAATACTAAGCATGATAAAGACACTATTTATAGGGCTAGCCAATTTGTTGATTTAAGCACTCATGCACAATGAGCATGTGCCTAACCAAGGTTGGTTTAAAGTTCACCAAAATCAACAACGGTACGACTTAGGTAATGCCCCATATAGATTGTCAATTTGTCATTCATCCAGCAAATTTCACAAACCAGCTACAATATGAATTTCAAAAATCCTCATTCAAAAAATAACCACAACCTGCAATTCTAGTAAGAATTTACATTTTGGTCACTAATGAGGTTGCAATGATCGGATGCACCCAAAAATGATATTGCAACAAAAAATGAAATTGCAAAAATCGGATGCACCAAAAAAATAAAATTGCAAGTAAACATGAAGGAGCTGTTAAGGAGAACTAATAAATTCCAAAAAGGAAGTAATAAATTCCAAGCAGAAAGTCTCTAACAACCAAAGAGCATCTTACAGTGGAGACTTTAGAAAAAACAATAATGAGTACCATCCAATGACTAAATTGAAATTGTAAGCAGATACCAATTCAACATTTACTCAACTTTTAAACTCATTAAAGAAGCTGCAGTATAACCCCAAAGTTATAAATACGATAACATCGAACAACATGAATACAACTGCAAAGTCAATAAGTACCATTGAAAGACTAACCTAAAATTCTAAAATCATAGCATTACAAAATTATATTGAAACCATACCGCTGTTAGTTGCTCCTAGTGTCCATGGGAGACCCTGTTTTCATGGAGAAAGGGAGAAATCAGCAAATTACTCGATGTAACGTACCAAATGAAAGAAAGTTTGATGCATACTGTACATGTTTTTTGTCAAGCATTACCTCCTTATCATATCGTAAACAAATTCCCACTCTTCTTTGGCGCTCAAGCCCCTTGGCACTGCCGGTATAGGTAGCCTAAAACCTTCAACTTTAGTACGCGGAAGATCAGACCACCTGGTTGGACTCGTGGGAAAAAGTTCATCGTAGTAATCAAAATCAGCGTCGCTGGCTGCACTGGTATTGCAGCTTTTATCCGCCGAGTCCGGCAAACCTGAGGAACAACTGATACAATTTAATTAAGTGATAGTAGTTATCTTCTCACACTATTTTAGACTATTCAAAGTTCACCGATTTAGATCCGTACACTTTAAGGCACATACCTTGGTTAGGCACTTTCCGGGCTGGCATTGACGACGTTAGCGCAGTGTGATTTTGGTCCGCCATCTGCATGGATTTGATACAAAATTATGTGAGTACTATTTGTGAACAAAGTTGACTATAACTGTTAGTGTACACACCGCAGAAGCGTTCTTTACAATCTCGGTAAATGTTGATGAATAAGTAACAAAATTAAGAATGGAGCAGGGCATAACAATCTATTCAGCAAAAAATGACAGTGAGCATATATCTCAAAGTCAAAATCATATACGGTCACATAACAGATAAAGGATCAGGTAAACTTTGTCGTCACAGAAATTAATAAATTTTAATTATGGGGAAACAATAGATGTAAATGTTGATGAATAAATAACAAAATTAAGAATGGATTGTTTACATTGGGTGAACGGGGGCCTATCTGTGTATGAGAACGTAGAATGAATCCTCCCCGCGTAAGGTTTAGAATATTGTCAATCTCCCCGTAATACGATCAAATATCTTGCAAACTTGTTAATCTCCTCGCAATAAGATCAAAGATCTCCTTGTAGACGATGTTCTTTGTGTACACGCCTGCATGGCCGTCGACTGCAGAGTTTTTGACCAAAATCTTTGTTGTATTTTCTGAAACCCCACGTGACAATGCAACGTACAGTTGGCCATGACTGAACACATGGTTTGGCAGGAATATTCTGACATTACCAATTGTCTGACCCTGAGATTTGTTAATTGTAAGTGCGAAACTTAAACGCACTGGAAATTGCTTCCATGTCAATTCGAATGGCATTTTAGCGTCCTCCTCACTCTTGAGGGGCATGTGTGGAAGAAACACTCTGAGGCCTTTGAACCTACCTCCTAGGATATCCGCTTCGATGACATTTCTCCCAAAAGTTCTACATATAAGCCTCGTGCCGTTGCACAATCCGATTTTTGGGTCGACATTTCAGAGAAGCATAATAGGTGCGCCCCTTTTCAAGGTCAACTTATGTGGAGGTAGATTCCCCGGATTAATAGAGTTCAAAAATTCAGGTTGGTATAAGTTTCCAAAATCGTCACTGACTGAGTCGAAAGAATAGTAAGTGGTCTCCTCCCCAGGAAAAAGATGTAGGCACGTTGTATTTAGCTTGTTGACATCCTCGTTAAGAGGATTAATGACAGCCCTTGTCTCCATGTAAGTGGAGTCATCACAGTCGAAGTGATATTCATTCAAATTTGGGAAAACAAAATTTATTAAATCAAGAATAGAGTTCTCTCCGTCCCACGGCATAGTCATATTGTCCGGAATACGAATCAGGTCGTCGTTAAGGCAAGGTTCCTGTCCATCCCCAACCATAAGTAAGTATTCAGAGAACTGAACATCACTTCGGGCTCTCATGTTGTATGTTAACCGCAGCAAATGGACATCGGACCACAGAAAGGATTCAATGATGCTAGCACGAATAATCTGTAGTTTCGTATCGTTGACCACAACAGGCAAAACCTGCCGAAAGTCTCCTCCCAATATAACCACTTTCCCACCGAACGGTTTCTCGTTACCAAGCACATCTCAAAAAGTACGATCAACTGCCTCAAAAGCTTTTCGATGGGCCATAGGAGCTTCATCCCAAATGATTGCAGATGCTCGTTTAACTAATTCACACATTTCAGATTTTTTGCTAATATCGCAAAATTGTTTTTTATCGAGGTTGATCGGAATTTTCAGTTTAGAATGAGCAGTGCCCCCTCCCGGAAGCAAGTTTGCTGCAATGCTCGAGGTTGCAGTTGCTAGAACAATGTTCCCCTCATGTAGAAAGGTCGACAATAATGCTCGATATAGAAACGTTTTACCTGTTCCCCCGGGTCCATCTACAAAAAATATCGCACTCTTCTTCTGTCTCATGCAATCGCTAATAAAATGGAAAGCAGCAAGTTGTCCATCATTAAGATGGTCGACGGTTGCTAAATCGGCTATTGACACTGGGATAGAGAGTTCGTCTTCAATAAGGCTCGAAATGTTAGCAAACGCCAGCATGTCCCCGCATGCGCGGGGCAAATCAAAGGATAGAGTGCTCTTATTATACTGATGCAACATGGTATTCAAATCGTGAAGTAATTTGTTAGTTAAAAAAGTAGTATTTGTAGTGCTTGTACTCGTATAATCTTCTATCATAGCAGAGAAATTATCATCCCATAACGTCCGAACGTCAACTGGTTCACAGTACAGTAAAATAGTTGCAAATAGTCTTCGTAGATCGGATGGCATTTTGAAGCCTCGTGACTCTTCCAAGCAATTAGAAATGCTACTGTCCTCCTCGAGAAGTCCCAAATGCACAGCTGCTGCCTTGAATGTTGTACATTCACGGCCATTAACCGATCTTAGGTGCGCGAAGGATTTAGGTCCAGGAATGTGATTCAACAGAAGACGAAGATAGAATCTTTCACCCTCAGCGGGCGATACGGCGTATAACCGGCCAACAACCTTTCGTGCTTTGGCCCTTCTCACCCACTTCCGAGTTGCGATTAACCATCTGTAGTGTTTTGCAAACTCAATATACAAATACGCAGTTCCTTCTAGACCGTCATTGTATATATTGAAAAATTCAGTTAACATAGTTTTTGAATTTCTATCATCAGCCAACACTTCTGAAATGGTTTGGTTAGTACGATACTGAACTTTATGTTGATTAGGCAAGTGGATCTGCAGACGCACCATAGATGGGTAGGTTTGATACATTTGGAACTTAAATAATTTCCACAGAGCTTCTGCTTCACAAATCCAACGACCGTCCACATACTTGCTGACTTCGTCATAGCTGGGACCTGGTCGCACCTCGAACGACACTAAATCTGGGCCCTTGTAGACATATTTATATAGATATTTGATGATCTTTATGCTACTACATATTTCAACGTTGATATGATAGTCATATCTGAGTAATAGCCAAGGGTTATACGGAACAACCCATCTATTATTGACTATCAAATCCACATTCCTGCCCCAGGCAATGCGTCTGTTATCATTCCAATGACGATATAATGGGTATGAATCCATGCCATGAGTAGTGTGCTCTGCATATTGTTTCGGAAAGCACTTCTTGCAACTATTATTTCGCATGCACTGTGCATTTGGCACGTAATGACCACATGGACCATGTATCATGTGTTTTATTACTGCATTATATAGATCCGGCTCTTCAGTCTGAACTGGTATTTCTGCCCTGACGAAAGAGTCGTAATCATCGGGACTATTTAACTTATCATTGTCTTGAAAAATAATGAGCATGTGTGCATGCGGTAGTCCTCTCTTCTAAAATTCGACCACATGGACGTGTGCGATAACCATACCAAAAATACCTTTATGAAAAATGTCATCTTTCAAACATTCAAATTTAGCATTGAAAATCCTGGATACTAAATCTGGACGGTCCTGATGTGTTTGTCCAGGGCACAACTCTTTTGTTATTTCCCTCCAAGAGGGATTGCAGGTCATCGTTAGGAAGACGTCTGGCCTGCCATAACTGCGCACGATAGCCATAGCGTCTTGGTACCGCTGGTACATATCACGCGTACTACCAACAAAAGAAGACGGCAGAATAGTTCTTCGTCCGATTGCAGCTGAAAATAGTTTACATCATGTATTAGAGGTATATTAAAGTAATGTTATCGCATGCGGAGGTGGCTATATATGTAACAATTGATTAAAAGACGTACATGTGTCATTTTCTCCGACATTTAAACTATCTTGTAGACCCTGGTAGAGCTCCGCACGAACATCACTCTGATGTGACCTAATCCACCTGAGTTTTTGTGTTTCAATTTTAATGTAGTTATCGACGACGTATTGATGTAGCAAACGTCCTGAGTGGAGAAGCATTGATGGTGTACTGCCGCAGATCTAATAAAAATTTTTATCATAAGCAAACAAAATTAAAAAGTTCAGTAAACGCATCAGATTGATGTTTGATGAGGTCACCTGCAGCAAATAAGCGTAGTAATCACAACAGCTTATTCGTTCTGTTCGAGCTATTCGCTCGTCGCCACACCACCCATAAGTTCCGTAAGGAAGTAACAATGGATACTGTAAAAGATCGTAATAGCCGGAATATTCCTTGATAGGCACCAAGTGACCATCAGTTGTCTCGACAATTATGTCTCTTTCATTTGCTTCCATGAAAGCTTCTCCACCAACTAATATTGCAGCGACTTGTGAGGCAGTTGGAAGCGAATATTGTCGCTCTACCGATGGGCTTCCTTAAACAGTAACCTGCACTGTTGTATGTTAGGGTGCCCTGCAAGTTGCCTGAAGATTTGGATGAATGGGTTAATTGTATTAAGTATGTTGGTGATCCTTTCAATCAGTCCTGCATCGAGAGCTGAATTTTCACTCAACCGGTTATTTAATTCGTGTTCAGTATCGTAAATGAACATTTGTAGGTAACGTGGTCGACTTCCAGGTGCAGGTAGAAGAGAACCAATTCGGTGATACATTGTACCGTGTGCCCTGAAACTATATACTCCGTGATTAGCAGCTGGTATACGTTCGTTAAGCGTGACCCCCAACGATGTGAAGGAGAAGACATGGTTGTAAGCACGTATATGTTGTCTAAAAGTGCGCGCCGCTGTGCTTTGCTCAGTTAAGAGATTAAGCAATTCTATGGATTCTGGAATGTGGTTAACATCTACCCTACCTCCAGAACAGCACAAAGCAGAAGTCTCCTTGTAGAATAGCTTTGCATGGCAGTATGGACATGCAGATGGGCGCAAGAGATGAAGCACTGGAACTCGAGTTGTGGGATAACAATTTTTGCACATGGGCTGTGTCTTGATGGGTTGGTAGGGGGAAGACGAACTTCGGTAGACGTTCCTTCGTCAAATTGATTTTGTGGAAACGGCAAGGTAGGTGGAAAATCATTGTTTGTTCTGTAGGAGATGTTTGGAATCATGACAGTAGAGACACTGACTAATCGTCTTTCTCGAATACGATCACTCCTTCTCTGATGTTGCAGTTGTAGTTGTGTCTGCCTGAGAATATGACGATTGTAGTTTCTTCGCAATGAACCTAATAAAAATAAAAAATATTATGGATCTGTCTGATAAACAGAATTTCGTAGAAGTTAACTTATTGTAATTTGCAGTACCTGGGGGGATTGTCACGTGGCTATTGCGCATTTGTCGAGCATTCATCCTCGTTGAGGGTTGTCCCTCGCCTAAATGTGTGCCAGACCGCATTGTGGCAGTTGTCATGACTGGATTGTGAGCAAGAGAGCGTTGTTGGGCAGCTGTAATGTGAATAGTAGAAGCTGGATGTACATAGAATACTGATTGAAAGATAAAAGTATTCAAGATGTACCGATGTCAAGGATAGCCCAAAGGCGTAGTGTAGTACCTGCTTCATGTCGTAAATCATGCACCGGTCGAGGCAATATTTCTTCGACCAAGTTAGGTTGTGGTAACGTTAGTGAACCTGGATAATCACTGGTCGCTACGCGGGTGGTGTTTGGATTCATGACAGTAGGTACACTGCGTAATCGTCTTTCTGTAATACACACACGCCTTCTTTGACCTTGTAATTGTAGTGGTGTCTGCCGAATATTACGACGAATGTAGTTTCTTCGTAATGAACCTAATAAAAATTGAAAAAGTGCAGATCAGTCTGATAAATGGACTATGGTTGAAATGTGAAGCCTATTAGAGTGAATTGAACCTGTTGTAAACCGTAGTACCTGCGGGGGTTGTCATGTCGGTATTATCTAGTTGTTGAGCTGCAGTAGCATGCTCCGCGTCTACATGTGTGTCGGATCGCGCTGCGGCAGGTATAATGTGCGTCGGATCGCGCTGTGGCACGTCGGTATGAATAATAGAAGCAGTGTGTTCCGTTTCTTCTGCGTGCAGTTTCAATAAATCTTTTTTATAGAAGTCTCGAAGGTGTAATGGTGAGAAGTGTAGCTTAGTACCTGTTTCCTGTGGGTAATTATCTACCATTTGGTGTAACACATATACTGGTTGTCGTCCGCCACCTAACGGATAATGTTGTTGGCCAGATTGTGTTTCTGGTGGTAGTTGTCTTGGCCCCCGTGGTCGTCTTCCCCTAGGGAGATATGTGATAGGTGGGATGTTTGTTGTTGTATTCAAGATAGTATTTGTCGCGGTACCATGTGGAGGTGGTATATTCAAACTCCTTTCAACCATATTTAGCTGGGCTCGAAGGGCATCCTCCCGCAGATGACGAAGTTCACGTCTCCGCATGTTACGTGCTTCTCGTTGTTCAGCAGTTGACATCCTAAAAGACTAAAAAAAATCAATGAGAACATTTATTGTGTTCTCCTTGTAATATACCAACATTTCTCATGAGTAGGCTATCGTATAGCGTTTAAATACTCCCCATGGCTACGGGCCACAGTACCCGGCCGGAGACTGCGGGCTTCGCCCGCACCCGGCTGGATTTGCAGGCCCAGGACGGGTCTTTGCATTATTTGCGAGCCCACGACGGGTCGTTCCGCCCCTACGATCGCGGAGAGCATCACATTTTATCATGCATTATTTGTTATCATCCATAATAACACAACATAAACCTTTTATGGTGAACCTTAGTTAGTAGTTTGTAATGTAAATATAAAGTTACTGGGTAACAACACACGCCTTTTAGGATGCTGATGAAATGATGAAAGAAAACAAAATAAAATTCAACGGCTGCAATTAAATGTGTGATTTCTATTCGATTGTTGTGATCGAACGGCTATGATTAAAAGAGTTCCCGACACGGGGCTCTGCCCCTATGGCTACATGCCACATTACCCGCCTCGTGACGGCGGGCTTCGCCCGCACCCGGCGAACGGACGCCCACGATGGGTCACTGCGGTCTGCACGCACATCAATGCGAGCTGCGTCTGCATCAAACCCTTCATTTTTAGGGTTTATGGTTACACGCCACATTACTTTGATGTTATTCGACTGTAAATATCGATATTATCCAACAAAATAATGTAAGATTCGACATCGGGAGAAGGTTATCAACGATAAAAGCAATTGATTTAGTTTTAACAAAAATACTACTTCCTATAGTAGAGATAATGTTCCCTAATATTTGTTGCATGTAGCTGGATAATTTCAATCCAATATTTGCTACATGTGGCTTCAGGCCAAAATTTTAAGAATTTTGCAAACATTTCAAATGACAGAGTATGATTAAAGTACAAAGATACTCTTACCCCAAATTTTAATGAGAGCAAGTTCGAACCTAATTGAAGCCGTATCAATGATAAATGGTAGGTTTAAAAGAAATCCAGTCTTTAAACACCCCAACAATAAATTGTGAAAAATAAATTAGAGGATTTTTAAAATCTAAAAGATAAATACAGTAAATAATAGTGTAACAAATTCTAAATCACTTATAGTGGAAGGACATGAATGAAATACGGAGTGGGGAGGAGAAGAGAAAATACAGTGGGGTATGTCTACACCTGCACTTTTTTTCGGGACCTGGTATAGATTGGTGTGTATCAGTGAAGAAAATCAGTGTGTAAAAAATGATCCAGGAAGAAGAGCAGTTAATTTGTAAAAATACAGAGTGGGATTGCTAATGAATATCACAAAACAGTAAGTGAAAGTTAATGAATATACATCTGCTTCGAGGAAGCCAAATTTCTGCACCCAAAGTGGAAGTGAAAGTTTGCATTAGACCCCTAAGTGGAACAAAATGCAAGAAAGCTCTGCAAAATGAGGATGATGTAGATTACCTGTGTCGGAGGGATCCGCGAAAATCTCTGCACCACCAACAATTCGAAGTCGAGACGCTCCTATTTGGAAGAGGAAGTTCGCATTAAACCTCTAATTGAAACAGTGTGCAAGAAAGCTCTGCAAATTAGATTACCTATGTAGGAGTAGTTCTCGGTCGTCGTCTGCACGCCGAAGAATATCAAACCACAGACCTTCCGGAGTACTTGAAATCAGAGAGGAAGGGAACGTTTCCACTTCGAGCAGTGAAGGAAGGAGGAAGATCAGCGAAGGCATCCACTTCTGAAATTGCTCGAGGAGGGCGACCTTGGGATATCGATTTCCAGAGCCACCCGGCAAGCAGAGGAGGAAGGGGAGATTTAGAGAGGGAGAGCGACCTTGGGAGTTCCCGATCGATTTAGAGAGGGAGATCGACGTCACGGGCTATGGCGTGGAGGAGGCGTGATGGATAGCGGGTGGCAGTCGACGGTATGGGCTCTCGCAGCAGGGAGACGATGGAGAACTAGAAGGTTGCAAGGCCGGGGAAGCGGTATGTCGCCGTGGAGGAGCAAGTTCAGGGAATCTTTCAGTATCTGGACTCCGGTTTTTGAAGCGCTTTCCGCCAGCGGTCCGCAGCAGGGGAGGACGGAGAAAGTTGATTGAAATCCGGCTGTAAAGTGAAGTGTTTTGCAGGGTAAACAGTGGGTGGCAGTCGAGGCAAAAGTAAAGTATTTGGAATCCGGTATTTGGAGTCCGGTTTTTGGAACTATATGGCAATTCAAAATCCTGCAGTTTGGCCGGCTGTGATCTATTTTTTGGATTATATTGAATGGCTGGGATGTGTTTTATATGTTACATGGATTTCAATCATACGTCTTTATAAATGGTATATATATATATATATATATATATATATATATATTATATATATATTATTTATTTATCATCAAATACGCTAATAATTAAACTTTTGCTATTTCAGAGCAAAAATATGAAAAATATTTATAAAACTTCGGTATCATTTCATTAAATTAAAAGCAAGCTTGAAATAAAGTTTAGAGATTTAAGAGATACGTCCTAAATTATGATAATAATATAAAAAGAGGGAATTATTTAGCTAAAACTTCTCAAGATAACTAACTAGCAAACAACAATGAAATGACTAGCAAATAAAAATAAATTAAAATTAGAAAAACCCTAAATTCAAATAAACTTAAGAAAAAAATACAACCTACTAATTATGCTCGCTTAATATTTTTATTTAAATCTAGAGTCCTAATATTGGCTAGGGTGGTCACAAATTGGCATAAGAAGAAGTTTTAGATTGGTGGTGATGAATCTTATCCTCTCACCTCACTCATTTATTTTTTATTTATATAATTTTAGGAAAACAAGGAATTTTATCCTCTCATTTTTCATGACATATAATCTTTTAATAATTCTCTTCAAATAAAAGCCCAAAATGTGTTTAGGAGTGATGAATTTTATCCTCTCACTTCATGACATATGATCTCTTAAATATTATGGGTTCATAGGTTTAGGGAATGATGAATTTTATTCTCTCATTCCCATGACATATGATCTTTTAATTTAAATTTTAAAATAATTCCAAATGATAGGTTGGTAAATGGCAAAAGAAAAAAATGTAGATTATAAATTAAAATATTTTGAAAGTAAATCATAATAGACTAACTTTCCCAATGAAACTAAATGCTAGAAGTAGACATGATTAAAATCTAAGGATGTTCACAAAAGTACTATAAAATGAAACAAATGCAAATAAATAAGATGTAGTGATAAATAAGTTCTCTAATCAAATCAAAAGCAAAAAAATATTTATTACAATTAAATCAACCAAAAATTAAATCTAACAATCTATGATGAATAAAAGATTAATAAATTAAAAATAATAAAAATGGTTATAAATATACTAAAAATATATTTTTTTGACAATTACAAAAGGAAAACTTGTGGTTATTATATTTTTGGATTTTTCTAAGTTTTTTTTTCATTTTTTTTGAGATCTTAGATATGACTTTTTGTTTTTTTTAATATAATATATAATAATAAATAAAATAAACTTAAGCTATACTCCAATTTTTTGTTACTCTTTGGACTTCTCAAGGTATATCCCATGAAGGGCTCTCATTGGTACTATGAGAAATAATGGGATAACACCCCAACTCCCCTTTTCCAAGAAATTTAATTGTCACTTTTCTATATTTTTTGGAATTTTTAGAAGTTTTCAAAATATTTTTGTGTCTTTTAGAATTTTCAAAAATATTTTGTGATTTTTGTTTATTCTAAAAAAGAAAATAAAAGAAAATCTCTCAAGGTTTTGGGTTTTCTTAAATTTTTTTATAAATTTGTAATGTTTTAAAAGTTTTTTTTGAATTCTCTATATTACCTAATGGAAAGAACTACAAAAAGAACTACGCCCCCATACGTAAAATTAAACATTGTCACAAATATTTAAAGCTAAGTATGAAAAAAAATAAGGAAATGAAAAAAAAAGAAAGTAATAAGCATAAAAGAAAATGAAAGTGCAATATAAAAGAGAATGAAGAAAAGAGGGGGAAAGAAGGCATCTCTGATTTAAAGTTGGTGGAGTGGCAAGAAAATTAGGAAAAATGTTAAAATAAGAAATAAAAATAAACAAAAACAAAATAGAGATTAAATAACTATGAGGTATCCCCCACAAGCGCTTTGTTTACTGTCGCGTAGCTTGAGTAATGTAGTAGTGAGATTATAGATTAGGGAGATTGAAAAATTAAAGTTTGCCATCTGAATTATTGCTACAAAAATAAAGTTTCAAGCGGTGCCGGTTTACCTTAAAAGAGCTTTTTTGGGTGAGAAATAAGTGCGGTCCCGTATGACCAAACTTCTTTATCGACAAAGGGGTCGGACTATCGGGACTTTAATTTACCTGAAAATGCCTAAGACTTGAGTTATAAAAAAGGATAGGATCGTTTAGTGAAAGGGTTTTGGGAAATTTTACTTTTTAATCATGAGAAAACTTAGACTGCTCCTTATAAAGTTTATTATTTTCATAGGTGTTTGCACGTCATTCATCTACTTCATTTAATTGAAATTTTTGCAGCTTAGAGGATAAGTTTAAATCAAGATTTAAAAACTTTAATGCCCAATAAGCATGATGCTTTAGTTCTTCCAACAATTGACATGTCTTGCCATAAGCTAATCGATATAACATACAACCAATGATGGTCTTTCATGTCATACGACAAGCTCATAACGTGGCAACAAGTTTAAGAGACTAATCCTTTTTATTAATGGATATAGTTTTTTCTAAAATATTTTTCACTTTTTGGTTCACTACCTCTATGTGCATGCTAGTTTTTGGGTGATAAGTGATGGAGAGTTTGTGTATAATACTATATTTTAATAATTTTTAGCAAATTGGTTGTGTAACGCCCCAAATTTTGTAAGGCGGGATATGCTTCTCTGGGGGTTATCGCTCATCGATAGCTAGTTACCGTATGATAATAACTCCAGGGTTAGCGTTGATTACGTCGAGGGAATTGAGTTCTCGAGAAAGATGTTACCATGCGACGGAAAGTTGTTACTGCGCGGCGGTAGCTGGTAATTAGTCTGGCAGAGTTCTCGGGATGTTATTGCCCGACGATAGTGTTACCGCTGGCGATAGCGGGGAAAAATAATTGATGGATGTCTTGGGATTCTACCGCGCGACGGTAGTAGTTAACACGCTGTGATAGAGGTTGGTGTTGTGTCGTAACCGACATCGGCTACTGCACGATATTCGCATCCTATCGCGCGGTGATAGTGAATCCGTAATGGCATGGCCATGTGTCGGCCTGTGATTAGAAGGTTTGCGATTATGCTCGAAATTAGGCGTTGAATTTAGGTACCACGAGGTGGTAACTTTATATAAAAGCCTGGTTCGGTCATTTTTACTTCATTTCTTTTGGAGTGATGACTTGGTCAGGGTTTCTTGGACGAGGAGTAGTGCTAGAAGAGAGTTCTCACAACCGTTGGAGTTCCAAAGCTTCAATTCGCAAGATGAGTCGGGATCTGTGGAGGCAAGTTCGTTGCGATCGCGTTCATCCGTCTAGATCTTTGGCATGGCACCGAAGAGAGCGTAAATGGTAATGATTCTCAACTTGGACATGTTAAGTCCTCTTCTTTTTGCATAGGAAACTCTCTCCCACAACTGTGCGGTGAGCGTGAGGTCTTCCTTCGGGTAGATATGGTGTATCCCCGTAGTTTTGCATTTAGAGATCAGAATCAAAGTACAGAAATAGGAATGATGTGTGAAACCCATCCAGACGGGTTGGTCTGGATTGCTGATGTTTCTCATTATGCTTGTTAATGGTCGGAGAAGTCTCCGTGATGTTTGTTTTTCCGGTTTTTACGCAGTAGATTACAACAAGGAATCATGGGGATTAACTCCAAGGGGCACCCAAACAACTGGGTAGAAACACATTTTTTCCAGGTACCGCGTGATGGAAGTGATACTACCGACGGTAGCTCCTTGAGAGCTTTGTTTGAGGCCTGTATCGTGGAGACCTGAGGATAGTGTTTGAGGCCTATGTCGTAGAGACTTAGGGCCTGTGATGTGGGGCTGAGAGCTTTGAGAGCTCAGCTTGGTGGTCTGAGAGCCATCCGTATATCATAACGGGGTTATGTAATGTCTAGAGAAATGGGAAGGGGGACGCTGACCCGCATCGTGGTTGTTTGCCCCGATAATGTGAGAAATGACAAAGGGCATACCTACCCAGTAGCTACGTCAAGCATCCATGGCTAGTGTTACCTGTCGCTGACATCGTTACGGGTCTAAGCCCTTATGCCGGCCGTAAAGACTACCAAAATTCTCATGTTTGTTGTCGTCTTGTGAACGGTGGTGAGTCCCTAGTTTTTTTTCGGACACCGAGAATGTGCCCTGAGAGCACGGGTGTGTGGCCATTCGTGCCTACGTATGTGGTGAAGTGGTTTTATATTGCACTTTCATTGTTATGATTTGTTTTGCTAATATATTGCAGGGAAGGAGCACCACCGCCCCGAATATGGGGTGGGGTCATTTTAATTTGGTTAGCTTTAGCTGACCGTTGCCTTGTTTTACCACTGTTCGGTGGATTGTTCTTATGCAGGAACATGTGAGCCAAGTTGCACGTAGCGGGCTAAAGCCCTTGATGCTGTGCTAGCCCTTGAATGCCAAAGCGAAGCATTTTCTTTTACTATTGTCATGTATGGCCTGCCTGCGTGTCGAAGTATGTAAAACACTTATTATTAAGTAAACATTGTAAGGCCATAAGTCCAAGACTCCTTATGTATTTGTTCGTTCTTTCTTGCTTTGGGCTATAGTGGACATTCATGTTTTGTGATGGGTTCTTCCAACTGATTTAAAAGCTTCCGCTAGAATGCTCTGTGTTAGGATTTAATATTGTATCATAGTAATTTGGTATTAATATGTAACTTCATTGACTGTCTGTGGAATATGGCGTGGGGCCCCGGCCGGACCTTCTGCTCTATCCCATGTGACAGATGTGGTGTTACAGGTTATTATAGAAGTGTGTACCTCTATCACTTACTATTGTGCGTGGCCTGCAAAAACAAGTGAATAATATTTTTAGAAAATTAACAATGATTCTTGCGTCGTTTGTGGGGTGACCTTGCGATTCCTCCCACCTAGACAAGTAGTCAACCGCTTTGATAATGTAATAATTATTCTAAGAGGGAGGTAGAAGGCCTACAAAATCTATTCCCCATAAATCAAAAATTTTGCATTCTAAAAATAAATTTTGGGGATTTCGTCCCAGCAGTAGATCGTACCTAACCGCTGGCATCCATCACATGTACTCACAAAAATATGAGTGTCTGATAAATAAATTTATCGGGGTGCGTTGATTATTTTTACTTTGAGAATTCACTTTCATCTTATCACTATAATTTTTGGATTGATTTCAAAATAGAAAACAAATTGCAAATTGAAATAGGATTTAGATTATGGTTAAAAGGCTAGCACTAAATCTTGGCTCACCTCGAAATGAAAATAAATGAAATAAAATAAAGTTCGAAATCACTTTAACAAAACTGTTTGGACCATAGAGGCTCCCAAAATTTTAACACACCTCTTTCAAGGGTACACTCTACTAAGTTTGGGTTGAACGACCGAACTTTCGATCTATAGTTGAATCCCTAAAACTCACTTTATGTGGTGAACCACACTTTTTGATTTTACTCCAATTCGAGAGATTAACATCTTCTTCTTGCAAGGGTTGCATTCAACTCTCTTTACCTATGCGTGATCGATCCATATGCACAAACCTTTCAGCAAACTGGAGTACAAAAATGAAAATGATAGTCATATATCGATAATATGACCTCACTTAGAATTGATTAAGGGTAATTCCTAAGCATTCGTTAAAAGAGAAAAAATATAAATTATGAAGTGAAGTTCATTACATTCCTCGGATTATCTCGAACGAGTGCTAAATGGAAGTTAGCCACTCATCAGGTTGGTGGAAGTGATAGAAATAAGGAAATGCATGCTAAAAAGGAAATGAAGGGCAATATTATTGATAATAAAATGAAATTACAAGTACAAAAAGTAAATCTCAAAAAGTAAATTAGTAAGTGCTAGTAAACAAATTAATATTACAAGAAGGAATTAAAAACAAGAAAAGAACACTAGTTAACACACTCACTCATTCACTCTACAACAATATTAAAGTGCAAGTAAAAATAAGAACAAGTTTTTTTTCTTAATAAAGAAGACGTTACCAGTAGACTAGAAAAGGAAATTACTATTACAAAAAGTAAAGAGCACTCTTAGATGAGAAAACAACAAAAATAGTAATGAAAATGCCTGAAAGAAATAGTACCTAACAACCTAGAGGGGGGAGGGTGAATAGGTGTTCTTTTTCTTTTTAATTTCAAGGCAGAAATACTATACAGTAAATGCAATTCTACAGTTATCACAACACAGCATCCACAGAAACTAACATTCACAGAGTGCACACAAATTTTTATAGTGGTTCCCCAAGGTCTGGGTACATCCACTTTCCCCCTTCGCCTATCTAGTAGTGTACTAGATTCGGCCTAACTTCTCCACTTCTTCTTAGATCCTCAGATCTTACAACTCAGAATCCCAAACAGGTTCCTACAACTCAGAGTGTCCCCACTCCTACAACTCAGGCACAAGGCCTTACCACTCAGTCTTCACCAAGACCTACACTCAGGCTAAATAGCCCTACCTCAGCCTTCAATCAAGGCCTACACTCAGAGAATAGAATCTCCTACACTCAGGCACAAAAGCCCTACCTCAGCCTTTATAGTTTAGGCTTACAACTCAGATCCTTTATGATCCTACAAGAATTTAATATAACAAGGTAATTAACCACAACTCTGACTGAGAGAGATGAATTGACTAGCTTCTTGATGAGTTCTTGGAAGAACTAGGCAGAGATCAACCACCCTTGGCTTTCTTCAAAGCTTCTTGAATTAGAACACAGTAGGGTTGAATCTCCTGAAGATGATCTTCAATCAACTTCTGTCTTGAGATTCAGATCTCAATATGAATCTTACTTTTCAGCCCGGTTCAGCAGCTACTCTTCTTAGAAGGAGCTCTCTCTCTCTCCAACTTCTTAGATCTTCTGTTGAAGGTCTTCTTTGTGTTGTTAGATCTCTTTATTAATTGTTGTCAATCAGTTGATCTACTTTCTGTTGAAGGAGAAAGGTCTTTAAATAGTCTTCCTCCAAGATAACCGGCTGATCCGGTTTCTAACAACTTTCTGACGGCTCTGACAGTTGCAGTTGACCTGTTGAAATGGCAGCTGTCAAGTCATCCAGTCACTTCTTGAAATCTCTGTCACTGTCTGAAAGTGTCGAGACAGATAGTCTTTATGTGTCGATAGAAATAGACTAAGTGTCGACACAAGTAGACTGAGTGTCGACACTAGCCTTTATGGTATCGACACAACTCCTTGTGTTGTTGTAACAGCTTCTCGACACTGCTTCTTCAGAATGTGTCGACACTGATTCTGTGTATCGACACAAGCCTTCTGTTGAATGTGTCGACACTGATTCTGTGTGTCGACACAAGTACTTCTTCTTTAATACTTAGTTGAAATCTGCTGTGTGTCGACACAACTCCTTTGTGTTGACACATCTTCTTGTGTTGAAACTTGCTAAGTGTCGACACATCTCCTTTGTGTCGAGACATGCCATCATGTGTTGAAACTTTGCTGAGTGTCGACACATCTCCTTGGTGTCGACACATGCCTTCATGTGTTGAAACTTTGCTAAGTGTCAACAAATCTCCTTGGTGTCGACACATGTACTTTAACTTTGTTGAAGTTTGCTGAGTGTCGACACAGTCTCCTGGTGTAGACACTTTTGCTGTCGACAAAGTTTCTCTGGGTGTCGACACTGCCTCTAAGTGTCGACACTGATTCTATAGATAATTCTTCACTGTGTGTCGACACTGATTGTATGTGTCGACACTTTTCTTCTGGTGTCGACTTTGCCTTCCTGGTGTCGACACAATTACTCCAAGTGTCGACACAGCTTCTCTGGGTGTCGACACATGCCTTCACAAGTGTCGACACTTCACCTCTAGGTGTCGACACATGGACTTAGAAACTTTTATGCTTTTCCTGCAATTACTTAACCTGCACATATAAACTCAAAGCACATCAAATACACCTTGATGTATATCATTGAGTAGGGTGAGGCTTCTTCAAATCAGGTACATGTATTCCAATGTACCCAACAATCTCCCCCTATTTGGAGAAGTCATAACCCTTAGTCAATGATATACACCATACATAACAAATTCTCAATATGATGTAAAACAGTATTATATGATCGGGTAAGAACTAAACATGTATAAACAGAACATGTATAAACAATTATCTCAGAACAATAATGTAATAGATTAAACATATAACATTGTTCTTACAACTTCAAAAAGTTTTATTAATCAGAATTTTACATGGAGTTTAATGCAAAAGATTACAGGATTGTAAACTTAAGAAAAATTCTATCCTATGACTGCTCTGGCTCCTTGATAACAATGCCCTTTCCAGATTGAATCTTTGCTTGAACTGGAGCATCATTGTCATCAGCAGGCTTCTTTCCCTTAAGATCTTTCTTTTCCTGTTCTTCAGCCCTTATCTTCTGTCTCTCAAAATAGTGATAAGCCTTAGGGAAATACTTGCTAGGCTCCTGTGCATTAGGAGGTAGCTTCCCTAATTTAGCCTTCCTTCTGTATTGTACTATGGCCTCTTGCCTAGCGTCATGTTTCGTCCATTCCTGGTCAGAATACCATTTGCCTCTCTCTAGGAAATTATCCTTAGCAGCCTTCCAAGCAGTCAATATGATATTCCTAGAGGTTGGGCTCCATTGCTCAAATCTGGCCTTAATTCAGCTTGCTCTCTGAACCTTTTCTTAGATAATTGGGCCTCTTGTTCTTTTAGGACTTCCTCTGGCACAGGCTGTACAACTTTCTCAAGAATAACATTCTGATTACCCTCAGGAGGACTATACATAGATTGTACCTCCTGATGTATCATGTCAAAATCTGTAGGAGGGTATATCACTTGAGCTACTTCAGCTTGCTCTCCTCCAAAATAAGCAGGATTTATTCCAGACTCTGCCACATTATCATCATCACACAAGGGTGGATATCCAAGGGTAGCTCTGATGGAGTTTGAAATCCATTTGGCATTATCAGAGCCTGCTTTGACTAACACCCTCTCCCCCTTTATGACTTCTCTTTCTATATGATCTCTAAGATCATCCTTTTGGAATCTGATTTGAGCATTTAAGTAGTTAACTCCATCTTTATAAAAAGGTTTTAACCTTTATAGCTTGTCAGTAATTGCCTTCTGTGAATCTTCAATAGCAGATTTAACAGCAGTTATACCTTCTTGTAATGCCTGATCAAATTCTGCCTTGGCTTTATTCATGGCTTCAATGTGGGCAGTAACAAGTTTCTGCATCTCAGTGACTATCACATTATGTGATTCAGTTAGATTCTCATTCATTCTAATCTGATTTTCAAGAACATAGCCTTGTTTTACTGCCATGTCATCAACCTATTTCTTGATATTCTCTTGATGAGTAGCCAGATATACCACTGCATTGCCTCCTTTATGGAAACAATCAGTCATTTCCTTCTTGTTTTGATTCACTTCAAATCTTATAGATTTTATGTCTTGTGCCAAGACAAATTGCAGTGATTTATGCCCTTCATCCATATACTTTTCTAGAGCTTTCCTTTGCTCATCCATCTTGATTTGCAATGCCACCAACAGAGAACCATAATCAGTTGTTGGGGCTTGTTGTGGTGCAACTGTTTGTAAAGCTTTCTTGTAGCTTTGACTCCTCCTCTTGAAGACCATTAGCTTCCTTTTCTTTGCATGAACCTCAGCAGCTTCTTCAGAATCTGAGGTACTAGCTATATCTACTCTATCCTGTGGAGTTGGAGGTAAGTCCTGAGCAGTCTTTGGTAGCTCACCCTCAGTCCTTTGCTCTTCAGTTTCTTTCCTAGCAGTCTTCTCTGCATGCTCCCCCTCAACAGCTGCTTTCTCTCCCTCTAAGTCAGTTTGTAAAAGATCATGGAACAACTCTTCTAGTGTATATTCCTGTTGAGGATGGACTGGAGAATCTCTGATCTCAGGAGCAACTAATTCCACTTTATCAGCAATAGATGTGTCCTCCATGAAAACATCTTGTGGTTGGCTATGTGACTGTGTATGCTGATCAACATCAAGTAATGATTTAGTCAGAACTTCATCCTCAATATTGAAATTTAATTGATTAACTTCAGTGATTACCTCTAGTATTGTTTGGGTAGCCCTTTCACTCTCTAATTGGGTTGGCTCATCCACAAGTAGAGGCTCCCCCTGGAGTGGATCTAGGTGAATAGGGCTAGCTGATGGTAGCTCCCCCTGCCTCTGAGTATCTTCTTGTCTTGCTGGTGACAGTCCAGCATTGTCATCTTCTCCATCATCAGAACTAAACACCACTTGCTCCTCTGAGCTTCTTGAGAATTCTTGTGCCACAATGGCTGTCTTCTTCTTCTTCTTCTTCTGAGGTGTTTCCTTTTCTGGAGTGGGCAGTTCCTTTGTCAACACTCTATCCCACCTTGAGAAAATTCTTACATCCATTCTCCTCATATGGTTTATCTTAGAACCAGCAGCTTGGTTCATCACTTCAGGGATACTTCCAGCCAAGTATAAGCTCAGAATCCTACCCAAATTTGGCTTCTTCAGACTTTCCTTTATCTTGTCAAACATTACTGCTGACCAATAAGTATTAAGTTTGAAAATTATCCTTGTCATCAAACTGAACATGTGAGCTGATATCCTATCATGCCCACCAGGCTTGCTCAGTACCACCTTGCCCACTATTTCAGATAAGAACTTGCCCTGCATGTTCATGCCTTTTCTATTGAAAACTGATCCAATTTTCAGGCTTGAATCTAAACCACACCATTCCAGTGCCTCCCTTTTCTTTGATGCACGTACATCTTCCTCTTCTTTAGTTCTAGGGAGATGTAGAATCTTTCTTAGACTTTTCAGGGTAATCTTGACTTTTGCCCCATGAACTTTGGACTTAATCTTGAGTCCAGATGCATCAAGTGTAGCTCCAGTAAAGAATTCGAGGAATTCCTTCTTCCATATCTTGATTGGTTCAGAAACAAGATATTCTAACCCAGTCTCTGCAACTAGGGTTACCACACCTTGGATTTCTGGTTTCGCGTCATCAAAGATGTGTCACACGAGCTCATATCCTTCATTAATGTTCTCTTCTAGCTTGGGCGCCATTAGGGTTTGAAGAAATTTTGAATTTAGAGAAGAAAAATATCGACACACAAGTTTGGTCTCGAAACTATGGTGAGCGTGTCGACAAACAATGGTGAAGTCCTATTTATACCTTTCTAAAATCGAAGGTGAAAAGGCGCGTCAAAATACTTGAAATGTGTCGACACTGTTGAAAAGTGTCGACACTTACTTTTAATGTCTCGACAACTATGTGTCGACACAAATATAGTCGACAGAATATATGTGTCGACACTTATATATCTCAGCTCGACACTTAGTCGAGACTCTACTCGACGAATTCTATGTAAATCCTAAGTGTCGACACCACCCTGTATGTGTCGACACCTACACTGCATGTGTCGACACTAATTCTATGAAATGTCGACACAGACTTTCTAGATGTGTCGACACCATTTCTCTGAAATGTCGACACCACTACTATGTGTCGACACAGACAACTCTGTGTGTCGACACTATTTTACTTAGCCAATTTTTGTAAACTATTCTAAGTTTATCATTCCTAATTCAATTTTAAATTTATTAAATTTGGTTTCATCTAAGGGCTTAGTAAACATATCAGCTAATTGATTATCTGTCTTAACATACTCTAGTGAAATGTCTCCTTTTTCTACATGTTCTCTTAGAAAATGGTATTTTATTTCTATGTGCTTAGTCCTACTATGTGAGACAGGATTATTTGCAATAGAAATGACACTAGTAGAATCACAAAATAAAGGTGTTCTACTTACTTGAATACCATAATCTTTTAGCTGATGTTGAATCCATAGAGGTTGAGCACAACAACTTCCTGCAGCCACATACTCTGACTCAGCTGTGGAGATAGCCACACTGGTCTACGTCTTGCCACTCTATGACACCAGCTTTCCACCTAGAAATTGACAGGTTCGTGTAGTACTCTTTCTATCTTCCTTGCAACCTACAAAATCTGCATCTGAATAACCTGTCAGTACAAAATCTCCATTCATAGGGTACCAAAGGCCTAGATAAGGTGTGCCCTTAAGATATCTCAAAATTCTTTTGACTGCTGTCAAATGATATTCTTTAGGGCAATCTTGGTACCTAGCACAGACACATGTAGCATACATGATATCTGGTCTACTAACAGTCAAATACAGTAGGGAGCCAACTATCCCTCTATACAAAATTTCATCTACAGGTTTCCCTGCATCATCTTTGTTTAGAGACATGCTTGACCCCATAGGAGTTTTCATGGTAGTGGAAGATTCCATACCATACTTCCTTATCAACTCTTGGGTGAACTTAGACTGGCATATGGATAATCCATCTTTAGTCTGTCTAACTTCGAGACCCAAGAAGAACTTAAGTTCCCCCATACTACTCATTTCAAATTGTCCTTGCATTAGTTTTGCAAACTTCCTATAAAGATTACTTTCTGTAGACCCAAATATTATGTCATCTACATATATTTGGTCTAAGATAATCTTGCCTCTGGATTCCCTAAGGAATAGAGTCTTGTCTATTTTCCCCCTTGAGAATTTATTCTCAATGAGGAAACTAGACATGGTTTCATACCAAGCCCTTGGAGCTTATTTTAACCCATACAAAGCCTTCCTAAGTCTATAAACATAATCAGGATTAATAGAATCAACAAAACCTGATGGCTGCTCTACATAGACTTCTTCCTTTAGATTTCCATTCAGAAAGGCTGACTTAACATCCATTTGATAGACCTTAAATCCTTGATATGTTGCATAGGCAAGGAACATCCTTATTGCTTCCATTCTTGCTACTGGAGCAAAGGTTTGATCAAAATCAATACCTTCTTCTTGCTTATATCCCTTTGCAACAAGTCTAGCTTTATTCTTTATGATGATTCCATTCTCATCCAACTTGTTCCTAAAGATCCACTTAGTTCCAATAATGTTGTGGTCCTTGGGTTTAGGAACTAGCTCCCAGACCTTGCATCTTTTGAATTGATTCAGCACCTCTTGCATGGCCTCAATCAAATGAGGGTCTAGGATTGCCTGTTCAAATTTCTTTGGCTCAACTTGAGATAGAAAACTGGAGTAAAGAACTGTATTTAGATTCCTGCTCCTTGTTTGCACCCCTTGTCTGAGATCTCCAATTATTTGATTTGCTGGATGATCCTTTAAGTGTCTATTTGCTGGAGGCAGCCTGTCTTCAGGTTGTACACCTTTAGTCTCTTCATTTAGATGCATCTCTTGATCTTCTTCAGCATCAGGAGTATCTTGTACTCCCCCTGGACAACAACCACCTTCTTCCACTTATTAACTTGCAGAAAAACCTTATGTTAAGGTAAGCTTGTCCATTCTTTCAGTTACACCTGTGGAGCTGCAAACACTTCTTGGCAATTCATTGTTAATGAGTCTAGCTTCATCAAACACTACATGAACTGACTCTTCTACAACTTGAGTAATCAAGTTGTAGACCCTATAAGCCTTACTATTATTGCTGTACCCAACAAAGATCCCCTCTTGGGATTTAGCAGCAAACTTGGTTAGATAAGACTTACCATTGTTAAGTATATAACACTTGCAACCAAAGATCCTGAAATAGGATAAATTTGGTTTTCTGCCCTTCATAATCTCATAGGGGGTCTTCTTGTGACTCTTGGTGATAGTAGCTCTATTGATCACATGACAAGCAGTGTTTACTGCCTTAGCCCAGAAATATTCTGGGAGAGATGTGTCACTCAATAGGGTTCTACCAGCCTCTATCAAGGTTCTATTTTTCCTTTCAGCAATACCATTTTGCTGAGGTGTTCTTGGTGAGGAAAATTCCTGAAAAATTCCAAATTCTTCACACAGTTTTGTCATACTTTCAGACTGAAATTTAGTACCATGGTCACTTCTGATTTTGACCACTGTACTGTCCAATTCATTCTGAATTTGTTTAACAAAACTATATAAGATACTTGGGATTTCAGATTTTTGTCCAAGGAAGAACACCCAGGAAAACCTTGAATAGTCATCTACAATCACAAAAGTGTAAACCTTCCTACCTAGGCTGTGAACTGGCATAGGACCAAAAAGATCCATATGTAAGAGGTATAGACACCTCACAGCATCTTTGTTCTCAACGCTATGAAAGGTGGATTGGGTCTGCTTGCCTTTTTTACAAGCTGAGCATATCCCATCCTTTATACACTTAATTTGAGGACCATTCATCACTAACTCTTTGCTAAAGTGTTTGCCAATTGTCTTATAGTTAAGATGAGTCAGCCTCTTGTGCCATTTAACACAATGTGAGACTTTCTCATCAGCTACAAGACAAATAGGAGAAATATTGTTCTCACATACATAGTTTAGAAAATAGACATTTCTCTTCCTGTATCATGTCAGAATGATCTTTTGATCACTTGACCTTTTAATATGACAACCATCCTTGACAAATGAGATGTCATATCCTAAGTCACTCAGCTGACTTATACTAATGAGGTTATGTTTCAAACCATTTACATAAGCCACTTGAGTAATTGTAATTTGGTTACTAGTAATGTTACCAAAGCCTTTGATGATTCCTTTCTCTGAACCACCAAATGTAACTTGAGGACCATCCTTGATTGGTGTATAGTCCTTCAGCAATCCCCTAGTTCCAGTCATGTGCCTTGAACATCCACTGTCCAAGTACCATATAGGGGCATGGCCACTTGGACTCGCCTGCAAAACAGATTACTTGACCTTAGAACCCAAATAATTCTTGGGTCCTTGGTGCAGGTTAGTTTGACTTTTAACAAAACTACCTGTAGCTCTTCTAGCAGGTAGTTTGCTACTCTCCTTGACACTTGAATTGTGCCAACAACCGAAGGCAAAGTGGCCTATCTTGCCACAACACCAGCACTCAAACCTGTTGTACCTTTGTTTAGGTACAGCCCTGGCTGTATTTTCCACTGCAGCCTTCTTGTTTAGTGCTGGGGCTTTGCCCTTAGATTTGGACTTTACTGTCAAGGCAGGTTTTGTAAACCCCAATCCAGTTTTAACCTTATGAGGTACAAACTCATCTATCAAAGGTAAAACAGATTTTGGTTTAGAAAAACTTGCTACAATCTCTCTCTCCTTCTGAAGTCTAGCCTCCAGATTTCTAATTTAATCATTCTTAAATGTAATAGTACCCATCTGAATAACAATAATATTCTTCAGCTTGGCTATTTCATTCAATTTTTGATCAAATAACTTGTTTGAATCAGCAGCAGCCAATTTAAGACTAACAATCTCCTTTGCCTGAGATTTGGCTAAGGTTTTGCTTTTCTTCAAGGCCTGCAACAAGTCCCTATATTCATCAATTAACTGATGAATATCTCCTTCAGATTCATACCCACCCACATCACTTGATGCAGATGTATCTGATTCTGACTCAGTACAAGAAATTGAACTAGAAGAACAACTTTGTACCTTACTTGGCCCAGGCTGATCCTGGATTTTGTCTCCTTCAGATAAGGCCATCAGTCCCTTGCACTGAATGTCCTCATGCTCATAAATTGAGTTCATTAGCTGCATGAACTCATCTTCTTCCTCTTCAGCAAACAATCCAATATAGGCTTCAGCTTCTGAATCTGTTTCTAAAGATGGCTGATCAGTCAAACTTTTGTCTTTCTTGGCAACAAAGGACTTTTCCTTTTTGACCTTAAACTGTGTCTTCTTTCTATCAGTCGACTCCTTCCTCTTTTTAGGACAGTCAGCCACTACATGTCCTTGTCTATTGTAGCAATAGCAAACAATCTTTGAGGATGTAGCTTTGCTAGGCTTGGACTTCCTTCTGTAATTCCTTGATGACTTCCTGTTCTGACAGTAGTCATCTTTCGTCTGTGAAGTGGATGGCTTAGACCTCCACTGCTTCTTCTTCAGAAACTTTTGAAAATGTCTTGTAAAAGCAGCAAAGTCTTCATCACTTTCACTTCTATCAGAAATCTTGCTTTCTAAATTATCTGTCTCAGCCTCAGCAACTATTTGTGGTGGAGATGGACACTTGCTTCTATACTTCCTAGTGGCTTCAGTTTTGAAGGCCACAGATCTTTCCTTGTGCTCCACTCTAGTAGTCTTCTATTCCTCCTTTCTAACCATTAACTGCATCTCATAAGATAATAGTTTTCCAAACAAGGTTGGAGGTGGTATATCAGCTAATTTGGCCATTTCCCTAATGACACAAATCTTGGTATCCCAGTCCTTAGTCAGGGATCTTAAGAACTTATCATTCAGCTCATAGTTGCTGAATTCTCTTCCATAGGACATCAATTCATTTACTATCCTATAGAACTTCTTATAGCATTCAATAATGCTATCAGACTTTCCTTGTCTGAAGCTTTCATATTCCTGATTTAACAAAGACTTCCTGTCTTGTCTTACTTCTTCTGATCCCTCCATATAGACTATTAATGTATCCCACATTTCTTTAGAAGTTTTACAGTGAATTAAATTCTGAAATGTTGCATCATCAATTGCACTTAAAATAATATTCTGGGCCCTCTTGTCCATAGTGGCCAGAATAATTTCACCTTTAGTCATTTCTGAATAGTCTTTGGGAGTTCTCTGATTTGTATCCAGAATAGATACATTCATTGGCACATATGGCCCTTCTTTGACTGTAATGTATATTATTGGCTCAGAGGCTTCCATAAAAAGTCTAACCTTCTCTTTCCATATGGTAAAAATCTCTTTTCTACAGATTGGCAATTTCATGGACCCCAGCTCTTTGTGATTCTCACTAGAACTCATTTTCTTGATTCTTGTTTAATCTGATTCTGCCTACAGGATCTTACTCAGACTGTTATGTCCTTTTGGAGCAACCTCGCATTGATACCACTTGAAAGAACTAGTGCTTAATCACGTAGAGGGGGGGGGGGGGGGGTGAATAGGTGACCAATATTGTTTTTAACTTTTCAGGCAGAAATACAGTACAGTAAATGAATTCTATAATTATCACAGCACAGCAACCACACAATCATATATACACAGAGTGCACATAGGATTTTTAGTGGTTCCCCAAGGTCTGGGTACATCCACTTTCCCCCTTCGCTTATCTAGTAGTGTACTAGATTCGGCCTAACTTCTCCACTTCTTCTCAGATCCTCAGATCTTATAACTCAGAAACCCAAACACGTTCCTACAACTCAGACTGTCCCCACTCATACAACTCAGGCAGAAAGCCTTACCACTCAGTCTTCACCAAGACCTACACTCAGGCTAAACAACCCTACCTCAGCCTTCAATCAAGGCCTACACTCAGAGAATAGAATCTCCTACACTCAGGCACAAAATCCCTACCTCAGCCTTTATAGTTTAGGCTTACAACTCAGATCTATACAAGATCCTACAAAAAATAAATTTTACAAAGTATTTAACCACAACTCTGAAAGAGAGAGATGAGTTGACTGGCTTCTTAATAAGTTCTTGGAAGAACTAGGCAGAGATCAACCACCCTTGGCTTTCTTCAAAGCTTCTTGAATTAGAACACAGTAGGGTTGAATCTTCTGTGCAGATGATCTTCAATCAACTATTATCTTGAGATTCAGATTTTAATCTGAATCTAACTTAGCAGCCTGGTTCAACAGCTATTCTTCTTAAAAGGAGCTCTCTCTCTCCAACTTCTTAGATCTTCTCTTGAAGGTCTTCTTCTTTGTTGTGTTGTTTTTCAATTCATTGATTATCATTGTTTCTGTTGAAGGAGAAAGTTCTTTAAATAGTCTTCCTCCAAGGTAACCAGCTGATCCGGTTTCTAACAACTTTCTGACAGCTCTGGCAGTTGCAGTTGACCGGTTGAAATGACAGTTGTCAAGTCATCTAGTCACTTCTTGAAATCTCTGTCACTGTCTGAAAGTGTCGAGACAGATAGTTTTTATGTGTCTACACAAATAGACTAAGTGTCGACACAAGTAGACTGAGTGTCGACACTAGCCTTCATGGTGTCAACATAACTCCTTGTGTTGTTGTAACAGTTTCTTGACACTGCTTCTTCAGAATGTCTCGACACATATCCTGATTGTCGACACAAGCCTTCTGTTGAATGTGTCGACACTGGTTGAGTGTGTTGACACAAATACTTCTTCTTCAATACTTAGTTGATTTCTACTGTAAGTCGACACAACTCCTTTGTGTAGACACATGCCTCTTGTGTTGAAACTTTGCTGAGTGTCGACACATCTCCTTTGTGTCGACACATGCCTTCATGTGTTGAAACTTTGCTGAGTGTCGACACATCTCCTTTGTGTCGACACATGCCTTCATGTGTTGAAACTTTGCTGAGTGACGACATAGCCTCCTGGTGTCGACACTTTTGATGTTGACAAAGTTTCTCTGGGTGTCGACACTGCCTCTAAGTGTCGACATTGATAATGTTGACAATTCTTCACAGTGTGTCGACACAGTTTGTATGTGTCGACACTTTCCTTCTGGTGGCGACTCTGCCTTCCTAGTGTCGACACAATGACTCCAAGTGTCGACACAGTTTCTCTAGGTGTGGACACAAGCCTTCTTAAGTGTCGACACTTCACTTCTAGGTGTCGACACATGGACTTAGAAACTTTTCCTGCAATCCTACAGTTACTTAACCTACACAAATAAACTCAAAGCACATCAAATACACCTTGATGTATATCATTGAGTAGGGTGAGGCTTCTTCAAATCTGGTACATATATTCCAATGTACCCAATAGAAGTCTTCTTGCAGGGTGATATGCCTTCAGTAGTACAGCCTTGATCAACGGCTGTTCAGGAACTTCTTTGACAAATATTGTTGTAGTTGTCCTTTTAAGTATCCTGGAGTGTTGAAGACAGAAGAGTCTTGATTTTGATTAAGTGTTCTTCTTCTTCAGATAGCTGATGATCTTCAGGAATATGGCTTCTTGTTTTGTCAGAATTCTGTGTTGACAGATAGCAGTGAATCTCTTGTTTCAGACTGACTATTTTCTGTATCTGTCATCTCTCTGTATTGTGTATCTTGTTCTATCTATCTATAGGAAGAAGAGAGAAAATCTCCTTTATATTTCCTGTCAAAAATGGTCTTTCGAAATTTTGAAATCCTCTACAATCAATGCTGACGGCCTTGAGAATAAACGACATTGAACTATTTCCCCAACTGTCCCATGGAAAAACGGTAGGCAATTATCCTGTAGAAGACCATGGTCAATGCTCTGTCTAACGGTTATATTCTAGAGAGTATTTGAGCATTAATTACTCAGGAATTATTGCAGTAAGAAGGGGACAGAAGGATGGAAAATAACTAAGTATGGATTCGTCAAACTGATAACAGAAATCGTCGAGCTGAGTTCACAGTTCGTCGAGCTGTGTTGCTGAGTTCGTCGACTAGATTTCTTCTGTTTGTCGAGCTGAGTTCCAAGATCATCGAGCAGAGAGTAGAACTATATTCTCTAGAAACTTTGCCTTTTCTATGTACGGAGTTCGTCGAGCTGATATCTGGTTTCATCGACTGAAGTTCAGCAAAATATTTCTGGACTTAGAATAAATTCAGATGCTTCTGGATGAAGGTGTTGAAGTGAAGTATCTAGAATTCATCGACCTAAGAATTAGTTTCGTCGAGCTGAGGACCACTTAACTGCTGTTGGATAACTCTAGCTATTGTGGTCACAGTTCGTCAAGCTGAGAATCAAGTTCGTCGAACAAACTCTGACTCTGGACTTAGAATAAAGAGATGTTTTCTGATCTTAAAATGTTGAAGTATAATGTCCAAAGTTCGTCGACCTGAGTACCAAGTTCGTCGAGCTCAGCTCAGAGAATTTACTCTGAGACCGTCGAGCTGAGCACGACTATCGTCGACCTGAGTTCGACGAACGTCGAACTCATTTTACTTGGTCTTTAGAAAAACTCTAAGTCTTGAGTCTCTGACAGTCTAGTTGATAGCTGGTCCATGTGATGTTGATTCTAAGGACTTGGCCTACACTCTAGGACACAACCATGACCATGGCTATACATTATGGGTCATATGATCCTAACTTAGTGAACCTAGCCCAAATCATATTTGGGTGAACTCACTAATTAGAGACTCAAATCAAAATTGAAAATCACAAGGCAAGAAAGCATATATCTGGTAGAGATCAATAACACATGCAGCAAATATATATATGTACATAAGCTTTGTTTAGAAATAGAAAGCAGTTATAAGAACATAACAGAAGTAAAGCAGTTCAGAATCACTTCTTCTGTTTCTTCTCTTTGTGCATTACTTCTTTACCTTTATCTTCAGACTTTGTAAAGACAATTTCTCTGTTTGGATCTAAAGCTTGCACTTTTGTCATGGTCATATCAGCAGCCCCTATAATCTTCAAAGATGTGGCTCTGGGGACAACTGCTTCTGGGTGCAACTTCATGTAGTCATCAACATTGAAAAACTTGTTTGCATTATCAAACCTCTTAAGCTCTTCTTCCCTGTACTTAGACATTGTGGAATACTCAGAAGGATCCATTCCTTTAGCTTTGGCCTTGTTAATCATAGAAAGGCCTACAAGTTCTTGGAACCTGGCCTTTCTAGCTGTATTAGCTATTTCAGGATCTTCAAAAGGAACAGGAGGAGAATTTGGTCTTTTAGGACTTTCAGCTTTCTGATCTGCAGGGAATGATAGCTGTTGTTGATGCTGCTGCTGTGGTTGATGCTGAAATTGATGTTGCTTGCCTGCAGAGTAATGCCTATGCTGGCTGCTTTCAGAAGAAGATCTCCCTTGATGTCCCTTATATGTTTGGAATTGGGTAGATCTTTGGGAAGTTGTGCCTGAAGCACAAGCAGCTGGAGGAGGAGGAGGAGGTGGATCTTTTCTGTATTTCTGAGATGGATGAGGAGAGTATCTTCTGCTTCTCTTCCTCTCTTTCTGTTCATTTTTGGATAACCACATCCAAGCTGGCATCCCTTTATATGGAGTTATCTTCTGGAGAATATAGTAGAGAGTGTCATTGGCTGGATTTGGTTTAGGAGCAGGAGGAGGAGGAGCTTTTTTCTTTTTAGATACTGGCTTCTTCTTTTTCTTAGCATCCTCATCAGAATCCTCATCATCATCATCACTGCTATCCTGTGGATTATCATATAAAGCATCTAGCTTTTTCAGTGTTTCATCAGATATAATGGGTTTCTCAACATGGGATGGAGCTGGAGTAGATGTTGGAGCTGGAGCTGGAAGAGAAATTTCAAGAGGAGCTGGAGAAATAACTGTGACACTGCTTTCAGCAGCTGCCTTATTCTCTTCTTCAATGTCAGCCCTGATTAACTCATCCAGATCAGGCAAGGGTGAGTCATCCATTTCAAAAGTTGGGACTGAAGGGGAAGAGACAATTGGGGAAAAAACTTTAGGAAGAGGTGAGGTAGAAACCTCTTGAGAAGCAAAGTTGTCCTTAAGCTGCTTAGCCACTTTAGGGCTTATTAGAGAGCTGTATCGGATAATAGCCAAAGATGGCTTAGTATACTCTGCTGGAAAGAATCTCAAGTATGCAGTATCAAAAATGCTTAACAAATTAACCAAATCTACTGTGAGATTTAAAATGAAATCACCAGCAGTAATTAACTCTTCTGGGACTGCAACTTCCATATCCATGTCAGTCTCAATAAATTGAATAAAATCAATTAAATCTGTATCTGTAAGCTCTGAATCTACTGTTGTTGCTACTGTCTCTGCATCTGCTAGAGTTGGAGCTGCTGAAACTGAAACTGCTGCTACTTGAGCTGATGCAGCTTCTTCATCAAGCATCTCCCCCTGCCTGGTTGCAGTATCAACTGCAGCCAGGCCCCTAAATGAAGAGGGGGCAGCAAAAAGGGCAGAGATTTAAGCAGATAGGGTAGAGATGGAAGTAGCAAGAGGTGTAATGGCCTCTGCTATGATTGTTTTTAGGAGGGGTGTGATGAGAGCAAGGACAGAAGAGATGGTGGAGGGGTCCATTGTTGGAGTGGCAGATGGTGTTGAGGGGGAAACAGTTGGAGGGATGGTAGATGTTGGTGAGGATGGAGGACGGACATCTTGCATGTGGACATCCTTTATGGATGGATGTGGAGGAGGAGGAGAATTGGGAGGAGATGTCAGCAGATTGAAGGATGGGATGGAGGATAAGTGGGGTGGAAGAGGAGATGAAGGTGGTGTTGGGGCTGGTATATCATTGGGGGATTTGGGTGATTGAGGTGGAGTGGGTTGATCGTATTCCTGGGTGGGTGAGGAAGGGAAATCAGTGAGGTCTATTGGTGGAGAGGTGGCAGGTAATGTAGCTGTAGTAGGAAATGATCAGAGGGTTGTGTTTGTTGATGTGGTTGAAGTTATTGTTGGAGTTATGGATGTGGCTGAAGAGAGGGAGTATGAACTGTGGAGGGTGATTGTTGTTGAGTTGCTGGAAGGGATGGAGGTGTGGGGATGATCTCTTCAGTAGGGTGGGGAGTGGCTCTAACAGCCCTTGTGCTTTCAGAAGCTGGGGTGGAAGAGGTTGAAGCCTTGGATGGCTTGGACATAGTCCTTTCCCACCTGCCAAACAAGTCACAGGTGAGCCTCTTGCTGGCATTAATGAATATGATCGGGGAGACCAGTGATTCAGCAGCCTTCTTCTTCAGGAAGATCCCTAGGATCCTTCCAAAACAGACTTCCTTCTTATTGTTCCTTTTCTTTATTAGATCAAATATGATCTCAGCCCAGTCTACTTGTTTCTTATTTACCACTGCACCCATGACCAAAAATTGATGCCTGGTAATGTAGTTATGGGCAGTGTGCTTGCCTAGCAAGACTTTCCCAACAATATCTGTCAGAAATTTATATTCTGTAGATAAATGTTTCTTCAACAGTTTATGGGGATTATTTCCAGCATAGCCCATCAAACTTAGCATCATATAATATTCCTCAGAATCTATTTCCAGTTCTTCTTCTCCATTGTTCAATCCAAAAATTTTAGTTAATACTGCGGGAGAGAGAGTTATAGTGGTACCCGCAGTTGTTCCTGTCAAGGTATTCTCTTCTGATGTTGATGAAGTGTAGACCCATTCTGTAATCTCTGTTCCAGACAGTTTGATCCTGGTTCTCATTAGGTTCTTCAGTTTCTGTTCTTCAAGAAGTTCCAAAATATGTAAAAGGATCGGGTCTGAGTGTTGAAATGAGTCGAAGTCGACATCGAAGCCTGTGTCGAACTTCATTGCAGCTAGGGTTCCTGCTTGAATCGCCATGAAATCACCTACAAGAGAGAAAAACAGCGATCAAGTGCAAAGGGAACAGAAAGGGCGAGACGGAGGTCGAAGAAAACCTAGTTATAAGATTTTCTAGAATATGAATCGACAAACTCCATTCCACGAAAAATAAGAAATTATTCGACCTGAGATCGACAAAATAATTGATAGTGAAATAATTCGTCGAGCTCAGCTGGAAGAGTTGAAAACATTTCGTCGATCTACATTCGACGAAAGTTTTCTGAACTGGATTCGTCGATCTCCGTTTGACGAAAACAACTTCACTCATAGAGAGTTCGTCGACCTTCATTCGACGAATATCTCCCGAACTTTCCCTAGTTCATCGAGCTCCGTTCGACGAACTCTGGATAATTCGGCGAGTGCAGAAAGAAACTAAACTAAGTCTTATACATTGATCATTCCAAGCTGATTTATAAAGAATAAGTGATTTCTCTCATCCAAAGGTTTGGTGAATATATCAGCTCTTTGTAAATCAGTGTAGATATAGACAAGAATAATTTTTTTGTCTACACACTCTCTAATGAAGTGATGCCTAATGTCTTTATGCTTAGACCTACTGTGATGGACTAGATTTTGTGTTATTGCTATAGCACTTGTGTTATCACAAAAGAGAGTTGAATTATTTAAGTTGAGACCATAGTCTAGGAGTTTGTTTTGGATCCACAGCATCTGAAAACAACAACTGCCTGCTGCAATATATTCTGCTTCAGCAGTTGAGGTGGATACAGAAGACTATTTCTTGCAAAACCAAGATACCAACCTCATACCAAGGAATTGATAAGTCCCTGAGGTGCTTTTTCTATTAACCCTGCATCCAGCAAAGTCAGCATCTGAAAATCCAGTTAAATCAAATTCTGACTCAGTAGGATACCATAGGACTAGACTAGGACAACCCTTTATATATCTCAAAATTCTTTTTAAGAAAATTAGATGAGATTCTTTAGGGTTCACTTGGAACCTAGCACAAAGGCATGTGGCAAACATGATATCAAGTCTGCTTGTTGTTAGATATAGTAGGGACCCAACAATGCCCCTATATAATTTCTGATCCACAGGTTTCCCATGCGTATCAGAGTCAATCACAACATTAGTAGCCATAGGTGTTTTCTTTGCTGAAGCATCAGCCATCCCAAACTTCTTTATAAGCTCTTTAGCATTCTTTATAAGCTCTTACATAATTTGGAATCAGTAGACCCAAATATGATGTCATCCACATATATTTGCACTAACAATATTTGATCATTATGATGTCTAGTGAAAAATGTTCTATGTACTATCCCTCTAATGAATTTATGCTCTATCAAAAAGCTGGCTAGGGTCTCATACCAAGCTCTTGGAGCTTGCTTGAGACCATAAAGAGCTTTATGCAATTTGAAAACATGATAAGCGTGAGTTGGAGAGACAAAACCTGGAGGTTGTTCAACATAAACCTCTTCTTTTAGTACTCCATTCAGGAATGCACTCTTCACATCCATCTGATATACCTTGAATCTCTTATAGGCTGCATAGGCCAGGAATATTCTGATTGCCTCTAACCTTGCCACAGGTTCAAAGGTTTGGTCATAATCTATTCCTTCCTCTTGCATGTATCCTTGAGCAACAAGCCTAGCTTTGTTCCTCATTATTGTATCTTGGGCATCCAATTTATTTCTGTATACCCATTTGGTTCCAATGACTGGATGGTCTTGAGGTCTTGGAACCAAATCCCAAACTCTACATCTCTCAAATTGAAGTAATTCCTCCTGCATTACAATGATCTAGTGGGGATCTTGCTCAGCATCATGGATGGATAGAGGTTCAACCTGAGAGAGAAAACAGGTATGCATCAAATCTTGGTTGAGTTGATTCCTGGTCTATACACCTGCTAATATGTCTCCAATCACTTGAGATCTGGGGTGATCCCTTAGTGTGACAAGATCAGTGTGTGGAGTTGGTTCTGCAACAGCATTAGGAACTAATTTCTCGTGTGGAATTATGTTTGCTGTTGGGGGAATATCAATCCCTTCAGTGCCTTCATATTAACTATCTTCATTGACTTGTGGAGAAGGACGTGTTGGAACCTCTTGGGTAAGGTTTAGTCCATCCAAATTCTCACACAAGTGAGGTACCTGCAAATTGCTTTTGGTAGAAATCTCTTTCTCCTTGCAAGACATGTTAGCTTCATCAAATGTAACATGGATAGACTCTTCAATTTTTAGAGTTGATTTATTAAAAACCCTATAGGCTTTGCTTACTTGAGAATATCCTAGAAAGATTCCCTCTTCAGCCTTGGCCTCAAACTTTCTAATATATCTTTTGTTGTTGTTGTGAATATAACATATACATCCAAATACTTTAAAATAATTGATTTTAGATTTCTTCCCTTTAAGTAATTCATAGGGAGTTTATTTTTTAGTTTATGATTTAAACTACTGTTCAGGAGGTTATTTGCTGTGCTCACAACCTCTGCCCAAAAGGTTAGGGGCTTGTAAGCATCTGCAAGCAATGTACCTGCAGCTTCAATGATTGTCCTATTTTTCCTTTCAGCTACCCCATTTTGTTGAGGAGTTCTAGGAGCTGAGAAGCAACGCCTGATACCTTCCTTCTCATAGAACTCATGCATAAGAATAGACTCAAACTCTGTGCCATGATCACTTCTGATCAATGCAACATGAGTAGAGAACTCAATCTGTATGGTCCTGAGAAAATCTATAAGAACCTTGAAGTTATCTGACTTAGATCTCATAAAGGATACTCAAGTGAACCTTGAGAAGTCATCCACAATAACTAAGGTATAGGATTACCCTCCTAGGCTTTGTACATCAATGGGTCCAAAGAGATCCATATGTAGCAAATACAAAATCCTAGGTAAATCACTTTTGTTAACAGATTTAAAACTATATTTAGTTTGCTTGCCTAGTTTACAAGCCCTGCAAAGACCTTCTATCTTGTAGGGACCAGAATGTAGACCTCTAACAAGGTTGTCTTTTGATAGCCTAGCAATGTTTTTCAAGTTTACATGACCTAGACTTTTATGTCATAAATCATTCTGATTAGTAGTTATATTAAGTAAGCAGATATCAGAAGTGGCAGAAAGAAAATTAATTAAGTATATGTTACCTTGTTTATTCCTAATTAAAATAGTTTGGTTTTCTTTATTAAAAATAATACAAGAAGATGAGTTGAAGTGTACCTGATAACCTTCATCACATAACTGACTTATGGAGATGAGGTTATGCTTGATTCCTCTGACATAAGTTACTTTCTTGAAAGTAACTGCTCTAATCTTCACTTCTCCAAAGCCTTCTAACTGGCCACATTTGGAATCCCCAAAGATAACCTTTGGCCCCAGCTTGGACTTGTAGTTGTGTAAGATGTCCTTGCTGCCAGTCATGTGTTTGGAGCACCCACTGTCCAGGTACCATGTTTGATTATTTGCTGGACAGCTCTTCACCTGCAGTGAAATACAATTAATTGTTCTTGACCCACGTTACCTTGGGTCCTTTGTTTTGCTGGTATGAGAAGCTAGATATAACAAAACATTCTAGTTGAGATTTGTATCATAAAGGGTGATATCTTCTAGGTGGTATAACCCAATCAGCTACAGGATTAAAAGGTTTCCTCGAATTATTTGAGTTGTTGTTAAAATTACATTTTCTGTTAAGTCTTTCTAGGTTCGATGAATTTCTATGAGTTCATCGACAAGAGTTCGACGAATTGGGTTGAGATCGTCGATCTCTGCCCAGAGAATGAACATATTCATTTTTGTGCCCCACGTTCGTCGACCTCTGCTCGACGAACTATACAGAGTTCGTCGATCGGAGTTAGATGAATAATTATAACTATAGATTTTGTTCAGAGTTCGTCGATCTGGGTTCGACGAACTCGCTGCATTTCATCGATCTAAGTTCGACGAATTCTGCTGAACCTTGTTTTTACTTATGGTTTTCTGATTTTTGGTTTTCAGACCTATTGATTTGGGAACATTTTCTATTGTCTGTTTATGGTTTATTTTCTCTTTCCCCTTAGCAGAAACAAATTTAATTGGGGTTGTCAGTATGTTTTTCTTGAGGATGGGGGGCAAACTTGATGAAGCACCCAAGCCTATCTTGCCATTGAGTCTGGCATTTACAGTGCATGTGATTTCCATCAGCCTGAGGCTTCTTCCATTAAGAGTTTCCTCAAGTTTTTTAGCCTCACAAAGCTCAGTCTTTAACATTATTATTTGTTCATTAGCTAAGGTTAATTCATCTTTTAACCTATTATTTTCAGAGTTGACATCCTCTAGGTTTCCTAATTTTTCCCTAAGAGTTTTAATCTCCATTTTTGAGTTTATTAAGTCTATACACATTGTTTTAAATTTAAATTTAAAAGAATCAGAACTGTAATCAAAAGAAGACAATACCTTGTCAGCTTCAGAATCTGAAACTGCTTCATTGTCTGAGTTCTCTTCTTCTGGATGGCTCCTGTAAGCATCAATTGCCATGAGGCAAACCTCCTTGTCCCTTGCCTCTTCCTTATCTTCACTAGAGCTAGAAGATGTTGATTCTTCTTCAGTCTCACTCCAGGTTTCAGCCACAAAACCCTTCTCCTTCTTCTTGTATTTGCTTGAAGAAGGTCTGCTGTTGTGTTGTCTCCTGGTATCTTTCTCTCTTCTCTTTTCTTTCTTATGATTCTCTGGACATTCAGAGTTGAAGTGTCCTGCTTTCCTGCAACCAAAGCATACCACTTCTTTAGTTGGTGTTTTATCATTCCTTGGTTTGTCATCCTGTCTGGATGACTTCCTCCTGAAATCTTTTCTTGCCAACTTGTAGAATCTTTTGGCAAAAAGACTCATGAGTTCTTCATTTGTTAAGGGAGTCTCTGTCTCTTCAGCTGCCTTGAAAGCAATGTTATGCTCTTTTTTTATGGAGGGGGTGTTCTCTGCTCAGCTGCCTCCTTGGATTTAATCAACTGTTCATAGGACTTAAGTTTGCCTAATAGAGATTCAGTGGATATCTCATTTAGTCTTCTGGCTTCTTTGATAGGTCGGATCCTTGAATTCCATGAGCTTGGTAAGCACATTAGGATCATGTCATTCACCTTAGTGAGGGTGATGTCCTTGTCCAAAATGTTTAGCTCATTGATGATTGAGCTTAACCTATTATACATTTCAGCTACTAACTCAGCTTCCTCTTTCTTGAAATTCTCATATAAGGATATGAATTTGGATCTCCTATCCTTTCTTTCATCTTCTGATCCGGCCACCATTTGGTTTAGGGAATCCCAAATGGCTTTGGCTGAAGTGCATTTAGCAACCTTTTGGAAGATATCATCTGTAATGCCCCAAAAATTGTATTTGAGTCGGTCGCGTCAAAAGGGATTTTTGGTGCCTGTATAGGGGTACACGGCCTAGGACACGGGCGTGTCCAAGGCCGTGTCTGGCTGGTGTTTTGGCCATTATCATCCCGAGAAGTACATGGCCAGGAACACGGCTGAATGACACGGGCGTGTGCCTACCCGTGTCAGCACCAGTGTTCAGTTTGGTCGTGTCGGTTGGCGTGGTAGTTATACGTGACACGCCCCCGGTCACGGGCGTGTCGGGAGACCCAACACGGGCGTGTCAGGTGAGACACAGGCGTGTCTTTGCCCGTGTGGTTGCTCTGTGTTCGATGATCATGCCTGGATCGAGGCACACGGCCTGGGACACAGCCGTGTGCCAAGCCTTGTTCGGCCCAGGTTTGGAGATTTTTGAGCGAATCTGGACCGTTCGTTTTCTCTAAATAAGATCCAACGGCCCAGATGGTTTCTTTCTCTATTAAGGTCGGGAATAGGGGAGTTAATCCTTCATTTCTCTCCAACCATTCTCTCCAACCATTCTCTCTCTCAAGGTGTTGGAAAGAGGAGGAAGAAGGAAGGGTTTTCCGACCGCTGGCGGAGCATCAGAGCGTCATTTTGAGATCAGAGAGCGGATCCGTGGACGAAAGTTCGTTACGAAGAGTTTTGTCCATGTAGTTTTTCCATGGAGCCAAAGAGGACTACAAGGGTAACGATTCTCTACTTGAGCATATGAAGCTCTTTCTTTCTGCATAGGGAATCCCGCTCCAGCGAGTGTGCGGTGAGTGTATGGTGTTCCTTGGGGTTGATGTGAATAGTCCCCCTTGTGTTGCATATAGAGTCCGGAATCGTAAGTACGGACATAGGCATTCTGTGTGAAGCCTACCCGGACGTGTATTGTATGGATCGTTGATGTTGCATTTGTTATGTTTTGCCGGATAAGACTACATGCTTTGGGTTTTTCGGGTTTTTACGCTGTAGATTACAGCAGGGATCCTTGGAGGTTAGCTCCAAGGCGCACCCGGAAAACTGAGCGGAATCATTGTTCTGCTTACTTGGCGGTCTGGGAACAGGACTTGAACATAACTGGGTTATGTGATTGTTTGGAAATTTTGGGATCCGAGAGGAGCTTGGCCCACGCGTAGTACTTAAATTGTCTAGGCGGCGTGAGCAACGGGCAAGTGGAATTGGAGCTAGGCTATGTGGTTCGGTGCGAGAGACCCGAAAATGGTACTGGTCGTTGGCATAGTTGGGAGCCTTAGACGGTGGTCAGAAAGGCTTAATACTCACATGTTGTTGCCATCCTGGGGGTGGTGGTGAAGATGCTGTAATGACAGGATTCACCGTTAATGTACCCTGAGTGCACGGGGTGTTTGGCCGTGCGAGCCTACACCTATGGAGAAATATATAGTTGCACTTTATTGTCTAGCTGGGCTAATGTTATACAGGGAAAGAGCACCGCCGTCCCGACCTAGGGGCAGGGTCGTTATAATTTGGTCGGCTTTTAGCTGATCGTTGCTTTGTTTTCCACCGTGCGGTGGAATGTTTTTGCAGGTGCTGCGGAGCTGAGTGCCAAATATCGGGCTGGAGCCCATGTTGATGTGCTGGCCCTAGAAGGCCGTAAAAAATAGTTGTACTTTACTTTTGTCATGTATGGTCGGCCTGCGAGCCGATGTATGGAAAACAATATTTGTTAAGTGAACTATTGTAGGGCCATAATACCATGTTCCTTTCAGTGTATTTTGTGTTTCATTCCAGTAGTGTGGTTGTGGACATTCATGTTTATTGGATTTAAGTTTTGTGTTCTTTCAACTTTAAAAGCTTCCGCTAGAATGCTCTATGTAGGACGAGTAGTCTTAATTGGATAGTTTGTATATTCTTATGTAACCCTTCCGACTATCTGTGGTATATGGCATCGGGTTCCAGCTGGAACTTCTGTTATATGTCATGCGACGGATGGGGGTGTTACAATTTGGTATCAGACTTCTGGTTACGGTCAAGCTTAAATGAATTCGTGGGCGAATTCTTTTAAGGGGTGGTCAACACATGTGTGCGTCATCGTTATAACATTAAAAAGAACCCATGAATGTCTACTTAGGAATGAAAAATACACTTGTTTTGAGGAACATGCGTGTTCCTATAATTGCTCTTTGCAATTTTGTTTAGTCACTTATTGGTGTTTCGTACGACTATAGGTGACCGAAAGTGGCGCAGAGCCGACAGAACATCTGGTTTCTGAGGATTATAGTGCACCCAGCATCGTGCTTGAGACCCCTCCATCATTTGAAACCATAAGAAGTATCGTTGAAGTGGTGCTCGCTGTGACCAGTGCACAGAAGGGAAGCAACGTAAAACCTTTTGTCCCGGAGCTAACTTCAATGTCAGGTGGTGTGTTGGATCAAAGGACTTTAAGAAGGCTAGCAGGCCAACAGTTGATCATGTCCTTACTGCAGGGTACGCACTCAGTCGAAGAGTATTTGCAGGCGTTCTTTTTCAAAAGCCGCTACCCATGCTTTGAATTGGAGAACGAACAGTCTATAGTTGATAGATTCTATAATGGGTTGCGTGGTGAGCTGCAAATCCTACTTGTAGGACCAAAACTATTGGCATTCCGAGCCTTGGTGGAGTCGGCTAGATCTTTGGAAGTAGATTTGGGGAGGATTCACCCGATGCCAGTGAGTAGCGTATTGAACTCTACAAATCCTAAGAGGACTGCAACCCGCAGAATGTCAAAAGAGGGGGCTAAGGTTGGGACTATCAAAGTTATGTACAACTGTCGAGCTTGTCGCAAGAAAGGGCACTTTGCCCGAGAATGTTTGGATGGTTCTTAGAAGATTAAGGAAGCTATCTCAGGAGCAGGTGAGGAGTCTAGTACTAAGAAACCACAGTTCAAAGGGCCAAGTTCAAAGTCGGATGTCCGCAGATGGAACAAGAAGCTAAAGACTTCGAACTCAGCCCCTTCGTCTGGTGCGTTGGGGGCAACCACAAGTCGAGTCCCAGGAGCTTGCTATATTTGCGGAAAAGTGGGGCATTTTTCCCGTAGCTGTTGGAACGGACGCTTAATGTCCGATAGGAAGCCTAATGTGTACAGGCTGGGTCAGCAAGAGGCCAGAAAGCACGCGGTCGTGGTTACAGGCAAGGTTTAAAATTCTAGCATTTAGCTTTAGACATGTGTTGCCTTTGTACATGTTAGCCTAGAACCACTTGTGCTAAGCTTTGTTCTGAATTTCCTTTATCCGGCGGGAGCACCGTTCGTTAAAGGGGGTTTTGCGTCTCCATTTTCTCGAAGGAATTGTTTTGCACGTCGGAATACCTCTTTCGATGGAAAAAGACGTTTCGGAGATGTTGTTGTCTTATGGTACTCAATGCGCGCAGATAGAATCTGTTGCGTTTTGGTCTGGATTGTGAGTCAAATGTTTGATTTGCAAGCGTTGTTACTACCGCTTGGAGAGTTCAACGTGATCTTCAGTATGGTCAAGCTCTCGGAGCAGCAGGCATACATTGATCGAAGTTGCTAGTGGGTCAGTTGAGAGTTAGTCATGATACGACATTTGCGGGAGTGAAAGGGGTCGTGTAAGACATTGATGTCTTCCCCTCATGTGGTTTAGGTGGTTCGGTGCAGTGCCAAACCGGTTTCACGCTCTCTGTATCGTATAGCGCCAAAAGAGATGGCGGAGTTAAAGGTGCAACTGCAAGAGTTGTTGGAGCAAGGATATGTGCGTCCAAGTTCGTCGCCTTGGAGCGCACCGGTTCTTTTCGTTAAGAAGAAAGATGGGAGCTTGCGGCTTTGCATCGACTATCAGGAATTGAACAAGCTTACGAAAAAGATTAAGTATCTGATTCCGAGGATTAACAATCTATTTGATTAGTTGGTTGGGTCAATGGTATATTCGAAGCTAGATCTGAAATCCGGATACTACCAGTTGAGGATATGGGAAAGCGACATCCCAAAGACAGCATTCAGTATGCGGTTTGCACATTACGAGTTCACGGTCATGCTGTTTGGGTTGACGAATGCGCCATCCGTATTTATGGATCTGATAAACAGGACATTCAGAGAGTACCTAGATCGTTTCGTGATAGTATTTATCGATGATATCCTGGTGTATTCGCAGTGCGAGGAGGATCACTACAATCATCTACACATGGTGTTGGAGACGTTGAGAAGGAATCAGTTGTATGCTATGTTCTCCAAGTGTGAATTCTGGTTATCCTCGATACCGTTCCTTGGTCATGTTGTTAGTGGAGAAGGGATAGCTGTGGATCCGGCGAATATAGTGGTGATACGAGAGTGGCCTGCTTTTACTACAGAGGAAGAGGTCCGGAGTTTTCTGGGGCTTGCTGGCTACTACAGGTGCTTCGTAGAGAACTTATCGCGGATAGCGCTACCACTCACGATGTTGACTAGGAAGGATAAGAAGTTTGTGTGGTCTCCGGAGTGCAAACAGGCTTTTGAGGAGTTGAAGAGGCGGTTGACCACAGCGCCTATTTTATGTTCGCCAAGTGGAACCGAAGGGTTCGAGATCTATAGTGATGCTTCGGGCAGTGGTTTGGGCTGTGTTCTGCTACAGCATGGGAGAGTGATAGCCTATGGTTCACGATAATTGAAGGCTCATGAGAGAATTTATCCAGTCCATGACTTAGAGTTAGCGGACGTGATATTTGCACTAAAGCTTTGGAGGCACTACCTGTACGGTGTGAAGGTCGATATTTACACCGATCATAAGAGCTTGAAGTATCTGTTGGACCAAAAGGATCTGAACATGAGGCAGTGGAGGTGGATGGAGTTCTTAGGGGACTACACCTTCAAGATACATTATGTGCCTAGGAAGGGAAATGCAGTGGCGGATGCGCTGAGTCGTAAGATTCCCACACAAGCCAACTGGTTATCAGTACATGATGAGAGATTGGTCCATGAGTTGGAGGCTTTGAAGATATCTTGTGTCGACAAGAAGTCTAGTACTGAGGCGAAACTATTTTGGACAGAGGTGCAGTGTGACCTAGCTGATAGAGTTCGGCAGGCTTTGGTTCAGGATAACAACATGAAGCAGATCTGAATCATTGGATGGGTCAAATTCCCAGTTTCCCATTGAAGATGGTTTGATAAGGAAGGACGGTCGCCTATGTGTTCATAGTGCGGATAATCTTCAGGAGGAATTGATGTATGAGGCTCATCATGCCAAGTACTCAATCAACCCGGGAAGCACGAAGATGTATAGGGACATGAAGAAATTATTCCGGTGGCCAGGTTTGAAGAAGGATGTAGCACTTTATGTGGCCAAGTGCCATACTTGTGCATTGGTGAAGGCGGAATGCCATAATCCTGGAGGTTTCTTGAAATCCCTACCTATCCCAGAATGGAAATTCGATGACATATCTATGGATTTTGTGCATGGTTTGGCGAAGTCGCAGAAGGGAAACAACGCCATTTGGGTGGTCGTAGATAGGTTGACAAAGGTGTCACACTTTATTCCGAACAGGAAGGAAGATCCGGTGGAAATGTTAGCCAAACTCTACGTGGAGAATTTTGCACGATTGCATGGTGTGCCCCGCAGTATTGTTAGTGATCGAGATGGACGCTTTACGTCGAAGGATTGGAGGTTGGTTCATAGTATGTTGGGAACTAAGCTGAGTTTCAGCACGGCCTTTCATCCACAAACGAATGGTCAGACCGAGAGGGTCAACAGGACTATGGAGGACATGCTTCGCATGTGCGTCCTAGATTTCGGAAAGCATTGGGAGGATCACATGTATATGGTGGAGTTTGCATATAACAACAGCTTTCAGACGAGTATTGGTATGGCGCCTTTCGAAGCCTTGTATGGGAGAAAGTATCGCACGACATTCTCTTATTTGGCGACGGGCGAGTCGAAGCTTTACAAACGTCAAGCAGTGGAAGATGCCACCTCAGTGATACGAACAATTCAAGAACCGTTGAAGATCGCTCAGGATAGACAGTCAAAGTACTATAACGCCAAACATAGGAACGTGAAGTTCAGTGTTGGTGACATGGTCTATCTAAAAATCAAGCCGTTCAAGGGTGTGTCGCGGGTTCGACGCTTGAAAAAGCTGAGTCTGAGATACCTTGGACCATTTGAAATCCCGGAGCGTGTTGGTGAGGCGGCATATAGATTGAAGCTGTCGGTGAAGTTGAGTGTGCTACATGATGTGTTCCACGTGTCGGTGTCGCGTAAGGCAGTGCAATAGCCTTCGCAGATCATTGCGGACAATCAAGTACCGGTTAATTATGAGTTGAAAATAAGGGTCAAGCCAGTACGTATTGAAGATGTTGCAGTCAAACGACTCCGCAACAAGGAGGTCCGAATGGTTAAAGTCTGATGGGATAACTGCGGACGGGAGGAGATTTCTTGGGAGCGAGAGCAAGCTATGTTGGAGGAGTATCCCAAGTTATTCCCCACAGGTATTATTTAGATTTGTGTATCTTTTCTTAATTTCGGGACAAAATTCCTTAAGTGGGGGAGATTTGTAACGCCCCGAAAATTGTATTTTAGTCGGTCGCATCAAAAGGGATTTTTGGTGCCTGTATAAGGGTACACGGCCTAGGACACGGGCGTGTCCAAGGCCGTGTCTGGCTGGTGTTTTGGCCGTTTTCATCCCGAGAAGTACACGGCCAGGAACACGGCTGAATGACACGGGCGGGTCATTTGACACGGGCGTGTGCCTACCCGTGTCAGCACTCGTGTTCAGTTGGGTCGTGACGGTTGGCGTGGCGGTTATGCGTGACACGCCCCCGGTCACAGGCGTGTCGGGAGACCCGACACGAGCGTGTCAGGTGAGACACCGGCGTGTCTTTGCCTGTGTGGTTGTTCTGTGTTCGACGATCGTGCCTGGATCGAGGCACACGGCCTGGGACACGGTCGTGTGCCAAGCCGTGTTCGCCCCAGGTTTGGAAATTTTTGAGCGGATCTGGACCGTTCGTTTTCTCTAAGTAAGATCCAACGGCCCAGAGAGTTTCCTGCTCTGTTAAGGACGGGAATAGGGGAGTTAATCCTTCATTTATCTCCAACCATTCTCTCTCTCAAGGAGTTGGAAAGAGGAGGAAGAAGGAAGGGTTTTCCGGCCTCCGGCGGAGCATCAAAGCACCATTTTGAGATCAGAGAGCGGATCCGTGGAGGAAATTTCGTTACGAAGAGTTCTGTCCGTGTAGTTTTTCCATGACGCCAAAGCGGACTACAAGGGTAACGATTCTCTACTTGGGCATGTGAAGCTTTTTCTTTCTGCATAGGGAATCCCGCTCCCGCGAGTGTGCGGTGAGTGCGTGGTGTTCCTTGGGGTTTATGTGAATAGTCCCCCTTGTGTTGCATATAGAGTTCGGAATCGTAAGTACAGACATAGGCATTGTGTGTGAAGCCTACCCGGGCGTGTATTGTTTGGATCGGTGATGTTGCATTTGTTATGTTTTGCCGGAGAAGATTCCGTGCTTTGGGTTTTTCGGGTTTCTATGCGGTAGATTGCAGCAGGGATCCTTGGAGGTTAGCTCCAAGGCGCACCAGAAAAACTGAGCGGAATCGTTATTCTGCTAACTTGGCGGTCTGGGAACCGGCCTTGAACATAACTGGGTTATGTGATTGTTTGGAAATTTTGGGATCCGAGAGAAGCTTGGCCCGCGCGTAGTACTTAAATTGTCTAGGCGGCATGAGCAACAGGCAAGTGGAATTGGACCTAGGCTATGTGGTTCGGTGCGAGAGACCCTAAAAGGGGACTGGCCGTTGGCATAGTTGGGAGCCTTAGACGGTGGTCAGAAAGGCTAAATGCTCACATGTTGTTGTCATCCTGGGGGTGGTGGTAAAGACGTTGTAATGACAGGATTCACCGTTAATGTGCCCTGAGTGCACGGGGTGTTTGGCCGTGCGAGCCTACACCTGTGGTGAAATATATAGTTGCACTTTATTGTCTAGCTGTACTAATGTTATGCAGGGAAAGAGCACCGTCGTCCCGACCTAGGGGCATGGTCGTTATAATTTGGTCGGCTTTTAGCTAACCATTTCTTTGTTTGCCATCGTGCGGTGGAATGTGCTTCCAGGTGCTGCGGAGCTGAGTGTCAAATAGTGGGCTGGAGCCCATGTTGCTGTGCTGGCCCTAGAAGGCCGTAATGAATAGTTGTACTTTACTTTTGTCATGTTTGGCCGGCCTGCGAGCCGATGTATGAAAAACACTATTTATTAAGTGAATTATTGTTAGGCCATAAGGCCATGTACCTTTCAGTGTATTTTGGGTTTCATTCCAGTAGTGTGGTTGTGGACATTCATGTTTATTGGATTTAAGTTTTGGGTCTTTCAACTTTAAAAGCTTCCGCTAGAATGCTCTGTGTAGGACGAGTAGTCTTAATTGGATAGTTTGTATATTCTTATGTAACCCTTCCGACTATCTGTGGTATATGGCGTCGGGTTCTAGCTGGACCTTCTGTTACATGCCATGAGATAGATAGGGGTGTTACTATAGGATTTCACGTGTGGTGGTGTGGCGAATTAAAAAAAATTCGAGTACCAACGACACAAAGGAACGTGCGTCCAATGACAATGGCCTAAACAAGGCTATGCAAGTAAAAGGAAACCCTAACCCATCACATCTAATCCATTACATGCGTTAGAAATTATACCTCTAGAGAACAATCTCTAGGAGGAAGAGGTAAGTTGTCGGAGGAGATGTTGACGATTCCACTGCAACGTTGAGGCCGACTCCTCGCCTCTTAGTTCACCTTGAACCCGAACAGTGAGAAATCTTTATTCCATTGACACGGAATAGAGACAAAAGCTTAGACTTCCTCTTCTAAGAGCGCCGGGGACTCCTAGTGGCCGAACCACACTAGTGGCCGGTAAAAGAAGAGGAGAAACATGGGCTGGACTGGATCGGCTAGATGAAGAGAGCCTCGAGACAAAACAGTTGCCTTGACTGGAGATTTCAGAGACAAGCTTCGATCAGGAAGCGCACCGAGCTTCTTCTCCAACAAACCGTCGGCGAGCTCCAAGAGACCGACCAACGACGGACAAGGTGAGCTCTCGCCGGTGAGGAGGACCAAGGCGGCGCGGCTGCTCTTCCTCACGAATAGCTCGGGAGCTAGGTCGGGTGCCGTCAAGAGAGGGTGGAGATCGGGAGAAAGAAATCGAAAACCTAACAAAAAGTTCCAGCCACTTCTCTATCTCTCCTTGTCTGAATCCAACAACCCCCTTTTTATTTAACCTCTTAAGAATAACTTTATCTTTTATATATATAAAATATTCATATATATTTATACATATATGTATATATATATACTCATATATATATATTCATATACACAACACTATCTCATATACATACATTTAAATTTATTCCCAAACCAAGCTCAAATGGTTATAAATAACCAAATCAAATTGTGCTCCTCTACCAAAATAATTACGACGACTCGCCTCGTCATAATTTTCACTTTTAATAGTCGCACAAAAAAAACTTGTCTAAGCATGTCAAGTCACGACATAATGCGTTCGCACTTACCATACTAAGTCGAACTGAAACTGTTCCCATTCATTTGTTGCGACCAAAAAGAGGAACTATGTCATCAAGGCGATAATATACATTCTATATTAGAGACTATAAGTGGCTTTGTCATTGCATTATAGTCGCCTCAATAACGTAGTAACTAGGTAACGCATTTTGATGACCTGTGTCTTTTTTCCTTGTCGCGTGATATCATAAATATTGTGCAAAATAGGAGCGTGTCATTTTCGCACTATATTTAAATTATTTTTTTTCTCGGTCTCATAAGTGAAGTGTATTTATAACTACATCAGTTATATTGCATGCTATACAACCTCGCTTTACCAAGGGGCCCGACCATATCACTTCCAAAATAAATATGGGGACAGGAGATATTTCGATGTGTAGATTTCTTACGCGCAAGCGTGACCAACAAACCACAATATGTATCACCATCAGAAGATGGCCTTCAATTGTAATCACATTGTCCACACCGACGCGCTAAATCTACACGTCTCATATCTAGAAAAACATTAGACACGTTGCAAACATTAACGACACTAAACACATTCCAAATAATGTTGCAACAAGTGGTCAATCTCTATATGTATGAATTCAACCGCATACATACTCGCATGATTAAACGATAACGTTTATCAACATTTATAGAACACCAATGTACTTTAATCATGCGACAATCTTGACCCGGTAGTCAATGTTCCCTTTGACTATCACGAAAGAGAGCATATCCAAAGACTACATGACATAACAAAATTCTCTGTTCTATGGTTCAAGACCAAGAGCATCTTCTTGAACCTTACATGAAACATGTCATATAATCAAGGAACAAAATGTAACAATTACATTTATATCATGAACATTTAAATAAGCAATACAATAAAACAACTTTCAAAACACCACATCCTTCAATCTCCCACTTGTTTTTAAAGTTTCTTAGTTCAAAGGAAAATTATAAAACAAAAGGGCAACCTATAAAATCACTCATCAAGCCACTCTCCATGGTCGAGTAACCCCATGGACTCGAAATGAATTTCGCCCTTGGCTTGAGATAAAGGTTTAGTGAAGGGATCAGCTGAGTTGCTGTTAGTGTCTATCCATAAAAGTGCAATTTTGCCTTCCTCAATGAAGTCCCACATTACAAAGTACTTTCTATCCATGTACTTTGTTTTGTGGTGTGACCTTGGCTCCTTTATTTGATCAATGGAGGCACTATTGTCACAAAACAACTTTAAGGGACCTTCACTTGACGGAACAACACCAAGTTCCTCAGGGAACTTCTTCATCCAAACTCCTTCTTTGCTGGCTTCAGCAGCTGCCATGACTTCCGCTGCGGTCGTTTAGTCAGCAGTTGTTGACTGCTTCCAACTGCGCCAACTCACGACCCCACCATTTAGAAGAAAAACAAATCCAGATTGTGATTTCATGTCATCCGGATCTATCATGAAACTAGCATCTGTGTAGCCTTCTACAGCTAGCTCCTTATGCCCACCAAAAACAAGAAATTTATTCTTGGTTCTTTTCAGATACCTAAGAATATTTTTGACAGCGGTCCAATGATTAGGACGCGGCAAAGCTTGATGTAGGCTCGTTATGCTTAGAGCATATACAACATCCGTTCTTGTACAGGTCATGGCATACATGATGGAACCTATGGCAGAAGCATAGGGAACATTCTTCATGTATTCTATGTCTTGGTGCGTAGAGGCACAATAAGACTTGCCAAGCTATAAAGACGTCTTCATTGGCACGTTCCCTTTCTTAGAATTTTCCACATGAAACCTTTCTAAGATTTTGTCAATGTAAATACTTTGACTTAAGCCAATAAGTCTTCTTGGCCTCTCTCTATATATCTTAATCCCCAAGATATACTGAGCTTGTCCCATGTCCTTCATTGAAAAGATGGTTTTCAATGAGTCTCTTGTTTGTTCCATTAAAGGTAAATGATTTCCCATTAATAATATATCATCGACGTACAAAACTAGAAATATGACGTGACTCCCACTAACCTTCTTGTATACACAAGGTTCTTCCTTGCTTTGAAAGAATCCGAGAGTTTTAATCTCTTCATCAAAGTGTTTGTTCCAGCTCCTTGATGCTTGCTTCAAGCCATAAATGGCCCTCAGAAGCCTGCATACTTTCTTGATATTTTTCCGATCTTCAAAACCATGAGGTTGCATCATGTACACCTCCTCAACAAGTTTTCCATTCAGGAAAGCTGTTTTGATGTCCAATTGCCATATTTCATAATCATAGAAGGCTGCGATAGCCAACATGATTCGAATCGTTTTGAACATTACGACGGGTGAAAAAGTTTCATCATAGTCAATCCCTTGGATTTGACGGAAACCTTTTGCCACGAGTCTTGCCTTGTAAGTCGTCATGTTGCCATTCATGTCCATCTTCCTCTTAAAGATCCATTTGTTGGGAATGGATTTCTTTCCAATAGGAAGGTCAACCAAGTCCCATACTTGATTATCATACATAGATTGCATTTCTGATATCATGGCTTCTTGCCAGGCATCAGAATCTATCCTTCCCAATGCTTCTTCATAGGTTAGGGGGTCTTCTGTGTCAATTACCAAGACTTCATGAAAACCCATATACAGGTCGGGTTTTCACTTCACCCTAGTGGACCTCCTTAGTTCAGTTTGCTCATTTGGTTCACCTTGAGCCTCTCGAATTTCTTTCACTATAGCTTGTGGAACTAATTCTGATTCAACGCGCGTCAAGTAATCATTTAATTGCGCAGCGCAAATCACCTCAACATGAATTTGTGGAGGTGGATGGCCAACACTCCCACAGAGTAAAGGAACTATATGTGATATCTCATGATCATCTTGAATGTCAAAATTCACCTCATGATCATAGCTTCGTAGGTCCTCTTGAGTTTCCTCAAGTGTTATCCTACGTTCACATCCTTTAATTCTTTCAAGAAATTCTTTCTCAAAGAATGTGGCACCCTTCTTTACGAATAACGTATTCGTCGACTTGTGCCAAAAGCTATACCCTTTTGTTTCTCTTGGGTATCCTATGAAGAAACATTTATCGGCTTTGGGTTATAATTTAGTCGATTGCATACGTTTTACATATGCCTCGCATCCCCAAATCTTATGAAAAGATAAAGTGGGCGGTTTCCCGAACCATATATCAAAAGGAGTATTATCAATAGACTTTGTTGGAACAATGTTTAAAGTGAGAGTTGCGGAAAGAAGCGCATGACCCCAAAAATATAAAGGTAAATCGGTCTGACAAATCATGGAGCGAGCCATGTCAAGCAAGGTTCGGTTTCTCTTCTCGGAGATGTTGAAGTTGGAGACCGGGCGGTCTGTCTTGGCGGGTTGGAGACCGCGCGGTCTGGCGGTTTGACTCGGCGACTTGTAAACCGGGCGGTCTAGCAATCTTCACAGGCGACCTCTCTGCATCTCTTATTGTAAGCCGTGCGGTTAGTCCTTCTGTCTAACCGCGCGGCCTGTGCGGTTTACTTTGTATAGTCCGCTTAGCTTGTAAATTTTAGTCCCACATCTCTTATTTGTATTCTCTCTTCTCTCCTCCATTCTATATAAGGGAGGGCATACCTTTGTAATAGTTATCTTTTTTGGATAATAAAATTTCGATTATTCAAAAGTTTATTCGGCTTGTTCTCTTCTTTTCGCTTCCTTTCTCTACTTTCTAACATGGTATCAGAGGACACGGTCTTTTCCTCCTGATTCTGTGCGCTCTCTGTTGTTCGCGGCTTGTCTTCCGCGTTCTGCGGCTTGTTCGCGGCTTGCCTTCTCCTCTGTCCGCGCGGCTTGTTTCTATCCGCACGGCTTGTTTCTGTCCGCTGCCTGTTTGCGCGGCTTGCTCTTCCTTGTTTCTCTTCTCCTCCTGCTCTTTGTCGCAGCGACATGTTTCCGTGTCGCCGCGCTCCTTGCTCTTTCCTGCCGCTCCGACTTCCTAGTCGCTGCGGTCTGTCTCTATCCGCGTGTGTTGTCTCTGCACTCGCGGTTTGCTGCTGTGATCTGCCTGACCGTGCGGGTTGTTCCTTTCTTACCCGCATCTTGGTCGCGGTCACCTGCTCTTCTCCTCTCTTCTGTTCGCTCGGCCTTTTCAGTCCGCGCGACCTCTTCCCCGCTGTGCCCTTGACCGCATTCTCGCAACTGCTGTGATCTGCCTGACCGTGCGGGTTGTCCCTTTCTTACCCGCATCTTGGTCGCGGTCACCTGCTCTTCTCCTCTCTTCTGTTCGCTCGGCCCTTTGCAGTCCGCGCGACTTCTTCCCCGCTGTGCCTTGATCTGAATCCTAGCCGCTCGTGTTCACGCGGCTTCTTCCCTTTTGTTCCCGCCGCGGTTTCACGCGGATTCTTCCTTGTTTGAGCGGCCTCTCCGCCTCTTCGCTCTTAGCCGCTTCTCTTGTTAGTCGCCGCAACCTCCTGGTTTAGTCGCGCGGCTTGTGCTCTGCACCTTGGTCGTGGCCCTTCGTGCCGCTGGTGTGCTGTCACCGAGACCGCTGCAGTTTCTTCTTCCTCCCTTCATGGCTTTCGCCTCGGTTGTCACGTCTTCTGGTCGTGCACACGTTGTTACTCAGGGCAAATGGCTGATCGACACTGGTGCTACGAATCATATGACCGGCCATCTCCCGTGTTTCTCTCTCCTAGAAAAACATGCTCGCTTGCCCCCAGTTACTCTCGCTGACGGCTCTTCATCATCAGTTCATGGCACAGGGATAGTTCATGTCACCCCGTCTCTTCACTTGGCGGATACTCTATATGTGCCCCAGTTCCCGTGCAACTTATTATCTGTTACATCTATTTGCAAGCAATTACAGTGTTCCGTCACATTTACTTCTACTTCTTGCTCTTTTCAGGATCCGGACTCCCAACGGACGCTTGCTACTGGGACTGAGAGTGGCGGCTTATACTTCCTAGACAACATTTCTGCTTTTTCCACCTTCTCCTCCACCTCCACAGATCTTCTCCAATGGCATCTCCGCCTTGGTCATGCTCCTCCCCGTCTTCTTCGTCAACTTCTGCCCCACCTTCCTCCTCAAAGTCCTCCGCTCAACTGTGAGGCCTGTCAGCTTGGCAAGCATCACCGCTCCTCCTTCCCTCCAAAGCACGTTCGTAGCTCTACCCGTCTGTTTGATCTTATCCACTCCGACATCTGGGGTCCTTCTCCTACTCTTACCATTGGTTGGGGTAGTTCCTATTTTGTCACGTTCATTGATGATTTCTCTCGCTGTACGTGGCTGTATCTGTTAAAAGATCGCTCCGAATTATTCTCTGTATGGACATCCTTCTATCTCATGATCAAAACTCAGTTTGATGTTTCTATCAAAGTTTTTCGGTCTGATAATGCCGCAGAATATCTCAGTCGTGACTTCTCTACATTCTGCATGCAAAATGGGATTCTTCATCAAACTAGTTGTGTCTATTCTTCACAACAAAATGGTGTAGCCGAACGCAAAAACCGACACCTGCTCGATGTCGCTCGCACCTTGATGACCCAGATGCATGTTCCTCGCTCCTATTGGGGCTATGCTGTTCTCCTTGCCTGCTACCTCATCAATCGCATTCCCTCCACGGTTCTCCATGGCCAAACCCCGTTCTCCATTTTGTATCCGGGCAAGGAGCCGTTTCATCTCCCTCTCCAAATCTTTGGATGCACTGCCTTTGTGCATGCCCCTTCTGCCACCCGTGATAAGCTCTTTCCTCGCTCCACCAAATGTGTCTTTCTGGGGTATTCCACCACTCAGAAAGGCTACTGTTGCTTTGATCCCGTCCTTCGTAAGCAGTTCATCTCTGCTGACGTCACCTTCTTCGAGAATACCTCCTACTTCTCGGATGCCTCTTCTCCTCTTCTCCCAGCTTCTGATTATCCTGCCGTTCCCTTCGTTCCCTCGTCTCCTCCTACACTCTCCACCACTACACCGTCTCCACCCCCTCCTCTTCCTCCACCTCTCTCTCTCCCTTCCCCACCACCCTCTCCCTCCTCTCCGCTGCCGTCGCTCTCTTCTCCCGGGCCAGCTTTCTCTACCACGGATGCTCCGGATGCCGCGGGCCCGGCTGACCTGGATCTTCCTATAGCTCTTCGCAAAGGGGTGCGGACGTGCACCTTACACCCCCTTGCTGCTGTTGTTTCCTATGATCGTCTTACTCCTTCTCGCAGGGCCTTTGCACTAGCTATCTCTGCCACTGCCACACTCCGCTCCTATCAGGAGGCCCTTGCTATTCCTCACTGGAAGATGGCCATGGATGAGGAAATGGCGACCCTCACTGAGCGGGGTACCTGGACTCTTGTTCCTCCTCCCTTTGGCACTGATGTTGTTGGCTGTCGCTGGGTCTTTGTGGTCAAATTTAGCCCAGACGGCACTGTGGAACGGTATAAGGCTCGCCTTGTGGCTAAGGGCTTTACTCAGACCTATGGGGTTGATTACTTTGACACCTTCTCCCCTGTGGCTCGTCTCAGCACAATCCGTGTTCTTCTCTCTGTGGCCGTCAATCGGGATTGGCCAATTTCTCAGCTGGACGTCAAGAATGCCTTCCTTTATGGTGATCTTCACGAGGCCGTTTACATGGAGCAACCTCCTGGGTATGTTGCTTAGGGGGAGACACGAGTATGCCGGCTGCAGAAGGCAATTTATGGCCTCAAGCAGAGTCCTCGAGCTTGGTTTGACAAGTTCAGCGGTATTGTGGCGGCTGTTGGTTTTGTGCGAAGCTCTGCTGATCACTCTCTCTTTATTCGCAAAACTCCTTCTGTGCTGGTTGTTCTTGCTGTATACGTCGATGATATTCTTCTCACTGGCGATGACCAGGAAGGGGTAGCCCTGACAAAGCTACATCTTCGCCAACATCTGATCACTAAAGATATGGGCTCTCCAAAGTACTTTCTGGGGATCGAACTCTCTCGGAAGCCCGACTCCTTAGTTCTCTCTCAGCGTAAGTATGCCCTTGATCTTTTAAAAGAGGCAGGATTGACTGGAGCTAAACCTGCCCGATGTCCCATGGCTATTGGGGAGGACAAAACCTGGACAGATGATTCGCCTCTTCTTTCAGATAGTTCGTGGTACAGGCGTCTGGTTGGTAAGCTCATATATCTCACAGTGACCAGACCCGACATTTCTTATGCTGTGGGCAAGGTGAGTCAATTCATGCAAGCGCCCAGGGATTGTCATCTTCAGTCCGCCTTGCGGATCTTGGAATATGTCAAAGCAGCGCCTGGGAAAGGATTACTGTTTCAGAAGAATGGTCATCTGAGGATTGAAGCCTACTCAGATGCAAGTTATGCTGATGACAAAGGGGATCGCAAGTCTACCTCAGGTTTTTGCACCTTTGTTGGGGGAAATCTGGTGAGCTGGAAGAGTAAAAAGCAGTCTGTTGTCTCTAGGTCCAGTGCAGAAGCTGAGTATCGCAGTGTGGCGTCAACCACTTGTGAGTTGAAATGGTTGCGGGCTCTCATGCTAGATTTAGGAGAGGTGTACAACCATCCTCTACCTATGTTCTGTGATAACAAGGCCGCCATATACATCTCCAAAAATCCGGTATTCCATGAAAGAACAAAGCACATTGAGGTTGACTGCCATTTCATTCGTGAAGAGATTTTAAAAGAACAGATTTGCACTCCGTTTGTCACATCTGATAAAGAGCTAGCTGACATCTTCACCAAGCCAGTCTCCGCCTCGTTTCTGCATGTTTGCGACAAGCTGGGCATGATTGATATATATGCTCCAGCTTGAGGGGGAGTGTTGAAGTTGGAGACCGGGCGGTCTGTCTTGGCGGGTTGGAGACCGCGCGGTCTGGCGGTTTGACTCGGCGACTTGTAAACCGGGCGGTCTAGCAATCTTCACAGGCGACCTCTCTGCATCTCTTATTGTAAGCCGTGCGGTTAGTCCTTCTGTCTAACCGCGCGGCCTGTGCGGTTTACTTTGTACAGTCCGCTTAGCTTGTAAATTTTAGTCCCACATCTCTTATTTGTATTCTCTCTTCTCTCCTCCATTCTATATAAGGGAGGGCATACCTTTGTAATAGTTATCTTTTTTGGATAATAAAATTTCGATTATTCAAAAGTTTATTCGGCTTGTTCTCTTCTTTTCGCTTCCTTTCTCTACTTTCTAACAGGAGACACCATTCCATTGAGGGGTTCCAGGAGGAGTAAGTTGTGGTACAATACCACACTCCTTTAGGTAAATAATGAACATGTTGCTCAAATACTCACCTCCTCGATCGGTTCTCAAAATCTTAATTCTCTTGTCAAGTTGGTTCTCTACTTCATTTTTGTATTCCTTGAGTTTCTCAAGGGATTCACTTTTATGCTTCATAAGATAAACATACCCGTAGCGACTATGATCATCAATGAATGTGATGAAGTACCTATAACCATCTCTTGCACTGGTACTCATTGGACCACGTACATCAGAGTGTATCAATTCCAATAAGTTGTTCACTCTTACACCTTTCTTATTGAAGGGTGTCTTGGTCATCTTTCCAGCTAAACATGATTCATATGTCCCAATTGCATCATAATTAAATGAGTCCAACAGATTGGATTGATGCAATTTCCTTATGCATTTTTCGTTTATGTGACCAAGTCGATGGTGCCATAAGAGTGTCTCATTTACATGAGATATTTTGAGCCTTTTGTTATTGATATTTAATATATGTTTATCTTCTACTATGTTAAGCAAATACAACCCATTAGAAATGAAAGCATTTGCATAAAATAAACCATCCTTCTCAATTGTCATTTGTGAATTATTTATCACAAAACAAAAGCCTTCTGCATCCATACATGATACAGAGATAATATTTCTCAAAACGGAAGGGACATGATAAACATCTTTTAAAACAAAACATAAACCACTAGATAAATGAAGGTCGAGGGTGCCAACAGTAACCGCTGAGATCCTTGCACCATTTCCAACCTTCAGCACAACTTCTCCTTTAGAGAGAGTTCTCCAATCCCTTAGTGAGCACATGATCCGGTATCCATTACCCAATCAAGGATAGTAGTGGTCAAATTTAGATTTAATTCAATAACAAGTATACCTTTGGGACGCTTGCGTTCAATCTTGCCTTCATCCAAGTCACGCTTATACTTGGGGAAATTCATCTTGTAGTGTCCTTTCTCATGACAATGGAAACACTCGGTGATAGTAGATGGAGAGTTCTTCACTTTGCTTCCCTTGGAGGTGCTCGCATGAGCTCCTCCCTTATTGTCTTTGAAAGATGACTTTCTACTAGCAGTTTTGCTTGCGACGATGCCTTTATTCTTAAAGGGCTTCTTGCTACTTGACGCAACGGCTAAGACAGAATTTGCCTTTGTCTTGCCCATATCTACCTCAGCTGTTTTGAGGGCATTATGGAGATCATTCATAGTCATCTTCCTTTCACGCATATGATAGTGCATAATAAAATACTTATGCGAGTATGGAAGTGACCCCAGTATGATATCCTCAGCTATGTCATCAGGAAGTTGAGAATTCAATTTCTCTAATTTCTCCAGATAGCCCTGCACTTTGAGGAAGTGCACTGAAACAGATTCACCCTCAATCATCTTGCACCTTGTGAGTGCTATGGTGGTCTTATAGCGCTCTTTACGAGCACTATCAGTGAACATCTTTTCCAATTGTGCTATGATTCCTTAGCGGGATTATCAAGAAATTTCCTTTGCAACTGATCGCCAATGCTGGCCAAGATCAGTGTCTGCACAACACGCTGTTGTTCATTCCACTTCTTTTGTTCCTCCTTTTCAACATCGGTTGGTTTGCCTTTCTCCTTATCTTCTGGGCAAAGGGCATCCAGAATCTGTTGGAGATTTTCCAAACGTAACATGATATTCAACTTGAGGATCCAATCGGAATAGTTTGATCCGTCATTAGCAAGAGGACTCTTATCAATCATGGAACGCAGAAAATTTGGTAGGGTTGACATATTTCTAAAATAAAGAAAGAATGAAAATTAATTTACTTACAGTTCATGATAAAAAAAATGTTGTGCTATATCAAAAAAATAGACACGCACGAGATCCCTTCCAAACAAGCGGACTCATCCATTTGCTTGTCCAGGTAGGTACAAGGCACTAATCACAACCTTTTAAGCGATGCTTAACTTTTGTGACTCTCAATTCATATTATGCATAATGAGAAAAAATGAATAATAGAAAAAACTTTTTCCCAAAACATTCAAGCCTAGATCTTGAAAATCATGTTTAAGAAAACTCATTTTATTGGGTAACTAGTGTGGACGCGGTATTTCCACAAGAAAAATAAAATGTGCCTCACACAAAATATGATCTCGCGTGGCCTAATACCAGGCTCACACACGTTCCACCAAGTTTAGTGTTTGGAATCACACTCATGATCATCCAAGGATACTAGCTTAAGTGGATAAAATGAGAAGGAAAAACTTTCTTAATTTTTTCTCTTCGCATTCCTCCAAAGAGGGGAGGAATAATAAAGACAACCTAACTCATGGCATTCTAATAATTACATGCATCCCAAACAGAATTACATTCCAGAGATTAACAGAAAAAAATGAAAAGAAGCGAAGGCGAGCAAACAAAAGTCTTGTCCTAGAGATGGATAGGTTAATATACACAATCCATCATGATTCAACCAAATCAATTTAAATCCCAAAAAAATTGATTTCCACATAATTCGTACGCCAATGAATTACCTAAACTTGAATCAAGGGTTGGGACATAACCAATCCAAACGTCTAGGTACAAAAGAAAGGCGCATTGTCATGAGACGTCCAACCTGGCTCTAATACCATTGTAGGATTTCACGTGTGGTGGTTGGGAGAATTAAAAAAATTCGAGTACCAACGACACAAAGGAACGTGCATCCAATGACAATGGCCTAAACAAGGCTATGCAAGCAAAAGGAAACCCTAACCCATCACATCTAATTCATCACATGCGTTAGAAATTATACCTCTAGAGAACAATCTCTAGGCGGAAGAGGTAAGTTGTCGGAGAAGATGTTGACGATTCCACCGCAACATTGAGGCCGATGCCTCGCCTCTTAGTTCACCTTGAACCCGAACAGTGAGAAATCTCTATTCCGTTGACAAGGAATAGAGATAAAAGCTTATACTTACTCTTCCAAGAGCGCCGGGGACTCCTAGTGGCCGAACCACACTAGTCGTCGGTAAAAGAAGAGGAGAAACAGGGGTTGGACTGGATCGGATAGAGGAAGAGAGCCTCGAGACAAAACAGTTGCCTTGACTGGAGATTTCAAAGACAAGCTCCGATCACGAAGCGCACCGAGCTTCTTCTCCACCAAACCGTCGGCGAGCTCCAAGAGACCGACCAACGACGGACAAGGTGAGCTCTCGCCGGTGAGAAGGACCAAGGCGGCATGGCTGCTCTTCCTCGCGAACAGCTCGGGAGCTAGGTCGGGCGCCGTCAAGAGAGGGTGGAGATCGGGAGAAAGAAATCGAAAACCTAACAAAAAGTTCCAGCCACTTCTCTATCTCTCCTTGTCCGAATCCAACAACCCCCTTTTTATTTAACCTCTTAAGAATAACTTTATCTTATATATATATAAAATATTCATATATATTTATACATATATATATATATATATATATATATATATATATATATATATATATATATATATATTCATATACACAACACTATCTCATATACATACATTTAAATTTATTCCCAAACCAAGCTCAAATGGTTATAAATAACCAAATCAAATTGTGCTCCTATACCAAAATAATTACGACAACTCGTCTCGTCATAATTTTCTCTTTTAATAGTCGCACAAAAAAACCTGTCTAAGCATGTCAAGTTACGACATAATGTGTTCGCACTTACCATACTAAGTCGAACTGAAATTGTTCCCATTCATTTGGTGCGACCTAAAAGAGGAACTATGTCATCAAGCAGATAATATACATTCTATATTAGAGACTATAAGTGGATTTGTCATTGCATTATAGTCGCCTCAATAACGTAGTAACTAGGTAACGCATTTTGATGACCTGTGTTTTTTTTCTTGTCGTGTGATATCATAAATATTGTGCAAAATTGGAGCGTATCATTTTCGCACTATATTTAAATTATTTTTTTTTCTCGGTCTCATAAGCGACGTGTATTTATAACTACATCAGTTATATTGCATGTTATACAACCTCGCTTTACCAAGGGGTCCGACCATATCACTTCCCAAATAAATTTGGGGACAGGCGATATTTCGATGTGTAGATTCCTTACGCGTAAGCGTGACCAACAAACCACAATATGTATCACCATCAGAAGATGGCCTTCAATTGTAATCACATTGTCCACACCGATGCACTAAATCTACACGTCTCATATCTTGAAAAATATTAGACACGTTGCAAACATTAACGACACTAAACACATTCCAAATAATGTTGCAACAAGTGGTCAATCTCTATATGTATGAATTCAACTGCATACATACTTGCATGATTAAACGATAACGTTTATCAACATTTATAGAACACCAATGTACTTTAATCATGCGACAATCTTGACCCGGTAGTCAATGTTCCCTTTGACTACCACAAAAGAGAGCATATCTAAAGACTACATGACATAACAAAATTCACTGTTCTATGGTTCAAGACCAAGAGCATCTTCTTGAACCTTACATGAAACATGTCATATAATCAAGGAACAAAATGTAACAATTATATTTATATCATGAACATTTAAATAAGCAATACAATAAAACAACTTTCAAAACACCACATCCTTCAGTCACATCATCTAACATAGTCTATCCCAGTATGTTCATTGCGTTGGCATCAGCAACCTTGGCCTTGTTTTGAGCCTCTGTCCACTCAGGTGGTGTAACTGCATTTGTGCTTGAGGATGCTATAGATGTAGAAGCAGTGGCTTGAGGAGGACCTGTCAAGATGGAATTGTAGATATCTTCATCAATAGTGTTCATTTACAATTTGATTCTTGCCTTCCAGATAGCAAAACTATTTAGGTTGCAAACTGGAGGTCTGTTGCTTGCATAGTCTTTGTTCTGTTCCATTACTGTGTATATAATCTAAATAAAAATAAAGATAAAGATGAAATCTGATCTAACACAGGATCTTGTGTTCAAGGATTAGCTTGTGTACACCAAGAAATCCAAGCTCTGATACCAATTGAAAGTGAGTTGTTAGATCAGGAATACTCTAGAGGGGGGCGGGTGAATAGAGTATTCAGGGTTTATAAAATTTTCTTCTGATTTAATCTAGTGCAGGAACAAAATTAAAACAGCAATCCTATCAAACAGCCACAACACAAAAAAACAAAAGAAAAGAATAATCCAGACAACACAAGAATTTATAGTGGTTCCCATAAACTTGGGTATATCCACTCTTCTAACACCCTAGTATGAATCCACTTAGATTTTTGATCAGGTGCCTCACACCAATGAGGTTTTGATCAGGTGCTCAAAAATAAACCCTCAAGTCTTTTGATCAGGTGACTTGTAAATAGGAATAACTTTTGAAGAGTGTTATAACCCTTTATACAGTGGGGGGTGAGGGATGATTGTGTCCTCTCTTTCTCAATATACAACCCCACCCCCCCCTCTAAGTGGTTAGGCACTATTTCTTTCAAGTGGTATCAGAGCCAGGTTACTCAAAAAGGACATAACAATCTGAGTAAGATCCTGTAGGCAGAATCAGAATAAACAAGATTCAAGAAAATGAGTTCTAGTGAGAATTAAAAAGAGCTGGGGTCCATGAAATTGCCAATCTGTAGAAAAGAGATTTTTGGCATATGGAAAGAGAGGGTTAGACTCTTTATGGAAGCATCTGACCCAAGAATATACATCACAGTCAAAGAAGGGACATATGTGCCAATGAAGATATCCATTCTAGATACAAATCAGAAAACTCCTAAGTACTATTCAGAAATGACCAAAAATGAAATCATTCTGGCCACTATGGACAAGAGGGCCCCGAATATTATTGTTAGTGCAATTGATGATGCAACATTTCAGAATTTAATTCATTGTAAAACTTCTAAAGAAATGTGGGACACATTAATAGTCTATATGGAGGGATCAGAAGAAGTAAGACAAGACAAGAAGTCTTTGTTAAATCAGGAATATGAAAGCTTCAGACAAGGAAAGTATGATATCATTACTGAATGCTACAAGAAGTTCTATAGGATAGTAAATGAATTGATGTCCTATGGAAGAGAATTCAGTAACTATGAGCTGAATGACAAGTTCTTAAGATCCATGACTAAGGACTGGGATACCAAGATTTGTGCTATTAGGGAAATGGCCAAATTAGCTGATATACCTCCTCCAACTTTGTTTGGAATACTGTTATCTTATGAGATGCAGTTATTGGCTAGAAAGGAGGAAGAGAAGACTACTAGAGTGGAGCACAAGGAAAGATCTATGGCCTTCAAAACTGAAGCCACTAGGAAGTATAGAAGCAAGTCTCCATCCCCACCTCAAATAGTTGCTGAGGCTGTGTCAGATAATTCAGAAAGCAAGAATTCAGATAGCAGTGAAAGTGATGAAGACTTTGCAGCTTTCACTAGGCATTTTAAAAAGTTTCTGAAGAAGAAGCAGTGGAGGTCTAAGCCTTCCACTTCTCAGCCAAAAGATGACTATTATCAGAAAAGAAAGTCATCAAGGAATGATAGAAGCATATCCAAGCCAAGCAAAGCTACATCTTCAAAAATTGTGTGCTATTGCTGCAATAGACAGGGACATGTAGTGGCTGACTGTCCTGAAAAGAGGAAGGAGTCAACTGACAAAAAGAAGACTCAGTTTAAGGGCAAAAAAGAAAAGTCCTTTGTTGATAAGAAAGACAAAAGTTTAACTGATCAGTCATCTTCAGAAACAGACTCACAAGCTGAAGCCTATATTGGATTGTTTGCTGAAGAGGGGGAAGATGAGTTCATGCAGTTAATGAATTCAATTTTTGAGCATGAGGACAATCAGTGCAATGGGCTGATGGCCTTCTCTGAAGGAGACAAAATCCAGGATCAGCCTGGACCAAGTAAGATACAAAGTTGTTCTTCTAGTTCAATTTCTAGTACTGAGTCAGAATCAGATACATCTGAATCAAGTGATGTGGGTGGGTCTGAATCTGAAGGATATATTCATCAGTTAATTGATGAATATAGGGAATTGTTGCAGGCCTTGAAGAAAAACAAAACTTTAGCCAAAACTCAGGCAAAGGAGATTGCTAGTCTTAAATTGGCTGCTGCTGATTCAGACAAGTTATTTGATCAGAAACTGAATGAAATAACCATGTTGAAGAACATTACTGTTATTCAGATGAGTACTATTACATTTAGGAATGATCAAATTAGAAATCTGGAGCCCAGACTTCAGATGGAGAGAGAGATTGTAGCAAGTTTTTCTAAACCAAAATCTGTTTTACCTTTGATAGATGAGTTTGTACCTCATAAGGGTAAAAGTAGATTGGGGTTTACAAAACCTGCCTGGACAGTTAAGTCCAAATCTAAGGGCAAAGCCCCAACACTAAACTAGAAGGCTGCAGTAGATAATCTAGCCAGGGTTGTACCTAAACAAAGGTACAACAGGTTTGAGTGCTGGTGTAGTGGCAAGATAGGCCACTTTACCATAGATTGTTGGCACACTTCAAGTGTCAAGGAGTGTAGCAAACTACCTGCTAGAAGAGCTACATGTAGTTTTGATAAAAGTCAAACTAACCTGCACCAAGGACCCAAGAATTATTTGGGTTCTAAGGTTAAGTAATCTGTTTTGCAGGTGAGTCCAAGTGGCCATGCCCCTATATGATACTTGGACAGTGGATGTTCCAGGCACATGACTGGAATAAGGGGGTTGTTGAAGGACTATGCACCTATCAAGGATGGTCCAAAAGTTACCTTTGGTGGTTCAGAAAAAGGAATCATCAAAGGCTTTGGTAACATTTCTAGAAACCTGATTACAATTACTCAAGTGGCTTATGTAAAGGGTTTGAAACATAACCTCATTAGCATAAGTCAGCTGAGTGATTTAGGATATGACATCTCATTTATCAAGGATGGTTGTCATATCAAAAGGTCAAGTGATCAAAAGATCATATTGACAGGGTATAGGAAGAGAAATGTCTATTGTCTTGACTTTGTATGTGGGAACAATGTTTTCCTATTTGTCTTGTAGCTGGTGAGAAAGTCTCACATTGTGTTAAATGGCACAAGAGGCTGGCTCATCTTAACTATAAGACAATTGGCCAACTCTTTAGCAAAGAGTTAGTGAGGAATGGTCCTCAGATTAAGTGTATTAAGGATGAGATATGCTCAGCTTGTCAAAAAGGCAAGCAGACCAAATCCACCTTTCATGGCCTTGAGAACAAGGATTCTGTGAGGTGTCTATACCTCTTGCATATGGATCTTTTTGGTCCTATGCCAGTTCACAACCTAGGTAGGAAGGTCTACACATTTGTGGTTGTAGATGACTATTCAAGGTTTTCCTGGGTGTTCTTCCTTAGATAAAAATCTGAAACCCCAAGTATCTTATACAGTTTTGTTAAACAAATTCAGAATGAATTGGACAGTACAGTGGTCAAAATAAGAAGTGACCATGGTACTGAATTTCAGTCTGAAAGTATGACAAAACTGTGTGAAGAATTTGGAATTTTTCAGGAATTTTCCTCATCAAGAAAACCTCAGCAAAATGGTATTGTTGAAAGGAAAAATAGAACCTTGATAGAGGCTGGTAGAACCTTATTGAGTGACACATCTTTCCTAGAATATTTCTGGGCTGAGGCAGTAAACACTGCTTGTCATGTGATCAATAGGGCTACTATTACCAAGAGCCACAAGAAGACCCCCTATGAGATTGTGAAGGGAAGAAAACAAAATTTATCCTATTTTAGGATCTTTGGTTGCAAGTGTTATATTCTTAATAATGGTAAGTCTTATCTAACCAAGTTTGCTGCCAAATCCCAAGAGGGGATCTTTGTTGGGTATAGCAATAATAATAAGGCTTATAGGGTCTACAACTTGATTACTCAAGTTATAGAAGAGTCTGTTCATGTAGTTTTTGATGAAGCTAGACTCATTAATAATGAATTGCCAAGAAGTGTTTGCAGCTCCACAAATGTAACTGAAAGGATGGACAAGCTTACCTTAACAGAAGGTTCTTCTGCAAGTCAGCAAGTGGAAGATGGTGGCTGTTGTCCAGGGGGAGTACAAGATACTCATGATGCTGAAGAAGATGAAGAGATGCAGCTAAATGAAGAGACTGAAGGTGTACAACCTGAAGACAGGCTGCCTCCAGCAAATAGGCATTTAAAGGATCATCCAGCAAATCAAATAATTGGAGATCTTAGACAAGGAGTGCAAACAAGGAGTAGGAATCTAAGTACAGTCCTTTACTCAAGTTTCCTATCTCAAGTTGATCCAAAGAAATTTGAAGAAGCAATCCTAGACCCTCATTTGATTGAGGCCATGCAAGAGGAGCTGAATCAATTCAAAAGATGCAAGGTCTGGGAGCTAGTTCCTAAACCCAAGGACCACAACATTATTGGAACTAAGTGGATCTTTAGGAACAAGTTGGATGAGAATGGAATCATCATAAAGAATAAAGCTAGACTTGTTGCAAAGGGATTTAGGCAAGAAGAAGGTATTGATTTTGATCAAACCTTTGCTCCAGTAGAAAGAATGTAAGCAATAAGGATGTTCCTTACCTATGCAACATATCAAAGATTTAAGGTCTATCAAATGGATGTTAAGTCAGCCTTTCTGAATGGAAATCTGAAGGAAGAAGTCTATGTAGAGCAGCCATCAGGTTTTATTGATTCTATTAAACCTGATTATGTTTATAGACTTAGGAAGGCTTTGTATGGGTTAAAACAAGCTCCAAGGGCTTGGTATGAAACCCTGTCTAGTTTCCTCATTGAGAATAAATTCTCAAGGGAGAAAATAAACAAGACTCTATTCCTTAGGGAATCCAGAGGCAAGATTATCTTAGTCCAAATATATGTAGATGACATAATATTTGGGTCTACAGAAAGTAGTCTTTACAGGAAGTTTGCAAAACTAATGTAAGGACAATTTGAAATGAGCAGTATGGGGGAACTTAAGTTCTTCTTGGGTCTCCAAGTTAGACAGACTGAAGATGGATTATCCATATACCAGTCTAAGTTCACCCTAGAGTTGATAAGGAAGTATGGTATGGAATCTTCCACTACCATGAAAACTCCTATGGGGTCCAGCATGTCTCTAAACAAAGATGATGTAGGGAAACCTATACATGAAATTTTGTATAGAGGGATAGTTCGCTCCCTACTGTATTTGACTGCTAGTAGACCAGATATCATGTATGCTACATGTGTCTGTGCTAGGTACCAAGCTTGCCCTAAAGAATCTCATTTGACAGCAGTCAAAAGAATTTTGAGATATCTTAAGGGCACACCTTATCTAGGCCTTTGGTACACTAGGAATGGAGATTTTGTACTCACAGGTAATTCAGATGCAGATTTTGCAGGCTCCAAGGAAGATAGAAAGAGTACTACAGGAACCTGTCAATTTCTAGGTGGAAGGCTGGTGTCATGGAGTAGCAAGAAGCAGACCAGTGTGGCTATCTCCACAGCTGAGTCAGAGTATGTTGCTTCAGGAAGTTGTTGTGCTCAACTTCTATGGATTCAACATCAGCTAGAAGATTATGATATTCAAGTAAGTAGAACACCTTTATTTTGTGATTCTACTAGTGTAATTTCTATTGCAAATAATCCTGTCTCACATAGTAGGACTAAGCACATAGAAATAAAATACCATTTTCTAAGAGAACATGTAGAAAAAGGAGACATTTCACTAGAGTATGTTAAGATAGATAATCAGTTAGCTGATATGTTTACTAAGCCCTTAGATGAAGCCAAATTTAATAAATTTAAAATTGAATTAGGAATGATAAACTTAGAATAGTTTACAAAAATTGGCTAAGTAAAATAGTGTCGACACACAGAGTTGTCTGTGTCGACACATAGTAGTGGTGTTGACATTTCAGAGAAATGGTGTCGACACATCTAGAAAGTCTGTGTTGAAATTTCATAGAATTAGTGTTGATACATACAGTGTAGGTATCGACACATACAGGGTGGTGTCGACACTTAGGATTTACATAGAATTCGTCGAGTAGAGTCTCGACTAAGTGTCGAGCTAAGATATATAAGTGTCGACACATATATTCTGTCGACTATATTTGTGTCGACACATAGTTGTCGAGACATTAGAAGTAAGTGTCGACACTTTTCAACAGTGTCGACACATTTCAAGTATTTTGACCCGCCTTGTCACCTTCGATTTTAGAAAGGTATAAATAGGACTTCACCATTGTTTGTCGACACGCTCATCATAGTTTCGAGACCAAACTTGTGTGTCAACATTTCTCTTCTCTAAATTCAAAATTTCTTCAAACCCTAATGACGCCCAAGCTAGAAGAGAACATTAATGAAGGATATGAGCTCGTGTGACACGCCTTTGATGATGCAGAACCAGAAATCCAAGGTGTGGTAACCCTAGTTGCAGAGACTGGCTTAGAATATCTTGTTTCTGAACCAATCAAGATATGGAAGAAGGAAGTCCTTGAATTCTTTACTAGAGCTACACTTGATGCATCTGGACTCAAGATTAAGTCCAAAGTTCATGGGGCAAAAGTCAAGATTACCCTGAAAAGTCTAAGAAAGATTCTACATCTCCCTAGAACTAAAGAAGAGGAAGATGTACCTGAATCAAAGACAAGGGAGGCACTAGAATGTTGTGGTTTAGATTCAAGCCTAAAAATTGGATCAATTTTCAATAGAAAAGGCATGAACATGCAGGGCAAGTTCTTATCTGAAATAGTGGGCAAGGTGATACTAAGCAAGCCTGGTGGGCATGATAGGATATCAGCTCACATGTTCAGTTTGATGACAAGGATAATTTTCAAACTTAATACTGATTGGTCAGCAGTAATGTTTGACAAGATAAAGGAAAGTCTGAAGAAGCCAAATCTGGGTAGGATTCTGAGCTTATACTTGGCTGGAAGTATCCCTGAAGTGATGAACCAAGCTGTTGTTTCTAAGATAAACCATATGAGGAGAATGGATGTAAGAATTTTCTCAAGGTGGATTAGAGTGTTGACAAAGGAACTGCCCACTCCAGAAAAGGAAACACCTCAGAAGAAGAAGAAGACAACCATTGTGGCACAAGAATCCTCAAGTAGCTCAGAGGAGCAAGTGGTGTTTAGTTCTGATGATGGAGAAGATGACAATGCTGGACAGTCACCAGCAAGACAAGAAGATACTCAGAGGTGGGGGGAGCTACCATCAGCTAGCCCTATTCACCTAGATCCACTCTAGGGGGAGCCTCTACATGTGGATGAGCCAACCCAATTAGAGAGTGAAAGGGCTACCCAAGCCATACTAGAGGTAATCACTGAAGTTAATCAATTAAATTTCAATATTGAGGATGAAGTTCTGACTAAATCATTACTTGATGTTGATCCGCATACACAGTCCCATAGCCAACCACAAGATGTTGTCATGGAGGACACATCTATTGCTGATAAAGTGGAATTAGTTGCTCCTGAGATCAGAGATTCTCCAGTCCATCCTCAACGGGAATATACACTAGAAGAGTTGTTCCCTGATCTTTTACAAACTGACTTAGAGGGAGAGAAAGCAGCTGTTGAGGGGGAGCAGGTAGACTTTGATGGGGAGCATATAGAGAAGACTGCTAGGAAAGAAACTGAAGAGCAAAGGACTGAGGGTGAGCTACCAAAGACTCATCAGGACTTACCTCCAACCCCACAGGATACAGTAGATATAGCTAGTACCTCAGATTCTGAAGAAGCTGCTGAGGTTCAGGCAAAGAGAAGGTGTCAAACCTACAAGAAAGCTTTATAAATAGTTGCACCACAACAAGCCCCAACAACTGATTATATTTCTCTGTTGGTGGCATTGTAAATCAAGATGGATGAGCAAAGGAAAGCTCTAGAAAAGTATATGGATGAAGGGAATAAATCACTGCAATTTGATCTGGCACAAGACATAAAATCTATAAGATTTGAAGTGAATCAAAACAAGAAGGAAATGACTGATTGTTTCCATAAAGGAGGCAATGCAGTGGTATATCTGGCTACTCATCAAGAGAATATCAAGAAACAGGTTGATGACATGGCATTAAAACAAGGATATGTTCTTGAAAATCAGATTAGAATGAATGAGAATCTAACTGAATCACATAATGTGATAGTCACTGAGATGCAGAAACTTGCTACTACCCACATTGAAGCCATGACTAAAGCCAAGGCAGAATTTGATCAGGCATTACAAGAAGGTATAACTGCTGTTAAATCTGCTATTGAAGATTCACAGAAGGTAATTACTGAAAAGCTATAAAGGTTAAAACGTTTTTATAAAGATGGAGTTAACTACTTAAATGCTCAAATCAGATTCCAAAAGGATGATCTTAGAGATCATATAGAAAGAGAAGTCATAAAGGGGGAGAGGGTGTTAGTCAAAGCAGGCTCTGATCATGCAAAATGGATTTCAAACTCCATCAGAGCTACCCTTGGATATCCACCCTTGTGTGATGATGATAATGTGGCAGAGTTTGGAATAAATCCTGCTTATTTTGTAGGAGAGCAAGCTGAAGTAGCTCAAGTGATATACCCTCCTGCAGATTTTGACATGATACATCAGGAGGTACAATCTATGTATAGTCCTCCTGAGGGTAATCAGAATGTTATTCTTGAGAAAGTTGTACAGCCTGTGCCAGAGGCAATCCTAAAAGAACAAGAGGCCCAATTATCTAAGAAAAGGTTCAGAGAGTAAGCTGAATTAAGGCCAGATTGTGAGCAATGGAGCCCAACCACTAGGAATATCATATTGACTGCTTGGAAGGCTACTAAGGATAATTTCCTAGAGAGAGGCAAATGGTATTCTGACCAGGAATGGACGAAACATGAGGCTAGGCAAGAGGTCATAGTACAATACAGAAGGAAGGCTAAATTAGGGAAGCTACCTCCTAATGCACAGGAGCCTAGCAAGTATTTCCCTAAGGCTTATCACTATTTTGAGAGACAGAAGATAAGGGCTGAAGAATAGAAAAAGAAAGATCTTAAGGGAAAGAAGCCTGCTGATGACAATGATGCTCCAATTCAAGCAAAGATTCAATATGGAAAGGGCATTGTTATCAAGGAGCCAGATCAGTCATAGGATAGAATTTTTCTTAAGTTTACAATCCTGTAATCTTTTGCATTAAACTCCATGTAAACTTCTGATTAATAAAACTTTTTGAAGTTGTAAGAACAATGTAATATATTCAATCTATTACATTATTGTTCTGAGATAATTGTTTATACATGTTCTGTTTATACATGTTTAGTTCTTACCCTGTCATATAATACTGTTTTACATCATACTGAGAATTTGTTATGTATGGTGTATATCATTGACTAAGGGTTATGACTTCTCCAAATAGGGGGAGATTGTTGGGTACATTGGAATACATGTACCTGATTTGAAGGAGCCTCACCCTAATCAATGATATACATCAAGGTGTATTTGATGTGCTTTGAGTTTATATGTGCAGGTTAAGTAATTGCAGGAAAAGCAAAAAGTTTCTAAGTCCATGTGTCGACACCTAGAGGTGAAGTGTCGACACTTATGAAGGCATGTGTCGACACCCAGAGAAGATGTGTCGACACTTGGAGTAATTGTGTCGACACCAGGAAGGCAGAGTCGACACCAGAAGAAAAGTGTCGACACATACAATCAGTGTCGACACACAGTGAAGAATTGTCTACAGAATCAGTGTCGACAGACATTGAAGAATTGTCTACAGAATCAGTGTCGACACTTAGAGGCTTTGTCGACACCCAAAGAAACTTTGTCGACAACAAAAGTGTCGACACCAGGAGGCTGTGTCGACACTCAGCAAACTTCAAAAAAGTTAAAGTACATGTGTCGACACCAAGGAGATGTGTCGACACTCAACAAAGTTTCAACACATGAAGGCACCACACCAAGGAGATGTGTTGACACTCAGCAAAGTTTCAACACATGAAGACATGTCTCGACACAAAGAGCTGGGGTCCATGAAATTGTCAATTTGTAGAAAAGAGATTTTTGGCATATGGAAAGAGAGGGTTAGACTCTTTATGGAAGCATCTGACCCAAGAATATACATCACAGTCAAAGAGGGGCCATATGTGCCAATGAAGATATCCATTCTAGATACAAATCAGAAAACTCCTAAGGACTATTCAGAAATGCCCAAAGATGAAATCATTCTGGCCACTATGGACAAGAGGGCCCAGAATATTATTGTTAGTGCAATTGATGATGCAACATTTCAGAATTTAATTCATTGTAAAACTTCTAAAGAAATGTGGGACACGCTAATTGTCTATATGGAGGGATCAGAAGAAGTAAGATAAGACAAGAAGTCTTTGTTAAATCAGGAATATGAAAGCTTTAGACAAGGAAAGTGTGATAGCATTACTGAATGCTACAAGAAGTTCTATAGGATAGTAAATGAATTGATGTCCTATGGAAGAGAATTCAGCAACTATGAGCTGAATGACAAGTTCTTAAGATCCCTGACTAAGGACTGGGATACCAAGATTTGTGCCATTAGGGAAATGGCCAAATTAGCTGATATACCTCCTCCAACTTTGTTTGGAAAACTGTTATCTTATGAGATGCAGTTATTGGCTAGAAAGGAGGAAGAGAAGACTACTAGAGTGGAGCACAAGGAAAGATCTGTGGCCTTCAAAACTGGTGCCACTAGGAAGTATAGAAGTAAGTCTCCATCTCCACCTCAAATAGTTGCTGAGGCTGTGTCAGATAATTTAGAAAGCAAAAATTCAGATAGCAGTGAAAGTGATGAAGACTTTGCATCTTTCATTAGGCATTTTCAAAAGTTTCTGAAGAAGAAGCAGTGGAGGTCTAAGCCTTCCACTTCTCAGCCAAAAGATGTCTATTATCAGAAAAAAAAGTCATCAAGGAATGATAGAAGCAGATCCAAGCCAAGCAAAGCTACATCTTCAAAAATTGTGTGATATTGCTACAATAGACAGGGACATGTAGTGTCTGACTGTCCTGAAAAGAGGAAGGAGTCAACTGACAAAAAGAAGACTCAGTTTAAGGGCAAAAAGGAAAAGTCCTTTGTTGCTAAGAAAGACAAAAGTTTAACTGATCAGTCATCTTCAGAAACAGACTCAGAAGCTGAAGCTTATATTAGATTGTTTGCTGAAGAGGAGGAAGATGAGTTCATGCAGTTAATGAATTCAATTTTTGAACATGAGGACAATCAGTGCAAAGGGGTGATGGCCTTCTCTGAAGGAGACAAAATCCAGGATCATCCTAGACCAAGTAAGGTACAAAGTTGTTCTTCTAGTTCAATTTCTAGTACTGAGTCAGAATCAGATACATCTGCATCACATGATGTGGGTGGGTCTAAATTTGAAGGAGATATTCATCAGTGAATTGATGAATATAGGGAATTGTTGCAGGCCTTGAAGAAAAGCAAAACCTTAGCCAAAACTCAGGCAAAGGAAATTGTTAGTCTTAAATTGGCTGCTGCTGATTCAGACAAGTTATTTGATCAGAAACTGAATGAAATAGCCAGGCTGAAGAACATTAATGTTATTCAGATGGGTAGTATTACATTTAAGAATGATCAAATTAGAAATCTGGAGGCTAGACTTCAGAAGGAGAGAGAGATTGTAGCAAGTTTTTCTAAACCAAAATCTGTTTTACCTTTGATAGATGAGTTTGTACCTCATAAGGGTAAAACTGGATTGGGGTTTACAAAACCTGCCAGGACAGTTAAGTCCAAATATAAGGGCAAAGCCCCAGCACTAAACAAGAAGTCTACAGTAGATAATCCAGCCAGGGTTGTACCCAAACAAAGGTACAATAGGTTTGAGTGCTGGTGCAGTGGCAAGATAGACCACTTTGCCATAGATTGTTGGCATAATTCAAGTGTCAAGGAGTGTAGCAAACTACCTGATAGAAGCGCTACAGGTAGTTTTGATAAAATTCAAACTAACATGCACCAAGGACCCAAGAATTATTTGGGTTCTAAGGTTAAGTAATCTGTTTTTCAGTTGAGTCCAAGTGACCATGCCCCTATATGGTACTTGGATAGTGGGTGTTCCAGGCACATGACTGGAACAAGGTGGTTGCTGAAGGTCTATACACCTATCAAGGATGGTCCAAAAGTTACCTTTGGTGGTTCAGAAAAAGGAATCATCAAAGGCTTTGGTAATATTTCTAGTAACCTGATTATAATTACTCAAGTGGCTTATGTAAAGGGTTTGAAACATAACCTCATTAGCATAAGTCAGCTGGGTGATTTAGGATATGACATCTCATTTATCAAGAATGGTTATCATATCAAAAGGTCAAGTGATCAAAAGATCATATTGACAGGGTAAAGGAAGAGAAATGTCTATTGTCTTGACTTTGTATGTGAGAACAATGTTTCTCCTATTTGTCTTGTAGCTGGTGAGAAAGTCTCACATTGTGTTAAATGGCACAAGAGGCTGGCTCATCTTAACTATAAGATAATTGGCCAACTCTTTAGCAAAGATTTAGTGAAGAATGGTCCTCAGATTAAGTGTATAAAGGATAGGATATGCTCAGCTTGTCAAAAAGGAAAGCAGACCAAATCCACCTTTCATAGCCTTGAGAACAAGGATTCTGTGAGGTGTCTATACCTCTTGCATATGGATCATTTTGGTCCTATGCCAGTTCACAGCCTAGGTAGGAAGGTATACACATTTGTGGTTGTAGATGACTATTCAAGGTTTTCCTGGGTGTTCTTCCTTAGACAAAAATCTGAAACCCCAAGTATCTTATACAGTTTTGTTAAACAAATTCAGAATGAATTGGACAGTACAGTGGTCAAAATCAGAAGTGACCATGGTACTGAATTTCAGTCTGAAAGTATGATAAAACTGTGTGAAGAATTTGGAATTTTTCAGGAATTTTCCTCACCAAGAACACCTCAGCAAAATGGTATTGCTGAAAGGAAAAAATAGAACCTTGATAGAGGCTAGTAGAACCTTATTGAGTGACACATCTCTCCCAGAATATTTTTGTGCTGAGGCAGTAAACACTGCTTGTCATGTGATCAATAGGGCTACTATCACCAAGAGCCATAAGAAGACCCCCTATGAGATTGTGAAGGGCAAAAAACCAAATTTATCCTATTTCAGCATCTTTGGTTGCAAGTGTTATATACTTAATAATGGTAAGTCTTAACTAACCAAGTTTGCTGCCAAATCCCAAGAGGGGATCTTTGTTGGGTACAACAATAATAGTAAGGCTTATAGGGTCTACAACTTGATTACTCAAGTTGTAGAAGAGTCTGTTCATGTAGTTTTTGACGAAGCTAGACTCATTAACAATCAATTATCAAGAAGTGTTTGCAGCTCCACAGGTGTAACTGAAAGGGTGGACAAGCTTACCTTAACAGAAGGTTCTTCTGCAAGTCAGCAAGTGGAAGATGGTGGTTGTTGTCCAGGGGGAGTACAAGATACTCATGATGCTGAAGAAGACCAAGAGATGCAGCTAAATGAAGAGACTGAAGATGTACAACCTGAAGACAGGCTGCCTCCAGCAAATAGGCATTTAAAGGATCATTCAGCAAATAAAATAATTGGAGATCTCAGACAAGGAGTGCAAATAAGGAGCAGGAATCTAAGTACAGTTCTTTACTCCAGTTTCCTATCCCAAGTAGATCCAAAGAAATTTGAAGAAGCAATCCTAGACCCTCATTGGATTGAGGCCATGCAAGAGGAGTTGAATCAATTCAAAAGATGCAAGGTCTGGGAGCTATTTCCTAAACCCAAGGACCACAATATTATTGGAACTAAGTGGATCTTTAGGAACAAGTTGGATGAGAATGGAATAATCATAAAGAATAAAGCTAGACTTGTTGCAAAGGGATATAGGCAAGAAGAAGGTATTGATTTTGATCAAACCTTTGCTCCAGTAGCAAGACTGGAAGCAATAAGGATGTTCCTTGCCTATGCAACATATCAAGGATTTAAGGTCTATCAAATGGATGTTAAGTCAGCTTTTCTGAATGGAAATCTGAAGGAAGAAGTCTATGTAGAGCAGCCATCATGTTTTGTTGATTCTCTTAAACCTGATTATGTTTATAGACTTAGGAAGGCTTTGTATGAGTTAAAATAAGCCCCAAGGGCTTGGTATGAAACCCTGTCTAGTTTCCACATTGAGAATAAATTCTCAAGGGGGGAACTAGACAAGACTCTATTCCCTAGGGAATGCAGAGGCAAGATTATCTTAGTCCAAATATATGTAGATGACATAATATTTGGGTCTACAGAAAGTAGTCTTTACAGGAAGTTTGTAAAACTAATGCAAGGACAATTTGAAATGAGCAGTATGGGGGAACTTAAGTTCTTCTTCGGTCTCCAAGTTAGACAGACTGAAGATGGATTATCCATATGCTAGTATAAATTCACCCTAGAGTTGATAAGGAAGTATGGTATGGAATCTTCCACTACCATGAAAACTCCTATGGGGTCAAGCATGTCTCTAAACAAAGATGATGCAGGGAAACCTGTAGATGAAATTTTGTATAGAGTGATAGTTGGCTCCCTTTTGTATTTGACTGCTAGTAGACCAGATATCATGTATGCTACATGTGTCTGTGCTAGGTACCAAGCTTGCCCTAAAGAATCTCATTTGACAGCAGTCAAAAGAATTTTGAGATATCTTAAGGGCACACCTTATCTAGGCCTTTGGTACCCTAGGAATGGAGATTTTGTACTGACAGGTTATTCAGATGCAGATTTTGCAGGTTGCAAGGAAGATAGAAAGAGTACCACAGTAACCTGTCAATTTCTAGGTGGAAGGCTGGTATCATGGAGTAGCAAGAAGTAGACCAGTGTGGCTATCTCCACAGCTGAGTCAGAGTATGCGGCTGCAGGAAGTTGCTGTGCTCAACTTCTACGGATTCAACATCAGCTAGAAGATTATGGTATTCAAGTAAGTAGAACACCTTTATTTTGTGATTCTACTAGTGCCATTTCTATTGCAATAATCCTATCTCACATAGTATGACCAAGCACATAGAAATAAAATACCATTTTCTAAGAGAACATGTAGAAAAAGGAGACATTTCACTAGAGTATGTTAAGACAGATAATCAGTTAGCTGATATGTTTACTAAGCCCTTAGATGAAACCAAATTTAATAAATTTAAAATTGAATTAGGAATGATAAACTTAGAATAGTTTACAAAAATTGGCTAAGTAAAATAGTGTCGACACACAGAGTTGTCTGTGTCGACACATAGTAGTAGTGTCGACATTTCAGAGAAATGGAGTCGACGCATCTAGAAAGTCTGTGTCGACATTTCATAGAATTAGTGTCGACACATGCAGTGTAGGTGTCGACACATACAGGGTGGTTCGACACTTAGGATTTATATAGAATTCGTCGAGTAGAGTCTCGACGAAGTTATAACCCCCCCTCTAGGTGGTTAGGCACTATTTCTTTCAAGTGGTATCAAAGCCAGATTACTCAAAAAGGACATAACAGTCTGAGTAAGATCCTGTAGGCAGAATCAGAATAAACAAGATTCAAGAAAATGAGTTCTAGTGAGAATCACAAAGAGTTGGTGTCCATGAAATTGCCAATCTGTAGAAAAGAGATTTTTGGCATATGGAACGAGAGGGTTAGACTCTTTATGGAAGCATCTGACCCAAGAATATACATCACAGTCAAAGAAGGGTCATATGTGCCAATGAAGATATCCATTCTAGATGCAAATCAGAAAACTCCTAAGGACTATTCAAAAATGACCAAAGATGAAATCATTCTGGCCACTATGGACAAGAGGGCCAAGAATATTATTGTTAGTTCAATTGATGATGCAACATTTCAGAATTTAATTCATTGTAAAACTTCTAAAGAAATGTGGGACACATTAATAGTCTATATGGAGGGATCAGAAGAAGTAAGACAAGACAAGAAGTCTTTGTTAAATCAGGAATATGAAAGCTTCAGACAAGGAAAGTCTGATAGCATTACTGAATGCTACAAGAAGTTCTATAGGATAGTAAATGAATTGATGTCCTATGGAAGAGAATTCAGCAACTATGAGCTGAATGACAAGTTCTTAAGATCCCTGACAAAGGACTGAGATACCAAGATTTGTGTCATTAGGGAAATGGTCAAATTAGCTGATATACCTCCTCCAACTTTGTTTGGAAAACTATTATCTTATGAGATGCAGTTATTGGCTAGAAAGGAGGAAGAGAAGACTACTAGAGTGGAGCACAAGGAAAGATCTGTGGCCTTCAAAACTGAAGCCACTAGGAAGTATAGAAGCAAGTCTCCATCTCCATTATTGGTAAGTTAACAAGGAGCAGGAATCTAAGTACAGTTCTTTACTCCAGTTTCCTATCTCAAGTTGAGCCAAAGAAATTTGAAGAAGCAATCCTAGACCCTCATTGGATTGAGGTCATGCAAGAGGAGCTGAATCAATTCAAAAGATGCAAGGTCTGGGAGCTAGTTCCTAAACCCAAGGACCACAACATTATTGGAACTAAGTGGATCTTTAGGAACAAGTTGGATCAGAATGATCATCATAAAGAATAAAGCTAGACTTGTTGCAAAGGGATATAGGCAAGAAGAAGGTATTGCTTCTGATCAAACCTTTGCTCCAGTAGCAAGAATGGAAGCAATAAGGATGTTCCTTGCTTATGCAACATATCAAGGATTTAGGGTCTATCAAATGGATGTTAAGTTAGCCTTTCTGAATGGAAATCTAAAGGAAGAAGTCTATGTAGAGCAGCCATCAGGTTTTGTTGATTCTATTAAACCTGATTATGTTTATAGACTTAGGAAGGCTTTGTATGAGTTAAAATAAGCCCCAAGGGCAAATCAAATAGTTGGACTAAGCACATAGAAATAAAATACCATTTTCTAAGAGAATATGTAGAAAAAGGAGACATTTCACTAGAGTATGTTAAGACAGATAATCAGTTAGCTGATATGTTTACTAAGCCCTTAGATGAAACTAAATTTAATAAATTTAAAATTGAATTAGGAATGATAAACTTAGGATAGTTTACAAAAATTAGCTAAGTAAAATAGTGTCGACACACAGAGTTGTCTATGTCGACACATAGTAGTGGTGTCGACATTTCAGAGAAATGGTGTTGAGACATCTAAGAAGTCTGTGTTTACACTTCAGAGAATTTGTGTCGACACATGCAGTGTATGTGTCGACACATCCAGGGTGGTGTCGACACTTAAGATTTACACAGAATTAGTCTAGTAGAGTCTCGACTACGTGTCGAGCTGAGATATATAAGTGTCGACACATATATTCTGTCGACTATATTTGTGTCGACACATAGTTGTCGAGATATTAGCAGTAAGTGTCGACACTTTTCAACAGTGTCGACACATTTCAAGTATTTTGACGCATTTTCATCTTCAATTTTAGAAAGGTATAAATAGGTCTTCACCATTGTTTGTCGACACGCTCACCTTAGTTTCGAGACCAAACTTGTGTGTCGACATCTCTCTTCTCTAAATTCAAAATTTCTTCAGACCCTAATGGCGCCCAAGCTAGAAGAGAACATTAATGAAGGATATGAGCTCGTGCGACACGCCTTTGATGATGTAGAACCCGAAATCCAAGGTGTGGTAACCCTAATTGCAGAGACTGGCCTAGAGTATCTTATTTCAGAACCTATCAAGATCTGGAAGAAGGAAGTCCTCGAATTCTTGAGTGCAGCTACTCTTCATGAATCTGGACTCAATATTAAGTCCAAAGTTCATGGGGCAAAGGTGAAGGTCTCCCATAAGACTCTAAGAAAAGTTCTACATCTCCCTAGAACAAAAGAAGAGGAAGATATATCTGCTTCCAAGACAAGGGAGGCACTGACATGGTGTGGACTTGATTCAAACCTGAAGATTGGATCAGTGTTCAACAGGAAAGGAATGAACATACAGGGCAAGTTTTTATCTGAGATAGTTGGCAAGGTAATACTGAGCAAGCCTGGTGGGCATGATAGAATATCTGCTCACATGTTCAGTTTGATGACAAGGATAATATTGAAAATTGAAACTGATTGGTCAGCAGTGATGTTTGACAAGATAAAAGAAAACCTGAAGAAGCTCAATCTGGGTAGAATTATGAGCTTATACTTAGCTGGAAGTATACCTAAAGTGATGAATCAAGCTGCTGGTTCAAAGATAAACCACATGAGGAGAATGAATGTAAGAATTTTCTCAAGGTGGGATAGAGTGTTGACAAAGGAACTGCCAACTCCAGAAAAGGAAACACCTTAGAAGAAAAAGAAGAATAAGACAGCCATAGTGGCATAAGAATCCTCAAGTAGCTCAGAGGAGCAAGTGGTGTTTAGTTCAGATGATGGAGAGGATGGCAATGCTGGACAGTCGCCAGCAAGACAAGGAGATGCTCAGAGACAGGGGGAGCTACCCTCAGCTAACCCAATTCACCTGGATCCACTACAGGGGGAGCCTCTATATGCAGATGAGCCAACTCAATTATAGAGTGAAAGGGCTACCCAAACCATTCTAGAGGTAATTACTGAAGTTAATCAATTAAATTTCCCTAGTGAGGATGAAGTTTTGACTGAATCATTACTTGATGTTAATCAGCAAACACAGTTACATAATGAACCACAAGATGTTGTCATGGAGGACACATCAGTTGCTGATAAAGTAGACTCAGTTGCTCCAGATAAAAGAGATTCTCCTGTACAACCTCAGCATGAGTTTACATTAGAAGAGTTGTTCCCTGATCTTATATAGACAGACCTTGAGAGAGAGATAACAGCTGTTGAGGGGGAGAAGGTAAATCTTGAAGAAGGGCCTATAGAGGAGCCAGCTAGACAAGAGACTGAGGAGCCAAGAAATACTAAGGAGCTACCAAGGACTGAGAAGGATTTACATCCTAGTCCTAAGAATAGAGTAGATATTGCTAGTACTTCTACTTCAGAGGATGAAGAGGCTGCTAGAGCCAAGAAAAGGATGTTTTAGGTCTTCCAGAGAAGAAGCCAGACCTACAAGAAAGCACTACAGGCAATTGCTCCACATCCTGCCCCAACTACTGACTATAGTTCTCTGATGGTGGCATTGCAAATCAAGATGGATGAGCAAAGAAAAGCTTTAGAAAAGTATATGGATGAAGGGCATAAATCCCTACAATTTGATATGGCACAAGACATAAAATCCATAAGATTTGAAGTAAATCAACATAAAAAGGAAATGACTGACTGCTTTCATAAAGGAGGGAATGCAGTAGTCTATCTGGCTACTCATCAAGAGCAAATCAAAACACATGTGGATGACCTGGCAGTCAAGCAAGGATATGTGCTTGAGAATCAGATTAGAATGAATGCACATTTAACTGAATCTCATAATGAGATAGTCACTACAATGAAAAATCTAGCTACTGCCCAGACTACAGCAAGTGCTACTGCCAAGGCTGAGTTTGATAAGCAACTCCAAGAGAGCATACATGCAGTTCACACTTCCATTGCAGATTCTCAAAAGATTCTTACTAACAGGCTACAAAGGTTAAAACCTTTCTATAAAGATGGAGTAAACTATTTGAATGCACAGATAAGATTCCAAAAGGATGATCTTAGGGATCATGTAGAAAGAGAAGTCATAAAGGGGGAGAGGGTGTTAGTCAAAGCAGGCTCTGATCATACAAAATGGATTTCAAACTCCATCAGTGCCACCCTTGGATATCCACCTTTATGTGATGATGATAATGCGGCAGAGTCTGGAATAAATCCTGCTTATTTCGGAGGAGAGCCAGTAGAAGTAGCTCAAGTGATATATCCTCCTGCTGATTTTGACATGATACATCAGGAGGTACAGTCTATGTATTGTCCTCCTGAGGGTAATCAGAATGTTATTCTTCAAAAAGTTGTACAGCCTGTGCCAGAAGCAGTGCTAAAAGAACAAGAGGTCCAATTATCTAAGAAAAGGTTCAGAGAGCAAGCTGAATTAAGGCCAGACTTTGAACAATGGAGCCCAACCTCTAGGAATATCATATTAACTGCTTGGAAGGCTGCAAAAGATAATTTCCTAGAGAGGGGCAAATGGTATTCTGACCAGGAATGAAAAAACCATGAAGCTAGGCAAGAGGCAATAGTACAATATAGAAGAAAGGCTAAATTAGGGAAGCTACCTCCTAATGCACAGGAGCCTAGCAAGTATTTCCCTAAGCCTTATCACTATTTTGAAAGACAGAAGATAAGGGCTGAAGAACAGAAAAAGAAAGATCTTAAGGGAAAGAAGCCTGCTGATGACAATGAAGCTCCTATTCAAGCAAAGATTTGTATCAAGGAACCTGAGCAGCCATAGGATAGAAACCATCTTAAGTTTATAATTTGTAATCATTTGCATTTAACTCTATGTAAACTTTTGATTAATGAAAATGTTTGAAGTTGTAAGAACAATGTTATATGTTCAATCTATTACATTATTGTTCTGAGATAATCGTTTATACATGTTCTATTTATACATGTTTAAGTATTTACACCGTCATATAATATTGTTTTACATCATACTGAGAATTTGTTATGTATGGTGTATATCATTGACTAAGGGTTATGACTTCCCCAAATAGGGGGAGATTGTTGGGTACATTGGAATATATGTACTAGATTTGAAGAAGCCTCACCCTACTCAATGATATACATCAAGGTGTATTTGATGTGCTTTGAGTTTATTTGTGCGGGTTAAGTAACTGCAGGATTGCAGGAAAATTTTCTAAGTCCATGTGTCGACACCTAGAGGTGAAGTGTCGACACTTAAGAAGGCTTGTGTCGACACCTAGAGAAACTGTGTCGACACTTGGAGTCATTGTGTTGACACCAGGAAGGCAGAGTCGACACCAGAAGGAAAGTGTCGACACTTACAAAATGTGTCGACACACTGTGAAGAATTGTCAACATTATCAATGTCGACACTTAGAGGCAATGTCGACACCCAGAGAAACTCTGTCAACATCAAAAGTGTTGACACCAGGAGGCTATGTCGACACTCAGCAAAGTTTCAACACATGAAGGCATGTGTCGACACAAAGGAGATGTGTCGACACTCAGCAAAGTTTCAACACATGAAGGCATGTGTCGACACAAAGGAGATGTGTCAACACTCAGCAAAGTTTCAACACAAGAGGCATGTGTCTACATAAAGGAGTTGTGTCGACACACCCCAAAAATCAACTAAGTATTGAAGAAGAAGTATTTGTGTCGACACACTCAACTAGTGTCGACACATTCAACAGAAGGCTTGTGTCGACACTCAGGATATGTGTCGACACATTCTGAAGAAGTAGTGTCGAGAAACTGTTACAACAACACAAGGAGTTGTGTCGACACCATGAAGGCTAGTGTCGACACTCAGTCTACTTGTGTCGACACTTAGTCTATTTGTGTCGACACATAAAGACTATCTGTCTCGAAACTTTCAGACAGTGACAGAGATTTCAAGAAGTGACTGGATGACTTGACAGCTGTCATTTCAACCGGTCAACTGCAACTGTCAGAGCTATCAGAAAGTTGTTAGAAACCGGATCAGCCGGTTACCTTGGAGGAAGACTATTTAAAGACCTTTCTTCTTCAATAGAAATGATGATAATAAATGAATTGCAAAACAACACAACAAAGAAGAAGACCTTTAAGAGAAGATCTAAGAAGTTGGAGAGAGAGAGCTCCTTCTAAGAAAAACAGCGGTTGAACCAGGCTGCTAAGTTAGATTCAGATTGAAATCTGAATCTCAAGACAGCAGTTGATTGAAGATCATCTGCACAGAAGATTCAACCCTACTGTGTTCTAATTCAAGAAGCTTTGAAGAAAGCCAAGGGTGGTTGATCTCTGCCTAGTTCTTCCAAGAACTCATCAAGAAGCCAGTCAACTCATCTCTCTCTTTCAGAGTTGTGGTTAAATACTTTGTAAACTTTATTTTCTGTAGGATCTTGTATAGATCTGAGTTGTAAGACTAAACTATAAAGGCTGAGGTAGGGCTTTTGTGCCTGAGTGTAGGAGATTCTATTCTCTGAGTGTAGGCCTTGATTGAAGGCTGAGGTAGGGCTGTTTAGCCTGAGTGTAGGTCTTGGTGAAGACTGAGTGGTAAGGCTTTGTGCCTGAGTTGTAGGAGTGGGGACACTCTGAGTTGTAGGAACCTGTTTTGGGTTCTGAGTTTTAAGATCTGAGGATCTGAGAAGAAGTGCAGAAGTTAGGCCGAATCTAGAACACTACTAGATAGGCGAAGGGGGAAAGTGGATGTACCCAGACCTTGGGGAACCACTAAAACTCCTGTGTGCACTCTGTGTATATATGATTGTGTGGTTGTTGTGCTGTGATAATTGTAGAATTCATTTACTGTACTATATTTCTGTCTGAAAAGTTAAAAAAGATATTGGTCACCTATTCACCCCCCCCCCCCCCCCCCCCGTCTAGGTGATTAGGCACTAGTTCTTTCAGCTTCTACTACCTAAAACATTCTATATCTCAGGGGGAGCCTGTGGTAAAATCAAATATCCACCAGTCTTCTCAGTTGTATATTGAGAAAGAGAAGACACAATCATCTCTCACCTCCCCACTGTATAAAGGGTTATAACTCCGTTCAAAAGTTATTCCTGGTTGCAAGTCACCGAATCAAAAGATTTGAGGATTGATTTTAGAGCACCTGATCAAAATTTCATTAGTGTCAGGCACCTGATCAAAAATCTGAGTGGATTCCTACCAGGGTGGTAGAAGAGTGGGTGTACCCAAGTTTAGGGGAACCACTATAAATTATTGTGTTGTCGGGATTGCTCTTTTCTTTTATTTTTTGTGCTGTGGCTGTTTGTTAGGATTGCTGTTTTAATTTTGTTCCTGCACTAGATTAAATCAGAAGAAAATTTTATAATCCCTGAATACTCTATTCACCCCCCTCTAGAGTATTACTTATCTAATAGATCACTTTCATAATGACCTATAGACACTCCAGGCCAAGTTTCCCAATTTTCCAGTGAATAATGAACTCTAATTTTAATTTTGAACAATATTCCACTTTTATAAATTAATGAAATAAGTACAGAAATTATACATCTAAAAATTGTGATAAAATTTCCACATGAGCATATTAAGAACACCACTGATTAAGTTTCACAATTTTCCAACAAGTATTGAGCTCTGAATATATTATTGAGCATGTTTCAATACTTATAAGCTTGTGAAGTAAGTACTGGAAATATGCATCTAAAAACTATAACAAAATTCAGGTATGAGCATAATGATCTAAAACTTCCTCTGCCCAAATTACATAATTTACCAGTGAATAGTGAGATCATAATAAACAAATGATTATCAAGGGATAACACATGTATTGCAAAGGAGGTACTAAAATTATTGTTCCAAAATTTTTAATAAAATTACCAGAGACTCATACCAACCATATGACTACACTACCCAAGTTGTATAACTTTTCACAGAGTTTTAATAGCCTAACATACAATTATAAAATTTGTGCCCTAAACTAGGGTTAGGGTTTTGAGAGATTTAACGACCTCTAAACCTAATAAGATTTTTACCAGAGGACCTTAACTACCCTAGAGTCCTCTCTACCAAATTTCAATTCATTTCAAGATCATATGACCACATGACCATATGACCTTCAAACACTAGGTTAACACACATAGAGCCTACCCTAGAGTTCTAGGGCTCCACCCTTCAACTTCCACCCAAAATCAATGGTGGGGGTGTTTTATATGCTAGGAAGGCAGAGTGCCAAGTTCCATCACCTTTGGGTGAGGTTGGCTAACTCAAGAATACTTAGAGTACTTTTGCCTAGGGGTGCAAGTTGAGTTGAGCCAGCTCGAAAGCTCGATGAGCCGGCTCGAAAAAAGCTCGACTCGAGCTTGAGCATGTTGAACTCGAGCTTGAGCTTGTCGAGCTCTAGCCTAAGTATCCCTGTTCACGAGCTCGTGAGCCGATCACGAGCTTTTTTAATTAAATAATATATATTATTAGTATTAAATATTTTAATATATTATAATATTAACATAATATTAATATAATATTATTAAAATAATAGTTTTATATTATTAACATAATATTAAGTTCGAGCCGAGCTCGAGCTCGAGCTCGAATCATGCTAGTCGAGCTCGAGCTCGAATCATGCTAGTCGAGCTCGAGCTCGAGCTTTTTAACATAGGCTCGTCGAGCTCGAGCTCGAAAAAAGAAGCTTGAGCTCGAGCTCGAGCCAGCTCTTTTTGATGATCTTGACTCGTTTGCAGCCCTACTTTTTCCCTAATTTAACCTAAAAGGGTCAATTTGTGCCTACACAAATACCCTATCAAATCAAACCCAAATAATGTGAAATTTTTACCAGAGCCTTATAATTTCCCCAAAGATCACCCACCTAAATTTTGGGGGGTTTTGAGGTGTTTAAGGCACCTAATAAAATTATATATGGTTTATTAAATTTTCCCAAAAATGATAGAAAATATTTTCCAAAATTTCTAATTTTTGTACAGTCCAAAGGGAAGGTTATGATAAGCTTATATTCCAAATTTCAAAGCATTGGGATTAGTGGTTTGGTATGGGCACTAATTCTAATGTTTGGTCACACCTATGTATAGGTTGCAACAAAATGATTGATGTGGTCACACCAGGTATCCAAATTGGTTCAAATCAATTTTAAATTAAAATAGACTTCACGACTACAATTTTCATGTAGGCCACTTTTATAGTAGAGGCCTCTAAGGTCCTCATATTTTGGGTTCAATGCAGAGCATGTTTAGGGAATAAAATAATCACAAACATTATAATTATTTACTTGATCTATTTGAACGACATCCGTTCATCTTCTTCAATCAGCCAAGGGACGAGATTGCCCGCGCTTGTAGCATCTTACAGCCCATTTTCCGGCCACCATGACCACCTCACTGGCTGGCCACCACCACCACCTCCGTTGAGGTCGTAGCTAGCGTTTGGCGGTTACCACGCCGCCGGAGGCGGCGATTTCCGGCGAACTCACAAGGGTATAAATTCAAGGAAAATCCGAATTTTCTTCCTCTCCAATCGGGCTCCATTGAGACCGCTTTCTCCACCTAAAATAATGTAGATCTAGCACTAGGAGAGGGGAAGAGGATCAGACCTGATTTGGATGGTTTAATCGTGTCGATCATAGATCCACCATGGCCAACTTTGGAGCTTTGGGAGCCATGCTGAACCTTACACAGAGGCTCAAAATCTTCTGGAAAGAGGGGGGTTTCGTTCCTCTCCACTCCCTAAAGATATTTAAAGTATCAATTGGGGAGAGGAGGGGTCAAGGCATGAATTGCTATTATCACCATCAATGGTGAATTTCGGCCATAGAGAAAACCCCTTGAAGTTCACCTCCCCTTGGCCCCAATTCATTTGGAAACTCCTCAAAACTGATAGGGGAGATGAATACTAATTAATTGGTGAAGAATGGAGGGGTGATTCACCTTCCCCACCATGAATGACCCTCTTTCTCACTTTCTCTCTCCTCCATTTTTGGGGAAAACTTGAGCTCTCTCTCCTAGTCACCCTACATGAAATTGGGTGACATAAATGATAATTACAGCTCCCTTGGACTGATAAGCCAACCTAAATTGAGGCTAGCCCAAGTGGATTGGGCTTGGTTGGGTCAATTTAAGTGATTTAACCTAATTATGGCAAATTGAACTTTTGGGTAAATTGACCAAATGGGTGACCCCATGATGGGGATTTTGGGTCCATTGCACTCTAAATTAAGTTTAGAATCTAGTGGTGGGGTCAATTTGATCATATGAAGCCTAATTGACCCAATTTGGGTTAATTTGACCTAAACAGACTAAATTTGAGTTGGTCAAATCGAGCACTAGGGTTGACCCAATCATGGCGCTTTTTGTGCCATTAGGTTCCCTATGACATTATGACACTAGGGGTGGGGTCAGTTTCAAGTTATGGTGGTCGATTGATGTAGTTAATGAAGGATTGCCTTTTTTGACCTAAGAGGGCATTTTGGTTGATTGGCCAAATTGGAGGACCCCTGATGGGGCTTTTTGGTATCACTCTGGACTCCTTGATGGCATAGGGGTGTTAGAGTGGGGTTAAGGAGTCATGTTGGAGCCCTAAAGTCAAGACCTAAGTTGGGTATTTAAAGTTTACTATTTATAGACCAAGGTGCTTTATCCACTTTTGCTTGGGTCTACAAGGGTTTCTAAGCTCCCTGGATTTTGTCATGGATTAGTCATGACAAAATCACTCTAGGGGGTCTGGCTGTTTGGGGGATGTTACATCAACGCTGGTGCACTAAGCGGAGCTCCTACATACTCTTGTCGGCTAACGCACCAGACTTTATTTGGCTAAGTTCTAAACCACACTTACCGAGTCAATGTATTGGTGTTGGTGTGACGACTCTCCAATACCGAAGACCCACCACCTTATATTTTATTTACATGCAATATTATTGTATTTTCACACTGAGCCAAAGCTCCCCGGACTATCCTGTCCGTCTCAAAACCATCTGAGCCATCAGTTCGCCGAGCTAACCTGCCCGTCACCAAACCAACGAGCCTACCGCTCGTGAGACCTAACCTAACTCCCACAATACTGCGGAGTGTGAATGTAAGTGTAATACTAGAGTATTTCTAATTACTCTTGTATTCCATTTAGTCTTATGGCTTACGTTAACCTTGGACTGCCCAAGCCATTCCCTGTGTAGGGCTCTCGAGGGCACTAGGAGCTACGATGGGCTGAAACCCAAATCTCCCTTTCGCAAGGTAATTACTATTATTGTTATGTACCCATATCCAACCCCATTTAAAGTTATACTTAATCTAATGCTCGTGTATTTGACTCTCCCTCACTCCACAGGAAGGACGATGTTTCGCCGATCTCGAGCACTACTTAACACAAGTCAACCCGAACACTTCCCGCATTATGACTCCTAATGATGAACTCATTTTTACATTACCAAAATCAGTAAACATTTAACCCCAACTCCATGTGTCCATTCTTCATACTATCACAATTTCGCAGTTTTACTATATGCAGACCAACCTAAGCTACATGATGTACATGATAGGAGGTACTCCAAATTTTCATTCAAAGGCCCTAAGATAATTACTGGTGGTCTATCAAGACACATTTATCCTAAATCCAGAAACTTGTAATTTTCCTAATTAATTTAGTATTTATTAAATTTTCCCGAGAGTTAGGCCATGAGTAATTTTGGACATGAAGTACTAGATTTCCTTAAGTTATGGCCACCCAAAAATTATGAACACTACATGATAGAAAAATGCCAGTGAATGACAAATCTCATATATTTTCATAAATGTAATAAACTCTAAATAATTAATTCAATGTAATTCAAATAATTGAGGTAATGAAGGGAGTACCACAGTTCATAATCAAAAAATTATATCAAAATTACGAGAGCTTTATTATGATTAAAAAATATTACTAACAAAATTTCATTCAATTCCATGGTAAGTGAGCTATGTAGAAAAAAACCTCAATAAATCCAAATAGTGCACTTTGTGAAGAAACATTCTTGTAAACTCATCCAAATAACATGTAATAATTTTCTAAGCTTTATTGTACCCTAGATAGTTCTCTGGCCAAGTAAAATAATTTTCCAGCAAGATATAGTATATTTATTATCTATTTATAAAAATAGGGCGTTTATATTGGCAGCCCAGCTCTGGATATTAGCCCAGCAAAATAATAAAAAACATACATAATATGACCGCTAATAGCAGCCCAAAATACGGAACACGCTTCTTTTAAAAATATGTCTACTATATTACATTTATAGAAAAGTGTTCAACATGAAAGTTGTAGATCTCGACGAGATCTACAACTTTCATGTTGAACACTTTTTGTAAAAATGTAATATAGTAGATCTATTTTCAAAAGGTGCAAAACCCTGGCAGAATTATGGGAATTCCGCTCGGGTTCCGCGCCTTTTGAAAATAGGCCTACTATATTACATTTTTAGAAAAAGTGTTCAACATAAAAGTTGTATATCTTGTCGAGATCTACAACTTTCATGTTGAACATTTTTTATAAAAATATATATTTAAAAATTTAATTTTGAGCTACCAGTATTCATCGGGCTGCCAAATAGCCATATTTTAGGATGTGATTATCTTTGGGCTACCAATATCAATATAGGGGCTGCCAATATAAAAACCCTAAAAATAAGGTCCACTAGTTCACTTTACACATGATGTACTAAGATGAAATGTCCAATTATTCCACATAATTTACTAGTGCATTCAAATGATATTTAATCAGCATTGCCAAAGATTCATAACATTCTAAGACAATTAAACCATAGTTGCTTCAATATCATGAAAAAGAGCAAGGTGAAGGTTATACCTACAAGTATAAGCTACTTTTATCTAAACATCCTATAATAAATTTCAGAGATTAATTGTTGATGTGCGAAAACGGCACAACCTAGTTAACAAGTTGTTCGATCTCACAAGCTAGGTGAAGAAGAGGATTGCGGGGTTGAGAAGGAGGAGATGGGGAAGCTTCTGAGTGCTTGAGAGTGGAGCAAACACTTATTCAAGTTTGCGGGGATAGACAAGAGGAGAGGTTTACTGAGAGCAGCCGGGAAGGCTGATGATCAGCAGAGAAGGTTGATGATCAGCAGAGGAGGTTGATCAAGAGCTGTCGAGCAGATGGTTACTTTGACGGTTGTGCATGCAGGTTGATGCCGAGAGAGTTAAGCTGAGCTGAGAAGAAGAAAGTGGCTGCTAGCAGCGACAACAGCAGACTTCGTCCGCCGCGGCTTAAATGTCATTCTTGCGACGGGCTTTCCTTTAATTAATATGGAGTTATTACAGCTTGTATTATACCTTTACAAGAAAGCAAATAAAGGGTATACTGGGGAAGCTGGCGGCTAAGGAAGGAATACCAGAAGAGAGGCCTCGCGGATTGGGAACTGAGGCCGGCAGACTGCGTGGTTACAAAAAGAGAGGGTGCAGACTGGGAGAAGCAGTCCGCATGAGGTGAAGTATTGAGCTTATTGTCGGGAGTCCTCGAGCGCGAGAGTGATCAGACTGTCCCCAAATGAGAGGCAAGTGGGTCTATTTATAGGCGCGAGGAGGTAACGGCTTTCGGTTATGTTACCCCCAGTGAGGCGGTAACTTGTGCGAGTAAAGCCTTGAGTCCGCCGAGTCAGCGTGAGGCCGCACGGACTGGAACTGGCTTCTGGAAGAGGTTCTGATGCCTGGTGGACCGAGAAGAGTCCGCGCCTGCTATGCTGAGCGAGCCCGCGCCAAATGTGCGAGATGAGGAAGTTGTCCGCCTGCTGCTGGGGAGAAGAGGGTGGAGGCTGAGTGGTGGAGTGCGCAATGAGACCGCAACTGCTGAGCTGAGGGATATCCGCCCGGATCCGGGAAGTGGGTGCTGGAGGCTGAGAGGCGAATTAAGATAGGAATCCACGGAGTCCACGGTGGGAAAACTGAGTCTGCCTCTACTATGAACGAAGCGGCTGGTTGCTGAAGCTGGAGCTGTGGTTCATCAATGTAGGCAGACTTGAAGGTTTGACTACACTTCGAGTCCGCCTAGCTCACGGTGAATGGGACATGCCCGCTGCTCTTTGCGGGTAGCCGGAGAGCTGGAGCGTCCGCACTCCTCCGGCGGACTTAACAAGCAGGTTGCCCATGCTGCTGGAGTCCGCCACTTTGTTGAATGGAACTTGTCGCACCTGCTGGGCGGTTTGGGCTTGGCGACCTAGCAGGTCGCGCATTATGGCGAGGTGGGCGGCCTGGAGGCATGCTGCTTTCAGTGTGGTGGTCTGGTCTACTTGAAGAGTGACCTGCAGGAGTGGGCTAAGTAGCGGCTTATTGTTGGCCTGGGCGGATAGGTATCCGAGTCCGGCAAAGGGGCACCTGTTGAGACAAAGCTTGCGGTTTAGCTGATAAGTGGCGCGGCCTATAGGGGCGGACTGCAGAAGCAGTCCGCGACCCCCGCCGACCAAAGGAACAACGCGCGGCCTGGGCAGTCAGACTGCTGAGACCACCCAAGCCGTGCAGCCTGAGCGGACAGAAAAGCCTGTCTGCCCATCCGAAGACGTTGTAACCTCCAGGAGAAACCAGGAACAGGCCACGACTAGCAAACTGGCTGCCTTGGGAAGGATCGCTGATTTCGGGGTTAACATAATTCCAGCACTTTTTTTAATTTCAGAAAGGAACTTCGAAAAAGTTGGAGATGCTCGAAAATCATGATCCACCCCAAAGAAAGAGGAGGAGACAAGGAAAGATAGAACCTGATCTCTCTCCTTGGGAGTTTGGTGCTGCCTATATTTTTCCTGTAAAGTAAAAGTTAGTGTAGACATGTGTGGAAGGTACATCTTATGTGTACCTGGGTTTGCCTTTGCGAAACGAAGAAGATGTGTCTTCCACTGAGTTCTGCAAAACGAAGGTGAGAGGAAAACTTGGAAGCATAATAACTTGGAAGTACCTGATGGAGGCTTACAGGCACCTATTATATTCTACAAAAATAAGAGTAAGCAACATTCATGAAGAGGAAAATAAGTTGCAAGTACTTGAAGGGGGACTTGCAAGCGTTTGCTGGTTTCTGCAAAAGAGAAGTTAGAAGCAAATATGGGAGTAAAGAAAAAGCCGCAAATACCCGAAGGCAACTTGCAGGTATCTGCTGGCCTCTACAAGAAAAGTGTTAGAAGCAGACATGATATATGAAAGTTGCAAGTACCTGTGAAGAAACTTGCAAGCATCTGCTGATTTCTGCAAAATGCGAGTTAGAAACAGATGTGGTATATGAAAGTAAGTTGCAAGTACGTGTGAAGAAACTTGCAAGCATCTGCTGATCTCTGCAAAATGAGAGTTAGATGCAGCTATGGTGAAAAGACTAAGTTACAAGTACTTGGGTAAGGCTTGCAGGTGCCTGCTAATCACTGCAAAGAGATGAGTGAGCTGCAGACATAAAATAATGAGCTAAGCTGTAAGTACCTGGATGGAACTTGCAAATGCTAACTGTTGATGAGATAAGATGGATATGACCAAATAGCAGAGGAAATGCCTGACGAACTCTGCTGATAATCGAATGATGATCAAACCAGAGTAGTGATCTTCTTGTTATATTAGAGATGATATCTTTAACATGAAGTCCAGATAAATAAGTCAAATGTTGACTGTTTATATAATAGGATAGATATGATCACATTGGCAGAGAAAAAGCTTAATGCATTCTGCCAATCTGAATAAAGATTAGACCGTAATGGTAATTATAATAAGATATGATATCTTCAATATGAAGTCCAGATCAATTAGAAGAGATTATCTTAAGTATACTCGCTTACATGGTTTGTTAATCAAGAAGAGGCAGATTCTTTGATCAATGATTGATGTCGTTAGCATTTAATAAGAGTAATGAAGAGCATTGTAGATCATCTAATAGAGATTTGAGCAAGCAATGCATATAAGATGATAATAAGCAGAAAAGATTGCTGCAAATCCTTTTGGCAGGTCAGATTTAATTTGCTCACCTGTGAAAGAGGCAGTTGAAAACAAAGAGGTCTATACTCGGAGATGACCAAGAAATAAAATCACCAGTATAGCCCTACTTAGAGCGGACTAGTTATACTCCCTTGGCATAGCACAAAAGGGTGACATGCACGAAATCCTAAGAAGGAAAAAACAGATGCACTACTCTCTTGTCTTAGGTACAACCTCACTGATCAATGAGACTAGTTGCGCCAAGTGTACTATAACATTGCTTGTGTGTGGAAAGGTCAGCGGAGTTGTGGATCCCATGGAGGCACGGATTGAGAGTACCATAGAGTGTTCGGCCATGAAAGTTGTGAGATGATCGAAGAGACAAGGCTACACTTGATCGTCATTGCTTGTCAAGAAAAGATCACCGTAACTATAGCGTATCCTTAACGGAGCACAACAGAGCTAACACATGGGGCCTCCCTAGCGCACACTCTATGTTATATGCCGGCAAGGATCTGAAGTCTGAATCCCACCATCATAGATTGAATGGCTCCCACTGCACATACGTGAACACTCCCCACAGTATGTGGTCGTAGCGGTCGTGCTAGAGAACAATCTATGGAGGGAACAACAAGACTTGGCGATATCTCATTGGTTCAGCAATCTTTTTGGCAAAGAGAAAATGGAGGAAGAGTCATTCCAAAAAGGGAAATGTGTCAGTACGGGATCCCTGAGGTAAACTTTATTGAAAAGCATGAAGGAACACTTGGAAGTGTTTTGAGATGAAAATGTTCAAAGAGTAAGAGTAGAGATAACCCGTCATGGTTGTGAAAAAACTTTAAAGAACTATGAAATGTTTTGTCGGCTTAGAATAGTCTTCCAAGCACGCCCTCGTCATCGGCATCGAAGCATTCAATAGCATTGTTAACAATAAGGAGAGGGTGCTCTTCGACTAGGCTCACTACTCTTGAGCAACAAGGAATGTCTGCAACTTCTTTGCCCTTTGAGGTTGCTGGATCAGGTCGATCATCTTTGGATCAGGTCGATCATTTTACACTGTCGGAGCATCCTTTACACCAGTTGGCGAAGTGCTCGGTAGTCTTCAGTTAGGTGGCCTAGCTCTTTGTGGAATTCGCAATATGGATCTGAGTCTTTATATCCTTGATCAGCTGGTCGATAAGGCCTTTTATAGTTAGCCCTATCCTTCATGACTTGGCTTACTTATATCATGGCTTCATCTAGTTCAGACTCATTCAAGTCATCGTCTTACTGTTGATGGACCGCAGTTGTTTGCAAAGATGGAGCTGGTGGTAGTAGCGACTGATCTTGAGAATGATGACGGCTCAGGAAAGGGTATTGATGGCGTTGGAATCTTCTTTCCCTCCTTGATTGAGATGGGAAATCTTTCCGAGGAGATCTCAGAGGTTGCTTGTGAGAAGGATCTTTCTCTAATATAAGCCTGGAGACGAAGCCTGGGTTGCTCTTTTCGCCTCAGAAATATGAGTTGGCTAAGGCAATCAACTCTTGGTATGTTCTTGGTGCTCGGACATTGGCTTCAAACTTGAGCGGCCCTTCACGAAGAACGTGGATAAGAGCCACTCGGTACATTTCTTGACCAATAATATCGATGTCCAAGATTTCTCTCTGGAATCGATCAACGAACTGAGACCAAGTCTCGTTCTCACATTGCTTGATCTCAAAGAGGGCCTCTAGACCGCCCTTTATCTTAGTTGAAGTAGAGAATCTGAGCAAGAACTCCCTTCGCAGATCAGCAAAGGAAGTGATGGACTGAGGGCGAAGACTATAGAACCAATCGCTCACTTGTCCATCAAAAGTTGTGACAAGGAGCTTGCACTTAGTTGCATCTGAGAGAGTTTTGAGAGCAATAGTTGATTCAAAAGCTTGAAGATGCTTCGTTGGATCAGTATCTCCAGTGTAGACTGGTAACCGAGGCTGTCTGAAATTAGCTGGAGTAGGTTCATGATGAACATTCTCTGTAAATGGCGAAGGCTCTTCCTGTTCTCCTACATCATAAGGATAAAAGGGAGCATAAGCTGCAGCTGCAAGAGAAGCAGGAGGATAAATGGGAAAAGCTACTGTAGGAGCAAAGGCAGGAGCTGATGGGTAAGGAAGACTTCCCTGAAAGTTGAGAAATCTTATAGGACTTCCCCGGGCTGCTTCCCGAAAGAAGTTTTGACGAGCTGCAAACTCTTCATCTTGAGGTCACAAAGGGGCTGCAGGCCCTTGCGGAAAGTTTGTTGTATAAGGAGGATAGACTAATGGGTAAGATGGAAGATATGCCTGTTGATGCTCCAATGTTGGCGCTGGATTGATCAGAGCAGCTGGAGCAACTGGAGCTGCTAAAGGTTGAGTGTCTAATCGCTGCATGATCACAGCAAGCATTTGGTTGATTACTTGGAACTGCTGAGCATTTTCACGGCGTGATTGTTCGAAGGCCTCCCAGAGAGTATCATCTCTAGGATTTGATTGAGCAAGGTTCTCGGCTGAATGATGATCTGACATGGCTAATTGTCGATTTTCACCGTTAGTTCGGATCTAAAGGTCTCGTGTTAACTATAGAAGCGCGAAAATGGCACCGCCTAGTTAATAGGTTGTTCGAACTCACAAGCTAGGTGAAGAAGAGGATTGCGGGGTTGATAAGGAGGAGAAGAGGAAGCTTCTAAGGGCGCGAGAGTGGAGCAAACGCTTATTCAAGGGTTGCGGAGATAGAGAAGAGGAGAGGTTTGCTGAGAGCAGCTGGGAAGGCTGATGATCAGAAGAGAAGGTTGATGATCAGCGGAGGAGGTTGATCAAGAGCTATCGAGCAGACGGTTACTTTGAAAGTTGTGCATGCAGGTTGATCCCGAGAGAGTTAAGCTGAGCTGAGAAAAAGAAAGGGGCTGCTAGCAGCGGCAACAACAAATTTCGCCTACCGCAGCTTAAATGTCACTCTTGCGACGGGCTTTCCTTTGATTAATATTGAGTTATTACAGCTTGTATTATACCTTTACAAAAAAGAAAATAAAGGGTACACTGGGGAAGCTAGCGGCTAAGGAAGGAATGCCAGAAGAGAGGCCGCGCGGACTAGGAACTGAGGCCAGCTGGCCGCGCGGTTACCAAAAGAGATGGTGCGTACTGGGAGGAGTCCGCGGGAGGTGAAGTATTGAGCTTAGCATCGGGAGTCCTCGAGCGCAAGAGTGATCAGGCTATCCCCAAATGAGAGGCATAGGGGTCTATTTATAGGCCCGAGGAGGTAACGGCTTTCGGTGACGTTACCCTCAGTGAGGCGGTAACTTGTACGAGTAAAGACTTGAGTCCGCCGAGTCCGTATGAGGCCGCGTGGACTGGAACTGGCTTCTAGAAGAGGTTCTGATCCCTGCCAGACTAGGAAGAGTCCGCGCCCGCAGTGCTGAGAAAACCCGCGCCAAACGTGCGAGCTGAGGAAGTTGTCCGCCTGCTGCTGGGGAGAAGCGGATGGACGCTGAGTGGCAGACTGTGCAATGAGTCCGCCCCTGCTGAGCTGAGGGATATCCGCCCTCATCAGAGAAGCGGGTGCTGGAGGCTGAGAGGCGGACTGCGAGAGGAATCCGCGTATTTCGTGGTGGGAAAACTGAGTCCGCCTCTACTGCGAACTGTAACATCCAATTTCCAACTAGACCCCTAGGAGTGGTTTTGTAACATCCCATGTTACTTCTGGACCCCTCAACTTAGATTGGGTTAGGCATGGGGTGAGTTTTAGGGAAATTAGCTAGGTATGATCCTAGGTAGTGGGTTGTAGCCATGTGGGGCGCACTATAGGACCAAGTCAAACTCGGTCAAACTAGCCTAAATAAGGACCCAAGTCACACCATGACCCCACCACATTGCCCTAACCCTAAAAAAAATCTAAGTGCACCCTAGGGCATGCCATTAGGTCAACAGTTTGACCCCAATTGACCCAAGTCAACTATGGGCTTAATTTGGTCAAACCCACACTCATAAGCTCAATTAGCCTAAGTAGGGCACCCCCTTGACCCAACCCAAGTTGGGTGGTGCCACTAGACCCATTTCCACCAAGTAGGGTCAGCCCACCCACCATGGTTGACCAAGTCAACTCAAAGTCAACATAGTCAACTATTTGACCTAAAAGAGGGAAATGAAGACCAAGCCACCCTCCCTTTGCACCAAGCCCACCAAATTTGGCCCATGGCCAGCCCAAGTGAACAAGACCAGCCCTACCCCTCTAAATCAGGAGAGAGAATGCATGCAAAGGGGTAGAAATGAGATTTTGAGAGAAAAAGGAGAGAGAAATGGAGATGAAAGGGAATGGTGGCCACATGGCCACCCCTTCAGCTGAATTTCTCTGCACAACACCAGCTGGCCGACCTCCTCACTTCATTCCAGAGGGAAATGGGGGTTGTGTGCCACTTGGCAGCAGGGGTGGAGCAACCAAGGCTGAGCCCGAGCTCACCTTGCTTGTATCTCCCCATATACTCCACCTCAGCCCCAAATAACCTCACCAACAGCTTCAGGAGGTGGAAAGGAGTGGAATTCAAGTGCTGGAACATGGAAAATGATGGAGAATCAAGGAATTGGGGAGGAGCTCGCCGGCACACCACCACCATGGCAAACCGCCACCTGACCCGCAGTCAGGCCCCAATCCAGGTTCGTTTCACCTCACCTCTACCCGTACTAGGATCTTAGATCGATTAGGTGAGATATCGGGCTCAACTGAGCCCGATGCCATGGGAGAAAAATGTGAATTTTCCAAGCTTTAGAAACCGCTCGGGTTCGCCGTCGCCGCCGTCTCCCGCCGCCCCATCACCGGGAAACGATAGCCACCACCACCGTGAAGGTGATGACACCGTTGGCCGGAGGTGGCGCCACCTCAGCTGGCCGGAAACCGCCAGCAAACATCGCCCAGGTCGGCTCAATCTCAGCCGTCGGACGGGTCGAGAAGATGAACGGATTCCGTTCATTTACGCTTTAAGATTCGTGCAAGATTTATTAATATGAATTAATTTCAAGGTGATGAATAGTATAAATTCTGTCACATAAATACAGTCATTTTGCATGTTCTTGTTAGGCCTCTTAGAGGCATTTACAGAAACTGATCCATGAATGACAAATGTAGCCTTACCTGTTACCTTTAATTGGACATCTTAATCATTAATTTTAGTCCAGTATTCTGGCCTGTAGGACATTTCTCCTAGGATTGGTCCTAGACTAGGGAAGAAATTTATTTGAATGCCCAAGTCAAACCAGCAATCACCATGGCCCCAAAGTTTGGGTACATTCATGATTAGGGCATACCTAGCACCTGCCAAAATTTAGGAATTTTTGAAACAACGTTTCCTATAGTTTTGGTCAAAAGGTCAAAATGTAAATAAATGACGTATATGGAGTTATATGACTCCTCATGGCCCCAATTTTTGGGGGTGGGTCCTTGGGAACACCATTAGTGCATGATAACAATTTCAGCACTTTTGGATCACTGCATGATGTGAAAATCCACTTGCATGTGTTGGTGTACATATTGCCTTGGGTGCTAATAGCAATAGTTCAAATATTGTGTATTCAGCCTATTGGAGGCATGCAAAAATCTTGGATTTGTTTACAGTGGTTCATTAGGGTAAATGTCACCCCTCAGAATAATTATGGGATTTTTGGAATCAAAAATCCCATTAATTGGAATTTATTTTAAATGTAGCTCTTTTGAAAATAAATTTGAAAAATAGGTTTTCCTCAAGCACAAATCCTCAAACTTTGCCAAGATGTAGATAAGGTTACATTTGACGTAGGAAAATTTGATCTTTTGGTTTGAAGAACGTTTGGAATAAAATATCTTAAAATGCCCATTTTACCCTTATTTCATTTATTCTTGAATTGATGGATATGCACCTCAGAAAAATTTGGAAATAATTCTAGTGCTGTAAAATTATATTACTAGTCTTGCATAAGTTTTTCAGAATTAATGGGTGTATTGATAGTTTTTAAATTAATATAATGACATTTTTGGTAAATATGTAAGAAGGGAAATTGATAGGCCATTACATAATAAAAGTTGATGAGACTCTGCCAATAGTCATAAACTAATGTTTTATATGTTCTGTAATTTTCCTGGAATTTTGGATTACATATTACCTATACTTCATTTGGAAAATGGAAATTATGTGATTTTGGTATTAAATAAGAAAGTGGCATAAATAGTCAAAGGAAAATTATGAAACTCTGTAGACAGTAATATTTTATCATTATACCATTCAGGAAAAATTACCTAGGTCAGTCGATGTTAAATCATACTACTTCATGTGTAAAGTGACCTAGTAATTAATTCAAAAGATTTAATTAAAGGATTATTTGGCCAAGGAAAATTACGAGAATTCATAGGATAGTTCCATTAGCCCATACCACCCTAGAATAAATATTTAGGGGCAAGATGCCTTAAGGATTGGAAGATTCCATTTTAGGGTAATAATAGGACATGGTCTACATATAACATAAATAGGTCTTGCCTTAGGGGTTACCAGAGGATTGATTATCGGAAGAAATAAGAGAGTGCAATATGAATAATCCCTGGTGGGTAGTATGGTCTTAGTGATGGGGTTAAAAGTGCAAGTCTTTAGGTAGCAATTGGAGTGGGGTCGACGGAAGACCATCGGTTTCCCGGTAACATCTTAAGTCACTAGGGTTGTTCCAGAGCAACAAAGAGAGCTGGGGTGAAACATGGGTAGCCATCAACTAAAGTAAATATCCTTGCAAAAGGGAACGCTGGGCATAATCCCAATACAGTTCCTAGTGCCCCTTGAGAGCCCTTCACAGGGAATACCGGGGGCAGTCCTGGGATTAACCTTAAATCACTAAGTATAATAACCGTAGACAAGAGTAGTCTAATAGGTTAGGACATTTGTTGTACCTTCTCGCCCGTGTAGGGTTGGAGAGATTCATGATATATGCTCACCCGTGTAGGTTTTGAGGGAGTTGGAATAAAGGCACTAATGTGCGTTCTCACCCGGGTTGGGTTTGAGGGTTTTCAGGACGGGTTTGGTCCTGCGAGCGGAAGGCTCGGAATGAAATACTTGCATGTGCATAAATATAGTGGCGGGGCATGCGGTACTGGTCGTTCGTCACAACGATGGCAGTACGGTGCACCAGGTGGTTTTGAGGGTTAGAGCGGCCAGTGGGTTGTTTTACACTGCGGTCTGGAGGACGACCCCCGATAACGCACATCCGACCCAACAAGACTGACGGGTTGTCAGCAAAGTACGTACGCGAGACTCTAGAGTGCACCTTGGATTTGTACATAGGCGTATGAGAGAGGTCTAAGGCTTGGTAGTGTGCATACCGGCCTAGAAGCGGAGACGCCCGCTCCGCTGCTGTCGTAGTCACAGCGGTGGTACCCGAGAGTGATGCTAGCTATCAAAAAGTGGGAACTAAAGGTCTGTGATCACTGAGTCATTGTATGTGAGTTGCACTTCCCTGTGCATGAAATTGCATCATAACATTCATTCATATTAGGTCATACTCTTCATAGATCCTTATCATATAAATTAGTATGGGCTCTTTTATATGATAAGTTAAATTTCCTGGAAATCCTAACTTATATATTTGTATGGGCATTTATATAAGTTAGGGTACTTTTGTGATGATAGTATAGTGGTAAAATAGTTTATTTACATGCTCTTACTGCTGTCTTTACTTCCTTTACTGTACTGCTCTTACTTACTTGTACTATACTTAGAACTGCTAGAGTAGATCATTATTACTTATTACAACTGCTAGTTAGATTCTATCACCTGATTCCACTTTTGATACCCCTTGTTGTCCTCCGCTTTGTCCTCCCGCTCGGTGCCTAGGAGCTGCGGGGCGAGGTGCGGAGGAAATGACTTTGTCTTTTTGACTAATGGTCGATGACCAAACTATGTTTAGGAGCCCGTGGAGATGGAGCACCAGCACGTCGAGGAGGCAGGACTTGAGGAGCAGATACCACTTCAGCAGGCTACTACCACTACCGTGCGTCCTCAGGTGGGACGAGATTTGATACATTAGTATAGCTTCCGCTTTTATTTATTTTGAGAGGGAGTGGTTTTGATGTACTGGGCATAAGCCCTTATTACTCTTTCTTTTTGTACTCTTCTGTGGACTATATTGTGTACCTTTCATTTCATATATATGATTGTACTATGTGACATGTGGACTAGTGGATTTATATACTGCTTTACTTCTTCTTCTCATATTGGCCTACAGGTTATGTATATGATCGTAATAGTCGACAGGATCGGCGTATTGTGGTGTCGACTAACCCGTGCGTTAGTGCCACCGTTAAACGGCGGTTCTGGGCATAAGACCTGGTAGCCCTCCTTGGTAATGGGGAGGAAGGGGTCTTGCAAACTGGTATCACTTGAACAACGATCATATGAGGAAGAAGTCCACAACATGGGACCACCCCCGCCCGAGCATTAGTTTGCGGACAAACTATGCAGCGGAAGCAGTGGTGTGCCCATGTACAAAAGTCACATAAATGGTCCACAAAGTACAATGAGTTAGGCCAGTTCTGTTTTAACCTTACCTTTATGCAACCTCCATAGGTCGCCGCGTCGCAAAATGTGGCTCCTCCCCCTCCAGCTGCCACTCCATTCCTACATACGGAGATGGGGCAGACTTTGACGGCGATTCTGGATGCCTTCAGATCCCAGCAAGTCCCGGCGCCACAGCCAAATCCGGGGTCGAGCTGGCTGAGTGCATTCAAGAGCCTGTCCCCACCGACGTACCGTGGGATATAGGATGCGGTAAAGACGGAGGAATGGCTGGAGGCCATACACGAGATCTTAGCAGGCATCAGCTGCTCGGTCGGCGAGGCAGTACCTCTAGCCACCTCTACACTAGAGGCTCATGCGAAGAGATGGTGGAAATCAGTGCGGGAGTCTATATATGCGGACTTTGAGCTGTCAGAGATATCATGGGAAGAGTTTGGCGATGTATTTCTTGAGCACTTCGTCTCTGCTACAAACAGAGATGCCTTGCAGGAGAGGTTTTTGAACCTCAGGCAGGGGACTAGATCGGTGATCGAGTATCAGAGAGAGTTCTCTGATTTTGCCATGTTCACATGGATTCAGGATACCGATGATATGAGGTATGCCAAGAGGTTCTACTGGGGCCTCAGGGACGATTTGAGGCAGGCCTTGCTGTTCATTTCTCATGTCACATCTAGGCAGATCATCGAGATGGCAAAGAAACTGGAGGCTGAACAGCTGATGGTGCGAGCCGGAGGGAAGAGACCATTTGATGGGTCGACATCAGGAGAGAGCAGCAGGGGCTCTCAGAGAGGCAGGACTATCGGATACAAGAAGGGTGGGGGATGTCGTCGTCCCAACTTCAGGCAGGAGCAAGGGCCTCCTCCAGCATTGGCTCCCCCACCTCTACAGATGCATGATCTGAGGAGACAGGATGACCGAGGACACCGACAGGTAGTTTGTTACGGATGCCGCCAGCCCGGGCACATTAGGTCGGAGTGCCCGCATCGATTCCATCCTCCTCCTCCTCCTCCACCCTCAGTGGTCCCAGTACAGCAGGGCCGAGGCCGAGGCCGAGGACGAGGCCGAGGCCGGGCATATCACGGCAGGAGACGTGAGCAGGAGCAGATATACGCCTTGGATCTCACAGAGCAGAGGAACCCCGAGGAGGGTATCACAGGCACTTAAAGTTAATTATTAAATTTCTTGAATTTTCAATTATATATAGTACCTGGAACTATAGGATAACAGTTAATTTTAACATAAACAAACCTCAGACATAGTTATGATCAGCGGCAAGCCCGCTCATACTCTCTTCGACATGGGTGCTTCGCACTCGTTCGTATCCGAGGACTTCATCGACGGACTCGAAGGCGTGGAGAGGTTTCCTGGACTAGAGATGAGGGTGCGTTTACCCGATTGGTCAGAGCTGCGGACCACTGCACATTGTGATATGGAGGCCGAGATTGGCGGCAAGGCATTTGAGGCGCCGGCAACTATTCTGAAGCTGCAGGACTTCGACTTGATTTTGGGCATGGCATGGTTATATCGGAACCATGCTCAGATAGATTGTCCGTCCAGGAGGATCACGCTAAGGCATGGCGACTCTCATGTTATCATTGAAGGTATTCAGCATATCTGCCACCTATTGTTATCTTTTGTATAGGCTGTGAAGGCCCACGAGCAGGGTGAAGAAGTTTATCTTATCTGCTTTGAGATGGTGGGAGCAGAGACGACTATTTAAGATATTCCGGTGGTCCGGGATTTCTCCGACGTATTCCCGGAGAAATTGCCCGGGCTACCACCTGCTAGAGACTTGGATTTCAGGATTCAGCTAGTACCAGGAGCGAGGCCGGTGTCTCGGGCACCCTACAGGATGGCTCCCAGGGAGTTAGCAGAGTTCAGGACTCAACTACAGGAGCTCGTCAAGTCAAGATTTGTGCGGCCCAGTTCATCGCCTTGGGGAGCGCCAGCTCTCTTTGTGAAGAAGAAGGACTGGTCATTGCGACTATGCATAGATTACCAGGAGCTGAACCGGTTAACGATCCACAATACCTATCCTCTGCCTCAGATAGATGAGTTATTTGACCAGATGCAGGGAGCCTTCTGGTTCTCCAAGCTAGATTTGCGATCCGGTTACTACCAGCTCCGTATCAGGGAAGAGGACATTCCGAAGACGACATTCAGTTCACGCTATGGATTATACGAGTTCACGGTGATGCCTTTTGGGCTCACGAATGCCCCTGCCGCATTCATGAGTCTAATGAACCGTGTATTCGAGCCCTTCTTAGACTGCTTCGTGATTGTATTCATCGACGACATTCTTATATATTCTCGGACTCAGGAGGAGCATACAGAGCACCTGGCGCAGGTCTTGCAGAGGCTGAGGGAGTCCCAGATGTACGCAAAATTTTCAAAGTGCCAGTTCTGGCTGCATGAGGTGGCTTTCCTGGGGCACACGATCAGTGGGGCTGGATTAGCAGTGGACCCAGCCAAGATAGAGACAGTGAGGGATTGGCCACGGCCGAAGATCCGCATCTGACATTCGCAGTTTCTTGGGACTAGCAGGGTATTATCGTAAGTTCGTGGAGGGATTCTTGAGGATAGCACTCCCCCTCACGTCCTTGACGAAGAAGGACGTTGATTTTGTTTGGTCAGAGCGGTGCGATACGGCATTTCAGGAGCTGAAGGACCGACACATCTCATCCACCATTCTTGCGCTTCCATCCGGGAGCGAAGGATTCCAGATCTACACGGACGCCTCTTATCAGGGGATGGGTGCAGTCCTGATGCAGCATGGACATGTTATTGCTTATGCTTCAAGACAGTTGAAGAAGCATGAGCATAATTATCCAGTACATGACCTAGAGCTCGGGGCTGTGGTATTCGCCCTAAAGATATGGAGGCATTACTTATACGGGATTCATTGTGACATCTTTTCAGATCACAAGAATCTTAAATATATCGATACACAGCAGGACTTAAACCTGAGACAGAGGAGATGGCTGGAAATCCTCTATGACTATGATTACAAGATCCACTACCATCCGAGAAAAGCGAACACGGCAGCAGATGCTTTGAGCAGGAGGGCCGACACTTCTGTACCGGAGCCCCGGTTGATGTCTATAGAGCTGCTACAGATGATGGAGGACATGCACATTACCATGGTATCTGAGACCATGCCAGTAGTGTATCGAGAGTATTTGAGCTCAGTGATCAGTGGCGATGATATACAGGAGCGCATTCGAACACATCAGAGGCTGGATGCTGCGTTACAGCCGATTTTTAGTGCCCTAGAGAGGGGCAAGGTTGAGGACTACACGCTACAGGATGATCTTCTTTGATTCCGTGGGTGCATCTACATACCAGCAGGGGGCAGTATCCGGGATGACATACTCAGAGAGGCTCATTGCTCCAGATATTCAGTGCACCCCGGCATCACCAAGATGTGGGAAGATTTGCGGAGGTCTATGTATTGGTCCGGGATGAAGAGGGAGATCACGGATTTTGTGACCCATTGCGACACCTGCCAGCGTGTGAAAGCAGAATGCAAGAGCCCAGGAGGTTTACTACAGCCACTGCCAGTTCCAGAATGGAAGTTCGAGGACATTGTTATAGACTTTGTACACGGATTGCCTCGCTCCCATTCTGGGCATGATTCTATATGGGTCATAGTGGATAGACTGACCAAGGTAGCGCGATTTATTCCAGTTCGGAAGGATGCCCCAGTTGCAGTTCTGGTGAGATTATTTGTGGAGCAGTTCGTCAGATATCATGGCATTCCCAGGACGATTGTTTCGGACCGTGATGGTCGGTTCACTTCGAGCGAGTGGAGGGCCGTGCATGCTTACTCGGGATCTCGGCTTACTTTTAGTACCGCATTCCATCTGCAGACCGACGGACAGACCGAGCGGACCATCCGGACCATGGAGGACCTACTCAGACTATGCATATTTGATACGGGGAAGCCTTGGGAGAGGCTGGTGCCACTGATTGAGTTCTCGTACAATAACAATCACCAGGCTAGAATCAGGATGGCTCCATATGAGGCACTTTATGGGAGGAGATGTCGGACACCGCTATCATGGGTTCAGGATGTGGATACCAGGGCCCTTGGATCTGATTATATAGAGGATACTGAGTTTCAGATTTGACTGATCAGGGATCGGCTACTAGAGGCCCAGAGCAGGCAGGCAATGTATTATGATTCCCGGCACCGAAAGGTGGAGTTCCAGGTTGGAGACAGAGTATTCTTAAAGATACGTCCAGTACACGGTGTCTCTCGGGTGAGAAGGCACAAGAAGCTTAGTCCACGATACATGGGGCCATACCTGATCCTGGAGCGGATCGACCCCTTAGCTTACCGACTGCAGCTGCCACCGGAGTTGGGTGCATTACATGACGTCTTCCATGTCTCTTCCTTGCGAAGAGCTCTCCTTCGGCCGGAGCAGCACATTACTACTACAGCCGGACCGGTATAGCCTGACAGATCAGTTAGATTGGAGCCGATCCGGATTGACGATACAACCATCCGAGTGTTGCGGAAGAAGAAGGTGTTAAATTTTCTCAACGTGGTCAGCAAGATAGCCCAAACGCCAAATTAATATCTTCGGAACTACCCAGTTCGCACGCTGAACCTGCGGAAACCCAAGGACTAGAGGTTGCACCCAACAAAACAATGGAAGCACAAGAAGATCTTATTATGCATTCACTTCATTACAATCCGAGGCATACATAGCGAGACATGATTTCGCTAGTATTACAGCTGTAAACAGAAAGAACCAAAAAACAAGCCGGGCGGACAGAACTCCAGTCCGCCGAGACCGCGAGGTCGCCGAGACCGCCGAGACCGCCCAAGCTATGCTGCAATCCGCCGAATACCACGGAGTCCGCCGAGACCGCGAGGTCGCGCGGACAGACCGTTATTCGCCTCCTGCTGAACCCGAACTGAGGAACTCCCCTACCCGCCTGAAGCCGGCGGACAGGTTATTGAAGCTGGGAAAGTTGAAACAGAACTGACAAGCCGCAGAGCGACCTCCTGCTGAGTCCGCAGAGACCGCACACTTCCAAGCACTGACCGAAGTCACAGCCAAGCTCCTGGCTCCTTGAAGTTATCCGCGCGACCTGCACACAGCAAACCGTCAGCCTGAAACAATCCGTGCGGACTGAAAAACACAGACCGCAGCACTCGCCCAACCCAAAATACTGTTCACTCACGTTACTTCTGGTTACTGTAGATGTGCCAGGGGGGTCCTATTTATAGGCCAGGTGAGGAGTGTGGTCACCGCCCATGAGATAGCAACACCGCCCCAGCCCGCGCGAACACAAACCGACTGTCCGCTCAGTCCGCGAGGACTTAGCCAGTCACCAAGGGAAACCGCCAGGAGCAAGGCAACCAATGACGAACCCACTTCAGTCCGCCCAAGCTAAGCGGACAAGGCACCAGCCCGCAAAGCTCCAACTGCTTCAGGACAGCACCTTCTTCAATGGCAGTCCGCACCAACCCGAGGCAGTCCGCAAGACTCACACCTCAATCCGCCACAAGTCCACGACCAAAGGCAAACAGCAACAGTCCGCCCGGTCACAGCGGACTTGGCGGATACGGCGGACACCATGAACTTGACACCAAGTGTGACCAAGTCCAAAACCATCAAGGGCCAGTGCGAGCATGGCGGACACAAAGTCCCGTCCGCCAAACACCCTAGCACAGACCGCAACCAGTCCGCGAGCTCCTCGCACTTGTCCAATGCAGTAGCTTCCTGCCGGACTCCAATCACAGTCCGCCAACCACGATCTCCACAGCAAACACCTGCTGCGCCACCAGAACTTGACAAGGCCTCAGCCAAGCTCTAGGCTCAGTCCGCAACAGCCAGAACCGCGGACACTCCAGTCCGCAAGCTATCCGCGAACTCGAACCAACCCGCCAACAGCACAAACTTGCACCCGCGACCACTGAGCAATGCACCAGTCCGCAAGCCTCTCTATCCGCAGATACCAGGCCGCACCAAACCGCGGACACCATGCAACAACCCGCTCGGAACACAGCCGGCTTCCACCAGACTTCTCACCAGGCCGCAACCCACAGTCCGCCCAGTCCGCCCAGTCCGCCAAAGCTGTCCGCACAGGCCGCGCGGCCTGTCCCGTCACCCACTTCCACTTCACAAATTTCAACACTCCCCCTTGAAGTAAGAAGTGGTGACCAAGCCCAGCAAGCTGCGCAAGCGTTCAAAGGGCCCCTTCGACAGCGGCTTCGTGAAGATGTCAGCAAGATTATCTTCACTCCGAACATGCCCGACCAGCAGAGACCCCTCCAACACCTTCTCCCTGATGAAGTGGTGATCAATCTCTATATGCTTGGTCCTGGCGTGACACACTGGATTGTTTACCAGTTTGAGAGCACTCTCATTGTCACCCCGGAGTAAAGTAGGCCCTTGCACTTCTTCATGAACATCCTCTATGAGCCTCCTCAACCAAACGGCTTCCCGAGCAGCCAAGGCCGAAGCCTTATACTCCGCCTCCGTGGTTGAAACCGACACCGAGTCCTGCTTCTTGCTACACCACGAGATGCTAGCTGAACCGCAAGTGAACACATAACCTGAAGTAGACCTTCGATCATCCGAATCACCGCCATAGTCAGCATCCGTGTACCCGAGCAATGCAAACTCCGCATCCCTTCCATAGAGGAGTCCCAACTCAGAAGTCACCTTGACATACTTCAGAATTCCCTTCGCCGCCACTAGATGAGATTGCCTTGGTTCAGCCATATACCGACTTACTCGGCCAACAGCATAAGCTATATCCGGCCTTGTAATCGTCAGATAGATCAAGCTCCCAACAAGAGCCCTGAACACCAAGGGATCATTAAGAACCCTTCCCTCATCCCGTCGAAGCTTCAGCCCAGATTCCAGTGGAGTAGAGCACTTCTTCCCTTCGCCCATGCCAAACCGCTTCACAATACGATCAGCATACCCTTTCTGGCTAATGAGAATCCCCACTCCTTCCTCTCCACTTCCAGACCAAGAAAGTGATGCAACTCTCCCAAGTCTTTCATCTCGAAGCGTATAGCAAGCTCTCCCCTGAGCCTTGCTACTTCCTCCTCCGAGTTTCCTGTGATGATCATATCATCCACATACAGCAGGACCAAGACTCTTAGCTCTCCCTTCTTCTTGACGAACAAGCTAGAATCCGAGTTAGAAGCCAGGTATCCACAGAACTGCAGGTACTCTGCAATCTTCCCATACCACGCTCGAGGAGCTTGCTTCAACCCATAGAGAGCCTTCCTGAGTTTGCAGACATAGTCCGGATGCTTCTCAGAGACGAAACCAAGCGGCTGATCCATGAAGATGTCCTTGTCAATCTCTCCGTAAAGAAAGGCATTCTTCACATCGAGTTGCCACAACCTCCATCCCTTGCTAGCAGCCAAGGCGATCACCACTCTTACAGACGTCATCTTCGCAACTGGACTGAATGTCTCCTCATAGTCTTCTCCATACTGCTGTGAGAATCCTCTAGCGACCAGGCGAGCCTTGAACCGATCAATGCTCCCATCAGCCTTCTTCTTCAACTTATACACCCACTTGCAAGTAACCGGAGTAATGCCATCAACCTTGGGCACAAGGTCCCAGGTTTCATTCTTCTTCAGAGCATCAATCTCTTCCTTCATGGCACCTTCCCACTCCTTCACTCCAGTGGCCTCGTTGAAGCTTGCAGGCTCTCGCTCATCCAGAGGACCTGCAAAGAAACAGGAGACAAAGCTCACTGCATTCCCATCACAGTACCGAGCCGGTGGCTTAACCACCCTCTTCGATCTCCGAAGACACGGCTCCTTGCTCACGGCTTCCGTTACTTCTTCAGGCTCCACTCCTACCTGGGGCAAGCATTGAGCAGTGCTCCCCCTGCTTCCTGAGCCAGAAGGCTCAGCCTCGGAGTTCGAAGCGACAGGAGCTGCTGGAGAAACAGCAAGCTCCTCTTCCAAGCCTTCAGCAGCCTCCACCGGTGCTTCCTCAACCTTGCTACTTCCGGTAGGCTCCACCGAGCCACCTCCATATGACGTCAGCTCGTCAAAGACAACGTCTCTTGACACCACGAACTTCTTCGTCACAGGGTCCATGCACTTCCATCCCTTCTTCCGCTCATCATAGCCAACAAAGACAAGTTTCCTTGCCTTCGCATCCAGCTTTGTCCGTGAAGCATCCGGGACATGCACGTAGCAAGTTGAACCGAACACCCGAAGGTGTCCAACACTCGGCTTCTCCTTTAGCAACAGCTCAATGGGCGTCTTCATGTTGATAGGGCTGAGTGGCATCCGGTTGATAACATATGCAGCACAAGACATTCCCTCCGCCCAAAAGGACCTCGGGATATCTTTCGCATGCAGCCAGCATTTGCAGGTTTCCGTCAAATGACGGATCTTCCGCTCCGCTACCCCATTTTGTTGTGGAGTGTGAGCACATGTAAGCTCCCGTTGGATCCCGTGCTTCCTGCAGAAGTTAGAAAACTCGGAAGAGACAAACTCTCCCCCGTTATCAGTTCGAAACTTCTTAATCCGCAAGCCAAGCCGGCCTTCTACCAACTCCTTGAACTCCACGAACAAACGGAAGGCATCCGACTTCTCCTTTAAGAAGTACACCCAAGTATACCTTGAGTAGTCATCAACCAAGACAAGCATGTATTTGCTTCCACCAAGGCTGGCAGTAACAGTCGGTCCCATCAGGTCGCCATGAATACACTCCAATGGTTTCTTGCTTCTTGTTTGAGAATTATCAAACGGAAGGCGATGTGCCTTACCGTATTGACAGCCCGCACAAACATGCCCATCACCAAAGGAGGACAACATCGGCAACCCCCTCACCAGACTTCTACTCGCCATTGCCTTCAGCTTGTCCATGCCAACATGCCCCAGCCTCTCATGCCAGATAGCCGCACTATCATTGGCCCTCATCTTATCAACATAGGCACTGGTGGAAAGAACAAACAAGTTCTTCACCCTCCTCCCAACATGAGCAACATCAGCCTTTACCGCTGATACGTTGCGAAGGAACCTCACGTCTGTTGGCCCAAACAGAACGTGATACCCAGCGTCCACCGCGTTGGTCACCGAGAAGAGGTTCTTCTTCATGCCCGGCACGTGATACACACTCCTTAACGTGAGTGGCCCCTGATCACTACCCAAAGACACGACCCCCTCCTTCTCTACTGCATAAACAGTATTATCAGCAGTGATAATAGCTTCATTACCTGAGTAAGCCTGCATGGAGGTGAACTTCGACTTGTCTCCGGTGAGGTGATGACCACACCCGGAGTCGACGATCCACTCGCTGTTGAAGTCCTCAGCAGATAAGGCCCGGACACAAGTGCCCGTCATGAAAGCTCCTCCCCATTCTGCTTCTTCACTTCGTGAGCAAGCTTCCTCCTTTCCCGCAGCATGCCCAGGCTGCAGTTTGACCTTGCAGTCCCGCTTGAAGTGCCCTCGCTGATGACACCGGTAGCACTTCAGATTCTTCTTCCAGTCCTTAGGAGCATTGCTCCTCTCCGGCGGATATGAAGTTGAAGTCTCCTTCTCAACAGCTGCCTGCACCTTCTTCTTCTTCTTCCCTTCCCATCCCTTCTTCTTGCCTGAGAAGAGAGCCTCGCTGCCTTCCTGATTCAGATTCACTCCAGCCATCTGCCTTGCTAAGCTCTCCTGCGAGGCAAGCAGATTCTCCAGCTCCAGCAGAGACGGCTGAGTAGCCCACCCTTGAACAGACGTAACAAATGCCACATACTCCTTCCGCAAGCCGCGGAAAATGTGCCTTTTCATCTTTGCCTCAGAGATAGGCTCATCAGGATCCAGCGCCGACAGCTCAGCACACAAGCTCTTCATCTTTAAGAAGTACCTGGAGATGGAAAGGTCTCCCTGAGTTGCCCTGGCCAACTCATTCTCCAGGAACTGAAGCCGCGCCACATTCTTCCTATTGAACAACTCATCAATGGTCGTCCAAATATCAGCAGCCGACTCACATCCAATGATGTGATCAAACAGTTCCGGAGAGACAGCTCTCTTCAGAACGAACTCTGCCTTAGCATTAGTTCTTCTCCAGAGCCTCACCTGTTCAGCAGTTCCGAAAGCAGCAGTTACTTCCTGTCTGTCGTCTCCACCGACAACTTCCCACAGCTCCTCGCCTAGAAGATAACTCTTCATGCACGACTTCCACTTTTTATAGTTAGTCGGCGTTAAGAGTTCAATGCCCAGACCTCTTGCTAAGCTTCCTTCCATTGCAATCACCTGTTGGTACCCTTCAGCAGCTCCGAGCAACAACACAGGTTGAACACCACTCAAACACTGAGTAACAACGCTGGCTGACCTCCGCTCACGCAACTGAACCTCCAACCTCAGTAACCTGGCTCTGATACCATGTTAAATTTTCTCAACGTGGTCAGCAAGATAGCCCAAACGCCAAATTAATATCTTCGGAACTACCCAGTTCGCACGCTGAACCTGCGGAAACCCAAGGACTAGAGGTTGCACCCAACAAAACAATGGAAGCACAAGAAGATCTTCTTGTGCTTCCATTGTTTTGTTGGGTGCAACCTCTAGTCCTTGGGTTTCCGCAGGTTCAGCGTGCGAACTGGGTAGTTCCGAAGATATTAATTTGGCGTTTGGGCTATCTTGCTGACCACGTTGAGAAAATTTAACAGAAGGTCCCTCTTGTGAAGGTGCTGTGGTCTAACCATGGACGGGAGGAGCACACCTGGGAGCCGAGGGATCTGATGCTGGAGCAACACCCAGAGCTATTCGCATTAGGTAATTTCAAGTTATGTTTTAAAGTTTCTTAAAAATTCTTGCAAGTAGAACCCCGTAGACCCGAACTTAAATTTCGGGGACGAAATTATTTTCTTGTTTTTTGGAATTTGTAACATCCCATGTTACTTCTGCACACCTCAACTTAGATTGGGTTAGGCATGGGGTGAGGTTTAGGGAAATTAGCTAGGTCTGACCCTAGGTAGTGGGTTGTAGTCATGTGGGGCCCACTATAGGACCAAGTCAAACTAGGTCAAACTAGCCTAAATAAGGACCCTAGTCACACCATGATCCCACCACATTGCCCTAACATAAAAAACAATCTAAGTGCACCCTAGGGCATGCCATTAAGTCAACAGTTTGACCCCAATTGACCCAAGTCAACCATGGGCTTAATTTGGTCAAACTCACACTCATAAGCCCAATTAGCCTAAGTAGGGCACCCCCTTGACCCAACCCAAGTTGGGTGGTGCCACTAGACCCATTTCCACCAAGTAGGGTCAGCCCCTCCACCATGGTTGACCAAGTCAACTCAAAGTCAATATAGTCAACTATTTGACCTAAAAGAGGGAAATGAAGACCAAGCCACCCTCCCTTTGCACCAAGCCCACAAAATTTGGCCCATGGCCAGCCCAAGTGAACAAGACCAGCCCTACCCCTCTAAATCAGGAGAGATAATGCATGCAAAGGGGTAGAAATGAGATTTTGAGAGAAAAAGAAGAGAGAAATGGAGATGAAAGGGAATGGTGGCCAAATGGCCACCCCTTCAGCTGAATTTCTCTGCCCAACACCAGCTGGCCGACCTCCTCACTTCATTCCAGAGGAAAATGGGGGTTGTGTGCCACTTGGCAGCAGGGGTGGAGCAACCAAGGTTGAGCCCGAGCTCACCTTGGTTGTATCTCCCCATATACTCCACCTCAGCCCCAAATAACCTCACCAACAGCTTCAGGAGGTGGAAAGGAGTGGAATTCGAGTGCTGGAACATGGAAAATGGTGGAGAATCAAGGAATCGGGGAGGAGCTCGCCGGCGCACCACCACCATGGCAAACCGCCGCCTGACCCGCAGCCAAGCCCCAATCCAGGTTCGTTTCACCTCACCTCTACCCGTACTAGGATCTTAGATTGATTAGGTGAGATATCGGGCTCTACTGAGCCCGATTCCATGGGAGAAAAATTTGAATTTTCCAAGCTTTAGAAACCACTCGGGTTCACCGTCGCCGCCGTCTCCCGCCGCCCCATCACCGGGAAACGATAGCCACCACCACCGTGAAGGTGATGGCACCGTTGGCCGGAGGTGGCGCCGCCTCAGCTGGCCGGAAATCGCCAGCAAACATCGCCCAGGTCAGCTCAATCTCAGCTATCGGACGGGTGGAGAAGATGAACGGATTCCGTTCATTTACGCTTTAAGATTCGTGCAAGATTTATTAATATGAATTAATTTCAAGGTGATGAATAGTATAAATTCTGTCACATAAATACAGTCATTTTGCATGTTCTTTTTAGGCCTCTTAGACGCCTTTCCAGAAACTGATCCCTGAATGAAAAATTTAGTCTTACCTGTTACCTTTAATTGGACATCTTAATCATTAGATTTAGTCCAGTATTCTGGCCTGTAGGACATTTCTACTAGGACTGGTCCTAAACTAGGGCAGAAATTCATTTGAATGCACAAGTCAAACCAGAAATCACCATGGCCCCAAATTTTGGGTACATGCATGAATAGGGCATACCTAGCCCCTTCCAAAAGTTAGGAATTTTTGAAACAACGTTTCCTATAGGTTTGGTCAAAATGTCAAAATGTAAATAAATGAAATATATGGAGTTATATGACTCCTCATGGCCCCAAATTTTGGGGGTGTGTCCTTGGGAACACCATTAGTGCATGATAAGAATTGCAACACGTTTGGATCACTGCATGATGGGAAAATCCACTTGCATGTGTTGGTGTACATATTGCCTTGGGTGCTAATAGCAATAGTTCAAATAATGTGTATTCAGCATATTGGAGGCATGCAAAAATCTTGGATTTGTTTACAGTGGTTCATTAGGGTAAATTTCACCCCTCAGAATAATTATGGGATTTTTGGAATCAAAAATCCCATTAATTGGAATTTATTTTAAATGTAGCTCTTTTGAATATAAATTTGAAAAATAGGTTTTCCTCAAGCACAAATCCTCAAACTTTGCCAAGATGTAGATAAGGTTACATTTGACTTAGGAAAATTTGATATTTCTGTTTGAAGAACTTTTGGAATAAAATATCTTAAAATGCCCATTTTACCCTTATTTCATTTATTTTTGAATTGATGGATATGCACCTCAGAAAACTTTGGAAATATTTCTAGTGCTCTAAAATTATATGGCTAGTCTTGTATAATTTTTTCAGAATTAATGGGTGTATTTATAGTTTTTAAATTAATATAACGACATGTTTAGTAAATATGTAAGAAGGGAAATTGATAGGCCATTACATAATAAAAGTTGATGAAACTCTGCCAATAGTCACAAATTAAGGTTTTATATGTTCTGTAATTTTCCTGGAATTTTGGATTACATATTACCTGTACTTCATTTGGAAAATGGAAATTATGTGAATTTGGTATTAAATAAGAAATTGGCATAAATAATCAAAGGAAAACTATGAAACTCTGTAGACAGTAATATTTTATCATTATACCACTCAGGACAAATTACCTAGGTCAGTGGATGTTAAAGCATACTACTTCATGTGTAAAGTGACCTAGTAATTAATTCAAAAGATTTAATTAAAGGATTATTTGGCCAAGGAAAATTATGAGAAATCATAGGATAGTTCCCTTAGCCCATACCACCCTAGGATAAATATTTAGGGGCAAGATGTCTTAAGGATTGGAAGATTCCATTTTAGGGTAATAATAGGACATGGTCTGCATATAACATAAATAGGTCTTGCCTTAGAGGTTACAAGAGGATTGATTATCGGAAGAAATAAGAGAGTGCAATATGAATAATCCCTGGTGGGTAGTATGGTCTTAGTGATGAGGCTAAAAGTGCAAGTCTTTAGGTAGCAACTCGAGTGGGGTCGACGGAAGACCGTCGGTTTCCCGGTAACATCTTAAGTCACTAGGGTTGTTCTAGAGCAACAAAAAGAGCTGGGGTGAAACATGGGTAGCCATCAACTAAAGTAAATATCCTTGCGAAAGGGAACACTGGGCATAATCCCAATACAGTTCCTAGTGCCCCTTGAGAGCCCTTCACAAGGAATACCGGGGGGTAGTCCTGGGATTAACCTTAAATCACTAAGTATAATAACCCGTAGACAAGAGTAGTCTAATAGGTTAGGACATTTGTTGTACCTTCTCGCCCGTGTAGGGTTGGAGAGATTCATGATATATGCTCACCCGTGTAGGGTTTGAGGCAGTTATAATAAAGGCACAAATGTGCGTTCTCACCCGGGTTGGGTTTGAGGGTTTTCAGGACGGGTTTGGTCCTGCAAGCGGAAGGCTCGGATTGAAATACTTGCATGTGCATAAATATAGTGGCGGGCCATGCGGTACTGGCCGTTCGTCACACCGATGGTAGTACGGTGCACCAGGCGGTTGTGAGGGTTAGAGGGGCCAGTGGGTTGTTTTACACTACGGTCTGGAGGACGACCCCCGATAACGCACATCCGACCCAACAAGACTGACGGGTTGTCAGCAAAGTACGTACGCGAGACTCTAGAGTGCACCTTGGACGTGTACAAAGGCGTATGAGAGGGGTCTAAGGCTTGGTAGTGTGCATACCGGCCTAGAAGCAGAGACGCCCGCTCCGCTGCTGTCGTAGTCACAGCGGTGGTACCCGAGAGTGATGCTAGCTATCAAAAAGTGGGAACTAAAGGTCTGTGATCACTGAGTCGTTGTATGTGAGTTACACTTCCCTGTGCATGAAATTGCATCATAACATTCATTCATATTAGGTCATACGCTTCATAGATCCTTATCATATAAATTAGTATGGGCTCTTTTATATGATAAGTTAAATTTCCTGGAAATCCTAACTTATATATTTGTATGGGCATTTATATAAGTTAGCGTACTTTTGTGATGATAGTATAGTGGTAAAATAGTTTATTTACATGCTCTTACTGCTGTCTTTACTTCCTTTACTGTACTGCTCTTACTTACTTGTACTATACTTAGAACTACTAGAGTAGATCATTATTACTTATTATAACTGCTAGTTAGATTCTGTCACCTGCTTCCACTTTTGCTACCCCTTGTTGTCCTCCGCTTCGTCCTCCCGCTCGGTGCCTAGGAGCTGCGGGGCGAGGTGCGGAGGAAATGACTTAGTCTTTTTGACTAATGGTCGGTGACCAAACTATTTTTAAGAGCCTGTGGAGATGGAGCACCAGCACGTCGAGGAGGCAGGACTTGAGGAGCAGATACCGCTTCAGCAGGCTACTACCACTACCGTGCGTCCTCAGGTGGGACGAGATCTGATACATTAGTATAGCTTCCGCTTTTATTTATTTTGAGAGGGAGTGGTTTTGATGTACTGGGCATAAGCCCTTATTACTCTTTCTTTTTGTACTCTTCTGTGGACTATATTGTGTACCTTTCATTTCATATATATGATTGTACTATGTGACATGTGGACTAGTGGATTTATATACTGCTTTACTTCTTCTTCTCATATTGGCCTACAGGTTATGTATATGATCGTAATAGCCGGCAGGATCGGCGTATTGCGGTGTCGACTAACCCGTGCGTTAGTGCCACCGTAAGACGGCGGTTCTGGGCATAAGACCCGGTAGCCCTCCTTGGTAAGGGGGAGGAAGGAGTCTTACAGGTTTTGCCCATGACTAGGTCATGGTAAACCCTAGGAAGCCAGAAATGAGCCAAGAGATAGGAGACAAATTGTGGAAAATCATCATGGTCTGCAAATAGTAGAACTTTGAACAATGGTTTAGGATGACCATGGTGCTACACCATGACCCCAAGACCCTACCACAACACCACCTAACACCTTGGGAGGCTCATTAGTGCCATAAGGACCCATTGGGGTCAATCAAAGAGACTCAGTTGACCAAGGTCAACCCTAACCCAAAATGGGTCAAACTAGCCTACTTAGGGTCAAATGACCTACTCCTAGCCTAGAGGACCCCACCTATACCCCCCTAACCCTAAAGTGAAGTCAAGGGGTCACTAAGGACACATTGTGGTCAGCCCTAGAGGCCAAGTTTACCCAAGTCAACTCAAGCCGCTAATCTGGTCAAAGTGCCCTTACTAAGGGTAGGTGACCTCCAAAGTGTAAGGTAACCCTACATAACCCAACATAGGCCTTAGGGGAGGCCAATGGGTCACCAAGGACCCAATGAGATCAACCTAGATGATCAAATTGACCCAGGTCAACCCTAACTTAAGCCAAGTAAAACCTAGCCCAAATGGGCTAACCCAAGCCCAAGCCACTTGTTCCTTAAGGCTAACCTCACTTTCATGATCATCATGACTAAGTGGGCTGCACATAGCCTATGGTGTTGACCAGTCCACATGGGTGACTAGGAGAGAGAAGGGAGCTTCCCTTCATGTTAATGGTGGAGAGAGAAGATGGGGAGAGGAAGGGAGAGTGGAAGCCGACCAAAGGGAGGCTAACAACCACTTTTAATGGCTGCAATCAACTCCTCTAGTGAAGAGGAGTTGATTCCATCCGTTTCCCGACCACCAATGTGTGGATTCAGCCCACTCCACCCAACCCGAGCCACACCATTAATGGTGTTGAAGGGCATTGAAGAACCAGCCGCCCCCTCCCCAATTGCCCATTTAAACATCATCAGTGGGCAGAGGGGAGCATTTTCGAGCTTTTTCCTGGAGGAGACAGGCCGTTCCACTATGTTGTTACAGAAGCCGAGCGCCGCCGCCGTGGACTATGGCATCCCGCCGCTCCTCCCGCATTCAGGCCGCCAGGAAGGTCCTCCCCCTCTCCTTAACTCACGGGTAGATCATAGGTTTCCTTAGGTTTAAGGTTCGGGCTCAATTGAGCCCGATCCAAACCATGATTTTCATGGTTTTTCGGCAAAAAAACATCCTACTAGAACCTCCGGAAAACACCTCTCTGGCGGCTGAGCTGCCGCCTGGCGACAGCCACCACCTCAACGGAGGTGGTGGTGGCGGTGGCCGGCCGGGGAAGGGGCTGGATCGCCGGCGGCACAGCTTGGAATGGGCTCCAGGCGGGATTGATCCTGGTCATTGGCTCAAGGAAGAAGATGATAGGATTCCGTCGAATCTGCGCCAAGATTCGTGCTTCTCTTGATTTAAACTATAGGATATTAAATGTTGATATTTTGATTTATGTCACAGTTTTGGTATTATATGGTTTTAATTTTTAAAAATACCTAGGCTCACCTAGTGGGAAAACCTCTGATATGAAAGTTGTAGTCCTTTGTGTCTACTATAGTTTAAAATTTGTTTGAACCCATTTGGGTGCATGGTCTGACCAGGGCACCCATTTTGGTGGGACATATACTTAGGGCTAGGCAGTCAATAAACTGAGTGCCCACACCTCATCCCTGGCCCAAATCACTTGAAATTTTGGCAGGGAGTCTAACCTAGCTATACCTAGGGCCTACGCAAAACTCAGAATTTTTGGAGATAATTTGCCTATAGTGTTTGCTTTTATTTAATAATGCTAGGGTAAATTAATTAAGTGGTCAAATGACCTCCATACCCTCCCAAATTTTGGAGAATGGTCCCTGGCATCAAGACCTAGTTTTGTGCAAACGTTTAACTCATTTGGATATGTTTTGGGTAGGGAATCACCAAACCCTATTTTGGCTTTAAGAGGGTATTTTTGATTACAAGTGCACTATGGACTTAGGGTGGTCCCCTCCCCTCAACAGAGGCTGAGGTTTTGTACACTGACTTGGCATGGACAATGTCACCCTCTTGAGGAAAATGGGATGATTTAGGCTTGATTTACCCTAGGGTTCAACCTCAAACCCTAAGGAAGGACTTTTGTGGGTTGTGAAGGACATGGGGGCAAATGCCCTTGCATGGCCTTGGAAACCTAGTAGATTTGAGGGTAATGTAAACTAAGTTCTCTGGTAGGAACCTTAGAGGAGTTGGAGCAAGGTGGACACCTCAAAACCCTAACCCTAGTTTTAGGGTAGGAGCACAAAGTTGAAGGTTCAGCAACTAAACCTTCCCCAAAAGTTATGAAACTTGGGTAGAGTAGGTTTTAGGCCATCTAAAACCCTTGGTAATTTCTATAGAATTTTATGGATTTTATTCCTGGTACTTCATTTGTTAATTACCAAAAGGCCCAAAATGATGTTTGATTTTATTATGGTTATTATGTGCATTAAAATATGATGAAACTTGGTCAGAAGATAATCTAGGGTTAGGTGAACATCTCTGAATTTTATTACAATTCTTAATTGATTATATTTGGTACTTCGTTCATTAATTTCAGAAAGGGGCTTTGGTAGAATGAAATTAATTATTGATGATATATCTGTTGAAAAATCATGAGGCTTAGGTTTTGATGTTTCCAGGCCAAAAAGTACTTGTAGAAATTTATTTATAATTTTTAGAGGTCTGTTTTCAGATCTTCCTTTACAAGGCCATATTTTTGAGAATTGGATAATTACTTAATTCAGGGGATAATTCCTTCAAGAAAATTTTATGAAACTTTACTTAGAGGTTTTATGTGCCCTTATAATCATCTTGGAATTTTCTCTGAATTTTTGGAAGTATTTTTGTTGTACATCCACTTTAAATGTTTTATTATGGAATAAATTTGAAATAAACATTTAAGGGCTTAAACCTTGCTGAAAAATTGGGAGATTCTGGATTTTTAGATGATTATTCATTTTTCATTTAAGATAAATTTAGTGGAATTTTTTCTTGTCTAAAACTTGTACTTCATGTTCAAACTTGGAACTTTTGGTATAAAATTAAATAAATAAATTATCAGTTAAATTATGAAAATTAGGAAATTATGGATTCACGCTTCAAATGCCAATATAGTCCTCCAATAATTATTTTATGAGTACTGGATGATCATTTGGTATACTTCCCATTTTACGGGTCATGTAGCTTAAGTGGTCTGCATTTAGTAAAACTGCAGAAAATCATTTGGGATATGAATTAGAGCACTTGTGTTGGGTTTTGTTGGTTAGCTGGAAAGGATAAATAGAATTAGGTGCATCATTGGAAGATAAAGTGTGTAGGGTGTTGTTTTGGCTAGGGTTTAGAGGCGCTCGGGTCCGACGAAAGATCGTCCTCCCCGAGGAGAGTTGGAGTCAAATCACCCTAGGATTAGCCTATCGTAACATGAGAAAGTAATGGGTAAGGGGATCAACCAATAAAAATATTAAGTACCTTGCGAAAGGGAGCGGTGGGCGTAATCCCAACACAGTTCCTAGTGCCACTTGAGAGCCCTTCACAGGGAATACCGGGGGCAGTCTTGGATTAACGTAAACTGTTTTAACAAGCTGAAAAGAGTAACTTAGTAATTAGGGTTGCACCTTTCACAAATATTGATAGCACCGGAAGATAGCTGGGAGATTCGGCTCGGACGGTTAAAAGACTGACTTTGGGTCCGGGGAGCTTCGGCTCGATTGTTTGAGACGGACGTTTTGGTCCGGGGAGCTTCGGCTCGGTGTTTTATTATGCTAAGTTTGCATGTGCATAAAAGGAAGGAAAAATTAAGGTGGTGGGTCTTCGGTATTGGAGGGTCGATGCACCGACGGCAATACATTGACTCGGCAAGTGTGGTTAGCACTTCGCCAACAGAAGTCCGGTGCGCCAGCCGGCAAGAGTACGCAGGAGTCCGCTTCATGCACCAAGCGTTGAGGCGTACTATAGGTCTGACCGGTAGTTCTTTACTGGTTTAGAGGTGGGCGAGGCCCAACCCACCGCTTCCGTCTGCGACTACGAAGGTATCCTAGGAGGTTACGGTTCCAGAAAGGGGGAACTAAAGGTCTGTGTGCACATAGTCGGTTGTGTGTGTTGCACTTGCATGATCCATCATACCCACTTGCATGTCATAGCATAATCGATTCATTTAACCCTGACACCTAAAGTATAAGTGGAATGAGACGCTTATACTTTAGGCCCTGCAAAACGACCCCTTAGTCTATAAGCTTGTGTGGGCAGGTTTATAAATTAAGGTTAATTTTTGATATATAAATATATATACTGCTGTTTGATAACCGACACCCCAACGTATAAATTAGTATGAGACTTTTTATACGATGGGAGCCTTGCAAAAGACACCTTGGCTTATGTGATCTCACATAAGTGAAGGTTACTTTTCTTATTTAATCTTATTGTCAATATCTATTATAGAATTGCTAGTATAGGTCTGTTGCCACCTGTTTTTGATATTCTCCACCTTCAAGTCCTCCCCTTTCTTCCTCTCCGCTCGGTGAATAGGAGTCATGGGGGAAGGTGCGGGGGATGATAGGGCTTAGTCTTTTAGACTAACGGTTTTCGAACCGCATCATTTAGGGGATCGAGGAGCCCAGCATGGAGGAGCAGCCCCAGAGACCGGTGCGCTTGTAGGTGGGGCAGTCTAGCTCCGGAGTTCATACAGCCGGGACCATGAGTCTCGACCGTGAGTAGTTTTTATGCTTTGGCTTCCGCATGAGTGATTTGTAGTGAGGATATGATGTACCGGGCATAAGCCCGAACTTTAGCACTCTGATATGTATTTTTTGCGGACACTCCCTTCGTGGAGATTTATTTACTATGATATATGATTTTCTGTGGACTGCAAGTTTGCTTTTACATTATTGTGCTACTTTTCTGCGATCGAATTTGGCCGGCAGAATCGGCGCTTTGTGGTGATGACCCCTTCAGGATGTGAAGGAGTCACCGCAAAACGGCGGTTCTGGGCCTAAGACCCCGGTGTTCAAAAAAAAAGGGGGGGGGGTCTTACAAGTGGTATCAGAGCGGACCTCGATCGAAAAGTAGCAGTCCACAACCCTGGGTCACCCCCGCGCGAGTTTAGTTTGCAGACAAACTAAGCAGCGGAAGCAGTGGTGTGCCCATATGAGGGATCACATGTAAATTGTCTACTTTTTATTAGGTATTGAGTCGATTACCAACTAATGTAATTCGCTTTTGTAGCCCCCAGCTCAGCCCACCCCACAAGGTGGAGCTCAGTAGACTCCGGACATTGCAACACCTCCCTTGGTCCCCACACCTTTCCTTCAATCAGACATGGGGCAAACTCTTACAGCTATCTTGGAGGTCTTCCGGGCTCAATAGGCCCCGACCCAGCAGCCAAACCCAGGGGCCAACTGGATGAGCACCTTCCGAGGACTCTCTCCCCCGTCCTACTTGGGGACAGAGTCGGCAGTGCGGACAGAGGAGTGGCTGGATGTTATGTACGAGATGTTGGCCGGGATACGGTTCCCCTGGGAGGAGAGGGTTGCTTTGGTGGTATCTTGCTTGGAGTCCCATGCCAAGAGGTGGTGGAAGACGCTGTTGGACACGACGTTTGCCGATAGGGAGGTTGCAGAAAATACTTGGGAGGAATTCAGGTCCACGCTGCTGGAGCATTTTGTTCCGCAGTCTGCCAGGGACGAGTTGGAGGAGCGGTTCTTACAGCTGAGGCAGGGCACCAGGACGGTGGTGGAGTACCATCGAGAGTTCGACCATTTGGCTCGATATGCAGGTTCTTACCAGCTAGACGAAGCAGGATACATCAAGAGATTCTATAAGGGTCTGAAAGAGGAGTTGAGGGAGGCCTTGTTATTTGTTTCTGACGGGCCTATCTCCCGGATTTTGGAGATGGCAAAGAGGATTGAGGCTGATTGGCACAACACTCGGGGCCGGAAGCGGTAAGGGGAGGATCAGGGCCGGAGGGCCAGAAATGATCAATGGCGAGGCGCTATACCAGATGGGAGAAGTACGGAGGACCAGCCTCGTCAGGAGGTGAGGTAGGAGACGAGAGAGCAGGTGTTATTGGCCCCTCAACCTCTTCGGATACAGGAGATGCCGAGACCCGGGGGTATGGCGTATCCCCCACCGGAGTGCTTCCATTATCATCAGGAGGGACACCTCCGGAGAAACTGCCCCATGAGGGGGGCACCACCTCCAACACCACAGGGTGGCCCACCTGCCCAGCATTTCGGAGGCCGAGGACGCGGCCGAGGACGTGGTTACCAGGGAGGAGATCGAAGACAGGAAAGGGAGCAGGCATATGCCTTGGATCTGGCACAGCCTCGAAATCCAGAGCGGGTCATCATAGGTAAGTCAAGATGTTTAAATGGTTTAAATTAAATTCTCGTTCTCAATTGCCCAACAAGTAGAACTGCCCTAAGTAGAATAAATAGGAAAGAAAACGCGTTATAAAATACTAAGACATTTAATCATCTCAGGTATAGTCTTCATCAGTGGCAAGCCCGCCTATACTCTGTTCAACACGCGTGCCTCGTACTCGTTTGTGTCGGAGGCCTTTCTAGAAGGGCTGGAAGGAGTGGAACGGTTCACAGGCCAGATGAGGAGGGTGCGTCTACCCGACAGATCGGAGATACTCACCTCAGCCCACTACAGCATGGAGGCGGAGATTAGAGGAAAGTCATTCAAAGTTCCGGCAACAGTCCTAAGGATGCCCGTCTTCGAGCTGATCCTGGGCATGACTTGGTTACAGTGGAATCATGCTCAGATTGATTGTCAAGCGAAGAGGATCACCGTGAGGCACGGGGACTCTACCATCATCATCGAAGGTATAAGACCTGCCTCAAGTATACCCTTATCTTCAGTACTGGCCGTTAAGGCCTATTTACAGGGGGAGGAGGTCTACGAGGTGCTGTTTGAGATGGAGGAGGCCACGAATTCTATATCGAATATCCCGGTGGTGCGGGAGTTTGAGGACGTCTTTCCAGAAAAATTACCCGGATTACCCCCGCGCAGGGAGCAGGACTTTCAGATACAGCTTGTGACGGGGGCCAAGCCAGCATCCAAGGCACCTTACCGGATGGCCCCAAGGGAGTTGACAGAGTTCCGGAACCAGCTTCAGGAGTTAGTGGAAGCCGGAATTGTGCGGCCAAGCTCTTCACCATGGGGAGCCCCGGTATTGTTCATCAAAAAGAAAGACGGGACTCTCAGATTGTGCATCGACTACCGAGCACTAAATCGGCTGACGGTCCGGAACACCTATCCACTGCCAAGGATAGACGAGCTGTTCGACCAGCTGTAGCGAGCGCAGTTCTTTATGAAATTAGATTCGAGGTCAGGATACTACCAGCTTCGGATTCGAGAGGAGGACATTCAGAAGACTGCTTTTAGTAGAAGATATGGTTTATTCGAGTTTACGATGATGCCCTTCGGGCTCACCAATGTACCATCAACATTCACGACCATCATGAACCAGGTTTTCAAGGAGTATCTAGATGTGTTTGTCATCGTGTTTATCGATGACATCCTCATCTACTCGAGGACGGAGGAGGAGCACACTCGTCACTTGGCACTGACCATACAGAGACTGCGGGAGAATCATTTATATGCGAAGTTTAGTAAATGTCAGTTCTGGTTGAAGGAGGTGGGCTTCTTAGGCCATATTATCAGTGGAGCCGGATTGGCAGTAGATCCGGCAAAGATTCAGGCAATTCGAGATTGGTCACAGCTGAAGACAACCACCGACGTACGAAGTTTCCTAGGGCTTGCCGGTTACTACCGGAAGTTCGTGGAGGGATTCTCTCGAATCGCCCTCCCGCTCACCTCTTTGACGAAGAAGGAGGTAACTTTTGTGTGGACCGCACAGTGCCAGGCAGCTTTCCAGGAGCTGAAGGACCGACTCACCTCGGCTCCCATACTTGCTCTTCCCTCGGGGAGAGAAGGATTTCAGGTCTACACGGATGCTTCCTACCATGGTATGAGAGCTGTACTAATGCAGAAGGGACATGTGATTGCATATGCGTCTCTCCAGTTGAAGAAGCACGAACAGAACTATCCGGTGCAAGACCTTGAGATGGGGGCGGTCGTTTTTACTTTGAAGGTCTGGCATCATTATCTTTATGGAGTCCACTGTGACATCTATTCCGACCACAAGAACCTGAAATACGTGGACACGCAGAAGGAACTGAACATCAGGAAGAGGCGCTGGGTGGAGTTCCTAGCAGATTATCAGTATGAGATGCACTACCATCCAGGGAAGGCAAACGTGGTGGCTGACGCGTTGAGTCAGAGAGCTGCCACTTCCGAGACCGGGCCCCAGGTTGTGTCTATGTAGTTGGTGAGGAGATTGGACGATATGCACATCACACTAGTGTCATCCGAGGACTCCGAGCTTTACATGGAGTATTTAGCTGCGGTGAGTGCTATAGACGATATCCGGGACCAAGTCAGAGAGGGACAGAGGCGAGATGTCAAATTGGAGCCGATATTCTGGGCCTTGTAAAATGGTGCAGCAGGGGATTACACGATGAGGGATGGTGTGGTATGCTTTAGAGGTCGAACTTATATACCGGAAGGAGGCCAGGTCCGGGAAGATATTATGGCGGAGGCCCACCGCAGCAGATACTCGGTGCACCCAGGCATCACGAAGATGACTGCGGATTTGAAGAAGACTATGTACTGTACTGGCATGAACAAGGATATCACTCGGTTTGTGACCCACCGCGAAACTTGCCAGCTAGTGAAAGCAGAGTGCAAAAACCCCGCGGGTTTGTTGCAACCACTCCCGGTACCAGAGTGGAAGTTCGAAGACATCGCGATGGACTTCATTCACGGACTTCCCCGATCACGAACAGGAAATGACTCGATTTGGGTCATCGTCGATCGGTTGACAAAAGTAGCAAGGTTCATTCCGATCAGGAAGGACGACGCTGTGGGAGTATTGGTACAGAGATTTTTGGAACAGTTCATTCGATATCACGGGGTGCCCAAGACGATCGTGTCGGATCGGGATGGACAGTTCACTTCCAGGGAGTGGAGATCTGTGCCAGCTTACTTAGGCACGCGATTGACCTTCAGCACCGCGTTCCATCCCCAGACGGACGGGCAAACAGAATGCACCAACCGGATGCTGGAAGATCTTTTGAGGCTATGTATTTTGGACTGCGGGGAACCGTGGGAGAAACTCTTACCCCTGGTTGAGTTCTCCTATAACAACAGCTACCAGTACAGTATCAGGATAGCGCCTTATGAAGCCTTGTATGGAAGAAAATGTCGGACCCCACTTTCTTGGATTCAAGACGAAGATCCGAAGGTGTTGGGATCAGATTTTGTTGAAGACACCGAGGCTCAGGTGAGGCTGATCAGAGACAGGATGCTAGAGGCGCAGAGCAGACATGCTAAGTACTATGACGCCCGGCATCGTCAGGTGGAGTTCCAGGTGGGGGATCAAGTGTTTTTGAAGATCCGGCCCATGCATGGGGTCTCGCTGGTGCGTGGTCGGAGGAAGAAGCTCAGCCCTAGGTACATGGTCCCTTACAGGATCCTGGAGCGAGTCGGGCCCCTAGCCTATAGGCTGGAGTTGCCACCAGAGCTGGCAGCTCTGCATGACGTCTTCCACATTTCCTCGCTGAGTAGGGCTCTACTATGCCCGGAGCAGCAGATTTTGACCACCGAAGGGCCGGTAGCTTCAGACCGGTCAGTTCGTTTGTAGCCGGTTAGGATCGACGACCGAGGAGTACGGGTCTTACGTCGCAAGAAGGTCCCACTAATCAAGGTCCTGTGGAGGAACCATGGCCAGGTGGAGTATACCTGGGAGCCGCAGGACCTGATGCGACAAAGATACCCAGAGTTGTTCAGTCAGGTATACCTCACAAACCCCTCAAGATGTTTAATTTATTTTCTTACTTTAAACTAGTAAGGGATGCTCTAGGCAGGTAGAGGCTTATCTTTTGTTTATTGGGGGCTTATCTTTTGTTTATTGTGATCTTGGCTCATCAATTAGGCGAATTGGGTATAGACTTAAGTTTCCCTCAAAACTTAATTTAGCAAACATGGCATCGTGATGGGATGTTACAAGTTTCTTTTCTACGGTAGGAATTCCCGTAGGCTTAACCTTGATTTTGGGGACGAAATCTTCGTTTTGTTTATTGGGATTTATAACATCCCATTTCCAACTAGACCCCTAGGAGTGGTTTTGCCCATGACTAGGTCATGGCAAACCCTAGGAAGCCAGAAATGGGCCAAGTGATAGGAGACAAAGTGTGGAAAATCATCATGGTTTGCAAATAGTAGAACTCTGAACAATGGTTTAGGATGACCATGGTGCTACACCATGACCCCAAGACCCTACCACAACACCCCCTAACACCTTGGGAGGCTCATTAGAGCCATAAGGACCCATTGGGGGTCAATCAAAGAGACTCAGTTGACGAAGGTCATCCCTAACCCAAAATGGGTCAAACTAGCCTACTTATGGTCAAATGACCTACTCCTGGCCTAGAGGACCCCACATATGCCCCCTAACCCTAAAATGAAGTCAAGGGGTCACTAAGGACACATTGGGGTCAGCCCTCGAGGCCAAGTTGACCCAAGTCAACTCAAGCCCCTAATCTGGTCAAAGTGCCCTTACTAAGGGTAGGTGACCTCCAAAGTGTAAGGTAACCCTACATAACCCAACATAGGCCTTAGGGGAGGCCAATGGGTCAACAAGGACCCAATGGGGTCAACCCAGATGATCAAATTAACCCAGGTCAACCCTAACTTAAGTCAAGTCAAACCTAGCCCAAATGGACTAACCCAAGCCCAAGTCACTTCTTCCTTAAGGCTGCACATAGCCTATGGTGTTGACCAGTCAACATAGGTGACTAGGAGAGAGAAGGGAGCTTCCCTTCATGTTAATGGTGGAGAGAGAAGATGGGGAGAGGAAGGGAGAGTGGAAGCCGGCCAAAGGGAGGCTAACAGCCACTTTTAATGGCTGCAATCAACTCCTCTAGGGAAGAGGAGTTGATTCCAGCCGTTTCCCGGCCACCAAGGGGTGGATTCAGCCCCCCTCCACCCAACCCAAGCCACACCATTAATGGTGTTGAAGGTCATTGAAGAACCAGCTGCCCCCCTCCCCAATTGCCTATTTAAACATCATCAGTGGGCAGAGGGGAGCATTTTCGAGCTTTTTCCTGGAGGAGACAGGGTGTTCCACTGTGTTGTTGCAGAAGACAAGCGCCGCCACCGTCGACTATGGCATCCCGCCGCTCCTCCCGCATTCAGGCTGCCAGGAAGGTCCTCCCACTCTCCTTAACTCACGGGTAGATCATAGGTCTCCTTAGGTTTAAGGTTCGGGCTCAATTGAGCCCGATCCAAACCATGATTTTCATGGTTTTTCGGAAAATAAATCCTACTAGAACCGCCGGAAAACACCTCTCCGGTGGCTGAGCTGCCGCCTGGCGACAACCACCACCTCAACGGAGGTGGTGGTGGCGGTGGCCGGCCGGGGAAGGGGCTGGATCGCCGGCGACAGAGCTTGGAAGCGGCTCCAGGCGGGATGGATCCTGGTCGTTGGCTCAAGGAAGAAGATGATAGGATTCCGTCGAATCTGCGCCAAGATTCGTGCTTCTCCTGATTTAAACTATAGGATATTAAATGTTGATATTTTGATTTATGTCACAGTTTTGGTATTATATGTTTTAATTTTTAAAAATACCTAGTTCACCTGGTGGGAAAACCTCCAACATGAAAATTGTAGTCCTTTGTGTCTACTGTATTTTAAAATTTGTTTGAACCCATTTGGGTGCATGCTCTGACCAGGGCACCAATTTTGGTGGGACATATACTTAGGGCTAGACAGTCATTAAACTGAGTGCCCACACCTCATCCCTGGCCCAAATCACTTGAACTTTTGGCAGGGTGTCTAACCTAGCTATACCTAGAGCCTACCCAAAACTCAGAATTTTTGGAGATACTTTGCCTATAGTTTTTGCTTTTATTTAATAATGCTAGGGTAAATTAATTAAGTGGACAAATGACCTCCAAACCCTCCCAAATATTGGAGAGTTGTCCTTGGCATCAAGACCTAGTTCTGTACAGAATTTAAACTGATTTGGATATGTTTTGGTTAGGGAATTACCAAACCCTAGTTTGGCTTTAAGATGGTATTTTTGATTACAAGTGCACTATGGACTTAGGGTGGTCCCCTCCCCTCAACAGAGGCTGAGGTTTTGGACACTGACTTGGCATGGACTATGTCACCCTCTTGAGGAAAATGGGATGATTTAGGCTTGATTTACCCTATGGTTCAACCTCAAACCCTAAGGAAGGACTTTTGTGGGTTGTGAAAGACATGGGGGCAAATGCCCTTGCATGTCCTTGGAAACCCAGTAGATTTGAGGGTAATGTAACCTAAGTTCTCTGGTAGGAACCTTAGAGGAGTTGGAGCAAGGTGGACACCTCAAAACCCTAACCCTAGTTTTAGGGTAGGAGCACAAAGTTGAAGGTTCAGCCACTAAACCTTCCCCAAAAGTTATGAAACTTGGGTAGAGCAGGTTTTAGGCCATTTAGAACCCCTGGTAATTTCTATAGAATTTTATGGATTTTATTCCTGGTACTTCATTTGTTAATTACCAAGAGGCCCAAAATGATGTTTGATTTTCTTATGGTTATTATATGCATTAAAATTTGATGAAACTTGGTCAGAAGATAATATAGGGCTAGGTGAACATCTCTGAATTTAATTACAATTCTTAATTGAATATATTTGGTACTTCCTTCATTAATTTCAAAGAGGGGCTTTTGTAGGATAAAATTAATTATTGATGATATATCTATTGAAAAATCATGAGGCTTAGGTTTTGATGTTTCCAGGCCAAAAAATACTTGTAGAAATTTATTTATAATTTTTCGAGGTCTGTTTTCAGAACTTTCTTTACAAGGCCATATTTTTGAGAATTGGATAATTAATTAATTCAGGGGATAATTCCTTCAAACAAATTTTATGAAACTTTACTTAGAGGTTTTATGTGCCCTTATAATCATTCTGGAATTTTCTCTGAAGTTTTGGAAGTATTTTTGTTGTACATCTCCTTTAAATGTTTTATTATGTAATAAGTTTGAAATAAAAATTTAAGGGCTTAAACCTTGCTAAAAAATGGGAGATTCTGGATTTTTAGATGATTATTCATTTTGCATTTAACATAAATTTAGTGGAAATTTATCTTGTCTAAAACTTGTACTTCATGTTCAAACTTGGAACTTTTGGTTATTAAATTAAATAAATAAATTATCAGTTAAATTATGAAAATTAGGAAATTATGGATTCAGGCTACAAATGCCAATATAGTCCTCCAAAAATTATTATATGAGTACTGGATGACCATTTGGTATACTTCCCATTTTACGGGTCATGTAGCTTAAGTGGTCTGCATTTAGTAAAACTGCAGGAAATCATTTGGGATATGAATTAGAGCACCTGTGTTGGGTTTTGTTGGTTAGCTGAAAAGGATAAATAAAATTAGGTGCATCATTGGAAGATAAAGTGTGTAGGGTGTTGTTTTGGCTAGGGTTTAGAGGCGCTCGGGTCCGACGAAAGATCTTCCTCCCCGAGGAGAGTTGGAGTCAAATCACCCTAGGATTAGCCTATCGTAACATGAGAAAGTAATGTGTAAGGGGATCAACCAATAATATTATTAAGTATCTTGCAAAAGGGAACGCTGGGCGTAATCCCAACACAGCTCCTAATGCCCCTTGAGAGCCCTTCACAAGGAATATCGGGGGCAGTCCTGGGTTAACGTAAACTGTTTTAACAAGCTGAAAAGAGTAACTTAGTAATTAGGGTTGCACCTTTCACAAACACTGATAGCACCGGAAGATAGCTGGGAGCTTCGGCTCGGATGGTAAAAAGACGGACTTTGGGTCCGGGGAGCTTCGGCTCGATTGTTTGAGACAGACGTTTTTGTCCGGGGAGCTTCGGCTCGGTGTTTTATTACGCTAAATTTGCATGTGCATAAAAGGAAGGAAAAATTAAGGTGGTGGGTCTTCGGTATTGGAGGGTCGATGCACCGATGCCAATACGTTGACTTGGCAAGTGTGGTTAACACTTCGCCAACAGAAGTCCGGTGCGCCAGCCGGCAAGAGTACGCAGGAGTCCGCTTCGTGAACCAAGCATTGAGGCGTACGATAGGTCTGACCGGTAGTGCTTTACTGGTTTAGAGGTAGGCGAGGCCCAACCCACCACTTCCATCTGCCACTACGGAGGTATCCTGGGAGGTTACAGCTCCAGAAAGGGGGAACTAAAGGTTTGTGTGCACAGAGTCGGGTGTGTGTGTTGCACTTGCATGATCCATCATACCCACTTGCATGTCATAGCATAATCGATTCATTTAACCCTGACACCTAAAGTATAAGTGGAATGGGACGCTTATACTTTAGGCCCTGCAAAATGACCCCTTAGTCTATAAGCTTGTGTGGGCAGGTTTATAAATTAAGGACAATTTTTGATATATAAATACATATACTGCTATTTGATAACCGACACCCCAACGTATAAATTGGTATGAGACTTTTTATATGATGGGAGCCTTGCAAATGTCCCCTTGGCTTATGTGATCTCACATAAGTGAAGGTTACTTTTCTTATTTAATACTATTGTCAATATCTATTATAGAATTGATAGTATAGTTCCGCTGTCACCTGTTTTTGATATTCTCCAGCTTCAAGTCCTCCCCTTTCTTCCTCTTCGCTCGGTGCATAGGAGCCATGGGGGAAGGGGCGGGGGATGATATGGCTTGGTCTTTTAGACTAACGGTTTTCGAACCGCATCATTTAGGGGATCGAGGAGCCCAGCATGGAGGAGCAGTCCCAGAGACCGGTGCGCTTGGAGGTGGGGCAATCTAGCTTCGGAGTTCATACAGCTGGGATCGTGAGTCTCGACCTTGAGTAGTTTTTCTGCTTTAGCTTCCGCATGAGTGATTTGTCATGAGGATATGATGTACCGGGCATCAGCCCGAAGTTTAGCACTCTGATATGTATTTTCTGCGGACACTCCCTTCGTGGAGATTTATTTACTATGATATGTGATTTTCTGTGGACTGCAAGTTTGTATTTACATTATTGTGCTACTTTTCTGCGATCGAATTTGGCCGGCAGAATCGGCACTTTGTGGTGATGACCCCTTCAGGACGTGAAGGAGTCACCGCAAAATGGCGGTTCTGGGCCTAAGACCCCGGTGTTTAAAAAAAAGGGGGGTCTTACACGAACGAAGCGGCAGGCTGCTGAAGCTGGAGATGGGGTTCATCAATGTAGGTGGACTGGAAGGTCTGACTGCACTTCTAGTCTGCCCAGTTCTCAGAGAACGGGACATACCCGCAGATCTTTGTGGGTAGCCGGAGAGCTGGAGCGTCCGCACTCCTTAGGCGGACTGAAGAAGCAGGTTGCCCATGCTGCTGGATCCACCACTTTGTTGAATGGAACTTGTCGCACCTGCTGGGCGGTCTGGGATTGACGACCCGGCAGGTCGCGCATTCTGGCGAGGTGGGCGGCCTGGAGGCAGGCCGGTTGATAGTGTGGCGGTCTGGTCTACTTGAAGAGTGACCTGCAGGAGCGGGCTAAGTAGTGGCTTGTTGCCGGCCTGGGCGGATAGGTATCCGAGTCCGGCAAAGGGGCACCTATTGAGACAAAGCTTGCGGTTGAGCTGAAAAGGGGCGCGGCCTGTAGGGGAGGACTGCAGAAGAAGTCCGCGGACCCCATAGAACAAAGGAACAACACACATCCTGGGCATTCAGACCGCTGAGACCACATAAGCCGTGCGGCCTGAGTGGACAGAAAAGCCTGTCCGCCCATCCTAAGATGCCGTGACCTCCAGGAGGAACCCGGAGCAGGCCGTGACTAGCGAACTGGCTGCCTTGGGAAGGATCGTCGATTTCGGGGTTAACATTAATATTACTATAAAACTACTCCTACCAAAATCTCATGAAGGTCCATGGAGATATAACCCCTTAATTATTCCATAAGGTGTATAAACCTAAATAATTTCCAAGTGATTAGAGTTGGGTGCATGTGCCCAAATACCACAAAATTCCTTCTTAGGGCATTTAACCGCCCAAGGATCACATGGAATAAGCACCAAGCCCAAACAAGGGCATATCACCCTATGTCCTTCACAAACCCCCAAAGTTCAGCCTTAGGGTTTGAAGTAGGGTTCTAGGGTAAATCCACAATAATCTACCCCAAACCCCATGTGAGGGTGTTTAATGTCATAATAAATCAGTGGCCCAAGTTTCAACCTCTGTTGTGGTGATTTGGTCACTCAATACCCACAAGGGACACTTTGACCTAAATAACCCTCTTAGGCCTAGGCTAGGTTTACCAAATTACAAACCAAATCATCTCCAAATGGGATGAAATTTTATAAAGAATCCTATATTGACCCAAAGGAAAATGAACCAAAATTTGGGAGGATTTGGAGGTCATTAGACCCTTTAATTAAACCTTACATTAAAAATGAATTAATTTCCAAAACTTAGGAAAAATATTTTCCAAAAATTTCCAGTTTTTGATATGTTATATATCTACATATGAGTTACCCATGATCCAAATTTCAAGTCATTTGGAGGTAAGGATTTATGGGGGCACCCCAAACAATCTCTTATCAACCCTAAGTATAGACATCACCAAAATGAGTGTTGTGGTCTGACCTCCACTCCAAATTTGTTTAAATCAATTTTACAATAAATTAGACTCATAGGGCTACAAGTTTTTTGGTGATTACTTTTTATGAAAGTCCTCTAAATATTTATAATTTAAATTCCAGTACTGGTGAATTTATGTGACAGAAATATACTTCAATTAACCTTAAAATATTAGATCTTGCACGGATCTTAAAGAAGGATCGGACGGGCCCTGGCTTTCTTCTTACTGCAGCCAACGACCTAGATGTACCCAACCTGGAGCAACTCCAAGCATAATTGTCGGCCCTCTGGCCACCTCCCCGGCCAACCACCGCCACCACCACCTCCATTGAGGTGAGGGCTATCGGCAGGAGGTGGTTTGGACGCCGGAGACGGCGGATTTCGGTGAACCTAACACTTCATTTTCACGGAAAAACCAGTGGAAAAATTCCTCTAGATCATGCTCAATTGAGACTGATTCTTATCTCTCATGATTCCTAAGATCTAACCCATGAAGGAGTAGAGGAGGACCTGGTTTGCGGCTTGAATGCGTGTGCTCTGCCTCCTCACCATTTTCGGCCACCGAGCTTTGGCTCCTCCGCAACCTCTACACCAACCTCAATGGAATTGAAAAGTAATCGGAAGAAACTCTTGCCCTTGCTCTGGTGAAGGTCCTTAAAGAAGGAATTTGGGAGACAAGGCCTGTTACTCCCAATTTCATCAAAACTCCATTAGTGGCCAAAAAACCAACTTTTCGGTTTCAGCTCAATTAAGGGGCTGAGCTACACCGTTGGCCTACCACCTCCAAAAAGCTTCTCCTCTCCCTCAGAGGAGTAAAATCCCCATAAAAGTGTGGGTTATGGAGTCTCCATGGCCATGATGGCCATTAAGCCCTAATTTTCTCTCTCCTCCAAATTTGGGGAAACTCTAATTCTCTCTCCTAGTCACCAATCTATGAAATTGTTGGGCCCCAAAGGTGCCTCTCCACCTCCTAGACCAATGGGTCACACTAGTTTGGGCTTAACCCAGTTGGATTTGGCTAGGTTAGCCCAAATTACCCAAATTACTCAAATTGAGCTATGGGCTAAGTTTGTCCAAATTATCCACTTGCGTGACTTAGGCATGGGGCTTTTGGGGCCATTGGGTCCCCCATGATGCCAAGAGACTAAGGGTGAGGTCATTTGAGACTCAGGTGGTCAATTGACCCACATTGAGCTAAGTTGAGTTTCTTAGGCTTAAGGTTGACCTTTGTCAACTTGGCCGCTTTTGTTAACTCCAATGAGCCGCTATGGCTCTAATGTTCCCTCTAATGGGTTAGAGATGTTGTGGTGGGGTAATGGAGTCATGGTGAAGCCCTGTGATCATCCCTAAGCTAGTAATTGGAATTATACTATTTGCAGACAAAGGTGGTTCATACCCTAATTCTCATGTTCACCCAAACCCTTTCGTGCTTCCCAGTGTTTTATCATGACCCAGTCATGAAAAAACCATCCTAGGGGTTTAGAAGTCCGACCTGGCGTGAAACGTTCAGGGTACCTTTGTTACATCAAGTCCCGTGGTTCCCACGTGTGCTCCTCTTGTCCATAATTCCTCCATAAGACCATGACCAGTGGAACCTTCTTGTGCTGCAAGACTTGTATCCCAGTATCATCTATCCGGATCGGCTGTAGGTACACCGATCGATTAGATGTAATAGACCCATTTATAGTTGTAATCTGGTGCTCTAGCTGAAGTAGAGCTCTCCTGAGGGAGGAGACATCAAAGACGTCATGCAAACATGCTACCTCTGGCGGTAGCTCCAATCTGTAAGCCAAGGTACCGATCCGCTCCAGGGTCCTATATGGCCCCATTTATCTTGGACTGAGCTTCTTCAGACTATGCACCCGTGAGACTCCATGCATTAGACGTATCGTCAAAAACACTCGGTATCCTACCTAAAACTCTACATGATAATTCCGAGCGTCGTAATACTTAGACTGTCTGATCTGGGCCTCCAACATCCTGTCTCGAATCAACTACACCTGAGTATCCGTATCTTCGACGAAGTTCGAGCCAAGTGCATTTAGATCCTCATCCTGGATCCAAGAAAAATAATTCATGCATCTCCGCTCGTATAAAGCCTCATAACGGGCCATGTCGATGCTAGATTGGTGGCTATTATTGTAGGAGAATTCGATCAACGGTAGCTGCCTCTCCCATGGCTCTCTGCGGTTCAGTATGCAAAGACGCAACAAATCCTCCAGTGTCCGATTGGTGCGCTCTGTCTGTCTATCTGTCTCAGGATGGAAGGTAGTACAATATGTCAACCGGGTCCCCAAATAAGCCTGGACCGACCTCCACTCCTTAGACATAAATCTTCCATCATTATTGGACACTTTCGTCCTCGGCACTCCATGGTATCAAACGAACTTCTCCACAAACCTCCGCACCAAGTCACCCACTGGAGCGTCCTTCCTGATCGATAGAAACCTGGCCACCTTCGTCAATCGATCGACGATCACCCATATTGAGTCGTTCCCCACATGTGACCGAGGAATACCATGTGTGAAATCCATGATGATATCATCGAACTTCCACTCCGGCACCGGAAGTGGCTGCAACAAACCGGTCGGACTCTTACACTCTGCCTTCACTAACTGACAAGCCTTGCAATGGGTCATGAAGTATGTGATATCCCTCTTCATTCCTAGCCAGTACATGGTCCTCTTCAGGTCAGTCGTCATCTTAGTGATGCTCGGGTGCACCGAGTACCTGCTGTAGTGAGCCTCGGTCATAATTTCCACCCGAATCCCGCCCCCAGCCGATATGTACACCCATCCTCTAAAGCATAATAACCCATCCTTCTCTGTATACTCCCTGACCGTGCCCCCCTTCAAGGTCCTGAATACCGGTTCTAGCTTCTCATCCCTTCTCTGCTCAGCCCTGATGCGATCTCGAATATCATCGATAGTTCTCATGGCGGCCAGATACTCCTCATAAAGCTTTGAGTTGTCCGAGGACACCAAAGTTTCTACATATCCTCCATCATCCGTACTAGCTCTATAGCCATCAACTAGGGCTCTGCCCCTAAAGTGGTAGTCTTCAGGCTCAGTGCGTCTGCCACCACATTTGCCTTTCCCGGGTGATAGTGCATCGTGTACCCATAATCAGATAGAAACTCCACCCATCGTCTCTGGAGGATGTTCAACTCATTCTGCGTATCAATATATTTCAGATTATTGTGATCCGAAAATAAGTCGCAGTGCACAACACAATGATAATGATGCCAAATATTTAGAGTGAACACCAATGCTCTAATCTCCAAGTCATTCATAGGGTAGTTCTGCTCATGCTTCTTTAGCTGGCGGGAGGGGTATGGTATCACATGCCCATGTTGTATCAGTACAGCACCCATCCCTTGAAATGATGCATCAGTGTACACTTGGAAGCCCTCCTTCCCATATGGAAGAGCGAGGATAGGGGCCGACGTAAGCCGATATTTCAACTCATGGAAGGCCGCCTCATACTGCGGCGTCCAAACAAACAGTGTCCTTCTTTGTCAAAGACGTGAGTGGAAGGTCTATCTAAGAGAATCCTTGCACAAACTTCCGGTTATACCAGACCAATCCCAAAAAACTTTAGACATCCGTGGCTGTCTTCAACTAAGGCCAGTCTTGTACTGCCTGAATCTTTGTGGGATCCACTGGCAGTCCTGCTCCACTGACAATGTGGCCTAGAAAGGCTACCTCCATCAGCCAAAACTGGCATTTGCTGAACTTGGCATACAACCGATGCTCCCTGAGCTTCTCCATAGTCAAAGCCAGATGTTGTGCATGCTCTTCCTTCATCCTTGAATAAATGAGGATGTCATCAATGAATACAATGACAAACTTGTCAAGGTATGGCTCGAACACCCAGTTCATCAAGCTCATGAAAGCTGATGGCGCATTCGTGAGCCCAAAGGGCATCACGATAAACTCATACAAGCCATATCTATATCTAAATGCCGTCTTCAGGATGTCTTCTTCCTGAATCCGTTGTTGGCACATGCGTTCCATGTTTCCTGGTTTGCTAATAACAAATCTTGTTTGTATTTGATATTTGGATGTTTTTGGTGTGCAGATAACACAGGCCTATATCTAATATCTTTTTAGTGCTGAATCGGATCAGAATTGAAACGGGAGATATCGCCAGGCAATATTGAGTATCGCCGATAGACAATAGCGCCACTCGACGCATTTCCGCTCGACACTCGACGATATCGTGGCTTCCGTTATTTCGCTATCGCCCGACGGCGATATCCGTTATCGCTCGGCGATAGTGCACGATTCGGCGCTCGACGTTTGTGCGATGCGAAAATGAGGAGTTCGTGGGACGCGTGGCAGTGGTTACCGATATCGCCAGGTGGAGATACCTAGTATCGCCCGGCGATATCACCAGAATATTAAAACCTTTCATTTCTTGAGGAAATCACGAATTTCATTACCTGGAGTATATTTTCCTACATAGACGTTTCAGAGAGCTCCAGAACTCAGAGATACTCCATACTCTCAAGAAGGCCAAAAGCGCGAAAGATTTACGGCACGTGCGAAGCATTCGAACAACCCTAGCAAGGATTCTTCGGCATCTTCAGCATATTGTTTGAAGGCAGTGTCTAGCCTAAAGTGTTCAATTTGTTTTTGTTATTTTCTTTTACTTTCTCATTATAATCGATAGAGAAATCGCCGCCTTGTGTGTGGCGTCTAGGTCCTTGTGTGGCTTAGGAGAGAATCACCGCCTTGTGAGTGGCATCCAAGTCCTTGTGTGGCTTAGTGAGAAATCGTTGCCTTGTGTGCAGCGTCTAGATCGTGGTTAGATCTAGGGGAGGCTAGAAGCAAGATCTAGGAAGAGATACGCTTTAGCCTGCCGGTTCTTGGTAGAAGAACCGGTAAAAACACTAGCAAATTATTTATTTCATGAGCCTTTGTCTCTTGCTTTATAGAGACACTTTGTATTCAATTTAACTCTTTTGAAACATATCATTATTGTTTCTAGCTAGTATCCATTTGCACTCTTCAATTATATTGTTGTTATTCATCTAGTAAAGTTTGCTTAATTTTTAAGAAACATTAAAAGAGCCCTTATTCACCCCCCCCCCCCTCTAAGGGCGCCGCAAGGTCCAACACTTGGTATCAGAGCCAGGTTACACCAAAATGGTTTCACCGCCGGGTGTAATGGCGCAAAAGACTCACGCATTTTCTGAGGGGCAAGGTATTAGTAGGCCTCTCATATTCACGGGCACCGATTACAACTATTATAAAGCACGAATATGATGCTTTCTAATAGCTCGAGACATCGATGTTTGGGGCATGGTAGAAACATGCTACACTGCTCCTATAACTATAGTAGGAAGTGTCTCTATGGAAAAACCCAAGGAAAAATGGGATGAAGCAGATAAACTTCGATGTAAAAATAATTCTAAGGCAATGAATGCCTTATTTTGTTTGTTAGATAGGATTGAATTTAACCGTGTTTGTGCATGTGATACTACATATGATATTTGGAATCTTCTTGAAGCTACTCATGAAGGAACATCGCAGGTAAAGGACTCAAAGCTTTTCCAGCTTGAATCAGAGTTTGAGAAGTTCAAAATGGAGGTTGATGAGGATGTAGACTCCATGTACACAAGGTTTAGAAAGATAGTAAACGACTCATGGATTATAGGGAAGAATTTCTCAAATGGAGATTTGGTGAGGAAAATACTTATATCGCTTCCACCGAAGTTTAATCCAAAAGTGACTGCCATCTCGGAGTCACATGATCTAAAGTATCTCCAAATTGAGAATCTGATAAGCAACGTGAAGACCCATGAAGTAGAGTTGAGGATTCAACAACAAGAGTATAGCTTGGAGCCAAGAAAGAAAGCTTTGGCATTGAAGTCCAAGAAGGAAGAGGAAAGCGAGTCCGACGAAAGTGACAATGAAGATGAAGAAAGCTTGTTTGTGAAGAAATTCAGGAGATTCATGAGAAATCCTGAAGAAGAAATTCTTTCAAGAAATTTTTCAAGAGGCAAGACTCTGGGAATAGGAAAGGAAATGCCCAAGCTGATGGAGAGGATGACAATGATAGACCTCCGCCTGAGTGCTATCACTGTAGTAGAATTGGCCGCATAAAGAGCAAGTGCCCAAAGTATCTGAAAGAGCTGAAGGAGAAGCGGCACAGAAAGAAAGATAAGAAGAAAGTTCTGAAGGCAGAGACATGGGATGAAGCCACTTCTGAGGACTCAAGCAGTTCAGGGTCAGAAACAGAAGAGGAGGCCAACATGTGCTTATGGGAAAGAGCGCTTCATCACATGATGAAGGAAGTAGTGTCCAGAGCGACACTGAGGTAACTCCTGAAACTTATGATGATTTATATTCTGAATTTTTGAGAACTTGCAAGTATTTAGACAAAAAACTGCATGAAATTAAATTGATTAAATATGAAAATAAAGTATTAGTTAAAGAAATTAAAAAACTAAAAAACGAAGTAAAAGTTCTTGGGAAGGAGAAAGCGACTTGTCAAGAGGATTGTCCCTCCTTGACAAAGATAGTAGAGCTTGAGAAAGATCACTCTAAGACTCAGACTTAGGTTGAAACTCTAACAAAAGAGAAAGAGGCCTTAGAGAGATCTCTAAAGTTTTCTCAATCTCAAGTGGAAGGCAGCAGGAAGTCCTTCGCAAACCGTTGCGACACCATAGTTGCCGAAAATAATGTATTAAGGGGACAAGCCCGTAATTTAGAAATGGCCACTAACAAATTTGGAGTGGGCAAAAAATCTCTAAATATGATTTTGGGAAACCAGTAGTATGGTTCAGAAAAATTCAGACTTGGATACTCTCTTGAGCACTATCATCAGACGACATCCACTATCGTCGGTGATAAGAAAAAGTCTAGGAAATCTGATTTTAAGATTAAAAACAATAAACCCCCCTGTCCCTGTAGCTTCCAGCAAAGGGTCAAAATTTACTTTAAAGAACCCGTCGACTTCTTTCATCAAGTGTGCCAAATGTTATAAGTTTGGTCACACAACACATACTTGTAAGAAGACGGGATACTATTTAGTCAAACAAATCTAGGTGCCTAAGGCTTCCACCTATTCTATGGGAGGAGCCACTTGGTTAACCGGATCTTTACTCTCATCCTCTTTCTAGGTGTGTTGGCAGGATGAGGACAAAGAGACGTGTGGTACTTGGACTCAGGGTGTTCCAAGCACATGACAGGCAAAAAATCAAATATCCTTAGCCTAAAGATGAAGAAAGGAGTAGTTACTTTTGGAGACAATGGAAAGGGAAAAATCATCGGCATTAGAGTAGTAGGTAACAAATCATTTACAATTTCAAATGTTTTGTATGTTAAAGGTTTGAAGCATAATTTAATTTCGATAAGTCAGTTATGTGATATTGGCTTAAACGTCTTGTTTGACTCATCCTCAAACCTATGCAAAATTATTAACTATAAAACAAATGATGTTGTTATTATAGTTCCTAGATTTCAAAATGTTTACTTGATTAGATTTAATGATTTGTCACATTTTTCATTAAAGTGTTTTATTTCTAAAAATGACGAGTTAGATTTGTGGCATAGACGTCTTGGACATTCTAGTTCCAAGCTAATCATAAAATTATCTCAAAATAAACTTGTTAAAGGTTTACCTTTTTTGCATGGAAATTTATCATCTTTATGTTCACCATGTCAAAAAGGAAAATTTACAAAGTCTTCTTTTAAAAATAAAAATGTCGTTTCCACCACTAGGCCTTTAGAATTGATACATATGGATTTGTTTTGTCCTGTTAATACAATAAGTCTAGGTGGTAGAAAGTACACTTTTGTTTTAATTGATGATTTCTATCACTTTAGTTGGGCAATTTTCTTATCGTCTAAATCTGATGCGTTTTTAGAATTTTCCAAATTATGTTTACGTGTTCAAAACAAAATAGAGTTAAAAATAAAATGCATTCATTCAGATCATGGAGGTGTATTTGATAATGATAAATTTGTTTCTTTTTGCAATGAGTTAGGAATTAAACATGAATTTTCTGCTCCTCATACACCTCAAAAAAATGGTGTGGTAGAAATGAAAAATAGAACTTTGCAAGAACTAGCTCGCACTATGCTATCTGAATAAAATTTCCTCGATCATTTTGGGCCGAAGTTGTTAGTACTGCTCGTTATGTTATTAATCGTGTTATGCTTCGACCCCCCTTAAAATTAACACTTTATGAGTTATATTTTCAAAAGAAACCAAATGTGTCTTATTTTAAAGTTTTTGGTTGTAAATATTTTGTTTTGAACACTAAGAATAAGTTAGGCAATTTTGATGAAAAGTGTGATGAAGGCATTTTTATTGGTTATTTTTCAACAAGTAAAGCTTATAGAGTTTACAATAAGAGGACTAAAATGGTTGAAGAATCTATATATGTTAAATTTGATGAGTTTTTTTCCTTGTGTAGAAGCTAATAATACAGGTAAAGATGAAGAGTTCTCCCCTCTACAAATGGTGGATGATGATGAAAACCTTGGAGACAAAGATGAAGAAAAAGGAGTCGAACAAGAAGAAGAAGAAGAAGAGCAAGGATACATGCCTCCAAGCCAACTAAGATTCTCAAAATATCATCCCCAAGATTTGGTTATTGGAGAACCATCAGGAGGCGTAAGTACTCGTTCATCCGTACATGAGTTGTTTTTGAATATGTGCTTTATATCTGATATAGAACCTAAAAGCGTTAAAGCTGCTTTAAATAAAAATTCTTGGTTTTTATCTATGAATGACGAGCTTAATCAATTTGAACGCAATAAGGTTTGGAAGTTAGTAGAAAGACCGTCAAATCATCATGTTGTAGGGGTTAAGTGGATTTTTTAAAAATAAACTAGCTAATGAATCTAGGGTCACTAGGAACAAAGCTAGACTCATAGCAACAGGTTATTCACAAATAGAAGGAATTGATTTTTATGAAACTTTTGCACCCGTAGCACGTTTAGAAGCAGTTAGAATATTTCTCGCATTTACTAGTTTTAAGAAGTTTAAATTATTTCAAATGGATGTTAAAACTGCTTTTCTTAACGGGTATATTAAGGAGGAGGTTTATGTAGAAAAACCTCCAGGCTTTGTTGATGTTAGATTTCCTGATCATGTTTTTAAATTAGAAAAAGCCCTTTATGATTTGAAACAAGCACCCCGAGCATGGTGTGATAGATTGACTATTTATTTACTAAAGAATGATTACAAAATGGGCAGTGCTGATTTTACTTTATTTGTTAAGCATATCAATGATGATCTTATCGTTTTACAAATATATGTTGTTGATATTATTTTTTGATCCACAAATGAATAATTGTGTGATAGTGTTATTGAAATTATGAAGAAAGAATTTGAAATGAGCATGGTAGGCGAACTCACTTATTTCTTGGTTTTCAAATTATTCAAAAGCATGATGGAATTTTTATTTATCAATCTAAATATATTCACGATGTTTTAAAAATATTTTGGCTTGAAAATCTAAAACAAGCAAATACCCCCATGAGTGTCTCATTAAAGTTAGGAAAAGATGTAAGTGGAATATCGATAGATCAAACACTTTATAGAGGAATGATAAGATCACTATTGTATTTGACTGCCTCTAGGCCTGACATTATGTTCGCTGTATGTTTATGTTCTAGATTTCAAGCTAATCCCAAAGTGTCTTATTTAAAAGCAGTTAAACACATTTTTAGATATCTTATTGACACATCTAAATTAGGATTATGGTATCCTCATAATAATACATTTATATTACATGGCTTTTCTTATTCTGATTATGCTGGTTGTTCCTTAGATCGTAAAAGCACCAGTGGCACCTGACACTTTCTTGTCCCTTCACTTATCTCATGGTCGAGTAGGAAACAGAATTTTGTTGCCTTATACACCACTGAGGCCGAGTACATGGCACTAGGCAGTTGTTGTGCACAAGCTTTATGGATGAAGCAAACTTTAGAAGATTTTGTAATAGTTCATGAAACAATTGAATTGAAGTGTGATAATAAAAGTGCAATTGACATAAAATATAATACAGTTCATCATTCTAGGTCCAAACATATTGATGTACGTCACCATTTCATAAGAGACAACATAAAACAAAATACGATCAAAGATAATTTTATAAGCACTGATTCACAGCTTGCGGATATTTTCATGAAACCACTTCCAGATTCCCGTTTTTCATTATTACAATTAGAACTAGGAATTGTAGACCTTTCAAATTAATAGATTACCATCACAAGCCAAAAAAATAATATAATTAAATTGTTAAAATCATGAACATGAAGCTGAATTAAAAAATTACACAACCCATAAATGGAAACACCATATACCGAGTATTATATTATTACAGAAGCACAATACCACATCTAAGTCCCACATAACATTATTGCTTAAATAATTACTGAAATTGAAGAAAATTCACTATCGCGGGTGACAGTGACTGCCGCCGGGCGATAGCGGCAAAATGTCCAGCCATCCCGAAATCTTCAAAAATTTCGGCTGTCATTGCACTGGTCTCTCCTTGGTCATCTGCCGAACTGTGCTCGCTGCTCCGCATCCAACGTGCTCAGCGGGTAGATGTATGTGGCGGCTCCATGACCGGATCTTCCCATTCTGCCGCCTTTGCTGGAGTGGGCTTCAACTTCAAACTTTTTGTCAGAAATTTTAAAAATTTCTGAAATCCCAAGAAGTTTTTCTTCACATCCCTCTTGTGTTCTTCGAACGACTCTCGCAAGTCATCCAACCCTTCTTGCAACGATCCACCTCTATGAATTGGTGGGTTTCGGATAGTGGACACTGGTTCACTCCTCCTTGATGACAGTATGCCTCAGTATATCTTGCACTAGTCGTGCATCCTCCGTAAGCGTGGTCGTAGATTGAATTAGTGTTTTGATGGAAGTTCCATGCAAAACCAAATTCAATAATGTCCAATCCTTATCCTTCCGATAGTTCTCTACTACATCTAAAGTGTTTTCATGCTCGATTAACCCAAACTCATCTCTAAGGTCATAGTGGGTTATTTCTACCGCCTGTCCTTGTATTATCGATCGGACTCCACCATTCAATTTCGTGAACCACAGATCTTTAAGATAGTTCTAAAATTCTCTAATCAGTACAGATGAGAATGTATCTGGAATTATAATCGACATTATTCCAACTATTGCTAACAAATCATGGATATGTGCATGACGGGCTGGGTCGAATTCGATCACCCGTCTGATTCCTATGTTAGCATTTTCTATTCCCGGAAATGTTTGATAAGACGAATATGAGTCACTCCCTATGCTTCTTTGTGCTTTGGAACTGGAAGCCATTACTGCATATCAATATTTTTTTTCAGAAGAATTTTTTTTTGATATCGCCATCCGGCGACACCCACTTTCGCCGGGCGATAAGCGAAAATGGTTTTCCTCCATTTCCAACTTCAGATCTGGTTTCCCCTCATCCAAAACACTAGATCTGCAAGTTTCATTTTCTCCAAATCCTCTTACAAACTCTTAGATCCAAGAATCTATGCACATTTTTCACTTAAACCAACATTGTTTCTTATGATCCACAAACAAAATCTATGCACTTTAAAACTTCAAAATTTCTCATCTAGAGTTCTATGCTACACTATCCTAACATTTAGATCCATAAACATTCAAAGATTTAAAGCAAAAATTCAAGTTTCATACCTAGGTTTTAGGTTTTTGCCGACTTCTGCTCTGCCTTTCGCGACCTGTCTTCAGGAAAAAATGTTTGCTTTGATGCCTTTGACTGAAGGCGACCAGTTTTATCTTTTTACACTATCGCCGACCGGCGATACCCGGTATCACCCGACGATAGTGATTTTTTTGCTATTTCTTTAAATTGTCTTCCTGACTCCAATTTAGGCTAGGTGTAATGTTTTTTTAGTTTTCTAATAACTTGGTTCTCTAGTTCATCATTCTTATATCCATTCTACATACTTCACTACTAGTGTTCTTAAACTCGTGAAATTGTTTTCGCATGCCTCTATGTATGAGAAATCTTTTAGTTGTGAGAATGATATTTCACTCACGGTTGTGCAAATCTTCGTATGCATCCATCTTACAACATGTGAATTGTGAATGTTCTACCATAACCGCTAGTGTTGCATGTTTTCTGCTCCTGCTTTATCCGGGTTTGGTACAATGCACCCTACTATTAAATTATTTTGTATGCTCTCACAAGTGAATTTAGACTCCTTTGTTCAGCCAACGAAAAAAACATGTGATTAACCAAAGTGTATAATACCAAAAGTGCAAACCTTTGGTGATATGTTTCACACACAAAAAAACAAACAAATAATAAAGGGCTGACAAGGAACCTCCACCAAGCACTACTTACCCTCCTGATAAGTCTTCATAATCATTGTGAGGTTGAGCACCTTAGCAAAAATTATAAAGTATCTTGTGCAAATCTTTACATGGATAATTTCTTATTACGTGCTCTGAACTCTTGGGTACGAGTATAGCTCCACATGTCCAACTCTATGTTATGTTGTTTTTTAACGTTCACGTGTTCATGTCTTTGTATGACTCTACATAAGTATTTCCGACACTACATCATATGTACACAACATTATCCTCTCTAAACGTTCTTCTTATGAGAATTGGACTGAGAACATTTTCCCAAATATTATTCACTAGTGTATGTGTTTGTGATATAGTTAGCTGAACGTTGCCAAAGTTAGTGTTTACTCATTTCTTCCTTTATTCTAGATTGCTCACTTGTCCTCTATGAGTCCCTCTCTTGTGTTTTTCCTTCTTTCGCTTCTGCCCCACTCTTTGCTATCTTTTGACAATACCAAAGGGGGAGAAAATTTACCAAGGAAATCATTCACCGAAGCCTTTTCATATACATATGAAAACATGACAAAATTAAATTTAAATTTCCCTATGTTTCCATTTACGGGGAGATCACATGTAGGGGGAGTGTTTCATCCAGGAGCAATTTGTTCACATACACATGCTTTGTCTTGATACTCAAATTGGGTGGACCTTTTTAACATTCATGATTTCTTTCTTAATGGATTTGTTATTATCAAAAGGGGGAGATTGTTCGCGCATGCGTTCCACGATTCCTGATTTGCTAATAACAAATCTTGTTTGTATTTGATATTTGGATGTTTTTGGTGTGTAGATAACACATGCAAATATCAAATATCTTTTTGGTGTTGAATCGGATCAGAATTGAAATAGGAGATATCGCCAGGCGATATTGAGTATCGCCCATAGGCGATAGCCCCACTCAATGCATTTCTGCTCGACACTCGACGAAATCGTGGCTTCCGTTATTTCGCTATCGCCCGAAGACGATATCCGATATCACTCGACGATAGTGCATGATTCGGCGCTCGACATTTGTGCTATGCGAAAATTAGGAGTTCGTGGGACACGTGGCAGCGGTTACCGATATCGCCAGGTGGCGATACCCAGTATCGCCCGACAATATCACCAGAATATTAAAACCTTTCATTTATTGAGGAAATCACAAATTTCATTACCTGGAGTATATTTTCCTGCATAGACATTTCAGAGAGCTCCAGAACTCAGAGATACTCCATACTCTCAAGAAGGCCAAAAGCGCGAAAGATTGACGGCATGTGCGAAGTATTCGAAGCAACCCTAGCAAGGATTCATCGGCATCTTCAGCGCATTGTTTCAATGGAGTGTCTATCCTAAAGTGTTTAATTTGTTTTTGTTCTTTTCTTTTACTTTCTCATTATAATCGATAGAGAAATCGCCGCCTTCTGTGTGGCGTCTAGGTGCTTGTGTAGCTTAGGAGAGAATCGCTGCCTTGTGAGTGGCGTCCAAGTCCTTGTGTGGCTTAGGGAGAAATCATTGCCTTGTGTGCAATGTCTAGATCGTGGTTAGATCTAGGGGAGGCTAGAAGCAAGATCTAGGAAGAGATACGCTTTAGACTGTCGGTTCTTGGTAGAAGAACCGACGAAAGCAATAGCAAATTATTAATTTCATGAGCCTTTGTCTCTAGCTATATAGAGACACTTTGTATTCAATTTAAATCTTTTTAAATATATCATTATTGTTTCTAGCTAGTATCCATTTGCGCTCTTCAATTATATTGTTGTTATTCATCTAGTAATGTTTGCTTAAGTTTTAATAAAAATTAAAAGAACCCTTATTCACCCCCCCCCCCACCTCTAAGGGCGCCGCAAGGTCCAACATCCGTAACTGATAGTATCCTGACCTCAGATCCAGCTTCGAGAACCAATGTGCTCCCTCTAGCTAATCAAATAACTTATTGATTCTTGGTAGTGGATATGTGTCCCAGACTATCAACCCGTTTAGTGCATGATAGTCGATGCATAACCTGAGTGTTCCATCCTTCTTAATCACAAACAAAACTGGAGCTCCCCAAGGCGAGGAACTTGGCCTAACGAATCCAGCCTCCACCAGCTCCTACAGCTAACTCCTGAACTCCACCAACTCCTTTGGAGCCATCCGATAGGGAGCCCTAGATACTGGCTAAGCTCCCGACACCAAATTTATCTGAAAAATCCTTCTTAGGGTGCGGCGGAAAACCTGGTAGCTTCTCTAGAAACACATTCGCAAAGTCCCGCACCACCGATATATCGTCAACCATCATCTTGACCTCGACTATCTCGAAGAATGCCTAATAGACCTTATCTCCCTGCATGTGGGCCTTGATGACTTGAGTAGAATATAACTTCCAACAGGAGACAGGAGTAATACCATCGAAGGTCGCGGTGGTGCCATCATAACTCAGTACAACCTTCCTTGATGGACAATCTATCTGGGCATGGTTCCAAGTAAGCCATGTCATGCCCAGAACCAGGTCGAAGTCCGGTATCCTCAAGACTGTCGTCGGGGCCTCGAGTGTCAGACCATCAATAGTCACCTTTAGGAGGCTCTTAGCAGTAGCTAAGACCTTCGTCCTGTTGGGGAGACGCACCCTCCTGGCGACAACCGAATAATGTCTGACTAACTCCGGACCATTTATGAACTCCTTAGAGACGAAGTTGTGCGGCGCCCCCGTATCCACCAAGGTATGGGCGGTTTTCCCGCACACCATAACTATTTATGTTTACTTTAGTATGTTTAGGTAAATGAGCCTGTGGTTTTCTTTCCTAGTATGCTACTGTTGTTTGTTGTTTTCTAAAATTCCAAAGATAAATAACAACAAAAAATTATTAGTATACCTGCAATCACCCTGATCGGGTCCCGAGGTGGAGCCAAGTCTAGAGCATACACTTGCTCCCTCTCTTGCCTCCGATCTCCGCCCGGGAAACCACGTCCTCTTCCACGGCATCGGCCTGCAAAGTGCTGAGCGGCAGGGCAGCTTGTGGTGCCGGTATAGGTGCCCTTCTCATGGGGCAGTTTCTTCGGATGTGCCCTACCTGATGACAGTTGTAACACTCGGGCGGGGGAAGTGCCACACCTCTAGGACTCTGTATATCCCGCATCTGAAGAGGTTGAGTGGCCAATACGATCGGCTCCCTCGGCTCCTGCCTCAACTCTTGGTGGGGTTGGTCCTCTGCCCTTCTCTCATCAGCAGAGCGGCCCCTCCGTTGATTATTCCCGCCTCCCCAACCCTGATCCTCAGTTGGCCTCTTCCGGCCTCGAGGCATGTGAAAATCATCCTCCATCCTCATTGTCATCTCCTATATCCGAGGTAAAGGCCCGTCAGACATAAACAAAAGAGCTTGTCTTAGATCATCTCGAAGGCCCTTATAAAACCTCTTAGTATACCCCGCATCATCCTGCTGATAGGAGTCTACAATCCGAGCTAATTGAGTGAACTCTTGGTGGTACTCCAGCACTGTCCTGTTGCCCTGCCTCAGCTATAGGAACCTCTCTTCCAGCTCGTCTCTTGCCGACTGTGGGACGAAGTGCCCCAAAAGTGCAGCCCTGAACACCTCCCAACTGATGTCAGCAACCTCTCGACCTGCAAACACTGTATCCAGAAGTGTCTTCCACCACCTCTTGGCATGAGACTCCAAGCAGGAGACCACCAGAGGCACCCTCTCCTCCCACGGGCACCGTATCCCGGTCAGCATCTCAAACTTGATATCAAGCCACTCTTTCGTCCATACGGACAACTCCGTCCCAATGTAAGATGGGGGAGAGAGTCCTCGAAAGTTGCTCAACCAATTGGCCCCCAAATTCGACTGCGGGGCTAGAGCCTGCTGGGGACTGAAGGCCTCTAGAATGGCCATCAAAGTTTGCCCACCTCCAACTGTAGAAACGGAGTGGATGGTGGTGGAGGTGGTGCAACATTCAGAGTTTGTTGGTCTCCGCCCTATGATGTAGGATGTGCTGGGGGCTACATTACAAACTCCACTTGTAAGAAATTTGACCCAAACCTAGTTAAAAGTGAACAATTACATGTGATCCCCCATATGGGCACACCACAGCTTCCGCTCCTTAGTTTGTCCCCAAACTAAACTCGAGCAGGGTTGACCCAGGGTTAGTGGACTTTGACTCTTCCGATCGAGGTTTCCCTATGATACCAGTTTGTATGACCCCATTTTTTTATATAAAACCAACATGGTCATATGCACAGAACTGCCACTTTGCGGTGACACCAACACACCCGGGAAGGTCATCACTACAAAATGTCGATCCTGCCGGCCATACCGATCGTAGAAGAGAAGAACAAGTACACAGAGTAAAGTAAAACTCAAATACATGTCCACCAGAAATCACATGAATATAAAATAATTCTCCACTAAGGGATAGTCCACAGTAATGATAAATAAAAGTACAAATAAGAGGTCTCATGCCCGATACATCATGATCCACACTAAAATTCACTCAATGCGGAAGCAAATCTATAGAAACTACTAATGATTGGGACTCACTGTCCCTGCTGCCTAAATTCTCGTGATATACTGTCCCGTCTCCAAGCTCACTGACCTCTAGGGCTGCATCTCCAGGTTCGGCTCCACAATCCCATAAAATGATTTGGTCAACGACCATTAGTCAAAAATACTAAGTCCTATCATCCCCACCCCACCCCCAATAGCTCCTAGGCACCGAGCGGGGAGAAGGAAAGCGAAGGTATTTAAGGTGGAGAGTAACAAAAGTAAGCAGATGATAACAAAACTAGTCTATCATGAGTATAAAAGCACAACAAGTATAAGTATGCAAACAGTAGGTAAGCAATATGAGTATACACGTGAACAAGGTGAGCAAGTAAAGGTATAAGAAAGTAAACTAAGTAAGTAATCATGACCTATAGGAATGCTCATACAAACCTATAGACCAAGGGGTTGTTTTGCAAGGCCTATTGTATAAGTAGTGCCATACCAATTTATACAATAGGTGTCAAAGGTTATATGTAATGATTATGCTATGTCATGCAAGTATTTTATGATAATAACATGCAAGTGCCACACACACACACACCCGATTATGTGCACACACACCTTTAGTTTCCCCCTTTTGGAGCCTAAACCCACAGGATACCTCCGTAGTGGTAAATAGAAGTGGTGGGTTGGGCCTCGCCCACCTCTAAACCGGTATCAAGACTACCAGTCAGACCTATCATACGCCTCAATGCTGGTGCACTAAGCGGAGCTCCTGCGTACTCTTGTTGGCTGACGAACCAGACTTTATTTGGCTAAGTGCTAATCCACACTTGCTAAGTCAATATATTGGTGTCGGTGCGACGACCCTCCAATACCGAAGACCCACCACCATATATTTTATGCACATGCAATATTAGTGTATTTCCCCCCTGAGCCAAAGCTCCCCGGACTATCCTGTCCGTCTCAAAACCATCCGAGCCATCAGCTTGCCGGGCTAACCTACCCATCACCAAACCATTGATCCTACCGCTCATGAGACCAACCTAACTCCCACAACACCGCGGAGTATGAATGTAAGTGTAATCCTAGAGTATTTCTAATTACTCTTGTATTTCATTTAGTCTTACGACTTACGTTAACCTAGAATTGCCCAAGGCATTCCCTGTGAAGGGCTCTCCAGGGAACCAGAACCTAAAGCTCCCTTTCGCAAGGTAATTACTATTATTGGTATGTACCCATATCCAACCCCATTTAAAGTTATACTTAATCTAACCCTAGTGTATTTGAATCTCCCTCATTCCAACGGAAGGACGATGTTTCATCGATCTCGAGCACCACTTAACATTAGTCAACCCAAACACTTCCGACATCATGACTCCTAATGATGAACTCATTTTCACTTTACTAAAATCAGTAAACATTTAACCCCTACTCCCTGTGTCTATTCTTGATACTATCACAATTTTCGCAGTTTTACTATATGCAAACCAACCTAAGCTACATGACGTACATGACAGGAGGTGCTCTAAATTTTCATCCAAAGGCCCTAAGATAATTAATAGGGGTCTATCATGACACATTTATCCTAAATCCATAAACGTGTAATTTCCTAATTAATTTGGCTTTTATTAAATTTTCCCAAGGGTTAGGGCATGAGTAATTTTAAACATGAAGTACTAGATTTCCTTAAGTTATGACCACCCAAAAATTATGAACACTACATGATAGCAAAATGTCAGTGAATGCCAAATCTCATAGATTTTCATAAATGTAATAACCTCTAAATAATTAATTCATGGTAGTTCAAATAATTAGAGGTAATGAAGGGAGTACCACAATTCATAATCCAAAAATTATATAAAAATTACGTGAGCTTTATTATGATCATAAAATATTACTGACTAAGTTTCATGCAATTCCATGGTTAGTGATCAATGTAGAAAAATACCTCTAATAAATCCATATAGTGCACTTTGTTAAGAAACATTCTTGTAAACTCATCCAAATAACAAGTAATAATTTTCTAAGCTTTATTTTGCCCTAAATTGTTCGCTGGCCAAGTAACATAATTTTCCAGCAAGATATAATATTTATTATCTATTTATCAATATAAGGTGCACTAGTTCACTTTACACATGAAGTACTAAGAGGAAATGTCCAATTATTCCAAATAATTAACTAGTGCATCCAAATGATAGTTAATTAAACCATAGTTACTTCAATATCATCAAAAATGGCAAGGTGAAGGTTATACCTACAAGTATGAGCTAATGTTATCTAATCATCATATAATAAATTTAAGAGGTTAATATTACTATAAAATTACTCCAACCAAAATATCATGAAGGTCCAAGGACATATGTCCCCTTAATTATTCCATGAGGTGTATAGACCTAAATAATTTCCAAGTGATTAAAGTGGGGTGCATGTGTCCAAATACTACCAAATTACTTACTAGGTCATTTCACCACCCTAAGATCACATGGACTAAACACCAAGTCCATACAATGGCATATCACCATATGTCCTTCACATACCCCCAAAGTTCAACCTTAGGATTTGAACTAGGGTCATAGAGAAAATCCACCCTAATCGACCTCAAACTCCATGTGAGGGTGTTTAATGTCATAATAAATCAGTGGCTAAAGTTTCAACCCCTGTTGAGGTGATTTGGTCACTCAATACCCACAAGGGACACTTTGACCTAAATAACCCTCTTACGCCTAGGCTTGGATTTACCAAATTCCAAATCAAATCTTCTCCAAATGTAATGAAATTTTATACAGAGTCCTATATTGACCCAAAGGAATGTTTACCAAACTTTTGGTGGATTTTGAGTGTATTAGACCCTTTAATTAAACCTTACATGAAAAATGAAATAATTCCAAAACTTAGGAAACATATTTTCCAAAAAATTTCCATTTTTGGATATGTTATAGATCTATATATGAATGACCCATGCTACAAATTTCAAGTCATTTGGAGGTTAGGATTGATGGGGGCACCACAAACAATCTCTGATCAACCATAAGTATAGATCTCACCAAAATGAGTGTTGTGCTCTGACCTTAACACCAAATTGATTCAAATAAATTTTAAAATAAACTAGACTATAGTGTTACAAGGTTCATGATGATCACTTTTTCAAAAAGGACTCTAAAAAGTTTTAATTTAAATTCCAAAAATGGTGAATTTATGTGACAGAAATATACTTAAATTAAACTTAATATATTAGATATTGCATGGATCTTAAAGAAGGATCAGACGGGCCCTGGCTTTCTTCTTCCTCCAACCAACGACCTATTTCCCCCAACCTGGAGCAAACTCCAAGTGTAATTGCCGGCCCTCCGGCCACCTCCCAAGCCAACCACCGCCACCACCACCTCCATTGAGGTGAGGGCTATATGCCCGAGGTGATTTTCCGCCGGAGACGGCGGATTCCGGCGAACCCAAAACTTCATTTTCACGGAAAAACCAGTGGAAAAATTCCACTGGATCTTTCTCATTTGAACACGATTCTTATCTCTAATGACTCCTAATATCTAACCCATGAAGAAGGAGTAGAGGAGGACCTGGTTTGCGGCTTGAATACGTGTGCTTCTCCTCCTCACCATTTCCGGCCACCGAGCTTTGGCTCCTTTGCAACCTCTACACCATCCTTAATGGAATTGAACAGTAATCTGGGGAAATGCTTGTTCCTACTCTGGTGAAGGTCCTTAAAGTAGAATTTTGGGAGAGAAGGCTTGTAACTCCCAATTTCATCAAAACTCCATTAATGGCCAAAAAACCAACTTTTCGGTTTCAACCCAATTAAGGGGGATGAGCCACCCCATTGGCCGGAGACCTCCTGAAAGCTTATCCTCTCCCTTAGAGGAGTAAAAGACCCATAAAAGTGGGAGTTATGGTGGCTTCATGGCCATGATGGCCATTAAGCCCTAATTTTCACTCTCCTCCAAATTTGGGGAAACTCCCATTCTCTCTCCTAGTCACCAATCTCTGAAATTGGCAGGCCCCATAGGTGCCTCTCCACCTCCTAAACTAATGAGCCACACTAGTTTGGGCTTAACCCACTTGGAATGGGCTAGGTTAGCCCAAATTACCCAAATTGAGCTATGGGATAAGTTTGTCCAAATTAGCCACTTGGGTGACTTAGACATGAGGCTTTTGGGGCCATTGGGTCCCCCATGATGCCAAGAGACTAAGGGTGAGGTCATTTGACACTTATGTGGTCAATTGACCCCACATTGAGCTAAGTTGACTTTCTTAGGCTTAAGGTTGACCTTGGTCAACTTAACCTCTTTGTTAACTCCAATGGGTCTCTATGGCTCTAATGGACCCTCTAATAGGTTAGAGATGTTGTGGTGGGGTCATGGAGTCATGGTGAAGCCCTATGGTCATCCCTAAGCTAGTAATTGGAATTCTACTATTTCCAGACCAAGGTGGTTCACACCTTAATTCCCATGTTCACCCAAACCCTTTTGTGCTTCCCAGGATTTTGTCATGACCCAGTCATGACAAAACCATCCTAGAGGTCTAGAAGTCAAAGGGATGTTACATTGAAGGTCGAGGCTATTGACAATGTCAAGAATCATGGCTTATTATTGAGGAAAGAGAAGAGAAATGCAGAGGATAGTGAAATCCCTTGGGTATCTGGCCCTGCTCCAAAGGAAGGAGGCAGGGAAGTATGCAGTTTTTTTGGTCGTCCGGGCCATCCCGTTGAGAAGTGGTTCAAAATGTTGGGCTTATAGAAGCAACCTTAGGTGCTTCAGATTCAGAGTGCACCCAAGAGAGAACTTACCTGCACCTTTTGTAAGTTGAATGGGCATGATGTCGCTCGTTGTTGGTTAAAGGACAAGACCTTCTATCAATGCATACAGAAGGGGCACATAAAGTATAGATGCCTGCAGCCTCAGCCCGTGATACAACCAATTCCTCTTCAGTCTCCGCCACCACCGCTGCTGGAGTAGTTGGATGTGGAAAAGGGTAAACTAAACGTTGTAACCAAGGAAGAAGCTTAGTCTTCAACCCAATTGATTTCAGGTTTGATTCCGACCCAGTTGCTTAATAGTAGTTGCAGATTTTTATTGCGGTCCTACTAGTTACAAGTACGATTTTATAGGCAAGTTTAAGGTAAAGAATCATTGGGCGTGCATTATGTTCGATTCAGGTTCTACTCATTCCTTCATGGCTAGGAATTTTATAGACTTACATCGTTTGGTTATCAGTCAAGCTGGTGATCCGCTTCGTATTAAGTTTCAATCCGGTAATTCGGTGGTGTCTAATAAGGGTTCCCAGAATTGTCCTATTCTCTTATGTGGATTTCTAACATATGTCGATCTGAAGGTGCTAGATTTGGAAGACTTCGATGTGATTTTGGGTATGGATTAGTTGACCAAATATGATTTAGTCATCCAATTCAAAGTTAAGCGTTTGGACATCAGGATGGATAACGTCCAACCCATGAGTTTGTTTGGTATTCTACATCAGGGATCCTCAATCATATCCGCGGTGCGTGCTCAGAAACTTTTGAATTCGGTTGTATTTGTTACCTTGTTTCTATTTTGGATGCTACTCGTGATTCGCCTCGTGTCGAAGATATTTCTGTAGTGGGAGAGTTTCCTAATGTTTTTTCGGTTAGTCTCCCTTGTCTTCCTCCTACGAGAGATGTAGAATTTATTATAGACCTTGAACCTTGTACTCGTCCTATTGCAAGGGTGCCTTACTGCATGGATCCGTGTGAGCTAGAAGTTTTGCGAACCCAATTGGATGATTTGTTGCAGTGTGGTTTTATTAGGCCTAGTTCTTCGACATGGGGTGATCCAGCTCTCTTTTTAAAGAAAAATGATGGATTTATGAGGTTGTGTGATGGTTAAAACTCCAAAATTATTTATGGTCATGCGGCGACCCGGCGGTTTTATTTGAGAAAAAGGCGGATTTGATTTTATTTAGAAAACGGGGCGCGCGTATTTATTTATTTGGATATAAAACGGTTTAGATCGAGTTTTAACGAAAGGAGGCAAGTGCACCTATCGTGAGTAGTACAGGATATTTCGGTTGGAATATCGAGGTCGTATTGTTCTCGGGGTTGGTTCGATTATTTCTACTCTTCCCTGGAGGGGACTATTATTTTACCGATAATTAACTTGTCGGGTTATATTTTATATATAAAAAATGCAGAAAATGGCAGAAAGAAAATGAAACCATGAAGGTGGTGCCGATGAAGAGCTTAGCTCGATGGCACCGAAAAAACAATTGAACTAACATAAACTTTAAATAAAAAGAGCTCGTAAATTTCTAATTAATTAAGGCGGAGACTTGGCTGTGGAGGTTCCACTAAAATGAGCTCAGCTATCTCTAGGACTATCACTCACCTGAACGCTAAGACTATTCGACCGGGCTCTCGTCCGACAAAGGATTCCTCTTAACGCCCGCATTACGCTAAGAACCCCGCTATTGGGTGGAGAACCCAATCCGGTAGAGTTGGCGCGCCTCCTCTCTCGAGGGTTAGTGCGGAACTCTCTTTGCCGAGGGGTGATCTGTCCATACGTACGGCCTCTCGGCGAGCGTATGGAAAACGGAAATAGGGCCCACACATCGATATGTGGTCCTACGCGTCGTTAACCCCAGGAAAACCTTAAGTACTTTTAATTAATTAGAAAGATATGACCTTTAATTATTTTAAGATATTTTATCTGTCTCAATGCTCTTCGATGCCGAGGGCTAAGAACGATTAGCCACTCATCGGAATGGGGAAGGCTTGCGGTGAAAAGCAAAAAATAATGCAGTAAAGAAAACCGTAAATGAAAGCAGTAAATGAAAGCAGGAAAATAAAGCAGAAAATTACAAGTCCTACTCAAACGAGTAGGACTGAAGAAAGCTGTAAATTACGAGTCCCGGCGCAAATGCGTGGGCGGGAGAAATAAAGCGGGTCCTACTCAAACGAGTAGGACTAAATAAATGCAACACACGCACACACTCGACAGAAAGTAAAACTCACGCACACGCTCTCTCGACATAAATGAAAACACACGCACTCTACTGAATTTAAAACTCTCACACACAACATAAAGTAAACACACCCACACGAAAAAATGTAAAAACTCACACACTCTACTGAATGGAATATAGCAAAGCGCCATTTAACTCTTAACGAGTAGGCGGAAATAAATGCGCACACACATATGAGCGAAAAAATTAAGAAAAACTAAGTTGACGAAAAATTAAAACAACTGCATTTCTGCTGCTAAAATGCGGTAGAAATGCATAAAAAGTGAAAATAAAAATTAAACGAGCAAAAAAGTTTTGCAAATAAACGAAAAATGAAAGTTCTCGAAAAATTAAAACGAATACATTTCTACCGCTAGAATGCGGTAGAAATGCGTAAAAAGAGAACAAAAAAATAAAAGGAGCAAAAAGTTTTGACAATAAAAGTGAAAATGCAAGTGTTTGAAAAAGTAAAATAACAACTTATCCAATCTTATAATGCTATAAAAATGCCTAAAAGTGGAAGAAAAGTTAAAAGCACGAAACGTTTTACAAAAATAACAAAAAGGCTAAGTAAGAAAGATCAAAATCCATTTTTATAACCATTTTTATAGTTTTATAAGGATGGATATGAAAGTGCAGAAAAATCCTAACACTAATAATGAAAACATAAAAGTAAAGAACTATACTCATACACACACAAACACACGTATTAAAAAGACAAGAAAATAAAACTAAAACAAGGAAAGAAATAAAATTGCATAAGAGTAGCCACATAGTTGAAGTCCAAATCCATAAAAAGAGAGAAAATCTACAATTTTATTAAGCTAAAAACAAAGATTATAAAGCTATGAAAATAAAGGAGAGGGGGAGAAATTTCCCTTACATAGCATTTGGACTCATCCGAGCAACATAACTCCTATACAAAATAGTTCAAAAAAGGGAACAAGAACTCAAGCAGAAGCTCTGAATTTATCGGGAAAAATTTACAAGTACACGCCCTCGGTCACGGGCGTGACATGGGGCATGTCAGTACTATTTGCGAAGGCAGCCGACGATTTGACGGGAAAGTGGACTTCGGGCTGGACACGTGTCGGTCTCGCAGTGGTCACGCCCCAGGTCACGGGCGTGATGCTGGGCGTGTCAAGCAGGTGGATCTGGGCGCGGGTTGCGCCGAAAGTCTTCGTGCAGGTCTTGTCGGGCCAGCTGGAAAGGTCACGCCCCAGGTCACGGGCGTGACTCTGGGCGTGTCAGTTTGTGAAGACACTCGACGAATGTCGAGCGGAAAGTGTCGAGTTGAAATCGTTGAGCTGAGATTGAGTCACGCCCTAGGTCACGGGCGTGACGCTGGGCCTGACTGTTGGTGTCGACACTCGACGATCGTCGAGCGGAAAGTGTCGAGAGGAGAGGACACGGGCTTGGGTCACGCCCCGTGTCGGGTGACACGGGTGTGACCCCGGGCGTGTCAAGCTTTTCTCTTCAAAATTTGCTGATTTCACTGGAATTTGACGCGTCACGCCCTGGTCACGGGCGTGACCAATTTGTCACGGGCGTGACTTGACTTTTTTTGACAGATTTTTGATATTTTCTGAAAAATAAAACAAAACAAGTTAGTATAATATTTACAAAAATAGGAGCATTTTATTGAATAAAAATAAGTAAAAATGACAAAAATAAATGAAAACAACTAAATTAATGTACAGAAAAATAGGTATATTTACAATTCATCAAATACCCCCATACTTAAGCTTTTGCTATTACAGAGCAAAAGTTTGAGATGAACTTATAAGGAATAAAAGAAATCCTAAGTTTAGCTACCGCTTGAATTAATTAAAAGTAAGATCAAAATAGACATCCGGGGTTAAAGAATTAAATCATAATTTATGAAATGTTATAAATAGAGGAAGAGTTTCAAAAAGACTTCTAGATAAAATAAAATAGAAAGCAAAAATTTATTTTTGTTAGTTTAACAAAGATGGATTGGATTTATATAAAAAACCTTAGCTTAAAAGAAGTTAAAGGAAATAATGCAATTTAAAAATTATGCTCTCAAAAAAATTTTAAATTAAGTCTAGAATCATTGAAATAAGCTAAGTGGTTTGGTGGTTTATGAAAAAGGCTTGAATATTGAGGTGAGGTAATTTTTTCTCGAACCTCCAATTTTTTTCTTTTCGGATAGTTAGGAAAATGAAATCTTATTTTCCTAACACATAATAATTTTTTTTTCTTCATAAATAATAAATAACCCAATGTATATGTGTAGGAGTAATGAATTTTATCCTCTTACTCCATACATATAATCTTTTTAAATACTGGGTGCCTATGTTTACGGAAGAAATCTTATTCCCATTGACATAAGATCTTTTAAGGGATATGGGTAAACATGTCAAGTAAGACATGAAAAAAATGGAAGTGTGTTTAGTTTTTCAAAAGGAAAACTAGATTTTAATAAAAAAGTTTTGAGAGCAACCTTTTTAAAATGAACGTTCCTATCTTTCTAAAAGCATGAAGTAGAAATAATTGAAATCCATGGATGTTATTTTCTAACATAAAAAACGAGCTTCTATTTATAAAATTAGAAGTGGTGGTGAAAAACAAGTTCTCTATTATAAGGAAAAGACATAAAAAATTCTTTAAATCATAACCCCAGACACTTAAATCTGTCAAACTTTAATTAATAAACGAATAGTAAGCAAAGAATAACTAAAATTCGCATATAAATTAACTCGAAACTAGATTTTTGGAAAGCAAAAAGGGTTAAGATATGGTATATTCGAATTATTTTGTTACATATTTTAACAAAACATTTTTTTGGAATTTATAACCATTTTTATCATTTTTTGTGTTTTAATTATTATCTTTTTAAGATTTTTAGAGTTATTTTCTTTTTTTTAGGATTTTTGGTTTTTCTAATTTTTTTTTGATGTTTTAGTGTTTTTTGATAAGTTATTTACAAGAAAGAGGAGAGAAAGAAGTGTTATTTATAAAGAAGATAGAGAGGAAAGAGAGATTTTTATATAAAAAAGGAGCAAAGTAAAAAACTCGAATGCAGCCCGCGAACACACTCTTATTTGAATGGTTGGTTTGATGAGTCGAACGTCGCGGGCAAGCAGAATGCAAGCTTTTACAAATAAGAAGATGGGGGGGGGGAGATTTAATTTTTGAAACATATTTACAAAGTAAAAAAAAGAAATTTTTTGATTTTGAATTTTTTGATGTTTTATAAGATTTTTTTAAGATTTTTAGAGTTATTTTCTTTTTTTTAGGATTTTTGGTTTTTCTAATTTTTTTTTGATGTTTTAGTATTTTTTGATAAGTTATTTACAAGAAAGAGGAGAGAAAGAAGTGTTATTTATAAAGAAGATAGAGAGGAAAGAGAGATTTTTATATAAAAAAAAGAGCAAAGTAAAAACTCGAATGCAGCCCGCGAACAGACTCTCATTTGAATGGTTGGTTCGATGAGTTGAACGTCGCGGGCAAGCAGAATGCAAACTTTTATAAATAAGAAGATGGGGGGGGGGGAGATTTAATTTTTGAAACATATTTACAAAGTAAAAAAAGAAATTTTTTGATTTTGAATTTTTTGATGTTTTATAAGATTTTTTTTGTTTTATGATAATTTTTTTGATTATATACAACAAGGAAAAAAAAAATTTTTATGTTTTAAGTTTTGTAATTTTTTTTGTATTTTCATTAGTACAGAATAATAAAAAAATGCAGAATTGGAAAACACCCCCACACTTAAACCCAACATTGTCCCCAATGTTGCAATCTAAGTATGCGAAACAGATAATATACAAAATATAATAAGTACAAAAAGAAAAAGGGAGGGTAGGAGCTTCCCTTAGACGAGTGCGGGAGGTCCAGGTTGAAATCCTGCATTATTGTAAAAAGACGTAGGAAAAAGATAACAGAGATAAAAAATAAAAGGAAAAATAGAAACTCGGCGAAAAGATTGCGGGCGGTAGGGGGGCATGTGCGTGGGGGAGTCGAAGGTAGCTAAGGCCTTAGCTACGTGAGTGTTATGGAAATGCGCATCCCTAGCGTGCACAAGAATGGAAGTGCGCCGAAGCGAAACAAAATAAAATAAAACAAATTAAAAGAAAATAAATAGACAAACTATATACACATGTATTTTTTTGTTTTTAAGGATGTTTTATTATTATTTTTTTGTTGTTTTTAGGTAGGTGTTTTAGTTTCTATTTTTTTTCGTTTTTTTTGTTTTTTTCATGAAAATATAGTTTTTTTTTTTTTTTTTTGTTAAGTTTTTTCATTTTTTTGAATTTTTTTAGTTTTGTTTGTTTTATAGTTTTTTTATTTTTCATTAAAAGAATGAAAATAAAAATTTTTTTGTGAAGTTTTATTTTTTTTTCTTTTTGTTTTGGGTTTTAGTTTTTGTTTTTTAGTTTTATAGTTTTTTCAAATTTTTAATTTTTAAGGTTTTTCAAAATTTTTTATTTTGTATGTTTTTCAAAATTTTTTTGTTTTATAATTTTGTAAAATTTTTTTTATAGTTATTATTATTATTATTATTATTATTATTATTAGTATTATTATAATTTTTGTTAGTTGGCCAAACTATTTTTTTTTGTTATATAAATATATATAGGTAAAATTAATAGAAACCCAAGGTTCAAAATAACGAGCCGAAAACTCCCCGGCAACGGCGCCAAAAACTTGATGGTTAAAACTCCAAAATTATTTACGGTCACGCGGCGACCCGGCGGTTTTATTTGAGAAAAAGGCGGATTTGATTTTATTTAGAAAACGGGGCGCGCATATTTATTTATTTGGATATAAAATGGTTTAGATCGAGTTTTAACGAAAGTAGGCAAGTGCACCTATCGTGAGTAGTACAGGATATTCCGGGTGGAATATCGAGGTCGTATTGTTCTCGGGGTTGGTTCGATTATTTCTACTCTTCCCTGGAGGGGACTATTATTTTACCGATAATTAACTTGTCGGGTTATATTTTATATATAAAAAATGCAGAAAATGAAAGAAAGAAAATGAAAGCATGAAGGTGATGCCGATGAAGAGCTTAGCTCGATGGCACCGAAAAAACAATTGAACTAAAATAAACTTTAAATAAAAAGAGCTCGTAAATTTCTAATTAATTAAGGCGGAGACTTGGCCGTGGAGGTTCCACTAAAATGAGCTCACCTATCTCTAGGACTATCGCTCACCTGAACGCTAAGACTATTCGACCGGGCTCTCGTCCGACGAAGGATTCCTCTTAACGCCCGCATTACGCTAAGAACCCCGCTATTGGGTGGGGAACCCAATCCGGTAGAGTTGGCGGGCCTCCTCTCTCGAGGGTTAGTGTGGAACTCTCTTTGCCGAGGGGTGATCTGTCCATACGTACGGCCTCTCGACGAGCGTATGGAAAACAAAAATAGGGCCCACACATCGATATGTGGTTCTACCCATCGTTAACCCCGGGCAAACCTTAAGTACTTTTAATTAATTAGAAAGATATGACCTTTAATTATTTTAAGCTATTTTATCTGTCCCAATGCTCTTCGATGCCGAGGGCTAAGAACGATTAGCCACTCATCGGAATGGGGACGGCTTGCGGCGAAAAACAAAAAATAAAGCAGTAAAGAAAACGGTAAATGAAAGCAGTAAATGAAAGCAGGAAAATAAAGCAGAAAATTACAAGTCCTACTCAAACGAGTAGGACTGAAGAAAGCTGTAAATTGCGAGTCCTGGAGCAAATGCGTGGGCGGGAGAAAGAAAGAGGGTCCTACTCAAACGAGTAGGACTAAATAAATGCAACACACGCACACACTCGACAGAAAGTAAAACTCACGCACACGATCTCTCGACATAAATGAAAACACACGCACTCTACTGAATTTAAAACTCTCTCACACAACATAAAGTAAACACACCCACACGAAAAAATGTAAAAACTCACATACTCTACTGAATGGAATAAAGCAAAGCGCCATTTATCTCTTAACGAGTAGGCGGAAATAAATGCGCACACACACATGAGCGAAAAAACTTAAGAAAAACTAAGTTAACGAAAAATTAAAACAACTGCATTTCTACCGCTAAAATGCGGTAGAAATGCATAAAAAGTGAAAATAAAAATTAAATGAGCGAAAAAGTTTTGCAAATAAACGAAAAATGAAAGTTCTCGAAAAATTAAAACGAATACATTTCTACCGCTAGAATGCGGTAGAAATGCGTAAAAAGAGAACAAAAAAATAAAAGGAGCAAAAAGTTTTGACAATAAAAGTGAAAATGCAAGTGTTTGAAAAAGTAAAATAACAACTTATCTATTCTTATAATGCTATAAAAATGCCTAAAAAGTGGAAGAAAAGTTAAAAGCACGAAAAGTTTTACAAAAATAACAAAAAGGCAAAGTAAGAAAGATCAAAATCCATTTTTATAACCATTTTTATAGTTTTATAAGGATGGATATGAAAGTGTAGAAAAATCCTAACACGAATAATGAAAACATAAAAGTAAAGAACTATACTCATACACACACACACACGTATTAAAAAGACAAGAAAATAAAACTAAAAAAAGGAAAGAAATAAGATTGCATAAGAGTAGCCACATAGTTGAAGTCCAAATCCATAAAAAGAGAGAAAATCTACAATTTTATTATGCTAAAAACGAAGATTACAAAGCTATGAAAATAAAGGAGAGGGGGAGAAATTTCCCTTACATAGCATTTGGACTCATCCGAGCAGCATAACTCCTATACAAAATGGTTCAAAAAAGGGAACAAGAACTCAAGCAGAAGCTATGAATTTATAGGGAAAAATTTACAAGTACACGCCCTCGGTCACGGGCGTGACATGGGGCGTGTCAGTACTATTTGCGAAGGCGGCCGACGATTTGACGGGAAAGTGGACTTCGGGCTGGACACGTGTCGGTCTCGCAGTGGTCACGCCCCAGGTCACGGGCATGACGCTGGGCGTGTCAAGCAGGTGGATCTGGGCGCGGGTTGCGCCGAAAGTCTTTGGGCAGGTCTTGTCGGGCCAGCTGGAAAGGTCACACCCCAGGTCACGGGCGTGACTCTGGGCGTGTCAGTTGGTGTCGACACTCGACGAATGTCGAGGGGAAAGTTTCGAGTTGAAATCGTTGAGCTGAGATTGAGTCACGCCCTAGGTCATGGGCGTGACGCTGGGCGTGACTGTTGGTGTCGACACTCGACGATCGTCGAGCGGAAAGTTTCGAGAGGAGAGGACACGGGCTTGGGTCACGCCCCGTGTCGGGTGACACGGGCGTGACCCCGGGCGTGTCAAGCTTTTCTCTTCAAAATTTGCTGATTTCACTGGAATTTGACGTGTCACGCCCTAGTCACGGGCGTGACCAATTTGTCACGGGCATGACTTGACGTTTTTTGGCAGATTTTTGATATTTTCTGAAAAATAAAATAAAACAAGTTAGTATAATATTTACAAAAATAGGAGCATTTTATTGAATAAAAATAAGTAAAAATGACAAAAATAAATGAAAACAACTAAATTAATGTACAGAAAAATAGGTATATTTACAATTCATCATTGTGTATAGATTGTAGAGAGTTGAATAATGTAACTATGAAGAACAGGTATCCGTTGCCTCAAATTGATGATTTGTTTGACCAGTTGCGGGTTGTGCAGTGTTCTCAAAGTTTTATTGTCGTTCAGGCTACCATCAGTTGAGGATCCATGAGTTGGACATTCTGCAAAATGCATTTCATTCTTGTTATGGGCATTTTGAGTTCTTGGTAATTTCTTTTGGATTAACGAATACATTGTAATGCCTCGAAACTCAAAAGAGGGGCGAGCAGCATTTAAAAATAAGTTTGGTGCTTGGTAGTGGTCACACCGCCTGGGATACGGGCGTGTCCAGGGCCGTGTCGTGCTCGGGTTCGACGAATTTTCCGAGTGGCCGACGAAATGCAATCGACGATCGTCGAGACAACGAACACGGCCGGAGACACGGGCGTGTCCTAGGCCGTGTCCAGCTCGGGCTATTAGCCGAGCTGTGTCGGGGGAGGAACACATCCTGGAGCCCAGGCGTGTTCAGGTTGACACGGGCATGTCAAAATCGATACGGGCGTGTCGAAAACCCGTGTCCTCTTCAGGATGTTTTCGGTCCTATGTCGATGGAGGAACACGCCACGCAACATGGGCGTGTACTGATTGACACGGGCATGGCAAGTGTGATACTGGCGTGTCGAGAGCCAATGTCCTGGTCGGGATGCGACGGTTTCGGTGTCGATTTAGGCACACGGCCTTGGACACTGACGTGTCAAAAGTTGTGTTCCGTCCAGGAAATTGATTTTAAGTGCGAAACTTGGCCATCCGTTTCCTTCTTTTGGGATCCAAGGGCCCAGGCTGGTTCTTGCTGGGTTAAATCCAGGAATAGGGTTTGAAACCCTCATTCCTTTTGATTTTTCTCTTTCTAAATGCCTTAGAGAGAGGGGAGAGCAAGGAAGAAGGAGAAGGAGAGTTTCAGCCGCCGGTGGAGTTTCGGAGCCCCAAATCGCAAGGCGAGTTCAGATCTACGGAGGCGAGGCTGTGGCGGTGCTTTTCATCTATCTAGATCTTCATGGCACCAAAGAGAAATGCAAGGGTAACGATTCTCATCTTGGACATGTGAAGTCCTCTTTCCTTTTTGCATAAGAAGCCTGCTCTTGCGAGTATGCGGTGAGTGTGAGGTATTACTTCGGGTAGATATGAATAGTCCCCGTTGTTTTGCATGTAGAGTCCGGAATCGAAGTACAGATATAGGCATGGTGTGTGAAGCCTACCCGGACAAGTTGGTCTGGATCGGTATTGTTTCATTATACATGAATGGCCGGAGAAGTCTTCGCGCCGATGGTTGTTTTTCGGGTTTTCAACGCTGTAGATTGCAACAGGGAACCTTGGGGACTAACTCCGAGGTGCACCCGGAAAACTGGGAAGATGCGTGATTCTGTCATCTTGGTGGCCTGGGAGCCAACTTGCACATAACTGGGTTATGTAAAGTGTGTGATCAATTTGGGACTCGCGGATGCTTGATTATGAGTCCAAATATTACATTGATTTTTGGACTCGTCTGGGCCAGTTTTATCATCTTAGCACTGCACTTGAGAGCTATAACTACTTATATTTGCTTACTTGCCTATTTCATGATTAAGTGCACTTTAGGCCCGTTTCTATGTGCTTTAGATGTTTTTGTGTTTTTGTTATTCTTTAACCTTGCCTTGAGAATGTGGTGTGCACTTTTGGTGGCCTATCTACCTCTTCTGCTGGTGCAGGGATCGTGTGCGTGCTCCGAAACCGCTTGGGAGACCCCGACGATACAAGAACACTGCACACGATCACTGGACTTACTGCGCATGACCACTGGTCGTGCTCCACTGATCGTGCGCATTACATTCTCCTTTTCCTAATTCTGCCGGGGTAATCGCACGAGCACTGGTCATAGTGCGCACGACCACTGGTCGTGCGCCACTGCTCGTGCGCGTTTACCCCTTGCTTTCTGCAAATCTGTCCTATCCAATCATACGATCAGTGGATTCAGTTCGCACGACCACTGATCGTGCGCATATCTGCTGATGTTTCTGTCCAAGTTGCAAGTTTAATTGGAAATTGTGCACGATCATCGACCGACAGTGCGCACGACTACTGGTCGTGCGCTCTGCTTTTGCTTCCTCCGTATTTAAGGGCCTGCTCCGCGATTTAGGTCAACACTCGTCATTTTTGCGTTCGGGGAGTGCGCGGGAAGTGCCATTCTACTTCTCCAGCTGCTCCATCCACCTCCACATTCATCGGGAGTCCATAGTCGGTGATTCCAAAGCTTTCCAAACCCTCCGGCGAAGCTCCCGACCATTGATGACCTCAACTCCAAGCTTTCCACTGGAGTTGGAGAAGAAGACAACCTAGAGAACGGACTCAAAGGCCTTCGAGGTGACAGCTCGTTGGTACCGAAAGCCTCCTCGGACTGAGACCGTAAGTGGATTGACAACTCGCTATTCCGGCCACGACCTGCGGTGGACCTTCATCCTCTAGTGGTGTACTCGTCTTCCTCTTCCTCCATTGTATGGAATAATTTGCTATTGTAATGAACTACATTTTCTACTATATGTCTAAGTGTATGTTTGTGGTTTGCATTTGCTTGTGAGTTGTGTGTGTGAATGCGCCTTGCCCACTCCACATCCACTCCATACCCTTGTTTCACCCGATTGCACTCCGCACAAGAACACTTCCACTCATTAGCTTTTCATCCACTCACCCAACCGAAGTTCGGCATCGCGGCCGATACACTCACCTCACCTTGCGAAGCGGTGCCTTTGACCCGCATAGCTTTAATTAGTTTAGTAGATCAAGAAACTACAATCTCTCAAGCCCCCCTTTTTTACTCTTTTCTAAGTATAACCCTCATAACAATATTTTTTGAACTGTTGCCGCTCTATGCTAATTGCATTTCTCAAGAGACCGACACTCGGGGATTTATTCCCAAATTTTATTACTTGTGCGACCGGTGCGCTTGCCGATTTACACACATCAAGTTTTTGGCGCCATTGCCGTGGAATGCAACTATAGAGCGACTTGGGATGACTGAAAATATTGTTATAAGAGTTAGTGTTTTTGACTGTTGTTTCCTTGTGTAGTTTGCCACAGTGAATGCCGGGTCGAGGCATAGGAGATCTAGTAGCCTACTAACCCCTTTTCATTCAAGCCACTTTCAATGACTACTATTTAGCAGCAGACTTATAAAGCAAGCCTTACCAACCTCACATACCGAGCAGAAACGGGAAATAATAGTTTCAAGATCTCGCCTGACCTCATCGAATACATCATCGAAAACTGCCAATTCAGCTGAGACGGAAAAGTAGATATATTATGCCACGTGCAGAGGTTCTTAGAAATTTACAACACTTGTACGCCAAACGCTGCCAAAAATAAGCAGCAGAGGATCAGACTCTTCTCCTTCTCCCTGAAAGACGAAGCAAAGCGATGGTATCAAGATATCCGAAAGGGAATATCCTCATCCTGGAAACAACTCGAAGGGAAATTCTTGGCCAAATTCCGACAACCAATGCTTGCAATAGACAATTACAAGGAGTTGATCACCTTCACCCAATGAAATGAAGATACCTTGTTCGATACATGGGAGCGTTTCCTGTCCCTGCAAAGGGAATACTGCAGAGTGGAAATGTCAGACATCCTCCTAATCCAAACTTTCTACTTCGGCATGTCAGACAAATTCCGGCAATTACTCGACGTCGCAGCCGGCGGAACTCTGTTTAACAAATCTAGCGAGGATGCCTGGGATGTAATAGACAACATTGCCAAACTAGTAGGCATTGGAACTCTCCGCCTTCTCCCGACCTTCGGTAGAGATAAATTTAGTAGTCTCTGATGAAGCCACCGACCGCAATCCCTCGTCAAAGACAGAGCAATTTTTCGCTTATGCGTGCAAAATGATGGAGATGTTCAATGACCAAGCCACCACCATTCAGCGCCTACATACCGCCATAGGGATTCTCACAGAAACGTTATTATGTTCAGTCGATCAGAAACAGGAAATGGTACATACAATGAGATTGAGAAGCGGAAAAAGCCTAGAGAGGGCCTCGCCTCCTGATCCACCCGCACAATCACTCCGCGAGCCCATTGTCGATTTGATAAAGGAACCTCCATCCTCAACGACCGAGCAAGAACCCATGGCAGTACCACAACCTGTGAAGAACGCCATGAAGCCTCCATTTCCCCACCGACTGCAAAACAAAAAGGTTGAAAAGCAATTCCATAAATTCCATGAGATCATGAAAGGAGTCCAAATAAGCATACCTCTGACAGAAGCTATCACTCAGATCCCAGGATATTCCAAGTTCATAAAGAACCTCATCTCACGGCCTAAATCTTTAGAAGGACTGAAAACAATCAATCTCACCGAAGAATGCTCAACTCTCCTCGCCAACTATTCCCCAACCAAACGCAGAGATCCGGGCAGTTTCACCATCCCCTGCAGAATCGGCCTCCACAGATTCGGCCGCGCATTATGTGATTTGGGAGCTTCAATAAATCTAATGCCGCTCTCCATCTTCCGTGAACTAGGAGTTGGGATTCTACATCCCACCCACCTGAGGTTGCAATTAGCTGACAGATCGATAAAACAACCGGCCGGGATAGTCGAAGACCTCACTGTCATGGTCAACAACCTCGCCTTCCCAGCAGATTTCATCGTTCTCGACATGATGGATGATCCCAATATACCTATAATCCTAGGACGGCCCTTCCTCGCCACAGCCCGTGTCATTATCAACGTCGACCAAGGAGAGATAACCCTAACCCTGGGGGAAGAATCGATTTCTTTCAATGTTAACGAACCTACCCAACATCTCAGAATCACCAACTGCGACGAAGCAGATTTGATAGATGAACCAGACATGTACAACAAAATGATTCTTGACCAAGCCAAGCCAGCGTGGGAAGAGGAAGATGCACCCGACCCAACCATTTGAACTAATGTCCCGAGAACCCCACATCCAACCAAAGAACCTTTCATCACATCTAACATCACAACCACTGCCGCAACTCTGAAGCCGCTGCCTGAATCCCTGAAATACGCTTTCCTAGAGGAAGGCACAGCATGCCCGGTCATCATCTCCGCATCCCTCTCCGCCGACAACGAACTCGCCCTAGTCGATGTCTTAAAGAAATACAAAAATGTTTTTGGACGTTCATTCGCCGACATAAAAGGGATCAGCCCGGTATTTTGCATGCACAAGATTCTACTTGAAGATCAATACAAACCGTTGGCACAACCTCAAAGGAGATTGAACCCCATGATGCATGAAGTGGTACAAGCAGAAGTAATAAAATTTCTTGACGCAGGTATCATTTACACAATCAGTGATAGCAAATGGGTAAGCCCAGTACAAGTGGTGCCCAAAAAGGGCGGGATTACTGTGGTGGTCAACAAAAAGAATGAATTATTACCCACCCGCATGGTCACCGGGTGGACAGTCTGCATAGATTACCGGAAACTGAATGAGGCTACCCGCAAAGATCATTTCCCGCTACCATTCATTGACCATATGCTGGAAAAATTGGCCGGTCAGGAATACTATTGTTTCCTCGACGGGTATTCAGGATACAATCAAATCACAGATGACCCCGATGATCAAGACAAAACTACGTTCACGTTCCCATCTGGCACCTTCATGTTCAGGAGAATGCCATTCGGATTGTGCAACAGCCCAGCAACCTTCCAGCGATGCGTGATTTCCATCTTCGGCGACATGATCGGAGACTTTCTCGAAGTCATCATATACGACTTTTCCTTTTTCGGGAACAGCTTTGATGCCTGCCTCGCGAATCTAGCCAAAGCTCTGAAGCGTTGTGAAGATACAAACCTCGTCTCGAATTGGGAAAAATGTCATTTCATGGTTTGCGAGGGCATCATATTAGGCCACAAAGTCTCTCACAGGGGGCTCGAAGTCGACCAAGTGAAAGTCAGCATCATCAAAAATCTTCCTCCTCCGTTTTCCGCCAAGGGTATCTACAGCTTCTTGGGACATGCCGGTTTCTACAGAAGATTCATCAGTAATTTCTCATCAATTTCCAAGCCCCTCACAAATCTGCTAGCCAAGGACACCCATGTGACTTCGACAAAAAATGTATGCAAGACTTCGAGACTCTCAAAGACCGACTCTTCTCCGCTCCAATCTTGGTGGCACCAGATTGAACTTTGACCTTCAAAGTCATGTGTGACGCAAGCGATGTCGTAGTCAGAGCGGTGCTCGGTCAAAGGAAAAACAAAATCATTCATACTATCTCCTACGCCAGCCGGACCCTCAACGATGCCCAACTGAATCATACCACTACGGAAAAGGAGCTATTGGCAGTAATCTTCGCTTTCGAAAAATTCCATTTGTACTTAGTGTTATCTAAGGTCATTGTCTACACTGACCATGCCGCACTAAGGTATTTATTCAAGAAGAAAGACGCCAAGCATCAGATAATCCGTTGGATTCTTCTACTACAAGAATATGACATCGAGATCCGAGACAAGAAAGGGGTAGAGAACGTCATCGCCGATCACCTATCAAGATTGGAGAGCGACACCGAAGGAGCTGCACCCATCTGCGAATGCAACGAGATTGCTGACTGCTTCCCAGACGAAAGATTATTCTCCATTTGTTCGCTGATAAGTAATATTTACGTGTATTTTTACTATAATATTTAGTTTAATATTTAGTTTTAATTAATCATATTTTATTTATTCTGGTTAATAAATTATATCTTTTTTATTCTGTTAAATAATTTAAGTCTTATTTATTTTTGTAGGATTTATAACTATTTTTAGTATTTATTTTAGTTTAATAATTAATATAAAATTAATAATAATTTATATATTTTCATTTATAAATCTTTATTTTATATTTTAGTTTAATAATTTAATATATATTTATTTTTGTAGGTTTATTGACGTGGTCGCGCTCCCAACGTTTGCAAAAGAAATATTTATCGAAGTTGGCCGAGCAATTCATGCAGTCTACATGAAACTAAGTTAAGGACTCGCTGCACTCGTTCAAGCCGATCAAGCGTTTCACATCGCAACAACCCATTCAGCTCTTCTTCATGCAAGCTCATGACAAATATATTATTATGCATTGATGCCGCCACGCCATCACCGCCAACTCTCAAAATGATCGGCGCCAAGCAAGTCTATGACATTCAACTATTTTCATTCACATCATTCTCATACACAACGCCATCACTGTCACCTTTTCATGTCAAAGCCCCCTTCTCATCATACAACCTACATCACCACCCATTTCTCTTTCTGAAAACCGCCACAGTTAAATACATGCACTTTATTATTACTATTATTACTATAACCATTTAATTCTCATCTTCATTTCTCCAAGAAACCCCTAGCTCCACATTATTCCATGAAACCACCACCTTTATATTCTTCTTCGTTATCTCCTCCCTCCATTTACCTCCTCTTAAATATTTGATAAATATTTGATGTTTCAACTCCATCTTAATTTTAGTAATTATGTCCACCATTCATCTCCTCTTTATAAAATATGAAACTCCCCCATTTAATTTGGTTGTTTTTTCATATATTTCATTAATATTTAATTATTATTACCACTTTATTTTCCTCCTCTTACCCTTGGCCTTCCAACCTTTCATGTGTCTTTCATCCTTTCTTTTTTCCTATAAATAATGGCCAAGGGGGAATGATGTGAAGAGTCCACCATTGGGGTTGAAAATCGGGTTGGGTGGCTTATTTTCGGGATATCTTTAGAGTTAGTTTTATTTTATTTGCAATATAGTTTAGATTTTTCTTTTCATGCAATTGTACTCTTTTATTTCATAGTGATAGAATGTAATTTTCAATTATTAGTAGCTAAATTTCCATAAATACTTGATCATGATGAAGCTTGGAATAAAATAAACTCTTCTTTTCTTTATCAAATGTCTTGTTCTTAATTTTGCTCGCTTATGATTTATCATTGATTTATATTTCGTCGAATTCATATTTCGCGGATATGTTTTTCGATCCAAGATCCGTATCTTAAATGACCGAGAGGTTGCGGATACGAGTAGATCACTCAAAGATAAAAGGAGTTGCATGTACTCCTCGAGAGAGGACGACATAAATCCTCCGGATTGGAGTCAAATCCAATAGAGTGGTTCACCGCCTAATGCAAGCTTAGGGGTTTCGACTGGCCGAGAGGTCTTAATCGATCAACCTAAGGTTAGTCAAAAGCATGAGCTCGAGAGAGACGCTTTTGTAATGTAGGAACCTCCACGGCCGAGTGAGAAATTTAAGAGTCTTGCGTAATTTATGTTTATGAAGGGTCGTTTTAATCCAATGGGATTCTAGATCAAGTGCTATCTTTTCGTTTGTTTTCTAGCTTTAGTTTTAATTTACCTTCAATTTATATTCCGATAAAATAATATCAATTTGCGTGAGTATAAGTACTCAACAAGCCCGAGTCTAATACGATATTTCCTATACTATATTTCGATAGGTACACTTGCCTATTTGAGATTATAGTTTGGATACATTTTAAAACTATATAAAATTCCTCATCATTCGCTCACTCCGACAATCCCGTGGTACGCAGATATGGCGAACTACCTCGCTTGCAAATCTGTCTCCCCTAACTTGTCATCGCAGCAAAAGCGAAAACTACTGTCCGACGCCAAATATTATTAATGGGATGACCCGTTAATATTCCATACTTGCAACGACGACATCATCAGGCGCTGCGTACCCGAGACGGAATTACAATCCGTCTTAATACGCTGCCACGACAGGGAGGCCGACGGTCATTTTGGCACCACCAGAACGGCACGCAAGGTACTGCGATGTGGCCTATTTTGGCCAACCCTTTTTAGGGACACCCAAGCATACGTCACAAAATGCAATGAATGCCAAAGGACAGGAAATATCTCCAAGATGGATGAAATGCCTCTCAACAACATGCTCGTCTGTGAACCATTTGACGTTTGGGGGATCGACTTCATGGGACCCTTCCCAATGTCGCACGGAAAACTCTATATTATTGTCGCAGTCGACAATGTTTCCAAGTGGGTCGAAGCTGAAGCTGTCGCCGCAAATAACGCCCGCTCCATATTGAATTTCATACACAAGAACATTTTCTCTAGATTCGGTGCCCCGCACACCATCATCAGCGATGGGGGGAGCCATTTCTACAACAAGTCGTTCTTGCAACTCATGAAGAAGTTCGGAGTCCACCACAAAATCTCTCTTGCCTACCATCCCCAAACCTATGGGCAAGTAGAGGTCTCAAACCGCGAGCTCAAAAGAATCATTGAAAAATCCATCCATTCCAACAGAAAAGAGTGGGCCAAGAAGGTCGATGACGCCTTATGGGCGTACAGAACCGCCTTTAAAACCCCTATCGGTATGACCCCTTTTCAACTAGTCTACGAAAAAGCTTGCCATTTGTCAGTAGAGCTAGAATACAAAGCGCTATGGGCAACCATATTACTAAACATGGACATCGAAGCCGCAGTAGATAAGCACCGCTCTCAACTGAATGAATTAGAGGAGCTCCAGCATTTCGCATACGAAAATGCGTGGATATACAAAGAAAGAACAAAAAAATGGCATGACCGTCACATCATCCCAAAAGAATTCCAACCAGGAGACCAAGTCCTGATGTACAATTCCTGCCTTTGCTTATTTCCAGGAAACCTAAAATCACCGTAGAGCGGCCCCTTCACAGTGATCAGAGTCTCCTCCTTTGGCGCCATCAAAATAGCCGGGAAAAGTGGAGACAATTTCAAAGTCAATGGGCACCGGCTAAAATTATATGATGGGGCGCAACCACCGACGAATCTCAAAGCCTGCAGCTCGCCGACCCCAAGCAAAGCGATAGCGACACTCCTTGATCGATAATGGCAGCACCGACAAATGACGACCACCCCTCCACTCCGCAGCTACCCCTGCACGTTATTCACCAAATTTTGTATCTAAAGAACATATTTGAGCTTTTATATTTATTTCCTTTTCTTCAGACTGCAAAGAACTTTGTATTATAACTGCTAATACAGGTATTTGGTCCACCTTAAGGATGGTAAACAAAAGTGTCTTCTGGGAGACAACCCATGTTGGACCATTTGGTCCTGTGCTGTGTTTTGAGCCCTTTTTCTATATATTCATATGTGTCCATATTTTGTTTTGCGTATATATTTAAATCACAGGTGCAGGAATTTTTGAGGCGCGGCAACTTGGCCGCACTTGGATATCTCGTCGCACGACCGGTATGCTCAATTTTGAGCATGGGTACTTCTTCCCCTAGCCTTTTATTGTTATTTCAATGTTTTACTTTTTTTCGTATTGTCATATTTTAGTCTGGGGGTGGAGTTGTCTGTGATCACTACACAACACAGTCTATTGCATACTAGTCTGCATTTATTTCTTTCATGATCACTGATTGTACACACTGAATCACCCACATAAGTGCGCACTTAAATATGTGTGTGGTTCAGGGCCAATGTTTTACTTTTGTGAACTCTAAAAAAATGGTAGTGGCTTAGGATTTTGGAATATAGTAGTTCAAAACTCATGCAGTACTCCTAATCGAGTACTCATGATTTGCAGAGAAATAGTATAGGATTACTTTTTCTTCATACTCGTAGACTTAAATTTATTCTGCAAAAGTAAATTTTGTTTGTGCTACTTAAACTTGTAGAATCTGGAGTAATCGAAGGGTAGTGTAGAGATGAGTGTAGCCATCACTAGACTCGTATTGCTCGAGTCGGGGGGAAGGATTGTCTTTCTCGGGGACTGAGAACTTGCCCCAAGCTACTCTCGAAGCATTGGTGCCCGGTTAGTCGAGTGTGACCGTGAGGTAGGCCATCATTTTGGCTATTTTGAACCTTTTTGTGCCTAGTCCTAGCAGCTGACCCTTGCAAGACAAATTTGCGCCAACCCTCCTTTTGTTTCAGCTCCACCTATATTCACCAAAGTCTAAAAGCCAACCCTTTTGCGCAACCAAAATCTTGAGATTGATCGATTTCAAAAATTTGATATGTTGTGATAATTGGGATTCTTGTGATGTGGAGATGAATTCATGTTTGAGGATTGCTGAATGAAAAAAAAATGAATAAAAAGAAAAAAAAATTAAAATTATTACACGGAGAATTGCAATCCCCATTTTTGTATTCGTTTTTGGTCGTGATAGGCCGTATGCATACCCGGTTTTCCAGCCAGTCTGGGGGTGTGTCACACATGCATTTCTTATTGGTTGTTTGGGTTAAGCTCTTGTTTGCTCACTTTGGTTGCGTGTAGCCTCCTTGTTTATCCTTGACTACCACACCTTAGCCTTAGCCCCATTCAAACCTACAAGTCCTGCTGATTCACATTTGAGTCTACTTAGCATCGTGGAGAGAGTGTGAAAGGGCAAGCTTATGGTTCCCGACATTGATGGATTTCTTTGGAGGTGATCACGAGCCCCGGTCTTGGGCAATGCTAATCTTAGTGGCCTGTCTACTTTCTCCGTACACATGATCGAACGATTCTCCAGAATTCTAATTTTAAGTAGACACAATATTTATGTAACGCCCCCACTCGTCACATGGCATATAACGATGGGTCCGGCCAGGGCCCCAAGCCATAGGTCACAGACAAGTGATGGAATTACTTGTGGTGATCAAATGCTATTCGTGTCCTTAACCCAATCCATTCTAGCGCAGCATATTTACGTTGCATGAACTCAACACCATGAATGTCCACTAATACATAAATTCCACATTTATATATCCAAAACCAGGAATGTATACAACCCACACACACATAGCCTTAAGGCCTTACAGGTTTCTCTTTTTACACATATCTGAGTTCGTACATCGGCACGCAGGCCGGCCACACATGAAATCCAACCACGGTTCACTAGGCCTTCAAGTGCCTTAGCAGCAAGCTTTCAATCCGCTCATTTCATTTCAATCCGCAGCACCTGCAAATAGACATCCACCAAAGAGCGGCAAACAAAGTAACGGTCAGCTATAGCTGACCAATTATAACGACCCTACCCCATGCCCGGGGTAGCGGTTCCTTCCCTGTATGCATTTACAAGTACTATAGCTAACAATCACAATCACACACATCAAAGCACAAATGCCGACCGCAGCCTGACGCTTCGTGCACTCAGGGCACCTTACGGTGTACCGAAAACCAGTGGTAACACCACCAACGTACGGTAATTAACGTGTTGGCTGGTCGGTCCTAGTCACCCCAACACGCATGCTGGTTGCATTCCACCCAAACCAAGCAGAGGTACGTACTGCATGGCAAACATCAGCATTCATCCAACAGATCGACCCGCTTTTATTTCAGTGCAGCAAGTCGGTCTATCGCATGCTCCCGAACACTGCCCATGTACAGGTTAGCCTTTCCCGTGCTCACATCGTCACTGGCGCACCGTGACGCGGGTCGGCCTTCCCTTCCTGGGTAGCCGCAGCTTTCCGCTCTCGCAGAGCAAACCACAAGGAGCTTACGCAAAGCATCCAAGATCATATCCATGGCTAGCCCACGCATGAGCATACCATCCCCACATAATATTCATTCATCCAATACATAAAGCATATCATTGCAAATCCACGGAGTCTTCTCCGGTATACCCATGGTCATCACCAATCCAGACTAATGGTCCAGATGGGCTTCACACAGCATGCCTATGCCGTACTCCATATTTCCGGCGCTAGATGCAGACTCAACAGAGGAATCACTTCCGCAAATCCACCTTTTGGTGGAGGATTCCACGCATATGCATAAAGAAAGGACTTCGATGTCCAAGAAGGAGATCGTTACCCTTGAAGATCGCTTCAGTGCCATGAAGTAGCCGGACAGAAGTCACCGCCTTGATGTAGCCTTCACGAATCCGCTCTCGGATCTTCGTTCCGCACTCCACAGCTCCTCCAGCAGCTGGCTTTCTCTTCCTCCTTCCTTCCCTTGCACTCCCCTCTTCTTGCTCTCTCTTAAAATGAGAAGAAGAAGAAGAAGAAGAGGAAGGGTTTAAATCCCCTTTTCCCCGGCCTTAGCAACACATGGATAGAGCCTATCCATGGGATCTAGGAATAGGGAATCAAATGGCTCAGAATTGACCAGAAAAGCATGAACACGGACTGACACGCCCTGTGACATGCCCGTGTCACAGGCCATGTCCCCTTAGGCGGAAGTCAACTGACTTAAAACCAGCCAGTACACGGCCGTGTGACACGCCTGTGTCACACCATACACGCCCCAGACACCCAACTCCTCAATCCAGGCACGATACGCCCTAGGACACGCCCGTGTCCCAGGCCGTGTCACCCCACCTGAAACCCAAATCTTTTCTTGGGGTGTTACAATTTATTTACCTCTTTCGAATAATTTAAGCTTCGTAGTATAATTAAAAACTTTTTTTATTCTATTTTTTATGCACATGATGTATTTGATTTCTCGTCCTACTTTATTTTGAAGTTTCTAAGCCAGCTAGCTGTTTTTACAGTCCACAGAGTAATGATTTGCGTGAGACGCGCAAATGGTTAAGTTTGGGGGTGTGATGCGTCCAAATATTACACAGATTTTTGGACTGATCAGGGCCAGTTTTATCGTCTTAGCACTGCACTTGAGAGCTATAACATCTTATATTTGCTTACTTACCTATTTCATGATTAAGTGCACTTTAGGCCCGTTTTGTGTGCTTTAGATGTTTCTGTATTTTTGTTGTTCTTTAGCCGTGTCTTGAGAATGTGTTGTGCACTTTTCGTGGCCTATCTGCCTCTTCTGCTGGAGCAGGAATCGTGTGCGTGCTCTGGAACCTCTCGGGAGACCCGACGATACAGGAACACTGCGCACGATCACTGGACTTACAACGCACGACCACTGGTCGTGCGCCACTGATCGTGCACATTATATTCTCCTTTTCCTAATTCTGCCTGGGTAATCGCACGATCACTGATCATAGTGCGCACGACCACTGGTCATGCGCCACTGCTCATGCGCATTTACCCCTTGCTTTCTGCAAATCTGTCCTAGCCAATCGCACGATCAGTGGATTCAGTGCGCACAACCACCAGTCATGTGCCACTGATCGTGCGCATATCTGCTGATGTTTCTGTCCAAGTTGCAGGTTTAATTGGAAATTGCGCACGATCATTGACCGACAGTGCGCATGACCACTGGTCGTGCGCCACTGATCGTGCGCTCTGCTTTTGTTGCCTCCGATTTTAAGGGTCTGCTCCGCGATTTAGGTCAACACTCGTCATTTCAGCGATCGGGGAGTGCGCGAGAAGTGCCATTCTACTTCTCCAGCTGCTCCATCCACCTCCACCTTCATCGGGAGTCCATAGTCGGTGATTCCAAAGATTTCCAAACCCTCCGGCGAAGCTCCCGGCCATTGATGACCTCAACTCCAAGCTTTCCACCAGAGTTGGAGAAGAAGACAACCTAGATAACGGACTCAAAGGCCTTCGAGGTGACAGTTCGTTGGTACCGAAAGCCTCCTAGGACTGAGCCCGAAAGCGGATTGACAACTCGCTATTCAGGCCTCGACCTGCGGTGGTCCTTCATCCTCTAGTGGTTTACTCTTCTTCCTCTTCCTCCGTTGTATGGAATAATTTGCTATTATAATGAACTACATTTTCTACTATATGTCTAAGTGGAAGTTTGTGGTTTGCATTTGTTTGTGAGTTGTGTGTGTGAATGCGCCTCGCCCACTCCACATCCACTCCATACCCTTGTTTCACCCGATTGCACTCCGCACAAGAACACTTCCACCCATTAGCTTTTCGTCCACTCGGCCAACTGAAGTTCGGCATCGCGGCCGATACACTCACCTCACCTTGCCAAAGCGGTGCCTTCGACCCGATAGCTTTAATTAGTTTAGTAGATCAAGAAACCACAATCTCTCAAGCCCCCCTTTTTTACTCTTTTCGAAGTATAACCCTCATAAAAATATTTTCTGAACTGTTGCCACTTTATGCTAATTGCATTCCTCGAGAGACCGACACTCGGGGATTTATTCCCAAATTTTATTACTTGTGCGACCGGTGCGCTTGCCGATTTACATGCATCACGTGACCCATGCATATGGCTTAAATTGGCATTGCGGTGTGAGCAACGGGTTAGGCGGAACCGTACCCACTCTATGTCGTTCGGTACAAGCGACCTAAAGTACGTGGGACTTGCCGTTGGCATAGATGGAGGGTCTTAGGATTAAGCCGAAAAGACTAAAATGCTCACGAGATTTGTCATCCATGCGGCGGTGGTGAGACCACAGGATTTGACCGGGTTCACCGAGAATGTGCCCCGAGAGCACGGGGTGTGTGGTCGTGCGTTCCTATGCCTATGATGAAATGTAATTTCACTACTTTTTGGCTATGTTAATAAAGTGAAGGGAAGTAGCATCGCTGCCCCGAGTTCAGGGGGGGGGGGGGGTCATTATAATTTGGTTAGCTTTAGCTGACCGTTGCTTTTGTTGCAACCGCTTCGGTGGGTTGTTGCATGCAGGTGCGGTAGAGCCTAGTTGTAAATAGCGGGCAAAAGCCCTTGTTGCTGAGCCGGCCCTCAAAGGCCATTGCGAATGTTTACTTTTATTCTCACGTGTGACCGGCCTGCATGCCGATGTTTGGAAGACACTATTTATTTAAAGTAAACTCTTGTAAGGACATAAGGCCAAGTACTTTGTGTATTTTGTATGTTCATTCCTTTTGGGTTATTGTTAGTGGACATTCATGCTGTGGCTGGGTTCTTATTTTGCAACATTTAAAATGATTCCGCAAGAATGTGCTCTGTGTAGGACGTTGGTTATTGGAAGGATGGTTTCATTTAGTAACCCTTCGGTCTGTCTGTGGTATATGGCATCGGTCCCCGGTCGGACCTACTGCTATATGCTTTGTGACCAATAGGGGGTGTTAAAATTTGGTATCAGACTACCGGTTTCAATCAACTTAAGTGATTTCGTGGGCGAATTCTTTTAATGGGTGGTGAGCACATATGTGTGCATCATCGTTATAACATAAAAGAACCCATGAATGTCCACTTAGGAATGAAAATACACATGTTTGAGGAACCTTCTTGTTCCTATAATTGCTTTTGCAATGTTATTCAGTCACTTAATGTTGTTCTGTACGGCTATAGGTGACCAGGAGTTGTGCAGGGCCATCAAAACGCCTAGTTTCTGAGGCAAGTAGCGCACCGAATGATGTGCCTGTAACACCTCCCTCGACTGAAACCATAAGTTTGGTGGCTGAAGCAATGTTCGCTATGATAAATGCCCAGCCTGCAAGACAAATGCAGTAGCCTGCCCCTGTAGTGGAGCAGGTACCGCTTCAAGCAGCTGAATCGAGAAGGATGGAGCAAGTACTGGTGGAGCCATTGCTACCTAGGAGAGAAACTGAAAAGTAGCTGAAGCATGTTATGGGCTTCAATCCTCCGGTGTTCTCGGGAACTGGAACCCCATCTCAAGCTAAGGATTGACTCTCCCGAGTAAAGAGAGTCTTGACAGCTACAGAAACAGAGGAGTGGCAGATAACCACCATAGCTACTTTCCTATTGGATGGAGATGTAAGGCTGTGGTTGGAAGGTTTAGAGATACATCACCTGAGGGAAAGACAACTACAAGACGTCTCGATGTAAGAATTTTTGAGACTATTTTTGGCAAGCTACCTTCCCTCGGCTCAGAGGATTGCGATGAAGAATGAATTCCGGAAGTTGACATAAGGAGAGAGTAGCGTGGATGAGTATCTCCAAGAATTTAAACGATTGGGTCGGTACGCTAGCTCTATATTTGCTGATGAGGAGCGTAAGACAAACTGTTTCTATGAGGGTCTGAGGGATGACCTAAGGCTACTGCTCTCGGGGCCTATGACGCAGGCTTCTTGACCCTGGTCAATACGTCCCGATGTTCGGTACATTGAAAAATGTGTACCAGATTTGGAGAAGCCTCACCTAACTCAATGATATGCATCAAGTTGTATTTGATGTTGTGTTGAGCTATCATATGCAGGTTAAAAAAATGGAAAGGAAAATTTTCTAAATACAAGTGTCGACACCTGGGAATGGCTGTGTCGACACCAAGGTCCAGATTGTGTCGACATCCAGATTTTGTGTCGACATACAGAAAATCTGTCGACAATGCTGTGTCGACACTAAGGGCCAGATTGTGTCGACATCCAGAATTTGTGTCTACACACAGAAAATCTGTCGACAATGCTGTGTCGACATTAAGAGCAAGACTTGTGTCGACATTATTAAAAGCTGTGTCGACACACAGAGAAGCTGTGACACATTACCGAATTCTGTCGACAATGACTGTGTCGACATACACCAGAATTCTGTCGACACCAACTTTGTCAAGACAAGGAGTGTTTGTGTCGACACATTCCACAGAAGCTGTGTCGACAACAACAGGACTTGTGTCGACACATGGACTTTGTGTGTCGACACATATGAAGATTTCAGTCAACATTCTCTGCTGCTGAGTCAAAGTCCAATAAAGGCTGATGTAATACAAGTGAAGACTTGACAGCTGTCATTACTGACATTGCTGTCACATCTATGAGAGGTGTCAAAAGATTGTTTGAAACCGGAACAGCCGGTTACCATGGATGAAGCCTATAAATAGATATGCTCTCTCAACAATTGAGATGGTTAACTACAACTACAAGAACAACAGATACAGAAAAGAGAGAATTTATTCGAGCCAATCAATTATAATCTCTGAAGGATTGAGAATCTAGAAGAAGAGAAAGAAACAGTCAACAGATTGTAGAGAGAGAAAAATAAGAAGGAGAGAAGATCTCATCCAGTGAAGGCAGATCCTGAGCTGTTTGCCTGAATAATTCAGATTGATTTCTGAAGGAAGCTGATTGAAGATCAACTCCAACATCAAGAAGATCAACCCTACTGTGTTCAGATTCAAGAAGCTTTGAAGAAAGCTAAGTCAGGTTGATCCTTAAGAAATCAGTTCTATCAAGAACTGATCAGGAAGCCTTCAACCAATTCTCTCTCAATCTGGTTGAAGATATCAACAACATTTCATCATTAATTCTTGTAGGATCTGTAATAGGTCTGAGTGTAGGAGTGGGGTGTCACTCTGAGTTGTAAGCCTAATTTATAAAGGCTGAGGTAGGGCTGAGTGCCTGAGGTAGGGGAATCTGTTCCCTGAGATGTAGGCCTGTGAAAGAGGCTGAGGTAGGGCTATTGCCTGAGTTGCAGGAGTGGGGTTTCACTCTGAGTTGTAGGCCTGTGGAAGAGGATGAGATAGGGCTTGTGCCTGAGTTGTAGGAGTGTGGATTCACTCTGAGTTGTAGGAACTATTCTTAGTTCTGAGCTGTAAGATCTGCGGATCTGAGTAGAAGGAAGGAAGTTAGGCCAAATCTAGTCACTGCTAGATAGGCAAAAGGGGAAAGTGGATGTAGCCATCATTTGGGGAACCACTATAAAACTGGTGTGCAATCTGTGAATGCTGTGTATATGAATGCTGTGTTATACTTTCTGCTGAATACATTGTTGCACTAGATAGAATTATCTGCCTAAGTAAGAAAAAGAATTGAACCTATTTAACCCCCCCTCTAGGTGTTTAGAACATCTTGAAATCAATTCTTTCAAGTGGTATCAGAGGGAGGTTACTCCAAGATTAGACCTAACAGTCTGAGTAGATCTCCAAGGCAGAAATCTATTAGGCAAAATGGGTTCCAATGAGAATCATAAGGAGTTTGGTTCTATGAAGTTACTTATATGCAGGAAAGAGATTTTTAGCATATGGAAAGAAAGATTTAGATTTTTTATGGAAGCTTCAGATCCAAGAATCTATATGACAGTCAAAGAAGGGCCATTCATTCCAATGAAAGTCTCAGTTCTTGATGCAAATCTCAGGACATCAAAGGAATATTCTGAAATGACAAAGGATGAGATCATCTTGGCTACTATGGATAAGAGAGCACATAATATAATAGTCAGTATCATAGATGATTCAACATTCCAAAACTTGATCCACTACAAGACCTCCAAAGAAATGTGGGACACTCTTATTATCTACATGGAGGGTTCAGATGAGGTGAGAGAAGATAGAAAGTCTATGCTGAATCAGGAGTATGAAAGTTTTAGACAATCTAAAACAGATAGCATAACTGAATGTTACAAGAAATTCTTCAGAATAGTTAATAAACTGATGTCATATGGAAGAGTATTCAGCACATATGAGTTAAATGACAAGTTTCTGAGATCATTGACTAAAGACTGGGACACAAAGATATGTGACATTAGGGAAGTGGCCAGACTAGCAGAAATTTCACCTCCAACATTATTTGGCAAACTTCTTTCATATGAAATGCAGCTGATGGTCAGAAAAGAGGAGGAGAAAAGTAATAAAATTGATTACAAATATAAATTAGTGGCTTTCAAGACTGAAACCATAAGAAAGGATAGGAGGATGTCTCCATCACCTCCTAGGAAAGCTGCAGAAGTTGTTTCAAAAAGTTCTAACAGTCACACATCAGATAGTCCAAATTCTGATGAAGACTTAGCAGCTTTCTCAAGACAATTTCAAAGGTTTTTGAAGAAGAAACAGTGGATATCCAAGCCATCATCCTCAAAATCCAAGGATGATTACTATCAAAAAAAGAAATAATCTAGGAAGGACAGGTATAGCTTTAAACCTAGTAAATTATCTTCACCTAAGATTTTTTCTATTACTGCAACAGGCCAGGACATGTGGTAGCTGATTGTCCTGACGAAAGGAAAGATTCTAATGATAAGAAGAAACTAAAAAATAAGGGCAAGAAGGAGAAATCCCTTGTTGCAAAGAAGCAAAAAAGTTGGTCAGATTCTTCATCATTAGATTCTGAGGAAGAAGGTGAAGCTGAAGCATATATAGGACTGTTGGCAGCTAAAGAGGATGTAAAAGAGGCTGAATTCTTGAAGTGGCTGGATTCAGTAAATGAAATTGAAGAACCTTGTTGTAAAGGGCTGATGGCCTTGATAGAAGAAGATCAGTGCGAGGATCAGCCTGGACCTAGTAAGGTAAATAATTCTTCAATAGATTCTGATTACTATACTGGTTCAGAATCAGAAGCATCTGCATCAAGAGATATAGACGAATCTGAATCTGAAGGAGATGTTCATCAACTTATTGATGAATATGGTGACCTGCTGCAAGCACTTAAGAAAAGCAGAATCCTTAATAAAGCACAGGCCAAGGAAATTGCTGATCTTAAGTTGGCTGCGTTAGATTCAGAAAAATTATTCGATCTAAAAATGAATGAAGTAGCCAAACTAAAAAACATAACTGTTATTCTGATGGATACTATTACATTCAAGAATGTTCAAATAAAAAGTCTGGAAGTCAAACTTCAGAATAAAAAGGATCTGATGGCTAAGTTCTCTAAGCCAAAATCAGTATTACCTTTAATTGATGTCTTTATTCCCAAAAAGGGTAAGACAGGATTGGGCTTTGAGGGAAATGCAAGGGCTGCCAATTCCAAAAGAAAAGGCAAAGCCCCAGTACAGCATCTAGCCTTCAAACCCCCCATTTGCTTCAGAAAAGTATGGCAACCAACTAATAGATATGATCTGATATCATACATGATTCTGGTAAGCCTAAAATTCTGTATGATAAGGGTGTAGCTCCAGCACTCAAGTAACGAACTACTGTACCAACAGTCTTAAAAACAGCTGACAATAATGCTGTTAAAACTCTACCTAAAAAGAGATATAATAGATATGAGTGTTGGTGCTGTGGTAAGATAGGACATTATGCCATGGATTGCTTACACAACACCAGTGTCAGGAAGAATGCCAGCTTACCTGTAAGGAAGGCTGCTGGTAAGAATATCAAGTTTCATTCTAACTTGAACCTAGAACCCAATAAACATTGGTGTTCTAAGGTAACTTAATTTTATTTGCTGCAGGTGGGTCCAAGTTGTCATACCCCTATATGGTACTTGGACAGTGGATGTTCTAGGCACATGACTGGAACAAGGAGAATGTTAAAGGACTATACTCCCATAGAGAATGGACTTAAAGTGATCTTTAGTGGATCAGAAAAAGGGGATATTAAAGGGTTTGGTAATATTTCCTCTAGTTCTATAACAATCACTCAAGTGGCTTATGTAAAAGGTTTGAAACATAACTTGATAAGCATAAGTCAGTTGAGTGATCTTGGATATGACATTTCATTTATTAAGAATGGGTGTCAAATCAAAAGTACATGTGATCAGAAGGTGATCTTGTCTGGTTATAGAAAAGGGAATGTTTATTGTTTAAATTTTGATTATGAAAATATGAACTCTCATGTATGTTTAGTGTTGAAGTATTAGAACGGGCGTCCTTGCGGTCTTCTCCAGCAGTTTGTTGACCGAGCGGTCTGGCGGTCTCTCTCTGAAGCCTGAAGACCGGGCGGTCTATCGGTCTCTCATTGCGGCTTGTTCTATCCTGCTGGAGTTGCCAAGCGGTTAACACATCTGTCTAACCGCGCGGCTTGTGCGGTCTCCTTTATTTCTAGCCGCTCAGTCTGTAAATGTTTAGTCCCACATTGTTTGTTTACTCTCTCTCATATCTCCTCCATTCTATATAAGGGAGGTCATACCTTTGTAAATGATATCTTTTTTGGATAATAAAATTTCAATTATTCAAAAGTCTATCCGTTTGTTCTTTCTTATTCGCTACTTTCTACATGGTATCAGAGGACACGGTCGTTTCCTCCTGATTCTGTGCGCTCTCTGCTTCTCGCGGCTTGTTTTCCGCTTTCCGCGACCTGTGCGTGCGGCTTGTTTCTGTCCGCTGCCCTGTTCGCGCGGCTTGATTCTCCTTGGTTCTCTTCTCCTGCTGCTATTCGTCGCCGCGAACTGTTTCGTTGTCGCCGCGACCTGTTTCTTGCCTCTCCGACTTCCTAGTCGTTGCGGCCTAGTTCTGTTCGCCCGGCCTGCGACTTGTTGTAGTCGCTGCTTCTGTTCGCCCGACCTGTTTCTTGCCTCCACTTCTCTTCTGTTCGCTCGGCCTTTTCAGTCCGCGCGACCTCTTCCCCGCTGTGCCTTTGACTGCTGTCTAGCCGCTTGTGTTCGCGAGGCTTCTTCCTTCTCTATCCGCTGCGGTTTCTTGCTGTGTTATATGACTACTTCCGGTCTCACCACTACTCCTGCAGCTCCTTCTCCACCTCCACCTTCGGGCAACCTTGGCACCCTTTCTAAGCTTGTTGGCTCCAACTATCCCGATTGGAGCGTTTCTTTCACTTTTCTCCTTCGCTCTCAACGCAAGCGTCATCACCTCACCGATGACCCTCCTCCTCGTACCTCTCCTGAGTTTGATGACTGGGATGCGAGTGATGCTCTTGTACGCACCTGGCTGGCCAACAGCCTTTCTGATGAGTGTCTTCCCGTCATTCGCCATGATGAGACGGTCAAGGCCGCCTGGCTTCACCTCGCTGCTCTCTATTCAAAGGGGGGCCAGACGTCCCGCATTTATACTCTCTATGCGGACCTCTTCGCCCGCCCTTCCATGTCTCCTGCTGCGGCTTATCAGCAGGTTCAGGTTCTTGGTGCTGAAATCGTCCAGAATCGCCCCTTCTCCGCGGACTTGGCCGAACAGCACAAACACTTCCAGGAACTCCTGGTTGTTTGTTATCTTCTTCGTCTTCCCGATTCTTATGATATGATCCGCCAGCAGATCTTGGGTGAGGCGGAATCTCCTACTTTGGATACCACTGCGGCTCACATTGCCGCTGTTACTTCGCTGCTCCAGCGGCCTCTGTTGGCCTCCCCCCTTCCCAGGACTCCTTTGCTCACCAAGCTCAGAGGGGGGGACCTAGTAGCCGCGGCCACTCCGGCGGCCGGGGTACATCCCGGTTCCTCTGCTCTCACTGTGGTCGTACCGGCCATTCTGTTGACCGCTGCTGGCAGAAACATCCTCATCTTCGCCCTTCTGGTGATGCTCCTTCTTCGGCCTCCGCCTCTTCTCGGCCGTCTGCCTCTGTGGCCACGATGTCAGGTAGTGCCCACGTCGTTACCCAAGGTAAATGGCTGATTGACTCCGGTGCTACAAATCATATGACGGGCAACCCTTATTGCATCTCCCGTCTTGAGACACATGACCGCTTACCCCCGGTTCGTGTGGCGGATGGTTCACCGTCCCCGGTTCATGGGACGGGCATGGTTCAACTCACCCCATCGCTTTGCTTGGAGGACACCCTCTATGTCCCGAAGTTCCCGTGCAATTTGTTATCAGTTACTACTTTATGCCGGCAACTTCAGTGCTCCGTCTTATTCACTCCCACTACTTGTTCTTTTCAGGACCCGAGGACCCAGCGGACGATTGCTACTGGGACTGAGAGCGGCGGCCTCTACTTTCTCGACGATGTTTCCGCTCTGTCTGCCTACTCCTCCTCCACAGATCTCCTTCAATGGCATCTTCGCCTTGGACATCCTCCTCCTCGGATTCTTTGACAGCTTCTGCCCCACTTACCTCCTACTAGTTCTCCGCTCAACTGTGATGCGTGTCAGCTTGGCAAACATCATCGCTCCTCCTTCCCACCGAAGCAAGGCCGTGACTCCTCTCGCCCATTCGATCTTATTCATTCTGATGTATGGGGTCCTGCTCCTACCCTCACTGTTGGGCGGGGCAGTTCCTACTTTGTCACTTTTATAGATGATTTTTCACGCTGTACCTGGGTGTATCTGTTAAAAGATCGCTCTGAACTCTTTTCTATTTGGCAATCATTTTATTTTATGATTCAGACTCAATTTGCTATTTCTGTTAAAGTTTTACGTTCTGATAATGCCAAGGAATATCTGAATCATGAGTTCTCCTCTTTCTTTCACCAACATGGCCTACTTCATCAAACGACTTGTGTTTACACCTGCCAGCAGAATGGGGTGGCGGAGCATAAAAACCATCACCTTCTTGATGTTGCTCGTACTCTCATGACGCAGATGCACGTCCCTCGCTCCTACTGGGGCTACGCTGTGCTCCTCTCCTGCTATCTCATCAATTGCCTTCCCTCCACGGTTCTCCATGGCCAGACCCCCTTCGCCATTCTCTACCCCCACAAGGAACGTTTTCCTCTCCCTCTCCGTGTCTTTGGCTGTACGGCCTTTGTTCACGCTCCCTCTGCTACCCGCGACAAGCTTTCCCCCCGTTCCACCAAGTGTGTCTTTTTGGGGTACTCTTCCACTCAAAAAGGCTATTGCTGCTTTGACCCTCTTCTCCGCAAGCAGATTGTCTCCGCAGATGTGACTTTTTTCGAGAATGCTTCCTATTTCTCTCCTACCTCTTCTCTTCCTACTGATATCTCTGTTCCTTCCACGCCTCTCGATGTTTTCCCACCTCCGTCTCCTCCTCCACCGACTCCTTCCCAGTCCGTCTCCCCACCCACCCCTCCACCCTCCTCTCTGTCGCCATCTCTCTCTAGTCCCGGGCTAACCTTCTCCGCCATGGATGCTCCGGTCGCTGACGCTCCCGTCGACCTGGATCTTCCCATTGCTCTTCGCAAAGGGGTGCGGGCATGTACTCAACACCCGCTTGCGGCAGTTGTTTCCTATGATCGGCTTTCTCCTTCTCGCAGGTGTTTTACTTTGGCTATCTCTGCTACTTCTACTCCCCGCACCTACTAGGAGGCTCTTGCTCTCCCTCATTGGAAGTCTGTTATGGATGAGGAGATGGCTACTCTTACTGAACGGCGTACCTGGACCCTTGTTCCTCCTCCTGTGGGCACATATGTAGTTGGCTGTCGCTGGGTCTTCGTTGTGAAATTTCGCCCCGACGGCACTGTGGATCGCTACAAGGCCCGACTGGTGGCCAAGGGCTTCACTCAGACTTACGACATTGATTACTTTGATACCTTTTCTCCGGTTGCTCGCCTCAGCACCATCCGGGTTCTCCTTTCTGTAGCTGTTAACCGGGATTGGGCTATTTCCCAGCTTGATGTGAAGAATGCCTTTCTCTATGGCGATCTTCAAGAGGATGTCTATATGGAGCAACCTCCTGGGTATGTTGCTCAGGGGGAGACACGTGTATGTCATTTGAAGAAGGCCATTTATGGCCTAAAGCAGAGCCCTCGGGCATGGTTCGACAAATTCAGTGGTATTGTGGCTACCATCGGCTTTAGAAGGAGTTCGGCCGATCACTCCTTATTCATTCGCAAAACGGCCTCGGGACTGGTGGTTTTGGCAGTATATGTGGATGATATTCTTCTTACTGGCGATGACCGAGATGGGGTGGACTTGATGAAGAAGCAACTCCGTCAGCACTTGGTCACGAAGGATATGGGCTCCCCGAAATACTTTTTGGGGATAGAAATCTCTCGGAAACTTGACTCGTTGGTTCTCTCCCAACGTAAGTATGCCCATGATCTTCTACAAGAAGCAGGCTTAACCGGTGCCAAACCGGCTCGGTTTCCCATGGCTATTGGAGAAGACAAAATGTGGACCGATGACTCGCCTCTTCTATCTGATGTCACAAGGTATAGACGTTTGGTAGGCAAACTCATCTATCTCACGGTGACTAGACCCGACATCGCCTATGCTGTAGGCAAGGTCAGTCAGTTTATGCAAGCTCCCAGGGAGTGCCATCTTCAGTCCGCCCTGAGGATTTTAGAGTATATCAAAGCAGCACCAGGCAAAGGGTTACTCTTTCAGAAGAATGGTCATCTGAGGGTTGAGGCCTACTCAGATTCGAGTTATGCGGATGACAAAGGCGATCGTAAATCCACATCAGGTTTTTGTACCTTTGTTGGAGGTAATCTTGTAAGTTGGAAGAGCAAGAAACAGTCTGTTGTCTCCAGATCTAGTGCAGAAGCCGAATACCGGAGTATGGCGTCAACCACGTGTGAGTTAAAGTGGTTGCGGGCTGTCATGCTTGACCTGGGCGAGGTATATGACTGTCCTCTCCCTATGTTCTGTGACAACAAGGCCGCTATATACATATCCAGAAATCCGGTGTTCCATGAGAGAACAAAGCATATAGATGTTGACTGTCACTTCATTCGGGAAGAGATTTTGAAGAAACAGATTTGTACTCCATTTGTCATCTCTGACAAGGAATTGCCAGATATCTTCACCAAGCCGGTTTCTACTTCCTTCTTTCATATTTGTGACAAGCTGGGCATGATTGATATCTATGCTCCAGCTTGAGGGGGGGTGTTGAAGTATTAGACCGGGCGGCCTTGCGGTCTTGTCCAGCGGTTTGTTGACCGAGCGGTCTGGCGGTCTCTCTCTGAAGCCTGGAGACCGGGCGGTCTATCGGTCTCCCATTGCGGCGTGTTCTATCCTGCTGGAGTTGCCGAGCGGTTAACCCATCTGTCTAACCACGCGGCTTGTGCGGTCTCCTTTATTTCTAGCCGCTCAGTCTGTAAATGTTTAGTGCCACATTGTTTGTTTACTCTCTCTCATATCTCTTCCATTCTATATAAGGGAGGTCATACCTTTGTAAATGATATCTTTTTTGGATAATAAAATTTCAATTATTCAAAAGTCTATCTGTTTGTTCTTTATTATTCGCTACTTTCTACATTTAGTTGCAGATGAGAAAGCATCTCAGTGTGTCCAATGACACAAGAGGGTAGCTCATCTGAACTATAAGACTATAGGACAGCTCTATAGTTTAGAGTTAGTGAGAAATGGTCCTCAATTTAAGTGCATAAAAGAGGGTATATGTTCAGCTTGTCAAAAACTCAAGCAGACCAAATCCTCTTTTCATAGTCTTGATACCAAAGACTCAGTGAGGTATTTATACCTCTTGCATATGGATCTATTTGGTCCTATGCCAGTTCATAGTCTAGGTAGGAAAGTCTATACTTTTGTGGTAGTAGATGACTATTTAAGATTTACATGGGTTTTTTTGAGGCAGAAATCTGAAACCCCTACTGTCTTTCATAACTTTGCTAAACAAATTTAGAATGAATTTAACAATTCAGTGGTCAAAATCAGAAGTGACCATGGAACTGAATTTCAGTCTGAGTGTATGACAAAGTTTTGTGAAGAACTAGGGATTCATCAGGAATTCTCCTCACCTAGAACACCTCAGCAAAATGGTATTGCTGAAAGAAAGAATAGAACTCTCATTGAGGCTGGTAGAACTCTACTTAGTGACACTTCACTCCTAGAATATTTCTGGGCTGAAGCAGTAAATACTGCTTGTCATGTTCTCAATAGAGCATCTATAACTAAGAATCACAAAAAGACTCTCTATGAGATTATGAAGGGCAGAAAACCAAATATATCCTACTTTAGGATCTTTGGTAGCAGGTGTTATGTGCTTAACACTGGCAAGTCTCACCTAACTAAGTTTGCTGCCAAATCCCAAGATGGGATATCTGTTGGGTACATCAACAATAGTGAGGCATATAGGGTCTACAACTTGACTACACAAGTTGTAGAAGAATCAGTTCATGTAGTGTTTGATTAATCTGAGTTAATTAACTGTGAGTTGTCTAGCAATCCTTGTAGCTCAACAGGTTTAAATGAAAAGTTGGACATGCTGACCACTAATGAAGACCAAACTGCAAGGCAGGATGTGGAAAATGATGGTTGTTGTCCAGGGGGAGTACAAGGTCCACAAGCTGACATTAAAGATAATGAAGTTCAGCCTGGTGGAGAAATTGAAGAAGTTCAAATTACTGATAGAATGCCTCTAGCAATAAGGAATCTAAATGATCATCCAGCACACCAAATCTTTGGTGATCCCAGACATGGTGTGCAAACCAGAAGCAAACACATGAACACAGTGCTTTGCTCAAGTTTCCTGTCACAGTTGGAACCAAAAAGATTTGAAGAATCCATACAAGACTCCAACTGGATTGATGTAATGCAGGAGGAGCCGAATCAATTCACAAGGTGTAAAGTATGGGAGCTGGTTCCAAAACCAAAGGATCATAACATTATTGAGACAAAGTGGATCTATATTAATAAACTTTTTGAAAATGGCATCATAGTAAAGAATAAAGCAAGACTGGTTGACAAAGGGTATAGACAGGAAGAGTGCATTGACTTTGATCAGGCTTTGCCCTAGTGGCAAGATTGGAAGCAATAAGGCTATTCCTTGCCTTTGCTGCTTTCCAAGGATTCAAAGTATACTAAATGGATGTCAAGTCAGCTTTCCTAAATGGTAATTTGAAAGAAGAAGTCTATGTTCATCAACCCTTAGGTTTTGTTGATCCACTTTATCTTAATTATGTTTATAGACTTAAGAAAGCCTTATATGGTTTGAAACAAGCCCATAGGGCTTGGTATGAAACATTGTCTACTTTCCTCATTGAAAATAAATTTTCAAGGGGGAAAATAGACAAGACTCTATTCCTTAGGGAGTCAAAGGGCAAGATGATCCTAGTACAGATTTATGTTGATGACATAATCTTTGGATCTACAGAAAACAACCTTTGTAGGAAGTTTGCAAAACTTATGTAAGGGAAGTTTGAGATGAGCAGTATGGGTGAGCTCAAATATTTCTTGGGACTCCAAGTAAGACATACTGATGATGGCTTGTCCATATCACAGTCTAAGTTCACCAAGGATTTAATTAAGAAATATGGTATGGAGTCATCCACCACCATGAGAACTCCAATGGGGACAAGTATGCCTTTAGGCAAAGATGATGCAGGAAAACCTGTAGATGAGTCTTTGTATAGACGGATAATTGGCTCCCTCCTATACTTAACTGCTAGTAGACAAGACATTATGAATGCTACATGTGTATGTGCTTGGTACCAAGCAAGCCCTAAAGAATCTCATTATACTGCAGTCAAAAGAATCTTGAGATATCTTAAGGCCACACCTATTCTTGCTCTTTGGTATCCTAAGAATAGAGACTTTCTACTGACTGGTTTTTCAGATGCAGACTTTGCAGGTTGCAAAGAATATAAAAAGAGTACCACTGGCACATGTCAGTTTCTAGGTGGTAGACTAGTATCATGGAGCAGTAAGAAGCAGACTAGTGTGGCAATTTCTGCTGCAGAGTCTGAGTATATTGCTGTAGGCAGCTGCTGTGCTCAGCTTCTATGGATTCAACATCAACTTGAAGACTATGGTCTCAAGGTAAGTAGAACTCCACTATTTTGTGATTCTACAAGTGCTATTTTTATTTCTAAAAAACCTGTATCACATAGCAGAACAAAGCATATAGAAATTTGATTTCACTTCATTAGAGAGCATGTTGAAAAAGAAGATATTTGTTTAGAATTTGTCACCACAAATAATCAAATTGCTGACATGTTTACTAAACCACTAGATGAAACTAAGTCCAATTATTTCAAAATTGAATTAGGCATGTTAAACCTAGAATAACTTGGTAAATCTGACTAAGTAAATCAATGTTGACATATAGAAGTTTATGTCGACACAAAAGGAAATTTATGTCGACATATAGTAGTTTGTGTCGACACTTAAGATAAGTTGTGTCGACATAACAAAATATTGCTGAGCTAGTGGTGTCGACACTCAGAGGTTGGTATCAACACATATAAGTTCTATCATTTAGATAGCAGTGTCGACACATACAGAAGTCTGTGTCGACACACATATATTAGAGTCGACTATTAAGAAATCTGTGTCGACACATCACAAACTGTATCGACAAATAGTGTTGTCTGACTCTGTCGAGACATTAGAAGTCTGTGTTGACACAATCTCTACAGTGTCGACACATTAAGTATCTATTATCCCGCCTTTTGGCCTTATGTGTTGAGAAACCTATAAATAGGTCACAGAACAATTTTGTCGACTAATCTCTCAACATTTTTGAGATCCAAATCTTGAGTCGACAAACCTTCATCTCTCTTCTCCTCAAATTTCTCGTCATTAATGGCGCCAAAGTTGGAGACCAACATCAACAAAGGTTATGAGTTAGTTCGCAATGCCTTTGACAGCACGACGACTGAGATTCGAGATGTAATAACCCTAATCCAGGATAATGGTTTAGAATATCTAGTCTCTGAACCTACAAAGATCTAGAAGACAGAAATTCTTGAATTCTATACAAAAGCAACCTTGGATTCAACTGGCTTGAAGATTAAGTCATCAATTCAAGGCAGCAAGGTGCAACTTACCCAAAAGCGACTGAGGAAAACACTTCAATTGTCCAAGACTCAGGAAGATGATGAAGTTACATCTTCACTGAGCAAAGAAGCTCTTCAATGGTGTGGTCTGAATCCCAACACTAAGATTGAATCATCCATGCAAAGGAAAGAATGAACTCACAAGGAAAATTTCTCTAAGAGATTGTGGGAAAAGTAATTCTCTACAAACCTGGTGGACATGATAGGATCTCAGCATATATGGTCATCTTGATGACCAGAATTATTTTCAAAATAAAGACTAACTAGTCTGCATTGATCTTTGAGAAGATCAAGAAAAGTCTGAAGAAACCTAATATAGGTAGGATACTGAGTCTGTATTTGGCAATAAATACTCCTGAAGTGCTAAACCATGCCACTGGATCTAGAATAAATCACATGAGAAGGATGGATATGAAAATACTATCTAGGTGGGAAAGAGTTCTGACAAAGGATGGTTCAACACCACAGAAACAACCACAACAGAAAAAGAAAAAGATAACACCTAGGAAGCCCGAATCTTCTAGTGATTCAGAAGAACAAGTAATCATCAGTTCAGATGAAGACCAACAAGAATCTATAAGGAAATCATCTGCTCCTAAAACTTTAGATGATAGTCAGATGCAGAGGGAGTATATTTCAGAAAGCACCATCCCACTGGATCAAGGTCAGGATGTGCCTCCTCTAGGGGGAGCCAATGAACTTTCACCAGTTCAGCAAGACATCTTGCCTCCAGAAAGTGCTCCTGAGAAAGAGCAGGCTGCTTTAGACTGTGAAACAGCCACTCAAATAATTCTTGAGGTAATAAATGATAGTAATCAATCTATACTAGATACTGAGCCAGATACATTAACTGTGCTTCTATCTGATGTTGAACAAACACATTAAGACAACATCCCTGCAAAGAATATATCAATGGATGATACATCCACCTTAGATGATACTCCATTAAATGTTCAAGATACAAATATTCCTCCAGTTCAACTGCAACAAGAATTTACTCTTGAGGAATTATTCCCTGATTTATAAGAAGTAAGAACTGAGAAAGTTGTGCCAAGAACTGAGGGGGAGGAGCCAGGGACTCAGGTGGAGTTGCCAAGAGCTGATAAGGAGCTGACCTCAAGTCTAAAGGACATAGTAAATCTAGAAAGTTCATCAGAATCTGATGATGGAGAAGCACAAAGAGCAAAGAAGAGAAAATTGATGGTTTACAAAAAGAAAAGCTCAAATTATAAGAAAGCTTTACAGGCAGCCTCACAACCCTCAGCTCCAATAGTTGATTTCAGTTCACTGTTGGTTGTTATGCAAATTAAAATGGATGAGCAAAGAGCAGCCATGGAGAAATATATGGATGAAAGCTATAAGGATCTTCAGTTCTCTTTGGCTCAAGATATTAAATCAATCAGATTTGAGGTAAACTAGAATAAGAAAGAGATGGCAGATTGCTTCCATAAAGGAGGTAATGCTGTAGTGTATCTAGAAAAACAACAACAAGAGGCAAGGACACAAATTGATGACATAGTAGTAAAACAAGGATATGTTCTAGAAAATCAGATTAGAATGAATGATAATCTTACTGAATCACATAATGTGATTGTTACTGAATTAAAGAATACAAAAACTGCATTAACTGAGGAAAGTGCTAAAGAGAAGTTAGAAATTGATAAGAAACTTCAAGAAGACTTAGCCACTTTCCAATTTGCACTTCAAGCCTCTCAAAAGATTATCTCTGCTCAGCTACAAAAGTTTAAAGCCTATTATACAGAGGGAACCAATTATCTGGTTATTCAAATAAGGTTCCAAAAGAATGATCTCAGGGATCATATTGAAAGAAAAGTCATAAAGGGGGAGAGGTTGATAGTCAATGCTAGCTCAGAGCATGCTAAATGGATAACAAGTGCTGTTAGAGCAACTCTGGGATATCCACCACTATGTGATTATGATAATACAACTGAGTCAGGTATTCAAGCTGTAGGAAATAAAGGGGGTCAGTAGGAGGTAGCTCAAATCATATACCCCCCTTCAAACTTTGAGGACATTCAACAACTGGTTCACCAGATGTATAGCCCTCCAGAGGCTACTAAAAATGTTATAATTGAGAAAGTTGAAATGTCAGAGGCAGCACTGACTAAAGAGTAAGAAGCTCATCTCTCAAAGAAAAGATTTAGAGAGTAGGCTGAACTAAAGCCTGATTTTTAAAGATGGAGTACAACCTCCAGAAATATAATACTCACTGCCTGGCAAGCTGTCAAAGACAAAATTCATGATAGAGGCAAGTGGTATTCTGAAGTTGAGTGGAATAAATATCTGCAAAGACAAGATGTTATTCAGCAGTTCAGAAGGGATCACAAGGTTGGGAGAATACCTACTACAACAGTAGAACCCAGTAAATACTTTCCTAAGCCTTTTCACTATTTTGAAAGGCAAAGAGTTAAGGCTGAAGAACTTAAAAAGAAGGATCTCAAAGGCAAGAAGCTAACTGAAGATACTGAAGCTCCAGTACAAGCAAAGATCCTGTCTGGAAAAGGCATAGTGATCAAGGAGCCTGATCAGCCTTATGATAGATTGACTAGATTTTAAAATATTGTAATTTTCAATTTTAAACTCCATGTAATCTATTGTCAACAAACTATTGTGAAATTTTAAACAAAACAATAATTCATGCTTGTTATTGTTATATCATATTCTGTGATGATGTTATTTACATGTTTTGTTTATATGATTCCCTGTCATGAATTTATTTTACGTATCATATTGTTAATTTTATTATATGGGATGTATATCATTGACTAAGGGTTATGACTTCTCCAAATAGGGGGAGATTGTTGGGTACATTGGAAAATGTGTACCATATTTGGAGAGGCCTCACCTAACTCAATGATATACATCAAGTTGTATTTGATATTGTGTTGAGTTATCATGTGCAGGTTAAGAAAATGGAAAGGAAAATTTTCTAAGTACAAGTGTCGACACCTGGGAATGGCTGTGTCGACACCAAGGGCCAGAATGTGTCGACATCCAGATTTTGTGTCGACACACAGAAAATCTGTCGACAACGTTGTGTCGATACTAAGGGCCAGATTGTGTCGACATCCAGAATGTGTGTCGACACACAGAAAATCTGTCGACAACGCTGTGTTGACACTAAGGGCCAGACTTGTGTCGACATTATCAAAAGCAGTGCTGACACATAGAGAAGCTGTCGACACATTCCAGAATTCTGTTGACAACGACTGTGTCGACACACAGAACTTGTGTCGACACACACAAGAATTCTGTCGACACCAACTTTGTCAAGATAAGGAGTGTTTGTGTCGACACACAAGACTTATGTCGACACATTCCACAGAAGCTATGTCGACAACAACAAAACTTGTGTCGACACATGGACTATGTGTGTCGACACATATGAAGATTTCAGTCGACATTCTCTGCTGCTGAGTCAAAGTCCAATGAAGGTTGAAGTAATACAAGTGAAGACTTGATAGCTGTCATTACTTACATTGCTATCACATCTGTCAGAGGTGTCAGAAGAATGTTTAAAACCGGAACAGCCGGTTACCATGGATGAAGCCTATAAATAGATATGCTCTCTCAACAATTGAGATGGTTAACTACAAGTACAAGAACAACAGATATAGAACAGAGAGAAGTTATTCAAGCCAATCAATTATAATCTCTGAAGGATTGAGAATCCAGAAGAAGAGAAAGAAACAGTCAACAGATTGTAGAGAGAGAAAAATAAGAAGGAGAGAAGATCTCATCCAGTGAAGGCAGATCCTGAACTGTTTGCCTAAAGAATTCAGATTGATTTCTGAAGGAAGCTGATTGAAGATCAACTCCAACATCAAGAAGATCAACCCTACTGTGTTTAGATTCAAGAAGCTTTGAAGAAAGCTAAGTCAGGTTGATCCTTAAGAAATCAGTTCTATCAAGAACTGATCAAGAAGCCTTCAACCAATTCTCTCTCAATCTGGTTGAAGATATCAACAACTTTTCATCATTAATTCTTGTAGGATCTGTAATAGATCTGAGTGTAGGAGTGGGGTGTCACTCTGATTTATAAGCCTAAATTATAAAGGCTGAGGTAGGGCTGACTGCCTGAGGTAGGGGAATCTGTTCCCTGAGTTGTTGGCCCGTGAAAGAGGCTGAGGTAGGACTATTGCTTGAGTTGTAGGAGTGGGGTGTCACTCTGAGTTGTAGGACTGTGGAAGTGGCTGAGGTAGGACTTGTGCCTGAATTATAGGAGTGTGGATTCACTTTGAGTTGTAGGAACCATTCTTGGTTCTGAGCTGTAAGATCTGCGGATCTGATAAGAAGGAAGGAAGTTAGCCTGAATCTAGTACACTGCTAGATAGGCGAACGAGGAAAGTGGATGTACCCATCATTTGGGGAACCACTATAAAACTGGTGTGCAATCTGTGAATGATATGTATGTGAATGTTGTGTTATACTTTATGCTGAATACATTGCTGCACTAGATAGAATTATCTTCCTAAGTAAGAAAAAGAATTGAACCTATTCACCCCACCCCCACCCCCCCCCCCCTCTAGGTGTTTAGAACATCTTGAAGCAAATTTTTTCACCCGGTCTTTGGAGAAGGATCTGAGGAATGTGCAAGCAAAGAAAGACTCTGGTGCTAAGAAGACAGAGTTCAAGGTGTCGACTACCTCAAATTTTTGTTTCGTAAGTTCTATAAGAAGGCTAGGACTTCGGGTCCAGCCCCATCTTCCGGTGCTTCAGGGATAACTACGAGCCGAACCCCGGGCGCATGCTATAATTGTGGAAAGCTGGACATTTTTCCCGAGACTGTTGGAGCGGATGTCCAAAGTCTGAGAGGAAGCCGGGAGCAACCTATGACGAGAAGGGTAAGGTGGTGCAGTCAACCACATCCCACTATGCTCCGGCTCAACCTAGAGTCTATAACCTTGGCCAGCAGGAGGCCATAAAGCAAGCTTACGTGGCGACATGGACGGTTTAAATTTATAGCAAGTTAGCTTTAAATACTTGTTACCTTACACATGTTAGCTTATTACAGTTTGTATTAGGCTTTGTTTTTATTTGTGATAATCTGGTAAGAGCACTCTTTGATACGGGACCTTCGCACTCCTTTTTGTCCGAAGGATTTATATTGCGCATCGGAGTACCTTCTTTGATGGCAAAGGACAAACTGGATGTGTTGTTGCCAAATGAGTGTTAAATGCACGTGTATAGAGTCTGTGGCGTAAAGATAGGAATTGGGAGTCAGGAGTTCGACTTGCAAGCATCGATACTGCCGCTAGTAGAGTTCGACATGATTTTTGGTATGGTCTGGCTCTCGGATAAGCAGACATACATTGATTGTAATTTCAAGGAAGTCAAATTGGGAACTGGTCGTGAGACGACATTTGCGGGCTTGAAAGGGTCGAGCAAGACTTTGATGTCTGCTCTTCAAGTGGTTAAGGCAATTCGTGCTGGTGCAGAGCTGTTCTTCACGCTAGTGGAGGCTTCGAAACCTAAGCCTGCTTTGGACAGCATCCTAGTGGTATTCGAGTATCCTGATGTGTTCCCTGGCAATCTCCCTTGAGCCCCACCCCAGCGGGAGAGTGACTTCACTATTGAGCTAGTGCTAGGTGCCAAACCTGTATCACGCTCCCCGTATCGGTTAGCGTCTAAGGAAATGGCGGAACTGAAGGTTCAACTTCAAGAGCTGTTAGAACAGGGTTATGTGCATCCAAGTTCGTCGCCTTGGAGCGCACCAGTTCTTTTTGTTAAGAAGAAGGATGGAAGTTTGAGACTATGTATCGATTATCGAGAGCTGAACAAGTTAACAGAGAAGAACAAGTACCTGATCCCAAGGATTGGTGATCTATTTGATCAGTTAGTCGGATCATCGGTGTACTCGAAATTGGATCTTAAATCCGGGTATTATCAGCTGAGGATAAGAGAAAGTGATATCTGTAATACCCCATTTTTTTCTTTTTAAAACACCGACATCTTAGGCCCAAAACCGCCGCTTTGCTGTCACACCTTCTCACTCGGGAAGGTCATCACTACAAAACGCCGATCCTGTTGGGTATTGTATCCACAACGTACCTGATTTGAAGAAGCCCCTAAACAAGCTAAGGTAAATAGACAATGTATTTGATAAAATATTTCAAGTTGTGCTTGAAGTTATTCCACGCTATGTGCACACCAATGTCAGGGTGCAGTCGGTCAATATACACGGATCTGCACGATGTAATCCCTCATTGCGCAGATCAGTGTGTTAGCCTACGTGTACTCTCTCTATTGGAGTGTACTTACTGTTGGGTATTGTATCCACAACGTACCTGATTTGAAGAAGCCCCTGAACAATCTAAGGTAAATAGGCAATGTTTTTGACAAAATATTTCAAGTTGTGCTTGCAGTTTTTCCACGCTAAGTGCACACCAATGTCAGGGTGCAGTAGGTCAATATACACGGGTCTGCACGACGTAATCCCTCGTTGAGCAGATCAGTGTGTTGCCCTACGTGTACTCTCTCTATTGGAGTGTACTTAATTTCAAGTACAGGGCTGTGTTTATGCAAGAGCAGACAAGGAGCAAGGATGAGTCAAAGAGAAGCTCAGAGGCGTAAGACGAAAAACCGTCTAAGTATAAATCGACGAGAATCACCAAGTGATTCTCGCCGATTCGGCGAGAATCACTAGTGATTCTCGCCGAATCGTCGAGAATCACTAGTGATTCTCGCCGACTCTATCCGGCTACCTCAAAGAGGTGACAAGTAAGATTCGGCGAGAATCACTAGTGATTCTCGCCGAATCCATCGTTGAGCAGATCATGGCCAAGTAATATTCGTCGAGAATCAACAAGTGATTCGGCGAGAATCACTAGTGATTCTCGCCGAATCGTCGAGAATCACTGGCTGATTCTCGCCGATTCGGCGGGAATCTTCTTCGATTCTCGCCGATTTTTCCTTAGACGATTTTCTGGAACCCCCTGAACCGGATTCTGCCACTGGCACTATTTTGAACCGGATTTCGGGTTTCTACTTGTGGGACCCACAACGGTCATATTGAAAGTGTCTACAGTATATATACGGGTATTTTTTGAACAGTAGACACACAGAAAGAAGTCGAGCGACGATCTTGACCTAGAATCACGAATCTGCTCCGCCGCCGCCGTCGCCGCGCAAGCAAGTCGTTCGCCGACCTTGATCGAGATTTCTTCCTGATCTTCCGGCGACAGAAGCTTAGCCAAGCTTGGAGTCTCACGTGTCTATCCAGAGATCCCTTGTCTCTCGATTTGTTGATCGGGAAAAACTTCCCCGTCCGAATCGATCGAGACGATCGATCCTAGAGTGACCGTTGGTAGACCTAGCTAGCTTCACTACGAAGTTTGGATCTCTAAAGTACAGCAGCCGCACATTGTCGTCGCCGCCGATCCCGTGAACCTAGCCGCCGCCCATCTTGCCGCCGCCGGTTCCGGGGAGATCCTCTCCAAGAGAGATCTAGGGTTGTGAACTCTTTGTGGACTTCAAGAACACGTCGTCAACAAAGAGGGACACCTTAGTCTCCAAACGTAGTTTGTATCTTTTGTACATTCTAGTTTTACTTTTGTTGTAAAGGAACGTAGGTTCCTAGTTGTAAGGGTTCGGTGCAACCCGTGTTGTGGGAGTGTTGACTCCTACGTGTGGAAGGGTTCCTTCCGATAGTGCAAGGATTGGATTTCAATCCTGTTGGTGAAGAGACCGAGTCGTCCCTTGTTGGGAGATAGGTCGAAGGGGGAAAGTGGATTTACCCAAATCGGGGAACCACTATAAATAGCTTGTGTATTCTGTGTGCTGTGCTGTTTATTTTTATTGCGCAGGTACAATTTTAAATTCCGCAAAAACGCTGCACGTCACCTATTCCCCCCCCCCATAGGTGAAGATAGTTGACACTAGGAGGACTTTCAAGTGGTATCAGAGCCAGGTTACTCATCAAAAAGGTTAACACCTTGAGTTGAATCCTGCCACTAGTGTCAAGAAGAAGGAAAACATCTACCATGGACGGTCTCAAGTTCACAGGCAAGGTCCCAGTGTGCACCAGGCTCAACTTTCCTATCTGGAAGGAAAGGATCAGGTTCTACATGGAAGCAGTTGATCCTCGACTCTTCATGATCATGGAGGAGGGACCTTATGTCCCCACTAAGGCCTCCACCATTAATCCTACCAAGAAAGTGCCGAAGACACTTTCTGAAATGGACAAGGACGAGATGGTGCTAGTGGGACTTGACAAGAAGGCGCAGAACATTCTGGTCAGCGCAGTTGATGACTCAATGATGCAGAACTTCTGCAACTGCAGGACAGCGCAGGAGATCTGGCATTGTCTGATCATCCTAATGGAGGGCACTGATGAAGTGAGAGATGATCGGAGATCCCTCCTGAACCAGAAATATGAGGCCTTCAGACAAGGGCCTAAGGAAGAGATCGGAGTCACCTACGAGAACTTCCTCAAGATTGTCAACGCCCTCAAAGGATACGAAAGAGTGTTCACTAATGGTGAACTCAATGATAAATTCCTTAGGTCCCTTACTAAGGAATGGGACACAAAGATCTGCGCCATCCAAGAGTTTGGCAGACTAGATGAAACAGACCCGGAAATCCTGTTTGGGAAGCTGATGTCCTATGAGCTTCAGCTGAACACCAGGAAAGCAGAAGAAGAAGCAGAGAAGGCTGCAGCCAAAGAAAAGACTGTGGCTCTAAAAGCCAGTCACTCCAGAAAAGGCAAGGGTACGGTTTCATACTGTGCCAGGAAGAAGGATGAGGAGGAGGACTCCGAGCCATGCTCCTCCAGCTCAGAGATGTCGGAGGAAGATTTCTCCCTCATCACCCGAGAGTTCAAGACGTTCCTCAAGATGAGGAATCAAAGAAAGAGAGACGGCCCCTCCTCCAGGCATCAGAAGAAAAATTATTCTTCTGACAGGTATGCTTCTAAACCGAACAAACATCGCTCCTATGACATTATTTTCTTTGGATGTAATAAGCCAGGACACGTCGTGGCCGACTGCTATCAAGGCAAGAGAGAAAAAGGGAAAGAAGAGGAGCACAAATCTTCGAGAGATAAGAAGAAAGAGCGGAGCTACATCGCCAAAAGGCCAAAGACACTGAGTGAGTCTGATTCCTCAGACTCCAGTGATGATGAGGAAGCCTACTTCGGGCTGGTGGGTCGCTCCGACTCAGAAGGAGAATGCCCCCATTTACTGGGAAGGTAAAAGCTCACACCCCTCTCTCCGACTCTGAATCTGATCCTGAGTCTCAGGATGATGAACCTGAAGATAGCCTTTCGGCCCGTGAAGCGGAGCTCCTCGAGAAGTATGAGCTTCTGTTCAACACTTTAGAGGAGTGTCGTAAGAGACTGAAGGCTGAGAAAAAGGAAGTGAAATTCCTTAAGTGTGAGAGTGTCTCCCTAAGGGAAGAAATCACCAGTTTGATTTCTCTCCGACAGGAGCATTTTGACCTGACTTCAAAGCATTCAGAGTCTCTCAATCTCCTTGATCTTAATAAGGAGGAAGTCGACAAGTTGGAAGAACAACTTGCGGCAGAAAGGAAGATCGTCAAGAGCTTATCTATGCCAAAAATAGTTCTTCCAGTTCTTGATACCTTCTCTGCACAGGCCAAAGGAGCTGGCTTGGGGCATGTAGGGGTATCTGGTTCCTCATCCAGGAGAAACAAGAACCAGAGGAAGAATAAGGCCGCCAAGAAGGCCTCTGCTGCTGAAAAGGGAAAGGCTCCGCTCAGTCCTGTTGCGTTCAAAAAGCCTGGCTTTCCTTGCAACCAACATGACTTTGAATCAACCTTTGGTCATCATTTCCGGCCCTCGGTTGCAAAGCCAAAGAGCTGATATGATGGTTGGACCTTTCCGCGGAACTTCGGTGAGAGTGCCTTCAAGGCACCTTATGAGGAAATCCACATGGGAAATTATGGTCAATTCTCTAGCGGCCATAATGTAAAGCAGGCACCAAAAGCCAAGCCTGTTATACAGAAGGTGAAGAAGTCTTGTGACTGCAATCACTGTGAGGCCCCCACCTACAGATCCAAAGCCCCGGCTGTACCCACCGTTCCCAGGGTAAGGTAGGAGCCTAGGAAGAGGTATAACAGATTCGATTATTGGTGTTGTGGCAAAGTCGGTCACTTTGCCGTGGATTGTTGGTTTAATCCAAGGTATTACGAGACTCCCTATGTTAGCAATGCGAGGCCAACCACTCGTAGGGTTAACCAACCTAGGGGGAGTATGCTAACCAGGAATCTAGGACCCAAGTTCGATTGGGTTCCTAAGGGAAATTAATTTTGTTTTGCAGGAATGTCCAAAGGCCACCAAAATGCCAATCTGGTACTTGGACAGTGGATGCTCCCGGCATTTGACTGGGACAAAAAGCCTGCTGCGTGATTACACTCCAGTCGAGAATGGACCCAAAGTCATCTTTGGAGGGTCAGATCGAGGAGTCACCAGAGGTTACAGTATGATTTCCAACGGTATAATCTCTATCACCGACGTGGCTTATGTTGAAGGGTTAAACCATAACCTGATCAGTGTAAGTCAGTTATGTGACAAAGGTTATGACGTTAAGTTCTGCAAGGATAAATGTCTGATAATTTCGCGTACCTCTTCTGAGACGGTATTATCAGGCATTAGGAGCAAAACTATCTTCTGCTTAGATTTTCTCAGTTTAGATTCATCTACCCCCGTATGCCTAGTGGCAGCTGGCAGTGCATCTCTTTGTGATCAATGGCACAAGAGATTGGCACATATTAATTTCAAGACAATTAGTATGCTGTTTTCTAAGAACTTAGTAAGGGATGCTCCCAGTATCAAGTGCATCAAAGATAGCCCCTGTCCTGCATGCCAGATGGGCAAACAGACTCGGGCTACCTTTAAGAGCATTGCTGACAAAGACTCTTCCCGGTGTCTTTATCTTCTACATTTGGACTTGTTTGGTCCAATGGAAGTTCATAGCTTGGGAGGCAAGTCCTATACACTAGTGATAGTTGATGATCATTCTCGGTTTACATGGGTGTTCTTCTTAAAATGAAAGTCAGATACGTTTTACATCTTCACTAGCTTTGTCAAGCAGGTTCAGAACAAATTTAACTGCTCAGTGGTCAAAATCAGAAGTGACCATGGAACAGAATTCGAATCTGGTGCTATGACAGGGTTTTGTGAAGAACAAGGTATCTTTCATGAGTTTTCCTCCCCGCGCACTCCTCAGCAAAATGGAGTTGCGGAGAGGAGAAATAGAACTCTCATTGAAGTCTGCACAACAATGTTGAAAGACGCTTCTCTCCCAGAATACTTCTGGGCAGAGGCCGTCAATACAGCTTGTCATGTACAAAACCGAGCATTGATCAACAAGCATCATCGTAAGACGCCTTACGAGCTACTGAAAGGTAGGAAACCAACCATGTCCTACTTGAGGATTTTTGGTTGCAGATGCTATATACTGAATAATGGGAAGTACCCGCGTACTAAATTTGGTGAAAAATGCTTCGAAGGCATATTCATGGGCTATAGTTCCCACAGTCGGGCATATAGGGTCTTCAATAAGAAAACCCTAGTGGTAGAAGAATCAATAAATGTTGTATTTGATGAAGGAAGTTTGCTTAATAGCAATTCTTCCAGTGGTATTCTTGAAGATGCAGGTGCACGACTTGAACAGCTGAGTCTGCATGAGACCGCTAAAGATGACACTCCTAAGTACGTCAAAGTTTCCACCTCCACGTCATCTGGAAATGTTGAAGATCAAAATGGAACAAATCTCTTAGAAGAAGGAGAAGCCCAAGAAGTAGTCGAAGCTCCAGACGCCAGACTTCTAGAGCTCCGGCACGTGAGGGATCATCCTATAGATCAGATCATCGGAGATCCTCGTGTCGGTGTCAGAACTCGAAGAGGTACTATTAACGAAATTTTGCATCTTAGCTTCCTGTCACAGGTTGAGCCAAAGAAGTTCGACGAGGCGAACAAAGATGCGGTATGGATTCTGGCCATGCAAGATGAACTACATCAATTCGAACTATGCAACGTTTGGACGCTGGTTCCCAGACCACACAAGCAGAATGTGATTGGCACCAAGTGGATCTTCAGAAACAAACTAGATGAACATGGTGTCATCATAAAGAACAAGGCCAGGCTGGTGGCTCAAGGTTACAGACAGGAGGAGGGGATTGACTTCGACCAGACCTTCGCACCAGTAGCAAGGCTCGAGGCAATCAGATTATTCCTGGCGTATGCTTCGCACAAAGGATTCACAGTCTATCAAATGGATGTGAAATCAGCATTCCTGAACAGAGACCTGAAAGAGGAAGTATACGCCGCTCAACCCCCAGGTTTTGTCAATCCTACTTATCCCAATCATGTGTATTTTCTCAATAAAGCTCTATATGGTTTAAAACAAGCTCCACGAGCTTGGTATGAGACTTTATCTAGTTTTCTTCTTGAGAACAAGTTCTCTAGAGGTAAAATAGATAAAACATTGTTTCTCAGGGAAGTCAAAGGCAAGATCTTGCTGGTGCAAATCTATGTCGATGACATTATATTCGGCTCAACGGAGAATAATATTTGCAAAAAGTTTTCTAAACTTATGCAAGGAAAGTTTGAAATGAGCAGTATGGGAGAGCTCAAGTATTTCTTGGGACTTCAAGTGAAACAGTCTGAGGATGGAATCTTCATCTCTCAGACAAAGTTCACAAATGAACTCCTTAAGAAATTCGGTATGGAGAATGCAACCTCTATGAGGACTCCAATGGGATCCACTATGTCTCTGGATAAGGATGAGAAAGGTAAACCTTTCGATGAAACCAAATACAGAAGCATCATTGGATCCCTGCTCTACCTTACTGCCAGTAGACCGGATATCATGTTCTCCACATGTGTCTGTGCCAGATATCAGGTGAACACTAAGGAATCTCACTATGTCGCTGCAAAGAGAATTCTAAGATACCTTAAAGGTACTCCCAATCTTGGCTTGTGGTACCCGAGAAATAATGATGTCGAGCTAATAGGTTTTTGAGATGCTGATTTTGCAGGGAGTAGGGATGACAGGAAAAGCACCTCCGGGACGTGTCAATTCCTCGGCAGGAGGCTTATCTCATGGAACAGCAAGAAACAGAATTGTGTTGCAACCTCCACAGCAGAGTCTGAGTACATCTCGGCAGGCAGCTGTTGCGCACAACTCCTACGGATCAGAAACCAGTTAGCCGACTACGACCTTCAGTTCAAGGAAATACCAATGTACTGCGACTCCTCCAGTGCAATTGCAATTGCCAACAATCTGGTATCGCACAGCAGAACGAAGCATATTGAAGTGCGCTACCACTTCATTCGGGAGCACGTGGAGAACAAGGACATCTCTCTTTGTTATGTCCCCACGGACAAGCATATTGCAGATATATTCACAAAGCCCTTAGACAAAGCCAAGTTCAGTCTTTTCAAAACTGAATTGGGAATGCTAAACTATGAGGAATGAAGACTACAGAAGCTCCAGGCTCGTGCAAGATCTGAGGGGGAGCAAGGAACTCAAGTGTGAGCACAGATGCAAGAACTGAGGGGGAGCAAGGGGTCAAATGCTACAGACCCAGATTTGCAGAAGCCGAAAAGGGGGAGATTACCCTCTCGGCTAAGGCTAAGGTGGCTCCAACGTTTGCCGGCTCCAAAGTTTGCCCGCACAAAATTGGTATCGGTAATGAATATCTCTCTCAACTTATTTCAAGGTTATGATTTTCATTCTCATACGCTTTATTCACCTTAGCTTGTAGGGTTTAGGCTTCTTCAAATAGGGGGAGATTGTTGGGTATTGTATCCACAACGTACCTGATTTGAAGAAGCCCCTGAACAAGCTAAGGTAAATAGGCAATGTTTTTGACAAAATATTTCAAGTTGTGCTTGCAGTTTTTCCACGCTAAGTGCACACCAATGTCAGGGTGCAGTAGGTCAATATACACGGGTCTGCATGACGTAATCCCTCGTTGAGCAGATCAGTGTGTTGCCCTACGTGTACTCTCTCTATTGGAGTGTACTTAATTTCAAGTATAGGGCTGTGTTTATGCAAGAGCAGACAAGGAGCAAGGATGAGTCAAAGAGCAGCTCAGAGGCGTTAGACGAAAAATCGTCTAAGTATAAATCGACGAAAATCACTAGTGATTCTCGCCGAATCGTTGAGAATCATTAGTGATTCTCGCCGACTCTATCCGGCTACCTAAAAGCGGTGCCAAGTAAGATTCGGCGAGAATCACTAGTGATTCTCGCCGAACCCATCGTTGAGCAGATCATGGCCAAGTAATATTCGTCGAGAATCAACAAGTGATTCGGCGAGAATCACTAGTGATTCTCGCCGAATCGTCAAGAATCACTGGCTGATTCTCGCCGATTCGGCGGGAATCTTCTTCGATTCTCGCCGATTTTGCCTTAGACGATTTTCTGGAACCCCCTGAACCGGATTCTACCGCTGGCACTATTTTGAACCGGATTTCGGGTTTCTACTTGTGGGACCCACAACGGTCATATTGAAAGTGTCTACAGTATATATACGGGTATTTTTTGAACAGTAGACACACAGAAAGAAGTCGAGCGACGATCTTGACCTAGAATCGCGAATCTGCTCCGCCGCCGCCGTCGCCGCGCAAGCAAGTCGTTCGCCGACCTTGATCGAGATTTCTTCCTGATCTTCCGGCGACAGAAGCTTAGCCAAGCTTGGAGTCTCACGTGTCTATCCAGAGATCCCTTGTCTCTCGATTTGTTGATCGGTAAAAACTTCCCCGTCCGAATCGATCGAGACGATCGATCCTAGAGTCACCGTTGGTAGACCTAGCTAGCTTCGCTACGAAGTTTGGATCTCTAAAGTACAGCAGCCGCACATCGTCGTCGCCGACGATCCCGTGAACCTAGCCGCCGCCCATCTTGCCGCCGCCGGTTCCGGGGAGATCCTCTCCAAGAGAGATCTAGGGTTGTGGACTCTTTGTGCACTTCAAGAACACGTCGTCAACAAAGAGGGACACCTTAGTCTCCAAACGTAGTTTGTATCTTTTGTACATTCTAGTTTTACTTTTGTTGTAAAGGAACGTAGGTTCCTAGTTGTAATGGTTGGGTGCAACCCGTGTTGTGGGAGTGTTGACTCCTACGTGTGGAAGGGTTCCTTCCGATAGTGCAAGGATTGGATTTCAATCCTGTTGGTGAAGAGACCGAGTCGTCCCTTGTTGGGAGATAGGTCGAAGGGGGAAAGTGGATGTACCCAAATCGGGGAACCACTATAAATAACTTGTGTATTCTGTGTGTTGTGCTGTTTATTTTTATTGTGCAGGTACAATTTTAAATTCCGCAAAAACGTTGCACGTCACCTATTCCCCCCCCCCATAGGTGAAGATAGTTGACACTAGGTGGACTTTCACTTACTTTCAAGTATAGGGCTGTGATTATACAAGAGCAGACAAGGAGCAAGGATGGGTCAAAGAGCAGCTCATGGGCGGAAAGACGAAAAATTGTCTAAGTGTTAATCGACGAGAATCACTAGTGATTCTCGCCGAATCTTCGAGAATCACTGGCTGATTCTCGCCGTATTTTTCCAGCTACCTCAGAGCGTGCAAACAAGTCTACATCGACGAGAATCACCTTCGATTCTCGCCGATTTTGCCTTGGGCAATTTTCTGGAAACTGCTGGACCGGACTCTGCCGCTGGCACTATTTTGACCGGGCTTGGGGTTTCTTCTGGTTGGTACCACAACGGTCATTAAGGAGTATTCGAGTGTATAAATACAAGCGTATTTTTGAACAGCAAAAATACACAGAAAAAGACGAAGCCGAGCCTCCGACCTTGACCTAAATCGCGATACCTGCTCCGCCGCCGTCGTCGCTCGTGCTAGTCGATCGCCGGCCGTTTGATCGTGATTCTTCTAGATCTTCCGGCGACAGAATCTTAGCCAAGCGTAGCGTCTCACGCGTCTAACCAGAGATCCTTTGTCTCTTGATTCGTTGATCGGGAAAACCTTCCCCTTCCGAATCGATTGAGACGATCGATCCTAGTGTGACCGTTGGTAGACCTTGCTAGCTTTGCTACGAATTTTAAATCTCCAAAGTACAGCAGCCGCACACCGTTGTCGCCGCCGATCTCGAGAACCAAGCCGCTTCCCTTCTTGCCGCAGCCGGTTTCGGGGAGATTCTCTCAAATAGTGATCTAGGGTTGTGGACTCTTCATTGACCTCAAGAACACGTCATCGAACGAAGAGGGACACCTTGTCTCCAAAAGTTGTTTGTATTTCTTATACATTCTAGTTTCATTTTTGTTGTAAAGGAACATTGGTTCCTAGTTGTAAGGGTTGGGTGCAACCCGTGTTGTGGGAGTGTTGTCTCTTACGTGTGGAAGGGTTCCTTCCGATAGTGCAAGGATTGGATTTCAATCCTGTTGGTGAAGTGACCGAGTCGTCCCTGGTTGGGAGATAGGTCGAAGGGGGAAAGTGGATGTACCCAAATCGGGGAACCACTATAAATTGCTTGTGTACTTTCTTTGCTGTGCTGTTTTGTTTTCGTGTGCAGGTACAATTTTAATTCCACAAAAACGATGCACGTCACCTAATCCCCCCCCCATAGGTGAAGGTAGTTGACACTAGGTGGACCATCAAGTGGTATCAGAGCGAGGTTTCTCATCAAAAAGATTCACACCTTGAGTACAATCCTGCCGCTAGTGTCAAGAAGAAGGCAAACATCTACTATGGACGGGCTCAAGTACACAGGCAAGATCCCAGTGTGCACCAGGCTCAACTTTCCTATCTGGAAGGAAAGGATCAGGTTCTACATGGAAGTAGTTGATCCTCGACTCTTCATGATCATGGAGGAGGGACCTTATGTCCCCACTAAGGTCTCCACCATTGATCCTACCAAGAAAGTGCCAAAGAAAATTTCTGAAATGGACAAGGACGAGATGGTGCTGGTGGGACTTGACAAGAAGGCGCAGAATATTCTAGTCAGCGCGGTCGATGACTCAATGATGCAGAACTTCTGCAACTGCAGGACAATAAAGGAGATCTGGCACTGCCTGATTATCCTAATGGAGGGCACTGATGAAGTGAGGGATGATCGGAGATCCCTTCTGAACCAGAAATATGAGGCCTTCAGACAAGGGCCTAAGGAAGAGATCGGAGTCACCTTCGAGAACTTCCTCAAGATTGTCAATGCCCTCAAAGGATATGGAAGAGTGTTCACTGATGGTGAACTTAATGATAAATTCCTTAGGTCCCTTACTAAGGAATGGGACACAAAGATCTGCGCCATCCGAGAGTTTGGCAGACTTGCTGAAACTGATCTGCAAATTCTGTTTGGGAAGCTGATGTCCTATGAGCTTCAACTGAACACCAGGAAAGCAGAAGAAGAAGCAGAGAAGGCTGCAGCCAAGGAAAAGACTGTGGCACTAAAAGCCATTCACTCTAGAAAGGGCAAGGGTGCGGTTTCTTATCGTGCCAGGAAAAAGGATGAGGAGGAGGACTCTGAGCCATGCTACTCCAATTTAGAGCTGTCTGAGGAGGATTTCTCCCTCATCACCCGAGAATTCAAGAAGTTCCTCAAGATGAGGAATCAAAGAAAGAGAGACGGCTCCTCCTCCAGGCATCTGAAGAAAAATTATTCTTCCGACAGTTATGCTTCTAAACCGAACAAACATCGCTCCTCTGACATTATTTGTTTTGGATGCAATAAGCCAGGACACGTCGTGGCCGACTGCTACCAAGGCAAGAGAGAAAAAGGGAAAGGAGAGGAGCACAAATCCTCTAGAGATAAGAAGAAAGAGCGGAGCTACATCGCCAAAAGGCCAAAGACACTGAGTGAGTCTGATTCCTCAGACTCCAGTGATGATGAGGAAGCCTACTTCGGGCTGGTGGGTTGCTCCGACTCAGAAGGAGAATGCCCTCCATTTACTGGGAAGGTAAAGGCTCACACCCCTCTCTCCGACTCTGAATCTGATCCTGAGTCTCAGGATGATAACCCTGATGATAGCCTTTCGGCCCGTGAAGCGGAGCTCCTCGAGAAGTATGAGGTTCTGCTCAACACTTTCGAGGAGTGCCGTAAGAGATTGAAGGCTGAGAAAAAGGAAGTGAAATTCCTTAAGGGTGAGAGTGTCTCCCTAAGGGAAGAGATCAACAGTTTGATCTCTCTCCGACAGGAGCACCTAGACCTGACTTCAAAGCATTCAGAGTCTCTTAAGCTCGTTGATCTTAAGCAGGAGGAAGTCGACAAGTTGGAAGAACAACTTGCGGCAGAAAGGAAGATCGTCAAGAGCTTCTCTATGCCAAAAACAGTTCTTCCAGTGGTTGATACCTTCTCTGCTCAGGCCAAAGGAGCTGGCTTGGGGCATGTAGGGGTATCTGGTTCCTCATCCAGGAGAAATAGGAACCAGAGGAAGAATAAGGCCTCCAAGAAGGCCTCTACAACCAACATGACTTTGGATCAACCTTTGGTCATCATTTCCGGCCCTCGGTTGCAAAACCAAAAAGCCGATATGATGGTTGGACCTTTCCCCGGAACTTCGGTGAGAGTGCCTTCAAGGCACCTTATGAGGAAATCCACATGGGAAATTATGGTCAATTCTCTAGCGGCCATAATGGAAAGCAGGCACCAAGATACAAGCATGTTATACTGCAGAAATAGAAGGTGAAGAAGTTATGTGACTGCAATCACTATGAGGCCTCCACCTCCAGATCCAAGGCCCCGGCTGTACCCACCATTCCCAGGGTAAAACAGGAGTCTAGGAAGAGGTACAACAGATTTGACTGTTGGTGTTGTGGCAAAGTCGGTCACTTTGCCGTGGATTGTTGGTTTAATCCGAGGTATAACGAGACTCCCTATGTTAGCAATGCGAGGCCGAGCACTCGTAGGGTTAACCACCCGAGGGGGAGTATGCTAACCAAGAATCTAGGACACAAGTTCGATTGGGTTCCTAAGGGAAATTAATTTTGTTTTGCAGGAATGTCCAAAGGCCACCAAAACGCCAATATGGTACTTGGACAGTGGATGCTCCTGGCATATGACTGGGACAAGAAGTCTGCTGCGTGATTACACTCCAGTCGCGAATGGACCCAAAGTCATCTTTGGGGGGTCAGATCGAGGAGTCACCAGAGGTTACGGTATGATTTCCAACGGTATAATCTCTATCACCGACGTGGCTTATGTTGAAGGGTTAAACCATAACCTGATCAGTGTAAGTCAGTTATGTGACAAAGGTTATGACGTTAAGTTCTGCAAGGATAAATGTCTGATAATATCATGTGCCTCTTCTGAGACGGTATTAACAGGCATTAGGAGCCGAAATATCTTCTGCTTAAATTTTCTTAATTTAGATTCATCTACCCCCGTATGCCTAGTGGCAACAGGCAGTGCATCTCTTTGTGAACAATGGCACAAGAGATTGGCACATGTTAATTTCAAAACAATTAGTATGCTGTTTTCTAAAAACTTAGTAAGGGATGCTCCCGTTATCAAGTGCATCAAAGATAGCCCCTGTCCTGCATGCCAGATGGGCAAACAGACTTGGGCTACCTTTAAGAGCATTACATACAAAGACTCTTCTCGATGTCTTTACCTTCTACATATGGACTTGTTTGGTCCAATGCAAGTTCATAGCTTGGGAGGCAAGTCCTATACGCTAGTGATAGTTGATGATCATTCTCGGTTTACATGGGTGTTCTTCTTAAAACGAAAGTCGGATACGTTTGACATCTTCACTAGTTTTGTCAAGCAGGTTCAGAACGAATTTAACTGCTTAGTGGTCAAAATCAGAAGTGACCATGGAACAGAATTCGAATCTCGTGCTATGACAGAGTTTTATGAAGAGCAAGGTATCTTTCATGAGTTTTCCTCCCCGCGCACTCCTCAACAAAATGGAGTTGCGGAGAGGAGAAATAGAACTCTCATTGAAGCCTGCACGACAATGTTGAAAGACGCTTCTCTCCCAGAATACTTCTGGGCAGAGGCGGTCAATACAGCTTGTCATGTACAAAACCGAGCATTGATCAACAAGCATCATCGTAAGACGCCTTATGAGCTACTAAGAGGCAGGAAACCAACCATGTCCTACTTGAGGATCTTTGGTTGCAGATGCTATGTACTGAATAATGGGAAGTACCCGCGTACTAAATTTGGTGAAAAATGCTTCGAAGGCATATTCATGGGCTATAGTTCCCAGAGTCGGGCATATAGGGTCTTCAATAAGAAAACCCTAGTTGTAGAAGAATCAATTAATGTTGTATTTGATGAAGGAAGTTTGCTTAACAGCAATTCTTCCAGCGGTATTCTTGAAGATGCAGGTGCACGACTTGAACAGCTGAGTCTCGATGAGACCGCTAAAGAAGAAACTCCTAAGTACGTCAAAGTTTCCACCTCAACGTCAACTGGGAATGTTGAAGATCAAAATGGAACAAATCTCCTAGAAGAAGGAGAAGCCCAAGAAGTAGTCGAAACTCCAGACGCCAGACTTCTAGAGCTCCGGCACGTGAGGGATCATCCTAGAGATCAGATCATCGGAGATCCTCGCGATGGTGTCAGAACTCAAAGAGGTACTATTAACGAGATTTTGCATCTTAGCTTCCTGTCACAGGTTGAGCCAAAGAAGTTCGACGAGGCGAACAAAGTTGCGGCATGGATTTTGGCCATGCAAGATGAACTACATCAATTCGAACGATACAACGTTTGGACGCTGGTTCCCAGACCACACAAGCAGAATGTGATTGGCACCAAGTGGATCTTCAGAAACAAACTGGATGAACATGGTGTTATCATAAAGAACAAGGGCAGGCTGGTGGCTCAAGGTTACAGACAGGAGGAGGGGATTGACTTCGACCAGACCTTTGCACCAGTGGCAAGGCTCGAGGCAATCAGATTGTTCCTGGCGTATGCTTCGCACAAAGGATTCACAGTCTATCAAATGGATGTGAAATCAGCATTCTTGAACGGAGACCTGAAAGAGGAAGTATACGTCGCTCAACCCCCAGGTTTTGTCAATCCTACTTATCCCAATCATGTATATTTTCTTAATAAAGCTCTATATGGTTTAAAACAAGCTCCACGAGCTTGGTATGAGACTTTATCTAGTTTTCTTCTTGAGAACAAGTTCTCTAGAGGTAAAATAGATAAGACATTTTTTCTCAGGGAAGTCAAAGGCAAGATTTTGCTGGTGCAAATCTATGTCGATGACATTATATTCGGCTCAACGGACAACAATCTTTGCAAAACGTTTTCTAAACTTATGCAAGGAAAGTTTGAAATGAGCAGTATGAGAGAGCTAAAGTATTTCTTGGGACTTCAAGTGAAACAGTCTGAGTATGGAATCTTCATCTCTCAGACGAAGTTCACAAATGAACTCCTCAAAAAATTCGGTATGGAGAATGCAACCTCTATGAGGACTCCAATGTGATCCACTATGTCTCTGGATAAGGATGAGAAAGGTAAACCTTTCGATGAAACCAAATACAGAAGCATCATTGGATCCCTGCTCTACCTTACTGCCAGTAGACCGGATATCATGTTCTCCACATGTGTCTGTGCCAGATATCAGGTGAACACTAAGGAATCTCACTATGTCGCTGCAAAGTGAATTCAAAGACACCTTAAAGGTACTCCCAATCTTGTCTTGTGGTACCCGAGAAACAATGATGTCGAGATAATAGATTTTTCAGATGCTTATTTTGCAGGGAGTAGGGATGACAGGAAAAGCACTTCCGGGACGTGTCAATTCCTCGGAAGAAGGCTTATCTCATGGAACAGCAAGAAGCAGAATTGTGTAGCTACCTCCACAGCAGAGTCTGAGTACATCTCGGCAGGCAGCTGTTGCGCACAACTCCTATGGATCAGAAACCAGTTAGCCGACTACAACCTTCAGTTCAAGGAAGTACCAATGTACTGCGACTCCTCCAGTGCAATTACAATTACCAACAATCCGGTATCGCACAGCAGAACGAAGCATATTGAAGTGCGCTACCACTTCATTTGGGAGCACGTGGAGAACAAGGACATCTCTCTCTATTATGTCCCCACGGACAAGCAGATTGCAGATATATTCACAAAACCCTTAGACGAAGCCAAGTTCAGTCTTTTCAAAACTGAATTGGGGATGCTAAACTATGCGAAATGAAGACTACCGAAGCTCCAGGCTCGTGCATCTAGGGGGAGCCTCTGTCAGGAACTCAAGTGTGAGCAAAGGTGCAAGAACTGAGGAGGAGCAAGGGGTCAAATGCAACAGACCCAGATTTGTAGAAGCCGAAAAGGGGGAGATTACCCTCTCGGCTAAGGCTAAGGTGGCTCCAAGTTGGCTAAGGTGGCTCCAAGTTTGCTCTCAAGAAATTGGTATTGGTAATGAATATCTCTCTCAACTCAATTTCACGTTTATGATTTTCATTCCCATACGCTCTATTCACCTTAGCTTGTAGGGTTTAGGATTCTTCAAATAGGGGGAGATTGTTGGGTATTGTATCCACAACGTACCTGATTTGAAGAAGCTCCTAAACAAGCTAAGGTAAATAGACAATGTATTTGATAAAATATTTCAAGTTGTGCTTGCAGTTATTCCACTCTAAGTGCACACCAATGTCAGGGTGCAGTCGGTCAATATACACGGGTCTGCAAGACGTAATCCCTCATTGCGCAGATCAGTGTGTTGGCCTACGTGTACTCTCTCTATTGGAGTGTACTTACTTTCAAGTACAGGGCTGTGATTATGCAAGAGCAGACAAGGAGCAAGGATGGGTCAAAGAGCAGCTCATGGGCGGAAAGACGAAAAATCGTCTAAGTGTTAATCGACGAGAATCACCAAGTGATTCTCGCCGATTCGGGGAGAATCACTAGTGATTCTAGCCGAATCGTCGAGAATCACTAGTGATTCTGGCCGAATCGTCGAGAATCACTAGTGATTCTGGCCGAATCGTCGAGAATCACTGGCTGATTCTCGCCGTCTTTTTCCAGCTACCTCAGAGCGTGCAAACAAGTCTACATCGATGAGAATCACCTTTGATTCTCGCCGAATCGACGAGAATCACCTTTGATTCTCGCCGAATCGACGAGAATCACCTTCGATTCTCGCCGATTTTGCCTTGGGCAATTTTCTGGAAACCGATGTACCGGACTCTGTCGCTGGCACTGTTTTGACCGGGTTTGGGGTTTCTTCTGGTGGGTCCCACAACGGTCATTAAGGAGTATTCGAGTGTATAAATACACATGTATTTTTGAACAGCAAAAATACACAGAAAAAGACGAAGCCGAGCTGCCGACCTTGACCTAAATCGCGATACCTGCTCCGCCGCCATCGCCGCTCGTGCTAGTCGATCGCCGGCTGTTTGATCGTGATTCTTCTAGATCTTTCGGCGACAGAAGCTTAGCCAAGCGTAGCGTCTCACGCGTCTAACCAGAGATCCTTTGTCTCTTGTTTCGTTGATCGGGAAAACCTTCCCCTTCCGAATCGATTGAGACGATCGATACTAGTGTGACCGTTGGTAGACCTTCCTAGCTTTGCTACGAAGATTGAATCTCCAAAGTACAGCAGCCGCACACCGTTGTCGCCGCCGATCTCGAGAACCAAGCCGCTGCCCTTCTTGCCGCCGCCGGTTTCGGGGAGATTCTCTCCAAGAGAGATCTAGGGTTGTGGACTCTTCGTTGACCTCAAGAACACGTCATCGAACGAAGAGGGACACCTTGTCTCCAAAAGTTGTTTGTATTTCTTATACATTCTAGTTTCATTTTTGTTGTAAAGGAACGTTGGTTCCTAGTTGTAAGGGTTGGGTGCAACCCGTGTTGTGGGAGTGTTGTCTCCTACGTGTGGAAGGGTTCCTTCTGATAGTGCAAGGATTGGATTTCAATCCTTTTGGTGAAGTGACTGAGTCGTCGCTAGTTGGGAGATAGGTCGAAGGGGGAAAGTGTATGTACCCAAATCGGGGAACCACTATAAATTGCTTGTGTACTTTCTTTGTTGTGCTGTTTTGTTTTCGTGTGCAGGTACAATTTTAATTCCGCAAAAATGCTGCACGTCACCTAATCCCCCCCCCCCCCATAGGTGAAGGTAGTTGACACTAGGTGGACCATCAGATCCTGCCAGCCAAATCGATCACAACTGTAGCAAAGTAGTAAAACATGTCCACAGAAATCACATATATATGTAAATAATCTCCACGAATGGAGTGTCCACAGATACATAGAAATATAAGATCTTGGGCTCATGTCCAGTACATCATGTCCTCACTACAAATCTCTTATCACGGAAGCGAACTAATATAAATACTAGTAGCGATCAGGACTCACAGTCCCTGCCGTCTGAACTCCGGAACTAGACTGCCCGATCTCCAAGCGTGCCGACCTCCGGGGCTGCTCCTCTATGCTGGGCTCCACGGTCCAATAAAATGATGTGGTTCGAAAACCGTTAGTCTAAAATACTAAGTCCTATCATCCCCCGCCCCTTCGCCCATGGCCCCTAGGCACCGAGCGGAGAGAAGGAAAGGAGAGGACGTGAAGGTGGAGAATAGCAAATAAGCAGGTTGCAGCGGAACTAATCTAGCAGTTCTACTGTATGTATGGCAGCAAAATAGGTATGAAAAATTAAATGAGAATGTAACCTTAACTTATATGAAAACACATAAGCTAAGGGATATTTTGCAGAGCTCCTATCGTATAAAAAGTCCCATACCGATTTATACGATAGGGTGTCAGTTTTCTAGCAAGCATAATATGTAGTATCAAATAAAACCTTTAACTTATAAGAACGCTTGCGTGACCTTATAAACTAAGGGGTCGTCTTGCAGGGCCTATTATATAGAGCGTCCCATACCCCTTGTACAATAGGTGTCAGGTTATATGCAATGATTATGCTATGTAATACAATTATGCCATGATGTGAACATGCAAGTGCAACTCACCCACTCGACTTTGTGTACACAGACCTTTAGTTCCCCCTTTCTGGAGCTGAACCTCCCAGGATACCTCCGTAGTGGCAAAAGGAAGCGGTGGGTTGGGCCTCTCCCACCTCTAAACCAGTAATTGCACTACCACTCAGACCTATCGTACGCCTCAATGCTAGTGCCAGAGCGGGGCGCCTGCGTACTCTTGTCGGCTGGCGCACCGGACTTTATTTGGCCAAGTGCTAAACCACACTCGCCGAGTCAACGTGTTGTCGTCGGTGCATCGTCTCTACAACACCGAAGACCCACCACCTTATACTTTATGCACATGCAACCTTATGTATCAGCTCCGAGCTAAAGCTCCCCGGACCAACCCGTCCGTCACAACAACAACCGAGCCAAAGCTCGCAGGGCCATCTTGCTCATCACAAACAACAACTGAGTCAAATCTAGCCGGGCTAGCCTGCCCTTCACAAACAACAACCGAGGCAAAGCTCGCCGGGCGAACCTGCCCATCACAAACCATTACAGAGGCAAAGCTCGCCGTGCTAACCTGCCCTTCACCAAACCACTGGGCTTACTGCCCGAGTGACCCAACCTTTCTCCCCGAGTCATCAAGGTGTGAGAAATGAAATCCTAGACTTACTAGCTACCATTAAATGTTGTGTTGGATCTAACCCTAGTGCAATTGACATTTCCTCCCTATGGGAAAGACGATCTTTCGTCGATCCCGGGCACCGCCTAACTCTAGCCAATCCATCCCTCTACTCATCCTACTACCAATAATGAAGTTATTTTTATCTATCCAAACTAGCAGCCCACTAATCCCAAGACATGTATCAAATTATACTCCAATATAATTTCTGCAATTTTTACTATATGCAGACCACTTAAGCTATATGACCCGTAAAATGGGAGGTACAACAAATAATCATCCGGTACTCATATAATAATTATTGGAGGGCCATTATAATGTTTGTGGACTAAATCCAAAATTTAACAATTTTTCTATTTATCTCATAATTTATTTAATTAATTTAGTAGCCAAAAATCCCATGTTTGAACATGAAGTACCAATTTCAGATAAGATAATATTCCACCAAATTATTGTTAAATACAATATGAATATATAACGCAAAATCCAAAGCCTCAAAAGTTTCCAGTAAAGTTTAACCCCTTAATTTTAATTTCAAATATATCCAATAATAATTCATTGTAAGAGAATTTACAGCATTAATAATTCCAAAAAATTCAGAGAAAATTTATGGATGATTGTAAGGGATTTTAACTACTCTAGATCAAGTTTCACAATTTATCATTGAATAATAAAGTCTATATTTGATTTTCTCATAATATTCCAAGTTAAGGGGCTAGTGAACAAAGTATAGCAATTATCCATCTAAAAATTCCAAATAAATTCCCATATGAGCATACTGAACTAGGAACACTAATTATCAAGTTTCATAATTTTTCAACAAGTATTGAGCTCTGTAAGAATTATTTAGCAAGTTCCCAAATATTTGATGTTGTGAAGTAGGTACCCTAATTATGTATCCAAAAAATCCATTAAAATTCACATATGATTAGTATGTTCTAAAACTTCCTCTTCCAAATTTTCATAATTGTTTTAAGAATCTTACTAACCTATTCTAGCTCCACAATATTTGTGCCCTAGGCTAGGGTTAGGGTTTTGTGGGCCCTACCCTTCCCAAAATCCCTTATTATTTTTACCAGAGGGTTTTATCTATAATAGCACCCTCCCTACAAAATTCCAAGATCATTCAAGTTGTTTTGACCTCATACCCTTCAGAAGGCACAAAAGCCCTTCCTTAGGGTATGGCCTTAGATCTTAGGGCAAACCAATTCCAATCTATCCCATCTTTAATGATAAGGTAAAATAATCCATACAAATCCAGTGGCCCTAATCCCAACCTCTGTTGAGGTGATTTGGCCACTCAAAACCCAAAATACACCTTTTGACCAAAATACCCCTTTAGGGACAAAGCTAGGGTTTGCATGATTTCTATTCAAACCACCTCGAAATGTGATGAAATTATAAACAAATATTTATATTGACCCTAAACACCTCTCACCAAAATTTGGGTGAGTTTGGAGGTCATTTGGCCCTTAAATTAATTAACCCAAGATAAATTAAATATTTTCCAAAACTATAGAAACATTGTCCCCAAATATTCCCATCTTTGGGCAGCACTAGATATGGTCCAAGGGCACTCCCTGCCAAAAGGTCAATTAATTTGGACCAAGGATGAAGTGTGGGCACTCAGTTTAATGTCTGCCTAGCCCTAGGTGTAGGTCCCACCAAAATGGGTGCCCTGGTCATACCAAGCACCCAAACTGGTTCAAATCAATTTTGCTATAATCTAGACTCTCTATGCTACACGTTTCATGTTGAACACTTTTTTTGAAAAAGCATCTAACTATTTTTAAATATTAAAAACATTAATTACATAAAGTGTGACATAATGAAATAATCTGATTAATTAATCCTATTGTTTTAAAATCAATTCCCGCATGAATCTTGGCGCGCCAGTGGATGGAATCTGGTCATCTTCAACCTTGAGCCGACGGTTCTGATTCATCCCGCATGGAGCTTCTTCCAGCCGCTGCCGCCGGCGATCCGGCCACCTCCCCGGCCGGCCACCGCCACCACTATCTCCGTTGAGGTGGTGGCTGTCGCCAGGCGGCGGCACAGCCGCCGGAGAGCCTTATTCCGGCGATCCCGATGGTTGCATTTTGCGGAAAAGCCAGGAAAATTTCCCATTAGATCGGGCTCAATTGTGACCGAACCTTGGCCCTAACAATTCCAAAGAACTACCCATGGAAGAAGAAGTGGAGGAGGACCTTGCTGGGCGGCTGTAGCCTTGCCAATCGCGTGGAAGCCATTTTGGTGGTGGTGGTGGTCGGATTTCTACAACAGCATAGTGGAATTGCTTGGTTCCTTCATGTAAGTGGTGGAAATGACTCCTTGGAGTCTAGTGAAGGTTTTAAAAAGGAGAAATGGGGTGGTAGGTGGCTCTAAGCTGCTTTGCCATTATTGGCCTTTATTCAAGGTTGGCGGCCATGGTAGGTGGGGGGAAAGCTTGGCTCCAACCAGTTAATGATCAGCTGGTTCCACTCCTCTTGTCTTAGGGAATTGAATGGGGGAAGGTTGGGGGAAAGGGAGGGAGGAGTCTAAGGTCTTCCTCCATTACTCCTTCTCTTTCTCTCTCCTTCATTTGGATTTACTCTATCTCTCCCTTACCTACCAAGCTGAAATTGACTCCTACCTAATCCAATGGCTGCCCACATGTTTATTTCACCCATCAAGGCAAGGTTAGCCCAAGTGAATTGGGCTTGAGCTTGAGTTAGCCCATTTGGGCTAACTTGACTTAAACTTTGACCATGGTTGACCTTGGTCCATTTGGTCTTGAGGTTGGCCCTAACGGGTCCTTGGTGACCCATTGGCCTCCTCTAAGGCCTAGGTAGGGTTGTCTTGGACATTTGGAGGTCACTTGACCCTTAAGCAGGGCACTTTGACCACTTTAGGGCTATAGTTGACTTTGCTCAACTTAGCCTTTTTGGTTGACCCCAATGGGTCCTTGATGACCCATTGGCCTCTCTATAGGGTTATGAAAGTATGTGTGGGGTCCACTTGGCTAAGGGAACTTCAATTGGCCCTTATGCAGGTTAGTTTGACTCATTTAGGGTTAGAGTTGACTTTGGTAAACTTAACCCTTTGGACTTCCCTCCACGGGTCCTTATTGACCCATTGATCCCACTTTAGGTCTAGAAAGTCCTTAGTGGGGTTAGTTGGGCTTTACTAGCGTACACTACCCTTAGTTAGGGAACCTTGCTCACTTTAGGCTTATGGTGGTTCTAGGTCAACTGAGCCACCTTGGGTCGACTTCAATGGACCATTAGGGCTCCAATGGATCTTACAATGGGTTGATGAGACCATGGTGGGGTTTTGGAGTCTTGGTGAAGCCCTAAAGGCAACCCTAGTGTTGGGTACATTGGATTAAATGTACCAGATTTGAAGAAGCCTCACCCTACTTAATGATATACATCATGGTGTATTTGATGTGTTTTTGAGTTGATGTGTGCAGGTTAAGTAATTGCAAGGAAATCTTAAAAGTTTCTAAGTCCATGTGTCGACACCTAGAAGAAATGTGTCGACACTTAAGAAGGCTTGTGTCGACACCCAGAGAAGTAGTGTCGACACTTGGAGTAATTGTGTCGACACCAGGAATGCAGAGTCGACACCAGAAGGATAGTGTCGACACATACAGGCAGTGTCGACACTCAGTGAAGAATTGTCTAAAGAATCTGTGTCGACACTTAGAAGCAGTGTCGACACCCAGAGGAACTTTGTCGACATCAAAAGTGTCGACACTAGGAGGCTGTGTCGACACTCAGTAAGACTTCAACAAAGTTCAAGTACAGGTGTCGACACCAGGAGGCTGTGTCGTCACTCAGCAAAACATCAACCAAGTTCAGAAAAAGTGTTGACACTAGGAGGCAGTGTCGACACTCAGCAAACTTCAACAGAGTTTAAGTACAAGTGTTGACATAATGAAGAATGTGTCGACACACAGCAAAAGTCTCAACACATGAAGAATGTGTCGACACAAAGGAGATGTGTCGACACTCAGTAAAAGTCTCAACAAATGAAGAATGTGTCGACACAAAGGAGATGTGTCGACACTCAGCAAAAGCTTCAACACAGAAGGCATGTGTCGATACAAAGAAGATGTGTCGACACTTAGCAAGTTTCAACACAAGAAGATGTGTCGACTCAAAGGAGTTGTGTCGACACTTAGCAGAAATCAACTCAGTATTGAAGAAGAAGGACTTGTGTCGACACACATGATCTGTGTCGACACATGTTGAAGAAGAAGTGTCGAGAAGCAGATTCTACAACACAAGGAGTTGTGTCGACACCATGAAGGCTAGTGTCGACACTTCTGTGTCAACACTTAGTCTATCAGTGTCGACACTTAAAGACTGACCGTCTCGACACTTTCAGACAGTTACAGAAAATTCAATAAGTGACTGGATGACTTGACAGCTGACATTCCAGCCGGTCTACTGCAACTGTCAGAGCTGTCAGAAAGTTGTTAGAAACCGGAACAGCCGGTTACCTTGGACAAAGTCTATATAAAGACCCTTCTCCTTCGACAGGATCAGTAGATAAAAAAAAGTAGAAATTGAAGATTGAGTATTGGATTCATTGAAGATCTAACAACACTAAAAGAAGAAGACCTTCAAGTGAAGATCTAAGAAGTTGGAGAGAGAGAGAGCTCCTTCTAAGAAGACAGATGTTTAACCAGGCTGTGAAGAAAGTTTCAGATTGAGATCTGATTCGTAAGTCAGCAGTGATTGAAGATCATCTGCATAGAGTTTCAACCCTACTGTGTTCTAATTCAAGAAGCTTTGAAGAAAGCCAAGGGAGGTTGATCTCAACAAAGTTTTTCCAAGAACTCATCAAGAAACCAGTCAACTCTTCTCTCTCATTCTGAGTTGTGGGTATATAATTTGTAATTTTAATTTCTTGTAGGATCCTAAGGGATCTGAGTTGTAAGCCTGAAATTATAAAGGCTGACTGGTAGGGCCTGTGTGCCTGAGTATAGGAGATTCATTTCTCTGAGTGTAGGCCTTGTTGAGGGCTGAGTGTAGGCCTTATTGAAGGCTGAGTGTAGGTCTTTGTGAAAACTAAGTGGTAGGGCTGTGTGCCTGAGTTGTAGGAGTGGGATCACTCTGAGTTGTAGGAACCTGTTTGGGGTTCTGAGCTATAAGATCTGAGGATCTGAGGAGTAGTGGAGAAGTTTGGCCGAATCTAGTACACTATTAGATAGGCGAAGGGGGAAGTGGATGTACCCAGACCTTAGGGAACCACTATAAAACTGTATGTACTCCGTGTGTGACTGATTCTGTGTTTGCTGTTTAAAGTTCTGTGAATTCTGTGATTAATTCTACCTATAAGTTTAAAAAGATTAAGGTCACCTATTCACCCCCCCCCCCTCTAGGTGATTAGGTATAATTTCTTTCTAGTGGTATCAGAGTCAGGTTACTCAAAAAGGACATAACAGTCTGAGTAAAGATCCTATTGGCAGATTCAGTATAATCAAGAATCAAGAAAATGGGTTCAACTGAGAATCACAAAGAGCTAGGATCCATGAAGTTGCCAATCTGTAGAAAGGAAATTTTTGGCATTTGGTAAGAAAGGGTTAGACTTTTTATGGAAGCCTCTGACCCTAGAATCTATATCACAGTCAAAGAACGGCCATATGTGCCAATGAAAGTATCTGTCTTGGATGCAAATCAGAGAACTCCTAAGGACTATTCTGAGATGACTAAAGATGAGATTATTCTGGCCACTATGGACATGAGGGCCCAGAATATTATAGTAAGTACAATAGATGATGCAACATTTCAGAATTTGATTCACTGTAAAACTTCTAAAGAAATGTGGGATACACTGATAGTCTATATGGAGGGATCAGAAGAGGTAAGACAAGATAAGAAGTCTTTATTGAATCAAGAGTATGAAAGCTTCAGACAAGGCAGGTCTGATAGCATAATTGAGTGCTACAAGAAATTCTATAGGATTGTCAATGAGTTGATGTCTTATGGAAGAGAATTCAACAACTATGAATTGAATGATAAGTTCTTGAGATCCCTGACTAAGGACTGGGATACCAAGATTTGTGTCATAAGGGAAATGGCCAAATTAGCAGATATTCCTCCTCCAACATTGTTTGAAAAACTATTATCATATGAGATGCAGTTAATGGTAAGAAAGGAGGAAGAGAAGACTACCAGAGTTGAGCACAAAGAAAGAGCTGTGGCTTTCAAGACAGAAGCCACTAGGAAATATAAAAGTAAGTCTCCATCTCCACCTCCAAAAGTTGCTGAGACTGAGACAGATGAGTCAGAAAGCAAGAATTCTGAAAGCAGTGAGAGTGATGAAGATTTTGCAGCTTTCACTAGACATTTTCAAAAGTTTCTTAAGAAGAAACAGTGGAGTTCTAAGCCATCCACTTCACAGAAATCATCAAAGAATGAAAGAAGAAAGTCCAGGCAAAGTAAAACTACATCCTCAAAGATAGTTTGTTATTGTTGTAACATGCAGGGACATGTTGTTGCTAACTGTCCAGAGAAGAGGAAAGAGTCAACTGATAAGAAGAAGACTCAAATCAAGGGCAAAAAAGAAAGGTCCTTTGTTGCTAAGAAGGACAAAAGTCTGTCTGATATGTCATCTTCAGAATCAGATTCAGAAGTTGAAGCTTATATTGGACTGTTTGCTGAAGAAGAGGAAGATGAGTTCATACAATTAAAGAACTCAATATATGAGCATGAGGACAATCAGTGCCAGGGACTGATGGCCTTATCAGAAGGAGACAAAATCTAGGATCAGCCTGGATCAAGTCAGGTACAAAATTGTTCTTCAAGTTCAATTTCTAGTGCTGAGTCAGATTCAGATACAACAGCATCAAGTGATGTGAGTGGATCTAAATCTGAAGGAGATATTCATCAGTTGATTGATGAATATAGAGTAGTGTTGCAAGCTTTGAAGACAAGCAAATCCTTGGCCAAGAGTCAGGCTAAGGAGATTGCCAGTCTTAAAGTTACTGCAACATATTTTGACAAGTTGCTTGATCAGAAACTAAATGAAATAGCCAGACTGAAGCACATTACTGTTATTCAGATGTGGACTATAACATTTAAAAATGATCAAATCAGAAATCTGGAGATTAGTCTTCAGAAAGAGAGAGATATAGTAGCAAGTTTTTCTAAACCAAAGTCTGTTCTACCTTTGATAGATGAGTTTGCACCTCATAAGGGTAAAACTGGATTGGGGTTTACAAAACCTGCTTGGACAGTCAAGTCCAAATCTAAGGGCAAAGCCCCAGTACTCAACAAGAAGCATGCTGTAGACAAAACAGCAAGGGTTGTACCTAAACAAAGGTACAACAGATTTGAGTGCTGGTGTTGTGGCAAGATAGGCCACTTTGTCATAGATTGTTGGCATAATTCAAATGCCAAGATGGGTAGCAAATTGCCTGCTAGAAAAGCTACAGGTAGATTTGTCAAGAGTCAAACTAACTTGCACCAAGGACCCAAGAAGTTTTTGGGTTCTAAGGTTAAGTAATTTGTTTTGCAGGTGAGTCCAAGTGGTCATGCCCCAATATGGTTCTTGGACAGTGGATGTTCCAGGCACATGACTGGAACTAGGGGATTGCTGAAGGACTATACACCAATCAAGGAGGGTCCTAAAGTCACCTTTGGTGGTTCTGAAAAAGGAATCATCAAAGGCTTTGGTAACATTTCTAGCAACCTTATTACAATTACTCAAGTGGCTTATGTTAAAGGTTTGAAACATAACCTCATTAGTATAAGTCAGTTGAGTGATTTAGGATATGACATCTCATTTGTCAAAGATGGTTGTCATATTAGGAGGTCAAATGATCAAAAGATCATTCTGACAGGTTATAGGAAGAGAAATGTCTATTGTCTAGACATTATGTGTGAGAACAATGTTTCTCCTGTGTGTCTTGTAGCTGATGAGAAAGTCTCTCATTTTGTCAAATGGCACAAGTGGCTGGCTCATCTTAACTACAAGACAATTGGCCAACTCTTTAGCAAAGAGTTAGTGAGGAATGTTCCTCAGGTTAAGTGTATAGAGGATGGGATATGCTCAGCTTGTCAAAAGGGCAAGCAGACCAAATCCACCTTTAATAGCATTGAGAACAAAGATGCTGTGAGGTCCCTATACCTCTTGCATATGGATCTTTTTGGTCCTATACCAGTTCACAGCCTAGGTAGGAAGGTCTACACATTTGTGGTTGTAGATGACTACTCAAGGTTTTCCTGGGTGTTCTTCCTTAGATAGAAATCTGAAACTCCTAGTATCTTTTATAGTTTTGTCAAACAAATTCAGAATGAGTTAGACAGTACAGTGGTCAAAATAAGAAGTGACCATGGTACTGAATTCCAGTCTGACAGTATGACAAAGCTATGTGAAGAGTTTGGGATATTTCAGGAATTTTCTTCACCAAGAACACCTCAGCAAAATGGTATTGCTGAAAGGAAAAATAGAACCTTGATAGAGGCTGGTAGAACCCTATTGAGTGACACATCTCTCCCAGAATATTTCTGGGATGAGGTAGTTAATACTGCATGTCATGTAATCAATATGGCTACTATCACCAAGAGACACAATAAGACCCCCTATGAGATTGTGAAGGGCAGAAAACCAAATCTATCCTATTTCAGGATCTTTGGTTATAAATGCTATATACTTAACAATGATAAGTCTTATTTAACTAAGTTTGCTGCCAAATCCCAAGAGGGGATCTTTGTTGGGTACATCAATAACAGTAAGGCTTATAAGGTCTACAACTTGACTACTCAAGTTGTAGAAGAGTCAGTACATGTAGTGTTTGATGAAGCTAGACTCATTAACAATGAATTGTCTAGAAGTGTTTGCAGCTCCACAGGTGTGACTGATTAGATGGACAAGCTTACTATTGAAGAAGGATCTACTGCAAGTTAGCAAGTGGATGATAGTGGCTGCTGTCCAGGGGGAGTACTAGATACACCTGATGCAGAAGAAGACCAAGGGGTGCAGCAAGTTGAAGAGAATAAAGGTGTATAACCTGAAGACAGGCTGCCTCCAGCAAATAGACATCTAAAAGATCATCCAGCCAATCAAATTATTAGTGATCTCAGACAAGGGGTACAAACAAGGAGTAGGAATCTAAGTTCAGTTCTCTACTCCAGCTTTCTATCCCAAGTAGAGCCAAAAAAATTTGAAGAAGCTATCCTAGACCCTCATTAGATTGAGGCAATGCAAGAGGAGCTGAACCAGTTCAAAAGATGCAAAGTCTGGGAGCTAGTTCCTAAACCCAAGGACCACAACATTATAGGAACTAAGTGGATCTTTAGGAATAAGATGGATGAACATGGAGTTATTGTGAAGAACAAAGCTAGACTGGTTGCTAAGGGATATAGGCAGGAAGAAGGTATTGACTTTGATCAAACCTTTGCTCCAGTAGCCAGACTGGAGGCCATAAGGATGTTTCTTGCCTATGCAACCTATCAAGGGTTTAAAGTATACCAAATGGATGTTAAGTCAGCTTTTCTGAATGAAAATCTGAAGGAAGAAGTCTATGTAGAACAACCATCAGGTTTTGTTGATTCTATCAAACCTAATTATGTTTATAGACTTAGGAAGGCTTTGTATGGGTTAAAACAAGCCCCTAGGGCTTGGTATGAAACCTGTCTAGTTTCCTCATTGAGAACAAATTCTCAAGGGAGAAAATAGACAAGACTCTATTCCTTAGGGAATCCAGAGGCAAGATTATCTTAGTCGAAATATATGTAGATGACATCATATTTGGGTCTACAGAAAGTGGTCTTTGCAGAGAGTTTGCAAAACTTATGCAAGGACAATTTTAAATGAGTAGTATGGGGGAACTTAAGTTCTTCTTGGGTCTCCAAGTTAGACAGACTGAGGATGGTTTATCCATATGTCAATCTAAGTTCACCCTAGAGTTGATAAAGAGGTATGGTATGGAATCATCCAGTACCATGAAAACTCCTATGGGGTCAAGCATGTCTCTAAGCAAAGATGATGCAGGAAAACCTGTAGATGAGACTTTGTATAGAGGGATAGTTGGCTCCCTATTGTATTTAACTGCTAGTAGACCAGATATCATGTATACTACATGTGTCTGTGCTAGGTACCAAGCTTGCCCTAAAGAATCTCACTTGACAACAGTCAAAAGAATTTTGAGATATCTTAAGGGCACTCCTTATCTAGGCCTTTGGTACCCTAGGAATGGAGATTTAGAATTGACAGGTTATTCAGATGCATATTTTGCAGGCTGCAAGGAAGATAGGAAAAGTACAACAAGTACCTGTCAATTCCTAGGTGGAAGGCTGATATCATGGAGTAGTAAGAAACAAACAAGTGTGGCTATCTCAACAGCAGAATCAGAGTATGTTGCTGCAGGAAGTTGTTGTGCTCAACTTCTATGGATTCAACATCAGCTAGAATATTATGGTATTCAGGTAAGTAGAACACCTTTATTTTGTGATTCTACAAGTGTTATTTCTATTACAAATAATACTGTCTCCCATAGTAGGACTAAGCACATAGAAATAAAATACCATTTTCTAAGAGAACATGTGGAAAAAGGAGATATTTCACTAGAGTATATTAATACAGATAATCAGCTAGCTGACATGTATACTAAGCCCTTAGATGAAACCAAATTCAATAAATTTAAAATTGAATTAGGGATGATAAACTTAGAATAAGTTTTCAAAATTGGCTAAGTAAAATGGTGTCGACACACAAAGTTGTCTGTGTCGACACATAGAAGTGGTGTCGACATTTCAGAGAAATGGTGTCGACACATCTAGGAAGTCTGTGTCGACACTTCTGAGAATTTGTGTCGACACATGCAGTATAGGTGTCGACACATCCAAGGTGGTATCGACACTTAGACTTTACACAGAATTAGTCTAGTAGAGTCTCGACTAAGTGTCGAGCTATGTGGTGTCGACACATATACAAGTGTCGACACATATATTCTGTCGACTATACTTGTGTCGACATATAGTCGTCGAGACATTATAAGTAAGTGTCGACACTTTTTAACAGTGTCGACACAATTTAAGTATTTTGACGCGCCCTTTCATCTTCGATTCTAGAAAGGTATAAATAGGTTTTCACCATTGTTTGTGGACACGCTCACCAAAGTTTCGAGACCAAACTTGTGTGTCGACATCTCTCTTCTCTAAATTCAAATTTCTTCAAACCCTAATGGCGCCCAAGCTAGAAGAGAATGTTAATGAAGGATATGAACTCGTGCGTCACGCTTTTGATGACGCGGAACCTGAAATCAAAGATGTGGTAACCCTAATAGAAGAGACTGGGTTAGAATTTCTTGTATCAGAACCGATCAAGATATGGAAGAAGGAAGTCCTCGAATTTCTGAATGGAGCAACACTAGATGAATCAGGACTCAAGATTAAGTCAAGAGTTCACGGGGAAAAGGTGAAGGTCTCTCCTAAAAGTATAAGAAAGGTACTTCAACTACCAAGAACTAAGGAAGAAGAAGATGTTTCTGCTTCTAAGACTAGAGAAGCATTGACATGGTGGGGTTTGGACTCAAACCTGAAGATAGGATCTGTGTTCAATAGAAAGGGAATGAATATGCAAGGCAAGTTTCTATCTGAGATTGTGGGCAAGGTCATCCTGAGCAAGCCTGGAGGACATGACAGAATCTCAGCTTATATGTTCAGTTTGATGACAAGAATTATCTTCAAACTTACTACTGATTTGTCTGCAGTTGTGTTTGAGAAGATAAAAGAGAGTATGAAGAAGCCCAATTTGGGTAGAATACTGAGTCTATACCTAGCTGGAAGTATTCCAGAGGTAATGAATCAATCAGCAGGTTCCAAGATTAACCACATGAGGAGAATGGATTTAAGAATCTTCTCTAGGTGGGATAGAGTGTTGACCAAGGAACTGCCATCTCCAGTAAAGGACACACCCCAGAAGAAGAAGAAGAAAACAGCCACTGTGACTCAAGAATCCTCTAGTAGCTCTGAAGAGCAAGTAGTGTTTACTCCTGATGATGAAGAGATAAGAAATGCTGGACAGTCTCCAGCAAGGCATGAAGAAGCACAGAGGCAGGGGGAGCTACCACCAGCAAGCCCAATTCACCTGGATTCAATCTAGGGGGAGCCTTTACTTGTGGATGAGTCAACTCCACTAGAGAGTGAACAAGATACTCAAACTATACTTGAGGTAATAACTGAAATCAACCAATTAGATTTCCCTATTGAGAATGAAGTTATGACTGACACATTATCTGATGTTAATCAGCAACCTCAGATTCTTAGTCAACCTCAGGATGTTGTCATGGAAGACACATTTGTTGCTAATCATGTGGTTGATGAGATAAGAGATTCTCCAGTCCTTCCTCAACAGGAATTTACCTTAGAGGAGTTATTCCCAGATCTTCTACAAACAGATTTTGAGAAAGAGAAAGCTGCTGCTGAGGGGGAGGAGATCACTATTGAGGGGGCGAATATGAAGAATGTAGAGGTAACTGCTACACAAGAGACAGAGAAGCCAACGGATGCTGAAGAACCACAAAGGACTGAGAAGGATTCTCATCCTAGTCCTAAAGACAGAGTGGATATTGCTAGCACTTCTGCATCAGAAGATGAAGAAACTGCTAGAGCCAAGAAGAGAAAGTTCCAAGTCTTTAAGAGAAGGAGCCAGAATTAAAAGAAAGCTCTACAGACCATTGCTCCACAGCCTGCCCCATCTACTGACTATAGTTCACTGATGGTAGCTTTACAGATCAAGCTAGATGAGCAAAGAAAGGCTTTGCAAACTTATATGGATGAAGGGCATAAGTCACTGCAGTTTGATCTGGCCCAAGACATTAAGTCAATCAGATTTGAAGTGAATCTGAACAAGAAGGAAATGACTGACTGTTTCCATAAGGGAGGCAATGCAGTAGTCTATCTGGCCACACATCAAGAAAAAATAAAGACCAAAATTGATGATCTAGAAGTGAAGCAAGGCTATGTCCTGGAGAACCAAATAAGGATGAATGATAATTTGATAGCTTCACACAATGCAATAGTAACTGAAATGAAGAATCTAGCTACTGCACAGACTACAGCAAGTTCTACTGCCAAGGCTGAATTTGACAAACAATTGCAAGAGAGCCTGACTGCTGTTAAAACTACTATTGAAGACTCTCAGAAGGCAATTACTGATAAGCTCCAAAGATTAAAACCCTTCTATAAAGATGGAGTAAACTATCTGAATGCACAGATAAGGTTTCAGAAAGATGATCTGAGAGATCACATTGAGAGAGAAGTCATAAAGGGGGGAGGGTATTATTCAAGGCAGGCTCTGATCATGCCAAATGGATTTCAAATTCCATCAGAGCCACCCTTAGATATCCACCCTTATGTGATGATGACAATGTTGCAGAGTCTGGAATTAATCCTGCATACCTTGGAGGAGAGCAAGATGAAGTAGCTCAGGTGATATACCCTCCACCAGACTTTGATATGATACATCAAGAGATACATTCAATGTATAGCCCTCCTGAGGGAAATCAGAATGTCATCATTGAGAAAGTGGTTCAGCCTGTGCCAGAGGCAATACAGAAAGAACAAGAAGCTTTGCTAAAAGAACAAGAGACTCAATTGTCTAAGAAGAGATTCAGAGAGCAAGCTGAATTGAGACCTGATTTTGAACAATGGAGTCGCACTTCCAGGAATATCATTTTGACTACATGGAAGGCTGCTAAGGACAATGTCCTGGATAGAGGCAAATGGTATTCTGACCTGGAGTGGAGGAAGCATTAGAATAGGCAAGAGGCCATTGTGCAATATAGAATAAAGGCTAAATTGGGGAAGCTACCTCCTAATGCACAGGAGCCTAGCAAGTATTTTCCCAAGCCTTATCATTATTTTGAGAGGCAAAAGATAAAGGCTGAGGAGTTGAAAAAGAAAGATCTTAAAGGGAAGAAGCCTGCTGCTGCTGAAGACACTGAAGCTCAAGTTCAAGCAAAGATTCAATCTAAAAAAGGGATTGTAATCACGGAGCCAGAGCAGCCTTAGGATAGCATTTTCTTCAGTTTACAAGTTCTAATCATTTGTATTAAAATTCAATGTAAACGTTTGACTAATGAAAATGTTGAAGTTGTTAGAACAATATGATATGTGTTAAATCTATTACATTACTGTTCTGAGATATTTGTGTATACATGTTTTGTTTATACATGTTTATGTACTTACCCTGTCATTTAATATTGTTTTACATCATACTGTGAATTTATTATGTATGGTGTATATCATTGACTAAGGGTTATGACTTCTCCAAATAGGGGGAGATTGTTGGGTACATTGGATTAAATGTACCAGATTTGAAGAAGCCTCACCCTACTTAATGATATACATCATGGTGTATTTGATGTGTTTTTGAGTTGATGTGTGCAGGTTATGTAATTGCAGGGAAAGCTTAAAAGTTTCTAAGTCCATGTGTCGACACCCAGAAGAAATGTGTCGACACTTAAGAATGCTTGTGTCGACACCCAGAGAAGCAGTGTCGACACTTGGAGTAATTGTGTCGACACCAGGAATGCAGAGTCGACACCAGAAGGATAGTGTCGACACATACAGGCAGTGTCGACACTCAGTGAAGAATTGTCTAAAGAATCTGTGTCGACACTTAGAAGCAGTGTCGACACCCAGAGGAACTTTGTCGACATCAAAAGTGTCGACACTAGGAGGCTGCGTCGACACTCAGCAAGACATCAACAAAGTTCAAGTACAGGTGTCGACACCAGGAGGCTGTGTCGACACTCAGCAAAACATCAACCAAGTTCAGAAAAAGTGTCGACACTAGGAGGCAGTGTCGACACTCAGCAAACTTCAACAGAGTTTAAGTACAAGTGTCGACATAATGAAAAATATGTCGACACACAACAAAAGTCTCAACACATGAAGAATGTGTCGACACAAAGGAGATGTGTCGACACTCAGCAAAAGTCTCAACACATGAAGAATGTGTCGACACAAATGAGATGTGTCGACACTCAGCAAAAGCTTCAACACAGAAGGCATGTGTCGACACAAAAAAGATGTGTCGACACTTAGCAAGTTTCAACACAAGAAGATGTGTCGACACAAAGGAGTTGTGTCGACACTTAGCAGAAATCAACTAAGTATTGAAGAAGAAGGACTTGTGTTGAAACATGTTGAAGAAGCAGTGTCGAGAAGCAGATTCTACAACACAAGGAGTTGTGTCGACACCATGAAGGCTAGTGTCGACACTTAGTCTACTTGTGTCGACACTTAGTCTATCAGTGGGGACACTTAAAGACTGACTGTCTCGACACTTTCAGACAGTTACAGAAAATTTAAGAAGTGACTGGATGACTTGACAGCTGCCATTCCAGCCGGTCTACTGCAACTGTCAGAGCTATCAAAAAGTTGTTAGAAACCGGAACAGCCGGTTACCTTGGAGAAAGTCTATATAAAGACCCTTCTCCTTCGACAGGATCTGTAGACAAAAAAAAGTAGAAATTGAAGATTGAGTATTGGATTCATTGAATATCTAACAACACTAAAAGAAGAAGACCTTCAAGTGAAGATCTTAGAAGTTGGAGAGAGAGAGATCTCCTTCTAAGAAGACAGCTGTTTAACCTGGCTGTGAAGAAAGTTTCAGATTGAGATCTGATTCGTAAGTCAGCAGTGATTGAAGATCATCTGCATAGAGTTTCAACCCTACTGTGTTCTAATTCAAGAAGCTTTGAAGAAAGCCAAGGGAGGTTGATCTCAGTAAAGTTCTTCAAAGAACTCATCAAGAAAGCAGTCAACTCTTCTCTCTCATTCTGAGTTGTGGGTATATACTTTGTAATTTTAATTTCTTGTAGGATCCTAAGGGATCTGAGTTGTAAGCCTGAAATTATAAAGGCTGAGTGGTAGGGCCTGTGTGCCTGAGTGTAGGAGATTCATTTCTCTGAGTGTAGGCCTTGTTGAGGGCTGAGTGTAGGCCTTGTTGAAGGCTGAGTGTAGGTCTTTGTGAAGACTGAGTGATAGGGCTGTGTGCCTGAGTTGTAGGAGTGGGATCACTCTGAGTTGTAGGAACCTGTTTGGGGTTCTGAGCTGTAAGATCTGAGGATCTGAGGAGTAGTGGAGAAGATTGGCTGAATCTAGTATACTACTAGATAGGCGAAGGGGGAAAGTGGATGTACCCAGACCTTGGGGAACCACTATAAAAACTGTGCGTACTCTGTGAGTGACTGATTCTGTGTTTGCTGTTTAAAGTTCTGTGAATTCTGTGATTAATTCTGCCTATAAGTTTAAAAAGATTAAGGTCACCTATTCACCCCCCCCCCTCTGGGTGATTAGGTACAATTTCTTTCACCTAGGTTTTGTGATGAGGTTGTGCCATAGGCAGACCAAGGTGATTCTCACCTTGGCCTTCTATCACTTGGCCCTTTTTAGCTTCCTAGCATTTTGTCATGACCTAGTCATGGACGAAATCACTCTTAGGGGTCTAGTTGGAAATGGGATGTTACAAATCCCAATAAACAAAACAAAGATTTCGTCCCAGAATTCAAGGTTAAGCCTATGGAAATTTTTATCGAAGAAAATGAAACTTGTAACATTCCATAAGAAGTGAAAGATTACATCTCGACGCCATGTTTGCTAAGTTGGGTTTAAAAGGGAAACCTAAATCTATGACCAATTCGCCCAATTGGCAAAGCCAAGATCCCAATAAACAAAAGATTAGCCTCTACTCTTTCTATAGCAGCCCTACTAGTTTAAAACAGGAAAGTAAATTGAACATCTTGAGAGGTTGTGAGGTATACCTGACTGAACATTTCTGGATACTTTTGTCGCATCAGGTCCTGCGGTTCCCAGGTATGCTCCTCCTAGTCATGGTTTCTCCACAGAACCTTGACTAATGGAACCTTCTTGAGACGCAAGATCCGTACTCCTCTCTCATTGATCTGAACCGGCTCCAAGTGAACTGACCGGTCTGAAGCTACCGGTCCATCTATGGTCGAAATCTGCTGCTCCGGGCATAGTAGAGCCCTCTTAATCAAAGATATATGGAACACGTCGTGTCAACCTGCCAGTTCCGGTGGCAACTCCAGCCTGTAAGCTAGGGGTCCGATCCGCTCCAGGATCCTGTAAGGGCCCATATACCTAGGGCTGAGCTTCTTCTTCTGACTGCGCACCCGTGAAACTCCGTGCATGGGCCGTCTCTTCAAGAAAACTCGGTCTCCCACCTGAAACTCTACCTGACGGTGTCGGGCATCGTAATACTTAGCATGTCGGCTCTGCGCTTCCAGCATTCTGTCCCATATCAGTCTCACCTGAGCCTCGGTGTCTTCGACAAATTCCGATCCCAACGCCTTCGGATCCTCGTCCTGACTCCATGAAAGCGGAGTCCTACATCTCCTCCCGTACAAGGCTTCATAAGGAGCCATCCCTATGCTGGACTGGTAGCTGTTGTTATATGTGCGAACAGAAAAGAGCAGACCGAAAATTTGAAGTAATGTAAACTTTATTATCCAAAAAAGGTATCAATTACAATGGTATAGCCTCACTTTTATAGAATGGAGGGGATGAGAGAGAATACAATTAAGCAATGTGGGACTAAAAATTTACAAGTATATGCGGCTTTACAAAAGGAAACCCGGATAGGCCGGGCGGTTAGACAAGCCGGCTAACCGCCCGTAAACTAATAAGAGGAGATAGCATGTGCCATACGCCGCAGGAGACCGCTAGACCGCCCGGTCTCCAAGTCATCGGAGACAAACTGCCAGACCACTGGGATACCAAACAGCACCAGCCTGACAGACAGACCGGCCAGAATAAACCGGTAGACCACCCGAACTCCGAACAACAATAGACCGCCCGACCTCCATATTGCACCACTCCCCCTCAAGATGGAGCATAAATATCAATCATGTCCAGCTTGTCGCAAATGTGGAAAAAGGAAGCGGACATCGGCTTGGTGAAGATGTCGGCCAACTCATTGTCTGAAGTGAAGAACGGAGTATAAATCTATTTCTTCAAGATCTCCTCCCGAATGAAATGACAGTCGACTTCTATGTGCTTCGTTCTCTCATGAAAGACCGGATTTTTGGAGATGTATATCGCGGCCTTATTGTCACAGAACATAAGAAGAGGATAGTTGTACACCTCTCCTAAATCAAGCATGGGAGCCCGTAACCATTTCAACTCACATGTGGTCGATGCCATACTGCGATATTTTGCCTCTACACTGGACCTGGAGACCACAGACTATTTCTTACTCTTCCAACTCACAAGATTGCCTCCAACAAACGTGTAGAAACCTGATGTTGACTTGCGATCCCCTTTGTCATCAGCATAGCTCGAATCAGAGTACGCTTCAACCCTTAGGTGACCATTCTTCTGAAAAAGGAGTCCTTTCCCTGGTGCTGCTTTAATATACTCCAATATCCTCAAGGCATATTGTAGATGACACTCTCTAGGAGCTTGCATGAACTGGCTCACCTTGCCAACAACGTAAGAGATGTCGGGTCTGGTTATCGTGATATAAATTAGTTTGCCCATCAAACGCCGGTACTTTGTAAGATCGGATAGAAGAGGCGAGTCATCTTTCCAAGTTTTGTCTTCCCTAATAGCCATGGGAGAACGGGCAGGTTTAGCACCAGTCAATCCTGCCTCTTTTAGAAGATGAAGAGCATACTTCCGTTGGGAAAGTACCATGGAGTTGGGCTTCCTAGAGATTTCAATTACCAGAAAGTATTTCAGGGAGCCCATATCCTTCGTGACCAGGTGCTGACGGAGGTGTTTTTTTGTCAACGTTACCCCATCCTGATCATCTCCAGTAAGAAGAATGTCATCAACATAAACCGCAAGAACTACCAGACCAGAGGTAGTTTTCCGAACAAACAAGGAGTGATCGGCTGAGCTTCTTGTAAAACCAATGGCCGAAACGATGCCGCTAGAATTCTCAAACCAGGCACGAGGACTTTGCTTGAGGCCATATATAGCCTTCTTTAGCCGACATACTCGTGTCTCCCCCTGAGAAACATACCCAGGAGGTTGCTCCATATAAACATCTTCCTGAAGATCCCCATAAAGAAAGGCATTTTTGACATCCAGCTATGAAATGGGCCAATCCCGGTTGACAGTCACAGAGAGAAGAACTCGAATAGTACTGAGACGAGCAACTAGAGAGAATGTGTCAAAGTAATCAACCCCATAAGTTTGGGTAAAATCCTTGGCAACAAGCCGAGCCTTGTAACGATCTACACTCCCATCGGGAAGGAACTTCACCACAAAGACCCAGCGACAGCCAATAACATCTGTGCCGAAAGGAGGAGGAACCAGGGTCCAGGTACCCCGTTCAATGAGAGTAGCAATCTCCTCATCCATGACAGCTTTCCAATGAGGAATAGTAAGGGCCTCCTTGTAGGAACGGGGGGTGGCAGTGGCCGAGATAGCCAGTGCAAAAGCTCTGCAAGAAGGGATAAGATGATCATAGGAAACAACTGCAGCAAGCAGGTGTTGGGTACATGCCCGAACCCCTTTGCGAAGGGCGATGGGGAGATCCGGGGCAGCTAGTTCGGCAGTATCCAGAGCATCCGTGGTGGAGAGAGCTGGCCCGGGAGTAGAGAGTGACGGCTGTGGAGAGGAGGGAGAAATCGAGGGAGGAGAGGGTGGAGATGGTGGAGAGGGTGGAGATGGTGGAGAGGGTAGAGATGGTGGACAGGGCAAAATGTCTGCAGGAGCATCGGGAATAGATGGGCTGGTGTGAGAAGTAGGAGCAGCAGGAGTAGAGGAGGAAGCAGGAGAGAAGTAAGAGGCATTTTCAAAGAACGTAACATCCGCAGAGACAAACTTCTTGCGGGTAACGAGGTCAAAGCAACAATAGCCTTTCTGAGTGGTAGAGTACCCCAAAAAGACACATTTAGTGGCTCGTGGAGAGAGTTTATCACGGGTGATAGTGGGAGAATGCACAAAGGCGGTGCACCCAAAGATGTGCAGAGTAAGGGGAAAAGGATTCTTGGTGGGATAAAGAATGGAGAATGGGGTTACACCGCGGAGAACCGTGGAGGGAATGCAGTTGATGAGATAACAGGAGAGGAGGACAGCATTTCCCCAATAGGAGCGAGGAACATGCATTTGGGTCAGCAGAGTGCGAGCGACATCAAGGAGATGACAGTTTTTGCGTTCCGCCACCCCATTTTGTTGGGAGGTATTGACACAGCTAGTTTGACGAATAATAACATGATGCATGCAGAAAGAAGAAAAATCATGGCTAAGATACTCCTTAGCATTGTCAGAACGAAGGATTTTAATAGACGTATCAAATTGAGTCTTGATCATAGAATAAAAGGATGTCCAGATAAAGAACAGTTCAGAGCGATCCTTGAGAAGGTACACCCACATACACCGAGAGAAGTCATCAATAAATGTAACAAAATAGGAACTACCCCGACCGATGGTGAGGGTAGGAGTAGGACCCCACACGTCAGAGTGAACGAGGTCGAAGGGACGGGAAGTGCCACGACTCTGCGTTGGCGGGAAGGATGAGCGATGATGCTTGCCGAGCTGACATGCATCATAGTTTAGAGGAGGATGGTGAGGAGGGAGGTGGGGCGGAAGCTGGCGAAGAAGCCGTGGAGGAGCATGTCTAAGGCGAAGATGCCATTGGAGAAGATCTGTAGAGGAGGAAAATGCAGATAGAGCGAAAACATTGTCGAGGAAGTAATGGCCGCCACTCTCAGTCCCAGTAGCAATCATCCGTTGGGAGTCCGGATCCTGAAAAGAACAAGAAGTAGAAGTGAATATGACGGAACACCGTAATTGCTTGCATAGAGAAGTAACCGATAATAAATTGCAAGGGAACAGGGGCACGTAGAGGGTATCCGCCAGACGAAGAGATGGGGTGACCTGAACCACCCCCGTCCCATTCACCGGAGATGAAGAGCCGTCAGCAACAAAGATCGGAGGCAACCGAGCATGTGTTTCGAGATGAGAAAAACACTGAGGATTGCCCGTCATATGATTGGTAGCACCGGAGTCGATCAACCATCAGCCGTGAGTAACAACATGGGCACTACCAGAAGAGGTGACCACCGAGGCGGACTGCGTGGAGGAGATGGAGGCCATAGAAGAGAGCAGCGGGAGAAACAAGTCACAGCTAGAAGGAGAAGAAGCCGGAACAGGCCGCAACGACTTAAGGGCAGGTCGCGGCAGCAAAGAAGAGGAGAGCGGCGAGAAAAGGCCGCAACGACTTAAAGATAGGTCGCAGTGACAAGGAAGAGGAGAGCGGCTAGAACAGGGAGAAGCGACTTAAGAACAAGTCGCGGTGACAAAGAAGAGTAGAATGGCGAAAATAGGCCGCAAAGACGTAAGGATAGGTCGCGGCGACAAATAAAAGGAGAGCGGTAGAGGAGAGTGGCTATAAAAGAGAAGAAGCAAGACGCCGCAAACAGGGAGAAACAAGCCGCGCGGACATGGCAGCGGTCAGAAGAGAAAACAAGTCGCGAGAACAGGTCGCGGAAAGAAGAAACAAGTTGCACGCGTAGAGAGAGCTCAGTCAGGAGGAAAGGACCGAGTCCTCTGATACCATGTGCAAACAGAAAAGAGCAGAGCGAAAATTTGGAGTAATGTAAACTTTATTATCCAAAAAAGGTATCAATTACAATGGTATAGCCTCGCTTTTATAGAATGGAGGAGATGAGAGAGAATACAATTAAGCAATGTGTGACTAAAATTTTACAAGTATATGCGGCTTTACAAAAGGCAAACCGGACAGGTCGGGCGGTTAGACAAGCCGGCTAACCTCCCGTCAACTAACAAGAGGAGATAACATGTCCACAAAGATCAAGCCGTCGCAGGAGACTGCTAGTCCGCCCGGTCTCCAAGTCATCTGAGACAAACCGCCAAACCGTTGGGATACCAAACAGCACCAGCCCGGCAGACAGACCGGCCAGAATAAACTAGCAGACCGCCCGATCTCCGAACAGCAGCAATCTCCCCGACATCCATATTGCAACATTATAGGAGAACTCGACCAGTGGTAAAAGCTTCTCCCAAGGTTCGTTTCGATCTAGAATGCATAGCCTTAGGAGGTCCTCCAATGTCCGGTTGGTGCGTTCCGTCTACCCATCCGTCTGGGATGAAATGTTGTGCTAAAGATCAGCCGCGTGCCTAAGTAAGCCTGCACGGATCTCCACTCCCTGGATATGAACCGACCATCCTGATCTGACACGATCGTCCTGGGCCCCCCGTGGTAATGAATGAACTGCTCTATGAATCTCCGCACTAGTACCCCAACCGAGTCTTCTTTTTTGATCGAAATAAATCTGGCCACCTTCGTCAGCCGATCGACGATGACCCAAATCGAATCATTTCCTATCCGTGATCGGGGAAGGCCATGAATGAAATCCATCGCGATGTCCTAAAATTTCCACTCCGGCATCGAAAGTGGCTGTAGCAATCCTGCGGGGTTTCTGCACTCCGCCTTCACCAGCTGGCATGCCTCACAATGAGTCACGAAGTATGTAATGTCCTTCTTCATCCCCAGCCAGAACATCATCTTCTTCAAGTCTGCCGTCATCTTGGTGATCCCCAGGTGTATAGAATACCGACTGCAGTGGGCCTCCATCATAATATCCTCCCTGACCTAGCCTCCTTATGGTATGTACACTCGTCCTCGGAAACACACTAGACCATCCCTTAACGTGTAATCCCCAGCAGTGCCTGCTTCTAAGGCCTGGAATACCGGCTCTAGCTAGGCATCCTGCCTCTGCCCATCTCTGACTCGGTCTCTAATGTCATCTAGGGCAATCAACGACGCTAGGTACTCCCGGTACAGCTCAGGGTGATCCTCGGACACAAAGGATATATACATCTTTTCTAATGTTTGGATCAACTCCAAAGCCAACAGTAAGTAATTGACTCAACCCTAAAAAGTGGACGATTTACATGTGATCCCCCCCAATATGGGCACACCGCTGCTTCTACTACTTAGTTTGTCCACAAACTAAACTCGTGCGGGGGTGACCCAGGGGTTGTGGACTGCTACTTTTCGATTGAGGTTTACGCTGATACCACTTGTAAGACCCCTTTTTTCTTTTTAAAACACTGGGGTCTTAGTCACAGAACTGCCGCTTTGCGGTGACACCTTCGCACTCAGGAAGATCATCACTACAAAATGCCGATCCTGCCGGCCAAATCGATCACAACTGTAGCAAAATAGTAAAACATTCCACAGAAATCACATATATATGTAAATAATCTCCACGAAGGGAGTGTCCACAGATACACAGAAATATAAGATCTTGGGCTCATGCCCAGTACATCATGTCCTCACTACAAATCTCTCATCGCGGAAGCGAACTAATATAACTACTAGTAGCGATCAGGACTCACAGTCCATGTCGTCTGAACTCCGAAACTAGACCGCCCGATCTCCAAGCGTGTCGACCTTCAGGGCTGCTCCTCTATGCTGGGATCCACGGTCCCCTAAAATGATGCGGTTCGAAAACCGTTAGTCTAAAAGACTAAGTCCTATCATCCCCCGCCCCTTCCCCCATGGCCCCTAGGCACCGAGCAGGGAGAAGGAAAGGAGAGGACGTGAAGGTGGAGAATAACAAATAAGCAGGTGGCAGCGGAACTAATATAGTAGTTCTACAGTATGTATGGCAGCAAAATAGGTATGAAAAACTGAATGAGAATGTAACCTTAACTTATATAAAAACACATAAGCTAAGTGATCTTTTGCAGGGCTCCTATCGTAAAAAAAGTCTCATACCAATTTATACGATAAAGTGTCGGTTTTCTAGCAAGCATAATATGTACCATCAAATAAAACCTTTAACTTTTAAGCACGCTTGCACGAACTTATAAACTACGGGATCGTATTGCAGGGCCTATTGTATAGAGCGTCCCATACCACTTATATAATAGGTGTCAGGTTATATGCAATGATTATGCTATGTAATACAATTATGCCATGATGTGAACATGCAAGTGCAACTCACCCGCACGACTCTGTGTACACAGACCTTTAGTTCCCCCTTTCTGTTGCCGAACCTCCCAGGATACCTCCGTAGTGGCAAACAGAAGTGGTGGGTTGGGCCTCGCCCACCTCTAAACCGGTAATTGCACTACCAGTCAGACCTATCGTACACCTCAACGCTGGTGCCCAGAGCGGAGCGCATGCGTACTCTTGCCGGTTATCGTACCAGACTTTATTTGGTCAAGTGCTAAACCACACTCGCCGAGTCAACGTGTTGGCATCGGTGCATCGACTCTCCAACACCGAAGACCCACCACCTTATACTTTATGCACATATAAACTTATGTATCAGCTCCGAGCTAAAGCACCCCGGACCAACCCGTCCGTCACGACAACAACTGAGCCAAAGCTCGCCGGGCTAACCTGCACTTCACAAACAACAACAGAGCCAAAGCTCGCCGGACCAACCTGCCCATCACAAACCATTACCGAGCCAAAGCTCGCCGGGCTAACCTGCCCTTCACCAAGCCACTGGGCTTACTGCCCGAGTGACCCAACCTATCTCCCCGAGTCATCGAGGTGTGAGAAAGTGAAACCCTAGACTTACTAGCTACCCTTAAATGTTGTGTTGGATCAAACCCTAGTGCAATTGACACTTCCTCCCTACGGGAAAGACGATCTTTCGTCGATCCCGGGCACCGCCTAACTCTAGCCAATCCATCCCTCTACTCATCCTACTACCAGCAATGAACTTATTTTTATCTATCCAAACCAGCAGCCCACTAATCACAAGCCATGCATCAAATTATACTCCAACATAATTTCTGCAATTTTTACTATATGCAGACCACTTAAGCTATATGACCCGTAAAATGGGATGCATAACAAATAATCATCCAGTACTCTTATAATAATTATTGGAGGTCCATTATGAGCTTTGTGGACTAAATCCAGAATTTCACAATTTTCCTATTTATCTGATAATTTGTTTAATTAATTTAGTAGCAAAAAATCCCATGTTTGAACATGAAGTACCAATTTCAGATAAGATAATATTCCACCAATTATTTGTTAAATACAATATGAATATATAACTCAAAATCCAAAGACTGAAAATTTTCCAGTAAAGTTTAACCCCTTAATTTTAATTTCAAATATATACCATAATAATCCATTTTAAGAGAATTTTCAGCATTAATAATTCCAAAAAATTCAGAGAAAATTCATGGATTATTGAAAGGGCATATAAGTACCCTGGATCAAGTTTCACAATTTATCATTGAATAATAAAGTCTATATTTGATTTTCTCATAATATTCCAAGTTAAGGGTCTAATGAATAAAGTATAGCAATTATCCATCTAAAAATTCCAAATAAATTCTCATATGAGCATACGGAATTAGGAACACTAATTCTCAAGTTTCATAATTTTTTGACAATTATTAAACTCTGTAAGAATTATTTAGTAAGTTCCCAAATATTTGAGGTTGTGAAGTAGGTACCCTAATTATGTATCCAAAAATTCCATTAAAATTCACATATGATTAGTATAGTCTAAACCTTCCTCTTCCAAATTTTCATGATTGTTTTAAGAATTTTGCTAACCTATTCTAGCTTCATATTATTTGTGCCCAAGGCTAGGGTTAGGGTTTTGTGGGCCCTACCCTTCCCAAAATCCCTTATTATTTTTACGAGAGAGTTTTTATCTATCCTAGCACCCTCCCTACAAAATTCCAAGATCATTTAAGGTGTTTTGACCTCATACCCTTCGCAAGGCACAAAAGCCCTTCCTTAGGGTATGGCCTTAGATCTTAGGGCAAACCAATTCCAATCTATCCCATCTTTAATGATAAGGTCAAATAAGCCATACCAAGCCAGTGGCCCCAATTCCAACCTCTGTTGAGGTGATTTGGCCACTCAAAACCCAAAATACTCCTTTTGACCAAAATACCCCTTTAGGGGCAAAACTAGGGTTTGCATGATTTCTGTTCAAACCACATGCAAATGTGATAAAATTATAACCAGATATTTATATTGACCCTAAACACCTCTCACCAAAATTTGGGTGAGTTTGGAGGTCATTTGACCCTTAAATTAATTAACCCTAGATAAATTAAATATTTTCCAAAACTATAGAAAAATTGTCCATAAAAATTCCCATCTCTGGGCAGCAACTAGATATGGTCCAGGGGGAGGCCCTGCCAAAAGTTCAATTAATTTGGAGCAAGGATGAAGTGTGGGCACTCAGTTTAATGTCTGCCTAGCCTTAGGTGTAGGTCCCACCAAAATGGGTGCCCTGGTCAAACCAGGAACCCAAATTTGTTCAAATCAATTTTGCTGTAATCTAGACTCTCCAGACACTTTTCATGTTGAACACTTTTTGAAAAAGCAACTAAGTATTTTTAAATATTAAAAACATTATTTATATAAAGTGTGACAGAATGAAATAATCTGATTAATTAATCCTATTGTTTTAAAATCAATTCCCGCACGAATCTTGGCGCGCCTGTGGACGGAATGTGGTCATCTTCAACCTTGAGCTGACGGTTCCGATTCATCCCGCCAGGAGCTTCTTCCAGCCACTGTCGCAGGCGATCCGGCCACCGCCACCACCACCTCCGTTGAGGTGGTGGCTGTCGCCAGGCGGTGGCACAGCCGCCAGAGAGCCTTATTCCGGCGATCCAGATGGTTGCATTTTTGCGGAAAAGCCAGGAAAATTTCCCATTAGATCGGGCTCAATTGAGCCCGAACCTTGGACCTAACGATTCCTAAGAACTACCCATGGAAGAAGAAGTGGAGGAGGACCTTGCTGAGCGGCGGTAGCCTTGCCGATCGCCGGGAAGCCATTTTGGTGGTGGTGGTGGTTGGATTTCTGCAACAGCACAGTGGAATTGCTTGGATCCTTCAGGTAAGTGGTGGAAATGACTCCTTGGAGTCTAGTGAAGGTTTTAAAAAGGAGAAATGGGGTGGTAGGTGGCTCTAAGCTGCTTTGCCAATATTGGCCTTTAGTCAAGGTTGGTGGCCATGGTAGGTAGGGGGAAAGCTTGGCTCCAACCAGTCAATGATCAGCTGGTTGCACTCCTCTGGTCTTAGGGAATTGAATGGGGAAGGTTGGGGGAAAGGGAGGGAGGAGCCTACGGTCTTCCTCCATTACTCCTTCTCTTTCTCTCTCCTTCATTTGGATTTCCTCTCTCTCTCCCTTACCTACCAAGCTGAAATTGACTCCTACCTAATCCAATGGTTGCCCACATGTTTATTTCACCCATCAAGGCAAGGTTAGCCCAAGTGAATGAGGCTTGAGCTTGATTTAGCCCATTTGGGCTAACTTGACTTAAACTTTGACCAAGGTTGACCTTGGTCAATTTGGTCTTGAGGTTGGCCCTAATGGGTCCTTGGTGACCCATTGGCCTCCCCTAAGGCCTAGGTAGGGTTGTCTTGGCCCTTTGGAGGTCACTTGACCCTTAAGCAGGACACTTTGACCACTTTAGGGATAGAGTTGACTTTGCTCAACTTAGCCTTTTTGGCTGACCCCAATAGGTCCTTGGTGACCCATTGGCCTCTCTTTAGGGTTATGAAGGTATGTGTGGGGTCCACTTTGCTAAGGGAACTTCAATTGGCCCTTGTGTAGGTTAGTTTGACCCATTTAGGGTTATAGTTGATTTTGGTCAACTTAACCCTTTGGACTGCCCTCCATGGGTCCTTAGTGACCCATTGATCCCACTTTAGCTCTAGAAAGTCCTTGGTAGGGTTAGTTGGGCTTTACTAGGGTACATTGCCCTTAGTTAGGGCACCTTGCTCACTTTAGGCTTATGGTGGATCTAGGTCAACTGAGCCACCTTGGGTCGACTTCAATGGACCCTTAGGGCTCCAATGGATCTTACAATGGGTTGATGAGACCATGGTGGGGTCTTGGAGTCTTGGTGAAGCCCTAAAGTCAAACCCTAGGTTTTGTGATGAGGTTGTGCCATAGGCAGACCAAGGTGATTCTCACCTTGGCCTTCTATCACTTGGCCTTTTTTTTAGCTTCCTAGGGTTTTGTCATGACCTAGTCATGACCAAAACCACTCTTAGGGGTCTAGTTGTAAATGGGATGTTACAATATCCCCATGACAGCTTTCAGCACGAGGTACGGGCATTATGAGTTTACCGTCATGCCGTTTGGGCTGACTAATGTGCGATCCATGTTCATGGATCTGATGAACAGGACTTTCAGAGAGTACTTGGACCACTTCGTGATCGTTTTTATCGACGATATATTGGTGTACTCACAGAGTTAGTAGGATCACTTTAATCATCTGCATTTGGTGTTGGAGACGCTGAGGAGGAACTAACTATATGTCAAGTTCTCCAAATGCGATTTTTGGTTTTCTTTAGTAGCGTTCCTTGGTCACATAGTTAGTGGAGAGGGAATTGCGGTGGATCCGGCGAAGATAGTTGCTATACGGGAGTGGCCTGTGCTATCTACGGTAGCAGAAGTCCGGAGTTTTCTAGGGCTTGCCTGCTATTACAGGCGCTTCGTAGAGAACTTCTCGCGGACAGAGTTACCCCTCACGATTATGATGAGGAAAGAGCTGAAGTTTGTTTGGACGGCTGAGTATGCACATGATTTCAAAGAGTTGAAAAGTCGGTTGACCACTGTGCCTATTCTAAGTTCGTCGAGTGGGACCGAAGGCTTTGAGATCTACAGTGATGCTTCGAGCATTGGATTGGGTTGTGTTCTACTACAACATGGAAGTGTAATAACTTATAGCTTACGTCAGCTGAAGGTACATGAGAGGAATTATCTGCTCCATGACTTGGAGTTAGCGGCCGTGATATTTGCCCTGAAGCTGTGGAGGCATTACTTGTACGGTGTGAAGGTCGTTATCTATACCAACCACAAGAGCCTAAAGTACTTGTTGGATCTAAAGGATCTAAACATGAAATAACAGAGATGGATGGAGTTCTTGGGGGACTACACATTCAAGATTCATTATGTGCATGGAAAAGAAAATGTGGTTGCGGATGCGATGAGTCGCAGGGCCCTAGTGCAAGCCAACTGGTTGTCGGTTCATGATGAACGTTTGGTTCGACAGTTGGAGGCATTAGAGATCTCTTGTGTTGACAAGCAGACTAGTGTCGGAGCGCAATTGAACTGGACATAAGTTCAGTATTACCTGGCTGATCGGATTTGGCAGGCTCTGGATTTGGATAGCAACATGAAGCAAACCATGGTTGAGACTTTGGATGGGTCAAATTCCCAATTTGATGTTGTGGATGGACTGTTATGGAAAGATAGTCGTCTGTGCATCCCAAATGTGGGTAAATTGTCGGTGGATTTGATGTACGAGGCTCATAATACCAAGTACTCGATTCAGCCAGGGTGCATGAAGATGTACCGTGATATAAAGAAGTTGTTATGGTGGCCAGGACTTAAGAAGGATGTGGCGCTTTATATGGCAAAGTGTCAAACGTGCGCCTTAGTGAAGGTGGAATGCCAGAAGCCTGGAGGTTTCTTGAAGTCCTTGCCTATCCCGGAGTGGAAGTTCGATGATATTACAATGGACTTTGTGCATCGGTGGCCAAGGTCGCAGAATGGAAACGACGTCATCTGAGTGATCATAGATCGATTAACGATAGTGTCGCACTTCATTCCAAATAGGAAGTATGATTTGGTGGAGAAATTGGCAAAACTCTATGTGGATAATATTGTGCGGCTTCACGGTGTACCCCGCAGCATCATGAGTGACCGAGATGGGCGGTTCATGTCCAATGATTGGAGGTTAGTGCAACAAATGTTGGGAACCAAGCTGAGTTTCAACACGGCCTTTCATCCGCAGATGGATGGTCAGACCGAGAGAGTCAACAGGACGATGGAAGACATGCTTCGCATGTGCGTCTTGGATTTCGGGAAGCAGTGGGAAGATCACCTGCACTTGGTGGAATTTGCTTATAACAACAGCTAGCAAGCAAGCATTCAAATGGTGCCCTTCGAGGCCCTTTATGGTAGAAGATGTCACACGCCGTTGTCATGGTTGGAAACGAGTGAGTCGAAGTTGTATAAGCGACAAGAAGTGGAAGATGCAACCTCGTTGGTACGAACTTTTCGAGAAAGATTGCTAATCGCTCAGGACCAACAAGCTAAGTACTATAATGCCAAGCATAAGAACATTGAGTTCATTGTTGGCGATGGGGTGTATTTGAAGATTAAGCCATTTAAGGCCGTCTCACGGGTATGGCGCTTGAAGAAGCTAAGCCCGAGGTACCTTGGACTGTTTGAGGTTCTGGAGCGTATTGGCGAAGTAGCATATCGATTAAAGCTATCAGTGGAACTGAGTGGGCTACACGACGTATTCCACATATTGGTGTTGCGTAAGGCGTTGCAAGAGCCTTCGCAAGTGATTGCGGTCGATCAAATACTGGTTGATAATGGGTTGACGACGAAGGTCAAGCCCGTTCTCATTGAGGACTCGGAAGTCAAGAGACTGCATAACAAAGACATCAGGATGGTCAAGGTCCATTGGGACAACTGCAGTCGGGAGGAGCTCTCATGGGAGCGAGAGAAGACCATGCTGGAGGAGTACCAGGAGTTATTTCCCTCAGGTACCGTTTAAGTTTTGTGTATCTTTTCCTTTCTGTAATTTTGGGACGAAATTCTTTTAAGAGGGAGAGAATTGTAACGCCCCGAAACTCAAAAAAGGGATGAGCAACGTTTAGAACCAAGTTTGGTGCTTGGTAGGGGTCACACGCCATGGGACACGGGCGTGTCCAGGGCCGTATCGTGCTCGGGTTCGATGAATTTTCTGAGTGGTCGACGAAATACAGTCGATGATCGTCGAGACATCAAACATGGCCTGAGATACGGACGTGTCCCAGGCCGTATCCTGCTCGGGCTATTAGCCGAGCTGTATCAGGGGAGGAACATAGCCTGGAGCCCATGCGTGCTCAGGATGACACGGGCGTGTCAAAATCGACACGGGCGTGTCGAGAACCCGTGTCCACTTTGGGATGTTTTTGGTCCTGTGTCGATGAAGGAACATGCCCCGCAACACGGGCGTGTACTGATTGACACGGGCGTGTCAAGTGTAACACGGGTTTGTCGAGAGCCCGTGTCCTGGTCGGGATGCGACTGTTTCATCGTTGATTGAGGCACACGTCCTTGGACACAGGCGTGTCACAAGCTGTTTTCGGCCTAGGTAATTAATTCTAAGTGCGAATCGTGACCGTCCGTTTCCTACTTTTGGGATCCAAGGGCCCAGGCAGGTTCTTGCTGGGCTAAATCCTGGAATAGGGTTTGAAACCCTCATTCCATTTGAGTTTTCTATTATTAAAATCCTTAGAGAGAGGGGAGAGAAAGGAAGAAGAAGAAGGAGAGTTTTGGCAGCCAGTGGAGCTTTGGATCCCCAAATCGCAAGCCGAGTTCAGAACTACGGAGGAGAGGCCGTTGCGGTGCTTTTCATCTATCTAGATCTTCATGGTGCCAAAGAGAAACGCAAGGGTACTGATTCTCATCTTGGACATGTGTAGTCCTCTTTCCATTTTGCATAGGAAGCCCACTCTCACGAGTATACGGTGAGTGTGAGGTATTCCTTCGGGTAGACATGAATTGTCCCCGTTGTTTTGCATGTAGAGTCCAGAATCGAAGTACGAACAAGACATGTTGTGTGAAGCCTACCCGGACAAGTTGGTTTGGATCGATGATGTTTCATTATGCATGAATGGCCGGAGAAGACTCCACGCCGATGGTTGTTTTTCGGGTTTTCTACGCGGTAGATTGCAACATGGAACCTTGGGGAATAACTCCGAGGTGCACCCGGAAAACTGGGCAGATTTGTGATTCTGCTATCTTGGTGGCCTGAGAGCCAACTTGCACATAACTGGGTTATGTAAAGTGTGTGATCGATTTGGGACTCGGGGATGCTTTACACACACATATAGCTTCAATTGACGTTGTAGTGTGACCAACGAGTTAGGCGGAACCGTACCTGCTCTATGTCGTTCGGTACATGTGACCTAAAGTACATGGGTGCTTGCCGTTGGCATAGATGGAGGGTCTTAGGCTTAAGCTGAAAAGACAAAACTGCTCACGAGATTTGCCGTCCATGGGGCGGTGGTGAGACCGCTGATTTGACCTGGTTCACCGAGAATGTGCCCTGAGAGCATGGGGTGTGTGGCCGTGCGTGCCTATGCATGTGATGAAATGTAATTTCACTACTTTTTAGCTATGTTAATAAAGTACAGGGAAGGAGCATCGCCGCCCCGAGTTCAGGGCAGGGGTCATTATAATTTGGTCAGCTTTAGCTGACCGTTGCTTTTGTTTGCCACTGCTTCGGTGGATTGTTACTTGTAGGTGCTGCGGAGCCTAGTGGCAAATAGCAGGCAAAAGCCCTTGTTGCTGAGCCGACCCTCGAAGGCCAATGCGAATGTTTACTTTTATTCTCACGTGTGACCGGCATGCGTGCTAATGTTTGGAAGACACTATTTGTTTAAAGTAAACTCAGGTAAGGCCATAAGGCCAAGTACTTTGTGTATTTTGTACGTTCATTCCTTTTGGGTTATTATTAGTGGACATTCATACTGTGGCTGGGTTCTTATTTTGCAACATTTAAAATGCATCCTCTAGATTGTGCTGTGTAGGACATTGGTTATTGGAAGGATGGTTTCATTTAGTAACCCTTCGGTCTTTTTGTGGTATATGGCATCGGGCCCCTGCCGGACCTACTACTATATGCTATGTGAAGGATAGGGGGTGTTACATACACCCTCTGCTTTTATGGACACGATGAATAGAGTATTCAAGGATTTCCTGGACCACTTTGTGGTTATCTTTTTGGACGATTTCTAGTGTATTCTAGAAGTGCCAAAGAGCACGCCTTGCATCTACGCTTGGTGTTATCCATTCTGAAGGAGCACAAGTTGTATGCGAAATTAAGTAAATGTGAGTTTTGGCTGACTTAAGTGTCTTTTATGGGTCATGTGGTAAGTAAAGATGTGCTTTCAATAGACCCAACAAAGATAAGCACAGTTTTGGATTGGAAGAGCCTACAATGTCTAAGGAGATAAGGAGTTTCCTAGGGTTGACAGGTTATTATAGGAGATTTGTGTGAGGATTTTCAGTTTTGTCTGCACCCTTAACCAGACTTACGCAGAAAAACATAATATTTGTTTGGAGCAATGATTGTGAGGAATCTTTTCAGGAATTGAAGGATAGGTTGTGTTCTACCCTAGTTTTGGAGTTGACCACTGAGGGAGTGGAATTTATCATTTATGTTGACGATTCGCGAGTTGATCTTGGTTGCATTCTGATGCAAGAAGAAAAGGTGATCGCGTATGGATCAAGACATTTGAAGGTACATGAAAGGAATTACCCTACTTATGATTTGGAATTTACCGCGGTCATCTATGTCTAGAATTGTGGAGATATCTTTTATATGGAGTGTCATGCAAAATCTATACATATCATAAGAGTTTGAAGTATGTCTTCACCCGGAAAGAGCTTAATTTGAGCCAACATAGATGGATGGAGTATGTTGCGGACTATGAGGTTGATATCCTTTACCATCCGGGCAAGGATAATAGTGGTCGATGCCTTGAGCAGGAAAGCCACACATATCTTCAACCTCTCTATACGGTACCTAGTGGAGGAGTTTTTATTGATGGACATTCCTGTTAAGGATGTTGGCGTGCTGTCTAGTTTGGAAGTTGAAGAGCCGTCATGGATAACACTTACAAGGTCTTATTACAAGGATGATCCTGATTTGCAGTAACTCCGGAGTAGAACTTAAAGAGGAAAACTTCCAGATTTTTCCTTTGACGAAGCTGGTACCTTTAGGCATCGAGGTAGGCATTATATCCCTACTGTTGAGGATATCAGAGCAAAGATTTGTGATGAAGCGGATGGTTCAAGTGTTGCCTACCATCCTGGTTATACAATGATGTATCGAGATCTAAAGCAGATCATTTGGTGGTCAGGTTTGAAGAACAATATAGCTAAATTTGCAAATGAGTGTTACACTTACCAGCATGTTAAGGCAGATCATATAAGGCAAGGGGGTAGGTTAACTTCTTTGGATATTCCCTGCTAGAAGTGGGAGAGTATTTTAATGGATTTCATTACCGGTTTGCCGAGTTCTTCCTGAGGGCATGATGCTGTGGGGGCCATTGTCTACATATTAACAAAGTGTGCTCACTGTGTGGCTTTTAAAATTAGCTATTCTAGGGAAAAGATAGCAGAGCTTTATTTAGATCAGGTCATCAGATTGCATGTTGTGCCTATGAGTATTGTGTCAGATCAAGATTTTAGATATATGTACCATTTCTGGCGAAGCTTGCATGCAGCTTTGGGTACAGACCCTAAATATTCCACTACTTATCATCCACAGACAAATGGTCTAATGGAAAGAGTAAATCAAATTTTGAAAGATAAGATTAGATGTTATATCCTGGACCATGGTGGGGCCTGGGACAAGCGTCACGGACTTATGGAGTTTTCCTACAATAATAGTTCTCAAAAAAGCTTGTTGATGGCACCATTTGAAGCCTTGTATAAGAGGCGTTGTCGATCTCCCCTGTTTTGGGCTGAAGTTGGTGAGAGGCCTTGGAAGAGATGAGTGTTATGGTAACTCATTTCTGTGAGAAGCTTCGTTTAGCTTAAGGGCATTATGAGAAGAACGCTACTTGGCGTAGGGTTGAATTGGAGTTCTTAGTTAGGGACATGGTTTTCTTCAAGGTTTCTCATGTAACGCCCCGAAACTCAAAAGGAGGGACGGGTGGCATTTTGAGTCATGTTTCGGACTTGGTAGAGGTCACACGGCCTGGGACACGGGCGTGTCCCAGGGCCATGTCGTGTTCGGTTTCGATGAGCTACTCGAGTGGTCGACGAAAGACACTCGAGAGAGCGAACACGGCCTGAGACACGGGCGTGTCCAGGGCCGTATCGTTCTCGGGTTCGACGATTGTCTCGAGTGTTCGATGAAAGGTACTCGAGATATCAAACACGTACTGAGACACGGGCGTGTCCCAGAACGTATCTTACTCGGGTAGTTAGCCGAGTTGTTTCAGGGGAGAAACACGGCCCAGAGCCCAGGCGTGTTTGGGTTTGACATGGGCGTGTCAAATGGGACACGGGCGGGTCGAATACCCGTGTTCTCCTCGGGATGGTGTTGGTCCTGTGTCAATGGAGGAACACACCCAGCTACACGGGCGTGTACTGGATGACACAGGCGTGTCAATCCTGAAACGAGTGTGTCGAGAGCCCTTGTACTTTTCGGGATGCGATGGTCCCAGTGTCGAATTGGGCACACGGCCATGGACACGGTCGTGTCACAAGCCGTATTCGGCCGAGGTTTTGGATTTTAAGTGCGAATCATGGCCGTCCATTTCCTTCCTTTGGGATCTAGGGGGTCTGGCTTCTCCTGGCAGGGTTTAACCCGGGAATAGAGTTTCGAAAACCTCATTCGGTTTGATCTTTCTGTTTCTAAAGTTCTAGAGAGGGGGGAGAGCAAGGAAGGAGAAGGAGGAGTGATCCGGCCGTCGGTGGACCTTCGGAGCCCCAAATTGAAAGCTGAGTTCGGATCTACGGAGGCGAGTATGTTGCGGTTCTTTTCATCTTCATAGATCTTCATGGCGGCGAAAAAGAATGCTAGGGTAACGATTCTCATCTTGGACATGTGAAGTACTCTTTTCCATTGCATAGGAAGCCCTCTCTCGCGAGTTTGCGGTGAGTGTGAGGTGTTCCTTCGGGTAGACATGAATAGTCCCCGTTGTTTTGCATGTAGAGTCCGTATTCGAGAAACAGACATAGGCATGATGTGTGAAGCCTACCCGGACAAGTTGGTCTGGATCAGTGATGTTGCATTGCATGAATGGCCGGAGAAGACTCTCTGCAGTTGATTGTTTTTCGGGTTTTCTACGTTGTAGATTACAACTGGGAGCCTTGGGGACTAACTCCAAGGTACACCCGGAAAACTAGGCATATGCGTGAATATGCCAACGTGTGGCCTTGGAGACAACTTGTACATAACAGGGTTATGTAAAGTGTGTGATTAGATTGGGACTCGGGGAAGCTTAACCCGCGCATATGGCTTAAATTGACATTGCTGCGTGAGCAACAGGTTAGGAGGAACCGTACCCGCTCTTTGTAGTTTGGTTAGAGAGACCTAAAGTATGTGGTACTTGCCGTTGGCATAGATGGAGGGTCTTAGGCAAAGGCCAGAAAGACCGTAATGCTCATGAGAAATTGCCGTCCATGGGGCGGTGGTGAGACCGCGGACTTTGACCGGGTTCACCGAGAATGTGCCCTGAGAGCACGGGGTGTATGGTCGTGCGAGCCTACGCCTGTGATGATGTGAAAATTCTCTATTATATGGCTATGTTAATAAAGTGCAGGGAAGGAGCATCGCCACCCCTAGTTTAGGGGCGGGATCGTTATAATTTGGTCAGCTTACCTGACCTTTGCTTTTGTTTGCCACCGCTCGGTGGATTATTGCTTGCAGGTGCTGCGGAGCCGAGTGGCAAATAGCGGGAAAAAGCCCTTGTTGCTGAGCCGGCTCTCGAAGGCCTAATTTTGAGTGTTTGTTTTATTCTCATGTATGACCGGCCTGCGTGCAGAGGTTTGGAAGACACTTATATTTGAGCAAACTATTTTAAGGCCATAAGACCAAGTACTTGTGTATTTGTCCGTTCATTCCTGTTGAGTTTATGTAGTGGACATTCATGTTATTTGCTGGGTTCTTAATTTTTGCAACTTTTAAATTGCTTCCGCTAGAATGTACTCTGTGTAGGACGTTGGTTATTTACAGGATGGTTTCTATTACGTATCCTTTTGGTCTATCTGTGGTATATGGCGTCGGGCCCCTGCCGGACCTATTGTCATATGTTATGTGACGGACAGGGGGTATTACAATTTGGTATCAGACTACTGGTTTTGGTCAACTTAAATGAATTCGTGGACGAATTATTTTAAGGGGTGGTGTGCACATGTGTGTGCGTCACCATTATAATATAAAAAGAACCCATGAATGTCCACTTAGAAATGAAAATACATATGTTTGAGGAACCTACGTGTTCCTATAATTGTTTTTTGCAATTTTGTTCGGTCACTTGACGGTGTTTTGTGCGACTATAGGTGACCAGGAGTGGTGTAAGGTCGTCAGAACGCTCGCTTTTTGAGGAATACATTTCACCCATCGACGTGCTTGAAACCCCTCCTTCGTTTGAAACCATAAGAAGGGTCGTTGAAGCGGTGTTCGCTGTGACTAATGCATAACATGGAAGGAATGTGCAACCCTTTGCCATTGATGTGGCTTCAACGCCAGATGGCGTGATGGAGCAAATGACATTTGGTAGACCATCGGGTCAGCAGTTGAATATGCGTTTAGTGTTGGGAGCATACCCAGTTGATGAATATTTGCAAACATTTCTTATGATAAGCCGCTACCCATGCTTTGAGTTGGAGAACGAGCAGTCTATAGTTGATAGATTTTATAATGGTCTGCATGGCGAGCTGCGAATTCTACTGCTAGGACAAAAATTATTGGGATTCCGAGCCTTGGTGGAGTCAGCTAGATCTTTGGAAGTAGATTTGAGGAAGACTAACTAGATGCCAGTGAGCAGGGTATTGAACTCTACAAGCCCTATAAGAGCTGCATTTCGCAGAATGCTGTAAAAGGGGGCTAGATCATCGACTAAAAAAGCTACTTACACTTGTCATACTTGTGGCAAGAAAGGGCACTTTGACTGAGATAGTCGTGATGGTGCTCAGAAGACAAAGAAAGCTATGTCAGGAGCAGTTGAGAACTCTAGTGCAAAGGAAACGTTGTTCAAAATGCCGACTACCTCAAAATCTGGGTTTCGTAAGTTCCATAAGAAGGCTAGGACTTCGGGTCCAGCCCCTTCTTCCAGTGCTTCGGGGGCAACTTCAAGCCGAACCTCGGGCGCATGCTATAACTGTGGAAAGCCGGGACACTTTGCCCGAGACTGTTAGAGCGGACATGGTTACAGGTATGGCTTAAATTTATACCAGTTTAGCTTTAAATACTTGTAGCCCTTGCGCGTGTCAGCTTAGGACTGTTTGTGCTAGGATTTGTTTTGATTTGCGATAGTCCAGAGAGAGCAATCTTTGATACGGGAGCTTCGCACTCCTTTTTGTTCGAAGGATTTATATCGTGCATCGGAGTACCTACTTCGATGGCAAAGGACAAACTAGATGTGTTGTTACCGAATGGCTGTTCAATGCGCGCGGATAGAGTCTGTGGCGTAAAGATGTGTATTGGTAATCAGGAGTTCGATTTGCAAGTGTCGTTACTGCCGCTGTTGGAATTCGACGTGATATTTGGTATGGACTGGCTCTCGAAGCAGCAAGCTTATATTGGTTGCAGTCGCAAGGAGGTCAAGTTGGGGACATGTCGTGAGATGACGTTTGCGGGCTTAAAAGGGTCGAGCAAGACTTTGATGACTGCTCTTCAGGTGGTTAAGGCGGTTCATGCTGGTGCAGAGTTGTTCTTCACACTAGTGGAGGCTTCGAAGACTAGGCCTACTTTGGACAACATCCCAGTGGTATTCGAATTCCCTGATGTGTTCCCTGGCGATCTCTCTGGAGCCCCACCTCAGCGGGAGATAGACTTCACTATCGAGCTAGTGACAGGTACGAAACTTGTGTCACGCTCCCCGTATCGGCTAGCACCTAAGGAGATGGCGGAGCTGAAGGTTCAACTTCAAGAGTTGTTCGAGCAGGGTTATGTGCGTCCAAGTTCGTCGCCTTGGAGTGCACCGGTCCTTTTTGTTAAGAAGAAGACGAAAGCTTGAGACTTTGTATCAATTATCGAGAACTGAACAAGCTAACGAAGAAGAACAAGTACCCGATCCCAAGAATTGATGATTTGTTCGATCAGTTAGTTGGGTCATTGGTGTACTTGAAATTGGATCTTAAGTCCGGTTATTATCAGCTGAGGATAAGGGAAAGTGATATCCCTAAGATAGCTTTTAGTACGAGATACTGGCATTATGAGTTTACGGTCATACCGTTTGGGCTGACTAAAGTTCCATCAGTGTTCATGGATCTGATGAACAGGACTTTCAGGGAGTACCTAGACCACTTTGTGATCGTCTTCATCGACGATATATTGGTGTACTCGTAGAGTGAGGAGGATCACTTTAAGCACCTTCATTTGGTGTTAGAGATGCTGAGGATGAATCAACTGTATGCCAAGTTCTCCAAATGTGAGTTTTCATTGTCCTCAGTAGCGTCCCTTGGTCACATAGTCAGTGGAGAGGGAATTGCGGTGGATCCGGCGAAAATTGTTGTTATACGAGAGTGGCCTGTGCTGTCTATGATAGCGGAAGTCCGGAGTTTTCTGGGGCCTGCCGGCTATTACAGGCGCTTCGTGGAGAACTTCTCGCAGATAGCGTTACCCCTCATAACTCTGATGAGGATAGAGCAGAAGTTTGTTTGGACGTCGGAGTGCGCCCGAGCTTTTGAGGAGTTGAAGGGTCGGTTGACCACGACGTCTGTGCTTAATTCGCTAAGTGGGACTAAAGGCTTCGAAATCCACAGCAATGCTTCGGCCAGTGGATTAGGTTGTGTTCTACTACAGCACGGAAGTATGATAGCTTATGGCTCGTGTCAGCTGAAGGTGCACGAGAGTAATTATCTGGTCCATGACTTGGAGTTAGCGGCCGTGATATTTGCCCTGAAGCTATGGAGGCATTACTTGTATGGGGTGAAGGTCGATATCTATACCAACCACAAGAGCTTGAAATACTTGTTGGATCAGAAGGATCTGAACATGTGACAGCGGAGATGGATGGACTTCCCGGGGGACTACACATTCAAGATTCATTATATGTTTGGGAAAGGCAATGCGGTTGCGGATGCATTGAGTCGCAGGGCCCCATATCAAGCCAACTGGCTGTCTGTTCATGATGAGCGTTTGGTTTGGGATTTGGAGGCGTTGGAGATCTCTTGTGTAGACAAGCAGAGTAGTGACGAAACGCTACTGAACTGGACAGAAGTTCAATGAGATCTGGCTGATCAGATTCGACAGGATCTGGATATGGATGGCTACATGAAGCAAATCATGGTTGAGGCTTTGGATGGGTCAAATGCCCAATTTGAGGTTGTGGATGGAATGCTATGGAAGGACAATCATTTGCGCGTCCCGAATGTGGGCATATTGCGGGTGGAATTGATGTACGAGGCTCATCATACCAAGTACTCGATTCACCCGGGGAGCACGAAGATGTACCGTGATATGAAGAAATTATTCTGGTGGCCAGGACTTAAGAAGGATGTGGCACTCTATGTGGCGAAGTGTCAAACTTGCGTCTTAGTGAAGGCGGAGTGCCAGAAGCCTGGATTATTCTTGAAGTCCTTGCCTATTCCAGAGTGGAAGTTCGACGACATTACTATGGACTTTGTGCATGGTTTGCCAAGGTCGCAGAAGGGAAACGACGCAATCTGGGTGGTCGTAGATCGTTTGACGAAAGTGTCGCACTTCATTCCGTATAGGAAGGTTGATTCTGTGGAGAAATTGGAAAAATTATATGTGGATAATATTGTGCGGCTTCACGGTGTGCCCAGTAGCATCGTGAGTGATTGTTATGGGAGGTTCATGTCCAATGATTGGAGGTTGGTTCAACAGATGTTGAAAACAAAGCTGAGTTTCACCACAGCCTTCCATCTGTAGACGGATGGTCAGACCGAGATGGTCAACATGATGATTGAAGACATGCTTCGCATGTGCGTTCTGGATTTCGGGAAGCGGTGGGAAGATCACCTATACTTGGTGGAATTCACTTACAATAATAGCTACCAGGCGAGCATACAAATGGCTCCATTCGAGGCCCTTTATAGTAGAAGATGTCGCACACAGTTATCGTAGTTCGAAACGGGTGAGTCAAAGTTATACAAGTTGCAAGAGATGGAAGACGCAACGTCATTGGTTCGAACGATTCGAGAAAGATTGCTAATCGCTCAGGACCGACAAGCTAAGTACTATAACGCCAAGCATCGGAATGTGGAGTTCACTGTTGGCGACTGGGTGTACTTGAAGATTAAGTCGTTCAAGGGTGTCTCGCGGGTACGGCGCTTGAAGAAGCTAAGCCTGAGGTACCTTGGACAGTTTGAAGTTCTGGAGCGGATTGGAGAAGCAGCTTATCGATTAAAGCTATCAGTGGAGCTAAGTGGTATACATGATGTATTCCACATATAGGTGCTGCGGAAGGCGGTGTAAGAGCCTTCGCAAGTGATTGTGGTCGATCAAGTGTCAGTCGATAATGGGTTGACGATGAAGGTCAAGCCCGTTCACATTGAGGACTCGGAAGTCAAGCGATTGCTTAACAAGTAAATCAGGATGGTCAAGGTCCGTTGGGACAACTGTGGTCGGGAGGAGCTTTCGTGGGAGCGAGAGTAGACCATGCTTGAGGAGTACCTAGAGTTATTCCACTCAGTTACCGTTTAAGTTTTGTTTATATCTTTCCTTTTTATAATTTCGGGACGAAATTCTTTTAAGTGGGAGATAGTTGTAACGCCCTGAAACTCAAAAAGAGGGACGGGTGGCGTTTTGAGCCAAGTTTCGGACTTGGTAGAGGTCATATGGACCGGGACACGGGCGTGTCACAAGCCCAGCTACACGGGCGTGTATTGGATGACACAGGCGTGTCAATCCTGACACGGGCATGTCGAGAGCCCGTGTACTTTTCAGGATGCGACGGTTTCGTCGTCGAATGGGGAACATGGCCTTGGACACGTGTAACGCCCCGAAACTCAAAGGAGCAAAGGGGGACGTTTTGGGCCAGTTTGGGTTCTGGCTGTAGGCACACGGGCGTATCCCAGGGCGTGTCAAGCGTGTGCCGACACTTAGCCGCGAAGTCGTCGAGATTTTCTCGACGATTCGCTGAGAATGGGCACACGGCCTGCGACACGGGCGTGTCGAAACCCGTGTCGACACTTAGCCGCGGAGTCGTCGAGTTATACTCGACAAATCGTCGAGAATGGGCACACGGCCTGCGACACGGGCGTGTCGCAGGGCGTGTCGACCCGTGTCGACGATCGTCCCAGGGAGTCGTCGAGAGTCACTCGACGATCGTCGAGACAAGGCACACGGCCTAGGACACGGGCGTGTCCAAGACCGTGTCATCAAGTCGTCGATCTTCCCTCGACGAAATGTCCCGTGTACACGGCCTGGGGTCCAGGCGTGTCAAGGTCACATGGGTAAGGACACGGGCGTGTCCTAGAACCCGTACAGTGCTCGGGTTGAAAATGGGGAAAAATCATGGGGTACACGGCCGGCTACACGGCCGTGTGAGGTGGAACACGGGCGTGTCAGCTCGAACACGGGCATGTTCGATACCCGTGTGAGGTTCCAGGAGATTCAATTTTGACGGCGAATGCGGCACACGGCCCTGGACACGGGCGTGTGCCAGGCCGTGTTCGGTCCAGATTGGGCATTTCAGCCCCGAATCAAAGCCGTTCGTTTCCTTAGGTTGAGATCCAACGGCTGGGGGTTGTTCCTGAGAGGATATACCCGTGAGTTGACTTGGAAAACCTCACTTTTCATACCTTATCATCTCTCCAAGTCCTTGGAGAAAGAGGAGAGCCATTGGAGGAAGAAGAACTAGATCCCGCCATTGGAGGAGCTTCGGAGCTCCGAATCGCGAGCCGACTCCGGATCCACGGAGGCAACGCAAGTGCGGTGATTTCCATCCGATTACTTTTCAATGGCGCCAAAGAGGAACTCAAGGGTAACGATCCTCATCTTGAGCATGAATAGCTCTCTTTCTTAGCATAGGAAGCCCGCTCTCGCGAGTTTGCGGAGAGTTGGAGGCGTTCCTTCGGGTAGATATGTAAAGTCCCCGTTGTTTAGAATCCGTATGCGAGAACGGACATAGGCATGATGTGTGAAGCCTACCCGGACATGTTGGTCTGGATCGGTGATGTTGCATTGCATAAATGCCGGAGAAGACTCCGTGCTAATAGTTGTTTTTCGGGTTTTCTACGCGGTAGATTGCAGCAGGGAGCCTTAGGGATTAACCCAAAGGTGCACCCGAAAAACTGGGCGGATACGAGATCTTGCCAACTTGGTGGCCTGAGAGCCAACTTGAACATAACGGGGTTATGTGACTTGTGATAGAATAGGACTCGGTGGAAGTTTGACCCGCGCAAATGGATTAAATTGTCGTTGCGATGTGAGCACGGGTTAGATGGAACCGTACCCGCTCTATGTCGTTCGGGTTAGAGAGACCCAAGGTTACGTGGCACGCGCCGTTGGCATAGATGTGAGTCTTCGGCGGTCAATGGCTTAAACTGACGTGACCCATACCAAGAAGACAAATTACTCATAGGTTTGGCCGTCTAAGTGGCGGTGGTGAGTCCGGAATGTTAATGGCTTTAATTGACGTGACATCGACCGGTTCACCGAGAATGTGCCCTGAGTGCACGGGGCATGTGGCCGTGCGAGCCAACGTCTGTGTTGAAATGGCTATGGTTATATACATTGCTCGCTTATGCTAATGAAATGCAGAGAAGGAGCATCGCCGCCCCAAGTTGGGGGCGGGATCGTTATAATTTGGTCAGCATTGCTGACCGTTGCCTTGTTTTGCCACCGTGCGGTGGTTTATTGCTTGCAGGTGCAGCTGGACCAAGCGGTCAATAGCGGGCTAAAGCCCTTTTTGCGAAGCTGGCCCTCGAAGGCCCAAGTAGAAGTGTTTACTGCTTTATTCATGTATGACCGGCCTGCGTGCCGTGGTTTGTAAAACATGTAATTTTCAAGTGAAACACTTTGTAAGGCCTTAAGGCCGGTTTTGGGTATTTTTGTATAACATTCCTTTTGGTATTAGTGGACATTCATGCTCCTATGCTGGGTTCTTGTTTACAACTCTTATAAACTGCTTCCGCTAGAATGCTCTGGGTAAGACGTTGAGATTGGTTGGATGGTTTCCATACGTAACCACCCGGTCTGTCTGTGGTACATGGCGTCGGGCCCCGGCCAGACCTACTGCTATATACTATGCGACGGATAGGGGGTGTTACAATTTGGTATCAGACTACTGGTTTTGGTGGGCTTAAAGTGAATTCGTGGGCGAATTCTTTTTAAGGGGTGGTGAGCACATTGTGTGTGTCATCATTATAATGGTAAAAAGAACCCATGAATGTCCACTTAGGAATGAAAATACTCGTGTTTGAGGAACCTGCGTGTTCCTATAATTGCTATTTGCAATTTATTTGGTCGCTTAACGGTGTTTTGTACCACTATAGGTGACCAGAAGTGGTGTTGGGCCGTCAGAACGCCGAGTTTCTGAGGCTAGTAGTGCACCGGATGTTGCTCCTACAACACCTCTGTCGGCTGAAAATATACGATTGGTGGCTGAAGCGGTGTTGGCCGTGATTAATGCGCAGCCTGGAAGGCAAGCGCAGCAGCCCGCTCCCGTGATGGAGCAAGAACCTCTGCAAGAGGCTGAGCCGAGGAGGGTGAAGCAAGTGGTTGTGGAACCAATAGTGCCAAGGAGGGCAACTGAGAGGCAGCTGAAGCATGTAGTGAGCTTTAACCCTCCGTTATTCTCGGGGTTGGGAACCCCATCTCAGGCTGAAGACTGGCTCTCCAGGGTGAAGAGAGTCATGACAGCGACGGAGACGGAGGAGTGGCAAATGACCACCATCGCTACGTTCCTTTTGGACGGAGAAGCGAGGATGTGGTGGGAAGGATTGGAGTTGCACCATTTGAGAGGTAGACAACTGATAGACGTTCCGATGGAAGAGTTCTCGGGATTGTTCTTAGCAAGATACCTCCCTTCTACTCAGAGGATTTCAATGGAGAATGAGTTCCTGAAGTTGGTGCAGGGTGAGAGGAGCGTGGATGAATATCTCCACGAGTTTACGCGGTTGAGTCGCTATGCTAGCTACACCATCATGGATGAGGAGCGCAAGACTAATCGATTCTACGAAGGCTTGAGGGATGAGTTGAGACTGCCACTGTCGGGGCCAATGACGCAGGGTTTCTTAACCTTGGTCAATACTGCCCGGTCCTTGGAGAAGGACATGAAGACCGTGCAAGCGAAGAAAAGCTTGGGTGAAAAGAAATCTGAGTTCAGAGTGCCGATTACTTCAAAGTCCGGCTATCGGAGGTCTTTCAAGAAGCATAGGATTTCGGGTCCAGCTCCTTCTAGCGCTTCTGGGGCGACTACGGGTCGGACCCCGGGTGCGTGCTTTACATGTGGAAAGACGGGGCATTTCGCCCGTGACTGTTGGAGCGGACGTTCTAAGTCCGAGAGGAGACCGGGAGCTACTTATGAAGAGAAGGGAAAGGCGGTGGAGTCGACCACATCCCATTATGCTCCGGCCCAACCAAGGGTCTATAATCTTGGCCAACAGGAGGCCATTAAACAAGCTGATGTGGTGACAGGTACGGTATAATTTATAGCAAGTCAATTTCTTTAAATACTTGTTATGCGTATGTTACCTTACCACTACTTGTTTAGGATTTGTATTGATTTGTGAAAATCCGGCACGAGCACTCTTCGATACGGGAGCTTCACACTCCTTCTTGTCCGAAGGATTTATATCACGTATCGGAGTCCCTTCTTCGATGGCGAAGGATAAGTTGGATGTGTTGTTGCCCAATGGGTGTTCGATGTGAGCGGATAGGATCTGCGATGTTAAGACTCGTATTGGGTAGCAGGAGTTCGACCTGCGGGCGTCTTTACTTCCGTTAGTGGAGTTCGACGTCATATTTGGCATGGACTAGCTCTCGGAGCAGCAGGCCCATATAGATTGCGGTAGCAAGGAAGTTAAGCTGGGAGCGAGTCGTGAGACGACTTTTACGGGCTTAAAGGGGTCGAGCAAGACGTTGATGTCTGCTCTTCAGGTAGTGAAGGCGGTTCGTGCTGGAGCAGAACTGTTCTTTACACTAGTGGAGGTTGCAAAGCCGAAGCCCGCGTTGGATTGTATTTCAGTGGTATCGGAATACCCTGATGTGTTCCCCGCAGATCTTCCTGGAGCCCCGCCTCAACGGGAGATAGATTTTACGATCGAGCTAGTGCCAGGTGCAAAGCCTGTGTCACGATCGCCGTATCGGCTAGCGCCTAAGGAAATGGCGGAGCTGAAAGTTCAACTACAAGAGTTGTTGGAGCAAGTGTATGTGCGCCCGAGTTCTTCGCCTTGGAGCGCACCGGTCCTCTTTGTTAAGAAGAAGGACGGAAGCTTGAGGCTATGTATTGATTATCGGGAGCTAAACAAGCTAACTGAGAAGAACAAGTACCCGATCCCTCGGATTGATGATCTCTTCGATCAGTTAGTCGGGTCGACGGTGTACTCAAAGTTAGATCTCAAGGCTGGGTACTATCAGCTGCGTATAAGGGAGAGTGATATCCCGAAGACAGCGTTTAGTACGAGATACGGGCACTATGAGTTTACGGACATGCCGTTTGGGCTGACTAATGCGCCGTCAGTGTTCATGGATTTGATGAACAGGACTTTCAGGGAGTACTTGGACCATTTCGTGATCGTATTCATCGACGATATTTTGGTGTACTCGCAAAGTGAGGAAGATCACTTCAAGCATCTCCATTTGGTGTTGGAGACACTCAGGAGAAATCAGTTGTATGCCAAGTTCTCGAAGTACGAGTTTTGGCTATCCTTAGTGGCGTTCCTCGGGCATATAGTGAGTGGAGAGGGTATTGCTGTGGATCCGGCGAAGATTGTTGCGATACGGGAGTGGCCTGAGCTTGCTACGGTAGCAGAAGTCCGGAGCTTTTTGGGGCTTGCCGGCTATTATAGGCGCTTCGTAGAGAACTTCTCGCGGATAGCGTTACCTCTCACTACTTTGACGAGGAAGGAGCATAAGTTCGTTTGGACGCCGGAGTGCGCGCGAGCTTTTGAGGAGTTGAAGTGTCGGTTGACCACGGCGCCTGTGCTGAGTTCGCCATGTGGGACCGAAGGCTATGAGATATATAGTGATGCTTCAGGCAGCAGTTTGGGTTGCGTGCTACTGCACCACGGAAGCGTGATAGCTTATGGCTCGAGACAGCTAAAAGTGCACGAGAGGAATTATCCAGTCCATGACTTGGAGTTGGCGGCCGTGATTTTTGCCTTGAAGCTGTGGAGACACTATTTGTACGGTGTGAAGATTGATATCTACACCGATCACAAGAGCCTAAAGTACCTGATAGATCAGAAGGATCTGAATATGCGGCAGCGTAGGTGGATGGAGTTCCTGGGGGACTATACGTTCAAGATCCACTACGTGCCTGGCAAAGGGAATGCGGTTGCGGACACGTTGATTCGCCGAGCCCCAGCTCAAGCCAATTGGCTATCGGTGCACGATGAGCGGTTGGTGCGGGAGTTGGAGGCGTTGGAGATTGTTTGTGTGGACAGACAATCAAGTGCTGAAGCAGTTCTGAATTGGACTGAAGTCCAATATGACCTGGCTGATCGGATTCTGCAGGCTTTGGATATGGATGCTCATATGAAGCAGTTCATGATAGAGGCTCTGGATGGGTCAAATTCCCAATTCGTCGTGGAGGACGGATTGCTTTGGAAAGACGGTCGATTGTGCGTCCCAAGTGTGGGCATTTTACGGGTGGAGTTGTTGTACGAGGCACACCATACCAAGTACTTGATTCACCCGGGGAGCACAAGGATGTACCGTGATGTGAAGAAACTATTTTGGTGGCCGGGTTTGAAAAAGGATGTGGCGCTATACGTAGCGAAGTGCCAAACCTGCGCCTTGGTAAAGGCGGAGTGCCAAAAGCCGGGAGGATTTCTTAAGTCCTTACCTATTCCGGAGTGGAAATTTGACGACATCTCTATGGACATTGTGCACGGTTTGCCAAGGTCGCAAAAGGGGAACGACGCCATTTGGGTGGTTGTTGATCGATTAACGAAGGTGTCGCATTTTATTCCGCATAGGAAGGACGATCCGGTGGAGAAGCTGGCAAAGCTTTACGTGGATAATATAGTACGGCTTCATGGTGTGCCCCGCAGCATCGTGAGTGACCGAGATGGGCGGTTCACGTCCAATGATTGGAGGCTTGTGCAGCAAATGTTGGGAACAAAGCTGAAGTTTAGCACAGCCTTCCATCCGCAAACGGATGGGCAGACCGAGAGGGTTAATAGAACCATGGAAGACATGCTCCACATGTGTGTCTTGGATTTCGGAAAGCAATGGGAAGACCACCTTTATTTGGTGGAGTTCGCATACAACAACAGCTACCAAGCAAGTATTCAGATGGCGCCTTTCGAGGCCCTATATGGTAGAAGATGTCGCACGCCGTTATCTTGGATAGAAACGGGTGAGTCAAAGTTGTATAAGCGATCGGAAGTAGAGGGTGCTACTTTTTTGGTGAGAACCATTCGGGAGAGGTTACTTATCGCTCAGGACCGGCAAGCAAAGTATTATAATGCCAAGCACAGAACGTGGAGTTCGCTGTGGGCGATTATGTATACTTGAAGATCAAGCCGTTCAAGGGTGTCTCGCGGGTGCGATGATTGAAAAAGCTAAGCCCGAGGTACCTTGGACCGTTCGAGGTTCTGGAGCGAGTTGGAGAAGCGGCCTATAGGTTGAAGCTTTCAGTGGAGCTAAGTGGTTTACACGATGTATTCCACATTTCGGTGCTTCGGAAGGCGGTGCAAGAGCCTACGCAAGTGATCGCGGTCAATCAGGTACCGGTGGATAGTGGGCTAACAACAAAGGTCAAGCCCGTGCGGATTGAGGACTCGGAGGTCAAGCGGCTACGCAATAAAGAGATCAGGATGGTCAAAGTCCGGTGGGACAATTGCGGTCGTGAGGAGCTCTCTTGGGAGCGAGAGCAGACTATGCTTGACGAGTATCCGGAGTTGTTCCGCTCAGGTACAAATTTTGTTTTTGTATGTCTTTCCTTTATATAATTTCGTGGGCGAAATTCTTTTAAGAGGGGGAGAGTTGTAACGCCCCGAAATTCAAAGGAGCAAAGGGGGACGTTTTGGGCCAGTTTGGGTTCTGGCTGTAGGCACACGGCCTGGGACACGGGCGTGTCCCAGGGCGTGTCAAGCGTGTGCCGACACTTAGCCGCGAAGTCGTCGAGATTTTCTCGACGATTCGCTAAGAATGGGCATACGGCCTGCGATACGGGCGTGTCGAAACCCGTGTCGACACTTAGCCGTGGAGTCGTCGAGTTATACTCGACGAATCGTCGAGAATGGGCACACGGCCTACGACACGGGCGTGTCGCAGGGCGTGTCGACCCGTGTCGACGATCGTCCCGGGGAGTCGTCGAGAGTCACTCGACGATCGTCGAGACAAGGCACACGGCCTAGGACACGGGCGTGTCCAAGGCCGTGTCATCAAGTCGTCGATCTTCCCTCGACGAAATGTCTCGTGTACACGGCCTGGGGTCCAAGCGTGTCAAGGTGACACGGGTAAGGACACGGGCGTGTCCTAGAACCCGTGCAGTGCTCGGGTTGAAAATGGGGAAAAATCATGGGGTACACGGCCGGCTACACGGCCGTGTGAGGTGGAACACGGGCGTGTCAGCTCGAACACGGGCGTGTTCGATACCCGTGTGAGGTTCCAGGAGATTCGATTTTGACGGCGAATGCGGCACATGGCCCTGGACACGGGCGTGTGCCAGGCCGTGTTCGGTCCAGATTGGGCATTTCAGCCCCGAATCAAAGCCGTTCGTTTCCTTAGGTTGAGATCCAACGGCTGGGGGTTGTTCCTGAGAGGATATACCCGTGAGTTGACTTGGAAAACCTCACTTTTCATACCTTATCATCTCTCCAAGTCCTTGGAGAAAGAGGAGAGCCATTGGAGGAAGAAGAACTAGATCCCGCCATTGGAGGAGCTTCGGAGCTCCGAATCGCGAGCCGACTCCGGATCCACGGAGGCAACGCAAGTGCGGTGATTTCCATCCGATTACTTTTCAATGGCGCAAAAGAGGAACTCAAGGGTAACGATCCTCATCTTGAGCATGAATAGCTCTCTTTCTTAGCATAGGAAGCCCGCTCTCGCGAGTTTGCGGAGAGTTGGAGGCGTTCCTTCGGGTAGATATGTAAAGTCCCCGTTGTTTAGAGTCCGTATGCGAGAACGGACATAGGCATGATATGTGAAGCCTACCCGGACATGTTGGTCTGGATCGGTGATGTTGCATTGCATAAATGCCGGAGAAGACTCCGTGCTAATAGTTGTTTTTCGGGTTTTCTACGCGGTAGATTGCAGTAGGGAGCCTTGGGGATTAACCCAAAGGTGCACCCGGAAAACTGGGCGGATACGAGATCTTGCCAACTTGGTGGCCTGAGAGCCAACTTGAACATAACGGGGTTATGTGACTTGTGATAGAATGGGACTCGGTGGAAGTTTGACCCGCGCAAATGGCTTAAATTTTCGTTGCGATGTGAGCACGGGTTAGATGGAACCGTACCCGCTCTATGTCGTTCGGGTTAGAGAGACCTAAGGTTACGTGGCACTCGCCGTTGGAATAGATATGAGTCTTCGGCGGTCAATGGCTTAAACTGACGTGACCCATGCCAAGAAGACAAATTGCTCATAGGTTTGGCCGTCTAAGTGGCGGTGGTGAGTCCGGAATGTTAATGGCTTTAATTGACGTGGCATCGACCGGTTCACCGAGAATGTGCCCTGAGTGCACGGGGCGTGTGGCCGTGCGAGCCAACGTCTGTGTTGAAATGGCTATGGTTATATACATTGCTCGCTTATGCTAATGAAATGCAGGGAAGGAGCATCGCCGCTCCAAGTTGGGGGCGGGATCGTTATAATTTGGTCAGCATTGCTGACCGTTGCCTTGTTTTGCCACCGTGCGGTGGTTTATTGCTTGCAGGTGCAGCTGGACCAAGCGGTCAATAGCGGGCTAAAGCCCTTTTTGCGAAGCTGGCCCTCGAAGGCCCAAGTAGAAGTGTTTACTGCTTTATTCATGTATGACCGGCCTGCGTGCCGTGGTTTGTAAAACATGTAATTTTCAAGTGAAACACTTTGTAAGGCCTTAAGGCCGGTTTTGGGTATTTTTGTATAACATTCCTTTTGGTATTAGTGGACATTCATGCTCCTATGCTGGGTTCTTGTTTACAACTCTTATAAACTGCTTCCGCTAGAATGCTCTGGGTAGGACGTTGAGATTGGTTGGATGGTTTCCATACGTAACCACCCGGTCTGTCTGTGGTACATGGCGTCGGGCCCCGGCCGGACCTACTGCTATATACTATGCGACGGATAGGGGGTGTTACAACACGGGCGTGTCACAAGCCGTGTTCAGCCCAGGTTTTGGATTTTGAGTGCGAATCGTGGCCATACTTTTCCTTCCTTTGGGATCTAGGGGTCTTGGCTTCTCCTGGCAGGGTTTAACCCGGGAATAGGGTTTAGAAACCCTCATTCTATTTAACCTTTCTCTTTCTAAAGTTCTAGAGAGAGGTGAGAGCAAGGAAGAAGGAGGAGAGATCTGGCCACCGGTGGAGCTTCGGAGCCCCAAATCGCAAGCCAAGTTTGGATCTACAGAGGCGAGGACGTTGCGGTGCTTTTCATCTGCATAGATCTTCATGGCGACGAAAAGGAATGCTAGGGTAACGATTCTCATCATGTACATGTTAAGTCCTCTTTTTCCTTGCATCGGAAGCCCGCTCTCGCGAGTTTGCGGTGAGTCTGAGGTGTTCTTTTGGGTCGACATGAATAGTCCCCGTTGTTTTGCATGTAGAGTCCGTATTCGAGAAACGGACATATGCATGATGTGTGAAGCCTACCCGGACAAGTTGCTCTGGATCAGTGATGTTGCATTGCATGAATGGCCGGAGAAGGCTCTGTGCAGTTGATTGTTTTCGGGTTTTCTACTCGGTAGATTGCAACAGGGAGCCTTAGGGACTAACTCCAAGGTGCACCCAGAAAACAGGGTAGATGCGTGAATCTGCCAACATGGTGGCCTGGGAGACAACTTGTACATAACAGGGTTATGTAAAGTTTGTGATCAGATTGGGACTCGGGGAAGCTTAACCCACGCATATGGCTTAAATTGATGTTGCAGTGTGAGCAATGGGTTAGGCGGAACCGTACCCGCTCTGTGTCGTTCGGTTAGAGAGACCTAAAGTATGTGGTACTTGCCATTAGCATAGATGGAGGGTCTTAGCCAAAGGCCAGAAAGACCGTAATGCTCACGAGAAATTGTCGTCAAATTGCGGTGGTGAGACCGCGGACTTTGACCGGGTTCACCGAGAATGTGCCCTGAGAGCACGGGGTGTGTGGCCGTGCGAGCCTACTCCTGTGATGATGTGTAAATTCTCTATTATATGGTTATGCTAATAAAGTGCATGGAAGGAGCATCGCCGCCTCGAGTTTAGGGGCATGGATCGTTATAATTTGGTCAGCTTAGCTGACCGTTGCTTTTGTTTGCCACCGCTCGGTGGATTAGTTCTTGCAGGTATTGCGGAGCCGAGTGGAAAATAGCGGGCAAAAGCCCTTGTTGCTGAGTTGGCCCTTGAAGGCCTAATTTTGAGTGTTTTCTTTTATTCTCGTGTATGACCGGCCTGCGTGCCGAGGTTTGTAAGACACTTATATTTGAGCAAACTATTGTAAGGCCATAAAACCAAGTACTTGTGTATTTGTGCGTTCATTCCTGTTGGGTTTATGTAGTGCACATTCATGCTATTGGCTGGGTTCTTAATTTTTGCATCTTTTAAATTGCTTCCGCTAGAATGTACTCGGTGTAGGACGTTGGTTATTGGCAGGATGGTTTCCATTGCGTAACCTTCCGGTCTGTCTGTGGTATATTGCGTCGGGCCCCCGCCGGACCTACTGATATATGCTATGAAACGGATAGGGGGTGTTACATCTCTGATGCTAGGTTTTAATGGATTTGGGAGGAACCATAAGTTGGATCCCAAGTATGTCGGGTCTTTCTCGATCATTGAGCGCATCAGAGTGTCAGCTTATAGGATGGTGTTGCCTTCTACTTTCCCTGGTGTTCACTATGTATTTCATGTGTGCCTGTTTCGGAAGTGGTTGCACAATGATCGTCATGTTCTTAACTCGGTCCCCCAGTTGTAGCCCAATATTTATATTATTGAAGAACCTGTCCATACCTTAGAGATACATGATCGAGTGTTGAGAAGAAAGACACTCCTTATGGTGAAAGTTCTTTGGCGGAATCATGACGGTAGGAGCGTAACCTGGGAATTAGAGTCTGGTATGAAGGAATCTCATCCTTATCTATTCTCCTAGATTTCATTGGTAAGAGTTTTATCCAACAAACTAGTGCCTTTCCTTTTCTCGGAGGTTTGAGATGCGTTCTAAGTTTCAGGACGAAACTTCTTTTAGGAGCGGTGACAATATCGCCCCAGAATTTTCGATAGTTAATTTAGTCACATAATAGTAACGTAAGGGCGTTACGTTAATCCTTGAGTTTCGGCGCATCAGCAATTTCTTTTGTAAACATCGATTATATAAGGTAATAATAAAATTTTCAATATATTTAATTAAAATCTCCCCACCTATAAAAGTAGAACCCTTAAAATTAGGTTTTTACGAAACTTCTTCTTCGGCCGAACCCAACAACACGATAAAGGAGAAGTGGGCCTTTTCGTAAGTCCACCGCCCGCCATTGTTTGAGCTAGAGTGCAGAAAACCATTGTCGGAGTAGGGATTCAGACAGCTCTTGTCGATACCTCCGTGTGTGTGGTGAGTTTTTCAGGTTTCGTGGATTTTTGGAGATGGAGCCAATAATCCTAACCTTCATTTTTGAAAGTATTTAGTTTCAAGGTAGCTAAACACCTAGAGGGGGTGTTGAATAGGTTTCCCAGTATTTTATTATTATCTTTTAACTTAGTGTGTAGTTAGTTAGTAGTTAGATGCTTTCAAGACAAACCACAAAGAACATACACAAAATTTATAGTGGTTCCCCAGATTATGGGTACATCCACTCTCCTCCCATCTTTTTAACTTTTTATTAGACAAGACACTTCTCCAAAAACTCAGCTACTAAGAGCTTACATCACAGATCCCTCAGGATCTCTCAGTCTCCTCCAAGATTTACAACTCAGGCACAAAGCCCTACCTCAGAGCAAATTTGCTCCTACAACACAGGTATCAAATGATCACCTACCTCAGACTTAATCCATGTCGTACAACTCATACTATAGAGGATAGCCCTACCTTAGAGAGAATGACTTTCTTACAGCTCATGCACAAGGCCCTACCTTATATCCAAATCTGGATCGTACACTCAGACCCAAAGGTCCTACACTAAGAGTGGATGAATCTCCTATAGCTCAGGCAAATAGCCCTAGCTCAGACACAAAGGTCGTACAGCTCAGATCCAAAAGTATTCTACCTCATACCCAATGGTCGTACAACTCAGATCCAAAACTGGATCCTACACTCAGGAAAATATGCCCTACCTCAGGCACAAAGTCTCTACAGCTCAGATCCAAAAGGATCCAACAGAAATGAAAGGGTTTTTGTTTGTGTTGATTTGACATAGATATTTCTCTATGTCTGCTTCCTGAGCTGAGTTATCTCAGCCCTAACTTTCTTCTCAGCAGCAATAGAATGATCATCAGTAAATAGCTGTCTCTATTGGAAGAACCACAGAACATTATTTCTGAACTTACTGAAGAAGACTGAAGACTTGATAGATCTTGAGTTCTTTAAACACCTAACCTAAACCTGCAATAAACTGAAAGCTCTTCTTCTTCTTTATCAGAAGATTATTTGACCTTAATGTAGCATAAAAAATTACTACAGCTATCTGAAATGAACTTTTGTATTAGCTGAATCGACTTCAAGCTTCTAGCTCGGCAGCAATGACGAGAAAGATGAAGTTCATCCGCAACTTTGTGAAAAGTATAAAACCCTAAAAGTTAAGTTCTTCCTTCTGAAGTTGTCCCTTTTATCGTTCGCTGAGAAGCAATAGAGACCATTTGTAGTTGACAGCTGCAACTTGCTTTAATTGAAGAAGACGTACAGTAGAGCGCTGGCGCTATTTGTCTCATTTTATAGCTTTCCTGCAACCTTTTTGAACTCTGTTGACTTTTGTTGACTTTGGCTAACGTCATCAGTTATGGACTTAGCCAAATCTTCACTTCCATCCCAAGCATTGAGTGAACAAGCTTCACTCAATGATTCTGGACTTAGCCAATCTTTTGCTTCCTCAGGCGTTGAGTGCGTTGAGTGAACAAGCTTCACTCAATGCCAAAACCCTTTGTCAAATTTCTGAACCATTCTGTATCTTAGGCGTTGAGAGCATTGCGTGAACCATCTTCACTCAACGCCTCTGGACCTAGTCAATCTTTTCTACACTGCCAGGTATTGAGTGCGTTGAGTGAATTGTCATTACTCAACGCCCCTAAACTTAGTTGCAACTTTTTATCTGGTAGGCATTGAGAGCATTGAGTGAAGTTTCATCACTCAATGCTTTTATACTAGCTACTACTCTGAAGTCTGCCAGCTTGCTGAGGCGTTGAGAGCGTTCAGTGAAGCTTCATCACTCAACTCTTTTGCTATCTGACTTGAGAGCGTTTAGTGAATCTTTATCACTGAACACTTTTTTACTTAGCGGCTATCTATCATCTTTCTTGTTAGGCTTTATCATCACAAGATGCCTTCTGCTTTGGCGTTGAGTAAGCTGTGTTCACTCTACACTTCTAGACTTAGTAGAATATTCAGTACGCCAATACCGAGGCTTTGGAAGATTCAACTATACTCGACAATTCTTGATATATGGCGTTGAGTGAACTACCATCACTAAATGTGTAACAGCCCAATTTTTCAGCAGGCAAAATTTTTGGTGACACGGCCTGGGACACGGGCGTGTCCCAGGGCGTGTCCTGCTCGGGTGTGGAGTCGTCGTACATGCGATGAAAAATGAGTTCGACGAACTGAGTTCGACATTCGTCGAATGCGGGAACACGCCAGGCTACACGTCCGTGTACCATTCGAGGAGGACGTGTCCCCCTGTGTTCGACGAACTGCGCTCGATGATCGTCGAGTAAGGGGTACACGGCCCGTGACACGAGCATGTCACATGGCGTGTCCTGCTGTGTCTAGAGGTCGACATAATTCTCTCGAGTAAGTGGAAAAGTACTCTAGTAAGAGGGCGGTGACACAGGCGTGTCATTCGACACAGGCGTGTCCAATCCGAGTACTCGAGTAGTTGGTTCTCTCGAGTAAGTCCTCTCGAGTGGGTCTCAAGTGAGGTACACGCCCTTTGTCACGGGCGTGACCTTCCCGTCACGGGCGTGTACCCTAGGCGTGACCTGTTTCGGGATAAGGCGGTTTGTGCACCGCTTAGTGTGACACGTCCTGTGACACGGGTGTGTCACAGGGCGTGTCGGACCCGAAATAAGATTTTGCTGGTTTTTTGTAGCCATCCATTCTTTTTCAGCTGGGATCTAACAGCTGAGAGCCTTCCCTGCTTCCTTAAGGCCGGAAAGTGAGAAGGAAGACTCATTTCTATGTTAGCCTTCATCTTTCTAAACTTCTAGAGAGAGAAAGGGAAAGGAAGAAGGAGTAAGAAGAAGAGGGGCTGATCTCTCGTGGAGCTTGAGAGTGTCAAGATGAGATTCGAGGCCATTGTTGTGGAGGAAACTCTTTTGCGGTTATTTCTAGCCAACTAGGCGTTCATGGAACCGAAACGGTCTTCAAGGGTAACAACCATTCTTCTTCGCCATATGAAGGCTTCCTTTTTGGCATATGTATGATTCCCCCACCAAAGGGTGGCTAATTTTGGGAGTCTTTTGGGTTGATTCATGGAATCCCCTTTGTTGTCATATAGATTCGGAAATGGAGTACGGAATAGGCATGCTGTGTGAAGCCCATCTGGAAAGGTTGGTCTGGATTGGGGATGTTGCATACGAACCGGATAAGACTGTGTGATAAACGCATAGTTTAGGAGTCGACGGGTTGAACCTGTGAAAGGAAGTAGCAGGAAGTACTTGAGTGGTAGTCCAGAAAAATACCCGTAGAATGCTTGTGCTGCTTGTGCTGTTGGGTTCTACCTATGCAAGGAAGTCGCAGGAAGTACTGGATTGGAATTCCAGGAAATACCCATTGTAATGCTTAATGTTCCTACGGAGTCCACCTGTGAAGAGAGTAACAGGAAGTACTTGCATGGTAGCCAGGAAAGACCCCTGACATTTGTGATATTTGCGGTGTCCACCTGCGAAGAGAGTAGCAGGAAGTACTGGTTTGCCCAGGAAAGACCCGCTGATGTTGTGATATAAATGGGTGTAAGAAAAATACCCAGGCTTGAATTCCAGAACAGGATTGGTGAGAACGACCCGCACATTTTATAGCCATGAGTACGCCGTACTCGGTGATGGCAAGGCGATTTTAGCAACGGGGGGTGGAGGATTCGACATGCGTTATGTCCGTCCGACGTGGACCAGAAAGTGCGGTCTGTTGGAGCACATAGCGAGAGTCCTAGGCCTACGTGCCGTGATACAATGGGGGGCTACGGGCCAATCCCGGTTCACTAAGATTAGAAAACTCCGGCTATACGCCATGGAGTAAATGACCTAGTGAGTTGCTATTGGGCTGTGACCCTGATACGGTGGTGGGCAACTGGTTTGCCAGTACACCAAGAATGTGCACTGAGTGCACAGACTGTCGGGCCGGGTGGCTGACGGTTGTGATGGCATGTGTGCGTGAAAGCACATTATATGAGATATATATACATGCTTGTGATCTGCTATGCCTGTAGGGAATAATACCGCTGCCCCGAGAAAGTGGTGATGCTTTAGATCACGGCAGTGAACCAGTCACACAAGTAATATAAAATGGGGGTTTTCCCAAGTATCGATCTCACAAGGAACACAGTAAGGTGGAGCTAATTTCTAGGAGGACTTGAGATTGAAGTCCTCAGGTCGGAGCTAACTAAGGGGAGGTTTTGATGTTGCGGAAACAGAAAATAAAAGGCTAACAACTACTCCTATGCAACGCCGCTATGCGATGCTTCGCCAGGCGGGATGGAAGACTAGTCGGGCCGCTATGCACCGAATCACTAAGCGGATGGACGAGAAGGCTAGCGGATGAGGTGGTTAGAATGACGGAATGAGGGTCATGAGCACCTCTTCGCAACGCACACCACTAGCAATTGCTAGTGCGGCAAGGGTGGATGGTGGTGGATGGATATATGACACACCTCAAGCAACTAAAGCGTAAACAAACACAGAATCACATAGACATGAATCTAGTAAAGTTTACATCTAAAGTGCAACAACATCAATATAAATGAAGTTTTAACACACAAATACAACAATAAAGGAAGAACAAGGCAAGAGATCGACCGAATCCGAAGTCTTGCTGAGGATTCACGGTTGGAATCGTCGGGTTGTCAATCTGCGTCCAAGCTCGGTCCTCAACTGCGTCCGGGGTAGAGAAGGGCTGTCACCACCTTCCCATGGCCCGTCTTCTTCATCTCACGATAGCAGACGAAATTTGCAAGCTTCCCATTGCTTGATGGCTATGGCATTGAAACTTGAAATGAACCCAAGAGATGATGGAGGAGGCTGAAAGGAAGCTCCGGCTAGGATTTGGCGGTAAACGCTTGCCCGGAGCACCTACCTAGTGTGGAGATTGAAGGAGGACGGCGGAATCCCTCCTCGGAGATGAAAACGGCGGAGGAAAATAAGCGATCTCGAATTAGGGCGGAACCTGCACTATTTATACAAAAGCAGAAATGAACAATGCGCACGATCACAGGCGCACGACCAGTGGTCGTGCGCACTATGTCTTGTGCTCGTGCGCACTGGCATGGAATAACAGGAAGAAGAACTGGGGTAATGCGCACGAGTAGTGGCGCACGACCAGTGGTCGTGCGCACTAAGTCCAATGATCGTGCGATTACCCAGACAGGACTCCAAAAAAGAGGAATCAATGCACACGATCAGTGGCGCACGACCGGTAGTCGTGCGCAGTATGTCCAGTGGTCGTGCGCTTACCCCAGGCCGATTCTGGAAAATGTATAGTAGTGCACACGATCAGGGGCACACGACCAGTGGTCGTGCGCATTAGATCCCATGATCGTGCGCAGTATTCTTGTTTCACAACCATCCCGGAACACGCACACGACCCCTGTACCGAAAGGAAAAACCAATCACTAATCTGTGCAGACATTCCAGACAATCACAAAAGGGAGTACAAACTATAAAAATAATAAAATACACAACCACGGGCATAAATGTGCACTTCCTATGGAAATAAAGATAAGATGAGATATGAACGATATAGAACTAAAAGTGAAGTGCAAACGCGTGAAAACTAGCCCAGATGAGTCCGAAAATAGGTATAAAACATGGACTCATCACACCCCAGACTTAACTGTTTGCGCGTCCCGAGCAAACAAAATCTAAGCAGATAGGGAAAAATACTAGTTACCAAAGAAATTGCGATACGAAGTACCATGCGAAGTCGCATGCTCGCGCACGTAAAAATATAATATAAGAAATTTCTAAGTATACAAATTAGTTTATATACTTTTCACAATGCATATCAAAATTTTATTATTACTCAAAAATGGAATCACGGTGAATCATTCGGTCACGCGTAGGGAGAAAGTAGACTAATCGCTAGGCGAGCATTGCCGAAGATCGGGGCTCCGGATAACCTCCAAAGGAATCCACCAATGTCGGTGACCATATGATCGCCCTTTCACATTCTCTCCACGGCACTGGTTTGGTTCACACACGAATCAGTAGGACTTTAGGTGAAGAGATCGGGCTTGGTTTTCGGTGAGGTAAACAAGGATAAACAAGAAGGCTATGCACCTAATCCAAAGGAGCTAGTATGAAGGGAATCCATCAGCTAACCAAAATATATGCGGGTACACCACACCCCCAAACTTAACTTTTAACATATGGGTGTGTGCACCGCCTACTCCAAAAATAAGCACATCTCAAATAGGATTTTCAATTTTACTTTTCCTGTTCACTTTTTTTTTCTTTTTCTTTTTCTTTACTAATATTTTTCTTTTTCTTTTTTTTTCATTTTATTTTCACAATTCAGCAAATATAACATTGGAGCACGTCCACATAATCATAAGTAAAATCACCGCATCACATCCCAACATTAAAATGTAAACACTAAATCTCAACTTGGGTGTGCGACTAGGATTGGCTATGAGGCTTTGGTGAATGAATGTGGAGCTGAATCAAAAGGAGGGGTAGGCACAACAGGGCTAGCGAGGATAACACGTTAGGAATGGTACAAAGCTCAACCGGGCCAAAATAATGGCCTACATCACGCTCATGCATGACTAACCTATACCCATGCTTCAAGAATAGCTTGGGGTAAGTTCTTAGCCAAGGAGAAAGACTATCCCTCCTCCCGACTCGAGCATTACGAACCTAACGGCCGTCTACACACATCCCTAAGCTACCATCGGATTCACACCAGATTCACCAACTTTTGAGTAGAATAAAAAGTATTTACGCAATTAGAAAAATATAAAACTAAAAGCATACAGAAAAATTAAATATACTCGAATTTCTACACGAGACGAGAGTAGTTGACTAGAAACACAACAAGGCCAACATTTTACTCCGTCTCACAATCCTAAGCCAGCACCATAATTCTCCCAAATCTAACGAAGAAATGAGTTTAACTCGCATCACGCAAAAAGCTATGCACGCGCTCATGGGGGTGCAGTGGTGTGTGATGCAATGAACTAAGCAAAATAAAACAATAAAAGCTTCTAGTATGCACATGAGATGTGTACGTGCAATAGGTAACATATCTCTCCCCCAGACTTAAACTAAGCAACAAATCATAAGATAGAGATATTAAAATCATAAAGAGATAAGGGAAGAGTTTACCCCATGCTCAGCTAGTGTGCATACCAGAAGATGCGTGGAAACCTGAAACAGACCCGACATACGAAGAATCAGAACCCCGCCAATGCGATTTGCTATGAATACCTGCAGGGGTGAGCTCCGCAAAAACAAAAGAAAAATATACAAAAAGAAATGCTAAAACTAAAATAAACATGAAAAATAAAATGCAGAAAATGAAAGATAAGTACTGGGGTTACTGTCATCCCAGCACGACTTATTAAATTCTAAACAGTTCTAGCTAATGGGCCTATGAAATAAAAAGTGCACAGGTAAATGGCCTAATATCCGTTTCGGTAACGGGTACCGATACGGTGATAGAGCAGTTACCCCTCTACCTAAATAGTAATACCTGCCCAACACATGTAGAGGAAATAGGAAGTAAGAAGAGATGGAGCGTTGGTCCTCACTCTTCTCACCACAAAACACATCCTTGCCTCGCAAGGTTTTGTCCACCACAAGTTTGCTGGGGGCGAAGGTGACGGCAGGGGATTCCACTGTGAAGGAGGTAGGAACCTCCTCACACAAGAGGATGCACTCGTTGACAGCCTGAGCGCAAGGCTCAACGTCAACCCAACTTACCCGTGGAGATTCAACCTGCACAGGCTCAGAAAAGGAAGGTGGGTCAAGAAATAAAAGAGACGAAGAACATAAAGAATTAATCGGGGGAGTGATCCCGGGTTCACTCCCCAAAGGCTGAGGTAGAAAAATATCGTCAGTAATCTCGACAATGCTACAAGGCTCGGCTGGATCCATAGAGGCCTCCACCAAGACTTGGACTTCCTCCTTTGGTATCAAGGGAGAATCCTCGACACCAAGAAGGTTGTCCTCCTCCATGGGAGTGGAAACAACCCATGTATCACAAGCCTCAACTTGTGTTGCATCGTCGAAAATGTCGCCAGAGGCGACTGAAGTAGAATGCACAAAAGGCGGAATAACTTTGCTTGAATAAAAGTCAAGCGCAGGTTCCTCACAAAGAATCGGCTCCACGCTTGGAGATGTATGCACATGATAGATATGCTCAGCCACGTCGAAGCCTAGATCATCCACACATCTGGTGGTTGTGTCCACATCATTCCCTTCAACAAATGAAGGTGACAGGGATACATAACCAGAAGATGAAGGTGTGCCACCAAGGGTAGGAGTCGGGATGATCCGGATGTCCGGCTCATCATCCTCTTCCATAACACGGAGGTACTCGGCACAATCCTTCAGGACATGATCTGTTCTACGACAATACAAACACTTTCTCCCATTACGCTGCGGTCCTTGTGGGGCCGGAGAGGAATAGGAGAACGGTGTATGTGGCGAGGACGATTGACCATAAGATCGGGGCACATTGTTCGAAAGGCTGTACGAATACAACATCTCATGCATTGTGCGCTTAGGCTTATGCTCAATATCTCTCGTAGGGCATTCATGACTAGCGTGGGAAGGCTTCCCACGCCAACGACATTGGGCATACGAATATCCCCACATGGTGTCGAAACAGCAGATTCAAAATAAATTGTGCAAATTACTAAATCCAACAATATATTACTACAATTGCCTAAACAAACAATAGAAAGGAAGGCAAAACAGAAATAGAACAAAACAAAAGCGATTTACAAAGGAAAAGGAAAAAAATCTCACGTCTCCCTCTCCAGAAACTCACCCGACTGTGTTCCCTGGCAACGGCGCCAAAAACTTGATGCTTTAGATCACGGCAGTGAACCGGTCGCACAAATAATATAAAATGGGTGTTTTCCCAAGTATCGATCTCACAAGGAACACAGTAAGGTGGAGTTAATTTCGAGGAGGACTTGAGATTGAAGTCCTCAGGTCGAAGCAAACTAAGGCCAGGTTTTGATGTTGCGGAAACAGAAAATAAAAGGCTAACAACTACTCCTATGCAACGCCGCTATGCGATGCTTCGCCAGGCGGGATGGAAGACTAGTCGGGCCGCTATGCACCGAATCACTAGGCGGATGGACGAGAAGGCTAGCAGATGAGGTGGTTAGAACGGCGGAATGAGGGTCGTGAGCACCTCTTCGCAATGCACGCCACTAGCAATTGCTAGTGCGGCAAGGGTGGATGGTGGTGGATGGATATATGGCGCACCTCAAGCAATTAAAGCGTAAACAAACACAGAATCACATAGACATGAATCTAGTAAAGTTTACATCTAAAGTGCAACAACATCAATATAAATGAAGTTTTAACACACAAATACAACAATAAAGGAAGAACAAGGCAAGAGATCGACCGAATACGAAGTCTTGCAGAGGATTCACGGTTGGAATCGTCGGGTTGTCAATCCGCATCCAAGCTCGGTCCTCAACTGCGTCCGAGGTAGAGAAGGGCTGTCATCACCTTCCAATGGCCCTTCTTCTTCGGCTCACGATAGCGGACAAAAGTTTCAAGCTTCCCTTTGCTTGATGGCTATGGCGTTGAAACTTGAAATGAACCCAAGAGATGATGGAGGAGGCCGAGAGGAAGCTCCGGCTTGGATTTGGCGGTAAACGCTTGCCCGGAGCACCTCCCTAGTGTGGAGATTGAAGGAGGACGGTGGAATCCCACCTCGGAGATGAAAACGGCGGAGGAAAATGAGCGATCTTGAATTAGGGCGGAACCTGCACTATTTATACAAAAGCAGAAATGAACAATGCGCACGATCACACGCGCACAACCAGTGGTCGTGCACACTATGTCTTGTGCTCGTGCGTACTGGCATGGAATAACAGGAAGAAGAACTGGGATAATGCGCACGAGTAGTGGCGCACGACCAGTGGTCGTGCGCACTAAGTCCAATGATCGTGCGATTACCCAGACAGGACTCCAGAAAAGAGGAATCAATGCACACGATCAGTGGCGCACGACCGGTGGTCATGCGCAGTATGTCCAGTGGTCGTGCGCTTACCCCAGGCTGATTATGGAAAACGTAGAGTAGTGCGCACGATCAGGGGCGCACAACCAGTGGTCGTGTGCATTAGATCCCATGATCGTGCGTAGTATTCCTGTTTCACAACCATCCCGGAACACGCACACGACCCCTGTACCAAAAGGAAAAACCAATCACTAATCTGTGCAGACATTCCAGACAATCACAAAAGGGAGTACAAACTATAAAAATAACAAAATACACAACCACAGGCATAAATGTGCACTTCCTTTTGAAATAAAGATAAGATGAGATATGAACGATATAGAACTAAAAGTGAAGTGCAAACGCGTGAAAACTAGCCCAGATGAGTCCGAAAAAAGGTATAAAACATGTACTCATCAAGAGGTATGGTCGTTATAATTTGTTTAGCTGAATGCTGACCGTTGCTTTTGTTTGCCACCGTTGGGTGTATTGTCCCTGTACAGGTGCTGGAGAGCCAAGCGGGATGAAAAAGGGTTGATTTCCATGCTGCTTTATCTGCTTCTACTGCTGCTATTAGCCCTTGAAGGCTAATTTGGATATAAGTGTTATGTTTTCTTTTGATGTGGTCGGCCTGCGTGCCAATGTTTGGGCCACTATTTTAAAGCTCTGTAAGGCCATAAGGCCAACTGTTTATGTGTGTTGTAAGACATTCGTATGATGTATAAAATGTGGGGGTTTATATGTTGGACATTCAGGTGTGGTGTCAATGTGTAGTGTTATAGGCTTATGCAAGAATGTCATGTGTTAGGTACGCTGCGCTACTCTGGTATCACTCTGTAGCTTCATCGTCTATTTTGTGGTATATGCTGTGGGGCCCCGGTCGGACCTTCTAGTAAATATTATATGAACAGATGGGGTTGTTACATTTTTGGTATCCGCTGTCTCTATCTTTTCCTCTCGAGGTCGTGGTTGACTTCTTTTGTGGGGTGGCGAGCACGTGTATGTGCAAACCAAGTTAACACGTTTAAACTCCTGAATGTCCATGATAGAAATGCAAATGCTTGTGTTTGAGGTACCTGCGCGTTCCTATCTTGTTGCTATTGCTTGTGTATGGTTGCTCATGTGTGTGTCTTGTCCACCTTTAGGTGACTCGGAGTGGTGCGGGGCAATCAGAGCCCCAGCGTTAGGATTAATGTACGGTACCAGCTGAGGTGCCTACACCTCCGCCGTCTGTAGAAACTGTGCGACAAATTGCTGAGGCTTTGTTTGCCATGGTTCAAGGATAGCCGGTTGGGTAGGCGTAAGGGAAGGCGCAGCCGGCCATGAGGCTACAACAGGTGGAGGCGAGGCCAAAACCTGTTGTGGCTGTGAATCCTCGAGCCGCTGAGAAGCAGTTGAAGCAATTCATGAGTTTTCACCCGCCTACATTCTCGGGAGTGGGATCTCCTGCGCAGGCTGAAAACTGGTTGTCGCGTGTCAAGCGGATTATGATGGCGATTGGAACGGAGGAGCATCAGAAAGTCACCTTAGCTACCTTCCTACTTGAAGGAGAGGCTAGATTGTGGTGGGACGAGATGGAGCTGCATCACTTGGCGGGTCGTCCCTTAACACAAGTATCGATGGAAGAATTCTCTCGACTCTTCCTAGCAAAGCACCTTCCTACGGCGCAACAGATTGCCATGGAAAATGAATTCCAAAGGATGACGCAAGGTGATGGCAGTGTGGAAGCTTACCTACATGAGTTTACACGCTTGGGGCGGTATGCGGGTTCGATTTTTGCTGATGAGCAAAGGAAGATGAATAAGATCTACGAAGGACTGCGGGACGAGCTGAGGTTCCTGCTTTCTAGTTCTGTGAACCTAGGCTTCCAGGCATTAGTTGATACTGCCTGCACGCTAGAAAAAGACATGAAAAGGGTGCAGGGGAAGAGGGCATTGGCTGTGACACAGCCGGAGTTTAAAGTGCCCCGACCGATGAAGTCATTTTATAAGAAGAAATGGGGCAAGAGGCCCAAGACGGCGGGACAAGCTCCTTATTCAGTTGCATCGGGAGCAACGTCGGGGGCCACCTCACGACCGGATACTCATACATGCTTTAATTATGGACGGGTGAGGCATATAGCTCGAGAGTGCCGGATGCCACCAAAGACTGAAAAGAAGGCGGGAGCATCGTATGCGGAGAAGTGCAAGGCAGTGGTGGACTCCTCTGCCTCTTAGGCACAATCCCAGGTCTACAATCTTGGCCTGCAGGAGGACATCAAGCAGAGTGACGTCGTCACAGGTACAAGTTTAGTTTTGTTTTGCTTAATGCATATGTGTATGCGGCTTGTGTGTGTGACATGATTGTCTTAGGCTTTGTGATGATTCGGGACACGCTAGCGCGAGCACTGTTTGATACAGGTGCATCGCATTCTTTTCTGTCTAGCAAGTTTATAGCGCGGTTGGGATACCTAGTCGTGCGAAGACAAAAAGCGTTAGGGTGGTGTTGCCGAATGGCTATTGGATGCTTGCGGATCAAGCTTGAGATGTGGCGTTCCAAATAGGAAGTTGGGACTTTGGTTTGATTGCGTCTGTTTTGCCGCTATCGGAATTCGACGTGATATTTGGTATCGATTGACTTGCGGAGTTGCATGTCTTGATTGATTTTCAGTCCAATGAGATCATGTTGGGCCAGAATACCGAACAAGAGACAAAGTTCACGGGAATGCGAGGAGTGAGCGGGACGTTGTTGTCTGCACTCCAAGTCTTGAAGGCTGTTCGGAAGGGTGCGGAGTGCTACTTCGCCCTGATTCAGGCTGTTGAGCCTAAGGACAGTGTGTGTGATGTTCTGATTGTGTCGGAATTTATAGATGTGTTTCCCAAGGATCTCCCTGGGCTACCACACCAGCGTGAGATTGACTTCATGATCAAGTTGCTGCCAGGTGCGAAACCTGTGGCCTGCTCGCCATATCGCGTCGCGCCTAAGGAGATGGCCGAGTTGAAAGTCCAAGTACAAGAATTGTTGGCGCAAGGTTATATACGCCCAAAGTATGTCTCCTTGGTGCACCACTGTACTTTTTGTGAAGAAGAAAGACGGTGGCTTGTGGTTATGTTTTGATTACCGCGAATTGAATAAGCTGACCGAGAAAAATAAATATTCGATTCCATGGATTGATGAGCTGTTTGATCAGCTAGTGGGATCGTCCGTCTAATGAAAGTTGGATTTGAAGTCTGGTTACTTCCAAATGAGGATACGAGAAGAAGATATTCCCAAAACCGCATTTGGAACGCGGTACGGGAACTACGAGTTCACGGTCATGCCGTTTGGGTTGTGCAATGCGCCCTCGGTATTTATGGACTTGATGCACCGAATATTCCGCGAGTACCTGGATTTATTCGTGATAGTGTTCATTAATGATATCCTGGTGTACTCGAGATCGGAAGCCGATCATGAGAAGCATTTGCGGTTGGTGTTGAGTACATTGATGCAGAATCAGCTCTATGCCAAGTTCTCGAAGTGTGAATTTTGCCTAGTGTCAGTGGCTTTTCTGGGCGATGTGGTGAGTGGAGCGGGCATAGCAGTGGATCCAACGAAGATAAGGCCCATAGAGGAGTGGCTAGTTTTGTCTTCAGTGGCCGAGGTCCGGAGCTTCCTTGGACTAGCAGGCTACTACCGAAGATTTGTTGAAAACTTCTCGCGGATTACTTTGCCTCGCCTGTGTTGTCATCGCCATGTGGTACCGATGGATTTGTAATCTACAGTGATGCTTCATGGAGCGGCTTAGGCTGCGTGCTTCTGCAAAATAGAAACGTGATTGCTTACAGCTCATGCTAGCTGAAAGTGCACCAGCGGAACTACCCCATCCATGATCTTGAGTTGGCGGCGGTGATCTTTGCACTAAAGTTGTGGCGACACTATCTTTATGGTGTGAAGGTGGAGATCTATACAGATCACAAGAGCCTGAAATACCTATTGGAGCACAAAGACCTGAACATGCGACAACGAAGGTGGTTGGAGTTCCTTGGGGACTACACCTTTGAGATTCACTACACGCCCGAAAAAGGAAATGTAGTCGCGGATGCCTTGAGTCGGCGGACTCCGGCAAGAGCAGCTTGGTTGTAGAGGCATGATGAACGTCTCATACAGGAGCTGGAAGCGTTAGAGATTTCTTCTGTTGACAAGAATTCCACTGCCAATAAATGTTTGAACTAGACGGAGGTGCATTGTGACCTTGCGGACCGAGTTCAACAGGAAACGAAGTTGGATGAAGATCTCCTACGCTATGCTAAAGCTATTCCAGAAGGAAAGTTCTCCTAGGATGACTGTCTTTTGCGGAAAGAAGGTCGTTTGTGCATCCCAGATGTGGGTAGATTGAGGGAAGAACTGTTGTATGAAGCGCATTATACGAAGTACTCAATCCACCAAGGGAGCACGAAGATGTTTAGGGATATGAAAAAGCTCTTTTGGTGGCCATGGCTAAAGAAAGATTTTGCTCTTCATCTGGCCAAATGCCAAACCTATGCTATGGTGAAGGCGGAATGCCGGGAACCGGGCAGTTATTTGTAGTCGTTGCCGATTCCAGAGTGAAAATTTGACGATATTTCCATGGATTTCGAGCACGGGTTGCCGAGATCTCAGCGAGGGAACGATTCCTTCTGTGTGATTGTCGATCGGCTGACAAAAGTAGTATACTTCCTCCCGAACAAGCGAGATGATTCGGTAGAAAGTTTGGCAAAGCTGTACGTGGAACAGATTGTACTGCTCCACGGTGTTCCTCGGAGCATCGTGAGTGATCGAGATGGGCGATTCATGTCAAAAGATTGGAGGCTAGTTCACCATCTATTGGGCACGAAGTTGACTTTCAGTACGGCCTTTCATCTCCAAACGGATGGCCAAACTGAACGAACCAACAGAACGATGGAGGACATGCTTTGAATGTGCGCTCTAGATTTTGGAAAGAGATGGGAAGATCATCTCTACATGGTGGAGTTTGCCTATAATAATATCTACCAGGCGAGCATCGGGATGGCACCGTATGAAGCTCTATATGGAATGAAGTGTCGTACTCCCTTGGCTTGGGTAGAAGCGGGCAAAGCTAAAGTGTATAATCGTAATGAAGTCGATGAAGCAAACTCAACCATTCATGCTATTCGAGAGAGGCTACTCATAGCCCAAGATCCTCAAGCGAAGTACTACAATGCCAAGCACCGGAACATGGAGTTCGCGGTAGGCGATTGGGTCTACTTGAAGATCAAGCCCATCAAAGGTGTATCCAGGATTCGACGTTTGAAAAAGTTGAGTCCAAGATTTTTGGGTCCATTTGAAGTGGTTGAGCGAATCAGAGAAGCTGCATATCGGCTCGCTCTTTCGGCAGACTTGGATGGACTACATGATGTGTTTCACATCTCGGTGCTTCGGAAGGCCGTTAAAGATCCAGCTCAAGTGATCACGGATGAATGTGTGCCGGTGGAGTATGGGCTAATAACGAGAGTTAGACCCATTTAGATCGAGGATCGAGCCGAGAAACAGTTGCGGAACAAGACGGTCGGGATGGTTAAAGTCCGGTGGGACAACTGCGGTCGTGAAAGGCTTACATGGGAGCAAGAGCAGACCATGAGAACTGAATTTCCCGAGCTGTTTTTGTAACTGAGTGGATAGTGAAAAGTTATTGTAACAAGAAATTTTGATGTTATGACTTTTTAGTTGCTGATTGCCTTCCTGTGTGCAAATTTCGAGGAATAAATTTCTGGTAGGAGGGGAGGGTTGTAACAACCCAATTTTTCAGCAGGCAAAATTTTGGGCGACACGGCCTGGAACACGGGCGTGTCCCAGGCCGTGTCCAGCTCGGGTGCGGAGTCGTCGTACGTTCGATGAAAAATGAGTTCGACGAACTGCATTTGACGTTCGTCGAACGCGGGAGGAACGTCAAACGCGGGAACACGCTAGGCTACACGAGCGTGTACCATTCGAGGAGGGCGTGTCCCCCTGTGTTCAGCAAACTGCGCTCGACGATCGTCGAGTATGGGGTACACGGCCTGTGACACGGGCGTGTCATACGGTGTGTCCCGCTATGTCGAGAGGTCGACACTTTTCTCTCGAGTAAGTGGAAAAGTACTCCAGTAAGAGGGCGGTGACACGGGCGTGTCATTCGACATGGGCGTGTCCAATTTGAGTACTCGAGTAGTTGGTTTTCTCTCGAGTAAATCCTCTTGAGTGGGTCTCGAGTGAGGTACACGCCCTTTGTTACGGGTGTGACCTGGCCGTCACGGTCGTGTACCCTGGGCGTGACCTGTTTCGAGATAAGGCGGTTTGTGCACTGCTTAGTGTGACACGGCCTGTGACACGGGCGTGTCACAGGGCGTGTGGGAACCGAAATAAAATTTTGCTGGTTTTTCGTGGCCGTCCATTCTTCTTGAGTTGGGATCTAACAGCTGAGAGCCTTCCCTACTTCCTAAGGCTAAAAAGTGAGAAGGAAGACTCATTTTTATGTTAGCCTTCATCTTTCTAAACTTCTAGAGAGAGAAAGGTAAAAGAAGAAGGAGGAAGAAGAAGAGTGGTTGATCTCTGGTGGAGCTAGAGAGTGTCAAGCTGAGATTCGAGGCCACCGTTGCGAAGGAAAAGGTTTTGCGGTTCTTTCTATCTAGCTAGGCATTCATGGCACCGAAACGGACTTCAAGGGTAATGACCTTTCTTCTTCGCCATGTGAAGGCTTCCTTTTTGGCATATGTATGATTCCCCCACCAAAGGGTGGCTGATTTTGGGAGTCTTTTGGGTTGATTCATGGAATCCCCTTTGTTGGCATATAGATTCAGAAATGGAGTACGGAATAGGCATGTTGTGTGAAGCCCATCTAAACAAGTTAGTCTGGATTGGTGATGTTGTATACGAACCGGAGAAGACTCCGTAATAAACGCGTAGATTAGGAGTCGTCGGTTAGACCTGTGAAAGGAAGTAGCAGGAAGTACTGGAGTGGTAGTACAGAAAAATACCCGTAGAATGCTTGTGTTGCTTGTATTGTTGGCTTCTACCTGTGCAAGGAAGTCACAGGAAGTACTGGATTGGAATTCCAGGAAATACCCATTGTAATGCTTAATGTTCCTAGGGAGTCCACCTGTGAAGAAAGTAACAGGAAGTACTGGCGTGGTAACCAGGAAAGAGCCCTAACATTTGTGATATTTGTGGTGTCCACCTGTAAAGAGAGTAGCAGGAAGTACTGGTGTGCTAGGAAAGTCCCGCTGATTTTGTGATATGAATGGGTGTAAGAGAAATACCCAGGCTTGAATGCCAGAACAGGATTGGTGAGACCGCCCCGCGCCTTTTGTAGCCGCGAGTATGTCGTACTCGGTGATGGCAAAGCAATTTGAGCAATGGGGGTGGAGGATCCTGTAACACCCCATATCCGTCACATAGCATACAGTAGTAGGTCCGGCCGGGGCCCGACGCCGTATGCCACAGACAGACCGGGTGGTTACTTATGGAAACCATCCAACCAATCTCAATGTCCTACACAGAGCATTATAGCGAAAGCAGATTATAAAAGTTGTAACAAAGGACCCAGCATTAAAGCATGAATGTCCACTAACCAAAATAGGAATGTATACAAAATACCAACATAAGCCTTAAGGCCTTACAAAATGTTTCACTTGATATTACATGATTTACAAACCACGACACACAGGCCGGTCATACATGAATAAAACAGTAAACACTTCCATTTGGGCCTTCGAGGGCCGGCTTCGCAAAAAGGGCTTTAGCCCGCTATTGACCGCTTGGTCCAGCAGCACCTGCAAGCAACAAACCACCGCACGGTGGCAAAACAAGGCAACGATCAGCAGTGCTGACCAAATTATAACGATCCCGCCCCCAACTCGGGGCAGCGATGCTCCTTCCCTGCATTTCATTAGCATAAGCGAGCAATATATATATAGCCATTTCATCACAAACGTTGGCTCGCACGGCGACACGCCCCGTGCTCTCAGGGCACATTCTCGGTGAACCGGTCGACGTCACGTCAATTAAAGCCATAGACATTCCGGACTCACCACCACCACTTTGACGGCCAAACTTATGAGCAATTTGTCTTCTTGGCCTGGGTCACGACAATTTAAGCCATTGACCGCCGAAGACCCTAATCTATGCCAACGGCAAGTGCCACGTGCCTTTAGGTCTCTTTAACCAAACGACATAGAATGGGTACGGTTCCATCTAACCCGTGCTCACATCGCAACGACAATTTAAGCCATTTGCGCGGGTCAAACTTCCATCGAGTCCCATTTCCATCAAAAGTCACATAACCCGGTTATGTTCAAGTTGGCTCTCAGGCCACCAAGTTGGCAAGATCTCGTATCCGCCCAGTTTTCCGGGTGCACCTTTGGGTTAGTCCTCAAGTCTCCCTGCTGCAATCTACCGCGTAGACAACCCGAAAAATAATCAATAGCACGGAGTCTTCTCCGACATTTATGCAATGCAACATCACCGATCCAGACCAACATGTCCGGGTAGGCTTCACATATCATGCCTATGTCCATTCTCGCTTACGGACAATAAACAACGGGGACTTCACATATCTACCCGAAGGAACGCCTCCAACTCTCCGCAAACTCGCGAGAGAGGGCTTCCTATGCAAAGAAAGAGAGCTACTCATGCTCAATATGAGGATCGTTACCCTAGCATTCCTCTTTGGCGTCATTGAAAAGTAATCGGATGAAAAGCACCACACTAGCTTTGCCTCCGTGGATCCGGAGTCAGCTCGCAATTCGGAGCTTCGAAGCTCCTCCAATGGCCGGATCTAGCTCCTTCTTCCTTCCTTGGCTCTCCTTTCTCTCTAAGGTTTTAGAAAGATAACAACTTAAGAAAAGTGAGGGTTTCCAAGTCCAATCCCGAGTATATCCCTTCAGGAACAACCCCCAGCCGTTGGATCATCAATTAAAGAAATGAACGGCTTTGATTCGGGACTGAAATGCCCAATCTGGATCACACACGGCCTGGCACACGCCCGTGTCCAGGGCCGTGTGCCTCATTCTCCGTCAAAATCGGCTCGCCTAGAACCTCACACGGGTATCAAACACGCCCGTGTTCGAGCTGACACGCCCGTGTTCCACCTGACACGGCCGTGTGGCCGGCCGTGTACCCCCATCATTTTTCCCCGAAAACAACCCGAGCACTACACGGGTTCTAGGACACGCCTGTGTCCTTACCCGTGTCACCTCAACATGCCTGGACCCCAGGCCGTGTACACGGTCTCGACACTCGACACTTCGTCGAGCGAAGATCGTCGACCTGATGACACGGCCTTGGACACGCCCCTGTCCTAGGTCGTGTGCCTTGTCTCGACACAATGTCGAGACCAAAGTGTCGACTTCCCGGTACGAGTGTCGACACGGGTTGACACGCCCTGTGACACGCCCGTGTCGCAGGCCGTGTGCCATGTCTCGACACTTTGTCGAATGCAGAGTGTTGACTTCGCGGCTAAGTGTCGATACGGGTCGACACACCCTACGACACGCCTGTGTCGCAGGCCATGTGCCCAGTCTCGACACAATGTCGAGACCAAAGTGTCAACTTCCCGGCTGAGTGTCGACACAAGCTTGACACGCCCTGGGACACGCCCGGGTCCCAGGCCGTGGCCTGCAGCCAGAACCCAAAACTGGCCCAAAACGTCCCCCGTCGCTCCTTTGAGTTTCGGGGCGTTACAACTCTCCCTCTATTAAAAGAATTTCGTCCTCTAAATTATATAAAGGAAAGACATGTACAAAAACCAAAATTTGCACTTGAGCGGAACAACTCCGGATACTCGTCAAGCATAGTCTGCTCTCGCTGCCAAGAGAGCTCCTCACGACCGCAATTGTCCCACCGAACCTTGACCATCCTGATCTCTTTATTGCGTAGCCGCTTGACCTTCGAGTCCTTAATCCGCACGGGCTTGACTTTTGTCGTTAGCCCACTATCCACCGGCACTTGATCAACCGCGATCACTTGCGTAGGCTCTTGCACCGCCTTCCGAAGCACTGAAATATGGAATACATCGTGTAAACCACTAAGCTCCACTGAAAGCTTCAACCGATAGGCCGCTTCACCAACTCGCTCCTAAACCTCAAACGGTCCAAGGTACCTCGGGCTTAGCTTTTTCAACCGCCGTACCCGCGAGACACCCTTGAATGGCTTGATCTTTAAGTATACATAATCGCCCACAGCGAACTCCACGTTCCTGTGCTTGGCATTATAGTACTTTGCTTGCCGGTCCTGAGCGATAAGCAACCTCTCCCGAATGGTTCTCACCAAAGAAGTAGCATCCTCCACTTCCAATCGCTTATACAACTTTGACTCACCCGTTTCTAACCAAGACAACGGCGTGCGACATTTTCTACCATATAGGGCCTCGAAAGGCGCCATCTGAATACTCGCTTGGTAGCTATTGTTGTATGCTAACTCCACCAAATAAAGATGGTCTTCCCATTGCTTTCCAAAATCCAAGACACACATGTAGAGCATGTCTTCCATGGTTCTATTGACCCTCTCGGTCTGCCCATCCGTTTGCGGATGGAAGGCTGTGCTAAATTTCGCTTTGTTCCCAACATTTGCTGCACAAGCCTCCAATCATTGGACGTGAACCGCCCATCTCGGTCACTCACGATGCTGCGGGGCACACCATGAAGCCGTACTATGTTTTCCACATAACGTTTTGCCAACTTCTCCACCGGATCATCCTTCTTATGCGGAATAAAATGTGACACCTTCGTTAATCGATCAACAACCACCCAAATGACGTCATTCCCCTTTTGCGACCTTGGCAAACCGTGCACAAAGTCCATAGAGATGTCGTCAAATTTCCACTTCGGAATATGCAAGGACTTAAGAAATCCTCCCGGCTTTTGGCACTCCGCCTTTACCAAGGCACAAGTTTGGCACTTCGCTACGTATAGCGCCACATCATTCTTCAAACCCGGCCACCAAAATAGTTTCTTCACATCACGGTACATCTTTGTGCTCCCCGGGTGAATCGAGTACTTGGTATGGTTTGCCTCGTACAACAACTCCACCCGCATATTGCCCACACTTGGGACGCACAGACGACCGTCTTTCCAAAGTAATCCGTCCTCCACGATGAATTGGGAATTTGACCCATCCAGAGCCTCTACCATGAACTGCTTCATATGAGCATCCATATCCAAAGCCTGCCGAATACGATCAGCCAGGTCATATTGGACTTCAGTCCAATTCAGAACTGCTTCAGTTCTTGATTGTCTATCCACACAAACAATCTCCAACGCCTCTAACTCTCGCACCAACCGCTCATCATGCACCGATTGCCAATTGGCTTGAGCTGGGGCTCGACGACTCAGCGCGTCCGCAACCGCATTCCCTTTGCCAGGCACGTAGTGGATCTTGAATGTATAGTCCCCCAGGATCTCCATCCATCCACGCTGCCGCATATTCAGATCCTTCTGATCAATAAGATACTTCAGGCTCTTGTGATCGGTGTAGATATCAATCTTCATCCCACTGAAGGACTTTTCCACCTGTAAGAAATAGTACAACTGCAACATAGAAACAACATGAGGAGCAACTGAAGCTATACCAGGTTCAACATACCCAACTCAAATTTGAAGATGTTGAACTTGCTTCATCTAGTGGATTGTGAAGATGTCAGCCACTTGCTTGTCTGTAGAGACAAACTCAAGGTTGATGTCTTCACATTCCACATGCTCCCAATTGAAATGATATTGTATCTCAACATACTTAGTCCTGCTGTGTGAGACAGGATTCCTAGAAATTGAGATGGCACTAGTAGAATCAAAATATAAGGGACTTCTACTAATCTAGAGGTTATAATCCTGGAGCTGATGCTTGATCCACAATAATTAAGCACAATAGCTACTTGCTGAGATGTAGTCTGACTCTACAGTTAAGATTGCAACACTTGTTTGCTTCTTGCTGCTCTAATAGTCTTCCTCCCATGAACTGACAGGCGCTAGAAGTGCTCTTCCTATCCTCTTTGCAGCTTGCAAAATCTGCATCTAAATATCCTGTTAGTTCAAACTCCCTATTTCTAGGGTACCATAGAGCAAGATATGGTGTGTAACATCCCGTTTCGCGCTAGGCCCCTCGCGTGCGTTCTGAGTCAAGAGACTTGACTCAGGCTCGACGTGCACTGGCAAAATGTGTCGAGTGCATTGGATGAAGTATTGGGTTGGGTGATACCCAACGGATCGAAGGGGAATGGCCTAAGAGAAATTGGCCAAGGGAAATTCGTCGGATATCATCAGGGATATCCGACTAATTCGCCGAATATCATTGGAGGAAAATTTCAAGGGAAATTCGTCGGATATCGCTGAGGATATTCGACAAATTCATCGAGTTTGATTCTTATTCGTCGAGTATCTCTGGTTGATACACTACACACTCAATGCCAGGATTTGGTGAAAATAGTCAAAGGGAAATCCATTGGATATCATTGTTGATATCCGACGAATTCGTCGAATATCATTGAAGGAATTCGACGGGATTGAAGTTGGAATTTTGGCCAAGGAGAATTTGTTGAATATTATCACTAAGGATATTCAACGAATTCGGAGAATATCGCTTAGCCAATTCAGCAGGACTGAAGGAGCGTTCGTCGAATATGCCCGAATATACTCACCGATTCGTCGAGTATGGAAGATTGATACTCATTGAATTTAACTTGTGTGATTTTCGGTTGAGGTAGAATCGCTATTTTGTACAGGCGGGCTGAACCAGGCTCGAGATGTGTGCAGCTTGGATTTCTTTTCACCGGTCATTTCATTATGACTTAATATGGGTAATTATGGGTGGTCCACTAATATGGTGACATGTGGCAAGTAAAGTTAAACCTAATAACATATTATAAAAGAGAATAAACCGAAAACCATAGACATCACCTTGTCGTTCCTGTGGAAGCCATCACTGTATGGAACCGTCAGGAGGAATGAAGTCGCCGGAGTCGGAGGAATAGCCGTCCCTTTTTCCATGAAGCACGATACCAACGAAGAGGAAGGATGCCGCAAAGGAGGAGGACAAGATCCATGGCCGGATATCTCAGAACTGCAGGAAATTATGTGAGCTTCCTACCCTCTCCCTTGGTGCTAGATCTCTAGTTATTCCTAGGAGAGATATCGACTTAAAAGAGACTTGATTCGTGAGAAAAAGTTTCCTAGGAAGAGGCTATGCTAGGACTTATGTCCTATAGATAAGATGTCTTTGACCGCTCCTTCCTTCTATGTGAAGATGAGAACTTGGTTTCATGAAGAGAGTTGGCCTTTTGAGGGTGAATAAGGTAGGAGAAATTCTGGATGTGGTTTGTGAATATCGGTTGGAGGAGGAAGACGAACCGATGTCGTTCGTTTCTCTTTAAGATGTGCGCAGAAATCTATTTTCTGTGTGCAACAAACTTCGTGTCCGTTTTCGGACATTATGCGACCACATCTTGTTTTTTGGCTAAACACGAGAGTCGTAGCCCTTCGAAATATCTTTCCAATGGATGGTTACACGTTCTCATAAGAAGTTTATAGCCTCGAGAAAGTCCGATCGAGCTTGCTGGCTATAAACCTACAGAAATCTATTTTCTGAACGTTGTAGACTTCGAGGATGATTTCATATAGATTACATTCTGATCTTGGCAATGGACTGAATACAAAAGTTGTAGTCCTTGGAAATACCTTTCAAAGGGATGGTTACATGTCTTCATACGAGTTCCATAGACTCAGGAATGTTCGGTTGAAGTGGCTGTACAGTCAAGTCCTTGTACTTAATACTCTCGGGTTAGTATATTATTGGGCTTGGTTTGAGTAAAGAAATGGTAAGAATAGATGTCATGGTTTTTAGTGAATTTGGCCCTATGAGCATGTGATAAACAAATGGTTGGAAAATATAATTAGGCATGATCGTAATTTGTGAAATGGAATAGGTTTTGAAGAAGATGTGACACTTGGTAATTGAACAAGTAAACCATCTATTCATGCTAATGAAAGGGGTGAACTATCGTATACTGATGAGATTACCGTGATTGAAACATAATGGTTGGAGGATGCTTGACCTTTAAAAGAAATCAAAAGAGTTTGATGCATGGCCATGATAAGCGTTAAATAAGGGAAAGTGTAAAGCGGTCCACTGCTTAGAGTCGTGACTCCCTTCGAGTAGCAGTGTGAGTTTGGAAAATTGTATAAGGTGGATCGCCACCCGAGTAGACAATAAACCCTGGTGGGGTATGGATATGTGGAAGGCTTGGACGTGTGAGGGTTTTGCTGCACTAAAAAAATATGCTGAAAAGGGACTCAGTGTGGAGTCTTTGCGTGCTGTTAAGCACGGGATGTGAATAATTATAAGGGTCTCATCGTGTAGTCCTTATACGTGAAATTGCATGTGGTGTGAGTTAAAATGCGGTGTCATAATCCTGGGTTAAGGATAGTGTGGTAGGTCTATAGGCTCGCCAGTCGTCACACCGACGGGAGTTGACAGATAAACTTGCACAGTTGTGCCTTGGTCCTTGGTGCTTACTTCCCGAGGCACCCTCCATGCTGGTGGACAATTGGACTTGGTCCTTTGGTGATATGCTCACAGAGGCACCTTCCATTCCATGATGATAGACCAGTTTGGGCTGTGTTCTTGGTGCACATCTACCCGAGACCCCTCTGAGCCATAGCACGCATGTGAGCTCCGCTATTGTGTTCTTAGCGTTGAGGCGTACAGAGGCCTAGGACAGGTAGTGTGGATGCCTGCCTAGTAGTGGAAAAGCTTGTTCCACTATCACCATCTGACAATGAAGGACGGTGCCTAAGAGGTTAGCTACCTGCTCAAAAAGTGGGAATAATAAGTCTGTGTCAATATACCAGTTGCATGTGAATGTGCATGGGTGAGCCATTGCATTGCATTCATATCATTACATCACATTGAATACACAAGATCCTTATCGTATAAGTTTATATGGGCACTCTTATACGATGAGTTACTTTACTGTTCAGTCGATCCTTAACTTATATGTCTGTATGGGCATTCATATAAGTTGAGTTACTTTTTGTCGTATTTTCATATTTTATACTGGTGTTGATGGTAGAACTACTAGAGTAGATTGTTAACTCATTTGTTGTATTTACTCAGATATTCACTGATATTGATTTACTCCTATACCACCTGTTTGTTCTACTGTTTATATATTTATATTGTACCCTTATTCCTTTCCCCGCCCGGTGTTGAGGATCTACCGGGGGAGCGGATGTGATAGCCACTTAGTCTTTATGACTAACGGTTGTGTTGGAACCCTATTACTGATTTATGCTAGGATCACTATTATTTGTTTAGGTTGATTAGTTTGACCCAATATGTATAGTCTAGGATCATAGGTTTATTTCCAGGGTTGCTCCTTCAGAAGAATTTCAGAGAAGTACAGATCAACGAATGCAGAATTCTGTTCGATGAAAGGCTAGCTCAGTTCGACGAACATCGAGCTCAGTTCGGCGAACTCAGGTTTCTTACTCTGAGTTTTGCTCGACGAATGCTGAGCTCTGTTCGACGAACTTTGTGCTCAGCTCAAAAACTTAGCTCAACGAAAGCCAACCTCTGTTTGACGAAATCTAAGCTTAGCTCGATGAAAGCATAGCTCAGCTCGACAAATGTATTGCTCCATTCATCCAAGCTCTGTTCGACGAAGGTCAAGATCAGTGAAAGAAATTGTACCTAATCACCTAGAGGGGGGGGGGGGTGAATAGGTGACTAAATCTTTTTACACTTTTTTAGGCAGAATTTAGATTATATCACAGAGTTATAATTACTTTAACACATAAATCAATCAGCAATCACAGAATCACACATGCACACAGTGGACACACAGATTTATAGTGGTTCCCCAAGGTTTGGGTACATCCACTTTCCCCCTTCGCCTATCTAGTAGAGTACTAGATTCAGCCAAACTCCTCCACTATCTCAGATCCTCAGATCTTACACTCAGAACCCCAAAACAGGTTCCTACAGCTCAGGCCCAAGGCCCTACAACTCAGTCTTCTCCAAAGACCTACACTCAGCCACAAGGCCTACACTCAACCACAAGGCCTACACTCAGCCACAACAGGCCTACACTCAGAGAAACAGATCTCCTACACACAGGCACACAGGCCCTATCACTCAGCCTTTATAATTGTAGGCTTACAAGTCAGATCCCTAAGGATCCTACAAGAAATTTAAAATACAAAGTGTATATACCTACAACTCTGAATAAAGAGATGAGTTGATAGGTTCTTGATGAGTTCTTGGAAAAACTCTGCTGAGATCAATCTCACTTGGCTTTCTTCAAAGCTTCTTGAATGTAGAACACAATAGGATTGATTCTCTGCAGCTGATGTTCAATCACTTCAACTTAAGATTCAGAACTAGGTCTGAACCCTTTTTCACAGCCTGGTTCCAACGGCTGTCTTCTTGGAAGGAGCTCTCTTTCTCCAACAGCTTAGATCTTCAGATCACTTCAACTGATTTGTGTTAATCTGTGTTGATCATCTCTTTCTGTTGACAGTATAAGCCTATTTATAGGCCTTCTTCATGGTGACCGGCTGATCCGGTTCCTAACAGCTTTCTGACAACTCTGACAGGTACAGTAGACCGGCTGGAATGGCAGCTGTCAAGTCATCTAGTTAGTTCTTGAAATAACTGTAACCGTTTGAAAGTGTCAAGACAATCTGTCTTTAAGTGTCGACACTTATAGACTAAGTGTCGACACAAGTTAACTAAGTGTCGACACTAGCCTTCAAGGTGTCGACACAACTCCTTGTGTTGTAGAATTTATATCTCGACACTGCTTCTTCATCATGTGTCGACACTGATATTGAGTGTCGACACAACTCCTTGTTCTTCAGTACTTAGTTGAATTCTTGTAAGTGTCGACACAACACCTTTGTGTCGACACATCTTCATGTGTTGAACTTGTTCAGTGTCGACACATCTTCTTGGTGTCGACACATGCCTTATGTGTTGATACTTGCTGAGTGTCGACACTGCTCCTTGTGTCGACACATTCTTCTTCTATTGAGACTTTGGATGAGTGTCGACACATCTCCTTAGTGTCGACACTTGTACTTAGAATTTTTTTGTTGAACTTTGCTGAGTGTCGACACAGCCTCCTAGTGTCGACACTTTCTTCATGTATTGGCTCTTCTGGTGAGTGTCGACACATTCTTTCTTGTGTCGACACTTTCTTCAAGTGTTGAGTCTTCTACTGAGTGTCGAAACATTCTTTATTATGTCGACACTTATACTTAGACTTTTTGTTGACTTTTGCCGAGTGTCGACACAGCCTCCAAGTGTCGACACTTTCTGATGTAGACACAGTTCCTCTAGGTGTCGACACTGCTTCTAAGTGTCGACACAGCTTCACTTGACTTTTCTTCATTGAGTGTCGACACAACCTGTATATGTCGACACTTTCTGTCTGGTGTCGACTCGGCATCCCTGGTGTTGACAAAATTACTCCAAGTGTCGACACTGCTTTCCTGGGTGTCGACACAAGTCTTCTTAAGTGTCGACACTTTCCTTCTGGGTGTAGACACATGGACTTAGAAACTTTTCATCTTTCCCTGCAAATACTTAACCTGCACAAGGCAACTCAAAATACATCAAATACATTTTGATGTATATCATTGAGTAGGGTGAGGCTTCTTCAAATCAGATACATTTAAACCAATATACCCAATAATCTCCCCCTATTTGGAGAAGTCATAACCCTTAGTCAATGATATACACCATACATAACAAAATTACAGTATGATGTAAAACAGGATTATGCAATCAGGGAAAGTACATAAACATGTATCAAACAAAACATGTATACACAAATATCATCTCAGAACAATTATGAAATAGATTTATAACACATCACATTATTCTAACAACTATGTCATATTCATTATACAAAAGTTTACAGACTGTTTTAATACAAGTGATTACATAGTAAACTTAAGATAATGCTATTCTATTTTTGCTCAGTCTCCTTGATCACTATGCCCTTCCCAGACTATATCTTTGCTTACACAGGGGCTTCAGCATCTTCAGTATCAGCAGGCTTCTTCCCTTTCAGATCCTTCTTCTTTAGCTCTTCAGCTTTAATCTTCTGCCACTCAAAGTAATGATAAGGCTTGGGAAAGTACTTGCTAGGCTCCTGGGCAGTAGGAGGTAGCTTTCCCATCTTTGCCTTTCTTCTATATTGCACTATGACTTCTTGCCTATTTTCATGCTTTCTCCATTCTAGTTCAGAATACCACTTGTTTCTGTCTTGAATATTATCTTTGGCAGCCTTCCAAGCAGTCAAAATAATATTTCTTGAAGTGGGGCTCCACTGCTCAAAATCAGGCCTTTGTTCAGCTTGCTCTCTAGACCTCTTCTTAGACAATCTGGCTTCTTACTCTTTCAGTATAGCTTCTTGTATAGCCTCAGATACTGGCTGAACCACCTTTTCTATAATGACATTCTGCTGTCCCTCATGTGTGCTATACATTGACTGTATATCAGCTTGTACCATATCAAAGTCTGGTGGAGGATAGATCACCTGAGCTACTTCAGCTTGCTCACCTCCAAGATAGGCATGATTAATCCCAGACTCAGCAACATTATCATCATCACATAAAGGAGGATAACCAAGAGTGGCTCTGATGGAATTGGAAATCCATTTTGCATGATCAGAGCCTGCTTTGACTAATACCCTCTCCCCCTTTATGACTTCTCTTTCAATATGGTCTCTTAAATCATCTTTCTGAAATCCGATTTGGGCATTTAGAGAATTGACTCCATCCTTGTAGAAAGGTTTTAACCTTTGGAGTTTTTCAGTGAGGAGCTTCTGGGAATCTTGAATTGCAGAAGTTACAGCAGTTCGACTTTCTTGCAATTCTTTGTCAAACTCCTCTTTGGCAGTGGTCAGGGCTGCATTCTATGCAGTGGCTATATTCTTAAGTTCAGTGACAATTGCATTGTGGGAAGCTGTCAAGTTATCATTCATTCTGATTTGATTCTCCAGTATATAGCCTTGCTTTACTTCAAGTTCATCCACTTGAGCTTTTATCTTCTCCTGATGTGTAGCCAAGTATACCACTGCATTCCCTCCCTTGTGGAAGCAGTCAGTCATCTCCTTCCTATTTAGATTAATCTCAAATCTAATAGACTTAATGTCCTGGGCTAGATCAAACTGTAAAGACTTATGCCCCTCATCCATATATGTTTCTATGCCCTTCCTTTGCTCATCAAGTTTTATCTGCATAGCAACCATCAGAGAACTGTAATCTACAGATGGTGCTGCCTGTAGTGCAGGTTGTGGTGTTATGGTTTGCAGAGCTTTCTTATAAGTCTGGCTCCTCCTCTTGAAGACTTGAAATTTCCTTTTCTTTGCTCTTGTAGCCTCCTCATCTTCATAAGCTGAGGTGCTTGCTATTTCTACCCTCTCCTTAGGTAGCTCCTCCACTTCCTTTGGTTTCTCAGGCTCTTTCCTTGCAGGTTCTTCAACAAATACTACTTGCTCCCCCTCAACATGAGCATTCTCCCCCTCAGTAGCAGCACTTTCCTTTTCAAAGTCTGTTTGGTCCAGATTAAGGAAGAGATCTTCCATTGTAAATTCTTGTTGAGGTTGTGATGAAGAATCTCTTGTCTCATCAACAACTTGATCAGATACAACTTGAGCTGCAATAGATGTGTCCTCCATGACAACATCTGGGGGTTGACTATCAATCTGAGGTTGCTGATTAACATGATTTAATGAATCAGACAAAACATTATCCTCTATAGGGAAAACTAAGTTATTGATTTCAGTGAGTACCTCAAGTATGGTGTTTGTAGCTTGTTCACTTTCTAGTGGAGTTGGCTCTTCCACTACTAGAGGCTCCCCCTGGATAGAATCCTGGTGAAGAGGGCTAGCCTATGGTAGCTCCCCCTGTCTCACAACATCATCTTGTATAGCTGGAGACTTTCCAGCAATTCCAGTGTCTTCTTCATCAGGAGTGAAGACAACTTGCTCCTCAGAGCTGCTAGATGAATCTTGAGCCACTGGGGCTGTCTTCTTCTTCTTCTTTAGTGGGGTTTCCTTCTCAGGTGTTGGGATCTCCTTGGTCAAGACCCTATCCCATCTTGAGAAGAGTCTCATGTCCATCTTCCTCATGTGATTGATCTTTGATCCTGCAGCTTGGCTCATTACTTCTGGTATACTACCAGCCAAGTAAAGACTTAGTATCCTACCCATATTGGGCTTCTTCATGCTCTATTTAATCTTATCAAAGGCTACTACAGACCAATCAGTTTTCAATGTGAAGATAATCCTTGTCATGAGACTGAACATATGGGCTGATACCCTGTCATGCCCTCCAAGCTTACTCAAAATCACCTTTCCAACAATTTCAGAGAGGAATTTTCCTTTGCTCTTCATCCCCTTCCTATTGAACACTGATCCAATTTTCATATTGGAATCCAGACCACACCAAGTTAATGCTTCCCTAGTTTTAGAAGCAGAAACATTCTCTTCTTCCTTAGTCCTTGGTAACTGAAGTATCTTTCTCAGATTTTTAGGTGAGATCTTCACCTTTTCTCCATGAACCCTTGACTTTATCTTGAGTCCAAAGTCGTCTAGGGTTGCTCCATTCAAAAATTCTAATACTTCTTTCTTCCATATTTTGGTTGGCTCTGAAACAAGAAATTCTAACCCTGAGTCTGCAACTAGGGTTACCACATCCTTGATCTCCGATTCTGCGTCATCAAATGCATGCCCCACCAGTTCATAGCCTTCATTTACATTCTCTTCGAGCTTGGGCGCCATTAGGGTTTGAAGAATTTGAATAGAGAGAAGAGAGGTGTCGACACACAAGTTTGGTCTCGAAACTTTAGTGCGCGTGTCGACTGATAATGACGAAATCCTATTTATACCTTTCTAGGATTGAAGATGAAAGGGCGGGTTAACTAACTCAAATTGTGTCGACACTGTTGATTAGTGTCGACACAGACTTATAATGTCTCGACACTTATGTGACGACACAAGTTTAGTCAACAGAATATATGTGTCGACACTAGTTTATGTGTCGACACAACTCAGCTCGACACATAGTCGAGACTTTACTTCACTAATTCTGCATAAAGTCTAAGTGTCGACAACACCTTGGATGTGTCGACACCTTCTCTATATGTGTCGACACTAATTCCCTGAAGTGTCAACACCAACTTCCTAGATGTGTCGACACCATTTACCTGAAGTGTCGACACCACTTTTCTGTCTCGACACAGACAACTCTGTGTGTCGACACTATTTTACTTAGCCATTTCTGTAAACTTAGTCTAGGTTTATCATACATAATTCAATTTTGAATCTATTGAATTTGGATTCTTCTAGGGGCTTAGTATACATATCAGCTAGTTGATTATCTGTATTTACATACTCTAGTGATATATCTTCTTTTTCAACATGTTCCCTAGAAAATGATATTTAATTTCAATATGTTTAGTTCTACTATGGGAAACAAGATTTTTGCAATTGATATAGCACTAGTAGAATCACAAAAGAGTGGCGTTCTACTTATTTGAATACCATAATCCTCAAGCTGATGTTGTATCCATAGAAGTTGAGCACAACAACTTCCTGCAGCCACATACTCTGATTCTGCAGTGGAGATAGCCACACTTGTTTGCTTTTTGCTACTCCATGAAATCAGTCTTCCACCTAGGAATTGACAGGTACCAGTTGTACTTTTCCTATCTTCTTTGCAGCCTGCAAAATCTGCATCTGAATAACCTGTCAGTTCAAAGTCTCCATTCCTAGGGTACCAAAGGCCTAGATAAGGAGTGCCCTTAAGATATCTCAGTATTCGTTTGACTGCTGTCAAATGAGACTCTTTAGGGCATGCTTGGTACCTAGCACATACACATGTAGCATACATGATATCTGGTCTACTTGCAGTCAAATAGAGTAGGGAGCCAACTATCCCTCTATATAAAGTCTCATCTACAGGTTTTCCTGCATCATCTTTGCTAAGAGACATACTTGACCCTATAGGAGTCTTCATGGTACTGGATGAATCCATACCATACTTCCTCATTAGTTCTAGGGTGAACTTAAACTGGCATATGGATAAACCATTCTCAGTCTGTCTAACTTGGAGACCCAAGAAGAACTTAAGTTCCCCCATACTGCTCATCTCAAATTGCCCTTGCATAAGTTTTGCAAACTTTTTGCAAAGACTACTTTCAGTAGACCCAAATATGATATCATCTACATATATTTGGACTAGTATTATCTTGCCTCTGGATTCCCTAAGGAATAGAGTCTTGCCTATTTTCCCCCCTTGTGAATTTATTCTCAATGAGGAAACTAGACAGGGTTTCATACCAAGCCCTAGGGGCTTGTTTTAACCCATACAGAGCCTTCCTAAGTCTATAGACATAATTAGGTTGAGTTGAATCAACAAAACCTGATGGCAGTTCCACATAAACCCCTTCCTTTAGATTACTATTAAGAAAGGCTGACTTAACATCCATTTGGTAGACTTTAAATCCTTGATAGGTTGCATAGGCCAGGAACATCCTTATGGCTTCCAGTCTGGCTACTGGAGCAAAGGTTTGATCAAAGTCAATACCTTCTTCCTGCCTATATCCTTTAACAACCAATCTTGCTTTGTTCTTGACAATTACTCCATGTTCATCCATCTTATTCCTAAAGATCCACTTGGTTCCAATTATGTTGTGGTCTTTTGGTTTAGGAACAAGCTCCCAGACTTTGCACCTCTTGAACTGATTCAGCTCTTCTTGCATTGCCTCAATCCAATGAGGCTCTAGGATGGCTTCTTCAAACTTCTTTGGCTCTATATGGGATAGAAAACTGGAGTAGAGTGCTACACTCTGATTTCTGCTCCTTGTTTGTACCCCTTGTCTTAGATCACCAATGATTTGATCTGCTGGATGATCTCTTAGATGCCTATTAGCTGGAGGCATCCTGGCTTCAGGTTGAACTCCTTCGACTTCTTCTACTTGCTGCACTCCTTGGACTTCTTCTGCATTAGGTATATGTAGTACTCCCCCTAGACAACAACCACTATCTTCTACTTGCTGGCTTGCAGTAGATTCTTCTTCAATAGTGAGCTTGTCCATCTCCTTAGTTACACCTGTGGAGCTGCAAATACTTCTAGACAACTCATTGTTAATAAGTCTAGCTTCATCAAATACTACATGAACTGACTCCTCTACAACTTGAGTAGATAAGTTGTAGACTCTATAAGCCTTACTATTGTTGTTGTACCCAATAAAGATCCCCTCTTGGGATTTGGCAGCAAACTTGGTCAAGTAAGACTCTCCATTGTTAAGTATAAAGCATTTACAACCAAAGATCCTGAAATAGGATAGGTTTGGTTTTCTGCCTTTCACAATCTCATAGGGGGTCTTATTGTGGCTTTTAGTAATGGTAGCCCTATTAATTACATGGCATGCAGTATTAACTGCCTCAGCCCAGAAATATTCTGGTAGAGATGTGTCACTTAATAGGGTCCTACCAGCTTCAATCAAGGTTCTATTTTTCCTCTCAGCAATACCATTTTGCTTAGGTGTTCTTGGTGAAGAAAATTCCTGAAATATCCCAAATTCTTCATATAGTTTTGTCATACTATCAGACTGAAATTCAGTACCATGGTCACTTCTTATCTTGACCACTGTACTGTCTAGTTCATTCTGAATTTGTTTGACAAAGCTATAGAAGATACTAGGTGTTTCAGATTTCTGTCTAAGGAAGAACACCCAGGAAAACCTTGAGTAGTCATCTACAACCACAAAGGTATAGACCTTCCTACCTAGGCTGTGAACTGGCATAGGACCAAAGAGATCCATATGCAAGAGGTAAAAACACCTCACAGCATCTTTGTTTTCAATGCTATTAAAGATGGCACTAGTCTGCTTGCCCTTTTGACAAGCTGAGCATATTCCATATTTAATACACTTAACTTGAGGACCATTCCTCACTAACTCTTTGCTAAAGAGTTGGCCAATTGTCTTGTAGTTAAGATGGGCTAGCCTCTTGTGCCATTTGACACAATGAGAGACTTTCTCATCAGCTACAAGACACACTGGAGAGGCATTGTTCTCACTCATAATGTCTAGACAATAGACATTCCTTTTTCTGTAACCAGTCAAAATGATCTCTTGATCATTTGATCTCCTGATATGACAACCATCTTTGACAAATGAGATGTCATATCCTAAATCACTGAGTTGACTTATCCTAATAAGGTTATGTTTCAAACCTTTAACATAAGCCACTTGAGTAATAGTTATATGGGTGCTAGAAATGTTACCAAAACCCTTGATAATTCCATTTTCAGAACCACCAAAAGTGACTTTAGGACCATCCATGATAGGTGTGTAGTCCTTTAGCAATCCCCTAGTTCCAGTCATGTGCCTGGAACATCCACTGTCCAAGTACCATATTGGGGCATGACCATTTGGACTTACCTGCAAAACAGATTAATTGACCTTAGAACCCAAAGAATTCTTGGGTCCTTGGTGCTGGTTAGTTTGCCTCTTAACAAAGCTACCTGCAGATTTTCCAACAGGCAGTTTGCTACTCACTTTGGCACTTGAATTGTGCCAACAGTCCATGGCAAAGTGGCCTACCTTGCCACAGCACCAGCACTCAAATCTATTGTACCTTTGCTTAGGTACATCCCTAGCTATTTTATCTACAGATGGCTTGTTGAGAGCTGGGGCTTTGCCCTTAGACTTGGACTTGACAGTTCTTGCAGGGTTAGTAAACCCCAATCCAGTTTTACCCTTGTGAGGTATAAACTCATCAATCAAATGTAGAATAGACTTAGGTTTAGAAAACCTTGCAACAATGTCTCTCTCCTTCTGAAGACTAATCTCCAGACTTCTGATTTGATCATTCTTAAATGTTATAGTCCCCATCTGAATCACAGTTATGTGCTTCAGTCTGGCTATTTCATTTAGTTTTTGATCAATCATCTTCTCAAAATCAGTTGCAGCAACTTTGAGACTAGCAATTTCCTTTGCCTAACTCTTGGCTAGGGACTTGCTCTTCTTAAAAGCTTGCAACAGAACTCTATATTCATTAATCAATTGATGAATATCCCCTTCTAATTCAGATCCACTGGCATCATTTGATGCTGATGTAACTGAATCATAACTAGCACTAGAAATTGAACTTAAATAACAATTTTATACCTTACTAGGTCCAGGCTGCTCCAGGATTTTGTCACCTTCTGTTAAGGCCATCAGTCCTTTGCACTGGATGTCCTCTTGCTCATATATAGAGTTCATTATCTGGATGAACTCTTCTTACTCTTCTTCAGCAAATAGTCCTATGTATACTTCAGCTTCTGACTCAGTTTCTTAAGAAGACATGTTTGACAAGCCTTTGTCCTTCTTGACAACAAAAGACCTTTACTTCTTTCCCTTGAATTGAGTCTTTTGCTTATCATTAGACTCTTTCCTTTTCTCAGGACAGTCAGCAATAACATGTCCTTGTCTGTTACAGTAATAACAAACAATATTTGATAAAGTTGCTTTGCTTGACTTGGTCTTTTTTCTGTCTTTCTTTGATGACTTCTTGTTCTGATAATAATCATCTTTTCCCTGTGAAGTGGATGGCTTTGACCTCCACTGTTTCTTCTTTAGAAAATTCTAAAAGTGTCTTGTGAATGCTACAAAATCCTCATCACTTTCACTGCTTTCAGACTTTCTTCTTTCTGATTCATCTGACTCAGTCTCATCCACTTTAGGAGGTGGAGATGGAGACTTACTTTTGTATTTCCTGGTGGCTTCTATCTTGAATGCCACTGTCCTTTCTTTATGCTCACTTCTTGTAGTCTTCTCCTCTTCTTTTCTCACCATCAACTGCATCTCATAGGATAGCAGTTTTCCAAATAGTGTTTGTGGAGGGATATCTGCTAACTTGGCCATTTCCCTAATGGCACAGATCTTGGTGTCCCAATCCTTTGTTAGGGACCTCAAGAACTTATCATTTAACTCATAATTACTGAATTCTCTGCCATAGGACATTAGCTCATTGACAATCCTATAGAACTTCTTATAGCATTTTGTTATACTATCCGACCTACCTTGCCTGAAACTTTCATATTCCTGGTTTAACAATGACTTTCTGTCCTGTCTCACTTCTTCTGAACCCTCCATGTACACTATAGGAGTATCCCACATCTCCTTAGATGTCTTACAGTGTATCAAGTTCTGAAAGGTAGCATCATCTATGACACTCACAATGATATTTTGTGCCCTCTTGTCCATTGTGGCTAGAATTATCTCATCTTTTGTCATTTCAGAGAAGTCCTTAGGTATTCTCGGATTTGCATCCAGGACTGAAACCTTCATAGGCACATATGGCCCTTCTTTAACTGTTATATATATTCTAGGGTCTGAGACTTCCATAAACAGTCTCACCCTTTCTTTCCAGATGCCAAATATTTCTTTTCTGCAAATGGGTAACTTCATGGATCCAAGTTCCTTATGATTCTCTGTTGAACCCATGGTTCTTGATTTTCTTGATTCTGCACTTTACTTAGTTTGAATCTGCCAATAGGATCTACTAAGACAGTTAAGTCCTTTTTTTGAGTAACCTGGCTCTGATACCACTTGAAAGAAATTGTACCTAATCACCTAGGGGGGGGGGGGGTGAATAGGTGACTAAATCATTTTACACTTTTTTAGGCAGAATTCAGATTATATCACAGAGTTATAATTACTTTAACACAGAAATCAATCAGCAATCACAGAATCACACATGCACACAGTGGACACACAGATTTATAGTGGTTCACCAAGGTTTGGGTACATCCACTTTCCCCCTTCGCCTATCTAGTAGTGTACTAGATTCAGCCAAACTCCTCCACTATCTCAGATTCTCAGATCTTACACTCAGAACCCCAAAATAGGTTCCTACAGCTCAGGCCCAGGGCCCTACAACTCAGTCTTCTCCAAAGACCTACACTCAGCCACAAGGCCTACACTCAGCTACAAGGCCTACACTCAGCCACAACAGGCCTACACTCAGCCACAACAGGCCTACACTCAGAGAAACAAATCTCCTACACTTAGGCACACAGGCCCTACCACTCAGGCTTTATAATTGCAGGCTTACAACTCAGATCCCTAAGGATCCTACAAGAAATTTAAAATACAAAGTGTATATACCTACAACTCTGAATAGAGAGATGAGTTGATAGGTTCTTGATGAGTTCTTGGAAGAACTCTGCTGAGATCAATCTCAATTGGCTTTCTTCAAAGCTTCTTGAATGTAGAACATAATAGGATTGATTCTCTGCAGCTGACCTGCAATCACTGCAACTTAAGATTCAGAACTAGGTCTGAACCCTTCTTCACAGCCTGGTTCCAACGACTGTCTTCTTGGAAGGAGCTCTCTTTCTCCAACTACTTATATCTTCAGATCACTTCAACTGATTTGTGTTAATCTATGTTGATCATCTCTTTCTGTTGACAGTATAAGCCTATTTATAGGCCTTCTTCATGGTGACCGGCTGATCCGGTTCCTAACAGCTTTCTGACAACTCTGACAGGTGCAGTAGACCGGCTGGAATGGCAGCTGTCAAGTCATCCAGTCAGTTCTTGAAATAACTGTAACCGTCTGAAAGTGTCGAGACAATCTGTCTTTAAGTGTCGACACTTATAGACTAAGTGTCGACACAAGTTATCTAAGTGTCGACACTAGCCTTCAAGGTGTCGACACAACTCCTTGTGTTGTAGAATTTATATCTCGACACTGCTTCTTCATCATGTGTCGACACTGATATGGAGTGTCGACACAACTTCTTGTTCTTCAGTACTTAGTTGAATTCTTGTAAGTGTCGACACAACAGCTTTGTGTCGACACATCATCATGTGTTGAACTTGTTCAGTGTCGACACATCTTCTTGGTGTCGACACATGCCTTCTGTGTTGATACTTGCTGAGTGTCGACACTGCTCCTTGTGTCGACACATTCTTATTCTGTTGAGACTTTGGCTGGTGTCGACACATGCCTTCTGTGTTGAACTTTGCTGAGTGTCGACACAGTCTCCTAGTGTCGACACTTTCTTCATGTATTGATTCTTCTGCTGAGTGTCGACACATTCTTTCTTGTGTCGACACTTTCTTCAAGTGTTGAGTCTTCTGCTGAGTGTTGACACATTCTTTATTATGTCGACACTTATACTTAGACTTTTTGTTGACTTTTGCTGAGTGTCGACACAGCCTCCAAGTGTCGACACTTTCTAATGTAGACACAGTTCCTCTAGGTGTCGACACTGCTGCTAAGTGTCGACACAGCTTCACTGGACTTTTCTTCATTGAGTGTCGACACAACCTGTATGTGTCGACACTTTCTGTCTAGTGTCGACTCTGCATCCCTGGTGTCGACAAAATTACTCCAAGTGTCGACACTGCTTGCCTGAGTGTCGACACAAGTCTTCTTAAGTGTCGACACTTTCCTTCTGGGTGTCGACACATGGACTTAGAAACTTTTCATCATTCCCTGCAAATACTTAACCTGAACAAGGCAACTCAAAATACATCAAATACATTTTGATGTATATCATTGAGTAGGGTTAGGCTTCTTCAAATCAGGTACATTTAAACCAATGTACCCAACACTCAGGTCGACGAATTCCTTACTCAGTTCAACGTTCAGGAAGTTTCTAATTTCAGAAGGCAGAATGATTACTAAAGCTTATTTATTTCAGTTACACTCTGATATTTAATGTTAAAATATTCTTAATGAATATAGCCATTTTCTGACAGCATTAATTAAGGATTTATCACAGAGTTTAATCCTAATTAATTCTCAAGGTCAGTTACAATTCTCAGAGATTCTTCAGACGTTTCAGAATGGATTTAATTCAAATGTTTGAATTCTCCTCAGAGAATTTATATTCAGATTATTGCTGCTTTAAGGGGTTACACACATATACAAGATTGACTTAGAGAGATAATGATACCTTCATTCTGCTTGAGACTCTCCAAGGGACAACACATTCATATCTTTCAAAAAGTTTTACTAGAGAGGAATAATTTTCTTGAAGGCCTACACACTGAAGAAAAGTCTCCCCTCCTGATCTCAAATCTCTACTCAACTCAGGGGGAGCTTTTTGCATCATCAATCAACTTAGTCTTCTCAGAGATATTTGAAAGATAAGACAACATTAACTTTTAGTTTACTCCCTAAATTGTGTAAAGGGTTATAACTCCCTTCAAAAGTTACCCTCTTGGTTCCTAAGTCACCTGATCAAAAGACTTAAGCTTGGTTTTTGGGCACCTGATCAAAAGATCAAAGGGTTGCTAGATCTCCCTTAGAAAATAAATCTTCTTGTGGCAGGGCACCTGATCAAAAACCTATACTGGATTCCTACCAGGGTGCTAGAAGAGTAAACGTACCCAGATTTATTGGGGAACTACTATTAGAATTCCTTGTGTCGTCTGTGATTGCCTTACTTTCTTTTATTTGTGTACTGTGAATTTTAATCTGTCAATCTATATATATATATATATATATATATATATATATATATATATATATATATATATATATATATATATCACTTATTTTCTATACAGCTCTTAAATAAAATCAAAGTTTTTTAATATACACTATTCACCCCCCCCCCCTCTAGTGTAAATCAGATTTATCCCTCACTTTCAATTGGTATCAGAGCCAGGTTGGTTCTTTTACATGCTAACACCTGAACCAATAAAGATCCTAATAGATCTTATTATACCTAGAGTTTTGATTTTGTCATGGCACAAAATAAAGAGTATGCAAGTACTAGACATCTTATATGCAATCTTAATAAGTTTGCATTATGGAAAGGAAGGATCAGATTATATATAAACTCTATTGATGAAGATATCTATAATTCTATTTTGACAGGTCCACCTCTACAACTTGCAACAACAAGTACCAATGTTGTACCACCTCCAGAATGGACATAATTCCAAAAGAAAGAAAAAATTACTGATGCCAAGGCTATGAACATTTTAGCCCTAACAATGTCTGATGATATTTTACAGAAACTTGTTGAATGCAACTCAGCAAAAGACATCTGGGACTCCCTCACTACTATGGTTGCTGGATCAGCAGATGAGAGAAAAGGTAGAAGATCCCACTTGATTTCTTAATATGAGAATTTCAAGAAGGGTGAAAGTGCATCAGTTACAGATATGTACATAAGACTCAGTCTAATAATTAACGAGCTGAAGACTTTGGAAAAAGACATTACATTGACATAGGTCAATGATAATATTCTCATGTGTTTCCCTAGCACATGAGATTCAAGAATATGGCCAATCAGAGAAGCCATAAGTGTTAATGAAGTCTCTACAGGGTTGGGCAAGCTCAAATCTTATGAGCAGCTCATCAAGATAAGAGAAGCTGAGCAAAAGACTTTACCCTCGGTGAAGATGGAAAAGAGCATTGCTTTACAAGAAAATGAGGAAGAATAACTTCCTGAGAATGAAGAGCTTATGAGTCTACTGGCTAAGAGATTCTACAAGATGACTAGAAAGGACTTCAAAAAAAGATTTTCTAGGAACTAAGACAAACCAAGGTATGACAAAACTCCAACTAGAGAAATTATTTGTTATGGTTGCAGGAAACCAGGACACATTCTTCCAGAGTGTCCTAAAAATCAAAAGAAGGATAAGAAGAAGGAGAAAGATTACAAGAAGCACTCCAACAAATCCACTTCTAGTGAACACAAAAAGAAGGAGATAGGCTTTGTAGCTGAATCTTGGAGTGAATCAGACTCTGAATCTTCATTAAGTACAAGTGAAGATGAAGAAGAGGCAAAGGATAAAGAAGTGTGTTTGATGGCAATCAATGCATCATGCAGTAATTCTGATTCTGAATCTGAGTCAAAAGATGGCCCGGTAATCTCAACCTTTGAATTTACATAAAATCAATTTAAAAAAGATTTTAAATTACTATGTAATGACTTGATACAGTCTGAGAAGGAAATAAAACTTGTTAAAGACAAATTAACTAAAATGAACAACTTATCTTCTGAGAACTCTAAAGTTAAAGAAGATTTGGAAATTCTTAAGGAACAAGTAGTTTCATTAGAAAACAAATTATTTGAGGCAAAGATGTTTGAAGAATCCCTTAATGGGAGAAGTATCAAACTGATGAACATCACAAACATAGTCAATGTCAGACTAAATGACAAACTAGGCTTGGGAGCTTCATAAAGTCAACCTTATCTTTTACAGAAAAATATTTTATCCACACCAGTAAAATTATTTCTACCAAAGGAAAAGAAAAGTTAAAAGACCTAAATAAAGCTACTGAAGTTTCACAAAAGAAAAATCCTAAACAAAATAAAATTTTTCATAAAAATCATGTTCAACAGAATTCGTCGAACAAAGATCGACGAAATCAATACTATTCGTCAAACAGAGCTCGACGAACTCTGAATACAGGATTTGAATATGACTATTCAATAAATGGTGTTCGACGAAATCAATACTATTCGTCGAATAGAGATTGACGATCTCTGATCATAGAATATGAATACTATTATTCTGTGAATGGAGCTCGACGAACTCACCACAATTCATTGAACGCAGCTCGATGAAATCACTGTCATTCGTCGAACTCTAATTTTTCTAAAAGTAATTTTAATTCTTCTCACATGAATAATCAGACACAAAGATTTATAGATCCTTTCACTCAGTGGATTATTCCTCCTAGAAGATATCATCCACTTGGTTATAAGGATCAACCTGAATGTTCTTATATTTCAAATTATTATGAAAGAAAAATAGGACCCAAGGTAACCTGGATCAAAAACACCTAATTTGTTTTAATACAGGAAATAAACTATCCTAACACAGAGCAACAGTGATATTTGAATAGTGGATGTTCAAAACATGACATGTAGAAAAGGTAATTTAAGTGACTTTAAAGCAAAGCTTGTACCTAAAGTCATCTTTGGAGACTCCAATTGTGGACAGACAGAAGGTTATGAAAATGTCAAGTTTGGAGAAGTTACCTTCAGGAAGGTAGCTTATGTGAAAGGTCTCAAGCAGAACCTAATCTCCATCAGTCAATTATGTGATGAAGGTTATCAGGTATCTTTTAACAAATTTTTACACTCTATTACATCTAATGATAACAAAGTTGTTTTAACTGAGATTAGACAGGGTAATATTTACTTAGTTAATTTTAACTTTGCAAAATCAAAAGTCTATTTATTTAATCAGATTAGTAAAACTAATGATCTTTGGTATAAGAGATTAGAACATATAAACCTTAGAACTATAGCTATATTATCTAAGGACAACCTTGTTAGAGGGCTGCCTTCTGGTTCTTACAAGAAGGAAGGACTTTGTAGGGCTTGTCAGTTAGTTAAGCAAAACAAAAATAGTTTTAAATCCATTTCTAAAAATGATTCACCCAGAATTTTTTATTTGCTACATATGGACCTTTTTGGACTGCTTGTAGTACAAACTTTGGGAGGAAAGTCTTACACTTTAGTGATTGTTGATGAATTCTCTAGATTCACTTGGGCGTTTTTTCTTAGAAACAAGTCAGATAACTTTAAAATTCTTACAAACTTTCTTAGGAACATCAAGATTGAGTACTCTACTCAGATTGCATTGATCAGAAGTGATAATGACACTGAGTTTGAATCTCTTCTGATGAAAGAATTCTGTGAGAAAGACGGTATCATGCATTATTTTTATACTCCTAGAACTCCTCAACAAAATGAGGTAGTTGAAAGGTAAATTAGAACTCTAATTAAATCTGCTGGAACATTACTTGCAGATGCTTATTTACCCATATCATTTTGGGCAGAAGCATTAAGCACAACAAACTATATTCTTAACAGAAGTTTGATTCATAAACTCAAGGGCAAGACTCCCTATGAATTACTTAAAAATATGATACCTAAAGTAAGTTATTTTAAATTTTTTGGGTGTAGATGTTATATTCATAATAATGATAAGAAACACTTAAGAAAATTTGAAGCCAAAGCTGCAGAAGGAATATTTCTTGGATATTCTCAAGTTAGCAAGGCTTATATGGTCTTTAATAAATCAACCCTTCAGATTGAAGAATCTGCTCATGTTTCCTTTGATGAAACTAACATGTTTTACAAGGAGAATAACACTTCTACCATAGATTCTTTTTTGGTACCAAATCTGTCTGAGAAACTGGAAGAATTAATCCTAATACAAGAGGATACATTACATCCTTCTCAACAGATTGAAGATGATGTCAGTGATGATGAAGATTTAGAAATCTATGCTGAAAATATTGTGGCTAAAGAAATTCCACCAGAGGAATTAACACCATAAATAATTGAAGAACCAACTCCACCTGTTGACTTTGTCACACTAAGAGTTCACCCTAGATCTCAAGCGATTGGAGACATATCAAATGGTGTTCAAACAATGCATAAATTGAATCAAGATTATATGCATGCTTGTTTTATTTCTCAGATTGAGCCTCAATCCATCAAAGATGCAGAACAAGATCCTCACTGGATCATTGCAATGCAAGAAGAACTCAATTAGTTTGAGAGATGTAGAGTTTGAGATTTAGTTCCAAGATCCAAAGACTATCCAGTCATTAGAACCAAGTGGGTCTTCAAAAATAAGTTGGATGCTCAAGGAGTTATTGTAAGAAATAAAGCTAGATTGGTAGCTCAAGGATACTCACAGGTGGAAGGCATATATTATGATCAGACTTTTGCTCCTGTTGCAATATTAGAGGCTATCAGGATATTTCTTGCATTTGTAGCGTTCAAGAAGTTCAAAGTATATCGGATGGATGTGAAGAGTGCATTTCTAAATGGAGAGCTCAAAGAGAAAGTTTATGTAGAATAACTACCAGGTTTTATCTCTCCAACTCACTCTTCTTATGTTTTTAAACTCAACAAAGCACTTTATGGTCTTAAACAAGCTCCAAGAGCTTGGTATGAGACCCTTGCTAGTTTTCTTTTAGAAAATAAATTTAGTAGAGGCAAAATAGATAAAAATTTATTTTTCAGAAATCATAAATCTAAAATTTTACTAGTACAAATATATGTTGACGATATAATTTTTGGCTCTACTGATTCCAAACTATGCAAAAGGTTCTCTGACCTAATGTATTCCAAGTTTGAAATGAGTAGCATGGGTGAACTATCCTACTTCCTTGGTTTACAAGTGAAACAAACATCAGATGGCATTTTCATATCTCAGTCTAAAAATGCTAAAGAACTTATTAAAAGATTTGGGATGTCAGATGCTTCCTCTATGAAAACACCTATGCCTACTAATGTTGTTGTTGATAATGATGAACATGGAAAACTTATTGATCAAAAAATATATAGGACAATCATTGGGTCCTATTATATTTAACAACAAGTAGACCTGATATTATGTTTGCAACCTGTATTTGAGCAAGGTTCCAAGTTAACCATAAGCAATCACATCTTATTTTAGTGAAGAGAATTTTAAGATATATAAAGGGTTGTCTTAATCTAGGACTTTAGTATCCTATTCAGTCAGGATTTGAGTTAACTGGATTTTCAGATGCTGACTATACTGGATGCAGAGTTGACAGAAAAAGCAAATTAGGATCTTGTCAGTTTCTTGGTGATAGGCTTGTTTCATGGTTTTGTAAGAAACAAACATCTATATCTACTTCAACTGCTGAGGATGAATACATTGCAGCTAGTAGTTGTTCTTCACAGATTTTGTGGATTCAAAATCAACTACTAGATTATGGTTATAATTTGAATAATTCAACTATTTTTTGTGATAATACAAGTACAATTACAATTGCATAGAATCCAGTCCTTCATAGTATGACTAAACATATAGAAATTAGGCATCATTTTCTAAGAGATAATGTAGAAAAAAATAAAATTAAACTAGAATTTATTTCTACTAATTTTCAAAGAGTTGATATATTCAGTAAACCTTTAGATGACAAGAAAAAAATTTCTTCTTAAATCAGTTAGGAATGCTTGATGGTGAGTATTTAAATTGATATTTGTCTGAGATTGACGAACTTTAATTTTTCGTCGAACAGAGACGGACAAAATTTGATTTTTCGTCGAACGGAGTTCGGTGAGTTGCGAACCTTTCTTCGATCGACGGATTTTAACAGTTCGTCGACCAGAGATCAACGAAATGTAAACTATTCGTCGAATGTTGATCGACGAATTATATTTCCTTTGTGAAGTTTTTCATCGAATAGAGTTCGATGCTTTATTTTTCATCGGACAGAGTTCGCCATTTCTACTTCTAAATACTTATAATTAGGTTTTCATCGAACTCTATCCCGCACATTTCCATTTCCTTTCCACTAGATCTCTCTATTTTGTAGGACAATGATGATTTCTCATGCGATTCTTTCAGCATTGAAATTTGATGTTGGATTTGATATTGACATGAAATCATTCAGTCATTCAGATCAAGTTTTTGAAGATATTCTGAAACTCTTTCAGACTCATAATCGGCGACAGTTTATGAAAACCAGGATAAAACTAACAGTGGCAGAAATCAAATATTGGATCCATATAGCCAAGTTTCTTGATTCTCCAACCATTATTAGTTCTGTCTCTGGCAATCACGTTCCTCTAACACCAAAAATTTTATCTGAAGTTTTTTGGTTTTGTTAATGGTGAAGTTGATATAGAGATATCTAGTACTGAATTTGATGAAATGCTAGATCGATTGTGTCACTCCTAGGGAAACCGTAATCATCTTTTGAAAAATAAATTTTCAATTGAATATTAATTCTTAGCCGACATAGTTGGTAAAGTTTTATTGGGCAAGCATTAGACCAATGACTATGTAACCAAGCATCAATTCCTTTTGATGTGCGCCCTGGTTAATCAGAAATCTATTAAATGGGGAACAATTCTTTTTGCCTCTATTAAGAAGAAGATCTTTAGTAAATCTGGAGGTTATGGCAGGATTCTAGGCATTTTCTTACAAGAAAAGTGTCTAGAACATTTGGTCTCTCGGACCATTTTTATCAATGCATCTAAGAGGCTAACCTCTGCTCTCTTTGGAATATGGGAGAGGGTGATCCCTAAGCCATCCAGGGCTACCTCCTCTAGGATTACTTTTGAAAGCACAAGGGTTGTTCCAACCACTCTCTCAACCCCAGAAGAGGTCTCTGCTCCTCATGTTTCTTCTCCTCCACCATATACACATCACTCACCTAGACCTTCTACACCATCTACTCTACAAACAACTTTGCCTGAACAGGTTCCATCATCAACTACACATGATGATTCCCCAGTTCCTCAGTCACCACTACCACCTAATCTCATTGAAGAAATTCCATCCACTTCATTTCATACAGAATCCCCAATTCATCTATCACCACCTACATCTCCACCACTTTCATCTCCTCCTCACTTCTCTATACTACATTCATCTCCACCACATTCAGCTCTACCTCAAATATCTCCACCACACTCACCAATACAGGAAATCATTCCAGATGAAATTCCCTCTGTCATCCCTCCATCATTTATTCCTCAAGCCTTCACTATATGTTCTAACTGTGCTAACAATTCCATCCCTTCTTCTTCCATTCCATCCTCTACATCTACTCAGGCTCCATTTGAGTTTATGTATGCATATTTTTCATCCATTATTTCTAATCTTTTACACTTCATCACCCCCACTCTCAAGAAGATCTTAGATGAAGCTTTAGCTCATGTAATAGCTTCCGTTTCTAACCTCTCCTCTATGATTGACTCTCTTCAATCTGTCCCTTCTTTTGGGGGCCTAGATTCAGGTCTCCTTGGATCTAGGCTTGGGGAGATGTTTTATGAAGAAGCTCCTCATACTATAGTTCCAGTTACAGCAATTACAGAAGCAATTACAGCAGCAACAATAGTGGTTGATGAAAGTCAGGATTCAAAATTCTTGAAGTTATTTCAGTTGAAGAAGCATCAGAAGCAGCAGTTCCAGAAGTTCTAACTATTAGTGATTGTATTTTTCATCCCACAGTTGACATACTTTCTTTATTATCTGATTTTGGAGTTCTGCCCAGTTCTCTTCCCAGTTTTCCAATTTTTGAAAATAATGTTTCTAAAGCATTAGTATGTTATACTGCTGGATATTCCACTATGCCAAATCTTGATATTATGGAGCAGGCTTGTTCCCCTCCCACTTTTGCATGTGATGAATCCACTATGCCAAATCTTGATGATCTTCTTAATGAATATATGGAAGTGGTAGCTATTGTAGATAATGTTTATACACAGTAAGAGGATTAGTTAGATGATTATACTAATATATATACATAGATAGATGATTTATATGATCAGTCTGCTGTAGAATCTGATGATCATGCATAGTCTGATGATTCAAAAGACTTTGGGTCTAGGAAAAGAAAATTAAAGAAGAAGGCTAATGCTAAGGTTAATTCTCAACCTTCATCAACTTCAGATATTCCGTACTACATTCTGCATGGAATTCCTCTCACTCCAGACCTTCCACACTGGTTGAGATATTCCAAGAATGAACAGAAAAATAAAAAGAAGATGAAGAGATACCATTCACCTCAAAAGTCTTGGAGAGGGCCTCCTCCTCCTCCTCCAGCAGCACGGTCAGCTGTTAGTGTCTCTTCTTCTCAGAGGTCTTCTTCACACCATCCTAGATCTTCTCAAGGCAGGCAGAATAAACCTACCAGGTCTAATTCTCATAATAGCTAGCAACATCATAAAAATCAAAGCAGCAGACAACAACAGTCTAGCTAAGATAGGCCACCCTCTCCTATATATGATCGATAGTTGGATCCAGTTTTTAGAATGGCAAGGTTTAATGAGCAAGTTGCTCTATAAGAGATAAGGAAAGCACGGGCAGAAGGAAAGGACACCTCACAATTCACTACTATGTCCTCTTACAGACAACATGAACTTGAAAGATATTCAAAGAAGAGTTTATTCAACGTCGATAAGTATATGAGTCTGCATCCCGAGGCAGTTGTTCCAAGAACCACCTCCTTGAAAATCATAGGTTCTCAAGACCTAACAATGAGTAAAAGGGAATCTGAAGATCCAAATAGAAGGCTATTTTTCATCAAATCATCTTCAGATTCTCCATCAGCAGATCCTCAAAAAGACTCTTAATTTTGATTATAAGTTTTAAACTATGTTGATGATTATGTACTCACAAAGCACTTTCTTTATATCTACTGAAAATTTTATAATTCTGTCAGATTATTTTTGCTTTGTGTTTTTTGTTTTTTATAGTATCCTAACCCAAATAGCGAGAGATTGTTGGAACCCTATTACTGATTTGGGCTAGGATCACAATTATTTGTTTAGGTTGATTAGTTTGATCCAATATGTATAGTGTAGGGTCATAGGTTTATTTCCATGGTTGCTCCTTCAGAAGAATTCCAGAGAAGTACAGATTGACGAATACAGAATTCTGTTTGACGAAAGGCTAGCTCAGTTCAATGAACGGCGAGCTCAGTTCGATGAACTCAGGTTTCTTACTCTGAGTTTAGCTCGATGAACGCTGAGCTCCGTTCGACAAACTTTGTTCTCAGCTCAAAAACTTAGCTCGACAAAAGCCAACCTCAGTTCGACGAACTCCAGGCTCTGCTCGACGAAAGTAGAGCTCAGCTCGACTAATGTATTACTCAGTTCATCCAAGCTCTGTTCGACGAAGTCAAGCTCAGGTCAACGAATTCCTTACTCAGTTTGACATTCGGGCAGTTTCTAATTTCAGAAGGCAGAATGATTACTAAAGCTTAATTATTTCATTTACAGTGTGATATTTAATGCTAAATTATTATTAATGAATATAGCCATTTTCTGGCCGCATTAAATAAGGATTTATCATAGAGTTTAATCATAATTAATTCCCAAGGGTAGTTACAATTCTCAGAGATTCTTCAGATGTTTCCGAATTGATTTAATTCAAATGTTTGAATTCTCCTCAGAGATTATATATTCAGATTATTGCTGTTTCAAGGGGTTACGCACATATACAAGACTGACTTAAAGAGACAAAGATACCTTCATTCTGCTTTAGAATCTCCAAGGGACAACACATTTCATATCTGTCAAAAAGTTCTACCGGAGAGGAATAATATTCTTGAAGGCCTACACCCTGAAGAAAAGTCTCCCCTCCTGATCTCAAATCTCTACTCAACTCAGGGGGAGCTTTTTACATCATCAATCCACTTAGTCTTCTCAGAGATCTTTGAAAGAGAAGACAACATCAACGTTTATTTTACTTCCTAAATTATGTACAGGGTTATAACTCCCTTCAAATGTTATCCTCTTGGTTCCTAAGTCACCTGATCAAAAGACTTAAGCTTTGTGTTTGGGCACCTGATCAAAAGCTCAAAGGGTTGCTAGATCTCCCTTAGAAAATAGATCTTCTTGTGGCAGGGCACCTGATCAAAAACTATAGGGGATTCCTACCTGGGTGGTAGAAGAGTAGGCGTACCCAGATTTATTGGGGAACTACTATAAAATTCCTTGTGTCGTCTGTGATTGTCTTACTTTCTTTTATTTGTGTGTTGTGAATTTTAATCTATCAATTTATACATATATAACTTATTTTCTAAATATCTCTTAAATAAAATCAAAGTTTTTTTAATATACACTATTCACGCCCCCTCCCCTCTAGTGTAAAGCAGATCTATCCCTCACTTTCAGGTTGCTACGTCTTCCATTTTCGGAGGGAATACTGCAGATAGAGCAGCACCAGGTTCCGTAGGAGGACAACCATGACAGGGTGATAGGGCCTAATGTGATAGTACCGTCATTGCTGTCGGAGATTGATGTGAGTGTTTTTAGAGAGACTCTTTTGTAGATTTTTGGGCATTTATTCTGATATTATAGAAGCCTTGGGTTCTTCTTATTTTTGTTGTACTTGTGGACTTATATACTAGTGTGCATTTTGACTTCTGTTTTATATTCCTTATGTTGGGTTGGCATGAATGATATTATTAGTCGACATGATAGGCGTCTTGTAGTATAGGTTGGCCCGCGTGCTGACGCAATCGCAAGGCGAATGTTATGGGCATAAGACTCCCATCGTGCCATGTTTTATGTTCCGGGAGGGGGGGACTTACATGGTGTGCCCTTAAGATACCTCAAAATCCTCTTTGCAGCAGAGTAGTGAGATTATTTACGGCTAGCCTGATACCTAGCACAAACACATGTAGCATACATGATGTCAGGCCTACTTGTAGTAAGATATACAAGGGAGCCAATTATCCCTCTATACAAAGGTTCATCAACATATTTCCATGCCTCATCTTTGCCTATAGGCATACTTGACCCCATGAGAGTTTTCATGGTGGAGGAATTCTCCATAAAAAACTTTTTGATTAACTCTCTAATAAACTTAGACTGGGATATGGACAAGACATCATCAGTCTGTCTTACTTGGAGACCCAAGAGGAACTTAAGTTCACTCATATTGCTCATCTCAAACTTCCCTTACATAATTTTGGCAAACTTCATGCAAAGGTTGTCATCAGTAGATCCAAAGATAATATCATCTACATATATCTGGACTAGAATGATCTTACCCCCTTAGGAATATGGTCTTGTCTATATTCCCCCACTTGAGAATTTTTCCTTAATGAGAAAGTTAGACAATGTCTCATACCATGCTATAGGGACATTATTCAGCCCATATAGGAGCAACAAAACCTAGAGGCTACTTAACATAGACTTCTTCCTTTAAGTCACCATTTAGGAAGGCTGACTTCACATCGATCTGGTACACCTTGAATCCCTAACCAGATCATCCCGGGGAGAAGAGCATGTCGGTTTGTGCAACATATGCAAGGAACAGTCTGATGGCTTCCAATCTTGCTATAGGAGCAAAGGTTTGATCAAAATCAATACCTTCTTCTTATCTGTACCCCTTAGGTACTAGCCTTGCCTTGTTCTTGATTATAATGTCATTTTCATCAAGTTTATTTCTATAAATTCATTTAACTCCAATGACATTATGTCCTTATGGTCTGGGAACATGCTTCCATACCTTACACCTTTTAAAATGGTTCAGTTCCTCTTACATTGCTACAATCCAGAACTGATCTATATTGGCCTCTTCAAATCCCTTGGGCACAACCTGTGACAGGATACCTGCATACATTGTTGTATTTTGACTCTTGCTTCTTATCACCACTCCTTGGTGTGCATCACCAATTATCTGGTGTCTTGGATGGTCTATTAGATGACTGACTGCTGGAGGCTATCTTCTTTCAGCTTCTGCTTCAGTAGTAGCTTCTTGCTGATCTTCATCTATATCAAGTGAGCCTGGTACATCTTCTGGAATGACCATTCCCTCAGCTTTATCTTGGAATTTTGGAGCAGCTTCCTTGATAGTCAGCTTGTCCTTCATCTACTCGGTACCAACAATACTAGAAGAGGAGCTTGGCAGCTCATAGTTAATCATGGTAGACTCATCAAAGATTAAATGCACAAACTCTTCTACAACTTGGCTTTTCAAGTTCTAGATCCTATAGGCATTACTATGATTGTTGTACCCAACAAAAATCCCATCAAAATACTTGGAAGCAAACTTAGTCATATAGGACTTACCATTATGAAGCATATAACACTTGCAACCAAAGATCCTGAGATTGCCCAGGTTTGGTTTTATACCATTCAAGATCTCATAATTAGTCTTCTTGTGGCTCTTGGTGATAGAGGCTTTATTAAGGACATGACATGCAGTATTCACTACCTTAACCTAGATGTATTCTGGGAGAGATGTGTCACTCAACAAGGTCCTTCCAGCCTCTACGAGAGTTCTATTTTTTCTCTCAACAATTCCATTTTGGTGGGGTATTCTTGGAGAAGAAAATTCTTGAAGAATACCTAGATATTCACAGAACTTTATCATTCTATCAGACTGAAATTTAGTTTCATGGTCACTTCTAACTTTGACCACAATACTATCAAACTTATTCTGAATTTGCTTGAAAAAATTAATGAAGATATTATGGGTTTCATTCTTTTTCTTAAGAAAGAACACCCATGTAAACTTAAAATAGTCATCAACCACCACAGGGGTATAGACTTTCCTACCTAGACTATGAATTAGCATAGGACCAAACAATTCCATATGCAAGAGGTATAAGCACCTCACAGAGTGTTTGGTCCCAATGCCCTTGAAAGTAGCCTTGGTTTGCTTGCCCTTTTTGCATGTTGAGCACAAGCTTTCCTTGGTGCATTTCATCTTGGGAGCATTCCTAACTACCTCTTCACTAAAGAGCTTGCCAATAGTTTTGTAATTCAAATGAGTTAGTCTCTTGTGCCATTGCACACAACAAGAAACTTCCTCATTTGCCACTATACAAATAGGAGAGTCTGTATCTAAACAAAGGAAATTTAAGAAATAAACATTTCCTCTCCTAATGTCTATCAAGGTGGCCTCTTGGTCACTTGACCTCTTAATCTGTCACTCAACCCTGTGGAAGATAATGACAGAGCCAAGATCAGAGAGTTTGCTTATGCTTGTAAGGTTGTGTTGCAACCCTTCAACATAAGCCACTTTTGTGATGGTGACTATGCCATTGGTAATCTTTCCATAGCCTCTTGTCACTCCTCTATCTGAACCACCATAGATAACCTTGGGTCCATCTTTCACTGGAGTGTACTCCTTTAATTTGCTCTTGTTCCAGTCATGTTCCTGGAATGACGACTGTCCAATACCATATAGTTGTATGGGCACTTGGACTAACCTGCATGACATAATTTATTTTACCTTAGGACCCCAATATCTATTGGGTCCTAGGTACATGTTAGTCTAAAAATATACCTGTCTACCTGCAACTTTTCTGACTGGTGGACTAACAACTGCTCTTGGACCACTTGGATTATGCCAGTAGCCTATAACAAAGTGGCCCACTTTGTCACAGCACCAACATTCATGAATGTTATATCTTCTTTTCTATGTAGGCCTTGCAGTTTATTTAACTGCTGACTAAATAGAAGGAAGAGTAGCAGCAACCTTCTTCAAATTCCTTTCAACAAGGATCTGACTGAAGGTAAGTCTTCCAGCTGGCTTATTTGGCCTGCTCTGAGTGCGATCTGCAGCAATCTTATTTGCAAAAGACATACTCTTGATAGCATTAGAAATGCCCAAATCAGTCTTGCTGATACACTGACCCTTAGTCTGAGTCTTTGTTGAATGGTTCTGAAACTTGGCTACAACCATATTCTTGAGAGTGGGGACTAGAGCACCAAAGACAAATGGTCCATGATGTGTCTTTGAATTTTTTATGGGCAGCCTTAGAGGCACTCAATCCCCTACAATACATTCCACCATAGCTGTGAACCTCCTTGTTCACACTAGTGGATCTACCATTCATCTAGTGACAATAGATGCTCTCTTGATCATACCTGTTTGATGGTAACTGAACTTTCCTAAAAGTAATGGGAGTCTTGGAAGCTAAAGGCTGAACAGGAGCTTTGCTCTTCCCTTTGGAAGGGGCAACACTAGTATTTACCTTAAACCCCAACCTCTTCTTACCCTTCTGAGAGGAGGAGTCTATCAAGGGCAACACTATATTGGGCTTAATAAAAACTAGCCATAATTATCTTCTCCATCTGGAGCTTCTCTTCAAGGTCCATAATGAGACTATTTTTTAACTTTATGGAGCCTATCTAGATGAGGTTCAAGACCTTAAGTTGGCTTACTTCCCTGTCCTTCAGATCTAACAAAGATGTTGTCTCAACATGCTGGGCAGCAGCTAGCTGTAGAGAGGCAATCTCCACAGCTTTAGTTTTAGACAACTTCTAGCACTTCTTAAAGGCATCCAGAAGTTCTCCATACATGTCAATCAATTGATTGACATCTCCTTCTAATTCAAAAATCATCTTCACCACAAGATGAAGAAGCTTTTGTACAGGGACAAGTCTCATACCCAGACTCAGAAGAAGAACTAAATAGAGAATATACCTTGCTTTGAGCAGGATGATTCTGGATGGATTCCTCATCAGTCATTGCCATCAGCCCATATTAGTTATAGGAATCTTCTTCATCCTCATCCTCCTCCGAGTCACTATCTGAGTGTAACAGAGGGGCCGTGATGCCTTTCCTGGAAGCAGGATAGTCTTCATCTGCTGCTTCAGCTTCTTTTTCACCTGTAGCAGCAACCAACACAATATAAGGTTCTTCTTTAGACTCTGATGAAGATGAGTCTATCCAGATCTTCTCCTTCTTTGCAATTAAGGACTTCTCCTTCTTCCCCATGTGCTAGTGCTACTTCTTCTCACCAGTCTCCTTTCTCTTAACTGGGCAGTCAGCTATCAAATGCCTTTGTTTGCTGCAATAATAGCAGACAACTTTAGAGGAATTATATTTACTAGTTTTAGAATCATACCTGTCAGCTTTAGAGTGATTCTTCCTGTGATGAGAAGAGGTGGAAGTTCTGTTCTTCCACTATTTCTTTTTCATCAACTTCTGAAAATGCTTGGAGAAGGAAGCAAAGTCCTCATCAGACATGCTGCAGTCTGATGTATCTGATTCTGAGCTATTTGACTCAGCTGGCCCCATTGGAGGAGAGGGAATCCTCTCTTTACCCTTCCTGGTGTTTTCTGGTATGAAGGCCAAGGTCTTTTCCTTAGCATGGGATTTGTTGGTGGCCTCCTCCTCTTTCTTGGCAGCCAACTACATCTCACAAGAGAGCAACTTTCCAAATAATGTATTATTAGGAGTATCAGCTAGCTTGGCCACTTCTCTGATGACACAAGTCTTAGTATCACAGTCTCTAATGAGAGACCTTAGGAACTCATCATTTAGTGACTGAAGACCCTCCCATTGGTCCTCAGTTCATTTATTATCCTAAAAAAATCTTTCATATCAAGCAGCTATGTTCTATTTCAGTGACTGCCTGAAAGCCTCATACTCCTGGTTAAACATGGACTTCCTTTCATCTCTCACCTCTTTAGTACCCTCCATGTAGACCATAAGAGTGCCCCACATCTCTTTGGAGGTCTGGCAGTGGACCAGATCCTGAAAGGTTGAATCATCTATTACATTAACAACAATATTTTGTGCCCTCTTGTCCAATGTAGCCAAGATGACTTCATCCTTTGTCATCGCTGAATATGTCTTAGGTGTCTAGACATTGGAATCCAGAACTGAGACCTTCATAGGGATAAAGTTCCCTCTCTGACTGTCACAAATATCCTTGGGTCATAGGCTTCCATAAATATCCTGACCCTCTCTTTCTAGATTCCAAAATTCTCCTTCCTACAGATGGGGAGTTTCATGGAACCTAGCTCCATACCAGCTACCCTTTGGGATCTCCTCTGACTGTTGATGGATCTCATGGCCAACCTAAGAGGGGGGGGGGGTGAATAAGGTTTTTCACCTTGAACTAAAATTTAAATTATTTTGCTCAGAGAATCGAGTTCTGGAAGCTACCGCGGGGCGTTAGGTATCTAACGCTCGGCGGTAAGTCTATGAACTCATTTTCCTTTGCAAGTTCGTTTGCAATCCCTACTTCACAAGAACTATCTTAACAATACCAGAACAATCACAGAATTAATCAAAGCAGAAATAGGAGTCCTATTGCATGAATTAGAATAATAATTGTTCTAGATGATTACAAAAGTGTTATCTCCGTGACGTGGAAGATCGGAGGTGATGAGAAGTAAAAACTCTTGTGGTTTCTATACCGACTAGCTCTATGGACCGGTTGGCTCTATCCCTTTCCCCCCCAAGAAAGTTCCTTAAGCTGACTCTTCACCTCCACACAAGGAAGGTTCTTAGAGCCCCGCCAGATCCACTGATCTAGACGTCCCTATCCTCAGTACGATTTTTCATGGAATCCTCCTCAGGTTCTGACGATCCTCAACTCTCGATTTTCCTCACCACAGGATTCAGAAAAAGAAAAAATTACAAGAATAAAAGATGTAAATAATCTAAAGGTTTAGTTCTCCCTCTTGAAGATTTCTCCGTGGAGCGATCCGCGGCCGTTGCTTGAGATCTTCTTATGCTAGTAACTGGTCGGCTCTTCGTAGTCGATGTAGATCTTGGATCGCCGGAGTATTTCGATCGCGTACGTGAGGGATATGACTTTCTTCTTCTTTGATGAACACGATCAGAACGGACGCAAGGAGGCGGCCGAACCCTAGAATCCCAGAACTTCTGTGTTTTTCGTCTTTTTTGGATATGAATGCAGAAAACAAGGCGCCTTTTATACGTCTTTGTGAAAGTACGCTACGCCGACAGTAAGACTAGTGCCCGGCGGTAGGTTCGCGCGTTACATTCTGCCAGCTGACCTACAAAATTGGAAAAATATTCAAAACGAATATTTCTATTTTAATGTGTTAGCGTCACGCGATTAGAACAATCGCTACACGGTAGGATCAGACACGATGATCTAGAATAGTCGTGTCGATACTCATCGAGAGGCTAGCACTACGCGGTAGACACTACTGCTTGGAGGTAGATCAGTTACTCGAGGAATCCTTTTCGCCACTCGTCAAGAGACTAGCGTGGCACGGTAAGCACTACCTCTTGGCAGTAGTTTCCCGAGAGGCTGGCAAAAATAATTCCTTCCGTTAGCGCGGGCTTTAGAACTAGCGCGGCGTGGTATGTTCCTAAGAGTTTTGTCCAATTAATTCACGGCTACTGACCGACGGTAACTCTTATCGCTTGGAATTATTATCCATGGGAGTCTTCTCCTTCTTTACTTGCACATGTCAACCTGCACAATCTATCAACTCAAGACGTGATCAAATACAACCTGGGAGTTGATATTCTCAAACATAGAGAATGTGAAACATCAATTCCAACAAACTCCCCCTTTTGATAATATCAAATCTTGTTCATAAGACTTAACAATAAGATAGAGTGCATAAAAAGAATAAGAGTTAGAAGCAAACATCAGGACACAGGCCGCACATGTCATCCCCCTATCTATGTGTTCTACAAGCTCTCCCTACCTATTTGCATGCATTGTTAACATGCTCCCCCTACATGTGACCCTTCCTAACCCGTGACTCATATTCATGAACAATCTATTCTCCCCCTTTGATAATATCAAACAGGGGCAGGCAAGGCCAACTAGACATGCAAGATGAAAAAGTAGATATGATGAGCGTTAGACAGACAACAGATAGTGCACACATAAAATACAGTTAGACATGATAAACATAGGGGTTACCCAAAATGAAATGCAAATCAAAGAATATGAAGCACATGGGTCATAAAACAGAGCAGAGTACACAGACATAGATAAAAAATGTATCAAAGTTAATGTGAATTTGATAGCACAGACCAAACTAAGATTACAACGAGTAGGATTACAATGTTATGCGAGTTATAAATCTAATCAAATTGACAACATTGTAAACGCCATGAGTGTAAATCGTGTGCTAGTATGTATTGAGCTAAAAATAGAAAGTGTAGTTTTAGTTCAATGCTTATGCGTGGAAGCGTTAAATAAGGAAATGATGTGTAAGTGTAGCATTAACAGAGAGAAAATATCAAGTAAAAATAACATATGTTACATGTTTTATCTCGATCTTTTAAAATGCAAACACAAGAGAAATAGAGTGAATGATCATGTCACATATCTATCTATGTCATACTAAGATTTGAACTAGGGGCACTAAGCTTAAGTTTGGGTCTATGCATAAGATCGAAATGACTCTTTGAACCAAGGTGCTCATCCTCACAATTCTCATAAAGACTTATCAGGAGGACTGAGTAGTGCTTGGGGGGTCCTTGACATGATATTTGATAGCTTGCATAGTTTTTTATTTAGTTTGCTTTGAGCTATCACTTTTATATATTTTTTGACTTCAAGGTGGCCCAAGTCAATCTAAATCTATCCACCTAGATAGATACACTTTAACTTGTATACATAAGACCTTAGCACTAGAGATTGTTTTAATCTTTATATAAGCACATATGTATCGTGACATTGATTATTCAAAGTATTTCTAACATATTAAGGTAAAATGTCATGAGTTATAGTATGTAAATCTAGCTCTTGTATTGAGTGCTTCGTCTAGGGATGTGTGGAATATGTGAAGTCATTCCCCTATCTAAATCCTCACACATACTTAGAGGCATAGTCAACAAGCACTAACTCGTCTTATCGCACTCAACAGCTAAGCATCTATAAATACGACACTATATGACCGGGGGATAAGGTTTACATAGATTAAAAGTCTGAACTCAAACATTGTACGTACGTGTTATTTTCTAAGTCAAAGTCATGTGAGCCCAATAACATTATAAATCAACAAGAGTTTTTTTTGGGTTTTCCATATTATTTTTTTGATTTTTTTTCAAAGCATTGATGCGCTTCCGGCAAGTGTACCGCTCGCAGAAGTAATATAAAATGGGGAGGCTTTCCCAAGTATCGAATCTCTCAAGAAACACAGCAAGGTGGAGTTGTCATTCAAGGAGGACTTGAGATTGAAGTACTTAGGTCAAGGTCACTAAGGGGTTTGGTTTTAGAAGCAAGAAAATAAAAGCTAATTAAATCTACTCCTATGCAGGCCGCTATGCGGTGCTTTGCTCGGTGGAATGGAGGAAAATGCAGGCGCAGGGAATGAGTAGAAAAACAGATTGAGTGTCGCAAACAACTCGTCACAACGTGTGCCCCTAGCGGTCGCTAGAGCGACAATACCAACTATGGTGTCGGGTGGATATATGGGCGCTGCACAAGCAACTAAAGCTGGAAAATGATAAAGATTCACATAGACATGAAACTAATAACGCTTACAACTAAAGTGCCACATCAACTACATATAAAGATTTATCCGCGCATATACAGCAATAAAGCACGAACAAGTCAAGAAATCAATCGAATCCGAAGGATCGTCGAGTAGTCGTGGAGGGAATCACCGGGTTGTCAATTCGCATCCAAGCTTGGTCCTCAACTACATCCAGGGTTGAGAAGGTTGTCACTACTCTCCAATGGTCCCTTCTTCTTCGTTTTATGATCCGGAAGAAGGTTGCAAGCTTCCCTTTGCTTGATGGATATGGCGTCAAAACTTGTAATAGAGCTAGGAAGTGAAGGAGCAGGACGAGAGCAAGCACCGACGAGAGGTAAGCTTTGCGAGCATGGCTGGAGCACCAGAAGGGAAAAAGAGGGTGGTGTCTACGAGGTTGTAACGGCCACATCTGTTCAAGAGCATATAATAGAAGGTCCGGCCGGGACCCCACACCATATGCCACAAACAGGCGGCGAAGTTACGGGTTAATATCAGAGTTGCCCATCCTAACACAGAGCATTCTAGCGGAAGCTTTTAAGTTGAAAGAACTGAGCTCATTAGAATGTACATAATATATAAACCAACATTTATATATATCACACCACGAAGGAATGTTATACAAATACACAACAAGCCTGGCCTTATGGCCTTACAGTTAAGCTTAGTACATATAGTTTCCATACATCGGGACGCAAGCCGGCCACACATGAACAATATATCATACAAATTTCTTTGGCCTTCAAGGGCCAGCATAGTAGCAGCAGTAGCAACATCAAGGGCTTCAACCCCCTATTTTCCGCTCGTCTCTCCTGCACCTACACGAGACAGTCCACCGCAATGGTGGCAAATAAAGCAATGGTCAGTGTTCAGCTGACCAATTTATAACGACCCTACCTCTTACGCGGGACAGTGGCATTCCTTCCCTGCAGGCATAAATTTTCACAAGCAGATATATCACACAATGTGCACTCACGCACAATCCACATATAACAAACATCGCCCACACGGCCCGATGTTCCACGCACTCAAGGCTCATTATTGGTGTACCAGATATACTAGTCGCCCACTGCCATTCAAGGCCCGAAGCCCTACGGCAAACTTGAGCATTTTGCTCCATGGCTTTTAGCCGGAGAATTTAGTCTTAGTATAATGACCCGGGATTGGCCTGTTGATGGCATGCCCCCTCCTCCACCATTTGAAGACAATGCTGATGATGCTGATGATAATCCGGTTGATAAGGCAATACAACTCAAGGACTTGCGGCGGCACGATGACGCTAACGGAAGGCTACGCTACAACTTCCGCCCGCGGCATGCTACAGCCACTGCAAAGAATTAGCCTTGTTTATTTCATTTTCTTGAACTCTACTTTATCTTTGGAATATAAAATTATCCTATGCTTACGTGATAATTTTATATTCATTGCATGTTTTGTTATTTTTAATTTTGAACAATTTTAATGTTGGTGTGCATTTAGCCATCCGGATGGATGAGATTAAATCTCCATCATGAATGGTTAAGGCTTGTTTGTAACTATTATATAAGGAGGCTTTCTTATGAGATAATTAGACAAGAGTTTGACCTAAATTCCCCTTGAGAATTTCTGCCAAAAGGAGACCTCTCCAAGCCCCCCCCCCCCCCCCCCTTGCTTGTGGTGTGAAGCCGCCCCCCCCCCCCCTTGCTCCCTCCATCCGTTCGGTGCGACTCCGGTGCGGCTTCCTTCGGTGCGACTCCTTGGAAGAAGTTTGCAAACCCTTATGTATGACGTCGGTGGATCCGTGGAAAGAGTGATTCTCCCACAGTTATCTTGTGTGAAAAGCCTTCCGGTTGGGTAATCTCTCCCCTCTCTCTTGTGTGATTCTCTTCTTTAGTTGTGGTGGTTTCGCACTCGTTCTCTCCTGAAAATTAATTTAATCGCTGCAAGTTTTGGATCGAAATCGTCGTTACTAGGCTTTTTAATTCCGGATCGGGTGGATCCTATTTGCATGAGCGGATCTTGGCCCATAGCCTTGGTCTTGCTCTCAAAAAGGAGTGTCAACCCTTGTGTTTTCTTGGGGAATATTCCGACTCAAATTTCCGATCGTTGTTTTCGAGTCGACCATTCCTCCTTTGTTATTCATGTTGTGTTCTTGCGACGAGAAACTATTGTGGGCGATAGGTGTTGTGTAGGTGCGGTAGATCTACGGCGTGTAGTGCGTAGATAGAGCGTTATCTTCGTGGAGGTCTCCAATTCTGGGCCCCCCTACATCAATTTGGTATCATAGGAGGTCGTATCAATTTCCTAATTGAAACGTCCTCGCTTGAGTCTTGTCGGCATGCACAATACAAACCACAAAAAAAACAAAAAAAACATTTTTACTGGTCTGCCAATAGCGCTCTAAAATCTGTATTGTTCAGCAAAATTTCAAAAAAAAATTTAACGATCTACGTGTTAGTCACGTTGGGAATCTAGAAAAATATCTTATTTCCAGTATAGTTACAACCCTAGGAAAAATCATCTTTCCAAGATTTTTCTAAACCAGAATGTGCACTGGGCTCGGATCGGAATATTCGACTTCGTCTACGTCTAGGATGGCTGTGAATGAGCGTGGGGATCCCAACACCGAGGCCATAGCAGGGCTGAGTAACGAAATAACGGAGCTTAGGGACATGTTAACTCAGATCCTACAAAATCAAGCTAGGCCACCCCCGCCACCCGTTAATGTTGACCGGCCCAACCGGCACCAACATCATTCTGATTCGGATTCTAATGGGGACTCCCCACGGGTGCCCCCTAGAGGACACCGCCCCGAGCGAGACATTGATATTACTAGAGCCATTAAGATAAATGCCCCCACTTATGATGGTATGGGAGATCCCCAAATCTTCCTTCACTGGACTGTGGACATGGAGTGTTACTTCGAGTGGCACAACCTGACGGATCCCCAAAAGGTCCAAGTTGCCCGGATGAAGTTAACAGGTCGTGCTAAGATGTTTTGGCTGAATGAGGAGCGAAGGTTAGGAACCGGACACGCAGCCCACCTTATAGGTTGGCCGGTAATGAAGAACCTGTTGACCGATCAGTACGTTCCCGTATACCATCGGACACAGATGTTCGATGAGCTTGCCACTCTGCGGCAGGGCTCAAACTCGGTAGCTGAATATATGGGTGAACTTAAGGACCGTATGGTGCGATGTGACCTTAGGGAGATCCCCGAAGTCACTTTATCTAGATTTTGAAAAGGGCTTCACCCCGATATCCAAAAGAAGCTCTTGCGATATGGGCATACGGACTTGAACAAGACTTTCAATGTCGCCTTGGACATTGAAAAACACCTAACCTGTAAGGCTCACTCCCGTTACACTCATGCAAAGAACAAGTCCACCACTGGGGCATCTTCTTCCACATACCCTGATAAGGGAATGTTCAAATCCACCGAGTCGAAGTCAGTCGTGATCACCGCTAGGAACACCAAGAACCCTACGAGTGAGCGTGTCCCAATAGGGAAGGTTAGCAAGGCTAACACCACTTATTACTCTTGCGGCATTCAAGGCTACAATGCCAACGAATTCCCAACAAAGACGAAAGCCCTAGCCTTATTAGAGCCAACTACCGACCCTGACGATTATGTATACGAGGCTGCAGAGGAGAGTGACCCCGAAGGAGTCCCTAGTGACTTAGAGGACAATCACCCCCTTATGGTGATGCGTTGTATCTTGAGCACTCCTCGTCCATTAGATGATTGGAAGAGGACGAGCATATTTTCTCTGATTTTTAAGAGTGGCGAGAAGCTTTGCAAGCTGATTGTTGATAGTGGTAGCTACGTGAATGTCGTATCTGAGAACACCGTTGCACGTATGTCCTTGATCACGGAACCACACCCGACCCCATATCAGGTCGCTTGGATTAACAAGATCTCTGTACCCGTTACCAAGCGATGCCTGGTCCCACTCTCATTCAAATCCTACATTGATGAGGTGTGGTGTGATGTCCTTCCGATGGACGCTTGTCATGTGTTGTTAGGCCGCCCTTGGCTATACGACCGTGATGTTACACATTTTGGTAGATCCAACACTTATGAATTCAAATTCAATGGCAAAACCATCACTTTGAGGCCGACCATCCAAAAGGAGCCCATAGTCTTGGCTAAGGACACCACTATTCCGGTAGAACGAAAAACGTTGAATCTAGTTGGTAGGAATGAGTTTGAGAGAGATCCGTTCGTTGATGGAATTAAGTATGCACTAGTCCTCCTAAGTGCGAATCCCGATTTTAGCATTTTGATGAGTTACCTAGTGAGTTACGGGTACTGTTGGAGGAGTATATGGACGTGTACCCGGATGAGTTGCCGCCCACGTTACCCCCACTTAGGAATATCCAGCATGCGATAGATCTCATCCCGGGGTCTTCCTTTCCAAATCAGCCCCATTATCGACTCCACCGCGCAGCTCACCTGGAGTTGCAGTGCTAGATAGAGGGCTTGCTTGAGAAAGGTTTTATTAGGACTAGTATGAGTCCATATGCTGTACCAGCCCTACTTGCCCCCAAGAAGGATGGTACATGGAGGATGTGCGTTGATAGCCGGGATATCAACAAAATCACCATCAAGTATAGGTTCCCCATTCCCCACCTAGATGATTTGTTGGATGTCTTGTTTGGAGCCACCGTATTCTCCAAATTAGATCTTCGGAGTGGCTATCACCAGATTAGGATACGAGAGGGAGACGAGTGGAAGACGGTGTTTAAGTCGAAGGATGGTCTGTACAAATGGCTTGTGATGCCCTTTAGGTTATCCAATGCCCCTAGTACCTTCTCCCGGATGATGACACATGTCTTTCAGCCATTCATGGGGAAGTTCATTGCCGTCTACTTTGACGATACTCTGATTTATAGCACCTCTACTACCGAGCACATCTCCCACATGAGAGTGATCCTTTCCACCCTGCGGAAGGAGACTTTATTTCTCAATCTTAAGAAATGCACTTTCTATGTCTCGGAGGTAGAGTTCTTAGGCTATATAGTCGGCTCTAAGGGTATTCGAGTTGATCCAGGCAAGGTTCGGGTCATTAAGGACTGGCCCGTGCCAACCACCCTACGTGAGGTGCGTAGTTTCCATGGGTTAGCCACATTTTATCGTCATTTCATACGAGACTTCAGTAGTATTATGGCGCCTATCATAGACTGTATGAAGAAGGGAGAGTTTACGTGGACGAAGTCCTCCACCAATGCTTTTGAACGAATAAAGGAGCTTATGACTGAGGCATCTGTCTTACGTCTACCTGACTTTGCTAAAGTCTTTGAGCTCACATGTGATGCGTCTGGGGTGGGGATTGGAGGTGTCTTGAGCCAGGAATGCCATCCCGTTAGTTATTTTAGCGAGAAGTTGTCCGGTCCTAAGCTGAACTATTCAATTTACGATAGGGAATTTTATGCTGTAGTCCGATGTCTACACCATTGGAGGCACTATCTCCTCTCTAAGGAGTTTGTGATCCTCTCCGATCATGAGGCTTTACGTGTCATCAACGGCCAGCATAAGATCAGCCCACGACATGCTAAGTGGGTAGCTTTCTTACAAGGTTACACGTTTAATCTCAAGCACCTTAAGGGAGCTGATAACCGAGTCGCGGATGCCCTTAATCGTCTTACTATTTTACTCACCTCTATGGAAGTACATGTTGTAGGATTTGAGCGGGTTAAGGATGAGTATGCCACGTGTCCTGACTTTCAGGACTTCTATTTATCTGCCCAGAATAGCTCCCCTATGACGATATCTACATACGTCATCAAGGACGGTTACCTATTTAGGAATGAGAAGCAATGTATTCCACAGTCATCGTTCCGACTACATATCATATGGGAGTTGCATAGCAGAGGGTTGAGTGGCCACTTCGGTAGAGATAAGACCATTACGTTAGTCGAGGACAAATTCTATTCGCCAAAACTTAAGGTTATGGTGGGACAGGTAGTGAGTATCTACCGCACGTGTTAGGTGTCTAAGGGTAGTAAAACCAACGTAGGATTATATACACCCTTGCCTATTCCCTCCATGCCTTGGGTAGAAGTTAGTATGGATTTTTTATTAGGCCTCCCCATTACCCTACACCGTCACAACTCAGTTTTTGTCGTTGTGGATAGGTTTTCAAAGATGGCTTATTTCATCCCGTGCAGTAGGACAAATGATGCATCTCACGTCGCTAAACTATATTTTAAAGAAGCCGTTAGTCACCGTGGAGTGCCACAGACCATGGTATCGGATAGGGACGTAAAATTCACTAGTTATTTTTGGAAAACTCTTTGGATATTAATGGGAACAAAATTATTGTTTTCCTCTGCCTATCATCCCAAAACTGATGGGCAGACGGAAGTGGTTAATCGGAGCTTAGGAAATTTGTTACGTTGCATTGTGAGTGAACACAAGCTCACTTGGGATCTTCTCCTTCCCCATGCCCAATTAGCCTACAATAATTCCAAGAATAGGTCTACGGGTCTGTCGCCAAATGAGATTGTCCACGGGTATAAGGCTCATGTGTCGCTTGACTTGGTGTCGTTGCCCCCCACGTACGAGGCAAGTCAGTTTGCACAATCCTTCGCCCAACACATCCATGACTTACACGCATGTATACGGGCCACCTTGACTACACAATACGACTCTTATCAAGCGCACGCTAATTTACATAGGAGAGTATCAAACTTCAAAATTGGCGATCTAGTTTTAGTCTGTTTGGTTCCCGAACGCTTGCCAACTGGCACCGTTAAAAAGTTAGCACCAAAGCGCGCCGGCCCTTTTCGGATTGTTAAGAAGTTAGGTGACAATGCTTTCGTTTTGGATTTGCCTGCTGATTGGGCTATCTCCCCCATTTTTAACGTTTCGGATTTAACGATGTTTATGTCACCACCACAAGAGTTGATTTCTTTGTCGTCTTCTTCTCCCACTCTAAATTCTCATGGGTTGGGGAGTGGTAGTATGGATGATCTCTCTCTTTTGGTCCCCACAGGTATATCATCGGATGGTAAGTTGCCTTCCTTCCTGCCTACTGCTAATATGTTCCCCAGGTTTCCACGGACGTTCTCGACTCCATAGATGATACTTGTTGTTGAGCCTGTTACCACTGCTGATGGCGACACCCACCGCTTTCTCATTCGTTGGCGTGATCGGCCCCCTTCAGATGACTCTTGGGTACTCGAGATGGAGCTGCAAAATTTGGATGCCGCTCTACTTCACCGCTATCGCTTGGACCACGCAACAGAGATGCGTGTATTTGAGTGGTGGAGGATTGATGACATGCCACTCCTCCACCATTTGAAGACGATGCTGACGATGCTGATGATGATCCGGTTGATAAGGCAATACAACTCAAGGACTTGCGGTGGCACGATGACGCTAACGGAAGGCTACGCTACAACTTCCGCCTGCGGCGTGCTATAGCCACTGCAAAGAATTAGCCTTATTTATTTCATTTTCTTGAACTCTATTTTATATTTGGAATATAAAATTATCCTATGCTTACGTGATAATTTTATATTCATTGCATGTTTTGTTATTTTTAATTTTGAACAATTTTAATGTTATTGTGCATTTAGCCATTCGGATGGATGAGATTACATCTCCATCATGAATGGTTAAGGCTTGTTTGTAACTCCTATATAAGGAGGCTTTCTTATGAGATAATTAGACAAGATTTTAACCGAAATTCCCCTTGAGAATTTCGGCCAACAGGAGACCTCTCCATGCCCCCCCCCCCTTGCTTGTGGTGTGAAGCCGTCGCCCCCCCCCCCCCCCCCCCCTTGGTCCCTCCATCCGTTCGGTGCGATTCCGGTGCGGCTTCCTTCAGTGCGACTCCTTAGAAGAAGGTTGCAAACCCTTCGGTGTGACGCAGGTGGATCCATGGAGAGAGTGATTCTCCCATAGTTATCTTGTGTGAAAAGCTTTTCGGTTGGGTAATCTCTCCCCTCTCTCTTATGTGATTTTCTTCTTTAGTTGTGGTGGTTTCGCACTCGTTTTCTCTGGAAAATTAATTTAATCATTGCAAGTTTTGGATCTAAATCGCCGTTGCTAGGCTTTTTAATTCCGGATTGGGTGGATCCTATTTGCCTGAGCGGATCTTGGCCTATAGCCTTGGTCTTGGTCTCAAAAAGGAGTGGCAACCTTTGTGTTTTCTTGGGGAATATTCCGACTCAAATTTTTGATCGTTGTTTTTGAGTCGACCATTCCTCCTTTGTTATTCATGTTGCGTTCTTGCGACGAGAAACTATTCTGGGCGATAGGTGTTGTGTAGGTGCAGTAGATCTATGGCGTGTAGTGCGTAGATAGAGCGTTATCTTCATGGAGGTCTACAATTCCGGGCCCCCCTACATCACCTGTAGCCCCCCATGGTATTGTGACGCGCAGGCCTAAGCCTTTCATAATCTTGTAACGACCCGGAATTGACCCGTATCCCCCATAGCATCTCTACCGAGTGGCGCGTGATGGGCCCGCGAACAGACTCTTACTGTGGTTGGTTCGGTGAGTCGATCGCCGCGGGCTTTCTCGGGTAGGCAAGTAAGGGGAACACAAGTAGTAAGGGGAGAAAGGAAAACTAGATTGTAATCCTAAAAATTTTTGAGAGCAACCTTAATAATTTGTACGTCCCAATTTTTTTCAGAAAGCTAAAAGTAAGTATAATTGAATTATATAGTCGTTATTTCCTAACATAATATACGTGCTCCTATCAATGAAAAATTAGAAGTAGTGCCTAAAACGAGTTCGCTATTTTTAACAAAGTATAATGAATTCTTTAAAACTTAACCCCGGCTATTTAAATGTTTCAATAAATAATTAACAAACGGGTAGCAAACAGAGAATTAATAGTATTCACATATAAATAAACTCAGAACAGAATTTTTGGATAGCAGAAAAGTTAAGTATGGAATATTTAATTTATTTGTTGCAAAACATTTTTTTGTTTGATTTTTATAGTTTTTATTATCATTTTTTTGTGTTTTTCATTTATTATCTTGTTTTTTTGTATTTTTTAAGAGAATTTTCATAATATGTACAAAAATAAGGGAGAAAAAGAAAAAGGTTTGTACAAGAATGAGGAAGGGGGAGAGAGAAAAAACAAAAAATATATACAAAGTGAAACTAAACAAAATAATTTTTTGTTTTGTTTTTTGAGTTTTTGGAAAAGAGAAAGAGAACAAAACAAAAAAAAAATTGGATTTTTGTTTTTTTCATTAAAATTTTTTTGTTTTTTTTCATTTAAAATTTGTTTGTTTTTTTATTTAAAATTTTTTTGTTTCGTTTTAAGATGTTTTTTTAAATTTTTTTGTTTTTATTTTGTTGTTATATGTATTTTTTTGTATTTTTCTTTTTTGAGATGCAGAAAAATTGAAGTGCAGAAAGTAAAGCACGAAAATACCCCCATACTTAAGTCCAACATTGTCCCCAATGTTGTATCGTAAGTATGCGGAACAGAAAGGAAAGACAATATGTACAAAGAAAAGAAAGGGAAGGCGGTAGAAGCTTCCCTGAAACGCGTAGGGGGAGGCCGATCAGAAACCCTGCGTTTATTAGAAAAAGCAGCAAAGGTAATGAGGAAAGGGCGAAAAAGATAAGCGAGGGGTGCCTCCCAGGAGCGCTTTGTTTATAGTCGTGTAGCTTGACTATTTTGGCGGGTTTATAATGTGGAGGAAAGTTATGGTTTCGCTAAAACCGATCACTGGGTCGCCCGCGATGTAAGACTTTAACCGATGACCGTTTACTTTAAAAGAGCCTTTGTCCGGGTGGGAGACGAGTACGGTTCCATAAGGAAAAACTTCTTCAACTAGGAAGGGACCAGACCATCTAGATTTTAATTTACCTGGAAAAAGCCTAAGACGTGAATTGTAAAGGACAAGATCGCCCGGAGAAAATAATTTTTGGGACTTGATTTTTCGATCGTGATATAACTTAGAGCGCTCCTTATAGAATTTATTTCTCTCGTAAGCGTTCGCACGCCATTCATCGAGCTCGTTTAGTTGCAGTTTTCTATTCTGAGCGGCTAAGTTGGAGTCGAGGTTTAAGAGTTTTAAAGCCCAAAGTATGCGATGTTCTATTTCTACGGGTAAATGGCACGCTTTGCCGTAGACTAACCGGAACGGCGTACATCCAATAGCGGTTTTGTAAGCCGTCCGATACGCCCACAACGCATCGTCGAGTTTAACGGATCAATCTTTCCTATTTAGCGAAACGGTTTTTTTCTAAAATTCGCTTAATCTCTCGATTTACTACCTCGACTTGGCCACTTGTTTGCGGGTGGTAGGGGGTGGCAAGCTTGTGCGTGACTCCGTATTTAGCTAACGTCTTAGCCATAAGAGCGTTACAGAAATGCGTTCCCCTATCACTAACAATTACGCGAGGCGTGCCGAAGCGAGAAAATAATTTTTTAAGAAATGTAACGACGACTCGCGCATCGTTGGTGGGGAGAGCTTGCGCTTCCGCCCACCTCGATACGTAGTCGACCGCCACTAAAATAACATATTTTTGAAAGACGGAGGTAGGGGGCCAACAAAATCTATGCCCCACAAATCGAAGACTTCGCACTCTAAAAACATGTTTTGGGGCATCTCGTCGCGACGAGAGATGTTACCCGACCGCTGACAGCTATCGCATGCGCGCACAAAATTATGCGCGTCTTTGAAGAGAGTGGGCCAAAAGTAGCCCGCCTCTAGCGCCTTCCGAGCGGTCCGGTTGGCTTGATAATGCCTACCGGCTGGACCCTCGTGGCAGTGCTTAAGAATTTGTAAGCACTCCACACCCGCAACGCATCGTCGAACCGCTTGGTCCGCGCAGATACGAAAAAGAAATGGGTCCTCCCAAAAGAAATTTTTCAAGTCAGAAAAGAATTTCTTCTTTTGGTGACTGGAAAAATCTTTTGGAAGGACCCGCGCTACTAAAAAATTTGCAAAATCTGCGAACCAAGGCGAAGATGACGAAGATTTATTAATGGCAAGAAGGCGTTCCTCGGGGAATCTGTCATTTATTTCAGATTCGACGAGCGCTTCCGCACCCGGATTTTCTAAACTGGAGAGGTGGTCCGCCGCTAGATTTTCCGCTCCCCGCTTATCTCGGATCTCCAAATCAAACTCTTGTTGGAGGAGAATCCATCGAAGAAGGCGGGGCTTCGCATCATTTTTAGCTAATAAATACTTAAGCGCGGAGTGATCGGTAAAAACGATAACTTTAGATAGCGTTATATACGAGCGAAACTTATCGAAAGCGAAAACGACGGCTAAGAGTTCCTTTTCCGTTGTCGTGTAATTTATTTGTGCGGAAGTGAGCGTCTTGCTAGCATAATAAATAGGATGAAAATGTTTTTCTACGCGTTGGCCAAGAACGGCACCTAAGGCAATATCACTAGCGTCGCACATTATTTCGAACGGAAGGGACCAATTAGGGGCCACTAAAATTGGTGAAGAGATAAGTTTTTGTTTTATCAAATTAAAGGCGGACTCGCATTCGCTACTAAAGATGAAACGTGATTCCTTTTCCAAGAGGTGAGTTAGCGGCTTTGTTATTTTTGAAAAATCTTGAATAAAGCGTCGATAAAAGCCAGCATGGCCTAAGAAACTCCTAATAGATTTTACGTTTGTTGGATGCGGAAGTTTTTCTATAATTTCTATCTTGGCCTTATCCACCTCTATCCCCTTAGACGAAATCATATGGCCGAGGACCAAACCTCCTCGGACCATAAAGTTGCATTTTTCCCAATTTAAAACAAGGCTTGTGTCCTCGCACCGTTGAAGGACACGATCTAAATTGTTAAGGCAATCGGGAAAAGTGCGTCCGAAAACAGAAAAGTCATCCATAAAGACTTCCATAATGTCTTCTACTTGCTCGCCAAAGATCGATAGCATACATCTTTGGAATGTAGCTGGCGCATTGCAGAGTCCAAATGGCATTCTTCGATAGGCGAAGGTGCCAAACGGGCAAGTAAAAGTTGTTTTCTCTTGATCATCGGGGGAAATGGGGATTTGGAAAAACCCCGATAAACCATCAAGAAAACAATAATACGGATGAACGGATAAACGCTCTAAAATCTGGTCTAGAAATGGCAGAGGGAAATGGTCCTTGCGGGTGGCGTCGTTAACTTTCCTATAGTCGATGCACACTCGCCAACCCGTAACAGTACGAGTTGGGACAAGCTCGTTATGCTCATTCGCCACTACGGTAAGACCGCCCTTCTTGGGCACGACATGCACGGGACTAACCCATGCACTGTCCGAAATAGGGTAGATAATCCCCGCATCTAATAACTTAATGATTTCGGCTTTAACGACGTCTTTCATGTTTGGGTTAAGACGACATTGCGGCTGAATCGTTTTGCGGCAATTATCATTAAGGAAAATCTTATGGGTGCAAAAGGAGGGGCTAATCCCCTTTAAGTCAGAGATTTGCCACGCAATTGCGTGGCGATGTTTAAATAAAACTTCCAATAGATCGGAAGTCTCCGAATCACTCAAGTCCGAAGAAATGATAACGGGGAGCGTATCACCTTTTCCCAAAAAAGCGTACTTGAGCGAGGCGGGTAAGGGTTTGAGGTCTAGGATGGGCGGTTCTTCTAGGGAGGTTTTAATTCCTATGTCTTTCTTACCAATTGGTTCGAAAGGCAAGTCTATAGACGTATCCTCATCGCAGTTAAAATTTCCGAGCGCATAAATATCGTCATTTAAAAATACGGACTCGAAAATGGGAGAAGAACGATCTCCGAAAAAGGTATCTAAAGAATAGCAGAAATCGTCGCTCGATGACAAATTGTCCATCGAGGGATTAATAGAGAAAGTAACTTGGTCATCGCCTACTCGGAGGAGAAGGCTACCATTACTAACATCTATTAGTGCGCGGGAGGTGGCGAGAAAAGGGCGACCGAGTATTATTGGTACCTCGGCGTCCTCCTCGATATCTAAGATGACGAAGTCTACCGGGAAGGTAAACTTGTCGACTCGGACAAGGACGTCCTCCACTACCCCGATAGGGAACTTAACCGAGCGATCCGCTAATTGGATGCGCATATTCGTAGGACTAGGAGTACCCAAACCTAAACGCAAAAAGAGCGAGAACGACATCAGATTAATGCTAGCCCCTAAATCAGCTAAGGCGTACTTTACTAATATATCGCCAAAAAGGCACGGGATGGAAAACCGTCCCAGGTCGTTTTGTTTTGCGGGAAATTTATTAGTAAGGGCCGCCGAGCAGACAGCGTTGAGAGATACATGCAAAATATCCTCTAATTTACGTTTATTAGAAAGTAGTTCTTTTAAAAATTTCGCATATTGGGCATTTGCGAGATAGCCTCGCAAAAAGGAACATTAATGTGAATTTGTTTTAGTAATAAAATAAATTTTTCATATTGCGCGTCCTTACGCTCGTTTTCTAACTTATGCGGATACGGAAGAGCCTTGTTTAAAATAATTTTTTCTTTTATAATAGGTAAAGGCGGCGTATGCGAAGAAAGGGGAAGAGGGGTCGGAGGTGAAATATGTACCTGAGGGTCGGTCCGTTTTGGATCGACCACCTCCTTTCCGCTACGGAGGGTTATAGCGTTGGCGTTCTCCTGCGGATTGGGCTCCGTGTTTCCCGGTAGTGCCCCGAGCGCGCGCTCGGACATCATCCTCGCCAGCTGTCCAACCTGTTGTTCGAGTGTTTTCAGCGATCCGGTGATGTTCCGGATATTTGACTCGTTGGACGCAATATACTTCGAAAAATTTTCCTCCATCGGGGAGGGTTTCGGAATAGGAGGGGGAGGAAGAAATCCGGGCACAAAAGAAATAGGGGGACGCTGAGCATTATTCGGGTTGCTCCACGAGAAGTTGGGGTGATTCCTCCAACCCGGATTATAGTTATTACTATAAGGGTTGTTGTTGGGGTTGAAGGGAGGACGACCCGAATTTCCCATGAAGTCCACGAACTCTTCAGCTACGCAGACATTAGGTGGAATAAAACAAGGCGGAGTGGAGGAGGCAGCAGACATCTCCGCCACCTGCTTTGTTAACCTTTCAACTTGAAGGGTCAAGAGAGCAGTGACATCCACTTCAAAAAGACCAGCCGCCGGCTTTGGCCGTCCCCGCGGGACGTTCCAGTGATAGGCGTTCATAGCCATCTCTTCGAATAAAGCCTGGGCGGCCTCGGGGGTTTTGTTGTTAAGCGTACCCCCGGCAGCCGCGTCAATCATTTGACGCGTCTGAAAATTCAGCCCATTATAAAAAATTTGAACTTGCAACCACGTTGGCAGCGCGTGGTGCGGGCAACGGCGGAGGAATTCCTTAAACCGTTCCCAAGTCTCGTATAGAGACTCAGGATCGTTTTGCACAAACGAAGAAATGTCCGCCCGCAACTTTGCAGTTTTGGCGGGCGGAAAGTACTTTGTTAGGAACCGTTCCGTCAACTCAGCCCACGTGGTGATACATCCTCGCGGGAGGGCATTCAACCACGCCTTGGCTTTGGACTTAAGGGAAAAAGGAAATAAGTGCAAACGAATGGCGTCATCAGTGACGCCATTGATCTTGAAGGTGTCGCATATCTCCAAGAAATTGGACAAGTGGACATTCGGGTCCTCATCCGGCAGTCCATCGAACTGCACGGCGTTTTGGACCATTTGAATGACACTTGACTTTATTTTAAAATTATTATTGGCCACCGCAGGGCGAACAATACTCGACCCAGAATCATCCAGGTTAGGCCGGGCGTAATAAGACATAGTACGCTCGGCCGCCGGGGGAAGGTTAGGCGCGGCCATAACTACAACAGTGGGTTCTCTGATAGATTCCTCGGGATCTAAAGAAGGATTTCGGCGATGAGATCGGATACGCGCAAGAGAGCGTTCGATCTAAGGGTCGAAGTCTAAATCTTCAGACTCTGAGGGTTGTCCTCGGGTCATACACCCAAACAAAAATAAAACAAAAATAAACTTTTTTTGTTTTTAAAATAGAGTTTTTAGTTTATTTTTTATAGAAAATAAGTAAAATTAATAGACTCCGGAATTCGAAATAGCAACTCGAAAAGAGAGTCCCCGGCAACGGCGCCAAAAACTTGATGGGCCCGCGAACAGACTCTTACTGTGGTTGGTTCGGTGAGTCGATCGCCGCGGGCTTTCTCGGGTAGGCAAGTGCACCTATCGCAAGTAGTACTCGATATTCGGGGGAATACCGAGGTCGTATTGTTCTCGGGGTCGCGTTGACTATTCTTACTCCTCCGGGAGGACTATTATTTTACTGAAAGTAAGGTGGATTTTTTTTTACTTAATAAAAGACGGAAAAGCAAAGGAGCAAAAAAACGATTTAGACAATATTCGATGAAGGGTTAACGCTCGGCATCGAATCGGATTAAGACTAAAACAATTTTTAATAATAAAAAGACTTAGTTTTCAAATTAATAATAAGGCAACTTGGCCGTGGAGGTTCCACAAATGTGAGCTCACCTAGCTATAGGGATATCGCTCACCTAAACGTTAAGACTATTCGACCGAACGTTAGTCCGACGAAGGATTCCTCTTAACGCCCGCTTTACGCTAAGAACCCCGCTATTGGGTGGGGAACCCAATCCGGTAGAATTACGCTTGTCCTCTCTCGAGGGTATGCACGCAACTCTATTTACCCAGGGGTGATTGGTCCATATGCACGGCCTCTCGGCTAGCTAGCATATGGACTACAGAAATAGGGCCCACACATCGATATGTGGTCCTACGCGTCGTAAACCCGGGGTAAACCCTAAGTGCTTAAATTAAAATGAAAATAAAGAGCTTCAATTATTATAAATCATTTTAAATGTCCCAAGGCTCTTCGATGCCGAGGTTAATAGAGATTATCCACACATCGGTATGGGGATGGCTTATAATTTAGTGAGGCGCGAGCTCGAAATTAAACACTAAACGTTTATAAGAAAGGGACACAAGAAAAATAACAACATTTAGAAAACTGAAAAATTAGCTAAAACAAGAACTCACGCGCACTCCAAATTATAAATTAGAAAGGAACTAAGTTACACATAAAAAGAAATTTGCATAATTCAAATTTGCGAGTCCCACTCAAACGAGTGGGGGCGGTAAATAAAGGCTGAAAATTGCAAGTCCTACTCAAACGAGTAGGACTGAAATGAAAGCGAGTCCTACTCAAATGAGTAGGAGAAAATAAATGCGATTACAGGGCTAAAAAGTCCGGCCATTTAACTCAAATGAGTAGGCGGAAAAAATAAAGAAAGAAAAATTACAAATCCTACTCAAACGAGTAGGCGGGAAATAAAGTCCGGCCATTTAAACTCAAGTGAGTAGGCGGAAAAATAAAGAAAGAAAAATTACAAGTCCTACTCAAACGAGTAGGACGGAAAATGAAAACGATGCGTCATTTAACTCTTAACGAGTAGGCGGAAATAAATACACACAGACACACACACTCCATAAGAAATTCAAGAAAGCAATAAAATTATACACCTACACTCACACACTCTACATAATTTGAATAAAGCATTAAAAGAAAGCAATTAAAAAGAAAGCATTAAAATTTAACACCTACACTCACACACTCTACACAATTTAAATCAAATCATAAAAGTTATACACCTACACTCACACACACTTCATGAAGATTAAGAAGAACAAAAGGAAATTTAGGCTCATACACTCACACACACAAATAACAAAGAAAAATCAAAGTTACCTAAAAATTAAAACTTTAACTTTTTCATGCTTAGGTTTTGACAAAAACAAATAAAAAGAGAAAATTTCAATTTTTAGAAGACAAAAGTTTTTCAAAACAAATTAAAAACCAAAGTTTTTGGAAAATTAAAATACCAACATTTTCATTCTTATGATGTTATGAAAGTGATAAAAAAGGTGAAAAAGAAGATGAAAAGAACAAAAGAGGTTTTACAATTCTAAAAGAAAACTAAGTAAAAAAGAACAAAATCACTTTTTAAATCTCTTTTATAAAATCATAAGAATGAAATCAAAATCCTAAGCATGAAGACAAGTTAAGGGAAAAAAGACATGGAAAGTAAATACATTACACTCATACACACACACACACCTTTCATAAATGAAGAACTAAGTGAAGAATAAAGATAAAACCAAGGATAAAAAGGGAAAGAGGTGAGCCATCCAAATGAATTTTTCATGCTAAATAGAGAGAAAATCTAACATTTTTATTAAAATTTTCAAACTATTACAAAGCTAAAAGGTAAAGCAAAACAAAACATGAAATAAGAAGGGAGAAATCTCCTTACATAGCACTAGTATCCACGAATTAAGCCCACAAAAAGACACTAACTTGGCCCAGAAATCTGAACCCTTGGACCTTACAGAACTGGGCTATTTATAGGAAAAAATTTCTAAGTACACGCCCTCGGTCACGGGCGTGTAGGGGGGGCGTGACAGTACTATTCATGAAGGCGGCCGGCGATTGGACAGCAAAGTTGACTTCGGGCTGAGTTCGCAGCAGTCACGCCCCAGGTCACGGGCGTGACTCTGGGCGTGTCGAGGAGGTAGAACCGGGCGCGGGTTGCGTCAAAAGTCCTCGGCAGCATCTTGTCGGGCCAGCTGGAAAGGTCACGCCCCAGGTCACGGGCGTGACGCTGGGCGTGACAGTTGGTGTCGACACTCGACAAATGTCGAGTGGAAAGTGTCGAGTCGAAATCGTCGAGCGGAAATTGAGTCACGCCCCAGGTCACGGGCGTGACACTGGGCGTGACAGTTGGTGTCGACACTCGACGATCGTAGAGATGAATTCGTCGAGAGGAGAGGACACGGGCTTGTGTCACGCCCCGTGTCGGGTGACACGGGCGTGTCGCCAGGCGTGTCAAGCCTTTACTTCAGAAATTTTCCGATTTCATGGGAAATGCACAGTCACGGCCCGGTCACGGGCGTGACCAATGTGTCACGGGCGTGTACTTCCCAAATTTTGGCAGATTTTGGAATTTTTCTGCAAAATAAAATAAAACAAGTTAGGAGAAATTTACAAGAATAGGAGCATTTTATTGAACAAAAATAAGTAAAAACGACGAAAATAAATGAAAATGACTAAATTAATGTGCATAAAAATACGCATATTTACAGTTCATCAGCGCGCATGTCAAAATCATCTGCCGAGTTCCAGGCGCCCAGGTACTCATGGCAGACAACCATATCGGGGATACAGTTCAGCCTTTTCCCTTTGCTCAAATCGTTAGTTCAATGCTAAGACTAACGCGAGTCGACATCCCCTTTTCTGTTCAGCACGAGGCCTTTTGAAGAGATCATCAAGCTCACAAATAGTCGTACAGTCCCCAAAGTACTGGCTTCACAATCACAGGTTAACTAGGAGGCATCGCCAGCGACACTCACTCTCGCCCGGCGTTAGCGACAGAACTCACTTTCCATCCCTAGCCCTAACCTTATATGAAACAAGCAATCCTTGTAGTCATCTGGAGTGCCAGGAACACTGGTCTTTCATAACAGAGAACACAAGCATTTGCGGGTATTTTCCTGGACTTTCACTCCAGTACTTCCTGCTACTATCCTTCACAGGCACAACCCACTAACTCCATAAGCATATTCCTTTATATGCGGAGTCTTCTCCAGTGTGCAATATAAACATCACCAATCCAGAACAACCTGTCCAGATGGGTTTCACAAAGTATGCATATTCCGTACTTCATATTTTCGGATTTACATGCAAGACATCTTGGGGATATCTAAAATCAACCCAAGGAAATCCCTTAATAAGACACCTTTTGGTGGGGGAAACATATGCATATGCCAAATCAAGGACTTCACATGTCCAAGGAAGAAGGATCATTACCCTTGAATACCTCTTTGGAGCTATGGAAATTGAGCCTGATAGAAAGAACTGCAACGCTCATGCCTCCACAATTCTGGAAACAGCTCTCTACTCGGAACTCCGAAGCTCCACCGACTACCGGATCCTTTCTCCTCTTCCTTCCTTGCTCTACCTTCTCACTAGCTCTTATGGACAAGGGAAAATGAGAATCTCTCTCTCAACTCCTTGCTTTAAAATAGCAGGGAGAATCCTGGGCCATTAAATCCCAGATGAAGGAAATGAACGACTACAAATTTCCCTAAACTCTCCAAATTTGGGCTGAACACGGCCTATGACAAGCCCGTGTCACAGGCCGTGTACCTTAAGCGGCACACAACCGACTTAACGCGAACAGGACATGACCACGTAACACGCCCGTGTCACAGGTCGTGTGCCCTGACACGGCTTTGGACACGCCTGTGTCCCACCCGTGTCCCGCCCGTGTTTACCAGGCCTCATTGCCTTGGACAAATCTAGAGGTGGACACGGCCATGTGACATGCCCGTGCCACAGGCAGTGTGCCCAAATCGAATCTCGATAATCGTCGAGTGGAGTTCATCGACCTAGAGGAGGACACGACCTCAGACATGCCCATGTTGCTGGCCGTGTTCCCTCTCGACACTCGTCGGGTGCATTTCGTCGAGCACTCGATAGGTTGTGTGTCAACTCGAGCATACAGTAGGATACAGCTTGGGACACGCCCGTGTCCCAGGCCATGTTGCCCAGCTTGAACCCAATTTTGGGATTTGGGGTATTACAACCCTCCCCTCCTTATAAGAAAGCTCATCCCGAAATTTGCACACAACAAGGAACCCAGTAGTCAAAATATTATAACTTCAAAATGTCTGTTACAATAAGAGATGCACTGTACAATAGTTTAAACAAACAATTCGGGAAATTCAGCTCGCATGGTCTGCTCACGCTCCCATATTAGGTCTTCATAGCCACAGTTGTTCCATCGGACCTTGACCATCCTGATTGTCTTGTTCCGCTGTTTATCGGCTCTATCCTCAATCTTAATGGACCTAACCTTCATTGTTAGCCCATATTCAACCAGTACACGATCATTCGTAAACACTCAAGCTGGATCTTTTACGGCTTTCGAAAGTACGGATATGTGAAACACATCTTGCAATCCACTCCCTTCTGCCGAACGAGCTAGCCGATATACCGCTTCCCCAATTCTCTCCACCACTTCAAGTGGACCAAGATACCTCGGACTTAACTTTTCGAAGCGCTGAATCCTTGACAAGCCTTTGAAGGGCTTGTTTGTCAAATATACCCAATCGCCAATTGCAAACTCAACATTTTGGTGCTTGACGTTGTAATACTTATGGGCTCTCAATAGCCTTTCCCGACTAGAGTGTATCATTGAATTAACTTCTTCAGCTTCCTTACACTTATAGAGTTTACATTCACCTGTGTCTGCCCAGGCTACCATTGTACGACATTTCCGACCATACAAAACTTCAAACAATGCCATTCTTATGCTCACTTGGTAGCTATTCTTGTCGGCAAATGCTACCATATATAGATGATCTTCCCACCTCTTTCCTAAATCCAAGGCGCACGTTCAGAGCATGTGCTCCATCGTTCTATTAGTCCTCTCAGTCTAGCCATCCGTTTGCTGATGAAAGGTCGTACTGAACATGAACTTTGTTCCCAATAATTTATTAGTTAACCTCCAATCATTCGAAGTACAGCGCCCATCACAGTCATGTACTATTCTACGTGGAGCACCGTACAATCGTACGATTTTCTCAACATAACGTTTCACAAAGACTTCCACTGAATCATCCCTCTTGTCGGAATGAAGTGAGCCACTTTCATCAACCGGACTACGATCACCCAAATCGAAGCATTACCGCTTTGAGACCGCGTCAAACCGTAAATGAAATCCATCGCAATATCAACAAACTTCCATTCCATCATAGGTAATGACTTCAAGAAACCTCCAGGCTTCTGTCATTCTGCTTTCACCAAGGCACATGTTTAACATTTAGCCACATCATGTGCTATATCTTTCTTTAATACAAGCTACCAGAACAACTTTTTCATGTCCTTAAACATCTTTATGCTCACAGGGTGAATTGAGTAGTTTGTAAAGTGAGCTTCATACACCAACTCTTCCCTTAACTTACCCATACTAGGGACACACAATCAGCCATCTTTCCGTAAAAGGTCGTCACCCCAGGAAAATTTGTCATTTGACCCATCCTTTGCATAGCGTTGGAGACTTTCATCCAGTTCCGTTGCTCGTTGAACTCTCTCCACAAGATCACATTGTACCTCCGTCCAGTTCAAGCATGCATCGGTTGTGGAATTCTTGTAAACACAAGAAATCTCTAACACTTCTAACTCCTGGATCAGACGCTCATCATGCATCTGCAACCAATTTTCCCTTGACGGAGTCCTACGACTCAAGGCATCTGCGACCACATTTCCCTTCTCGGGAGTGAAGGTGTAGTCCCTAAGGAACTCCATCCACCTTTGTTGTTGCATATTGCGATCATTCTGATCCAATAGGTACTTTACGCTCTATGGTCCGTAAAGATATCCACTCTTATGCCAAAGAAAGTGATGCCACGACTTAAGCGCAAAGATCACCGCCGCCAACTCCAAATCGTGGACGGGATAATTTTGCTCATGCACTTTCAACTGGCGTGAGCCAAAAGCAATCACCTTTCCAAACTACAAAAGAACGCTGCCTAAGACGCTTATTGATGCAGCACTATAGATCTCATAGCCGTCTGTACCATATGGCGATGTTAAAATAGGCGCTGTAGTCAAACGACTATTTAGCTCCTCAAAAGCTTGTGCGCACTCCGGCGTCCAAATGAACTTCTAATCCTTCCTCATTACTGTGGTAAGCGGCAAAGTGATTCGTGAAAAATTTTCTACAACCCGTCTGTAGTAGCCTGCCAGTCCAAGGAAACTCCTAAGTTCGGCCATCGAGGACAACACCGGCCACTCCTATATGGCTCTTATCTCTAACGGATCCACTATTATGTCCTCTTCACTTACCACATGGCCAAGAAAATCCACCGACGACAGCCAAAACTCACACTTTGAGAACTTGGCATAGAACTTATTCCTCCGCAAGGTATGCAACAGCAATTGCAAATGGTTTGCATGAGCCGCTTCAGATTGAGAGTACACCAAGACATCATCAATGAATACAATCACAAACAAGTCCAAGTACTCTCTGAACGTTTTGTGCATTAGATACATGAACACCGATGGCGCATTACATAGCCCAAACAGCATTACAGTGAACTCATAATGACCATATCGTGTTTCACATGCTGTCTTGGGAATGTCACCTTCCCGAATACGCAATTGATAATATCCAGATTTCAAATCCAATTCAGAATAGACGGTTGATCCCACTAGCTGATCGAACAAGTCATCTTTCTATGGAATCGGATAATTGTTCTTCTCCAGCAGCTTACAGGTTTCACACCTGGCACCACCGCAATAGTGTCATTGGTCTCCTGTGGGCTTCATCACCCATGAAGGTCATTAGGAAACATATCTGTATAAGCCGATATAATAGAAGTGTCACTCAACCGGACTACGACCTAATGGCCGCTATAGGTATGAAGAATTACTTTATGCACGACCGAACAAGTTTGACGACTTGGAGAGCAGACATCAACGTCCTGCTAAATCCTCGCACACAAGCAAACTTGGTCTCTCGTTCGGTGTGCTTTCCCAGTGTAACTTCCGTGAAGGTGTAATCTACACTGGTACGCTGTTCCAAGAGTGGGTCCATACCTATGATCACAACAACCACAACTATTGTCAGCATAGACGCTCCTACATCTTGATATGACCTCATAACAACACTGTAACATATCACTTTCGACCAAGAATCACTCTTTTCACTACGGTCATTTCATTCCACTCTTGTCGGTTATACTAAGATAAGTTCACAGGGCATCAAACGCTTTAAACTAACAACTTCTTGATTATTCATCACATGTTACATTAAACAAGTACATCATGATACACGGTACATACTTACAATTATTTATGTGCATAAATTCTTTCCCTTCTTGTTTAGTGTCGTCTAAGGGCTGATATGGCAGTTTCAGGCCTTATGTCCTTTTTTGCACGAGTAACAAATAAGTGGATTGTGCCCTGCAAGTGCTCCAACTTTAGCTTTCTTTGTCCTTGGCACATTACCATGGCATTCTCGGGCACAATGTCCTACCTTACCACAAGAAAAACAAACATATGGACCACATCTTTTCTTTGTTCCCATGATGGTGGAAGAAGGTGATTCCAACAGATGTAACTTCTTCTTCCACTTAGAAGAGTTTGATTTTGACACATTTGCAATGGTTGGCATATTGAAACTGTGCCTCGCCCTGAACTAATTTAAGTCCATTTCCAAAGACCTAGCTGTCATTACCAAGGCACAAAATCCAAGCAACTTTGGACCCACCAATAAACGTCGTAGTTCATCGCACAGGCCATCATAAAACCTGTTGATCTTAGTCTCCTCGGTTTCAAACACAAAATCTGGATGTTGTCTCAGTGCAACAAATGCATGAACATATTCCTCAACCGTGTACACACCTTGGCTCAGGCACATGTTCAACGATGAAGCTAATGCTCTTCCCCTTGCCGTCTGCTCAAGTACACCGACCGTCATGGGATGCACCACTGGAATAGACGGTTGTACATGCCCCTCATGTTGATCCTTGATCATTGCGAAAACCACATCATCGATCAATCAGACAATCTCTACCAAAGGAGGAGGTGTTGGTACCAAAGTTGGTGTCATGCTTCCCATCGAATGCTGGGGTTCCTGCTGCCCGGCATTCGCGCTAGACGCCTACAATCGTGAAACATACAAGTAAGCAACGAACATATTGCCAAAAGCAATACCAGGTATGCACAGGTTCCCCAAACAGGTGTATTTGCATTCCTTAGTGGACATTCTTGAGTTCATTAGTGTTATAGTGGGTCACACTTACACGTGCTCGCCACCCCACAAAAGAATTCGACCATGAATTCCAAAGGGAAAGACCGAGACAAGCTGATACCAAAATGAATGACCCCATCCATTCAAGAGCATATTATAGAAGGTCCGGCCGGGGTCCCACACCATATGCCACAAACAGGAGGCGAAGTTACGGGTTAATATCAGAGTTGGGCATCCTAACACAGAGCATTCTAGCGGAAGCTTTTAAGTTGAGTGAACTCAGCTCATTAGAATGTCCACAATATATAAACCAACATTTGTATATATCACACCACGAAGGAATGTTATACAAATACACAACAAGCCTGGCCTTATGGACTTACAGTTAAGCTTAGTATATATAGCTTCCATACATCGGCAAGCAGGCCGGCCACACATGAATAATTTATCATATAAACTTCTTTGGCCTTCAAGGGCCAGCATAGCAGCAGCATCATCATCAAGGGCTTCAGCCCCCTATTTCTCACTCGTCTCTCCAGCACCTGCACGGGACAGTCCACCACAATGGTGGCAAACAAAGCAACGGTCAGCATTCAGCTGACCAATTTATAACGACCCTACCCCTTACCCGGGGCAGTGGCATTCCTTCTCTTCAGGCATAGCATTTCACAAGCAAATATATCACATAATGTGCACTCACGCACAATCCACATATCACAAACATCGCCCACGTGGCTCGACGTTCCGTGCACTCATGTCATATTATTGGTGTACCGGATATACCAGTCACCCATAGCCATTCAAGGCCCGAAGCCCTATGGAAAACTTGAGCATTTTGCTTCATGGCTTTCAGCCGGAGACTTTAGTCATAGTATAACGACCCATGATTGGCCCGTATCCCCCCATGGTATCGTGACGCGCAGGCCTAAGCCTCTCATAATCTTGTAACAACCCGAGATTGGCACGTATCCCCTATAGCATCATATCACTACCGAGTAGCGCACAGGTCTAAGACGTCTGCCGAGTTCCAGGTACCCAGGTACTCATGGCAGACAACCATAACGTGGATACAGTTCAGCCTTTTCCCATTGCTCAAATCGTTAGTTCAATGCTAAGACTAACGCGGATCGGCATCCCCTTTTCTGTTCGGCATGAGGCCTTTTGAAGAGCTCATTAAGCTCACAAATAGTCGCACAGTCCCCGAAGGACTGGCTTCACAATCATAGGTTAACTAGGAGTCATCGCCAGCGACACTCACTCTCGCCCGGCATTAGCGATAGAACTCACTTTCCATCCCTAGCCCTAACCTTATCTGAAAGAAGCACTCCCTGCATACAACACAAGTATTTTCGGGTATTTTCCTAGACTTTCACTCCAGTCCTTCCTGCTACTATCCTTCATAAGCACAACCTACTGAAGCTACAAGCATATTCCTTTATATGTGGAGTCTTCTCCGGTGTGCAATATAAACATCACCAATCCAGACCAACCTGTCCAGATGGGCTTCACACAGTATGCCTATTCCGTACTTCACATTCCCAGATCTATATTCAAGACATCTTGGGTATATCCAAAATCAACCCAAGGAAATCCCTTAATAATCCACCTTTTGGTGGGGAAACATATGCATATGCCAAATCAAGGACTTCACATGTCCAAGGAAGAAAGATCGTTACCCTTGACGACCTCTTTGGAGCCATGGAAATCGAGCCAGATAGAAAGAACTGCAACGCTCTTGCCTCCACAATTCTGGAAACGGCTCTCTACTCTGAACTCCGAAGCTCCACTAGCAGCCGAATCATTTCTCCTATTTCTTCCTTGCTCTCCCTTCTCACTAGCTCTTATGGCCAAGGTAAAATGAGAATCTCTCTCTAAACTCCTGGCTTTAAAACAACAGGGAGAAGCCTGGGCCATTAGATCCCAGATGAAGGAAATGAACGGCTACAAATTTACCTGAACTCTCCAAATTTGGGGAAAACACGGCCTGTGATAGGCCCGTGTCACAGGTCGTGTACCTTAAGAGACACACAACCGACTTAACTAGAACAGGACACGACCACGTCACATGCCCGTGTCATAGGACGTGTGCCCTGACATGACTTTGGACACGCCCGTGTCCCGCTCGTGTTTTCCAGGCCTCATTGCCTTGGCCAAATCAAGAAGAGGACACTGCCATGTGACACGCCTGTATCACAGGCCGTGTGCCCAAATCGACTGTCTATAATCGTTGAGTGCATTTCGTCGAGTGGAGTTCGTTGACCCAGAGGAGGACATGGCATAGGACACTCCCGTGTCGCCGACCGTGTTCCCTCTCGACACTCATCGAGTGCATTTCGTCGAGCACTCGACAGGTTGTATGTCAAATCGAACACACAAAGAAGGATATGGCTTGGGACATGCCCGTGTCCTAGGCCGTGTTGCCCAGCCTGAACCCAATTTTGGGATTTGGGGTATTACAGAGGTTGTCCGAAATTCTTGGAGTAGACGGAAGGATAGGTAGAGGTGGGGATTCTCACAAAGAGGAGGAGGAGGAGGAGGGGAAGGACAGGGTGGCCGAACCACCAAGAGGGGGGAGAGGAGGAGGTCCGCGGCCAAGAGATGGCAAGAGAAAGGGGGGGGCGAATTTTGCCTAAGGGGGAAGAGAGTGGTAAGGGGGAAATTCAAATTTTGAATTCAAAGTTTCAATTTTTCATTCTTCATTACAATACTCAACATAAGCATGGCTATATATAGCCTACACCACTCCATCTCCACCCTTCATGAAATACAAACTCTTGATGGTTATAGGCACCCATCAATACTCAAGAAATAAAATAATTAAAACAACACATGATAGTTATAAGCACCCATCATTAAACATGAAATAAAATTACAATAATGTAATATTTGGAATTAAAAATTGCATAAATTAAAATTGCATTAAATAGAAATTGCTAAAACTTAAAATTGATAAAATATATAATTATAATTATTTAATTTATAATTATATATTTTATTTAATGGCGGCGGCGAACGTCGAGCAAAACATGTAGCGGCGGTGGCGGCGGCGAAGAAACGTCATGGTAGAATTTCATCTTCGAGCTTGCCGCATCGATCGTCCCAATACACGAACTCTCTATGACGGGGATCCATGGCCACATCAGCATCATCGCCATCAATCCTCCCCCATTCAAAATTACTCATCATTGATGAGTGGCTCATGAGGGGAGAACAGTCAAAAGCAGCAGCAACATGGAGAAAATCTGGCCCTGCTATCCATGTCATAGTATCATGAACAACCATCAGCACTGAGAACCTATCTGGCAAAGAAACAACAAGACTTCCGAGGAAACTTGAAAGGGTGTCAACCAAAAGAAATAAAACTTGAATCTTACAATCTGGTTCAAGAACCATGGAATCAACGTGGAAAATAGACACGGCAGAACTAACACTCCCCAACCCAAGAGAAAATTTAGTGGGAGGAGGAAACGACGGAGAAAGCCACTCAGGCGGAACAGAAACGTGCAGTAAAAAGTTCGAAAACTTGAAATAAAGTGAAACACCCTGTACTTCATAAACATTTGAAATAAAATCATGAAATTCGAAGTTCTTCATATCCATGGGTGGGTCAGCTTTCCTACGTATTAAATTATTAATGGGGCCAGAAGGCATCCGCTTGGGGACTGACCAGACTAAACCCAAATCACTAATTCTAGTGTAGGACGGTCTCAGCTTGGATTGGAAGTGCATGCGACATAACTTAAGATGAACCGTTAACGTCCTAGATACATGTAGGGCATATAAGTAATAAGTCGCAAATGGGTTGAATAACATTGTAAAAGTGCATCTAAGTAACTTACGAACGTGAGGAGTGAAACCATGTGCTACATTTCTAGACCCAAATGCGAAGGATAAGGGGGTTATATCAGGAGGCACAAGAGCCTTATAATCAAAAATGATTTTAATGGGCTCCAAAACCACAGTCTTAATTTTAGCTTTAATATTCTTACGCTTGACATGAAGATATGCTAAGGTAAACTGCTCATCATAAACAATTTAATTGGACGGTCCCGAATGTGAAAGGATGTGTGAGCAAAACATCTCAAGGGACCCAACTATAGTCACTAACGTGTGGAAATAAGGGTCATCAAAAGGCGGTTGGTAAATGCGTGCAATCGGGTGTGGTATATAAGTATGTTTAAGTGATACCACATCCAGCGACACAATGTCCAAGGACTCAGAATCGGTCGCAGTCAAGGATAGAACCGTAGAAGGACACATAGAAAATGAAACAGTCAAATGTGACACGTAGTCAGATCTATGGGGTGCGGTGAACAGAGTAAATACTTGATTGTCTCTTAGATATCTGCAAGGAGAAAATAACCAAACTAACAATTCAATAAGGCAAGTATACCTATCGAAATGCAGCTAGGGGACACAAGTGTCGTATTGAAATCCGGGAACAGTTGAGTAAGCTTACTCACACGAAATCTATTATTTTATCGACGACAAAATTAGGTTTTTTTTAGAAGAAAGCTAAACGTACTAAAGGAAGAGAACTACTTGCAATGAAAGAGAGCTACTTGCATGAAAAGATAAAGAGAGCTAAAAGAGCGATTAAACTTAAGCTTAGTAACGATGAGGGGAAAATGCACTCGATCAGAAATCACCTCGGTAAGAGTGATTAGAAAAATACGATAAATAAACCTAAGCTAATTAGGGTAAAGGTCCTTGACCGTGGAGGTTCCATGAATATTGACACGCTTCTCTCGAAGGCCGTGCCTAACTGAGTTTAGGAAGGTCCGACCGACTCTCGCCTAAATCGGAGGCCTAAAACTCGCTTTACGCGGTGAACCCCGCTATTGGATTTTTCTCCAATCCGGGAGATTTGAACGTCTGCCTCTCTCGAGGGGTGCGAACAACTCCCTTTACTCTTGAGTGCTCATTTCAAACTTTCGGCCTCTCGGCTAGCCCAGAATGAAAGCAAAGGTGGAGAGTATATATCGATGATATACCTCCAACCCGTGATAAATCAAGAGTAATTCAAGGCTAAACCCTAAAAAGAAAAGGTAAGATTCAAAGCATCATAACCTATGAAAGGGCAACTAGATCTGATATACTCTAGAGGGGGGTGAATAGAGTATATGGTACTTAAAAACTTTTTACAAGCTTTTACAACAGTTGTTGTAATCTGTGTCAGCAGGGAAGCAATAAAGAATCTAACTACAGCACTAAGCTAAACAAAAAAAAAACTAAGCACAGAGAGAATCAAGGCCAGAAACAAAAATGAAAGCAAGCAAAAACCAGATGACACAAGGGAATATAGTGGTTCCCCAAACTTGGGTACATCCACTCTTCTACCACCCTAGGTAGGAATCCACTGCAGGATGAGTTGATCAGGTGTCCTGGGCACCAATGAGCTTTTGATAAGGTGCTCAAAAACCAAAGCAGATTTTTTGATCAGGTGTCTTGCCACCAATGAGCTTTTGACAAGGTGCTCAAAAACCAGATTCAAACTTTTGAAGGGAGTTTGAAAAGCCCTTTACAGAGTGGGGGTGAGAGAGTGATGGAAGTCTTCTCTTTCTCAAGCAACTGGGAAGACTATGTGGATTGATGTCAAAGCTCCCCCTGAATCCTTGAAATCTTCAGGTAGAAAAGCTTTGCTTGAGGGTGATAGGCCTTCAAATATAGAACTCCAGCAATGGATGATTTCAGCAATAGCTGAAATGTTGAGTGTCTGGAGTCTTGAACTGATGTTGGCCTTGAACACTTTGAGATCTGAAGAGATCTGAAGATTTTTGAAAGCTTGATCTCTTTGATGAGTGTTCTTCAGAATTCTTTTTGACAGAAGATTTTGAATGAGTCTCTGTAATCTGTATTGTATGTTCTCTTCTTGTTAATCTCTATTAATCAAAAAAACATTCTGTCTTTTATTCTCTGTTCCAGAATAGAATATCATTCTCTATCAAGGATAGCCGTTGGTCTGCATTGATTGCATCCTTAATTGCATAATCTCTTCTGGAGGAAAGTCCACAGAATTATTCCTTGAAAAATCCCTTGAAACTTGGTCCAGAATTGAATGTAAACGGCTAGAAAATCTCTGAATTAATTGCAGAATAACTCCTAACTGATTTGAATTTGAATTCTAGAAGTTATCTGAAATCGTCGAACTGAGCTCTGCTATCGTCGATCTGAGCTCAGCGATCTGGAAAACTTAAGCAGCAAAATAATCGTCGATCTGAGCTCAAAGATCGCCGAACTGAGCTCAGAGATAAAGATCCAAAGCAGAGTCAAAATCATCGACCTGAGCTCACCGATCGTCGAATGGAGTTCGACGATATTAAGAAGTTGGGCTCAGCGATCGTCGAATGGAGTTCGACGATCTGTCGAAGTTGAGCTAGACGATCGTCGATCGGAGTTCGACGAATCGTCGTGCTGAGCTCGACGATCAGACTTGGTCTCCAGACAGAAAAACTTGGTCTCCAGGGCAGATTCCAATCCTAGACTTCTAACCCTTAGACTCAATTCTAATTGACCTTTTAAGCTATACAGGAGGTCAAATAAAGGTTCCTATAGACATAGTGATCCTGACCCAAATCAGTAATAGGGTGTTCCAACAATCTCCCCCTATTTGGGTTAGGATGACTATTTACAGACTTTGGAAAAATTCAAATAACAACATACAATCAGAGAGGCATAAAAACAGCAGCTAGACATTGTAGAAACATCACAGAGATATATATATATATGTATATATGTCATCTAGATAGCAGTCAGAAAATCACAGAAATTGTCACCTTACACTGTCACTACTTCTCTTTGCCTTTGACAAGTTTGATTTCTCTATTTGGATTTAGAGCTTCCTTGTTGGACCTGGTGTCATCTGCTGCACCCAAATAAGTTTGCTTTGAAGATCTGGGGACCACAGCAGCAGGATGCAACTCCATATATCTCTCAGCATCAAAGAATTTGCTGGAAGCATATTTGTCTAGTTCCTTTTGTCTTTGCTCTGACATTGTAGAAATATTTGAAGTGTCTAAACCTTGCTCTCTGGCCTTCTTGATCTGATCTAGTGCAGCCAACTCCTTCATCCTAGCAGTCCAAGCAGATGGATTCTTTTCAGGGTCCTCAAATGGTACAGGTGGCTCATACCTATTGGAAGAATTATCTTGAGGAGGCCTGGCAGACACTGTCTCTTTTAGCTTGTAGGGGAAGGGACAGAAGTAGTATCAGAAGTACCATGTCCTCCCCTAGAATATGGGTGCTGCCTGGAATACCCTTTGGAATAAACTTGAAAATCTCTTTGATTACCCCTGTATCCTCCTCTCCTAGAATAAGAACACCTAGACTGGCTTTCCCTTTGGTAGGATCTGGCATGGGGTTGATAGGGAGCCTGGCTTTTAGCTGGGGCTTGACTTGCAGAGCTGCCACCTGCACCTGCATCAGGAGGAGGTGGTGGAGGAGGATGAGGGTGCTGGAACTGGGAGGAGCCCTTTTCATACTTTCTCTTCTTCTTCATGGCCTTGAGCTGATTTTTAGAATATTGCATCCAATGTTCTGTGATGGGGCAGTTATGCAGAATATAATAAGGAATATCATTATTATCCTTGACTTTTGCAGGAGGAACCCTTTTCATTGCCTTGCTCCTTGCCTTCCTTTTTCTGGCAATGGTAGCAGCTGAATCATTAGAGTCAGTTTTGAATTCATCAGTCTCAGAACTCTGGTCATCATATATAACATCTATTTTCTTCATCAATTCTTTCTTCAACTAAACAGCAGCAGATACAGGAGGTGAAGCAGGAACAACAGCAGCAGTAGAGGTGAACAGTAGCAAATAGAGAGGGTGCAACAGAAGCAATTACAGCAGCAGCAGCAGATACTGGACTGGTGACAACAGCAGCAACTATAACAGTCTCACTCACAGCAGTAACAACAGATTCACTCTCAACAGCAGATTCACTCATAGCAGCAACAACTTCATTGATAATAACAGTAACATCATCAAACTCTGCAGCAGGCTCAACATCAGTGGCCTCTGACATCAGAAGATCCTTGGATAATGGCTCATCAGAATCAGCAGCAACAACAACAATCCTTTCTTCAGCATCAGCAATAACTGAATATACAAAAGAGGAGATAATGCTGGGGTCACAGCAAGAGAAAGGCACCAATGCCTTGGATAAGTCTTCTGAGGGCTGGACAGCATTACTCTCTGGCAAACAACTGAAGAAGGCAGGATCAAAGGCATAAAGCAAAGACCTTAGGTCTATTGCAAGAACTGCAGTAGGAGCTTGACATTCTGGAGGCACAGCAATAGTAGCAGAAGGAGCAGCAGACACAAAAACATCAGCAGCAGCAGCAGCATGAAGGCTTGCTTCATAGGGCATCTCCCCCTGCCTAGATGCAGATACATCTGTATCAAGGCAAACTGCTGGTGGTGCTGCCTGAGGAAGGAGGGAAGAAAGCCTGGCAGAGAGGGCTGCCACTGACAAGTGTAGAGGAGCCAATGAGGTCTCTAAGAGTAGGGAGCCAATGAGGAGCCAATGAGGCCTCTGATACCACCTGGGGGCAATTAGCTCATACAACTTGTCAGCTAGGGCTGAGAGGTCTACTGGCTCAAAAATAGGAGTAGAGGTAGATGGAATAGGTGTAGCTGAAGATGCTGGAGGTGGAGGGCTGGAGAGTGGAATGGATGGCTCAGGTGTTGGGATGGTGGAAATGGAGGACAAGGGGATGGATATGGATGGGGTGAAAGTTGGTTGATCAATAATGTGGTGGAGGAGATCTTGGAAGGAAGTTGAGGAGGAGGGTAAGTCTGGAGGAGAGGATGGGGAATCATCCATATAGGAGTCATCCAGGAGGGTGAAGGATGGAATGGATGGGGATGATGTGATATCTGGTGGAGGGTATGAGAACAGTGGCTGGAAGTGGTCTGCTGGTGGAGGTAGAATGGGTTCTGGAGATGGAATTGTTGTTGGAGATGGGCTAGAGAGGTAATGGTGGATGGAGCTAGAATGGTGGATGGAAGAGGTAGGGTTGGAATTGGAGGAGGAGAGGAGGCAGCAACAGCAACAGCCAGGTCAGCTGCAGGAGCAGAGACCTGTGGGGGAGTGACTCTATGAGTCCTGGTGCCTGAAGGAGCACTTGAGGAGGGCCTGCCAGGCTTGCTGATTTGCCTGTCCCACTTGCCAAAGAGGGCACAGGTGAGTCTCTTGGAGGCATTTATGTGCACTCCAGAGGAGACCAGCAAGGCAGGGCACCTGTTTTACAGGAAGACTCCAAGAATCCTTCCAAAGTTAACAAAGCTTTTGTTTATTTTCTTCTTGATTAGGTCAAAGAAGACCTCTCCCCAGTTCAAACTTCTCTTATCCACCAGTGCTCCCATGAGGCAGAGCTGGTATCTGGATATGGTATCATGTGCAGAGTGCTTTGCCAGCAGCACTATCCCTACTACATCTGCCAGGAATCTGTATTCAACAGACAGGTTCCTCTTGAATAACTTGCTAGGGTTTCCCTCTGGATGACTCATCCTGGCAAGCATGTCAGAAAACTCCTCTCCAGATAACTCAGCAGTATCATCTCCATTTCTTAGTCCAAAAACCTCTGTTAAAATGGTGGGGGTCAGAGGTACCTGAGTTCCAGCAATGGACCCAACTATTGTGGAGTTGTCTTGATTATGAGCAGTATAGACCCACTCCTTTATCTCATCTGAAGCAAGCTTGATTCTAGTGGTCATGAGGGCAGACAGATTCTGATCCTTGAATAAATCCAGTATATCTTGGAAGATTTGATCAGTGGTGTTGAAAGATTCCATATCAATGTCGAATGCAGCATCGAACTTCATTGCGGCTAGAACTGCAACGGACACAGCCATTGTACCTGCAAAAATTCAACAAACAAAGCGACCAAGCATAGAACTGTTTGGAGGGAAAGAAAATCCTTGCAGAGAAATCGAAAGCGCAAGAGAGAACGACGGCGAAAAATGAGTTTTATATTAGGGTTCGACGCAGAATTGGAAAGATCGTTGAACTCAGTTCGACGATCGAGGCTTCTAAAGGAATCTGAAGAGACTTCAACATCGTCGATCTCCGTTCGACGATCTTGGAAAGCGTCGAGCTCCGTTCGACGATCGTTCAGTGAACAAAATCGTCGAGCGCCGTTCGACGATCGTTGACCGGAAGAGATAGTTCATACTATCTGAGAGGCGCTGAACTTAGTTCGACGATTCTGGAAATCGTCGATCTCCGTTCGACGATCTTTGGGGAAATCGTCGAGCGCAGTTCAGAGATCAGAAAAATTCTAGACACTAAGAAAAATCAGAATTTTTGCCTAGTCTTGGTCAATTTTTAGCTTTCAAAATCTTGGAGATTATTTAAAGCTTCCTCAATCTAACATTCCTAACTGATTTAGGAAGAAGGTGTGTTTCTTTTCATCCAAAGGCTTGGTGAAAATATCTCCCCTTTGTAAATCAGTTGGGATATATTGTAATTCAATTTTGTGTTTTTCAACATTATCCCTTAAGAAATGATGCCTAATCTCTATGTGTTTTGTCCTACTATGGAGGACTGGATTTTGAGCTATAGAAATAGCACTTGTATTGTCACAAAAGATTTTAGACTTCTCTAAGTTGTAACCATAGTCTAGGAGTTGGTTTTGAATCCACAATATTTGTGAACAACAACTGCCTGTAGCCATATATTCAGCTTCAGCAGTTGAAGTTGACACAGATGTTTATTTCTTACAAAACCAAGAGACAAGTCTATCACTAAGGAACTGACAAGTTCCACTGGTGCTTTTCCTGTCAATTCTGCATCCAGCATAATCAGCATCAGAGAATCCAGTTAACTCAAATGCTGAATCTTTTGGATACCAGAGACCTAGATTTGGACAACTTTTAACATACCTGAGAATCCTCTTTACTAATGTTAGGTGTGACTCTCTAGGGCTTACTTGGAACCTAGCACATATACATGTAGCAAACATTATATCTGGTCTACTAGCTGTAAGATACAGTAAAGAGCCAATCATTGCTCTATATGTTGTCTGATCAACAGGTTTCCCATGTTCATCAGCATCCAATACAGCATTGGTAGGCATGGGTGTTTTCATACAAGATGCCTCAGACATACCAAATTTCTTAACCAGTTCATTAGCATATTTGGTTTGAGAAATAAAGATGCCTTCAGCATGTTGTTTGACTTGCAACCCTAGGAAGAAGGACAGCTCACCCATGCTACTCATCTCAAATTTAGAATGCATCAGGTTAGAAAACCTTCTGCACAATTTTGAGTCAGTAGAACCAAAAATGATATCGTCTACATAAATTTGCACTAGTAGGATATCGGACTTATGGGTTCTAATAAAAAGAGTTTGGTCTACTCTAACCCTTATAAAACCATTTTCCAAGAGAAAGCATGCTAGGGTCTCATACCATGCTCTAGGAGCTTGCTTGAGACCATATAATGATTTGTTCAGTCTAAAAACATAATCAGGAAGAGTTGGAGAGATAAAACCTGGAGGTTGTCTGACATAGACTTCCTCTTTGATGTCTCCATTTAAGAAAGCACTTTTGACATCCATCTGATAAACCTTGAAGCCTTTGTGAGCTGCATAAGCTAGAAATATCCTGATGGCTTCCAATCTTGCAACAGGTGCAATAGTCTGGTCGTAGTCAATTCCTTCTTCTTGAGAATATCCCTGAGCAACTAGTCTTGCCTTGTTCCTTATTATTACTCCTTGATCATCCAGTTTGTTTCTGAATACCCATTTTGTTCCAACAATGGAATGATCCTTAGGCTTTGGCACTAGTTCCCATACTTTGTTCCTCTCAAATTGATGCAACTCCTCTTGCATTGCAATGATCCAGTGTGGATCTTGCTCTGCATCTTGAATGGACTGAGGTTCAATTTGAGATAGGAAGCAGGTGTGCAACAGGTTTTGGTTGACCTGATTTCTGGTTTGCACACCAGCTGAGATTTCTCCAATTATTTGGGAAATTGGATGGTCTCTTGATGTTCCTAAATCAACAGGGGGTGTTGATTGTTCACCAACCTGTGTTGTTGTTTCCTCTTGTGGTACAACAACTGGCTCTTCAAGTGGTGCTTCAATATGTTGAGCATTGCCTTCATCTTCACTGCTTTCATCCTCAACCTGTAACTTGTTCATATCTTCAGCTAGAGAATGTTCCTGCAAAGGTTCTATGGTAGAAGAAATCTTCTCCTTGAAAGGCATGTTAGATTCATCAAAAGAAACATGAACAGATTCCTCAATTTTCAAAGATGATTTATTATAGACCCTATAGGCCTTGCTGATCATGGAGTATCCCAGAAACACTCCTTCATCAGCTTTGGCTTGAAATTTTGCTAAATACTTCTTGTCATTATTGTGAATATAGCAAATACAACCAAAAATTCTAAAATAGTCAACTTTAGGTTTCTTCCCTTTGAGTAATTCATAGGGAGTCTTTCCCTTTAGTTTATGTATCAGACTTCTGTTCAGCATATAGTTGGAGGTGTTCACTGCCTCTGCCCAAAAGGATAGAGGTAGATGAGCATCTGACAACAATGTAGTGGCAGATTCAATAAGGGTTCTATTTTTCCTTTCAGCTACCCCATTTTGTTGAGGAGTTCTAGGAGCTGAGAAAGTATGCCTGATCCCTTCACTCTGACAGAACTCTTGCATAAGAAGAGAATCAAACTCTGTCCCATGATCACTTCTGATCAGGGCAATGTGAGTATTGAACTCAATTTGTATACATTTGAGAAACTCTGTCAGACACTTAAAGTTATCAGACTTCTTCCTTAGAAAGAACACACAAGTGAATCTAGAGAAGTCATCTACAACTACTAAAGTGTAGGATTTCCCTCCTAGGCTTTGTACTGTGATGGGTCCAAATAGATCCATGTGTAATAGATACAATATCCTAGGTGAATCACTCTTATTAAGTGACTTAAAACTGTTTTTAGTTTGCTTGCCTAATTGACAAGCCCTGCAGAGTCCTTCCTTCTTGAAGGGGCCAGAAGGTAGTCCTCTAACAAGGTTGTCCTTGGAGAGCCTAGCAATAGTTCTAAGGTTTAGGTGTCCTAATCTCTTATGCCATAAAACATTTGGTCTACAGACTGAATTAAACAAGCAGATATCTATATTAGTTGAAAGAAAATCTACTAGATAGATGTTACCTTTCCTTTTACCTGTCAACACAGTTGTGTTGTCCTCTGACTTGATTCTGCATAAGGTTTTGCTGAAGGTCACTTGGTAGCCTTCATCACACAGCTGACTGATGCTGATTAGGTTGTGCTTCAGTCCTTCCACATATGCTACCTTCTTGAAGGTTACTGAACCAATCTGGACTGCACCATATCCTTTAGTCTGTCCAAAGTTGGAATCACCAAAGATAACTTTGGGTCCAAGCTTGGCTCTAAAGGAAGTGAGGTTGTCCTTGTTCCCTGTCATGTACTTAGAGCACCCACTATCCAAATACCATTGCTGGTTAGATGTTGGATAGGTCTTTACCTGCACATAAAACAATTCATTTGTTTTTGACCCAGTTTACCTTGGGCCTAGGTTGATAACCTCTAAATTCAGAAATGAAGGACATCCCTGGCCGACTCTTATATCCTTCAGGATGATATCTCCTTGGAGGTAAAATCCATTCAGTATAAGGGTTAAAGGTTTGGGATGAAGAACCCTTAGGATTCAATTTTGATTTGCCTTTAAACAAGTTTCCAGAGTTCTGACCTTTGTTCGACGATCTTGGAGCTGCGTTCGACGATCTTGGGTCAGATCGTCGAGCTCCGTTCGGCGGTCGACTATGGCTGAGGTCAGGTATATGAGATCGTCGAGCTGCGTTCGACGACTTTGGCTGAGATCGTCGATCTGCGTTCAATGATTTTTCCTGAGATCGTCGAGCTGCGTTCGGCGATCGTCGATCTTCATTCGGCGATCGTCGATCTCCGTTCGACGATTTTTGTTGGGACTTAGTTTTCTGAGGCAGATCAGAATTTTTCCTGGCAACCTCTACAACTCCCTTTCCTTTGTTAGAAATAAACTTGATGGGAGTTGTTAGGACTATAGGTTGGCTGGATGAGGCACCCAAGCCCAGTGTACTGTTGAATCTAGAGTTCACTGTGCTTGTGATGTCCATCAGCTTGATGCTTCTCCTATTAAGGGATTCTTCAAGCTTCTTGGCCTCAGAGAGCTCACATTTCAGTGAAGCTATCTGTTCCCTACAGTTCTCCAACTCCTGAGAGAGTTTGAGGTTTTCTGACTTTAAATCATTGTGTTCAGATAATTGATTTTTGAGAGAGATAATCTCTTTCTCAGACTTTAGTAGGTCTAAACACAGTGCTTTAAATTCAGATTTAAAATCTTCTGAAGTAAAATCAAAAGAACCAATTACCTGATCTTCTTCAGGTTGAGTCTCTGAGTCTGACTCTGACTCCTCTTCCTCTGAATTGTTCTGTGAGGCATTGATTGCCATCATGCAGAACTCCTTTTCTTCTGCATCATCCTCATCATCACTTGAGCTAGAAGAGGCTTCTGACTCCTCTTCTGTCTCACTCCAGGATTTAGCAACAACCTCTTTTCTTGTATGCTTATTTTTGCTTGAAGAAGGTTTGCCACTTCCATTCCTTTTGGAGTCTTTCTCCTTTCTTCTTTCTTTTCTGTCCCTTCTGTCCTTGAGCTTATTCTCTAAACAGTCAGGAACTATATGCCTTGGTTTCCTGCAACCAAAGCAGATAATATCTTTATTGTTGCTAATGGACTTGTCATACCTTGGCTTGTCCTACTCCTTGTATGATCTTCTTCTGAAGTCCTTTCTGGCCATCTTGTAGAATCTTTTGGCCAACAAGCTGAGTAGTTCATCATTGTCTGTGCTCTTATCTTCAGGCAGATCCTCAGTTGCCTTGAAGGCTATGGTCTTCTCTTTCCTTGTGGCTGGTGAAGCAGCCTTCTGTTCTTCCTCTCTATTCTTGATAAGTAGCTCATAAGATTTGAGCTTACCCAACAAGGCTTCAGTGGTGATTTCATTCAGACTTCTGGCATCCTTAATTGGCCAGATTCTTGAATCCCAAGTGCTGGGGAAGCACATTAGGATCTTGTCATTAAGTTCTGTCAGAGAAATCTCTTTGTCCAATGTCCTTAGTTCACTGACAATTAGACTCAATCTGTTGTACATGTCTCCCACTGACTCAGTCTCTCCCTTCTTGAAGTTCTCATATTAGGAGATGAGATGGGATCTTCTGTCCTTTCTCTCATCAGCTGAGCCTGAGACTATTTCTGAGAGCTTGTCCCAAATCTCCTTGGCTAAATTGCATTCAGCTACCTTTTGAAATATGTCATCTGACATTGTCTGGGCTAGAATGTTCATAGCCTTGGCATCAGCTACTTTCCATTTTTTGATGTCAGCATCTGTTCCTGATGGAGGTGGAACAGCATTTGTGCTTGTGCTCTCTGGGGGTCTTGGACACACTGTCAAAACAGAATTGAAAATATCTTCGTCAATGGAATTCATGTAAAGTCTAATCCTTGCTTTCCAAAGTGCAAACTTGGAAAGATTGCACACTGGAGGTCTGGTGCTAGCATAATCTTTGTTTTGGGCCATGATTTGTGCAAACAAAAACTAATAATAAAATACAGAAGAAAAGCAGATCTAGTTTGGAATCTTGGGGTTCAGGTGTTAGCCTGTACAACCAATCAGATATGGTATGTTTAACCAACCTGCCTCTGATACCAATTGAAAGGGCAACTAGATCTGATATACTTTAGAGGGGGGGTGAATAGAGTATATAGTACTTAAAAACTTTTTACAAGCTTTTACAATAGTTGTTGTAATCTGTGTCAGCAGGGAAGCAATAAAGAATCTAACTACAGCACTAAGCTAAACAAAAAATAAAACTAAGCACAGAGAGAATCAAGGCCAGAAACAAAAATGAAAGCAAGCAAAAATCAGATGACACAAGGGAATATAGTGGTTCCCCAAACTTGGGTACATCCACTCTTCTACCACCCTAGGTAGGAATCCACTGTAGGATGAGTTGATCAGGTGTCCTGGGCACCAATGAGCTTTTGATAAGGTGCTCAAAAACCAAAGCAGATTTTTTGATCAGGTGTCTTGCCACCAATGAGCTTTTGACAAGGTGCTCAAAAACCAGATTCAAACTTTTGATGGGAGTTTGAAAAACCCTTTACAGAGTGGGGGTGAGAGAGTGATGAAAGTCTTCTCTTTCTCAAGCAACTGAGAAGACTATGTGGATTGATGTCAAAGCTCCCCCTGAATCCTTGAAATCTTCAGGTAGAAAAGCTTTGCTTGAGGGTGATAGGCCTTCAAATATAGAACTCCAGCAATGGATGATTTCAGCAATAGCTGAAATGTTGAGTGTCTGGAGTCTTGAACTGATGTTGGCCTTGAACACTTTGAGATCTGAAGAGATCTGAAGATTTTTGAAAGCTTGATCTCTTTGATGAGTGTTCTTCAGAATTCTTTTTGACAGAAGATTTTGAATGAGTCTCTATAATCTGTATTGTATGTTCTCTTCTTGTTAATCTCTATTAATCAAAAAAAACATTCTGTCTTTTATTCTCTGTTCCAGAATAGAATATCATTCTCTATCAAGGATAGCCGTTGGTCTGTATTGATTGCATCCTTAATTGCATAATCTCTTCTGGAGGAAAGTCCACAGAATTATTCCTTGAAAAATCCCTTGAAACTTGGTCCAGAATTGAATGAAAACGGCTAGAAAATCTCTGAATTAATTGCAGAATAACTCCTAACTGATTTGAATTTGAATTCTAGAAGTTATCTGAAATCGTCGAACTGAGCTCTGCTATCGTCGATCTGAGCTCAGCGATCTGGAAAACTTAAGCAGCAAAATAATCGTCGATCTGAGCTCAAAGATCATCGAACTGAGCTCAGAGATAAAGATCCAAAGCAGAGTCAAAATCATCGACCTGAGCTCACCGATCGTCGAATGGAGTTCGACGATATTAAGAAGTTGGGCTCAGCGATCGTCGAATGGAGTTCGACGATCTGTCGAAGTTGAGCTAGACGATCGTCGATCGGAGTTCGACGAATCGTCGTGCTGAGCTCGACGATCAGACTTGGTCTCCAGACAGAAAAACTTGGTCTCCAGGGCAGCTTCCAATCCTAGACTTCTAACCCTTAGACTCAATTCTAATTGACCTTTTAAGCTATACAGGAGGTCAAATAAAGGTTCCTAGAGACATAGTGATCCTGACCCAAATTAGTAATAGGGTGTTCCAACAACCTAATCACTCGAAACTCGGATCATCAAGATCGAGTACATGGAGGATTAGTTAATCATGGTGAGGTGGAAGAGGGGGATGAGTAGAAGAGGAATAATGAAAACAGAGCAGAAACGTAAAATAAAACAACACTTTTTATTAATGGAAACAGGGATTTTACAGCTTGAAAACCAGAGATTACAAGTGCATGGAAAGGTAAACTACACTATCATTAACATTATACTACAGAATGAAGCTAGGAACTAATACATGGAAAGTATAAAGCTAGAGCTAAGAACTAAAAATGGAGAGACATGCTTAAAAAAAGTTCAAAAATACAAAGGACATAACCTCCCCTCTCAATCCAAAAAGTGTCCCTGAACCCTTAGAGTTGGGCTCTATTTATAGAATTTTTCGGGTCGGGTCACGCCCCCCTGTCACGACCGGGTCGGGCGTGACCCTGGGGCGTGACACATTCGGCGCGACTTTTTCGGGGTGGAATTTAATTCTGACGAAGTAGTTGAGGTACTCGCCCACAAGTCACGCCCTGGTATGGCGTGTACCTATGGCGTGTTCTTTGCGGCGTGACTTTGTTGAGCTGAAATTGAATGCTGGAGGTGACGGGCGAAATTGCTGAAGTACACGCCCATATGTCACGCCCGGGTCAGGCGTGACCCTGGGGCGTGACACTTTCGGTGCGACGGTGGAGCGGGAAAAACGAGTGCGCTGCGGCGATTCCTCGGAACCTGGGGACACGCCTCTAGAACACGCCCGTGTCGGATGTGACACGGGCGTGACAGAGGGCATGTACACTAAGTTTCCACGGAATGCAGTTTCGGACCAATTGCTTCATTCCTCTAGGTTACACGCCCTAGGTACACGCCTTGGTAGGGCGTGACCTTGGGGCGTGTCACAGCAAAATTCGGCTGAAAGCCGTGAAAAGCAGCAAAAAGCAGAAAAAAATGCATTAGCGACAAAAATATATACAAAGGGGAATCAAAATAAGTACTTTACAAGACATGATTTGCTTTAAAACCCCGAAAATATCCTAATAAAATTGACTGCAAACTGTATTATCAAATTCCCCCAAGCTTAAGTTTTGCTTGTCCCCAAGTAAAGTTATAAAGACTAGCTAATCATAAAAAGTGACTAATTCAAAAAGTTTTAATCATACTTACACAAGTACTATGCAAAATTCTAGGTAGGGAGAATGTAAAACGTAAATCTAAAACAATTATTTTGGTATGTTTTAACTTTTATAAACTTTACTTAATAAAAATAAATCATCCAGAATTTTGACGAAATTCTTTAAATAGATTTGAGCAAGGCAGTGAAAATGAAAAGAACGTATTGAGTTATTACTAGATCCAAGCAACGCATTATAATTATATCAATTAAATAACAAAAATCTAAGTTTAAATCCAAAACTAAAACTGACTTACTTTTTTTCTTTTCTTAGTTGTTAAATAAAATTAAAAAAGGGCATGAATCAAAAGGACTTAATAGGACCGAAACGTTTGGTTAAGGAATATGAATACGAGTGGAATTCAAATATAAACATGGAGGCTTAAAAATCACACTAAACCAAAACAACGAGTTTCAAAAAAAATAAATTTATTTTAAACAAAATATGTATAAATAAATTTATTTTTTTTTCTTTATGATTATTTATCTCTTTTTTTATTATTATTATTTTCATTCATTTTTTTCTCTTTTTTTTCAATACATTGCTTTTGAGTACACTTTTTTCAACAATTTTTCCAAAGATAACACAAAATTTCCTATCAAAAAAACTTAGCGTGATTAGATAAGTAGGAATTTGGGCTTTGGTGAAAATGAAATGTTGTGTGGAGTTTATCAAATGAATTTGGAAAAAAGGCTCAAAAGCGGCTAACCAGTGGTAAAAGATTTTAGATTGGCAGGAAAGCTCAAACGTAAACAAAAATGGCCTAAATCATTTTCACGCTTTTTTTAAAATTTATTTAAAACATAGAGTCGATAAATTTCAAAAAGCAAGTTCGAGATAATAAAAGAAGATTGATGAAATTATTTTGAAAATAAGAATAATATGTGACTTGGATCGTTCATATCTACTACATTATTCAAAATTTGTTCTTACAAAAATTATCTAAAGACGAAAAGGAAAATAATAGATGATAAATTTTTAGAGAAAGTAAAGAAAATAAAGAACGGAAAACCATAATAGAAATGCACGTTTTAGAGAAATATTTTACCTTAACATGCTACCGTGAATTAGAAATACAGCATGGCCAACATTTTACTTGTGAAATATGATTAAAAATAATGATTAGAAAAATTATAATTAACTACATTGTTTATAAAGAAGTTTGAGAAAAACAAAACATAAACATGGGGTACTTATTGAAATACCAAAATGCAGCTATATATATAATAATTTTTTTTGAATTTTTTGGATTTTTTTGTATTTTTTTTTTATATTTACAAAAAGCAAAAAAGAGGAACTCATCCCCCAAGCTTAAAATCTACATTGTCCTCAATGGAGAAGGAGGTCGGAGAACGAGAGAAATGTAAAGTACAGAAATGAAAGACGGAATTGAAAAACAGGTACTTGCCCGGTTTTATGTGGCAGGGAAAGCTGAGTGATGCCCCTCCTCCATGCGTGTGCTGTGGATCTTCAGGAAACATCGTCTGGTGGACTTTGTCATGGAATCAGAACCGTTGGAGCAGGCGATCGGAGAAGTTTCAGCTTGCCGGAGCCATTCGGGGCAAAAATTGTAAAATAAAGAAAACAGAAAAAGATAACTTGGGTTGCCTCCCAAGAACGCCCTTTGTTTAAAGCGTCGTTTGAGCTCGACGCATCAAAATAAGATTGTCCCAAATATTGTTTTAAAAATAAAGTTCGAATAAAGTTCAAAGTTTATGAGAAAAAATAAAGTTCAGATTAATCAAATGTCAGGATCGGAAAGATAGAGTTAACAGGGTTGAGACTGACATCATCACGGAAATACAGTTTAAGACGCTGACCATTCACTTTGAAAGTACCCTTATCAGGGTGGGAAATTAAAACAGTACCATAAGAAAAGACTTCTAAAACAGTAAAAGGCCCCGACCAACGTGATTTTAATTTATCCGGGAATAAACGTAAACGAGAATTATAAAGAAGCACTTGGTTGCTCGGCTTAAAGATTTTTGGGTGCCTAAGATGTCGATCGTGTAAACGCTTCGTCCGCTCTTTATAAAGTCTGTTATTTTCATATGCGTAAGAGTGCCACTCGTCGAGTTCGTTAAGTTGAAATTTTCTAAAATCGCCGACAGAGTGGGGATCGAAGTTTAAAAATCGTAAGGCCCAAAAGGCGCGGTTTTCTAACTCTACGGGTAAATGACACGATTTTCCATAAACCAACCGATATGGCGTACATCCGAGGGCGGTTTTGTACGCTGTTCGGTAGGCCCATAGAGCATCGTCTAATTTGGCTGACCAGTCTTTTCTAGATGTTGAAACAGTATTTTCTAAAATTCTTTTTATTTCTCTATTCACTACTTCGACTTGTTCGTTAGTTTGGGGGTGGTAGGCAGTGGAAAGCTTATGAGTAACGCCATATTTAGTTAGGATTTTTGAAAATTGCGCGTTACAGAAATGGGAACCTCTATCACTAACGATAGCGCGCGACGTACCGAATCGAGAAAATATTTTTTTTAGGAAATTAACTACGACTCGGGCGTCATTCGTAGGAAGAGCTTGGGCTTCGGCCCAACTCGAAACATAATCAACGACAACTAAAATGTACTTATTCCCGAAGCTAGAAGGAAAAGGGCCAACAAAATCAATCCCCCAGAGGTCGAAAACTTCACACTCTAGGAAATAATTTTGTGGCATTTCATTTTTATTCAAAATATTTCCCGACCGTTGGCAACTATCACACCTACTCACAAAGGCATGCGCGTCTTTAAACAGGGTGGGCCAGTAAAAACCCACGCTTAACACTTTGTGAGCGGTGCGAGCAGCTTGATAGTGCCCACCTGTCGGTCCTTCATGCAAGTGTTTAATAATATCTAATCCTTCATCAAAAGAAACACACCTCCTGATCACTTGGTCGGCACAAATTCTAAAAAGATGCGGGTCCTCCCAAAAATAGTTTTTCAGCTCAGAAAAGAATTTCTTCTTTTGCTGAGATGAAAACTCTTTTGGGAGCACACGTGCCACTAGATAGTTGGCGATGCGGGCAAACCAAGGAGAAGTAGATGTGTTAATTATGAACAGCTTCTCATCAGGGAAATAGTAATGAAAAGAATTTTCATCTAATTATTCTATAAACGGGTTGTCTAGGCGCGAAAGGTGGTCGACAGCCAAGTTCTCGGCACCTCGCTTATCACGGATCTCTAAGTCAAACTCCTGGAGGAGTAAGACCCAGCGAATCAAGCGAGGCTTGGCATCCGTTTTAGAGAGAAGATATTTGAGGGCCGAGTGGTCCGTAAAAACAATAATTTTCGAAAGAGTAATATAAGGGCGAAATTTGTCAAAAGCGAATACTACAGCTAATAGCTCCTTCTCGGTTGTGGTGTAATTTTCCTGTGCAGATGTGAGTGTTTTACTAGCGTAATAAATGGGGTGGAAGTTTTTGGAAATACGTTGACCTAGTACGGCTCCCACCGCATAACTACTTGCATCACACATTATCTCAAATGGAAGATCCCACAACGGAGCTATCATGATTGGGGCATTAACTAATTTTTCTTTTATTAAATTGAAGGCAGCTAGACAGAGGTCATCAAAGATGAATGGAGCGTCTATTTCTAAAAGATGGGTAAGGGGCTTGGTGATTTTGGAAAAGTCCTTTATGAAGCGGCGGTAGAAACCCGCATGACCCAGGAAACTTCTTATAGCTTTTATGTTCGTAGGTGGCGGCAGCTTCTCGATAACTTCTATTTTCGAAACGTCTACTTCAATACCCCTTTCAGAAATTTTATGTCCCAAAACTAACCCTTCCCTTACCATAAAATGACATTTTTCCCAATTTAAGGCAAGGTTAGTTTCTTCGCATCGCTCTAAGACTTTTTCAAGATTCTCTAAGCAACTATCGAAGGAATTCCCGAACACAGAGAAATCATCCATGAAAACTTCCATAATGCTTTCTACGTACTTTTCAAAGATGGCGAGCATACATCGTTGGAATGTAGCTGGCGCATTGCACAATCCAAACGGCATTCTTCGGTAGGCGAAGGTGCCGAAAGGGACAAGTAAACGTAGTTTTCTCCTGGTCCTCGGGGGAGATGGGGATTTGAAGATACCCCGAGAGGCCATCGAGAAAACAATAAAAGCTATGTCCGAAAAGTCGTTCTAAAATCTGATCAATGAACGACAAGGGGAAGTGATCCTTGCGGGTGGCGTCATTCAACTTACGGTAATATATACACATTCGCCATCCGGTCACCGTCCGAGTCGGGATTAATTCATTATTTTCATTACTTACTACCGTTATCCCTCCCTTATTTGGTACTACCTGTACTGGGCTAACCCACTTATTGTCGGATATAGGATAGATAATTCCTGCGTCTAACAATTTCATAACCTCGCCCTTAACTACGTCTTTCATGTTTGGGTTTATACGGCGCTGAGGTTGTATCGAGTTACGTGAATTATCTTCCATTAAGATTTTATGAGTGCAAAAAGATTGGCTTATGCCCTTGATATCAGATATCTTCCAAGCAATAGCTTGGCGATGCTTTTGTAAAATTGAAAGAAGTTTATCCTTTTGTGCGTCCGTGAGGTAGGCCGAAATTATGACAGGCAGCTTGGAGTCCTTTTCTAAGAAAGCGTATCAAAGGTGCTTTGGTAGTTCTTTCAGTTCCAAGGTAGGGGGTCATCATACGAGGTTTTGGAAATTTGTTCTTTTTCAAAAACTATGTCCTCGTACACTTTTTTATATGTAAAATTAAAAGGGGTGTTGCTAGCGGCCATGGCGGCTTCGTGCATCGATTCAGTTGGAAAAGTAGAAGAGGAACAAAAATCAAAAAATTCTTTTTCAAAATCAGAAATGCGAGTGGAGGATTCTTCACTTAGGTGTAGAGATTCAGTTGGAGGAGTAGGAGAGGAACAAAAATTGGAAAATTCTTCTTTAAAATCAGAGGTGTGAGAGAAGGATTCTTCATTTACGGTATCCATGAAAAAATAGGAGTCATCATTAGCTAGTGTGTTCTTCATCGAGGGGGTGATAGAGAAAGTTACCTCATCATCGCCCACTCAAAGGAAGAGCTTACCATTGCTTACGTCAATGATAGCTCGGGAGGTGGCAAGGAAGGGTCGGCCAAGGATCAGGGGAACCTCGACGTCTTCTTCGATGTCCAAAATGACAAAGTCCACCGGGAAGATGAACTTGTCAACTTTGACTAGGACGTCCTCCACTATTCCTAACGGGTATTTGACTGATCTGTCGGCGAGCTGGATACTCATGCGTGTGGGGTTGACACTACCAATTCCTAACTTTTTAAACAACGATAGTGGCATAAGATTAATACTCGCACCTAAGTCGGCTAAAGCGTGTTTGACAAAGAGATCACCAAAGACACACGGGATAGAGAAATTACCCGGGTCACTGATTTTCTTCGGTAATCCGTTTGTCAAAACCGCCGAGCACTCGGCATTTAACGTGACATGAGAAAGGTTCTCTAACTTCTTCTTGTTGGTTAGGAGGTCCTTAAGGTATTTTGCGTACTTAGGTATCTGGGATATGGCTTCGTGGAAAGGCAGATTTATGTGGATTTGTTTAAACATTTCTAAAAAACGGGTGTATTGATCATCCTGTCGTTGTTTATTAAGTTCGGAAGGGTATGGAGGGGATGGATTATTTTTAAAGGTGGGTGGTGGAGTGAGTTGTTTTTCTAAAATAGGAGTGATAATTTCTTCGGCAGAGGGTGGAATTTTTAAAACGGGAACGAAGCTTTGATTTTTTAAAGCGGAAGCGGAAATTGCCTCGGGCTCTTCACTTATCGTACCAGGAACTTTCTTCCCACTCCGAAGAGTTATAGCTTTCGCTTGCTCTCTCGGGTTGGGTTCGGTATTGGAAGGAAGAGACCCTACGGGTCGCTCAGAAATCATTTTAGCGAGCAGTCCTACCTGATTTTCTAAATTTTTAACACTTCCGGTTAAGGTTCTAATCGTAGCGTCATTAGCATTCATGTATTTTGAAAACATTTCCTCCAAATTTGGAGGTTTTGGAAAACTTTGAGGAGGTGGTGGTGCTGCAGAAAAATCACTTTGCGATGGCGGGTGCACAGCATTCGATGGATTGCTCCACGAAAAATTCGGATGATTTCTTAACGCAGGATTATAACTATTCGGAAAATTAAAACCAGGAGGATGATAATTTGTAGCAGAAAAATTATTAAAAGCAGTTCTAGGCATATTATTTACATAATCCAAATGTTCGGCGGGAGGAGTTGCAGATTCCCATACCTGAGGGGCGGAGGCAGCAGTCATCTCCGTAATTTTTTTGCTTAATATTTCAACTTGCAGTGCGAGTTGGGAGACATTGTCCACTTTAAAGAGACCTGCAGGTTTATTTGGGCGGGTCCTAGGCACATTCCACTGGTAAGTGTTCATGACCATGTCCTCAAACAGCTCAAGAGCTGCTTCCGGGGTCTTTTGGTTTAAAGTACCGCCAGAAGCTGCGTCTATCATTTGCTTTGTGCTTTGATTTAGCCCATTATAGAATGTCTGCACCTGCAACCATACAGGCATAGCGTGATGTGGGCATCATCTTAATAATTCTTTAAATCTTTCCCAGGTTTCGTAAAGGGTCTCAGAGTCTATTTGTCCAAAGGCAGAAATGTCATTCCTAAGTTTTGCAGTTTTAGCAGGTGGAAAATACTTGGCCAAAAATTTTTCAGTTAATTGCGTCCAAGTAGTTATGCTATTTTTAGGAAGGGTGTTCAGCCACTGCTTAGCCTTAATTCTAAGAGAGAAAGGAAATAATCTTAGCCTAATAGCATCATTTGTGACACCATTTATCTTGAAGGTGTCACAAATCTCAAGAAAGCTGGCTATGTGTGCGTTCGGGTCTTCATCTTGGAGCCCGTCAAATTGCACATACTGCTGCACCATTTGAATTATGTTAGGCTTCAGTTCGAAATTATTATTATTTATTGCAGGGCGAACTATACTAGATTCTGTACCCTCGACATTCGGTCGTGCATAATAGGACATAGGCCTTTGCACAGCTTCCTCCATGTTGGGTTCTGCCATTCTTAAGGTAGAAAATGACTCGGAATCCTCAACCGGCACTTGGGTAGTAGGGCCTTGAAATCGTAATCTTCTCCGAAGAGTACGCTCAATTTCGTGGTCCAGGTCCAAAGTAACCGACGGACTTCCGCGGGTCATACACTAGAAGAAGAGAGGAGAAGAAAGACTAGAAAATAAAAGAGCTAATGAAGTTCGAAAATTTTTTTTTGAAATAGAATTTTTTATGTTTTAACTCCCGAACTTCCCAAGGGCTACCCGGTGAAGGGTTCGCAAGGTACTAGACAAGATAGTGGCATTTAGAGCCACTTTGCCCTTTTCGAGAGGGTTAGGTGGTGTAGAAAAATTTGTGATGTGGGTTTCTATTAAGTAGGCGGTAATTAAAATCCAGCCATTTAACTCCGAGCGAGTAGGCGGAAAATAAAAGCTACACTCACGCACTCGACAGAAAATTAAAACACACCCACTCTACAGAAAGTAAACACACTCTACTAAAATAAAGCCTGCCAATTAACTCAAGTGAGTAGGCGGAAAAATAAAAATGCGCACACTTGCTTGAAATAAATCCAGTCAATTAACTCAAGTGAGTAGGCGAAAAAATTACAAATACGCACACTTGCTTGAACAAAATCCAGCCATTTAACTCAAGTGAGTAGGCAGAAAAATTTTAAGAAGGAGGGTGAGAAAGAGAAGTGATAAAATTAATATATTCGTGTTTTCAATTTATCAACGAGCGTTGCCTCCACAGCAACGGCGCCAAAAACTTGATTTTCTCTTAGATATCTGCAAGGAGAAAATAACCAAACTAACAATTCAACAAGGCAAGTATACCTATCGAAATGCAGCTAGGGGACACAAGTGTCGTATTGAAATCCGGGAACAGTTGAGTAAGCTTACTCACACGAAATCTATTATTTTATCGACGGCAAAATTAGGTTTTTTTTAGAAGAAAGCTAAACGTACTAAAGGAAGAGAACTACTTGCAATGAAAGAGAGCTACTTGCATGAAAAGATAAAGAGAGCTAAAAGAGCGATTAAACTTAAGCTTAGTAACGATGAGGGGAAAATGCAGTCGATCAGAAATCACCTCGGCAAGAGTGGTTAGAAAAATACGATAAATAAACCTAAGCTAATTAGGGTAAATGTCCTTGACCGTGGAGGTTCCATGAATATTGACACGCTTCTCTCGAAGGCCGTGCCTAACTGAGTTTAGGAAGGTCCGACCGACTCTCGCCTAAATCGGAGGCCTAAAACTCGCTTTATGCGGTGAACCCCGCTATTGGATTTTGCTCCAATCCGGGAGATTTGAACGTCTGCCTCTCTCGAGGGGTGCGAACAACTCCCTTTACTCTTGAGTGCCCATTTCAAACTTTCGGCCTCTCGGCTAGCCCAGAATGAAAGCAAAGGTGGAGAGTATATATCGATGATATACCTCCAACCCGTGATAAATCAAGAGTAATTCAAGGCTAAACCCTAAAAAGAAAAGGTAAGATTCAAAGCATCATAACCTAATTACTCGAACCTCGGATCATCAAGATCGAGTACATGGAGGATTAGTTAATCATGGTGAGGTGGAAGAGGGGGGATGAGTAGAAGAAGTGAAAGTCCACCTAGTGTCAACTATGTTCACCTATGGGGGGGGAATAGGTGACGTGCAGCGTTTTGGTGGAATTTAAGAATGTACCTGCACAATAAAAATAAACAGCACAGCACACAGAATACACCAGCAATTTATAGTGGTTCCCCGACTTGGGTACATCCACTTTCCCCCCTTCGACCTATCTCCCAACAAGGGACGACTCGTTCACTTCTCCAACAGGATTGAGATCCAATCCTTGCACTATCGGAAGGAACCCTTCCACACGTAGGAGTCAACACTCCCACAAACCGGGTTGAATCCAACCCTTACAACACGGAACAAACGTTCCTTTACAACAAAAGTAAAATAGAATGTACACAAGATACAAACATCATTTGGAGACTACGGTGTTCCTCTTCGTTCGACGACGTGTTCGTGAAGTCAACCAAGAGTATACAACCCTAGATCTCTCTTGGAGAGGATCTCCCCGGAACCGGCGGCGGCAATACGAGCGGCGGCTTGGTTCGGGATCGGCGGCAACGACGGTGCGCGGCTGCTGTACTTTGAGATCCAAACTTCGTAGTGAAGCAAGCTAGGTCTACCAACGGTCACACTAGGATCAATCGTCTCGATCGATTCGGATGGGGAAGATTTTCCCGATCTACAAATCGAGAGACAAGAGATCTCCGGTTAGACACGTGAGACGCTGAGCTTAGCTAAGCTTCTATCGATCGGAGATCTGGAAGAAACCACGATCAAGATCGGCGATCTACACTCTCGCGCGGCGACGGAGGCGGCGGCGGAAAATCGCGAACTAGGTCAAGTCGCGGCTCGGCTTTGTATATCTTTTTCCGTCTCTTTACTGTTCAAAAATACCCGTGTATTTATACACTGTAGACACTTACAATATGACCGTTGTGGGTCCCACAAGTAGAAACCCGAAATCCGGTTCAAAATAGTCCAGCGGCAGAATCCGGTCCAGCAGCTTCCAGAGAAATCGCTAAGTAAAAATCGGCGAGAATCGCAGGTGATTCTCGACGAATCGGCGAGAATCAGTTAGTGATTCTCGACGATTCGTCGAGAATCACTAGTGATTCTCGCCGAATCACTTTTTGATTCTCAACGAATATTGCTTGGTATTCAGGATCTGCTCTGCGATGGGTTCGGCGAGAATCACTAGTGATTCTCGCCGAATCTTACTTGGCACCGTTTTGAGGCGGTCGGAAAGAGTCGGCGAGAATCACTAATGATTCTCGACGATTCGGCGAGAATCACTAGTGATTCTCGCCGAATCGGCGAGAATCACTTGGTGATTCTCGTCGAATTACACTTAGACGAATTTTCGTCTTTCCACCCAAGAGCTGCTCCTTGACCCATCCTTGCTCCTTGTCTTCTCTTGCATAAACACGGCCCTGTACTTGAAAGTAAGTGCACTCCAATAGAGAGAGTACACGTAGGCCAACACACTGATCTGCTCAACGAGGGATTACGTCGCGCAGACCCGTGTATATTGACCTACTGCACCCTGACATTGGTGTGCACTTAGCGTGGAATAACTGCAAGTACAACTTGAGAGATTTCATCAAATACATTGTGAATTCATCTTAGCTTGACAGGTGGCTTCCTCAAATCCAGGTAATTGTGGATACAATGCCCAACAATCTCCCCCTATTTGACGAAGCCAAAGCCCTACTAGCTAAGATGAATAACACCAATCAAATAATATAAACAGCATTCAGAATTTAAATATGCAGCACAAGATAATATAAGCAGACAAATCAAGACTTGAGTCAATCATAATTTCAAATGCATATATATATATGTATATATACATAATCTCAAGATTGTTCAAATAATAACAATAACCATTAATCGTTCTTAAGAAAGAATGACAAGCTATAAAGTTTTGACTATTTTTCCTTGGCTAAGTCATCCTTGAGTTTTTGCGCCAAATACTTCTTTCTTTGCCTCTCCATATACTCTTTGGGCTTCGGATAATATCTGGGAGTAGGAGCTTTATCTGCCACAGTATTGGTTCTGAAGAAGATGTTCCTTTTGGCTTCATACGTCTTATGCATCTCCCATTCATACTGGCTGTATACCTCCTTTCGATTGATTTCTCCTTGTTCCTGTAGCCAGAAGGTGTCCAAGATGATATTCTTTGAAACTGGACTCCACTTTTCATTTCTTACTTCCTCCTCACTCAGTCGAGTTCTCTTTTCAGCCTGTGTCTCCTTGGAGGTCCCTTCTTGAGCTTTTCGCTTGCCCCTGGCTTTTGCTAGGGCCTCCTGGTCAAACATGCTCATCAGTTTTGCTTTAGAAATAGCCCTAGCATCAGCTTCACTCATGGGAACATCAGCAGCACTTACTCCCTCAGCAGCACTTACTCCCGCAGCAGCCATAGAAGTCTCAGGAGCATGAATACCTGCAGGATTGTCAGGCAAAACGACGCCTAACGCGCCTAACGCCTGTTGGAGCATCCACCAGCAGCTCTCATAGACATATTTGTTTGACTGTTCGAAGTTTGTGATCATGATTTCTTGAAGCTCGGCCATCTTAGCTAGATACTCTTTCTCCCCCTTTTTGGCTTCGACTGCGATGGAATTTGCATATGAGTGCAGCGAGTCATCAATATGCTTGGTAGTCTTGGAGAATTCAGTGACCAAGGCCTGCTGATTGGCGTTGAGGGTTACCATATTACTGTCAAACTTTTGAATGTTGTTTGCTACAACATGAGCATTATGATCTACTACGACGAGAGTGTCAGTGTTCTTTCTCAACCCGTCCATAAGAAGGGTGACCGCTTGGCCAGCCGCTGTATACTTTTCTTCAAATTTCTTATCCATCATGTCAAGTTTATGATTGATCTCCACCATGTTCTTGAGCATGAGATTTTCAGACTTCTTAATCCTTTGCTGCATTTTATCCTGAGCTTTATCAAAGGAGGCTTTAAGCTCATTCAATATGCCCTGAATGATATTCACGGTATGAGTGGCTAGAGTGTCTCGTAGTGGAAGATCCGGAGGCACTTCTTGGCCTTGCACTTCATCAGATGCACCTGTAGAGCTGGACAGGAGCACAGTCTCTAAGGGAGGAATACTTGCAGCATCTGCAGATTTCTCGGACTCCCCCTCCACTCATGCACCAATGTTTTCAGGAATGATTTCAGGTGCGTGCTTGTCAGATGAAGGTTCAATGAGATTCTGAGTCTCCAATACTTCTTGTCCCTCATTGCCGTCATCCTCTCCTTCATCATCCATGACATCATCTTCATCAGCATCCTCTTCCAACTCTTGGTCAGCAGTCCCCTGTGCATCAGCTTCGGCTCCTTGATCGTTCCGGTTCAGGGACTCCTCATTCTCCGGCACAACTTCACTGTCTTCTTGTATATCTGCCACAGCATCTCTGGCTATTTGGGAGATGTCAGCTACGATATCAGTCTGAGTGGGTAGAGGCTCCCCCTCAATTCCTGCAGTCAAAGTATCAGGAATTTCACTGGGGGTTACTGCTGGAGATATGTCCTCTTGTTCTTCCACGGCAGCCGGCCCAATTCGCCTCTCCCATCTGTCAAACACACTTGAGTCCATTTTCTTTAAGTAGTGTATAGGAACACCTTTGCTCATGTCATACTTGTCTCCATTCAGCTGATTGAGATACAAACTTATGATTCGGCCAAAGCTCGGAGATCGCAGGGTGTACTTTATCTTCTCAAACAGCAGATTCCCCCAGTTGAACCTTTTTCTACAGACAATGGCCACCAGGATCTTGAACATGTCTGCAGAGATATGATCATGAGACCCTGGCTTGCAGATGAGTACTTTTCCGATTATGTCTGACAGAAGCTTCCCTTCTTCATTCATATCCTTGTGCTTTATTTACCGAGTTCCTCGTGGGAGACCACAGAATTAGAGAGTCCTGATTTTGTCTTCTTCCTGAAGATAGTCCTCGTGCTCCGAGCTAGAGAGCTGCAGGAAGCGGGTCAGCTTGCTGGCAGACATCTTGACCTTCGCCCCAGCCACCTTGCTTTTGATTAGAGAGTCGCCATTCCGGAGTCTTGCGGTAGCGAAGAACTCCAGCACCTATTTGTCCAAGATTTTGCACGGTTGCTCCAGGACGAATGAGAGCCCAGCCTCTTCTAGCATCAGAATGATGTTTCTGAATTCGTCAGAGGCATGAGAGAACCCGGTGCGAACCAGCTCGCATCCGGTGACTAGCCTAGCGGCTGTCCTTGGAGCCATTGCAGATCTAGGGAGAGAAACCCTACTCTATGCTTAATGAACAGTCAAAAGGGAAGCGTCACTAGTGATAACGTCCAAGTACGGGTGAGGAAGAGGTTACCTAAAGGCGTAGACGGAAGTGAGTTGGTGAGCTTCCTGCGAGAAATCTTCCTTGAGCGTCCTGCGAGAAGTGGTCGGTGAGCTTCCTGCGAGATGTCAACGGAAACTTTCACGACTCAGAGAGATACCTTTGGGAAGACCTTCGGTGGAGAACTTGCGAGAAACAGCGATGGAGACCTTCGGTGAGTAGGAGAGTTTCCTGCGGAGTTCGACGGGATTCGACGGAAGCCTGTGCGATTCCTGGTGGGTTACTTACGGGAAGACGATGGAGAACCTTGTGGGATTTGGCGAAGACGGTGCGGGATTCGACGAGAACCTTGCGAGAAGATGATTCGACGAGCTTCCTGCGGGTCGGCGGAAGAAACCTTGCGCGATTCCTAAGGAATGTGAAGAGTCGGCGGGAATTCTTCCTTAAATGTGATTCTTCTTGATCCTTCGGCGAGAATGGGATTCTCCTTAAATGCCAAGCTCGACGAGTTAAATGGTTTCCGTTTGTCTAAGTTAATTTGAAAGTCTTCTAACTATATAGATACTCCTTAAAGCCAAGCTATTAGGGTTTGAGCCGGCTTTTCCATACATTTATTGATGGCAAGGTTTCCAATGATGTATTTTCGTTGTCGAGATTTCCAACGACGTATCTTTGTTAGTTTCAGTGAATTAATTTACGCCTGCAGATGTTAGTTCTCGAATCTACCAGTGGAATTTCCGATAACTCTTTAATGATGTATCTAAGGTTTATATTCATCGTGTTACCCTATCCTTGGATGTGCATACATACACGTATATACATATATGTATCTGTATATAAAGATATATATATGTAACTGTCAATGGAAAACGACTCAAGTCTTGGAACTGATCATAAGTACCTGGGATTTTGAGAGTCATCGTTTAGTCCCTCAGGTAGAACATATTAGGAGCTCAATGTGAGTATGCTCAAGTAGATATCACATCTGTTATTTCAGACACTTGTTCCAATTTAGTCTTGAGCCACCTACTGTCTAGTTCCCATCATATTCACGAGAACCTAGACTACCCTGCAAGAAAGAATTACTTTACCTTAGGAACCCAAATCATATTGGGTCCTAGGTTCCAGTTAGCATAAGCACGCGACTGCCTTCCTTCAGAAAATCTGTCAGGAAGGCTACCTCTGCGCAGAAAATGTGGATATACCCTTTCCTTTGGCACAGAGGGGTTGTGCCAACAGTCGATGGCAAAGTGTCCCACTTTGCCACAGCACCAACACGGGTGAATGTTGTATCGTCGTTTCTGACCTGATCTAATGACTGAGGTAGTCACGGTCCTAGGTCTAAACGGGATAGGGCATGATCTTCTCACAAAATGTTCTCTTCCACCGTGACACGTGGAAGGGTGGAAGGAATGCATGTTGCGAGTGTCATGAGGCCGGGGAGGTGGTGCCTTCCTTTCAGGCATCCCCCTTCCGGAGGCCCCATGAAAACTTACACCATGACTTCTAACCTCCCTATCCTATGTCCTCGGGTGGTGAGAGGTCTTCTGTGAGCTGGAACATGCAGATTCACACTGAGTTGAGGCAGTGGCAGTGAATACAAAGGGCTCAGAAGGAGCCTTAGGTATTCTCTCATGGGTGGCCACGACGGCCCTTACACTACGGGTGTCTCCACATGATGACAGATCACCCTTGCAGTGACCACGATTGTTCCTGTGGTCATACCTGAAGGCATGATGAGTTGCCTTCCTGCTTGGAGTGGGGGGTCGGAATACCGTTTCCCCATTTCTCCACGAATTGATAATCCGGGAGATCCACCCATTTTCTTGCTTTCTCTTTATAGCATCAACCTTAGAAAAGTTTGATACTATTCTTTTCTCATTCTCTAGACTACTCTCTAGAGCTGAGATTTTAGAGTCCTTGACCTTGTTGGATGCCAATTGGAGAACCAACAAGATCTTCAGTCGAGCAATCTCTTGAGCTTGTTCCTCAGCAAGTAGGTTGCTTGTCTGAAGGGCTCTCTTCAAGGAATCAGTATTTTCTGAAGGAAGGCAGTTCTTTTCTTCAGAAACTTCAAGAGATACAGGGCAGGATGAAGAATTTACCTGCTCTTCAGTGATATTGTCAATAGAGCCAGTGACCATTGTGTCATCCTCATCAGAGCTGCTTTCCTCACTGGCCTCTTCAGTCTCTGACACGGACACTGGAGCTCTGATGCTGTCCGAGAGATCCTTGCCTTCATCTTCAGAAGCGAGGACCCCCACATTGGCTTCATCCTCTGATTGACAGCAGATTCCAGCATTCTCTGACCCCCCATCAGCTCTGAGATCATCATCCACAGAGATTTAGCCGTTCTACATTTTTCCAATCTAGAGCGAGAAGCTCCAGACCAGATATCCATGATAGTTTGACGAATCCTCTTATCCAAATTAAAGAATGAAAGTTCCATTTCCGACATCTCAGCAATGCACTTGGGCACTTGAATTCCAGAGTCGGAGGTCTTCATAGGAATAAAAGGACCCTCTTCCAGGATGAAAGATGCACTAGGATCGATGGCATCCAAGTGATACGACACTCTCATCCTCCAGACGGGATAAAACTCCTTTGTACATGCGGGGAGTCTGAGTGGCGATATCTCATAATCCAGCTCCATGCTTCTGACACTGGTGGCAGGATACTACTCAAGGTGTAAACCTTTTTGATGAGTAACCTGGCTTTGATACCACTTGAAAGTCCACCTAGTGTCAACTATGTTCACCTATGGGGGGGGGGAATAGGTGACGTGCAACGTTTTTGTGGAATTTAAGATTGTACCTGCACAATAAAAATAAACAGCACAGCACACAGAATACACAGGCAATTTATAGTGGTTCCCCGACTTGGGTACATCCACTTTCCCCCCTTCGACCTATCTCCCAACAAGGGACGACTTGGTCACTTCTCCAACAGGATTGAGATCCAATCCTTGCACTATCGGAAGGAACCCTTCCACACGTAGGAGTCAACACTCCCACAAACCGGGTTGCACCCAACCCTTACAACACGGAACAAACGTTCCTTTACAACAAAAGTAAAATAGAATGTACACGAGATACAAACTTCGTTTGGAGACTACGGTGTTCCTCTTCGTTCGACGACGTATTCGTGAAGTCAACGAAGAGTCTACAACCCTAGATCTCTCTTGGAGAGGATCTCCCCGGAACCGGCGGCGGCAATACGAGCGGCGGCTTGGTTCGGGATCGGCGGCAACGATGGTGCGCGGCTGCTGTACTTTGAGATCCAAACTTCGTAGCGAAGCAAGCTAGGTCTACCAACGGTCACACTAGGATCAATCGTCTCGATCGATTCGGATGGGGAAGATTTTCCCGATCTACAAATCGAGAGACAAGAGATCTCCGGTTAGACACGTGAGACGCTGAGCTTAGCTAAGCTTCTATCGACCGGAGATCTGGAAGAAACCACGATCAAGATCGGCGATCTACACTCTCGCGCGGCGACGGAGGCGGCGGCTGAAAATCGCGAACTAGGTCAAGTCGCGGCTCAGCTTTGTATATCTTTTTCCGTCTCTTTACTGTTCAAAAATACCCGTGTATTTATACACTGTAGAAACTTACAATATGACCGTTGTGGGTCCCACAAGTAGAAACCCGAAATCCGGTTCAAAATAGTCCAGCGGCAGAATCCGGTCCAGCAGCTTCCAGAGAAATCGCTAAGTAAAAATCAGCGAGAATCACTATTGATTCTTGCCGAATCACTTTTTGATTCTCAACGAATATAGCTTGGTATTCAGGATCTGCTCTGCGATGGGTTCGGCGAGAATCACTAGTGATTCTCGCCGAATCTTACTTGGCACCGTTTTGAGGCGGTCGGAAAGATTCGGCGAGAATCACTAATGATTCTCGACGATTCGGCGAGAATCACTAGTGATTCTCGCCGAATCGGCGAGAATCACTTGGTGATTCTCGTCGAATTACACTTAAATGAATTTTCGTCTTTCCACCCAAGAGCTGCTCCTTGCTCCTTGTCTTCTCTTGCATAAACACGGCCCTGTACTTGAAAGTAAGTGCACTCCAATAGAGAGAGTACACGTAGGCCAACACACTGATCTGCTCAACAAGGGATTACGTCGCGCAGACCTGTGTATATTGACCTACTGCACCCTGACATTGGTGTGCACTTAGCGTGGAATAACTGCAAGTACAACTTGAGAGATTTCATCAAATACATTGTGAATTCATCTTAGCTTGACAGGTGGCTTCCTCAAATCCAGGTAATTGTGGATACAATACCCAACAAGAAGAATAATGAAAACAGAGCAGAAACGTAAAAGAAAACAACACTTTTTATTAATGGAAACATGGATCTTATAGCTTGAAAACCAGAGATTACAAGTGCATGGAAAGGTAAACTACACTATCATTAACATTATACTACAGAACGAAGCTAGGAACTAATACAGGGAAAGTATAAAGCTAGAGCTAAGAACTAAAAATGGAGAGACATGCTTAAAAAAAGTTCAAAAATATAAAGGACAGAACCTCCCCTCTCAATCCGAAAAGTGTCCCTGAACCCTTAGAGTTGGTCTCTATTTATAGAATTTTTCGGGTCGGGTCATGCCCCCCTGTCACGCCCGGGTCGGGCGTGACCCTGGGGCGTGACACATTCAGCGCGACTTTTTCGGGCTGGAATTTAATTCTGACGAAGTAGTTGAGGTACACGCCCACAAGTCACGCCCTGATAGGGTGTGTACCTGGGGCGTGTTCTTTGCGGCATGACTTTGTTGAGCTGAAATTGAATGCTGGAGGTGACGGGCGGAATTGTTGAAGTACACGCCCATATGTCACGCCTGGGTCAGGCGTGACCCTGGGGCGTGACACTTTCGGTGCGACGGTGGAGCGGGAAAAACGAGGGCGCTGCGGCGATTCCTCGGAACCTGGGGACACGCCTCTAGAACACGCCCGTGTCGGATGTGACACGGGCATGACAGAGGGCGTGTACACTAAGTTTCCATGAAATGCAGTTTCGGACCAATTGCATTATTCCTCTGGGTTACACGCCCTAGGTACACACCCTGGTAGGGCGTGACCTTGGGGCGTGTCACAGCAAAATTCAGCTGAAAGCCGTGAAAACCTGCAAAAAGCAGAAAAAAATGCATTAGCGACAAAAATATATACAAAGGGGAATCAAAATAAGTACTTTACAAGACATGATTTGCTTTAAAACCCCGAAAATATCCTAATAAAATTGACTGCAAACCATATTATCAATACTAGCGCGCTCAACTTACTAATATCTAAGCGCTATGACAATGCCAAAGTAGGAACAAAAAGAGTGGGCGTGTCACAAAAACTCAGACTAGGACTACCGATTCCACGTCCTAAAAAGTCAACTAATGTGGGAAAATAATCAGGAGGAATTATTGGCAAAATCAAACCCGTGATAAAATCCAAATCAGTACAAATTTCATCCAACAGTGACAAAATCTTGGAACTCTCATCCGGGTCTATATTTATAACGTCATCCAAAAGTACAACATCCTCACTAGAAAATTTTTCCGCACTAGATATATCATCCAATTCAGAATCAGTAAAGGTCTCAGAAATAGGCAAAATTGAAACTGACAAAATTTCTAATCCACAAGTAGCTTCAGGAAATGGTGATAACATCAAAGAGATATCCTTCGGGTTCTCATCACTAAAATCATCCAAAACTAATCTTCCCTCATAGGTTAAATCATCCATAATAACACTAGGGACATCCTTACTCTCTAGCTCCTCAGATAACTCAAATACACTCAGTGGGAGCAATCATGGACTCTATCATGATGGGATCGTATCCTGGAGAGGGCACTTAATACTAGGGTGCTCAGACACAACACTAGTAGTGCAAGTAATAGGCAACAGAATACTCTCACAGATCAAAATGTAATCATCCCATACATCATCTTCTAAATCACTAGGTATTCCCTCAATGTCAGAATCATCGGGCACTATCGTACGTGAAAGAATTCTCTCACCTAGCTGTTCATCCTCAGAATCAAGTGATACCACATCTACCTCAACATCCTCATGGGTATCATTCACAATCTTGGGAGGCATAGTCGACATAGCTAAAGGAGACAAGACTCTAGTAGTAACATCTTTCAAGTCCAAGTCATATGATCTATTAGGAATGGTATCCCTAAAGGTTGGAGTAGGCATACTATAGGCAGGCCGACCTTTGGGGGGAACAAATCTAGCATTAGGTATATAATCATTCCTATAGGCATGTATGAGACTAGTGTCATAACGATACTCACTCGCAGGCTTGGTGTTAGTATTGAGGAGATAGGCGGGATCAAATTGATCCGAGAGTAGGCTACGTATTGTCTGTCAAGCATGTTTATAACCACCAACATGACGCTCTTCGTTTAGCCAAAATACCTAGGCTTGACCTACTAATCGTTCTCGGGCTATGTTAATCTTTTGGTGGTCGTCCCATAAGTGATAATTTAAATAATTTTCTAATCCCTTAAGCTAGTCTCTAAAAATTTGGGGACACCCTAAACCGTCATAAGTAGGATAAGTGTGGGGTTGCCTAGAGGGTGGTGGTGCTACTTGGATAGCCTTTAGTTGCGCAAGCAAAGCTTTAATCTTATCCATTACAGGGGAATGCACGGGTTTTCTAATGTTCAACATGGAACCAAAGATGTTATTCGGGAAACATTAACGTCATATGCCATATTTAGTGGGAATCGGAGAATAACCTACCTGGATCTAGTGCACATGCAATGAACTAAAAATCCTGACCCAAAAAAATTTAGGAAAGATAGATTTATTCCCGCTTAATAACTAAGATAATAATTTTTTTTTGATTTTCTGGATGAAAAAAAATAGAGGTTATTAGAAAATTTTTTTGATTTTTTTGCAGAAAAATAAAAATTTTAGGCCACTATTGGCAGACCAGGAATTTGTTTTTGTAATTTTGATAAATAAATGTGCAAGATAAGTCCGTGTCGACGTACTAATAAAAGGGGGGAGGGTGCCAATTAGGAAATTGACATGAACCTCCCTCTGATACCAAATTGATGCAGGCCCATGATTTTGATGGATAAAATTACGTGCTCTTGGTTTCGACAATTAAAATAAATAAGTCGCGCGCAGTTTCTCTAATTAACACTATAGATTACCTACCCGAACTGGACAATTCGCAATTCAAATTAAAATTATACACAAACATTCACAATTCCAATAAGAGAAGATCCAGACTAAAATAATGATTTAAATTAAGTCCAAATCGATCATAAATTAATTTAAAACAAGTTGAACCAAATCACATGAACTCTAGGTGAAATCAAGGATAATTAATCCGATTTCTTCTAGCGTTCACGAGATCTACCCGCTCCGATATATATGAAAATATTCGAAAGAAAAACATGCTAAAAATTCAGATTTATTATAGCACAATATTCAATATTAATCAGGACGGATTACTAGCCTTCTATTCTACAAAAATCTCACAATAATTAGAAGAACACACAAGAGATGGTTAGAGAACTCGTTACCCAAATCCGAAGGAAGATCCATCCACAAAGATGAGTAGAGGAAGCACTCACAATGGTGGTTGAGTCTATCTCCACGCGAGTCAACGGATCCGCACCGGACGATGAAGATGCGAGTCGTTCTTCTTCCTTTTGCAAAACTCTTGGAGAGAGGGAAACTTGTTGGCCAAAATTTTGGAAGGGAAAAGAGAGGGTGGTGGCTACGAGGTCGCCCGAAATTCTTTGAGTAGAAGTAAGTAGAGGTAGAGGTGGGGATTCTCACAAAGAGGAGGAGGAGGGGAAGGACAGGGTGGCCGAACCACCAAGAGGGGGGAGAGGAGGAGGCTGGAGGCCAAGAGAGGGCAAGAGAAAAAGGGGGGCCGAATTTTGCCTAACGGGGAAGAGAGAGGTAAGGGGGAAATATAAATTTTGAATTCAATTTTTCATTCTTCATTACAATACTCATCATAAGCATGGCTATATATAGCCTACACCACTCCATCTCCACCCTTCATGAAAATACAAACTCTTGATAGTTATAAGCACCCATCAATACTCAAGAAATAAAATAATTAAAACAACACATGATGGTTATAAGCACCCATCATTACACATGAAATAAAATTAAAATAATGTAGTGTTTGAAATTAAAAATGCTCAAATTAAAATTGCATTAAATATAAATTGCTAAAAATTAAAATTGATAAAACATATAATTATAATTATTTAATTTATAATTATATATTTTATTTAATGGCGGCGGAGAATGTCTGGCAAAACATGTAGCGGCAGCGGCGGCGGCGAAAAAACGTTGTGGTAGAATTTCATCTTCGAGCTTGTGTCATCGATCATCCCAATCCACGAACTCTCTATGACGGGGATCCACGACAGTATCAGCATCATCGCCATCAGCAAGCCATAACATAAACACTCACTTAACAAAACCAGAACAATCACAAAATTAATCAAAGCAGAAACAGGAGTTCCATTGCATAAATTAGAATAACAATTGTTCTAGATGATTACAAAAGTGTGATCTTTGTGACGCCGGAGATCGGAGGTGATGAGAAGTAAAAACTCTTGTGGTTTCTATAGTGACCCACTCCACGGACCGGTCGGCTCTATCCCTTTCCATCCAAGAAAGGTCCTCAAGCCAACTCTTCAGCTCCATGCAAAGAAGGGTCTTAGAACCCCGCTAGATCCACAGATCTAGACGTCCCTATCCTCAGGATGATTTTCCATGGAATCCTCCTCAGGTTCCTACGACCCTCACTGGTTGATTTTCCACACCACAAAATTCAGAAAAAGAAAAGATTACAAGTGTAAAAGATGTAAATAATCTAAAGGTTTAGTTCTCCCTCTTGAAGATTTCTACGTGGAGCGATCCACGGCCGTTTCTTGAAATCTTCATATACTAGCAACCAGTCAGCTCTTCGTAGTCGATTTAGATCTTGGATCGTCGTAGTCTTTCGATTGTGTACGTGAGCGAGAAAACTCTTTTCTTCTTTGATGAAGACGATCAAAACGAACGCAAGGATGCGACCGAACCCTAAAATCCTAGAACTTCTGTCTTTTTCGTCTTTTTTGGATATGAGTGCAGAAAACAAGGCGGCTTCTATACCTCTTTGTGAAAGTACGCTACCGCTGGTGGTAAGACTAGCGCCCGACGTTAGGTTCGCGTGTTACGTTCTGCCAGCTATCCTGCAAAATTAGAAAGTATTCAAAACGAATGTTTTCGTTTTAATGAGCTAGCGTCGCGCGATTGCAGCAATCGCTGCGCAGTAGGATCAGACACGACGATCTAGAATAGTCATGTCGATACTCATCGAGAGGCTAGCACGGTGCGGTAGGCTTTACAGCTTGGTTGTAGATCGATCACTCGAGGAATCCTTCTCGCCACTCATTGAGAGACTAGCGCGGCACGGTAAGCACTGCCGCTTGGCGGTAGTTTCCCGAGAGGCTGGCAAAAATAATTCCTTGTGTTAGCTGGGGCGTTAGAACTAGCGCGATGCGGTAGGTTCCCGAGATCTCTGTCCAATTAATTCATGGCTACCGCCAGACGATAACTCTTATTGCTCGGCGTTATTGTCCATATGAGTCTTCTTCTTCTTTTCTTGCACCTTTCAACCTGCACACTCTATCAACATAAGACATGATCAAATACAACCTGAGAGTTGATATTCTCAAACACAGGGAATGTGAAACATCAGTTCCAACAACTGTTAGGTCCTTCTTGAGCAATATCCCTCTGATACCACTTGAAAGTCTTTATTTTCAAGGAAGCTAACCATCTAGAGGGGGGGGGGGATTAAATAGGTTTTCTAGTCTTTTATTATTATTTTTTAACTTAGTGTGTAGGTTGTTAGTATTTAGATGGTTTCAAGACAAACCACAAAGAACACACAAAGAATTTATAGTGGTTCCCTAGATTATAAGTGCATTCACTCTCCTCCCACCTTTCTAACTTCTTGTTAGACAAAACACTCTCCAAAAACTCAGCTCCTAAGTGCTTACACCACTAATCCCTCAAGATCTCTCAGTCTCCTCCAAGACTTACAACTCAGGCATAAAGCCCTACCTCAAAGCAAATTTGCTCCTACAACTCAGTGATCAAATGATCACCTACCTCAGACTTGAATTCAAGTCCTACAGCTTAGGTTATAGAGGATAGCCCTATCTCAGAGAGAATGACTCTCCTATAGCTTAGGCACAAGGTCCTACCTCATATCCAAATCTAGATCCTACACTCACACCCAAATTTCCTACACTTAGAGAAAATGACTCTCCTACAGCTCAAGCAAATAGCCCTACCTCAGGCACAAAGGCCTATAGCTCAGATCTAAAAGGATCCTACCTCAGAATCAAAGATCCAATAACTCAGATCCAAAACTGGATCCTACACTCAGGAAAATTTACCATACCTCAGGCACAAAGGCCCTACAGCTCAAATCCAAAAGGATCCTATAGAAATGAAAGGGGTTTTGTTTGTGTTGATTTGACATAGAGATATTTCTCTGTGTCTGCTTCCTGTGCTGAGTTATCTCAGCCCTAACTTTCTTCTCCGCAGCAAGAGAATGTTCTTTAATAAATAGCTACCTTTGCTGGAAGAACCTCGGAAACTTGTTTCTGAACATGCTGAAGAAGACTGAAGACTTGACATATCTTGAGTTCTTCAAACAGCTAACCTGAACATGCAATAAACTGGAAGCTCTTCTTCTTCTTCTTTATCAGAAGCTTATTTGACCTTGTTGTAGCAGAAGAAATTTCTACAGCTGTCTATAATGAACTTTTATATCAGCTGAATCGACTTCAAGCTTTTATTTCGACAACAATGGCGAGGAAGACGAAGTTCAGTCGCAACTTTGTGAAAAGTATAAAATCCTAAAAGTTAAGTTCTTCCTTCTGAAGCTATCCCGTTTATCTTTCGCCAATTAATGGCTCCAAGAAGCAGTGGGACCACGTGTAGTTGACAGCTGCAACATGCTTTAACAGAAGAAGAAGTACAGTAGAGCGCTGGACCTATTTGTCGCGTTCTATAGCTTTCCTGATGCAGCAGCCCCGAGCCTACCCCTCTCGGTTGGCCTAGCCAGAGGACCACATTCTGGCGACCACTGCCGGGCTATAACCCAAGCACCCCACCCATGACCGCGCCTATTCTCAGCACGGCGGGATGTTGTGGCGAGGTCTCGAACCCAGTCCCCTTGATAAAGAGCTTTCCTTGGCGCCATCAAACACATAACTCAACAACATCATCAAGGCTGATTTTCAAGGATTTTTGAGATTGTGAAATGATTGACTGTAGAGTTGATAATTGTGGATATTCTTATTTATATGATTCTAAGTTTTTGCTCTTATTATCTTATCTCTCATTCTATTGCTTGCTTGCACATTTTTTTTTCTACTTAGCACTTTTTATGTCTATAATTCACCTTAGTGTAAAGGGTTCTGACTTCAACAAATAGGGGGAGATTGTTTGGAACTATGTCCACATTAACCCAAATTTGATGAAGTCACCCTGGAACTAAGATGAATTAGTTTGTATTTGATGCTTCATTTGAGTTATGTGTTTACAGGACTCCAATGGGAAGTGTAGACCAATGTCAGTCTACAATGGGTCACTAAACATAGGACCATGCAATGTAATCCCTCATTGTGTGTTCCAAAGTGTTGACTCATGTGTAGCCTCTCTATTGGGATACACTTCATATTCAAGCTATAGGACTATATAAAAAGACCTGATGCTGATTCTCTCGACTAGGTCTTTAACTACTCGAGTAGATTGCTTGAGATATACTCGAGTAAAACTTCTGCATACATGAGTAAGAAAATTCTTCCTCTCGTGAAGTTAAATAAAACACTCGAGTAGTTCACTGACATACTCAAGTAGCTTACTTAACTACTCGAGTAGATCATTCTTCCTACTCCAGTTGCCCAGAATTCAGTTTCCAAGTTTTTCTAAGTAAATCACTCGAGTAGTCCAAGTCATATACTCGAGTAGCTCATTCTGCCTCGAGTAGTTCATACTCTAGTAGTTTATTCTTCCTGTTCCAGACTCCTCTTTCTCAGAATTTTTCTAAGTCATTTACTCGAGTAGGTAATTTGTATACTCGAGTAGTTCTCGACACTGTGTTGAGTAACTCTCTTCTCTGTGTCGAGTAGTTAAGATAAACTCGAGTAAGTCTTTCATATACTCGAGAAGATTTCTTTCCTCTCGAGTAGTTCAACCTGACTACTCGAGTAGTTGTTTTTCCCGTGTGCATATTTTCTCTAAGTGTTTGTCTCGAGTAGTTCTTCTAACCAATCGAGTAGTTCAATTCTGCATACTCGTGTAGTATAACTTGTACGCGAGTAGTTCAACTCCTTCCCGTGAAACTTTTCTGTATACTCGAGTAGATCTTCTAAGTACTCGAGTAAGTTGATTATATGAACTCGAGTAGTTGTCTTCAACCTAATCGATTAGTCATGAATTATATACCCGAGTAACATTTCTTTACTTACTCGAGTAGTTATATACTAACTCGTGTATATGACCTCCTTTTCTCCGAAATTTCTTCTAAGTCTAGATTTGATAGATTTTCAAATTCCGTGACATATTGGTCCACGTGTACGTCATTAAAACCAATTATGACCGTTATTATTATTCTTATATAAGGTCATGTCTAATCAACAAACCCTAAGAAGAATTACAAGCTTTCAAGATAGAATATTATTGAAAAGAAATTTCTGCAGCCGTCTATCTCTCTCCAAGTCGCTATTTCCTCTCTCTCTCTCTTCAAGGAACGAAAGTCGCCGCCGCCGCTGTTCTTCGCTAGCAAGGGCTTCGATTTTCAGAGGAAATAGACTGAAGAAGTTTTACAGATCGAGATCGTTTCTCAACTGCTCATCCTCTTCCCGATCGTGTAAAACAAAGAAGATTTCAGATCTGGCCGAGATTTTCTTAATCTTTTCTGAAAGTGCCGCAAAGCTCACAAGAAGAAGGTCTTGGTTGCTGTTTGCAGATCTGATAGAAAAATCATTGTTTGTATTTTCTTAAACAATTTTTCATTCTTGTAGGAGAAGTTTTCTCTGAGTGTAGGAGTTTTCAACTCCAAGTTTGTAGGAAGTTTTGCATTCCGAGTTGTAGATCCAGTTGATTGGATTGAGATTGTAGAAACTTTGTTCCGAGGGTAGGATTGATTTTCAATCCGAGATAGTGGAGTAGCCGAGTCTATTATATTGCTAAATCGGTGAGGGAAAGTCGATGTGCCCAAGATCGAGGAACCACTATAGATCTTGTCTCGTCTGTGATAATTTGTTAGATAGATCTGTGCTTTGTTCTGATATTTTTTATTCCGCAAAAGACGCACAAATCACCTATTCACCCCCCTTTATGTGATTAAGGTTGACAACTATTATCTTTCAATTGGTATCAAAGCAATGTTTCTTTTCTTCTCTTCTACCACCCTCCTTCTTCTTATGAGGGCAGTCGGCGATGACGTAACCTGGCTTATTACAACAATAGCAAATAATGTCAGTCGAAACATATTTGTTCTGTTTAGAGGAATACCTGTCATGGCTACTTGAGCCTTTTCTTTGCCGATCACCGTCGTGTCGAGATCTTCTATAGGAGGCATCCTTGCCTTTCCATTGCTTCTTCTTGTTCAAGAATTTCTTGAACTGACGTGAGAGCAGTGAGAACTCTCCTTCTGATAGCTCAGAGCCTGAGGTACTAGGCTCAGAAGTTTCTTCTTCTTCACTAATCTCTGGAGCTGGAGCTGGGGAGGCAGCCTTTGTCTTTCTGGAGGTGTCTGCTTTTAGAGCAACAGACTTTTCTTTGAGAGCAGACCTGCTCTTCTCTTCTTCAGCTTTCCTGGTGTTGAGTTGAAGCTCATATGACATAAGCTTCCCGAAGAGATTTTTTGGGTCTGTCTCAGCCAGCTTCCCAAACTCCCTGATGGCACAGACCTTGTTGTCCCATTCTTTGGTCAGGGATCTCAGGAATTTGTCATTCAGTTCTTCATTAGTGAATAGTCTACCATAGACTCTTAGGTCATTCACTATCTTAAAAAAGTTCTCAAATGTATCAGCAATGGTCTCTTTGCTTCCCTATCGGAAGGCTTCATACTTCTGATTGAGGATGGATCTCCGATCGTCCCTCACTTCTTCTTTTCCTTCCATTAAGGTAACCAACGACTGCCACATCTCCTTTGCAGATTGGCAGTGGATTAAGTTCTGCATCATTGAGTCATCAACTGCTCTTGCTATAATGTTTTTAGCTTTCTTTTCTAGTGAGACAAGTGCAATCTCATCCTTGTCTAGATCCATCAGCTTCTTTGGAACATTCTTGGTAGGATCTATAGTGGAGACAGTCATAGGGATATAAGGACCTTCTTCAACTATCATGAAAATCTTTGGATCCACAGATTCCATAAAGAATTTGATCCTTTCTTTCAACATGGGAAAGTTGTTCTTGTTGCATGGGGGAAGCTTGGCAAAATCCTTTGCCTTGTCCAAGATAGATAGATCACAAATGACAACTATTGCAGGAACTGATCAAGGTGTTAACCTTTTAACGACCAACCTGGCTCTGACACCAATTGAAAGATAATAGTTGTCAACCTTAATCACATAAAGGGGGGTGAATAGGTGATTTGTGCGTCTATTGATGACGTCTCAATTGGTTTTAATGACGTACACGTGGACTAATCATGTCACGGAAATTATAAATCTGATACCTTATGAAGAAGATTTTGTGGGTCTGTCTCCACAAATTGAGATTGATGGCGCCAAGGATCCCCGTCTGAAAGCGTTCGTGGATTGGGACGGTCGTTGCCTCAAGCTCACAGATGGGATTTCTACCTCAATGCCAATGCCTCCGCCAAAGTGTTCGTGGATTGGGACGACCGTTGCCGCAAGCTCACGGATGGGATTTTCTACCTCGACGCCAATGCCTCCGCCACTATTAGTTCTACCTCGACGCCAACGTCGCCGCCACTATTAAATAAAATATATAATTACGAATAAAATAATTATAATTATATATTTTATTAAATTGTTATTTTATCGATTGTTATTTTAAGCAATCTTATTTCAAACATTTTAATTTTGTATTGCATGATGGGTGCATATAACCATCATGAGGGTGTTAATTTTTTAAGGTGGAGATTGAGTGGTGTAGCCTATATATAGGCATGAATTGTTTTCATATGGTTAAGTTGAATGAGAATTTGAAATCCTACCTCCAAAAGGAATCTCCCCTCTCTCCCTCCTATTCTAATTTCGGCTCCCTCTCAATCCTAGCCTTCTCTCCCTCTCCTATCCGCCAACCTCCCCTCCCTCCTCCTTCTCTCGGCCACCCAAAGCCCCTCCTTCTCAAGCCACCACCCCCTAGCCCCCTCTCCCTTTCATCCATAGCCGACCGACCTCTCTCAAGCACAACCCGACCAACCCCTTCCCCCTTCAAGGAAGACTCTGGCCACCCCTCTCTCTTGGTGGTTAGAGCAAGGTGCTTGTGGTAATCTCTCGTGGATCTCGGCCAAGGCGTGACGCGACGAAGGAGGACGAGTTTCCTCTCCATCCGGCGTAACTCCGACGGAGCCGTGGAAGAGTGATTCAAGCGAGATAACCGGAATCATCTATTCCGGTTTGGGTAACGAAAATCTCTACCATTGCGTGTTTTCTCCTCTTGATAGATCTTGTGGTATATGTGTGTTACGTGGTTTGTGAATCGTTTGAAATTTCGTGGTTAAATTTTCATTGATATTGTTGGTGTTTTCCTTTTTTCGTTTAAGTTCGTGGGGCGTGGCGGCCCTTGTTTTATTTTGTTGGGAGACAACCACCCTTGTCCGAATCTTTTGTTTTCGGTGGGTTCTCTTTTGTTACAACAATGCTCGACCGAACCGTGTGGGTTCCTTTCGCTTGAGAGGACCTTGGCCTATCGCCATGGTACTATCTTGAAGGGCTTTGCGAACCCTCTGTCGTATATGTTTAATGAATATCCGAGTTGGGAGGTTGCTGTGTTTGGTTGCTTGAGCGTGACGTGAGAGTTAGCGGAGAGTGTTGCGTTAGTTACGTCGATCACCATAACGCCAAAAAAAGGGCAAGCCTACATCAATTTGGTATCAGAGGGAGGTTCACGTCAATTTCTTAATTGGCACCCTCCCCATTTTATTTGCACGTCGGCACGTACGTTTCTAGTTCGTTTATTTGAAAATTTAAGAAAAAAAATTTTTTTTGTGGTCTGCCAATAGCGGTGTAAATTTCTTATTTTTTAGTCAAATTTTAAAAACAAAAAATTTTTAATAAACCTCATATTTTTTCGAGCAATAAAATCTATTTTATATAATTATAATCTTAGTGGCTAAGCGGGAACAATTCTATCTTTCCTACTATTAGTTGTTCAGGTATCCTTACTTTGCATTCGCACAAAATCCGGATCGAGTGTCCTCTCCGGTTCACACTGAAATGGCTTTCGATGTTTACGCTTCCAATCATCCCCTGACTTATCAACACACTAATATTTTTACCTATGATGGTTATGGGGATCCCAAGTATTTTAGATACTGGCTTGAGGGGGCAGAAACATATTTTGATCATAACAAATTGGGCGACTACCGAAAGGTTAATGTAGTCCCAGAGTGGTTAAGATGTCGAGCCTACGAGTTTTGGCTGAACAGAGAGAAAGAGCGTGGTGCTGGTAGCTATCTGTATGCTTGGCAGCACATGCGAAGAATTCTCTCAGCGAAATTTGATTCCCCCTACCGCCTTAGTACTAACCCAACATCTGATGGCCAGTATTGTTATGACGCTAGTTCCATACCGATCTTTAGGAATGAAGATAAACCACACGCCCAGGCCAAACGAAAAATAACTGATTATTTGGCTACCCTTAAACAAGGGAATAAGTCGGTCTCAGATTATATGCAACCCTTTAAGGATTTGAAGGTTAGGAGCAGTGTGAAGGAATCGCCTGAGGTCACCCTTTCCAGGTTTCATAGGGGGATGAGCACCTACATCTAGGGAAAGTTATTGCGATATGTTCGCACCGATTTAGAACCCACCTTTTGCACGTCATTGGAAATTGAGAAGCACCAGATTTCTCGGAATAAAGTTCCCTCATGTCAAATGATTGCGACATATCTGTCAAGTGGCGCTCCTGATATTGCCTCTATTGAGCATCCTACCCCGATTACGCCCTTAGGCCCTATTAAGTCTCTCCCCGAGTTGCCTGAATTAGTCATTGACTCTCCTGTTGGGTCTGAGGCGGTGTCTAGGACTGTGCCCGTCACTGAGGACGAGGCTGAATACATTGGTGATTTGAGTGACGATGAGGAGATTACCCTAGTGACCTGGACGAGGATTTCTCCTCTGAGGAATCGTCTTCCCTTCCTTTCGGCGATGTTTCTAAGGCGTCTCCCTTGATAGTTATGGAGTCTTCTGATGACCCTGAGTCAGAAGACATTCCGGGTGAGTCACGCTATGTTAAGAGCTTACCTGTTACTGATTTAGGTGATGACCTGCTAGAACACGAGCTAGTTCCTTCTAGCCCGACACATATTGAGGTGCCCATTGATTTAGTTTCCCCGTTAGATCAATTCAGTCTGATACGTGTGAGTGAGGATACAAATATTATAATGATTGATCCAGGATTGGTAGATGTTTCAACGGTGTTGGAAGAGTCACCTTGGGATGGATGTTTATATTGGGATAATCTTAGTGGTGTACATCCGGGAGATAGTTCATTGATATTATCATCGCTGCTTGAGGGTCATACTAATTTCGATTCTTCCCGGGATTCGATTTGCCCAACCCTCCATCATGATTTAGACAATGTACCTACTTCATGGGAAGATTTGGTTAGCGAAGGATGTGACGTTTTGGATGATTTACCCTGTGTGGGAAGGTTATTTGTGGATGACGGTAGCAATGAGGACCCGATAGACATTTCTTTGATGTTAGCTCCTTCGCCAGAAGCCCAAAATGGATTAGAAATTTTGTCGCGTACGATTTTGCCTACTTTTGAGACCAACACTGACTCTGATTTGGACGAAATATCTAGTGGGTTGGAAGACATGTCGGCTGAGTTGGTAGAGTCACCCCGTGATGAATGTTTATCTGATAGTGAGTTTTCGGTAAGGATGAATCTACTGTTTGATTTTTCCTTTTATTTTGATGGCTTGCACCCGGAGGATTTTTCTTGGACGTTAAATCCATATTTTGACGGTGAGTATGATTTAGTTCCTCCTCCGGAATCGCCCATGTTGACTCCTCCTCTGATTCACTTGACCCGATTAGATGACTTGTTAGGGAACGAGCTTGTCATTTCTAGCCCGAGATATCTGGAGATGTTTATTTATCAGGCTTCCCCATTAGACTTACCCAGACGGATGTGTGTGAGCAATTTGTTAGTTACCGCGTTCAGTCTTTCCACTACTTTTCATAGATCTGACTATGTTGTTCCTAGGATGGACCGTTCATCTGACCGCTTAGAGCTGGGTAAGGCTTCGTTTTGGACCGCTAGTGATTCCATGGCGGTGGTACGTTTTGATGTGGTGTCCCCACCGACACAATTATTTGCCAAGCCCGGTCGCTTGCATTTATCCTCCGCCTTTTGATGATCTGTGCATGCACACGTTAGTGAACGTAGTTGGGTATGTGGAGTTGTGTCTCCCACACTACCTTTCAACTCCGGGAGCATCCAACTCTATAGTTGGTGATGAGCATTTTCCGCAGGCATTTCTTTGTGAAATTTTTTAATCAAAATTTAAATCTAAATTTAAAACTACGACGTTGGACTCCACGAAAATCGTTAATAAATGTAGAGCACCCGTGCCACTAGACTTAGTCCCGTTATTTTCTACTATTAACTCAAGTCATGTTGCACATGGGTTCACCCCTCACAGTTTTAATTTAATTAGGTGCATTCTTAACATCTTAATCAATCAAGAAGCGTCTGTTAAATCACTTGCTAGTTTGCGTCGGAGGGTCTCCCACCGTTATGTGGATGATTTGGGTTTGGTTTGTCTCACCCCTGAACGGATGCCCCCGGGCACCTTAAAAATATTAACGAATCGGCAAGTCCATCCTTTGCGAACCTTAAGGGAGTTTGGTAACATCACTTTCCTATTAGAATTTTTCACTGATTGGGGCATAGCTTCTATTTTCATCGTTTCATATTTTACACTTCACGCTTCTATGCCACTTGAAATGTCTACCTCTCCATATATATATTCCACTTTGAATTCTATCGGGTTGGGTGGTGCAAGTTTCAATGGATCGTTCTCTTTCTCGGTCTCCATCGGAGGTATGTTGGTTGATGTTGTGGAAACTGTTTTTCCTTCGTTGGCTAATGCATTTTTGAGGTCCCCCCAACACCAATTTTTGCCTTGCAGGTTCTTCTTCCCCGTCGACGATCTTCCATGCGAGTACTCACAGGCCTACTCATCAGTGATGAGTATTTTTGAGAGGGGGAGGATTGATGGTGCCAAGGATCCCCGTTTGAAAGCGTTCGTGGATTGGGACGGTCGTTGTCTCAAGCTCATGGATGAGATTTCTACCTCGACGCCAACGCCGCCGCCAAAGTGTTCGTGGATTGGGACGGCCATTACCGCAAGCTCACGGATGGGATTTTCTACCTCGACGCCAACGCCGCCGCCACTATTAGTTCTACCTCGACGCCAACGCCGCCGCCACTATTAAATAAAATATATAATTATGAATAAAATAATTATAATTATATATTTTATTAAATTGTTATTTTATCGATTGTTATTTTAAGCAATCTTATTTCAAACATTTTAATTTTGTATTGCGTGATGGGTGCTTATAACCATCTTGCATTTTTTTTTATTCTTCATGTAAACTCTATGCTTTATTTAACTCATGATGGGTGCATATAACCATCATGAGGGTGTTAATTTTCTAAGGTGGAGATTGAGTGGTGTAGCCTATATATAGGCATGGATTGTTTTCATATGGTTAAGTTGAATGAGAATTTGAAATCCTAACTCCAAAAGGAATCTCCCCCCTCTCCCTACTATTCTAATTTCGGCTCCCTCTCAATCCTAGCCTTCTCTCCCTCACCTAGCCGCCAACATCCCCTCCCTCCTCATTCTCTCGACCACCCAAAGCCCCTCCTTCTCAAGCCACCACCCCCTAGCCCCCTCTCCCTTTCATCCATAGCCGACCGACCTCTCTCAAGCACAACCCGACCAACCCCTTCCCCTTCAAGGAAGACTCCGGCCACCCCTCTCTCTTGGTGGTTAGAGCAAGGTGCTTGTGGTAATCTCTCGTGGATCTCGGCCAAGGCGTGACACGACGAAGGAGGACGAGTTTCCTCTCCATCCGGCGTAACTCTGGCGGAGCCGTGGAAGAGCGATTTAAGCGAGATAATTGGAATCATCTATTCCGGTTTGGGTAACGAAAATCTCTACCGTTGTGTGTTTTCTCCTCTTGATAGATCTTGTGGCATATGCGTGTTGCGTGGTTTGTGAATCATTTGAAATTTTGTGGTTAAATTTTCATTGATATTGTTGGTGTTTTCCTTTTTTCGTTTAAGTTCGTGGGGCCTGACGGCCCTCGTTTTATTTTGTTGGGAGAGAAACACCCTTGTCCGAATCTTTTGTTTTCGGTGGGTTCTCTTTTGGTACAACAACGCTCGACCGAACCGTGTGGGTTCCTTTCGCTTGAGAGGACCTTGGCCTATCGCCTTGGTACTATCTTGAAGGGCTTTGCGAACACTCCGTCGTCTATGTTTAATGAATATCCGAGTTGGGAGGTTGCTGCGTTTGGTTGCTTGAGCGTGACGTGAGAGTTAGCGGAGAGTGTTGTGTTAGTTACGTCGATCACCATAACACCAAAAAAGGGCAAGCCTACATCAATTGGTGATGAGAGCTATTAGGAAAGCTCTTTATCAAGGGGGCTGGGTTCGAGACCTCGCCCCAACATTCCGCCGCGCTGAGAATAGGCGCGGTCATGGGTGGGGTGCTTGGGCTGGAGCCCGGCAGTGGTCGCCAGAACGCAGTCCTCTGGCAAGGCCAATCGAGAGGTGTCGGCTCGGGGCTACTGCATCAAAAAAGTGCACTTTTTTGGACGCAGTAGCCCCGAGCCGACCCCTCTCGGTTGGCCAAGCTAGAGGACCACGTTCTGGAGACCACTGCCGGGCTGCATCCCAAGCACCCCTCCCATGACCGCGCCTATTCTCAGCGCGGCGGGATGTTGGGGCGAGGTCTCGAACCCAGCCCCCTTGATAAAGAGCTTTCCTAACAGCTCTCATCACCAACTGAGCTGCAGCTCAGTTGGTGATGAGAGTTATTAGGAAAGCTCTTTATCAAGGGGTCTGGGTTCGAGACCTCGCCCCAACATCCCGCCGCGCTGAGAATAGGCACGGTCATGGGAGGGGTGCTTGGGATGCAGCCCGGCAGTGGTCGCCAGAACGTGGTCCTCTGGCTAGGCCAATCGAGAGGGGTCGGCTCGGGGCTACTGCATCATTTCCAGCAACTTATTTAAACTTCGTTGACTTTTGTTGACTTTGACTGACGTCATCAGTTACGGACTTAGCCAAATCTTAACTTCCATCCCAGACGTTGAGTGAACAACCTTCACTCAACGATTCTGGACTTAGCCAATCCTTTGCTTCCTCAGGTGTTGAGTGCATTGAGTGAACAAGCTTCACTCAATGCCAAAACCCTTGGTCAATTTTCTGGACCATTCTGCATCTTAGGAAATGAGAGCATTGATAACGTTGAGTGAACTGGCTCCGCTCAATGCCTCTAGACTTGGTCAATCTTTTGTGCACTGCCAGGTATTGAGTGCATTGAGTGAATTGGTATCACTCAACGCCCCTGGATTTAGCTGCAATAATTTAACTACTAGGCGTTGAGGTCATTGAGTGAAGCTTCATCACTCAATGATTTTATACTTAACTGCTACTCTGAAGTCTGCCAGCTTGCTGAGGTGTTGAGAGCATTGAGTGAAGCTTCATCACTCAATGCTTTTGCTGTCTGGCATTGAGAGCGTCGAGTGAAGCTTCATCACTCAATGCTTTTGTAATTAGCCGCTATCTGTCATCTATCTTTGAAAGAAACAGTGCCTAATCACCTAGAGGGGGGGTGAATAGGTGACCTATATCTTTTTAAACTTTAAAGGCAGAAATACAGTACAGTAATTGCAATTCTACAAGTTTCACAGCACATCAACCATACAATCATACAATCACAGAGAGCACACGGGATTTATAGTGGTTCCCAAGGTCTGGGTACATCCACTTTCCCCCTTCGGCTATCTAGTAGTGTACTAGATTCGGCCTAACTTCTCCACTTCTCCTCAGATCCTCAGATCTTACAACTCAGAACCCCAAACAGGTTCCTACAACTCAGAGTGATCCCACTCCTACAACTCAGGCACCAAGCCCTACCACTCAGTCTTCAACAAGACATACACTCAGGCACAATAGCCCTACCTCAGCCTTCAACAAGGCCTACACTCAGATAAATAATTCTCCTACACTCAGGCTCACAATCCCTACCTCAGCCTTTATAAATTTAGGCTTACAACTCAGATCTATACAAGATCCTACAGAAATTAAAAAAATACAAAGTATATAACCACAACTATAATAGAGAGAGATGAGTTGACTGACTTCTTGATGAGTTCTTGGAAGAACTTGACTGAGATCAACCTCCCTTGGCTTTCTTCAAAGCTTCTTGAATTAGAACACAGTAGGGTTGAATCTTCCTGAAGATGATCTTTGATCAACTTCTGTCTTGAGATTCGGATCTCAATCTGAATCTAACTTAGCAGCCTAGTTCAGCAACTGCACTTCTTAGAAGGAGCTCTCTCTCTCTCCAACTTCTTAGATCTTCACTTGAAGGTCTTCTTCTTGTTGTGTTGTTTTTCACTTCATTGATTGCTTCATTGATCCCCTTCTGTTGAAGGAATAAGCCTTTATATAAGCTTTCTTCATGGTGACCGGCTGATCCGGTTTCTAACAACTTTCTGACAGCTCTCACAGTAGCAGTTGACCGGTTGAAATGACAGCTGTCAAGTCATCCAGTCACTTCTTGAAATCTCTGTCACTGTCTGAAAGTGTCGAGACAGATAGTCTTTATGTGTCGACACAATTAGACTAAGTGTCGACACAAGTAGACTAAGTGTCGACACTAGCCTTCATGGTGTCGACACAACTCCTTGTGTTGTTGTAACAGCTTCTCGACACTGCTTCTTCAGAATGTGTCGACACTGATACTGTGTGTCGACACAAGTCCTTCTTCTTCAATACTTAGTTGATTTCTGTTAAGTGTCGACACAACTCCTTTGTGTCGGCACATCTTCTTGTGTTGAAACATGTTAAGTGTCGACACATCTTCTTTGTGTCGACACATGCCTTCTGTGTTGAAACTTTTGCTGAGTGTCGACACATCTCCTTTGTGTCGACACATTCTTCATGTGTTGATACTTTGCTGTGTGTCGACACTTGTACTTAAACTTTGTTGAAGTTTGCTGAGTGTCGACATAGCCTCCTAGTGTCGACACTTTTGCTGTCGACAAAGTTTCTCTGGGTGTCGACACTGCTTCTAAGTGTCGACAATGATTATGTAGACATTTCTTCATTGTGTGTCGACACTGCCTGTATGTGTCGGCACTTTTCTTCTGGTGTCGACTCTGCCTTCCTGGTGTCGACACAATTACTCCAAGTGTCGACACAACTTCTCTAGGTGTCGACACAAGCCTTCTTAAGTGTCGACACTTTTCTTCTAGGTGTCGACACATGGACTTAGAAACCTTTCCTGCAAACCTGTAGTTACTTAACCTGAACAAATAAACTCAAAGCAAATCAAATATATCTTGATGTATATCATTGTGTAGGGTGAGGCTTCTTCAAATCAGGTACATATATTCCAATGTACCCAACAATCTCCCCCTATTTGGAGAAGTCATAACCCTTAGTCAATGATATACACCATACATAGCAAATTTTCAGTATGATGTAAAACAATATTATATGACAGGGAAAATACTTAAATATGCATGAACAGAACATGTATAAACAATTATCTCAGAACAATTAATGTAATAGATTTGAACCATGACACAACGTTCTTACAAATTCCAACATTTTCATTAATCAAAAGTTTACATAGAGTTTAATACAAATGATTACAAATTGTAAACTTAAGAAAATGCTATCCTATGGCTGCTCTGGTTCCTTGATTACAATCCCCTTTCCAGATTGAATCTTTGCTTGAACTGGAGCTTCATTGTCATCAACAGCAGTAGGCTTCTTCCCTTTGAGATCTTCTTTTTCAGCTCTTTAGCCTTTATCTTCTACCTTTCAAAATAGTGATAAGGCTTAGGGAAATACTTGCTACGCTCCAGTGCATTAGGAGGTAGCTTTCCCAGTTTAGCCTTCCTTCTATATTGTACTATGGCCTCTTGCCTATTCTCATGTTTTCTCCACTCCAGGTCAGAATACCACTTGCCTCTATCCAGGACATTGTCCTTAGCAGACTTCCAAGCAGTCAAGATGATATTCCTGGATGTGGGGCTCATTTGTTCAAAATCTGGCCTTAATCCAGCTTGCTCTCTGATTCTTTTCTTAGATAATTGGGCCTCTTGTTCTTTTAACAAAGCCTCTTGTTCTTTTAATACTGGCTCTGGCACAGGCTGGACAACTTTTTCAAGAATGATATTCTGATTACCCTCAGGAGGACTATACATAGACTGTACCTCCTGATGTATCATATCAAAATCTGCAGGAGGATATATCACTTGAGCCACTTCAGCTTGCTCTCCTCCAAAATATGCAGGATTGATTCCAGACTCTGCCACATTGTCATCATCACATAAGGATGGATATCCAAGGGTGGCTCTGATGGAATTTGAAATCCATTTGGCATGATCAGAGCCTGCCTTGACTAATACCCTCTCCCCCTTTATGACTTCTCTCTCTATGTGATCCCTAAGATCATCTTTCTGGAATCTTATTTAAGCATTCAAATAGTTTACTCCATCCTTATAAAAAGGTTTGAACTTCTGAAGCTGGGCAGAAATAGCTTTCTGAGAATCTTCAATGGCATTTTTCACAGCAGTGAGACTCTCCTGTAATTTCTTATCAAATTGTTCTTTGGCAGTGGCACTTACTGTAGTCTGAGTAGTAGCTATATTTTTCATTTCAGTTATAATGGCATTATGTGAAGCAGTGAGATTATCATTCATCCTTATCTGGTTTTCTAGGACATAGCCTTGCTTCATTACAATTTCATCAACCTGTTTCTTGAGTTTCTCTTGATGAGTAGCCAGATAGACCACTGCATTGCCTCCTTTATGGAAACAATCACTCATTTCTTTCTTGTTGAGATTCACTTCAAATCTGATTGATTTGATGTCTTGTGCCAGATCAAATTGCAAAGATTTATGCCCTTCATCCACATATTTTTGTAGAGCTTGCCTTTGCTCATCTAGCTTGATTTGTAATGCTACCATCATTGAACTATAATCAGTAGATGGGCAGGCTATGGAGCAATGGTCTGTAGTGCTTTCTTGTAGTTCTGGCTCCTTCTTTTGAAAACCTGGAACTTCCTCTTCTTATCCCTAGCAGCCTCTTCATCTTCTGATGCAGAAGTACTGACTATGTCTACTCTATCCTTAGGACTAGGAGGTAACTCCTTCTCAGTCCTTTGTAGCCCTTCAGCTTCTCTTGGCTCCTCAGTCTCCTTGCTTGCAGTTTCCTCTATAATCTCCACATGCTCCCCCTCAATATTGATCTTCTCCCCCTCAGCAGCAGCTTTCTCTTTCTCATAATCAGTTTGTAGAAGATCAGGGAACAGCTCTTCTAATGTAAATTCCTGTTTAGAATGGGCTAGGGAATCTCTGATTTCATCAACCACTTTATCAGCAACAGATGTGTCCTCCATGATAATATCTTGTGGTTAAGGTTGTATCTGTGTTTGCTTATGAACATGAGGTAATGAATCAGTCAAAACTTCATCCTCATTAGTGAAACCTATTTGATTAAGTTCAGTAATTACCTCTAGAATGGTTTGGGTAGCCCTTTCACTCTCTAGCGGAGTTGGATCTTCCACATATAGAGGCTCCCCCTGGAGTGGATCCAGGTAAATTGGGCTAGCTGAGGGTAGCTCCCCCTGCCTCTGTGCATCTTCTTGTCTTGTTGGGGACTATCTAGTATTTCTTCCCTGTTCATTATCAGAACTAAACAACACTTGCTCTTCAGAGCTGCTAGAGGATTCTTGAGCCACAATGGCTGTCTTCTTCTTCTTCTTCTGAGGTGTGTCCTTTTCTGGACTAGGCATTTCTTTTGTCAATAGTCTATCCCACCTAGAGAAAATTCTCAAATCCATTCTCCTCATGTGGTTTATTTTGGAACCTACAGCCTGGTTCATCACTTCAGGTATACTACCTGCTAAATATAGACTCAGAATTCTACCCAGATTGGGTTTCTTCATACTTTCTTTTATCTTATCAAACATAATTGCAGACCAATCAGTATCAAGTTTGAAGATAATCCTTGTCATCAAACTGAACATCTGAGCTGAAATTCTGTCATGTCCTCCAGGCTTGCTCAGGATGACCTTGCCAACTATTTCAGATAAGAATTTCCCTCGTATATTCATTCCTTTCCTATTAAAAACAGATCCAATTGTCAGGTTTGAGTCCAGTCCACACCATCTCAATGCCTCTCTAGTCTTAGAAGCAGATACATCTTCTTCCTCTTTTGTTCTTGGTAGTTGAAGTACCTTCCTTAGACTTTTCTGTGTGACCTTGACTTTGGTCCCATGAACTCTGGACTTAATCTTGAGTCCAGTATCATCAAGTGAAGCTGCACTCAAAAGTTCTAGGACCTCCTTCTTCCAGATCTTAATTGGTTCTGAGACAAGGTATTCCAATCCAGTCTCGGTAATTAGGGTTACCGCACCTTTGATTTCGGGTTCCGCGTCATCAAAGGAGTATCGCACGAGCTCATATCCTTCATTAATGTTCTCTGCTAGCTTGGGCGCCATTAGGGTTTGAAGGAATTTTGAATTTAGAGAAGAGAGATGTCGACACACAAGTTTGTTCTAGAAACTTTGGTGAGCGTGTCGACAAACACTGGGGAAAACCTATTTATACCTTTCTAGAATCGAAGGTGAAAAGGCGCGTCAAAATACTTAAAGTGTGTCGACACTGTTGAAAAGTGTCGACACTTACTGCTAATGTCTCGACAACTATGTGTCGACACAAGTATAGTCGACAGAATATATGTGTCGACACTTATATATGTGTCGACACCACTCAGCTCGACACTTAGTCGAGACTCTACTAGACTAATTCTGTGTAAATCTTAAGTGTCGACACCACCCTGGATGTGTCGACACCTACAATGCATGTGTCGACACAAATTCTCTGAAGTGTCGACACAGACTTCCTAGATGTGTCGACACCATTTCTCTGAAATGTCGACACCACATCTATGTGTCGACACAGACAACTCTGTGTATCGACACCATTTTACTTAGCCAATTTTGTAAATTATACTAAGTTTATCATCCCTAATTCAATTTTAAATTTATTGAATTTGGTTTCATCTAAGGGCTTCGTATACATATCAGCTAACTGATTTTCTGTCTTAACATACTCTAGGGAAATGTCTTCTTTTTCCACATGTTCTCTTAGAAAATGGTATTTTATTTCTATGTGCTTAGTCCTACTATGGGAGACAGGATTATTTGCAATAGAAATGGCACTAGTAGAATCACAAAATAAAGGTGTTCTACTTACTTGAATAACATAATCTTCTAGTTGGTGTTGTATCCATAGTAGTTGTGCACAGCAGCTTCCTACAGCAACATACTCTGACTCAGCTGTGGAGATAGCCACACTGGTTTGCTTCTTGCTACTCCACGACACCAGCCTTCCACCTAAGAATTGACAAGTTCCTGTAGTACTCTTTTTATCTTCCTTGCAGCCTGCAAAATCTGCATCTGAATAACCTGTCAGTTCAAAATCTCCATTCCTAGGGTACCAAAGGCCTAGATGAGGTGTGCCCTTAAGATATCTCAAAATTCTTTTGACTGCTGTCAAATGAGATTCTTTAGGGCAAGCTTGGTACCTAGTAGAGACACATGTAGCATACATGATATCTGGTCTAATAGCAGTCAAATACAATAGGGAGCCAACTATCCATCTATACAAAGTTTCATCTACAGGTTTCCCTGCATCATCTTTGCTTAGAGACATACTTGACCCCAAAGGAGTTTTCATGGTAGTGGATGATTCCATACCATACTTTCTTATCAATTCTAGGGTGAACTTAGACTGGCATATGGATAAACCATCCTCAGTCTGTCTAACTTGGAGACCCAAGAGAACTTAAGTTCCCCCATACTGCTCATTTCAAATTGTCCTTGCATTAGTTTTGCAAACTTTCTGCAAAGACTACTTTCTGTAGACCCAAATATTATGTCATCTACATATATTTGGACTAAGATAATCTTGCCTCTGGATTCCCTAAGGAATAGAGTCTTGTCTATTTTTCCCCTTGTGAATTTATTCTCAATGAGGAAACTAGACAGGGTTTCATACCAAGCCCTAGGGGCTTATTTTAACTCATACAAAGCCTTCCTAAGTCTATATACATAATCAGGTTTAAGAGAATCTACAAAACCTGATAGCTGCTCTACATAGACTTTTTCCTTCAGGTTTCCATTCAGAAAAGCTGACTTAACATCCATTTGATATACCTTAAATCCTTGATAAGTTGCATAGGCAAGGAACATCCTTATTGCTTCCAGTCTTGCTACTGGAGCAAAGGTTTGATCAAAATCAATACCTTCCTCCTACATATATCCTTTGCAACTAGTCCAGCTTTATTCTTTATAATAATTCCATTCTCATCCAACTTATTCCTAAAGATCCACTTACTTCCAATAATGTTGTGATCTTTTGGTTTAGGAACTAGCTCCCAGAATTTGCATCTTTTAAACTGGTTCAACTCCTCTTGAATGGCCTCAATCCAATGAGGGTCTAGGATTGCTTCTTCAAATTTCTTTGGCTCTACTTGGGATAGAAAGCTGGAGTAGAGAACTGAACTTAGATTCCTGCTCCTTGTTTGTACCCCTTGTCTGAGATCTCCAATAATTTGATTGTCTGGATGATCTTTTAAATGCCTATTTGCTGGAGGCAGCCTGTCTTCTGGTTGTACACCTTCAGCTTCTTCATTCAGCTGCTCCTCTTGGTCTTCTTCATCAACAGGAGTATCTTGTACTCCCCCTGGACAGCAGCCACCTTCTTCTTCTTACTGACTTGCAGTAGGACCTTCTGTTAAGGTAAGCTTGTACATCCTCTCAGTTATACGTGTGGAGCTGCAAACACTACTAGGTAATTCATTGTTAATGAGTCTAGCTTCATTAACAACTACATGAACTGACTCTTCTACAACTTGAGTAATCAAGTTGTAGACCCTATAAGCCTTACTGTTGTTACTGTACCCAACAAAGAATCCCTCTTGGGATTTGGCAGCAAACTTGGTTAGATAAGACTTACCATTGTTAAGGATATAACACTTACAACCAAAGATCCTGAAATAGGATAGATTTGGTTTTCTGCCCTTCACAATCTCATAGGGGGTCTTCTTGTGGCTCTTGGTGATAGTAGCCCTATTGATCACATGACATGCAGTATTAACTGCCTCAGCCCAGAAATATTCTGGGAGAGATGTGTCACTCAACAGGGTTCTACCAGCCTCTATCAAGGTTCTATTTTTCCTCTCAGCAATATCATTTTGCTGAGGTGTTCTTGGTGAGGAAAATTCCTGAAAAATACCAAAATATTCACACAGTTTGTCATACTTTCAGAATGAAATTCAGTACCATGGTCACTTCTGATTTTGACCACTGTACTATTCAATTAATTATGAATTTGTTTAACAAAACTATACAAGATACTTGGTGTTTCAGATTTTTGCCTTAGGAAGAACACCCAGGAATATCTTGAGTAGTCATCAACTACCACAAATGTATAGACCTTCCTACCTACGCTTTGAACTAGCATAGGACCAAAAAGATCCATATGCAAGAGGTATAGATACCTCACAGCATCTTTATTCTCAAGGATATGAAAGGTGGATTTGGTCTGCTTGCCCTTTTGACAAGCTCAGCATATCCCAACCTTTATACACTTAACCTAAGGACCATTCTTCACTAACTCTTTGCTAAAGAGTTGGCCAATTATCTTATAGTTAAGATGAGCCAGCCTCTTATGCCATTTAACACAATGTGAGACTTTCTCATCAGCTACAAGACAAATAGGAGAAACAATGTTCTCACACATAATGTCTAGACAGTAGACATTTCTCTTCCTATATCCTGTCAGAATGATCTTTTGATCACTTGACCTACTGATATGACAACCATCCTTGACAAATAAGATGTCATATCCTAAATCACTCAGCTGACTTATGCTAATGAGGTTATGTTTCAAACCCTTTACATAAGCCACTTGAGTAATTGTAATAAGGTTGCTAGAAATGTTACCAAAGCCTTTGATGATTCCTTTTTCAGAACCACCAAAGGTAACTTTAGGACCATCCTTGATTGGTGTATAGTCCTTCAGCAATCCCCTAGTTCCAGTCATGTGCCTGGAACATCCACTGTCCAAGTACCATATAGGGGTTGGCCACTTGGACTCACCTGCAAAACAGATTACTTAACCTTAGAATCCAAATAATTCTTGGGTCCTTGGTGCAGGTTAGTCTGACTTTTAACAAAACTACCTATAGATCTTCTAGTAGGCATTTTGCTACTCTCCTTGACACTTGAATTATGCCAACAGTGTATGGCAAATTATCCTATCTTGCCACAACCCCAGCACTCAAATCTGTTGTACCTTTGTTTAGGTACAACTCTGGTTATTTTATCTACAGCAGGCTTCATGTTGAGTACTGGGGCTTTGCCCTTAGACTTGGACCTAACTGTCTGGCAGGTTTTGTAAACCCCAATCCAGTCTTACCATTTTGAGGAATAAACTCATCTATCAATGGTAAAACGAATTTTGGTTTAGAAAAACTTGTAACAATCTCTCTCTCTTTCTGAAGTCTAACCTCCAAAATCCTGATTTGATCATTCTTAAATGTAATAGTTCCCATCTGAATAACTGTAATGTTCTTCAGCCTGGCTATTTCATTTAGTTTTTGATCTAACACTTTATCTGAATCAGCAGCTGCCAACTTAAGATTAGCAATTTCCTTAGTCAGTGTTTTGACCAGATTTTTGCTCTTCTTAAGTGCCTGCAATACATATCTATATTCAACCATCAACTGATGAATATCACCCTCAGATTCAGACCCACCCACATCACTTGATGCAGATGTATCTGATTCTGAATCAGTACTATAATCTGAAAAACATTGTACCTTACTTGGTCCAGGCTGATCCTGGATCTTGTCTCCTTCTGTTAAGGCCATCAGTCCATTGCACTGATTGTCCGCATGCTCATAAATTGAGTTCATCAGCTGCAAGAACTCATCTTCTTCCTCTTCAGCAAACAAGCCAATATAGGCTTCAGCTTTTGAATCTGTTTCTGATGATGATTGATCAGTCAGACTTTTGTCCTTCTTGGCAACAAAGGACCTTTCCTTTTTGCCCTTGAACTGAGTCTTCTTCTTGTTAGTTGACTCTTTCCTCTTTTCTGGACAGTCATCTACTATATTTCCTTGTCTATTGCAACAATAGCAAACTATCTTTGAGGATGTATTCTTACTTGGCTTGGACTTTCTTTTGTCATTCCTTGAGAACTTCCTGTTCTGATAGTAGTCATCTTTAGACTGTGAAGTGGATGGCTTAGACCTCCACTACTTCTTCTTCAGAAACTTTTGAAACTGCCTTGTAAAGGAAGCAAAAGCCTCATCACTTTCACTACTGTCTGAGTCCTGGTTCTCTGAATTCTCTGAAGCAGTCTCAGCAACTATTTATGGTGGAGATGGAGACTTGCTTCTATATTTCTTAGTGGCTTCAGTTTTGAAGGCCATAGCTCTTTCCTTGTGCTCCATTCTTGTAGTCTTCTCTTCCTCCTTCCTAACCATTAGCTGCATCTCATATGATAACAGTTTTCCAAATAATGTTGGAGGAGGTATATCAGCTAGTTTGTCCATTTCCCTTATGACACAAATCTTAGTATCCCAGTCCTTAGTCAGAGATCTTAAAAACTTGTCATTCAGCTCATAGTTGCTGAATTCTCTTCCGTAGGACATCAATTCATTGACAATCCTATAGAATTTCTTATAACACTCAGTAATGCTATCAGACCTTTCTTGTCTGAAGCTTTCATACTCTTGATTCTTGATTAGTTTGATTCTGCCTACAGGATCTTTACTCAGACTGTTATGTCCATTTTGAGTAACCTGGCTTTGATACCACTTGAAAGAAACAGTGCCTAATCACCTAGAGGGGGGGGGGGGTGAATAGGTGACCTATATCTTTTTAAACTTTAAAGGCAGAAATACAGTACAGTAATTGCAATTCTACAAGTTTCACTGCACAACAACCATACAAGCATACAATCACAGAGAGCACACAGGATTTATAGTGGTTCCCCAAGGTTTGGGTACATCCACTTTCCCCCTTCGCCTATCTAGTAGTGTACTAGATTCGGCCTAACTTCTCCACTTCTCCTCAGATCCTCAGATCTTACAACTTAGAACCCCAAATAGGTTCCTACAACTCAGAGTGATCCCACTCCTATAACTCAGGCACCAAGCCCTACCACTCATTCTTCAACAAGACCTACACTCAGGCACAACAGCCCTAGCTCAGCCTTCAACAAGGCCTACACTCAGTGAAATGATTCTCCTACACTCAGGCTCACAAGCCCTACCTCAGCCTTTATAGATTTAGGCTTGCAACTCAGATCTATACAAGATCCTACAGAAATTAGAAAAATACAAAGTATATAACCATAACTCTAATAGAGAGAGATGAGTTGACTGGCTTCTTGATGAGTTCTTGGAAGAACTTGACTGAGATCAACCTCCCTTGGCTTTCTTCAAAGCTTCTTGAATTAGAACACAGTAGGGTTGAATCTTCCTGAAGATCATCTTTGATCAACTTCTGTCTTGAGATTCAGATCTCAATCTGAATCTAACTTAGCAGCCTGGTTTAGCAACTACACTTCTTAGAAGGAGCCCTCTCTCTCCAACTTCTTAGATGTTCACTTGAAGGTCTTCTTCTTATTGTGTTGTTTTTCACTTCATTGATTGCTTCATTGATCCCCTTCTATTGAAGGAATAAGCCTTTATATAAGCTTTCTTCATGGTGGCCGGCTGATCCGATTTCTAACAACTTTCTGACGGCTCTGACAGTAGCAGTTGACCTGTTGAAATGGCAGTTGTCAAGTCATCCAGTCACTTCTTGAAATCTCTGTCACTGTCTGAAAGTGTCGAGACAGATAGTCTTTATGTGTCGACACAATTAGACTAAGTGTCGACACAAGTAGACTAAGTGTCGACACTAGCCTTCATGGTGTCGACACAACTCCTTATGTTATTGTAACGGCTTCTCGACACTGCTTCTTCAGAATGTGTCGACACTGATCCTGTGTGTCGACACAAGTCCTTCTTCTTCAATACTTAGTTGATTTCTGCTAAGTGTCGACACAACTCCTTTGTGTCGACACATCTTCTTTTGTTGAAACTTGTTAAGTGTCGACACATCTTCTTTGTGTCGACACATGCCTTCTGTGTTGAAACTTTTGCTAAGGGTCGACACAACTCCTTTGTGTCGACACATTCTTCATGTGTTGAGACTTTGCTATATGTCGACACATCTCCTTTGTGTCGACACTTGTACTTAAACTTTGTTGAAGTTTGCTGAGTTTCGACACATCCTCCTAGTGTCGACAAAGTTTCTTTGGGTGTCGACACTGCTTCTAAGTGTCGACACTGATTATATAGACATTTCTTCATTGTGTGTTGACACTGCCTGTATGTGTCGACACTTTTCTTCTGGTGTCGACTCTGCCTTCCTGGTGTCAACACAATTACTCCAAGTGTCGACACAGCTTCTCTAGGTGTCGACACAAGCCTTCTTAAGTGTCGACACTTTTCTTCTAGGTGTCGATGCATGGACTTAGAAACTTTTCCTGCAAACCTGTAGTTACTTAACCTGCACAAATAAACTCAAGGCACATCAAATACATCTTGATGTATATCATTGAGTAGGGTGAGGCTTCTTCAAATCAGGTACATATATTCCAATGTACCCAACAATCTTCTTAGACTTCATCATCATATGATGCCTTCTGTTTTGGCGTCGAGTGAGTTGTGTTCACTCGACGCTTCTGAACTTGTGGAATATTCAGCATGCCAATACTGAGGCTTTAACAAATTCTACTATACTCGACGATTCATGATATATGGGGTTGAGTGAACTGCCATCACTCAATGCCTGTGGACTTGGCCACAGAATTGCTTTGCAGACTGAATGACATTGATTGTCCATAACTATCCCAGCATTGTTTGGCATCTAGCGTTGAGAGAACTGGCTTCACTCAATGCCTGTGAACTTAGGCGATTTTCAGCCTATCCAGCATCCTCCCTTTCATCTACATTGAGTGAACTAGCTTCACTCAACGCCTGTGGACTTAGATAGATTTTTATCTCTCCACATCTTTACTTTGTGACCACCTGTCACATCACTTGGAATACCTGTCATATCAATATTATAAGGACTAACCTGGATACATGAACTTAAACATACATTAAATACAACATTGTGTATATCATTGACCCTAGCCGAATTTATCGAGTGTTCTCATGAACCCTAGACGAATTCATCGAGTGAACTCATGAGACCGAGCCGAATTCGTCGAGTATTCCCGAGTAACTAGCTGAGTTGGTCAAGTAGAATTTGTCGAGTGTACTCATAAAGTCTCGTATAATTTGTCCAGTGAACTCATGAGGCCGAGTAAAATTCATCGAGTGAACAGTGGATTTTTCGAGTGTTTTCTTGTAGTCTAGCTGAATTCGTTGAATGAGTAGTAGATTCTTCGAGTATACCTTTAAAAATTTCTGAATTTTCTTTCCTTGCGTCGCTGTGACAATCTGATGCTAAGTCTTGGGTCTTTTATTCCCATTTATTATTGTATTTGGATTTATTGTTGGAACTTGAGTTGGTATTGGATAAAGGACCACCAAATATAAATGATTGAATCTATTTAATGAAACTTGTGAAAGACTTACCTCCAAAACTTTACTTTTAAAAAGAACATCGAGTTGAATCTTGAGAAATCATCAACACTAACAAATGTATAAGACTTACCTGCAAAACTTTGAGTGGTAAGAAGACCAAATAAATCCATATTTTGTAGGTATAGATTCTTGGGGAATCATTCTTACCAATTGGTTTGAATGAAGACTTCACATGTTCACCAAACTGACAAGCTCCACATGGATTGACTTTTAAATACTTACCTTTTGATAAGCATCTTACTAACACATTCTTTGAAAGCATTGCTATGGTTTTGTGATTTACATGGCCAAGCCTTCTATGCCACAGCTCATTCCTATCTCTTTCAGTATTGAATAAACATAATTCAAAATTAGTGGAGTCAAATTCAACAACATACATTTCCTTTTCTGGATCCAGTTAGCATAATGTCATATGTTCTAGAATTTACTATTTCTCATTGATTATTAGTGAAAACAATTTTGTTTTCACCATCATAAAGTTGACTAATGCCAACAAGATTATGTTGAAGTCCTTCAACATGAGCTACTTTCTCAAAGGTGATATCCCAAATTTTAATCAAACCATAACCTTTGGTCTTACCATAATTGGAATCACAAAATACTACATTGGGACCATCTTTTGGCCTTGAAATTTATCAGCATATCTCTTTGTCCAGTCATATGCATGAAGCAATCACTATCCAGATACCACTACTGATTTATAGAAGGATAGCCTTTTTCATAAAAATGAATTTAAACATTAGTAGGGATCCAGGTTACCTTTGACCCATTACTTCTTTTTCCATTATAAGGAGTAGTACAAGTATATGAAGACATTTCATAATATCACTTTGGATAAAAGAGTGTTGGTCTATTAAACCAACAGCTTCCAGCTATATGACATTTGATAAAACAATCAAGATAAACATCATTTTCAAAAAATTTATGATATAAATAATTGCTCTCAAGGGATATGCGTCAAGTTGAAATCGACACAACATTTGGAAAGCATTGATTTGATGTTGACATTTCACAAGATTTACGTCGATATGAAATCAATGCATGTTCCTGATTCATTGAAACTACGGATTTCTGTTTCTTATCTATCATTGGTTGAATATTTGGAACACTTTTTCCTTTAAACTTTCTCTTATTGTTATTGAAATTTGAATAGTTATTATGTACTGTTGTAGATGGTACTTTCTTTGCTTTAATTAATGATACATGATTTTTTCAAGCAGGTTTTTTATCTATTGCTACTATAGTGTTAGGGTTTACTCCTAAGCGCAAATGATCAAACTTTTTCTTAAGGTTTTCAATAATATTCTTAAGCTAATTACTTCTTCCATTCAAGGAGTCTTCAAAGAATTTTGCCTTTGATAATTCTTCTTTTAATGAAGATTTTTCTTCCATTAACTTTCTAAACTATTCCTTCAAATTATTTATCTCAACTTCTAAATTCTTATCTTGTTCTCTTTATTTAATATCGTCAGGACAGTCTTATATATTTTCAAATTTTGCCTTTATGATTTGATTTACTTTTCAAGTTCTATTTGATCTATACAGAATTTTCTAAAACATATCTTAAAATCATAAGAAGTAAATTTTATATCATGAAAATAATCTGGTAGCTCAATTGAATCATGATCAGATACTGTCTCTAAAGCCATGAGACATGCTTATTCAGCAAATTTTTCCTCTTCATTATCTCATAAGAACTGAATTCAGAGCTTGTGTCACTCCAGGTTTTAGCAATAAAACCTTTTCCCCTTCTCTTATCCTTCTTCTTCTTCTCCAGATATTTCTTTTTTTGATTCTTTGAGCTTGATCTTTCCTGTTGCTATTCTAGACATTATGTTGAAATATGTCTAGGTTTCCTGTAAGCAAAATAAATTATCACCATATTGCGAGCCTTATCAAATTTTTGTTTTCCCATACTTCTATCTCTTTTTCTTGAACCTTCTGATTTAATTCATTCTCTAAATCTTCTTGCCAGAAGATTGATCATTTCATTTTTTGTAACAGTTTTTCATCTTCAGTAACTTTGAATGCAGCTGATTTTTCCCTTCATTACAAGTTATTCTCTTTAGCTTCAATTTTTGATCTACTTTTCAATAATTGCTCGTAAGATTTCAATTTTCCAAGCAAAGCATCTGTAGTGATTTTCTTGTGACTCCTTGCTTCTCTAATAGCCCAAATTCTAGAATTCCATGTACTAGGAAAGCACATAAGTAACTTATCATCAATTTCTATGATAAATATATCCTTGTTTAGTCCTTTTAACTTATTAATTATCATACTGAAACTGTCATACATATCTGCTATAGATTCATCAAATTTCTTCTAGAAATTTTCATAGTGAGAGATTAGAAGTGATCTTCTATCCTTTCTCTCTTCTGCACTTCCATCAACAATCCCTGAGGGTGATTTCTATATCTCTTTTGCAGAGAGACATTCTATAACCTTTTGAAATATGTCATCTGACATGTCAAAGACCAAGATATTCATAGCTTTTACATCATAATCTTTAACCCTCTTCTCCACATCAGTCCATTCATTTATTGGTACAGGTTTTGTATTTAGATTTCCATTTGCATCCCTTCTATATGATATTAGTGGTCAAGTCAAGATTGATTCTAAAATGCCATCATTAATATAGTTCATATACAATCTAATTCTAGCTTTCTAGAGTGTAAACTTATCAAGATTATAGATAGGTGGCCAAGTAGATGTAAATCCTTTAAAAGTATTTGACGCCATTTTTGTAAAAACAAATTTGAATTTATTGTATCAACTGAAATGATCTTTTGATCAAGGTGTTAACTTTTATAGGTTTATCTTCTATAAATTAGCCTATTGATGATCAACCTAGCTATAATACCAATTGAAATAGGAGTTTAGTTGTTATATTCATTAGAGTTTCCTATAGAAGGGGGGGCGGGGGGTGATAGAGTTTTAAATTATTTTAAAAAACTTAGACTAATTCATAGAATTTGCATTTACAAAAACTATAAACCAAAATCAGATGCAGTTAGTTAAAATCACAGCACATTAACACATAATAAGAAATAAAAGTAAATTCAGAAAAGACACAAGGATTATAGTGGTTCCCTCTCAATCTGGGTATGTCCACTCTTTTACCCCCTTGGTAGGAATTCACTATCATAGTGTTGGAGTCTTTTGATCTGGATACTCTTAGAACCACACTACATCTTTTAATAAGAAGATCTAAACCAATTACAATCTGAGTCTTTTCTCAAGGAGACTCTTAGAATCTCTCATTGAATCTTCTACAGATGGATTCTTAAAACTCTTTTTCTCAAATTTAAAAAGAAAATTTATTGAAGTTTTGAGTTAAGATAGTTCTTCTCTTAGTGTCATATCTTCAGATTTATAAGGATAATTAATGATGATCTTTGAAACTTCTGATGAATCTCTAAATATCAAAATAACAAAGATTATGAGCCCAATCCCTAGATTCTCTCATTTTTGGTATCCCATTATATATATATAGATAGATAGATCGACATCCTCTAAGATCTCCAAGAATGTGTTATGTAAAACCGTTCTTGATTTAATTCAGATTGAAGCCACACAATAAATTCTGTTAAGAAATTCAGTCAATATAACATCAAGTTCTTATCAAAGTAACATTGATTTCTGACTTTCTGTATGAAAATATCTGTATTTGTCGTTCCATTGATATCATCTCGAAGCTTATGTTGATTTAATCATTAAGTGCCATTGACTTATCCAAATTTAGTTTCTCGGATTTCAATTCAAAGTAACGTCGAATTCCTGTCGACGTTGCGTCGACATTTAGTCCACGCATGTTGGCAATTTATGATTTTTCTCTTCAATTTAGTATGCCTTGTATATATATCCTTTATATTACTAACACCCTTGGACTTCTAAGACCAAATTACCCTCACTATATAACATGAGTAATAGACCTTGGATGTAAAATCACTAAACATGATTTGTTAAGAAAAATCATAAGGGTTTTCCCAACATAATGGTTTCAGATGAGGCAAGAATTGGCAATGATTTTCCTTAAACATCTTCTTTGCATGATGTGCTTGTTGTGTTCTCATCCAAGCATGATGAAAACTCGTATTTCCCTTTTTCTCACCTATCTTTCTCCATGCACAAGTCTTCATTGCTTTCTTTTCAAAGATCCATAAGACATTTTTCTTATTCTTCATCTATGGAGGGAATACTATATGTGATCTCAAGAAATGTCCAGATATCAAAACCACTAGGAAAAGTATAAATCAGTTTGAAAATTTCGTTATCATGAGAACAAAATAAACAATTTACAAATTTGGCATTTTAACCCATTTCATTTTTTACTTAATATTCTTGAGGGCATCTTAATAGTGATATTCCAAACTTTTTCATCAAAAGATTTTTTAAAATTTTCCATTATGATTTTACACCGTTTATAATTTCACCCATAAAAAAAGATGATGCTAGTTATTTTTATTTTATAAAATTTTGAACCCTCAAGTAGAAGCGAGATCATGGAGCGCCATTATTCCCGGTTGTTAGGCTGATTGGAATAACCTAACTCTGATACCACTTATTGGATCGTGCAATGCCCTTAGAGGGGGGGAGGTGAATAAGGGTTTTTAAAAACAAGTTTAAGCTTAAGATATAGAATTTAATTAATTCTATTTTTTATTGCTATCATAAGCGATAGGTATACCTCCAAGCGATATTAATAGAAACTTTGCTTTCCTTTTAAAAACTTAGATTAAAAGTTGATAGAAATGCAATAAAAGAGAAACAATAATTTTTCAATAGATGCCCAAAATAAGGAAACTCATTTCAAGGCGTGGTGTAACATTCACTTACCCAAAATACCCCTTTAGGTATTCTTTTAATTTCAAAATTATGGGTGGTTTTAGTCATTTCTGATTTTCCACCGATGTGCCCCGCTAAAATTGATCCTCCCGCTCAAAATTTCGAAGGGCGGGCAACATTTCGATCCTTTATTTTGGCATGCTGAAACCCAAAACCAAAATTATCCCGCACAACTATTCGCTCCCCTCCGCCGCTCCCGCACTACAGCGATTTCTTCACCTCCCTCCGCCCCTCTCGCAGAACCAGCCCTCCCTTCGCTCCCTCCGCCTCTCCGACACCTCCTCACACATTCTCGACGCAGAGCCTCTTCACTTATCGACAACGCAGATCACGTTCGCTAACCTCAAACTGCGCACGATGAGGATTTGTTGATCTTCGGTTTTTGGGTTTTGGATTTCTTGGTTTTTTTTCATGGATTTCTCTGATCCAAGGTTTTTTTTCATGGATTTTTGGGTCTTCTGCTGTACATTTTGTGGATTTACGCACCCTAACCTTCAGGTATGCCTCTCTTCTCTCATTCCACCCCATTCCTCCAATAAAACAAATTTTTGGGTAAATACATTGATCGATCATGTATCAGATCATTGTCTTTATACTATAAGGAAACCCATTTCAAGGCATGGTGTAACATTCACTTACCCAAAATACCCCTTTATGTCTTCTTTTAATTTCAAAATTATGGGTGGTTTTAGTCATTTATGTTTTTCCACCGATGTGCCCCGCTAAAAATTTTGATCCTCCCGCTCAAAATTTCGAAGGGTGGGCAACATTTCGATCCTTTATTTTGGCATGCTGAAACCCTAAACCAAAATTATCCCACACAACTATTCGCTCGCCTCGGCCGCTCCCGCACTACAGCGATTTCTTCACCTCCCTCCGCCCCTCTCACAGAACCAGCCCTCTCTTCACTACCTCCGCCTCTCCGACACCTCCTCACACGTTCTCGACGCAGAGCCTCTTCACTTACCGACGACGCAGATCACATTCGCTAACCTCAAACTGCGCACGGTGAGGATTTGTTGATCTTAGGTTTTGGGGTTTTGGATTTCTTGGTTTTTTTTCATGGATTTCTCTGATCCAAGGTTTTTTTTTCATGGATTCTTGGGTCTTCTGTTGTATATTTCGTGGATTTACGCACCCTAACCTTCAGATATGCCTCTCTTCTCTCATTCCCCCCATTCCTCCAATAAAACAAATTTTTGTCTAAATCCATTGATCGATCCTGTAGCAGATCATTGATTCATCCTGTAGCAGATCATTTTTGATTCCTCCATTTTGGGCACTGGACAACTCTAACACAAGTAAGCCTTAATGAGATTTTTAACCTGTTTTTCCATTACTGAGCAAGGAACTATAATGTTCTGATTTTTTGGATTTTTGTATTATTTAGTGAGCTTTAATGTCCAGCTGGAAGTTTTTCTGCATTTTTCTTAACCCTAATGTTCTGATTTTTTATTTTTAACCTGTTTTTCTGCATTTTTGTAAATGTAACTCTAACACAAGTGATCATTTTTGACACAACTGAGCATTTTTGTATATGTAACTGTTTTTGTAGCTTATTTATAGTATTTTACTGAATCTGCTTATATGGTTGCTGAATCTCACTATAGCTTACCGAATCTGCAGTTTTATGATTTATTGGGAATATGAACTTGGAAAATATGAACTTGGATCACCTCTAAAAAATGAAGTTTTGTGATTTTTCCTTCTTTTCCCTATCTCTAATTCATTTGATTTACTCGCTGTTTATATAGCTGCAGTATTGATGTTTATTACTTGCAGTTTTTTCCTATCTCTAATTCATTTTTATAATAGGCTTTGTTGTGGATTTAATTTAATTTGCTGATAGTTCAATCTCTCCCCTCTGCTTTCTGCTCTATCTCTATCTCAGAATATAAATCAGAAAATATTTTATTTCATTTTTTTATGATTTCATATTTTTTTATCGTTGGTCTACATTAGCCAAACTATCGTCTGCTTCCTCCCAGTTCTCTAAAATAATGGAGTTCTCCTCCACTATGTTAGAAAAGCTTCATCAACCTCCTGCCATGCCAATTCATTCATGTTTAGATCTTTTTTTGCATTAGACTCAACCTCCTGCCATGTTCTCAGATTTTAGTTTTCAACTTTTTATCTCTTTCTGTTAGATCATTTTTGTTTAGTTTGACTTTTTTTTGATCGTTTGCTTTGTTTAGATTTATCAACCTGCAAGATTGGCGTTTTGTTCTCTGTTTTTTCTACTTTTTGTTGGTCTGTGTTAGTGAGAAACACATTTCTAAATGTGTTGTAAAATGCGTTAGTGAGAAATGTCGCTCACATGACAAATGTCGCTACTCTCGACAAATGTCGCTCACAAATGTCGCTCACACGACAAATGTCGCTCCCACGACAAATGTCGCCCCCATGACAATTGTCGCCACCGCGGCAAATGTTGCCCCCGCTATAATTGTCGCCTCCAAGGCAAATGTCGCCCCCACAACAAATATAAACATTGATGAGCAATCTTTTTTTCAGATCTCTATCATGTTTTTATTATTAAGAAGCGTATTTACTTAGAGCCCCTTACCAATTTATGAAAGTGCCAAATCATTTTCCAACATTTTATTCAGCATTATATGATTCCAATATACCAAATCTCTCATCTGTTTATCTTCGATAGTGTTGTTATATTGGATAGCCAAATTAAGAGCTTTCTAATTATATGTGGAATCGAGCCCCTCTTTTTCTCTACTCATTCGGCAGTAGCATCTATGTCATCGTTTTGATAGCTTTGAGTTTAAGATTTGTAAGTGGAAGAATTTGTTGTATGATCAAGTACTATAAATGTATGGCTTAGATTCGAACAGGTAATAGAAATTTTATCCATATCTTTCCCAAACAGTGGACAAACAATTATAAAATTACAGGATTTTTTGATCATCTCATTTGATGTTTTTCGGATTTTAGGATTTTAGGATTTTAGGCTTTTAGGAGGATTTTAGGATTTCATGATTTCTGATCTCATTTTTTATCATGATTTTAGGCCTGCAGACACAGAGCCTGTTCCCTCACTTCGCAACCATTGAACTGCATCCCTGTGAGGATTTCTGATCTCTACTTTGGATTTCATTTCAAATATAGAACATTCATTTTTTTCATGTTGTTAGGTTTTTTTTTCATTTAGCAAAGAAAAATTGTTTTTCTATATTCCAAAATCTATAACTGAATCAGTTTCAGATTTTCCAACGTTTTTAATCAAAGCAATATGTTTTTTTATAGTTTGGATTTGATTTAACTCTCTGTTCCTTGAAATTGTTTTGAATTCTGTTCTATCTATAGAATTAATCATTTGTTGATGGTGCTAATTGCAAATGTTGAGGTTATTCACTGATTTCAGTGATGTGGTGTTAATCCGACCGAAAACATAGGTGCTAAATTACATGCTTCTCCTTGCTTTTTTTAAGTAACTGTTTTTTAGTCAAAGCAGTGTCAGAGTTTAAATCCTGCCTAACTCAATCTTGGAAAACCCCACACCGCTTGAGATAGTTCATTTTATACTATGAACTTAGTAATGTGTTAACAGCCTGATCTCATTTTGCACACAACATAAATGATTCTTAGAAATAATGTCAATATCAATACTAATTCTTAAGCGATTAATAATTTCCCTCGCGGGCCTGGTACGGTCGCGCTTGGCCGCAGGGGCATTGCCCCGTGTACCCTGTATGGAATTAAATTAGTTTACTTTTAACCAAATGGTATTTCATCAAACACAAAAAACAATTACAAGTCTGAAAGAAAATAGATAATTTATGAGTTCATTACATCGCATCGCAGACACTTGGAGATGGCCAGCCAAAATCATGCTGAGGCGCCGTCGTCATTTCCAAACCAGGGTGGGCCAGTCCAACGAAAAGAGGGCCTCCTTCAACTTCAGCGGCAACCGCTGAGCAAACTCGAGAGTCGACCCGAGTACGTGTTAGTAATTGGAGACGGTCATTGATTACAGAACAACGGAGTGCACTGAATGCAAGGAGAGCACAATCACGCTCAACGATGACTTTACCATCGGTCGTGGAAGTCCAACCAACACATCCAGAGCCTCCAAATCAACCGAATGAAATTGAAGATGACAGTTCACCCACTTCGCAGACAGGACGTCGTAATATTGCAAGAAATTATCATTCCTCTGACAACGTCCACGTCTTCCAGCTCCTACAACCAATGATTTGCCCTCACTGTGCAGCACGATTATTCCACAAAGAAACAAAAAAATTATGCTGTAAACTTGGCAAAGTATTTTTACCTGTCATTCCTGTCTCCCCACAGTTGTTGGCTCTTTACACCTATCAAACAATAAGAGGGCGTCATTTCAGGAAAAATATACGTGCATACAACCATGTATTCTCTTACACACCCATGGGAGTTACACTTGACAAAACACTTCCAGCTTTCAACCAGGGTTTGTACACTTTCAGAGCACACGGGGCTATATATCACAAATTGGATCTCTTCTACCTACTCCTGGGGACAGTCCATGATTTTTACAAATGTTCATCTATGACACTGAACATGAGACATCACATCATTTGGAGGAAAATAATGGACTCGATATGGAAATATTGAATGAGATCAAAGATATCCTTGATACACACAACCCATATGTCATAACATTTAGACAAATTGCTCAACACCAGCAGTTACAGTCATGTCGACTACTTATTCATGAAAGACCGTCTACCGACTGACAATATATCTTTCCTACCGCATCTCAAGTAGCTGTAGTGTTGGTGGGAGCTGAAGATTTCGTTGAGTATACCGATAGGTACATCAAAGTCCATTCTACAAGCTGGCATTTGACTACAATCAGTGAGTACGCAGGTTTTTATAATCCACTACAGTACCCACTCCTGCTCTTGCACGGTACTTTTGGTTGGGATTTAGCTTTACAGATGGATCAAGGGTTACGTGTTAGTTGTTGTGACTACTATGCATGCTTGCTCTAGGTTATAAATTTCACGACTGTTGATTAAGAGCTTCGTGTAATAGATTTTTAATTTCCTAAATTCATATAGTTTGTGGCCTAATACAGATACACACGAATAGTTCATCAATACTTCTTCGCGGAGGATGACTGCTTCAACAATATGTTATGGATAATTACATCAAGATTGAGACTCAAAAACTCAGATGGATTAGAGTAAATCAAAATAAATTTGGTGCGGAGCTTGATCAAGAATTACAAGATTGCTTAAATGCTGGTGAAAATGATGCAGGTATATTTACTTGCTTATTCGTGCTTCTCAAACTGTTCTAATATGTGCAGTTGCTGATTAACTTCTTTCATTTATTCTTTCTTAATTCTTTCATAATTCTGTTTGCTTGGGAAACATTGGGCGACAAACCGTCCTTCCGTCTTCCTTCATTGGCAGCCCTCGGGATATGTATCGAGGTATCAAGATGTATTATCAATCGTGCAACACTACGGCAAACCAGATATATTTTTAACAATGACATGCAATCCTAACTAGAGTGAAATCAAAAAAGAACTTTATCCAGGACAACTTCCGCATGATCGTCCAGATCTACTTACGAGAATCTTTTGAGCTAAATATGAAAACTTAGAGGATGTGATCTTCAATAAAGTTATCCTTGGAAACGTGGTTGCGCACGTTCACATTATTGAGTTTCAAAAGAGAGTTCAACCACACGTACATATGTTGGTTATTTTTGATGCGGAAGATAAATTAAATACTCCAGATGAGTATGATTCTTTTGTTAGCGCTAAGATACCCAATCAAGAGGCGGATGGCCCTTGATGTGATGTTGTTCTATAACATATGATATATGGACCATGTGATCACTTTAAACCAAATGCACAATGCATGAAGAATTTTGTGTGCAGTAAGGGGTATCCTAAGTATTTTGCAGAGTATACTGTTCAAGTGAATGACTCATATCCTGTTTATCGACGTCGGAATGATAATAGTAGAACTATTACAGTTGGTCGTGGCATTGTGGTGAATAATAGATGGATCGTTCCATACAACCCGTGGTTACTCTTAAGGTATGATTGCCACATCAATGTGGAGATATGTAGTAGTATTATGAGTATTAAGTATTTGTACAAGTATGTCTACAAGGGACATGATTGTGTGTCATTTGAAGTTCGCCCTGCCCCTAATTATGATGAGGTGAGCAAGTACGTTGATGGTCGTTGGGTTTGTGAACCAGAGGTATTGTGGAAAATATTTAAGTTTGAGATGACGAGGATGTATCCTTCTATTTTGAGATTGCAAATTCATTTACCAAATCAACATCATGTTCACTTCGGTAGTGGGGAGACGATTTCAAGTGTCTTGGCAAATGAGAGGAACTCCAAATCGATGCTACCTGAATTTTTTCGTTTGTATAATGATGACAAAGAGCGTGAGAAATACTTATATAAAGATCTTCCAAAATATTACAGATATTTACCTGCCGAGCGCAAGTGGATACCGAGAGTATCAAATCAAAAGGTTATTGGTAGAATATATGCAGTCAACCCAATGGAAGGCGAAAGGTTTTACTTACGACTGCTACTTAATCATGTTAAGGGTCCAAAATCGGTTGAGGATCTAAAGTTTATCGGCGGTGTTCAATGTACAACCTTTAAACAGGCTGCAGAGCAACACGGACTTCTAGAAGAGGACAATAGCATTCGAGATTGCCTGGCTGAAGCAAGATGTTTTAGAATGCCAATTTCGTTGAGAAGGATTTTTGCAACATTTTTGTTATACTGTGAACCGACATCTGTACAAGATCTGTGGGATGAGAATTTTGACAGTATGACGGAAGATTACACTTCAAGCAGCACTTCAAATAGCACTTATAAAAAAGTTAAGTTACTTCATGATTTAGATGACATTCTACAACAACATAAAAAAACAATAAAAGATTTTGTTTTGATGGACATAAGTGAAGGTTTTGAGGGTTTGCACCTCTTCTCTAGCATAATAGAACATGAACGTTCGTTCTTAATATCTTATGATGACTTAAATTCAGTAAACTCGTTTAATCCAGAACAGCTGTGTGCATTCAACATCATCAATGCATCTATACGAAAATGACAAAATACAGTGTTCTTCTTGGATGGTCCAGGAGGTATGGGAAAAACTTACCTTTATCGAGTATTGCTGGCAACTTTCAGAAAGGAAGGTTTCATTATACTAACCACAGCTTCATCGGGGATCACAGCAAACCTACTCCCGGGTGGGAGGACTGCACACTCGAAGTTCAAAATACCTATCAGATAGGAAATAATGTCGACCTGTAGATTTAATAAGCAGTCTGATTTGCATGAATTGATACAAGAAGCCGGGGTAATTATTTCGGATGAGGCCCCAATGATTCCTAAAAAGGCATTCGAAGCTGTGGATCGATCTTTCAAGGATGTCCATGACGTCAATCAGCCCTTCAGCGCTAAGTTTATGATCTTTGGTGGTGATTTCCGTCAGTTGACACCGATCCTCGTAATTGGAACAAAATCTCAAATTATTAGCGCAAACATTGTTGAATCGTATTTATGGACGAATGTTCGCATTCTTAGCTTAACAATGAATATGAGAGCTCACGACGATCCACATTTCTCGGAGTTCTTACTGTGCATGGGTAACGGTGATGAGCCAGCCGTTCTAAATGATATGATTCAGATTCCAACCTCCATGGTCATACCTTGGGTAGATGAACGATCAATAAATATATTGATCGATGCAATATTCCCTTAGCTTGGTTCCCCAACAGATGTCAATTATATCGAAAGCAGAGCCATATAACGCCTTTGAATGAAGATGTCAACAAAATAAATTAAAAATGTCTTGAAATATTTCTGGGAGAATGCAAAACTTACAATTCTTTTGACTCAGTAGTAGATGACACTCATAATTTATATTTGCCAGAATTCTTAAATTCAATAAATCTGGGGAATCTACCACGTCACGAGCTCAATCTCAAGAAAGGTTCACCGATAATGCTTCTTAAAAATATTGATCCAAAAATTGGGTTGTGCAACCAAACAAGGCTTATATGTGTAAACTTTTCAAGAAATGTTATTGAAGCTGAAGTATTAAGTGGGGAGTTCAAAATGCATAAAGTATTTCTACCACGAATTCACTTGAAGAGCATAGAGGATGTTAAGATGCCCTTCGAGCTCACCCGAAAGCAATTCCCAATACGATTGAGCTATGCTCTAACCATCAACAAATCACAGGGCCAAACAATTTCAAATGTTGGAGTATATTTACCAAATGATGTTTTTAGCCATGGACAACTGTATGTGGCATTGTCAATAGGAGTTTTTGCAAATAGCACTAAAGTGATGGTTAAAAATGGTACATTGGAGGAGCACGAAGGAGTGTACACTAGAAATGTGGTGTTCAAAGAAATATTCACAAAATTACATGCATCGAGCCAAATTACATAGATTGAATGGATTAATGTAACATTTGTAATATTCAAGAACTATTTTTCTTCTGTTTTTGTATTCATTGTACTTTTATGAATATATTATGCATTGTATTACTTCTTCTAGACAAGTTTGAAAGCTTTCGCAACCATTATCTCCGTCCACGGTCGATATCTGAGACCACAAACGATATCGCCGCGCATGATCGATGTTGCCCCCACGACCAATATCTCCCCTGCGATAATTGTCGCCCCGCAACAATTGTCGCCCCCGCGACAAATGTCGCCCCTGCCGAATGTCGCCCCCGCTGACTGTTGCCCCCACGACGAATGTCGTCACCACGACGAATGTCGCCACCACGACAAATATTACAACACTATAAAATGACGCTCCTACGACAAATGTCGCACCCACGACGAATGTCTCCCCCTCGACAAATGTCGCATCCACGACAAATGTTGCCCCCTCGACAAATGTCACACCCACGACAAATGTTGCCCCCTCGACAAATGTCGCACCCACGACGAATGTCACCCCCTAGACAAATGTCGCAACCACGACGAATGTCACCACCTCGACAAATGTCGCACCCACGACGAATGTCGCACCCAAGACAAATGTCGCCCCCTCGATGAATATCGCACCGACGACGAATGTCGCCCCCTCGACAAATGTCACACCCACGACAAATGTTGCCCCCTCGACAAATGTCGCACCCACGACGAATGTCACCCCCTAGACAAATGTCGCAACCACGACGAATGTCACCACCTCGACAAATGTCGCACCCACGACGAATGTCGCACCCAAGACAAATGTCGCCCCCTCGATGAATATCGCACCGACGACGAATGTCGCCCCCTCGACAAATGTCACACCCACGACGAATGTTGCCCGCGCGGGGTCCCTCGTGCACAACTGCTTGTATATATATAGATCGACATCCTCTAATATCTCCAAGAATGTGTTATGTAAAACCGTTCTTGATTTAATTCAGATTGAATCCACATAATAAATTATGTTAAGAAATTCAGTCAATATAACATCGAGTTCTTATCAAAGTAACATTGATTTCTGACTTTCTGTATGAAAATATATGTACTTGTCGTTCCATTGATATCATCTCGAAGCTTATGTTGATATAATCCTTAAGTGCCATCGACTTATCCAAATTTAGTTTCTCGGATTTCAATTCAAAGTAACGTCGAATTCCTGTCGACGTTGCGTCGACATTTAGTCCACGCATGTTGGCAATTTATGATTTTTTTTCTTCAATTTAGTATGCCTTGTATATATATCCTTTATATTACTAACACCCTTGGACTTCTAAGGCCAAATTACCCTCACAATATAACATGAGTAATAGACCTTGGATGTAAAATCACTACCCATAATTTGTTAAGAAAAATCATAAGGGTTTTCCCAACATAATGGTTTCAGATGAGGCAAGAATTGGCAATGATTTTCCTTAAACATCTTCTTTGCATGATGTGCTTGCTGTGTTCTCATCCAAGCATGATGAAAACTCGCATTTCCCTTTTTCTCACCTATCTTTCTCCATGCACAAGTCTTCATTGCATTCTTTTCAAAGATCCATAGGACATTTTTCTTGTTCTTCATCTATGGAGGGAATACTATATGTGATCTGAAGAAATGTCCAGATATCAAAAACACTAGGGAAAGTATAAATCAGTTTGAAAATTTCATTATCATGAGAACAAAATAAACAATTTATAAATTTGCCATTTTAACCCATTTCATTTTTTACTTAATATTCTTGAGGGCATCTTAATGGTGATATTCCAATCTTTTTAATCTAAAGATTTTTAAAATTTTTCCATTATGATTTTACACCGTTTATAATTTCACCCATAAAAAAAGATGATGCTAGTTATTTTTATTTTATAAAATTTTGAACCCTCAAGTAGAAGCGAGATCATGGAGCTCCATTATTCCAGGTTGTTAGGCTGATTGGAATAACCTAACTCTGATACCACTTATTGGATCGTGTAATGCCCTTAGAGGGGGGAGGTGAATAAGGGTTTTTAAAAACAAGTTTAAGCTTAAGATATAGAATTTAATTAATTCTATTTTTTTATTGCTATCACAAGCGATAGGTATACCGCCAAGCTATATTAATAGAAACTTTGCTTTCCTTTTAAAAACTTAGATTAAAAGTTGACAGAAATGCAATAAAAGAGAAACAAAAATTTTTCAATAGAAATGATTATAAAACTTTGATCCCAATTATGCTTGAGACCGAGGAGACAATACAATTCTTTTTCCTTTTCTATACCGACCATTCTCCCTAGGACAATTTAATTCTAACCTATCTATCCCAGATAAGGCCTTAAACTGCCCCTAGATTTACCCTAGACCTAGTTGCTACAACACACAATGAATTCCCAAAATCCTCCCAGGAAATCGATGTTCACTATGAACGATTTTGCCCCCTAAGTCTTTCAAGACCTAATCGCCCCTACCTATGACAAATTTACAACTTAGAAAAAATAAATGAAATGAAAATACAACAATACAATAGAAACTCACTCAAAGAGTTGGACTCATCAGTGAGTATGCTTGGTCGATCCTTTGTCCGAGTCTGTAGCCTTCATGTATATTGAGCAATGTTTTTGTCACCATGGAGGCTCTCATGAAATTAGGAGAGTTCTGGCCTCGGTCGTGGCCTCTAGAAGGTGTCTCATCATTCTTCAAATAAAATGGAGGAGGACTGCACTTTTTATTTGACACAGAACCTACCTCCAGCGATAGCTTTACCGCCTTGCGATAGATTCTTCAGGCAGCTTTCATTTCCATGGGAAATCGTCATCTTTAGCAACATTCCCTGGAAATTTTAGTAAAATTTCCATACCATTTAGGAACCTTTTGAACTTTAGAAACCAACATTTTTGGCATTTTTTTCTTCCAAAGATGGATTGTCCAAATGATATCACTCGGCGGTAGTGTAGTACCTTCCATTTTCAGCAGCTTCCTTTCATGACTGATATCCTTCCTTTTCGGTGAGATTGCCAGTGTTATCGCCAGCAGTAGCGATCCTGCCTGATAGTGGTAACAAAACTTTGGCATATCTGTCTTTTCAACTCATCTTTCATGGGGGTACTAAACCTATAGTTCCTGTGCACTATAAACCCACAACAAACATGATTGAATAAAAACTTTGTTATTCTTAAATCAAGAGACGCGGAATGCATGTTCCAAAAAGGTTTAGTTGTTTATGCAGGTGAGGGACTGTCCTTCCATAATCCAACTATGCTACTTAGATAGTGACTGCTCTTGGCATACAAATGGACACAAAGAACTACTGGAACATTATAAGGCCAAGGATGTCCCTAAGTTAATTTTTGGTGACTCTAATTATGGTCAAATCAAAGATGATGGTATGATCAAAATTATAGACATTGCTTTCTCCGAAGTAGCTTATGTTGAAGGGCTTCACATAATCTAATTAGCATTAGTCAGCTCTATGATGGAATTTACAAGGTTGTATTCACTCACAACCAATGTCAAATAGTGAACACTAAAATAGATTCAATTGTGTGATTTAGCTTTAGGAAAGGGAATTTATGTGGTTGACTTCTGCTCCAGTGAAAAAGAAATCTATTTATTCAATGCAGACATAGAAAGAAATGAGCATTAGAATAGTATGCTTAGTCATCTTTACCATTGGACTATAACCAAGCTAGTAAAGAATAATTTAGTTATGGGTTTACCAAAAGGTAAGTATAAGAAATTGAATCCATGTAGGGCATGTCAAATTAGAAAATAAACTAAATCATCATTCAAACAAATTGGTAAGAATGATTAACCTATAATACTCCATTTATTGCATATGGACCTGTTTGGTCCAATATCCATTCAAAGCTTCGGGAGGGGGGGGGGGGGGTAGGGTGTGTAGTCATATACAATACTAATTGTGGTATTTTTTTATAGATTCAAATAGGAGTACATTTTGAGAGCTAAGTTTGACACCTTTTGGATCCTCCGAAGATTCATTAATAGTGTACAACCCCATATTTGCTGAGTAGGACCAAGATCCCCCAAGGACCGGGATTGGGCTTGATTTTCACTTAAAATTTGATCAAGTTAGAAAGCATGCGGGAGTGCACTCGTCGTGAGTAGTCGGGAGGGCTCTCGCCCAGGGGTTGAGTAGCGCCATTTCATCGAACACCAGTTCATCGAGCTAAGTCTATCAAGCTGGAGGCATAGTTCGTCAAACGCCAGTTCGTCGAGCTCAACTCATCGATTTGGGCTTTCGACTTAAGGTTATTATCGTCGAGTGCAGACCTAAGGCTCAGGCCATGACAGAATCAGGGCAGGCGGGAAGGCTCCCGCCCTGGGCAGGTGTAGTGGCTTGCACCTTAGGATGGTGGAAGCCTATTGTCCCTTGGCATTGAGTGATGCTTCTCTACTCAATTCCCCCGTCAGCCTTTGGCGTTAAGTTATGCTTCTCCACTCAACGCTCCCGTTATCCTTTGGAGTTGAGTGATTCTTCTCCACTCAATGCTCCCGTCAGCCTTTGGCGTTGAGTGATGCTTTGCCACTCAACGCTCCCATCGGCCTTTGGCGTTGAGTGATGCTTCTTCACTCAACACTCCTGCCAGCCTTTGACGTTGAGTGATGCTCCTCCACTCAACGCTCACGTTGGCCCTTGCCATTGAGTGATGCTTCTCAACTCAATGCTCCCGTTGGCCCTTGACATTTATTGATGCTTCTCCACTCAACGCTCCCGCCAGCCTTTGGCGTTGAGTGATGCTTCTCAATGCTCCCATCCGCCTTTGGCATTGAGTGATGCTTCTCCACTCAATGCTTCTGCCAGCCTTTGGTGTTGAGTGATGCTTCTCCACTCAACGCTATCGTTCTCCTTTGGCGTTGAGTGATGCTTCTCCACTCAATACTCCCGTCAACCTTTGGCATTGAGTGATTCTTCTACACTCAACACTCTCGTCAGCCTTTGGCATTGAGTGATGCTTTTCCACTCAATGCTCCAGTCAGCCCTCGACGTTGAGTGATGCCTCTCCACTCAATATCCCTTCAATCTTTTGGTTTTCGCTCAGGATAGGCGGGAAGGCTTGTGCTCGGGGCAAGCCGGGTTCCCGCAGAGCTCAGCAGGATGAGCTTCCACCATGTGGGACCCAGACCTGAAATTACCTAAATACCCATGGTCTGCATTTAGCTCCTCAAAACAACGGAGTTTGGCTATTGACAGACCAGTCTATGGGCATTTTAATAATTTTAGGGCAGCAAAAGTACATTTTTTGCAGACCAGATATTGAAAATCTATAAATAGACCCACAGGATAACTCAGAAGGCAGATTTTCTCATACTCTCATTTTGCCTTCTAGAGTTTTTTGAGGTACTCCTAGCCCAGCAATTGGCTTTGGAGGGGAAGCGCTCAGAGAACTTTCGGGTTTGTGGAGGGACCTCCCAGCTGAGACTTAGGGTCTGTTTCTGGTTCTACATAGCTAGTCTTGGGTCGAGGTTTTGGAGAAATAGGTGCCTGCCACAACCCGTGGTCTAAACTCTCATTGAGGCTAGTTTTTGGCTTCAACATTTCTGGCACGATGAGCGTGGACTGTGGTTGATACAAGAAAATCTCAAGTCAAGTCTCATGGCTGGATGTGAAGGTGAAGGAGCTGGCTCAGGTTGTTCTCCCTCTCAGGGAAGTGGGGTGACATTGTGGATGTTGGAGGACTTCTCGCGAGAAGTCTTGTAGACCATCCACTTGGCCTTCTCGGCAAGAGGCAAGTGCGAGACTCCTCAGGTCCCGATGGAAGTTGCTCCGTAAATGGGTGAGAATGCTCCCGGACAGCGCCTAGGGAAGGAGGTTCTGGCAGAGGCAGCGAAAAGTAATGTCCCCAGGCGAGTGCTATTCTGGGGACAGACCAGTGCGGACAGGGCGAGTGAGCCGAGGTCGCGCGAAGAGCCCTCTCGAAAGGCAGGGGCGGGAGCCCTTCAGTGAGCTCATCATCTCAGCTCCAGTTCCGGAGTGATTCTGGGATCCAGACATGACCTACTATACGTGGAGGGAAGACCCCACACAGCGTGTGTAGTGGTTTGAAGATGTCGTCTCCATAAGGCAAATGTTAGATGGCTTCAAGTGTAGGCTCTTCGCAATCACTCTGAAGGAGAAGGGAAGGGATTGGTTCCACCAGTTGCCCGCAAGTTCAATTTATTGCTTCGAAGATCTATAACGCGGGCTCTTGCTATGGTTCTCAAAATCCAAGAAGAGGAAGAAGGGAGCAGAGTGCATGTAATCCGTCAAGCAGAGGTCAGAGAAGATGTTGGGATGCTTTGTCGACAGGTTTCAGGAGGAGATCCTGCAGGTGTAGGAGATGTTGGGGTACACGGTGATGCTTACCCTCACCCGGGGGTTGAGGCCCAGCTTCTTTAACATGGAGCTGAAGAGAGTTCCCCGCCCCCTCCTTTGAGGAGTTGATGGAGAGGGCGGCGAAGGAGATCGAGATCGAGGCGGACGATCCGGCATTTGTTAGGAGGTTGGCCAAGTTGTCAGAGGATGATGGGAAAGAGCCGGGAGCAGGGATGCAGAGAGAGCAGAGGTACAAGAGAGAAGAAAGAAGGAATGAGGAACCCTTAGGACAGGGGCATCAGTAAGGTTGGGTGTCAAGAGAGCCGAACAACAGGATGGGCTAGAGGCCCTAGGAAGGTCACCCTCAGGGGCATGTTGGTGGTTTCCAAGGTAGGTACAACCACCGCGAGCAAAGGAGGTTCAACCAGTCGGCCTGGCGGTAGGGACAGAGGATCCCTCTCCTACCGCAGTAGGAAGCGATGGAGATAGTGAGGGGAAGAGTAAGATGGAGAGGAGCTTGGGGCGGAGCAAGGAGGAGAGAAGGATGGGTAGTGTTGCACTTCTGTTACTTGCACCAGGATGAGGGTCATGCAACGGCCACCTGCACAGAATTTCTGGAGATGAGGGGGGCAAGGGGGCAGGCCTAGCAGCAACCCCCGTGAGGATTGAGGAAGTTCTGCGAGGAGGAGGATAGGATAGGTGTGAAGACCGGGTGGACGTGGGGTCCGGGGAGGGATTGGGGTTATCCATTGGGGTATGGGGATCGAAGACCCCCGCAAGGGGAGATATCAAACCATTTTTCGCAAGAGCATCGCCTCGAACTCCCAAACCACCCCCCCCCCCCCCCCACCCCCCCGCAGGAGGAAAAGATCACTTTCCCAGTGAAAGACATGCCTGACTATGAAAACCCATTCTGTGATGCCTTGGTGATCCAGATGGCGGTGGAGAATTTCACAGTCTCCCAGATTCTGGTGGAGAACGGGAGCTCGATGAACGTAATCTTCAAGAACGCCTTTGATGAGATGAAGGTGGAAGCCCGGAGGGTCCTTGACTCGGATGGACCGCTATTCGGGTTCTCGGGGGATAGGAAAGGAGTTCGAGGAAAGAGTTGGGAAACTATGCAAGACCTCGAGAGGATCCCGCTGCTCAGGCTCCCACTAACTGGCAGGTCTGGAAGGCGCACTCGGCCCCGGGGAGACCCGGTATCAGGCTTTCAATAGCTAGCCAGGTCGTAGTCTCACCTGGGGGGTAAGGGAATACCTCGAGTGGTGATTCTGCTATGCGTCCAAGCTGGAATGGCTGGAAGGCACGCTCGGCGCCAGGTAAACTCACTGTCCAGGCTCTCATTAGTTGGCCAGGGCTGAACGCACACCTGGGGGGAAAGGATAGGAGTTCGAGGAAAGAGTTGGGAAACTATGCAAGACCCCGAGAGGAACCCGCTGCTCATGCTCCCACTAGATGGGAGGTCTGGAAGGCGCACTCGGCCCCGGGTAGACCCGCTGTCAGGCTCTCACTAGCTGGCAGGACAGTAGGCTCGCCTGGGGGGTAAGGGAATACCTCAAGTGGTGATTCCGCTGCGTAGGCTCTCCTAGCTGGTAGGGCTGGAAGGCACGTTCGGCCCCGGGTAGACTCGTTGTCCAAGCTCTCATTAGATGGGCAGGGCTGTAGGCACATGTTGGAACCCTAGTTCTGATTGGGGCAAGGATCACTTTTAGGTTTATATAGTCTGACCCAACATGTATTTCTAGGGTCATAGTTGTGTCCTAGAGTCTAGGACAAGTCCTTAGAGTCAACATCACATGGACCAGCTATCAACAACACTGTTAGAGACTCAAGAATTAGAAGATTTCAAGACTTTGTAAAGTGAGTTCGACGTTCGTCGAACTCAGGTCGATGATTGTCGTGCTCAGTTCGACAATCTCAGAGTTAATTCTCTAAGCTGAGCTCGACGAACTACATTCTCTGATCGACGAAAACTTGGATTACAACAACACTTCAAGTTCAGGAAAGATCAAGATATCCCAAGTCCTTAGAATCAAACTTTGGTCAACGAACTTTATTATTTGTTAGACGAATCTTTGGACTACTAAAGCATTCTGTCAAGACTATGTTCTCTAGTCTCAGGTCAACGAACTTAGTTCTCTGTGAGACGAATTCTGGATTATCTACTTCAACAACTTAGAACCAGAAGACTTGTGTCGACACTCATAGTATATGTCGACACCAACTGAGTCGACACTAGAAGCACTTGTGTTGACACACAGATCATCAGTCGACACTTTGGAAAGGTTGTGTCGACACCACATATAAGACTTGTGTCGACACATAGGATATCAGTCGACACCACCTGTGTCGACACCAGGAGTAATTGTGTCGACACAGAATATTTTACATCTCCAGAAACTCAGCTCGACAAAATCAAATCTTAGGTCGACGAATTCTGGAGACTTTAACTTTCATTTCAGATACAACTATGAATATTCTAAGTCCAGAATAGTTGCTGAACTCCAGTCGACGAACACAGTTATCAGCTCGGCGAATTCTGTCATCAGTTCGATGATTCCCAACATAGCATTTATTCCTTCTGTCCTTAGTCTATGGCAATAATTTCTTTGATACCAATTGAAAGTGAGCAGTTAGATCAGGAATACTTTAGAGGGGGGTGAATAGAGTATTTAGAGTTTTATAAATTTCTCTGCTGGATAATGCAGATTAGTCTAAGTACAGTAGTAAATAAATCAAAATATAAAAGCACAGAAACTAACTACCACAGCCACAGTAAGAAAACAAAAGAAACGGGGCAACCAGACGACACAAGAAATTTATAGTGGTTCCCCAACCTGGGTACATCCACTCTTCTACCACCCTGGTAGAAATCCACTCAGGTTTTTGATCAGGTGTCTGACACCAATGAGCTTTTGATCATGTGCTCAAAAACCAAATCCCCAAGTCTTTTGATCAGGTGACTTGTAACCAAGAATCACTTTTGAAGGGAGATGACAACCCTTTATACAGTGAGGGTGAGAGAGCTGATTATGTCTTCTCTGTCAACAATCAGAGAGAAGACTTGTGGATTATTGATGGTAGCAAATGGCTCCCCCTGAGATATTGAATGTTTCAGGGAAATATGGAAGACTTGCTGCAGGGTGATAGGCCTTCAAGCTTTTAGCCTTTATCTACAGGATCTTCTTGACAGATTTGATAGTTGTTATCCTTGGAAGTCCTGGAGTGTTGAGGTAAGAAGACTCTTGATTTTGTATAATTGTTCTTCTTCTTCTGAGAGCAGATCTTCTTTTTGTATCAGAACTTTTGTGAAAGGAGCAGAGAAGCTGTTGAAGACAGACTGAATGAAAATCACTGTGTCTGTGTATGTTGTGTCTCCGTTATTACTCTGGTACTCTGATTGTTCTTACTTGCTTGCTGTCAGGAAAGAGAGAAAAATCTCTTTTATATTTCCTGAGAGAATTTCCTTTAAAAATTTGAATCCTTCTGCGACAATCAATGTTGGCGGTCCTTGAAAATAAACTGCATTGATTTCTTTCCCCAACTGTCCCTTGGAAAAATGAAAAACAATAATTCTGATGAAAGCCGTGATTAATGTGCCGTCCAACGGTAATATTCAGAAAATATTTTATCATTAATCATTCAGAAATTATTGCCATAGACTAAGGACAGAAGGAATAAATGCTAAGTCTGGAATCGTCAAACTGATGACAGAATTCGTCGAGCTGATAACTGCGTTCGTCGACTGGAGTTCAGCAATTATTCTGGACTTAGAATATTCACAGTTTTATCTGAAATGAAAGTTAAAGTCTCCAGAATTCGTCGACCTAAGATTTGATTTCATCGAGCTGAGTTTCTGGAGTTGTCAAATGTTCTGTGTGTCGACACCAGAAGCAACTCTGTCGACACCAATTGTGTCGACACCAACTGTGTCGACACCAACAACAATTGTGTTGACATCAACTGTGTCGACACCCGCAGCAATTGTGTCGACACACAAGACTTGTGTCGACACATTCCACAGAAGCTGTGTCGACACTAGAAGCTTGAGCAGAACTGCTGACTCAGCTCGACGAAGTAAAAAACCGAGCTCGACGAATTCTGTACAGTTGGGAGAATTAATTACAGTCAATATTCAGACGGAAATAATTACAGTTGGCAGAATTAATTAAGGATTAATTACAGTCAACATTCCCAGTGATAATAGTCGTTCAAGCGGACAGTTACAGTTGGATTAATTATGGATCAATTCCCAATGCATCTTCTACTCTCGGGAATGTTTCTTCCGCCATCAAGGCCAAGGAATTTGAATGTCGGATATATACAGAGATAGAGAAGTAAAAAGGAGAGGACACCGTGAAAGAAAAGTGACAACCAGTGACAGACAGTGATCAACAAGTAGAACACTCAGGCCAATATCATCAAATAAACTAGAAGCCCTAGAGCAGAGAAGTGACATCAATCTGAAGAAAAAGAACATCCATTCATATCAAGAGTCTTCTTCTTCCTTATACTCTCCAGGATACTTGAAGGACAACAAACACCTATTAGTCAAGAAGTTCCTGAATCTCTGCTAGTCAAGGCTGCAAGCTTGAAGGCCTATCACCCTGAAGCAAAGCTCCTATTTTTCCCTGAACCATTCAACATCTCAGGGGGAGCCCTTTGCTAACATCAATATCCACTAATCTTCTCTCTGATTTTCTATAGAGAAGACACCATCAACTCTCCCCCCCCCCACTGTAAAAAGGGTTGTCATCTCCCTTCAAAAGTGATTCTTGGTTACAAGTCACCTGACCAAAAGACTTGAGGATTGGTTTTTGAGCACCTAATCAAAATCTCATTGGTGTCAGGCACCTGATCAAAAACCTGAGTGGATTCCTACCAGGGTGGTAGAAGAGTGGATGCACCCAGGTTGGGGAACCACTATATATCCTTGTGTCTTCTATGTTGCTTGATCTTCTTGCTTTATTTTTGTGCTGTGATTTGCTTTACTTAGTATATAACTATAATTAGTTGTAGTTAAGATCTATCCCCATAACTTAAAATTGGTATCAAAGCAAGTTACTTTCGTTGTACAGGCTATCACTTGAACGAAAATGATCTGATAGATCTTAAATATCTTTAGAGTTTATCACGGCACAAATTGAAAGCTTTTCAAGCACCAGAGTACCTATGTGCAATCTTGATAAGTTTGCACTATGGAAAACAATGATTAGGTTTTATATGGACACCATTGATGAAAACATCTTTAAATCTATTTTGTCAGGTCCAACTCAATCTAAGGCAACATCAAGCATCAATGTTGTTCCATCATCTCAATGGACAGATGCCCAGAAAAAGCTGAAGATTGCTAATGCACAAGCAATGAACATACTGGCACAATCAATGTCTGATGACATCTTTGAGGAACTTGCTGAATGTTCATGTGCAAAATAGATGTGGGACTCTCTCACAGCATTGGCTGCAGGATCAGCTAAAGAAAGAAGCCTTAAAGCTGCAACTGGAGTGACTCAGATGCTTCATCCTGCACAACTGAAGATGAAGAAGAAGCAAGAGCAAGAGAATTTTGCCTAATGGGAATAAATGATTCTTGTAGCAACACTGATGAAGAAATAGATTCTGAAGAAGAATCAGAGTTTGAATCAGAAAAAGATCATGTAATCTCTTCCTTTAATTTTTCTTCAGATCATTTTAAAGATGAAGATTTTAAAATCCTATGTAAAAATTTAATTCAATCTGAAAAAGAAATAAACATTCTTATAGAGAAAGTACATCATTTATCTTCTGAAAATATGAAACTCAAAGAAGATTTAAAAAATACTTCTGAACAAATAGCCTCATTAGAGTCAGTTAAAGAAAAAGAAAAATTAATAGACAGAGAGAAAATAACTGAAGTTTTCTCAAATCAAACTAAAAATCTTCAGAAAATCTTAGTTCAAAATAATTCGTCGAACCGAGCTCGATGAAAAACAAAATCATTCGTCGAACAAAGCTCGACGAACTATGAACAAAGATTTCAATCTTAACTGGTCTGAAATCTATGCTTGACGAAATAGATATAATTGGTCGAACGGAGATCGGCGATCTCACTACCATTCGTCGAACTCAGCTCGACGAAAGTACTTTAATTTGTCAAACTCAAGATTTCAGAACATAAACTTTTGTTCTCTTCAAAATTATCATGAAAGTCAGCATTCTAAAAATCTTTTCACTGAGTGGATAATCCCTCCTAAGAAATATCATCCACTTGGATACAAGGATCAACCTAAATGCTCTTTTATTTCTAATTATTATAAAAGAGAACCAGGACTCAAGGTAATCTGGGTCCAGAACTTCTAACCTCTCTTTGCAGGACAAGTCATACTTTACCACAATGAAGCAGTGAGATTTGACAGTACTCAAAATCGATAGTCTCAGCCAATATCATGGATATATCAGTAGCTATATCCTGAGAAATTGTTTGAAAAAGGCTACAGCAGTAGAGAGACTAATTATTCTAACAGATTATAAAGTCTACTCAGATTTGGGGCAAGGAAATTTGGCAAGGAAAAGTATTTAGGGGAAAATGTTTGCTTTATACAGAGGAAACTACTTTGAAAGATGCAGCAATAGAATAGTTTTCTTTTATTTTTATTTTTATTTTCAAAGCACTCATGTACATCTGCTGAACATTCTTATAATTCAGGCAGATTGTTTTTGCTTTGCATTTTTTTTTGTTTTTTTATGTAATAGTGTCCTTACCCAAATAGGGGGAGATTTTGGAACCCTAGTTAAAATTTGGGCAAGGATCACTATTAGGTTTGTTTATTCTGACCCAACATGTATAACCAGGGTCATAGTTGTGTCCTAGATTCTAGGACAGGTCAGTCAACATCACCTGGATCAACCTTCAACAGTTTGCCAAAGACTCAGCCAGATTGTGTCGACACCAGAAGAAAGTCTATGTCGACACCAGACAATAATTGCGTCGACACCTGGGAAAGGCTGTGTCGACACCAGACAGACTGTATCGACACTTGGGATATGTTATGTCGACACTTGAGCATGATTGTGTCGACAACAGATAGCAAGACTGTGTCGACAAAAGATAGCCAGGCTGTGTCGACACCAGAAGAAGTTGTGTCAACACACAGATCATCTGTCGACACCAACTATGTCGACACCAGAAGCAACTCTGTCGACACCAATTATGTCGACACCAACTGTGTCGACACCAACAGTAATTGTGTCGACATCAACTGTGTCGACACCAGCAGCAATTGTGTCGACACACAGGGCTTGTGTCGACACATTCCACGGAAGCTGTGTCGACACTAGAAGCTTAAGCAGAACTGCTGACTCAGCTCGACGAAGTAAAAAACTGAGCTCGACGAATTCTGTACAGTTGGCAGAATTAATTACAGTCAATATTCAGACGGAAATAATTACAGTTGGCATAATTAATTAAGGATTAATTATAGTCAACATTCCTAGTGATAATAGCCGTTCAAGCAGACAGTTACAGTTGGATTAATTATGGATCAATTCCCAATGCATCTTTTACTCTCGGGAATGTTTCTTCCTACATCAAGGCCAAGGAATTTGAATGTCTGATATATACAGAGACAGAGAAGTAAAAAGGAGAGGACACAGTGAAAGAAAAGTGACAATCAGTGACAGGTAGTTGTTGAAACTGATTTCTCGATCTCCTGTGGAGTTCGCCCTCAGGGAAGGGGTGGTCTCGCACCTACTTCACTCCTGCAAGCAAAATAACAAAGAAGACAAGGAAAAAACGACCGAAGGGCTCAGCGGGGAGGTCCCACCACACACCCGGAAGATCTCAGAGCGCTTCCCCTCCTTAGCCAGAGGCCGAGCTAAGGTACCCTCAGAAAATACTTAAAAACTAGAGCAGGAAAGAACAAGAAGCATGCCTTCTGGGGTACCCCTTGGGTCCTATTTATAGTTTTTAGAATCTGAACTGCCAATAACCAAAAGAACTGACCTGAAATTACTAGAAGACCCTTGGCTGGGTCTGCCAACAGCCAAACTCCGCTGTTTTGAAGGGCTATGGGCAAACCAGCGGGGGCAAAATAGTAAAAAGTACCTCACACATCCAGGCGAGCTGGGGAGCTTGATTACCTCGGCAGGTCCTGCTCTCCTGCTATTGTCGAGCTCCCGTTGTTAGGGCGCGAGCTGGGACGGTGAGCTCGCCTATCCATTGGTCGTCATCATTACAACCCCGTGTCCGGCGAGCAAGGTCGCCAGGAACCAGGTAGATCGAGCTGAAGGCAGTAGAAGAGCTCGGTAGCAGAGAAGCTGAGCCCGAGCTCGGCATTCATCGACAAGAGATCGGCATTCGCCGACCAAAGATCGATATTTGTCGACCAAAGATCAGCCTTCATCGACCACGAGCTCGGCATTCGCCGAGCTGGCCCAGGACAACTGATGGCGACCAATGGATAGGCGAGCTCACCGTCCCAACTTGCGCCCAAACAACAGGAGCTCGGAAATAGCAGGCGAGCAGGACCTGCCGAGGTGATCAAGCTCCCCAGCTCGCCTGGATGTGTGAGGTACTTTTTACTATTTTGCCCCCGCTGGCCTGCCCATAGCCCTTCAAAACAGTGGAGTTTGGCTATTGGAAGACCCACCCAATGGTCTTCTGGTAATTTCAGGTCAGTTCTTTTGGTTATTGGCAATTCAGATTCTAAAAACTATAAATAGGACCCAAGGGGTACCCCAGAAGGCATGCTTCCTGTGCTTTCCTGCTCCAGTTTTCAAGTGTTTTCTGAGGGTACCTTAGCTCGGCCTCTGGCTAAGGAGGGGAAGCGCTCTGAGATCTTCTGGGTGTGTGGTGGGACCTCCCTGCTGAGCCCTTGGGTCGGTTTTTTCCTTGTCTTCTTTGTTATTTTGCTTGCAGGAGTGAAGTAGGTGCGAGACCACCACTTCCCCGAGGGCAAAATCCACGGGAGATCGAGAAATCAGTTTCAACATTTTGGTGCGGTGAGCATGGAGCGTGGTCAGTACAGAAAAGCTTCTGCGAGTTCGATGACAGGAGGACATGGATCCGACAGGACGAACTCCCCCCCCCCCACTTCTCGCCACGGTGGGGATGTTCGAAGATTTCAGGAATGAGGTGCTGAGCCTCGTCAAGTTCGCACTCGACACGCAGGCCGAGTGCTCGACACTAGCAGTCCAGATCACGACATCCCCCTCTTTGGCCGAGGATGCCCCCGGCAGGCGAGCTGGGAAGGAAGTGGCCGAGGAAGGCCCGGGGTGCGAGCTCCTCGGTACGAGCTCTTCCCCGGCTCGGTAGGTCGAGGCCGGTTCGGCGAGCTAGGCCTGCGAGATTTCCCAGCTCGCCCAGCAGGGGAAGGCAGTCCCTTTAGTGAGTTGGTCTCTTCAACTCCAATTCCAGATGGGTTCAGGGAACCCGAGATGTCCTACTACACCGGGAAGGGAGACTCGGTCCAGCATGTTCAATGGTTTGAGGATGTAGTCTCCATCCGGCAGATGTCAGACGGGTTCAAGTGCCGACTCTTCGCTATCACCCTCAGGGAGAAGGCAAGGGAGTGGTTCCATCAGCTACCGGCCAGCTCCATCTACTGCTTTGAGGACCTACGTCGGGGGTTCATGTTGAGGTTCATTACCTCGAAGAAGAGGAAGAAGGAGTCAGAGTCCCTGTTCCACATCAAGCAGGGGGTAAATGAGACCCTGGGGAGTTACGTGGACCTATTCCAGCAGGAGGTTACCCAAGTCCAGGAGATGTCGGGCCATAGTCTAATGATGGCCTTTACCCTGGGCCTTCAACAGGGGTTCTTCAGGATGGAGCTGAAGAGAGTCCCCCCCCCCTCTCCTACGAGGAGCTGATGGAGAGGGCGGCAAGAGAAGTTGACAGGGAGGCGTCAAACCCGAAGTTTGCTCGGAAGCTGGCCAAGTGGGCCACGGAGGAGGAGAAGGAACCGAGAGGAGGAAGAGGACAGGAGGAGAGGAGAGGAGAGACCCATTAGAGGGAGCAGAGACAGCTCCAGTGGCAGCAGAAGCCGAGGTGGGGGCGTCAGGAGCCCGACTGTCGACTGGGCTGGAGACCTGACTGGCAAGGGCAGGGGCCACCAAGGGGATACCACAGAAGGGATCGCTATCAAGGGGGGAAAGATCAGTTCCACCCCCCGGGCTGGAGGCAGGCCCAGAGGCCCAGGCTCCCCGATCAAGAGGAGGCTATGGCCATAGCCTTGGGGGAGAGGAGGAGAATAACAAGGAGGCGGAGGAGAGAAGTTAGGGTAGAGTTGTAACGCCCCGAAAGTTGTGTGCGGGTCGGTCGCGAAAGAAGAGTTTTTGGTGCCTGTAGGGGTACACGGCCTAGGACACGGGCGTGTGCAAGGCCGTGTCTGGCTGGTGATTTTTGGCCGTTTTCAACCCGAGAAGGACACAGCCAGAAACACGGCCGGATGACACGGGCGTGTCATCCGACACGGGCATGTGCCAACCCGTGTCCCTACCCGTGTCCTGATGGGTCGTGTCCGTTGCCGTGGTGGTTACGCGTGACACGCCCACGAACACGGGCGTGTCGAGGAACCCGACACGGGCGTGTAAGGTCAGACACGGGCGTGTCTTGGCCCGTGTGCGTTTCTCAGTTCGACGATCGTGCCTGGATCGAGGCACACGGCCATGGACACGGTCGTGTGCCAAGCCGTGTTCGGCCCAGGTCTGGAGAATTTTGGGCAGATCCGAGCCATTCGTTTCCTTTAATTTAGATCTGACGGCTCAGATGAGTCCCTGCTCTATTTAGGCCGGGAATAGGAGGTTAATTCCCCATTTTCTCTCCAAAGTTCTCCCCTTCCAAAGTGAGAGAGAGGAGGAAGAAGAAGGAGGTTTCCGGCCGCCGGCGGAGCATCGGAGCACCATTTTGAAATCGGAGAGCGGATCCGTGGAGGGAAGGTCATTGCGAAGAGTTCTAACCGCGTAGTTTTTCCATGGCGCCAAAACGGACTACAAGGGTAACGATTCTCAACTTGAGCGTTTGGAGCTCTTTCTTTTGCATAGGGAACCCCGCTCCCGCGAGTATGCGGTGAGTGCGTGGTTTTCCTTGGGGTTGACGGGAATAGTCCCCCTTGTGTTGCATTTAGAGCCCGGAATCGTAAGTACGGGCATAGGCATTGTGTGTGAAGCCTACCCGGACGTGTTTTGTCTGGATCGGTGATGTTGCATTTGATGTGGTTTTGCCGGAGAAGACTCCGTGCTTTGGATTTTTCGGGTTTCTACACGGTAGATTGCAGCAGGGATCCTTGGAGGTTAGCTTCAAGGCGCACCCAGAAAACTGAGCGGAAACATGTTCTGCTAACTTGGCGGTCTGGGAACCGCCCTTGATCATAACTGGGTTATGAGATTGTTTTGGAAAACTTGGGATCCGAGAGAAGCTTGGTCCGCGCAAAGGACTTAAATTGGACATGCGGCGTGAGCAACGGGCAAGTGGAATTGGACCTAGGCTATGTGGTTCGGTGCGAGAGACCCGAAGACGGGGACTGGCCGTTGGCATAGTCGGAGCCTTAGACGTTGGTCAGAAATTCTAAATTCTCACATGTTGTTGTCATCCTGGGGGTGGTGGTGAATGCACTGATGGGTCAGGGTTCACCATGAATGTGCCCTGAGTGCACGGGGTGTTTGGCCGTGCGAGCATACACCTGTGGCGAATTATAATTGCGATATATATATTGTTGGGCTAATGTTTTGCAGGGAAAGAGCACCGCCGTCCCGAGTAAGGGGCGGAGTCGTTATAATTTGGTCGGCTTTTAGCTAACCGTTTCTTTATTTGCCACCGTGCGGTGGTATGTGCTTGCAGGTGCTGCGGAGCCGAGCGCCAAATAGCGGGCTGGATCCCATGTTGCTGTGCTGGCCCTAGAAGGCCATAGAATAGCTGTTTTTATATTTATCATGTGTGGCCGGCCTGCGAGCCGATGTATGTAAAACACTCTTTATTAAGTGAACATTTGTAAGGTCATAAGGGCATGTACCCGTTTCTGTGTATTTGGGGTTTCATTCCTTCTGTTGTAGCTGTGGACATTCATATTGATGGATTTAATTTTGGGTTCTTTCAACTTTAAAATCTTTCGCTAGAATGCTCTGTGATTAGGACGAGTAGTCTTATTCGGTTGGTTTGATTATTCATTTAGTATCCCTTCCGACTGTCTGTGGTATATGGCGTCGGGTTCCAGCTGGACCTTCTGTTATATGCCATGCGACAGATGGGGGTGTTACAATTTGGTATCAGATGGGGGTGTTACAGATGGGGGTGTTACAATTTGGTATCAGACTTCTGGTTGCGATCAGGCTTAAATGAATTCGTGGGCGAATTCTTTTAAGGGGTGGTGAGCACATGTGTGCGTCATCGTTATAACATCAAAAAGAACCCATGAATGTCCACTTAGGAATGAAAAATACACTTGTTTGGTGGAACCTGAGTGTTCCAATGATTGCTTTTAGCAATTTGTTTGTTGTCTAATCGTGTGTCTTTCCTCATTTAGGCAGCTGGGAGCAGTGCTGGTCAGTCAGAGCGTCTGCAATCAGCGGAAAGTAGTGCACCAAGGGACGTGCCTGCTACACCTCCTTCAGCGGAAACCATCAGGATGGTGGCTGAAGCCGTGTTCGCAATGATAAATGCCCAACCTGCAGGGCAAATGCATCGCGCACCTCCTGCGAGTGAGCAAGAACCGGTTAGGGCGGCAGAGCCGAGAGTGGTGGAACGCGCAGTAGTTGAGTTAGTAGAGCCGAGGAGAACTACGGAGAGGCAGCTAAAGCATGTGATGGGCTTTAATCCTCCGAAGTTTAATGGGGTTGGAACGCCAACTCAAGCTGAGGACTGGCTCTCTTCCATAAAGAGGGTGTTGACGGCCACATTGACTGAGGAGTGGCAGAAGACCACCATAGCGACTTTTCTTTTGGAGGGTGAAGCGAGGCTTTGGTGGGACGAGATGGAGTTTCATCTTCTAGTGGGAAGGCAACTTGCGGATGTGCCGATGGAGGAATTTTCAAGGTTGTTCCTAGCCAGATTTGTACCTTCTGCTCAGAAGTTGGAGATGGAGAATCAATTTCTTGGATTGTCTCAGGGATCGAGAAGCGTGGACGAATATCTGCATGAGTTCACACGGTTGGGTCATTATGCTGGTGCTATGTTTTCAGAAGAAGAGAGGAAGACCAACCGATTCTATGAGGGTCTTCGCGGCGATTTACAGTTACTCCTTGCTGGGCCTAAGGCGCAGGGCTTCCTAGCCATGGTCAATTCATCCCGATCGTTGGAAAAGGTTGCGAAGAAAGTTCAAGAGAAGAAGGACCCAGGAGAAAGGAAGACCGAGTTCAAGGTGCCAAGTAATAAGACAGGTTTCCGCAGATGGAACAAGAAGCGGAGGACTTCGAACTCAGCCCCTTCGGCTGATGCGTCGGGGGCAACTACAAGTCGAGTCCCCGGAGCTTGCTACAACTGCGGGAAGACGGGGCATTTTGCTCGGGAGTGTTGGAGCGGACGTTCAAAGTCCGAGAGGAGGCCTGGAGCGACTTATGAGGAGAAAGGGAAGGCGGTGGAATCAACCGCGTCCCATCATGCTCCAGCTCAGCCTAGAGTCTACAACCTTGGTCTGCAGGAGGCCATTAAGCAAGCGGACGTGGTGACAGGTATGAGTTAAATTACATTGGTTTAACTTTTATAGTTGTTACCTTCGTATTTGTTAGCTTACGTTTGTTAATACTAGGCTTTATGTTAATCTTTGGGTTTCCGGCGAGAGCCCTTTTTGATACGGGAGCATCACATTTCTTCTTGTCTGAAAAGTTTATATCGCGCATCGGAGTTCCCTTCTCGATGGCAGAAAACAAGTTGGATGTGTTGTTGCCTAATGGGTGCTCAATGCGTGCGGATAGGGTTTGTGTTGTGAAGATTCGGATAGGAGACCGGGAGTTTGATTTGCGAGCGTTGGTTCTACCATTAGTGGAGTTCAACGTAATTTTCGGTATGGATTGGCTCTCGGAGAAGAGTGCATGCATTGATTGCAACCGTAAAGAAGTCAAGTTGGGTCTGGACACTGGTGGAGAGACTACTTTTGCGGGCATGAAGGGGTCAGGGAAAGTTCTGATATCGGCCCTTCAGGTGTTCAAGGCAGTTCGGTCTGGGGCAGAACTGTATGTCACTCTAGTGCAGACTTCGACGCCTAAGCCTAGTTTGGACAGCATCCCAGTTGTGTCCGAGTATCCTGATGTGTTTCCAGATGATCTCCCAGGAGCCCCTCCTCAGCGGGAGATAGACTTTACTATAGAGCTGGTACCGGGTGCCAAACCGGTGTCACGCTCCCCCTATCGGATAGCCCCAAGAGAAATAGCAGAGTTGAAGGTGCAACTGCAAGAGTTGCTAGAGCAAGGTTATATGCGTCCAAGTTCGTCGCCTTGGAGCGCACCAGTTCTCTTTGTCAAGAAGAAAGATGGGAGCTTGCGGCTTTGTATCGACTACCGGGAATTGAACAAGCTTACGGAGAAGAACAAATATCCAATCCCGAGGATTGACGATCTATTTGATCAGTTGGTTGGATCAACTGTATATTCGAAGTTAGATTTGAAGTCCGGTTACTATCAGTTGAGGATAAGGGAGAACGACATCCCAAAGACAGCATTCAGTATGCGGTTTGGGCATTATGAGTTCACGGTTATGCCGTTTGGGTTGACGAATGCGCCATCCGTGTTTATGGATTTGATGAATAGGACGTTCAGAGAATACTTGGATCAGTTTGTGATAGTATTCATCGATGATATTCTGGTGTATTCGCGGTGCGAGGAGGATCACTACAAGCATTTACACATGGTGTTGGAGACATTGAGGAAAAGTTAGTTGTATGCAAAGTTCTCCAAGTGTGAATTCTGGTTATCCTCGATAGCGTTCCTTGGTCATGTTGTCAGTGGAGAAGGAATAGCTGTGGATCCGGCGATGATAGTGGCGATACGAGAGTGGCCTACTTTGACTACAGTGGCAGAGGTCCGGAGTTTTCTGGGGCTTGCTGGCTACTACAGGCGCTTCGTAGAGAACTTCTCGCGGATAGCACTACCACTCACGACGTTGACAAGAAAGGATCAGAAGTTTGTGTGGTCTCCGGAGTGCGATCAGGCTTTTGAAGAATTGAAGAGGCGATTGACCACGGCGCCCATTTTATGTTCGCCAAGTGGAACCGAAGGGTTCGAGATCTATAGTGATGCTTCGGGCAGTGGTTTGGGCTGTGTTCTGCTACAGCATAGGAGAGTGATAGCTTATGGTTCACGACAACTGAAGGTTCATGAGAGGAATTATCCGGTCCACAACTTAGAGTTAGCGGCCGTGATATTTGCTCTTAAGCTTTGGAGGCACTATCTGTACGGTGTGAAGGTCGATATTTACACCGTTCATAAGAGTTTGAAGTATTTATTGGACCAAAAGGATTTGAACATGAGGCAGAGGAGGTGTATGGAGTTCTTAGGGGACTACACCTTCAAGATACACTATGTGCCTGGGAAGGGAAATGCAGTGGCGGATGCGTTGAGTCGTAAGATTCCCGCACAAGCTAATTGGTTATCAGTACATGATGAGAGACTGGTCCAAGAGTTGGAGGCATTGGAGATATCTTGCGTCGATAAGCAGTCTAGTGCCGAGGCGAAACTGTTTTGGACAGAGGTGCAGTGTGACCTAGCGGATAGAGTTCGGCGGGCTTTGGTTCAGGATAGCAGCATGAAGCAAATCTTGGATGACGCTTTGGATGGGTCAAATTCCCAGTTTGTGGTTGAAGATGGGTTGCTAAGGAAGGACGGTCGTCTATGCGTTCCTAGTGCGGATAATATTCGGGAGGAGTTGATGTATGAGGCTCATCATACCAAGTACTCAATCCACCCGGGAAGCACAAATATGTATAGAGACATGAAGAAATTATTCTGGTGGCCGGGTTTGAAGAAGGATGTGGCACTTTATGTGGCCAAGTGTCGTACTTGTGCATTAGTGAAGGCGGAATGCCAGAAGCCCGGAGGTTTCTTGAAATCCCTTCCTATCCCAGAATGGAAGTTTGACGACATATCTATGGATTTTGTGTACGGTTTGCCGAAATCGCAGAAGGGAAACGACGCCATTTGGGTGGTCGTGGATAGGTTGACAAAGGTGTCGCACTTTATCCTAGTGAGAAAGGAGGATCCAGTGGAAAAGTTAGCCAAAATCTACGTGGATAATATTGTACGATTGCATGGTGTGCCTAGAAGTAATGTTAGTGATCGAGATGGACGCTTCACGTCAAATGACTGGAGGTTGGTGCATGGTCTGTTGGGTACTAAGCTAAAGTTCAGCACAACCTTTCACCCGCAGACAGATGGCCAAACCGAGAGAGTCAACAGGACTATGGAGGACATGCTTCGCATGTGCGTCCTAGATTTCAGGAAGAATTGGGAGGATCACCTGTACATGGTGGAGTTTGCTTACAACAACAGCTTTCAGGCAAGCATTGGAATGGCGCCTTTCGAAGCCTTGTACGGGAGGAAGTGTCGTACGTCGTTGTCTTGGTTGGAGGCAGGCGAATCAAAGTTGTATAAACGTCAAGCGGTGGAAGATGCCACTTCAATGATACGGACAATTCAGGAAAGGCTGAAGATTGCTCAGGATAGACAGTCAAAGTATTACAATGCCAAACATAGAAATATGGAGTTCAACGTTGGCGACATGGTATATTTAAAGATCAAGCCATTCAAGGGTGTATCAAGGGTTCGACGCTTGAAGAAGCTGAGTCCGAGATACCTTGGACCATTTGAAATCCTGGAGCGTGTTGGCGAGGCGGCGTATAGGTTGAAGCTGTCGACGGAGTTGAGTGGGCTGCATGACGTATTCCACGTATCGGTGTTGCGTAAGGCAGTGCAAGAGTCTTCGCAGATCGTTACGGACAATCAGGTACCGGTTGATTATAAGTTAACAACAAGGGTCAAGCCAGTGCGAATTGAAGATGTTGCAGTCAAACGACTCCGCAACAAGGAGGTCCGAATGGTTAAAGTCCATTGGGATAATTGCGGACGTGAGGAGCTTTCTTGGGAGCGAGAGCAAGCTATGTTGGAGGAATACCCCGAGTTATTCCACTCAGGTATCATTTAGCTTTCGTGTACCTTTGCTTAATTTCGGGATGAAATTCCTTAAGTGGGTGAGATTTGTAACGCCCCGAAAGTTGTGTGCGGGTCGGTCGCGAAAGAAGAGTTTTTGGTGCCTGTAGGGGTACACGGCCTAGGACACTGGCGTGTCCAAGGCCGTGTCTGGCTGGTGATTTTTGGCCGTTTTCAACCCGAGAAGGACACGGCCAGAAACACGGCCGGATGACACGGGCGTGTCATCCGACACGGGCGTGTGCCAACCCGTATCCCTACCCGTGTCCTGATGGGTCGTGTCCGTTGCCGTGGCGGTTACGTGTGACACGCCCACGAACACAGGCATGTTGAGGAACCCGACACGGGCGTGTCAGGTCAGACAAGGGCGTGTCTTGGCCCGTGTGCGTTTCTCAGTTCGACGATCATGCCTGGATCGAGGCACATGGCCATGGACACGGCCGTGTGCCAAGCCGTGTTTGGCCCAGGTCTGGAGAATTTTGGGCAGATCCGAGCCGTTCGTTTCCTTTAATTTAGATCCGACGGCTCAGATGAGTCCCTACTCTATTTAGGCTGGGAATAGGAGGTTAATTCCCCATTTTCTCTCCAAAGTTCTCCCTTTCCAAAGTGAGAGAGAGGAGGAAGAAAAAGGAGGTTTCCGGCCGCCGGCGGAGCATCGGAGCACCGTTTCGAAATCGGAGAGCGGATCCGTGGAGGGAAGATCATTGCGAAGAGTTCTAACCGCGTAGTTTTTCCATGGCGCCAAAACGGACTACAAGGGTAACGATTCTCAACTTGAGCGTTTGAAGCTCTTTCTTTTGCATAGGGAACCCTGCTCCCACGAGTATGCGGTGAGTGCGTGGTGTTCCTTGGGGTTGACGGGAATAGTCCCCCTTGTGTTGCATATAGAGCCTGGAATCGTAATTACGGGCATATGCATTGTGTGTGAAGCCTACCCGGACGTGTTTTGTCTGGATCGGTGATGTTGCATTTGGTGTGGTTTTGCCGGAGAAGACTCCGTGCTTTGGATTTTTCGGGTTTCTACGCGGTAGATTGCAGCAGGGATCCTTGGAGGTTAGCTTCAAGGCGCACCCGAAAAACTGAGCGGAAACGTGTTCTGCTAACTTGGCGGTCTGGGAACCGGCCTTGATCATAACTGGGTTATGAGATTGTTTTGGAAAATTTGGGATCCGAGAGAAGCTTGGCCCGCGCAAAGGACTTAAATTGGACATGCGGCGTGAGCAACGGGCAAGTGGAATTGGACCTAGGCTATGTGGTTCAATGCGAGAGACCCGAAGACGGGGACTGGCCGTTGGCATAGTCGGAGCCTTAGACGTTGGTCAGAAAGGCTAAATGCTCACATGTTGTTGTCATCCTGGGGGTGGTGGTGAATGCACTGATGGGTCAGGGTTCACCATGAATGTGCCCTGAGTGCACGGGGTGTTTGGCCGTGCGAGCCTACACTTGTGGCGAATTATAATTGCGATATATATATTGTTGGGCTAATGTTTTGCAGGGAAAGAGCACCGCCGTCCCGAGTAAGGGGCGGAGTCGTTATAATTTGGTCGGCTTTTAGCTGACCGTTGCTTTATTTGCCACCGTGCGGTGGTATGTGCTTGCAGGTGCTGCGGAGCCGAGCACCAAATAGCGGGCTGGAGCCCATGTTGCTGTGCTGGCCCTAGAAGGCCGTAGAATAGCTGTTTTTATATTTATCATGTGTGGCCGGCCTGCTAGCCGATGTATGTAAAACACTCTTTATTAAGTGAACATTTGTAAGGCCATAAGGCCATGTACCCGTTTCTGTGTATTTGGGGTTTCATTCCTTTTGTTGTAGCTGTGGACATTCATATTGATGGATTTAATTTTGGGTTCTTTCAACTTTAAAATCTTCCGCTAGAATGCTCTGTGATTAGGACGAGTAGTCTTATTCGGTTGGTTTGATTATTCATTTAGTATCCCTTCCGACTGTCTGTGGTATATGGCGTCGGGTTACAGCTGGACCTTCTGTTATATGTCATGCGACAGATGGGGGTGTTACAAGAGTTGCCCTATTGTGACTACCATCAGGACGAGGGGCACGACACAGCCACGTGCCTGGAATTCCTTGAGATGATGGGGATAGGGAGCAGCAGCAGTAGGGGCGACAAGAAGTAAGGATCGAGGAGGTCCTGCCTCGGGTGGAGGAGAACTGTTGCGACTACCGTCATAACGTTGCCTCCACATCCCAGACCCCACCCCTAGAGGAGAGGATCACCTTCTCCAGAAGCGAGATGTCAGATCACGAGGATCCATTCTGTGATGCGCTGGTCATCAAGACAGCCATCAAAAATTTCACCGTCTCTCGAATCCTCGTTGACAACAGGAGCTCCGTCAACATCATCTTCAAGAAGGCGTTCGACGCGATGAAGGTGGAAGCGAAAAGGATGCTGGCCTCGGATGGACCCTTGTTCGGGTTTTTAGGGGAGAGGAAGGAAGTGGAGGGAGGAGTCGGCCTCCATGTGAAACTGGGGGGTCAGTCCAGAAACTGCAGGTTCGTCATCGTGGACACCCCCAGCAGTTACAGTGCAATCTTCGGGAGGCCCCTTATCAGCACCTTCCGCTGCGTCCCCTCATCATTCCATCAGTGCTTGAAGTTCAATGCTGAGGGGATTCAGGTCAGGGTCAGGGGGGACCCAAAGGTGGCGCGGGAGTGCTATGTCACTGCGGTGAACACCATCTCTTGGCAGGAGGGACCCGAGGAGATGGGGCAAAGGATGGAGTAAGATGAGTAAGAAGGAAAAATGGAGGAGCTGGAGGTGGAGAGCTGCGCTGAGGAGGCGGCGGGAAGAGATTAGGAGGAGATGGCAGAAGTGATGGTCGTGGAAGAAGAGGTGGAAGTGGAGATCCCGGTCTCGGAAGAGAGGAATGCTGAAGGATGGGGAGAGCAGTCCAGGTTGGAGGCTGCGGAGAAGTGGTGGAGTTAAAGGTGCCCACCCATGAGGGGAGGGTGGAGAAGGTCCGCGTCAGCGGAGGGCTGACCCTGGAAGACCAAGGCAGGATGTTGGAGTGCATCCAGAAGAACGTGGACATCTTCGCTTGGAACGCCGCGGAGATGCCGGGGGTTGACGCGGATGTGGCCTGCCACCACCTCAACCTGGACCCGGGAACACGCCCCGTTCAATAGAAGAAGAGGTCCACTGCGGACAAGCTGGCAGAGCCCATCAGAGAGGATATGGCAAAGCTCCTAAAGGCCAGCTTCATGTCCGAGATCCAATACCCCGGCTTGGTCTCCATTGTGGTCATGGTCAAAAAGGGAGACGGCCGGTGGAGGATGTGTATCGATTTTTATTTACTTAATAAAGCTTGTCCTAAGGACTGTTATCCTTTGCCTCGGATCGACGCACTGGTTGACTCAGCCCTTGGTTTTTCTGTAATGAGTTTTATAGATGCTTTTTCAGGTTATCACCAAATCAGGATGCACCCCCCGGACATCAAGATGTCTCGTTCATCACGGGGAATGGATGCTACTGTTATAAGATGATGCCCTTCCGGTTGAAGAACGCAGGGGAAAGCTATCAAAAGATGATGGACAGGGTCTTCAAAGAGTAGAAGGGGAGAAACTTGGAGGTGTACGTCGACGATCTTATGATCAAGAGTCAGGACGTGGGCTCTCACCTCTAGGATCTAGAAGAGACCTTTTCCACCTTACGCTGATACAAGATGCGGTTGAATCCCCTAAAATGTGTTTTCGGGGCTAGCAGGGGAAAGTTCTTGGGACACCTTCTCACCCCTGCAGGGGTCGCGCCGAATCCTGATAAGGTCAAGGCTATCTTGGAGCTGGGGCCGCCAAGGAATACTAAGGAGGTCCAGCGACTGACAGGGAAGCTGGCAGGGTTGAGTAGGTTCCTCTCCCGGGCAGGGGAGAATTGCTCCTCCTTCTTTAAAACACTCAGGGGAGGACAAAGGTTCCAATGGACCAAGGAGTGCGACGAGGCATTCCGGGCCCTCAAGATGCAGTTGACCCAAGCTCCGCTGCTCGAAGGGCCGAAGGAGGGGGAGGACCTGTTTTTATATCTCGGGGTCAGGGGAGAGGCCTTGAGCTCCGTCCTGAGAAACACCTCCCCATCTATTACGTGAGCCGGGTCCTGAGAAAGGCCGAGCTCTGGTACGCAATTCTGGAGAAGTTGGCTTTCGCCCAGATCATCTCAGCCAGGAGGCTGCGACCTTACTTCCAGGCACACTCAATCTGAGTGGTGACTGACCATCCTCTCCGCAACATCTTTGAGGGGGTGGAGCATTCAGGCAGGCTGGCCAAGTGGTCGGTGGAGTTGAGTGAGTTCGACGTTTCCTTCGTGTCGTGCCTCTCGATCAAAGCTCAAGCAATGGCTGATTTCTTGGCTGTCTATGTGATTGAAGTGGCAGAGGAAGTGCTCACCCATCCGGCTCCTTGGAAGGTGAAGGTGGATGGCGCCTCGGGGAGGCATTCCCTAGGAGTGGGGGTGATCTTGGAGAGCCCTTAGGGGACTAGAATTGAGCATACGGTGATGGTGCACTTTCCCATCACCAACAATCAAGCCGAGTATGAAGCCGTGATAGCAGGCCTATGCCTGGCCAGGGAGCTGGGAGTGTTGGACGTGGAGGTCCTTTGTAACACCTCCCCTGTAATGGACGTATAATATGGGTCCGGCCGGGGCCCCACAACATACGAACGCCACAACTTTAGCATTAAAAGTTGATATAGCTACCCAAACTCAAAACACTTGCACAACACAGCGGAAAACCAAGCACAACTAGAAGTTATCCACTAACAAAAAAAGAGTACACAAATGGCCTTACGGCCTTACATCAAATGTCCAAAAGGGAAAACAGTACAATCAAACATGAATGTGCTCAGCACTCCTAGTCTACCTCGGCATGCAAGCCGGACAAAATAGTCTCAAACATACATCATCAAAAGTAGTGCTACAAAAGAGAAAACACTTCATGGGCTTAGGCCTTTTTGGCCGGCGTGCTAGCTCCTACGTGCGATCCTTGCCCTGTAAAAATTATTAGTAACGTGGGTCAGCAAAGGCTGACCTCAAACTGTGTAACAACACATCTCCTCCCGGCCGCCCCTAACGGACCCCGGGGAACCCTCCAACCTGCAAGTCAGCACTTCATATGCAATATAAATTTCTATAAATAGAAATACATTAAAACAGGCTTGGATGTCTCAATCAACAAACATGTTCTCTACTGGTTGAGCATATAAAGAAAGGGCCTACTATGCAACATGAATGCAACACCCGGGCTTCACCCAAGGTACCCTACACCGTATGCATCTAGCACAACATCACATCAGTTGGGTACTCACACTTCCCCAATTGGCATAAAGCCGCAAACATTGAGGGAGACACAACTCCCTCGCACGGCGCACAGGCCGCCACATGGAATTCTTGCCAAGGCCCCACCCGCTTGTGGGCTTAGCCCCGGGCTTGCCTGCAAGCTCTGACGTCTCATGTCAGGATTCCAACAACCACAGACTGACCGATTCTAAGAAGCCTTGCTGGACCCCACCCGCTCATGGCCTCTTTGCCCGGGCTTGCCCCAAGCTTGACACTCTCGTCAGTCTCACAGAAGGGGACTAGTCTCGCCGGGACACTCTCCACACATGACGCACATGTCACGGGATAGCCAGCCGACCACGGAGACATAGCCACGCCTTGGCACAACACAACCAAGACTAAACACATCGTAATCCCTCTTTGTACCGCAGCGTTCCCGCGCACCAAGGAAAACATCTCCAACTCGTGCGGAGCTAACCTTGTCCACCAAGGAAACCATCTCCATTCTCATTTGGAGCTAACCTTGTTAAGGAAACCATCTACCACCACGAGGAGCTAACCTTGTCCGGGTTCGACTACATGTACTCTTTTCAAGCAAACGGGACAATCACCACCACAACACAAACGGCATCTTGCCGCATCGAAAACCTCTACGAATCCCTAAGTTCGTATGCAACATCACCGTGTCGGACTAACGGTCGCGACTACGGCTTCACCCACCATGCCTAATCCACTAGCGAAGCGGATCTCTAATGCAAAATATGCCGGGTACGGACTCAATCGACCCGGAAGTTCCTCTTGAAACTTGGCAAGCCAAAACCCCTCTCATTTGAGAGTTTGGTGCCCAAAAATTAGAGAAAAGAAAACTAGATGATGCTAAAACGTGCATCCTAAAGACCGAGAGGAGAGATGTCGTTACCTTCCGACTCCTCTTCCTTGCCATGGCAAACTAGCCGGATGGAAAACTTCGCAGCGGTCTAAGCTCCACGGATCCGGACTCGGCTCGTGATTCGGAGCTCCGACACCCTTCCTACAGCCCAAGAGTTCTTCTTCTTCCTCCTTGCTCTAGGTTTTCTCAAGATCTTAGAAAGAGAGAACTTGGAAACGAATGAGGGTTTCCAACCCTGAATTCGTTCTTAACTCCCCAGGAGATGGCCTGAACCGTTAGATCCCAAAACCAGAAAAAGACTGGCTGCGATTCGCCTGGAAAATAAAAGATCTAGGCCGAACACGGCCTGGCACACGCCCGTGTCCAGGGCCGTGTGCCTCATTCGCCGTCTCAAATCGACGCGCATGGAATCAGACACGGGCATCCTACACGCCCGTGTTCAATCCGACACGCCCGTGTCCCCAGTGACACGGCCGTGTGGCCTGCCGTGTAGCTCCAACGACACGGCCCCAACACCAACCCGAGAGGTGACACGGCCTGGGACACGCCCGTGTCCCAAGCCGTGTGCCAAGTATCGACACCCGTCGACAGGCTTTGTGTCGACACCGCGGAAAAACGTCGAGTGAAGATCGACGACCAAGCGGGACACGCCCTGTGACACGCCCGTGTCACAGGCCGTGTGCCCCAGTCTCGACACACTGTCGAGTACAAAGTGTCGACACTTGGGCCGAGTGTCGACACGGCCTCGACACGCCCTGCGACACGCCCGTGTCGCAGGCCGTGTGCCCCACTCTCGACACTCTGTCGAGTACAAGGTGTCGACACTTGGGCCGAGTGTCGACACGGCCTCGACACGCCCTGCGACACGCCCGTGTCGCAGGCTGTGTGCCTCCTTCCAGAAATCCAGAAATTTTTCAGAACAGCAAACTGAACCTCTTGCAAAAACTGCGGTGTTACAACTCTCCCCCACTTAACAGAATTTCGTCCCGAAATTTCAAAACAAGCAAGGGTACAAAACTTAAATTGTACCTGACACGAAGAGTTCTGGATAATCTTCCAGCATGGCCTGTTCTCGCTCCCACGAGAACTCCTCACGACCGCAGTTGTCCCAACGAACTTTCACAAGTTTAACTTCTTTATTCCGCAGCTGCCGAATCTCCGAATCTTCTATAGCGATTGGATGGACTCGCGTCCTCAAATCTTCGTCAATCGGCACCGATGCCGGCTCCAACACCACGCTAGCCTCCACCAAGGCTTTCCTCAACACGGAGACATGGAAGACGTCATGTAATCCACTCAAATCTGCGGACAATGCCAAACGATAGGCTGCCTCTCCTACCCGCTCAACAATTTCAAAAGGCCCCAAAAACCTTGGACTTAACTTCTTGAGTCGGCGAATCCGCGAGACGCCTTTGAACGGCTTGACCTTCAGATAAACCCAATCACCAACTGCAAATTCTAACTTCCGGTGACGAGCATTAAAATATTTCGCTTGCCTGTCTTGTGCCACCTTCATACGCTCTTGGATGGTCCGTACCATCTCACAAGCGTCAACTACCGCATCCTTTCCCAAAGGTTTGGTGTCTCCCGCCTCTGCCCAAGACATTGGCGTTCGACACCGCCTCCCATACAAAGCTTCGTAAGGCGCCATCTTTATACTAGCTTGAAAACTGTTGTTGTACGCAAACTCTACCATGAAGAGGTGATCCTCCCACTTCTTGCCAAAATCAAGAACGCACATCCTCAACATATCCTCCATAGTACGGTTCGTCCTCTCCGTTTGCCCATCGGTTTGAGGATGGAACGCCGTACTAAACCTTAGCTTCGTGCCCAAGCTCTTCTGAACCAATCTCCAGTCCTTGGACGTAAATCGTCCATCTCGATCACTGACTATGCTCTTAGGAATTCCGTGCAGTCGCACAATGTTGCGAACATACAACTCCACCAGTTTCTCCACGCTGTCCTCTTTCCGATTTGGGATGAAGTGAGCCACCTTGGTTAGGCGATCCACGATCACCCAAATAGCATCATTCCCATGCTGCGATCTAGGCAAACCATGCACGAAGTCCATGGAGATGTCCTCAAATTTCCATTCAGGAATTGGAAGGGGCTTCAGGAACCCGCCCGGTTTCTGACATTCGGCCTTCACCAAGGCACATGTTTGGCAACGACTCACATACAAAGCCACATCTCGCTTCAACCCCGGCCACCAAAAGGATTTCTTCATATCCAAGTACATCTTTGTACTGCCTGGGTGAATGGAGTACTTTGAGAAGTGAGCCTCAAACATCAACTCCTCACGGAGATTGCCAAACTGCGGTACACAAACCCTTCCATCCTTTCTCAAGATTCCCCCGATCATCTCCCAGGTGCTGCTCTCGCCCATTTGAGCCTCCAACACAAAAGGTTGAAACTCCACATCTAATCGAGTCGCTTCCCGAATACGATCGGACAAGTCGTTTTGCACTTCAATCCAGTTCAACCGAGCCACGCTAGACTCGCCTCTCGCAACACATTCCAATCCAAGGGACTCCCATTCCCGTACCAACCGCTCATCATGAGCTTCGATCCAATTTCCTAGCCCCGAGTACTTTCTACTCAACGCATCCGCCACCACATTGGCTTTACCCGACGTGTACTGAATCGCCACTTCGTAGTCTCCAAGAAACTCAACCCATCTGCGTTGCCGCATATTCAAGTCCTTTTGATCTAAGAGATACTTCAGGCTTTTATGATCCGTGAAGATTTCCACCCTTGCGCCATACACATAGTGCCGCCAAATTTTCAGTGCGAAGATTACCGCCGCCAGCTCCAAATCATGGACGGGGTAATTCCTCTCATGAGGTTTCAGCTGTCTAGACCCAAAAGATATCACCTTCCCATGTTGCACCAAAACGCAACCCAAACCGCATCCCGATACGTCACTGAAAATTTGAAATCCATCGGTCCCTTGCGGTAAACTCAGGATCGGAGCCATCATAAGCCTCCCCTTCAGGGCCTCAAATGCTTGACCACACTCTTGGGTCCACACAAATTTATGGTCTTTGCGAGTGAGAGAGGTGAGGGGTAGAGCTATCTTCGAGAAATTCTCCACGAATCTCCTATAATACCCGGCTAGTCCAAGAAAACTTCGGACTTCCGCCACGGTTCTCAACACCGGCCAATCTCTGATGGCCTCCAACTTCGCTGGATCCACTTCCACCCCATCACCACTAATCACGTGGCCCAAAAATGCCACCTTCTCTAACCAGAACTCGCATTTGGAGAATTTTGCATACAACTCATTCTCCCTCAACACTTGCAAAACTATTCTCAAGTGGGTCTCATGCTCCACTTCCGATTTGGAATACACCAAAATGTCATCAATGAAAACAACCACAAAAGAATCCAAGTATTCCCGGAATACCCGATTCATCAGATCCATGAACACCGATGGTGCGTTCGTCAGCCCGAACGGCATCACCGTAAACTCAAAGTGTCTATACCTTATCCCAAAAGCAGTTTTGAGTATGTCCTCATCCCGAATTCGTAGCTGATAGTAGCCTGACTTCAAGTCCAACTTCGAATATACCATTGACCCCACCAATTGGTCAAATAAATCATCTATCCGAGGAATCGGATACTTATTCTTGACGGTCAACTTATTAAGCTCTCGGTAGTCTATGCACAGGCGCATGCTACCGTCTTTCTTCTTCACAAACAACACCGGTGCGCTCCACGGTGAAGAACTGGGTCTAATATACCCTTGCTCCAACAATTCCTGTAACTGTACTTTAAGTTCTGCCAACTCCTTTGGTGCCATCCTAAAGGGAGGATGCGACACCGGTCTAGCCTTCGGCACTAGCTCGATCGAAAAGTCGATCTCCCGCCGAGGAGGCGCTCCAGGAAGTTCATCCGGAAACACATCCTTGAACTCTGCCACCACAGGCACTTCCTCAAAAGACAGTTGGGAGAGACGAACCTCCAGTAACGCTACAAGCGCTACGCCACCCTGGTTAACCGCCCGCACCAACTGCATGGCCGATATCAGGGAACAGGCCACTCCACCAAGGCCCTCAAACTTGACTTCTGTTTGCCCTTTACTCCTTAAGGTCACCACCTTAGAAAGGCAATCAATACTGGCGCGCTGCTCTGCAAGCCAGTCCATACCCAAAATGACATCGAACTCTACTAATGGTAACACAGCCGCTTCCAGAGCGAAGACAACTCCGTCTAGCTCCCAACAAATGCGCCCTTTAGCCCCGGTGGTCATAGATGACCCATTGGGCATGCGCACTTTCAGCTCTGCACCCGACGAGAAAGACTCAACTCCTATTCTCCGGATGAAGCTCTCCGCAAGAAAGGAGTGCGATGCTCCCGTATCAAACAATACCCTAGCGGGGTAACCGGAAACTAACACGAAGCCTACAACATAGACATTACACAAAAGTCTAAAAGGATGAAGCACAAAATTTAAACTTAAATTCTCTTCATACCTGTCACCACCTCAGTTTGGCGGATCGCTTCTTGCTGTCCAAGGTTGTAGGCCCTTGGTTGCACCGGTTGGAACCGAGAAGCGCTCGACTCCGCCATCTTTCCCTTCTCTGCAGCACTGGGGCCCGAGCGCACAGACTGCTCCTGCTTTGACTCTTGCCCCGCTCCCCCTTGCTGACAAGCACGAGCTATGTGCCCAACCTTCCCGCAGTTGTAGCACGTCGGCGGTCCCCTAGAGTGGGAACCCCCAGGCGTCCAGTTGCTCCTCTCACCAGATCTAGAAGTGTGAGGCTTCTTCCTCCACCTACTCCCATCAGACTTTCCATGAGATTGGGAAGACTTCCCTTCCCCTTGCTTGGGAGTAAAACCCTTACGGCATTGGGTTCGCTCCAAATCATTCTCCAAACTCCTGGCGGCTTCAACTAACTCATTAAATCCCGCCCTCTTCATGGAGATGAGGGGCTGCCTCAGATTCTCCCTCAAACCTTGGTAGAAGAGGTTATCCCTCTCTACATCATCAGCCATTGCCGTTCCCGCATAACGACCCAAACGGGTGAACTCTTGCACGTACTCGTCCACCGTCTTATCTCGCTGCATTAGATGCAAAAACTGCCTCTGCAGGGCCAACCGAGTTGAAACGGGGATATACCTCTTAAGAAAAGCGTCCCCGAACTCTTCCACTGACGGGGTGCGTCCCGGAAACTGGCGGCCGCTATGGCTCACCCACCACAACTTGGCGTCTCCTTCCAACATGAACGCCGCATACTCAGCTTTCTTTTCCTCTGGCGTCTCTGCCGCCCTTAACAGTTCTTGAATGCGAACCCACCAGTCTTCCGCATCCGTTGGCGTTCCAACACCCTTGAAAGACGGGGGATGGAAACTCAGGAAATACTTCATGTGTCGGTCTCCATGTCCAACAACTACTCTCTCCGCCAAAGGCTCCACTCGCCTGGCTTCTGTTCCTGGCACGGCCGTTGCCGTATCTGGTGTGGCAGGGGCTGCCACCTGAGCCGCTGCTGCAGCCTGAGCTGCCACCATCGCTTCTGCAAGCATGCGGCAGAAGTCGGCCGGGTCTACACCCGTGCCCAAAAGACCTGGAGCAGTAGCACTGCTCGCCGAGAGATCATCCCTTGCTCTTGAAGTGCCCGCCTCGTTGCTTGCACTCTTCAGGAAGACAAGAAATAAGGGATTAGTCTCCATTCTCAAGACCAAAACATAAGGACACTCATGGTCCCGCGTTACTCTTATGTGGATAACTTCTCTACGCACTGACCTTGAATCTAACCTGGCTCTGATACCAAATTGTAACACCTCCCCTGTAATGGACGTATAATATGGGTCCGGCCGGGGCCCCACAACATACGAACGCCACAGCTTTAGCATTAAAAGTTGATATAGCTACCCAAACTCAAAACACTTGCACAACACAGCGGAAAACCTAGCACAACTAGAAGTTATCCACTAACAAAAAAAGAGTACACAAATGGCCTTACGGCCTTACATCAAATGTCCAAAAGGGTAAACAGTACAATCAAACATGAATGTGCTCAGCACTCCTAGTCTACCTCGGCATGCAAGCCGGACAAAATAGTCTCAAACATACATCATCAAAAGTAGTGCTACAAAAGAGAAAACACTTCATGGGCTTAGGCCTTTTTGGCCGGCGTGCTAGCTCCTGCGTGCGATCCTTGCCCTATAAAAATTATTAGTAACGTGGGTCAGCAAAGGCTGACCTCAAACTGTGTAACAACACATCTCCTCCCGGCCACCCCTAACGGACCCCGGGGAACCCTCCAACCTGCAAGTCAGCACTTCATATGCAATATAAATTTCTATAAATAGAAATACATTAAAACAGGCTTGGATGTCTCAATCAACAAACATGTTCTCTACTGGTTGAGCATATAAAGAAAGGGCCTACTATGCAACATGAATGCAACACCCGGGCTTCACCCAAGGTACCCTACACCGTATGCATCTAGCACAACATCACATCAGTTGGGTACTCACACTTCCCCAATTGGCATAAAGCCACAAACATTGAGGGAGACACAACTCCCTCGCACGGCGCACAGGCCGCCACATGGAATTCTTGCCAAGGCCCCACCCGCTTGTGGGCTTAGCCCTGGGCTTGCCTGCAAGCTCTGACGTCTCATGTCAGGATTCCAACAACCACAGACTGACCGATTCTAAGAAGCCTTGCTGGACCCCACCCGCTCATGGCCTCTTTGCCCGGGCTTGCCCCAAGCTTGGCACTCTCGTCAGTCTCACAGAAGGGGACTAGTCTCGCCGGGACACTCTCCACACATGACGCACATGTCACGGGATAGCCAGCCGACCACGGAGACATAGCCACGCCTTGGCACAACACAACCAAGACTAAACACATCGTAATCCCTCTTTGTACCGCAGCGTTCCCGCACACCAAGGAAAACATCTCCAACTCATGCGGAGCTAACCTTGTCCACCAAGGAAACCATCTCCATTCTCATTTGGAGCTAACCTTGTCAAGGAAACCATCTACCACCACGAGGAGCTAACCTTGTCCGGGTTCGACTACATGTACTCTTTTCAAGCAAACGGGACAATCACCACCACAACACAAACGACATCTTGCCGCATCGGAAACCTCTACGAATCCCTAAGTTCGTATGCAACATCACCGTGTCGGACTAACGGTCGCGACTACGGCTTCACCCACCATGCCTAATCCACTAGCGAAGCGGATCTCTAATGCAAAATATGCCGGGGACGGACTCAATCGACCCGGAAGTTCCTCTTGAAACTTGGCAAGCCAAAACCCCTCTCATTTGAGAGTTTGGTGCCCAAAAATTAGAGAAAAGAAAACTAGATGATGCTAAAACGTGCATCCTAAAGACCGAGAGGAGAGATGTCGTTACCTTCCGACTCCTCTTCCTTGCCATGGCAAACTAGCCGGATGGAAAACTTCGCAGCGGTCTAAGCTCCACGGATCCGGACTCGGCTCGCGATTCGGAGCTCCGACACCCTTCCTACAGCCCAAGAGTTCTTCTTCTTCCTCCTTGCTCTAGGTTTTCTCAAGATCTTAGAAAGAGAGAACTTGGAAACGAATGAGGGTTTCTAACCCTGAATTCGTTCTTAACTCCCCAGGAGATGGCCTGAACCGTTAGATCCCAAAACCAGAAAAAGACTGGCTGCGATTCGCCTGGAAAATAAAAGATCTGGGCCGAACACGGCCTGGCACACGCCTGTGTCCAGGGCCGTGTGCCTCATTCGCCGTCTCAAATCGACGCGCCTGGAATCAGACACGGGCATCCGACACGCCCGTGTTCAATCCGACACGCCCGTGTCCCCAGTGACACGGCCGTGTGGCCTGCCGTGTAGCTCCAACGACACGGCCCCAACACCAACCCGAGAGGTGACACGGCCTGGGACACGCCCGTGTCCCAAGCCGTGTGCCAAGTCTCGACACCCGTCGACAGGCTTTGTGTCGACACCGCGGAAAAACGTCGAGTGAAGATCGACGACCAAGCGGGACACGCCCTGTGACACGCCCGTGTCACAGGCCGTGTGCCCCAGTCTCGACACACTGTCGAGTACAAAGTGTCGACACTTGGGCCGAGTGTCGACACGGCCTCGACACGCCCTGCGACACGCCCGTGTCGCAGGCCGTGTGCCCCACTCTCGACACTCTGTCGAGTACAAGGTGTCGACACTTGGGCCGAGTGTCGACACGGCCTCGACACGCCCTACGACACGCCCGTGTCGCAGGCCGTGTGCCTCCTTCCAGAAATCCAGAAATTTTTCAGAACAGCAAACTGAACCTCTTGCAAAAACTGGGGTGTTACATCCTTACCGACTCCATGGTGGTAGCTTCTCAGATCAACAGGGAGTTTGAGGCAAGGGAGCCCACCCTGCGATTGTACTTGGCCATAGTAAAGGGGGTCATAGGCACTTTCCAAACCTTCTCCATCCGACACGTGCCCAGGAAGAAAATGAACAGGTCGACCAACTAGCAAAGCATGGTCCCCATGTGGGGGGTACCATCACCGACCTATTTCTCCCCTCCATCGAAGAGGGGGAGCTCATGGAGATTGATCAACAGACTTCATGGATGGACCCAGTTGTAACTTTCCTTTCCACGGGAGAGTATCCGGAGGGGGCAGATAAGAAGAATCTAATGCACAAGTCAGCATACTACCTCCTCCAGGATGGGAAGCTGTACCGGAAGACCCTCTCGGGGATGCTGGCTCGTTGCGTGGCCGAGGGGGAGGTACAAAGAATCATGGAGGAAGTCCACTCTGGAGAGTGTGGGAGCCACTCCAGGAGTCAGACCCTGGAGGGAAGAATCGTCAGGCAGGGGTACTTCTGGCCCACCCTGGGCCTTGATGCAATGGAGTTCGCAAGGAGGTGCCATAAGTGCCAGCTGTTTGCCCCCTCCAGCTACAGCCGGCCCAGCGGCTCAAAAGTATCACGGCCCCCTGGCCCTTCGCCATTTGGGGAATGAATTTGGTTGGGCCGTTCCTCCAGGCCAGTGGGCAGAGGAGGTTCCTCTTAGTAATGATCGATTACTTCACCAAGTGGTTCGAAGTGAAGGCGCTGGCTAAGGTGACCTCCCATGTAATCAGGAACTTTGTTTGTGGGGAGATCATCTGCCGCCATGGGCTGCCCCAAGCTATTGTCACGGACAACGGGCCCCAGTTCGCCAGCGCTGAGTTCACTAGTTTCTGAAGAAGAAGAACATCCATTCATATCAGGAGTCTTCTTCTTCCTTATACTCTCCAGGATACTTGAAGGACAACAAACACCTATCAGTCAAGAAGTTCCTGAATCTCTGCTAGTCAACGCTGCAAGCTTGAAGGCCTATCACCCTGAAGCAAAGCTCCTGTTTTTCCCTGAACCATTCAACATCTCAGGGGGAGCCCTTTGCTAAAGAGAAGACACCATCAACTCTTTCCCCCCCACTATAAAAAGGGTTGACATCTCCCTTTAAAAGTGATTCTTGGTTACAAGTCACCTGACCAAAAGACTTGAGGATTGGTTTTTGAGCACCTGATCAAAAGCTCATTGGTGTCAGACATCTGATCAAAAACCTGAGTGGATTCCTACCAAGATGGTAAAAGAGTGGATGTACCCAGGTTGGGGAACCACTATATATCCTTGTGTCTTCTGTGTTGCTTGATCTTCTTGCTCTATTTTTGTGATGTGATTTGCTTTACTAGTATATAACTCTAACTAGTTGTAGTTAAGATCTATCCCCATAACTTTCAGCATACCCGGGGGAAAGGAAAGGAGTTCGAGGAAATAGTTTGGAAACTAAGCAAGACACCGAGAAATTCCCGGTGCTCAGGCTCCCACTAGCTGGCAGGTCTAGAAGGCGCACTCAGCCCCAGGTAGACCCGCTGTCAGGCTCTCACTAGATGGCAGGGCCGTAGGCTTGCCTGGGGGTAAGGGAATACATCGAGTGGTGATTCCACTACGTAGACTCTCCTAGATGGAAGGGCTGGAAGGAACGCTCGGCCTGGGGTAGACTCGCTGTCCATGCTCTCATTAACTGGGTAGGGCTGTAGGCACACCTGGGGGAAAGGAAAGGAGTTCGAGGAAAGAGTTGGGAAAGTAAGCACGACCCCGAGAGGATCCCGCTGCTCAGGCTCCCACTAGATGGCAGGTCTGGAAGGCGCACTCGGCCACGGGTAGACCCGTTTTCAGGCTCTCACTAGCTGGCAGGGTTGTAGGCTCACTTGGGGGGTAAGGGAATACCTCGAGTTGTGATTCTGCTACGCAGGCTCTCCTAGCTAGCAGGGCTAAATGACACACTTAGCCCTGGGTAGACTCGTTGTCCAGGCTCTCATTAGCTGGGCAGGGCTGTATGCATACATGGTGGGAAAGGAAAGGAGTTCGAGGAAAGAGTTGGGAAAGTAAGAAAGACCCTGAGAGGATCCCGCTGCTCAGGCTCCTACTAGCTTGCAGGTCTGGAAGGCGCACTCGGCCTCGGGTAGACCCGCTGTTAGGCTCTCACTAACTGTCAGGGCCATAGGCTCTCTCAGGGGGTAAGGGAATACCTCGAGTGGTGATTCTACTGCACAGACTCTCCTAGCTGGCAGGGCTGGAAGGCATGCTCGGCCCCATGTAGACTTGCTTTCCATGTTCTGATTAGCTGGGCAGGGCTGTAGGCACACTTGGGGGAAAGGAAAGGAGTTCGAGTAAAGAATTGAGAAACTAAACACGACCCCAAGTAGACTTGCTTCCTGACTCTCACTAGTTGGCAGGATTATGTGATCTCTCGGGGGAAGAAGGAAAAGACGGATTTTTTGTTTAAGTGGTCCCGGGTGGACCCGATAACCAGGTTTACATCAAGCAAACAGGGCTGTTGAAATCATGACGAAGACACGAAGCCCTTGTTAACAGGTTTATAAATGACTAACTTCAGTCCTAAGCAGGGATGGGATGGCTCAAACCCCTCTCAGTAGGGCCCTCAGCATAACCCTCCCGGCAGGGCTCTTAATCAGGCTCTCGGCAGGGTTCTTGACATAATTCTCCCGTTGAGGCTCTTGGCCAGGCTTTCGGCAGGGCTCTCGACATAACCCACTAGGTAAGGCTCTCGCCATAGCCATCTCGTTGGGGATCCCAGCAAGCACCTCTCAGTGGGGTTCCCTACATGGTCCTTTTGGCAAGGCTCTCGTCAGGCCCCTTCTGGCAGGTTTGTCTTGGCCATCTCTTTAAACAGAAGGCGGTCATCACCTAAGATCCTAAGATCCTAGGGTTGGCGCAAAGGTAACAAACATTCCAGCGACATAGCAAATTTTCCAACACAATATAAAAGGAGTTAAGTATTTGTGGGGGAATCTCGCCCCTTATAAAAGTTACAATAGTTAAGTTCACAAAAATGAATGTACAAAAACCAAAGCAAGACTATAATGGAGGCTATCGAGATGTTTCGCCGGAGCTCCCGCTGGAAGTTTCGCTGGAGTTTCCGCTTTGGGTGTAGCACGAAGATTTACCAGGTGAGCTTCCACCAGTTTCCACATTCAGGAGAAGCTCCGCCACATCATTGGTCGGAGAGTCATCTTCACCTGCAGGTTTGGGGATAACAGCCAGGTCAGGATCCCTCATGCCTTGAGGGTCTCGCCTCCTTCATTCAAGAGCACCGACTCCCATAGCACCTCGATGACCATCTTGGTGGTGGCCTGCTAGTTCTCCTGAACGATCACTTGGATTTCATATGCGGAGTAGTGGCGGGGCTCAACTCTCTCCTCCCGTGACGGCCGAGCCTGGGCTAGGGCCAGGGCCTCCTCCAACCGCTTCACCTTGGCCTGCAGTAGCTGGTTCTCGCCCTCGATGCAGGCCACTCCCGTGCAAGAAAGATCATCTTCCGCAGAATACTACGAGACGGTCAGGTTAAGCGAATGGTGTATATATGAAAAATGTTGAAGGAGAGCGAGAAATATTGAAGGATCCCGCTTACCTCGACGATCGAGCGAGTGGAGAGAAGTTGTCGAGTGGAATCCAGGTCAGCCTTCAGGGTGGAAGCTTCCGCCGCAGCGGTATCCCTAGCCCTGAGCATATCAACGAGGTTCCGCTCTATGGTTATGGTGCGGCGCCTAGCCATATGCGAGAGCTAGACCGCACGAATTTGGGCCTAGGCGGCGTCGAACACGAGGTCCCGCGATGTCGTCCAGTCGAACGTGTCGGCATCCTCTCGGCTGTAGAGGCCATAGCCTAGCGCGAAGGCGTGGTTGGTACTTTAGTCTCGCTCCCTCCAAGAAGGGTGAAGGGTGGAAACCGCGATGCGGTTGGTGGTATGATCCCACTAGAGCAAGGCAGACCCTCCGTATCTTTGTACTTATCATCGAAGCTGAAATTCCGGTGCCCTCTTGGCACCGGTATGCGAGATGACTCGGTCGGGGTCTCTGTGGCAGGCGGGAGGACACCCGTCTCGCCTACAGCTAAAGTGGTCTCGGCGGGGGCCTCTGCGGCGGGCCGGGCGGAGACCGTCTCTCCTGCAACAAAAGGGGTGTCCACGGGGACCTCAGCGGGAGCCGGTGCGACAGACTTACCCTTATCCGCGGCTGACGGCTTCGAATTTTTGCGAGGACGGGCTGATTGGGAGCCTAGTTTCCACTTAGGGGCGCTTTGCGCGAAAGAGGTTCTCGTCTCCTCCCAGCATGCGACTGCGGAGGACTTGGCGAGATTGAGGGGGTCGGAGAGTGCCCTGGTTCCGTCGAAAGGATGGTGTAGGGGAATATCTCGCTCACCTGCGAGTCTCATAGCTAATTAGTCCGATCTCTCGAAGCGGAAGGTTACAAGTTAAGTCCAGAAAATTATCTTCGTCGGGGGGTACCGGTTAGAGGGAATCCAGATCTCGCCAGAGGAAAGGGACTTCGAAGGCTTTCGAGCCAAAGAACTCGATGAGTGCGCCCTCTCGCTCCCCTGAACGGGAGGCTTATACGTTGCATCGTCATATTGAATGGGGGCAAGAGGAATGTTGCCGAAGGGCCCGGAGATGAAGACGAACATTTCCGCAAAGTGATGATGCTTGTTGGCAAGTCCCGTCGTCTTCACCGACTGTCTAAAAAAGAAAACTGACACTCCCTTGGCCCGAAATTTAAACAGCTTCCGGAAGATCTGCATACTGAACTCAATCCTTTCCGCCAGCATGTAGCAGGCGAAAGCCACCAGGTGGATGATGGAGTTGGGGTTGAACTAGGCCGACACTACCCCGTAATAGCGCAGGGCCTGGCGCACCTTCGGCCACTAGCGGAGGCAGAAGACCGCCTTGAAGTGCTCCAAGGGGATGGTGAGCTCCCCTTCTGGCGCAAGGTTAACCCTGTTTTCCGTCCCATGCTTCCATGTGACGAACCCCGACAGAATGAAGGTTTGGGTGATCGTTCGGAATTCCTCCTATGTGAGCCGGCAGGGGGGAAGATGTTGGGTACATTGGAATGAATGTACCTGATTTGAAGAAGCCTCACCCTACTCAATGATATACATCAAAATGTATTTGATGTGTTTTGAGTTTAGTTGTGCAGGTTAAGTATTTGCAGGGAAATCAGAAAAGTTTCTAAGTCCATGTGTTGACACCCAGAAGGAAAGTGTCGACACTTAAGAAGACTTGTGTCGACACCCAGGCAAGCAGTGTCGACACTTGGAGTAATTGTGTCGACACCAGGGATGCAGAGTCGACACCAGACAGAAAGTGTCGGCACATACAGGTTGTGTCGACACTCAATGAAGAGAAGTCCAGTAAAGCAATGTCGACACTTAGAAGCAGTGTCGACACCCAGAGGAACTCTGTCTACATCAGAAAGTGTCGACACTTGGAGGCTGTGTCGACACTCAGCAAATTCAACAGAGTCTAAGTATAAGTGTCGACATAATGAAGAATGTGTTGACACACACCAGAAGATTCAACACATTAAGAAAGTGTCGATATAATAAAGAATGTGTCGACACTCAGCAGAAGATTCAATACATGAAGAAAGTGTCGACACTTGGAGGCTGTGTCGATACTCAGCAAAGCTCAAATAAATTCTAAGTACAAGTGTCGACACAAAGAAGATGTGTCGACACTCAGCCAAAGTCTCAACAGAAGAAGTATGTGTCGACACAAGGAGCTGTGTCGACACTCAGCAAGTATCAACACAGAAGGTAGGTGTCGACACTAAGAATATGTGTCGACACTCAGCAAGTATCCACACAAGAAGATGTATCGACACAAAGGAGTTGTGTCGATACTTACAAGAAATCAACTAAGTACTGAAGAATAAGGAGTTGTGTCGACACACAATATCAGTGTCGACACATGATGAAGAAGCAGTGTCAAGAAGTAAATTCTACAACACAAGGAGTTGTGTCGACACCTTGGAGGCTAGTGTCGACACTTAGTCTACTTGTGTCGACACTTGGTCTATAAGTGTCGACACTTAAAGACAGACTGTCTCGACACTTTCAGACAGTTACAGATATTTCAAGAAGTGACTGGATGACATGACAGCTGTCATTCCAGCCGGTCTACTGCAACTGTCAGAGTTGTTAGAAAGTTGTTCGGAATCGGGTTAGCCGGTCACCATGAAGAAGGCCTATATATAGGCTTATTCTGTCAATGGAAGAAGATGATTAATCAAAGGTGATTCAACACAGATTAAAACAAATCAGTTGAAGTGATCAGAAGATCTAAGTAGTTGGAGAGAGAGAGAGCTCCTTCCATGAAGTCAGCTGTTGGAACCAGGCTGTGAAGAAGGTTTCAAATTAAGATCTGAAACTTAAGTTGCAGTAATTGAAGATCAGTTGCAGAGTAAATCAACCCTATTGTGTTCTACATTCAAGAAGCTTTGAAGAAAGCCAAGTGAGGTTGATCTCAGCAGAGTTCATTCAAGAACTCATCAAGAACCTGTCAACTCTTCTCTCTTTTTCTGAGTTGTAGGTATATACTTTGTATTCTAAATTTCTTGTAGGATCCTTAGGGATCTGAGTTGTAAGCCTGTAATTATAAAGGCTGAGTGGTAGGACCTGTGTGCCTGAGTGTAGGAGATCTATTTCTCTGAGTGTAGGCCTGTTGTGGCTGAGTGTAGGCCTTGTGGCTGAGTGTAGGTCTTTGAAGAAGACTGAGTTGTAGGGCCTTGGGCCTGAGCTGTAGGAACCATTTGGGGTTCTGAGTGTAAGATCTGAGGATTTGAGGTATAGTGGAGGAGTTTGGCCGAATCTAGTACACTACTAGATAGGAGAAGGGGGAAAGTGGATGTACCCAAATATTGGGGAACCACTATAAATCTGTGTGTTCACTGTGTGCTTGTTTAATCTGTGATTGCTGATTGTTTGCTATGAAGAAGTAATTTTAAATCTGTGATATTATCTGCAATTTGCCTAAAAGTTTAAAAAGATTTAGTCGCCTATTCACCCCCCCCCCCCTCTAGGTGATTCGGTACAATTTCTTTCAAGTGGTATCAGAGCCAGGTTACTCAAAAAGGGACATTACTGTCTGAGTAGATCCTGTTGGCAGATTCAGTATAAGTAAAGTGCAGAATCAATAAAATCAAGAAAATGGGTTCAACAGAGAATCATAAGGAACTTGGATCCATGAAGTTGCCCATTTGCAGAAAAGAGATTTTTGGCATCTGGAAAGAAAGGGTGAGACTGTCTATGGAAGCCTCAGACCCTAAAATATATATCACAGTTAAAGAAGGGCCATATGTGCCTATGAAGGTTTCAGTCCTGGATGCAAATCAGAGAACACCTAAGGACTTTTCTGAAATGACAAAAGATGAGATTATTCTGGCCACCATGGACAAGAGGGCTCAGAATATCATTGTAAGTGCAATAGATGATGTTACCTTTCAGAACTTGATACACTGTAAGACATCTAAGGAGATGTGGGATACCTTGATAGTGTATATGGAGGGTTCAGAAGAAGTGAGACAGGACAGAAAGTCTTTGTTAAACCAAGAATATGAAAGTTTCAGGCAAGGTAGGTCTGATAGCATAACAAATGCTATAAGAAATTCTATAGGATTGTCAATGAGCTAATGTCCTATGGAAGAGATTTCAGCAATTATGAGCTGAATGATAAGTTCTTGAGGTCCCTAACAAAGGATTGGGACACCAAGATCTGTGCCATAAGGGAAATGGCTAAGTTAGTAGATATTCCTCCTCCAACATTGTTTGGAAAGCTGTTATCCTATGAGATGCAGTTGATGGTAAGGAAGGAGGAGGAGAAGACTACAAGAAGTGAGTATAAAGAAAGAACAGTGACATTCAAGACAGAAGCCACCAAGAAATACAAAAGTAAGTCTCCATCTCCACCTCCAAAAGTGGCCGAGACTGGGTCAGATGATTCAGAAAGTAGAAATTCTGAGAGCAGTGAGAGTGATGAGGATTTTGCAGTTTTCACAAGACACTTTCAGAAGTTTCTAAAGAAGAAACAGTGGATGTCAAAGCCATCCACTTCATAGGGAAAAGATGACTATTATCAGAATAAGAAGTCATCAAAGAAAGATAGGAGAAAGCCCAAGTCAAATAGAACTTCATCTTCAAGGATAGTTTGTTATTGTTGTAACAAATAAGGACATGTTATTGCTGACTGTCCAGAGAAGAGGAGAGAGTCAACAGATAAGAAAAAGACTCAATTCAAGGGCAAGAAGGAAAGGTCCTTTGTTGCCAAGAAGGACAAAAGCCTGTCAGACATATCTTCTTCAGAAACTGAGTCAGAAGCTGAAGTATACATAGGACTGTTTGCTGAAGAAGAGGAAGAGGAGTTCATCCAGATAATGAACTCTATATATGAGCAAGAGGACATTCAGTGCAAAGGACTGATGGCCTTAACAGAAGGTGACAAAATCCAGGATCAGGCTGGACCTAGTCACGTACAAAATTGTTCTTTAAGTTCAATTTCTAGTGCTAGTTCAGATTCAGTTACATCAGCATCAAGTGATGCCAGTGGATCTGAATCTGAAGGGGATATTCATCAGTTGATTGATGAATATAGAGTTCTGTTGCAAGCTTTTAAGAAAAACAAATCGTTGGCCAAAAGTCAGGCTAAGGAGATTGTCAATTTTAAAGTTGCTGCAACTGATTTTGAGAAGCTGATTGATCAAAAACTAAATGAGATAACCAGGCTGAAAAACATAACTGTTATTCAGATGGGAACTATAACATTCAAGAATGATCAAATCAGAAATCTGGAGATTAGTCTTCAGAAGGAGAGAGACATAGTTGCAAGGTTTTCTAAACTAAAGTCTGTTTTACCTTTGATAGATGATTTTGTACATCAGAAGGGTAAAACTGGATTAGGGTTTACACAACCTGCTAGGACTGTAAAGTCCAAGTCTAAGGGCAAAGCCCCAGTACTCAAAAAGCCTGTTGTATATAAAACAGCTAGGGTTGTACCTAAGCAAAGGTACAATAGATTTGAGTGCTGGTGCTGTGGCAAGGTAGGCCATTTTTCCATTGACTGCTGGCACAATTCTAGTGCCAAGATGAGTAGCAAACTGCCTGTTGGAAGATCTACAGGTAGCTTTGTTAAGAGTCAAACTAACCAGCACCAAGGACCTAAGAATTCTTTGGGTTCTAAGGTCAACTAATCTGTTTTGCAGGTGAGTCCAAGTGGTCATGCCCCAATATTGTACTTGGACAGTGTATGTTCCAGGCACATGACTGGAAGTAGGGGATTGCTAAAGGACTACACACCAATCAAGGATCGTCCTAAAGTCACCTTTGGTGGTTCTGAAAAAGGAATCATCAAGGGTTTTGTAACATTTCTAGCTCCCATATTACAATTACTCAAGTGGCTTATGTTAAAGGTTTGAAACATAACCTTATTAGTATAAGTCAACTGAGTGATTTAGGATATGACATCTCATTTGTCAAAGATGGTTGTCATATCAGGAGGTCAAATGATCAAGAGATCATTTTGACAGGTTATAGAAGAGGAATGTCTATTGTCTAGACATTATGTGTGAGACCAATGGTTCTCCAGTGTGTCTTGTAGCTGATGAGAAAGTCTCTCATTGTGTCAAATGGCACAAGAGGCTAGCCCATCTTAACTACAAGACAATTGGCCAACTCTATAGCAAAGAGTTAGTGAGGAATGGTGCTCAAGTTAAGTGTATTAAAGATGGAATATGCTCAGCTTGTCAAAAGGGCAAGCAGACTAGATCCACCTTTAATAGCATTGAAAACAAAGATGTTGTGAGGTGTTTATACCGCTTGCATATGGATCTCTTTGGTCCTATGCCAGTTCACAGCCTAGGTAGGAAGGTCTACACATTTGTGGTTGTAGATGACTACTCAAGGTTTTCCTGGGTGTTCTTCCTTAGACAGAAATCTGAAACACCTAGTATCTTCTATAGTTTTGTCAAACAAATTCAGAATGAGTTAGACTGTACAGTGGTCAAAGTAAGAAGTGACCATGGTACTGAATTCCAGTCTGATAGTATGACAAAGCTATGTGAAGAATTTGGGATATTTCAGGAATTTTCTTCACCAAGAACACCTCAGCAAAATGGCATTGCTGAGAGAAAAAATAGAACCTTGATTGAGGCTAGTAGGACCCTATTAAGTGACACATCTCTACCAGAATATTTCTGGGCAGAGGCAGTTAATACTGCATGCCATGTAATTAATAGGGCTACTATCACCAAGAGCCACAATAAGACCCCCTATGAGATTGTGAAAGGCAGAAAACCAAACCTATCCTACTTCAGGATCTTTGGTTGTAAATGCTTTATACTTAACAATGGTAAGTCTTACTTAACCAAGTTTGCCGCCAAATCCCAAGAGGGGGTCTTTGTTGGGTACAACAACAATAGTAAGGCTTATAGGGTCTACAACTTGTCTACTCAAGTTGTAGAACAGTCAGTACATGTAGTATTTGATGAAGCTAGACTTATTAACAATGAGTTGTCTAGAAGTATTTGCAGCTCCACAGGTGTGACTAAGAAGATGGACAAGCTCATTATTGAAGAAGGATCTACTGCAAGTCAGCATGTAGATAATAGTGGCTGCTGTCTAGGGGGAGTACTACATGAACCTGATGTAGAAGAAGACCAAGGAGTGCAGCAAGTTGAAGAAGCTGAAGATGTTCAACATCAAGCTAGGATGCCTCTAGCTAATAGGCATCTAAGAGATCATCCAGCAGATCAAATCATTGGTGATCTAAGACAAGGGGTACAAACAAGGAGCAGAAATATAATCTCAGTACTCTACTCAAGTTTTTTATCCCAAGTTGAGCCAAAGAAATTTGAAGAAGCCATCCTAGACCCTCATTGGATTGAGGCAATACAAGAAGAGCTGAATCAGTTCAAGAGATGCAAAGTCTGGGAGCTTGTTCCTAAACCAAAAGACCACAACATAATTGGAACAAAGTGGATCTTTAGGAACAAGATGGATGAACATGGAGTGATTATCAAGAACAAAGCAAGATTGGTTGCTAAGGGATATAGGCAGGAAGAAGGTATTGACTTTGATCAAACCTTTGCTCCAGTAGCCAGACTGGAAGCCATAAGGATGTTCCTGGCCTATGCAACCCATCAAGGATTTAAAGTATACCAAATGGATGTTAAGTCAGCTTTTCTTAATGGAAATCTGAAAGAAGAGGTCTATGTGGAACAGCCATCAGGTTTTGTTGATTCAACTCAACCTAATTATGTCTATAGACTTAGGAAGGCTTTGTATGGGTTAAAACAAGCCCCTAGGGCTTGGTATGAAACCCTGTCTAGTTTCCTCATTGAGAGTAAATTCACAAGGGGGAAAATAGACATGACTCTATTCCTTAGGGAATCCAGAGGCAAGATCATACTAGTCCAAATATATGTAGATGACATAATATTTGGGTCTACTGAAAGTAGTCTTTGCAAAAAGTTTGCAAAACTTATGCACGGACAATTTGAGATGAGTAGTATGAGGGAACTTAAGTTCTTCTTGGGTCTCCATGTTAGACAGACTGAGAATGGTTTATCCATATGCCAGTCTAAGTTCACCCTAGAATTAATAAGGAAGTATGGTATGGAATCATCCAGTACCATGAAAACTCCTATGGGGTCAAGTATATCTCTTAGCAAAGATGATGCAGGGAAACCTGTAGATGAGACTTTGTATAGAGGGATAGTTGGCTCCCTATTGTATTTGACTGCAAGTAGACCAGATATCATGTATGCTACATGTGTCTGTGCTAGGTACCAAGCATGCCCTAAAGAGTCTCATTTGACAGCAATCAAAAGAATACTGAGATATCTTAAGGGCACTCCTTATCTAGGCCTTTGGTACCCTAGGAATGGAGACTTTGAACTGACAGGTTATTCAGATGCAGATTTTGCAGGCTGTAAGAAAGATAGGAAAAGTACAACTGGTACCTGTCAATTCCTAGGTGGAAGACTGATATCATGGAGTAGCAAGAAGCAAACAACTGTGGCTATCTCCACAGTAGAATCAGAGTATGTGGCTACAGGAAGTTGTTGTGCTCAACTTCTATGGATACAACATCAGCTAGAAGATTATGGTATTCAAGTAAGTAGAACACCACTATTTTGTGATTCTACTAGTGCTATATCTATTGTAAACAATCCTGTTTCCCATAGTAGAACTAAACATATTGAAATAAAATATCATTTTCTAAGGGAACATGTAGAAAAAGCAGATATTTCACTGGAGTATGTTAATACAGATAATCAACTAGCTGACATGTATACTAAGTCTTTAGAAGAAACCAAATTCAATAGGTTTAAAATTGAATTAGGTATGATAAACTTAGAATAAGTTTACAGAAATGGCTAAGTAAAATAGTGTCGACACACAGAGTTGTCTGTGTCGAGACAGAGAATTGGTGTCGACACTTCATAGAAAAGGTGTCGACACATCTAGGAAGTTGGTGTCGACACTTCAGAGAATTAGTGTCGACACATATAGGGTCGGTGTCGACACAACCAAGGTGGTGTCGCCACTTAGAATTTACACAGAATTAACCAAGTCAAGTCTCGACTAAGTGTCGAGTTAAGTGGTGTCGACACATAAACAAGTGTCGACACATATATTCTGTCGACTATACTTATGTCGACACATAGTTGTCGAGACATTATAAGTCTGTGTCGACACTTTTCAACAGTGTCGACACAATTTAAGTTTGTTGACGCGCCCTTTCATCTTCAATCCTAGAAAGGTATAAATTGGATTTCGCCATTGTCTGTCGACACGCTCACCAAAGTTTCGAGACCAAACTTGTGTGTCGACACCTCTCTTCTCTCAATTCAAATTCTTCAAACCCTAATGGCTCCCAAGCTCGAAGAGAACATGAACGAAGGATATGAACTGGTGCGGCATGCGTTTGATGACGCAGAACCAGAGATCAAGGATATGGTAACCCTAGTTGCAAACTCAGGGTTAGATTTTCTTGTTTCAGAGCAGACAAAAATATGGAAGAAAGAAGTTCTGGAATTCCTGAATGGAGCTACAATAGATGAATCTGGACTCAAGATAAAGTCTAGGATTCATGGGGCTAAGGTGAAGGTCTCATCTAAGAGTTTGAGAAAGGTACTAAACCTACCAAGAACTAAGGAAGAAGATGAAGTTTCTGCTTCTAAGACTAGAGAAGCACTTACATGGTGTGGACTGGATTCCAAGATGAAAATTGGATCAGTATTCAACAGGAAGGGAATGAACAGCCAAGGAAAATTCTTGTCAGAAATAGTTGGAAAAGTGATCTTGTGCAAGTCTGGAGGACATGACAGGATTTCAGCATATATGTTCAGTCTAATGACAAGGTTAATCTTCCAACTAAATACTGATTGGTCTGCAGTATTGTTTGATAAGATAAAGGAGAGCCTGAAGAAACCCAATATGGGTAGGATTCTAAGTCTTTACTTGGCTGGTAGTATACCAGAAGTAATGAGCCAAGCTGCATGATCAAAGATCAATCACATGAGGAAGATGGACATGAGAATCTTCTCTAGATGGGATAGGGTCTTGACTAAGGAAATGCCTACTCCTGAGAAGATAACACCACAAAAGAAGAAGAAGACAGCCCCAGTAGCTCAAGAATCCTCCCGTAGCTCTGAAGAGCAAGTTGTGTTTACTCCTGATGAAGAAGAAACTGGAGGTGCTGGCAAGTCTCCAGCTAGATAAGATGATGCAGAGAGGCAGGGGGAGCTACCACAAGCTAGCCCAATACACCAGGATTCTATCCAGTGGGAGTCTCTACTGGTTGAAGAGCCTACTCCCTTAGAAAGTGAAAGAGCCACTCGAACCATTCTTGAGGTAATCACTGAAATCAATCAATTAGATTTCCTTATTGAGAGTGAAGTTATAATTGACAAATTACCTGATGTTAATAAGCAACCTCAGATTCATAGTCAACCCCCAGATGTCGTCATGGAGGACACATCTGTTGCAGATCAAGTAGTATCTGATCAAGTTGTTGATGAGATAAGAGTTTCTCCACCCCATCCTCCACAAGAATTCACCCTATAAGGGTTATTCCCTGACCTACTCCAAACAGACTTTGAGAAGGAAAGTGCTGCTGCTGAGGGGGAGAATGCTCATGTTGAGGGGGAGCAAGTAGTTATTGTTGAAGAAACTACAAGGAAGGAACCTAAAGTGCAGAAGGAGTTACCTCCAAGCCCTAAGGACAGGGTTGATATTGCAAGCACATCTGCTTCTGAAGATGAGGAGGCTGCCAGAGCTAAAAAGAGAAAGTTTTAAGTATTTAAGAGAAGGAGCCAAAATTATAAGAAAGCTCTGCAAACCATTGCACAACAACCTACACCACAGCCAGCACCATCTGTAGATTACAGTTCTCTGATGGTTGCAATGCAGATAAAGCTTGATGAGCAAAGGAAAGCAATAGAAACGTATATGGATGAGGGGCATAAGCCTCTACAGTTTGATCTGGCTCAAGACATAAAGTCCATCAGATTTGAGATGAATCTAAATAAGAAGGAGATGACTGACTCCTTCCACAAGGGAGGGAATGCAGTGGTCTACTTGGCTACACATCAAGATAAAATCAAAACTCAAGTGGATGAACTTGAAGTAAAGCAAGGTATGTTCTGGAGAATCAAATAAGAATGAATGATAATTTGACAGCTTCTCACAATGCTATTGTAACTGAACTGAAGAATATAGCAACTGCCCAGAATGCAGCCCTGACCACTGCCAAAGAGGAATTTGACAAAGCACTGCAAGAGAGCCTAACTGCTGTAACTTCTGTAATTCAAAATTCTCAGAAGCTGATCACTGAAAAACTCCAAAGGTTGAAACCTTACTTTAAGGATGGAGTAAACTATTTGGATGCCCAAATATGGTTTCAGAAAGATGATCTAAGGGATCACATGGAAAGAGAAGTCATAAAAGGGGAGAGGGTGTTAGTCAAAGCCAGCTCTGATCATGCAAAATGGATTTCCAATTCCATCAGAGCCACCCTTGGATATCCTCCATTGTGTGATGATGACAATGTAGCAGAGTCTGGGATTAATCCTGCTTATCTTGGAGGGGAGCAAGCTGAAGTGGCTCAAGTTATTTACCCTCCACCAGACTTTGATATGATACATGCAGATATACAATCAATGTATAGCCCACCTGAGGGAAAGCAAAATGTCATCATAGAAAAAGTGGTTCAGCCAGTGCCAGAAGCTTTACTGAAAGAACAAGAAGCTTTGTTGCTGAAAGAACAAGAGACTCAGTTGTCTAAGAAGAGGTTCAGAGAGAAAGCTGAACAAAGGCCTGATTTTGAACAGTGGAGCCCCACTTCAAGGAATATTATCTTAACTGCATGGAAGGCTGCCAAGAATAATATTCAAGACAGAAACAAGTGGTATTCTGAACTAGAATGGAGAAAGCATGAGTCCAGGCAAGAAGCCATTGTGCAATACAGGAGAAAGGCTAAGATGGGAAAGCTACCTCCTAATGCCCAGGAGCCTAGCAGGTACTTTCCAAAGCCATATCATTACTTTGAACGACAAAAGATCAAGACTGAAGAGCAGAAGAAAAAGGATCTTAAAGGCAAGAAGCCTGCTGCTGCTGAAGATGCTCAAGCCCCTGTGCAAGCAAAGATACAGTCTGGGAAGGGCATAGTTATCAAGGAGACTGAGCAAAAATAGAATAGAATTATCTTTAGTTTACAGTTGTAATCTTTTGATTTTAAACACTCTGTAAACTTTTGTATAATGAATATGACAAAGTTGTTAGAACAATGTGTTGTGCGAAAAATCTATTACATAATTGTTCTGAGATATATGTGTGTACATGTTTTGTTTAATACATGTTTATGTACTTTCCCTGATTACATAATCCTGTTTTTCATCATACTGTAATTTTGTTATGTATGGTGTATATCATTGACTAAGGGTTATGACTTCTCCAAATAGGGGGAGATTGTTGGGTACATTGGAATGAATGTACCTGATTTGAAGATGCCTCACCCTACTCAATGATATACATCAAAATGTATTTGATGTGTTTTGAGTTTAGTTGTGCAGGTTAAGTATTTGTAGGGAAAGCAGAAAAGTTTCTAAGTCCATGTGTCGACACCTAGAAGGAAAGTGTCGACACTTAAGAAGACTTGTGTCGACACCCAGGAAAGCAGTGTCGACACTTGGAGTAATTGTGTCGACACCAGGGATGCAGAGTCGACACCAGACAGAAAGTGTCGACACATACAGGTTGTGTCGACACTCAATGAAGAGAAGTCCAGTAAAGCAGTATCGACACTTAGAAGCAGTGTCGACACCCAGAGGAACTCTGTCTACATCAGAAAGTGTCGACACATGGAGGCTGTGTCGACACTCAGCAAATTCAACAGAGTCTAAGTATAGGTGTCGACATAATGAAGAATGTGTCAACACACAGCAGAAGATTCAACACATGAAAAAAGTGTCGATATAATAAAGAATGTGTCGACACTCAGCAGAAGATTCAATACATGAAGAAAGTGTCGACACTTGGAGGTTGTGTCGACACTCAGCAAAGTTCAAATAAATTCTAAGTATAAGTGTCGACACAAAGAAGATGTGTCGACACTCAGCCAAAGTCTCAACAGAAGAAGTATGTGTCGACACAAGGAGCTGTGTCGACACTCAGCAAGTATCAACACAGAAGGCAGGTGTCGACACTAAGAATATGTGTCGACACTCAGCAAGTATCGACACAAGAAGATGTGTCGACACAAAGGAGTTGTGTCGACACTTACAAGAAATCAACTAAGTACTGAAGAACAAGAAGTTGTGTCGACACACAATATCAGTGTCGACACATGATGAAGAAACAGTGTCGAGAAGTAAATTCTACAACACAAGGAGTTTTGTCGACACCTTGGAGGCTAGTGTCGACACTTAGTCTACTTGTGTCGACAATTGGTCTATAAGTGTCGACACTTAAAGACAGACTGTCTCGACACTTTCAGACAGTTACAGATATTTCAAGAAGTGACTGGATGACATGATAGCTGTCATTCCAGCCGGTCTACTGCAACTGTCAGAGTTGTCAGAAAGCTGTTAGGAACTGGGTCAGCCGGTCACCATGAAGAAGGCCTATATATAGGCTTATTATGTCAACAAAAGAAGATGATTAATCAAAGGTGATTCAACACAGATTAACACAAATTAGTTGAAGTGAACAGAAGATCTAAGTAGTTGGAGAGAGAGAGCTCCTTCCAAGAAGTCAGCTGTTGGAACCAGGCTGTGAAGAAGGTTTTAGATTAAGATCTGAAACTTAAGTTGTAGTGATTGAAGATCAGCTGCAGAGAAGATCAACCCTATTGTGTTCTACATTCAAGAAGCTTTGAAGAAAGCCAAGTGAGGTTGATCTCAGTAGAGTTCATTCAAGAACTCATCAAAAACCTGTCAACTCTTCTCTCTTTTTCTGAGTTGTAGGTATACACTTTGTATTCTAAATTTCTTGTAGGATCCTTAGGGATATGAGTTGTAAGCCTGTAATTATAAAGGCTGAGTGGTAGGGCATGTGTGCCTGAGTGTAGGAGATCTATTTCTCTGAGTGTAGGCCTATTGTGGCTGAGTGTAGGCCTTGTGGCTGAGTGTAGGCCTTGTGGCTGAGTGTAGGTCTTTGAAGAAGACTGAGTTGTAGGGCCTTGGGCCTGAGCTGTAGGAACCATTTTGGGTTCTGAGTGTAAGATCTGAGGATCTGAGGTATAGTGGAGGAGTTTGGCCGAATCTAGTACACTACTAGATAGGCGAAGGGGGAAAGTGGATGTACCCAAATCTTGGGGAACCACTATAAATCTGTGTATTCACTGTGTGCTTGTTTAATCTGTGATTGCTGATTGTTTGCTGTGAAGAAGTAATTTTAAATCTGTGATATTATCTGCAATCTGCCTAAATGTTTAAAAAGATTTAGTCACCTATTCACCCCCCCCCCCTCTAGGTGATTAGGTACAATTTCTTTCAGAAGATGTGGTCCAGGAAGGTTTATGCGCACATGGAACAACCTTCGCTCTCGCCTGGCATCTTGAAGGGAGGAAGAGAGGAGAAAAAGGTCGGGGAGGCGAAAGCCTTTGCTCCGTAGGGATCGGCAAAAGCGGTTGACAAGGGGGACAAAGGTTCGGGATGAAAGAAGTAAATGTTATGGAGTAAATGAGGTAGGTGGATCGGCCTATTTTTAGAAGATACGGTAATTATGAGTTTTCTTAAAAATTACGGCGGGAGAACGGTCAATGGGTCAACAAATCCGGACATCTTGACTCCACAATTTTCGTCTTGTCCCGTCAGCTCTCCTTGGACCTGCAGGAAGCAAGAACCTCCAGGGAGGGCTAGGAAAAAGACAAACAATCTCAGTGCGCGAGAGGTATTGAGCAAGGCGTATAAATCAATCATTCGAAAAGTGTTTGAAAATATTTTAGTTCTCTTACCTAAATCACCTAGAGGGGGGTGAATAGGTGTGTTGTGCGTCTTTTTGTGGAATAGAAAATTTAACGATCTATGCATAGAAAATAACCAAGCAATCACAGACGACACCAAGAATTATAGTGGTTCCCCAACCTTGGGTACATCCACTTTCCACTCACGGATCTAGCAATGCACTAGACTGGGCTATTTGATGGCCCGCGAACAGACTCTTATGTGGGTGGTTGGTTCGATGAGTCGATCGCCGCGGGCTTGCTAAGGGAGGCAAGTGCACCTATCGCAAGTAATACAGAATATTTGGGGGAATATCCAGATCGTAATTTTCCCTGGAACGGGTTGATTATCCCCTGCTCCGAAAGCACTATTATTTTACCGAAATAGTAAGTTGTTGATTTTAACTAAAATAGGATGAAAATAGATTAAGATAAAGTCGATGAAGAGATAACACTCGGTATCGAATTACATTAGGATTAAAAATAGATTTGAATAACTAGAGATCTAAAGTTTCAATTTAATTAAAGCAGAAACTTGGTCGTAGAGGTTCCAAAATAATGAGCTCACCTATCTCTAGGAATATCGCTCACCTGGACATTAAGACTATTCGACTGGGCTCTCGTCCGACGAATAATTCCTCTTAATGCCCGCAGTACGCTAAGAACCCCTCTATTGGGTGGGGAACACAATCCGGTAGAGTTAGCGCGCCTCCTCTCTCGAGGGTTAGTGCAGAACTCTCTTTACCCAGGGGTGATCAGTCCATACGCAAGGCCTCTCGGCTAGATAGTATATGGATAACGGAAATAGAGACCAGACATTGATATGTGGTTCTACGCGTCGTTAACCAGGAGTAAAACTTAATTTTTTAATTAAATAGAAAAATAAGACCTTTAGTTATTTAAAACATTTTTTAAATCCCAATGCTCTTCGATACCGAGGACTAAAAGCGATTAGCCACTCATCGGAATGGGGATAGCTTATGAGTTTGGTTAGGCGAGCATTCTAAACTATTCGCTGAAGGGTTATAAAGAGAATAAGAAGAAAAGCAAGATAACCTAATATTAGAAAAGTTACTGCAAATAAAAACACCTGCACTCATCCAAACACATAACAAAGAGACAGAAATAAAACTAAGTTACCAGTAAGAGAAAATTGCATAAATGAAATTGCAAGTCCCACTCAAACGAGTGGGTGGGAAATAAAAGCTGAAAATTTGCAAGTCTTACTCAAACGAGTAGGACTGAAATTAAAGCGAGTCCTACTCAATCGAGTAGGACAAAATAAATGCACACAAACGCACACTTGCATAATTGAAATACACACACTCACTTAAATAATTGAAATACACACAAACACAAATCCTACTCAAATGAGTAGGCGAAAAATAAAGGCACGCCATTTAACTCTTAACGAGTAGGCGAAAATAAATGCGAGTACAGGTCCTACTCAAATGAGTAGGTGGGAAAAAAAGTCCGGCCATTTAACTCCTAGTGAGTAGGCGGAAGATAAAAACCTGCCATTTAACTCAAATGAGTAGGCGGTAAATAAAAGCTGAAAATTACAAATCCTACTCAAACAAGTAGCCGGGGAATGAAGTCCGGTCATTTAACTTCTAGCGACTAGGCGGAAGTAGATACAACAAGTCCTACTCAAATAAAGTCCAGCCATTTAACTCCTAGCGAGTAGGCGGAAATATAAACAACACACACTTGCTGAAATCAAAACACACGCTTGCATTAATAAAAACACACACACACATGACAGAAAATGAAATACTCACACTGCAGAAAGTAAATACTCACACTTGCAACTCCTACTCAAATGAGTATGTTAAAAATTAAAGACACGCCATTTAACTCTTAACTAGGAGGCTGAAATAAATACGCACACGCACACACTCTACGTAATTGGAGAAAGCAATAAAACTTATCTCATACACGCACGCAGGAAAGCGAAAAAATTAAGAAAAACAAAGTTATCGAAAAATTAAAACAACTGCATTTCTACCGCTAGAATGTCGTAGAAATGCATAAAAGACATAATAAAAATTGTTTGAGCTAAGAGTTTTCAAATTAAAGCTAGAAAAGCAAGTGCCAGAAAAATTAAAACGTTACTTTTTTACCGTTAGTTTTTGATAGAAATGCATAAAAAGTTGAAATAAAAATTGTTTGAGCAAAAATTTTTTTTAAGTAATTGCGAAAATTAAATTGCTGAAAATTTTAAATAACGCAATATACATTTTTATAGCTTTGTAAAACGGTTTAAAAAGTGGAAGAAAGCTAAAAAGAAGCAACAGTTTTATAATCAAAACGAAGAAAAATCTAAGTTAAGAGGAATGAAAACCACATTTTTTATTATTTTACAAGTTCATAAGAACGAATTTGGAAGAATAAAAAAAATCTCAAGTCTAACCAATTTTAAAGAGTATGATAAGGAAAACGGCTATAATAACGGCTAAAATTTTGGACATAAATGAAAGTTAAACAAAACGTTTTTCATTTTAAAACATAAATTTTGCAATTTGAACTCATACACGCACACACGCAATATGAAAATGAAATCATAAATACATAAGATTGATGAAAAGGAGGCTTTCAGAGACATTTCAGAGCATGTAAGGATGAAATACTAACGATTTTTATTACAAACGAAGTCAGTTAGAAGAGCTTAAACAAACAAACTTAAAAAGGAGAGGGGGTTCCTTACATAGCACTAAAGAAAGCTCCAAACATCAGCACTTAACATGAAAATGGTTCAAAATTTCGGAACCCTTAACTCATACATCAACTGGCTTTTATAGGCAAAATTTTCCAAGTACACGCCCTCTAACACGGGCGTGTCAGGGGGCGTGTCATTACTATTCAAATGGCGGCCGGTGATTTGACTGGAGATTTGACTTTGCGGCTGAAAACGCTGCGGTCACGCCCCAGGTCACGGGCGTGACAGTGAGCGTGACGACACTATTAATCATCTGATTTCAGCGATTTGATGGCATTGTTGACTTTGGGAGGTCCACGTGGAAGTCACACCCCTAGTCACGGGCGTGACGGTGGGTATGTCGGGGAGGTTGAAGTGGGCGCCAGCATCGTTTTGTCGGGCAAGGTGGAGGAGTACATGCCCGTATGGCATTTTGACACGGGCGTGTCGGGTCGGGTCGACGAATGTTGAACGCAGTTTCGTCGAGCTGGAAGCCTTGATCGTCGATTAGGAATGACACGGGCATGTTGGATCATGGGACACGGGCATGTCCTTGTCGGGTCGACAATCGTCGAGTGGAAAAACATCGATCGCTGTGACACGGGTTAGGTCACGGTCATGCCACATTTGACATGGTCGTGTGACAGGGAGTGTCACACCGTTTCTTCAGAAAATTGCTGATTTCACGGGTCTGACGTGTCACGCCCCTGGTCACGGGCGTGACCCAAAGTTACACGGGCATGACATTACTGTTTTTAGCAGAATTTTGGAATTTTTTTTGAAAAATAAAATAAAAGAAGTTAGCCAAATATTTACAGTAAAAGGAGAATTTTATTAAAGAAATTTAACCTAAAACAACAAAAGAAAATGAAAACTACTTAAATAATGTAAATAAAAATAGGTATATTTACAGCTTATCAAATACCCCCATACTTAATCTTTTGCTATTCCATAGCAAAAGTTTGAGATAAACTTATCAGAATAGAAAAAACTCTAAGTTTAGCTACCGGTTAATTAATTATAAGAGAGATCTAAATAAATATACGGGATGTAAGAGTTAAGTCCTAAAATTATGTAGATGATTTAAATAGTGCAAAAGTTTTGGCCAAAAGACTTCTTGATGTAATCAAATAGAAAGCAATAATTGTAATGGTTAGATTAACAAAAATAGTTTGGAATTATATGAACTTTAGCTTATAGGAGTTTTACTGAAAATAATGCAATTTACAAATTATGCTCTCAAAAAGATTTTTGAATTAATTCTGGAATCGTGAAATTGGCTAAGGGGGTTGATGTTGGTTTATGAAGAGGGTTTGGATTTTGAGGTGAGGTAATTTTTTCTCGAACCTCCATTTTTATTTTTTGGAATATTAGGAAAATGAAATCTTATTTTCCTAATATCATTTTTTCTTCAACTTCATAATAAAATTAACCCAATGTATATGTGTGGGAGTAATTAATTTTATCCTCTTATTCTGTAACATATATTCTTTTTAAGTTACTGGGTGTCTATGTTTACGGAACGAAATCTTATTTTCATTGACATAGGATCTTTTAAGGATAATCAATTTTATCATGATAAGTTAGTCATGATAAATAAGGGGAGAAAAAAAAACTAGATTTTTAATTAAAAAAACTTTTTTGAGAGCAACCTTAATAAATTATACGTTCCAATTTTTCAGAAAGCTAAAAGTAAACATAATTGAATTCTATAGTCATTATGTTCTAACATAATACACGTACTCCTATCAATGAGAAATTAGAGTAGTGCCTAATTCGGTATTTTTAACAAAGTATAATGAATTCTTTAAAACTTAACCCCGGATATTTAATTTTTTCAATCAATTATTAACAAACGAATAACAAACAAAGAATTAAGAAAAAATCACATATAAATAAACTCAAAATAGAATTTTTGGATAGCAAGAAAATTAAGAAATGGAATATTTGATTTATTTGTTTCAAAACATGTTTTTTGGAGTTTTATAGTTTTTATCATTTTTTTAGATTTTTAAGTTTTGCGAAAAAATTTTTGTATTTTTTAAGTTTTGCGAAAAAACTTTTGTATTTTTTAAGTTTTGCAAAAAAAAAATTTGTATTTTTGTTTTCATAACATTTTCATTCTATTTAAAAAGATTGGGAGAAAAAGAGTAGTTATTTACAAGAATGAGAGAGAAAAGGAAGGGGGGAGAGAGAAGATTATTTACAAAAATATTTACAAAGATTTTTACAAAATGAAACTAAATAGTTTTGGAATTTTTGTTTTATAATTTTTTTGGAATTTGTGTTTTATTATTTTTTTGGAATTTTTGTAATAAAGAGAAAGGAAAAGAAATTTTTTTTGGAATTTTCATTTTCAAATTTTTTTTGTTTTGTTTTGTTGTTCTATATTTTTTCATATATTTTTTAAATTTTTGGAGTGCAGAAAATAGAAATACAGTGCAGAAAATATAAGTTCGGAAAATAAAGCAAGAAAACACCCTCATACTTAAGTCCAATATTGTCCCCAATGTTGTAACTTAATTATACGGAACAAATAGGAAAGGCAATATGTACAAAGAAAATAAAAAGAGGGGGGGTAAGAAGCTTCCCTGAAAGGAGGTAGAAAAGGCCCTAGTTCAGGAACCCTGCATTATTAAAAAAAATATCAAAGAAAAAGGTAAAGAGATAGCGAAAAAGATAAACATGGGGTGCCTCCCAGGAGCACTTTGTTTATAGTCGTGTAGGTTGACTATTTTGGCTGTTTATATATCGAGGAGGGTTATGGATTCGAAATTACCGCCCAAGAGATCGCCTGCTATGTATAATTTAAAGCAACGACCGCTCACCTTAAACGAGCCTTTTTCCGGGTGGGAGACGAGTACGGTCCCATATGGCCAAACCTCTTCAACTTTGAAGGGGTCGGACCAACGTGATCTAAGTTTCCTGGGGAAAAGTCTAAGTCGTGAATTATATAGAAGGACAAGATCGCCCGGAGAAAAAGTTTTTTGGGTCTTGATTCCTCGGTCGTGGTAAAATTTAGAACGCTCCTTATAGAATTTATTGCTCTCACATGTGTTTGCACGCCATTCATCGAGTTCATTTAGTTGCAATTTTCGATTTTTAGCGGCTAAGTTAGCGTCGAGATTTAAAAGTTTTAAGGCCCAAAGTGCGTGATGTTCTAATTCTACTGGGAGATGGCACGCTTTGCCGTAGACTAATCGATACGGCGTACATCCAATTGCAGTTTTGTATGCGGTACGATAAGCCCACAACGCATCGTCGAATTTGATGGACCAGTATTTTCTATTACGTGAAACGGTTTTTTCTAATGTGCACTTTATCTCTCGATTTACTACCTCTACTTGGCCACTAGTTTGCGGGTGGTAGGGGATGGCAAGTTTGTGCGTGATGTCGTATCTAGCTGACGTCTTAGCCATCTGGGTGTTGTAGAAATGCGTCCCCCTATCGCTTACAATGGCGCGAGGTGTGCCGAAGCGAGAAAATAGTTTTTTAAGAAATGTAACGACGAATTGCGCATCGTTGGTGGGGAGAGCGTGCGCTTTCGCCCACCTCTATACGTAGTCGACCGCTACTAAAATATACATATTTTTAAAAGACGGAGGTAGGGGGCCAACAAAATCTATGCCCCATAAATCGAAGACTTCGCATTCTAAAAACATATTTTGGGGCATCTCGTCGTGACGAGAGTTGGTATACAACTGCTAACAGCTCTCGCATGCACGCACAAAATCGTGAGCGTCTTTGAATAGAGTGGGCCAAAAGAAGCCTGCCTCGAGTGCCTTCCGCGCGGACCGGTTAGCTTGATAATACCCACCAGCCGGACCCTCGTGGCATTGCCTAAGTATTGGCGCGCACTACACACTCGCGACACATCTTCGGACCGCTTGGTCCGTGCAGATACGAAAAAGAAAAAGCTCCTCCCAAAAGAAATATTTCAAGTCAGAAAAGAATTTCTTCTTTTGCTGGCTCGAAAAGTCTTTTGGAAGGACCCTCACAACAAAATAGTTCGCAAAATCTGCGAACCAAGGTGGGAAAGATGAACTAGTAGCTAAGGCTAGGAGGCGTTCCTTGGGGAATCTATCATTTTTGTCAGATTCGACGAGCGCTTCCACACCGGGATTTTCTAAGCGCGAGAGGTGATCTGCAGCTAAATTTTTCGCGCCCCTTTTATCCCGGATCTCTAAATCGAATTCTTGCACGAGGAGGATCCATCGAAGAAGGCAGGGTTTTGCGTCGATTTTTGCTAACAAATATTTTAAGGCGGAGTGGTCAGTAAATACGATAACTTTAGATGGCATTATATACGAGCGAAACTTATCAAAAGCAAAAATGACAGCTAAAAGTTCCTTTTCCGTTGTAGTGTAATTTCCTTGTGCGGAAGTGAGCGTCTTGCTAGCGTAATAAATAGGATGAAAATATTTCTTTATGCGTTGGCCAAGAATGGCACCTACGACAATATCACTAGTGTCGCACATAGTTTTGAACGGAAGGGTCCAATCGGGCGCCACCAAAATGGGTGAATTGATAAGTTTTTGTTTTATAAAATTAAATGCAGACTCGCATTCGCTATCAATGACAAAATTTGATTCCTTTTCCAAGAGACGAGTAAGCAGCTTTTATTTTTGAAAAATGTTGAATGAAACGCCTATAAAAGCCCGCGTGCCCTAAGAAACTCCTAATAGATTTAACGTTGGAAGGCGGGGAAAGTTTTTCGATAATTTCAACTTTGGCCTTATCGACTTCCATCCCCTTAGACGAAATCATATGGCCGAGAACCAAACCTTCTCAAACCATAAAGTTACACTTTTCCCAATTTAAAACAAGATATGTGTCCTCGAATCGCTGAAGGACACGATCTAAATTACGAAGACATGACGGGAAAGAGCTTCCAAAAACAGAGAAGTCATCCATAAAGACTTCCATAATGTCTCCTACCAGCTCCCCAAAGATTGCCAGCATACATCTTTGGAATGTAGCTGGCGCGTTGCAGAGGCCAAATGGCATTCTTCGATATGCGAAAGGTACCAAACGGGCAGGTAAAAGTTGTTTTCTCTTGGTCATCGGGGGAAATGGGGATTTGGAAAAACCTTGATAATCCATCAAGAAAACAAAAATACGGATGACCGGACAAACGCTCTAGAATTTGGTCTAGGAAAGATAGTGTGAAATGATAATTACGGGTGGCATCATTAAGTTTTCTATAATCTATGCACACCCGCCAACCCGTAACAGTACAAGTTGGGACGAGTTCATTGTGCTCATTTTCCACTACGGTAAGACCGCCCTTTTTTGGCACCACGTGAATGGGACTAACCCACGTACTATCCGATATAGGATAAATAATCCCCGCATCAAATAATTTAATAATTTTGGCCTTAACAACGTCTTTCATGTTTGGGTTAAGTCGTCGCTGCGGCTGAATGGTTTTGCGGCAATTATCGAGAAGGAAACTCTTATGAGTGCAGAAAGAAGGGTTAATCCCTTTTAGATCAGAAATTTGCCACGCAATTGCGTGGCGATGTTTACATAAAAATCCCAATAAATTAGAAGTCTCTGAATCGCTCAAATGTGAAGAAATGATAACGGGAAGGGTATCATCTTTTCCCAAAAAGGCGTATTTGAGCGAATCGGGTAGGGGTTTGAGTTCAAGGCGGGGCGGTTCTTCTAACGAGGTTTTAATTTTTATGTCTTTCTTACCAATTGATTCAAAAGGCAAGTCTATAGAGGTATCCTCATCGCATTTAAAATTTTTGAGCGCATAAATATCATCGTTTAAAAAGTAGACTCGAAAATAGGGGAAGAACAATCTCCGAGATAGGTGTCTAAATTATAACAAAAGTCATCGCTCGATGACGAGTCTCCTATGGAGGGATTAATAGAGAAAGTAACTTCGGCATCTCCTACTCGAAGGAGGAGACGACCGTTACTTAAATCAATTAATGTGCGGGAGGTGGCAAGAAAAGGGCGACCGAGTATAATTGGTACATCGGTGTCCTCCTCGATGTCCAAGATGACGAAGTCTACCGGAAAGATAAACTTATCAACTTGGACAAGTACGTCCTCCACTACCCCGACGGGAAACTTAACTGAGCAATCCGGTAATTGGATTCACATTTTAGTAGGGCCCGAAGTGCCCAAACCTAATTTTTGAAAGAGCGAGAACGACATCAAATTAATGCTCGCGCCTAAATATGCAAGAGCGTATTTTACTAATATATTTCCAAAAAGAAACTGGATGGAGAACCGTCTCGGGTCATTTCTTTTAAGGGACAATTTATTAGTAAGAGCCGCTGAGCAGTCAGCATTTAGAGAAATATGTGAAATATTTTCTAATTTTTGTTTATTGGAAAGAAGTTGTTTTAAATATTTCGAATATTTAGGCATCTGCGAGATTGCGTCGCAGAATGGAATATTATTATGAGTTTGTTTTAATAATAAAATAAATTTTTTGTATTGTGCGTCCTTACGCTCACTATCGAGCTTGTGTGGATATGACATGTAATATCCTCCAGAAAACTAGACCCCCCAAGTGAATTTGTCATGACTAGGTCATGAAAAGGCCTTGGTAGCTTAGGAACCCCTTGGACATAGACAAAACTAAGGGTTGAAAACACCTTGGTCTGCAAATAGTAATTTCCAAATACGTAACCTAGGGCTTGAATTAAGGGCCTTAACTTGAATTATTGACCCCACCACAACATCCCTAGGACATCTAGGAGCCCAAGGGGACATTCAGGACTCATTGAGGCCAGCCAAAACAGGTCAAGTTGACTCAAGGTCAACCCTAACCCTAATTAGGGAAAAATGGTCAATTCCCCATCAAATGGCCCAACTGACCATCACATATGGAAGTAGCTTCACTTTTAGGTCTAACATATCATAAGAGACTAATTAGACCAAAAAGGCCCCATCCTAGGGTCACCACATGGCAAAATGACCAAAATACCGCTACTAGGTCAAAACGGTGATTTTCCATTAAACACCCTTATTGACCACCACAACTTCAAGTTGACCACACTCCTGGGGTCATAACCTCATAAGGGACCCAATGGCACAAAAATTTCCATGGTTTGGTCAACCCTAGGGCCCAATTTGACAAAAGGTCAAACTTAGTCAAATTAGGTGAAATCATTTAAACCTAACCCAACCCTTTGGGCTAGGCCCAAGGTGAGTGGTCAACCAGCCTATTGACTGATATTGAACAAGGGGGAGAGAGTGGAATTTTGGCCATGGTGATTAGGAGAGAGAAATGGGGTTTTCCCCCTACTTTGGAGGAGAGAGAAAGTGGTCATTCATGGCCATTAAGGTGATACACCCCTTGGTATCCCTCCACTATGCTCCCATTAAACTTACCTGATGAATTACAGGGGATTCTAGCAGTTTTCAGATCCATTTAATGGAAGGGGGGATGCATAGGGTCGGCCATGGGAGGGGAGGTGAAGATGTCAACCATGGATAAGAGAGTTAAAGCCCCCACACCCCCAACCGACCGCTCCATCATCTTTAGAGACCTCTGAGGAGTTGAATTTCCCATTTTCCCTAACACTTAGAGCTCTTGGAGGAGAAAAAGCCATGGCACCGAAAGCTTTTAGGAGGAGCAATGGAGGCCGGCGAATGGAGCAAGGAAACGCTCCAAATGATGTTCAATCCTCTTCCTCTCTGTTTGTGCTAGATCTCGGATCCATCAGCTAGAGAGATCGGGCTCAATTGAGACCAATTGGGGAGAAATTTCTCACCGAAATTCCATGAAAATGAACTTATTGGGTTCGCCGAAGTAGGCCCCTCCGGCGGCCGTGCCGCCGCCAGGCGATAGCCACCACCCCGATGGAGGTGGTGGTGGCGGTGGCCGACCAGGGAGGTGGCCGAATGGCCGGGATTTCGGCTTGGAAAATGATCCAGGCGCAGCTAATCTGAGTCATTGGCTCAAGAAGGAAGTCGACTCCAAAACCGCCCATCTTTCTTTAAGATCTGTGCAAGATCTTGATTTAGTTTATTTTTTTGCAATTTTCTGAGTAGGAAATAGTAGTGTCTTGTTTAAATTTCTAAAAATACTTAGGTGTTCCTTCTGTAAAAGTGATCAACATCCAAGTTGTAGCTATAGGCTCTAGTTTATTTTAAAATTTGTTTCAAGACATTTGGAGCCCTGGTTAGATCTCAGCACTCTTTTTGGTGGAGTCTATCCATAGGGCTGACCAGAGAATAAATTGGATACCCACGCCAAACCAGACATCCAAAAGACTTGAAATTTGGGTTGTGGGCTAGTCTTATCTATATCTAGGAGTTGTCCAAAAATCAGAATTTTTGGACAACATTTTTTTATAGTGTTCAAAAAAAATTAATAATCCATGAATAAATTAATTAGGTGTCCTAAACATCTCAAAACTCCCCAAAATTTGGGTGGTAGTCTTAGAGGGCATGCTAAGGCTCTGGTAAAACTTTCACCTCATTTGGAGATGTTTTGGTAAGGTATTGATCCAACCCTAGGTATACCTTTATAGGGTTATTTAGGTCAAGAGCTATTTTTGATGTTTGGTTGGTCAAATCACCTCAACAGAGGCTGATATTTTGGCCACTGATTTAATATGGCATGTAACACCTTTTAATGAGATTTGGGGTGGTTTTGGCAAGGGCAGCCATAGAACCCTAGGGTTGGCCCCTTTTATGGAGATTTTTATGTTTTGAAGGTCATGGGGTCAAATGATCTTGGAATGACTTGGGACCAGGTGGGAGGGATCATAGGGTGGCAATGGTCCTCTGGTTGAAGATTTATTGAATTTGGAAGCCTTTAACCCCCCCTCAAATCCCTACCCAAGTTTAGGGCACAAAGCCAGATATTTGAGTTTAGGTAATCAAAACACCTCACAATAAATTGAAACTTGGGCAGGGTATTTCTATGATAAAAAGAGCCCTAAAATAATTTTGGTGGAATTTTTGGACTAATGAAATCAGTACTTCCTTTATAACTCTAGTTGTGTCCTTAGTTTTATTTTTCTTGTTATGATATTTCTGTCCACTGAAAAGTTGTGAAATTTTGTATTTGGAAGTTTTACATCATGCTAGTCCCCTTTGTATTTTTATTGAAATTTTTAGATATTTATTTTAAGTACTTGTTTTATAATTTATGAATTGTGGATTTCTGATCAAAAATAGATGTGGAGCCCAATATTGCTATGGAAAATTATGAAACTTGGTTAGTGAGTGTTCTATGTCAATGTGTAGGCTCTGGAATTTTCTCATAATTTTTAGGTGATTAGAAACAGTACTTGCTTCATAAAGTTATAAATTTGGAAGATTACTTTTAATCAGATTGAGAGCCCCTCATGTGTTAGAAAAATTGTAAAACTTGGTTAAGGTTAGTTTTAGCTATCTATCTCTTAAAATTTTGTTATAATTATTAGATGAATTTTTACAGTACTTGCTTCAATAACCATTGGTTATGGAATTATTGATTTAAAATTAAATTAAGGGTTACTATTCACTGAAAACATTGGGAGAGTACCTCTAGAGTGTTTTCAGGCCATGATAGTCTTACTGAATTTTTATCATAATTTTTAGGACAATATTGCTGGCCTTTGCTTCTTAAAATGGTAATATCGACTTTATGTTCTAAATTGTGGATTTGGGGCCTAAACAATTCTGAAATTTTTTAGACCTTGGATTTGTTGTAGAAATGTTATCTAGTATTTATCATGATTTTGTGGTGATATGTTACTGATTTAAAAGTGCAGTTCATGTTCAAAGTAGGGCATCCGGAGTCTTAGGGTAATTACAATGAATGCCCAATTAATTAGGAAGATTATGAAACTCTGGAGTTAGTCCAAATAGGTCATGGTAGACTCTCATTAATTATTTTGGTTCTGTTGGATGAGTAAATGGAGTACCCCTTAGTGGGAGCATCATGTAACTTTGCACGGTCTGTATATAGTACATAGAATTAAAATAGGCTAGCTCGGAGAACTTGAACAAACTTAGGGGAGCCACACTGAAATAAAAGAGAGGATTGGTCAAGGGTAGGAATCAATAATATTAAGTGTCTTGCGAAAGGGAACTTTGGGCGTAATCCCATCGTAGTTCCTAGTGCCTTCGAGAGCCCTTCATGGGGAATACCTTGGGCAGTCCTGGGCTAACGTAAACTTTAGGGATAATATGGACAAGAGTAACCTCAATAATACCTCCACCTTGCACTCACACTTATACACGTGGTGATACAAATTGGTAATGAATGGATAGCATAGACCCATGGTCGATGGGCATACTGGTAGAGTTAAAGGGAATTGGAACTGTTTTGGTAGTCCGGGGAGCTGTATGCTCGAGGGCTAGTTTTTAGACTTGATAGTTTGGTGAGCTAGGGGCTCGGAGATTTAGATGAGGTATAATATACAAGATTGCATATGCATAACAGTGGTGGGTCCTTGAAATTGGACGAACAATCACACCATCGTCGGTACGTTGACTCGGGGAGACTAGCTGGTTTGCTAGGAAGAGTATGGAAACGTACGAGAGGGGTTAGGCTGGGTAGTATGATTACCAGTCTAGTAGTGGAGAGGCCCAACCCACTGTCTCCATTGGCCACGACGAGAGGCTCCTGAGAGTTTAGCTAACTCCAAACTGGGGAACAAAAGGTCTGTGCGCATAGAGTCGTGTGTGTGTGTTGCACTTGCATGTTCATACCCTAGCATACTTGCATGTCATAGCATAGTCATTACATTTAACCCCTGACACCTAACGTATAAATTGGTATGGGACAGTTTATACGATAGGCCCTGCAGAATGACTCCTTAGTCTATAGGGGTAATCCCTATAAATCAATGGTTACTGAATTACTATTTGTACAGTTCATACTTTCAGTTCCTCATGCTTACCTTAATACTCTACATTACCGTTTATTGATTAACTCCTGCTGCACTTTTAATATTATAACACTCCTGTTAGGATAGTTGTCATCTGCTTGATTACGCCCTGCTATTTGGTCTTCCTTTTCACTTCCTTCCGCCTGATGCCTAGGAGCCACGTGTAGAGGGGTGGGGGACTGTTGACTAAGTCTAGTTTGACTGACGGTCATTTGACCACCTCATTTTAGGCACTCCGGATGGGAGACAGGGAGAAGCCGCAGGAGACGCAGCTCCAATGGAGTACGGTGCAGATGGAGACAGGCCTGTGTAGTTTGGGTGGATAGGCATCCAGATCTGTGAGTGCAGCTGAGTAGTAGTAGTTTTACTTTTATGAGTGGTTTGTAGTGAGGTCTTTATGTACCGGGCATAAGTCCGTATATCATGGTGTGGACTCTTTATTTGTCATGTGATTTCCTCTTTCTATGTTGTGGACTTGATTGTTTTAGCTTTTCCAATCATTATACATTCTCTTTTGTTGATCAAAAAGGCCGGCAAAATCGACATTTTGTAGTGGCGGCCTTCCCGAGAGTCGGGGCCATCGCAAAATGGCGATTCTGGGCATAACACCCCGGTGGTTGTTGCAAAAAAATGGGGTCTTACATGGCAAGGCCATTTTAATAATTTTTCATTTAAAATTTGTAAAGGTGGCGTAATCAAAGAAGGGGGAAGAGGGGTCGGTGGTGAAATATGTACCTGCGGATCAGTCCGTTTTGGATCGATCACCTCGTTTCCGCTACGGAGGGCTATAGCGTTGATATTCTCCCGCGGATTAGGCTACGTGTTTCCCGGCAGTGCCCCGAGCGCGTGCTCGGACATCATTCGTGCTAGCTGTCCAACCTGCAGTTCTAAGTTTTTTAGCGATCCGATGATGTTCCAGATATTTGACTCGTTGGAAGCTATATATTTAGAAAAATTCTCCTCCAAAGGGGAGGGTTTTGGAAGAGGGGGAGGCGAAAGAAATCCGGGCGCGAAATAATTGGGTGAGCACTGCGCATTATTCACATTGCTCCATGAGAAGTTGGGGTGGTTCCTCCAACCTGGATTATAGTTATTACTATAAGGGTTGTTATTGGGGTTGAAGGAGGGTCGCCCAACATTTCCCACGTAGTCTACGAATTCATTTACTACACCGGCATTAGGGGGAATAGCCCAAGGAGGAGTGGTGGATGCAGCAGACATCTCCGCCACGTGCTTCGTTCGCCTTTCAACTAGAAGGGCTAAGTGGGCAGTGGCATCCACTTCGAAGAGGCCGGCCGGATGCTTGGGACGTCCCCGCGGGGTGTTCCATTGGTAGGCTTTCATATCCATCTCTTCAATAAGAGCTTGGGCAGCCTCGGGGGTCTTATTATTCAAGGTACCCCCGGCAGCCGTGTCAATCATTTGATGTGTCTGATAGTTAAGCCCATTGTAGAAGATTTGGACCTGCAACCACGCAGGCAGTGCATGGTGCGGACACTTGCGGAGGATTTCTTTAAAGCGCTCCCAAGTATCAAATAGAGACTCGGAATCATTCTGTACGAACAAAGAAATGTCTGCCAGCAACTTTGCAGTCTAGGCGGGCGGAAAATACTTCGTTAAGAACCATTCTGCAAGCTCGGCCCAGGTGGTGATACATCCTCATGGGAGGGTATTCAACCATGCCTTATCTTTGGATCTGAGGGAGAATGGAAAAAGGCGCAAATGAATGGAGTCATCAATGACGCCAGTGATCTTAAAGGTATCGCAGATTTCCAAAAAAAACTTGACAAATGAACGTTCGGGTCCTCATCCGACAGTCCATCGAACTGCACGGCATTCTGGATCATTTGGATAACGCTCGATTTGATCTCAAAATTATTGTTCACCACCGTCGGCCGAACAATTCTAGACCTGGTATCGTCCAAATTCGGTCGGGCATAATAAGACATTGTACGCTCAACGGACGCATTCGGATTGGGGTCGGCTATAGCGATGACTGAGGGTTCTCCGACGGATTCTTCGGGATCCAAAGAGGGATTTCGGCGTTGAGACCGAATACGCGCAAGGGACCGATCGATCTCAGGATCGAAATCCAAATTTTCGGACTACGAAGGTTGTCCATGGGTCATACACCCTAAAATATAAACTAGAAAATTAATTTTTTTGGATTTTAAGTAAAGTTTTGTTGTTTTTTTTGTTTTAGTTTTTAGTAATAAAGGTAAAAGTAATAGTCTCCAGATTCGAAATAATAACTCAAAGTATCCCCTGCAACGGCGCCAAAAACTTGATGGCCCGCGAACAGACTCTTATGTGGGTGGTTGGTTAGATGAGTCGATCGTTGCGGGCTTGCTAAGGGAGGCAAGTGCACCTATCGTAAGTAATAAAGAATATTCGGGGGAATATCCAGATCGTAAATTTCTCGGGAATGGGTTGATTATCCATACTGCTTTGAAAGCACTATTATTTTACCGAAATAATAAGTTGTTGATTTTAACTAAAATAGGACGAAAATAGATTAAGATAAAGTCGATGAAGAGATAACACTCAGTATCGAATTACATTAGGATTAAAAATAGATTTTAATAACTAGAGATCTAAAGTTTCAATTTAATTAAAGCGAAAACTTGGCTGTGGAGGTTCCAAAATAATGAGCTCACCTATCTCTAGGAATATCGCTCACCTGGACATTAAGACTATTCGACCGGGCTCTCGTCAGACGAAGGATTCCTCTTAATTCCCGCAGTATGCTAAGAACCCCGCTATTGGGTGGGGAACCCAATCCGGTAGAGTTAGCGTGCCTCCTCTCTCGAGGGTTAGTGTGGAACTCTCCTTACCCAGGGGTGATCAGTCCATACACACGGCCTCTTGGCTAGCTACCGTATGGATAATGGAAATAGAGCCCACACATCGATATGTGGTTCTACGTGTCGTTAACCCGGGGTAAACCTTAAGTGTTTAATTAAATAGGAAAATAAGACATTTAGTTATTTAAAACATTTTTTATATCCCGATGCTCTTCGATACCGCGGGCTGAAAATGATTAGCCACTCATCGGAATGTGGATAGCTTATGGGTTTGGTTAGGCGAGCGTTCTAAACTATTCGCTGAAAGGGTTATAAAGAGAATAAGAAGAAAAGCAAGATAACCTAATATTAGAAAAGGTACTACAAATAAAAACACCCGCACTCATCCAAACACATAACAAACGGACAGAAATAAAACTAAGTTACCAATAAGAGAAAATTGCATAAATGAAATTGCAAGTCTCACTCAAACGAGTGAGCGGGAAATAAAAGCTAAAAATTTGCAAGTCTTACTCAAACGAGTAGGACTGAAATGAAAGCGAGTCCTACTCAACCGAGTTGGAGAAAATAAATGCACACACAGGCACACTTGCATAATTGAAATACACACACTCACTTACATAATTGAAATACACACACACACACAAATCCTACTCAAATGAGTAGGCGAAAAATAAAGGCATGTCATTTAACTCTTAACGACAAGGAAAAAATAAATGCGAGTACAGGTCCTACTCAAATGATTAGGCGGGAAATAAAGTCCGTCCATTTAACTCCTAGCGAGTAGGCGGAAGATAAAAACCTGCCATTTAAATCAAATGAGTAGGCGGTAAATAAAAGTTGAAAATTACAAATCCTACTCAAACGAGTAGGCGGCGAATGAAGTCCGGCCATTTAACTCCTAGCGAGTAGGCGGAAGTAGATACAACAAGTCCTACTCAAATAAAGTCCGACCATTTAACTCCTAGTGAGTAGGCGGAAATAGAAACAACACACACTTGCTGAAATTAAAACACACGCTTGCATTAATAAAAACACACACACACACGACAGAAAATGAAATACTCACACTGCAGAAAGTAAACACTCACACTTGCAAATCCTACTAAAATGAGTAGGTGAAAAATTAAAGACACCTCATTAAACTCTTAATGAGTAGGCAGAAATAAATGCGCACACGCACACACTCTACGTAATTGGAGAAAGCAATAAAACTTATCTCATACACGCACGCACGCAGGCAAAAAAATTAAGAAAAACAAAGTTATCAAAAAATTAAAACAATTGCATTTCTACAGCTAGAATGTCATAGAAATGCATAAAAAGACAAAATAAAAATTGTTTGAGCTAAGAGTTTTCAAATTAAAGCTAGAAAAGCAAGTGCCTGAAAAATTAAAACGTTTACTTTTTTACCGTTAGTTTTTGATAGAAATGCATAAAAAGTTGAAATAAAAATTATTTGAGCAGAAATCTTTTTAAGAAATTGCGAAAATCAAAGTTGTTGAAAAATTTAAATAATGCAATATACATTTTTATAGCTTTGTAAAACAGTTTAAAAAGTGGAAGACAGCTAAAAAGAAGCAACCGTTTTATAATCAAAACGAAGAAAAATTTAAGTTAAGAGGAATGAAAACCACCTTTTTATTGTTTTACAAGTTCATAAGAACGAATTTGGAAGCATAAAAAAATCCTAAGTCTAACCAATTCTAAAGACTATGATAAGGAAAACGGCTATAATAACGGATAGAAATTTGGACATAAATGAAAGTAAAACAAAAAGTTTTTCATTTTAAAACATAAATTTTGCTATTTGAACTCATATATACACACACGCAATATGAAAATGAAATCATAAATACATAAGATTGATGAAAAGGAGCCTTTCAGAGACATTTCAGAGCATGTAAGGATAAAATACTGAAGATTTTTATTACAAAAGAAGTCGGTTACAAGAGCGTAAACAAACAAACTTAAAAAGGAGAGGGGGTTCCTTATATAGCACTAAAGCAAGCTCCAAACAGCAGCACTTAACATCAAAATGTTTCAAAATTTCGGAACCCTTAACTCATACAGCAGCTGGCCTTTTATAGGCAAAATTTTCCAAGTACACACCCTCTGACACGGGCGTGTTAGGGGGCGTGTCATTACTATTCAAATGGCGGCCGGTGATTTGACTGGAGATTTTACTTTGCGGTTGAAAATGCTGCGGTCACGCCCTAGGTCACGGGCGTGACATTGGGCGTGTCGACACTATTGATCATCTAATTTCGACGATTTGATGGTGTTGTTGACTTCGGGAGGTCCACGTGGAAGTCACGCCTCTGGTCACGGGCGTGACGGTGGGCGTGTCGGGGATGTTGAAGAGGGCGTCAACGGCGGTTTGTCGGGCCATGTGGAGGAGTACACGCCCGTGTGGAATTTTGACACGGGCATGTCGGGTCGGGTCGACGAATGTTGAACGCAGTTTCGTTGAGCTGGAAGCCTTGATCGTAAATCGGGAATGACACGGGCGTGTCGGATCATGGGACACGGGCATGACCTTGTTGGGTCGACAAACGTCGAGCGGAAAATCGTCGAGCGCTGTGATACGTGTTAGGTCACAGCCATGTCACATTTGACACGGCCGTGTGACAGGGCGTGTCACACTGTTTCTTCAGAAAATTGCTGATTTCACGGGTCTGACGTGTCACGCCCCTAGTCACGTGCGTGACCCAAAGTACACGGGCGTGACACAAAGTACACGGGCGTGACACTACTGTTTTTGGCAGAATTTTGGAATTTTTCTGAAAAATAAAATTAAAGAAGTTAGCCAAATATTTTCAATAAAAGGAGCATTTTATTAAAGAAATTTAACCTAAAATAACAAAAGAAAACAAAAACTACTTAAATACTGCACATAAAATAGGTATATTTACAACTTATCACTACCCCACTAATCTCGGATTGAAAACAATCAGACACCTCGGAACAACGTTCCTATAACTCGATCCCAAAACTGGATCTACACTAGAAAGATAAAACTTCCTACAAGAACTCGGAAAATACACTTCCTGCAACTCGTAGAAAGATCTCCTACAAGAATAGAAAGATCTCCTACAAGAATAGAATGAAATAACAAATATAAACAGTGATTTGATCTCCGATGTGAAATGCTTCTACATGTTCTTCTTTCTTTGAACTTTGTGGCTTTATTAGAAATGGTTGAAGAAGAATTGGCAAGATCTCTGATCTGAAATTCTCTGGACTCACACGATCAAGTAGAAGATCTATCATTTGAAAAGAATCTTGATCTGTGAATCAACTTCTTTGAATCGATCTGGATCGAAAGCACTTTTGCAATGAAGATGATGATCGGCGGCTCTCGATTTAAAAAGAAATTGTTAAAATTCAACAACCTGGCACTACTACCACGTTGAATTTTCTCCAGGTGTTCAACAAGATAGCCTGATACCAAATTAATATTCTCAGCACTATCAAGATCACAATTTGATCACGCGGAAATTTCCGTGGACCTTCGAGTGAGCAGGGGTTATCTCAACTAAAGCAAGTCAACCAGAAAACACATACAGCAGAAGTGTCTTAATTGATTCACAGTAATATTCTTTACACAGCGGGACATACATGGCGAGACATGCTTAACCAAACAACCACCCAAGGGAAAGCAGAGAACTACAAATACAAGACAAGAGAACCAAGCCGCACGGACTCAACCACCAAGCCGTCGGTCTACTGCTGTGGAGTCCGATCAGTCTGCCAGGTCGCTAGACAGCAACCCAAGCCACGCGGGCTACCCCTTATTCAAATGCTAGCTCTAGCTGCCGATCTGTAAGCCGCCTAACTGCGAGGTTGCCTAGCCACCAGACCGCACACGCTGCGTTGCCGAATAGAACAGTCTGTCTGAAGCACGCGACTTATTGTACCCTGAACCAAGTTTCCAAAGAGAAGACCGTCTGGTCGTTGTCCGCGACATGCTGTTTTCCTCCTGTTGCATAACCGCAGAGTCTGCACTATCTCTGACTGCAATCAGAGCCAAGTCCTGGCTTTCCAGCGCTATCCGCACAACCTGCATAACACAACCCGGTCAACTCAACCAAATCGCGCGGACACCAAAAAGTAGTCCGCAGCAACTTGTGTGCATTCAAGTTACTGTTCACTTACTTCGGTTGGTTCCTATTCCTGATGTGACATGGTTCCTATTTATATGCACGATGATGAGTGTGGTCACCACCTTAGCAGATAGGATTACCGCCACATCCTGCAGCAAGACTTCTCCGCAGTCCGCGGATACATACCAGTCTGCCGCACCTGTGCAAGATAGCCAGCCCGCCTAGCTTCTCCAAGGTCGGACACAATCGCCAGTCCGCCTTGTCGCCAAAGGCCAAACCGCCAAGACATCACAAAGGTCGGACAACAACACAAGTCCGCCTTGTCGCCGAGGGCCAAGAAAGGAACGCCACAGCCGGACTCCGCAGCAATATTGTATGCCAATCCGCGTACATAGCTCCAGCCCGCTTATCCAGAGCCTACAGCCTTGTCACAAGGCAAATGTCAGACTTAGCCGGACATACCGCGCTAGTCCGCCAATCCCGAGCCCACGGCTTCGCCACCAAGGCAACAACCGGACTCAGCGGACATGCCGATCCAGTCCGCACATACTCCGGACAGTTCTGGTCTATATATCCCTGCAGATGACTCCAGTCCGCATACCACAGACTTCTCCAGTCTGCATATCCCGCAGACTGCTCCAGTCCGCATATCCCAAGTCCAAGGCCACGACAGCAAGGCAGTTGTCGGACTCAGCAGATTCCAGCTCCAGTCCGCACACAGTTGCAGACATAATCTCCAGTACGCTTCTCCCAAACTCGCAACTAAGGCCCGGAGCACTTCTGCCGAGCTTGGCAGACTGAGAAGTAGTCCGCATTCCACTGCGCGATCTCCCCGGACTGAGACAAACTTGGACTTGGTTCAGACCCAACCAAGTCCACACCACTGGCCATAAGGGACAGTCCGTACTTACTAGCGGACACTGTATTCAGTCTGCCTCTCCTGGCGAACTCCAGTATCAGTCTGTACTGATTAGCGGTATCCACGGCTTCTACTTGTCGCTGCACAAGGGCAAGACCAAGGCATTCGCCAAGCCAGTCTGCCGAGATCCAAATCATCAGTCCGCTTCATGCTGGACTCCGCGGGTAGAGTTTCTATCCGCCCGGTTACTTCCTGGGATCCAGCTGCATGCTGAGCACAAGTCGGCCTAGCTAACCACCGCTGCTGTCCGCGTAGTCCGCTCGAACAAACCGCCCAGGCCACTACAGAACAAACCGTCTGCAACATCCCTTCCGACCTAGCAGTCTGCCAACCCTGTCTGCGTAGTCTGCGCGGATAGGTCCAAGTGCTCCATTCACCCACTTTCACTTCACAAATTTCAACACTCCCCTTGAAGTGAGAATTAGTGAATAACTCCAGCAGCTCCTGTAATCTTGCACCTGATCAATCTGATAGCATCTACGAAGAAATGTCCCAGACATAGTCCTTACCCCGCATATCATGGACCAGGAAGGAGCCCTTTAGCATCTCCCAAAAGGAGCCATGCTTCCCTCTGCCTTCTTCTTCATCTTCAACCTCCACTCATGCATCAAATGAGTATCACCAACAACCTTGGGCATAAAAGCACAAGCCTCATTACCTCTAAGAGAAGTCACCTCTTCATCCTTGGTGTCAACCACCTCCTTGATTCTAGTGGGGTCATCACAGCTAGAAGGTACTCGCTCGACCTGAGAGCTTACAAGGAAACATGAGACCAAGCCCGCCGTGTTCCCTTCACTATATCGAGCTGGTGGTTTACTGATCCTCTTCGATATCCGAAGAACCTGATCATGGCTAACCACCTCCGCTGCTCCTGAACCAGCTCCATTCCCGAGCAAACCTGGAACAATGCTCCTCTTGCTTCCTGAACAAGACGCCTCCTCACTGGAACCAGGAGCACCTGGAGCAACGCTCCCCCTGTTTCCTGAACCAGAAGTCTCTGCTCTCGAACAAGAACTACCTGGAACATCGCTCCCCCTGCTTCCTGAACTGGAAGCCTCAGCCTTCGAGCCAGAAGTACCTCGAGCATCGCTCCCCCTACTTCCTGACCCTAACGCCTTTGCCCCGGAGCTAGAACAACCTGGAGCTCCTAGTGACTCAGGCAACTCCACCTGAACCCTAGCAGCAGCCTCCTTCAGCCCACCATCTGACCTGCTCATCTCTAACTCAACATAAGAGCTATCCCAATACGACATCAACTCATCGAAGACAACGTCTCTGACACGATGAGTCTCTTCATCGCAGGATCCATGCACCTCCATCTTCTCCTCTGCTCATCATACCCAACAAAGACAAGCTTCTTCTTGAGAACAACTGGAGTGTGTATGTAGCAGGTAGATCCAAACACCCGTAGGTGCTTTACGCTGGGATTAACCCCGAACATCAGCTCATAAGGAGTCTTCACAATGATCGGACTAAGAGGCATCTGATTGATGACATGAGCAGCACAGGCCATCCCTTCCGCCCAAAGAGCCTTAGGAATGACTTTACTCTAAAGCCAACACTTGCAGGTCTCCGTTAACCAATGGATCATCCGAGCTACAATAACGCCTTGCTGTGAAGTATGTCCACAAGAAAGCTCCTTCTGGATCCCTTGCTTCCTGCAAAAGTTTGAGAACTCAGTTGAGCCAAACTAACCACCGATGTTTGTCCTCAACTTCTTGATCCGCAGGACAAGCTGGCCATCCACAAGCTTCCTGAACTCCACAAACAAGCGTATCATGTTCGACTTCTTCTCCATGAAGTATACCCAAGTATATCCTTGAATAGTCATCAACTAATATCAGCATGTACATGCTGCCTCCAAGACTAGTGGTGATGGTCGGTCCAATAAGAGCACAATGGACAACCTCCAAAGGTGCTGTATCTCTGGATTGTGCCTTATAAACCATAAAGCGATAAGCTTCACTTTGCTGACATCCTGCACACCCATGACCATCGCCATAGGATGACAATCTAGGCAAGCCTCTTACGAGTCTTCTTTCCGCCATTGCTTTCAACTTGTCCATCCCTACATGCCCCAGTCTTTCATGCCAGATAGATGCACTATCACTAGCCTTCATTCGATCAGCACCAGAACTTGTTGAAGACCCAACAAAGTTCTTCTCCTTGCCTCCAACATAATCTACGTTCGCCGAGAGCAAGACAACCTTGCACTCCATCCTGATATGACCATGCTTCTTGTATTTATAGCACCTTGGTACTTCCTTCCTCTTCCCATCACGCCTAGGAGAAACACTCCTCTCTTGCTGATATGAAGTAGAAGGACCTCCTCTGCAGCAACCTTCACCTCCTTCCTGAACAACCCATCAAGGGAAGCCCAAACCTCCCCAGCTGACCGACATCCACTGATGTGGTCCAAGAGCTCTGATGAAATCACCTGCTTGAGAATAGACTCCGCTTTCGAATTTGTCTCCTTCCAAGCTCTCATCTCTTCAGCATTGCCAGTAGTAGCCTCTTGTCTTTCTACTCTACATACAACCTCCCAAAGGTCCTCGCCAAGAAGAAAGCTCTACATACAAGGCTTCCACATATAAAAGTTCGTCTCTGTAAGGACATCAATTCCAAGACAACTTGCATCTTCCACTGCCATGGTTCTACCATTGGTTCCCTCTTTAAAGAGTAACAACCACTTTAGTTGATCACTGCTTATCCACTTCAGTCCAGCTCTGATACCATGTTAAAATTCAACAACCTGACACTACTACCACGTTGAATTTTCTCCAGGTGGTCAACAAGATAGCCTGATGTCAAATTAATATTCTCAGCACTATCAAGATCACACCTTGATCATGCGGAAATTTCCCTGGACCTTGGAGTGAGCAGGGGTTATCTCAACTAAAGCTAGTCAACTAGAAAACAGATGCAGCACAAGTGTCTTAATTGATTCACAACAATCTTCTTTACACAGTGAGACATACATGGCGAGACATGCTTCACTAAACAACCACCCAAGGGAAAGCAGAGAACTACAAATACAAGATAAGAGAACCAAGTCACGTGGACTCAACCACCAAGCCGGCGGTCTACTGCTGTGGAGTCCGCTCAGCCCGCTAGGTCGCAAGACCACAACCCAAGCCCTGCAGACTACCCCTTATTCCAATGCTAGCTCTAGCCGCCAATCTGCAAGCCGCCTGACCGCAAGGTCGCTTAGCCGGCAGACCGCACATGCTGCGATGCCGAATAGAATAGTCCGTCTGAAGCAGGCAACTTATTGAACCCCGAACCTAGTTGCCAAAGAGAAAACCATCTGGTCGCTATCCACGACCTGCTGTTTTCTGCCTGTTACTTAACCGCAGAGTCCACACTATCTCTGACCGCAATCAGAGCCAAGTCCTTGCTTTCCAGCGCTATCCGCACAACCTACACAGCACAACCCGGTCAACTCAACCAAATCGCGCGGACACCAAAACGTAGTCTGCAGCAACTTGTGCGGGCTCAAGTTACTGTTCACTTACTTCGGTTGGTTCCTGTTCGTGATGTGACATGGGTCCTATTTATAGGCATGATGATGAGTGTGGTCACTGCCTTAGATGATAGGATTACCGCCACATCCTGCAGCAAGACTTCTCTGCAGTCCGCTGATACATACCAGTCCGCCGCACCTGTGCAAGATTGCCAGCCCGCCTAGCTTCTCCAAGTTCGGACACAATCTCCAGTCCACCTTGACGCCAAAGGCCAAACTGCCAAGACATCACTAAGGCCGGACAATAATACCAGTCTGCCTTGTCGTCGAGGGCCAAGCCAGGACCGCCACAGCCGGACTCCGCAGCAATATTGTCCGCCAATCCGCGGACACAGCTCCAGCCCGCTTATCCCGAGACCACATCCTTGTCACAAGGAAAATGTCGGACTCAGCGGACACACCGCGTCAGTCCGCCAATCCCGAGCCCACGGCTTCGCCACCAAGGCAACAACCGGACTCAGCGAACATGCCGATCTAGTCCGCACATACTGCGGATAGTTCTAGTCTGCATATCCCTGCAGAAGACTCCAGTCCGCATACCACAAACTTCTCCAGTCCGCATATCTCGCACACTGCTCCAGTCCACATATCCCAAGTCCACGGCTACGCCAGTAAGGCAGCTGTCAGACTCAGCAGACTCCAGCTCCAGTCCGCACATATTTGAGGACACAATCTCCAGTCTGCTTCTCCCAAACTCACAACGAAGGCCCACAACACTTCTGCCGAGCTTGGAGGACTGAGAAGCAGTCCACATTCCAGTGCGCGATCTCCCGGGACTAAGCCAAACATGGACTTGGTTCGGACCCAACCAAGTCCACACCACTGGCCACAAGGGCCAGTCCGCACTTACTGGCGGACGCTGGATTCAGTCTGTCTCTCCTGGCAAACTCCAGTATCAGTGCGCACTGACTGGCGGTCTCCGCGACTTCAACTTGCCGCTGCACCAAAGTAATACAAAGGCACTCGCCAAGCCAGTCTGTCGATCTCCAGATCTTCAGTCTGATTCATGTCGGACTCCGCGGATAGAGTTTCTATCCGCCCGGTTACTTCCTGGTATCCAGCTGCCTGCTGAGCACAAGCCGGCCTGGCTAACCACCATTACTGTCCGCGTAGTCTGCGCGAACAGACCGCCCAGGCCGCTACAGAACTGACCGTCTGCAACATCCCTGCCGACCTAGTAGTCTGCCAACCCTGTCCGCGTAGTCTGCACGTATAGGTCCAAGTGCTCCATTCACCCACTTTCACTTCACAAATTTCAACAGAAATGTCGGATTTAGAATTCTTAGAATTACTTCTTGCGGCGGCTTGTAATTCTACTTATTTCATATTAGGGTTGGTCGAAAATGATAAGACCTTATATAGGACTTGCCTAAAAGTCATAATCATCATTAATGATATCCACGTGGACCAATCGCGTGCTAATGATATTTGAAATAGATGTCTATTTGGACTTAGAAGTTTTTAGGAAAACAGTACGGGTGTTCTCGAGAAGAAGTATTGTATTAGAGAAAAACCATACTGGTTCTTGAGAAGAGCTAAGTGGATCTCGAGAAAACACTTAGAAAAATATGTGGAGGTGGAAATCAGTAGTCCCGAGAATTACAGAAGTACTCGAGAAAAATGACGATTTGTTCTCGAGAAGAATCATTCTGTTGCTCGAGAACAAATAATCATTTCGAGAACAAATGTCTGACTCTCGAAAAAATACTCTGGGTCTCGAGAAATAACTTCTGCATCTCGAGAACAAAAGATTATCTTTTCGAGAAAAAAAAACTTAGAAAAATATTGATTGGAAAAGAAAGAACTCGAGAAGAAATGTTATATAGTACTCGAGTACATAAGCCCTTTTCGAGAACAAAAAGAAGCTTTCTCGAAAATAACTTCTGCCACTTGAAATTATGACAAGTCTAAGTCGAGAAATTTCTTAAGTCCTTCTCGAGTACAAATATAGTACTCGAGAAAAAGACTCAGACATTTTTCTGAAAAACTGAAAATCTTAATTCTTCATTAAAATCAGCATCCATCTTTTCTCTTGCCCTTAGTGCTTGAAAAGGAAGTGTGTCTCAAAAGAGAGGCTACACATGAGTCAACACCATGGATCACATAATGAAGGATTACATTATATGGTCCTGTGTTTGGAGAATCATTGTAGACTGACATTGGTCTACACTTAGCAATTAAGTCCTGCAAACACTTAACTAAAAATAGCATCAAATACAAACTTAATTCATCTTAGTTCAAGGGTGCCTTCATACAAATCTGTGCTATTGTGTATGCAATACCCAACAATCGCCCCATATTTGTAGAAGTCAGAACCCTCTACACTAAGGTGAATTACATCAAGAGAAAAACACATAAGGAAACTAATAACATGATAGTTAAGAGAAATGCAGTAATATATAAAAATCAGATCAGAATTAGAAGTTCATATAAACAGAAATTTGTCCAAGAGAATTAAATTCTACAATTTCAAAAATGAACTTTCATCATCTTCAATTACTGATCTTGTTGGTGTTGCTTTCCCTGTCTCTCTAGCTTCTCATGTTACCTTTTTTGATAACTGTGAGGCTTGGGGAAATACTTAGGAGGTTTAGGTGGAGCCTTGGGATTATTTCTGTCATATTCCCTGTCATAAATCCTTCTCTTGGTAAGGGACTTTTCATATAACTCCCATTTCTGAGTGCTAAAAATAAGGTTCATGTCTTCATTAAAATAAACTACCAACTTTAGGGTTTCCAAAATAAGAGATTTGGAGGTTGGACTCCAAACTTCGGTGAACTCTTGAGGTCTTTTCCTTTTGTCAGCGTCAGGATGTGGAGTTGTTCTACTTGCTGATGCTCCAACACCATATTTCCTTCTTTTTGCTTTCTTAACTTCTGGAGGATGAGGAGGCATACCTATTTGTTCTGATTCCCACACCTGTTCATAAGCATTAGGAGGAGGTCCTTCATAGTAATCTGGAGGAGGTCCTTCAAAGTATTCAGGATGAGGAGAGAAGGTAGGCTTATTTACATCCAAATGAGGAGGAGGAGGAGCATAGGGATCCATAGCTAGTTCAGGAAATAACTCATTGTGCATCCATATAGTTGTATCATAAGTATATAACTTAGTACTCTTGACTTCTTTGAGTACAGAGGTCTGAATCTCTTTCAACTGATCATCCCACTGATTTTTCATTATCTGAGCTTGTTTTTCTAAAAGTTCCTTCACTTTATCCTCCCCCTTTCTGAATTCTAGGGAGAGGGTGCTGGTGACATCTTCTTTAAATTTTCCAACTTCTTCACAAGTTTTAAAATTCCTTTTATCAGCTCTCTTGTCTAGTAGAATTTGATTATGATCAAGGGTCAATGATTGCTCCATAACAGTACCAATACTTATAATTGTGTGATCAATAGCTTTTCCACCAATTTGTAGGAGCCTTTTAAATTCATCTATGTTATTTTGGATTTCAGCAAATCCTCGACACATTTCTCTCTCTAATGCAGTCATTTTGTCAGTGAAAATCTGCAAAAAATCATCAAAGTATTTTCTCTTGTCAGCAAGCATAGCTTCATTTTTATGAAGAATGGCACCTTCAGGGAAGATTTCTTTCTGAGTAGATGGTGGAGGCTGAGTAGGGATAGACCATGGAAGAATTTCTTCAATAACAACTGTAGATGTAGAGGCTAACTTTTTGTTTACAATGTTGGCCTCTTCTTCAGTATCTGAGGGTAGCAAGGAGGGAATGTTGAATTGAAGACTGGGGAGTCTTTGTTCAGCATGTTCTACTGGAACTTCATCATCTGAATCATGAATGGAAACAATTTCATCATCATGCATATCTTCTGTAGATTTCTCAGGATCATGTACAGGAGATTTATCAGCAGGAGGAGATGATTCTTGATTTTTTGGAGATTGTGCTGGTTCTGGGAATTTTTCTGCTTGAGGAGGAGGAGGTTTTGCTGGAGACTTAGCTGGTGTTGCTGAGAAGAGGGGTGATATTCAGTGATATAAAAAGAAGGTTCTTTGGAAGAAATCTCATCTATCATCTTGTTGATGTCATCTTTAGTAGACAGAATCTGACCTTGGGAATGGGCATCTATCAGATTATCAGAATCTGGAAGATCAGCAGCAGGAGAATCTGGAATAACTTCAGCAGCAGGAAAAGTTGTGTCTGTATGCAGCAGAGAGGAAGAGGCAACAGCAGCAGAGGTAGATGGAATTTCTTCTGACACAGAATATGCAGCAGGTGGAATGATTTGAGCTGGAAATTCTGAAGCAGCAGCCGGAATTGCTTGAGGAGGAATGGCTGAAGCAGCAGGAGCTAGAGGTCTGAGGAAGCTGGAGCAGGAGTTTTAGTTGGTTGGGCTGAGACAGATGGTGCAGGCTCCCGCTCAATAACTGAATTAGTTATTTGATGTGAAGGAGGAGATGGGGTCCTGTCCACATCTTCTATTTCCTTGACAGCTTTGTCTGACTTCTGTAATTTGACCTCCCATCTCTGGATGGAGATAATGGAAACCTTTTTCATGTGGTGGAGGGTTATGCACTTTTTCATAGGAAAAGCTTCAGGATCCATCTGATTGAGGTATAAAGAGATTATTCTTCCATAGTTGGGGCTCTTAATGCATGCCTTGATCTTCTCAAAAAGCATCATTCCCCACTAGAATTTCTTTCTACAAATGACTGATGTCATTAAATCAAAAACTTTTGGAGCAATGTAGCTAATTGAACAAGTTTTGCACAGAAGAACTTTGTTCAAAATGTCAGTCAGTAACTTGCTTTCAACATTCATAAATTGTCTTCTAATTGTGTGATACGATTGGGGAATACCACAAAAACTATATTCTCTCTCATAATCAGTGCCTACCAGATCATCTTCATGATCTATTACTGGAAGTTGTAGAAATTGAGAAATAGAGAGTGCAGTCATCTTTATATTGATATTCTGAACTTTAGACTTGAGTACCTTCCCATTCCTTTTAACGTTGGTGTGCTGGAAGAATTCTCCAACCTCAGAAGTTAGAATTTGGCATGGATGTTTAAGAACAAAGGACAATCTGGCTATATCTAGCAGAAGGACGGCATTCTTGAAATCATCTGATATCTGTACAATATCGGTAGAACTGAGTTCACTCCTGATCCCTATCTTTGAAGACGAAGACATAAATGTCAAGAAATTGATCTGACTGGCCGGCGAAATGGAAAACTGTCTTGCGTCAGACGGCGGAAACGGAGGAAGACGAAACAGCTTTTCTCGAGATGAAGGGTTTTGAAATCGAGAATAAAAATTCCTTGGACTGATTTCTATTTATATATACCTCTAATTTTGATGATTAAACATATAAATAATCATTAAAAATACCTAGAATGAGGTGGCTAAGCGCCTGTGTGCCGATATGAAAATTTTGAACTTGAAGAAAAATTGCCCACCAGATTTCTCGAGAGGAGAGATTATTCTCGAGAAGAATATTATTAGCACTCGAGTATAATAATCCTTGGTCTCGAGTAGAATAAGTCTTTTTCTCTCATAGAGATATTGTTCTCGAGAAATAATTTCTTTGTACTCGAGAAATAATTTTGCTGTTCTCGAGTACAAGTGATGTACTCGAGAAATGATGTCCAAATTCTGAAATTTTCTGATTTTGAAGTAAAACTAGATCTTGACCTTGCCAGTTACCTTTATCTTCATTCTCCTTCATCCTTGTTGAGCATGCCAAGTTCTGTTTTGAAGAACGAGAACTTGGCCTCGTACAGAAGCTTCGTGTCTGAAATTTGCTTGTCTGTTGGGACATATTACAGATCTATGTCCCCATGCTCCACATGCACCCGGATGAAATGGTATCGCAGCTCAATATGTTTTGTCCGGCTGTGAGAGACTGGATTGTTGGCAATTGCAATCACACTGGAGGAGTCACAAAACAAAGAGATGTATTGGACTATAAGATTGTAATCTTCCAGTTGGTTCTTTATCCACAAGAATTATGCAAAACAACTGCCGGCAGAAATGTATTCTGACTTGGTCATTGAGATTGCGACACAATTCTGCTTTTAGTTGCTCCATGATATGAGCCTCCTTCTAAGGAATTAGGAAGTCCCGGAAGTGCTCTTTCTATCATCTTTACTAACTGCAAAATCTGCATCTGAGAAAACAATTAGTTCGCTGTAATTACTTCTTGGGTGTCATAAGCCAAGATTTGGTGTACCTTTAGGGTATCTCAAAATCCGCTTTGCAACAACATAGTGAGATTCCTTAGAGTTCACTTGAAATCTAGCACACACACATGTTGAAAACATTATATCCGATCTACTAGCAGTAAGGTAAAGCTAATAGTCCAAGACATAGTTGGTTTCATCGAAATGTTTCTCTTTCTCATCCTTGTCCAGAGACATAGTTGAACCCATTGGAGTCCTCATAGAGGTTGTGTTCTACATTCTGAATTTCTTAATCAACTCCTTGGTGAATTTCGTCTGAGAGATGAAAATTCCATATTCAGATTGTTTCACCTGAAGTCCTATGAAATACTTCAGCTCTACCATAATGCTCATTTTGAACTTCCCTTGCATAAGTGTCGAAAATGTTTTGCAGAGGTTGTCATCAGTAGAGCCGAAAATGATGTAATCGACATAGATTTGCACTAGCAAAATCTTACTTTTTATTTCCCTAAGAAATAATGTCTTATCTATCTTTCCTCTTATGAACTTGTTCTTAAGAAAAAAGTTAGATAACATCTCATACCAAGCTCGAGGAGCTTTTTTTCAAACCATATAATGCTTTAAATAAAAGATAGACATTATCAAGAAAGTTAGAATCAACGAAACCTGGAGGTTGTTCCGCATACACTTTTTCCTTTATGTCACCATTAAGGAAGGCAGACTTCACGTCCATCTGATAGACGGTGAAGCCCTTAAGTGTAGCATATGCTAGGAATAACCTAATTTCCTCTAGCCTTGCCACTGGAGCATATGTCTGGTCGAAGTCGATTCCTTCTTCTTGTTGGTATACTTTGGCGACGAGTCTGGCCTTGTTCTTTATGATTGTTCCATCCTCGTCCATCATGTTCTTGTAGACCCATTTTGTCTCGATGACATTTTTCACTTTGGGTCTTGGAACAAGCTTCCAGACTTGGCAATTCTTGAACTGATTCAATTCTTCTTCCATTGACATTATCCATAATGCATCTGAGTTTGCTTCCTCAAACTTCTTCAGTTCAACCTATGATAGAAAACTCAAACATAAATTCTCATTAGTTGTACCTCTACGAGTTCTGACACCATCCCAGGGATCTCCTATGATTTGGTTCATTGGGTGATCCTTCAAGTGTCTAAGGTATAAGGTCCTTGCATCTAGAGCTTCTTCAACCATAGGACTGACTTCATCAACTTGAATGGTTTCTTCATCTTGATCATCAACCTCTCCAATTGGGGTTGGAGTGGTGATCTTGATGAACTTTTCACTTTTTTCTTCAATTGTCTCATCCAAGTTTAATTCTTTTAGCCTTTAACCTACATCTTCAATAAACACACTAGAAGAGCTGTCTTGCAGCAAGCTCGTCTCATCAAATACAAGATGAATAGATTCTTCTACAACCAGAGTTTTCTTATTAAAAATCATATATGCCTTACTATGGCTACTAAACCCTACAAAAATACCTTCAAAACTCTTTTCACTAAATTTGGTATTGTGATACTTGCCATTGTTAAGAACGAAGAACTTACATCCAAAGATTCTAAAATATGAAACAATTAGATTCCTGCCCTTTAGAAGTTCGTAAGGTGCCTTATTGTCCTCCATGTTTATGAGTGCTCGATTTTTCACGTGGCATACATTGTTGACGGCTTCAGCACAGAAGTATTCTGGTAGTGAGGCATCGTTAAACATGGTCCTGCAGGCCTCTATAAGTGTTCTATTCCTTCCCTCAGCTACTCCGTTCTGTTGAGGAGTACGAGGAGAGGAAAACTCATGAAAGATACCTAGGCTTTCATAAAATTCTATTATGGCCCCAGACTTGAACTCTGTTCCGTTATCATTTCTAATTTTGACTACAGAACAGTTGTATTCATTCTGGACCTGCCTGACAAAACTAGTAAAGATATCAAGAGTACCTGACTTATGTTTTAGAAAGAACACTCATGCAAAGCGCGAGTAATCATCAACAATAACCAATGTATAATCCTTACCTCCCAAACTTCTAACTTGCACTGGACCGAACAACTCCATATGAAGTAGATATAACCATCTATTAGGGTCTTTGCCAATAATATTTTTAAAGGTAGCCCTTGTTTGCTTGTCTTTTACAAATACATGACAAGGTCTATCTTTTGCGTACTTGACATTTGGGGCATCACGTACTAAATTATGAGAAAATAATTTGTTAATAGTTTTGAAATCAATATGTGCTAGTCTCTTGTGGCATTGGTCACCAAGATACGCACTATCTTTAGCCAAAAAGCACACTGGTGTAGAAGAGTCTATGCATATAAAATTCAAACAAAATATATTTCTACTACGAGTGCCTGATAGAATTATTTCCATATTGTCAACCGATTTTATCAAGCACTTCTCTACATGAAATTCTATTAAGTATCATTTATCGCAGAGCTGGCTTATGCTTATAAGATTGTGTTTCAATCTTTCAACATAAGCCACATCTGAGAAGGATACACTATCGTTAGTAATCATATTGTAGCCTTTAGTAATTCCTCGGTCTGAACCTCAAAAGATGACCTTTGGCCCGTTCATGACTAGAGAATAATTCTGGAGAAGGCTTCTTGTATCGGTCATATGCCGAGAGCATCCACTGTCTAAATACCAAATAGGAGTTTTGGTGGCCTTTGGACATACCTGCAATCACAAATCAATTTTCCTTAGGAACCCAAACACGTTTGGGTCCTTGGTCTCTAGTTAGAACACTCCCCCTACGTGTATTAACAGTATGAGTGGTCTTTCTCACAATGTTATCTTGAGGAGTTACATAATTTCTGCAATTAAAGCAGCAATCAATGGCAAAGTGACAAATTTTGCTGCAGCACCAACAGTCAAACCTGTTGTATCTTTGCCTAAAATTCTCCTGCTTGACCTTTTGAGAGTGTGGTCTAGCAAGGGCAGCAGTCTTGGAGGAAGAAGATTCATGGTGATGGTAATCAGATGTCTTCTTCTCCTTGAGAGGCTTTTCCATAATAGGCTTTACTTTTGGTGCCTTCTTGATATTATGACCATGATTATAAGGGTCATAGCTCTAAAGAGTAATCTCCACATAAGGTGCCTTAAATACACTTTCACTAAAGATCCGGGGATGGGTCCATCCTTGGTAACGAGACTTGGGCTCTATATAAGTAGGCCTCGTAAAGTCACCATAGGACGAATCAAGATCAAACTCGTTTGTTGGAAATATAACCTTCTTAACAGAAGTCTGATCTTGAGGAGATTTCCACTTCTCCTTGGCCAAAGCCTTCTTGATCGGCTTATTCTTCCTTTGAGCCTTATTTCTCTTAGAAGATTTACTAGGAGATTCAACATGGCCTGATCCAGCACCCTTGACCTGAGCTGAGAATTCAACAACAAAAGGAAGGAAAGTCTTGGGCTTTGAGAAACTTTCAACAAGTTTCTTTTCCGCTGCAAGTTGTTCTTCCAATTCTTTGATGATCTTCTCCTTCAGATCTAGGTGCTCGAGAGTCTTGTTGTATTCTTCAATGACAGCATTGAAGTTCTCTCTGCGTGAGTCCGTATTGGCGACTTCCTCTCTCAGAGTGCTCTCTTTAGCCTTGAGAGACTTTATCTGCTTGGCTTGAGTTTTCACGACTTTTTGACATTTGTCATAAGCCTTGATTATCTCTTTATACTGGGCCATGAGTTCATACTCATCGTCAGGAGAGCCGTCCTCATGATCATGATTAGAAGCATCAGATTCAGCAAGAGGAGTATGAGAATTTACCTTCCCAGTGAACTAGGGTTCTTGTTCATCATTAGTTTGTGTCATTAGCCCAACGTAGGCTTCCTCTGCTTCACTTGACTCAGATGAGTCAGATTCACTAAGAGTCTTTTGCCCTTCTTGGCTATTAGGCTTCTTTCAGTTCTGTTCTTATTATATGAAGATTTCTTCTCCTCTCTCTTTCCACCCTCCTTCTTCTTGTGAGGGCAATCAGCGATGATGTGATCTGGCTTATTACAACAATACCTAACGATGTCAGAAGAAATATGTTTATTTTGTTTAGTATTATACCTGTCTTGAATACTTGAGCCTTTCTAGTATCGATCGCCATCATGACGTGATCTTCTGTGTGAGGCATCTTTGCTCTCCATTGTCTCTTCTTGTTCAAGAATTTCTTGAACTGCCTTGAGAGTAGAGAAAATTCTCCTTCAGATAATTCTGAGCCTGAAGTGCTTGGCTCTGAAGTTTCTTCTTCACTATATTCCTGTGCGAGAGCAGGTGTTGCAGCTTTAACCTTCCTTGAGATGTCTGCCTTCAATGCGACAGACTTCTCCTTGGATGATGACCAGCTCTTCTCTTCTTCAACTTTTGTAGAATTGATCTGCAGCTCATATGATATCAGCTTTCCGAAGAGATTCTAAGGGTCAGTCTCTACCAACTTGCCAAACTCCCTGATAGCATAGACTTTATTGTCTCATTCCTTAGTCAGGGATCTTAGAAACTTATCATTCAGTTCTCCATTAGTAAAGACCTGGACATATACTCTTAGGCCGTTAACAATCTTGAAGAAATTTTCAAAGGTATTTGCAATTGAATCCTTTGATCCTTGTCGGAATGCTTCATACTTTTGATTTAATAGGGATATTCTGTCATCCCTAACTTCTTCAGTGCCTTTCATCAAAGTGATAAGAGACTGCCATATTTCCTTAGCAGATTGGCATTGAATGAGATTCTGCAGCATAGAATATCAACTGCACTTGCTATGATATTTTTAGCTTTCTTGTCCAATGAGACAAGTGCAATCTCATATGTATCAAGATCCATTAACTTCTTAAGGACACCTTTTTGGTAGGATCAATAGTGGAGACTGTCATTGGAACATAAGGACCTTATTCAATAATCGTGAAGATCCTTGGATCCACTGCTTCCATGAAAAAATTAATCCTTTCATTCCACATGGGAAAGTTAGTCTTTGTGCACAGAGGAAGCTTTGCAAAATCCTTGGCCTTGTCCATGCTTGGATTACTCAAAAGACAACTTTAGGGCAGATCTGTTCAAAGTGTTAATGTTTTCATGAACAACCTCCCTCTGATACCAATTAAAAATATTTTAGTTATCTTACCTAAATCACCTAGAAGAGATGAATAGGTGAGTTATGCGTCTTTTTGCGGAATAAAAAATTTAACGAGCTATGCACAAAAAATTAACAAAGCAATCACAGACGACACCAAGATTTATCGTGGTTCCCCAACTTTGGGTACATCCACTTTCCACTCACCGATCTAGCAATGCACTAGACTCGACTACTCCACTAATCTTGGATTGAAAATAATCCTACACCTTGGAACAATGTTCCTACAACTCGATCCCAAAACTGGATCTACACTTGGAAGATAAAACTTCCTACAAGAACTCGGAGAATACATCTCCTATAACTCGGAGAAAGATCTCCTACAAGAATAGAATGAAATAATAAATACAACCAGTGCTTTGATCTAAGATCTGAAATGCTTCTGCCTGTTCTTCTTTCTTTGAACTTTGTGGCTTTATCAGAAATGGTTGAGGAAGAATCAACAAGATATCTGATCTGAAATTCTTTGGACTCACACGATCAAGTAGAAGATCTGTCGTTTGAAAATAATCTTGATCTGTGAATCAACTTCTCTGAATCGATCTGGATCGAAAGAGCTTTGGAGATGAAGATGATGATCGGTGGCTCTCGATTTAGAAAGAAATGTCGGATTCAAAATTCTTAGAATTACTTCTTGTGGAGTCTTGTAATTTTTCTTATTTCTTCTTAGGGTTGGTCGAAAATGACAAGACCTTATATAGGACTTGTCTAATGGTCATAATCTTCATTAATGACATCCACATGGACCAATCACGCGCTAATGATATTTGAAATACAGGTCTATCTGGACTTAGAAGTTTTCAGGAAAACAATACGGGTGTTCTCGAGAAGAAGTATTGTACTTGAGAAAAAATATACTGGTTCTCGAGAAAAGCTAAGAGTATCTCGAGAAAAACACTTAAAAAAATAAGTGAGAGGTGGAAATCAGCAGTCTCGAGAATGACAGAAGTACTCGAGAAAATTGACGTTTTGTTCTCGAGAAAAATCATTTTATTGCTCGAGAACAAATAATCATCCCGAGAACAAATGTCTGGCTCTCGAGAAAAATACTCTGGGTCTCGAGAAATAACTTCTACATCTCGAGAACAAAAGATAGTCTTCTCGAGAATAATTTTATTCTTCTCGAGAAAAAAAAAACTTAGAAAAATATTTACTGGAAAAGAAACAACTCGAGAAGAAATGTTATACAGTACTCGAGTACATAAGCCCTTCTCCAGAACAACAAAAAGCCTTCTCGAGAACAACTTCTGCCACTCGAAATTAAGACAAGTCTAACTAGATAAATTTCTAAAGTTCTTCTCGAGTACAAATATAGTACTCCAGAAAAAGACTTCGACTTTTTTCTGAAAAACTGAAAATCTTAATTCTTCATTAAAATCAGCATTCATCTTTTCTCTTGCCCTTAGTGCTTGAAATAGAAGTGTGTCCCAATAGAGAGGCTACACATGAGTCAATACCATGGATCACACAATGAGGGACTACATTGTATGGTCCTGTGTTTGGAGACTCATTGTAGACTAACATTGGTCTACACTTAGCAATTAATTCCTGCAAACACTTAACTAAAAATAGCATCAGATACAAACTTAATTCATTTTAGTTCGAGGATGACTTCATACAAATCTGGGCTATTGTGGATGCAATACCCAACAGTGTCAAAAAACACAGATATAAATGGGCTCTCGCCGGGCGAGAGTCCCCAAACGACAATACCAAGAATGATAATAATAATAATGATAATAACAAATAACCCTTAGTATAATTGTCTGATGCCAAAATGCGCAAGGGGTACAAAGGAGAAGGGTAGGATGGGAGGATGAGAAAAAAATAGGTTAGCCCCAAGGGCTCAGTACAGCACACACCGCCAATGGCCTAGTTCTCTCATGTCAGACCTTGGAGGGTCTCGCGGGTCAAAGAAGGCCGTTAGGGTAGTTAGCCCCTGGTTGGCGTGGCAGAACTGATGTCGAATCCGCGCAACGTGTCTTCCAGGGGAGGTTTCATCGGAAAGCATATCCTAGGATTCTGCCCCGCAAAGGAGGTAGGCGGAGTCCCGCTCAATGAGATCGCCAGTCGCCACGCCATCATCTCGTAGATCCACTTCACCGCTGTGGAGTTAGCCCGTTGATTCCGTGCAAGCTTCGACAGGACTCCAGCAATCCTCTGCCTTCGTGCCTTGCTGCTTCCGGAGGCCTTGAGAAATTCCTCCATCTGGCCGGTGGAGGGGATGGGCGAGTCTTCCCCTTCTTCTTCTTCATCTTCATCTCCTTCCCCTTCTGCTTATTGCTCATTCGGATTTAGAGGATAAATTTTGGTCAGAATAGGAGAGGAGTGAACGAAAAGCTGGGAGGTTGCATACCTGGGGAGCGATGGATAACTTTCCATGATGGTTGGCGAGAAGGGTCGGGCTGGCACTCTGAACACTTTTCGAAAAGTAGATGGAGGGGCTTGCCCTGGCCGGACAAAATGTCCTAAGCTCCGGTGTCTCGGTCTTGCCTAGGGGGAACAGAGATGCCCTCTCTCACCAGAAGCTCTGATCCCGATGCTGGAGCGGATGGCTCAGAGATAACCCCTCCAGCAGGGATGGCGAGATCGGGCGCCGCATCGGCGCGATCGGCCAGGAAATTGGGCATGGCAGCCCATGTGACTGGCGGTGCAGCCACCTAAGCGGACGGTTGATCCACATTAAGAAGGCAGGTCGTCTCTATGTCCGCCAGTAGAAAGTCCACGACATCTCTCGGCACCGTCCCGTGCGAGAAGAGTGGTACTTCAGCAAACAACCACATTCAAGTTTTTAACATTCCACGCTAACACGAAGGGCGAAAGGCGAGAAGGGTACCTCAGACAGAGAAGAAGGGACCTCGTCATGGTTAGGAGTTGGGGTAGGCGGGTCTCGGTTCTCCATCGATAGGTCTCGCCTGATAGACTTGGCCTTCTTCTTCTTCTTCTTTGGGCGGTTGCTCTCGCCGCCTGGCTTCTCGCCGGATGTCTTCTCGCCAGTGGATTTCTACACCACTACCTTCTCGCTGGCGGGCCTCTTGCCCATCAGCCAAGGGGCAACCTTGGCACAGTTGGCGTGAGCCCGCGCCTGGGCTGCAACGAGCCGGGCCTGGAGCTCTTCCAAGAGTGTCTTCTCAACAGTATTAGCATGCATTTTTATGGAACGGTAGAGGCTCAAACAGAGAGTAATTACGGCAGACGTGGCCTGAGAGAAAAACTCAGCTGTGTATTTATAGGACAAGGTGGGGACTACAGAAAGATTCCCTGCCAGGTCAACCTATAATCACTGAAAATTTGGGGTTGGACGTGTCTTTCTGAGGGCAAGGCTAGCTCACAAAGAGCGGGGATTGTTTACAACCCCATATTCGCTGAGTAGAATCAAGATCCTCCAAGGTCCAGGATTGGGCATGATTTGGACTTATAATTGGATCTAGTAATAAAGCGTGCGGGAGTGCACTCGCTGTGAGTAGCCGAAAGGGCTCTCTCCCAGTGGTTGAGTAGCGTCATTTCGTCGAACACCAGTTCGTCGAGCTCAGTCTGTCAAGCTGGAGGCGTAGTTCGTCGAACTCCAGTTCATCGAGCATAACTCGTCGAGCTTGTCCTTCGACTTAAGGTTATGATCGTCGAACGCAGATCTAAGGCTCAGGCCATGGTGGAATCAGGACGGGCGGGAAGGCTCCCGCACTAGGCAGGTGCAGGGGCTCGCGCCTCAGGATGGCGGAAGCCTATTGGCCCTTGGTGTTGAGTGATGCTTCTCCACTCAACGACCCCGTTATCCTTTGGAATTGAGTGATGTTTCTTCACTCAATGCTCCCATCAGCCTTTGGTGTTGAGTGATGCTTCTCCACTCAACGCTCCCATCAGCCTTTGGCGTTGAGTGATGCTTCTCCACTCAACACTCCCTGCAGCCTTTGCCGTTGAGTGATGCTTCTCCACTAAGCGCTCCTGTCAGCCTTTGACGTTGAGTGATGCTCCTCCACTCAATGCTCACGTTGGCCCTTACCATTGAGTGATGCTTCTCCACTCAACGCTCCCGTTGGCCCTTGGCATTTATTGATGCTTCTCCACTCAACGCTGCCGCCAGCCTTTGGCGTTGAGTGATGCTTCTCAATGCTCCTGTCCACCTTTAGCGTTGAGTGATGCTTCTCCACTCAATGCTCCTGCCAGCATTTGGCATTGAGTGATGCTTCTCCACTCAACGCTCATGTCCGCCTTTGTCGTTGAGTGATGCTTCTCCACTGAATGCGCTCCCGTCAGCCTTTGGCGTTGAGTGATGCGTCTCCACTCAACGCTCCTGTCAGCCTTTGGCATTCAGTGATGCTTCTCCACTCAATGCTCCAGTCAGCCCTCGGCATTAAGTGATGCCTCTCCACTCAACGTCCCTTCAGTCATTTGGTTCCCGCCCGTGGTAGGCGGGAAGGCTTGCACTCGGGGCAAGCTGGGTTCCCACAGAGCTCAGCAGGATGAGCTTCCGCCAAGTGGGAACTAGACCTGAAATTACCTAAATCCTCATGTTCTGCATTTAGCTCCTCAGAACAGCGGAGTTTGGCTATTGGCAGACCGTTATAGGGGAATTTTCGTAATTTTAGGATAGCAGAAGTACGTTTTTTGTAGATCAGATATTGAAAATCTATAAATAGACCCACAGAATACCTCAGATGACAGATTTTCTCATACTCTCATTTTGCCTTCTAGAGCTTTCTGATATAATCCTAGCCCAGCAATTGGCTTTGTAGGGAAAGCGCTCAGAGAACTTCCGGGTTTGTGGAGTGACCTCCCAGCTGAGGCTTAGGGTCAGTTTTTGATTCTTCATGGCTAGTCTTGGATCGAGGTTTGGGAGAAATATGTGTGGGCCACACCCCAAGATCCGAACTCTCGTTAAGGCCAGTTTTTGGCTTCAACAAATAGGTTCAATCTGAATTCAACATTCAAGTATCTATGATTAGAATTGAGCATGACACAGAGTTTGAAACTAGTTAATTTGTAGATTCTATAAGGATCAAGAAATAAGATAAAGCTTTTCAGCTCCTAGAACTTCCCAATAAAATGGGGTAGTAATGGGTAAAAATTATGATTAATAATATCTCCAAATTCTACGAACTATAACCAAGACCACTCATCGTTCATAGTTTATGATATTTTAAAAAATAAAATATTGTTTTGTATTCTTCTAGGTCTATTGATTACTTCTACTCACATGAATTACTATTATTTTATCGAATCTAAAATTGGTTTTGAGAATGACTAAAAGATGAAGAAGAAGAAAGCATTTGATCGGGAATCCTTCTTAAGTGAAAAAATTCATAAAACTCAAATTTATAAAACTAGATTGAGAACAATTCGACCGTAGAGGTTTCCAAATTATGAAAGCGTCTCTCTCGAGAATACACTTTGACTAACCTTAGGTTGATTGATTAAGACTCCTCGGTCAGTCGAAAACCCTAAGCTTGCTTTAATCGGTGAACCCAATAATTTGGTTTAACCCTAATCCTGATGATCTAGCTCTATGCCGTTCTCTCTCGAGGATTGCACATAACTCATTTTATCTTCGAGCGATCTTCTCATATTCACGATCTCTCGGTAAACTAGAATACAAATCTTAAATTGAAAAATATATTCGTAATTCTTTATATCTTTGAGTGATCTCCTTGCATTGACAACCTCTCTGTAAACTAGAACACGGTTCTTAGATCGACAAAATGAAAGAGAGATATACGAATTTGAAGAGAAAATAATCAAAGATAAATCGTAATTTTTGCGATCGAAGATTATGAAAAATAGATTATGAAATAGAAAGGCTTAAGAATTCACCGATCAAACGCCAAACAATTATCTACACATAAGTGAAATAGACATTTTATCACTATGAAAAACAGTTCAATTGCATGAAAATTAAAATTTAAACTATATTGCAAATCAAATAACGTTGCATCAAATAAAACTAACTACAAAAAAATGTTGGAAATGAGTCACCCAAAAGGCAGAGGTCGACTTCTCTGCTCCGGTGGATTCCTATCGGTGGGGTCCTCTCCCGTTGAAGTGATGAATACATCCATTATTTATAGAAGTGAGAGGAATATGAACAACTAGAAATGCATGCATTAAAGAGAGGGAGATAAAAAGGGTTCGCGATTTACAATAGGAGCGAAGGTGGCTGGTGGTTATGGGAATTCATGGTGAGGTGGCAGGAATGAATGAAAAGGTGGCCGTTTTGTATTAGGAGGTTATATATGTATAATATAATATATAAATAAAGAAGAGGAAGGGGTGGGGCGGGATACAATAATATGGAGGTGGCGTTTATCATAGCTAAAGGTGGCAGGTTATAGGAAAGAAGAGGAGCTGGCGGTTTTAGAGTTAGAGAGAGTGACAACAAGAGAGATGAAATAAATGGGAGATAATGACGATGCGATGAGGTGGTTGGAGGGAATAGAAAAGAAGAGGAGGGTGGCCAATTATTAAAGAGGAGGTGGCTGCAACTTTAATCAAGAGGTGGCGGTTATTAATAATAAATACGGTAGTGGGCATTGGTTTAGGTACAGGGTGTTGATTAAGAAGAGTTTTCATGAATAGGGTTCGGCTAATAGCAGTTAAATGGAGAATGAATGGGTAGCTGTCGGTTACAGGAAGAGGAGAGGAGGAATGTAAATGTATTGAAGAAGTGGCTGTTTCATGAAATTAATCATTATATGGGCTTGAGAAATATTATGGAGAGAGGCGGGATATTAATGTTTGATGCATGGGTTTGATGATGTGGCAGTAATTAAATAAGGGCATTGTTATATATACATCGTGTTTGGCTATATACAAACCTAAAATTTAGTTTTTTTCATAATTTTTTCTTACTATATCACTACAAGAAAACAGGCTTTTAGTGACGAAAATTATGTGACGAAATAGTTTTCGTCACTAAAAATATATTTTTTGTGACAAAATTTGAGGTTGGTCACTAAATGACGATCTACAATTAATTAGTGACAAAAATAAATATTTGATCACTAAAAAGTTTTTATTTGTGACCAAAATAATGTCAAGTCACTAAAAATTATAGTTTAGTAACAAAATTAAATTTCGTCACTAAATAATTCAATTTAGTGACAAAAATATAATAGTCATAAATAAAAAGATAATTTTACAAAATATTAATAAATCTTTTAAACATAAAAATGCCAAAATTAATATATCCAGGACCACATTAAAAAATTAAATTCACTTCATAAAATTTTGCATCCCACCATTTTAGAATCCGATCAAATCCCTCATTACTCCATAAAATCTGTGGCATTTTGTCACGATGGATTAGGGCACAGCTTTTCTAACTTCCTCTGCTGCATTTCGCGAATTGCCACCCTTTCTATTTTCTACCCTAACTCCGGCTTGGCCTCCACGCGAGAAAGAAGATGTGGGCGAACTTCGCAATCCTTCTTGACGGTGAAAGCAGGGGCTACTGGTGAGGGCGAGGCGGCGAGGGCGAGGCGGCGAGGGCGAGGCAGCGAGCGATCCTTTTGATTCTCTGCTTCTAGTTCGGCAAAAAGTTCCGGGTATTTTTTTTCTGCTTGTTTTGTTGATTCGATTTCTGCTTGTTTTGTTGATTCGATTTCTGCTTGTGTTGTGAAGGACTTCTAACCTAGCTAGTCCATCAGTCAGCGATTAAGGTACAACTCCATCAAACAACGATTAGGGATTAGGGAACGACTCCTCCATCGATCTGCTCTTCTCGCCGCACTTCATTCAAAGAGGTCTCCTTCTCTCCCATATGTTTTGAATTCATTTTGTTTTTGAAGCTCTTGTTTTGAACCATTGAAGGTTTATGTTTCGATGAGGTCTACTGCTCTTGATATATATTTAGGGAATTTGTTCTACCTTGTAAAAAAATTTCTCATCTCATGACATTAAATTTCTTTCAGGACATTGCATATTTTTCATGCTTTAAATTTGGTGATCTGGGGTTGATTTTTTTTAGATAGAGATTTTAGGGCAAAGATGTACAACCCTTGTGATCAATGAATTAATAGTTTCATAAGGCACCGCATACGTGAATAAATTTGAGAGGGAAGTTGATACAATATAAGAACATTATTCTAGATCTATTGGCTTTATTATGTTATAAGTGTCATAAGCTAAGTCTTTTTTGAATCACCAGATTGTCATAAAATAAATTATTTTGGTAAGCATCTCATCTGAAACTACTAATTCTTCTTTTTTGGAGACGTACCTCATATGACCCCAGCTTTATTCTCAAATTTGAAACTGAATGCTGGAACTCTATTAGAGTTTGTTGTCTTCGGTCGTTGAGAGGATTCCATCAAAGATGTACACAACAGTAACACAGGGGACCATGCGCAGGGATTATTTGCTATGATGTTCTCATTTTATTTTAATTTTAAAAAAAAACATAAGATTTAGTATCACAGAATTATCTTCATACTTCTTGGCTGTTTATCACCAACTTAGAAATTTTTTATGGTTAGCATAGGTTGTAATGTCTTGTTGCATGTGGTTTTGCAATGGAGCATGTCGGGAAACACTGCACATTAAATGACATAACATCATAAGTTGGTTATTTCCTCCCTACTCATGCATAGAAATAATCGGAAGGCAAGAAATCGCATGGTGTACTCGTGTTGGAAAGTGCTACTGCAAACAAACACAAAGTGTTAATAATTTTAATTTTTATGGTTTAGATGATTGCTGCAAGATTTGAATTTTTGCCTAAATTTTTAAATACTAGAATGTTCATTGCTTACTTTAACTTGGAGTTCCTTTAAGAATCTACTTTTTGTTTCATTTTGCTTTATTTGTGCTTGGAGAAATTACTAAGTTCACCTCAGTATCATGCTCCTTCCAGTGGTCTCTCTTGTTTCAGTTTATTTTGGTATTTTTGAGGCCTCTATGCCCATTGTTTTTTCATCGCACTCATAACATTGTATGTTATTATTTGTTGTGGCATGCTATTTTGTGAAGTACATTTATATATATAATTTCGTATAAGGTTCTTCACATCTTCTATAATCGTGTTGGAAAGTGCTCACTGCATGTTTTTCTTTGCAGATCCTTGAGCACTTCTGCAACCAAGTTTATGCTTATTGTTAATATTGTTTATGTTTCTGTGGTTTTGTAATTTCCTCGTCGTCAGCTATGATCCCTTCTAATTCAATTTCCCGAAGGAATTTTCCTTCTGATGTTGGAAGCTCATTACCATTCATGCAATAAGACTATTCAAAAGCTTGTTCAATAAACTTATTATGTTCAGTAAACTTTGAAATACAAAGTGGATTCAAAGAGCATGTTCAGTAAACTTTGCATCAAATTTAAACATCAATAATTCTATATCTATAATAAGTTATGGTTTAAGTTGATTGCATTTATTATTGTTAGGTAATTCAAAAGTGTGTCATCTTTCTGCAGGTCTAGATTAAACAACTGTATTCAATTTCTTCTTGTGTTAGAATGATAAATTTTTAGTTACTTTCATAGTGTGTTAAAAGTAGAACTTAATATTCCAATACATAAAAAAATTCTGCTTTCAATTTGAACTCTTGTTCTTCATCTCCATGCTGCATTGAATTCTGTGTTTTATGCTTGAGCGGAGGAATTTCTTTTCACATTTTTTACTTTGATTTCATTGCATGTTTTGTTTTTCAGTTTGGTTTTCTGCAAACAATTTCAATTGCGAGGATTTTTATAGTGCAATGGACAAGAGTTGGATGAATCTTAATGATCGACGACAACCAACCTATATCAAAGGAGTGAATGAATTTTTGGATTTCGCTTTTATCCATTCTGCCAGGGGAAACAGTATTCGTTGTCCATGTTATAAATGTGGAAATATTTTCTTTCACACTTGAGATATTGTGTTTGGACACCTTATTATTAATGGAATTATCATGACCTATAAGTGGTGGTCATGTCATGGAGAAGACAATTACATTAACCCGGGTGGTGATAATGATAATTTTATTTTTGGTGAAGGTGAGCAAGAGATTACAGAGCATGATGATATGCACGCTATGCTAGGTGATGTTAATGTTGGTTATAACAACATGAATGACAATACAGTGGAATGTAATAATGAAGACCCAAATGAAGCAGTTAAAAAATTTTATGACTTGCTAATTGATGCTGAAAAAGAATTATATCCAGGTTGCAAAGAATTCTCAAAGTTTCAATTTATTCTTACTCTGCTCACACTTAAAACAGATTATGGATGGACTGATTGGTCTTTTACGGAATTACTTAAAGTACTAAAAAGGGCAATTCCATTTAGTGAAACTCTCCCCAGTAGCTTTTATGAAGCTAAAAAATACATGCAAGAGCTTGGAATGGGGTGTAATAAGATAGATGCCTGCTTGAATGATTGCATTCTCTACCGCGATAAATTTGCAGATTATGTAAGTTGTCCCACTTGTGGCACATCCAGATGGCCATCAAGCAAGGACAACAGTAATGCGAAAAGTAATGCTCATGCAAAGAGAAGTAAAAACATACCAAACAAGGTATTATGACATTTTCCTTTGATACCGAGACTTCAAAGATTGTATATGTGTTCTAGGACGGCCAAGGATATGAGGTGGCATAAAGAAAAATGACACGATGATGGTTTGTTGAGACATCCAGCTGATACCTTTACTTGGAAGTCATTTGATGAAAAACACCATGAATTTTCATCGGACACACGTAATGTTAGACTTGGTTTAGCGAGTGACGGATTTAATCCTTTTGGTCTTATGAGCACAAATTATAGTGTATGGCCAGTTATTTTAGTCCCATATAATATGCCACCATGGATGTGCATGAAAACTCCTAATTTTATAATGTCCTTGATTATCCCTGGTCCAGGACAACCTGGGAATGATGTAGATGTGTATTTACAACCATTGATTGATGAGTTGAAACTTTTATGGGAAGTTGGAGCTTGTACATATGATGCTTATGGAAAGTGCAACTTTAATGTGTGTGCAGCTTTGCTGTGGACAATAAATGATTTTCCAGCTTATGTGAATCTATCGGGATGGAGCACCAAAGGCAAGCTAGCATGCCCTTGTTGCAATAAGGATACATGGTCGTGTCGATTGAGGAATGGGTACAAGATGAGTTATATGGGAAGCAGGCATTTCTTGGATTCACGTCATAGATGGCGTAAAGATAAGAAGTCATTTGATGGAACAAAAAAAACCCAATCTGCACCAAAGGACCTTTCAGGGGATGAGATTTTAGAACAGTTAAAAGAATGCGACAATGTGATATTTGGAAAGCATCGAAAAAAAAGAAAGCAAGATGAAACATCGCTGCCTTATAACTGGAGGAAGTTGAGTATTTTCTTTCAATTACCATATTAGAGAACTCTTGAGATACGACATTGTCTAGATTACATGCATATTCTAAAAAATGTTACAGAAAATATATTGGGAACTATTTTGAATATTGATGGGAAGACAAAAGATGATTTGTATGCTAGATTAGACCTAAAAGAAATGGGCTTGAAAGCAGAATTACATCCAATAGAGAAAGATGGTTATTATATCATGCCACAAGCCTGCTATACTTTAACGTTAGCTGAGCGAAGGGCAGTATGTCATTTCTTAGAGAATATTAAAGTTCCAGATGGTTATTCATCTAACATAAGAAGATGTATAAATTCTAAGGAAGGTAAGGTTTTAAAAATGAAGGCTCATGATTGTCATGTTTTCATGCAAGATCAACTTGCCCCAGCTCTTCGCGGTATTGTTCGTAAGGAGGTTTATGATCCTCTAGTTGAATTGAGTCTATTTTTCAAGGAGTTGAGCTCTAAAACATTAAGTATTGAAGTATTAGATAGACTTGAGAGTAATATTCCTATCATACTATGCAAACTGGAGAAGATATTTCCTCCCTCATTTTTCACAATCATGATGCATCAACCAATTCATCTTGCACGGGAAGTTAAAATTGCTGGTCCGATTCAATATCGATGGATGTACCCAATTGAGAGGTATGCATTATTTTTTCGTTGATTTTTTTTTTGCTTTAACATAATCACTTATAATCCTTGAACTTTGTCGTGTAGATATTTGCGGACACTTAAATCATTTGTAAGAAATAAAGCACGCCCAGAAGGCTCAATGGCAAATGGTTACTTAGTACACGAGTGCTTGACATTTTGTTCAAGATATATTGGTAAAATAGAGACAAAGTTGAATTGTCCAACTAGAAATGATGAAGGAAATGACGTACAAGATTCAAGTCTATCCATTTTTCAAAAGTCAGGGAGGCCACTCGGTAAAGGATTAGAAAAGAATTTGACATATGGAGATTGGCATCGTGCTCAATTGTACATATTAAGAAATTGTCCAGAAGTGGAACCATTTATACAGTAAGTCTCACAACTTTGCTCTCTAAAAACTTATTAACAAATTATAATACAAATATACCACCGATCATTTTTATTTATAGGGAGCATTTAAGGGATCTTGAGCAAATATATTCTAAATATGCTGGAAGAAGACATGAGTCAGCCTTTGTTAGATGGTTCGAACTACAGGTAACTAAGTAGTATAATATAATTTATCCTCTACGTTAGACCGTTATTGTTATTATGATTTAATTTACTTCTCTGATAATATATTCATTTTTCAAAAGGCATCTAAGTTACACTACGAAGGGGATCCAAGAGTAAACACAGAACATTTACAGATAGCACGTGGTCCAAGGAAAGGGGCGACACATTTTACCGGTTATATTGTTAATGGCTTCAGGTTTCACACTTATGATCGTGAAATTAGGCGTAAGACCCAGAACAGTGGCATCATTGTAAAGGGTGATGAACACTCAGGTGGCAAAGAATATTATGGTGTTTTAAAGGAGATTCTTCAATTAGATTATGGTGTTGAATACAAAATTGTCCTGTTTAAATGTGACTGGTGGGATACATACCATGAAGGCAAAGGCTACAAGAAGGAAAAATGGAATTATTTCTATTAATACAAAACGCAATTTGAGAAGCAATGAATCTTTTATCTTAGCTTGTCAAGTTGGACAAATATATTATGTAGCGGATAACAAAAATAAAGATTGGAGATTGATAATAAAGACAATGCCTCGTCACTTTAATGATTTTTCTGCCAAAGACAGTGAAGATTTTAATGAAGAAGAAATTCACTTGTGCGATACAGATGTAGGGTCAAGCCCAGTATTTAATATTACCATAGATGACGATGACACAGGAATGTTATTACAAAGAACTGATGTAGCAGCTATGACAATTAAGAAAAGAGATCAATCTTGTCAAAGAAGGGTTCTGAATGAAGAGGACCATGATGATGACATTGTTGATGACTTTGAGGAAGATGTGGAAAATGAGGATGTTTAATACCGTTTTTCTATCATTTTTTTCATATTTGTGTACTTTTTAATGACATAAATTTGCATTTTTATATGGTTGCAGAAATCTAACTTGTTTTGTTGTCATTATTAATTATTAACAAGCAAGAGGACTTGTTTTGTTGCCATTATTACTTATTAATTATTAACAAGCAAGAGGACTTGTTTTGTTTTGTTCCCTACTTATGAAAGCATGAAGAGGAATTTGGATATGTTAAACTCTTCAGGAGAGAATCTCAAATAATCTATGAACAACCTGATTATTCAAAAATGTAAGTAGAGAATGTAAAACTCTTCCGGAGGGATTGTTAATTTCCTTCGGTTTTCTTAATTGCTTACTCATGATTTTTTAGGTTTGGGGTTTTCTAATACATCCATTTTTTCAGGTACCATAAAAGAATAAATGACAGGGAAGATAAATATAAGTGCTAAAGCTAAAGATTCTTTGGTAGAAATCAAAAATCCACTAGATTGGCAAAAAGAAGCACAACAGGAGCAAAAGATTCACATGTTCAATTCAAAAAGAACCACTGCAGCGCGTATTTCTTCTATTGCTAAATCATTTAGTCCACCTTTACTTTTACCCTCCACAAAAGTTTCACATGCCAAAACATCGAATCCAGGAAAAAACTCTAATGAAGCCAGTATAAAATATAAAACACATCATTCTATAAAATATAATGCACCACAAACTATAAAAGATAAAGCAACAAAACATACAGGTATTGGGTCCTACCAATAACCACCAATACACTCACAATTGTCACTCCAGTTAGATCAAGATTTGATAAATGAAAAGGAGACTACATATGAGCATAGACATGAACTTGATCATCTCGAGCCTGAGGTTGATCATCATTTACATTCAAATCCAACAGATCTTGGGCATGGTAATATTGATGATACAACTCTCATTTTTGTTTAGATTCACTTACTTGAGATGTTTTAACTCTAAGATGTCAATCAATAGGTACATGTGAAATTAAGAAAAGGACACGTGGTCCAACCACTGGGATTGGATGGTCTAAGAGAAAATATGATTCTACTGAAAAGATTGAAGTTCATCTTCCTGCCGACCTTCGCAGATTTGTTGGTGATAGATCTCAAGAGCTTATCACGAGGAGTGGACGCATTGTAAGGCTTTATGCTCCTTTGAATGTGGAGAGATGGGCTCATATTCCAGTTGATATAATTGTCAAAATAATTGATATCATCTATGTAAGTAATGAAGTTTTTTCAAGTAAATATATAAATTGAACATGTTTTTTTTACTAATCAGCATTTTAATATGTATTATGTTGTTTTAGTTCGAATTCAGTCTTCCAACTGAGAATCATGTCATGTATGACCTTATATCTTCACTTCGTCAAATCTATAATGTTTGGCGCACTCGTTTGCATAGCGAACATTATTTAAAATGGAGTACCGATGCACAAAGGCGTGAACATTGCCCTAAAGACATCGATCCAGATCAATGGAGTTGGCTAATTGAATATTGGGGAAGCGCTAAATTCAAGGTGTGGAAAACATATTTGTTTAATTGACTTATTATTATTTTTATGTCCTAATTACAAAGTGTTTGTTAAATTAAACATTCATAATATATTGATTTTCCTTATGATTTATTGTAGAAAATTAGTGATGTGAACAAAAAAAATAGGAGCCTACAAAAAATGAAATCTCATGTTGGTACAAAGTCTATAGCGAGAACAATACATGAGCTAGTAATATTTTTAATAATCCTGAAATTATGTTTTAATTTATTAGTTGTCATACTTTAATTTTATTTTTTTTGTTTGCTTAATTCAGAGACAAGTTTCACCTGAAGATCAACAATTGCCTATATACATACGATTGTGGGAGAAAACTAAAAAAGGAAAACAAAATCAGTGGACCGATGAAGCTGCAAAAGAGGTTTATAATAAGCTTTTGGAACTTCATGAGGAACAAAAAAAAGAAAAAGGAGAAGACAAATTAACCATGAAAGAAGCCTATACAATCGTACTTGGTAAACGATCAGGTTATATTCCTGGCATGGGTCCAGGACCAAAACCTTTGGAATGTGAAATTAGTAATGGAAAACATCTCAAAGCACAAATTCGAGCTGAAGTAGAAGCAGAGATGAGCGCACGTTTTCAAGAAATGGAGGACAAAGTGGCTCAGAGAGAGGCTCGAATGGAGCAAAGAGAAGCACGCATGGAGCAAATGGAGGCACGAATGCTGGCATTCATGGAACAAAGACAAATAGAGGATCAGATGGACAGTACTAACTAGAGAAACTTTGGCTAATTATGAATTTTTTATATTGAATCATTCAAATTTGTTTACTTATTATAGTTCGATTAAACTTTTTTCAATGGTTTTGGAATATATGTGGTTTATAGCTCCATTTTTTCTTGGATCTAGCTTTTGTTTTTTCATAGGATTTATGACTATAATTAGCTTCATTATTTATTATGATCTTAATTCTTTCTTAATTCTTTCCGTTTGTTGATTCGTTTGAGGGCGCTTAAACCTAAAACTCCATTTCAAAAATAAGTTGTTGTTAGTGCAAATTCCATCCGCAGCTAAGAGCAGGTCCCAACAATGCCAATGGTCTCACTGCTGCCTATCGTAAGGTTTTGTTCCGGCTACTGCAGTCCAATCATTTGTGTGAGTCCACCCTAAACTATTTGGTTTCTTACCTTTAAGTGGCCATTCAAAGTGTCTGACTATTGTTTACTTCTTGTTTCAGGTCCATTCTTCAGAATCTGACATTGATGCTTCGTGTATACTTACTTCTTGTTTCCTATGGTATATTTTTTCTTAGGAAATAATTATTGTTTGAACATGAATAAAATGATTTATTTTGTTTGTGCGCAGAAATTGCATTTACAAATAACATGTTACCTTGTACAAGCTAAAATTTTCCGACCATTGGTTCAGTGGAGTTATTAACTTAAGGTTAGAGCTGCTGTTTTTCAAAGTGGAATATGGAGTATTGTGGCTGATTCCCTTTTAGATCTGTCCGGATTTTCTCTGGGGATATAGGGTTTTTAGATCTGTAATGAGTTTTCGCTCACAATGTCTTCTACACCAGTATTGACTCACCGGGTCAGTTAACTAGTTGGAGTCCAAGCGGAGGTGATCCTTGTGGGCAATCATGGAAGGGCATCACATGCTCGGATTCATCGGTTACAGAAATGTTTGTTTTCTTTATCTGTTCACGATGCAATTGTTTAAGAATTTTATTCCTTTCTGGTTAGATTCATTAGCGCTAATTAGTTTCTGCCATGTTCTTCCTTGTTTTATCAGCAAGCTCTCTGGGTTGGGCCTCATTGGATATTTGGGATACCAGATGGTAAGTTGAAATCTCTAGTTGAGCTGTTAGTTGTCTTCCTCATTCACATTTCCTTTCTGCATGCTTGAATCTCTTTTAGTTTGACTTGGTTTGATGAGAATTTTTTGTGAGATGCAGGGATGTGAGTAGTAATAATCTTGGAGGTGGAAACCCACTTCCATATAATCTACCCCCAAATCTTCTTCGCCTGTAAGTGATGATCTCATGGATGTTTTTATTTGCTGTTTTAATTACTTATCCTGAAATTGTACAGAAATATCGCCAATAACCAGTTTACTGGAGGCATACCTTACTCGATATCGCAGATGACAACTCTTCAATACCTGTGAGTATGATTGCTGATGTTGTTCTACTGTTTGTTCATCTATGTTCAAAAGTTCTGAACTGGGAAAATATGTGCTGGCTGATGTAGAAATCTTGCACACAATCAACTTCAAGGTAATTTGACAGATATGTTTGGACTGCTGGTTAATCTCGAGACAATGTGAGTAAATCCTTGGTAATTCGCTAATTTGATACTATGTTGTTGCTGATATATGTGTTTTTAAAATTTCTCTTTGATTTGTGGGTAAATTGTTGCTAAATTGCGACAAATGGTTGATTTGTATGCTTGTCTTTTGGCATTGCACAATATCTATTTTTTTTTGTGGGATCGCAAAATGTCTATTCGATGAAAGTACAATTTTAAAGTAATTCATGAAACTTTGAGCAACATGCAGTATATAAATTAAGAGAGCATGAGCATCATCCATGACACATAAGGACCAAATGATGCACACCACTCATGACTGGCGGAGCTTGTACGTGATCCCTCAACGAGGATTCGTATCAGAGCACTTGATCTATTGCTAGTTTACTTCACTAAGCACCTTTTCCTTGAAGCTATTCACATGGCCTGGAATTGCTATTCATTCATAAACTGTAAAGCTTCTTCTTAGGATAACACATGCTTGACAAGGACTTCATCGTGTACAACTTCTCAAGCTTCAACCAATGACCTATGGCTGATGTTTCCATCACAACATTATACACAACCTCGTTTGTAAGACTGCTCTATTGTGCACTGTGTCATTTAATCCATGTCGTCCTGCAAATCATCCGCCATGTCAGCAGACTTCTTGCCAATACTGACATACACTAAATAGTCCTTGACAAGGACCACCTTTACCCTTCTTTGCTACATAGAGAAGTTTCTCCTGCCATCGAATCTCTCCACCTCGTACTTGGCACTATCTGCTTTGTTTCCCATCATCCTGCAAGTTGAAGTGTTACGAACTTAAGCTCCTTTTGGCATTGTGGTGGAGGTCGTGAACACGGTGACTGTGAACTGTTGTTCTTGACCGTCCGTCCTATCCTAAGGAACTTCATCCACTTTTATGTTCAAGACTAGTTTTTTTTCTTGGTGGCGGTCATAAACTATTGCCATTTGGATTGATGATTAAAGAATTTTTTTATTGGATTCTGCTTTGAAGCCCGAGAAATGACAGCCTCTATACACAACTTCTTTAGTTCCTCTTGTGTCATCACCTTCGGCACATTATATATTACAATCCCCTTAAAACAACTGCCGAATATTCCAATCCCCTTCAAACAGATGGCCTTCCCCTACAAGTCCCATACTTCCACAAGAATCGTTTTTATTAGTTGGTTTTCTTGACTGTTCATTATTTTTTTTGCTGTTTCTTGATTTCCATGTAGCATTTCTTATTTGATTGAATGATGTCATGTACAGGATTATGTTGCCACAAGATGGTATAGGGCCCCGGAGCTATGTGGCTCATTCTTCTCCAAGGTAATCTTTTTAATCCACGGGAACTGCAAGTGAATTTTTCAATTGTGAATGATGTTGAAAGTGTTAAAGAAGCAGAATATGGAGTATTGTGTGAGTCCACCCTAAACTAGATAAATATAATTGTTATTTTTTTTCATGTGAGTGAAAATTTGCTTTGGATTCCCTGCAGGATAATTTGGAGCCAACATCCACCTCTTGTGTTGAAGGTGATTCCTTCAATCTCTTGGTATGATGATCAATTAGAGATGGGGTCTACCATTTCAGCGGCCCTGTTTATGGTGGCTAGTTTACGACATCAGACATGGGGCTAGCACTGCAGGCGACCATGTTTGGACAAGGTTTGATTGAGCATGGAATGCCCATGAAAACAGCTTTACTGGCGACGCTCGCTGCAGCTGGACAGAACCCAGCCGCCTTCATTATCAATCCTGCGATGCTCGCTGCAGCTGGACACTGCTCTTGTAAGAGCATTGAGTGCTGGAGTTTCATCTACTATGGTCCTCAAGCAGCAATGACATAACATCACAGTGAGTTACCAATGTTTCAAGGGACTACACCACCATGAAGGCAGGAACACAACAAGCTAGTGGTTGCAGTGCCAGTTCATACTAGTTCTCATTAGGTGAATAATACATGTAATAAAGATAAATATTAATGGCTAGCATCTGGACTAGTTGATTTGATTAATCTTCAAGAGCATATTGTTTATTAATTATACATTTTTTTTTCATGTAATGAGAACAATAAACATAAATGTTTTATATATAGATTTGTATTGAGGGGTTTGGATTATATACCTCCCACTTACTTTTTACTACTAATAAAAATTTGTTTGATTGAGATTGGCTTACAAAATAGATATTATATCTATTATTGTCTTTTCTCTTGTATATATTTGGATTCAATGTAATAGCAAATAAATAAATTTATTTAAAATAGGTACATGTGAATAATTATAAAATATTAGTGCTCAAATATTTCGTTATTATATGTGATATTTAGTGACTAAAAATTTGGCTTCTATTGAATTAAATAATTAGTGACTGAATTAATTTGGTCACAAATTAATATTTTGTGACAAACAAGTTGGTCATTATTGCATTAAACAATTGGTGACTAAATTAATTTGGTCACAAAAAAATATCTTTCAGTGACTAGAAACTTAGACACTAAAAAACAATTAGCAACGAAGATTTCTTTCGTCACTAATAAAATACATTTAGTGACGTAAAATTAATTTGGTCACAAAAAATATTTAGTGACAAGCCTTTTGCAACCATCTTGTGACGGATTAAATTTGGTCACTAAATGTCTTTAGTGACCAACCCGCAGTATTTAGTGACCAAATTTTTCGTCACTAAAAGCTTGTTTTCTTGTAGTGTATACAAACCAAATTAATACCCCCCCCCCAAAAAAAAAATCACTTTCCTACATTTTTTGAAAACTGTCATAGCCGTTCTCGTCTCCCCTCTCCCGTGCGATAAACATTACTAGCTCCCCCGATCCTGTTTCCAGTGTCTGGCGACGACCAATATCCCCTAATAAATCGTCGCGACCATTCAAGTGGCATTCTTCAAGGCCCCCGATCCTGTTTCCAGTGTCCGGTGATGGATCCGAAAATAGGATTTCAAATGATTGTGATCTGAATCTTTCCTTTCAAAATGAGGTATTTAAAACCCTAACTCTCGATTTTTTTTCCTCCTGCTGCTTATACATATTTTGTCGGCGAACATTGGTTTCCTTCTTTAAGATCGATTTTGAGCCTGTGTTGGGTCGGATTTGTAGGGTTTTTCTTCTCAGAATGGGTCGGACCTTTGTTTAAAGGCACGAAATCACTCTTGCATATCTTCGATTTAGGGCCATATACGTTTTTCATGTAAAATTTATACCGGTTGAATAAAACGAAAGATTAGTGTGAGCTCTATCCATCATCATCAATCTATTTATTCATTTTTTATATTAGGGTAAGTTTTTGCCTTGTGCTGCACATTGCCAGCTTTAGTTGATTGGAATCATTAGAAGATTGCTGCATTATTTGTTGTCTTGTACTGCACTCTGAATTTTATTTATTTATTGCAGGTTCTCTTTACTTGGCGAAGATGACGAATGACAAAATGTTTTTGAGAAATTAGAACTTTTATGTTTTGAATTATCTCTTTTTTGTAATGTTTACTAATATAATAAGTTTTACATGTTCTTGTAACATAATAGTAGTTGATGGTTTATAAGAAAATTAAGTTTCAATTTTTTTTAAAATTTTTACATTGTTCTGCATATAACAATTTGTTCTACATATAGCCAGTTTTGAATTAATGTGGTTTGTATATAACAATGGTTTGTATATAGCCAAACACGGTCTATATATAACAATGCCCAAAATGGCTTTCATGTATTTTTTCTATGGGTCGGCCATGAATGTGAATAGGTGGCCGAACAGCATCATTTAAAGTGGCATTGGCTACATGCATGGGCCAGCCATGCATGGAAAGGTGAGGAAACATTTTAGGTACAAGCTTGTATCATGCTCCCGTGCCCAAATAAATAGCCCTTAACTCATGGGCCCACCTTTCTTCCCCCCCCCCATCTCCCAAAAATTTCCCAACATCTCTCTCCCGATTTTTTTCATCATCTTCCCCAATTTTTTCTTCTCTCATGTGAACTCGGCTGCTCCATTATGGTTTCGGGAAAGCTATGGCTGCCGTTCCGACCTTCTCATAACCTAGCTACTTGAGGTCCAAGTCGCCGTCCACCTTTTTCGACCATCACCTACCACACCTTACCTAAGGAGTTTGGATAACGGCAGAAGACCGTGAGTGTGCCATTACTACTCCGTCATTACTTCCCCGTCTCTTTGCCCTCATCGTGTTTGTTCTCCCTGAAGTTTCAGATCATGCAGGAGTCACATAAGAAACCCGTCGTAGATAGTTTTGGCAATGTGAGTCTTCATTCTTTCTTCTCTTTTGCGGATCTTCTTTTAATTTAAGTTCAACACCTTTCTCTTCGATTATCATCAAAATTATACTTGTAATACACACTGGAATTTACTCCGTTACAACTGGAACTCATTATGTTACAACTGGAATTTATTATGTTACAACTGAATTTTATTTTTTTACAACTGCATTTTATTATTTTACAATTGGAATTTATTCTTTTCCAACTGTAGTCAACTTGCGACTATTTTTTTCCTAAATGATAGAAATCTACAGTATCATTCTCTATTGTACATAGTGAAGAGGAAGCATACTCCATGTACTGCGATTATGCCCATAAAACTGGATTCAGCGTGCGGAAGCAAAATATTGTCTATTGGGCACATACCAGATTTATTAAGGGCCGAGGGTATAGCTGCGCAAAAGCTGGCTTAAAGGTTTTCAAACCGTTGAATGACGAACAACAAAAATACCGTAAATTGGATACTCGTACAGATTGTTTGGCCTGCATATATTTTAATGCAGATAAAGAAGGTAAGAATTGGGAGGTTACGAAGTTCGTCGAGGAACATAATCGCACACTTGCATCAGAGAATGACAAGCACCTACTGATGTCTTATCGTAGTATATCTACTATTCAAGCTAGCCTTCTAAAGAATATGATAGGTGTGGGTATTAGAACAACCGATGCATACAATTTCCTTGCAGATGAAGTGGGCGGTGTTGAAAATGTGGGGTTTTGCAAGTCCGATGCTTATAATTTTGTCCAACGCGATAGAAGAGCACTAATAGATAGTGGGGATACTATCAGCTTGTCCAAAGTATTGCAGGATAGACAATTCGAGGATAATATGTTCTCTTATGATATCCAAACTGATGAGATAAATAGACTTATTAGTTTTCTTTGGATCAACGTCCATAGCAAAATTGATTACGATTGTTTCGGTGACGTCATCGTGTTCGATACTATATATCGGCTAAATAAGTATAATTTGGCATGCGCGCCCTTTATTGTTGTTAATCATCATTGGCAGAATATTTTTATAGGTGGGGCTTTCATTGCATCGGAGACCATAGATTCCTTTTGCTGGGTGTTCGAGACCATTTTGAGGTTTGTTGGAGGAAAACAACCCACCACTATATTTACAGATCAAGATCAGGCAATGACCGTTGCCATTGAGAGAACTTTTCCCAATAGTCGGCATCGGTTGTGTCAGTGACACATCTCAAAGAAAGCCCCGTCAAAGGTACCCGCTTTCAATAATGATAAAGTTGTACGATCACTTTTCTACCATTGTATGAGTAAATGTGATTTTGAGATTGAATTTGAGAAGTGCTGGAGTGATATGGTTACAAGAGGAAATTTGGGGGACAACAGATGGTTGTGTGACTTATATAACGTTAGAATGAAGTGGTCCACTGCTTTCAATAAATCAAGATTAGATCTGGGCATATTATCTACACAAAGAAGTGAGTCGGCTAATAATGTTTTGCATGGTTGTTCCAAAGCAACCAGTTCCCTAGTTGAATGTTATATTGGGTTGGATAAATTGACCTTGAATTGGCGTCGATCTGAACATGATGAAGACTTTCGATGCAAACATGGTACCGTAACTCCAAAAATTCAACATTGTCACCTACTCAAACATATTTCAAAAATCTACACTCGAAAGAGTTTCTCCATATTTAAGAAAGCATATATGGACGGCGCAGTTGGTGTATGTGTTGTAGAAGAATCAATAATAAGTGAAAATCATATTGTGTATGCTACAGAACATTGTGAATCAACCGAGGATCATAAATACTGGTTCGTAACAGTTGATTCAACAAATTTTGTTGCAGATTGATCGTTTAAGGGTTTTCAAACCAAAGGAGTACTATGCAAACACATATTGAGGGTGTATAATCATAAAAATGTTAAGCAAATTCCTGCCAAGTACATACTCAACAGATTTATTTTAAAAGCGAAGAAGGGTATGTATCTTTCAAAGGAAGCAAGACCGAAAGACTTTGATTCAAATTTAGTTTTTATAAATCATATGATGTGGTTTACGTATGATTTCACCCGTCGAGTAGAGAATTGCAAGCTTGTGAAAGAGTACCTACACAGTGCCTTGATTGAGGTTGCTAAGAAGGTAGATGAAATAGTAGATGAAGATGAAATGATGAAAAATGGTGTTATTGATGAAAATGACAAAAATAAAGGACTAGTTCGAGATCCACCGGCAAGGCGAAGTAAGGGCCAATCTAACAACCGGCATAAGAGTCATTGGGAAAAATCATCGAAACGGAGAAGTAAGATTATTTAGCTTTAAATTTTTTTGTTTGTTCTCCAATATTTAATTCTCATTTCCTACTTTTTACAACGGCCAGAGATGATTCAAAGAGGAAAGCTCATTTCGTGGATGACGTGAAACAAGAGCCCAAGGAATACAACTTTTTAGATAATATATCCCTTCAGAGTTTTGCGGCTCCCATTGATACAGATCCGTCCTGCCAGAACTTAAACGTTCCACCGAACTTGGGAGCTCTAGTGGATATACATTGTAAATTTTTCGCAATTCCCGATGTTTTAAAATGGTAACGAGAAGTGTATTGCATGAAGATGTATTAATGACTATCAATGTAACGATCAGCATGAAGTTGTATGTTATTATCAGTACTGAGCAATGAGAGATTTGTTGAGCAATGACAGACTAATCATTAACTGTTGTAGTTGCAAAAATAGGGTCATTTGACACATTAACTGCTCACAAATGATGGTTTAGCCCATGCTTTTACGACCACCACAATCGTGCGAAACTGAGCCTTAGTTGAATCCAAACAAGTCAATATATCTGCATCATCAAGCAAAAAAGACAAACATGAAAAAAATTCAAACACTAGCTCTGTTTGGCACGACGGTGATGGTTTTGAACATAATGGTTATGAACGGTCGTTTGTGAAATGTTTTTCAAGAAGGGTGGAGACATTTCTTTATGCCCCATCATTAAAGGAGAGTCCACCGCATCATATAAATTCTACTATGCATTTCTGATCCGTGTCATCGTCCCAGTAGGTAATATTTCAAGTTTTCTCCAGATAATTAAAAATTAAATCCACTTTCGTTAAGCAATGAAGACTGAAAAATCCGGTAAAAAGCGGCAACCAATTCGTCTCGGATCCTCGGCATGTCCTTCCCCCAAATCTGGTGACTCCTCCAATCCCCTGGTCCCTCTACCATACTGGCTTCCATATATTTCATCACAAATATCCCGCAATCGTTGTCGGTGTCCTAAGTAGGAAGCCCTTCAACGACGCATAGTGGCCATAGCGCTATGTCTTTGGGAAGCACATCAGTTGTGTCTTCTTGAAGGTACCTCATCTGCACATATGAAGTCGGGGTAATCATATATTGAGTGTCAAAATAATCTTCACATATGAAGTTATAATTTTTTTGAATAATAAAACTACGTACATCGTCTCGTAGGGGTGTCCTTTGCGTGGGATTCGGCATTGAGTCATAGAAATCCTAGTTTCGTTTTTTAAGATTGGCAACCAACAACACTTAATGGCTAGCAAGATGGCATGGCATTACAATAACCTCAGCAGCTCCAACTGACTCATGGGTTATATGCTCGACCATTCTACGACTGATCCTGCCGCATGATTTTAAATACTGCATATAATAAGCAAAAAATAGTCAGTACGTAAGAAAAAAATAGTCACTATTTTCATGATGTATCTTTCATTACCGCACGATTTGAAGATACGAACAAAAAATTGACCATGTTATTCACATCTTTCTCTTTGAGGCTATTTAGAACGTACGCATATGCGTCCAAATGCGAGTAGCACACTCATCCAGTCCCTAGGATATCAATCAAGATTGATCGAGAAATAAAAATATTCCCTATCTCAATAACAATTGAGTCCCTGAATATAGAACAAGTGGTAAAATTACACGAAAATAACAGTAAAGTAAACAAAAAAATTACGTACCGATTTGGATGTCGGTCCATCACGAATGTGATCATCTCCCGATCTTCGGGACAAAGTGCAACCCTACCTGGGTATATTGGCCAGTATTCCTTGTCAGCCCTCTTCTTTTGTATCCCCTTTACTGGTGTACGTCTCACCTTGCTTAGCACTATTGCAGAATCATCTTCTGTGATGCTAACCTCCTTCTCCTTCACCTCCCATTCCTTAACTTCCTCCCCCTTCACCTCCTGATCCTTGACCCCCTCATCCTTCACCTCCTCCTCATTCACTTTCCGCTTATTGGCAAGGTGTAACAGGGCCGCCAAATGATCAAATTTTTCTTGAATAAAGATCCATAGTTGGCCGACTGCTACATCAACATGTCTTTTAAATCGATCCTCCCTACTCTTCTCTCTCTTCTCCTTCACTGCCCTCCTCTTCTTTTTTTCCTTACTCACTTCTTCCTCCTCCTTCACTTTTTTCCTTTCTCCTTCTTCTCTTTCTTTTCATTCTCTTCCTTCTCTTCCTTTTCTTTCTTCCCTTTCTTCTTTATCTCATTTATCTCCTCCTTCTTCCCTCTTAACCTCTTCTTATCCTTCTTCATCCTATACTGCTCCATTTTCTCTTCTTTCTCCATTTTCTCCTTTTTCACACTACTCCTATCCTCCTCTTCCTCAAAGCTTGATGAGTCTTCCTCTCTTTCTCCTCCTAGTACGTCTTGCTCCTCAACCAATATATAAACAAAAGACTTTCGAACCTGTATGCAAACAAGAACGTCATGATACATGCTCATGAAATAATTAATCCAACAAATAACGATGTACTACTTACAGCATTGGGCATTGACAGCCGGGTTCAGAGTCTTGAACAATGCAATGCGCTAAAGGTAAGCTTGGAGGACCATCGATGCAATCGGGGAGTGGCCATTTCTCTGCATGTCGATGCTACATAGGTATGCTCCAAAAACCATACCTATGACATGATATTAAATAGCTACAAGCAATCAATAAAACAACAATGTTATGACAAGTACAAGTTGTATGTGCTCTTGCTTACCACTAGAATAACAGAGCACCCCTCAAGGTAGCCTAGATTTTTCATCTCCTCCCCAATAGCAATCTCTTTCATATAAGCAAAATGGGAGTGGAGAAAGGTGTGTACGGCCTTCGACCAGTTCACTGCTGCAAAATCCTCCAACCCTTTGAAGTCCAAAAGGCAGGTTGGTACTTTGAGTCCTTTCAAAGGGAAGAAGAAAGCTGCCAATACATATCTAATAAGATCATTTATTCTCATTGACTCTAGGGTTGGTGAACTATCCTCTACTGTGAGGTCGGCTAGCTCTTGCACCAACTCCTTATGCTTAAGGTTAGACAAGGGAATTCTATCGAATTGAAATTCTTTTCCCCGGTTTGGAAGACCCAATATGTGTGCAACATGATTCACTGTAAATTTCACATAAAACTTACCAAGGAGAAAAGCATTCCTTCTGGCAGAGTAAGATCTAATAATATAATATAACAGAGGAATATTTTGTTGAATAGTGGGCATGCTAAACAATTGTAGAATTCCTATCTCACGGAGAGTATCTTTGGAGTCTTCGGAGAGTACATCCAACAAAGATTTGGCATTCTCTTTGAATGTCTTAATAGCACATCTACTATATAAATAACTACAACCCGGCATCTGCGAATGAGAAGGAAAAATAAAAGAAGCTCAAACAATATTATAACTGGAAACAATACAGCATTACAATTGGAATCTGACTAGAATCAAACTGGAATGTAACTTGAATAAAAACAAAAGCAGATGGAATTAAAAACCTAGTAACTGCAACCATAAGCGCAAGTGAAATGTAACTACAATTGGAATCAAACTGGAAGATAACTACAGAACAACTATAATTATGGTGGACACTACAAAATAAACTATAATTGGAATGGAACAGAAAAACAATATTTTATACCTTGAAGGAGTAGTAATGACAACCTCCGGTAATGAACGTGCTCTAGATGGAACTGAAAATCCGTTGGATCAGAAGACCGATTTTTCCGGTAATGGCGGAAATGAAATAGGAAGCACTGATTTTTCCGCCCGAATCAACTCGCTGGGGCGAGTATGGTGGAGTTCCGGAGTAGAAACGGAGACCTCCAGTTTCTTCCGCCGTGAAGGGGGGAGGAGGAGACCTCCGATTGCTGGATTTCTGCCGTAACCCTAGGAATGCACAGCGAGAGACGAGGAAGGGGTGAAAAATTCAAAATAAAATTTTTGGGAGATGGGGGGGAAGAAAGGTGGGCTCCATGAGTTAAGGGCTATTTATTTGGGCAAGGGAGCATGGTACAAGCTTGTACCTAAAAATTTCCCGAAAAGTGATGTATGTTTTAAAATGTCTGTCGGAAAGGGTGTCAGCCATGTTGAGAGTTAATTGGCGAATATGGCGTGGCAACATGCAATTATTTGGACAAGTGCGGCTTGAACTTGCATGGATAACATGGTAACTCAAGCAAAAATGCCAACTGCCAGCGGTCGCGATATTAAACCTAGAAAATAGAAAATAAATAAAAAATAGTGAACAAAATATAAAATAATTGATTTATAAATGATAATACAAAATATATTATCTATTATATTAAATAATATACTAAAATATATTCTGAATATCTGTATAAATCCTTCAAAAATAAATATAACTTAAAGTATTAAACAAATATTAAAAAGATATTATTTATTAAACGAAATAAATAAAATATGATTAATTAATAGTAAATAATAAACTAAATACTATAATAAAAACACACATAAATACTATATATCAGGTAGTTAAAAGGAAAAAATAGAATCCTAATTGAATCAGGAAAGACATTATTGCCTGAGTCAAACTTGCCTAAGTCCTTCTGGTTGAAGAAATTAGCACAGTCAACTATGTTCTGAATAGGAGTCTCACCCACAAGACTAAGGTGAACACTCACTATGAACTAATGAAGGGAAATCCACCCATAGTTTCATACTTTAGGATATTTGGTTGTACTTGCTATATCTTCTATAATGGGAAGAGTCATCTTACCAAATTTGATAAGAAGTCTGACGATAGTATATTTCTAGGATATTCATCATCTATCTTGACCTATAGGTTCTACAACAAAAGGGCTCTCAAAATATAAGAGTCTATGCTTGTAGTGTTTAATGAAACTAATTCATTTTCTATAGGGTACTTCCACCAAGAACATTGTGCAAGAAGAAGTCCCTCTTGCTGCTGTGCTAGAGTAGCTTTGCATTAATGAAAATGGAAAAGGATCATCTAAAGAGCACTATCGTCAATTGTAAAGTGCTAAAGCTAACTATGATGATGAAGCTCCTGCTAATCTTATCACAAGTCAAGCTCAAGTCACTGTTCAAATTCAAGAATAGGTTGTTAAACCTGAGAATAAGGATGAAGATGATCCAATTGAAGAAGAAACACATGAAGAGATGACTTCTATACTTGTTGAAGCTAGAATTGATCCTGAGAGAGCAATTCTCAGGGATCATTGATGCGTCGGCAAGTGTACCGATCGTAGTCAAGTAATAAAGTTGAGGAGTTGATTCCCTGGATATCGATCTCTCGAGGAGTGCAAGTAGGGAGTGTGATTTCGCTATTGAAAAGTGATTGCAAGTGTTAACATAAACAAAGGCGGTTTTGGTTTGGAGTTTCCTAAGTTTAACACTAATAAACCTATTGCGGGTCGCCGTCACCACGTCTCTTTGGTGGATTACTCAAGAGAGTAATATGAAAGATGGATGAGCCAATGACGGCCGCAATCACCTCTTCGCCGCGCACACTTCTAGCAATCGCTAGAACGACACTATCTCAACAAGAACATGAAAAACTGAAGCTCTGCAACATAGTCATGATCTAAGATATAAAAACACATAGACATGCTAAAATACTTAAACTAAACAGTATTCTTAATCAACAATCAAACAATGACAAGTTCAGAACAAAGTAACCACAATAGGAGGGGGAGGAATATAACCAAACGCATGAAGGCTTTTCGAGATTCGCGGCCGAAGTCAAGGGTTGTCGAGCCTTGTCCGAGCTCGGTCTATGGATGACATCTGGGGTCGAGAAGGGCTGTCACCTCCTTCCAATAACCCATCTTCTTCGTGAATAGTCACTGGGCTAAATCTATCCGGAGAACTCCACAGATGCAGCACCTTATGAGCTTGAAACAGAGCTTGGAGTTTGGGAAAGAAAATGGTGGTCGGATATGAAGCTATTGGAAGCTTTTGGAGGGAGAATGGTGGTCGGATCAACTCTCCAAGGAGGAGAGAGAAAATATTGGCCAGAGGGAAGTTTTCCCACTTAGAGGGGCGAAAATGGCGGGCTGGATCGGACTTTCTTCTCTGGAACGATGAAATCTGCATCTTAAATAGAAAAATCATAAATAATGGTCACACACGGTTTGGCCCACGACCGTGCGCAAACCGTTCGATATTAACTTTCAAAACAAGCCTGCAGTAGGAGAAGCGTTTACCCATACGTTTTACTCGCGTAGGGACATTTCCGCCCGTGCGTGAAGGAAATCACACGGGTAACAACAGAAAGCTGGAATTCGAGGCAAGTAGGTGGAACCATGCGTTTTACATGCGCACGGGCGCTTCAGCCCGTGCATGAACAAATTGCATAATTAACCACATATTAGTACAAACAAGAAAGCTGCAGGAAAACCGTGCATTTCCTTCACGCACGATTCCAAAGAAATAGTACGTTAACTGTGTGTGAAGATCGTGGAGCTCAGCTCGACGAAATTCATTGAGCTCCACTCGACGTTTCTCCAGCTCAACAAAATGCACGATTGGGCACAAACCATGCGCGAGTAAAATGCACGACCGTGCGTTTTCCACAAACCTGAATTCCAGACTTGTGGGAAAACGCAGCACCTGCATTCAAACAAGTAAATCAAAAGAGGAAACTTCAGCAAAGCCGAAATGCAACAAAAGCAACTAGAAAGAGCCCATGGCGAGCACCATGTGCTTGCCCGTAACAACAGAATGCACAATTGCATACCCTTTGGGCAAAACAGTGCACAAAATGGTCATAGACCGGCCGTTGCAAATATAACTGAATACTGGTTGAAATGCGGTGCACGAGTGTGAAAACAAGCCCAGATGAGTCTGAAAAACACTATAAATATCGGACTCTTCACACCAATAGACTTAAACATTTGGTCGTCCCGAGCAAATCATTTCTTCGTAAACTAGAAAACAGCTAGCAGGCTTAGAAATTTCCAAATAAAGTAAAGCGAGAAATCAAATACTTCATGAGCGTAGAAAATATAATAAGTAAAATTTTTAATTATACTACAGATTTTATAAGTTTCAACAAGCATAAATAAATATTGTAACTACTCAAAAATGGAATTCTGGAAAATCGTTCGGTCAAACATAGGAGGAAAGTAGGCAGGCCACTCAGTTCAGCATTACCAATGACAGGGGCTCGAGATCACCTCCAAATAAATCCATCAATATCGGGGACCATATGTTTTCCCGTTCACACTCTCTCCACGATGCTCGTTTGACTCAAGCGTGAATCCGTAGGGCTTTATGGTAGAAATGGGGCTTGGGGTTCGGGGAGGTAAACAAAGATAAAAAAAGAAGGCTAAGCACCTAACCCAAATGAGCTCAACAAAAAGATATCCTCTCGCCAACAATACATGCAGGTGCACCACACCACCAGACTTGAACATGATAACACGGGTGTGTGCACCGCCTACCGCTAGAAAATCTCAAGTAGGATTTTCAATAACACATTTTATTTTCACTTTTCATTTTAACAATTAATTTTTATAAATATACTTTCTTTTTACATCATCTTTTTATTTTAATAACATCAGCGGATAAAAACTTTGGAGCACATCCACATATTCATAAGGAATATCACCACATCAACACCACAAAATGAAAATGTAAAACAATAAAGCTCAACTTGGGTATGCAATTAGGATAGGCTATGAGGCTTTGGTGAAAAAATGGTGGAGCTGAATCAAACGAAGGGTAGTCACAATGGGGCTAGCGAGGATAATACGTTAGGAACGGTACAAAGCTCAAACGGGCCAAAAAGACGGCCTACATCACGCTCACGCTAGACTAACCATGCACCAATGCTTCGAGAGTAGCTTGGGGCAAGTTCTTAGCCACCGAGAAAAATGATCCTTTCTCCCGACTCGAGCAATACGAGGCTAGTGACAGCTACACACATTCCTGCACCACCGTTCGATTATGCCAGATTCAACACTTTTGAGTAGTGAAAACAATATTTACAAGTACAAAAAAGTATAAATCTACGAGCATAAAGAAAAATTAAATCTATATTATTTCTATACAACATGAGTACTCGATTAGGAGCACTGCACGAGTTTCAAACTACTCTATCCTAAAATCCTAAGCCAGCACCACTATTTTGAAGGTAACACAAAAAAATAAATTTGACTTGAGCCGAGCGCGTGCTTAAGATCGCGCTCATGTCGGTGCAGGTGCACGATGCAGAAAATATATCAAGAAAATAGAAAATAAAAATGTGTTTTTGGTATGAAAGCGATAGAAGTGCATGTGCACAGGTAACCCGCATAACTCTCCCCCACAAGACTTAAACTAAACAACCTATTCAATATTTGCAATAAAAATAGAGAAATAAAAGTTGGGGGACTGGTTACCCCATGCTCAGTAAATGAGCATACCAGAAGCTTGACCTTAATTTCAGTAGAAAGTCCACGTCCCAAATAAACTCCACCTGCACAAGAGAATACCTCCAACCACGCATAAATATAAACATATAATCACAGCAACATAATTGAACAAATTAAAAGCAGGGAAATTGGGTTGTCTCCCATAAGCCACTTTTCTTTACCATCCTTAAGGTGGACCAAATGCCTATAATTTCAGTTATATAAATATTGTTCAGAGCATAAGTTCAAAACACAACAAAAAAGTCTAAAGTTACACATAGCATTAAGCAAAAAATAAAACTAGAAAAAGCAGGAAAGGGGCCCTGGAGATCCTTCACTCCTCAGCTGAACGCTGACTTGTGATAGATCCCCCCAATCACGCGAGATGAGGGCAAGGGGAAGGCTTTAGGGCCCAGGGAAGATGAATCTCCCCTACCCCTAACCTCTTCCTTCTCGCGACGGATGGCGAAATTATGCGCCTTGCGCATGAGCAGTTCTTTTCTTTTCAGATCCACAAATGGGGATCGCCAGGGTGGTATAACCACAACAACCAGTTTAGCAGAATGTCTATATTTCTCATCCGGGGGCATACTTTCCTCAACCGCGGCGGGTGTAAGATCAGGCCAAGTCACCTGTTTAACAGTCTTACAAAATTTGTTCGGAGCAATAAAAGTTTTTAAGTCTATCTTCCGCACGCTCTCTACAGCCATGCTCAGCTCACATTCCTTACTATCTGAATCTTGTTTCACTCCCAGCAACTCTGTACTTATTTCTGCTTTAACTGACATCAATATTTCGTCCACTTTCACAGCCTTGTCTTGCTCATTCAGCAAAATACCTGTCTCATCAACCATAGATAAATCATTAAATAACAAGACATTCAATTTCAGAAGTTCTCCAGGTTCATTTGAAATTATAGGCAGAAGTGATGGTGGTAAAGGCAAATCGACCTTGGAAGCCGAGGTGATACCACACGCATTAAATGGCAATGTAGCTTCACTAGCTTTTAGGAATGGGAACCCTAAGATGGGTTTCTATGTATTTCTCATGGTTCCTAACACCTGGAAGTCAGTGACTACAATAGTACCATTCAGTTTCACTTCCACCTCCTTAATTTCCCTATCGGTCTTTACTACCGACCCATCGGCAAGCACTAGCGACTTCCGAACACTCGATTCAACATTTAAATGAAATTTCTCAACATCTTGCAAATCAAGAATGTTGTAAGAACACCTGGGCTAGTTGCCCCAGTTGTGTTTCTAAGTTCCTCATGGAAGCGCTTTCAATGGATATATTAGATTGGGCCATATCCACATATTTTCCATCATTTCCTCCAACGCACTCTTACGCGCCACCTGCACATTCTGATTATAACTCGGATGCGTCGGTCGCAGCTGGCTATTAGAGTCTTGAGCATCAAATTGATGTTGGCCTCCTTGCCACCTTTGACCGGGAGCATTTTGATTGCACGAGATATTAGGATGATTTCTCGTGTAGCGGTTATACACATTATTATAAGAAACAATGCAGTTTTGTTTATTAATAAAATTTATGCTCTCGTCAGAAGTTATACCTGACGTCTCAAGTAAGGTCTCTCCAACAGTGCACTCATAAGCATAATGTCCGGGTTACCAAAACCCTGGCACGACATGTCCATAAACCGTACTAGAGAAGGGGCCAATCTTGTCAACATCGTCCTTCCATCCAAAGTATGATTATTGGGTAATGTATCCACAATGACCCAGATTTGGTGAAGTCACCTTTGAACTAAGATGAATTAAGGTGTATTTGATGTCTTGTTTGAGTTATGTGTCTGCAGGACTATATTGCCAAGTGTAGACCAATATCTGTCTACAATGGGTCACCAAACACAAGACCATACAATGTAATCCCTCATTATTTAATCTATTGTGTTGACTCATGTGTAGCCTCTCTATTGGGATACACTTCATGTTTCAAGCACTAGGATTGATTGGAGAAAGAGTGTTGCATAGTTTATTGAAGAAGAGAAAATTTTGTTGAAGAAAAGTTTGCTAAGTCCTTTACTCGAGTAGTAGTTTATATACTCGAGTTAAATACTTGGTAATTACTCGAGTAAATCTATCTATACTCGAGTAAGGGAAATGGCTTTCGAGTTGTCTGAATATAGCTCTCGAGTAGACCCTCTCTTATTCTTGAGTTAACAGATTTTCCTCTCCGAAACTTTTCTAAGTTATTTACTCGAGTAGTTATATTAACCACTCCAGTAATTAAGTTTTTGTCTCGTGTTACAGAAAGACAGGTTCTCGTGTTGTTTTACCCCACTCGAGTAGTCAAGTTAATGTACTCGAGTAGTAAATCTACTACTCGAGTAGTCCAGCTCTAATACTCGAGTGATGAGATTTTTATCTCTTAGAATTTTTCTAAGTCCTATACTTGAGTAGCTATATTCATATACTCGAGTAGTTAATCTCCTCTCGAGTAGTCCATCTACTACTCGAGTAGTCCAGTCCCAATACTCGAGTAACTCGTATTCTTCTCTCAGAAAAATCCGCCAAGTCTTTGACTCGAGTAATTCTTCTACCTCTCAAGTAGTTTATTTATATTACTCCGAGTAGTTCAACTCCACGTCTCGAGTAATCATATTAGCACTCGAGTAAGTCTTTGTGTACTCGAGTGATTACTCATTCCATTCTGGATTTTACCAAAGTCTTCTACTCGAGTAGTCTCCTTCAATTCTGTCAAGTAATATTATTAGTACTCAAGTTGGTAATCTTTTACTCGAGTAAATCAGTCAGATTTTTCTAGAAATTCGTTAAGTCCAGAATCGACAGGAATTTCAAATGGCTTGACGTGATTAGTCCACATGTACGTCATTAATGATAATTATTACCGTTAGGGAGATCTTATATAAGATCTTGTCAAAACCGACCAACCCTAACAAGCTGTCAAGAATTATTCTAAGTGTTCTGAATCTTATTCTCTCTGTCCAAAAACAGAAGTCGCCTCCGCTGATCTTCTTCGTGCAAATCGCTAGGGCTTTCAATTCAAGAGATTCAGATCAAGCTGACTCACAGATCGAGATTGCTTTTCAATTCTTCATCATCTCTCGGATCGTGTGTGTCCAAGAAATTTCAGATCCAGATCTTGCCAAGTTTCTTCTCCAACTTTTCTGATAGAGCCGCAAAGATCAAAGAAGAAGATACTGGCCGAGATTTTTAGATCTCAGAATTACTGTTTGTATTTCATTATATTCAATTTAATTCTTGTAGGAGATTTCTCTCCGAGTGTAGGAGCTTTTGCCTCAGAGTTGTAGGAAGTTTTTATCTTCCGAGTGTAGATCTGTGTTGTGGATCAAGATTGTAGGAACTTTGTTCCGAGGCGTAGGATTGGTTTTCAATCCGAGATAGTGGAGTAGCCGAGTCTAATGCTTTACTCGATCGGTGAGGGAAAGTGGATGTACCCAAGGTTGGGGAACCATTATAAATCTTTTGTCGTCTGTGAATGCTTGGTAGATTATTATGTGCATAGATCTCTAAATTTTTATTTCGCAAAAAAGACGCACAACTCACCTATTCACCCCCTCTAGGTGATTTAGGTGGACAACTGAACACTTTCAATTGGTATTAGAGCCAGGTTGATCAATAAAAGGTTAACACCTTGATCAGATCTAACCAGTTGTATTTTGAGAATTTTCCAAGCATGGACAAGGCTAAAGATTTTGCCAAGCTTCCATTGTTCACCAAGAATAGCTTTCCCATGTGGAAAGAAAGAATCAGTTTTTTCATGGAAGCTGTGGATGCAAGGATCTTCATGATCATTGAAGAAGGTCATTACATTCCCATGACTGTATCCACAATAGATCCAACAAAGAAAGTTCCAAAGAAATTGATGGATCTAGACAACGATGAAATTGCACTTGTGTCTTTAGATTAGAAGGCCAAGAATATAATAGCAAGTGTAGTCGATGACTCCATATTGCAGAACTTGATCCACTGTCAGTCTGCTAAGGAGATGTGACAGTCCCTCGTCACTTTGATGGAAGGCACAGAAGAAGTTAGGGATGATAGAAGATCCTGTCTGAAACAGAAATATGAAGCCTTCCGACAAGTACACAAGGAAACCATTGCTGACACTTTTGAGAACTTCTTCAAGATAGTCAACGGCCTAAGGGTCTATGGCCGAGTCTTCACAAATGGAGAACTAAATGATAAGTTCTTGAGATCCCTAACCAAGGAATGAGATAACAAGGTCTGTGCCTTCCGAGAATTTGGAAAGCTAGCTGAGACAGATCTGCAGAATCTCTTCAGGAAGCTAATGTCATATGAGCTTCAACTCAACACAAGAAAAGCTGAAGAAGAGAAGAGCAGGTCTGCATCGAAGGAGAAGTCTGTTGCTCTAAAGGCAAAAACCTCAAGGAAGTCAAAGGCTGCCTCTCCTACCCCAGCATAAGAACTTAGTGAATAAGAAACCTCGGAGCAAAGTACCTCAGGCTCAAAGCTATCTGAAGGGGAGTTTTCTCTACTCTCTCGACGGTTCAAGAAATTCTTGAACAAAAAGAAGCAATGGAAAGACAAGAATGTCTCATACAGAAGATCACGACATGACGGTGATGACACAGAAAAGGCTCAAGCAGCCATAACAAGTATACTTCTAGACCGAACAAACATATTTCTACTGACATCATTTGTAACTGTTGTAATAAGCCAGGTAATGTCATTGTTGAATGCCCCGACAAGAAGAAGGAGGGTGGAAAGAAAGAAGAAAAGAAGTCCTCATACAATAAGAAGAGGACAGAAAAGAGCCTAATAGCCAAGAAGGGCAAAACTGTTAGCGACTCCGAATCATCTGAGTCGAGTGAAGAAGAAGAAGCCTACTTTGGGCTCATGACTCAGAATGATGACGAACAAAAGCCCCAGTTCACTGGGAAGGTAAACTCTCACACTCCTCTTTCAGAATCTGATGTTTCTGAGCATGATAATGAGGACAGCTCTTCTGACGATGAGTCTGAACTCATGGCCCAGTACAAGGAGTTAATCAAGGCTTACGATAAATGTCGACGAGTCATGAAAACTCAAGCTAAAGATATAAAGTATCTAAAAGCTGAAGAGAGCACCTTGAGAGAGGATGTCGCTAAGACTGACTAGCTCAGAGAAAACTTCAATGCTGCCATTGAAGAATATAACAAGGCTCTCGAGCACCTAGACCTTAATGAGAAAATCATAAAAGAACTGGAAGCACAACTTGAAGCCGAAAAGAAATTTGTTGGAAGTTTCTCGAAGCCGAAGACTATTCTTCTATTCGTTGTTGAATTCTCAGCTAAGGCGAAGGGTGCTGGGCTAGGCCATGTAGAAGCTCCTAGTAAATCTTCTAGGAGGAATAAGACTCAACGAAAGAATAAGGCCGCCAAGAAGTATTTGGCCAAAGAGAAGGGGAAAGCCACTCAAGATCAGACTTCTTTTAAGAAGGTCATATTTCCTACAAACGAGTTTGATGTTGACTCGTCCTATGGTCACTTGACTAGACCTACCTATGTAGAGCCCAAGTCCCGTTACCAAGGATGGACTCGCCCCAGAAACTTTGGTGAGTGTGTCTTTAAGGCACCTTATGAAGAGTCATTCTTCAGAGCTATGGCCCTTTAAATCATGGTCATAACATCAAGAAAGCACCAAGGGTAAAGCCTATTGTGGAAAGGCCCCTGAAGTAGAAGAAATCATGTGATTTCCATCACCATGAAGATTCTTGCTCCAAGAATGCTGCCCCTGCTAGACTACCAACTCAAAATTTCAAGCAGGAGAACTTAAGACAAATATACAACAGGTTCGACTGTTGGTGTTGTGGTAAAATTGGTCACTTTGCCATCGACTGCTGCTTTAATTCCAGGATTTTTGCAACTCCTCAAGTTAGCAATATGGGAAAGACCACTTGTAATGCCAATACTCGTAGGGGGAGTGTTCTATCAAGACACCAAGGACCCAAACGTGTTTGGGTTCCTAAGGTAAATTGATTTATAATTGTAGGTATGTCTAAAGGCCACCAAAAAGCCTATTTGGTATTTGGACAGTGGATGCTCTCGGCACATGACCGGGATAAGAAGCCTACTTCAGAACTATTCTCCAGTCTTGAAGGGGCCAAAGGTCATCTTTGGAGGTTCATACCGAGGAATTACAAAAGGCTATAGTATGATCACTAACGGCAGTGTATCCTTCTCAGATGTGGCTAATGTTGAAGGATTGGAACACAATCTCAAAAGCATAAGCCAACTCTGTGATAAAGGATACATAGTTGAATTTCATGCTGATAAGTGCTTGATAAAATCCATTGACAATATGTAAATGATTCTGTCCGGCACTTGAAGCAAAAATATATTTTGCTTAAATTTCATTTGTATGGACTCTTCTACACCAGTGTGTTTTTTAGCAAAAGATAGTGCATCTCTTGGTGACCAATATCACAAGAGACTAGCATATATTAATTTCAAAACCATTAATAAATTTTTTTCACTAAATTTAGTATGTGATACCCCAAATGTCAAGTACGTCAAACATAGACCTTGTCATGCAAGTGTAAAAGGCGAGCAAACAAGGGCTACCTTTAAAAGCGTTATTGGCAAAGATTCTAATAGATTTTTACATCTAATTCATATTGACTTGTTCGGTCCACTGCAAATTAGAAGTTTGGGAGGTAAGGATTATACGTTGGTAATTGTTGATGATTACTCGTGCTTTGCGTGGGTGTTCTTTCTGAAACACAAGTCAGATACCTTCGACATCTTTACTAATTTTTTCAGGCATGTCCAGAATGAAAACAACTATTCCGTAGTCAAAATCAGAAGTGACAATGGAACAGAGTTCAGGTCTGGGGCCATGACAGAATTCTGTGAAAGCTTTGGTATCTTTCATGAGTTTTCCTCTCCCCGCACTGCTCAACAGAATGAAGTGGCTGAGAGAAGGAATAGAACACTCATAGAGACCTACAGGACCATGTTGATCGATGCCTCACTTCTGGAATACTTTTATGCTGAATCCGTGAACACTGCATGCAACGTGCAAAATCGAACACTCATAAACAAGAACCACAATAAGACACCTTATGAACATTTAAGGGTAGGAAACCAACTTTCTCGTATTTTAGAATTTTTGGTTGTAATTCCTTAGTGCTTAACAATGGCAAGTATCATACTACCAAGTTTAGCGAAAAGAGTTTTGAAGGTATTTTTGTAGGGTATAGTAGCCATAATAAGGCATATAGGATATTTAATAGAAAAACTCTGGTTGTAGAAGAATCAATACATGTTGTATTTGATGAGACGAGCTTGCTGCAAGGCAACTCTTCTAGTATGTTCATTGAAGATGCAGGTACAAAGTTGAATGAACTTAACTTGGAAGAACCGTCTGAAGATAAAAGAGATAAGTTCATCATGATCAACTTCAACCCCTATTGGAGAGGTTGATGATCAAGATCAAGAAATCGTCCAAGTTGATGAAGTCACTCCAGTGATTGAAGAAGTAGTTCCAGATGCAGGGACTCTAGAGTTCAGACATCTGGAGGATCACCCAATGGACCAAATCATAGGAGATCCCCGGGATGGTGTCAGAACTTGTCGAGGTACAACTAATGATAATTTATATTTAAGCTTTCTCTCACATGTTGAACCAAAGAAGTTTGAGGAAGCAAACTCAGACATATCTTGTATAATGGCGATGGAAGAAGAACTAAACTAGTTCAAGCGCTGTCAAGTATGGAAACTTGTTCCAAGACCCAAAGGTAAAAATGTCATTGGGGCAAAGTGGTCTACAGGAACAAGATGGACGAGGATGGAACAATCATAAAGAATAAGGCCAGACTCGTCACCAAAGGATATCGTCAAGAAGAAGGAATCGACTTTGACCAGATGTACGCTCCAATAACAAGGCTGGAGGAAATTATGTTAATCCTAGCATATGCTGTTCTTAAAGGCTTCAATGCTTATCAGATGGATGTGAAGTATGCCTTCCTTAATGGTGACATAAAGGAAGAGGTATATGTGGAACAACCTCTAGGTTTCGTTGATTCTAACTTTCCCGATTATGTTTATTTATTACATAAAGCTTTATATAGCTTGAAACAAGCTCCTCGAGCTTGGTATGAGACGCTGTCTAGCTTTCTTCTTGAGAACAGGTTCACAAGGGGAAAGATAGATAAGACATTATTTCTTAGGGAAATAAAAGACAAGATTTTGCTAGTACAAATCTATGTCGACAACATTATATTTGGCTTTACTGATGATAACCTCTACAAGAAGTTTTTTAAACTTATGCAAGGGAAGTTTGAAATAAGTAGTATGGGTGAGCTGAAGTATTTCTTAGGGCTTCAGGTGAAACAATCTGAAGATGGTATTTTCATCTCGTAGACTAAGTTCACCAAAGAACGAATTAAGAAATTCGAAATCGAAAACGCAACCTCTATGAGGACTCCAATGGGTTCAACTGTGTCTCTAGACAAGGATAAGAAAGAGAAAACTTTTGATGAAACCAAGTACAGAAGCATAATTGGATCCTTGCTCTACCTTACTGCCAGTAGACCAGACATAATGTTCTCAACATGTGTCTGTGCTAGATTTCAAGTGAACTCTAAGGAATCTCACTACGCTCCTGGAAAGCGGATTTTGAGATACCTTAAAGGTACACTAAATCTTGGCATCAGGTACACAAGAAGTAATGATAGCGAGCTAATTGGTTTTTCGGATGCAGATTTTGCAGGTAGAAAAGATGACAGGAAAAGCACTTTCAGGACTTGCCAATTCCTTGGAAGAAGGCTCATTTCCTGGAGTAGTAAGAAGCAGAACTGCGTTGCAATCTCAATGAAAATGTTTAGTTTCCTACCTAAATCACCTTGAGGGGGGTGAATAGGTGAGATGCGCATATATTGCGGAATAAGAATTTAAGATCTATGCACAGAACAATCTACCAATCAATCACAGACGAAGCAAGATTTATAGTGGTTCCCCAACATTGGGTACATCCACTTTCCCTCACCGATCTAGCAACACACTAGACTCGGTTACTCCACTATCTCGGATTGAAAACCAATTCTATGGCTCGGAACAAAGTTCCTACAATCTCGATCCATAAAACGGATCTACACTCGGAAGGTAAAACTTCCTACAATCTCGGAGACAAAAGCTCATACACTCAGAGAAAATTCTCATATAAGAATGAAATAGAACGAATGTAAAATTACAAACAGTGAATCCTTATCAGATCTGCAAACAATCAGCCTGGATCTTCCTCTTTTAGACTTTGCGGCTTTATCAGAGTGGTTGAAGAAAATCTCGGCAAAGCTAGATCTCGATTTTCTTGGCTTCACACGATCGGATAGAAGATGAGGAGTTGAGCGACGATCTCAATCTATAAGCCTTCTTGATTTGAATCCTCTGAAATCGAGAACCCTAGCCGGATGTGAACGATGAAGATCGGCAGCGGCGGCATTCGCTTCTTGGAGAGAGAAAGGGAATCAGAGAACTTAGAAAATAATTTGACTGCAAAACTTCTTCTTATGGTTTGTAGGTTTGACAAGACCTTATATTGGATCTGCGATAACAGTCATAATTAATTCTTAATGAGGTACACGTGGACCAATCACATCAAGGTTCATTAAGAAATCGATCAATCTGGACTTAACAAAATTTTAGAAAATGTGAAGCTGATATACTCGAGTGAAGAATCAACTACTCGAGTACTATATGTAACTACTCGAGTGAACAGAAGATAACTACTCGAGTAAATACTTGGAGAAAATCTAGAAATGAAGAGCAGCTACTCGAGTACAAAGAGACATACTCAAGTGCTAAAACAGTTACACAAGAAGTGGAGTTGGACTACTCGAGTACAATAAATTTTACTCGAGTGAAAAGAAATTGACTACTCGAGAGGTAGAGGAACTACTCGAGTCAGGGACTTAGAATAATTTCTAGAATAGAATCCTGGGTTACTCGAGTAGGTGAACTAAACTACTCGAGAGAATAAGAACTACTCGAGTATATGGAAATAGCTACTCCAGTAATAGACTTAGAAAAATTCTGAGGGAAGAAAATATGGTTACTCGAGTATAGGCTTTGGACTACTCGAGTAGTAGATGAACTACTCGAGTACATGACTTAGACTACTCGAGTGAAGAAAAGTTACACGAGACCCAGACTTCTGTAACTCGAGAGAGAAAGTTTAAACTACTCAAGTACTTATATGGCTACTCGAGTAATTTACTTAGAAAATATCTGGAGAAGAAATTCCATTAACTCGAGAATGAGACGGAATCTACTCGAGTAGTTAACTTAGCTACTCGAGAGCTATAACATAAATACTCGAGAGGTAACTTTCTTACTCGAGTATAAACTAAGTATTTCACTCGAGTATGTAGTGATCTACTCGAGTAAAGGACTTAGTGAAATTATTTAAACAGAATTCTTTTCCTCCATGGTGAGTTCAGCGACAAGTCTTTTCTAATTAGTCCTAGTGCTTGAATATGAAGTGTATCTCAATAGAGAGGCTACACATGAGTCAACACCTTGGATCACACAATGAGGGATTATATTATCTGATCCTATGTTTGGTGACTCATTATAGACTGACATTGGTCTACACTTGGCATTAGAATCCTGCAAACACATAACTTAAACAAGGCATCAAATACAACTTAATTCATCTCAGTTCAAGGATGACTTCATCAAATCTGGGTTAATGTGGATACAATACCCAACAATCTTCCCCTATTTGTAGAAGTCAGAATCCTTTACACTAAGGTGAATTATAGACATAAAAAGTAGTAAATAGATAAATCAGTGAAAGCAAGCATAAGACTGTAAACAGAATTATATGACCAAAAGATAGAATTATATAAATGTGATTTGCCAAAGTATCATTTTTACAAAAATCATTTCCACATTCTCATATATCCTTGAAGCTTAGACTTGGTAGTGCTACCTGTCTTGCTTCTCTTGCTGTCTCCTCTGGTAGCTGTATGACTTGGGATAGTATTTAGGAGGTCTTGGAGGAGCAGCAGGGTTATTCCTACCGAATTCTCTGTCATGCAGCCTCCTCTAAGTAATAGACTTCTCATTTAATTCCTATTACCGGGAGCTGTAATGAATATTCCTGCTTTCATGGAAATCCATAACAAGTTTGAGAGTATCCAAAATGAGGGACTTAGAAGTAGGAGACCAGATCTCTGCAAATTATGGAGCTTTTCTCTTTTCTGAATCTAGAACTGGGATAGACCTGCTAGCAGAGGCACCATCACCATATTTTCTTTTCTTCTTAGAAGTCTGGATCTCAGGAGGAGCTTGGAAAAAGATATCTGCAGGGTCATCCTCCCAAAGTTGAGCATAAGAATCTGGAGGAGGGCCTTCTTGGCCTTCAGGTCTTAGAGAGAAGGTAGGTTGAGGAGCTTGAGCAGGAGCAGCAACAGCTAAGGGGTTTAGGTGGTGAGGAATGATATTTGGATCAGCAGCAAACTCAGGAAGGATTTGATTATGCATCCAGACAGTAGTTTCATATGTATGGAATTTGTCACTCTGAATTTATCCTAAGACATCATCATGGATCTCTTTCATTTTGGCTTCCCAAAGCACTTGCTTGAGTGCATCTGATTTTTCTAGATATTCCTTCACTAAACTCTCCCCCTTTCTGACTTCTACAGTCAGTGTATTGATGGCATCATCTTTGAAGGTTCCAACCTCTTCACAGATCTTCATCTTAGTAGCTTCAGCTCTCTTATCCAATCCAATCTAATTTCCTGCCAGAGGTACACCTTGTTCCATAACCTGACCAACACTAGTAATAGTGTGATCTAGAGCCTTTCCACCAATTTGGAAGAGGTGTCTTAGCTGATCAGTATTGTGTTGGATTTCTGCAAATCCCCTGCTCATTTCAGTCTCTAGAGTAGTGACTTTATCAGTAACAGCCTTAAGTGAACTATCAAAGTAGGTTCTTTGCTCTTGAAGCATAAGCACAAACAGATTCATCAAATCATTGGATGAAGCAGTAGCAGTAGCAGGATGAGCACTAGTAGAGGGAACTGGAGGAGGACGAGGAGCAACCCAGGGAGCTATTCCTGTAATGGAAACAGAGCTCTTTACTCTAGTAGTGTGAATCAGGGCATCCCCTTCATCAGTGATTGTGGGTATGGAGAAGTCCAATTTTCTTAAAGGAGCTTCAGCTAGCTGAGGGGATTGCTCATTAGAGTTGAAAATGGTCTCAACCTGCTCTTGGTGTGCAGCAGGAGATTTTGCTAGAGAAGGAGTATGTACTGGAGATTGTACTGGAGTGGATTCTTTTAGTATTTCAGTAGTGGTTCTTTTGGAGAGGGAGGAGGAGGAGGTTCATCTGCAGTCAACTCTTCAATCATTTCACTGATTACTGCTTCTGTTGAGAGTAGGGCTTCTTGAAGTTGTGCTTCAGATGGAGTTTCTTCTGGAGTCTTAGGAGGTGGAGGAGTAACTGCTGGAGGTGTAGGTATCCTTGCTGGGACAGAAGGAGTAGGCTCCCCCTCAATAGATACACCAGAGGAGCTGGAAATTTGATGTGGAGAGGGAGATGGGGTCCTGTCCTCTGTAGCTGGAATCTCTTGAACCTTGGCAGCCTGAGTTGGATTCTGCAGTTTCACTTCCCATCTTTGAATGGAGGATATGGAAACTTTCTTCATGTTATGAAGAACAGTCCCTTTTGAGAAGCTGAAAACTTCTGGGTTGATTTCATGAAGGAGGAGAGAGATAATTCTGGCATAATTTGGAGCTTTAATGCTGTCTCTGATCTTATCCAAGATCATCATACCAAATTGGAATTTCTTCTTGCAGACTATGGCTTGCATAATATCAAATAATGAGAGAGATATATCTCTAATAGAATTAGTTTTGCAGAGGTGGACTTTCCCTATAGTATCCACAAGTAATTTTCCTTCAGGATTCAACGGAGACCTTTTGATGTATTGTTCCTCAAGGGAAATGCCACAGAACAAACATGTTCTGTCAGACTCATGAGGCCTAGATGATCTTCTTCTTCTACAATCGACATGCGAAGAAGTTGAGAAACAGATGTCTTTGTAATCTTGATTTTGATACCTCTGACTTTCGATTTGAGAATGGCGCCATGTCGCTTAACCTTGACATTTCTGGAGAACTCGGCAACATCAGGAAAGAGGATTTTACAGTGCTCTTGGAGAATGAAGGTAAGCCCTGTGGTGTCGAGAAGTATCATAAGATTGTGGAAATCATTAGAAAGGTCTGTGATGCCGGCGACAACCAGTTCGGATCCTATGCCAATCTTTGAAGAAGAGGCCATGATCCTGACGGTCTTGAAAAAACGGTTGCTAGGAGGAAGATGACGCGGCTCTGTAATTTCATAGTGGAAGACGAACTGACTGACGGCTAACTCGAGAAAGAAAATTATTTTGTGTTGAAAGATTTTGGAATTTCCTGTTTATATAACCCTAGGTTTATGTCTAATTAAGAGATAAATGAATGAAACATACCTTAGAAGTGGCGGCATAAGCCTTGGGTTGCCAATAAGGAAATTTGAATTAAGGAGAAAAGGTTGACTGGCACATACTCGAGAGACTTGATATTACTCGAGTAAAGATGTTGAGATACTCGAGTAGATATGGCTGGAAGTACTCGAGTGATGTTTTTGACTGATTCTTGATCTCTTAGCCTTCTTGGGGGTCCATCTTCTCTAATCTTCTTTGTTGAGCATTCCAAGTTCTGTTTTGAAGAACGAGAACTTGGACTCGTCCAGCGGCTTTGTGAAAATGTCTGCAATCCGCCTGTCTGTAGAGAAATATTGGAGATCTATATCCCCATGCTCCACATATTCCCGGATGAAATGATACCTCAGCTCTATGTGCTTTGTCCGACTGTGCGAGATTGGGTTGTTGGCTATTGCAATTGCGCTGGAAGAGTCGCAAAACAACGGAATGTTCTGAAACTTCATATTATAATCTTCAAATTGATTCTTTATCCATAGCAGTTGTGCACAGCAACTGCCTACAGAGATGTACTCAGACTTAGCTGTTGAGATTGCTACACAGTTCTGTTTCTTGCTACTCCAGGAGATAAGCCTTCTTCCTAGGAATTGGCAGTCCCAGAAGTGCTTTTCCTGTCGTATTTGCTCCCTGCAAAATTTGCATCTGAAAAACCTAATAGTTTGTTATCATTACGTCTTGGGTACCATAAGCCAAGATTTGGTGTAACTTTAAGGTATCTTATGATCCGCTTTGCAGCAGCATAGTGAGATTCCTTAGAGTTCACTTGGAATCTAGCACATACACATGTTGAAAACATTATGTCAGGTCTACTAGCAGTAAGGTAGAGAAAGGATCCAATTATGCTTCTGTACTTGGTTTCATCAAAATGTTTCCCTTTTTCATCCTTGTCCAGAGACATAATTGAACCCATTGGAGTCCTCATCGAGGTTGCGTTCTCGATTTCGAATTTCTTAATTAGCTCTTTGGTGAACTTGGTCTGCGAGATGAAAATTCCATCTTTAGATTGTTTCACCTGAAGCCCTAAGAAATACTTCAGCTCACCCATACTACTCATTTCAAACTTCCCTTGCATAAGTTTAGAAAACATCTTGCAGAGGTTGTCGTCTGTAGAGCCAAAAACGATGTCGTCGACATAGATTTGCACTAGCAAAATCTTGTCTTTTATTTCCCTAAGAAATAATGTCTTATCTATCTTTCCCCTTGTGAACTTTTCTCAATTAGAAAGCTAGACAACGTCTCATACCATGCTCAAGGAGCTTGTTTCAGACCATATAAAGCTTAATACAATAAATAAACGTAATAACGATAGTTAGAATCAATGAAACCTAGAGGTTGTTCCACATACACCTCTTCCTTTATGTCTATATTTAGGAAGGCAGACTTCATATCCATCTGATAGACGGTGAAGCCTTTGAGTGCAGCATATACTAGGAATAACCTGATGGCCTCCAGCCTTGCCACCGGATCGTACGTCTGGTCGAAGTCGATTCCTTCTTCTTGACGATATCCTTTGGCGATGAGTCTGGCCTTGTTATTTACGATCGTTCCATCCTCGTCCATCTTGTTCCTGTAGACCCATTTTGTCCTGATGACGTTCTTACCTATGGGTCTTGGAACAAGTTTCCATACTCGGCAGCGTTTGAACTGATTTAGTTCTTCTTCCATCGCCATAATCCAAGATACGTCTGAGCTTGCTTCCTCAAACTTCTTTGTTTCAACCTATGAGAGAAAACTTAAATATAAAGTTTTGTTAGTTGTACCTCTACGAGTTCTGACACCTTCCCAAGGATCTCTTATGATCTGGTCCATGGGGTGATCCTTCAGATGTCTGAGCTCTAGAGTCCTTGCATCTTAATTATCTCCAATCACAGGAGTGACTTCATCCACTTGGACAACTTCTTCATCTTGATCATCAACCTCTCCAATAGGGGTTGGAGTGGTGATCTTGATGAATGTTTCACCTTTATCTTCAGATGGTTTATCCAAGTTAATTTCTTCCAGCTTTGTACCTACATCTTCAATGAAAACACTAGAAGAGTTGCCTTGCAGCAAGCTCGTCTCATCAAATACAACGTGTATTGATTCTTCTATGACCAGGGTTTTTCTATTAAATATCATGTATGTCGTACTCTGGCTACTATATCCTACAAAAATACCTTCAAAACTCTTTTCGCTAAACTTGGTAGTATGATACTTGTCATTGTTAAGCACGAATCATTCACAACCAAAAATTCTAAAATAGGAGACAGTTGTTTTCCTGCCCTTTAAAAGTTCGTAAGGTGTCTTATCGTGGTTTTTGTTTATGAGTGCTTGATTTTGCACGTGGCATGCAGTGTTGACGGCTTCAGCCCAGAAGTATTCCAGAAGTGATGCATCACTCAACATGGTCATGCAGGCCTCTATGAGTGTTTTATTCCTTCACTCAGCCACTCCGTTTTGTTGTGGAGTACGAGGAGAGGAAAACTCATGAAAGATACCTAAGCTTTCACAGAATTCTGTCATGGCCCCAGACTTGAACTCTGTTCCATTGTCACTTCTGATTTTGACTATGGAGCAGTTGTATTCATTCTAGACTTGCCTGACAAAGTTAGTAAAAATGTCAAAGGTATCTGACTTGTGTTTCAGAAAGAACACCGACGCAAAGCGTGAGTAATCATCAACAATTACTAATGTATAATCCTTACCTCCCAAACTTCTAATTTGCAGTGGAACAAACAAGTCCATATGAAGTAGATGGAGACATCTATTAGAATCCTTGCCAATAACGCTTCTAAAGGTAGCCCTAGTTTGCTTACCTTTTACACATGCAAGACAAGGTCTATCTTTGACGTACTTGACATTTGGAACATCATGTACTAAGTTCATTGAAAATAATTTTTTAATAGTTTTGGAATTAATATGTGCTAATCTCTTGCGTCATTGGTCACTAAGAGACGCACTATCTTTTGCTAAAAAGTACAATGATGTAAAAGAGTCTATAGAAATAAAATTCAAACAAAATGTGTTTCTGCTTCGAGTGCCGGATAAAATTGTTTCCATATTATCAACGGATTTTATCAAGCACTAATTAGCATGAAACTCAAATATGTATCCTTTATCACAAAGTTGTCTTATGCTTATAAGATTGTGTTCCAATCCTTCAACATAAGCTACATCTGAGAAAGATACACTACCATTAGTGATCATACCATAGCCTTTAGTGATTCCTTGGTCTGAACCTCCAAAGAAAACCTTTGGTCCGTTAAAGACTGGAGAGTAATTCTGAAGTAGGCTTCTTGTCCCGGTCATATGCTGAGAGCATCCACTATTCAAATACCAGATTGTTGTTTTGGTGGCCTTTGGACATACCTGCAATCATAATCGGTTTGTCTTAGGAACTCAAATACATTTGGGTCCTTATTCTCGGGTTAGAACACTCCCCCTACGAGTGTTAGCATTATGAGCAGTGTTTCTCATATTACTAACATGAGGAGTTGCAACATTTCTGGTATTAAACCAGCAATCGATGGCAAAGTGACCAATTCTGCAATAACACCAACAGTCAAAGCTGTTGTATCTTTGCCTTATGTTATACTGCTTGACCTTTTGCAATAGTGGTCTAGCAGGGGCCACATTCTTGGAGGAAGAAGCTTCATGATGATGATAATCACATGATTTCTTCTCCTTCTATGGCTTTTCCACATCAGGCTTTACATTCGGTGCTTTCTTGAAGTTATGACCACGATTGAAAGGGCCATAGCTCTAAATAATGACTTCTTCATAAGGTGCCTTAAAGACACTCTCACCAAAGTTTTTGGGGGGAGTCCATCCTTGGTAGCGAGACTTTGGCTCTATATAGGTAGGCCTGGTCAATTGACCGTAGGATGAGTCAAGATCAAACTCATTAGTTGGAAATATGACTTTCTTGAACGAAGTCTGATCTTGAGGGGCTTTCCCCTTCTCTTTGGCTGAGGCCTTCTTGGAGGCCTTATTCTTTCTTTGAGCCTTGTTCCTCCTAGAAGATTTGCTAGGAGCTTCGTCATGGCCTAATCCAGTACCCTTACCCTTAGCTGAGAATTCAGCAACGAATGGAAGAACAGTCTTAGAATTCGAGAAACTTTCAACAAGTTTATTTTCAGCGGCGAGTTGTTCTTCCAACTCTTTGATTATTTTCTCTTTTAAGTCAAGGTGCTCAAGAGCCTAGTTGTATTCTTCAATAACCTTATTGAAGTTCTATTTGAGTGAGTTAGTCTTTGCGACTTCTTCTCTCAAGATGCTCTCTTCAGCTTTTAGAGACTTTATCACTTTAGCCTGAGTTTTCACGACTCGGCGATATTTGTCGTAAGCCATGATCAACTCCTTGTTCTGGGCCATGATTTCAGACTCATCGTCAGAAGAGCTATCCTCACGATCATGCTCAGAAGCTTCAGATTCTGAAAGAGGAGTGTGAGAGTTTACCTTCCCAGTGAACTGGGGCTCTTGTTCGTCATCTGTCTGAGCCATAAGCCCAAAGTAGGCTTCTTCTTCTTCACTCGTCTCTGATGAGTCGGAGTCACTAAGAGTCTTGCCCTTTTTAGCTATTAGGCTCTTCTTTGTCCATCTCTTATTATATGAGGACTTATTTTCCTCTCTTCTTCCACCCACCCTCTTCTTATGGGGCAGTCAGCAATGACGTGTCCTGTCTTATTACAGCAGTAACAAATAATATCAGTAGAAATATGTTTATTCTGTTTAGGAGTATACGTGTCATGGCTACTTGAGCCTTTTCTTTGACGATCACCATCATGTCGTAATCTTCGGTAAGAGGCATCCTTGACTTTCCAATGCTTCTTTTTGTTCAAGAATTTCTTGAACTGATGTGAGATTAGGGAGAACTCTCCTTCAGATAGATAAGAGCCTGAGGTACTTGGCTCCGACATTTCTACTTCACTCACTTCTTGTGCTGGGGCAGGAGCAACAACCTTTGACTTCTTTGAGGTGTCTGCCTTTAGCGCAACAGACTTCTCTTTGAATGAAGACCTGCTCTTTTCTTCTTCAACCTTTCTGGTGTTGAGTTGAAGCTCATATGACATAAGCTTCCCGAAGAGGTTCTGCGGGTCTGTCTCAGCTAGCTTTCCAAATTCCCTGATGGCACAGACCTTGTTATCCCATTCCTTACTTAGGGATCTCAAGAATTTATCATTTAATTCTCCATTTGTGAATACTTTGCCATAAACCCTTAGTGCATTTACTATCTTGAAGAAATTCTCAAATATGTCAGCAATGGTGTCCTTGTTTCCTTGTCGGAAAGCTTCATACTTTTGATTTAGAAGGGATCTTCTATCATCTGTGACTTCTTCTGTAACTTTCATCAAGGTAACTAGAGACTGTCACATCTGCTTTGCAGACTGGCAGTGGATCAAGTTTTGCAGCATGGAGTAATCGACTGCACTTGCTATTATGTTTTTGGCCATCTTATCTAAGGATACAAGTGCAATCTCGTCTTTGTTTAGATCCATTAATTTCTTCGGAACTTTCTTAGTTGGATCTATTGTTGAGATTGTCATGGGAATATAAGGTCCTTCTTCAACTATCATGAATATCCTCGGATCCACAGCTTCCATGAAAAATTTGATTCTCTCTTTCCACATGGGAAAGTTGTACTTGCTGCACAAAGGAAGCTTGGCAAAATCTTTAGACTTGTCCATGATTGGTAGATCACAAAAGATAACTAATCAGATCTGATAAAGGTGTTAACCTTTTATTGATCAACCTGGCTCTAATACTAATTGAAAGTGTTTAGTTGCCTACCTAAATCACCTAGAGGGGGTGAATAGGTGAGATGTGCATCTTTTGCGGAATAAAAATTTAAGATCTATTCACAGATCTATCTACCAATCAATCACAAACGAAGTAAGATTTATAATGGTTCCCCAACCTTGGGTACATCCACTTTCCCTCACCGATCTAGCAATATACTAGACAGGGCTACTCCACTATCTTGGATTGAAAACCAATCCTACGCCTCGGAACAAAGTTCCTACAATCGCGATCCACAAAACGGATCTACACTCGGAAGGTAAAACTTCCTATAATCTCGGAGACAAAAACACCAACACTCTGAGAAAATTCTCCTACAAGAATGAAATAGAACGAATGTAAAATTACAAAGAATGAATCCTTATCAGATCTGCAAACAATTAGCCTGGATCTTCCTCTTTTATACTTTGCGGCTTTATCAGAGTGGTTGAAGAAAATCTCGGCAAAGCTAGATCTGGACTTTCTTGGCTTCACACGATCGGATAGAAGATGAGGAGTTGAGCGACGATCTCAATCTGTAAACCTTCTTGATCTGAATCCTCTGAAATCGAAAACCCTAGCCGGATATGAACGATGAAGATCGGTAGTGGTGACTTTTGCTTCTTGGAGAGAGAAAGGGAATTAGAGAACTTAGAAAATAATTTGACTACAAAACTTCTTCTTAGGGTTTGTCGGTTTGACAAGACCTTATATAGGATCTGCGATAATTGTCATAATTAATTCTTAATGAGGTACACATGGACCAATCACATCAAGGTTCATTAAGAAATCTGTCAATCTGGACTTAATGAAATTTCAGAAAATGTGAAGCTGAAATACTCGAGTGAAGAAGCAACTACTCGAGTACTATATGTAACTACTCGACTGAATAGAAGATAACTACTCGAGAAAATACTTGGAGAAAATTTTGAAATGAAGAGCAGCTACTCGAGTACAAAGAGACATACTCGACTGCTAAAATAGTTACACGAGAAGTGGAGTTGGACTACTCGAGTACAATAAATTTTACTCGAGTGAAAATAAATTGACTACTCGAGAGGTAGAGGAACTACTCAAGTCAGGGATTTAGAATAATTTCTAGAATAGAATCCTAGGTTACTCGAGTAGGTGAACTAAACTACTCGAGAGAATAAGAACTACTCGAGTATATGGAAATAGCTACTCGAGCAATAGACTTAGAAAAATTCCGAGGGATGAAAATATGGTTACTCAAGTATAAGCTTCGGACTACTCGAGTAATAGATGAACTACTCGAGTCCATGACTTAGACTACTCGAGTGAAGAAAAGTTACACGAGACCCAGACTTATGTAACTCGAGAGAGAAAGTTTAAACTACTCGAGTACTTATATGGCTACTCGAGTAATTTACTTAGAAAATATCTGGAGAAGAAATTCTGTTAACTCGAGAATGAGACGGAATCTACTCGAGTAGTTAACTTAGCTACTCGAGAGCTATAACATAAATACTCGAGAGGTAACTTTCTTACTCGAGTACAAAGACTCTTACTCGAGTATAAACTAAGTATTTCACTCGAGTATGTAGGGATCTACTCGAGTAAAGGACTAAGTGAAATTCTTTAAACTGAATTCTTTTCCTCGATGGTGAGTTCAACAACAAGTCTTTTACAATTAGTCCTAGTGCTTGAATATGAAGGGTATCCCAATAGAGAGGCTACACATGAGTCAACACCTTGGATCACATAATGAGGGATTACATTGTATGGTCCTGTGTTTGGTGACTCATTGTAGACTGACATTGTTCAACACTTGGCATTAGAATCCTGCAAACACATAACTTAAACAAGGCATCAAATATAACTTAATTCATCTTAGTTCAAGGATGACTTCATCAAATCTGGGTTAAATACAATACCCAACACTCAATAGCTGAGTCAGAGTATATCTCTGCAGGCAGTTGTTGTGCACATCTGCTATGGATAAAGAATCAATTTGAAAACTACAATATGAATTTTCAAAACATTCATTGTTTTGTGACTCTTCCAACGCAATTGCAATAGCCAACAACCCAGTCTCTCACAGCCAGACAAAGCACATAGAACTGCAGCACTACTTCATCCGGGAGCATGTGGAGCATGGGGACATAGATCTACAGTATGTCCAAACAGATAGGCAGATTGCAGACATTTTCACGAAGCCGCTGGACGAGACCAAGTTCTCGTTCTTCGAGATAGAACATGGAATGCTCAACAAATAAGATTAGAGAAGGTGGACTCACTAAAAGGCTCAGAGATCAAGAAATCAGTCAAAAGGTGAAATTTTTCAAATTTCTAACTTTATGACTCGAGTAAGACAAAGACTACTCGAGTAAGAAGTAAGGCACTCGAGTTCCTCATTGACCTACTCGAGTATTTCTACAGCCACTAGAGTAACCTACTCGAGTAGTAGAAATACCTACTCGAGTACTAAAGCTTCACTCGAGTACTTCTATTTTCATTACTCGGGTACTTCAAAGACATCACTCGAGTACTTCAGCATTTCTCACTCGAGTACTATCAACTCTTCACTCGAGTACTGCCGATCCTCTCGAGTATCAGGGAGTCAAGTTTTCTCTCTTCGATTCAAAATTCTTTATTCGCAACACGAGGCTTATACCGCCAATTCCAAAGGTATGTTTGCTTTATTTATTTCTTAATTCTACATAAATTAGGGTTATATAAATATAAAAGTCAAGATTTCCATTTTCTATACGAATCAAAAACCATTCACTCGAGTAAGCCTACAAATGCTTCGTCTTCTGCCAAAATTTGCAGAGCCCGCGCCTTCTTCTTCCCCGTAGTAGCTTTCTCTCAAATCTCCAGTTCATGGCGCCACAGTCTAAGATTGGAATAGGTTCAGAACTTGTTGGCGCAGGAATTGCCAACATTTCAGATGATTTTCGCAATCTTTTGATTCTCCTCGACACTGTCGGCCTAACGTTTGCTCTATAACAGCCATGTAAAATTTTGTTTCCAGAGGTCGAAGAGTTCTTCAAGAATATCAAGGTCAAGAGAAATGGAACAGTCCTCAAGTCCAAAGTTAAGGGAATCAAGATCAAGCTCAACAAAACCTTTGTTTCTACTCTTCTACGACTTCCAGTCACTGATGAAGAAGAGCATCTTGGTCCTGAGGAGTCTGACAGAACATCTATATGTTGTGGAGTTTTTCCAAATGTACTCACCATCAAAAGATCATAACTGAATCAAGAATGAAAACTCTTGGGGGACTTCATTGCGAAGATACTTCTATGTAAGACAAGTTCCATCAGGGATATTTCACTCAGCTTCTTTGACGTCATGACAATAATAATTTGAAGGAAAAGGTATCAGTTTGGGATTTTAATTCTGGACAAGATCAAGGAAATCATAAAGGCTCCAAGTTATGTTAGGATTATTTCTCTTCTCCTACATGAGATCAATCCTCATGTCTTCAACTTCTCCAAAGGGACCATTCTCCATCACATGAAGAAAGTCTCCATTTCATCCATTCAGAGATGGGAAATGAAGTTGTTGAACCCAGCTCAATCTGGCAATGCTCAAGACCTTCCTGCTACAAAGGACAGGACCCTATCTCCTTCTCCATTTCAGGTTGCCAGCACATTGATGAGTCCGATTTATATAGGCTTTTTAGGACTCATCTGGGCTTATTTTCTTGCATGTGCACTACTTTTTCAATTGGAAAAGTTATATTTTTGTTTAGGGCTTCACTTCACTAATAGTGCATTGTTTTGGCCCAAGGGTGTGCAATTGTGCATTCTTTTATTGGGGGTAAGCACGTGGTGCTCCCCATGTCCCTTTCCGGCTATTTTCATTGCATTTTTGTGATGCTGGAGGAATCTTTTTAGTGGTATTGTTTTGTTTCCAGGTGGTGCGTTTTCCCCAAGGCAGGAATACTGTTTTGAGGAAAATGCACGATCGTGCATTTTCTTAGAACACGGTCCTTTATGATCATGCGTTTATTTTTTGCAGGAGAAACGTCGAGCTGAGCTCGACGATCTTAATGCACAGTTAACGCACGGTTTCTTCGGAACTGTGCGCAAAGGAAACACACGGTTTTCCTGTAGCTTCTTGTTTTTGCATTCTATGGTTAATCGTGCGATTTGTTCACGAACTGGCTGAAGCGCCCGTGCGCGAGTAAAACGCACGGTTCCTCTATTTTCACCTGCATTCCTGTGCTCTGTGTTTACCCATTTCGATTTCCTTCACGCACGGGCAGAATCGCTCTTGTGTGAGTAAAACACATAGGTCAATGCAGTTTCTTCCGCGATCCAAATGTGGAAGTTAATAATGCACGGTTAGCGCACGGTCGTGCGCAGGACCATGCGTGACCATTTTTCTGATCGTTTTCTATTTAAGCGTAGATTTTCAGCCATTGAAAGAGTGACCGGATCCCAGTTATTTCCTCCGTCATATTAGGGCAAAGTTCCGCCCTTCCACCTCCTCCCTTCTGAAAGTGATCTGTAAAATCTAATATACTCTAGAGGGGGGAGGATGAATAGAGTATTTGTAGGTCCTTATAAAACTACAAGCAGTCGTGCATGGGGGACCCCGTGCGGGCAACATTCGTCGTAGGTGCGGCATTCGTTGTGGGTGCGATATTTTTCGTGGGTGCGACATTTGTCGAGGGGCAACATTTGTCGTGGGGGCGACAAATGTCGCTCCATGACATTGGTCGAGGGGGCTACATTTGTCATTGGGGCGACAAATGTCGCCCCACGACATTTGTTGTGGGGGCATTATTTTTCATGGTGGCGACATTCATCGTGGGGGAGACATTAGTCGGGGGCGGCGACATTGGTTGGGGGGCGGCGACATTGGTCGGGGGCGACGACATTGGTCGGTTAGGGGTGACGACATTGGTCCGGGGCGACGACATTGATCAAGGGAGGTGACATCATTCGGGAGCGACGACTTTGGTCGGGGGCGGCGACATTGGTAGGGGGCGGCGACATTGTTCGTGGGAGGCGACATTTAGTCGTGGTTGGGGACATCAGTCGTGGGCAGCACATTGGTCGTGTGGGCGGGGGCAAGCTGAAGTTTTCCTACTACTGCAAACTTGCATATTCAATCACATTTTGTAAAAGTTTTTTTGGAGGCCAGTTTCTTCAACTGTTATTAATTTCAGCTGACTAAAGAAAGAATAGCTTGGTGCCTATATTTAAGCAAAATCAATGAAGCAATATAAAATAGTTACGTATCATAATATTAGGAAAACTACATTAATTGCATAGAATCAAGTATAGAAAAACAAACTTGAAGTAGGAGTGAAGCAGGCCCGAGGGCATGTACTTGAAGAGGAAGCAATATCAAGATGCCCCCAAAAGATGTGGCCTTGTGTGACCACTCTGTTGGATGCACCTAATACCTAACCTCACATCCTATGTAAAAAACTTAAGTAGATGCAAAAATAGAATGAGCAACTAAGAAAGGCAATCAGCATGAGCAACTGGGAAAATGCAGTGGGAGGAGAGGATGATACCTTTGGAAATAAATCTATTGGTTCTCAAGGAAGAACCAAAGAGATCAATATCTTCTCATCTTTGTTGATCAATGAATAAACTCAAAAAGGATAAAAAAAGAAAATAAAGTACGATTTTAAAAATGAAACATCAATCAATCGACATATAAACATGGAGAGATAAATTTTAAGACCTATAGATCTGATAATAATGTGTGAAAAAATCTCCTCAAGTTTGACAGATCTTATTTGAAGCTTCTGCTACACTTCTCTTTTTTACCTGGTAGATAAATATGAGTAGCAATGTATAAACCCCAAAAGTTATTAATATTACATATCATACTACCACTAAATGAATTATGCACAGCACAGCACATCAAGGAAATGTAAACATGTTCCAACATGAGTGCAAGAAAATCTTCATTCAAGAGCACCAGAGGTGAGCTAATAATATATAACATGATGATAGTTCAACCAGTTTGCAATAATGTTTTGACAACCACAAACCGAAAGTAGTAATGTACTTGCAGAGAAAATTTTCATCTCCGTAAATAATTATTTATATACTCATCAACTTTTAACAAAGCAAAATCTTATTTATTGCCACTTGATAACACAACCATGCAACTGACATGCAGAAAAATCTGTGAATAATTTAAACTAATTTGTAGCGGGGAGGCAAGCTGCATGGATGCTGAATCAAATATACAGCAATCATGAATAATTATTTCAATACCCATCAGCTAGTACATTTGAAAATCCTTTGATTTATTTTGGGACTTAATATGAGTTTAGTACAGTTTGTTCAAACAACTTACCATTTGTTGAGAAGTTAATCTCTCATGATCCCCACCACCATGAAAAGTTGAAATCTGCCCCAGTATATGAAGAATATTAGGGTCACCACCATTAATTGCTTTAAAGAAAAGAGTAAAACCAATTTCAGCTTTGTGCTTTGAAGAATATTTGTTGAAAATATGCCCTTCTCTACTCTCAAAAAAGAATGGAATTAGAGGAAAATCTAATGTAAATATTCTTATTCTGAATAAATGAAAATGAAGAATGTAAATGTATGCTAATGTGGAGGAAAACCAGAGATGGAAGTACCTTAAGCTGTTGGAATTTTGATGGAAGATGGTTGCTCTGTGCATGCGATGTAAGGGAAAAATTTATAGAGGGAAAGCCACATGTGTCGATGCAGAGGTGAGTCGACGCAGTGGTAAGGCAAGCTGCTGTTGAGGGGAAGGCGAGGTGCGTACATGTGAGTCGATGCTCGGAAGGAAGATGTCGAGAAGTGAAAACTAAACTCAAGAAATACTTTTGAGTGAAACATCCCCAATGCTAGGCCAAGGATTCAGAGGGCTTCTCTATTGGAATTCCATTCGCTCAGAATTTTGCTTTAATCAAGATTCACCTACAAAAAATGAAAAAAATAGAATACTTGCCTCCCCCTGAATGGTATTCTAATGCATTTCTCATGTAAGGAAGAACAGAGCTAATCTTCAAAGTAGCCCTAACATTTGGGATATTCGAAATTATAAAAAATGAACAAATTAAGTAGACGAGGATGGGAAAAGCAGGCTTGGTTGCCGAGCTCACCATCTACAGTATTCGAGCATGGGTCGTGAGCTTGGGGAAGAACACATCCACGGGTAGAATTAGAACCTAGTGGCATTCAAATTTCTAGGGAGAAGACGAATTGAACTTTGGAAGCATGGAACATCTTGAGATCCGTTGATCTTAGGATATTACTGCACCGTTATTGACTTAGGCCGTTCGAATGGAAGAAGATCGGTGCGAAGGCAGCGATTAAGAGAAGATGGAATCAGATTGTTGATACCTCGAGAAGGAGCAGTAGGAGGAAGAGGAAGGAGTAGACTTGCAGGTGGATCTGAGGAGGTATATCCTACTTCTTTCGACAGAGGCTCTGTGGAGCAGAGATATTGCTGCTTTCGGCTATATCTAGTGGTGTGGGAGGGGACTTGCCAGGATGAAAGAAGTATAAAGTTCTTCATCTTTGCCCCACCTGGATGAGATGGCGGTGGTTGAGCGAAGGATTTGGGATTTGTTGCTTTTGGCGGAGCTTTGTCCAAAGGAGGAAGGGCTGCAGTTGAGCAAATGATCTGGAGATGAGGAGAAGTGTGTGCAAGCGATACCCTAGGTTTTGAAGGGAAAATGAGGAGCGAAAGTCGTTCGGGCTGAACTCCTGAATGGCGACCGAACTCCTGGATGGCGACATAACTACTGGACGGCGCGAGGAGTATGCCGCCGCGGGAGAAGAAGCATGCGAACAGCGGGAGAAGAAGCATGCGAGCAGCGGGAAAAGAAGCATGCGAGCAGCGGGAAAAGAAGCATGCGAGCAGCGGGAGAAGAAGCACGCAGGTAGATGGAGAAGAAGGGCTATCACGATTTTGAGGTGGGGAACAGTACATCGAAGAATAAATAAACGTAAGATTTTAAAAATAATCAGTTGTAAGTCGGACAAAAGACCAAAAAGTCCTTAAATTAAAGCTCAAAATTTATTTAAGTGGGGGCATTTTGGGATTTAAATGTTACACCATAAAGTGATTAAGGGTTTCCTTATATAATAAAGATTACAGCTTCTGCTGTAATTAAAATGTGCAGAATTAAACTAAAGTAAATAAACACACAACAGTCCTAAAAACACAAGCATAGCAAGAACAAAAAAAGAAAAGGGGCAACCAGACGACACAAGAAATTTTATAGTGGTTCCCCAACCTGGGTACATCCACTCTACTACCACCCTGGTAGGAATCCACTCAGGTTATAGATCAGGTGCATGATACCAATGAGCTTTAGATCAGGTGCTCAAAAACCAAACCCTCAAGTCTTTTGATCAGGTGACTTGTAACCAGGAATCACTTTTGAAGGGAGATGACAACCCTTTACAGAGGTGGGGATGAGAGAGTGATGAAAGTCTTCTTTTCTCAATCACAATGAGAAGACTATGTAGATTTAGTGATATTGTCAACGCTCCCCCTGAGATGTAGAAGTGTTCAGGAGAACTGGAGCTTTGCACAAGGTGATAGGCCTTCAAGCTTTCATCCTTGATCAGAGAGATCTTTAGGAACTTCTTTGACAGATGGAAGATTTGTTGTCCTATGAAGTGTCCTGGAGAGTTTGAAGAATGAAGACTCTTGATATTTGAATGATTGTTCTTCTTCTTCAGTATCAGAAATCTTGTGTCAGACTGAGAGCAGATGGGTTGAGTTTTTCCTGTCTGATTCAGTAATCTTCTCTCTGTACATGTTTTCAATTTTCTTTCTATCTGTCTGTACTACTCTCTGGAAAGAGAAAAGAGAAAAATCTCTTTTTTCATTTTCTTGGGGAAATTAGTCTTTCGAATTTTAAATTCCTTCTTCATTCAATGCTGACGGCCTAGAGAATAAGCAGCATTGAATAATTTCCACAACTGTCCCGTGGAAAAATGGAAAGCAATAATCCTGGAGAATATCCTAATCAATGCTCCTCTAATGGTTATATTCAGAGAATGTTAGAGCATTGATTACTCAGGAATTATCGCAGTAATCATGGGGACAGGGCTGGAAATGACTTAGTTTGGAATCATCGAACAGATGACAGAAATCATCGAACTGAGTCCACAGTTCGTCGAGCTGAGATGTTGTGTTCATCGACCAGACGGCTTCTGTTCATCGAGCTGAGTTCCATGATCGTCGAGCTGGAAACTGAACTGTTGTCTCTTCTAAACTTTGCCTATTCTGTGTCTGAAGTTTGTCGAGCTGTTAAATGTGTTCGTCAACTGGAGTTCAGTTTGGACTTAGAATAATTTCTGAATTAAAGTGTTGAAGTACAAAGTCCAGAATTCGTCGAGCAGAGAACTGAGTTCGTCGACCTGAGACTAGAGAACATAGTCTTGACAGAATGCTGTAGTAGTCCAAAGATTCGTCGACCAAAGAATAAAGTCCGTCGAGCTGAGAACTAAGTTCGTCGACCAAAGTCTGATACTAAGTACTTAGAATATCTTGATGTTTTCTAAACTTGAAGTGTTGTTGTAGTGTCCAAGTTTTCGTTGACCTGAGTACCAAGTTCGTCGAGCTCAGCTCAGAGAATTTACTCTGAGATCATCGAGCTGAACACAAATATCGTCGACCTGAGTTCGATTAACGTCGAACACACTTTATAAAGTCTTGAAATCTTCTAAGTCTTTAGTCTCTAGCAGTCTTGTGGATAACTGGTCCATGTGATGATGACTCTAAGGACTTTGCCTAGACTATAGGACACAACTATGACCCTGGCTATACATTGTGGGTCACATGATCCTAAGTTAGTGAACCTAGCACAAATCAAACTAGGGATCCAACAATCTCCCCCTATTTGGGTGAGGTTACTAACCACAGCCTCAGACTTAAACTGAAAATAAACAAAGCAGAAAAAGCATATATCTGGCAGAGATAGATAACACATGCAACAGATATATATACATGAGCTTTGTTCAGAAAATATAAAGCAGTTATAATTAATGCATAAAGATAAAGAGAGTTCAAAATCACTTCATCTACTTCTTTTCCTTTGGCATTGCATCCTTGCTCTTGTCTCCTGTCTTTGTAAATATTATTTCTCTGTTAGGATCTGAAGCTTGCACACTGGTTATGGTCATGTCAGCAGCCCCTATAATCTTCAGAGATGCAGCCATGGGGACAACTGCTTCAGGATGAAGAGATATATACTCTAATGGATTAAATGCTTTCTTGCTGACCTACAATCTATTAAATTTTTCTCTCTATGTGATGACATAGTAGTGAATTTAGAGGGGTCTTGACCTTCTTTCCTGGCTTTATTCATTTGAGAGAGCCCAACTAATTCATTAAATCTTGTCATTCTGAAGTTGGGGTCAAGCTCAGGATCAAGAGGAGGAGAAGGAGGTCTCTCTGAATTTGCTACTTGGTCTGACTTTAGAGAAGAGATTCTGAACTGAGTAGATTGGTCCTGGAAATTTTTAGACACTGTATGTTGTTGTTTCTGACTGGAGTATAAAGACCTGGGAGGTGGGACTTCACTAAACTTTCCTTTTGACTTTCCTGAAGTAATAGACCTTTGAGAGGATGAATTCTTATCAAATGATCCAGCTGGAGGAAGATTTGAAGATCTTTCTTACATTTGATAGGTCTGAGTAATAGAAGGAGATCTTTGAGATGCTAATCCAGAGGTTCCTACTGCTGGAGGAGGAGGAGGTGGATCTTTTCTATATCTTTGAACTGGAGGAAGAGAGTATCTTTTGCTTTTCTTCCTCTCCTTCCGCTAATTGTTGGACAGCCACATCCAAGCTGACATCCCTTTATATGGTGTTATCTTTTGAAGAATGTAATAAGTAGTGTCATTATTTGGATTAGGCTTAGGAGCAGGAGGAGGAGGAGCTTTTCTTTTCTTGGATACTGGCTTCCTCTTTGGTTCATCATCAGATTCATCATCATCCTCATCATCACTATCCTCATCATCAGATCTTTGAGGGTTATCTTATAAAGCATTCAGAGCCTTCAGTGCCTCAGCAAAAATGATAGGCTTATCAAGTTGAGAAGGAGCTTGAGCAGGAATATCAACAGGAGCTGGAGGAGAAGCCATAGAAGAAGCTGGAGTGTCATCAACTCTGACAGTGCTTTCAGCAGCTGCCTTTTCCTCTTATTGAATGTCAGCCAAGATCACATCATCCAGATCTGGCAATGGAGAGTCATCCACGACATGACTAGGAGCAGAAGAAATTTCTGAAGGAGCTGGAATAACTTTGGGCTCAGGAACAACAAAACTATCACTAAGTTGCTCTGCAACTTGTGGACTTATTGAGGATGTATATGGTACAATAGCCAAGTATGGCTTAGTAGTATGTTCTGCTGTAAGACATCTCAAAACTGCAGATTCAAATTTCTTCAACAAATTCTCTAAATCAACTGTGGGATTAATGATGAAATCACCACCAATAGTTATTTTCTCAGAGACTGACTCTTCCAAGTCCATGTCAGTATCAATAAAATTAATAAAATCAATATCATCTGTATCAATATACTCTGTACAATCTGCTGCTACTGTTGCTGCCTCTGTTGCTGGAGCTGCTACTGCTGGAATTACTACAGCTTCATCATCAGACATCTCCCCCTACATGGTTTCAATAAGACCTAAAGTCAGGCCCCTGACTGAAGATGGGGCAGTAGTGAGGGCAGTGATCTTTGTAGATAAGGTAGTAATTGAAGTAGCAAGAGCTGTAATAGCCTCTGCTATTAGTGTTTTGAGAAGGGGAGCGAGGAGGGCAATGAGAGAAGCAATTGTTGAGGTATCCAATGGTGGAGTGGTAGATGGTGTTGCAGAAGGTATAGAAGTGGGAACTGTGGGAGGGATAGAAAGTGGAGCATTTGGTATGTGGACATCTGGAGGGGATGCATGTTGACGAATGGTAGATGTTGATGGGGATGGATGGGTGGCATCTTCCATGTGGGTGTTTGGAGGAAAAGTGGAATTGGGAGGTGATGGAGGTATGTTGAAAAATGGTATGGAGGATAAATGAGGAGGAAGTGGAGATGATGGAGGAGTTGGTGCTGGTGAAGCACGTGGAGATTCTGGTGGAGTAGGAGGTTGAGTAGGGGATGATGGAGGTATGGAAGAGGGATGGATTTGTGTTGCTGGAAGGGGGGCTTGAAGAGATGGTGGTGTTGGAGGAATCTCTTCAGTAGGGTGGGGAGTGGCTTTAACAGCCCCAGTGTCTTCAAAAGCTGAGGTGGAAGAGGTAGAAGCCTTGGATGGCTTAGGTATGGTCCTCTCCCACCTGCCAAACAAGGCACATGTAAGCCTATTGCTGGCATTAATGAATATGGTCTGGGAGACCAGGGATTCAGCGGCCTTCTCCTTTAGGAAGATCCCTAGGATCCTTCCAAAACACACTTCTTTCTTATTATTTTTCTTCTTTATCAGATCAAAAATGATCTGAGCCCAATCGACTTGCTTCTTATTTATCACTGCACACATGACCAAGAACTGATGCCTTGTGATGTAGTCATGGGCAGTATGCTTGCCAAGCAAGACCTTCCCAACAATGTCTGCCAGAGACTTGTATGATGCAGACAGATGTTTCTTCAACAATTTGTTTGGGTTGTCACCAGCATAACCCATCAGATTTAGCATCATATTAAACTCTTTAGAATCAATTTCTAATTCCTCTTCTCCATTTGTCAAACCAAAGATTTCAGTTAAAACTGCGGGAGTTAAGGAAACAGTGTTACCCGCTATTGATCATGTCATAGTATTGTCTTCATATGTGGATAAAGTATAGACCCATTCTATGATTTTTGTTCCTGCCAACTTTATCCTTGTAGTCTTCAGGTTCTTCAAATTTTGTTCTTCCAGAAGTTCCAGAATATATAGAAAGATTGGATCCGAGTGCTGGAACGATTCGAAGTTGACATCAAATCCGGTGTCAAACTTCATAGCGGCTAGAGCTCCTGCTGGAATCGCCATGGAATCACCTACAAAAGAGAGAAACAGAGATCAAGTGCAAGAGAACAGAAAGTGCGGGATGGAGCTCGAAGAAAAACCTAGATATAAGGTTTTCCAGAATATGAATCAACAAACTCTGTTCCACGAAAACAAAAAATAATTCTTCGAACTGAGTTCGACGAAATGATTTGGAAGTAAATAATTCGTCGATCTCAGCCTGAAGAATTGAAGAAAATTCGTCGAGCGTCGTTCGACGAATATCTTCTGAAGCAAATTCGTCGATCTCCGGTCGACGAAAATTATTTCACTGACAGAGAGTTCGTCGACCTCTGTTCGACGAAGATCTCTCAATCTTTCCCCGGTTCGTCGAACTTCATTCGACGAACTGTGGAAAATTCGTCGAGTGCAGATAGAACTTAAACTAAATCATCTCCATTTATCATTCCAAGCTGATTTATAAAGAATACATGATTTTTCTCATCTAGAGGTTTGGTGAATATATCAGCTCTATGAAAATCAGTGTAGATATAGACAAGATTAATTTTATTTTTATCTACACACTCTCTAATGAAATGATGCCTAATGTCTATATTCTTTGTCCTACTGTGATGGACTGGATTATATGTTATGGCTATAGCACTTGTGTTATCACAGAGTAGAGTTGAATTATTTAAGTTGAGACCATAGTCTAGTAGTTGGTTTTGTATCCATAGCATCTGTGAGCAACAGCTACCAGCTGTAATGTATTCTGCCTCAGCAGTGGAGGTTGACACGGAGGATTGCTTTTTACAAAACCAGGATACTAATCTCATACCCATGAATTGGCGAGTTCCTGAAGTACTTTTTCTATCCACCCTGCATCCAGCAAAATCAGCATCTGAGTATCTAGTTAACTAAAATTCTGATTATGTGGGATACCATAGGACTAGACTAGGACAATCATTTATATATCTCAAAATTCTTTTTAGGAAAATAAGGTGAGATTCTTTAGGGTTCACCTGGAACCTAGAATAAAGGCATGTGGCAAACATAATATCAGGTCTGCTAGCATTGAGATATAGTAGGGACCCAACAATGCCCCTATATAGTTTCTGATCTACAGGTTTCCCTGATGCATCAGATTCAATCACAACATTTATAGCCATAGGTGTTTTCTTTGTTGAGACATCATCCATCCCAAACTTTTTGATAAGCTCTTTAGCATACTTAGCTTGGGAGATGAAGATGCCATCAGGGAGCTGTTTCACTTGGAGACCAAGGAAATAGGAAAGCTCCCCCATGCTACTCATTTCAAATTTGGAATGAATGAGGTCAGAAAACCTCTTGCACAATTTTGAATCAGTAGACCCAAAGATGATGTCATCCACACATATTTGTACTAACAAGATTTGGTCATTATGATGTCTAGGGAAAAGTGTTTTATCTACTATGCCTCTAATGAATTTATACTCTAATAAAAAGCTTGTTAGGTTCTCATACCAAGCTCTTGGAGCTTGCTTTAGACCATAGAGGGCTTTATGTAACTTGAATACATGCAAAGGATGAGTTGGAGAGACAAAACCTGGAGGTTGTTCAACATAAACCACTTCTTTTAATACTCTATTCAAGAATGCACTCTTCACATCCATTTGGTAGATCTTGAATTTCTTGTATGCTGCATAGGCTAGGAATATTCTTATGGCTTCTAACCTTGCAACATGAGCAAAGGTTTGATCATAATCTATTCCTTCCTCTTACCTGTAGCCTTGAGCAACAAGCCTAGCCTTGTTTCTCACAATAACTCCTTGGGCATCAAGCATATTTCTGTATACCCATTTGGTTCAAATAACTGGGTAGTTTTGTGGTCTTGGAACCAAATCCCAAACTTTACATCTCTCAAACCGATTTAATTCCTCCTACATTACAATGATCCAGTGGGTATCTTGCTTTGCATCATGAATGGATTGGGGTTAAATTTGAGAGAGAAAACAAGCAAGCATCACATCTTGATTGAGGTGATGCCTTATTTGTACACCTGCTGATATGTCTCCAATCACTTGAGATCTGGGGTGATCACTAAGTGTGACAAGATCAATGGATGGAGTTTGTTGTGCAACAACATTTGAAACCAATTCCTCTTGTGGAATTATGTTGGCTGTTGGAGGAGAGTCAATCCCTTCAATGCTTTCTTCTTCACTATCTTCATTGACTTGTGGAGAAGGATGAGTTGGAACCCCTTGGGTAAGGTTTAGGTCATCCAACTTCTCACACAAGTGAGGTACCTGTAAAGGGTTACTGGTAGAAATTTATTTCTCTTTGCAATTCATGTTAGTCTCATCAAAGCTTACATGAATTGATTCCTTAATTTTCAGTGATGATTTATTAAAGACCCTATAAGCTTTGCTTACTTGGGAATATCCTAGAAAAATTCCAACTTCAGCCTTAGCCTCAAACTTTCTAATGTATTTCTTGTTGTTATTATGTATATAACAGGTACAACCAAATACTTTAAAATAGTTGATTTTAGGTTTCTTCCCTTTAAGCAATTCATAGGGAGTCTTGTTCTTTATTTTGTGAATTAAGCTTCTATTCAGGACATAGTTTGCAGTGTGTACAGCCTCTACCCAAAAGGTTAGTGGCATGTATGCATCAACAAGCAATGTACCTGCAGCTTTAATGAGTGTCCTATTTTTCCTTTCTGCTACCCCATTTTGTTGAGGAGTTCTAGGAGCTGAGAAGCAATGCCTGATACCTTCCTTATCACAGAACTCATGCATAAGTAGAGACTCAAACTCTGTGCCACGATCACTTCTGATTAATGCAACATGAGTAGAGAACTCAATCTGTATGGTCCTGAGAAAATCTTTAAGAACCTTGAAGGTATCTGACCTATATCTCAGAAATAATACCCAAGTGAACCTAGAGAAGTCATCCACAATAACCAAAGTGTAGGATTTCCCTCATAGGCTTTGTACAGCAATGGGTACAAATAGATCCATGTGTAGCAAATATAAAATCCTAGGTGAATCACTTTTATTAATGGATTTGAAACTAGATTTAGTTTGCTTGCCTAATTGACAAGCCTTGCAAAAGCCTTCCTTCTTGTAGCGACCAGGAGGTAGACCTCTAATAAGGTTGTCTTTAGATAGCCTAGCAAGGTTTTTCAGATTTACATGACCTAGTCTTTTATACCATAAATCATTCTGGTTACAAGTTAAATTAAGTAAACAGATATCAGAAGTGGCAGATAGAAAATCAACTAAGTATATGTTGCATTGCCTATTTCCAATTAAAACAGGTTTGTTTCCTTTAGACGAAATAATACAAGAGCTAGAGTTAAAAGTTACCCGATAACCTTCATCACAAAGTTGACTTATTAAGATAAGGTTATGTTTGAGTCCTCTTATGTGTGTTACTTTCTTGAATGTAACTGCTCCAATCTTCACTGCTCCATATCCTTCATATTGGCCACTTTTTGAATCACCAAAGATCACCTTTGGCCCTAGCTTCGACTTGTAATTGGTGAGATTGTCCTTGCTACCTGTCATGTGTTTGGAGCATCCACTGTCCAGGTACCATGGATGATTCACTGCTGGACAGCTCTTCTCCTGCAATGAAAACAGTTAAATATTCCTGACCCAGGTTACCTTGGGTCCTTTGTTTTGTTGATATGAAAAACTGGAAATAACTGAAAATTCTGGTTGGGATTTATATCCTAGAGGGTGATATCTTCTAGGTGGTATAACCCAATCAGCTAGAGGATTAAAAGCTTTTCTAGAATTATTTAAGTTGCAGTTATAGTTAAAATTTTGGTTAAGTCTTTCTTGGTTCGACGAATTTCTGTAAGTTCGTCGACCAGAGTTCGACGAATTGGGTTGAGATCGTCGATCTCTGCCCAGAGAATGAACATATTCATTTTCTATGCCCCACATTCGTCGACCTCTGCTCGACGAACCACACAAAGTTCGTCGATCGCAGTTAGACAAATGATTATTATTGAAGTTTGTGTTCAGAGATCGTCATTCTAAGTTCGACGATCTGTTCCTATATCGTTAATCTGAGTTCGACGATAACTGCTGAACATTGTTATTTTTATCATTCTTCTCGTTTTTAATTTTGTCCTTAACTTCAATTTGTTCTAGAAATTTATTTACCTTATTTACTTGTTGAGTATTTTTCTTTCCTTTATCAGAGATAAAATTTACAGGTTTTGAAAGATGATTTCTTTGGATTAGTGTTGGTTCACTGGATGTGGCTCCTAATCCTAATCTGTAGTCATTTTTTCTAGCATTAACTGTGCTGGTTATATCTAGCAATTTAAAACTTCTGCCATTTAATGATTCTTCTAATATCTTAGCTTTGCTAAGTTCTGATTTCAGAAAAGTAATTTGTTTATTTGCAGATATCAGTTCACTTGATAGATTTGCATTTTCAGAGGTGAGTTTATCTAGATCATTCAATTTATCTCTGAGAAGTTTGATTTCCTTCACAGAGCTTATAAAATCTAAGCATAGGTTTTTAAATTCAAATTTAAATTCATCAGATTCAAAATCATTAGATGCTATTACCTGATCTTCAGCTGACAGGTTTTCTTCATTATCAGATTCATCTGTATCTGATCTACTACTGCTTACATCAATTGCCATGAGTCAAACCTCCTTTGCCTTGGCCTCCACTTCTTCTTCACTGGAGCTGGAAGATGTGGATTCATCTTCTGTGTCACTCCATGTTTCAGCCACAAATCCTTTGTCCTTCTTTTTGTGCTTGTTGGAAGAGGGCTTAATGTAATGCTTGCTTCTTGATTCCTTCTCTTTTCTTCTTTCATTCTTTTGATTTTTAGGACATTCAGACATGAAATGTCCTGGTTTCCTGCACCCATAACACACTACCTCTTTAGTGTGGGTTTTGTCATACCTTGGCTGGCTGTCATTTCTGGATGACTTCCTTCTGAAATCTTTCCTTGCGAGTTTGAAGAATCTGTAACACCCCATATCCGTCACATAGCATATAGCAGTAGGTCCGGCCGGGGCCTGACGCCGTATGCCACAGACAGACCGGGTTGTTACTTATGGAAACCATCCAACTAATCTCAACGTCTTACACAGAGCATTCTAGCGGAAGCAGTTTATAAAAGTTGTAAACAAAGAACCCAGCATTAGAGCACGAATGTCCACTAGTACAAATTAGGAATGTTATACAAAAATACCCAAAACAAGCCTTAAGGCCTTACAAAATGTTTCACTTGAATATTACATGTTTTACAAACCACGGCACGCAGGCCGGTCATACATGAATAAAACAGTAAACACTTCCATTTGGGCCTTCGAGGGCCGGCTTCGCAAAAAGGGCTTTAGCCCGCTATTGACCGCTTGGTCCAGCTGCACCTACAAGCAACAAACCACCGCACGGTGGCAAAACAAGGCAACGGTCAGCAATGCTGACCAAATTATAACGATCTCGCCCCCAACTCGGGGCGGCGATGCTCCTTCCCTGCATTTCATTAGCATAAGCGAGCAATGTATATATATAGCCATTTCATCACAGACGTTGGCTCGCACGGCCACACTCCCCGTGCTCTCAGGGAACATTCTCGGTGAACCGGTCGAAGTCACGTTAATTAAAGCCATAGACATTCCAGACTCACCACCGCCACTTGGATGGCCAAACTTATGAGCAATTTGTCTTCCTGGCCTGGGTCACGACAATTTAAGCCATTGACCGTCGAAGACCCTAATCTATGCCAACGGCAAGTGCCACGTGCCTTTAGGTCTCTTTAACCGAACGACATAAAATGGGTACGGTTCCATCTAACCCGTGCTCACATCGCAACGACAATTTAAGCCATTTGCGCGGGTCAAACTTCCACCGAGTCCCATTTCCATCACAAGTCACATAACCCGGTTATGTTCAAGTTGGCTCTCAAGCCACCAAGTTGGCAAGATCTCATATCCGCCCAGTTTTCCGGGTGCACCTTTGGGTTAGTCCCCAAGGCTCCCTGCTGCAATCTACCGCATAGAAAACCCAAAAAACAACCAATAACACGGAGTCTTCTCCGGCATTATGCAATGCAACATCACCGATCCAGACCAACATGTCCGGGTAGGCTTCACACATCATGCCTTTGTCCGTTCTCGCTTATGGACTCTAAACAACGGGGACTTCACATATCTACCTGAAGGAACGCCTCCAACTCTCCACAAACTGACGAGAGCGGGCTTCCTATGCAAAGAAAGAGAGCTACTCATGCTCAAGATGAGGATCGTTACCCTTGCGTTCCACTTTGGCGCCATGGAAAAGTAATCGGATGAAAACCACCGCACTAGCGTTGCCTCCGTGGATCCGGAGTTGGCTCGCGATTGGGAGCTCCGAAGCTCCTCCAATGGCGGGATCTAGCTCCTTCTTCTTCCCTTGGCTCTCCTCTCTCTCTAAGGCTTTAGAAAGAGAACACTTAAGAAAAAGTAAGGGTTTTGAAAGCCCAAACCCGGGTATATCCCTTCAGGAACAACCCCCAGCCGTTGGATCTCAAAATAAGGAAGCAGATGGCTTTGATTCGGGGATGAAATGCCCAATCTGGACCGAACACGGCCCGGTACACGCCCGTGTCTAGGGGCGTGTGCCGCATTCGCCGTCAAAATCGAATCTCCTGGAACCTCACACGGGTATCGAACACGCCCGTGTTCGAGCTGACACGCCCGTGTTCCACCTCACACGGCCGTGTGGCCGGCCGTGTATCCCATGATTTTTCCCCAAAATCAACCCAAGCACTGCACGGGTTCTAGGACACGCCCGTGTCCTTACCCGTGTCACCTTAACACGCCTTGACCCCAGGCCATGTACACGGTCTCGACATTTCGTCGAGCGAAGATCGTCGACCTGATGACACGTCCTTGGACACGCCCGTGTCCTATGCCGTGTGCCTTGTCTCAACGAATCGTCGAATGAATCTCGCCGACTCCCCGGGACGATCGTCGAGACAGGTCGACACGCCCTGCGACATGCCCGTGTCGCAGGCCGTGTGCCTTGTCTCGACGCATCGTCGAGCGAATCTCGTCGACTCCGCGGCTAAGTGTCGACACGGGTCGACACGCCCTGCGACACGCCCGTGTCGCAGGCCGTGTGCCCAGTCTCAGCGAATCGTCGAGCGAATCTCGACGACTTCGCGGCTAAGTGTCGACACGGGTCGACACGCCCTGGGACACGCCTGTGTCCCAGGCCGTGTGCCTGCTTCCAGAACCCAAACTGGCACAAAACGTCCCCCCTTCGCTCCTTTGAGTTTTGGGGCGTTACAACTCTCCCCCTCTTAAAAGAATTTCGCCCACGAAATTACATAAAGGAAAGACATGTACAAAACCAAAATTTGTACCTGAGCGGAACAACTCCGGATACTCGTCAAGCATAGTCTGCTCTCGCTCCCAAGAGAGCTCCTCACAACCGCAATTGTCCCGCCGGACCTTGACCATCCTGATCTCTTTATTGCGTAGCCGCTTGACCTCCGAGTCCTCAATCCGCACGGGCTTGACCTTTGTCGTTAGCCCACTATCCACCGGCACTTGATCGACCACGATCACTTGCGTAGGATCTTGCACCGCCTTCCGAAGCACCGAAATGTGGAATACATCGTGTAAACCACTAAGCTCCACTGAAAGCTTCAACCGATAGGCCCCTTCACCAACTCGCTCCAGAACCTCAAATGGTCAAAGGTATCTTGGGCTTAGCTTTTTCAATCGCCGCACCCGCGAGACACCCTTGAACGGCTTGATCTTTAAGTATACATAATCGCCCACAGCGAACTCCACGTTCATGTGATTGGCATTATAGTACTTTGCTTGTCGGTCCTGAGCGATAAGCAACATCTCCCGAATGGTTCTCACCAAAGAAGTAGCATCATCCACTTCCGATCGCTTATACAACTTTGACTCACCCGTTTCTAACCAAGACAACGGCGTGCGACATCTTCTACCATATAGGGCCTCGAAAGGCGTCATCTGAATACTCGCTTGGTAGCTATTATTGTAGGCGAACTCCACCAAATATAGGTGGTCTTCCCATTGCTTTCCAAAATCCAAGACACGCATGCGGAGCATGTCTTCCATGGTTCTATTGACCCTCTCGGTATGTCCATCCGTTTGCGGATGGAAGGCTGTGCTGAATTTCAGCTTTGTTCCCAACATTTGCTGCACCAGCCTCCAATCATTGGACGTGAACCGCCCATCTCGGTCACTCACGATGCTGCGGGGCACACCATGAAGCCGTACTATGTTATCCACATAAAGCTTTGCCAACTTCTCCACCGGATCATCCTTCCTATGCGGAATAAAATGCGACACCTTCGTTAAACGATCAACAACCACCCAAATGGCGTCGTTCCCCTTTTGTGACCTTGGAAAACCGTGCACAAAGTCCATAGAGATGTCGTCGAATTTCCACTCCGGAATAGGCAAGGACTTAAGAAATCATCCCGGCTTTTGGCACTCCGCCTTTACCAAGGCGCAAGTTTGGCACTTCGCTATGTATAGCGCCACATCCTTTTTCAAACCCAGCCACCAAAACAGTTTCTTCACATCACGGTACATCTTCGTGCTCCCCGGGTGAATCGAGTACTTGGTATGGTGTGCCTCGTACAACAACTCCACCCGTAAATTGCCCACACTTGGGATGCACAAACGACCGTCTTTCCACAGCAATCCGTCCTCCACCACGAATTGGGAATTTGACCCATCCAGAGCCTCTATCATGAATTGCTTCATATGAGCATCCATATCCAAAGCCTGCCGAATCCAATCAGCCAGGTCATATTGGACTTCAGTCCAATTCAGAACTGCTTCAGCACTTGCTTGCTTATCCACACAAGCAATCTCCAACGCCTCCAACTACCGCACCAACCGCTCATCGTGCACTGATAGCCAATTGGCTTGAGCTGGGGCTCGGCGACTCAACGCGTCCGCAACCGCATTCCCTTTGCCAGGCACGTAGTGGATCTTAAATGTATAGTCACCCAGGAACTCCATCCATCTACGCTGCCGCATATTCAGATCCTTCTGATCAATAAGATACTTCAGGCTCTTGTGATCGGTGTAGATATCAATTTTCACACCGTACAAGTAGTGTCTCCATAGCTTCAAGGCAAAAATCACGGCCGCTAACTCCAAGTCATGGACCGGATAATTCCTTTCATGCACTTTTAGCTGTCTCGAGCCATAAGCTATCACGCTTCCGTGCTGCAGTAGCACGCAACCCAAACCGATGCCCGAAGCATCGCTATAAATCTCATAGCCTTCGGTTCCACATGGCGAACTCAACACAGGCGCCGTGGTCAACCGACACTTCAACTCCTCAAAAGCTCGTGCGCACTCCGGCGTCCAAACGAACTTATGCTCCTTCCTCGTCAATGTAGTGAGAGGTAACGCTATCCGCGAGAAGTTCTCTATGAAGCGCCTATAATAGCCGGCAAGCCCCAGAAGACTCCGGACTTCCGCTACAGTAGCAAGCTCAGGCCACTCCCGTATTGCAACAATCTTCGTCAGATCCACAGCAATACCCTCTCCACTTACTATATGCCCGAGGAACGCCACTGAGGATAGCCAAAACTCGCACTTCGAGAACTTGGCATACAACTGATTTCTCCTTAGCGTCTCCAACACCAAATGAAGATACTTGAAGTGATCTTCCTCACTTTACGAGTACACCAAAATATCGTCGATGAAGACGATCACGAAATGGTCCAAGTACTCCCTGAAAGTCCTGTTCATCAAATCCATGAACACTGACGGCGCATTAGTCAGCCCAAACGGCATGACCGTAAACTCATAATGCCTGTATCTCGTACTAAACGCTGTCTTTGGGATATCACTCTCCCTTATTCGCAGCTGATAGTACCCAGCCTTGAGATCTAACTTCGAGTACACCGTCGACCCGACTAACTGATCAAAAAGATCATCAATCCGGGGGATCGGGTACTTGTTCTTCTCAGTCAGCTTGTTGAGCTCCCGATAATCAATACATAGCCTCAAGCTTCCGTCATTCTTCTTAACAAAGAGGACCGGTGCGCTCCAAGGTGAAGAACTCGGGCGCACATACCCTTGCTCCAACAACTCTTGCAGTTGAACTTTCAGCTCCGTCATTTCCTTAGGCGCCATCCGATAAGGAGATCGTGACACAGGCTTTGCACCTGGCACTAGCTCGATCGTAAAATCTATCTCCCGCTGAGGCGGGGCTCCAGGAAGATCTGCAGGGAACACATCAGGGTATTCCGATACCACTGAAATACAATCCAACGCGGGCTTCGGCTTTGCAACCTCCACTAGTGTAAAGAACAGTTCTGCTCCAGCACGAACCGCCTTCACCACCTGAAGATCAGACATCAACGTCTTGCTCGACCCCTTTAAGCCCGTAAAAGTCGTCTCACGACTTGCTCCCAGCTTTACTTTCGTGCTACCGCAATCTATATGGGCCTGCTGCTCTGAGAGCCAGTCCATGCGAAAATATGACGTCGAACTCCACCAACGGAAGTAAAGACTCCCGCAGGTCGAACTCCTGCTCCCCAATACAAATCTTAACATCGCAGATCCGATCCGCTCGCATCGAACACCCATTGGGCAACAACAGATCCAGCTTATCCTTCGCCATCGAAGAAGGGACTCCGATGCGTGATATAAATCCTTCGGACAAGAAGGAGTGTGAAGCTCCCGTATCGAAGAGTGCTCGTGCCGGATTTTCGCAAAACAATACAAATCCTAAACAAGCAGTGGTAAGGTAACTTGTGCATAACAAGTATTTAAATAAATTGACTTGCTATAAATTAAATCGTACCTGTCACCACATCAGCTTGTTTAATAGCCTCCTGTTGGCCAAGATTGTAGACCCGTGGTTGGGCCGGAGCATAATGGGATGCGGTCGACTCCACCGCCTTTCCCTTCTCTTCATAAGTAGCTCCCGATTTCCTGTCGGACTTAGGACGTTCGCTCCAACAGTCACGGGCAAAGTGCCTCGTCTTTCCACATGTAAAACACGCGCCCGGGGTCCGACTCGTAGTCGCCCCAGAAGCACCAGAAGGAGCTGGACCCGAAGTCCTATGCTTCTTGAAAGCCCTCCGATAGCCAGACTTTGAAGTAGTCGGCACTTTAAATTCAGATTTTTTATCACCAAAGCCTTTCTTTGCTTGCACATTCTTCATGTCCTTCTCCAAGGACCGAGCAGTATTGACCAAGGTTAAGAAACCCTGCGTCATTGGCCCCGAGAGTAGTAATCTCAACTCATCTCTCAACCCTTAATAGAAGCGATTAGTCTTGCGCTCCTCATCCATGATGGTGGAGCTAGCATAATGACTTAAATGAGTGAACTCATGGAGATATTCATCCACGCTCTTCTCACCCTGTACCAACTTCATGAACTCATTCTCCAACGCTATATTCTACGTCGAAGGGAGGTATCTAGCCAAAAATAATCTCGAGAACTCCTCCATCGAGACATCACCAAGTTGCCTACTTATCAGTAAGTGCAGCTCCAATCCTTCCCACCACATCCTCGCTTCACCGTCCAAAAGGAACGTAGCGATGGTGGTCATTTGCCACTCCTCTGTCTCCATTGCTGTCATGACTCTCTTCACCCTGGAGAGCCAGTCTTCAGCCTGAGATTGGGTTCCCAACCCCGAGAATAACGGAGGGTTAAAGCTCATTACATTCTTAAGCTGCCTCTCAGTTGCCCTCCTTGGCACCACCGGTTCCACAACCACTTGCTCCACTCTCCTCGGCTCAGCCTCTTGAAGAGGTTCCTGCTCCATCACAGGAGCGGGCTGCTGCGTTTGCCTTGCAGGCTGCGCATTTATCACGGCCAACACCGCTTCAGCCACCAATCGAATATTCTCAGCCGACAGAGGTGTTGCAGGAGAAACATCTGGTGCACTACTAGCCTCAGAAACTCGGCGTTCTGACGGCCCAACACCACTTCTGGTCACCTATAGTGGTACAAAACACCATTAAGCGACCAAATAGATTGCAAACAGTAATTATAGGAACACGCAGGTTCCTCAAACACGAGTATTTTCATTCCTAAGTGGACATTCATGGGTTCTTTTTACTGTTATTACGATGACGCACACAATGTGCTCACCACCCCTTAAAAAGAATTCGCCCACGAATTCACTTTAAGCCCAACCCTAAACCTGTGGGCCCATAACCCACAGGTCAGAGGATCGAAACCTCCCTCTGATAACAAATTGTAACACCCCCTATCCATCACATAGCATATAGCAGTAGGTCCGTTCGGGGCCCGACGCCGTATGCCACAGACAGACCGGGTGGTTACTTATGGAAACCATCCAACCAATCTCAACGTCCTACACAGAGCATTATAGCGGAAGCAGTTTATAAAAGTTGCAATAAAGAACCCAGCATTAGAGCATGAATGTCCACTAATACAAATTAGGAATGTTATACAAAATACCCAAAAATAAGCCTTAAGGCCTTACAAAATGTTTCACTTTAAATTACATGTTTTACAAACCACGACACGCAGGCCGGTCACACATGAATAAAGCAGTAAACACTTCCAATTAGGCCTTCAAGGGCCGGCTTCGCATTCGGGCTTTAGCCCGCTATTGACCGCTTGGTCCAGCTGCACCTGCAAGCAACAAACCACCGCACGGTGGCAAAACAAGGCAACGGTCAGCAATGCTGACCAAATTATAACGATCCCGCCCCCAACTCGGGGCGGCGATGCTCCTTCCCTGCATTCCATTAGCATAAGCGAGCAATAAACATATACAGCCATTTCATCACAGACATTGGCTCGCACGGCCACACGCCCCGTGCTCTCAGGGCACATTCTCGGTGAACCGGTCGATGTCACGTCAATTTAAGCCATCGACATTCCGGACTCACCACCGCCACTAGGATGGCCAAAACTATGAGCAATTTGTCTTCCTGGCCTGGGTCACGACAATTTAAGTCGTCAACCGCCAAAGACCCTAATCTATGCCAACGGCAAGTGCCACGTGCCTTTAGGTCTCTTTAACCGAACGACATAAAACGTGTACGGTTCCATCTAACCCGTGCTCACATCGCAACAACAATTTAAGCCATTTGTGCGGGTCAAACTTCCGCCGAGTCCCATTTCCATCACAAGTCACATAACCCGGTTATGTTCAAGTTGGCTCTCAAGCCAGCAAGTTGGCAAGATCTCGTATCCGCCCAGTTTTCCGGGTGCACCTTTGGGTTAGTCCCCAAGGCTCCCTGCTGCAATCCACCGCGTAGAAAACCCGAAAAACAACCAATAGCACGGAGTCTTCTCCGACATTATGTAATGCAACATCACAGATCCAGACCAACATGTTCGGGTAGGCTTCACACATCATGCATATGTCTGTTCTCGCTTACGGACTCTAAACAACGGGGACTTCACATATCTACCCGAAGGAACGCCTCCAACTCTCCGCAAACTCGTGAGAGCGGGCTTCCTATGCAAAGAAAGAGAGCTACTCATGCTCAAGATGAGGATCGTTACCCTAGCGTTCCTCTTTGGCGACATTGAAAAGTAATCGGATGAAAAGCACCGCACTAGCTTTGCCTCCGTGGATCCGGAGTCGGCTTGCGATTCGGAGCTTCGAAGCTCCTCCAATGGCGGGATCTAGCTCCTTCTTCCTCCCTTGGCTCTCCTCTCTCTCTAAGGATTTAGAAAGATAACACTTAAGAAAAAGTGAGGGTTTCTAAGTCCAATCTCGTGTATATCCCTTCAGGAACAACCCCCAGCCGTTAGATCTCAAAATAAGGAAACGAACGGCTTTGATTCAGGACTGAAATGCCCAATCTGGACCGAACACGGCCTGGCACACGCCCGTGTCCAGGGCCGTGTGCCTCATTCGCCGTCAAAATCGGCTCGCCTGGAACCTCACACGGGTATCGAACACGCCCGTGTTCGATCTGACACGCCCGTGTTCCATGTGACACGGCCGTGTGGCTGGCCGTGTACCCCTATCATTTTTCCCCAAAATCAACCCGAGCACTGCACGGGTTCTAGGACACGCCCGTGTCCTTACCCGTGTCACCTCAACATGCCTGGACCCCAGGCCGTGTATACGGTCTCGACACTCGACACTTCGTCGAGCGAAGATCGTCGACCTATCGACATGGCCTTGGACACGCCCGTGTCCTAGGCCGTGTGCCTTGTCTCGACACATTGTCGACACCAAAGTGTCGACTTCCCGGGACGAGTGTCGACACGGGTCGACACGCCCTGCGACACGCCCGTGTTGCAGGTCGTGTGCCATGTCTCGACACCTCGTCGAACACAGAGTGTCGACTTCGCGGCTAAGTGTCGACACGGGTCGACGCTCCCTGCGACACGCCCGTGTCGCAGGCCGTGTGCGCAGTCTCGACACAATGTCGAGACCAAAGTGTCGACTTCCCGTCTTAGTGTCGACACAGGCTTGACACGCTCTGGGACACGCCCGTGTCCCAGGCCGTGTGCCTGCATCCAGAACCCAAACTGGCCCAAAACGTTCCCCTTTGCTCCTTTGAGTTTCGGGGCATTACACTTTTCTCGCTCTACATGGGTATATCTCTTACGCGACCGCACTGAACTTTTTGATGTATGGACATCCTTTTACCATTTCATTCAAACTCAGTTTGATGTCTCCATTAAAATCTTAGGCTTGGATAATGCCCCAGAATATCTCAGTCATGCTTTTTCCTCTTTCTGCACGCAACATGGGATTATTCATCAAACCAGTTGGGTTTACATCTCCCAACAAAATAGAGTAGCGGAACGCAAAAACCGTCACCTCCTTGATGTTGCTCGCACTCTGCTAACGCAAATGCATGTCCCTCGCTCCTACTGGGGCTATATTGTTCTCATCGCTTTCTATCTCATCTATCACATTCCCTCCACCGTTCTCCGTGGTCAAACTCCTTTCTCCATTCTCTATCTGGGCAAAGAACCCTTTCCTCTTCCTCTACGTATCTTTGGTTTCACAACCTTTGTGCATGCTCCCTCTGCCACAAATGACAAACTCTCCCTGAGGTTCACTAAATTTGTCTTTCTGGGGTACTCTCCCACTCAGAAATGTTATTGTTTCTTTGACCCCGTTACCCGCAAGCAATTTGTCTCTGCAGATGTCACCTTCTTTGAAAATGCATCTTACTTCTCTTCCTCTTCCTCTTCCTCTTCTACTCCTGCTGATCCTACCTCTCACTACAACCCCACAATTCCCTCTGCTCCTACTACTGTTCCTCAAACATCTTCACTATATCCACCCTCTCCCGCCTCTTCTCCCCCATCTCCCTCCTCATCGCCGTTATCGCTCTCTCCTCCTGGGCCAGCTCCCTCCACCACGGATGCTTCGGTTGCTGAGGAACATGCCGACCTGGATCTACCCATCGCTCTTCACAAAGGGGTTCGAGCATGTACCCAACACCCACTTGCTGTAGTTGTTTCTTATGATCATCTTACCCCTTCTCGCAGAGCTTTTGCACTGTCTATCTCGGCCACTGCCACTCCCCGTTCCTACTAGGAGGCCCTTACTATTCCTCATTGGAAAGCTGCCATGGATGAGAAGATTGCTGCTCTCACTGAACGGGGTACCTGGACCCTGGTTCCTCCTCCTTTTGGTACAGATGTTGTTGGCTGTTGCTGGGTCTTTGTGGTGAAGTTCCTTCCCGATGGCAGTGTGGATCGTTACAAGGCTCGGCTTGTTGCTAAGGGTTTTACCCAAACTTATGGGGTTGATTATTTTGACACTTTCTCTCCCTTGCTCATCTCAGTACTATTAGGGTCCTTCTCCTTGTGGCTGTCAATAGGGATTGGCCCATTTCACAGCTGGATGTCAAGAATGAAATTCTCTATAGGGATCTTCAGGAAGATGTTTACATGGAGCAACCTCCTAGGTATGTTGCTCAGGGGGAGACACGAGTATGCCGGCTAAAGCAGGCTATCTATGGCCTCAAGCAGAGTCCTCGTGCTGGGTTTGACAAGTTCAGTGGCATTGTTGCGGCCATTGGTTTTACGAGAAGCTTAACAGATCACTCCTTATTTGTTCGGAAAACCGCCACTAGTCTGGTTGTTCTTGCGGTTTATGTTGATGACATTCTTCTTACTGGATAAGATCAGGATGGGGTATTGCTGACAAAGAAACACCTTCGTCAACTCCTAGTCACAAAGGATATGGGGTCCCCGAAATACTTTCTGGGGATTGAAATCTCTAAGAAGCCCAACTCCATGGTCCTTTCCCAATGGAAGTATGCTCTTGATCTTTTAAAGGAGGCATGATTGACTGGTGCTAAACCTGCCCGTTCTCCTATGGCTGCTGAAGAAGATAAAACTTGGGCAGATGACTCGCCTCTTCTATCCGATCTTATGAGGTACCAGCGACTGGTGGGCAAGCTCATTTATCTCACGGTAACCAGACCCGACATTGCTTATGCTGTTGGCAAGGTGAAGCGTACTCTGATTCAAGTTATTCTAATGACAAAGGGGACCACAAATCGACATCAGGTTTTTGCACGTTTGTTGGAGGCAATCTTGTGAGTTGGAAGAGCAAGAAACAGTCTGTGGTCTCCAGGTCTAGTGTAGAGGCGGAATATCGCAGTATGGTGTCGACTACATGTGAGTTGAAATGGTTGGGGGCTCTCATGCTTGACTTAGGAGAGGTTTACAACTATCCTCTTCCAATGTTCTGTGACAACAAGGCCGCGATATACATTTCCAAAAATCCAGTATTTCATGAGAGAACAAAATACATATAAGTCGACTGTCATTTTATTCGGGAAGAGATATTGAAGAAGCAGATTTGCACTCCGTTTGTCACTTCCGACAACGAGTTGGCAGACGTCTTCACCAAGCCGGTGTCCGCTTCCTTTTTCCACATTTGTGACAAGCTGTGCATGATTGATTTCTATGCTCTAGCTTGAGGGGGAGTGTTTCAGGATGGAGACCGGGCATTCTGTTGCTGTTCGGAGACCGGGCGTTCTGGCAGTTTCTCCTAACCGGTCTGTGTGCTGGGCTGTTGCAGTTTGGTGTGCCAGCGGTCATGCGACTTGTCTCAGACGTCTTGGAGACCGGGCGGTCTAGCGGACTCCTGTGGCGACTTGATCTCTGGGTTGCTTGTTCTCTCATCATGGTTGTGGCCGGGCGTTTAGCCAGTTTGTCTAACCCCACGGCTTGTCCGGTTTGTCATTTTGTAAATCCGCATATACTTGTAAATGTTTAGTCCCATATTGCTTATTTGTAATCTCTCTCATCTCCACCATTCTATAAAATGGAGGCTATACCATTGTAATTGATACCTTTTGGGATAATAAAGTTTCTATTAAACCACTTCAGGTTTGTTTTCTGTTCGCTTTTAACACCGCCAATGATTTGATGGGTCAGTTTGTACTACTGCTGCAAGAACAAAGGAAGTATTTTGATGATTCATTCAAGGCTATAACTGAGAATGTAACTGCTCTAGAGAAAGAGATGAGCAGGGGATTTGCTGAGATTTAGCACAACACAGATCAAATCAGATATCTATTCCAGATTGGTGGCAAAGCTCTAGATCACACTATCACTAGTGTTGGTCATGTCATGGAACAAGGTGTCACTCTTGCCAACAACCAGATTGAGTTAGATAAGAGAGCACAAGAAAATAAAATCAAGATCTGTGAAGAGGTAGGCAAATTCAAAGATGATGCTATTAATACTCTGACTATAGAAGTCAGAAAAGGGGAGAGCTTAGTAAAAGAATATCTAGAGAATTCGGATGCCAACAAGCAAACTCTCTGGGAAGCAAAGATGAAAGAGATTCATGATGATGTGCTAGGCCAGATTCAAAGTGTGAAGTTTCAAACCTATGATACAACAGTCTGGATGCATAATCAGATACTTCCTGAGTTTCCAACAGATCCAAATGTCATTCCACACAATCTGAATCCCCTGGCCCCTGTTGCTCCAGCTCCTCAGCCTACATCCTCTCCTAAACCTGAAGGCTTTGAAGGTCCTCCTCCAGAATCATATACTCTGGTTTGGGAGGCTGACCCAACAAACATATTCCTTCATGCTCCTCCTGATATTCATATTCCTAAGAAGAGAAAATATGTTGATGGAGCATCTACAAGCAGATCAATTCCAGTTCCAGATACAGAAAAGAGAAAAGCTCCAGAGTTTGCAGAAATCTTGTCCCCAACTTCAAAGTCACTCATTCTGGATACTCTCAAGCTTGTCATGGATTTCAATGAAAATAGGAATCATCAATACATCTCTCAAGAATGGGAATTATATAAGAAGTCTATGACAAAGAGAAGGCTATATGATAGTGAATTTGGAAGAAACAACCATGCCGCTCCTACAAAGCCTCCAAAGTACTATCACAAACGTTACACTTACCAGAGAAGATAGCAAGAGAAGAAAGACAAACAACAACATCAAGTTTAAGCATAGAGAGTTATGAGAGTGGGGATATGATCTGTTTTGAAATGACTTTTTGGACAATCTTATTGATATAATTTTTAATTTTGATCATCTACTCTTTGATTTTAATCTTTAAGATTGTTGCACTGCTTTCTCTATTGCATATCTAGTTCTTTATATGTTTATATAATTCACCTTAGTATAAAGGGTTCTGACTTCTACAAATAGGGGGAGATTGTTGGGCATTGTATCCACAATAACCCAGATTTGGGGAAGTCACCTTTGAACTAAGATGAATTAAGGTGTATTTGATGTCTTGTTTGAGTTATGTGTCTACAGGACTATATTGCTAAGTGTAGACCAATGTCTGTTGAAATTTGTGAAGTGAAAGTGGGTGAATGGAGCACTTGGACCTATCCGTGCGGACTACGAGGATAGGGTTGGCGAACTGCTAAGTTGGCAGGGATGTTGCGGACGGTTTGCTCTGTAGAGGCCTGGGCGGTCTGTTCGTGCGGACTACGCGGACAGCAGTGGCGGTTAGCCAGGCCGACTTGTGCTCAGCAGATAGTTGGATCCCAGGAAGTAACCGGGTGGCTAGAAATTCTAGCCGCGGAGTCCGGTATGAAGCGGACTGAAGAACTGGAGCTTGGCAGACTGGTTTGGCAGTTGCCTTGGTCTTGCTCTGGTGCAGCGGCAAGTGGAAACCGCGGAGACCACCAGTCAGAGCGGACTAATACTAGAGTTCATCGGGACAGGCGGACTGGTTCCAGTATCCGCCAGTAAGTGCGGACTGGCCCTAGTGTCCAGTGGTGTGAACTTGGTTGGGACTGAACCAAGTCCATGTTTGGCACAGTCTGGGGAGATCGCGCAGTAGAGTGCGGCATGTTTCTCAGTCCGCCAAGCTCGGCAGAAGTGCAAGTGCCTTGGTTATGAGTTTGGGGATGAGCGGACCGGAGGTTGTGTCCGTAAATATGGATGGACTGATGTCAAGTGTATGCCGAGTCCGGCAGGAGCTTTTGTGGCAAAACTGTGGGCTCAGGATGTGCGGACTGAAGCCGGGTGTCTGCTGAGTCCGATAGCTGCCTGGCTGGCATGGTTGTGGACTTGGGATATGCGGGCTGTAGTCTGCAGTATATGCAGATTGGAAGTTTCCTGTATAAGCAGACTGGAGCTGGAGTCCGCTGAGTCCAGAATGTGTCTTTGTAACAAGGCTATGGACTCGGCTTGTAGACTGGAGTTGTCTGCAGGGTATGCAGACAAGTGCTGTCCATATTATGGGCGTATTGGAACAGCATGTCCGCCTGAGTCCGGCAGATGCCTTGGTAGCGTAGCTGTAGGCTTGGGATTGGCGGATTGTAGTGTTGTGTCCGCAGATTAGCGAACTGTTGCTGCGGAGTCCGGCTGTGGTGGTCCTAGCTTGGCCCTTGCGACAAGGCAGATTGGTGTTGCTGTCCGGCCTTGGTGATGTCGTGGCGGCTTGGCCTTTGGAGACAAGTCGGACTAGAAATTGGAGTCCGGCCTTGGAGAAGCTAGGCGGGCTGGCTATCTTGCACAGGTGCGGCGGACTAGATTGTATCCACGGATTGCGGAGAAGTCTTGCTGCGGGATGTGGCGGTAATCCTATCGGCTAGTGCGGTGACCACACTCATCATCGTGCATATAAATAGTACCCTTGTCACATCAGAAAAAAAAGAACCTTCATGCGTAAGTGAACAGTAACTTGAGCCCGCACAGGTTGCCGTGGACTGCCTTTTGGTGTCCACGTAGTTTGATTGAGTTGACCGGGTGTGCTGTGCAGGTTGTGCGGATAGCGTTGGAAAGCCAGGACTTGGCTCTGATTGCGGTCAGGGGTAGTGCAGACTCTGCAGTTAAGCAATAGGCGAAAAACAGCAGGTTGCGGACAGCAACTAGACGGTCTTCTCTTTGGTAACTTGGTTTGGGGTTCAAGAAGTCACCTGCGTCAGGCGGACTGTTCTATTCGGCATCATAGCTTATGTGGTATGGCGGCTAGGAAACCTCGCGGTCAGGCGGCTTGCAGATTGGCGGCTAGAGCTAGCATTGGAATAAGGGGTAGTTCGCGCGTCTTGTGTTCCGGTCTGGCGACTTAGCGGACTGAGCGAACTCCACAATCGTAGACCGACAGCTTGTAGTTGAGTCCGCGCGGCTTGTTTCTCTTGTCTTGTTTTTGTAGTCTTTGCTTTCCCTTGGGTGTTGGTTGGTGAAGCATGTCTCTCCATGTATGTCTCGATGTGTAAAGAAGATAGCTGTGAATCAATAAAGACGCTTGTGATGCATGTGTTTGCTAGATGATTGACTTCAGTTGAGTTAACTCCTGCTCTCTTAAAGGTCCAGGGATTTTTCTGCATGATCAAGGTGTGAACTGGATAGTTCTGAGAATATTAATTTGTCTTTAGGCTATCCTGCTGACCACCTGGAGAAAATTCAACGTGGTAGTAGTGCCAGGTTGTTGAATTTTAACATGGTATCCGAGCAAGGTTCAGTTGCTTGAGCAGTGAACTTGTTTTCGGAGCTGGATTGGAGTGGATAAGCAGCGATCAACTGAAGTGGTTGTGACTCTTTGAAGAGGGAACCAGTGGTAGAACCATGGCAGTGGAGGATGCAAGTTGTCTTGGAATTAATCTCCTTATAGAGACGAACTTTGATAGGTGGTAGTCTTGTATGGAGAGCTTTCTTCTTGGCGAGGACCTTTGGGAAGTTGTATGCGGAGCAGAAAGACAAGAGGCTACTGATGGCAATGCTGAAGTGATGAGATCTTGGAAGGAGATAAATGCGTAAGTGGAGTCTATTCTCAAGCAGGTGATCTCATCGGAGCTCTTGGACCATATCAATGGATGTCGGTCAGCTGCGGAGGTTTGGACTTCCCTTGATGGGTTGTTCAGGAAGGAGGTGAAGGTTGCTAGAGAGTATGGTCCTTCTACTTCATATTAGCAAGAGAGGAGTGGTTCTCCTAGGCGTGATGAGAAGAGGAAGGAAGGATCAAGGTGGTATAAATGCAAGCAGCATGGTCATCTCAGGAAAGAGGGCAAGGTTACCTTGCTCTCGGCGAATGTAGCTCATGTTGGAGGCAAGGAGGAGAACTTTGTTGGGTCTTCAACAAGTTCTAGTGCTGATCGGATGAAGGTCAGTGATAGTGCAGCTATCTGGCATGAAAGACTGGGGCATGTAGGGATGGACAAGCTGAAAGCAATGGCAAAAAGAAGACTCGTAAGAGGCTTGCCTAGATTGTCATCCTATGACGATGGTCAGGGGTGTGCGGGATGTCAGCAAAGTGAAGCTTGTCGCTTCATGGTTGATAAGGCACAATCCAGATGTAAAGCACCATTGGCGGTTGTTCATTATGCTCTGGTTGGACCGACCGTCACCGCCAGTCTTGGAGGCAGCAAGTTCATGCTGATATTGGTTGATGACTATTCATGGTATACTTGGGTATACTTCATGAAGAAGAAGTCCAATATGATGCGCTTGTTTGTGGAGTTCAAGAAGCTTGTGGAAGGCCAGCTTGGCCCGAGGATCAAAAAGTTGAGGACAAGCATCGGTGGTGAGTTTGGCTCAACCGAGTTCTCAAACTTTTGCAGGAAGCAAGGGATCCGTAAGGAGCTTTCTTGTGGATATACTTCACAGCAAGGCAGTATTGCAGCTCGGATGATCCGTTGGTTAACAGAGACATGCAAGTGTTGTCTTCAGAGTAAAGGCATTCCCAAGGCTCTTTGGGCGGAAGGGATGGACTGTGCTGCTCATGTCATCAATCGGATGCCTCTTAGTCCGATCTATGTGAAGACTCCTTATGAGCTGATGTTCAGAGTAAAGCCCAGTGTGAAGAACCTACGGGTGTTTGTATCTACCTGCTACATACACTCTCTGGGTGTTCTCAAGACAAAGCTAGCCTTTATTGGGTATGATGAGCAGAGGAGAAGATGGAGATGTATGGATCCTGCAACGAAGAGACTCATCGTATCGAGAGACGTTGTATTCGATGAGTTGATGTCGTATTGGGGTAGCTCTCATATAGAGCTAGAGATGAGCAGGCCGGATGGTAGGCTGAAGGAGGCTGCTGCTAAGGTTCATGTGGAGCTGCCTGAGTCACCAGGAGCTCCAGGTTATTCTAGCTCCGGGGAAAAGGCGTCTTGGTCAGGAAGTAGGGGGAGCGATGCTTCAGGTATTTCTGGCTCGAAGGCGGAAGCTTCTGGTTCAGGAAGCAGGGGGAGCAATATTCGAGGCAGTTCTTGTTCAAGAGGGGAGTCTTCTGGTTCAGGTAGTAGGGGGAGCGTTGCTCTAGGTGCTCCTGGTTCTAGTGAGGAGGTGTCTTATTCAGGGAGCAAGGGGAGCATTGTTCCGGGTTTGCCCGGGAACGAAGCTGGCTTAGAAGCAGCGGAGGTGTTAGCCGTGATCTGGTTCTTCAAAGATCGAAGAGGATCAGTAAGCCACCAGCTCGATATAGTGAAGAGAATACGGCGGCTTGATTCTGTGTTTCTTTGTTAGCCCTCATATCGAGCAAGTTTCTTATGTCTATGATGACCCCAGTAGAATCAAGGAGGTGGTTGACCCCAAGGCTAAAGAGGTGACTTCTCTCAGAGGTAACGAGGCTTGGGTTTTTGTTTCCAAGGTAGTTGGTGATACTCCTGTGATGCATGAGTGGAGGTTGAAGCTGAAGACGGCAGAGGGAAGCATGACTCCTTTTGGGAGATGCTGGAGGGCTCCCTCATGGTCCATGATATGTGGGGCGAGGACTATGTCTTGGACATTTCTTCATAGATGCTATCGGAGGGATCAGGTGCAAGGTTACGGGAGCTGCTGTAGTTATTTACCACTTCTCACTTCAAGGGGAGTGTTGAAATTTGTGAAGTGAAAGTGTGTGAATGGAGCACTTGGACCTATCCGCGTGGACTACGCGGACAGGGTTGGTTGACTGTTAAGTCGGCAGGGATGTTGCACATGGTTTGCTCTATAGCAGTCTGGGAGGTCTGTTCGTGCGGACTAACCGGACAACAGCAGCGGTTAGCCAGGCCGGCTTGTGCTCAGCAGATAGTTGGATCCCAGGAAGTAACCGGGAGGCTAGAAATTATAGCCGCGGAGTCCGGTATGAAGCGGACTGAAGAACTGGAGCTGGGCAGACCGGTTTGGCAGTTGCCTTGGTCTTGCTCTGGTGCATCGGCAAGTGGAAGCCGCGGAGACCGCCAGTCAGAGCGGACTGATACTGGAGTTCACCGGGATAGGTGGACTGGTTCCAGTATCCGCCAGTAAGTGCAGACTGTCCCTAGTGGCCATTGGTGTGGACTTGGTTGGGACTAAACCAAGTCCATGTTTGGCTCAGTCCGGGGAGATCGCGCAGTGGAGTGTGGCATGCTTCTCAGTCTGCCAAGCTCGGCAGAAGTGCATGTGCCTTGGTTGCTAGTTTGGGGATGAGCAGACTGGAGGTTGTGTCCGCAACTGTGGACGGACGGATGCCAGGTGTCTGCTGAGTCTGACACGAGCTTTTGTGGCAAAACTGTGGGCTAGGGATGTGCGGACTGGAGCAGGGTGTCCGCTGAGTCTGACAGCTGCCTTGCTGGAATGGCTGTGGACTTGGGATATGCAGACAATAGTCTTCAGTATATGTGGACTGGAAGTTTACTGTGTAAACAGACTGGAGCTGGAGTCTGCTGAGTCCAGAAGGTGTCTTGGTAACAAGGCTATGGACTCGGCTTGTGGACTGGAGTTGTCTGCAGGGTATTCAGACTAGTGCTGTCCATAGTATTGGCAGACTGGAACAACATGTCTGTCTGAGTCCGGCAGATGCCTTGGTAGCGTAGCTGTGGGCTCAGGATTGGCGGATTGTAGTGTTGTGTCCGCGGATTAGCGGACTGTTGTTGCGTAGTCCGGCTGTGGTGGTCCTAGCTTGGCCCTTGCGACAAGGCGGACTGGTGTTGCTGTCCGGCCTTGGTGATTTCTTGGAGGCTTGTCCTTTGGCGACAAGGCGGACTGGAAATTGGAGTCCGGCCTTGGAGAAGCTAGGCGGGCTGGCTATCTTGCACAGGTGCGGCAGACTGGATTGTATCCACGAACTGCAGAGAAGGCTTGCTGTGGGATGTGGCGGTAATCCTATCGGATAGGGCGATGACCACACTCATCATCGTGCCTATAAATAGGACCCTTATCACATCATAAAAAAAAGAACCTTCATGCATAAGTGAACAGTAACTTGAGCCCACATAGGTTACTGCAGACTACCTTTTGGTGTCCGCGCGGTTTGATTGAGTTGACCTCTTGTGCTGTGTAGGTTGTGCGGATAGCGCTAGAAAGCCAGGACTTGGCTCTGATTGTGGTCGGGGATAGTGCGTAATCTGCGATTAAGTAACAAGAGGAAAACAGCAGGTCGTGGATAGCGACCAGACGGTCTTCTCTTTGGCAACTTGGTTTGGGGTTCAAGAAGTCGCCTACATCAGGCGTACTGTTCTATTCGACATCATAGCTTGTGTAGTCTGGCGGCTAGGCGACCTCGCGGTCAGGTGGCTTGCAGATTGTCGGCTAGAGCTAGCATTGGAAAAAGGGGTAGTCCGCACGGCTTGGGTTGCGGTTTGGCAACTTAGCGGACTGAGTGGACTCCACAGTAGTAGACCGGCGACTTGTAGTTGAGTCCGCGCGGCTTGTTTCTCTTGTCTTGTTTTTTGTAGTCTCTGCTTTCCCTTGGCTGTTGGTTGGTGAAGCATGTCTCGCCAGGTATGTCTCGTTGTGTAAAGAAGATAGTTGTGAATCAAAAAAGACGCTTGTGCTGCATGTGTTTGCTGGTTGATTGACTTCAGTTGAGTTAACTACTGCTATCTTTAAGGTCCAAGGAATTTTTCGCGTGATCAAGGTGTGAACTGGATAGTTTTGAGAATATTAATTTGGCTTTAGGCTATCCTGCTGACCACCTAAAGAAATTTCAACGTGGTAGTAGTGCCAGGTTGTTGAATTTTAACAATGTCTGTCTACAATGGTTCACCAAACACACGACCATACATTGTAATCCCTCATTATGTAATCCATTGCATTGACTCATGTGTAGCCTCTCTATTGGGATACACTTTATGTTTCAAGCACTAGGATTGATTGGAGAAAGAGTGTTGCTTAGTTTATTGAAGAAGAGAAAATTCTGTTGAAGAAAAGTTTGCTAAGTATTTAACTCGAGTAGTAGATTATATACTCGAGTTAAATACTTGTAATTACTCGAGTAAATCTATCTGTACTCGAGTAAGAGAAATGGCACTCGAGTAGTCTAAATATAGCTCTCTAGTAGCCAAGTCCATTACTCGAGTAGACCCTCTCTTATTCTCGAGTCAACAGATTTTCCTCCCAGAAAATTTTGTAAGTCATTTACCCGAGTAGTTATATTAACCACTCGAGTAATTAAGTCTTTTGTCTTGAGTTAAAGAAAGATAGGTTCTCGTGTTGTTTTACCCCACTCGTATAGTCAAGTTCATGTACTCGAGTAGTCTATCTACTACTCGAGTATTCCAGCACTAATACTCGAGTGATGAGATTTTTATCTCTCAGAATGTTTCTAAGTCCTATACTCGAGTAGTTATATTCATATACTCGAGTAGTTAATCTGCTCTCGATTAGTTCATCTACTACTCGAGTAGTACAGTCCCAATACTCGAGTAACCCGTATTCTTCTCTCAGAAAAATCCACCAAGTCTTTGACTCGAGTAATTCTTCTACCTCTCGAGTAGTTTTTTCTAGTACTCGAGTAGTTCAACTCCACATCTCGAGTAATCATATTAGCACTCGAGTAAGTCTTTGTGTACTCGAGTGATTACTCATTCCATTCTAGATTTTGCCAAAGTCTTCTACTAGAGTAGTCTCCTTCAATTCTCTTGAGTAATCTTATTAGTACTCGAGTAGGTAATCTTTTACTCAAGTAAATCAGTCAGATTTTTCCAGAAATTCGATAAGTCCAGAATCGACGGAGATTTCAAATGTCTTGACGTGATTGGTCCACGTGTACGTCATTAATGATAATTATGACTGTTAGGGAGGTCTTATATAAGGTTTTGTCAAAACCGACCAACCCTAACAAGTTGTCAAGAATTCATCTAAGTGTTCTGAATCTTATTCTCTTTGTCCAAAAATGGAAGCTGCCGCCGCCGATATTCTTGGTGCAAATTGCTAGGGCTTTCGATTCAAGAGATTCAGATCAAGTTGACTCACAGATCAAGATTGCTTTTCAATTCTTCATCATCTCTCGGATTGTGTGTGTCCAAGAAATTTCAGATCCAGATCTTGCCAAGTTTCTTCTCCAAATTTTTGATAGAGCCGCGAAGATCAAAGAAGAAGATACAGGCCGAGATTTTCAGATCTGAGAATTACTGTTTGTATTTCATTATACTCAATTTTAATCTTGTAAGAGATTTCTCTCTGAGTGTACGAGCTTTTGCCTCCGAGTTATAGGAAGTTTTTATCTTCTGATTGTAGATCCGTGTTGTGGATCGAGATTGTAGGAACTTTGTTCTGAAGCATAGGATTGGTTTTCAATCAGTGATAGTGGAGTAGCCGAGTCTAGTGCTTTGCTAGATCGGTGAGGGAAAGTGGATGTACCAAAGGTTGGGGAACCACTATAAATCTTTTGTCGTCTGTGAATGCTTAGTAGATTATTATGTGCATACATCTCTAAATCTTTATTCAACAACAAGACGCACAACTCACCTATTCACTGCCCTCTAGGTGATTTAGGTAGACAACTGAACACTTTCAATGATGGCTCGCCTCCGCTTGTTGCACCACCGCATTCACTTCAAACAGATTCCTCTCCCCTCTAGGTGTATTTATTCCGGCGGTCCAGTATGTGCTATGGGAGGTAGTGTCGTGAAGTAGCCTCAATGCCTCGTCAGGAGATAGGTTCATTATTGTGCCTCCAGCTACTGCGTCGATCATAGCCCTGAAATTACACTCAGTAGCAAAGTAGAATATTTCAATTAAATTCCACGGCTCACAACCGTGTTGGGGGCATCGACGCTGCAGTTCAGCGAATATCTCCCATGCCTCAGACAACGTTTCTTGGTCCAGCTACCGTAAGGTTGCAATATCCCTACGAGCATTCACAATCTTATCCAACGGGTGGAACTTAGCCAAGAACATAAAGGACAGGGCCTCCCATGTAGTAACGGTCCCAGTAACAATTGTATGGAGCCAGGTTTTGGCCTTGTCCCTCAGCGAAAACGGGAAAGGCCTAAGCTTTACTACGTCATCAGAAATACCGGCATAGTTGAATGTGTCCCAAATCTCAGAGAACTCCGCCAGATGGAGTTATGGATCCTGTTGCAGTATGGAGGTCGGGCGGTCTGTTGCTGTTCGGAGACCAGGCGGTCTCCTGTGGCGGCTTGCTCTCTGTGGCACTTGTTCTCTCTTCCTGTTGGTTGTCGGGCGGTTAGACGACTTGTCTAAGCGCACGACCAGTACGGTTTGTCTATTTGTAAAGCCCCATATACTTGTAAATTTTTAGTCCCACATTGCTTAATTGTAATCTCTCTCATCTCCTCTATGCTATAAAAGAGAGGCTATACCATTGTAATTGATACCTTTTTTGGATAATAAAGTTTGCATTACTCCAAATTTTCGGTATGCGTTTTCCTGTTTGTACATGGTATCAGAGCATTCGGTCCTTTCCTCCTGATTGTGTGAGCGCTCTCTGTCTATGCGGCTTGTTTCTTCCCTCGACCTGTCTTCGCGGCTTGTTTCTTCTTTCCGCGACCTATTTTCGCGGATTTATTCCTCTTCTGTCGTTGCCTTGTTCGCGCGGCTTGATTCTCCCTGTTACTTCTTTTGTGTTTGCGGCCTCTTGCTTCCTCTTTCTTACCACACACTTTGCTAAGTCGCCGCGCCCTGTTCTAGCCGCTCTCCTCTGCTTTGTCGCCGCGACCTATCCTTAAGTCACCGCGACCTATTCTAGTCGCTCTCCTCGTCTTTGTCGTTGCTCCCTGCCCTTAAGTCGCAGCAACCTTGTTAGCCTCTTTCCTTCCAGTGACTTCTCCTTCTAGTTGTGGCTTGTTTCTCTCGCTGCCTTCTTCTATGGCCAACTCCGATATCTCCACCGCCACTACTCCCATTGTCGCTCATCCTCCTACACCTCCCACTCCTTCTGGTAATCTTGGCACCGCTTCCAAGCTTATTGGTCCCAACTATCCAGATTGGAGTGTCTCCTTCACCTTCCTCCTTCGCTCTCAACGCAAATGTCATCATCTCACTGATGACCCTCCTCTGCAATATTCCCCTCTCTTTGACGACTGGGATTCCAGCGATGCTGTTGTCTGCACATGGCTGGCTAACAACCTATCTGATGAATGCCTCCCTGTCATGCGTCATGATGAAACCGTCAAGGCCGCTTGGCTACATCTTGCCGCTCTCTACTCAAAGGGGGCTCAGACGTCTCGCATCTATACTCTATATGCGGACCTCTTTGCCCGTCCCTCTATGTTTCCAGTGGCTGCTTACCAGCAAGTTCAGGCTCTCGGAGCTGAAATTCTACAAAATTGCCCCTTCTCTGTAGATCTTGCTGAGCAACACAAACACTTTCAGGAGCTTCTGGTTGGGTGTTATCTTCTACGCCTTCCAGAGTCATATGACATGATCCGTCAACAGATCATTGGTGAGGCGGAGTCTCTCACCATGGATGCCACCGCTGCCCGCATCGCCACTATTACTTCTTTGCTCCAACGTCTGCTGTTATCCTCCCCTCCTCCATCGGACATCTCCGCTCACCATACTCAGCGCAGTGGCTCTGGTGGCCGCCACCTCCCCTCCAGCGATCGTGGTGCTTCCCGCTTTCTTTGCTCTCACTATGGTCGCACCGGCCACACGTCTGATCGCTGTTGGAAGAAGCATCCACATCTTCGACCATCTGGTGATGCCTCCACTTCCTCTTCGAATCTGTCCACCTCTGTGGTCACGTCTTCAGGTACTGCCCACATCGCTAATCAAGGTAAATGGCTGTTCGACTCTGGTGCTACCAATCATATGATCGGAAATCTACACTGTTTTTCTCTTCTACAACAGCATGACCGGTTACCCCCGGTCCTTGTTGCGGACGGCTCTCCCTCACCATTCAATGGAACAGGGGTTGTTCAAGTTACTCTGTCACTTCGCTTGGCGGATACCCTCTACGTGCTCAAGTTCCCTTACAACTTGTTATCTGTTACTTCCCTTTACAAACAACTACAATGCTCTGTCACATTCACGTCTACTACTTGTTCTTTTCAGGATCCGGGCACCAAGCAAACGATTGCTACTAGGACTGAGAGTGGTGGCCTCTACTTCCTCGACAACATTTCTGCACTCTCCGCCTTCTCCGCATCTTCTACTGATCTTATCCAGTGGCACCTTCGTCTTGGTCATGCTCCTCCCCGTCTTCTCCATCAGCTTCTACCACATCTTCCTCCGCAAGGCCCACCGCTCAATTTTGAAGCATGTCAACTTTGCAAGCATCACCGCTCGTCCTTCCCACCAAAGCAAGGTCGTGGATCTTCCTATCCGTTTGAACTTGTTCACTCCGACATCTGGGGTCCTGCTCCTACCCTCACCATTGGTTGGGGTAGTTCATATTTTGTAATGTTTATTGATGATTTCTCTCGATGTACATGGGTGTATCTTTTAAATGATCGCTCAGAACTTTATTCTGTATGGACAACTTTTTATCATATGGTTAAAACTCAGTTTGATATGTCTATTAAAATTTTTCGTTCTGACAACGCAAAAGAATATCTTAGCAATGCTTTCACTTTTTTTGTGTGCAAGATGGTATTCTTCATCAAACTACTTATGTCTATACCTCGCGACAAAATGGGGTGGTGGAACGCAAGAACCGCCACCTTCTTGATGTTGCCCGCACTCTGATGAAACAAATACACGTTCCTCGCTCCTATTAGGGCTACGCTGTCCTCCTCTCCTGTTACCTGATTATTCGCATTCCGTCCATGGTTCTCCAAGGACAAACTCCCTTCTCTCTTCTCTATCCTGGGAAGGATGTGTTTCCTCTTCCTCTGCGTATCTTTGGGTGCATGGCCTTTGTGCACAATCCTTCCGCCACAAATGACAAACTTGACTCCCGTGCCACCAAATGTATCTTTTTGGATTACTCAACTACCCAAAAAGTTTACTGTTGTTTTGATCCCATTCTTCGGAAACAATACGTCTTCGCAGATGTGATCTTCTTTGAGAATGTGTCCTATTTCTCATCCGACCCACGTCCACCTCCTTCTCCCACCGTCCCCTCCACCCCGTCTACTCTCGTCGAGATTTTCCCACCATCACCTCCATCATCTCCCCCTTCCCTCTCTTCCTCATCACTGCCGCCAACTCCCTCTTCTCCGCGGCCGTCTCTCTCCTCTCCCGGGCCAGCTCTCTCCGCCACGGATGCTCCGGTTACTGAGGAACCTGCCGACCTGGATCTTCCCATTGCTCTTCGTAAAGGGGTGCGGACGTGTACCCAGCACCCGCTGGCTGCTGTTATTTCATATGATCGTCTCACTCCTTCTTGCAGGGATGCCACTGAACGGGGCACCCCTGAATGGAGTTCACCCCCCCCCCAATTTATGGGCTGAGGTATGTGTATTTGGCTATTTTCCTTCTACTTCTCAGTTTTTTTGTTCTATATACGTTTTTGTGTTTGCTACTAAAGCAGAAAAATAAATATATATATATATATATATAACCCAAAATAGGAAACAAATTCTGAAATTTGATCATGTCTATGGCCTCACATGACCTGAACTTGGACCTTAACAAGTACATACAATGTTTGAGTTAAGAGTGCTAATCCGTGTGAAAATTGTCCTCGGTCATGGTGTGTCGAATCAATAGGTGCTAAGCTACTGAGTACAACATGACTTATTAATGTCTGTTAACTGCCTCTAGGTATGTGTGAGGTTTTAGATAGGGAATGACTTCACACTATTCACACATCCCTAGACAAAGCACTCTTGTACAAATGATAGGCTTACATGTTATAAATCATGACATTGTATTTTAACACGTTAGACATACTGTGAATATTAAATGTCACGATATATATGTGCTTATTTGAAGATTAAAACTTCGGGCAAAATCTCTTGTGTTAAAGTGTGATGTATACATGTTAAAGTGTATCTATCTACGTGGATAGATTTCGATATACTCGGGTCTCCTTGAACTCAAAAAAATAAATATAAACGTGATAGCTCAAAGTAAACAAAAAAGGACCCCCCCCCCCCCCCCATGCACTACTCACTCCTCCTGATAAGTCTTTATAAGCATTGTGAGGATCAGCACCTTCGTTCAAAGAGTGATTTCGATCTTGTGCATATAATCAAACTTAAGCTTTGTGCCCCTAGTTCAACTCTTAGTATGATTTAGATAGACATATGACGTGATCATTCACCCTATTTCTCTTGTGTTAGCATTTTCAAGGATCGAGATAAAACATGTAAAATATGATATTTCTACTTGGTGTTTTCTCTCTTTTGATGATACACGTACACATGTCATTGCCTTTGTAATATCCTATTTCCTTCTAGACCCCTTAACCATAGATTAGGGTAGAACGTGCGGTGAGTGAAAACGTATTAGACTAGGTTTGACCCAAGAAGTTAGGGTTGATTCACATAAGGACCACTAAAGTAGTCATGTTAAATTTAGAAAAGGTTGTACCGCATCATTAGGCATCGAGTTAACTTGACGCCATTCGACGAAGCATCTAGAGCATTGAGTGAACTCGATGCCATTTTACGAAGCGTCGAGTGAGTCGAGTAAACTCGATGCCATTAGATATAGCGTCGAGTGTGTTGAGTGAGCTCAAAGCCTTGATCATTAACTTAAAAAAATCATTCTGGGTCAACAGGCATCGAGTGAACACGACGCCATTCGACAAAGCGTCGAGTGGGTTGAGTGGACCCAATGCCATGCTCTTTAACTTAGAAAAATCATTCTGGATCAATAGGCGTCGAGTGAACTCGATGCCATTTGACGAAGCGTCGAGTGCGTTAAGTGAACTCGATGCTATTCGACGAAGCGTTGAGTGCGTCGAGTGAACTCGACGCAATTTGAAGAACCGTCGAGTGATCTCGTCGGTTTTAGACTTTGAGTATTTTCGATCTGGTTCACCTATATTTTCTGGTTTATATATTCATCCTGAACTGGTATTCGGGATAAGTGCTGATGGCACATTTGAACCTGATCTCTTCAATAACCTATTTAATACATTGATCTTCTAAAGAAGACTTATTTAAAGTAATGTTTGAAGGTCAAATACAAAGATAACATGTGGCAAAGCAACTCAAACTAATTGGCGATCCAATATTAGGCTGGCACAAGGAAAGCAACTGAAGCCCTAATATTTCTTATAAAAAAGTAGAGACAAGAAACCCTGACTGTCACTCCCTTACCTTGCCAAACCCACTGTCACCTTCGTTGATCCAGATTAGTTGAAAACGTCTCATGGAGTTAAGCTTTAGCCAGAAAATCAAGCTTTGCATCTAACTCGCCAGAGCAAGGATCGGCCTTGGCTCACTCGGTGCTAGTATTCTAGATCCCCTAGGAGAGATATTGGGCTCAAATGATCCTGATGCAATGAGAGGAAGATGGATAAATATGAGCTTTTCTTCTTGCTCGGGTTCGCTGGAGGAGCCGCCTCTGGCGGCCATTTCGCCGGGAAACTCTACCCACCACCGCAACAAAGGTGGTGGCGATAATCGCCGGCGGTGGCAGCGGCCCAGGTGGCCCGAAAAAAGGAATTAATATTCTACAGGAGGGAGAAATCTCAGTCGTTGGTTACCGGAGAAGATAACCCGATGCCGCTCATTTTTTATTTAATTAAACTATAATGTTTACTGTTATTAAATGTCTATTTCAGTCACATTTATACGGTCATCTTACTTGTTATTTTTAGGCTTGTTATAAGCATAATCATAGAAAGTCATCAACATGTAAAATGTAGCATTAGGTCTTACCTTTAATTTGACACCCAAACATGTAATTTGTGGAAATGTAGCTCCTTATAGGGTCATTCTACGAGGACTGCTCCTTTACTAGGGCAGAAATTCAAATGGATGCCTAGGTTAAACTATAATTCAACATGTTGTGTAATTTAGTTCATGTATGTGAGTATAACATACTTAGATAATGTCCAAAAATCAGAATTTTTGGAGAATAATTTTCTATTATTTTAATTGAAATATGAATTATTAAATAAATGGAATTTAGGGAGATTCCCAACTCCAAATGTCCCCAAATTTGGGAGGCATGGCTCTAAGGTCGTCCTATGGTCTTGGTCAAAATTTGGAGCCATTTGGATCTCTGTATGTTAAAAGATCCTACATGTATTGTGAAGGTAGATTTGTAAATATAGTGTAAATGGTAAAATGGAAATTTAGCCCATTTGGCAAAATTTTCGTCCATGAAATTTTGGACAGAGACTTATGGAGGTAAAATACTCCTTTCATGAGAAAATTGGGATTTTTGGAATCAAAAATCCCATGAGATGGAATTATTCCAAAATTAGAACATTTGGGGGTTGAAATAAAAAACTGTGCTACCGAACTTTGAAAATTCCGAATTATTGATCCAAGCCCTAATATGTCATTTCACATCACTCTAAAAATTTATGAGCATTTTTCAGAAATATTTCATGTGTAAACAGTGTAATTACATTTCTACCCTTATGGGATTTTGATCAAAAACATGAGTAGTGTTTCATGGAAAATTTTGAGAAATTTCTAGGCACTTATTAATTCATTATGAACCCATGTATATTTTATCAAGATTTTTGGATGGTTATTTATGTTGAATACCATAATTGTGGCATTTTTGTAATTATGTTAACATGTGAGTATCTTAAATCGAATCACTGACTAAGATTGTGAAAATCTATTCTCACAATTATCTTGTTAATATTATTGAGTAGAAATTTTCCATGAATTTTTACAAGATTATTTTTAGTACTTCATTTTAAAAATTAAGATAATGATATTTTAATCATAAATGGAAAATAATGGTCTAATCAAGCTGGAAAATTAAGATATTTGATACACAGATATTTTTAACCAAGTTGAACATCTGATAATTATTTATACTTAATGGACTATTAGTTAGAGTAGTTCATGTTCAAAGTGACCTAGGTCACTGAATTAAATAAATTAAATTATGGTCCAAAATATTTCGAAAAATGATGGAATTCTGAATAGTAGATATTATACACACGAAAAACCCATGATAAAAATTTGGAGGCTTTTGGCCGAAGGAATTGGAAGTTATCTCATATGGGTTAAAATAGGTCATGGGTTGCGTTTAGTAAAAAGTGATGTGTAACATTAGGACCCACAGGAAAATGATAGGAAGATAATGCTTGGTGTCTGATGAATTGTAAATATATGTACTTTTGTGTATATTAATTTATTCATTTTCATTTATTTTCGTCATTTTTACCTATTTTTGTTTAATAAATTGATCCTTTTATTGTAAATATTTTGCTAACTTAATTTATTTTATTTTTCAGAAAAATTCCAAAATTTGCAAAAAAAAGTCAAGTCACGCCCGTGTTCTTTGTGTCACGCCCGTGACCAGGGCGTGACAACTCAAATCCCGTAAAATCGGCCGCAAAATGAAGAAATTGATGAACATGTCGTAACTCGAAGCACTTCTATTTTGCATTTATTTGCAAAACGTTTTGCTCCGTTTAATTGTTATTTTAGCTTTTTATGCATTTCTACCACATTTTAGTGGTAGAAATGTTGTTATTCTAATTTTTCGATAAATTAATTTTTTGCAATTTTTTACGTGTGCGCATTTATTTCCGCCTACTCGTTAAGAGTTAAATGTCGCATAGGTTTTTGCTCCGTTTTATTCATTTCTCCCGCCCATGCATTTGCGCCGGGACTCGCACTTTACTGCTTTCATTTCATTCCTACTCGTTTGAGTAGGACTTGCAATTTACTGCTTTCCTTTACTACTTTCTTTCCTGCTTTATTTACTGATTTCCTTTTATTGCTTTCATCGCCAGCCGTCCCCATTCCGATGAGTGGCTATCCATTCTTAGCCCTCAGTATCGAAGATCATTGGGACAGAAAAAATTACTTTCAATAATTAAAGGACTTTATTTTCTAATTAATTAAATTAACTTAAGGTTTGCCTAGGATTTACGACGCGTAGGACCACATAATCGATGTGTGGACTCTACTTCCATAGGCCATACGCTAGCTAGCCGAGAGGCCGTGCGTATGGACCGATCACCCCTTGGTAAAGAGAGTTCCGCACTAACCCTCGAGAAAGGAGGCTTGTCAACTCTACCGGATTGGGTTCCCCACCCAATAGCGGGGTTCTTAGCGTAATTCAGGTGTTAAGAGGAATCCTTCGTCGGACGAGAGCCCGGTCGAATAGTCTTAGCGTTCAGGTGAGCAATATCCCTATAGCTAGGTGAGCTCATTTTAGTGGAACCTCCACGGTCAAGTCTCCGCCTTAATTGATTTGAAATTTATGATCTCTTTTTATTAAAAGTTTATTTTAGTTCAAATTCTATTAGATACGGTTGTGCTAAGCTCATCATCGACTCCACCCTTTAATGCTTACATTTTTTGTTTTCTATCTTACTTTTTGCTTATATATATATAAAAATTACCCGACAAGTAATTATCGGTAAAATAATAGCCCCCTCCAGGGAAGAGTAGAAATAATCGAACTGACCCCGAGAACAATATGACCTTGATATTCCACCCCGGAATATCCTGTACTACACGCGATAGGTGCACTTATCTCCTTTAATTAAAACTCGATCTAAACCGTTTTATATCCAAATAAATAAATTAGCGCGCCCCGTTTTCTAAATAAAACTGAATCCGTCTTTTTCCTTAAATAAACCGCCCCGGGCGCTGCAGGAATTCTCACCAATTTTTGGATTTTTAACTGCATCAAGTTTTTGGACCCGATGAGAAAATTATCAATCAAGTTTTTGGCGCCGTTGCCGGGAAAATTTCGAGTCGTTATTTTGAACCCTAGAAATCTATTAATTTTACTTATATCAATATATATATATAACAAAAATTTAAAATGGCCAACAAAAAAAACAACAACTAATAATAATAATAATAAAACTACTAAAAAAACTTACAAAAAAGGGTTCTTTTATATTTATTATTTCATATATATAAAAAAACACAAAAATGAAATAGCGATGTTTCCAAAAAAAATTTAAAAAACCTATAAAATTAAAAATTAGAAAAACCTATAAAACCAAAAACAATCTAAAAAATGAAAAAACTTAAAACAAAATTTTCATTATTTTTATGAAAATTATAAAACACTACAAAAAAAACAAAAACATAAAAAAACTCTAAAAAATCTAACAAAAAAATAAACTAAAAACCCACAAAAAATCTAAATACCACAAAACCAAAAAAAACACAACAAAACCTACCTAAAATACAACTAAAAAATACAAAACCCACTTAAAAACACAAAACAATATAAGAATTTGATTTTAAAAATTGTATATTAACTTATTTTATTTGTTTTGTTTTAATTCGACGAGCTTCAACTATTGTGCGTGCTTGGGGTCACATTTTTGTCCACGCTCTTGTAGCTAAGACGTTAGCTACTCCGAGTCACCCCCACTTGCCCCCTACCGCCCACAACCTTTTTACCAAATTTTTCTTTTTCATTTTTCTGTTACATTTTTTTTGCTTTTACTTCTAATAATGCAGGGTTATCAATAAAGGGACTCCCCGACCTCATCTCAGCGAAGTTCCTACCCCTCCCTTTTCATTTTGTACATATTATTTTTTATCTATTATCGTTCCACATACTTAGGCTGCAACATTGGGGACAATATTGGGTTTAAGTATGGGGGTGTTTTCGTATTTCTTTATTTCTGCACTTTATAAAAACTCATCAAAACTTATAAAAATATTACAAAAATTAAAATAAAAAAAATTTTCCTTGTTTTTTTATTATCATAAAACTCAAAAAAATCATAAAACACAAAACAATCACAATAAAAAACTTATAAAACATCAAAAAAAATTCAAAAAATTTTTCTTTTCCTTTGGAAATATTTTTTGTAAAAAAACATAATCTTTCACTTCCCCCCCCCCTCTTCTTATTTCTAAAAACTCGTTTTGTAGCAAACCCGCGGCGTTCGATTCATCGAACCAATCACCTAAATAAGAGTCTGTTCGCGGGCCACCTTTGAGTTTTTTTACTTTGTACATTTTTATACAAAAATTTCTCTTTCCTCTCTCTCTTCTTTTTTTGTAAAATTTTCTCTTGCCCCCCCCCTCTTCTTTATAAATAACACTTCTTTCTCTCCCCTTTCTTGTAAAAAAACTAAAAAATCAAAAAAAAATTTGAAAATCCTAAAAAGATAAAAATCAAAAAATCCTAAAAAGATGATAAAGAAAAATTCAAAAAAGAAGATGATAATCAAAATACAAAAAATGATAAAAACCCTAAAATCAAAAAAAAACATTTATTATGAAACAAATAAAATCGAATATACCATATCTTACCCTTTCTGCTTTCCAAAAATCTAGTTTTGAGTTTATTTATATGTGAATTTTATTAATTCTTTGTTTGTTATTCGTTTGTTAATTATCGATTGAAATATTTAAATAGTCGGCGTTAAGTTTTAAAAAATTCATTATGCTTTGTTAAAAATAGCGAACTCGTTTTAGACACTAATTCTAATTTTTCATTAATAGGAGCAGCTATATTATGTTAGAAACTAACGACTATAAAATTCAATTATGTTTCTTTTAGTTTTTTGAAAAATTGAAACGTACAATTTATTAAGGTTGCTCTCAAAAATGTTTTAATTAAAAATCTAGTTTTCTTTTCTCCCCTTATCATGCCTTACTTGACATGATAAAATTTCTATCCTAAAAAATTATTATAAAAAGATCCTATGTCAATGGGAATAAAATTTCGTTCCGTAAACATAGGCACCCAATAATTTAAAAAGATTATATGTTACGGAGTAAGAGGATAAAATTCATTACTTCCACACATATACATTGGGTTAATTTTATAATTATGAAGTTGAAAAAAAATGATATTAGGAAAATAAGATTTCATTTTCCTAATAATCCAAAAGAAAAAAGTGGAGGTTCGAGAAAAAATCACCTCACCTCAATATCCAAACCCTCTTCATAAACCAACATCAACCCCCTTAGCCAATTTCACGATTCTATAATTAATTCAAAAATCTTTTTGAGAGCATAATTTATAAATTGCATTATTTCCAGTAAACTCCTATAAGCTAAAGTTCATATAATTCCAAACTATTTTTGTTTATCTAACCATTACAATTATTGCTTTCTATTTGATTACATCAAGAAGTCTTTTGGCCAAAACTTTTGCGCTATTTAAATCATCTACATTATTTTAGGACTTAACTCTTACACCATGTATGTTTATTTAGATCTCTCTTATAATTAATTAAGCGGTAGCTAAACTTTGAGTTTCTTTAATTCCTTATAAGTTCATCTGCAACTTTTGCTCTGGAATAGCAAAAGCTTAAGTATAGGAGTATTTGAAGAATTGTAAATATACGTACTTTTGTGTATATTAATTTAGTCATTTTCATTTACTTTCGTCATTTTTATCTATTTTTGTTTAATAAATTGCTCATTTTATTGTAAATATTTTGCTAACATAATTTATTTTATTTTTCAGAAAAATTCCAAAATTTGCAAAAAAAAAGTCATGTCACGTCCGTGTTCTTTGGGTCATGCCCGTGTCCAGGGCATGACAACTCAAATCCCGTGAAATCGGCCGCAAAATGAAGAAATTGATGAACACACCTGACGTCACGCCCGTGTCCAATGACACGCCCTGTGACCCCAGCACGTGTCACGCGCGCTCGACGTTTTCAGCTCGACGTTCGTCGACCAACCTGACATGCCCGTGTCACCCAAACCAACAGGCCCGTGTCACTCGCTCTCGACATTTTCTGCTCGACAACTTCCAGACTCGACACAACGCTCTCAACATTCATCGAGACCAACTCGACACGCCCCGTGTAGATAGAGACATGGGTGTGACCGCCACGTGTACTTCTCCAATTGCCCGACAAGACTGCACCCGCGACTTTCGACGCGACCCGCGACCAGTTCTACCTCCCCGACATGCCCATAGTCATGCCCGTGACCTGGGGCGTGACCGCAGTGATACCGACATGTGTCCTGCCTGAAGTCAACTAAGTCGTAACCTCACCGGATCTAATCTTCAATAGTGTTGACATGCCCCCTGACACGCCCGTGTCAGAGGACGTGTCCCATGAAAATTTTGTCTATAAATTCCAGCCTTCTGTTTGTAATCCTGTTCCACTTTTTAGGCCATTTTGTATAGGAGAAATGCTACTTAGATGATTCCAAGGCCTATGTAAGGGATTTTCTCCCCCTCTCCTTTTTGGTTTTAGCTTTGTAATCTCCTTTTAGATTAATAAACTTTATAGTTTTTCTCCCTTTTTATGGATTTGGACTTCATATATATGCCTTCTCTTTATGCAATCTTATTCTTTTTTTCTTTTTTCTAACTTAGTTTTTGTTCTTTTAATATGCGTGTGTGCGTGTATGAGAATAACTTGTGCTTTTTATGTTTTCGTTTTCATTTCGTAAGTTAATTTGGTTAGATTTAGAATTTTGTAGCTTTTATTTCATTCCTATAAATGCGTAAAAATATTTTCAAAGTGGTTTTTAATTTTCTTTAACTTAAATTTTCTTGTTTAGGTTGTTTAACGTTTTCGTTCTTTTTTACTTTATTTATACTTTTTAGCGTTTTTATCAAGTTATAGAAATGATAATATAGTTGTTTTAATTTTTCGAGCATTTTCATTTTCATTTTATACTTTTGCTACTTTAATTTTTTGTCCTCTTTTTATTCATTTCTACCGCATTCTAGCCGTAGAAATGTATTCATTTTAATTTTCCGAGCACTTCTATTTTTGCGTTTATGTGTGCGCATTTATTTCCGCCTACTCGTTAAGAGTTAAATGACGCATTGTTTTTATTTCATTCAGTAGAGTGTGTGTGCGTATTTTACTTTCATGTCGAGTGTGTGCGTTTGTTTTACCTTTATGCAGTGTGTGTGCGTTTTCAATTCAATAGAGTGAGTTGTGTTTTTAATTTACTGTCGAGAGTGTGTGTGAGAGAATTTTTAATTTCTGTCGAGTGTGCGTGTGCGTTGCATTTATTTTATCCTACTCATTTGAATAGGACTCGCTTTCATTTCTCCCGCCCACACATTTGCGTCGGGACTCACACTTTATTGCTTTCATTTCAGTCCTACTCGTTTGAGTAGAACTTACAATTTACTGCTTTCTTTTACGGCTTTCCTTTACTGCTTTCTTACCTGCTTTATTTACTGCTTTCCTTTTATTGGTTTCACCGCCTGCTGTACCCATTCCTATGAGTGGCTAACCCTTCTTATCCCTCAGTATCGAAGAGCATTGAGACAGAAAAAATAACTTTCAATAATTAAAGGTCCTTATTTTCTAATTAATTAAATTAACTTAAGGTTTGCCTAGGGTTTACGACACGTAGGGCCACATAATCGATGTGTGGGCTCTATTTCCATAGTCCATACGCTAGCTAGCCTAGAGGCTGTACGTATGGACCGATCACCCCTTGGTAAAGAGAGTTCCGCACTAACCCTCGAGAGAGGAGGTGCGCCAACTCTACCGGATTGTGTTCCCCACCCAATAGCGGGGTTCTTAGCATAATGCGGGCATTAAGAGGAATCCTTCGTCGGACGAGAGCCCGGTCGAATAGTCTTAGCGTTCAGGTGAGTGATAGCCCTATAGCTAGGTGAGCTTATTTTAGTGGAACCTTCACGGCCAAGTCTCCGTCTTAATTGATTTGAAATTTAGGATCTCTTTTTATTAATAGTTTATTTTTGTTCAAATTCTATTAGATACGGTCGCGCTAAGCTCATCATCAGCTCCACACTTTAATGCTTTCATTTTCTATTTTTTGTCTTACTTTTTGCTTTTATATATATAATAAATACCCGACAAGTAATTATCAGTAAAATAATAGTCCCCTCCAGGGAAGAGTAGAAATAATCGAACCGACCCTGAGAACAATACGACCTCGATATTCCACCCTGGAATATCCTGTACTACACATGATAGGTGCACTTGTACAACCCCGTAGCCGGGCGAGTGGGACCCTCCCCAAATATCAGCCTAGGGGGCGTGTTGTGGGCGACGAGTCGTTGCGATCCTGTTTGAGGACGTGCGGGTCCTCGTGCGTGCGTGCGGAGGTTTTATGTGCGCGTGCTTAGAATTTATATATATATATAATATTATATAATATATATTATTATATTATATAATATATATATGATATTGGATATAAAGGGGGAAAGATGAGACCAGCAAAAGGGGGGCTCGGGACACAGCAGAGGGGGGGGGGGAATAAAAAAAGAAAATAGAAGCAGGGTGGGTTCGGGGGGGGGGGGGGGGGGGGGGTACAGCGGAAAAAAAGGAGAAATGGAAGCAGGGGGAAACGGGAGCCCTAGCCCGGTTGATCCTGGAGCCCAGCCGTCGCCGCCCATTTCCGCTCTCTCCCGTCGCCGGTAAAGCAGCACCGTTGCCGCCCCCTCCCTCTCTCACCCTCGGCCTAGAGCGCAAGGGGTCGCCGCCCCCTCCCTCTCTCCCTCGGCCAAGCAGGGCAGCCGCCGCCGCCCATTTCCGCTCTCTCCCGTCGCCGGTAAAGCAGCGCAGCAGCCGCCCCCTCCCTCTCTAACGCTTGGCCTGGAGCAGCAAGGGGCCGCCCGCCCCCTCCCTCTCTCTCTCTCGGCTAAACAGGGCAGCCGCCGCCACCCATTCCCGCTCTCTCCCGTCGCCGGCAAAGCAGCGCAGCTGCCGCCCCCTCTCTCTCTCTCTCTCTTCGGCCGCCTGGAGCAGCACACCTCGACCTCCCCTTCTCCCGGCGGCAAGATCGGCCTGGAGCGAGGCTCGGCCTGGAGCGAGGCTCGGCCTGGAGCGAGGCTCGGCCTGGAGCGAGGCTCGGCCTGGAGCGAGGCTCGGCCTGGAGCGAGGCTCGGCCTGGAGCGAGGCTCGGCCTGGAGCGAGGCTCGGCCTGGAGCAAGGCTCGGCCTGGAATGGAGATCGACCACCGACGCGGCCGCACGCAGCAGAATCGACCCGGAGCTCCTCTCCCGCCCCCGCCACCAAGCACGCGACAGGGGTAACGATGTTTCAACTTGGGCAGGTGAAGCCTTCAGTTTATATATTTGCACGGAAGCCCCTCTCCACCAACGGGTGGGGGGAAGGGAGCTTCCCGACGGGTTGACGTGTACGTCCCCGCAGTTAATTGCATTAGTACCCGGAAGCACGAGTGCGGGTTTAGGCATGCTGTGTGAAACCCACCCGGACGTGTGAGCCGGATTGGTGATGTTCTGGGGTTCCCGGAGAAGACTCCGAGGAAGTTGTTTATTGGCCGTTTGCAGGGAATGCGCGCCAGAAGCCCCAAAAAAGGGGGTGTGCGCAATATGTTTGGCCCGCTTTTATTAGCCGACTGATGACTAGTTGGCCACCGCTCGTCGAGACGTTGGCGTACGGGTGTTGTAGTACCAGGAGGGGAGTAGCGGGCTTAAGCCCAAGCTTGTGCCGGCCCTCGAAGGCCTTTTTGTTTATATTGCTGGCCTGCGTGCCGAGTATGGAATTTATATTCCTGTAATATTTTTTCATATCTGTGATGCTCTGCGATTATAGTTTACTCCTCCTATCTTGGGCGAGCGGTGTGTTCGTGAACCGCTCCCCTCATGTGGGCCCCGAGGTATAGATGCCGGGAAGCCCCTGATGGCCCGTTGCCATCCTTTCAGAATAGCGGAGTTCCGCTATTAGCGGCCCAATTGGGGCTGCGTAGAGTAGGACTGCTGGGCGGTTTTGCGCCAATAGTAAGGCGGGCGGGGAACATTTCACTTAGACCCGAGGTGGCACCTTTAGTTAAGGAGTGGATCTTGAGATCCTCCTCCGATGTTCCGGTCGGCCAAGAGAGCCCTCCGAAGGTGCCTTAGCTCAGCCCTTGGCTTGGGAGGGGAAGAGTTAGTTAGTCTTTCGGGTATGCGGGGGGTCCTCCACGCTAATACCTTGGGTCTGTCCCTTGTGTTCCTAGTCTTGTGCCTAGATCGTTCACTTGAGGGTAGTAGGTGCGCGGTCACCCCTTCCCCAATGGTCGAACTCCACAGGTGACCGGATTCCGGTTTCAACATTTTGGTGCGGTGAGCGTGGAGAGTGACCAGCACAGAAGAACTCAGGCAAACATCATGGCGATAGAAGTGGAACCAGGTGGCGACCATGGTCATACGTTGATACTTTGTATGTAAGGTCCTCATACTCAGAGTTGTCCCATCCCATAACTGTTGTTTGAATCTCATAGCATTTGGAGTAAAATTTGCACCTATTTGAAGCGCTTCTACCGATGAAAACCCGTATAGCCCCACTTAATACATCAACGAGAAACCTGGAGGTTATTATCTTCAAGGTCAAGTGAGAGAGTAGCTGAGGGGTATTAGGAGCCGGGGTGACCTGAAAGGATTCCCTTCCTAGCGGTAATATGTTGTCTCTTCCTTGCAATTCAGTAGCGGTCAAGTTTTCTCTTTATTACCAATTCGCCTCGAGCTTTTGAGGGGTTCAAGGGTTAGCCTCGCGATCGACTCCGGAAGCCAAACGTCCAACCCATTCCTTTTAAATAACCTAGTTCAGATGATGGGACGGTGCTGCGGGACTTTAAGCGCTATTGTAAGACCGAGCCTCTGCACTGACGGCCGAGATCAGCTCCCCCCTTGCACGCTGGCCTATGTCCTCCCGATCGCACCTCTCCTCCGACTAGAGGAATTATCAGGAACGAGATTAGACGCTAACCTCCCAGATTTGATAAAGGGCCGATCTCTCCAAGCAATCGCAAGTGACATGGCGGGAAGCGATCTTTGTCATTAGATCAGGATACGAGCCGTCGACCTGTTCCTTCTAAATAGCCCAGTTCGGATGATGGGATGATGCCTCGGGACTCTAAGCGCTATTGTAAGACCGAGCCTCTACACTGACGGCCGAGATCAGCTCCCCCCTTGCACGCCAGCCTATGTCCCCCCGACTGCATCTCTCTTCCGATTGGAGGAATTAGTAGGAACAGGCTCAGACGCCAGCTTCCCGATTTGACGGCTTCCAGATCGTCTCTCCTATGAATAGAATGCGTCCTCCGTTTGTAAAAGCATCAGTGCAATTAGCTCTCCGACGCCTCCTAAGTAAATAGGATGTCTCCATCTCGAGCAAAGTCAAGTCCTCGAGTAGTAGCGGACCTCAAGCAGATCCCGCTGCCAGGCTCTCACCTAGCTGGCAGGGCTGGAAGTCACTCGACGATGGTAGTTGTGGACCCCGACCAGATCCCGCTATCAGGCTCTCACCTAGCTGGCAGGGCTGGAAGTCACTCGGTGTCATCCTTGGGCCTCGAGCAGATCCCGCTGTCAGGCTCTCACCTAGCTGGCAGGGCTGGAAGTCACTCGACGGCAGTAGTTGTGGACCCCGAGCAGATCCCGCTGTCAGGCTCTCACCTAGCTGGCAGGTCTGGAAGTCACTCGGTGTCATCCTTGGGCCTCGAGCAGATCCCGCTGTCAGGCTCTCACCTAGATGACAGGGCTGGAAGTCACTCGATGGTGGAAGTAGTGGACCCCGAGCAGATCCCGCTGTCAGGCTCTCACCTAGCTGGCAGGGCTAGAATTCACTCGATGGTGGTAGTAGTTGACCCCGAGCAGATCCCGCTGTCAGGCTCTCACCTAGCTGGCAGGGCTGGAAGTCACTCGGTGTCATCCTTGGGCCTCGAGCAGATCCCGTTGTCAGGCTCTCACCTAGATGGCAGGGCTGGAAGTCACTCGATGGTGGTAGTAGTGGACCCCGAGTAGATCCTGCTGTCAGGCTCTCACCAAGCTGGCAGGGTTGGAAGTCACTCGGTGTCATCCTTGGGCCTCGAGCAGATCCCGCTGTCAGGCTCTCGCCTAGCTGGCAGGGCTGGAAGTCACTCGATGGTGGTAGTAGTGGACTCCGAGCAGATCCCGCTATCAGCCTCTCACCTAGCTGGCAGGGCTGGAAGTCACTCGGTGTCATCCTTGGGCCTCGAGCAGATCCCGCTGTCAGGCTCTCACCTAGCTGGCAAGGCTGGAAGTCACTCGATGGTGGTAGTAATGGACCCCGAGCAGATCCCGCTGTCAAGCTCTCACCTAGCTGGCAGGGCTGGAAGTCACTCGGTGTCATCCTTAGGCCTCGAGAAGATCCCGCTGTCAGGCTCTCACCTAGCTGGCAGGGCTGGAAGTCACTCGATGGTGGTAGTAGTGGACCCCGAGCAGATCCCGCTGTCAGGCTCTCACCTAGCTGGCAGAGCTGGAAGTCACTCGGTGTCATCCTTGGGCCTCGAGCAGATCCCGCTGTCAGTCCCTCACCTAGCTAGCAGGGCTGCAAGTCACTCGATGGTGGTCGTAGTGGACCCCGAGCAGATGCCGCTGTCAGGCTCTCATTAGCTGGCAGGGCTGTAGGCACACCTCGGGGGTAAGGGACCCCGAGTGCTGCTCGGCCCCGGGTAGACTCGCTGTCAGGCTCCCACTAGCTGGCGGGGATGAAGGACCACCTGGGGGGTAAGGGACCCCGAGTGCTGCTCGGCCCCGGGTAGACTCGCTGTCAGGCTCTCATTAGCTGGCAGGGCTGTAGGCACACCTAGGGGGAAAGGATTGGTTCTTGGAGGTTTTTGCAGGACCCCGAGTGATGCTTGGCCCCGGGTAGACTCGCTGTCAGGCTCCCACTAGCTGGCGGGGCTGAAGGCACACCTGGGGGGTAAGGGACCCCGAGTGCTGCTCGGCCCCGGGTAGACTCGCTGTCAAGCTCTCATTAGCTGGCAGGGTTGTAGGCACACATGGGGGGAAAGGATTAGCTCCGCGTGCACAATGAGATACAAAATATACGGCTTTGTTGTTTCACGATATCATGAGAAATTATATACTCGTTGTAAGTAATGGTATAAGAGCAATTCAATAGCAGTGAGCCAAAGGGTATCGAGTGATTCAAAAGATCAGAAAGGTCGTGGAGAGATCCGTGCTTCAAGCGCAGATTTCAGTTTCTCTCAAAAAAATTTTTGGGTCGGCTCCCACTCGCCGGATACGTTGGGTTGGATGATTCTTTTCGAGCTTGTGCCAAGCTCGAAAAGAGCGGGTATTGTGCACAACCCCGTAGTCGGGCGAGTGGGACCCTCCCCAAATATCAGCCTAGGGGGCGTGTTGTGGGCGACGAGTTGGTGTGACCCCGTTTGAGGACGTGCGGGTCCTCGTGCGTGCGTGCGGAGGTTTTATGTGCGCGTGCGTAGAATTTATATATATATATATATAATATTATATAATATATATATTATTATATTATATAATATATATGATATTGGATATAAAGGGGGAAAGATGAGACCAGCAAAAGGGGGGCTCGGGACACAGCAGAGGGGGGGAAATAAAAAAAGAAAATAGAAGCAGGGTGGGTTCGGGGGGGGGGGGGGGGGGGTACAGCGGAAAAAAAGGAGAAATGGGTGCAGGGGGAAATCGGGAGCCCTAGCCCGGTCGATCCCGGAGCCCAGCCGTCGCCGCCCATTTCTGCTCTCTCCCGTCTCCGGTAAAGCAGCGACGCCGCCTCCCCCTCACTCTCTCACCCTCGGCCTGGAGCAGCAAGGGGCCGCCGCCCCCTCCCTCTCTCCCTCGGCCAAGCAGGGCAGCCGCCGTCGCCCATTTCTGCTCTCTCCCGTCGCCGGTAAAGCAGCGCAGCTGCCGCCCCCTCCCTCTCTCACCCTCGGCCTGGAGCAGCAAGGGGCCGCCCGCCCCCTCCCTATCTCTCTCATCCAAACAGGGCATCTGCCTCTACCCATTCCCGCTCTCTCCCGTCGCCGGCATAGCAGCGCAGCTGCCGCCCCCTCCCTCTCTCTCTCTCCAGCCGCCTGGAGCAGCACACCTCGACCTCCCCTTCTCCCGGCGGCAAGCTCGGCCTGGAGCGAGGCTCGGCCTGGAGCGAGGCCCTGCCTGGAGCGAGGCCCGGCCTGGAGATAGGCCCGGCCTGGAGCGAGGCTCGGCCTGGAGCGAGGCCCGGCCTAGAGTAAGGCTCGGCTTGGAGTGGAGATCGACCACCGACGCGGCCGCACGCAGCAGAATCGACCCGGAGCTCCTCTCCCTGTAACACCTCCCCTGTAATGGATGTATAATATGGGTCCGGCCGGGGCCCCACAACATACGAACGCCACAGCTTTAGCATTAAAAGTTGATATAGCTACCCAAACTCAAAACACTTGCACAACACAGCGGAAAACCAAGCACAACTAGAAGTTATCCACTAACAAAAAAAAGAGTACACAAATGGCCTTACGGCCTTACATCAAATGTCCAAAAGGGTAAATAGTACAATCAAACATGAATGTGCTCAGCACTCCTAGTCTACCTCGGCATGCAAGCCGGACAAAATAGTCTCAAACATACATCATCAAAAGTAGTGCTACAAAAGAGAAAACACTTCATGGGCTTAGGCCTTTTTGGCCGGCGTGCTAGCTCCTGCGTGCGATCCTTGCCCTGTAAAAATTATTAGTAACGTGGGTCAGCAAAGGCTGACCTCAAACTGTGTAACAACACATCTCCTCCCGGCCGCCCCTAACGGACCCCGGGGAACCCTCCAACCTGCAAGTCAGCACTTCATATGCAATATAAATTTCTATAAATAGAAATACATTAAAACAGGCTTGGATGTCTCAATCAACAAACATGTTCTCTACTGGTTGAGCATATAAAGAAAGGGCCTACTATGCAACATGAATGCAACACCCGGGCTTCACCCAAGGTACCCTACACCGTATGCATCTAGCACAACATCACATCAGTTGGGTACTCACACTTCCCCAATTGGCATAAAGCCGCAAACATTGAGGGAGACACAACTCCCTCGCACGGCGCACAGGCCGCCACATGGAATTCTTGCCAAGGCCCCACCCGCTTGTGGGCTTAGCCCCGGGCTTGCCTGCAAGCTCTGACGTCTCATGTCAGGATTCCAACAACCACAGACTGACCGATTCTAAGAAGCCTTGCTGGACCCCACCCGCTCATGGCCTCTTTGCCCGGGCTTGCCCCAAGCTTGGCACTCTCGTCAGTCTCACAGAAGGGGACTAGTCTCGCCGGGACACTCTCCACACATGACGCACATGTCACGGGATAGCCAGCCAACCACGGAGACATAGCCACGCCTTGGCACAACACAACCAAGACTAAACACATTGTAATCCCTCTTTGTACCGCAGCGTTCCCGCGCACCAAGGAAAACATCTCCAACTCGTGCGGAGCTAACCTTGTCCACCAAGGAAACCATCTCCATTCTCATTTGGAGCTAACCTTGTCAAGGAAACCATCTACCACCACGAGGAGCTAACCTTGTCCGGGTTTGACTACATGTACTCTTTTCAAGCAAACGGGACAATCACCACCACAACACAAACGGCATCTTGCCGCATCGGAAACCTCTACGAATCCCTAAGTTCGTATGCAACATCACCGTGTCGGACTAACGGTCGCGACTACGGCTTCACCCACCATGCCTAATCCACTAGCGAAGCGGATCTCTAATGCAAAATATGCCGGGGACGGACTCAATCGACCCGGAAGTTCCTCTTGAAACTTGGCAAGCCAAAACCCCTCTCATTTGAGAGTTTGGTGCCCAAAAATTAGAGAAAAGAAAACTAGATGATGCTAAAACGTGCATCCTAAAGACCGAGAGGAGAGATGTCGTTACCTTCCGACTCCTCTTCCTTGCCATGGCAAACTAGCCGGGTGGAAAACTTCGCAGCGGTCTAAGCTCCACGGATCCGGACTCGGCTCGCGATTCGGAGCTCCGACACCCTTCCTACAGCCCAAGAGTTCTTCTTCTTCCTCCTTGCTCTAGGTTTTCTCAAGATCTTAGAAAGAGAGAACTTGGAAACGAATGAGGGTTTCCAACCCTGAATTCGTTCTTAACTCCCCAGGAGATGGCCTGAACCGTTAGATCCCAAAACCAGAAAAAGACTGGCTGCGATTCGCCTGGAAAATAAAAGATCTGGGCCGAACACGGCCTAGCACACGCCCGTGTCCAGGGCCGTGTGCCTCATTCGCCGTCTCAAATCGACGCGCCTGGAATCAGACACGGGCATCCGACACGCCCGTGTTCAATCCGACACGCCCGTGTCCCCAGTGACACGGCCGTGTGGCCTGCCGTGTAGCTCCAACGACACGGCCCCAACACCAACCCGAGAGGTGACACGGCCTGGGACATGCCCGTGTCCCAAGCCGTGTGCCAAGTCTCGACACCCGTCGACAGGCTTTGTGTCGACACCGCGGAAAAACGTCGAGTGAAGATCGACGACCAAGCGGGACACGCCCTGTGACACGCCCGTGTCACAGGCCGTGTGCCCCAGTCTCGACACACTGTCGAGTACAAAGTGTCGACACTTGGGCCGAGTGTCGACACGGCCTCGACACGCCCTGCGACACGCCCGTGTCGCAGGCCGTGTGCCTCCTTCCAGAAATCCAGAAATTTTTCAGAACAGCAAACTGAACCTCTTGCAAAAACTGGGGTGTTACAACTCTCCCCCACTTAACAGAATTTCGTCCCGAAATTTCAAAACAAGCAAGGGTACAAAACTTAAATTGTACCTGACACGAAGAGTTCTGGATAATCTTCCAGCATGGCCTGTTCTCGCTCCCACGAGAACTCCTCACGACCGCAGTTGTCCCAACGAACTTTCACAAGTTTAACTTCTTTATTCCGCAGCTGCCGAATCTCCGAATCTTCTATAGCGATTGGATGGACTCGCGTCCTCAAATCTTCGTCAATCGGCACCGATGCCGGCTCCAACACCACGCTAGCCTCCACCAAGGCTTTCCTCAACACGGAGACGTGGAAGACGTCATGTAATCCACTCAAATCTGCGGACAATGCCAAACGATAGGCTGCCTCTCCTACCCGCTCAACAATTTCAAAAGGCCCCAAAAACCTTGGACTTAACTTCTTGAGTCGGCGAATCCGCGAGACGCCTTTGAACGGCTTGACCTTCTGATAAACCCAATCACCAACTGCAAATTCTAACTTCCGGTGACGAGCATTAAAATATTTCGCTTGCCTGTCTTGTGCCACCTTCATATGCTCTTGGATGGTCCGTACCATCTCACAAGCATCAACTACCGCATCCTTTCCCAAAAGTTTGGTGTCTCCCGCCTCTGCCCAAGACATTGGCGTTCGACACCGCCTCCCATACAAAGCTTCGTAAGGCGCCATCTTTATACTAGCTTGAAAACTGTTGTTGTACGCAAACTCTACCATGAAGAGGTGATCCTCCCACTTCTTGCCAAAATCAAGAACGCACATCCTCAACATATCCTCCATAGTACGGTTCGTCCTCTCCGTTTGCCCATCGGTTTGAGGATGGAACGCCGTACTAAACCTTAGCTTCGTGCCCAAGCTCTTCTGAACCAATCTCCAGTCCTTGGACGTAAATCGTCCATCTCGATCACTGACTATGCTCTTAGGAATTCCGTGCAGTCGCACAATGTTGCGAACATACAACTCCACCAGTTTCTCCACGCTGTCCTCTTTCCGATTTGGGATGAAGTGAGCCACCTTGGTTAGGCGATCCACGATCACCCAAATAGCATCATTCCCATGCTGCGATCTAGGCAAACCATGCACGAAGTCCATGGAGATGTCCTCAAATTTCCATTCAGGAATTGGAAGGGGCTTCAGGAACCCGCCCGGTTTCTGACATTCGGCCTTCACCAAGGCACATGTTTGGCAACGACTCACATACAAAGCCACATCTCGCTTCAACCCCGGCCACCAAAAGGATTTCTTCATATCCAAGTACATCTTTGTACTGCCTGGGTGAATGGAGTACTTTGAGAAGTGAGCCTCAAACATCAACTCCTCACGGAGATTGCCAAACTGCGGTACACAAACCCTTCCATCCTTTCTCAAGATTCCCCCGATCATCTCCCAGGTGCTGCTCTCGCCCATTTGAGCCTCCAACACAAAAGGTTGAAACTCCACATCTAATCGAGTCGCTTCCAGAATACGATCGGACAAGTCGTTTTGCACTTCAATCCAGTTCAACCGAGCCACGCTAGACTCGCCTCTCGCAACACATTCCAATCCAAGGGACTCCCATTCCCGTACCAACCGCTCATCATGAGCTTCGATCCAATTTCCTAGCCCCGAGTACTTTCTACTCAACGCATCCGCCACCACATTGGCTTTACCCGGCGTGTACTGAATCGCCACTTCGTAGTCTCCAAGAAACTCAACCCATCTGCGTTGCCGCATATTCAAGTCCTTTTGATCTAAGAGATACTTCAGGCTTTTATGATCCGTGAAGATTTCCACCCTTGCGCCATACACATAGTGCCGCCAAATTTTCAGTGCGAAGATTACCGCCGCCAGCTCCAAATCATGGACAGGGTAATTCCTCTCATGAGGTTTCAGCTGTCTAGACCCAAAAGCTATCACCTTCCCATGTTGCACCAAAACGCAACCCAAACCGCATCCCGATGCGTCACTGAAAATTTGAAATCCATCGGTCCCTTGCGGTAAACTCAGGATCGGAGCCATCATAAGCCTCCCCTTCAGGGCCTCAAATGCTTGACCACACTCTTGGGTCCACACAAATTTATGGTCTTTGCGAGTGAGAGAGGTGAGGGGTAGAGCTATCTTCGAGAAATTCTCCACGAATCTCCTATAATACCCGGCTAGTCCAAGAAAACTTCGGACTTCCGCCACGGTTCTCAACACCGGCCAATCTCTGATGGCCTCCACCTTCGCTGGATCCACTACCACCCCATCACCGCTAATCACGTGGCCCAAAAATGCCACCTTCTCTAACCAGAACTCGCATTTGGAGAATTTTGCATACAACTCATTCTCCCTCAACACTTGCAAAACTATTCTCAAGTGGGTCTCATGCTCCACTTCCGATTTGGAATACACCAAAATGTCATCAATGAAAACAACCACAAAAGAATCCAAGTATTCCCGGAATACCCGATTCATCAGATCCATGAACACCGATGGTGCGTTCGTCAGCCCGAACGGCATCACCGTAAACTCAAAGTGTCCATACCTTGTCCCAAAAGCAGTTTTGGGTATGTCCTCATCCCGAATTCGTAGCTGATAGTAGCCTGACTTCAAGTCCAACTTCGAATATACCATTGACCCCACCAATTGGTCAAATAAATCATCTATCCGAGGAATCAGATACTTATTCTTGACGGTCAACTTATTAAGCTCTCGGTAGTCTATGCACAGGCGCATGCTACCGTCTTTCTTCTTCACAAACAACACCGGTGCGCTCCACGGTGAAGAACTGGGTCTAATATACCCTTGCTCCAACAATTCCTGTAACTGTACTTTAAGTTCCGCCAACTCCTTTGGTGCCATCCTAAAGGGAGGACGCGACACCGGTCTAGCCTCCGGCACTAGCTCGATCGAAAAGTCGATCTCCTGCCGAGGAGGCGCTCCAGGAAGTTCATCCGGAAACACATCCTTGAACTCTGCCACCACAGGCACTTCCTCAAAAGACAGTTGGGAGAGACGAACCTCCAGTAACGCTACAAGCGCTACGCCACCCTGGTTAACCGCCCGCACCAACTGCATGGCCGATATCAGGGAACAGGCCACTCCACCAAGGCCCTCAAACTTGACTTCTGTTTGCCCTTTACTCCTTAAGGTCACCACCTTAGAAAGGCAATCAATACTGGCGTGCTGCTCTGCAAGCCAGTCCATACCCAAAATGACATCGAACTCTACTAATGGTAATACAGCCGCTTCCAGAGCGAAGACAACTCCGTCTAGCTCCCAACAAATGCGCCCTTTAGCCCCGGTGGTCATAGATGACCCATTGGGCATGCGCACTTTCAGTCTGCACCCGACGAGAAAGACTCAACTCCTATTCTCCGGATGAAGCTCTCCGCAAAAAAGGAGTGCGATGCTCCCGTATCAAACAATACCCTAGCGGGGTAACCGGAAACTAACACGAAGCCTACAACATAGACATTACACAAAAGTCTAAAAGGATGAAGCACAAAATTTAAACTTAAATTCTCTTCATACCTGTCACCACATCAGTTTGGCGGATCGCTTCTTGCTGTCCAAGGTTGTAGGCCCTTGGTTGCACCGGTTGGAACCGAGAAGCGCTCGACTCCGCCATCTTTCCCTTCTCTGCAGCACTGGGGCCCGAGCGCACAGACTGCTCCTGCTTTGACTCTTGCCCCGCTCCCCCTTGCTGACAAGCACGAGCTATGTGCCCAACCTTCCCGCAGTTGTAGCACGTCGGCGGTCCCCTAGAGTGGGAACCCCCAGGCATCCAGTTGCTCCTCTCACCAGATCTAGAAGTGTGAGGCTTCTTCCTCCACCTACTCCCATCAGACTTTCCATGAGATTGGGAAGGCTTCCCTTCCCCTTGCTTGGGAGTAAAACCCTTACGGCGTTGGGTTCGCTCCAAATCATTCTCCAAACTCCTGGCGGCTTCAACTAACTCATTAAATCCCGCCCTCTTCATGGAGATGAGGGGCTGCCTCAGATTCTCCCTCAAACCTTGGTAGAAGAGGTTATCCCTCTCTACATCATCAGTCATTGTCGTTCCCGCATAACGACCCAAACGGGTGAACTCTTGCACGTACTCGTCCACCGTCTTATCTCGCTGCATTAGATGCAAAAACTGCCTCTGCAGGGCCAACCGAGTTGAAACGGGGATATACCTCTTAAGAAAAGCGTCCCCGAACTCTTCCACTGACGGGGTGCGTCCCGGAAACTGGCGGCCGCTATGGCTCACCCACCACAACTTGGCGTCTCCTTCCAACATGAACGCCGCATACTCAGCTTTCTTTTCCTCTGGCGTCTCTGCCGCCCTTAACAGTTCTTGAATGTGAACCCACCAGTCTTCCGCATCCGTTGGCGTTCCAACACCCTTGAAAGACAGGGGATGGAAACTCAGGAAATACTTCATGTGTCGGTCTCCATGTCCAACAACTACTCTCTCCGCCAAAGGCTCCACTCGCCTGGCTTCTGTTCCTGGCACGGCCGTTGCCGTATCTAGTGTGGCAGGGGCTGCCACCTGAGCCGCTGCTGCAGCCTGAGCTGCCACCATCGCTTCTGCAAGCATGCGGCAGAAGTCGGCCGGGTCTACACCCATGCCCAAAAGACCTGGAGCAGTAGCACTGCTCGCCGAGAGATCATCCCTTGCTCTTGAAGTGCCCGCCTCGTTGCTTGCACTCTTCAGGAAGACAAGAAATAAGGGATTAGTATCCATTCTCAAGACCAAAACATAAGGACACTCATGGTCCCGCGTTACTCTTATGTGGATAACTTCTCTACGCACTGACCTTGAATCTAACCTCCCTCTGATACCAAATTGTAACACCTCCCCTGTAATGGACGTATAATATGTGTCCGGCCGGGGCCCCACAACATACGAACGCCACAGCTTTAGCATTAAAAGTTGATATAGCTACCCAAACTCAAAACACTTGCACAACACAGCGGAAAACCAAGCACAACTAGAAGTTATCCACTAACAAAAAAAAGAGTACACAAATGGCCTTACGGCCTTACATCAAATGTCCAAAAGGGTAAACAGTACAATCAAACATGAATGTGCTCAGCACTCCTAGTCTACCTCGGCATGCAAGCCGGACAAAATAGTCTCAAACATACATCATCAAAAGTAGTGCTACAAAAGAGAAAACACTTCATGGGCTTAGGCCTTTTTGGCCGGCATGCTAGCTCCTGCGTGCGATCCTTGCCCTGTAAAAATTATTAGTAACGTGGGTCAGCAAAGGCTGACCTCAAACTGTGTAACAACACATCTCCTCCCGGCCGCCCCTAACGGACCCCGGGGAACCCTCCAACCTGCAAGTCAGCACTTCATATGCAATATAAATTTCTATAAATAGAAATACATTAAAACAGGCTTGGATGTCTCAATCAACAAACATGTTCTCTACTGGTTGAGCATATAAAGAAAGGGCCTACTATGCAACATGAATGCAACACCCGGGCTTCACCCAAGGTACCCTACACCGTATGCATCTAGCACAACATCACATCAGTTGGGTACTCACACTTCCCCAATTGGCATAAAGCCGCAAACATTGAGGGAGACACAACTCCCTCGCACGGCGCACAGGCCGCCACATGGAATTCTTGCCAAGGCCCCACCCGCTTGTGGGCTTAGCCCCGGGCTTGCCTGCAAGCTCTGACGTCTCATGTCAGGATTCCAACAACCACAGACTGACCGATTCTAAGAAGCCTTGCTGGACCCCACCCGCTCATGGCCTCTTTGCCCGGGCTTGCCCCAAGCTTGGCACTCTCGTCAGTCTCACAGAAGGGGACTAGTCTCGCCGGGACACTCTCCACACATGAGGCACATGTCACGGGATAGCCAGCCGACCACGGAGACATAGCCACGCCTTGGCACAACACAACCAAGACTAAACACATCGTAATCCCTCTTTGTACCGCAGCGTTCCCGCGCACCAAGGAAAACATCTCCAACTCGTGCGGAGCTAACCTTGTCCACCAAGGAAACCATCTCCATTCTCATTTGGACCTAACCTTGTCAAGGAAACCATCTACCACCACGAGGAGCTAACCTTGTCCGGGTTCGACTACATGTACTGTTTTCAAGCAAACGGGACAATCACCACCACAACACAAACGGCATCTTGCCGCATCGGAAACCTCTACGAATCCCTAAGTTCGTATGCAACATCACCGTGTCGGACTAACGGTCGCGACTACGGCTTCACCCACCATGCCTAATCCACTAGCGAAGCGGATCTCTAATGCAAAATATGTCGGGGACGGACTCAATCGACCCGGAAGTTCCTCTTGAAACTTGGCAAGCCAAAACCCCTCTCATTTGAGAGTTTGGTGCCCAAAAATTAGAGAAAAGAAAACTAGATGATGCTAAAACGTGCATCCTAAAGACCGAGAGGAGAGATGTCGTTACCTTCCGACTCCTCTTCCTTGCCATGGCAAACTAGCCGGATGGAAAACTTCGCAGCGGTCTAAGCTCCACGGATCCGGACTCGGCTCGCGATTCGGAGCTCCGACACCCTTCCTACAGCCCAAGAGTTCTTCTTCTTCCTCCTTGCTCTAGGTTTTCTCAAGATCTTAGAAAGAGAGAACTTGGAAACGAATGAGGGTTTCCAACCCTGAATTCGTTCTTAACTCCCTAGGAGATGGCCTGAACCGTTAGATCCCAAAACCAGAAAAAGACTGGCTGCGATTCGCCTGGAAAATAAAAGATCTGGGCCGAACACGGCCTGGCACACGCCCGTGTCCAGGGCCGTGTGCCTCATTCGCCGTCTCAAATCGACGCGCCTGGAATCAGACACGGGCATCCGACACGCCCGTGTTCAATCCGACACGCCCGTGTCCCCAGTGACACGGCCGTGTGGCCTGCCGTGTAGCTCCAACGACACGGCCCCAACACCAACCCGAGAGGTGACACGGCCTGGGACACGCCCGTGTCCCAAGCCGTGTGCCAAGTCTCGACACCCGTCGACAGGCTTTGTGTCGACACCGCAGAAAAACGTCGAGTGAAGATCGACGACCAAGCGGGACACGCCCTGTGACACGCCCGTGTCACAGGCCGTGTGCCCCAGTCTCGACACACTGTCGAGTACAAAGTGTCGACACTTGGGCCGAGTGTCGACACGGCCTCGACACGCCCTGCGACACACCCGTGTCGCAGGCCGTGTGCCTCCTTCCAGAAATCCAGAAATTTTTCAGAACAGCAAACTGAACCTCTTGCAAAAACTGGGGTGTTACACTCCCGCCCCTGCCGCCAAGCACACGACACGAGTAATGATGTTTCAACTTGGGCAGGTGAAGCCTTCAGTTTACATATTTGCACGGAAACCCCTCTCCACCAACGGGTGGGGGGAAGGGAGCTTCCCGACGGGTTGACGTGTACGTCCCCGCAGTTAATTGCATTAGTACCCGGAAGCGCGAGTACGGGTTTAGGCATGCTGTGTGAAGCCCATCCAGATGTGTGAGCTGAATTGGTGATGTTCTGGGGTTCCCGGAGAAGACTCCGAGGAAGTTGTTTATTGGCCGTTTGCAGGGAATGCGCGCCAGAAGCCCCAAAAAAGGGGTGTGCGAAATATGTTTGGCCCGCTTTTATTAGCCGACTGATGACTAGATGGCATCCGCTCGTCGAGACGTTGGCGTACAGGTGTTGCAGTACCAGGCGGGGAGTAGCGGGCTTAAGCCCAAGCTTGTGCCGGCCCTCGAAGACCTTTTTTGTTTATATTGCCGGCCTGCGTGCCGAGTATGGAATTTATATTCCTGTAATATTTTTTCATATCTGTGATGCTCTGCGATTATAGTTTACTCCTCCTGTCCTGGGCGAGCGGTGTGTTCGTGAACCGCTCCCCCCATGTGGGCCCCGAGGTATAGATGTCGGGAAGCCCCTGATGGCCCGTTGCCATCCTTTCAGAATAGCGGAGTTCCGCTGTTAGCAGCCCAATTGGGGCTGCGTAGAGTAGGGTTGCTGGGCAGTTTTGCGCCAATAGTAAGGCAGGCGGGGAACATTTCACTTAGACCCGAGGTGGCACCTTTAGTTAAGGAGTGGATCTTGAGATCCTCCTCAAATGTTTCGGTCGGCCAAGAGAGCCCTCTGAAGGTGCCTTAGCTCAGCCCTTGGCTTGGGAGGGGAAGAGTTTGTTATTCTTCCGGGTACGCGGCAGGTCCTCCACGCTGAGACCTTGGGTCTGTCCCTTGTGTTCCTAGTCTTATGCCTAGATTGTTCACTTGAGGGTAGTAGGTGCGCGGTCACCCCTTCCCCAATGGTCGAACTCCACAGGAGACCGGATTCCGGTTACAACAGCACTTGCCTCTTTTCGTTAAAACTCGATCTAAACCGTTTCATATCCAAATAAATAAATCTGCACACCCCGTTTTCTAAATAAAACTGAATCCACCTTTTTCGTTAAATAAACCGCCCGGGGCGTCACAGGAATTTTCACCAATTTTTGGAGTTTTAACCGCATCAAGTTTTCGGACCCGATGCAAAAATTATCAATCAGTGTCTCAAATATGTCACTACATAGTAATGAGTGTTAGAGTGTAAGGCATAAGGAGAACAACTATAACGAGGTCCGGCGGAAGATCGTCGCTCTCCTAATCAACACCTTAAGTACTTTGGTTTACCCAAGGTAATAACGAGATTGGGTATTAATAATGGGTAGACACTAATAAAAGTAAGTGTCCTTGAGAAATGGAGCTTTGGGCTTCAGCTCATCGTAGTTCCTAGTGCCCTCGTGAACCCTTCATGGCAGGCCCTGGGCAGTCCAAGTATTAACCCTAAGCTGTAATATATAACAAGAATTACACAAGAGTAGCTTAATAGGTTAAGGGGATGATGTGACAAACTCACATGTATAGGGTTTGAGGGTTTCAGAACAGGTTTAGTCCTTCATGCTAGAGGCTCGGATATTTGGATTCTGGTCAAGTTTAGTCCTACGAGCAGGAGGCTCGAATGTTTGGATTCAGGACGGGTTTAGTCCTGCCTGTTGGAGGCTCAGATGCTTAGTTTTAGGACGGGTTTAGTACTGCGAGCTGGAGGCTTGGGTTTGAAATGGCTTTCATGTTCATAGAACATATTAGTGGCGAGTCATGCGGTACTGTCCATTCATCACACCGACAGTAGTACAGTGACTCTAGTGAGGTGTGAGGGTTTGAGAGGCCAGTAGGTTGTTTTATACTGCAGCCTGGAGGAAAATCCACAAAAACGCACACCCAACCAAAAATACTAGTGGAAATAGCCACCAAATTAGTACTCAGAGACTCCAGGTGCACCTCGAATGTGTATAGAGGCATATGAAGGGTCTAGGCCTAGTAGTGTGTTTACCTGCCAAGGACATGGAGACACCCGCTCCACTACTATCGTAGCCACAACGGTGGTACCAGAGAGTTCAGCAAACTCCAAAAAGTGGGAACTAATGGTCTGTGATCATAGAGTCATATGTGTGTCAGTTGCACATGTATGAATCATAACCCGCATAGCTCATCATAGCATACATACATACTGTGGGCAAACGCACTATTAATCATTATCATATAAATTTGTATTGGCTCTTTTATATGATAAGTTATACTTATGAAACCTTAACTTATATGTTTGTATGGGCATTCAGATAAGTTAATGTGCTCTTGTGATGTTAGTGTAGCAGTAGATAGTTGACTTTCTACTCGGTTTCTTTACTTTACTTATAGCTCGTTCTTTCAGTTCTACTTTACCTATTGCACTTATTCTCGTTACTACTTTACTTTCTTTACTTGTCCTATAAGAATTGTTGGAATAATGATATAATTGTTAGAAACATGACTATGATAGAATAGTCTTTATGAATAATGGTCAGTTGTGACCATATCATTTTAGGAGCTCGAGGAGCTGGAGCACCAGTATGACCAACAAGACGAGGTGACAGGACCTGAGGTGCAGATACCATGTACTACTACCGCAACTCAACATCAAGTGATGATGAGTGTTTCAATTACCTCTTCCGCATAGTGTTCTTGTGGGAGAGAGATTTGATTCCATTTTAGCATGTACCGGGCATAAGCCCTAACTCTCTTTTTATGTACTCATTATGGACAGATGTACCTTTCATCTCAATATATTATTATGATATTGTTGTGACTTGTGGAATAGCTAGTTTTCATTTACTGCTAGTTATACTTCTTTTTTGATTGGATAACAGGTTGAATGATCATATTAGTCGGCTGGATCAGCGCCGTGTAGTGTCGACTAGCCAGTGTGTTGGTGTCACCGTAAGGCGGCGGTTCTGGGCATAAGACGAGGTAACCTCCTTAGTAAGGGGGGGGGGGTCTTACAAACTGGTATCACTTAACAAACGATTATATGAGAAAGAAGTCCGCAACACTGGAACACCCTGCTCGAGAATTAGTCTGAGGACAAACTATGAAGCGGAAGCAATGGTGTGCCCATGTGTAAAAAGTCACAAAAATTAGTCCATTTAAAACAATGAGTTAGGCCAATCCTAATATAAATCTTACTTCCGTGTAGCCCCCACAGGTCACCATACCATAGGATTTCGTTAATCTCCCTCTGGCTACCAAACCTTTCCAACAGACAAAGATGTGGCAGACTCTGACGGTCGTCCTCGATGCCTTCAGGGACCAGCAAGCCCTAGTCTAGCAGATAAATCCAGGATCGAGTTAGCTAAATGCATTCAAGAGTTTATCTCCGCCAATATACTACGGGATAGAGAATGCAGTGAAGACGGAGGTGTAACATCCCGAATCGCACTAGGCCCCTCGTGCGTGTTTTTGGGTCAGGAGAACTGACTTGGGTTCAGGGGTGTGCTGGTAACTGGGCTGCACTTGTAAATAGGAGGAGAAATCAGTCAAGCATAGGACACGGGTAAAGACACGGGCGTGTCCCTACCTGTGTGGGAGAGGCCAGCTCTCGAGTCGACGACTCGAGTGTGTCAAGAGAAGGACATGGGTTGTGATACGGGCATGTCACTACCGATGTGAAATGACACGAGTAGAGACACGGGCGTGTCCCTAACTGTGTGTGTGTCGAGTTGACCTCGACGAAGCATGTCGAGATCAAATAATTTATGACATGGGTAGAGACACGGTCGTGTACCTTGTAACGCCCCGAAACTCAAAAGAGCGACATGGGACGTTTTGGGCCAGTTTTGGGTTCTGGCTGCAGGCACACGGCCTGGGACACGGGCGTGTCCCAGGGCATGTCAAGCTTGTGTCGACACTCAGCCGGGAAGTCGACATTTTGATCTCGACATTTTGTCGAGACTGGGCACACGGCCTGCGACATGGGCGTGTCGTAGGGCGTGTCGACCCGTGTAGACAATTAGCCCGTGAAGTCGACACTGTGCGTTCGACGAAGTGTCGAGACATGGCACACGGCCTGCGATATATGCATGTCGCATGGCGTGTCGACCCGTGTCGACACTCATCCCGGGGAGTCGACATTTTGCTGGACGATGTGTCGAGACAAGACACACGGCCTAGGATACGGGCGTGTCCAAGGCCGTGTCGTCAGGTCGACGATCTTCGCTCGACAAAGTGTCGAGTGTCGAGACAGTGTACACGGCCTGGAGCCCAGGCGTGTTGAGGTGACACGGGCAAGGACACGGGCGTGTCCTAGAACCCGTGCAGTGCTCGGGTTGTTTTCGGGGAAAATCGATGGGGGTACACGGCCGGCCACACGACCGTGTCAGGTGGAACACGGGCGTGTCAGGTCGAATACGGGCGTGTTCGATACCCGTGTGTTGTTCCAGGCGAGCCGATTTTGATGGCGAATGAGGCACATGGCCCTGGACACGAGCATGTGCCAGGTCGTGTGCGGTCCAGATTAGGCATTTCAGTCCCGAATCAAAGCCGTTCATTTCTTTAATTGATGATCCAACGGCTGGGGGTTATTCCTGAAGGGATATACCCGGGATTGGGCCTTAGAAACCCTCACTTTTCATGAGTGGTTATCTTTCTAAAAGCTTTGAGAGAGAGGAGAGCCACGAAAGGAAGAAGGAGCTAGATCCGGCCATTCGAGGAGCTTCGAAGCTCCAAATCGTGAGCCGACTCCGGATCCACGGAGGCAAAGCTAGTGCGGTGATTTTCATTCGCTTACTTTTCCATGGCGCCAAAGAAGAACGCAAGGGTAACGATTCTCTTCTTGAGCATGAGTAGCTCTCCTTCTTTGCATAGAAAGCCCGCTCTCGCGAGTTTGCGGAGAGTTGGAGGCGTTCCTTCGGGTAGATATGTGAAGTTCCCGTTGTTTAGTGTCCGTAAGCGAGAACGGACATAGGCATGATGTGTGAAGCCTATCCGGGCATGTTGGTCTGGATCGGTGATGTTGCATTGCATAATGCCGGAGAAGACTCCGTGCTATTGGTTGTTTTTCGGGTTTTCTACACGGTAGATTGCAACAGGGAGCTTGAACTGGTTCATGTGTAACATTCCTATTTTGGTATTAGTGGACATTCATGCTTTAGTGCTGGGTTCTTTATTGTAACTTTTATAAACTGCTTCCGCTAGAATGCTCTGTGTAGGACGTTATGATTAGTTGGATGGTTTCCATGAGTAACCACCCGGTCTGTCTGTAGTATATGGCATCGGGCCCCGGCCGGACCTACTGCTATATGCTATGCGACGGATAGGGGGTGTTACATACCTACCCGTGTGTATGTGTGTCGAGTTGACCTCGATGAAGCGTGTCGAGATAGACGAAGTGTGTCGAGATCGACGAAATGTATGACATGGATAGAGACACGAGCGTGTCCCTACCCGTGTGTGTGTATGTGTATGTGTCGAGTTGAACTCAATGAAGCATGTCGAGATCGACGAAGCCTGTCGAGATCGACGAAATGTATGACACGGGTAGAGACATGAGCATGTCCCTACCCGTGTGTCTATGTGTCGAGTCGAGTTCGTCGAGATTTATCCAGAGCAGGACATGGCCAGGGAACTCGGTCGTATCATATGGACACGGGTCTGGACACGGGCGTGTCCCTACCCATGTCGAGTGTTGAACCGACACTAAAACCGTCGTTGACGCTTCACACGAAGCAGGACACGGGTAAGGACACGGGCGTGTCCCTACCCGTGTCCCTTTTCATATATAGGGGTTGTGAAAACCCTAGCCATTTTCACTCCTCATTCCAGCCATTTTTCCTGAGATAAACTTCCGTAGAGAGGGAAAACTGCTGGAGCAAGTCTTGAAGGAGATGATCTGCCACCGCCGTGAAAGAGAAGATGCCGCCAAGAAGAGTCACAAGATCCATGGCCAGAAATAGTGGAAACGCCGGAAATGAGGTGAGCTTCCTCCCCACTCCCTTGGTGCTAGATCTGTAGATATTTAGGTGAGATGTCGACTCAAAAGAATCTAGACTAGTGAGATGGTGATTTCTCTAGGAAGAGGTCGTTCTAGGGCTTGTGCTCTAAGGCTAGTCGTGTCTTCAACCTCTCCAACCTTCTATGTGAAGATGGGGGATGGTTTCGTGAAGAATCATGGCCTCATGAGGGTGAATAAGGGAGGAGGAATTTCTGGAGGTAATTTTGGAAGATCGATTTGAGGAGGAAGATGAACCGATGTCGTTCATTCCTCCTTAAGATGTGTGCAGAATCTGTGTTCTGCGCGCAGCGATCTCCTCGGCCATTTTCAGATGTGATATATCCAGATCTGGGCTTTTGACTAAACACGAAGGTTGAAGTCCTTGAAAATACCATGTGTATAATGTTTAACGGATTGAATTTAGTAGTCCAATACATAGAGTTTCGTCTCCCTATGGGTAGCATTGTGGATGGGAGTAAGTGCAGTGTTGACCGTCACTAGTTGGGATTGCGTTGAGATGTGACAAAGTCGGATGGTTGGGCTTGGTTCTCGTGCTTTCTCCGAGGCTCCTTCCATGCCATGGTGATGTGGAATTGCATGTGGTATGAGTCAACATGCGGTGTCGTAATCCTGGGTTAAGGATAGTGTGGCAGGTCTACGGGCTCGTCGATCGTCACACTGACGGGAGTTGACAGTTGATTTTGGGCGGTTGGGCTTGGTCCTCGGTGTTCACATCCCGGGGCTCCTTCCGTGCCAAGTGAACGGTTGGGTTTTGTCCTCATGCTTTATTTTGAGGCCCCTTCCGGTTCACACAATGATGGAGGCTTTCCCCTTTTTGACGTTATGGAGACGGACATAACTAAACGCAATGCTCTCCACTAACTCTCACGTCACGCTCAAGCAACAAAAACGCAGCAACTACCCAACTCGTATATTCATTAAACATAGACGACGGAGGGTTCGCAAAGCCCTTCAAGATAGTACCAAGGCGATAGGCCAAGGTCCTCTCAAGCGAAAGGAACCCACACGGTTCGGTCGAGCGTTGTTGTACCAAAAGAGAATCCACCGAAAACAAAAGATTCGGACAAGGATGGTTCTCTCCCAACAAAATAAAATGAGGGCCGCCACGCCTCACGAACTTAAACGGAAAAAAAAGGAAAACACCAACAATATCAATGAAAATTTAACCATGAAATTTCAAACACTTCACAAGCCACGCAACACGCATATGCCACAAGATCTATCCAGAGGAGAAAACACACAACGGTGGAGATTTTCGTTACCCAAACCTGAATAGATGATTCTGGTTATCTTGCTTGAATCGCTCTTCCACGATTCCGCCGGAGTTACGCCGGATGGAGAGGAAACTCTTACTCCTTCGTCGTGTCACGCCTTGGCCTAGATCCACGAGAGATTACCACAAGCACCTTGCTCTAACCACCAAGAGAGAGGGGTGGCCGGATTCTTCCTTGAAGGGGGAAGGGGGAGAAGTTGGGCGGCTTGGGAGGGAGAGGAGGTTGGCGGCCAAGAGGGGAAAGAAGGCTAGGATTGAGAGGGAGCCGAAATTAGAATAGGAGGGAGAGGGGGGAGATTCCTTTTGGAGGTAGGATTTCAAATTCTCATTCAACTTAACCATATGAAAACAATCCAAGCCTATATATAGGCTACACCACTTAATCTCCACCTTAGAAAATTAACACCCTCATGATGGTTATATGCACCCATCATGAATTAAATAAAGCATAGAGTTTGCATGAAGAATAAAAAATGCAAGATGGTTATAAGCACCCATCATGCAATACAAAATTAAAATGCTTGAAATAAGATTGTTTAAAATAACAATCGATAAAATAACAATTTAATAAAATATATAATTATAATTATTTTATTCATAATTATATATTTTATTTAATAGTGGCGGCGGCGTTGGCGTCGAGGTCGAAATCCCATCCGTGAGCTTGCGGCCACAATCGTCCCAATACACGAACGCTTTGGCGGCGGCGTTGGCGTCGAGGTAGAAATACCATCCATGAGCTTGCGGCAACGACCGTCCCAATCCACGAATGCTTTCAGACGGGGATCCATGGCGCCATCAATCCTCCCCCTCTCAAAAATACTCATCAATGATGAGTATGCATGTGAGTACTCGCATGGAAGATCGTCGACGGGGAAGAAGAACCTGCAAGGCAAAAAAAAGTGGTCTTGGGGGGACCTCAAAAACGCATTAGCCAACGAAGGAAAAACAGTTTCCACAACATCAACCAACATACCTCCGATGGAGACCGAGAAAGAGAACGATCCTGGGAAACTTGCACACCCAACCTGATAGAATTCAAAGTGGAATATATATACGGAGAGGTAGACATTTCAAGTGGCATAGAAGCATGAAGCGTAAAATATGAAACGATGAAAATAGAAGCTATGCCCCAATCAATGGAAAATTCTAATAGAAAAGTGATGTTACCAAACTCCCTTAATGTTCGCAAAGGATGGACTTGCCGATTCGTTAATATTTTTAAGGTGCCCGGGGGCATCCGTTCAGGGGTGAGACAAGCCAAACCCATATCATCCACATAACAGTAGGAGACTTTCTGACACAAACTCGCAAGTAAATTAAAGGATGCATTTTGATGGATTAAAAGGGTAAGAATGCGCCTAATTAACTTAAAACCATGTGGGGTGAACACATATGCAACATGACTAGAATTAATAGTAGAAAATAACGGAACTATATCAGGTGGCATAGGTTCTTTAACTTCAAAAATTATTTCAGTGGAACATAACGTTTTCGTTTTAAATTTGGAATTAAATTTTGATTTAAAAATTTTGTAATGAATAGCCAGCAGAAAACGCTCGTCACCAACTACGTTTACCCACATCCATCTAAGTAAGCCTAATGGGGAGGCGGTAATAATAAACTTCTCCAAATATAAAGGGCTAGGAATGACTAGCTCGTGTCCTAACAAATCATCTACTCGAGTTAAATGAAGCGGAGGGAGAGTCGACATGGGTGATTCCGTAGGGGAAGTTAAGTCACACTCAACGTCAAAACACAGATTACTCGTCCAAGAACAAGCCTCTGGTGGCAGGCCATTAAAATCATATTAAAAATTAAACAGTGGATTCGTCCTCACTGAAAACTCAGCCGACAAGTCTTCCAACTCATTCGATACTTCATTTAATTCAGAATTAGTGAGTGTATCATAAGTAGGCAAAATCATATCCGACAAAATTTCTAAACAGTTTTGGGCCCCAGGTAAAGGAGCTATCATCAATGAAATGTCTTTCTGGCCCTCCGGGCTACCGTCATCCAAAGATAATTTTTTCCCATAGTGTAAATTTTCCAAAACGACAGATCCTTCGTTAACCAACTCTTCCCATGAAGTGGGTGCATCGTCACAATAAAAATAAAGGGATGGGAAAATTGAATCCCGGTGAGTATCAAAATTAACTTGACTTTTAAGCAGCGTTGATACCGTAAATGAACTAACTCTCGGATGTATCACACTAAGATTATCCCAAATTGAACAACCATCCCAAGGTGACTCTTCCAATACCGTTGAAACATCTATTAATTCTGGGTCAACCATAATAATATCGGGTCCTAGCAAGCCATCACCTAATTTAGTAACAGGTAAACTTTCAACATTGGATGACTCTACCAACTCAGTCGGAACGTCTTCTGACTCAGGGTCATCAGGAGACTCCCTGACTAAAATATCGTCGAAGGAGGGTGAAGATGATTCCTCGGGGGAGAAATCCTCATCCAGGTCACTAGGGTAACTAATCTCCTCAACGTCACTAAAAGCGTCAGCGAAAATTGCCTCGTCCTCAGTGACGGGCTCAGTCCCATTCACATCCTCAGGTTGAACAGGAGAGTCAGGTACTATCGTAAGTGAAGGAAGACTCTCACCTAGCTGATTAAGTTCATCATCCAGAGATTCTATATCCACATAAGAATCCTGAGAGGTATCAGTCACTATACCAGAGGGCTTAGATGTCGAGGCTAAAGAAGCAAGCACCCTAATAGTAACCTCTTTCGTGTTCAAATTTTGGATTCTAAATGGCTTATGTTCCCTATAGGTGGGACTAGGCACACTTTGGGTATTACTACCTCTCTGGGGATAGGATCTATCCAGAGGCGTAGGGTCACTCCTATAAGCATATACGGGTCTGGTGCCATAACTATTCTTACTAACGGGTGTGGTGCTATTAGTGCGCAGGAAGGCGGGATCAAATTGATTCGAGAGGAGGCTACACATGTGCGACCAAGCATAATGATAGCTACCAACACGACGCTCTTTGTTTAACCAAAATAATCGGGCTCGACCTACTAATAGCTCTCGGACAAAGCTAACCTTTTCGTAGTCATCCCATAAGTGACAATTAAAATATTATTCTAATCCCTTAAGCCAGTGTCTAAAATTTTGGGGATACTCTAAATTGTCATGAGTATGATAAATATGTTGTGCCCTAGGGGTGTGTTTATCCATATCCTTAGCATAGGAATAGTCTAACTGGGTAGCATATATGTCATATGCCATTTAGTGAGAACCGGAGAGAAAACTCACCCAGAACTAGTGCACATGCAATGACTAACTAACCTGACCCTATTTAAATTTCAAAGATGGAATTGTTCCCGCTTAGCCACTAGGTTATAATTATATAAAAAAGATTTTCTTGCTGGAAAAAATATGAGGATTATTAAAAAAAATTTATTTTTGAATTTTGCTGAAAATATAAAAATATAGGCCGCTATTTGCAGACCAACTATTAAATTTCAAAATAACTTAATAAAAATAATGACTTAATGAAAAATAATTTTTTTTTGGATTTCTTATTAAAAATAAGATAGAGAATTTCCAAAAATAAGAGGGAGAGGGTGCCAATTAGGAAATTGACGTGAACCTCGCTTTGATACCAAATTGATGTAGGCTTGCCCCTTTTTGACGTTATGGAGACGGACATAACTAAACGCAACGCTCTCCACTAACTCTCACGTCACGCTCAAGCAACAAAAACGCAGCAACTACCCAACTCGTATATTCATTAAACATAGACGACAGAGGGTTCGCAAAGCCCTTCAAGATAGTACCAAGGCGATAGGCCAAGGTCCTCTCAAGCGAAAGGAACCCACACGGTTCGGTCGAGCGTTGTTGTACCAAAAAAGAATCCACCGAAAACAAAAGATTCAGACAAGGATGGTTCTCTCCCAACAAAATAAAATGAGGGCCGCCACGCCTCACGAACTTAAATGGAAAAAAGAAAAACACCAACAATATCAATGAAAATTTAACCATGAAATTTCAAACGCTTCACAAGCCACGCAACATGCATATGCCACAAGATCTATCCAGAGGAGAAAACACACAACGGTAGAGATTTTCGTTACCCAAATCGGAATAGATGATTCCGGTTATCTTGCTTGAATCGCTCTTCCACGGTTCCGCCGGAGTTACGCCGGATGGAGAGGAAACTCTTCCTCCTTCGTCGCGTCACGCCTTGGCCGAGATCCACGAGAGATTACTACAAGCACCTTGCTCTAACCACCAAGAGAGAGGGGTGGCCGGATTCTTCCTTGAAGGGGGAAGGGGGAGAAGTTGGGCAGCTTGGGAGGGAGAGGAGGTTGGCGGCCAAGAGGGGAAAGAAGGCTAGGATTGAGAGGGAGCCGAAATTAGAATAGGAGGGAGAGGGGGGAGATTCCTTTTGGAGATAGGATTTCAAATTCTCATTCAACTTAACCATATGAAAACAATCCATGCCTATATATAGGCTACACCACTCAATCTCCACCTTAGAAAATTAACACCCTCATGATGGTTATATGCACCCATCATGAATTAAATAAAGCATAGAGTTTGCATGAAGAATAAAAAATGCAAGATGGTTATAAGCACCCATCATGCAATACAAAATTAAAATGCTTGAAATAAGATTGTTTAAAATAACAATCGATAAAATAACAATTTAATAAAAATATATAATTATAATTATTTTATTCATAATTATATATTTTATTTAATAGTGGCGGCGGCGTTGGCGTCGAGGTAGAAATCCCATCCGTGAGCTTGTGGCCACAATCGTCCCCATACACGAATGCTTTGGCGGCGGCGTTGGCGTCGAGGTAGAAATACCATCCGTGAGCTTGCGGCAACGACCGTCCCAATCCACGAACGCTTTCAGACGGGGATCCATGGCGCCATCACACAAGGCCAGTTCAGGGCTGTGTTCTCAGTGCACACCTACCCGAGACCCCCGCTGGGAAATAATACGCATGGGCTCCACTGTTGTGTTCTTAGCGTTGAGGCGTACGGGGGCCTAGGTGAAGTAGTGTGGATACACGCTTAGTAGTAGAGATGTCCTCTCTACTATCACCGTCTGGCCACGGCAATTGATTCCTGAGAGGTTAGCTACCTGCTCGAAAAGTGGGAACTATAGTCTGTGTCGACATAGCGGTTGCATATGTGTGATCATGGGTGAGTCATTGCATAGCATACATACCATTACATTAAATTGCACAACAAGATCCTCATCATATAAGTTTGTATGGACACTCCTATACGATGAGTTACTTTATGTAAACTGATCCTTAACTTATAAGCTTGTATGGGCATCCTTATAAGTTAAGTTATTTTCCTGCTGTAGTTTCTTGCTCTTGATGTTTGATATAACTTTGTAGAACTGCTAGATAAAGTTTTGTTAATATTATAGTACCATTACCACCTGCTTCTACCTGCTTTTTATATTTATTATACCTTGTACTCTTACTCTTTTCTCCGCTCGGTGCCGAGGAGTCTCCGGGGGAGGAGATGTGAAGCCACTTAGTCTTTTCGACAAACTGTTGCTACGTCTTCCTTTTTAGAAGGTCTCCCCGCAGGTAGAGCAGCCGCAAACTTTGCAGCAGGACAGCCAGGCCAGGACAACAGGGCCTGAAGGGGCGGTACCGTCGCTACCGCCAGTTACTGATGCGAGTGTCAAGCGACTCTGATGTAGCCCTTTTGGGCGTTTATTAGTTGTACTCTGATATATTGTAGAAGCATGTTTTAGCTTCTCTATTTTGATGTACTTTGGACTTATATACACTATGTGTGAATTTTACTTCTTTTATTATATTGGTTGGGTTGGTATTTATATATATTAATATTGGTTGTCGCCGACATAATAGGCGTCTTGTGGTACAGGTTAGCTCGTGTGCTAATGCTACCGCAAAGCGGCTGTTCTATGCATAAGACCCCCTTCGTGTCGTGTTTTGGATTCCGGGAGGGGGGCCTTACAAATGGTATCAATTTTCCACGATCCTCAACTAAAGACGTCATTCAATAATGATCCACCCCCGTTCGATTAGTTAGTTTGCAGACAAACTGACTTAGCGGAAGCAGTGGTATGCGCATATGTAATTCACACTAAGTTTGTCCAACTTTGACCTTAAGATTATCCAACCTGACCATACGTTTTTGCTTTACGTGTAGATTCCAGTGCACGTTGAGTCAATGGGGTGCACTCCTGTCCCTTCCATACCCACTCAGTTCCAACAATCCGAGTTGGGGCAGACGCTCACTGCCATCCTGGATGCCTTTAAGGCGCAGCAGGCTCCTGTGCAACAATAGGCTCCGGGCTCTAACTAGTTGAGAACCTTTCGGGCCCTCTCCCCTCCCTCCTACCTCAGGACGGAGTCGGCCGTATGCACGGAGGAATGGATTGACACGGTGCAGGAGTTGCTGGCGGGGATCCGTTGCCCAGCCAACATTGCTGTGACGTTGGCGGTGTCTGTCTTGGAACTACATGCTAAGAGGTGGTAGAAGTCCCTCATGGGATCCACCTTCCAAGGCTGGGTCTATACAGAGATAAGTTTTAGCGAGTTCTCGGATGTCTTCTTGGAGCACTTCATTCCCACATCCGCTCGAAATGAACTCGAAGAGAGGTTTCTTCTGCTGAAGCAAGGATCAAAATCAGTTACAGAATATCAGCGAGAGTTTTAGCACCTCGCGAGGTTCGCAGATTCTTATGATTTGGATGATAGAGGATACACCAAGGGTTCCTACAAAGGGCTGCGAGATCCCCTAAGGCAGGCACTTTTGTTTATAGCGGACGCTAGCTTGGCTTAGATTATCGACATGGCGAAGAGATTGGAGGCGGACCACTTGAGTAGTGGTAAGAGACCTGCGGAGGGTGTGATAGAAGCTGGCCCAAGCAACAGAAGAAGGCGGGACTTTAGAGGAGGAAGAGGACATCAAAGAGGTGGAGGACGTTTGCACCGAGATTTTAGAGTGGAGCATCCGAGTCCGCAGCCGCCCGTGTTGCCTCCACCGCCACAGCCTCAATAATTTCAGCAACCTGAGGGGCGTCGTGGGCTGGTGTGCTTTGAATGCAACCAGTCGGGCCATATTCGACGTTTCTGCCGGCGGTTGTTTGGTAATGTCCCTCCTGCTCTCCCTCGGGCAGCTCCGCGGGTGCGTGGTTATATGCGTGGTCGAGGACGAGGACCGCGAGGAGGAAACCCTGGTCCTGCCCGGGATCAAATGTACGCGCTGGACATGGCACAAGAATGGAATCCCCAGGATGTGATTGCAGGTATGTTGCAGTTATCTTTCAAATTTTCATTGTTTAACTTAACTTGCTTAAAACATACTAGACACCTACTGTTGTGTTTTGGTTGTTGGTACTTAGGCACCGTTGTAGTCGGCGGGAAGATGGCCTATACGCTGTTCGATACTGGTGCCTCACACTCTTTTGTGTCTGAGGACTTCATTAAGGACATGGAAGGTGTACAATACTTTACTGGTATAGCTCGATGAGTACGCCTCCTGGATGGCTCTGAGATGACTACAACTGCTAAGTGCGAGCTAGAGATATTCATTGGGGGAAAGGCCTTTGATACACCTACCACGGTCTTGAGAATGCCGGAGTTTGACATCATTTTGGGCATGACGTGGTTGGACTGGCACTTTGCAAGGTTTGATTGTGCAGAGAAACGAATCTATTTGAGACATGGAGACACCGACGTCATCTTTCAAGGTATTAGCGTCGCACCTCATATGATGTTATCTTCACTTCAGGCAGTAAAAGCCCATATGAAGGGGGATGAAGTCTTCATGATCTGTTTCGAGTTGAATGAGATGGCGTTGGATATGAAAGATGTATGGGTAGTGCGGGACTTCCTCGAGGTATTTCCTAAGAAACTGTCGGGATTACCCCCGCATAGAGAAGTTAATTTTCAAATTAATCTAGTACCGAGTGCCAAGCCTGTATCCAAGGCCCCTTACCGAATCGCCCCGAAGGAACTCGCGGAGTTTAGAGTTCAACTGCAAGAACTGGTGGAGTCAGGCTTCATTCTCCCTAGCTCATTACCCTGGGGAGCCCCTGTATTATTCGTCAAGAAGAGGGACGGAACCTTGCGGCTATGCATAAACTATCGGGAACTTAATCGTCTGACGGTGCGGAACACCTATCTGCTACCCCGGATCGACGAGTTGTTCGATCAACTTGTTGGAGCACATTGGTTTTCTAAGTTGGATTTGCGCTCGGGATATTATCAGTTGAGGATACAAGAGGAGGACATCCAGAAAACGGCCTTTAGTTCAAGATATGGACTGTACGAGTTCACTGTAATGGCGTTCGGGCTCAAAAATACCCCTTCGGCCTTCATGAGTCTGATGAATAAGGTGTTTGAACCTTACTTGGATATCTTCGTCATTGTTTTCATCGACGACATCCTGGTCTATTCAAAGACGGAGGAGGAGCATATTGAGCACTTGACCATGGTATTGAAGAAATTAAAAGAGCACGCTTTGTTTGCCAAGTTCAACAAGTGCGAATTATGGCTTAAAGAGGTTGCTTTCTTGGTGCATGTGATCAGTGGAGCAGGACTAGCGGTGGATCCGGCCAAGGTGCGTGTCGTAAAGGAGTGGTCTCCCTTGAAGTCGGCGGCCGATGTGAGGAACTTCTTTGGATATGCCGGGTATTACCGCAAGTTCGTAAAAGGGTTCTCAAAGATTGCCCTCTCTCTTACTTCCTTGACAAAGAAAGGTGTGCCACATAAGTGGACACCCCAATGAGAAGCGGCGTTCCAAGAGTTGAAGGAGAGACTTACCCCGCCCCCATCTTAGCCCTCCCGTCTGGAAAGGAGGGATTTCAAGTTTACACTGACGCATCTTATCAAGGAATGGGAGCAGTGTTGATTCAGCACGGACACGTGATTGCTTATGTTTCAAGACAGATGAAGAAGCATGAAATTAATTACCCGGTTCATGATTTGGAATTGGGAGCAGTGGTGTTCACCGTGAAGGTTTGGAGGTACTAGATATATGGCGTCCACTGCGAGATTTTCTCAGACCATAAAAACTTAAAGTACATTCATACACAGAAGGAGTTGAACTTGAGACAATGATGGTGGTTAGAGTTTCTGTGCGATTATGAGTTCACCTTGAAGTATCATCCAGGAAAGGCGAACTCGGTGGCCGATGCATTGAGCAGAAAGGTACCGTACTCGATCCCAGAGTCTCGGTTGATGAGTATGGAGTTGGCTAGGATGATTGAAGAGATGGATATTACTTTGGTATATAAGCTCCTTCAGCAGAGTATACAGAGTACTTGGCAACCATGAGCATAGTTTGTGATATCCGGGACTGAATTCGGGCGGAACAAGGAAGGGATGCGGCTTTGGCCCCGACAATCAAGGCAATCGAGGATGGGACTACTGATGAGTATACACTAAAAGACGACCTTGTTTATTTCCACGGCCGGCTCTACATTCCCAAGGGCGGAAAAATCCGGGAGGATATCTTGAGAGAGGCATATTGCTCTCAGTATTCAGTGCATCTGGGTATTGCCAAGATGTACGCAGGCCTACGGAAGACCATGTGTTGGCCGGGAATGAAGAAAGATGTCTTATATTTTGTTACACATTGCGAAGCTTGTCAAAGGGTGAAGGAGGATTCCAAGTGTCCAGGGGGTTTGTTACAATCGTTGCCCATCCCTGAGTGAAAGTTTGAGGATATCTCCAAGGACTTTGACCATGGGTTACCTCGCTCGTGCTCAGGGAATGATTCGGTGTGGGTGATCGTTGATCGACTGACGAAATTAGCTCGGTTCATCCCGATGAAGAAAGAGGCTCACGTGGATGTCTTGGTATGCCTCTTTGTGGAACAGTTCGTACGGTATCATGGCGCGCCTAAGACAATTGTTTCTAACCGGGATGGTTGTTTCACCTCAAAGGAGTGGAAGGCGGTACAGGCGTATTTGGGCTCACGCCTTATCTTTAGCACTGTGTTTCATCCCCAAACGGACGGGCAATCTGAGAGGACCATCAGAACACTAGAGGATTTACTGAGATTATGTGTTTTGGATAGAGGAGAGCCGTGGAAAAGGCTCTTACCTCTAGTAGAGTTCTCCTACAACAACAGCCACCAGGCGAGTATCGGCATGGCGCCCCATGAATCCCTTTACGGAAGAAGGTGAAGAACCCCCTTGTCGTGGGTGCAAGATGAGGACCCAAAGGCTTTGGTAATTGAGTATATTGATGATACGGATATGGTGGTTAGACAGATACGGGATCGCATGTTGGAGGCTCAAAGTCGGCAGGCAAAGTATTATAATGCAAAGCACTGGATGGTGGAATTTCAAGTGGGTGATAAAGTGTTTCTGAAGATTTGGCTGATGCATGGAGTGTCACGGGTGCATGGTGCGAAAAATCTCAGCCCAAGGTACGTTAGGCCATACAATGTATTGGAAAGGATTGGCCCGTTGGCCTATCGGTTGGAGTTACCGCCAGAGCTAGATAAACTCCACGACGTGTTCCATGTGTCGTTGCTTCGAAAGGCGTTGTTGCGGCCCGATCAATATATCCCCACTACTGATGGTGCAGTGGCGACTGATAGGTCTGTACGACTGGAGCCGGTGTGGATCGTAGACAATGAGCCAAGTATATTGCGCCGCAATAGTGTTCCTTTGGTAAGGGTGCTATGGTCTAATCATAGGAAGGAGGAGTATACATGGGAGCCGGTGGAATTGATGCAAAAACGCTACCCGGAGTTGTTTACTCAAGGTAATTTTGTTAAAATCATATTTTATGTTATGTTATGCTTTTACCCCCACAACCCTAGCCTGATTTCGGGGACAAAATCTTTTATTTTGTTTATAGGATTTGTAACGTCCCGATTCGCACTAGGCCACTCGTGCGCATTTTTGGTTCAGGAGAACTGACTTGGGTTCAGGTTTGTGCTGGTAACTGGGCTGCTCTTGTAAATAGGAGGATAAATCAGTCGAGCATAGGACACAGGTAGAGATACGGGCATGTCCCTACCCGTGTGGGAGAGGCCAGCTCTCGAGTCGACGACTCGAGTGTGTCCAGAGAAGGCGTGTCACTACCCATATGAAATGACACGGGTAGAGACACGGGCGTGTGCCTACCCGTGTGTGTGTCGAGTTAACCTCGACGAAGCTTGTCGAGATCGGCGAAATGTATGACATGGGTAGAGACACGGTCGTGCCCCTACCCATATGTGTGTGTGTCGAGTTAACCTCGACGAAGTGTGTCGAGATCGACGAAGAGTGTCGAGATCGATGAAATGTATGACACGGGTAGAGACACGGGCGTGTCCCTACCCGTGTGTGTGTATGTATCGAGTTGAACTCGACGAAGCGTGTCGATATCGACGAAGTGTGTCGAGATCAACGAAATGTATGATGCGGGTAGAGACACGGGCGTGTCCATACCCGTGTGTCTGTGTTTCGAGTCGAGTTCGTCGAGATGTATCCAGAGAAGGACACGGCTAGGGAACACGGTCGTGTCATGTGGACACGGGTCTGGACACGGGGGTGTCCCTACCCGTGTCGAGTGTTGAATCGACAATAAAACCGTCGTTGATGCTTCGCCCGAAGCAGGACACGGGTAAGGACACGGGCGTGTCCCTACCCGTGTCACTTTTCATATATAGGGGTTTGAAAACCCTAGCCATTTTCACTCCTGATTCCAGCCATTTTTCCTGAGAGAAACTTCTGTAGAGAGGGAAAACTGCTGGAGCAAGTCTTGGAGGAGAAGATCTACCGCCGCCGTGAAAGAGAAGATGCCGCCGAGAAGAGTCACAGGATCCATGGCCGGAAATAGTGGAAATGCCGGAAATGAGGTGAGCTTCCTCCACACTCCCTTGGTGCTAGATCTGTAGATATTTAGGTGAGATGTCGACTCAAAAGAGTCAAGACTAGTGAGATGGGGATTTCTCTAGGAAGAGGCCGTTCTAGGGCTTGTGCTGTAAGACGAGTTGTGTCTTCAACCTCTCCAACCTTCTATGTGAAGATGGGGGATGGTTTCGTGAAGAATCATGGAGTAATGAGGGTGAATAATGGAGGAGGAATTTATGGAGGTAATTTTGGAAGATTGATTTGAGGAGGAAGATGAACCGATGCCATTCATTCCGCCTTAAGATGCGTGCAGAATCTGTATTCTGCGCGGAGCGATCTCCTTGGCCATTTTCTGATATGATATGTCCAGATCTGGGCTTTAGACTAAACACGAAGGTTGAATTCCTTGAAAATACCTTTCCAACGAGTGGTTGCAAGACTTCAGGCGAAGTCTGTAGCCACGGGAAAGTCTGAACGAACATGACATCTGATAAATCCTGCATGCAGAAATTATGTTCTGTATGCAGCAGACTTCAAGGCTGATTTCAAGTATGATACTTTTGAATCTTGGTTGTGGTCTGAACATAAACGTTGTAGCCCATGGAAAGACCTTTCCATCGAGTGGTTATACGTCTTCACCGGATTAATGTAGCTTCGAGAATCTCCGGTCGAGCTGCTGTCCAGATTTTTCATGTACTTAAACTCTGGGTTTGGAATAATATTGGATTTGGACTCTGTAGAGATAATGTTGCAAATTAACTTGAGGTTTGTTGAACTCTTTTATGATAACCATCTTAGTACAATAAATGATGATGCTTATTAGTTGGATTCCACATAATTTATTTGTGAAGCGAAGCATACTTAAACTAAACGATTTGAATGAAATTGGTAGACTATTATAAATGCGCATTATGATAATAACATGTTGAATCATTTGGGATGAAAGGTAGGATGATAACTTATGGCCAGGTGTATAATTGTTTAACAGATTGAATTTAGTAGTCCAATGCTTAGAGTGTCGTCTCCCTAAGGGTAGTATTGTGGAAGGGTGAAAGTGCGGTGTTGACCGTCACTAGTTTGGATTGCGTTGAGATGAGACAAAGTCGGATGGTTGGGCTTGGTCCTCGTGCTTTCTCCGAGGCTCCTTCCATGCCATGGTGATGTGGAATTGCATGCGGAGTGAGTCGACATACGGTGTCGTAATCCTGAGTTAAGGATAGTGTTGCAGGTCTATGGGCTCGCCGATCGTCACACTGACGAGAGTTGACAGTTAGATTTTGGGCAGTTGGGCTTGGTCCTCGGTGTTCACCTCCCGGGGCTCCTTCCGTGCCAAGTGAACGGTTGGGTTGTGTCCTCATGCTTTCTTCCGAGGCCCCTTCTAGTTCACACAAGGCCAGTTCGGGGTTGTGTTCTCGGTGCACACCTACCCGAGACCCCCGCTGGGAAATAATACGCATGGGCTCCGCTGTTGTGTTCTTAGCGTTGAGGCGTTCGGAGGCCTAGGTGAATTAGTATGGAAACCCTCCTAGTAGTAGAGATGCCCGCTCTACTATCACCGCTTGGCCATGGCGGTTGATGCCTGAGAGATTAGCTACCTTCTCGAAAAGTGGGAACTATAGTCTGTGTCGACATAGCGGTTGCATGTGTGTGATCATGGGTGAGTCATTGCATAGCATACATACCATTACATTAAATAGCACAACAAGATCCTCATCATATAAGTTTGTATGGGCACTCCTATACGATGAGTTACTTTATGTAAACCGATCCTTAACTTATAAGCTTGTATGGGCATCCTTATAAGTTAAGTTATCTTCTTGCTGTAGTTACTTGCTCTTGATGTTTGATATAACTTTGTAGAATTGCTAGATAAATTTTTGTTAATCTTATAGTACCATTACCACCTGCTTGTACCTGCTTATACTATTTATTATACCTTGTACTCTTGCTCTTTTTCCGCCCGGTGCCGAGGAGTCGCCGGGGGAGCGGATGTGAAGCCACTTAGTCTTTTCGACTAACAGTTGCTACGTCTTCCTTTTTAGGAGGTCTCCCCGCAGGTAGAGCAGCCGCAGACTTTGCAGCAGGAGAGCCGGGCCAGGATGACAGGGCCTGAAGGGATGGTACCGTCGCTACCGTCAATTACTGATGTGAGTGTCGAGCGACTCTGATGTAGCCCTTTTGGGCGTTTATTAGTTGTACTCTGATATATTGTATAAGCATGTTTTAGCTTCTCTATTTTGATATACTTTGGACTTATATACACTTTGTGGGGATTTGACTTCTCTTATTATATTGGTTGGGTTGGCATTTATATATATTAATATTAGTTGTAGCCGGCAGAATAGGCGTCTTGTTGTACAGGTTAGCCCGTGTGCTAATGCTACCGCAAGGCGACTGTTCTGGGCATAAGACCCCCATTCATGCCGTGTTTTGGGTTCCGGGAGGGGGGCCTTACAAGAGGAGTGGCCAGAGATGTAACGCCTCCGATTTTCTTGGTTTTGTTTGATCTTGGATTGGCGTTACGATGATGCATTTACGGCCCTTTGCCGTTGTAGAGCGTGGTCTTAGCACTTTAGGTTCCTGGTGTAGCCTGGCTGTAGCCTATTGGCAAATTTTCCCAGCTAGCCGGAGTCTCTTTTGGTGACTCGGTTGGGCCTCTTAGGGAAATGCTTGTGTTTTGGCTTCGGGAGGTGTTAGCCCGAGTGTGCGATCGTCGGATGTTATTTTCGACCTCACCGCTGTTTTCGTAGCTTGGGAGTTTAGCTACGGTGCGAGTTTTGGTCGAAATCCGGGATCGTTTGCTTTCGCGTCGTTTCGGCGTTTGTTCTGTTAGCTGTAATGTGTGTATTGTTTGTTGTGTTGTGCGTGCCTGATGTGGCCGAGCTAGTAGGCTGGTGCCTTGTCTCTTGTTTGCTAGGTGTTAGCAGGTTTCCTTTTCTGCGTAAGTTTGGGTGACACGGCCTGGGTCATACCCGTGACCCAGGGCGTGTCGTGCTCGGGTAGAGCTCCCGGTTCTCTGGTCGACGAATTTTTTGTCGACGGGGTTTTTGTAGGAACACGGCCTGTGACACGGGCGTGTCACAGGGCGTGTCCCCCTTCGTCAAGCTGCACTCGATGGTCGTCAGGCGAAGTTTTAGTGAGAACACGGCCGTGTCACGGGCGTGTCGTATCGGACACGGGCGTGACACGGGGCGTGTCTCTCCGTTCGACGATCGGCGCTCCATGATTGTCGAGTGGTGTTGAGTTGGTACACGACCTGTGACACGAGCCTGTCACAGGGCGTGTCACCTGTTTCGTCGAGCTGAGACCGACGGTCATCGAGTGGGTAGGTGTGTGAGTACACGCCCCGTGACACGGGCTTGTCGGGTCGTGTCACGGGCGTGTCGGGGGCGTGTCCCATGTTGCGTCGAGTGGAGATCGACGTTCGTCGAGTTAGTACACGCCCCGTGACACGGGCGTGTCAGACCATGTCACGGGCGTGTCTTGGGCGTGTTCCGTACTTTTTATCCTGAGAGCCTCTTTTGTTGCCGTGAACCGTTTTTCCTCCTCATTTTCATCGTTCCCGAGTCTGGAGAGCTTCCATCGAAAGGGTTTTGAGAGGAGGCGGTGGTTGTTTTGGCCGGCGATTGTGGGAGGGTTAGAGCTCGTTTTTCTCGTGCGATAGCGGATTTGGCTTGCTCTCGTCTAGATCTTCCCTTCCATGTAAGTTTTTTCTTGATTTAGGGTTGGATTCCAGGAATTGTAAATATCTGATTTCTTTTCTTTCCTCAAGTTTCAGCTTTGGTCTTCTAGGTGGCCGATCATGCCGCCGGAGCCAAGCGGTGGTGTGGCTGTCGTTTTTCCAGAGAGGTAGAGGCAAGTGGCTCCCTTGCCCTTGCCAAATTATTTCTAACTCTTACTCTATTTTTCATTTACTGTGCAATACTTCTGCATTCCTTAGCTTTTTCCTCCTTAGAAAGTAGAGTAATAGGATGTCTTTTTCCTTCATTTCAGTCATGGGCTGTTTCATTGATTTTTCTTTCAATTAAACCAACGTTCTCTCTTTTGTTAGAGGTTTGGTGTACAGTGGGTACCTAGAGTTAGGGTGAGGCTGCGGTTAGTCACAATTTAGGTTTAGTTGCCGTAGCCCCGTGTAGTTATGATGGAACGGAGGGTCAGGATTAAATTTCCAACTCCTTGTTTTCACGCGTTGAGAGAGTTTAGGATGCGGTTTGACTATAACGTACGTTTACCCTAAGTTGAAAGCGCTGACAGCGTCGAGTGAGCCGAGTTCACTCAACGCCGTCACCCAGCGTAGGATTTGCGGTTAAGTATTTCGGCGCCAAGTAAGCGGAGCTTACTCAACGCCGCGTCGAGTGGGCTCGACAATTCTATCTTGGGTTCGTGTATTTCCTTAGGATTGTTAGTGTGACTTTTCCCTTTCTCTAGGGGGTGGTATTGGGTGTTCGGCTAATTTTATTTTTGCTTGCCGACTCTTGGGTTGTGGCAGGTGGTGGAGTTTTGGTGGCCTCTGGAGTGGTGGTTTTATGTGGTGAGCTATGGCCACCGCTGTTTCCCCGGTTTGGGTTGGCGTGTGTGGGACCCTAGTGCTGCCACTGTTTGACCCCTTAGCCCTTTTTGGATCTGGTTTTGGTTACGTATTCAGATCCATGTTTTGACCACTGCCACTCACCCACGTGATAGGACTGTTTGTCCCTTTCTTGTTTATGTTTTCTCTTTCTTTCGGCATATATGTATATGTCTTGTTGCTGTTGCAGACTCTTTGTAGGGCATGCTGCTTTTATTGCTCGCACTTGGTGTGCTTTGCTGTGCTTTAGACAGTACTCTTTTCTTACTGTCATGCCCTTTCTTTTGCTTATAGCAGTTTGTTGCCGGGTTGGTAAACCCTTTCTTTTGTTCGCTCATTAATCTAATGCTCTATTTACTTTTTGTTTATATTCTTGCTGAGGTGTTCTTTTCTTGAATGCCTCAGGTCCAGGTTATAGCCGGTTCAGCGGCTAGTTCTTTTGGAGGGGCTTGTTGGTGGCCTCTCGGGTAGCTGAGATAGCTGATCCTCGATTTTGTGAGGTAGTTCTTTACCTTTCTATATAGACATACATTCTCACCAGTGGGTTCGTTTTCAGGTTGTTGGCGCCCACTGGTGGCTTCTTGCGATGCTGGGTATGAACTTAAACTTTTGTTTTTACCTATTTGTGGTGGTTTACTTGCTTCTGGGAAGGATTTATGCTAGGTTGCATGTTAGATATTTTTAAACCGTAAAAGCATTATTATATTTACATCATGCATAACATATTTATAAAACAAAGACACTATATTTCCTTAGCGTAAAAAGACTATCTTTTATATATATATTATATTCACGTTAGAGTTGAGCGTACCATGAGTCGTCCCTCGGGGACACTTATGCTCATTTAGAGTGTCAATTTAATTGAACCAAAGTATTTTCTGCTGCGTATGAATATACGTTTTATTTGTGGACTAGCTGATCCACCGTGCCGAGGGATACGGCCTTTCAACATAACTGATTTTCTTTCATATTTAATCAACGATTTTCCTTAAAATCTAAGGTCTGGAGTTTTGCCTGAGCGTGTGCAGTTATCCCCTACACGACGTGGCATCACGGTATGTGTTTTCTCTTGCTCTGATACGATTCTATTGTTGAGAAAATGCGGGTTGTGACAGTTGGTATCAGAGGGAGGTTGCTTGACAAATGGTCGGGCAACCTTTCCCTTGTTCGCATTAGTGGTTAGCGTCATACCATACACACACCGATATGTCATAAGCACGTCTTGGCTAAAGAACGAACACTGCACTCATGAGCATAAAGAAGTATACGGGGCATATTATGTAGTATGGGATGCATAATATGTGTCCGTATATGGATCCACCATAGGAGGCAACATGTGAGGGTTATGTAGTATGGGATGCATAACCTCACCACATGAATGCGGCTAGCACGTTTTCTTTTCTCGTTGCATGGGAATGTTATGTAGTATGGGATGCATAACATTTTCATGTGTACGCCGCCCATGGCATGCATTAAGGCCTTGTTAGAATGCATAGCACATCATGCATAGCATAACATTTCATAAGCACAACGTGCCAAGCTAAAGATTTACAAGATGACATATGCACACACATGGTTTTGAGTCAAAAAGAATACAAATACATGCATTCATGGTTTAGGCACATGAGTTAGTATGATGGTGGTGAACCATCTTAGGTTAAGCATAACATCATCATGGTAAAAACAACTCCCAGAGCAAGTTTTGCAGTTGAAGTTCATATTTAAGTGTGTTTGTCTGTACCGAGTAGTTTTGTTCTAGCTGTTGCGCTAGGTTTTGTCTAAAGCTTGTGCGATTATAGGATGGCGAGACGTCCTGCGACGAGATCGACCCCCCAATCCGAGGGTGAGACGTCAGGAGCGCAGAGCGAGGCGTTGGTAGAAAACCTGTGGCAGAGCAATGAGGCCTTATCGAGGCAGGTGGTGGTTATGCAGGCTCAGATTCAGTCCCTTGTAGCAGTGGTGGCGGTACAGGCTCCGAGAGTTCTGGACCCCACTGAGGGGGTAGAGGTTCCTGCCCCTCCTACTCCTCCCGTGCCTGTGGTTGTTGTTGTTGAAATTTGTGAAGTGGAAGTGGGTGACGGGACAGGCCGGGCGGCCTGGGGCGGATAGCTTTGGCGGACTAGGCGGACTGGGCGGACTGAGATCTGCGGCCTGGTGGAAGGTCTAGTGGAAAGCCAGTTGTTCTTCTGAGCGGTTTGCACGGGTTGAGTCCGCGGACTATGCGGCCTGGTTTCTACGGATAGGGTGTTTGCTGATTGGCTTTGCCAAGGAGCGGCCTGAGCGGATAAAGGCTTGCGGTCTGGTGCATTGCTCAGTGGCCGCGGGTGCAAGTTTGTGCTGATAGGCGGTTTGGCTCGTGTCCGCGTGAAGCTTGCGGACTGGAGTGTCCGCGGTGTGGGCTGTTGTGGACTGAGCTTAGAGCTTGGCTAAGGCCTTATCGAGCTCTGGTGGCACAGCAGGCGATTTGCTGTGGAGGTCGGTTGGCGGACTGTGTTTTGGAGTCCGGGGTTGGCTGCTGCGTTGGACAGAAGTGCGAGGAGCTCGCGGACTCTTGGCGGTCTGTGCTAGGGTGTTTGGCGGACGAGAATTTGTGTCCGCCATGCTCGCATTGGCCCTTGATGGTTTTGGACTTGGTCACACTTTGTGCCAAGGCCATGGTGTCCGCGGTATCCTCCAAGTCCGCTGTGACCGGGCGGACTATTACTGTCTTCCTTTGGTTGTGGACTTGTGGCGGATTGAGGTGTGAGTCTTGCGGACTGCCTCAGGTTGGTACGGACTGCCATTGAAGGGGGTTGCTATCTTGCAGTGGTTGGATCTTTCCGGGCTGATGCCTTGTCCGCATAGCTTGGGCGGACTGGAGAGGGTTCGCCAATGGTTGTCTTGCTCCTGGCGGTTTTCCTTGGTATCCGGCTAAGTCCATGCGGACTCGGCGGACGGTGTTTTTTGCTATCGCACGGGCTGGGGTGGTGATGCTATCTCTAGGGCGGTGACCACACTCCTCACCTCACCTATAAATAGGACCCCCCTGGCACATCTACAGTAACTTGAGTGAACAGTAAGTTGGGGTGTGCAAGGAGCTGCGGTCTGTGTTTTCCAGTCCGCGCGGATTGTTTCAGGCTGACGGTTTGCTGTGTGCAGGTCGCGCGGATAGCTTCAATGAGCCAGGAGTTTGGCTGTGACTTCGGTCAAGTGCTTGGAAGTGTGCGGTCTCTGCGGACTCAGCAGGAGGTCGCTCTGCGGCTTGTCAGTTCTGTTTCATCTTTGCCAGCTTCAATAACCTGTCCGCCGGCTTCAGGCGGGTAGGGGTGTTCCTCAGTTCAAGTTCAGCAGGAGGCGAATAACGGTGTGTCCGCGCGGCCTCGCGGCTTCGGCGGACTCCGTGTCTATTCGGTGGATTGCAGCATAGCTTGGGCGTGCTCAGCGGACTCGGCGACCTCGGCAACCTCGCGGTCTCGGCGGACTCGGGTGCTGTCCGCCCGGCTTGTTTTTTGGTGCTTCTGTTTTCAGCTGTTATACTAGCGAAATCATGTCTCGCTATGTATGCCTCGCATTGTAAAGAAGTGAATGAATAATAGACTTGCTTGTGCTTCCATTGTTTGTTGGGATTTACCTTTGTACCTCTAGTCCTTGGTTTCCGCTGGTTCAACGTGCGAACTGGGTAGTTCCGAAGATATTAATTTGGCGTTTGGGCTATCTTGCTGACCACGTTGAGAAAATTTAACATGGTATCAGAGCGAGGTTTCTGAGGTTCAGCTGCGTGAGCAGGAGTCAGACAGTGTTGTTACTCAGTGATTGAGTGGTGATCAACCTGTGTTGTTGCTCGGAGCTGCTGAAAGGTTGCCAACAGGTGTTGCAATGGAGGGGAGCTTTGCAAGAGGTCTGGGCATTGAACTCTTAACGCCGACTAACTTTAAGAAGTGGAAGTCATGCATGAAGAGTTATCTTCTTAGCGAGGAGCTGTGGGAAGTCGTTGGTGGAGACGATAGGCAGGAAGTCACTGCTGCTTTCGGTACTGCTGAGTAGGTTAGGCTCTGGAGAAGAACAAATGCTAAGGCGGAGTTCATTCTGAAGAGAGCCGTGTCTCCGGAACTGTTTGATCACATCATTGGATGTGAGTCGGCTGCTGATATTTGGACAACCATTGATGAGTTGTTCAATAGGAAGAATGTGGCGCGGCTTCAGTTCCTGGAGAATGAGTTGGCCAGGGCAACTCAGGGAGACCTTTCCATCTCCAAGTACTTCTTAAAGATGAAGAGCTTGTGCGCTGAGCTGTCGGCACTTGATCCTGATGAGCCTATCTCTGAGGCAAAGATGAAAAGGCACATTATCCGCGGCTTGTGGAAGGAGTATGTGGCCTTTGTTACATCTGTTCAAGGATGGGCTACTCAGCCGTCGTTGCTGGAGCTGGAGAATCTGCTTGCCTCGCAGGAGAGCTTAGCAAGGCAGATGGCTGGAGTGAACCTGAATCAGGAAGGCAGCGAAGCTCTCTTCTCAGGAAAGAAGAAAGGATGGGAAGGGAAGAAGAAGAAGAAGGTGCAGGCCGCTGTTGAGAAGGAGACTTCAACTTTATATCCGGAGAGGAGCAATGCTCCTAAGGACTGGAAGAAGAATCTGAAGTGCTACCGGTGTCATCAGCGTGGGCACTTCAAGCGGGACTGCAAGGTCAAACTGCAGCCTGGGCATGCTGCAGGAAAGGAGGAAGCTTGCTCAAGAAGTGAAGAAGCAGAATGGGGCGGAGCTTTTATGACGGCCACTTCTGTCCGGGCCCTGTCTGCTGAGGACTTCAACAGCGAGTGGATATCACGTGTCATTGGGTAGTGATCAGGGGCCACTCACGTTAAGGAGTGTGTATCACGTGTCGGGCATGAAGAAAAACCTCTTCTCGGTGACCAATGCGGTGGACGCTGGGTATCACGTTCTGTTTGGGCCAACAGACGTGAGGTTCCTTCGCAACGTATCAGCGGTGAAGGCTGATGTTGCTCATGTTGGGAGGAGGGTGAAGAACTTATTTGTTCTTTCCACCAGTGCTTATGTTGATAAGATGAGGGCCAATGATAGTGCGGCTATCTGGCATGAGAGGCTGGGGCATGTTGGCATGGACAAGCTGAAGGCAATGACGAGTAGAAGTTTGGTGAGGGGGTTGCCGAAGTTATCTTCCTTTGGTGATGGGCATGTTTGTGCGGGCTGTCAATACAGTAAGGCACATCGCCTTCCGTTTGATAAATCACAAACAAGGAGCAAGAAACCACTGGATTGTATTAATGGCGACCTGATGGGACCATCGGTTACTGCCAGCCTTGGTGGAAGCAAATACATGCTTGTCTTGGTTGATGACTACTCAAGGTATACTTGGGTGTACTTCTTAAAGGAGAAGTCGGAAGCCTTCCGTTTGTTCGTGGAGTTCAAGAAGTTGGTAGAAGGTCGGCTTGGCTTGCGGATTAAGAAGTTTAGAGCTGATAACGGGGGGGGGAGTTTGTCTCCTCCGAGTTTTCTAACTTCTGCAGGAAGCACGGGATCCAACGGGAGCTTACTTGTGCTCACACTCCACAACAAAATGGGGTAGCGGAGTGGAAGATCCGTCATTTGACGGAAACCTGCAAATGCTGGCTTCATGCGAAAGATATCCCAAGGTCCTTTTGGGCGGAGGGAATGTCTTGTGCTGCTTATGTTATCAACCGGATGCCACTCAGCCCTATCAACATGAAGACTCCTGTTGAGCTGTTGCTGAAGGAGAAGCCGAGTGTTGGACACCTTCGGGTGTTCGGTTCAACTTGCTACATGCATGTCCCGGATGTTTCACGGACAAAGCTGGATGCGAAGGCAAGGAAACTTGTCTTTGTTGGCTATGATGAGCAGAAGAAGGGATGGAAGTGCATGGACCCTGTGACGAAGAAGTTCGTGGTGTCAAGAGACGTTGTCTTTGACGAGCTGACGTCATATGGAGGTAGCTCGGTGGAGCTAACCGGAAGTAGCAAGGTTGATGATGCACCGGTGGAGGCTGCTGAAGGCTTGGAAGAGGAGCTTGCTGTTTCGCCAGCAGCTCCTGTTGCTTCGAACTCCGAGGCTGAGCCTTTTGGCTCAGGAAACAGGGGGAGCACTGCTCAATGCTTGCCCCAGGTAGGAGTGGAGCCTGAAGAAGCAACGGAAGCCGTGAGCAAGGAGCCGGTTCTTCGGAGATCAAAGAGGGTGGTTAAGCCACCGGCTCGGTACTGTGATGGGAATGCAGTGAGCTTTGTCTCCTGCTTCTTTGCAGGTCCTCTGGATGAGCGAGAGCCTGCAAACTTCAACGAGGTCACTGGAGTAAAGGAGTGGGATGATGCCATGAAGGAAGAGATTGATGCTCTGAAGAAGAATGAAACCTGGGATCTTGTGCCCAAGGTTGATGGCGTTACTCTGGTTACTTGCAAGTGGGTGTATAAGTTGAAGAAGAAGGCTGATGGGAGCATTGATCGGTTCATGGCTCGCCTGGTCACTAGAGGATTCTCACAGCAGTATGGAGAAGACTATGAGGAGACATTTAGTCCAGTTGCGAAGATGACTTCTGTAAGAGTGGTGATCGCCTTGGCTGCTAGCAAGGGATGGAGGTTGTGGCAACTCGATGTGAAGAATGCCTTTCTTTACAGAGAGATTGACAAGGACATCTTCATGGATCAGCCGCTTGGTTTTGTCTTTGAGAACCATCCGGACTATGTCTGCAAACTCAGGAAGGCTCTCTATGGGTTGAAGCAAGCTCCTAGAGCTTGGTATGGGAAGATTGCAGAGTATTTGCAATTCTGTGGATACCTTGCTTCTAACTCGGATTCAAGCTTGTTCGTCAAGAAGAAGGGAGAGCTACGAGTCTTGGTCCTGCTGTATGTGGATGACATGATCATCACAGGGAACTCGGAGGGGGAAGTAGCAAGGCTCAGGGCTGAGCTTGCTATACGCTTCGAGATGAAAGACTTGGGAGAGTTGCATCACTTTCTTGGTCTGGAAGTGGAGAGGAAGGAGTGCGGGGTTCTCATTAGCCAGAAAGGGTATGATGATCGCATTGTGAAGCGGTTTGGCATGGGCGAAGGGAAGAAGTGCTCTACTACACTGGAATCTGGGCTAAAGCTTCGACGAGATGAGGGAAGGGTTCATCATGATCCCTTGGTGTTCAGGGCTCTTGCTGGGAGCTTGATTTACCTGACGATTACAAGACCTGATATTGCTTATGCTGTTGGTCGAGTAAGTCGGTATATGGCTGAACCAAGGCAATCTCATTTAGTGGCGGCAAAAGGAATTCTGAAGTATGTCAAGGCTTCTTCTGATATGGGACTCCTCTATAGAAGCGACGCGGAGGTTGCGTTGCTCGGGTACACGGATGCTGACTATGGCGGTGATTCGGATGATCGAAGGTCTACTTCAGGTTATGTGTTCACTTGCGGATCAGCTAGCATCTCGTGGTGTAGCCAGAAGCAGGACTCGGTGTCGGTTTCAACCACGGAGGCGGAGTATAAGGCTTCGGCCTTGGCTGCTCGGGAAGCCGTTTGGTTGAGGAGGCTTATAGAGGATGTTCATGAGGAAGTGCAAGGGCCTACTTTACTCCGGGGTGACAATGAGAGTGCTCTCAAACTGGTTAACAATCCAGTGTGTCACGCCAGGACCAAGCATATAGAGATTGATCACCACTTCATCAGGGAGAAGGTGTTGGAGGGGTCTCTGCTGGTCGGGCATGTTCGGAGTGAAGATAATCTTGCTGACATCTTCAAGAAGCCACTGTCGAAGGGGCTCTTTGTACGCTTGCGCAGCTTGCTGGGCTTGGTCACCACTTCCCACTTCAATGGGGAGTGTTGAAATTTGTGAAGTGGAAGTGGGTGACGGGACAGGCCGGGAGGCCTGGGGCGGACAGCTTTGGCGGACTAGGCGGACTGGGCGGACTGAGATATGCGGCCTGGTGGAAGGTCTAGTGGAAAGCCAGTTGTTCTTCTGAGCGGTTTGCATGGGTTGAGTCCGCGGACTATGCGGCCTGGTTTCTGCGGATAGGGTGTTTGCTGATTGGCTTTGCCAAGGAGCGGCCTGAGCGGATAAAGGCTTGCGGTCTGGTGCATTGCTCAGTGGCCGCGGGTGCAAGTTTGTGCTGATAGGCGGTTTGGCTCGTGTCCGCGGGAAGCTTGCGGACTGGAGTGTCCGCGGTGTGGGCTGTTGCGGACTGAGCTTAGAGCTTGGCTGAGGCCTTGTCGAGCTCTGGTGGCACAGCAGGCGATTTGCTGTGGAGGTCGGTTGGCGGACTGTGTTTTGGAGTCCGGGGTTGGCTGCTGCGTTGGACAGAAGTGCGAGGAGCTCGCGGACTCTTGGCGGTCTGTGCTAGGGTGTTTGGCGGACGAGAATTTGTGTCCGCCATGCTCGCATTGGCCCTTAATGGTTTTGGACTTGGTCACACTTTGTGCCAAGGCCATGGTGTCCGCGGTATCCGCCAAGTCCGCTGTGACCGGGCGGACTGTTGCTGTCTTCCTTTGGTTGTGGACTTGTGGCGGATTGAGGTGTGAGTCTTGCGGACTGCCTCGGGTTGGTGCGGACTGCCATTAAAGGGGGTTGCTGTCTTGTAGTGGTTGGAGCTTTGCGGGCTGATGCCTTGTCCGCATAGCTTGGGCGGACTGGAGAGGGTTCGCCAATGGTTGCCTTGCTCCTGGCGGTTTTCCTTGGTATCCGGCTAAGTCCATGCGGACTCGGCGGACGGTGTTTTTTGCTATCGCGCGGGCTGGGGTGGTGACGCTATCTCTAGGGCGGTGACCACACTCCTCACCTCACCTATAAATAGGACCCCCCTGGCACATCTACAGTAACTTGAGTGAACAGTAAGTTGGAGTGTGCAAGGAGCTGCGGTCTGTGTTTTCCAGTCCGCGCGGATTGTTTCAGGCTGACGGTTTACTGTGTGCAGGTCGCGCGGATAGCTCTAAGGAGCCAGGAGTTTGGCTGTGACTTCGGTCAAGTGCTTGGAAGTGTGCGGTCTCTGCGGACTCAGCAGGAGGTCGCTCTGCGGCTTGTCAGTTCTGTTTCATCTATGCCAGCTTCAATAACCTGTCCGCCGGCTTCAGGAGGGTAGGGGTGTTCCTCAGTTCAAGTTCAGCAGGATGCGAATAACGGTGTGTCCGCGCGGCCTCGCGGCTTCGGCGTACTCCGTGTCTATTCGGCGGATTGCAGCATAGCTTGGGCGTGCTCAGCGGACTCGGCGACCTCGGCGACCTCGCCGTCTCGGCGGACTCGGGTGCTGTCCGCCCGGCTTGTTTTTTGGTGCTTCTGTTTTCAGCTGTTATACTAGCGAAATCATGTCTTGCTATGTATGCCTCGCATTGTAAAGAAGTGAATGAATAATAAACCTGCTTGTGCTTCCATTGTTTGTTGGGATTTACCTTTGTACCTCTAGTCCTTGGTTTCCGCTGGTTCAACGTGCGAACTGGGTAGTTCCGAAGATATTAATTTGGCGTTTGGGCTATCTTGCTGACCATGTTGAGAAAATTTAACAGTGGTGCCCCCGGAGATGGCGTTTATATCCCAGTTTCAGCGGCTGAGACCCCCTACGTATGATGGGCAAGCAGATTTTATGATTTTGGATGACTGGCTGATTACCATTGAGGAGATGTTCTCTTACTCAGGGATTACAGACGATCAGAGAGTGATGCTCGCTGCCTACCAGCTCAAGGGCTTAGCAAAGAATTGGTGGCTGAGGGAGAAAGAAAGCTTGGTGGCAGGATGCTCTTGGGAGTCATTTAAGGTGATGCTGTTGAGTAAATTTCTGCCTTCAGTCGAGAGGGACCGGCTGATGAATGACTTTCTCCATTTGAAGCAGAGGAAACTCACGGTTAGTGAGTATGAGATTGAGTTTAGTAAGTTGAGTCGGTTTGCCCCTGGTCTGGTGAGTGTTGAAGCAGACCGAGTTAAGTGATTCCTTGGTGGACTCAGAAGCGATATTCAGCAGTTAGCAAATGCCTACGGAGTAGTCAGTTATACCAGCGTGGTTGAAGCTGCCTTGATTGTTGAGGCCATTGAGAATGCCAAGAATAGAGGCCAGCAGTTGAGGAAGGATAAGCGGAAGTCTGTTGGAGGGAAGAGCCCTCAAGAACCTGATGCTGTCTCGAGAAAGAGGAATAAAGAGGTTTGTAGTTTTTGTGGCCGGCCAGGCCACCCTGTTGAGAAGTGTTTCAAAAGGTTGGGAGCGCAGAAGAAGGAACAGGTGAATGCGATTCAGGGTGCTCCCAGAGGAGACTTGGTATGTGCCATATGTGGAAGGAAGGGGCATGAGGCTGCCCGTTGCTGGTTAAAAGATAAGGTCTGTTTTCAGTGCGGCCAGAAGGGCCATCTCAAGATAAAGTGCCCACAGTTCCAGCTTGTTCTACAGCCAGTTCCCCTCTAGGCTTTGCCACCGCCTCAGCAATTGGATAGAGGAAAGGGGAAGCTGAATGTGCTTTCCGCAGACGAAGCGCAGACTTCGGCCCAGGTTATTTCAGGTTCGACTCCTCCCCAGTTGTTTCGTTATGTTTCCCTTTTGGTTGTAGTTTCGTTTTTGCGTTTGTTGCCTTAGATGCGTGCGCTATTTGTAGGACGATTTAAGGTAAAAAACCGCTGGGCGCACGTTCTCTTCGATTCCGGCGCTACCCACTCGTTTGTGGCTAGAGCCTTCGTGGAGCAGTTCAGTTTGGGCCTAGATCGTGTTGGTGGTGCCTTTTGCGTTAAGTTCCCCTCCGGTGACTCTGTGGTTACGGACCTGGGTGTCCTTGATTGTCTGATTTTGTTGGGGGATTTTCTAGCCAAGGCAGATCTGAAGGTGATTGACCTGGAGGACTTCGATGTTATCTTGGACATGGACTGGTTGTCAAGGTACGATGTTGTGATCCAGTACAAGGGTAAGCGCTTGGACTTCGTCAAGGACAACGGGCAGCCAGGGTGTAACGCCCCGAAACTCAAAGGAGCAAAGGGGAATATTTTTGGGCCAATTTGAGTTCTGGCTGCAGGCACACGGCCTGGGACACGGGCGTGTCCCAGGGCGTGTCAAGCCTGTGTCGACACTAAGGCGTGAAGTCGACACTTTGGTCTCGACATTGTGTCGAGACTGGGTACACGGCCTGCGACACGGGCGTGTCGCAGGGCGTGTCAACCCGTGTCGACACTTAGCCGTGAAGTCGACACAGTGCTTCGACGTTGTGTCGAGACACGGCACACGGCCTGCGACACGGGCGTGTCGCAGGGCGTGTCAACCCGTGTCGACACTCGTCCCGCGAAGTAGACACTTTGGTGTCGACAGTGTGTCGAGACATGGCACACGGCCTGCGACACGGGCGTGTCGCAGGGCGTGTCGACCCGTGTCGACACTTAGCCGCGAAGTGCCGAGACCTTGTACACGGCCTGGAGCCCAGGCGTGTCAAGGTGACACGGGCAAGGACACGGGCGTGTCCTAGAACCCGTGCAGTGCTCGGGTTGAAAACGGGAGAAAATCATGGGGTACACGGCCGGCTACACGGCCGTGTCAGGTGGAACACGGGCGTGTCAGCTCGAACACGGGCGTGTTCGATACCCGTGTGAGGTTCCAGGTGATTCGATTTTGACGGCGAATGAGGCACACGGCCCTGGACACGGGCGTGTGCCAGGCCGTGTTCGGTCCAGATTGGGCATTTCAGTCCCGAATCGAAGCCGTTCATTTCTTTGACTGAAGATCCAACGGCTGGGGGTTATTCCTGAAGGGATATACCCGGGTTTTGACTTAGAAAACCCTCACTTTTTCCACTTGTTCTCTCTCCAAACCCTTGGAGAAAGAAGAGCTAAGGCAAGAAGAAGAGGAGCTAGATCCGCCATTGGAGGAGCTTCGGAGCTCCGAATCGCAAGCCGACTCCGGATCCACGGAGGCAACGCAAGTGCGGTGATTTCCATCCGATTACTTTTCGATGGCGCCAAAGAGGACCGCAAGGGTAACGATCCTCATCTTGAGCATGAGTCGCTCTCTTTCTTTGCATAGGAAGCCCGCTCTCGCGAGTTTGCGGAGAGTTGGAGGCGTTCCTTCGGGTAGATATGTAAAGTCCCCGTTGTTTAGAGTCCGTATGCGAGAACGGACATAGGCATTTTGGTTGAAGCCTACCCGGACATGTAGTCCGGATCGGTGATGTTGCATTGCATAAGGCCGGAGAAGACTCCGTGCTATTGGGTGTTTTTCGGGTTTTCTACGCGGTAGATTGCAGCAGGGAGCCTTGGGGACTAACCCAAAGGTGCACCCGGAAAACTGGGCGGACACGAGGTCTTGCCAACTTGGTGGCCTGAGAGCCAACTTGAACATAACGGGGTTATGTGACTTGTGTTAGAATGGGACTCGGTGAAAGTTTGACCCGCGCAAATGGCTTAAATTGCCGTTGCGATGTGAGCACGGGTTAGATGGAGCCGTACCCGCTTTATGTCGTTCGGGTTAGAGAGACCTAAAGTTACATGGCATTCGCCGTTGGCATAAATGGGGGTCTTCGGTGGTCGATGGCTTAAATTGACGTGACCAATACCATGAAGACGAATTGCTCATAGGAATGGCCGTCTAAGTGGCGGTGGTGAGTCCGGAATGTTGGTGGCTTAAGTTGACGCGACATGGACCGGTTCAACGAGAATGTGCCCTGAGTGCACGGGGCGTGTGGCCGTGCGAGCCAACGCCTGTGATGAAATGGCTATGGTTATAATTGCTCGCTTATGCTAATAAAATGCAGGAAAGGAGCATCACCGCCCCGAGTTGGGGGCGGGATCGTTATAATTTGGTCAGCATTGCTGACCGTTGCCTTGTTTGCCACCGTGCGGTGGTTTGTTTGCTTGCAGGTGCAGCTGGACCAAGCGGTCAATAGCGGGCTAAAGCCCTTTTTGCGAAGCTGGCCCTCGAAGGCCCAAGTGGAAATGTTTTATGTTTTATTCATGTATGGCCGGCCTGCGAGCCGAGGTTTGTAAATCATCTAAAAGACAAGTGAAACATTTTGTAAGGCCTTAAGGCCGACTTTTGAGTATTTTGTAATAACATTCCTATTATCATGTTAGTGGACATTCATGCTTGTTGCTGGGTTCTTGTTTTGCAACTTATATAAACTGCTTCCGCTAGAATGCTCTGTGTAGGACGTTGAGATTGGTTGGATGGTTTCCATAAGTAACCACCCGGTCTGACTGTGGTATATGGCGTCGGGCCCCGGCCGGACCTACTGCTATATGCTATGCGACGGATAGGGGGTGTTACAATTTGGTATCAGACTACTGGTTTTGGTTGGGCTTGAATTGAATTCGTGGGCGAATTCTTTTTAAGGGGTGGTGAGCACATTGTGTGCGTCATCGTTATAACCGTAAAAAGAACCCATGAATGTCCACTTAGGAATGAAAATACTCGTGTTTGAGGAACCTGCGTGTTCCTATAATTGCTGTTTGCAATTTATTTGGTCGCTTAACGGTGTTTTGTACCACTATAGGTGACCCGAAGTGGTGTTGGGCCGTCAGAACGCCGAGTTTCTGAGGCAAGTAGTGCACCGGAAGTTCCTCCCGCAACACCTTTGTCGGCTGAAAATATAAGATTGGTGGCTGAAGCGGTGTTGGCCGTGATCAATGCGCAGCCTGGGAGGCAAGCGCAGCAGCCCGCTCCTGTGATGGAGCAAGTACCTCTTCAAGAGGCTGAGCCGAGGAGGATGGAGCAAGTGGTTGTAGAACCAATAGTGCCAAGGAGGGCGACTGAGATGCAGTTGAAGCATGTAATGAGCTTTAACCCTCCGTTATTCTCGGGGTTGGGAACCCCATCTCAAGCTGAAGACTGGCTCTCTAGGGTGAAGAGAGTCATGACAGCGACGGAGACGGAGGAGTGGCAGATGACCACCATCGCTACGTTCCTGCTGGACGGTGAAGCGAGGATGTGGTGGGAAGGCTTGGAGCTGCATCATCTGAGAGGTAGACAACTGATAGACGTTCCGATGGAAGAGTTCTCGGAATTGTTCTTGGCAAGATACCTCCCTTCGACTCAGAGGATTTCAATGGAGAATGAGTTCCTGAAGTTGGTGCAGGGTGAGAGGAGCGTGGATGAATATCTCCACGAGTTTATGCGGTTGAGTCGTTATGCTAGCTCCACCATCATGGATGAGGAGCGCAAGACTAATCGTTTTTATGAAGGCTTGAGGGATGAGCTGAGATTGTTACTGTCGGGGCCGATGACGCAAGGTTTCTTAACCTTGGTCAATACTGCCCGGTCCTTGGAGAAGGACATGAAGAGTGTACAAGCGAAGAAAAGCTTGGGTGAAAAGAAATCTGAGTTCAGAGTGCCGACTACTTCAAAGTCAGGCTATCGGAGGACTTTCAAGAAGCATAGGACTTCGGGTCCAGCTCCTTCTGGCACTTCTGGGGCGACTACGGGTCGGACCCCGGGTGCGTGCTTTACATGTGGAAAGACGGGGCATTTCGCCCGTGATTGTTGGAGCGGACGTCCTAAGTCCGAAAGGAGGCCTGGAGCTACTTATGAAGAGAAGGGCAAGGCGGTGGAGTCGACCGCATCCCATTATGCTCCGGCCCAACCAAGGGTCTACAATCTTGGCCAACAGGAGGCCATTAAACAAGCTGACGTGGTGACAGGTACGGTTTAATTTATAGCAAGTCAATTCCTTTATATGCTTGTTATGCACATGTTACCTTACCACTGCTTGTTTAGGATTCGTATTGATTTGTGAAAATCCGGCACGAGCACTCTTCGATACGGGAGCTTCACACTCCTTCTTGTCCGAAGGATTTATATCACGCATCGGAGTCCCTTCTTCGATGGCGAAGGATAAGTTGGATGTGTTGTTGCCAAATGGGTGCTCGATGCGAGCGGATAGGATCTGCGATGTTAAGATTCGTATTGGAGAGCAGGAGTTTGACCTGCGGGCGTCCTTACTTCCGTTGGTGGAGTTCGACGTCATATTTGGAATGGACTGGCTCTCGGAGCAGCAGGCCCATATAGATTGCGGTAGCAAGGAAGTAAAGCTGGGAGCAAGTCGTGAGACGACTTTTACGGGCTTAAAGGGGTCGAGCAAGACGTTGATGTCTGCTCTTCAGGTGGTGAAGGCGGTTCGTGCCGGAGCAGAACTGTTCTTTACACTAGTGGAGGTTGCAAAGCCGAAGCCCGCGATGGATTGTATTTCAGTGGTATCGGAATACCCTGATGTGTTCCCCGCAGATCTTCCTGGAGCCCCGCCACAACGGGAGATAGATTTTACTATCGAGCTAGTGCCAGGTGCAAAGCCTGTGTCACGATCTCCGTATCGGCTAGCGCCTAAGGAAATGGCGGAGCTGAAAGTTCAACTGCAAGAGTTGCTGGAGCAAGGGTATGTGCGCCCGAGTTCTTCGCCTTGGAGCGCACCGGTCCTCTTTGTTAAGAAGAAGGACAGAAGCTTGAGGTTGTGTATTGATTATCGGGAGCTAAACAAGCTGACTGAGAAGAACAAGTACCCGATCCCCCGGATTGATGATCTCTTTGATCAGTTAGTCGGGTCGACGGTGTACTCGAAGTTAGATCTCAAGTCTGGGTACTATCAGCTGCGGATAAGGGAGAGTGATATCCCGAAGACAGCGTTTAGTACGAGATACGGGCATTATGAGTTTACGGTCATGCCGTTTGGGCTGACTAATGCGCCGTCAGTATTTATGGATTTGATGAACAGGACGTTCAGGGAGTACCTAGACCATTTCGTGATCGTCTTCATCGACGATATTTTGGTGTACTCGCAAAGTGAGGAAGATCACTTCAAGCATCTTCATTTGGTGTTGGAGACGCTAAGGAGAAACCAGTTGTATGCCAAGTTCTCGAAATGCGAGTTTTGGCTATCCTCAGTGGCGTTCCTCGGGCATATAGTGAGTGGAGAGGGTATTGCTGTGGATCCGGCGAAGATTGTTGCGATACGGGAGTGGCCTGAGCTTGCTACGGTAGCAGAAGTCCGGAGCTTTTTGGGGCTTGCCGGTTATTATAGGCGCTTCGTAGAGAACTTCTCGCGGATAGCGCTACCTCTCACTACTTTGACGAGGAAGGAGCATAAGTTCGTTTGGACGCCGGAGTGCGCGCGAGCTTTTGAGGAATTGAAGTGTCGGTTGACCACGGCGCCTGTGCTGAGTTCGCCGGTGGGGACCGAAGTCTATGAGATATATAGCGATGCTTCGGGCAGCGGTTTGGGTTGCGTGCTATTGCAGCACGGCAGCGTGATAGCTTATGGCTCGAGACAGCTAAAAGTGCACGAGAGGAATTATCCGGTCCACGACTTGGAGTTGGCGGCCGTGATTTTTGCCTTGAAGCTGTGGAGACACTATTTGTACGGTGTGAAGATTGATATCTACACCGATCACAAGAGTCTAAAGTATTTGATTGATCAGAAAGATCTGAATATGCGGCAGCTTAGGTGGATGGAGTTCCTGGGGGACTATACTTTCAAGATCCACTACGTGCCTGACAAAGGGAATGCCGTTGCGGACGCGTTGAGTCGCCGAGCCCCAGCTCAAGCGAATTGTCTATCAGTGCATGATGAGCGGTTGGTGCAGGAGCTGGAGGCGTTGGAGATTGTTTGTGTGGATAGACAATCTAGTGCTGAAGCAGTGGTGAATTGGACTGAAGTCCAATATGACCTGGCTGATCGGATTCGGCAGGCTTTGGATATGGATGCTCATATGAAGCAGTTCATGATAGAGGCTCTGGATGGGTCAAATTCCCAATTCGTCGTGGAGGACGGATTGCTTTGGAAAGACGGTCGTTTGTGCGTCCCAAGTGTGGGCAGTTTACGGGTGGAGTTGTTGTACGAGGCGCACCATACCAAGTACTCGATTCACCTGGGGAGCACGAAGATGTACCGTGATGTAAAGAAACTGTTTTGGTGGCCGGGCTTGAAAAAGGATGTGGCGCTATATGTAGCGAAGTGCCAAACCTGCGCCTTGGTAAAGGCGGAGTGCCAAAAGCCGGGAGGATTCCTTAAGTCCTTGCCTATTCTGGAGTGGAAATTCGACGACATCTCTATGGACTTTGTGCATGGTTTGCCAAGGTCGCAGAAGGGGAACGACGCCATTTGGGTGGTGGTCGATCGATTAACAAAGGTGTCGCATTTTATTCCGCATAGGAAGGATGATCCGGTGGAGAAGCTGGCAAAGCTTTATGTGGATAACATAGTGCGGCTTCATGGTGTGCCCCGTAGCATCGTGAGTGACCGAGATGGGCGGTTCACGTCCAATGATTGGAGGCTGGTGCAGCAAATGTTGGGAACAAAGCTGAAGTTTAGCACAGCCTTCCATCCACAAACGGATGGGCAGACCGAGAGGGTCAATAGAACGATGGAAGACATGCTTCGCATGTGTGTCTTGGACTTTGGAAAGCAATGGGAGGACCACCTTTATTTGGTGGAGTTCGCATACAACAATAGCTACCAAGCAAGTATTCAGATGGCGCCTTTCGAGGCCCTATATGGTGGAAGATGTCGCACGCCGTTGTCTTGGTTAGAAACGGGCGAGTCAAAGTTGTATAAGCGATCGGAAGTGGAGGATGCTACTTCTTTGGTAAGGACTATTCGGGAGAGGTTGCTTATCGCTCAGGACCGGCAAGCAAAGTACTATAATGCCAAGCACAGGAACGTGGAGTTCGCTGTGGGCGATTATGTATACTTGAAGATCAAGCCATTCAAGGGTGTCTCGCGGGTGCGGCGATTGAAAAAGCTAAGCCCGAGGTACCTTGGACCGTTCGAGGTTCTGGAGCGAGTAGGAGAAGCGGCCTATTGGCTGAAGCTTTCAGTGGAGCTAAGTGGTTTACATGATGTATTCCATATTTCGGTGCTTCGGAAGGCGGTGCAAGAGCCTACGCAAGTGATCGCGGCCAATCAAGTGCCGGTGGATAGTGGGCTAACGACAAAAGTCAAGCCCGTGCGGATTGAGGACTCGGAGGTCAAGCGGCTACGCAATAAAGAGATCAGGATGGTCAAAGTCCGGTGGGACAATTGCGGTCGTGAGGAGCTCTCTTGGGAGCGAGAGCAGACGATGCTTGACGAATATCCGGAGTTGTTCCGCTCAGGTACAAATTTTAGTTTTGTACATGTTTTTCCCTTTATGTAATTTTGTGGGCGAAATTCTTTTAAGAGGGGTAGAGTTGTAACGCCCCGAAACTCAAAGGACCAAAGGGGAATATTTTTGGGCCAATTTGAGTTCTGGCTGCAGGCACACGGCCTGGGACACGGGCATGTCCCAGGGCGTGTCAAGCCTGTGTCGACACTAAGGCGTGAAGTCGACACTTTGGTATCGACATTGTGTCGATACTGGGCACACGGCCTGCGACACGGGCGTGTCGCAGGGCGTGTCGACCCGTGTCGACACTTAGCCGTGAAGTCGACACAGTGCTTCGACGTTGTGTCGAGACACGGCACACGGCCTGCGACACGGGCGTGTCGCAGGGCGTGTCAACCCGTGTCGACACTCGTCCCGCGAAGTCGACACTTTGGTGTCGACAGTGTGTCGAGACATGGCACATGGCCTGCGACACGGGCGTGTCGCAGGGCGTGTCGACCCGTGTCGACACTTAGCCGCGAAGTGCCGAGACCTTGTACACGGCCTGGAGCCCAGGCGTGTCAAGGTGACACGGGCAAGGACACGGGCGTGTCCTAGAACCCGTGCAGTGCTCGGGTTGAAAACGGGAGAAAATCATGGGGTACACGGCCGTGTCAGGTGGAACACGGGCGTGTCAGCTCGAACACGGGCGTGTTCGATACCCGTGTGAGGTTCCAGGTGATTCGATTTTGACGGCGAATGAGGCACACGGCCCTGGACACGGGCGTGTGCCAGGCCGTGTTCGGTCCAGATTGGGCATTTCAGTCCCGAATCGAAGCCGTTCATTTCTTTGACTGAAGATCCAACGGCTGGGGGTTGTTCCTGAAGGGATATACCCGGGTTTTGACTTAGAAAACCCTCACTTTTTCCACTTGTTCTCTCTCCAAACCCTTGGAGAAAGAAGAGCTAAGGCAAGAAGAAGAGGAGCTAGATCCGCCATTGGAGGAGCTTCGGAGCTCCGAATCGCAAGCCGACTCCGGATCCACGGAGGCAACGCAAGTGCGGTGATTTCCATCTGATTACTTTTCGATGGCGCCAAAGAGGACCGCAAGGGTAACGATCCTCATCTTGAGCATGAGTCGCTCTCTTTCTTTGCATAGGAAGCCCGCTCTCGCGAGTTTGCGGAGAGTTGGAGGCGTTCCTTCGGGTAGATATGTAAAGTCCCTGTTGTTTAGAGTCCGTATGCGAGAACGGACATAGGCATTTTGGTTGAAGCCTACCCGGACATGTAGTCCGGATCGGTGATGTTGCATTGCATAAGGCCGGAGAAGACTCCGTGCTATTGGGTGTTTTTCGGGTTTTCTACGCGGTAGATTGCAGCAGGGAGCCTTGGGGACTAACCCAAAGGTGCACCCGGAAAACTGGGCGGACACGAGGTCTTGCCAACTTGGTGGCCTGAGAGCCAACTTGAACATAACGGGGTTATGTGACTTGTGTTAGAATGGGACTCGGTGAAAGTTTGACCCGCGCAAATGGCTTAAATTGCCGTTGCGATGTGAGCACGGGTTAGATGGAGCCGTACCCGCTTTATGTCGTTCGGGTTAGAGAGACCTAAAGTTACATGGCACTCGCCGTTGGCATAAATGGGGGTCTTCGGTGGTCGATGGCTTAAATTGACGTGACCAATACCATGAAGACGAATTGCTCATAGGAATGGCCGTCTAAGTGGCGGTGGTGAGTCCGGAATGTTGGTGGCTTAAGTTGACGCGACATGGACCGGTTCACCGAGAATGTGCCCTGAGTGCACGGGGCGTGTGGCCGTGCGAGCCAACGCCTGTGATGAAATGGCTATGGTTATAATTGCTCGCTTATGCTAATAAAATGCAGGAAAGGAGCATCACCGCCCCGAGTTGGGGGCGGGATCGTTATAATTTGGTCACCATTGCTGACCGTTGCCTTGTTTGCCACCGTGCGGTGGTTTGTTTGCTTGCAGGTGCAGCTGGACCAAGCGGTCAATAGCGGGCTAAAGCCCTTTTTGCGAAGCTGGCCCTCGAAGGCCCAAGTGGAAATGTTTTATGTTTTATTCATGTATGGCCGGCCTGCGAGCCGAGGTTTGTAAATCATGTAAAAGACAAGTGAAACATTTTGTAAGGCCTTAAGGCCGACTTTTGAGTATTTTGTAATAACATTCCTATTATCATGTTAGTGGACATTCATGCTTGTTGCTGGGTTCTTGTTTTGCAACTTATATAAACTGCTTCCGCTAGAATGCTCTGTGTAGGACGTTGAGATTGGTTGGATGGTTTCCATAAGTAACCACCCGGTCTGACTGTGGTATATGGCGTCGGGCCCCGGCCGGACCTACTGCTATATGCTATGCGACGGATAGGGGGTGTTACACAAGGAGCGTTTATGGGTATTCTCTCCAGGAGTCTCCAGTCATTTCTGTGGTGCGTGCTCGGAAGTTGCTTGATTCTGGCTATTTTGCCTGTGTGGTCTCTCTGGTAGGGATAGTTGTTAGAGTGCCGCGTTTGGAAGAGATTCTTGTGGTGTGTGACTTCTCTGATGTGTTTCCTACTGATCTTCCCGGTCTTCCACCCGATCGAGATGTCGAGTTTGTTATAGATTTGGAGCCAGGCACGCGTCCTATTGCAAAGGCGCCGTACCGGATGGCCCCTCGAGAGCTGGAAGAGTTGTGAATTCAGCTGGATGAGATGTTGGCAAAAGGTTTCATAAGGCTGAGTTCTTCACCTTGGGGTGTGCCAGTGCTGTTCGTTAAAAAGAAAGATGGGTTGATGAGGCTATGCATCGACTATAGAGAGCTGAACAAGGTTACTATTAAGAACAGGTACCCTTTGCCTCGAATTGACGATCTGTTTGACCAACTGCGTGGTAGTGCCGTGTTTTTCAAGATAGATCTTCGGTCGGGCTATCACCAGTTGAAGATTTGGGAGTCAGATGTTCTGCGGATGGCATTCCGCTCTCGTCATGGGCATTTCGAGTTTTTGGTTATGTCATTTGGTTTGACTAATGCTCCCTCGGCTTTTATGGATCTGATGAACAGAGTTTTCAAGGACTTCCTGGATAAGTTTGTGGTCGTCTTTATAGACGATGTTTTGGTGTATTCTAAAGATGCGGAGGAGCATGATCGGCATTTGCGACTGGTCTTGGCGACTCTGAGAGACCATAAGCTATACGCCAAGCTGAGCAAATGCGAATTTTGGTTGCCCCAAGTTTCGTTTCTCGACCATGTGGTGAATAAGGAGGGAATATCGGTAGACCCAGAAAATATCGCTGCTGTTATGGAGTGGGCGAGGCCTGTTACTCCCAAAGAGATCAGAAGATTCTTGGGCTTGGCTGGATATTATAGAAGATTTGTAGAGGGATTCTCTACTTTGTCTGCGCCGTTGACCAGGTTGACGCAGAAGAATGCAGCCTTCATGTGGGATAGCAAGTGTGAGGAGGATTTTGAGGAATTAAAAAGAAGGTTATGTTTAGCTCCAATTTTGTCTTCGCCTACTGAAGATAGTGAGTATGATATATATGTGGATGCGTCGCATGTCGGACTGGGTTGCATATTGATGCAGGGCGGGAAGGTGATTGCGTACGGGTCGAGGCAGCTAAAGACTCACGAGAGGAATTACCCTACGCATGACCTGGAGTTTGCAGCTATGATATATGCGTTGAAATTGTGGAGGCATTTGCTATACGGCGCGCAGTGCAAGATTTTCACGTATCATAAGAGTCTGAAGTATGTCTTCACACAGAAAGAATTGAATCTGCGCCAGCGGCGGTGGTTGGAGTACGTGGCCGACTATGATGTTGAAATCCAGTACTATCAAGGTAAAGCGAATGTGGTGGCCGATGCCCTGAGTCGGAAGTCAGGTAAGATTTTCAATCTCTCCGCCGAGCGTCTAGTGGAAGAGTTTCTTTTGATGGACATTTCTGTGGTAAGCTGCGATTCGCAGAGTAGCTTGGCAGTGGCAGAACCTTCGTGGATTGGGCGTACGAGACTGTATCAGAAGGATGATCCCGATCTTCTGCATTTGTATCTTCGAGCTGAAAAAGGTGAATTACCAGATTTCTTTATAGATGATGCGGGTACCTTGAAGTATCGTGGCAGGTTTTGCATTCCCGCAGTTGGAGATATTCGGGATATGGTGTGCAGAGAAGCCCACGGATCTAATGTTGCTTACCATCCAGGGTCTACCAAGATGTATCATGATTTAAGGCAGATTGCCTGGTGGTGTGGGATGAAGAAGTACATAGCCAGATTTGTTTCAGAGTGTTTCACTTGCAGGCGTGTGAAAGCCAACCATGGGAGGCCTGGTGGCAAGCTGACTCCCTTGGAGATTCCGATGTGGAAGTGGGAGAGTATCTCGATGGATTTCATTACAGGCTTACCGAGATCTCCTAAAGGGCATGATTCAGTTTGGTCGATCGTAGACAGATTGACGAAGTGTGCTCACTTCGTACCATTTAAGATCGATTATCCGATGAGGAAGATAGCCGAGCTGTATCTGGATGAGGTTATTAGATTGCATGGTGTACCCGTGAGTATCATATCAGACCGATACTCCATGTTTACGTCTCATTTTTGGAAGAGCCTTCAAGAAGGGTTGGGTACAGATATGAGATATTCCACGGCTTATCATCCGCAGACCAATGGTCAGACGGAGCGGGTAAATCAGATTGTGGAAGATATGATCTGATTCTATGTTCTGGACCACGGAGGAGCGTGGGATGAGCGCTTGCGGCTTATGGAATTTGCGTATAACAACAGTTATTAAGAAAGCTTGCAAATGGCTCCTTTTGAAGCTTTGTACGGGAGGCGCTGCAGGACTCCCTTGTTTTGGGCTGAGGTTGGCGAGAGACCTTTGTTGGGTCCAGAAGCGCTCGAGGAGATGGAAACCGCTGTGAAGCTTATACGGGAAAAGCTTCGGATAGCACAGGATAGATATGAGAAAAACGCCAACCGGCGTAGATCGGACTTGGAATTTGTGGTGGGGGACTCAGTATTCTTAAAGGTCTCCCCATTGATTGGAGTCAAGCGGTTTGGCAAGAACAGGAAGTTGGACCCGAGGTACGTGGGGCCGTTTCCGATTGTTGAGCGGATTGGGATATCAGCTTATAGGGTGGCGTTGCCCGCAAATTTCCCTAGCGTGCATGATGTCTTCCACGCCAGTCAGCTGTGGAAATGTGTGATGAATGACAGGCAGGTTTTGGATTCTGTGCCTCAGTTGGAGCCGAATCTTTCCTATGTGGAGGTGCCTGTCCGCATTCTGGATTCTCAGGTTCGTGCGTTGCGGAAGAAGTCTATTCCTATGGTTAAAGTTTTATGGAGGAATCAGGATGTAGAAAGCGCAACGTGGGAATTGGAGTCGGCTATGAGGGAGGATCACCCTCATCTGTTTCCCTGATCTTGTGTCTGGTATGTTCTGCTTATTTATTTATATATAGCCCTTTCCTGGCTCTTTCTCTCTCCTTCTTCATAGGAGTGTTGTGAGTAAAGTTTCGAGGCGAAACTTTCTTTTAGGGGGAGTGGCTGTAACGCCCCTGGTTTTCTTGGTTTTGTTTGATCTTGGATTGGCGTTACGATGACGCATTTCCGGCCCTTCGCCGTTGTAGAGCGTGGTCTTAGCTCTTTAGGTTCCTGGTATAGCCTGGCTGCAGCCTGTTGGCAAATTTCCCCAACTAGCCGGAGTCTCTTTTGGTGACTCGGTTGGGCCTCTTAGGGAAATGCTTGTGTTTTGGCTTCGGGAGGTGTTAGCCCGAGTGTGCGATCGTTAGATGTTGTTTTCGACCTCACCGCTGTTTTCGTAGCTTGGGAGTTTAGCTACGGTGCGTGTTTTGGTCGAAATCCGGGATCGTTTGCTTTCGCGTCGTTTCGGCGTTTGTTCTGTTAGCTGTAATGTGTGTATTGTTTGTTGTGCTATGCGTGCCTGATGTGGCCGAGCTAGTAGGCTGGTGCCTTGTCTCTTGTTTGATAGGTGTTAGCAGGTTTCCTTTTCTGTGTAAGTTTGGGTGACATGGCCTGGGTCACGCCAGTGACCCAGGGCGTGTTGTTCTCGAGTAGAGCTCCCGGTTCTCTGGTCGACGAAGTTTTGGTCGACGGGGTTTTTGTAGGAACACAGCCTGTGACACAGGCGTGTCACAGGGCGTGTCCCCCTTCGTCAAGCTGCGCTCGATGGTCGTCAGGCGAAGTTTTAGTGAGAACACGGCCGTGTCACGGGCGTGTCGTATCGGACACGGGCGTGACACGGGGCGTGTCTCTCCGTTCGACGATCGGCGCTCCACGATCGTCGAGTGGTGTTGAGTTGGTACATGGCCTGTGACACGGGCGTGTCACCGGGCGTGTCACCTGTTTCGTCGAGCTGAGACCGACGGTCGTCGAGTGGGTAGGTGTGTGAGTACACGCCCCGTGACACGGGCATGTCGGGTCGTTTCACGGGCGTGTCGGGGGCGTGTCCCGTGTTGCGTCGAGTGGAGATCGACGTTCGTCGAGTTAGTACACGCCCCGTGACATGGGCGTGTCGGACCGTGTCACGGGCGTGTCTTGGGCGTGTTCCGTACTTTTTCTCCTGAGAGCCTCTTTTGTTGCCGTGAACAGTTTTTCCTCCTCATTTTCATCGTTCCCGAGTCTGGAGAGCTTCCAGCGAAAGGATTTTGAGAGGAGGCGGTGGTTGTTTTGTGCGGCGATTGTGGGAGGGTTAGAGCTCGTTTTTCTCGTGCGATATCGGATTTGGCTTGCTCTCGTCTAGATCTTCCCTTCCATGTAAGTTTTTCTTGATTTAGGGTTGGATTCCAGGAATTGTAAATATCCAATTTCTTTTCTTTCCTCAAGTTTCAGCTTTGGTCTTCTAGGTGGCCGATCTTACCGCCGGAGCCAAGCGGTGGTGTGGCTGTCGTTTTTCCGGAGAGGTAGAGGCAAGTGGCTCCCTTGCCCTTGCCAAATTATTTCTAACTCTTACTCTATTTTTCATTTACTGTGCAATACTTCTGCATTCCTTAGCTTTTTCCTCCTTAGAAAGTAGAGTAATAGGATGTCTTTTTCCTTCATTTCAGTCATGGGCTGTTTCATTACTTTTTCTTTCAATTAAACCAACGTTCTCTCTTTTGTCGGAGGTTTGGTGTACAGTGGGTAGCTAGAGTTAGGGTGAGGCTGCGGTTAGTCACAATTTAGGTTTAGTTGCGGTAGCCCCGTGTAGTTAGGATGGAACGGAGGGTCGGGATTAAATTTCCAACTCCTTATTTTCGCGCGTTGAGAGAGTTTATGCTGTGGTTTGACTATAACGTACGTTTACCCTAAGTGGAAAGCGCTGACTGCGTCGAGTGAGCCGAGTTCACTCGACGCCGTCACCCAGCGTAGGATTTGCGGTTAAGTATTTTGACGCCAAGTAAGCGGAGCTTACTCAACGCCGCGTCGATTGGGCTCGACAATTCTATCTTGGGTTCGTGTATTTCCTTAGGATTATTAGTGTGACTTTTCCCTTTCTCTAGGGGGTGGTATTGGGTGTTCGGCTAATTTTTTTTTGCTTGCCGACTCTTGGGTTATGGCAGGTGGTGGAGTTTTGGTGGCCTCTGGAGGGGTGGTTTTATGTGGTGAGCTGTGGCCACCGCCTTTTGCCCCGGTTTGGGTTGGCGTGTGTGGGACCCTAGTGCTGCCACTGTTTGACCCCTTATCCCTTTTTGGATCTGGTTTTGGTGACGTATTCAGATCCATGTTTTGACCACTGCCACTCACCCACGTGATAGGACTGTTAGTCCCTTTCCTGTTTATGTTTTCTCATTCTTTCGGCATATATCTATATGTCTTGTTGCTGTTGCAGACTCTTTATAGGGCATGCTGCTTTTATTGCTCGCACTTGGTGTGCTTTGCTGTGCTTTAGACAGTACTCTTTTCTTACTGTCATGCCCTTTCTTTTGCTTATAGAAGTTTGTTGCCGGATTGGTAAACCCTTTCTTTTGTTCGCTCATTAATCTAATGCTCTATTTACTTTTTGTTTATCTTCTTGCCGAGGTGTTCTTTTCTTGAATGCCTCAGGTCCAGGTTGTAGCTGGTTCAGCGGCTAGTTCTTTTGGAGGGGCTTGTTGGTGGCCTCTCGGGTAGCTGAGATAGCCGATCCCCGATTTTGTCAGGTAGTTCTTTACCTTTCTATATAGACATACATTCTCACCAGTGGGTTCGTGTCAGGTTGTTGGCGCCCACTGGTGGCTTCTTGCGATGCTGGGTATGAACTTAAACTGCTGTTTTTACCTATTTGTGGTGGTTTACTTGCTTCTGGGAAGGATTTATGCTAGGTTGCATGTTAGATATTTTTAAACCCTAAAAGCATTATTATATGTACATCATGAATAACATATTTATAAAACAAAGACACTATATTTCCTTAGCGTAAAAAGACTATCTTTTATATATATTTTATATTCACGTTAGAGTTGAGCGTACCATGAGTCGTCCCTCGGGGACACTTATGCTCATTTAGAGTGTCAATTTAATTGAACCAAAGTATTTTCTGCTGCGTATGAATATACATTTTATTTGTGGACTAGCTGATCCACCGTGCCGAGGATACGGCCTTTCAACATAACTGATTTTCTTTCATATTTAATCAACGATTTTCCTTAAAATCTAAGGTCTGGAGTTTTGCCTGAGCGTGTGCAGTTATCCCCTGCACGACGTGGCATCACGGCACGTGTTTTCTCTTGCTCTGATACGATTCTATTATTGAGAACATGCGGGTTGTGACAAGAGACCATTCAGGAGATACTGGTAGGAATCAGTTTCCCTGTTAGCAAGGTGGTTTCCTTAGCAACATCCGCACTAGACGTTCATGCAAAGAGGTGGTGGAAGTCTCTGCTGGACTCCTTGTATTCTGATCTGGAGCTGTCAAACATCACTTGGGTGGAGTTCAGTGAGGTCTTCTTTAAGCACTTCGTGTCTGTTATAGATAGAGATGAGTTAGAGGAGAGGTTTTTAAACCTCAAGCAGGGGAGAAAATCAGTGACAGAGTACCAGAGGGAGTTCTCCCATCTGGCCAGGTTCGCGGGGATTCATGATTTGGACGATAGGAGGTATGCAAGGATATTCTACTGGGGACTTAGAGACTCTATGAGGCAGTCTCAACTATTCAACTCTCTTGGCATATCGGCTCAGATCATCGAGATGGCAAAGAAGTTGGCGGCAGACCAGTTGATGGCACAGAGCAGGGGAAAGAGACCACTGGATGGGTTATCCTTCGAGGAGAGCAGCTGGAGCTTATTAAGAGGCAGAGTGATGAACCACAAGATGGCTGGAGGATGGCATCGTCTTAATTTCAGGCATGGTTAAAGGCCTCCCGCTGTGCTAGCTCCTCCACCACTGCAGATACATGACCCGATGAGACAGGATGATCATGGCCACCGACCAGTGATTTGCTATAGGTGCCAACAGCAGGGACACGTTAGGGTTGACTGCCATCAGCAGTTTCATCCACCTCAACCTCCAGCATCCCCTCCAGTACAGCAGGGCCGAGGTCGAAAATGAGGTCGAGGCCGAGGTCGAGGACATTATGGTAGAGGTCGAGGACAAGAGCAGATGTATACATTGGACCTCGTCGAGCCGCAGAACCACGTGGAAGATATTACAGGTACTAAAAATTTATTGCAAGTAAAATTTTTAACATATGTACCTTTCTACCACAAGCAAAACCACATACCTTAACTTAAACCACAAATATCAGGTATAGTCTTTATTAACGATAAGATTGCCCATACCTTATTCGATATCGGTGCTTCGCACTCGTTCGTATCTAAAGCCATATTGGAGGGACTAGCAGACATAGACCGACTCACCGACATGACCAGTAGGGCGCATCTACTAGATGGATCAGAGCTTCTATCATCTGCAAAGTGCAACATGGATTCAGAGATTGAAGGAAAGGTACTCGAAGTGCCGGTGATGATTTTGAGAATGTCGGACTTCGATTTGATCCGATTATCACCACCACCTCCGCTGAGATTAAATTCTGAATAGAGCCCTCTTGATTTCGGAAAGCTACATCAGTTGTTTGCATGAACTTGGTGAGAACATCTTCTAATGATGGCTTCTTTTGCTCCGGTTGTTGCAGTTGTCCAAATACAGGTTGCTTGCCTTGATTTCCTTACCCACCCCAAGAGAAATTGGGGTGGTTCCTCCATCCAGGATTGTATGTAGAACTATATGGGTTGTTTACTTGGTTGAAGGGAGGTCTGGTATTATTTCCCAAATAGTCAACATGTTCTTGCACTTGAGATTCACAACCTGACATTCCACTAAATGAGGGGTCTCATTGTCGAGGTACCATGGAGGGTGATGCTAAAGATAGGATATCCATCTTCTGGTGAGGCTTCTCGACTTGAATAACTAAGGCTGTGACGGCATCCACTCCATAAATTCCTGCAGGCTTGTTAGGCTTTTTCCTCACGGTAGTCCATAGATAGTTATTTATTGCCATGTCTTCTATCAACTGTTAAGCCGCTTCAGGTGTCTTATTATTCAAGGTGCCTCCACTAGCTGCATCGATCATCTGTTTAGTGGCTGGATTGAGACAATTATAGAAGGTCTGAATCTGAAGCCAGGAAGGTAGTTCATGATGGGGACACCTCCTTAAGAGTTCCTTGAATCATTCACATGTGTCATACAACGATTCGGATTCTATTTGAACATACGTAGAAATGTCGTTCCTTAACTTCGCATTCTTTGCCGGTGGAAAATACTTCAACAAGAACTTCTCAACCATCATATCCCATGTAGTAATCGACCCTCTAGGTAGTGAGTTCAACCACTGCTTAGCCTTGTGCCTTAGTGAGAACGGGAACAACCTCAATCGAATGGCATCATTGATAATGCCATTGATCTTGAATGTATCACATATCTCCAAGAATCCGGCTAAGTGTGTGTTGGGATCTTCATCTTGTAGGTCATCATATTGGACATACTGTTGAACCATCTGAATAATACTTCGTTTCAACTCGAAATTATTGGTGACAATTGGTGGTCTAACAATTCTTGACCCAGTACCCTGGAGATTAGGTCTATCAAAGTCAGACATGGTTTGCTCGTTCTAGTTTGCCATGTTTTCTGAATTATCCGGATGGTGATCTCCTAAGTTTACAGTTTCCTCTTCTGAAAGACCATTTGAGTTTTTTGTATTATCAGTTCTCAAGTCCCTTTGGCTAGTGTTGTTAATAATACGTTCCGGGTCAGGATGAAATGGTCTTAACCCAGAATTTCTTCCCCTGGTAATAGACTAACAAACTTTAAAACAGAGATTAAGTGATATAATTATACAGTAATTTAATTTACAATTATTGGTTAGTAATCTACAATTGTATGCAATAAACTAATTTACAATTATATGTTATTAATCAAAAAATGGTAGATTAATAAAGTTTAAGCTTTCAAAATATTGAAAATGAGTTCCGTGGCAACGGCGCCAAAAACTTGATGCGATTCTTTTTTTTTGCTCTATGTAAAAACTATGCGGATAGGCATAAACTAGATTGATTTTAATTTCAGGCAAGTGCACCTATCGATCTTAGTATAAGATAAATCTACATCTCGTGTCGTATTCCACGGGGTCTTTTCAAGTACTCGTACCCACTCTCACTCTATTATCGTACCTAAAATTAGAATTGATTGCTACCCTAAATTAATCTAACTATGACTACTTGGATAAAGATACATTGGAGAATTAATGATAGTAAAAAGCATAAAATCTAAGAATAATCACTTGAGAATAATTACTCATTAGTTCAATTCTATGTAATCACGTAATAACAAGATTATCAAATTCATTGTATTGTAAGGATTAAACATTTATCGAAATCTCTCTCGAGCAATTCAATACCTAAACTTAAGTTGAGTAAATTTTCTCTCGAACAATTCACAATACTCAAATTTGCATTAATAATAAGAAACCCTATCTAATACGTAGATTCATGAAATCCTATCTCTAAGATACCATGAGTCCAATTATCTGTATTACCATTGTCCAAACAACATATCTCTCGATCATGCAATTTGAAATACAAAGAGAAAGAACATTAGAATATGAACATATAAGCATCATCACAAACATCCAATTTCTCAATCTAGAAGTTTGGGATTCAAATAAAACAAGTTCTAATTTCAAGTCTAATATCAATCTCATTATTAGAACGCATACATACGAATAAAATTCCCCAAATATGACATAAAAACTAAGATACATGATTACTGAATTGTTCCAAAGAATAAGTCTCATGCGAAATATAAAAAATAAAGTTAGATCCACTAAGAGTAGGGGAAGATTAAAAAAGATACATGAAGATTAAAAGTATACGAATTATCTCCTTCGATCTCCCCTCCGTCGAATGCTCCACTTTCGTCCTCCAGAAAATCTCCAAGTTCTTCAATCCAAAAGTCCCTCCTCTATTTTTTCTACAGGTTTTTATAGTCGCCTTGCAAACAGGATCGGACACGGGTTCCAACACGGTCGTGTCACAGCCCGTGTGGACGGTTCTATGGCATTTTTGAACGAAAAGTTGTCTGGTCGTGGGCCGTGTCATTTGACACGGCCTCGAACACGGTCGTGTTGTTCTTCGTGGCTTCACATACGGCTTGGTTCAGCACAGGCCCGATAAGGACATGGGTAGATACACGGTCGTGTGCCTACCCGTGTCGTGCTCTGACGTCTCTTCCAATCCTCGTGATCTTTCCTGATAAGGACACGGGTAGTGACATGGGCGTGCTCCTACCCGTGTGTGCTCAATTCCAGTCCTTTCCTTTGTCATGTTGGATCTGTGAAATCCTCTGTTTGCTCCAAGACTTTTAGTTCCAAGGACTTACAGTACCTGCATTAAGAATATGAATGAATAAATAAATAGCTTTATACAAGAAGTATAGGAAACTCCATATTGAGCTCTTCTATTCATGATAACTCATATTCTTAGCTATTTTTGCACAATTATAACGACTAGAGGTAAATAATAGTGGACATGATTACAAATATGATAGTAAAAAGGCATATATAATTGTGCACATCAGAGTACTTCATAAAATGAGCCTCAAACATCAACTCCTCACGGAGCTTGTAGAAATGCGGTACACATAACCTTTCGTCCTTCCTCAAAATCTCATCAGCCATCTCCTAGGCACTACTCTTGCCCTTTTGAGCTTCCACCACAAATGGCTGAAACTCTGCATCCAAACAAGTCGCATCCTGAATACGATCAAATAAGTTATTTTGCAACTCGATCCAGTTCGATCGAGCCATGCTAGAATCGCCTCTTGTTACACACTCAATGCCACGGGTCTCACAGTCCCGCATCAACCGCTCATCATGAGCTTCGATCCAACACCCTTGTTCAGAGTATTTTCTACTCAAGGCATCCGCCACCACATTAGCCTTGCCTGGCGTATACCGAATTGCCATGTCGTAGTCTCCAAGGAACTCGACCCATCTGCGTTGTTGTATATTCAATTCCTTTTGGTCTAGAAGGTACTTCAGGCTTTTGTGGTCCGTGAAAATCTTCACCTTCGCACCATACACATAGTGCCGCCATAATTTCAACGCAAAAATTACCACCGCCAATTCCAAATCGTGGACGGGGTAATTCCTCTCGTAAGGCTTCAACTGCTTAGACCCAAAGGCTATCACAGTGCCATGTTGCACCAACACGCAACCCAAACCGCATCCTGATGCGTCGTTGAAAATCTGAAATCCTTTAGTCACTTTAGACAGACTTAGGATTGGAGCTGTCATCAACATTTCCTTCAAGGTGTCAAACGCTTGACTACACTCCTGAGTCCACACGAACTTTTTATCCTTGCGAGTCAACGAAGTGAGGGGTAGAGCTATCCGCGAAACGTTTTCCACAAATCTTTTGTAATACCCGACTAGTCCAAGAAAACTCCCGACTTCCACCACGGTGCTTAAAACTGGCCAATCTCTGATGGCCTCAACTTTTGCCAGATCCTTCGCCACCCCATCACCACTAATCACATGGCCCAAAAATGTCACCTTCTCTAACCAGAACACGCACTTCGAGAACTTTGCATCAAGCTGGTTCTCTCTCAGCACTTGCCAAGACTATTCTCAAGTGAGACTTATGCTCCGCCTCCGATTTGGAGTATACCAAAATATCATCGATAAAGACGACAATAAAAGAATCCAAGTGTTCCTGAAATACTCGATTCATAAAATCCATGAAAACGAACGGCGCGTTCGTCAACCCGAACGACATCACTGTGAATTATTCTTGACAATCAGTTTGTTCAACTCTCGGTAGTCTATGCACAACCGCATACTACCATCTTTCTTTTTCCACAAACAGCACTGGCACGCTCCATGGTGAAGAACTGGGTCTAATGTACCCCTATTCCAAAAGTTCCTGCAACTAAACTTTGAGTTCGCCCAACCCTTTGGTGTCATCCTAAAAGGAGGACTTGACACCGACCTAGCCTCTAACACACATCAATCGAGAAATCAATCTTCGGTCGAGGAGATGCTCCAGGAAGCTCCTTAGGAAACACATCCTTGAATTCCGCCACTACCGGCACCTCTCCGAGTGATAACTTGGAAAGGCAAACTTCCAACAATGCTACAAGAGCCACTCCTCCCTGGCTAACTGCTCACACCAACTGCATGGCCGAAATCAGGGAACAGGTCACTCCACTAAGGCCATCAAACATAACTTTTTCCTGCCCTTTGCTTCTAAGGGTCACCTCCTTAGATAGGCAATCAATACTGGCACGCTGCTTTGCAAGCCAGTGCATTCCCAAAATCACATCGAACTCGACCAGCGGTAGAACTGCTGCTTCCAACGTGAATTCAACTCCGTCTAGATTCTAACAAATGCGCCCCTTTGCCCCGATGGTCATAGAAGACCCATCGGGCATGCACACCTTTAGCTCTGTGTCCGCCGAGAATCACTCAACTCCAATTATCCGGATAAAACTTTCCGCAAGAAAGGAGTGTGACGCTCCCGTGTCAAACAATACCCTAGCTGGGTATCTAGAAACTAAAACAAAGCCTGTCACCACATCGGGTTGGCGGATCGCTTCATGCTGCCCAAGATTATAAGACCTCGGCTGCACGGGTTGGTAATGAGAAGCGCTAGACTCCTCCATATTTCCTTTCTCCACTGCGTTGGGCCCGGAGCGCATCGACTGCTCTTGCCTCGGCTCCTACTCAAGTCCACCTTTAGTATAGAAACGATCTATGTGGCCCGGCTTGCCGCACTTGTAGCAAGATAGTGGTCCCTTGAAGCGAGAACCCCCTGATATCGTACTACTTTCTCCAAATTCTTGCAGGGATTGGACTTCTTCTTCCACTTACTTCCGCCAGACTTTCCTTGTGATTGAGAAAGCTTTCCTTCTCCCTGTTTGGCTGTAAAAGCCCTCCATCATTGGGTTTGCTCCATATCGCTTTCCAACGTCATTGCGGCCTTGACCAACTCGTTGAAGCATGCTTTCTTCATAACTTTGAGTGGTTGTCTCAGATTCTCCCTCAATCCATGGTAAAAGAGGTTGTCCCTCTCCTCATTGTCGGTCATGGTTGTACCAGCACAACGACCCAGTCGAGTGAACTCATGAACATACTCCTCTACTGTCTTGTCCCACTGCACCAAGTGTAGAAATTTCCTCTGAATGGACAACCTTGTCGACTGTTCGAACAGACAAGAAGAAGCCGGAAATTGGAATAATAAAAACTTTATTATCCAAAAAAGGTGAGTATTACAAAAGTATAGCCTCCCTTTTATAGAATGGAGGAGATGAGAGAGATTACAAAAAAGCAATGTGGGACTAAATAATTACAAGTATATGGGGCTTTACAAATAAACAAACCTAACAGGTCGTGTGGTTAGACGAGTTGGCTAACCGCTCGACAACCACCAGAAGGAGAGAACAAGCTGCTATTAGGAATGCCGCCAGAGGAGACCGCTAGATTGCCGGTCTCCTAATCGCCTGAGACAAACCGCCAAACCGCCCTGATACCAAACAGTAACAGACCGTCTGGCCTTCGTAATGCAATAGATGCCAAACAGCAATAACCCAGCAGACAAGTCGCTGAGATAAACTGCCAGACCGGCCGGCCTCTAAACAACAACATACTGTCCGACCTCTATACTGCAACACTCCCCCTCAAGCTGTAGCATAGATATCGATCATGTCCAGCTTGTCACAAATGTGGGAAAAGGAAGCAGACACCGACTTGTTGAAGATATCTGCCAACTCATTATCAGAAGTGACGAACGGAGTACAAATCTATTTCTTCAAGATCTCTTCCCAAATAAAATGACAATCGACTTCTATGTGTTTTGTTCTCTCATGGAAGACTAGATTTCTGGAGATGTATATCGCAGCCTTGTTGTCGCAGAACATAGGAAGAGGATAGTTGTAAACCTCTCCTAAGTCAAGCATGAGAGCTCGTAACCATTTCAAATCACATGTGTTTGATATCATACTACGATATTCCGCTTCAGCACTAGACCTGGCGACCACTGACTATTTCTTGCTCGTCCTACTCACAAGATTTCCTCCAATAAATGTGGAAAAGCCCGTCATTGACGTGCGATCTCCTTTGTCATCAGCATAGCTCGAATCTGAGTACGCTTCAACCCTCAAGTGACCATTCTTCTAAAAAGGAAGTCTTTCCCTTGCGCTACTTTAACATACTCCAATATACTCAGGGTAAACTATAGATGGCACTCCCTAGGAGCTTGCATAAATTGCTTCACCTTGCCTACAACATAGGAAATGTTGGGTTTGGTTATCATGAGATAAATGAGTTTATGAACCAGACGACGGTACCTCGTAAGATCAGATAGAAGAGGTGAGTCACCCGTCTATGTTTTGTCTTCTCCAGCAGGCATAGGACATCAGGTATGTTTCGCACCAGTCAACCCTGCCTCTTTTAATAGATCAAGAGCATACTTCCGTTGGGAAAGAACCATGGAGTTGTGCTTCCTAGAGATTTCAATCCCTAGAAAGTATTTTGGGGAGCCCATACCCTTTGTGACCAGGTGTTGATGGAGGTGTTTCTTTGTCAAAGCTACCTCAGCCTGGTCATCTCCAGTAAGAAGAATGTCATCCAGATATACAGCCAGAACCACCATACCTGAGGAGGTTTTGCGAATGAATAAGGAGTGATCGGATGAACTTCTTACAAAATCAATGGCCACAACAATACCGCTAAACTTCTCAAACCAAGCCCGAGGGCTTTGTTTTAGGCCATAGATGACCTTCTTCATCCGACATACTCGTGTCTCCCCCTGAGCAACATACCCCGGAGGCTGCTCTATGTAAACATCTTCCTGAAGATCACCATAAAGAACGACATTCTTAACATCCATCTGTGAAATGGGCCAATCCCTGTTGACAGCTACAGAGAAAAGGACCCGAATGGTGCTGAGACGAGCAACGGGAGAGAAGGTGTCAAAGTAATCAACACTATTAGTCTGAGTGAAGCCTTTAGCGACCAGGCGGGCATTGTATCGATCCACGCTGCCGTCTGGATGGAAATTTACAACAAAGACCCAGTGGCAGCCAACAACATCAGTGCCCAAAGGAGGAGGAACAAGGGTCCAGGTACCCCTTTCAGTGAGGGTAGCAATTTGCTCATCCATGGCGGCCTTCCAATGAGGGACGGAAAGAGCTTCCTGGTAGGTGCGGGGAGTGGCCGTGGTGGAGATAGCCAAGTAAAACGCTCTGCGAGAAGGAGTTAGACGATCATAGGAAACAACAGCAGCTAGTGGGTGTTGGGTACACGTCTGCACCCCTTTGCGAAGAGCAATGGAAAGATCTAGGTTGGCGTGTTCTGTAGGAACTGGAGCATCTGTGGCGGAGAGAGCTGGCTCGGGAGTAGAGAGACGGCCGTGGAGAGGAGGGAGAGGGCAGTGGTGGAGAGGGAGAGAGAGAAGGAGGAGACGGTGGAGATGACAGTGGAGAAAGCTTGACGGGAGTAGACGTGGTGGTGGGGATGGTAGGAGGAGCAAAAATATCTGGAGAGGGAGAGGATTTAGAAGAGAAATAGGAGGCATTTTTGAAGAAGGGCATGTAACGCCCCTGATTTTCCGGTAATTTTTTAATCCTCTTGTTGACATCATAATGACGTAAGGGGTGTTACGTTAATGTGGAGTTGACGGCGCGGCGCCGTTAGTGCATTTTCGCGTCTATTCGATCGAGTCGGCCAAATTCATGAATCCTTGCCGAAAATGGAAAATTTCACATTGGAAAATTAAATTGATTAATTTTTGACATGCTCGTCAAGTTTCGTTGTGATCCGAGCGATATTCGAGCCTCGGCGAATTTCCGAAGTTTTGTACAATTTATGTTCGCCGTAGACTTTGAAAATTTATATCTCAAGAACGGCTCGTCGGATTATGGTTTTTACTTCGCCGTTGTGTTCGTAGTGTCTGTGATCGCCTACGGTGTAAGTTTCGTTCAATTCGGCGCGCGTTTGGGCCTCTGTTTTGATCTCGCGTTTCCTTATTCAAAAATATATAAATATGATTATTTCAATATTAAAGTACTATTCAAAAATAAAAATACTATTCATTCATATAATTTGATCAAAAAGTTAGATTTTCAAAAAAATTGTTTTTCATGCAATTTTTACTCAAGTAATTTTCCTCCTCGCGTGTAGGTTGTCCTATTCATGGAAATTTTTACTCGAGTAATTTTCCTCCTCTCGTGTGGTTGTCCTATATATGGAAATTTTTATTCGAGTAATTTTCCTTCTCTCGTGTAGGTGTCCTGTTCATGGAAATTTTTACTCAAGTAATTTTCTTCCTTTCGTGTAGGTTGTCATGTTCATGGAAATTTTTACTCAAGTAATTTTCCTGCTTCTCGAGTAGGTCTACTGTTCATGCAATTTTTCTCTCGAGTAGGTCTACTGTTCATGCAATTTTTCTCTCGAGTAGGTCTACTGTTCATGCAATTTTTACTCAAGTAATTTTCCTCCTCGCGTGTAGGTTGTCCTGTTCATGAAAATTTTTACTCGAGTAATTTTCCTCCTCTCATGTAGGTTGTCCTGTTCGTGGAAATTTTTACTCGAGTAATTTTCCTTCTCTCGTGTAGATGTCCTGTTCATGGAAATTTTTACTCGAGTAATTTTCTTCCTTTCGTGTAGGTTGTCCTGTTCATGGAAATTTTTACTTAATTAATTTTCCTGCTTCTCGAGTAGGTCTACTATTCATGCAATTTTTCTCTCGAGTGCTCTGGTCTGCCTCTCGTGTACAGCATCCATGTACTCGAGTACTAAGTTTCAGTACTCGAGTAAATTAATTCTGCTTCTCGAGTGATCTTCTCACCTCTCGAGTGCCACTTCTTGTTACTCGAGTGCTGCTTCCAACAACTCAAGTAGCCTGTTTTCTATTTCTCGAGGACCTGTAAACTTGTTCTCGAGTGGTCTGCAGCCCTTCTCGTGTAGTCCGTTGCAGTTTGCGTTCGAGCGCCGTTTTTAGAGTCAAAACGATATCGTATAAAAAAATGGTTAACATAAAATTTGTTTGTCTCGACGAGATCTACAGCTTTCATGTTGGGCACTTTTCGATTTGAAGCAATTCTAAATCTCTATTTTTATCTTCCGCGCACCCGCTCGTAGATAGTCCGTTTTAGACAAGAAATTTTATATATATATATATATATATATATATATATATATATATATATATATATATATATATATATATATATATATATATATATACACGCTTATACTTATAAAATTATATAGATCTTCATCTTCTTCCTCACGTCATCACCGAACCAGAGAAGCGAGAGCGAGCCATAGAACGTCCGTTCGTGAAGTTTCGGATCGCCGCTGTCGGAGCTACGGTGCTCGGAATCGCAAACCGACCATAGATCCGGAAAGCTCTCGTCGTGATCTTCACGTTCGTTATAAGGATTTCTTGTTTCGTGGAAGTTTTTTGTAACGCCCCCGGTTTTTCTGTGTTTTGTTTGATCTTTGGCTAGCATTACGATGGCGTGTTTCCGGCTCTTTGCCATTGTAAAGTGTGGTCTTAGCTCTTAGGGTTCCCTGTGTAGCCTGTTTGTAGCCTGTTAGCAAGATTCCCCAGCTAGCCGGAGTCCGTTTGATGACTCGGTTGGGCCTCTTAGGGAATGCTTGTGTTTTGGCTTCGGGTGGTGTTATCCCGGGTTTCGTTCGTCGAATGCTAATTTCGACTTCGCAGTTGTGTTCGTAGCGTGGGTTTTTAGCTGCGGCGTGAATTTCGTCATTTTCCGAGATGTTTCGGGTCTCGTGTTGTTTTGATATTGATGTAAGTAATTATTATTATTATGATTGTTTATTATTAAAACTGATATATATATAGTCTTGGGTTAGAATTAGGGCTGGGTTCATTTGTTCTTTTCTTTTTCTCTGCTTGGAAGAAGCCGCCGCCTGTGCGAGAGGGAGAGAAGCGCCGGACTACCCTAGCCTTCGGACGCCGATTTCCTGGAGATTTCGCGGTCAAAATTCGATTTCGGGAGTGGATCTGGACTGCCCTCGCCTGGATCTGCATTCTTTCTGCTCCTCAGCTGGTGCTCTGCGGCTAGATCCGAGAGTGGGGGATGCCGCCGGCCAAGCTTTTCTGGTATCGAGGCAAGTGATGTCCCCTCATCCTTGCCAAAGTTGATCTTTGTCATTTTATTTGATTTAATTTTATCTTTTCCTGCTTAGATCATAGGGGTACGCTAGGGTTCGTTCCCGATCATGTCGTGGTTAGTGTAGAAAGTTCCAGTTAAAATCTCAGTTTTCCTGAGGGATTGTGTCTTTTAGGGACAGTTTTGGTTCGGATTAGGTCGAGTAGTTGCCATTGACTATGGATGTTGTACTCTAGAGAGAGTCCTCGTTCTCGTTTTTGGTCGTTTGCTGGATCTGGCTCCCGTAGCCAGTCGGGGTGTCGACACCGTTGTGTCGACACCGGCCAGTCTTGGTGTCGACACTTGGTGTCGACACCGGCCAGTCGTGGTGTCGACACTTGGTGTCGACACCAGCAACGGCAGTGTCGACACCTTGTGTCGACACCGGCCGCAGTGGTGTCAACACTTTGTGTCAACACCAGCAACGGCAGTGTCGACACCTTGTGTCGACACCGACCGCAGTGGTGTCGACACTTGGTGTCGACACCAACAGCGGCAGTGTCGACACCTTGTGTCGACACCGGCCGCAGTGGTGTCGACACTTTGTGTCGACACCAGCAGCGGCAGTGTCGACACCTTGTGTCGACACCTGCCGCAGTGGTGTCGACACTTGGTGTCGACACCAGCAGCGGCAGTGTCGACACCTTGTGTCGATACCGGCCGCAGTGGTGTCGACACTTGGTGTCGACACCAGCAGCGGCAGTGTCGACACCTTGTGTCGACACCGGCTGTAGTGGTGTCGACACTTGGTGTCGACACCATCCGCGGCAGTGTCGACACCTTGTGTCGACACCGGCCGCAGTGGTGTCGACACTTGGTGTCGACACCGGCCGCGGTTGTGTCGACACCTTGTGTCGACACCGGCTTGTCGTGGTGTCGACACATCGTGTCGACACTAGGTGTTGCGCTTGTTTTGGGGTCAGGAAGACTCGGGGTTGGTTCTTTTTTTTTGGCGTGCAAGGCCGCGTCGGTTGGACCCGTCGTTTTTGTCTTGGGTTCGTGTGTTTCTTAGGATTGTTAGTGTGACCTTTCCCTAGGGGGGGCATTGGGTGTTCGGCTAATTTCTGCATGCCGACTCTTGGGTTGTGGCAGGTGGTGGAGTTTTGGTGGCCTCTGGAGGGGTGGTTTTATGTGGAGAGCTGTGGCCACCGCCTTTTGCCCTGGTTTGGGTTGGTGTGTGTGGGACCCTAAAGATGCCACTATTTGACCCCTTAGCCCTTTTTGGGTCTGATTTGGTTATGTATTCAGACCCATGTTTTGAACACTGCCACTTACCCACGTGTTAGGACTGTTAGTCCCTTTCCTGTTTAAGCTTTCCTTTCTTTTGGCATATATGTATAGGTCTTGTTGTTGTTGCAGACTTTTTTTGGTAGGGCATTATGGTTTTATTGCTCGCACTTGGCGTGCTCTGCTGTGCTTTAGACAGTACTCTCCTCTTACTGTCACCCCTTTTCTTTTGCTTATAGCAGTTTGTTGCCGGGTTGGTAAACCCTTCTTCTTATTTGCTCATTAATCTATTGCTCTATTTTCCCTTTTGATTGTTTCATTGCTGAGGTGTTCTTTTCTTGAATGCCTCAGGTCCAGGTTGTAGCCAGTTCAGCGGCTAGTTCTTTTGGAGGGGCTTGTTGGTGCCCTCTAGGGTAGCTGAGGTAGCTGATCCCCGTTTTGTTGTGAGGTAGTTCTTTACTTTTCTGTATAGACATACATACTCGCCAGTGGGTTCGTGTCAGGTTGTCGACGCCCACTGGTGGCTTCTTGTGATTCTGGATATGAATTTAAACTGCTGATTTTGCCTACTTGTGGTTGGTTACTTGCTTCTGGGAAGGATTTATGCTAAGTTGCATGTTAGATATTTTAAAACCTAAAAGTATTATTATATGTACCCCATGCATAACATGTTTGTAAATCAAAGACACTATTTTTACTCAACGTAAAACACTATTTTTGCATACCTACTATATTCACCTTAGGGTCGTGCACGCATAAGTCGTTCCCCGGGGACACTTATGCTCATTTAGGGTGTCAATTTAATTGAACCAAAGTATTTTCTGCTGCGTATAAATATAATTTTAAGTGTGGACTAGCTGATCCACCGGGCCGAGGTATACGGCCATTCAACATAGCTGATTTTCTTTCATATTTAATCAACAATTTTCCTTAAAATCTAATGTCTGGAGTTTTGCCTGAGCGTGTGCAGTTATCCCCTGCATGACGTGGCATCACGACACGTGTTTTCTCTTACTCTGATATGATTTTACCGTTGAGAAAATGCGGGTTGTGACAGTTGGTATCAGAGGGAGGTTGCTTGACAAATGGTTGGGCAACCTTTCCCTTGTTTGCATTAGTAGTTAGCATCATACCATTCACACACCGATATGTCATCAGCACGTCTTGGCCGAAGCACGAACACTACACTTATGAGCATAAAGAAGTATACATGGCATATTATGTAGTATGGGATGCATAATATGTGTTTGTATATGGATCCACCATAGGAGGCAACATGTGAGGGTTATGTAGTATGGGATGCATAACCTCACCACATGAATGCGGCTAGCACGTTTTCTTTTTTCGTTACATGGGAATGTTATGTAGTATGGGATACATAACATTTTCATGTGTACGCCGCCCATGGCATGCACTAATGCCTTTTTTTAGAATGCATAGCACATCATTCATCGCATAACATTTCATAAGCACAACGTGCCAAGCTAAAGATTTGCAAGATGACATATGCACACACATGGTTTTGAGTCAAAAAAAATACAAATACATGCATTCATGGTTTAGGCACCTGAGTTAGTATGATGGTGGTGAACCATCTTAGATTAAGCATAACATCATCATGGTAAAAACAACTCCCAGAGAAAGTTTTGCAGTTGAAGTTCATATTTAAGTGTGTTTGTCCGTACCGGGTAGTTTTGTTCCAGTTGATGGGCTAGGTTTTGTCTAAAGCTTGTGCGATTTTAGGATGGCGAGACGTCCTGCGACGAGATCGACCCCCCAATCCGAGGGTGAGACGTCAGGAGCGCAGAGCGATGCGTTGGTAGAAAGCCTGCGGCAGAGTAATGAGGAGTTATCGAGGCAGGTAGTGGCTATGCGAGCTCAGATTCAGTCCCTTGTAGCAGGGATGGCGGGACAGACCCCGAGAGCTCAGAACCCCGCTGAGGGGGTAGCTGTTCCTACCCCTCCTGCTCCTCTCGTGCCTTTGGTTGTGGTGCCCCCGGAGATGATGTTCATATCCCAGTTTCAGCGGCTGAGACCCCCTACCTATGATGGGCAGACAGATTTCATGATTTTCGATGACTGGCTGATTACCATTGAGGAGATGTTCTCTTACTCGGGGATTACGGACGATCAGAGAGTGATGCTCGCTGCTTACCAGCTCAAGGGTTTAGCAAAGAATTGGTGGTTGAGGGAGAAAGAGAGCTTAGTGTCAGGTTGCACTTGGGAGTCATTTAAGGTGATGTTGTTAAGTAAGTTTCTGCCTTCAGTCGAACGGGACCGGCTAATGAATGACTTTCTTCATTTAAAGCAGAGGAAACTCACGGTTAGTGAGTATGAGATTGAGTTTAGTAAGTTAAGTCAGTTTGCTCCGGGTCTGGTGAGTGTTGAGGCAGACCGAGTTAAGCGATTTCTGGGTGGACTAAGAAGCGACATTCAGCAGTTAGCGAATGCCTATGTAGCAGTCAGTTATGCCAGCGTGGTTGAAGCTGCCTTGAGAGTTGAGGCCATTGAGAATGCCAAGAATAGAGGCCAGCAGTTAAGGAAGGATAAGCGGAAGTCCGGTGGAGGGAAGAGCCCTCAGGAACCTGATGCTGTCTCGAGAAAGAAGGTCAAAGAGATTTGTAGCTTTTGTGGTCGGCCAGGCCACCCCTTTGAGAAGTGTTTCAAAAGTTTGGGAGCGCAGAAGAAGGAACAGGTGCACGCGATTCAGGGTGTTTCCAGGGGAGACTTGGTGTGTGCCTTGTGTGGAAGGAAGGGGCATGAGGCTGCCCGTTGTTGGTTAAAAGATAAGGTCTGTTTTCAGTGCGGCCAGAAGGGTCATCTCAAGACAAGGTGCCCTCAGACCCAGCCTATTCTGCATCCAGTTCCCCTCCAGGCTTTGCCACCGCCTCAGCGAATGGATAAAGGAAAAGGGAAGTTGAATGTGCTTTCGGCAGACGAAGCGCAGACCTCGACCCAGGTTATCTCAGGTTCGACTCCTCCCCGGTCGTTTCGTTACGTTCCATTTTTGGTTATAGTTTTCGTTTTAGCGCTTGTTGCCTTAGATACGTGTGCAATTTGTAGGACGATTTAAGGTAAAGGACTGCTGGGCGCGCGTTCTCTTCGATTCCGGCGCTACCCACTCGTTTGTGGCTAGAGCCTTCGTGGAGCGGTTCAGTTTGGGCCTAGATCGTTTTGGTGGTGCCTTCTGCGTTAAGTTCCCCTCCGGTGACTCTGTGGTTACGGACCTGGGTGTCCTCGATTGTCCGATATTGTTGGGAGATTTTCTAGCCAAGGCAGATTTGAAGGTGATTGACCTGGAGGACTTCGACGTTATTTTGGGCATGGACTGGTTGTCAAGGTACGATGTTGTGATCCAGTGCAAGGGTAAGCGCTTGGACTTCGTCAAAGACAATGGTCAGCCAGGGAGCATTTATGGGTATTCTCTCCAGGAGTCTCCAATCATTTCTGCGGTGCGTGCTCGGAAGTTGCTTGTTTCTGGCTGTTTTGCCTGTGTGGTTTCTCTGGTAGGGTCGATTGTTAGTGTGCCCCGTTTGGAAGAGATTCCTGTGGTGTGTGACTTTTCTGATGTGTTTCCAGACGATCTTCTGGGTCTTCCACCAGATCGAGATGTCGAGTTTGCCATAGATTTGGAGTTAAGTATGCGTCCCATCGTAAAGGCGCCGTACCGGATGGCCCTGCGAGAGCTAGAAGAGTTGCGAATTCAGCTGGATGAGTTGTTGGCAAAAGGCTTTATAATGCCGAGTTCTTCGCCTTGGGATGCGCCAGTGCTGTTCGTTAAATAGAAGGATGGGTCGATAAGGTTATGCATTGACTATAGAGAGCTGAACAAGGTTACTATTAAGAACAGGTACCCTTTGCCGTGAATCGACGATTTGTTTGACCAACTGCGTGGTAGTGCTGTGTTTTCCAAGATAGATCTTCGTTCGGGCTATCACCAGTTGAGGATTCAGGAGTCAGATGTTCCGCGGACGGCGTTCCGTTCTCGTCATGGGCATTTTGAGTTTTTCGTTATGTCATTCGGTTTGACTAATGCGCCCTCAGCTTTTATGGATTTGATGAACAGAGTTTTCAAGGATTTTCTAGATAAGTTCGTGATTTTCTTTATAAACGATGTTTTGGTGTATTCTAAGGATGCAGAGGAGCATGATCGACATTTGCGGCTGGTCTTGGAGACTCTGAGAGACCATAAGTTATACGCCAAGCTGAGCAAATGTGAGTTTTGGTTGCCTCAAGTTTCTTTTCTAGGCCACGTGATTAACAAGGAGGGAATATCGGTGGACCCAGAAAAGATCGCTGCTGTTATGGAATGGGCGAGACCTGTTACCCCCAAAGAGATCAGAAGCTTCTTGGGTTTGGCTGGTTATTATAGATGATTTGTAGAAGGTTTCTCTACCTTGTCCACACCGTTGACCAAGTTGACGCAGAAGAATGTAGCCTTTATATGGGATGGCAAGTGTGAGAAGGCTTTTGAGGAACTAAAAAGAAGGCTATGTTCGGCTCTAATTTTGTCTTTACCTACGGAGGGTAGTGAGTATGATATATATGTGGATGCGTCGCATGTCGGCCTGGGCTGCGTTTTGATGCAGGGCGGGAAGGTGATTGCGCACGGGTCGAGGCAGCTAAAGACTCACGAGAGGAATTACCCTACGCATGACCTGGAGTTTGCAGCTGTGATCTATGCACTGAAATTGTGGAGGCATTTGCTATATGGCGCAGTGCAAGATTTTCACGGATCATAAGAGTTTGAAGTATGTCTTCACTCAGAAAGAATTGAATCTGCGCTAGCGGCGGTGGTTGGAGTACGTGGCCGACTATGATGTTGAAATTCAGTATCATCCGGGCAAGGCGAATGTGGTGGCTGATGCCCTGAGTCGGAAGTCAGGTAAGATTTTTAATCTTTCCGCCGAGCGTCTAGTGGAAGAGTTTCTTTTGATGGACATTTCTGTGGGAAGCTGTGATTCGCAGAGTAGCTTAGCGGTAGCAGAACCTTCGTGGATTGCGCTTACGAGACTTCATCAGAAGGACGATCCTGATCCTCTGCATCTGTATCTTTGAGCTGAGAAGGGTGAATTACCAGACTTCTCTATAGATGATGCGGGTACCTTGAAGTATCGTGGCAGGTTTTGCATTCCCGCAGTTGGAGATATCCGGGTTATGGTGTGCAGAGACGCCCAAGGATCTAGTGTCGCCTACCATCCAGGGTCGACCAAGATGTATCATGATTTAAAACAGATTGCCTGGTGGTACGGGATGAAGAAGGACATAGCCAGATTTGTTTCAGAGTGTTTCACTTGCAGGCATGTGAAAGCCGACCATGGGAGGCCTGGTGGCAAGATGACTCCCTTGGAGATTCTGATGTGGAAGTGGGAGAGTATCTCGATGGATTTCATTACCGGCTTACCGAGATCGCCTAAGGGGCATGATTCAGTTTGGGTAATCGTAGAAAGATTGACGAAGAGCGCTCATTTCGTACCATTTAAGATCGATTATCCGATGAGGAAGATAGTCGAGCTGTATCTGGAAGAGGTTGTCAGATTGGATGGTGTACCCGTAAGTATCATATCAGATCGAGACTCCAGGTTCACGTCTCGTTTTTGGAAGAGCCTTCAAGAAGGGTTGGGTACAGATTTGAGATATTCCACGGCTTATCATCCTCAGACCAATGGTCAGACGGAACGAGTAAATCAGATTGTGGAAGATATGATCTGATGCTATATTCTGGACCACGGAGGAGCGTGGGACAAGCACTTGCGGCTTATGGAATTCACATATAACAACAGTTATCAAGAAAGCTTGCAAATGGCTCCTTTTGAAGCTTTGTATGGGAGGCGCTGCAGGACTCCCTTGTTTTGGGCTGAGCTTGGCGAGGGACCTTTGTTGGGTCCAGAAGCTCTTGAGGAGATGGAAACCGCTGTGAAGCTTACTCGGGAAAAGATTCGGATAGCCCAGGAGAGATATGAGAAGAACGCCAATCGGCGTAGATCGGGCTTAGAATTTGTTGTGGGGGACTCGGTGTTCTTAAAGGTCTCCCCGTTGATTGGAGTCAAGCGGTTTGGCAAGAATAGGAAGTTGGACCCGAGGTACGTGGGGCCGTTTCCGATTGTTGAGTGGATTGGGGTATCAGCCTACAGGCTGGCTTTGCCCGCAAATTTCCCTGGCGTGCATGATGTCTTTCACGTCAGTCAGCTGCGGAAATGTGTGGTAAATGGAAGGCAGGTTTTGGATTATGTGCCTCAGTTGGAGCCGAACCTTTCTTATGGGGAGATGCCTGTTCGCATTTTGGATTCTCAAGTTCGGGCATTGCGGAAGAAGACTATTCCTATGGTTAAAGTTTTATGGAGGAATCAGGATGTGGAAAGCGCGACTTGGGAGTTGGAGTCGGCTATGAGGGAGGCTCACCCTCATCTGTTTCCCTGATCTTGTGCCTGGTATGTTCGATTTTATTAGTTATATAGCCCTTTCCTGGCTCTTTCGATCTCCTTCTTTATAGGAATGTTGTGAGTAAAGTTTCGAGGCGAAACTTTCTTTTAGGGGGTGTGGCTGTAACGCCCCCGGTTTTTCTGTGTTTTGTTTCATCTTTGGCTGGCGTTATGATGGCGTGTTTCCGGCTCTTTGCCGTTGTAGAGCGTGGTCTTAGCACTTAGGGTTCCCTGTGTAGCCTGTTTGTAGCCTGTTAGCAAGATTCCCCAGCTAGCCGGAGTCCGTTTGATGACTCGGCTGGGCCTCTTAGGGAATGCTTGTGTTTTGGCTTCGGGTGGTGTTATCCCGGGTTTCGTTCGTCGAATGCTAATTTCGACTTCGCAGTTGTGTTCGTAGCGTGGGTTTTTAGCTGCGGCGTGAATTTCGTCATTTTCCGAGATGTTTCGGGTCTCGTGTTGTTTTGATATTGATGTAAGTAATTATTATTATTATGATGATTGTTTATTATTAAAACTGATATATATATAGTCTTGGGTTAGAATTAGGGCTGGGTTCATTTGTTCTTTTCTTTTTCTCTGCTTGGAAGAAGTCGCCGCCTGCGCGAGAGGGAGAGAACCGCCGGACTACCCTAGCCTTCGGACGCCGATTTCTTGGAGATTTAGCGGTCGAAATTCGATTTCGGGAGTGGATCTGGACTGCCCTTGCCTGGATCTGCATTCTTTCTGCTCCTCAGCTGCTGCTCTGCGGCTAGATCCGAGAGTGGGGGATGCCGCCGGCCAAGCTTTTCTGGTATCGAGGCAAGTGATGTCCCCTCATCATTGCCAAAGTTGATCTTTGTCATTTTCTTTGATTTAATTTTATCTATTCCTGCTTAGATCATAGGGGTACATTAGGGTTCGTTCCCGATCATGTCGTGGTTAGTGTAGAAAGTTCCAGTTAAAATCTCAGTTTTCCTGAGGTATTGTGTCTTTTAGGGACAGTTTTGGTTCGGTTTAGGTCGAGTAGTTGCCATTGCCGATGGATGTTGTACTCTAGAGAGAGAGTCCTCGTTCTCGTTTTTGGTCGTTTGCTGGATCTGGCTCCCGTAGCCAGTCGGGGTGTCGACACTGTTGTGTCGACACCGTCCAGTCTTGGTGTCGACACTTGGTGTCGACACCGGCCAGTCGTGGTGTCGACACTTGGTGTCGACACCAGCAGCGGCAGTGTCGACACCTTATGTCGACACCGGCCGCAGTGGTGTCGACACTTTATGTCGACACCAGCAGCAGCAGTGTCGACACCTTGTGTCGACACCGGCCGCAGTGGTGTCGACACTTTGTGTCGACACCAGCATCGGTAGTGTCGACACCTTATGTCGACACCGGCCGCAGTGGTGTCGACCCTTTGTGTCGACACCAGCAGCGGCATTGTCGACACCTTGTGTCGACACCGGCCGCAGTGGTGTCGACATTGGTGTCGACACCAGCAGCGGCAGTGTCGACACCTTGTGTCGACACCGGCCGTAGTGGTGTCGACACCTTGTGTCGACACCGGCCGCAGTGGTGTCGACACCGGCCGCGGTTGTGTCGACACCTTGTGTCGACACCGGCACGTCGTGGTGTCGACACAACGTGTCGACACTGGGTGTTGTGCTTGTTTTGGGGTCAGGAAGACTCGGGGTTGGTTCTTTTATTTTGGCATGCAAGGCCGCGTCGGTTGTACCCGACGTTTTTTTCTTGGGTTCGTGTGTTTCTTAGGATTGTTAGTGTGACCTTTCCCTAGGGGGGGCATTGGGTGTTCGGCTAATTTCTGCATGCCGACTCTTGGGTTGTGGCAGGTGGTGGAGTTTTGGTGGCCTCTGGAGGGGTGGTTTTATGTGGAGAGTTGTGGCCACCGCCTTTTGCCCCGGTTTGGGTTGGTGTGTGTGGGACCCTAAAGCTGCCACTGTTTGACCCCTTAGCCCTTTTTGGGTCTGATTTGGTTATGTATTCATACCTATGTTTTGACCACTGCCACTTACCCACGTGTTAGGACTGTTAGTCCCTTTCCTGTTTATGCTTTCCTTTCTTTTGGCATATATGTATAGGTCTTGTTGTTGTTGCAGACTTTTTTTGGTAGGGCATTATGGTTTTATTGCTCGCACTTGGCGTGCTCTACTGTGCTTTAGACAGTACTCTCCTCTTACTGTCACCCCTTTTCTTTTGCTTATAGCAGTTTGTTGTCGGGTTGGTAAACCCTTCTTCTTATTTGCTCATTAATCTATTGCTCTATTTTCCCTTTTGATTGTTTCCTTGCTGAGGTGTTCTTTTCTTGAATGCCTTAGGTCCAGGTTGTAGCCAGTTCAGCGGCTAGTTCTTTTGGAGGGGCTTGTTGGTGGCCTCTAGGGTAGCTGAGGTAGTTGATCCCCGTTTTGTTGTGAGGTAGTTCTTTACTTTTCTGTATAGACATACATACTCGCCAGTGGGTTCGTGTCAGGTTGTTGACGCCCATTGGTGGCTTCTTGTGATGCTGGATATGAATTTAAACTGCTGATTTTGCCTACTTGTGGTTGTTTACTTGCTTCTGGGAAGGATTTATGCTAAGTTGCATGTTAGATATTTTAAAACCTAAAAGTATTATTATATGTACCCCATGCATAACATGTTTCTAAATCAAAGACACTATTTTTCCTCAATGTAAAACACTATCTTTGCATACCTACTATATTCACCTTAGGGCCGTGCACGCATAAGTCGTTCCCCGGGGACACTTATGCTCATTTAGGGTGTCAATTTAATTGAACCAAAGTATTTTCTGCTGCGTATAAATATAATTTTAACTGTGGACTAGCTGATCCACCGGGCCGAGGGATACGGCCATTCAACATAGCTGATTTTCTTTCATATTTAATCAACAATTTTCCTTAAAATCTAACGTCTGGAGTTTTGCCGGAGCGTGTGCAGTTATCCCCTGCACGACGTGGCATCACGGCACGTGTTTTCTCTTACTCTGATACGATTTTACCGTTGAGAAAATACGGGTTGTGACATTTTTTGTTACGGTTTTCAGCCCTAACCTCTTTCTCTCTCGGCCTTGATCTTGTAGTTTTCGCTTCCCCGCGTCTTCTTTTGCCCCGATCTGCGACGTGGGGTGATTCAGAGGATTTTTCTGGTAAAACCGAGGTAAGTGGTATTCTTGCTCTCCCTCTTGCTCTTTTTTCCTAAATTTTTGCTACATTTGTTTGAGTTTGTTATGTTTCAATTACTTAGAAACTTGTCCTGAAATTCTAATTTTCTTTCTCTTTTCCTTGAATTGCGACTTGTTTTTCCTAAAACCATACCCGCAAAATTTTAGTCAGTAGAATTGCTAAACGAATCGGTTGTCATGCCATTTTAACTATCGAGTCACCTTGATCGTTGTGACAACCTGTGCGTTCCGTTGTTTTTGATTAAACTTCACTTTGCTTGACCTTGAAATGTCTTTATGTTGTCCACATTGATTGTTGACCGTGAGTTTGTGATGAATAAAAAAGAACTCTTCTTGTATAATTATGTAACTAAAGAAACACAAATGGACTGTGCGCGTTGGGATTTTTCCCTCGGCATAGTGCCTTATTCTTGAGTCTGTGCGCATTGTAGACTTTCATCCCCGACACATTACCTTAGCTTGTTCTGTGTGCGTTGGGGTTTCTCCCTCAGCATGGTGCCTGATGGCTGGGTTTGTGCGCGTTGTGGACCTTTTTCTCCGGCACAATACTCTTTATTGTAGAGCTGACCAGTCTCATTTTTATTGATGAATAACACGAATATTAATGAAAGATGAAAGTTTGAACTTCTGATGTTGGTGCTTTGTTCTGTCCTGATGATGTGATTAGCCATTCTTGCTCGGCTAGATTTACTGTTGCTTACTTTTACTCTACTGCTGACCCTTTTATTTTACTCGCTTTACAATTTCCTTCACTTTGAGGTTTGTTTAGTCTGTCTTTACTCTTCGCACCATTTGTATCTTGCTTCTGAGGTGTTCTTCTTTTGAATGCCTCAGGATCAGAGTAATAGCAGGTTTAGGTGAATGTGTTGTACTTCTGGTGCTGCGGGTTGCTGCGGCCGTTAGCTTCCACCTCAGAGATTTGAGGTAGTTGACTTTGTTTAGACTTGTCAGATTTTACTATGGGTTCATGTCAGTTGTTGACGCCTATTGTCTTTGACTTTTTCTGTGGTAGACTACTTGCTGTTTTTACTGCTGTTATTTTTTTACCTATTTATATGATAATATGTTTTGTACCCTAAACTATTATCGTATTTTCTAGTTTTGAGGACACTAATCTTGCCTTATAAGCTTATTTTTTTATCTTTCTTATGTAAATATTATTGCCACTAACATTTTCTTATCTTTTTGCAGGTTTCTAGAATTTGGCCAAAAATGACCTGACACCCCCCTGTCACGGCCTCCCTTGGTGTGTCATAGGTCGTGTCAGCCGATCCCGAGGAAGCTTGCTGACAGAGACAAAATAACAGGAAAAACGGTTGTCACGCCCCCTGACACTCCCTCCCCGGGCGTGACACGGGGCGTGTCGCCCTCTGCCCGAAGCCTGCCGCCACATTAAATGTTTTTTCCACCACAGCATGTCAACAGTACTGTCATGCCCCCCCCCCCCCCGACACGGGCATGCCTAGGGCATGTTTGCCCCCTTTTCCAAGACTAACGGATTTCCGACCAATGATTGAGACTTGATGTACGTGTCACGCCCCCCTACACGGGCGTGACCTTGGGTGTGTACACCAACGTACCGAAGCAATCATCCTTCCCGCCAGAATTCAGAGCTCGAGGTCAATGCCCACACCTGTCACGCTCCTTGACACGCCCTCCTAGGGCGTTTCACTAGGCGTGACCAACCAGTGAAGTTTTCTTATAAATTCAGACCCCCCCTTCCATTTCAAAAGGTTTGGGCTGAGAGGGGGAGGTGCTGCCCCTTTGGTTTCTCCTTTTTTCATGCTTTCTTCTATCTCTCTCTCTCTCTCTCTCTCTCTCTCTCTCTCTTATTTTGTATTTTTCTAATCCTAGCTTAGTGCTCCTTTTGTAATAGCTTGTGTATTAGCTTTGTACTTCATTTGTAGCTAGTGTTAATGTTATCTTTGTCTTTTATTTCATTGCACTTGTAATTTTCATTTCCAAGTTGTAAGCTCTCTTTTAGATTAATATAAAAAAGTGTTGTTTGCTCTCTTTAGTACCTTGTGTTCTTTATGCTTTACTACTCATCCCCCCTCTTCCTCTTCACCATGAGTAACTAATCCTCCTTGTACTCGATCTTGATGATCCGAGGTTCGACTGATTAAGTTATGATGCTTTGAATTTACCTTTTCTTTTTAGGTTTTAGGCCTTCGATTTACTCTAGAGTTTTCATGTGTTGGAGGTATATCATCGATATATATTCTCCACCTTCTCTTTCATTCTGGGCTAGCTGAGAGGCTTATAGTTTGAAGTGAGCACTCAAGAGTAAAGAGAGTTGTACGCACCCCTCGAGAGAGGCAGACATCCAAATCTCCCGGATTGGAGTAAAATCCAATAGCGGGGTTCACCGGGTAAATCGAGCTTTAGGCCTCCGATTTAGACGAGAGTCGGTCGGACCTTCCTAAACTCAGTTGGGCATGACTTCGAGAGAAGCGTGTTCAAGCTTTAGGAACCTCCACGGTCAAGGACCTTTACCCTATTAAGCTTAGGTTTATTTATCGTGTTTTTAATCGACTCTTGTCGAAGTTATTCTTGATCGAGTGCATTTCTATTTCATCGCTCCAACCCTTCAGTGTAATCGTTTCTTTTATGCTCTCTTTATTTTAGTACAATCAGCTCTCTTTTTATTTCCTTTCTTTAAGTGCATTTAATTTTCCCCTTAACCCTAAGATTTCCGTCGATAAAATAATAGCCTTCGTGTGAGTAAATTTACTCAACAGTTCCCGGATATAAATACGACACTTGTGTCCCCGTGCTACAGTTCGATAGGTATACTTGCATAGTTGGATTGCTAGTTCGGCTGCTTTCTTTTCTTAAGCGAAAGGCCGGGCCACCAAGTTTTTGGCGCCGTTGCCGGGGAGCAACTTTCGTTGATAAATTGAAAACACGAACCTATTAATTTTATCATTTCTCTTTCTCATCCTCCTTCTAAAAAAATTTTAAAATCAAAAATATTTATTACCACTCTTAATAGAAACCCGCTTCACAATATTTCTACACCACCTAAATCTCTCGAAAAGGGCAAAGCGGTTTTAAGTGCTGCTATCTTATCTAGTACCTTGCGAACCCTTTGCGGGGTAGTCCTCTGGAAGTTTGGGAGTTAAGCTATTAAAACAAAATCTATTTCAAAAAAAATTCTAGTTTTTTCTAGTTTTTTTTTTTTATATTTCTCTTTTTTCTCTTCTCTTCTTCTAGTGTATGACCCGCGGGAGTCCGTCGGTTACTTTGGACCTGGACCATGAAATTGAGTGTACTCTTCGGAGAAGATCGTGATTTCAAGGTCCCACGATCCAAGTGTCGGTTGAGGACTACGAGTCATTCTCTACACCAAGAATGGAAGAACCCCGCGTGGAGGAAGCCATGTATAGGCCTATGTCCTATTATGTACGGTCGAATCTCGAGGGTACAGAATCAAACATAGTTCACCCTGCGATAGCAAATAATAATTTCGAACTGAAGCGTAGAATAATTCAAATGGTGCAGCAGTATGTGCAATATGACGGAATTAAAGATGAAGATCTGAACGCACATATACCAAACTTTCTTGAGATTTATGACACGTTTAAGATCAATGGTGTCACAAATGATGTTATTAGACTAAGACTCTTTCCTTTCTCTCTTAGAACTAAGGCTAAGCAGTGGCTGAACACTCTACCTTAAAACAGCATCACAACCTGAAATCAATTAACTGAAAAATTCTTGGCGAAGTATTTTCCGCCAGCTAAAACTGCAAAACTTAGGAACGACATTTCTGCTTTTGGACAAATAAACTCTGAAACCTTATATGAAACTTGGGAAAGATTTAAAGAATTATTAATATGATGCCCACATCACGCACTGCCTGTATGGTTACAAGTGCAGACATTTTATAACAGGCTAAATCAAAATACGAAGCAAATGATAGACGTAGCTTCTTGCGGTACTTTAAACCTTAAGACCCCGGAAGAAGCTCTTGAGCTTTTTAGGGACATGGCCATGAACATTTATCAGTGGAATGTACCTAAGTCCCGCCCAAACAAACCTGCAGGTATCTTTGAAGTGGACAATGTCTCCCAGCTTGCTCTGCAAGTTGAAATATTAAGCAAAAACATTATGGAGATGATTGTTGCCTCTGCCCCTCAGGTATGGGAATCTGTAACTCCTTCCCCCGAACATTTGGACTATGTCAATAATATGCCTAGAAATGCTTTTAATAATTTTTCTGCTACGAAATTTCCTGCGCCTGGTTTTAATTTTCCGAATAGTTATAATCCTGCTTTAAGAAATCACCCAAAGTTTTCGTGGTGTAATCCTTCGAATGCAGTGCGCCCGCCACCACAAAATGATTTTTTTGCACCACCACCACCTCCTCAAAATTTTCCAAAACCTCCAAGTTTGGAGGAAATGTTTTCAGAATACATGAATGTTAATGACGCTACGATAAGAACCCTAGTCGGGTCCGTAAAAAGTCTAGAAAATCAAGTAGGACAACTCGCAAAACTAATTTCTGAGCGACCCGCAGGGTCTCTTCCTTCCAATACCGAGCCCAACCCGAGAGAGCAAGCGAAAGCTATAACTCTTCGGAGTGGGAAGCAAGTTCCCGGTATGGTAAGTAAAGATCCTGAGGCAAGCTCCGCTCTCGCTTTAAAAAATCAAAGCTCCGCTCCCGTTTTAAAAATTTCACCCTCTGCTGAAGAAGAAGTTATCACCCCCATTTTAGAAAAAGATCTCACTCCACCACCCATCTTTAAAAATAATCCAACCCCACCATACCCTTCCGAACCTAATAAGCAATGTCAGGACGATCAATACTCCCGCTTCTTAGTAATGTTTAAACAAATCCACATAAATTTGCCCTTCTACGAAGCGATATCCCAGATGACGAAGTACGCTAAGTATCTTAAGGACCTCCTCACCAACAAGAATAATTTAGAGAACCGTTCGCATGTCACGTTAAATTCTGAGTGCTCTGCGATCTTGACAACTGGTTTACCAAATAAAATCAGTGACCCGGGTAGTTTTTCTATTCCGTGTGTCTTTGGTGATCTTTTTGTCAAGCACGCATTAGCTGACTTAGGTGCGATTATTAATATGATGCCCCTCTCATTGTTTAAGAAGTTAGGAATTGGTAGTCTCAACCCCACACGCATGAGTATCCAGCTCGCTGACAGATCAGTCAAATACCCGTTAGGAATCGTAGAGGATGTCTTAGTTAAAGTCGACAAGTTCATCTTCCCGGTGGACTTTGTCATATTGGACATCGAAGAAGACGTCGAGGTTCCCCTGATCCTTGGCCGACCCTTCCTTGCCACCACCCGAGCTATCATTGAAGTAAGCAATGCTAAGCTCTTCCTTCGAGTAGGCGATGACGAAGTGACTTTCTCTATCACCCCCCTCGATGAAGAACACCCTAGCAAATGATGACTCCTGTTTTTTCGTAGATGCCCTACGTGAAGAATCCTCCTGTCGCCTCTCTGATTTTGAAGAAGAATTTTCTTATTTTTGTTCCTCTTTTACTCCTCTAACTAAATCGCTACACCTAAGTGAAGAATCCTCCTCTCGTCTCTCTGAATTTGAAAAAAAAAATTCTGATTTTTGTTCTGCTTCTACTCCTCCAACTGAATCGCTGCAAGAAACCGCCATGGCCGCTAGCCCCACCCCTTTCAATTTTCCGTATAAATAAAAAGTCTATGAAAATATTGTTTTTGAAAAAGAACAGATTTTTAAACCGTCATATGAAGACCCCCTTACCCTGGAATTGAAAGAACTACACGAGCATCTTAGATACGCTTTCTTAGAAAAGGACTCCAAGCTGCCAGTAATAGTTTTGGCCTACCTCACGGATGTGCAAAATGATAAACTTCTTTTAATTTTACGTAAACATCGCCGAGCTATTGCTTGGAAGATATCTGATATCAAAGGCATAAGCCCATCTTTCTGCACTCACAAAATCCTAATGGAAGATAATTCGTGTAATTCAATCCAACCTCAGCGTCGCATAAATCCCAACATGAAAGAAGTAGTTAAGGGCGAGGTTATGAAATTATTAGACGCATGAATTATTTATCCTATATCTGATAGTAAGTGGGTTAGCCCAGTCCATGTAGTACCAAAGAAGGGAGGGATAACGATAGTTAGTAATGAGAATAATGAATTAATCCCGACATGGACGGTGACCGGGTGGCGAATGTGTATAGATTATTGTAAGTTCAATGATGCCACCCGCAAGGTTCATTTTCCCTTGTCGTTCATCGATCAGATTTTAGAACGATTATCCGGCCATAGCTTTTATTGTTTTCTCGATGGCCTCTCGGGGTATTTTCAAATCCCCATCTCTCTCGAGGACCAGGAGAAAACTATGTTTACTTGCCCTTTCAGCACCTTCGCCTACCGAAAAATGTCGTTTGGATTGCGCAAAGCACTAGATACATTCCAGGAATGTATGCTCGCTATCTTTGACAAGTACGTAGAAAGCATTATGGAGGTATTTATGGATGACTTCTCCGTGTTTCGCAATTCCTTCGATAGTTGTTTAGAAAACCTCGAAAAAGTCTTAGAACAATGCGAAGAAACTAACCTTGCCCTAAATTGAGAAAAATGTCATTTTATGGTGAGGGAAGGGTTAGTTTTGGGTCCATAAAATTTCTGTAAGAGGTATTGAAGTAGACGTTGCTAAGATAGAAGTTATCGAGAAGCTGCCGCCGCCTACGAACATCAAAGCTATAAGAAGTTTCCTAGGGCATCCTGGCTTTTACCGTCATTTCATAAAGGACTTCTCCAAGATCACCAAGCCCCTTAGCCATCTCTTAGAAAAAGACACCCCATTTATTTTTAATGACCTTTGCCTAGCTTCTTTTAATTTAATAAAAGAAAAATTAATTAATGCCCCAATTATGATAGCTCCGGTGTGGGACTTTCCATTTGAGATAATGTGTGATGCGAGTAGTTATGCGGTAGGAGCCGTATTAGGTCAACGTATATCTAAAAACTTCCACCCCATCTATTATGCAAGTAAGACGCTCACATCTACACAGGAAAATTACACCATAACCGAGAAGGAGCTCCTAGCTCTAGCATTCGCTTTTGATAAATTCCTCCATTATATTACACTTTCAAAAATTATCGTTTTTACGGACCACTCGGCCCTTAAATATCTTATTGCCAAATCGGATACCAAGCCGCGCTTGATTCGCTGGGTCTTACTCCTCTAGGAGTTTGACTTAGAGAAAGGTGATAAGCGAGGAGCCGAGAACTTGGCTGCCGACCATCTCTCCTGATTAGACAATCCCCTCATAGAAAAATTAGACGAAAAATCTTTTAACGATTATTTTCCCGATGAGAAGCTGTTTTCAATTAACACATCTACTCCTCCTTGGTTTGCACACATCGTCAAGTATCTAGTGGCTCGTGTGCTCCCAAAAGAGTTCTCATCTCAGCAAAAGAAGAAATTATTTTCTGAGTTGTAGAACTATTTTTGGGAGGACCCGCATCTTTTCAGAGTCAGTGCAGACCAAGTGATAAGGAGGTGTGTTTCTTATGAAGATGGTTTAGACATTATTAATCATTTGCATGAAGGACCGACAGGTGGGCACTATCAAGCTGCTCGCACCGCTCACAAAGTGATAAGCACGGGTTTTTACTGTCCTAGCCTGTTTAAAGATCTGTAGGCCTTTATGAGTAGGCGTGATAGTTGCCAACAGTCGGGTAACATTTCTAATAAAAATGAAAATCCATCAAAATTATTTCCATGAGTGCGAAGTTTTCGACCTCTGGGGAATTGATTTTGTTGGCCCTCTTCCTTCTAGCTTCGGGAATAAGTATATTTTAGTTGTCGTCGATTATGTTTCACGATGGGTCGAAGCCCAAGCAGTTCCTATGAATGACTCCCAAGTTGTAGTTACTTTGTTAAAAAAAATTATTCTCTCGATTCGGTACGCCGCGTGCCATCGTTAGCGATAAGGATTCTCATTTCTGTAACGCACAGTTTTCTAAAATCCTTACTAAATACGGCATTACACATAAGATTTCAACCGCCTACCTCCCCCAAACTAACGGACAAGTCGAAGTAGTGAATAGAGAAATAAAAAGAATTTTAGAAAAGACTGTTTCCACATCTAAAAAAGACTGGTGGGCCAAATTAGAGAATGCTCTATGGGCCTACCAAACAGCGTACAAAACTGCCCTCGGATGTACGCCATATCGGTTGGATTATGGAAAATCGTTCCATTTACCCGTAGAATTAGAACACCACGCTTTTTGGGCCTTAAGATTTTTAAACTTCGATCCCCACTCTGTCGGCGAGTTTATAAAATTTCAACTCAACGAACTCGACGAGTGGCTCTCTTACGCATACGAAAATAACAAACTTTATAAAGAGCGGACGAAGCGTTTGCACAATAAACAACTTAGGCAACCAAAAACCTTTAAGTCGGGCGACAAAGTTCTTTTGTATAACTCTCGTTTACGTTTATTTCCGGGCAAGTTAAAATCACGTTGGTCTGGGCCCTTTACTGTTTTAGAAGTTTTTCCTTATGGTACTGTTTTGATTTCCCACCCTGATAAGGGTAATTTCAAAGTGAATGGTCAATGTCTTAAACTGTATTCCTGTGATGATGTCAGTCCTAACTGTGTTAACTCTATCCTTCATGATCTATGTTGGAACACCTTCTTACTGATTTGGGTCAGGATCACTATGTCTCTTAGGAAACCTGTTTTGACCTCATTGTATAGATCTAAAGGTCAATTAGAATTGAGTCTAAGGGTTAGTAGTTAGGTTTGGAAGCTGCACTCAAGACCAGGTTTTTCAGTTTGGAAACTGAGTCATTTCATCGAGCTCAGTACGACGAATAGTCGAACTCCATTCGACGATCGGTGAGCTCACTTCGACGAATCGTCGAACTCCATTCGACGATCTCTGAGCTCAACTTCAACAAGTCGTCGAACTCCATTCGACGATCTTCGAGCTCAGATCGACGATCTTGACTTCAGTTTGGTTCTCAATCTCTAAGCTCAGTTCGACGATCTTCGAGCTCAGATCGACGATCTCTGTTTCTGTCTAAGTCCAAATCTCTGAGCTCAGTTCGACGATAGTGGAGCTCAGTTCGACGTTTTTCTGAAGAGTTCAACGATTTTCAAGATTCAAATTCAGACAGTTGAGGAATTATTGTCAACATTTAATTCAGAGATCTTGTAGCCGTTTTCATTTATTCTGGAGCAAGTTTCAAGGGATTTTCAAAGAATGTTTTATTGGACTTTCCTCCAGAAGACAATTGCAATTAAGGAAGTCATTTAATGACAGGCCAACGGATATCTTGGACAAAGGATCATTTCTATTCAGAGAAAAAGGAATAAAAGACAAGATTTTTTTTATTTCTGACACAAGAAGAAGAACAAGAATTTAGAAAAACTCTCTGCAACAACAATTTCTGCAATAGCTCTAAAAACAAAAATTACACAGAGAAAGAAAGAGAGTTCCAAACATTCTCAGTCTCAAGATTCATACAAGAACACCAACACCAAAAGGAGATCAATAAACTAAAATCTTCAGATCTCTTTTGATTCAAGTGTTCAAGGCCATCAAAATTCAAGACTCCAGACACCTCACATTTCAGTTGTTGCTGAAATCATCATTTGCTGGAGATAAATTTTCTGAAGGCCTATCACCCTACTGCAAAGCTTCACTTCCTGAACAACTACAGATCTCAGGGGGAGCTTTGACAACATCACTGAATCCACATAGTCTTCTCACTGTGATTGAGAAAAGAAGACTTTCATCACTCTCTCATCCCCACCTCTATAAAGGGTTTTTCAAACTCCCTTCAAAAGTTTGTGTGTGATTTTTGAGCACCTTATCAAAAGCTCATTGGTGGCAAGACACCTGATCAAAAAATCTGGTTTGGTTTTTGAGCACCTTATCAAAAGCTCATTGGTGCCCAGGACACCTGATTAACTCATCCTGCAGTGGATTCCTACCTAGGGTGGTAGAAGAGTGGATGTACCCAGATTGATTGGGGAACCACTATAGCTCCTTGTGTCTTCTGGTTGCTTGTTTTTCTTTTTGTTTCTGGCTGTGGTTTGTGACTAGGTTGCTTTGTGACTAGATTGCTCTGTGATCATTCTGTGATTAGATTTACATTTTATTATTTGCTTCCCTATTCACATTAGAATACAACAACTATTGTAAAAGTTTTTAGCAAGCACCATACTCTATTCACCCCCCCTCTAGAGTATATCAGATCTAACTCACACTTTCAATTGGTATCAGAGGGAGGTTGGTTAAAAATATCACATCTCAGTGGTTGCACAGGCTAACACCTGAACCCAAAGATCCCTAGTTAGATCTGCTTGTTGTAGATTTTGTTAGTAGAATTATTTCTTCACAAATCATGGCCCAAAATAAAGATTATGCTAGCACCAGACCTCCAGTGTGCAATCTATCCAAGTTTGCACTTTGGAAGGCAAGGATTAGACTCTACATGAATTCGATTGATGAGGATATTTTTAATTCTATTTTGACGGTGTGTCCAAGACCTCCAGAGAACACAAGTACAAGTGCTGTTCTAGCTCCCTCAGGAACAGATGCTGACATCAAGAAATGGAAAGTTGCAGATGCAAAGGCTATGATCATTCTAGCCCAGACTATGTCTGATGAAACTTTCCAAAAGGTAGCTGAATGCAACTCAGCAAAGGAAATCTAGGATAAGCTAACTGAAATAGTCTCAGGATCAGCTGATGAAAGAAAAGATATAAGATCCCACCTCATATCCCAATATGAGAATTTCAAGAAAGGAGAAGCTGAGTCAGTACCTGAAATGTATAACAGACTCAGTCTGATAGTCAATGAGCTGAAAACTTTGGATAAAGAGATCTCATTGATTGAGCTAAATGACAAAATCCTAATGTGCTTCCCAAGAACTTGGGACTCAAGGATCTGGCCAATCAAGGATGCCAGAAGTCTCAATGAGATCACCACAGAAGCTCTCTTGGGCAAGCTCAAGTATTTTGAGCTGCTCATCAAAAATAGAGAAGAAGAGCAAAAGGCTGCCTCACCAGCCACAAGAAAGGAAAAGTCAATAGCTTTCAAAGCCACTAAAGATCAGCCTGAAGACAAAATCCCAGGCAATGATGAGCTGCTTAGTCTACTGGCCAAAAGATTTTACAAAATGGCCAGAAAGGACTTCAGGAAGAGATCATACAAAGAACATGACAAGCCAAGGTATGATAAATCAATTAATAAAGAAATTATTTGCTTTGGTTGCAAGGAAACCAGGCCACATTGTGCCTGACTGTCCAGAGAACAAAAACAAGGACAGAAAGGACAAGAGAGAAAGAAGAAAAGGCAAGGACTTCAAGAAGAACAGCAATGGCAAACCCTTCTCAAGCAAGAACAGACACACAAGGAAGGGATTTGTTGCTGAATCATGGAGTGAGACTGAAGTGTAATCAGAAGCTTCATCCAGCACAAGTGATGATGAGGATGATGCTGAAGAAAAGGAATTCTGCATGATGGCTATCAATGCCTCACAACACAATTCTGATGTAGAAGATTCAGAGTCAGACTCTGAGACTCAACTTGAAGAGGACCAGGTGATAAGTCCTTTTGATTTCAATTTTGAGGAGTTTAAGTATGAATTTAAAGCACTATGTTTAGACCTATTAAAATCTGAGAAGGAAATCATTTCTCTCAGAAATCAATTGTCTGAACACAGTACCTTAAAATCAGAAAACCTCAAACTCTATAAGGAGTTGGAGTACTGTAGGGAGCAGATAGCTTCACTGAAAAGTGAGCTGTCAGAGGCCAAGAAGCTTGAAGAATCCCTTAATGGGAGAAGCATCAAGCTAATGGACATCACAAGCATAGTGAACTCTAGATTCAATAGTATACTGGGCTTGGGTGCTTCATCAAGCCAACCTATAGTTCTAACAACCCCAATTAAGTTTATTTCTGATAAAGGGAAGGGAGTTGTAGAGGTAGCTAGGAAAAATTCTGACTTACCCAAGAAAACAAGTGTTCAACAGAAATCGTCGAACGGAGCTAGACGATCGTCGAATGCAGATCGACGATCTCAGGCAAAATTGTCGAACTCAGGTCGACGATCTCTAATTCCTGAACTCTGCCACAGTCGACTGTCGAACGGAGCTCGACGATCTGACCCAAGATCGTCGAACGCAACTCAACGATCGTCGAGCAGAGATCAGAGATTTGAAAACTTCTTCAACGGTAAATCAAATTCAAATCCTAGGGGTCCTTCATCCAGATTTAACCCTTATACTGAATGGATAATACCTACAAGGAGATATCATCCTGAAGGTTATAAGAGTCAACCAGGGATGTCATTTATTTCTGAATTTAAAGGTTATCAACCTAGGCTCAAGGTAAACTGGGTCAAAAACAAGTAAATTATTTTATGTGCAGGTGAAGACCTATCCAACATCAAACCAGCAATGGTATCTGGATAGTGGGTGCTCAAAGCCCATGACAGGAAACAAGGACAACCTCACATCCTTTAAAGCCAAGCTTGGACCCAAAGTCATATTTGGTGATTCAAACTTTGGATTAACAAAAGGATATGGAGCAGTCTAAATTGGGACAGCCACATTCAAGAAAGTAGCCTATGTGGAAGGACTGAAGCACAACTTGATCAGCATCAGTCAGGTATATGATGAAGGCTACTAGGTGACTTTCAGCAAATCCTTATGCAGGATCCAATCAGAGGACAACACAACTGTGTTGACAGGTAAAAGGAAAGGTAACATCTATTTAGTAGACTTTCTTTCTACTAAAGTAGATATTTGCCTGTTTAATTCGGTTAGTAGACCTAATGTTTTATGGCATAAGAGACTAGGGCATATAAACCTTAGAACCATTGCTAGGCTATCCAAGGACAACCTTGTTAGAGGACTACCTTCTGGCCCCTACAAGAAGGAAGGACTCTGCAGGGCTTGTCAATTAGGCAAGCAAACTAAAAATAGTTTAAAGTCACTTAATAATAGTGATTCACCTAGGATTTTGTATCTGTTACATATGGATCTTTTTGGATCCATTACAGTACAAAGCTTAGGAGGGAAATCTTACACTTTAGTAGTTGTAGATGACTTCTCTAGATTCACATGGGTGTTCTTTCTGAGGAAAAAGTCTGATAACTTTAAGTGTTTGACAGAGTTTCTCAAATGCATACAAACTGAGTTCAATACTCACATTGCCCTGATCAGAAGTGATCATGGGACAGAGTTTGATTCTCTTCTTATGGAAGAGTTCTGTCAGAGTGAAGGGATCAGGCACACTTTCTCAACTCCTAGAATTCCTCAACAAAATGGGGTAGCTGAAAGGAAAAGTAGAACCCTTATTAAATCTGCCACTACATTGTTGTCGGACGCTCACCTTCCTCTATCTTTTTGGGCAGAGGCAGTGAACACCTCCAACTATATGCTGAATAGAAGTTTAATACATAAATTGAAGGGCAAGACTCCCTATGAATTACTCAAAGGGAAGAAACCTAAAGTAGATTATTTTAGAATTTTTGGTTGTATTTGTTACATACACAATAATGACAAGAAGTATTTAGCAAAATTTCAAGCTAAAGCTGATGAATGAGTGTTTCTGGGATACTCCATGATCAGTAAGTGTTGGGTATTGTATCCACAATGTACCTGATTTGAAGAAGCCCCTGAACAAGCTAAGGTCAATAGACTATGTATTTGATAAACTTTTTCAAGTTGTACTTGCGGTTTCTCCACGCTAAGTGCACACCAATGTCAGGGTGCAGTAGGTCAATATACACGGGTCTGCACGACGTAATCCCTCGTTGAGCAGATCAGTGTGTTGGCCTATGTGTACTCTCTCTATTGGAGTGCACTTGCTTTCAAGTACAGGGCCGTTCATATGCAAGCAAAAACAAGGAGCATGGAGGATCAAGGAGCAGCTCCTAGGTGGAAGATGAAAAATCGTCCAAGGCAAATTCGACGAGAATCACCAAGTGATTCTCGCCGAATCGGCGAGAATCACTAGTGATTCTCGCCGAATCGACGAGAATCATCAGTGATTCTCGCCGACTCCTTCTGGCCATCTCAAAATGGTGCTAAGTAAGATTCGGCGAGAATTACTTGTAATTCCCGCCGAACCAGTGGTCAAGCAGCCCATGAATACAAAGTCAAATTCGTTGAGAATCGACAAGTGATTCGACGAGAATCACAAACGATTCTCGACGAATCGTCGAGAATCACTTGGTGATTCTCGCCGATTCGTCGAGAATCGTCTGCGATTCTCGCCGATTTTCACTTGGCGTTTTCTCAGGATGCTGCTGAACCGGATTCTGCTTCTGGATTAGTTTGAACCGGATTTTGGGGATTTCATTTGTGGGTCCCACAACGGTCAAATTTGCTGTATCTACAGGGTATAAATACATGGGTATTTTGAACAGTAATAACACAGAAAAAGACGCCGAGCTTACGGAAACCCTAAGATCGCGAAATCCTTCCGCCGCCTCCGTCGCCGCTCGCGCAAGTTCGTCGCCGCCGCTGATCGATCTTCTTCCCGATCTCCGGCGACAGAAGCTTAGCAAGGCTTGTGTCTCACGCGTCTATCCAGAGATCCTTTGTCTCTCAATTTGTTGATCGGAAAAACTTCCCATCCGAATCGATCGAGACGACCGATCCTCGTGTGACCGTTGGAAGACCGAGCTTGCTTCGCTACGAAGTTTGGATCTCAAAGTCCTGCAGCTGCCGCTCGTCATCGTAGCAGCCGACTCCGAACCAAGCCGCCGCTCGGATTGCCGCCGCCGGTTCCGGGAGATCCTCTCCAAGTGAGACCAAGGTCGTAGACTCTTCATCGACCTCGAGAACACGTCGTCGAACGAAGAGGAACACCGTAGTCTCCGAAAGAAGTTTGTATCTCATATACATTCCATATTTACTTTTGTTGTAAAGGAACTTTTGTTCCGTGTTGTAAGGGTTGGGTGCAACCCGTTTTGTGGGAGTGTTGACTCTCACGTGTGGAAGGGCTCCTTCCGTTAGTGAAGGGATTGGATTTCAATCCCGTTGGAGAAGTGACCGAGTCATCCCTTGTTGGGGAGATAGGTCGAAGGGGGAAAGTGGATGTACCCAAGTCGGGGAACCACTATAAATTTGTTGTGTATTCTGTGTGCTGTGCTTGTTGTTTTTATTGTGCAGGTACATCCGTAAATTCCGCAAAAGAACCACACGTCACCTATTCCCCCCCCCCATAGGTGCACATAGCTGACACTAGGTGGACTTTCAAGTGGTATCAAAGCGAGGTTGCTCATCAATAAGGTTAACACCTTGAGTTGAATCCTGCCCCTAGTGTCAAAAGAAGAAGACAAATATCTACTATGGACGGACTCAAGTACTCCGACAAGATCCCAGTGTGCAACAGACTCAACTTTCCGATCTGGAAGGAAAGAATCAGGTTTTACATGGAAGCAGTCGATCCTCGACTCTTCATGATTGTGGAGGAGGGACCTTATGTACCCACTAAGGCCTCCACCATCGATCCCACCAAGAAAGTGCCGAAGACACTTTCTGAAATGGACAAAGACGAGATGGTACTCGTGGGACTGGACATGAAGGCACGAAACATTCTGGTGAGCGCAGTTGATGATTCCATGATGAAAAATTTCAGCAACTGCAGGACTGCTCAGGAGATCTGGCAATGCCTGATCATCCTCATGGAGGGCACGAATGAAGTGAGAGATGATCGGAGATCCCTCCTGAACCAAAAATATGAGGCCTTCAGGCAAGGGCCTAAGGAAGAGATCGGAGTCACATACGAGAACTTCCTGAAGATTGTCAACGCCCTCAAGGGCTACGGAAGAGTGTTCACCAATGGTGAACTCAATGACAAATTCCTTAGGTCCCTTACTAAGGAATGGGACACAAAGATCTGCGCCATCATAGAATTTGGCAGACTAGCAGAAACTGATCCACAGATCCTGTTTGGTAAACTGATGTCCTATGAACTTCAGCTGAACACCAGGAAGGCAGAGGAAGAAGCAGAGAAGGCTGCTGCAAAAGAAAAGACTGTGGCCCTAAAAGCCAGTTACTCCAGAAAGGGCAAAGGTGCGATGTCATACCGTGCGAGGAGTAAGGAAGAGGAGGAGGACTCTGAACCATGCTCCTCCGGCTCAGAACTGTCGGAGGAGGATTTCTCCCTCATCACCCGAGAGTTCAAGAAGTTCCTCAAGATGAGGAATCAAAGAAAGAAAGACAGCTCCTCCTCCAGGCATCAGAAGAAAAATTATTCTTCTGACAGGTATGCATCTAAACCTAACAAACATCATTCTTCTGATATTATTTGCTTTGGATGCAATAAGCCAGGTCACGTCGTGGCCGACTGCCATCAAAGCAAAAGAGAAAAAGGGAAAGGAGAGGATCTCAAATTCTCCAGAGATAAGAAGAAGGAGCGGAGCTACATCGCAAGAAGACCAAAGACACTAAGTGAGTCTGATTCCTCAGACTCCAGTGATGATGAAGAAGCCTACTTCAGGCTGGTGGGTCGATCGGACTCAGAAGGAGAATGCCCCCCATTCACTGGGAAGGTAAAAGCTCACACCCCTCTCTCCGACTCCGACTCTGATCCTGAGTCTCAGGATGATGAACCTGAGGATGGCCCTACGGCCCGTGAAGCTGAGCTTCTCGAAAAGTATGAGCTTCTGCTCAACACTTTCGACGAGTGCCGCAAGAGACTGAAGGCTGAGAAGAAGGAAGTAAAATTCCTTAAGGGTGAGTGTGTATCCCTAAGGGAAGAGGTCACTAGCTTGATCTCTCTCAGACAGGAGCACATTGACCTAACTTCTAAGCACTCAGAGTCTTTGAAGCTCCTTCATCTCAAGCAAGAGGAAGTCAACAAATTGGAAGAACTACTTGCGGCAGAAAGGAAGATCGTACAGAGCTTCTCTATGCCAAAAACAGTGCTTCCAGTCATTGACACCTTCTCTGCTCAGGCCAAGGGAGCTGGCTTGGGGCATATTGGGGCATCTGGTTCTTCATCTAGGAGAAACAAGAACCAGAGGAAGAATAAGGCCGCGAAGAAGGCCTCTGCTGATGAAAAGGGTAAGGCTCCTCTTAGTCCTGTTGCGTTCAGAAAGCCTGGCTTTCCTTGCAACCAACATGACTTTGAGTCAACATTTGGGCATCATTTCCGGCCGTCGGTTGCAAAGCCTAAGAGCCGGTATGACGGTTGGAACTTCCCCCGGAACTTTGGTGAGAGTGCCTTCAAGGCACCTTATGAAGAAATCCACATAGGAAATTATGGTCCGTTCTCTAGCGGCCATAATGGAAAGCAGGCACCAAAGGCCAAACCTGTTATACAGATGGTGACAAAGTCATGTGACTGTTGTCACCATGAGGTCGCCACCTCCAGATCCAAGGCCCCAGCTGCACCCACCGTTCCAAGGGTAAGGCAGGAGCCTAGGAAGAGATACAACAGGTTCGACTGTTGGTGCTGTGGCAAAGTCGGTCACTTTGCCGTGGATTGTTGGTTTAATCCAAGACATTACGAGACTCCCCATGTTAACAATATGAGGCCGACCACTCGTAGGGTTAACCAACCGAGGGGGAGTGTGCTAACCAGGAATCTAGGACCCAAAGTCGATTGGGTTCCTAAGGCGAATTAATTTTGTTTTGCAGGAATGTCCAAAGGCCGCCAAAACGCCAATCTGGTATTTGGACAGTGGATGCTCCCGGCATATGACTGGGACAAAAAGCCTGCTGCGTGATTACACTCCCGTCGAGAATGGACCCAAAGTCATCTTCGGAGGGTCAGATCGAGGAGTCACCAGAGGTTACGGTATGATTTCCAACGGTATAATCTCTATCACCGACGTGGCTTATGTTGAAGGGTTAAACCATAACCTGATCAGCGTAAGTCAGTTATGTGACAAAGGTTATGACGTTAAGTTCTGCAAGGATAAATGTCTGATAATTTCACGTACCTCTTCTGAGACGGTATTATCAGGCATCAGGAGCAGAAATATCTTTTGCTTAGATTTTCTCAGTATAGATTCATCTACCCCCGTATGCCTTGTGGCAACCGGCAGTGCATCTCTTTGTGAACAATGGCACAAGAGATTGGCACATATTAATTATAAGACAATTAGTATGCTATTTTCTAAGAATTTAGTAAGAGATGCTCCCAGTATCAAGTGCATCAAGGATAGCCCCTGTCATGCATGCCAGATGGGCAAACAGACACGGGCTACCTTTAAGAGCATTGCAGACAAAGACTCTTCCCGATGTCTTTACCTGCTACATATGGACTTGTTTGGTCCAATGCAAGTTCATAGCTTGGGAGGCAAATCATATACGCTAGTGATAGTTGATGATCACTCTCGGTTTACATGGGTGTTCTTTTTGAAACAAAAGTCGGATACTTTTGACATCTTAACTAATTTTGTCAAGCAAGTTCAGAACGAATTTAACTGCTCCGTGGTCAAAGTCAGAAGTGACCATGGAACAGAATTCGAATCTGGTGCTATGACAGAATTCTGTGAAGAACACGGTATCCTTCATGAGTTTTCCTCCCCACGCACTCCTCAGCAAAATGGGGTTGTGGAGAGGAGAAATAGAACTCTCATTGAAGCCTGCACGACAATGTTGAAAGACGCCTCTCTCCCTGAATACTTCTGGGCAGAGGCTGTCAATATAGCTTGTCATGCACAAAACCGAGCACTGATCAACAAGCATCATCGTAAGACACCCTACGAGCTACTGAAAGGCAGGAAACCAACCATGTCCTACTTTAGGATTTTTGGTTGCAGATGCTATGTACTAAATAATGGGAAGTACCCGCGTACTAAATTCGGTGAAAAATGCTTCGAAGGCATATTCATGGGATATAGTTCCCATAGTCAGGGCATATAGGGTCTTCAATAAGAAAACCCTAGTGGTAGAAGAATCAATAAATGTTGTATTTGATGAAGGAAGTTTGCTTCACAGCAACTCTTCCAGTGGTATTCTTGAAGATGCAGGTGCACGATTGAAACAGCTGAGTCTGGATGAGCCCGCTCAAGATGACACTCCTAAGTACATCAAAGTGTCCACCTCCACGTCATCTGAAAATGTCGAAGACCAAGATGAATCAAATCACTTGGAAGAAAGAGAAGCCCAAGAAGTAGTTGAAGTACCGGACGCCAGACTTCTAGAGCTCCGTCACGTGAGGGATCATCCTAGAGAACAGATCATCGGAGATCCTCGTGTCGGCGTCAGAACTCGAAGAGGTACAACTAACGAAGTATTGCATCTTAGCTTCCTGTCACAGGTAGAGCCAAAGAAGTTCGACGAGGCGAACAAGGATGCGGCATGGATTCTGGCCATGCAAGAGGAACTACATCAATTCGAACGGTGCAAAGTTTGGACGCTAGTTCCCAGACCATACAAGCAGAATGTGATCGGCACAAAGTGGATCTTCAGAAACAAGCTGGATGAACATGGTGTCATCGTAAAGAACAAAGCCAGGCTGGTGGCTCAAGGTTACCGACAGGAGGAAGGGATTGATTTCGATCAGACCTTTGCACCAGTAGCAAGGCTCGAGGCAATCAGGTTGTTCCTGGCGTATGCTGCAGTCAAAGGATTCACAGTCTATCAAATGGATGTGAAATCGGCATTCCTAAACGGAGATCTGAAAGAGGAAGTATACGTCGCTCAACCCCAGGTTTTGTCGATCCTACTTTTCCCAACCATGTTTACTTTCTTAATAAAGCATTATATGGGTTGAAACAAGCTCCACGAGCTTGGTATGAGACTTTATCTAGGTTTCTTCTTGAGAACAAGTTCTCTAGAGGTAAAATAGATAAAACATTGTTTCTCAGGGAAGTCAAAGGCAAGATTTTGCTGGTGCAAATCTATGTCGACGACATAATATTCGGCTCAACGGACAACAATCTTTGCAAAAAGTTTTCTAAACTTATGCAAGGAAAGTTTGAAATGAGCAGTATGGGAGAGCTCAAGTATTTCTTAGGACTTCAAGTGAAACAATCTGAGGATGGAATCTTCATCTCTCAGACGAAGTTCACAAATGAACTCCTTAAGAAATTCGGTATGGAGAGTGCAACCTCTATGAGGACTCCAATGGGATCCACCATGTCTCTGGATAAGGATGAGAAAGGTAAACCTTTCGATGAAACCAAATACAGAAGCATCATTGGATCCCTGCTCTACCTTACTGCCAGTAGACCGGATATTGTGTTCTCGACATGTGTCTGTGCCAGATATCAGGTGAACACTAAGGAATCTCACCATGTCGCTGCAAAGCGAATTCTAAGATACCTTAAAGGAACTCCTAATCTTGGCTTGTGGTACCCGAGAAACAATGATGTCGAGCTAATAGGCTTTTCAGATGCTGATTTTGCAGGGAGTAGGGATGACAGGAAAAGCACTTCCGGGACGTGCCAATTCCTCGGAAGAAGGCTTATCTCATGGAACAGCAAGAAGCAGAACGGTGTGGCTACCTCCACAGCAGAATCTGAGTACATCTCCGCAGGCAGCTGTTGCGCACAACTCCTTTGGATCCGAAATCAGTTGGTCGACTACAACCTTCAGTTCAAGGAAGTTCCTATGTACTGCGACTCCTCCAGTGCTATTTCCATTGCCAACAATCCTGTCTCGCACAGCAGAACGAAGCATATTGAAGTGAGCTACCACTTCATTCGGGAGCACGTGGAAAACAAGGACATCTCTCTCTGTTATGTCCCCACGGACAGGCAGATTGCTGATATATTCACAAAGCCCTTAGACGAGGGAAAGTTCAATCTTTTCAAGACTGAATTGGGGATGCTCAATTATGAAGAATGAAGACTACAGAAGCTTCCGACCCGTGCATGATCTGAGGGGGAGCTAAGGGCCAAAGGTTACTGACCCCGATTTGCCGAAGCCGAAAAGGGGGAGATTACCCTCTCGGGGTCAAGGCTAAGGTGGCTCCAGCTTGCTCCCAAGCAATCGGTATTGGTAAGGGATGACTCCACTTAATGATGTTAAGTTTATGGCTTTCAGTTGCTTTCCTTTCCATTTGCTCTATTCACCTTAGCTTGTAGGGTTTAGGCTTCTTCAAATAGGGGGAGATTGTTGGGTATTGTATCCACAATGTACCTGATTTGAAGAAGCCCCTGAACAAGCTAAGGTCAATAGACTATGTATTTGATAAACTTTTTCAAGTTGTACTTGCAGTTTCTCCACGCTAAGTTCACACCAATGTCAGGGTGCAGTAGGTCAATATACACGGGTCTGCACGACGTAATCCCTCGTTGAGCAGATCAGTGTGTTGGCCTATGTGTACTCTCTCTATTGGAGTGCACTTGCTTTCAAGTACAGGGCCATTCATATGCAAGCAAAAACAAGGAGCATGGAGGATCAAGGAGCAGCTCCTAGGTGGAAGACGAAAAATCGTCCAAGGCAAATTCGACGAGAATCACCAAGTGATTCTCGCCGAATCGGTGAGAATCACTAGTGATTCTCGCCGAATCGACGAGAATCATCAGTGATTCTCGCCGACTCCTTCTGGCCATCTCAAAATGGTGCCAAGTAAGATTCGGCGAGAATTACTTGTAATTCCCGCCGAACCAGTGGTCAAGCAGCCCATGAATACAAAGTCAAATTCGTTGAGAATCGACAAGTGATTCGACGAGAATCACAAACGATTCTCGACGAATCGTCGAGAATCACTTGGTGATTCTCGCCGATTCGTCGAGAATCGTCTGCGATTCTCGCCGATTTTCACTTGGCGTTTTCTCAGGATGCTGCTGAACCGGATTCTGCTTCTGGATTAGTTTGAACCGGATTTTGGGGATTTCATTTGTGGGTCCCACAACGGTCAAATTTGATGTATCTACAGGGTATAAATACATGGGTATTTTGAACAGTAATAACACAGAAAAAGACGCCGAGCTTACGGAAACCCTAAGATCGCGAAATCCTTCCGCCGCCTCCGTCGCCGCTCGCGCAAGTTCGTCGCCGCCGCTGATCGATCTTCTTCCCGATCTCCGGCGACAGAAGCTTAGCAAGGCTTGTGTCTCACGCGTCTATCCAGAGATCCTTTGTCTCTCGATTTGTTGATCGGAAAAACTTCCCATCCGAATCGATCGAGACGACCGATCCTCGTGTGACCGTTGGAAGACCGAGCTTGCTTCGCTACGAAGTTTGGATCTCAAAGTCCTGCAGCTGCCGCTCATCATCGTAGCAGCCGACTCCGAACCAAGCCGCCACTCGGATTGCCGCCGCCGGTTCCGGGAGATCCTCTCCAAGTGAGACCAAGGTCGTAGACTCTTCATCGACCTCGAGAACACGTCGTCGAACGAAGAGGAACACCGTAGTCTCCGAAAGAAGTTTGTATCTCATATACATTCCATATTTACTTTTGTTGTAAAGGAACTTTTGTTCCGTGTTGTAAGGGTTGGGTGCAACCCGTTTTGTGGGAGTGTTGACTCTCACGTGTGGAAGGGCTCCTTCCGTTAGTGAAGGGATTGGATTTCAATCCCATTGGAGAAGTGACCGAGTCGTCCCTTGTTGGGGAGATAGGTCGAAGGGGGAAAGTGGATGTACCCAAGTCGGGGAACCACTATAAATTTGCTGTGTATTCAGTGTGTTGTGCTTGTTGTTTTTATTGTGCAGGTACATCCGTAAATTCCGCAAAAGAACCACACGTCACCTATTCCCCCCCCATAGGTGCACATAGCTGACACTAGGTGGACTTTCAGTAAGGCTTATACGGTTTATAATAAATCAACTCTTAAAATTGAAGAATCTGTTCACATATCTTTTGATGAAACTAACATGTCTTTCAAGGAGAAGAACACTTCTACCATAAAACCTTTGTAGGTACATTCTCTTGCTGAAGACTTGGACAGATTACAAATAATTCAAAAAGAGGAAAGTAGTGAAGATGAAGAAGACATTCAACATCATGAAGAGAAACCTCTTGAAGAGCCAGTTGTTGTACCACAAGAGGAAACAACAACGCAGGTTGGTGAACAATCAACACCCCCTGTTGATTTAGTAACATCAAGAGACCATCCAATTTCCCAAGTAATTGGAGACATCTCAGCTGGTGTGCAAACCAGAAATCAGGTCAACCAAAACCTGTTGCACACTTGCTTCCTATCTCAAATTGAACCTCAATCCATTCAAGATGCAGAGCAAGATCCACACTGGATCATTGCAATATAAGAAGAGTTGCATCAATTTGAAAGGAACAAAGTTTGGGAACTAGTACCAAGGCCTAAGGATCACTCCATTGTTGGAACAAAGTGGGTGTTCAGAAACAAATTGGATGATCAAGGAGTCGTTGTAAGGAACAAGGCAAGGCTAGTTACTCAAGGGTACTCTCAAGAAGAAGGCATATATTATGACCAGACTTTTGCACCAGTTGCAAGGTTGGAGGCTATTAGAATCTTCTTAGCATATGTAGCACACAAAGGCTTTAAAGTATACCAGATGGATGTAAAGAGTGCTTTTCTCAATGGGGACATCAAAGAAGAAGTCTATGTTAGACAACCTCCAGGTTTTATCTCTCCATCTCATCCTGAGTATGTTTTTAAATTGAATAAAGCATTATATGGTCTCAAGCAAGCTCCTAGAGCATGCTATGAGACCCTAGCATGCTTTCTCCTGAAAAATGACTTTTATAAGGGGTATAGTAGACCAAACTCTTTTTATTAGAACCCATAAGTCCCATACTCTACTAGTACAGATTTATGTGGATGATATTATCTTTGGTTCTACTGATTCAAATTTGTGCAGAAGGTTTTCCAATCTAATGCATTCTAAATTTGAAATGAGTAGCATGGGTGAGCTATCCTTCTTTCTAGGATTGCAAGTCAAACAACATGCTGAGAGCATCTTTATTTCTCAAACCATACATGCAAAAGAATTGGTTAAGAAATTTGGTATGTCTGAAGCATCATGTATGAAAACACCTATGCCTACCAATGTTGTATTAGATGCTGATGAACATGGGAAACCTGTTGATCAGACCACATATAGAGCAATGATTGGCTCTTTATTGTACCTTACAGCCAGTAGACCTGACATAATATTTGCTACATGCATATGTGCTAGATTTCAAGTGAACCCTAGAGAGTCACACCTAACCTTAGTAAAAAGGATTCTCAGGTATGTAAAAAGTTGTCCAAATCTAGGTCTCTGGTATCCAAAAGATTCAGCATTTGATTTAACTGGATTTTTTGATGCTGATTATGCTGGATGCAGAATTGACAGGAAAAGCACCAGTGGAACTTGTCAGTTTCTTGGTGACAGACTTGTCTCTTGGTTTTGCAAGAAACAAACATCTGTGTCAACTTCAACTGCTGAAGCTGAATATATGGCTACAGGTAGTTGTTGTTCACAAATCTTGTGGATTCAAAACCAACTCCTAGACTATGAGTACAACTTAGAGAAGTCTAAAATCTTTTGTGATAGTACCTGTGCTATTTCTATAGCTCAAAATCCAGTCCTCCATGGTAGGACAAAACATATAGAAATTAGGCATCACTTTTTAAGGGATAATGTTGAGAAAAATAAAATTGAACTTCAATATATCCTAACTGATTTGCAAAGGGGAGATATTTTCACCAAACCCTTGGATGAAAAGAAACACACATTCTTCCTAAATCAGTTAGGAATGTTAGATGGAGGAAGTTTAAAATAAGTTCCAAGATTTTAAAACTCTAAAAAATGACCAAGACTAGGCAAACATCTTGATTTTTCTAGTGTATAGAGTGTTTCTGGTCTATGAACTGTGCTCGACGATTTTCCCCCGATCGTCGAACGAAGATCGACGCTTTCCGAAATCGTCGACCAGAGTTCAGCGCTTTTCAGATAGTGTTCAACTATCTCTCCAGGTCAGCGATCGTCGAACGAAGCTCGACGATTTTGTTTTCTGAACTATCGTTGAACGGAGATCGACGATCTCAAATATCGTCGAACGGAGATCGACGAAGTTGATGACCTTTCAGTTTCCTTTAGGAGCCCCGATCATCGAACTGAGTTCAACGATCTTTCCTTTTCTACGTCGAACCCTAATATAAAACTCTTTTTTTGGTTGTCATTCTCCCTTATGCTTTCATACTTTCTGCAAAAATTCTCTTTCCCTCCAAACTTCTCTACACTTGGTCGTTTGTTTGTTGATTTTTGCAGGAAATAATGGTCGTCTCAGTTGCAGTCCTGGCCGCCATCAAATTTGATGCAGGATTTGATATAGATATGTACTCTTTCAATAACAGTGATTAGATTTTCCAAGACATTCTAGAACTTTTCAAGGAGTAAAATCTAGTTACTATAATGTCCACTAGAATCAAATTGCCTGCTGATGAAATAAAGAAATGGGTATATACTGCCCACAACCAGGATCAAAATACAGTTGTTGGAACAATTTCTAGAACTCAGGTACCTTTGACACCTACTATTCTGACAGAGATTTTTGGATTAAATTCTGGAGATGACTCTGCTGAGATGTTTGGAGAAGAATTTTCTACTATGCTTGATAGAATGGGTCATTCTGATGCAAACCCTAGCAAGCTGCTGAAAAAGAATTTATCTGTGGAATACAGATTTTTGGCTGATGTTGTAGGAAAAGTTCTGTTGGCCAAGCACTCAGCCCATGATACCATCTCCAGGTATCAGCTATGCTTGATGGGTGCTCTAGTGGATAAGAAACAACTGAATTGGGGATAAGTATTCTTTGACTTGATTAAGTAGAAAATCAACAAGATTTTTGTGAATTATGGAAGGATATTAGGGCTGTTTCTTCAAAACAGATGCCCTGCCGTGCTTGTCTCAAATGGGATGCACATCAATACCTCTAAGAGGCTCTCCTGTGCCCTGTTTGGCAAATGGGACAGGCAGATAGTGAAGCCCAGCAGGCCCTCTGCATCTACCACTTCAGGCACAAGGGTTGTTGCAGTCTCTTCCCCTCCAGTCTCTGCCCCTGCAGAAGACTTGCCTAAATCTTCTTCAACTTCAATTTCAACTCCACCAGTCACCTCCACCATTCAAATTTCCTCCACAATCATTATTTCAACCCCATCTCCAACTTCAATTTCTCCACCTCCACCTCTCACAGAAGAACTCTTCCATCCTCTACATCACTACCCACATCAGGAAATTGATTCATCATCTCAACTTCCATCTTTCACACTTCTGGATGATTCCTTTATGGATGATTCCCCTTCATCCCCTCCTAATCAACCATCTTCATCCACATCATACCAACAGTTACTTTAAGATATCATTGCACAAACCTCCTTCACACACTTTGTTTCCACTCCATTATCTTCCATTTCAACAATCCCCTTATCTCAACCTTCATTTCCACCATCCACCAGCCCTCCACCAACATCTCCAGCTACTCCACCTTCAGTCCCTACCTCTGCTCAAATCCCTATTGAGCATGTAGATATTCCAGCCTTAGCAGACAGACTTTATGAGCTGATAGCTCCCAGGTTATCCCTCTTGTTGGAGACCTCCTTGGCTCCACTTTTAAAGTTAGTTGCAGACCTGTCTGCCAGGCTATCCTCCCTCATTCCTCCCCAGGTAATCCCTTCATTTGGGTGCCTTGATCCAGTCCTGACTGAATCTAGGCAGGGGGAGATGCCTCATGAAGTGGTTAGATTGTCTGCTGCTGCTGTTACCTCAGTTCAAGCTCAAGCCCCAACACCACAAGTGGCAGTTTTCTCAGTGGACCTCAGGTCACTTTTATCAGATTTTGATTATATATATTTCAGCTATCTTCCAGAGCATAATACAGTCCAGCCATCAGAAGATCTGTCTAAGGCCATTGTGCCCTTTTCCAGCTGTGACACCAGTCTCATTAATTCTTTTATAAAGTCCCTTTCTGCTGCTACCCCTGCTATTTCTGTTGCTGCTGCTCCTTCAGTCTCTGTTGAAAGTACTGATGCTGCTCCTACTGCTGCAAATGTTGTTGTTTCTATTAGTTCTGATGTGGCTGATGTTTTAGTTTCTGAGGATATGCAGACAGAGGCATTTGACCTTGAGCCTACTGTTATTGTTGATGATATTTCTGTTGCTGAAACTATTGTATCTGAAAGTATTGTTTCTGAAACTGCTGTAACTATTGTATCTGAATCTGCTGTATCTACTGTTGTATCTACTACTGCTGCCACAACCTCTTCTGCCAGTGTTGCTTCTACTCCTCCTTCTGCTGTTGCTGTTACCAGTGTTGTCACTACTGTTTCTCCTGCTCAATCACAACAACAGAAAGACTATCTCAAAAGGATTGATGCACTGTATGATGAACAAAGCTCAAAAAGTGATCAGTTCAGAACTGATTCAGATGATTCTTCTGCTACTATAGCAAGGAAAAGAAAAGCAAGAAGCAAGGCAATGAAAAGAGTTCCTCCAGCTAAAGTCAAAGACACAAATGACATTCCTTACTACATATTGCATAACTGCCCCGTTACAGAACATTGGATGCAATATTCCAAGAATCAACTAAAGGCAATGAAAAAGAAGAGAAAGTATGAAAAAGGTTCCTCTCAGTTCCATCATCCTCCTCAACCTCCTCCCTCACCTGATGCAGGTGCAGGTGGAAGCTCTGCTGTTCAACCCTCTGCTAGAAGCCAAACCCCTTATCAGCCTCAAGGAAGATCTCAACATAGGGGAAGCCAATCCAGAGGCTATCAATCAAGGAGAGGAAGCTATAGAGAAAATCAAAGAGAATTTCAAGTCTACTCAAAAGGCTATTCTAGGCAACATCCTTACTCAAGGGAATGACCAGGTCCATCTAATACTACTTCAGGTGCATTTCCTTACAAGCTTAAAGAGTTACTCTCATCCAGAACTCCTCCAGACAATCCCTCAAACAGATATGAGCCTCCAGTTCCCTTTGAGGATCCAGAGAACAATCAAACTTCTTGGACAGCTAGGATGAAGGAATTAGCTGCTTTGGATCAGATTAAGAAAGCTAGAGAGCAAGGCAAAGACACCTCCAGCATTACTACTTTATCTGAACAAAGGAAAAAGGAACTGGAAAGATACTTTTCCAGCAAGTTCTTTGATTCTGAAAGCTACATGAAGCTGCACCCTGAAGTTGTAGTACCAAGGCCAAAACAACAAACATCTCTAGGTGCAGCTGGTGACAGAAGATCTAAGAAGGAAGCTCTTAATCCAAACAGGGAAATAAAACTTATCTGTGTTTCTGCAATGTTTTGTTGTTATATTGTTGTTCTGTATATTTATAATTTTCCAATTTCTGTAAATAGTAATCCTAACCCAAATAGGGGGAGATTGTTGGAACACCCTATTACTGATTTGGGTTAGGATCACTATGTCTCTTAGGAAACCTGTTTTGACCTCATTGTATAGATATAAAGGTCAATTAGAATTGAGTCTAAGGGTTAGTAGTTAGGTTTGGAAGCTGCCCTCAAGACCAGGTTTTTCAGTTTGGAAACTGAGTCATTTCGTCGAGCTCAGTACGACGAATCGTCGAACTCCATTCGACGATCGGTGAGCTCACTTCGACGAATCGTCGAACTCCATTCGACGATCTCTGAGCTCAACTTCAACAAGTCGTCAAACTCCATTCGACGATCTTCGAGCTCAGATCGACGATCTTGACTTCAGTTTGGTTCTCAATCTCTGAGCTAAGTTCGACGATCTTCGAGCTCAGATCGACGATCTCTGTTTCTGTCAAAGTCCAAATCTCTGAGCTCAGTTCGACGATAGTGGAGCTCAGTTCGACATTTTTCTGAAGAGTTCAACGATTTTCAAGATTCAAATTCAGATAGTTGAGGAATTATTGTCAGCATTTAATTCAGAGATCTTGTAGCCGTTTTCATTTTTTCTGGAGCAAGTTTCAAGGGATTTTCAAGAAATGTTTTATTGGACTTTCCTCTAGAAGACAATTGCAATTAAGGAAGTCATTTAATGATAGGCCAATGGCTATCTTGGACAAAGGATCATTTCTATTCAGAGAAAAAGGAATAAAAGACAAGATTTTTTTTATTCCTGACACAAGAAGTTAGAAAAACTCTCTGCAACAACAATTTCTGCAACAGCTCTAAAAATAACAATTACACAGAGAAAGAAAGAGAGTTCCAAACATTCTCAGTCTCAAGATTCATACAAGAACAGCAACACCAAAAGGAGATCAACAAACTGAAATCTTCAGATCTCTTTTGATTCAAGTGTTCAAGGCCATCATCATTCAAGAATCCAGACAACTCACATTTCAGTTGTTGCTGAAATCATCATTTGCTGGAGATCAATTTTTTGAAGGCCAATCACCCTACTGCAAAGCTTCACTTCCTGAACAACTACAGATCTCAGGGGGAGCTTTGACAACATCACTGAATCCACATAGTCTTCTCACTGTGATTGAGAAAAGAAGACTTTCATCACTCTCTCATCCCCACCTCTATAAAGGGTTTTTCAAACTCCCTTCAAAAGTTTGTGTGTGGTTTTTCAGCACCTTATCAAAAGCTCATTGGTGGCAAGACACCTGATCAAAAAATTTGGTTTGGTTTTTGAGCACCTTATCAAAATCTCATTGGTGCCCAGGACACCTGATCAACTCATCCTGCAGTGGATTCCTACCTAGGGTGGTAGAAGAGTGGATGTACCCAGATTGATTGGGGAACCACTATAGCTCCTTGTGTCTTCTGGTTTCTTGTTTTTCTTTTTTGTTTCTGGCTGTGGTTTGTGACTAGGTTGCTTTGTGACTAGATTGCTCTGTGATCATTCTGTGATTAGATTTACCTTTTATTATTTGCTTCCCTGTTCACATTAGAATACAACAACTGTTGTAAAAGTTTTTAGCAAGCACCATACTCTATTCACCCCCCCCCCCCCTCTAGAGTATATCAGATCTAACTCACACTTTCAATCTAACTTTTGATTAGTTTGGAACTTTATCTTATTTTTATTAAAACTTTGAACTATTTCTTTGAACTTTGTTTTAGACAATATTTTTGGACAATATTATTTTGTTGCGTCGACCTCAAACGACGTTTTAAACAAAGGGTGCTCTTGGGAGGCAACCCAAGTTATCTTTTTCTATTTTATTTATTTTACAATTTTTGCCCCGGACGGCTCCGACAAGCTGAAGCTTCTGCGATCGCCTGCTCCAAACCTTTTGAATCCATCATGAAGTCCAAAGAAGACATTTCATGAAGATCCAAAGCGCAAGCATGGGGGAGCGGCATCACTCAGCTTCCGCAGTAAATATATCCGGGGAAGTACCTGTTTTTCAATCTTGTTTTTCAATTTTGTACTTTAATTTTCTCTCCCTCTAACCTCCTTCTCCATTGAGGATAATGTCCATTTTAAGCTTGGGGGAGGACTTTCTCCTTCTTTTTGCTATTTGTGAATTTTTTAGCTTTTTGTGAATATTTTTCAAAAATCCAAAAAAAAATGAATATCTTAAAATTCCAAAAAAAATATTTCCAAAATCCAAAAAAAGAGAATATTTCAAAATTAAAAATATATGCTTTTTGTTTTTTACTTTAATAGTTTAGACATTTTGGTATTTCAATAGTACCCCTTATTTTTATTTTCTTTTTCTCAAAATCTGATATAAACTTCTTAATTAATTATAATTTTTCTAATCGTCTTATTTTTTAATTATGTTTCACAAGTAAAATGTTGGTCATGCTGTATTTCTAATTCACGACAGCATGTTAAGGTGATATATTGTTCTAAAACTCGCATTTCTATTATGTTTTTTCGTTCTTTATTTTATTTACTTTCTCAAAAATTCATCATCCACCATTTTCCTTTTCGTTTTTAGATAATTTTTGAAAGGTCAACTTTTGAATAGCGTAGTAGATGTGAACGATCCAAGTCACCTATTTTTTTATTTTCAAGATAATTTCATCAATCTTCTTTTATTATCTAGGACTTGCTTTTTCAAATTTTTCAAATCTATGTTTTAAATAAATTTAAAAGCGTGAAAATGATTTAAGCCATTTTTTTTTCGTTTGAGCTTTCCTGCCAACCTAAAAACTTTCACCACTAGTTAGCCGCTTTTGATCCTTTTTTCCAATTTCATCAGATAGCTCCTCTTTTCATATCATTTTCACCAAAGACAAAATTTCCAACATATCTAATCACACTAGCCTTTTTGATTTTCATAAAGAATTTTCATGATTATGATAGGTTATTTTGTGATATTTTTGGAGAAGTTTTTGAAAAAAAGTATGCTCAAAAGAAATGTTTGTTTTTGTTTGGCCAATTCAAAATGAAAATAAAAATATTTATGTCCTTTGTTTTGAAATAGAAAAAAATGGAAAACAAAAACGAAAGAAAAATATTTGTTTAAAATGAAAATTTTTGAAACTCTTTGTTTTGGTTTAGTGTGATTTTAAGCCTCCCTGTTTATCTTTGAATTCCACTCATAATCATAATCCTAAACAAAATGCTTTGGTCCTATTAAGTCCTTTTGATTCATGTCTTTTGAATTTTATTTAATAACTAAGAAAAAAAGTAAAGTAAATCAGTATTAGTTTTGGATTTAAACTTAAATTTTTGTTATTTAATTAATATAATTATAATGCGTTGCTTGGATCTAGTAACAACTCAATGCGTTTTTTTCATTTTCGTTGTTTTGCTTAAATCTATTTAAAGAATTTCGTCAAAATTTTGGATGATTTATTTTCATTAAGTAATGTTTATAAAATTTAAACCATTCCTAAATAATTGTTTTAGATTCACGTTTCACCTTTTCCCTACTTAGAATTTTGCATAGTACTTGTGTAGGCATAATTAGAACTTTTTGATTCGTCATATTTTATGGTTATCTAGTTTTTATATTTTTGCTTGGGGACAAGCAAACCTTAAGCATGTGGGAATTTGATAATACGTTGTGTACCCTAAACTATTATAATATTTTCTAGTTTTGAAGGCGCTAATCTTTCCTTATACGCTTATTTTTTATCATTCTTATGTAAATATTATTGCCACTAACATTTTCTTGTCTTTTTGCAGGTTTCCAGAATTTTGGGCAAAAATGACCTAACACGCCCCCCTGTCACGCCTTCCTTGGGCGTGTCACAGGGCGTGTCAGCCAATCCCGAGGAAGCTGGCTGATAGAGACAAAATAACAGGAAAAACGGATGTCACGCCACCTGACACGCCCTCCCCGGGCATGTTCCCGGGCGTGACACGTGTCGTGTCGCCCTCAGCCCTCTTCCTTCCGCAGCATTAAATGTTTTTTCCACCTCAGCACGTCAACAATACTGTCACCCCCTCCCCCCCTATACGGGCGTGCCTAGGGCGTGTTCGCCCCCTTTTCCAAGACTGACGAATTTCCAACCAATGATTGAGACTTAACGTACTTGTCACGCCCCCTACACTGGTGTGACCAAGGGCGTGTCCGCCAACGTACTGAAGCAATCATCCTTCCCTCCAGAATCTAGAGCCCAAGGTCAATGCCCGTACCTGTCACGCCCTCCTAGGGTGTGTCACAGGGCGTGACCAACTAGTGAAATTTTCCTATAAATTCAGACCCCCCCTTCCATTTCAAAAAGTTTGGGCTGACAGGGGGAAGTGCTACCCCTTTGGTTTCTCCTTTTTTTCATGTTTTCTTCTCTCTCTCTCTCTCTCTCTCTCTCTCTCTCTCTCTCTCTTATTTTGTATTTTTCTAGTCCTAGCTTAGTGCTCCTTTTGTAATAGATTTTGTATTAGCTTTGTACTTCATTTGTAGCCTAGTGTTAATGTTAGCTTAGTCTTTTATTTCATTGCACTTGTAATTTTCATTTCCAAGTTGTAAGCTCTCTTTTAGATTAATATAAAAAAGTGTTGTTTGCTCTGTTTAGTACCTTGTGTTCTTTATACTTTACTACTTATCCCCCTCCTCCTCTTCACCATGAGTAACTAATCCTCCTTGTACTCAATCTTGATGATCCGAGGTTCGAGTGATTAAGTTATGATGCTTTGAATTTACCTTTTCTTTTAAGGTTTTAGGCCTTCGATTTACTCTTGATTTTTCATGGGTTGGAGGTATATCATCGATATATATTCTCCACCTTTGCTTTCATTCTGGGCTAGCCAAGAGGCCGATAGTTTGAATTGAGCATTCAAGAGTAAAGAGAGTTGTACGCACCCCTCGAGAGAGCCAGACGTCCAAATCTCCCAGATTGGAGTAAAATTCAATAGCGGGGTTCACCACGTAAAGCGAGCTTTAGGCCTCCGATTTAGATGAGAGTCGGTCGGATCTTCCTAAACTCAGTTGGGCACGACTTCGAGAGAAGCGTGTTCAAGCTTTAGGAACCTCCACGTTCAAGGACCTTTACCATATTAAGCTTAGGTTTATTTATCGTGTTTTAATCGACTCTTGTCGAGGTGATTCTTGATCGAGTGCATTTTTATTTCATCGTTCCAACCCTTCAGTGTAATCGTTTCTTTTATGCTCTCTTTATTTTAGTGCAATCAGCTCTCTTTTTATTTCCTTTCTTTATGTGCATTTAATTTTCCCCTTAACCCTAAGATTTCCATCGATAAAATAATAGCCTTCGTGTGAGTAAGTTTACCCAACAGTTCCTAGATTTAAATAAAACACTTGTGTCCCCTTGCTACAGTTCGATAAGTATACTTGCTTAATTGGATTGCTAGTTTGGCTTCTCTCTTTTCTTAAGCGAAAGGTCGGGCCACCATTATACTTGCTCTCTAGGAAGGATTTATGTTAGAATGCATTTAGATATTTTATAATATACAAAACTGCATTCTAGAGTATCAGCATGGCATGACTTTTAACTACTAAATCTACTACTTTTAAGCGTTATAAAAGTCCTCTATATATATTAAATGTAGAATTCACATCATCATTTTAAGATACCAGACCTTCAATCTCATATTGGTTAACAAATGAATCAACTAAGTAATTTTCGCCGCATAAAACCTATATATTTTCTCACCTATGGACTAGTGATCCACCCCACCGAGGGACACGATCATTAACTCTAATAACTTATATGCATTGTTTTTAACTTAATTTCATAAATCTTTACATGAAGTAAATGTGAGGACGGGTTGCCTAAGCGTCTGCAGTTGTCACCTGCACGGCATAGCATCAAGGCACGTATTTTCCCTACTCTGACGTATTTTTAAATACGAAGAAAATGCGGGTCGTGACAGTTGGTATCAGAGGGAGGTTTTGCAAGAGGGTTGGTTAGTTTGGCAAGTCAGACGAACAACTTTCCCTTAAGCAAAACTCTAATCGTATCATTTCATTGCATACACACACCGATATGTCATCTGTAGATCTTGATGGAAGCATGAACACTACACTAATAGCATGATAAGAAGTATATGGGGCATATTATATAGTATGGGATGCATAATATGTGTTTGTATATGGATCCACCGTAGGTGGCAACATATGATGGTTATGTAGTATGGGATGCATAACCATCATCACATGGATGCCTATTAGCACGTTTACTTTTCTTCATTACATATAATATTATGTAGTATGGGATGCATAACATTGTATGTGTATGCCACTCATAACATGAACTAAGGCTTTTTTTTAGAATGCATAGCACTGCATACATAACATATCATCGCATAAGCATACGTGCCAAGTTAAAGATCTGCATGATGACATATGTACACCCATGATTTGAGATGAAATTTAAACATTCATGCATTCATATTATAGGCACAGGTTAGAAGCATAGCATCATTTTATGATTTCACAGAGCAAGGTAATAGCAAGAGCAAGTATCTGTTCTTTTCCAATCTGATATGAGTTTGTTCATTCCTGATCTAATCTGAGTCAGGGTATTCGAGTTTTCTAGCATCGGTGTCGTAAGCTAGGTCCTTGATAGGTCGTTTATTCATATCGGTAAAATAAGAACCCAAAATAGTTGCTAAGGGAATATCTTCCCAATTTGTGATGTCTTAGGCAAGGTTTGACTAGATATCCGTTTATTTTGTAGAATGCCGCCTAAACGCGTTGCGACGAGGTCGACTCCCTAGTCAGACGGTGAGTCTTCTGGTGCATAGAGCAAAGCGGTGATCGAAGCGCTGCGGCAAAGTAATGAGGCCCTGACAAGGCAGTTGGTGGACATGCAATCTCAAATAAAATCATTGTTGGCTGTCGTCGCGGGGCAGCAGACTAGAGCGCAGGACCTTGTTGTGGGCCAAACTATTACTACTCCCCCTACTCTCTAGTTCCCCCAGTCACAATATTGCCTGAGATAAACTTCATTTCTCACTTCCAGCTACTAGGACCTCCTTCGTATGATGGTAGAGCACACTTCATGGCATTGGATGACTGGATCATTGCCATGGAAGAAATGTTTTCCTACTCTGGCATTTCCTTCGATCAGAAGGTGATGATTACGGCATATCAGCTCAAGGGACTTGCGAAGAGTTGGTGGATCAGAGAAAAAGAGAACCTTTCTGATGGGTGCTTGTGGGAATTATTCAAGAGTATGTTACTGAAGAAGTTTTTACCATCAGTCGAGCGAGACCGTCTAATGAACAACTTTTTACACCTTAAACAGAGGCAACTCACTATTAGTGAGTATGAGGTCGAGTTTAGCAAGCTCAGTCTTTTCGCCCCAGATCTGGTAGCATCTGAAGAAGGCAGAGTAAAGCATTTCCTGGGTGGTCTGAGGTATGACATCCAGCAGTTGGCTAGTGCGTACAATTATGAGACCTTTGTAGAAGTAGTCAAAGTCGCCTTAAAGGTTGAGTTGATAGAAAGTGCGAATAATCGGGGATTGCATGCAAAGAAGGACAAGAGGAAATCTGACGATGTAGGAAGTGCTTGGGCATCTGGCCCTGCAGTGAAGAAGGATAGAAGATAAGCATGTAGCTTTTATGGTAAGCCTGGACACCCTTCTAAGAAGTGCTTTAAGAGACTGGATGCGCAGAAGCTGTCTCAGGTACACGCGATCTAGGATGCTCCAAAGGGAGGCCCTGTCGGTACTTATTGCCAGAGGAGTGGGCACGATGTAGCCCGTTGTCGCAATAAGGCTGGAGCTTGTTTTCTTTGTGGCCAGAAAGGGCACATGAAGGCTAATTGCCCGCAGAGCCAGCCTGTGCTGCATGCAGTTCCGTTGCAGACTCTACCGCCTCCCCCTCCTCTCGTGGACAAGGGAAAAGGAAAGTTGAATGTGCTGACCAAGGAGGAAGCCCAATCTTCGACTCAAGTGATCTCAGGTTAGTATCTGACTCGGCTAGAAATCTCTTTTAGTAGATTTAAAGTTTCCGCATTTTTTTGTGCACGCTATGTGTTTAGGTGAATTGAAGGTGAAGAATAAGTGGGCGCGCGTTTTGTTCGATTCGGGTGTTACTCACTCCTTTGTGGCGAGGAGTTTTGTAGACCGACATCGCTGGGCTCTCGACTAGTTAGACACCTCCATAAACATCAAATTTTCTTCGGGAGAGTTGGTGAGGTCAAGTCAGGGTATCTAAAAATGCCTTATCTTCCTAGGTGGTTTTTTAGCCTTTGCGGATCTGAAGGTGCTAGATTTGGTAGACTTTGACGTGATTTTGGGCATGGACTGGCTATCCAGCTATGATGTCGTCATTCAGTGCAAGCACAAGCGGTTGGATTTTAAAGGTGACAATGGCCAGCCCATGAGTGTATATGGTTTGTTGTGTCCGGAATCTCCGATCATTTCTGTGGTACGTGCTCGCAAATTTCTAGAGTGTGGCTGTGATTCTTTTCTTGTCTATGTTTCTGTTCTGGGAGCTGCACCGGTTGAGCCTCAGGTTGAGGACGTTTCTGTGGTGCGTGAGTTTTCGGATGTCTTTCCTGTCAGTCTTCCTGGACTTCCTCCTGAGAGAGAGGTGGAGTTTGTTATAGACCTCGAGTCAGGCACTCGCCCTATTGCAAGGGCATTGTATCGCATGGCGCCGTGTGCGTTAGAGGAGCTGCGTACTCAACTGGATGAGTTATTGCAGTACGGTTTTATTAGACCCAGTTCTTCCTCCTGGGGTGCACCAGTGCTCTTCGTGAAGAAAAAGGATGGAACGATGAGGCTATACATTGACTATCGAGAGCTAAACAAGTGACCATTAAGAACAGATATCCATTGCCTAGGTTCGATGACTTGTTCGATCAGTTGTGAGGTAGCTCCGTGTTCTCGAAGATTGACCTCCGTTCAGGTTACCATTAGTTAAGAATCCGGGAGTCAAACATTCCGCAAACTGCTTTTCGTTCTCAATATGGACACTTTGAATTTCTGGTATTGTCATTTGGATTAACGAACGTACCATCAACCTTTATGGACATGATGAACAGGGTGCTCAAGGTTTTTTTGGATAAGTTCGTGGTGGTATTCATTGACGATGTCCTGGTATATTCCAGAAATGTAGATGTGCACGCCTTGCACTTGCGCTTTGTCTTGTCTACTCTGAGGGATCATAAGCTGTATGTGAAGTTTAGTAAGTGCGAGCTCTGGTTGTCTCAAGTGTCATTCCTAGGACAAATTGTAAGTAAGGTTGGTATCTAAGTGGATCCCGTGAAGATAGCCGCAGTCTTGGATTGGAAGAGACCTACATCGCCTAAGGAGATAAGGAGCTTCTTAGGGTTGGCAGGTTACTACAGAAGATTTATGGAAGGATTCTATGTACTCTCTACGCCGTTGACCAAGCTTACGCAAAAGAGCGCAGCTTTTGTTTGGAGTGATGCCTGTGAGGAAGTTTTTCAAGAGGCAAGAGGAGATTGTGTTCTGCTCCAGTGTTGGCATTGTCGGTGGAAGGAGTAGAGTATGTTGTTTATGTGGACGCCTCGCGAGTTGGACTCGGTTGTGTGTTGATGCAGGACGGCAAAGTGATTGTTTATGGATCGAGACAATTGAAGGTTCATGAAAAGAATTACCCTACGTACGACCTGGAATTTGCTGCCATCATTTATCCCTTGAAGTTATGGAGACATCTTCTGTATGGAGTGTCGTGCAAAAATTATTCGGACCACAAAAGTTTGAAATATGTCTTTACTCAGAAGGAGTTGAATTTGCACCAGCATAGATGGCTAAAGTATGTTACGGACTACAAAGTCGATATCCTTTATCATCCCGGCAAGGCTAATGTAGTAGCAGATGCGTTGAACCGGAAGCCCATACATATCTTTAACCTCTCGGTCCAATCCCTTGTTGAAGAGTTTTTGCTCATGTACATAACCATAGGGAATTGTGCTTCGCCGAGTAGCTTGGAGGTGGGAGAGCCTTCGTGGATTACTTCACTAGGCTACATCAGAAAGATGATCCTGATTTGCAGCACCTCTATAGTAGGACTGAGAAAGGGGAATTACCTGACTTTTCAATTGACGACATGGGTACCGTAAAGTACCATGACAGATATTGTATTCCCATTGTTGGGGACATCCGAGCAAGAATATGTAGTGAAGCGCATGGTTCTAGTGTTGCTTATCATCCTGGTTCCACGAAAATGTACAGAGATTTGAAGCAGATTGTTTGGTGGTCAGGCATGAAGAACGGCATCGCAAGATTTGTATCTGAATTTTATACCTGCCAGCATATCAAAGATGGTCGCAGAAGGTCGGGTGGTAAGTTAACGCCCTTAGATATACTGAGTTGGAAATGGGAGATTTTATCCATGAATTCATAACTGTTTTGTCGAGATCTCCTCGAGGCATGATGCAATGTGGGTTATCGTGGACAGACTAACCAAGTGTGCCCACTTTGTGCCTTTCAAGATTGATTATTCCATAGAAAAGATAGCTGAGCTTTATCTGGATGAAGTTATCAGACTGCATTGTGTACCTACGAGTATTGTGTCAGGCCGAGACTCCAGTTCATGTCTCGTTTCTGGCAAAGCTTGCAAGGAGCCCTAGGTACTGACCATAGGTATTCTACTGCATATCATCCTCAGACAAATGGTTATACAGAGAGAGTGAGTCAGTGATGAGTTGTAAATATACATATTTTATAGTATTTTTATTATGTCATTTTAGTTTAATTTTGTCTTTTTTAGTTAGTTTTATTTAATAAATTGCTTTCTTTTTGTACTAAGTTAACTTAATTTTGATTCCTGCAATTTTTCAGAAAAAGTCAAAAAATGACCTGACACGCCCTAGTACACGCCCGTGTACTTTGGGTCACGCCCGTGACCAGGCCGTGACACTTCATTTCAAGTGGAATCAGAAGATTTTGATGAGAAAAGTTTGACACGCCCGGGGTCACGCCCGTGTCATTTGACACGCCCCGTGACCATAGCCCATGATACTCAAGCTAGATGAAATTTGCTCGACGATCGTCAACCAAGCCAACATGCCCAGAGTCACGCCTGTGACCTGGGGCGTGACTCCTCCACCTGGCCGACAAACTGCCGTCGGCGACTTTAGACAAAGGCGGCGCCCAATTCAACCTCCCCATCACGCCCGTGTACTTTGGGTCATGCCCGTGACCAGGGCGTGACTTCCACGTGGACCTCCCGAAGTCCACAATGCCATCAATCGCCGAACAACATGCCCACCATCACGCCCGTGACCTGGGGCGTGACCGCCGCATTTTCAACCACAATTTTAAATCGCCGTCAATCACCAAAATCTGATGTGAATAGTGCTAACACGCCCCCCCCCCCCCCCCCCGACACGCCCGTGTCGGAGGGCGTATATGTGGAAATTTTTGCCTATAAAAGGGCAGCTGCTGTATGAGTTAAGGGTTCCAAATTTTTGAACCATTTTGATGAGTAAGGGCTGCTGTTTGGAGCTATTGTACTGCTATGTAAGGATTCTTCCCCCCCCCCCCCCTCCTTTTGAAGTTTGTTTGTTTAAGCTTTTGTGATCAACCCGTTTTGTTAATAAAATTCTTATTTTCTCTTATCTTTACAAAGCTTTGGAATGTCTTTAAAGGCCTCCTTTTCATCAATCTTATGTACTTTTGTTTTCATTTTCATATTGCGTGTGTGCATGTATGAGTTAAAATTGTGAAATTTATTCTTTAAAATGAAAAACTGTTTGCCTAATTTTCATTTTTATCAAAATTTCTAGCCGTTATTATAGCCGTTTTTCTTATCAAAATTGGTTAGACTTAGGATTTTATATTTTCATTTTCTGCTACTATTTAAACTCTTTTACAAATATATACGAATGATCAAGCGTTATTTTAGTTTTTCAACAAATTTGATTTTAGCAAATACGTGAAAAGATTTTTGCTCAAACATTTTTTATTTCAACTTTTTTTGCATTTCTAGCAAAAATTAACGGTAAAAATACAAACGTTTTAATTTTTCAAGCACTTGCTTTTCTCACCTTAATTTGAAAACTCTTTGCTCAAACAATTTTTATTTTGCCTTTTTATGCATTTCTACGGCATTCTAGCGGTAGAAATGCAGTTGTTTTAATTTTTCGATAACTTTATTTTTCTTAATTTTTTCGCCTGCGTGTGTGCGTGTATGAGATAAGTTTAGTGCTTTCTCCAATTATGTAGAGTGTGTGCGTGTGTGCATTTATTTTCTCCCACTCGTTAAGAGTTAAATGACGTGTCTTTAATTTTTCACCTACTCATTTGAGTAGGATTTGCAAGTGTGAGTATTTACTTTCTATAGTGTGAGTATCTCATTTTCTGTCATGTGTGTGTGTGTGTGTGTGTGTGTGTGTTTTTATTAATGCAAGTGTGTGTTTTAATTTCAGCAAGTGTGTGTTTTTTTTATTTACCGCCTACTCATTTGAGTTAAATGGCAGGTTTCTATTTTTCTGTCTACTCATTTGAGTTAAATGGCTGGACTTTATTTAAGTAGGACTTGTTGTTTTTATCTTCCGCCTACTCGCTATGAGTTAAATGGTCGGACTTCATTTCCCCCCTACTCGTTTGAGTAGGACTTGTCATTTTCAGTTTTTATTTACCGCATACTCACTTGAGTTAAATAACAGGTTTTTATCTTCCGGCTACTCGCTAGGAGTTAAATGGACGGACTTTATTTCCCTGTAAATATTTGATAAGGACTTGTAATCGCATTTATTTCTGCCTACTCGTTTGAGAAGCACTTGCTTTCATTTCAGTCCTACTCATTTGAGTAGGACTTGTAAATTTTCAGCTTATATTTCTCGCCCACTCGTTTGAGTGGGACTTGCAATTTCAATTATACAATTTTCTCTTATTTGTAACTTAGTTTTATTTCTGTTTCTTTATTATGTGTTTGGATGAGTGCGGGTGTGTTTATTTGTAGTAATTTTTCTAATATTTGGTTATCTTGCTTTTCTTCTTATTTTCTTTGTAATCCTTCAGCGAATAGTTTAGAACGCTCGCCTAACCAAACTCATAAGCTATCCCCATTCTGATGAGTGGCTAATCGCTTTTAGCCCTCGGTATCGAAGAGCATTGGGATATAAAAAATGTTTTAAATAACTAAAGGTCTAATTTTTCTATTTAATTAAAAACTTAAGGTTTACCCCGAGTTAACGACGCGCAGAACCACATATCGATGTGTGGGCTCTATTTCCGTTATTCATATGCTAGCTAGCCGAGAGGTCGTGCATATGGACTGATCACCCTGGGTAAAGAGAGTTCTGCACTAACCCTCAAGAGAGCAGGCGCGCTAACTCTATCGAATTGGATTCCCCACCCAATAGCGGTGTTCTTAGCGTATTGTGGGCATTAAGAGGAATCCTTCGTCGGACAAGAACCCGGTCGAATAGTCTTAATGTCCAGGTGAGCGATATTCCTAGAGATATGTGAGCTCATTATTTTGGAACCTCCATGGCCAAGTTTCCGCTTTAATTAAATTTAAACTTTAGATCTCTAGTTATTCAAATCTATTTTTAATCCTAATGTAATTCGATACTGAGTGTTATCTCTTCATCGCCTTTAATCTGAATCAATTTTTGTCATATTTTAGATAAAATCAACAACTTACTCTTTCGATAAAATAATAGTTCTTTCGGAGCAGTATGGATAATCAACCCATTCCCGGGAAATTTACGATCTGGATATTCCCCCGAATATTTTGTATTACTTGCGATAGGTGCACTTGCATACCTAAGCAAGCCCGCAGCGATCGACTCATCGAACCAACCACCCACATAAGAGTCTGTTGGCGGGCTTCATCAAGTTTTTGGCGTCGTTGCCGGGGAGCGTCTTTGAGTTGTTATTTTGAATCCGAAGTCTATTACTTTTACCTTTATTTCTAAAAAAAACTAAAAAAAACATAAAAACTTTGCTTCAAAATAATAAAAAAAAAATTTAATTTTCTACTTTCTATTTTAGGGTGTATGACCCATGGACAACCTTCAGAGTCCGAAAATTTGGATTTTGATCCTGAGATCGAACGCTCGCTTGCGCATATTTGGTCTCAACGCCAAAATCCCTCTTTGGATCCCGAAGAATCCATCGGAGAAGCCTCTACCATTGTTATGGCTGACCCCAATCCGAACGCGGCCGTCGAGCGTACAATGTCATATTACGCCCGGCCAAATTTGGACGATACTGGGTCTAGTATTGTTCGGCCGACGGTGGCGAACAATAATTTTGAGATCAAATTAAGCGCTATCCAAATGATCCAAAATGCTGTGCAGTTTGATGGACTGCCGGATGAGGACCCGAACGTTCATTTATCTAGTTTTTTTTGGAAATTTGCGATACCTTTAAGATTAATGGTGTCACTAATGATGCCATTCATCTGCGCCTTTTTCCATTCTCCCTCAGATCCAAAGCTAAGGCGTGGTTGAATTCCCTCCCACGAGGATGTATCACCACCTGGGCCGAGCTTGCGGAACGGTTCTTAACGAAGTATTTTCTGCCCGCCAAAATTGCAAAGTTGCGGGCGGACATTTCTTCATTCGTGCAGAACGATTCCGAGTCTCTATTTGAGACTTGGGAGCGATTTAAAGAACTCCTCAGCAAGTGTCCGCACCATGTGCTGCCTGCGTGGTTGCAGGTCCAAATCTTCTACAATGGGCTTAACTATCAGACGCGTCAAATGATTGACGCGGCTGTCGGGGGTACCTTGAATAATAAGACCCCCGAGGCTGCCCAAGCTCTTATTGAAGAGATGGCTATGAACGCCTACCAATGGAACGTCCCACGGGGACGTCCCAAGCAGGCGGTCGGCCTCTTCGAAGTGGATGCCACTGCCCACTTAGCCATTCAAGTTGAAAGGCTGATGAGGCAGGTGGCGGAGATGTCTGCTGCCTCCACCACTCCGCCTTGGGCGATTCCCCCTAATGCCGACATAGTCAATGAATTCGTAGACTACATGGGAAATGTTGGGCGACCTTCCTTCAACCCCAACAACAACCCTTATAGTAATAACTATAATCCGGGTTGGAGGAACCACACCAACTTCTCATGGAGCAATGCGAATAATACGCAGCGCCTGCCTAATTCTTTCGCGCCCGGATTTCTACCGCCTCCCCCTCTTCCAAAACCCTCCCCGATGGAGGAGAATTTTTCTAAATATATCGCTTCCAACGAGTCAAATATCTAGAACATGGTCGGATCACTAAAAAACTTAGAACTCCAGGTTGGACAACTTGAGCGAATGATGTCTGAGCACGTGCTCGGGGCACTGCCGGGAAACACGGAGCCCAATCCGCGGAGAATATCAATGTTATAACCCTCCATAGCGGAAAGGAGGTGATCGATACAAAACAGACTGATCCGCAGGTACATATTTCACGTACGACCCCTCTTCCCCCTTCTTCGATTACGCCGCCTTTATAAATTTTAAATGAAAAAATTATTAAAACGCCCTTGCCGTATCCACATAAACTCAATAGTGAGCGTAAGGACGCATAATATGAAAAATTCATTTTATTATTAAAACAAATTCATATTAATGTTCCCTTCTGCGAGGCAATCTCTCAAATGCCTAAATATGCGAAATATTTAAAACAACTTCTTTCCAATAAACAAAACTTAGAAAATATTTCGTATATTTCTCTAAATGCTGACTGCTCAGCGGCTCTTACTAATAAATTGCTCCTAAAACAAAATGAACCGGGAAGGTTCTCCATCCCGTGCTTTTTTGGCAATATATTAGTAAAATACGCTTTTGCAGATTTAGGCGCGAGCATTAATTTGATGTCGTTCTCGCTCTTTCAAAAATTAGGTTTCGGCACTCTGGCCCCTACAAAAATGTGAATCCAATTAGCGGATCGCTCGGTTAAGTTTCCCGTCGGGGTAGTGGAGGACGTACTTGTCCGAGTTGATAAGTTTATTTTTCCGTTAGACTTCGTCATCTTGGACATCGAGGAGGACACTGATGTACCAATTATACTCAGACGCCCTTTTCTCGCCACCTCCTGCACAGTAATTGATGTCAGTAACGGTTGTCTCCTCCTTCGGGTAGGAGACGACGAAGTTACTTTCTATATTAATCCCTCCATAGGAGACTCGTCATCGAGCGATGACTTTTGTTATAATTTATACACTTATCCCGGAGATTGTTTTTCCCCTATTTTTGAGTCTACTTTTTTAAACGACGATATTTATGCGCTTGAAACTTTTAAATGCGATGAGGATACCTCTATAGACTTGCCTTTCGAACCAATTGGTAAGAAAGACATAGGGATTAAAACCTCCCTAGAAGAACCGCCTTGTCTTGAACTCAAACCCCTACCTGCTTCACTCAAATACGCCTTTTTGGGAAAAAATTCTACCCTCCCTATTATCATTTCTTCGCATTTGAGCGAATCAGAGAATTCCGATTTATTGGGAGTTTTGCTTAAACATCGCCACGCAATTGCGTGGAAAATTTCTGATCTATAAGGGATTAACCCGTCTTTCTGCACCCATAAGATTTTCCTTCTCGATAATTGCAGCAACACTATTCAGCCGCAGCGACGACTTAACCCAAACATGAAAGACGTCATTAAGGCCGAAATTATTAAATTATTAGATGCGGGGATTATTTATCCCATATCGGATAGTACGTGGGTTAGTCCCATTCACGTGGTGCCCAAAAAGGGCGGTCTTACTGTAGTGGAGAATGAGCACAATGAACTCGTCCCAACTCGTACTGTTACGGGTTGGCGAGTGTGCATCGATTATAGAAAACTAAATGACGCCACCCGTAAGGATCATTTCCCACTACCATTCTTACACCAAATTTTAGAGCGTTTATCCGGTCATCCGTATTTTTGTTTTCTTGATGGATTATCGGGGTTTTTCCAAATACCCATTTCCCCCGATGACCAAGAGAAAACAACTTTTACCTACCCGTTTGGTACCTTCGCATATCGAAGAATGCCATTTGGCCTCTGCAACGCGCCAGCTACATTCCAACGATGTATGCTGGCAATCTTTGGCGAGCTGGTAGGATACATTATGGAAATCTTTATGGATGACTTCTCTGTTTTTGGAAGCTCTTTCCCGTCCTGTCTTCATAATTTAGATCGTGTCCTCCAGCGATGCGAGGACACGCATCTCATTTTAAATTGGGAAAAATGTAACTTTATGGTTCAAGAAGGTTTGGTTCTCGGTCATATGATTTCGTCTAAGGGGATGGAGGTAGATAAGGTCAAAGTTGAAATTATCGAAAAACTTCCCCCTGCCTTCTAACATTAAATCTATTAGAAGTTTCTTAGGCCACGCGGGCTTTTATAGGCGTTTTATTTAATATTTTTCAAAAAAAACAAAGCCGCTTACTCGCCTCTTGGAAAAGGAATCAAATTTTGTCTTTGATAGAGAACGCGAGTATGCATTTAATTTTATAAAACAAAAACTTATCAATTCACCTATTTTAGTGGTGCCCGATTGTACCCTTCCGTTCGCGATTATGTGCAATGCTAGTGATATTGCCGTAGGTGCCGTTCTTGGCAACGTATAAACAAATATTTTCATCCTATTTATTATGCTAGCAAGACACTCACTTCTGCACAAGGAAATTACACGACAACAGAAAATGATCTTTTAGCCGTCATATTTACTTTCGATAAGTTTCGCTCGTATATCACGCTATCCAAAGTTATCGTATTTACCGACCACTCTGCCTTAAAATATTTGTTAGCGAAAACGGACGTCAAACCCCGCCTTTTCGATGGATCCTCCTCTATTAGGAGTTCGATTTAGAGATCCGGGATAAGAGGGACGCGAAAAATTTAGCCGCCGATCACCTCTCCTGCTTAGAAAATCCAGGTGCAGAAGCACTCGTCAAATCTGACATAAATCACAGATTCCCCGAGGAATGCCTCCTAGCCATAACTACTAGTTCATCTTCTCCGCCTTTGTTCGCAGATTTTGCGAACTATTTAGTTGCGAGTGTGCTCCCAAAAGACATTTCAAGCCAGCAAAAGAAGAAATTCTTTTCTGACTTGAAATATTTCTTTTGGGAAGACCCTTTTCTTTTTCGTATCTGTGCGGACCAAGTGGTCTGAAGATGTGTCGCGGGTGTGGAGTGCATGTGATAATACGTTTGCAGTCAATTTTATTAGGATATTTTCGAGGTTTTAAAGCCAATCATGTCTTGTAAAGTACTTGTTTTGATTCCCCTTTGCATATATTTTTGTCGCTAATGCATTTTTTCTGCTTTTTGCAGGTTTTCACGGCTTTCAGCCGAAGTTTGCTGTGACACGCCCCCCGGTCACGCCCTACCAGGGCGTGTACCTAGGGCGTGTAACCCAGAGGAATGAAGCAATTGGTCCGAAACTGCATTCAGTGGAAACTTAGTGTACACGCCCTCGGTCACGCCCGTGTCACACCCGACACGGGCGTGTACTAGAGGCGTGTCCCCAGGTTCCGAGGAATCGCCGCAGCACGCTCGTTTTTCCCGCTCCACCGTCGCACCGAAAGTGTCACGCCCCAGGGTCACTCCTGACCCGGGCGTGACATATGGGCGTGTACTTCAGCAATTCCGCCCGTCACCTCCAGCATTCAATTTCCGCTCAACAAAGTCACGCCGCAAACAACACGCCCCAGGTACACGCCCTACCAGGGCGTGACCTGTGGGCGTGTACCGCAACAACTTCGTCAGAATTCAATTCCTGCCCGAAAAAGTCGCGCCGAATGTGTCACGCCCCAGGGTCACGCCCGACCAGGGCGTGACAGGGGGGCGTGACCCGACCCGAAAAATTCTATAAATAGAGTCCAACTCCAGGGGTTTAGGGACACCTTTTGCTTTGAGAGGGGAGGTTCTGTCCTTTGTATTTCTGAACTTTTTAAGCATGTCTTTCCATTTTTAGTTCGTAGCTCTAGCTTTATGCTTTCCCTGTATTAGCACCTAGCTTATTTCTGTAGTATGATGCTAATGATAGTGTAGTTTCCTTCTCATGTTCTTGTAATCTCTGGTTTTCAAGCTGTAAGATCGTTGTTTCTCTTAATAAAAAGTGTTGTTTTCTTTTTCGTTTCTGCTCTGTTTTCATTATTCTTCTTCTACTCATCCCCTCTCTTTCACCTCACCATGATTAACTAATCCTCCATGTACTCGATCTTAATGATCCGAGGTTCGAGTGATTAGGTTATGATGCTTTGAATCGTACCTTTTCTTTTTAGGGTTTAGCTTTGAATTACTCTTGATTTATCACGGGTTGGAGGTATATCATCGATATATACTCTCCACCTTTGCTTTCATTCTGGGCTAGCCGAGAGGCCGAAAGTTTGAAATGAGCACTCAAGAGTAAAGGGAGTTGTTCGCACCCCTCGAGAGAGGCAGACGTTCAAATCTCCCGGATTGGAGTAAAATCCATTAGAGGGGTTCACCGCGTAAAGCGAGTTTTAGGCCTCCGATTTAGGCGAAAGTCGGTCGGACCTTCCTAAACTCAGTTAGGCACGGCCTTCGAGAGAAGCGTGTCAATAATCATGGAACCTCCACGGTCAAGGACCTTTACCCTAATTAGCTTAGGTTTATTTATCGTATTTTTCTAACCACTCTTGCCGAGGTGATTTCTGATCGAGTGCATTTTCCCTTTCATCGTTACTAAGCTTAAGTTAATCGCTCTGTTAGCTCTCTTTAGCTTTTCATGCAAGTAGCTCTCTTTCATTGCAAGTAGTTCTCTTCCTTTAGCACGTTTAGCTTTCTTCTAAAAAAACTTAATTTTTCCGTCGATAAAATAATAGATTTCGTGTGAGTAAGCTTACTCAACTGTTCCCGGATTTCAATACGACACTTGTGTCCCCTAGCTGCATTTCGATAGGTATACTTGCCTTGATGAATTGTTAGTTTGGTTATTCTCTCCTTGCAGATATCTAAGAGACAATCAAGTTTTTGGCGCCGTTGCCGGGGAAGCAACGCTCGTTGATAAATTGAAAACGCGAATATATTAATTTTATCACTTCTCTTTCTCAGCCTCCTTCTTAAATTTTTTCCGCCTACTCACTTGAGTTAAATGGCTGGATTTTGTTAAGTGTGCTTATTTTTAATTTTTCCGCCTACTCACTTGAGTTAATTGGCTGGATTTATTTCAAGCAAGTGTGCGTATCTTTTATTTTTCCGCCTACTCACTTGAGTTAATTGGCAGGCTTTATTTCAGTAGAGTGTGCGTATCTTTTATTTTTCCGCCTACTCACTTGAGTTAATTGGCAGGCTTTATTTCAGTAGAGTGTGTTTACTTTCTGTAGAGTGGGTGTGTTTTAATTTTCTGTCGAGTGCGTGAGTGTAGCTTTTATTTTCCGCCTACTCGCTCAGAGATAAATGGCTGGATTTTAATTACCGCATTCTTAATAGAAACCCACATCACAAAATTTTCTACACCACCTAACTCTCTCGAAAAGGGCAAAGTGGCTCTAAATGCCACTATCTTGTCTAGTACCTTGCGAACCCTTCACCGGGTAGCCCTTGGGAAGTTCGGGAGTTAAAACATAAAAAAAATCTATTTCAAAAAAAATATTTTTTTCCAACTTCATTAGCTCTTTTACTTTTTAGTCTTGCTTCTTCTCTCTTCTTCTAGTGTATGACCCGCGGAAGTCCGTCGGTTACTTTGGACCTGGACCACGAAATTGAGCGTACTCTTCGGAGAAGATCGCGATTTCAAGGCCCTACTACCCAAGTGCCGGTTGAGGATTCCGAGTCATTTTCTACCTTAAGAATGGCAGAACCCAACGTGGAGGAAGTTGTGCAAAGGCTTATGTCCTACTATGCACGACCGAATCTCGAGGGTACAGAATCGAGTATAGTTCGCCCTGCAATAGCAAATAATAATTTCGAACTGAAGCCTAGCATAATTCAAATGGTGCAGCAGTATGTGCAATTTGACGGGCTTCAAGATGAAGATCCGAACGCACACCTAGCCAGCTTTCTTGAGATTTGTGACACCTTCAAGATAAATGGTGTCACAAATGATGCTATTAGGCTAAGATTATTTCCTTTCTCTCTTAGACTTAAGGCTAAGCAATGGCTAAACACCCTTCCTAAAAATAGCATAACTACTTGGACGCAATTAACTGAAAAATTTTTGGCCAAGTATTTTCCGCCTGCTAAAACTGCAAAACATAGGAATGACATTTCTGCCTTTGGACAAATAGACTCTGAGACCCTTTACGAAACCTGGGAAAGATTTAAAGAATTATTAAGACGATGCCCACATCACGCTCTGCCTGTATGGTTGCAGGTGCAGACGTTTTATAATGGGCTAAATCAAAGCACGAAGCAAATGATAGACGCAGCTTCTGGCGGTACTTTAAACCATAAGACCCCGGAAGCAGCTCTTGAGCTGTTTGAAGACATGGCCATGAACACTTACCAGTGAAATGTGCCTAGGTCCCGCCCAAACAAACCTGCAGGTCTCTTTGAAGTGGACAACGTCTCCCAACTCGCACTGCAAGTTGAAATATTGAGCAAAAAAATTACGGAAATGACTGCTGCCTCTGCCCCTCAGGTATGGGAATCTGCAACTCCTCCCGCTGAACATTTGGATTATGTAAATAATATGCCTAGAACTGCTTTTAATAATTTTTCTGCTGCGAATTATCATCCTCCTGGTTTTAATTTTCCGAATAGTTATAATCCTGCGTTAAGAAATCATCCGAATTTTTCGTGGAGCAATCCATCGAATGCTGTGCGCCCACCACCGCAAAGTGATTTTTCTGCACCACCACCACCTCCTCAAAGTTTTCCAAAACCTCCAAATTTGGAGGAAATGTTTTCAAAATACATGAATGCTAATGACGCTACGATTAGAACGTTAACCGGAAGTGTTAAAAATTTAGAAAATCAGGTAGGATTGCTCGCTAAAATGATTTCTGAGCGACCCGTAGGGTCACTTCCTTCCAATACCGAGCCCAACCCGAGAGAGCAAGCGAAAGCTATAACTCTTCGGAGTGGGAAGAAAGTTTCTGGTATGGAAAGTGAAGAACCCGAGGCAATCTCCGCTTCCGCTTTAAAAAATCAAAGCTCCGTTCCCGTTTTAAAAATTCCACCCTCTGCCGAAGAAAGTATCACTCCTATTTTAGAACAACAACTCACTCCACCACCCACCTTTAAAAACAATCCATCCCTGCCATACCCTTCCGAACTTAATAAACAACGATAGGATGATCAATACACCCGTTTTTTGGAAATGTTTAAACAAATCCACGTAAATCTGCCTTTCCACGAAGCCATATCCCAGATGCCTAAGTACGCAAAATACCTTAAGGACCTCCTAACCAACAAGAAGAAGTTAGAGAACCTTTCTCATGTCACGTGAAATGTCGCGTGCTCGGCGGTTTTGACAAACGGATTACCAAAGAAAATCAGTGACCCGGGTAGTTTCTCTATCCCGTGTGTCTTTGGTGATCTCTTTGTCAAACACGCTTTAGCCGACTTAGGTGCGAGTATTAATCTTATGCCCCTCTCATTGTTTAAAAAGTTAGGAATTGGTAGTCTCAACCCCACACGCATGAGTATCCAGCTAGCCGACAGGTCAGTCAAATACCTGTTAGGAATAGTGGAGGACGTCCTAGTCAAAGTTGACAAGTTCATCTTCCCGGTGGACTTTGTCATTTTGGACATCGAAGAAGACGTCGAGGTTCCCCTGATCCTTGGCCGACCCTTCCTTGCCACCTCCCGAGCTATCATTGATGTAAGCAATGGTAAGCTCTTCCTTCGAGTGGGCGACGATGAGGTAACTTTCTCTATCACCCCCTCGATGAAGAACACACTAGCTAATGATGACTCCTGTTTTTTCATGGATACCGTAAGTGAAGAATCCTTCTCTCCCACCTCTGATTTTGAAAAAGAATTTTCCAATTTTTGTTCCTCTCCTCCTCTTCCAACTGAATCTCTACACCTAAGTGAAGAATCCTCCACCCGCCCCTCTGATTTTGAAAAAGAATTTTTTGATTTCTGTTCCTCTTCTACTTTTCCAACTAAATCGCTGCACGAAGCCACCATGGCCGCTAGCAACACCCCTTTTAGTTTTACATATAAAAAAGTGTACGAGGACATAGTTTTTGAAAAAGAACAAATTTCCAAAACCTCGTATGATGACCCCCCTACCTTGGAACTGAAAGAACTACCAGAGCACCTTCAATACGCTTTCTTAAAAAAGGACTCCAAGCTGCCTGTCATAGTTTCGGCCTACCTCACGGATGCACAAAAGGATAAACTTCTTTCAATTTTACAAAAGCATCGCCAAGCTATTGCTTGGCAGATATCTAATATTAAGGGCATAAGCCCATCTTTCTGCACTCATAAAATCTTAATGGAAGATAATTCACATAACTCTATACAACCTCAGTGTCGTATAAACCCAAACATGAAAGACGTAGTTAAGGGCGAGGTTATGAAATTGTTAGACGCAGGAATTATCTATCCTATATCCGACAGTAAGTGGGTTAGCCCAGTACAGGTAGTGCCAAAGAAGGGAGGGATAACGGTCGTAAGTAATGAAAATAATGAATTAATCCCGACTCGGACGGTGACCGGATGGCGAATGTGTATAGATTACCGTAAGTTGAATGACGCCACCCGAAAGGATCACTTCCCCTTGCCGTTCATTGATCAGATTTTAGAACGACTTTCCGGACATAGCTTTTATTGTTTTCTCGATGGCCTCTCGGGGTATCTTCAAATCCCCATCTCCCCCGAGGACCAGGAGAAAACTACGTTTACTTGTCCCTTCGGCACCTTCGCCTACCGAAGAATGCCGTTTGGATTGTGCAATGCGCCAGCTACATTCCAACGATGTATTCTCGCCATCTTTGACAAGTACGTAGAAAGCATTATGGAAGTTTTCATGGATGATTTCTCCGTGTTCGGGAATTCCTTCGATAGTTGCTTAGAGAACCTTGAAAAAGTCTTAGAGCGATGCGAAGAAACTAACCTCGCCTTAAATTGGGAAAAATGTCATTTTATGGTAAGGGAAGGGTTAGTTTTGGGACATAAAATTTCTGAAAGGGGTATTGAAGTAGACGTTGCGAAAATAGAAGTTATCGAGAAGCTGCCGCCACCTACGAACATAAAAGCTATAAGAAGTTTCCTGGGTCATGCGGGTTTCTACCGCCGCTTCACAAAGGACTTTTCCAAAATCACCAAGCCCCTTACCCATCTCTTAGAAAAAGACGCCCCATTCATCTTTGATGACCTCTGTATAGCTGCCTTCAATTTAGTAAAAGAAAAATTAGTTAATGCGCCAATCATGATAGCTTCGGTGTGGGATCTTCCATTTGAAATAATGTGTGATGCGAGTAGTTATGCGGTGGGAGCCGTACTAGGTCAACGTATTTCCAAAAACTTCCACCCCATTTATTACGCTAGTAAAACACTCACATCTGCACAAGAAAATTACACCACAACCGAGAAGGAGCTATTAGCTGTAGTATTCGCTTTTGACAAATTTCGCCCTTATATTACTCTTTCGAAAATTATTGTTTTTACGGACCACTCGGTCCTCAAATATCTTCTCTCTAAAACGGATGCCAAGCCTCGCTTGATTCGCTGGGTCTTACTCCTCCAGGAGTTTGACTTAGAGATCTGTGATAAGCGAGGTGCCGAGAACTTGGCCGCCGACCACCTTTCGCGCCTAGACAACCCGTTTATAGAACAATTAGACGAAAATTCTTTTCATTACTATTTCCCTGATGAGAAGCTTTCATAATTAACACATCTACTTCTCCTTGGTTTGCCCGCATCGCCAACTATCTAGTGGCCCGTGTGCTCCCAAAAGAGTTTTCATCTCAGCAAAAGAAGAAATTCTTTTCTGAGCTGAAAAACTATTTTTGGGAGGACCCGCATCTTTTTAAAGTCTGTGTAGACCAAGTGATCAGGAGGTGTGTTTCCTTTGATGAAGGATTAGATTTTATTAAACATTTGCATGAAGGACCGACAGGTGGGCACTATCAAGCTGCTCGCACCGCTCACAAAGTGTTAAGCGCGGGTTTTTACTTGCCTACCCTGTTTAAAGACGCGCATGCCTTTGTGAGTAGGTGTGATAGTTGCCAACGGTCGGGGAATATTTCGAATAAAAATGAAATGCCACAAAATTATTTCCTAGAGTGCGAAGTTTTCGACCTCTGGGGGATTGATTTTGTCGGCCCTTTTCCTTCTAGCTTCGGGAATAAGTACATTTTAGTTGCCGTTGATTATGTTTCGCGTTGGGCCGAAGCCCAAGCTCTTCCTACGAATGACGCCCGAGTCGTAGTTAATTTCCTAAAAAAATTATTTTCTCGATTCGGTACGCCGCGCGCGATCGTTAGTGATAGGGGTTCCCATTTCTGTAACGCACAATTTTCAAAAATTCTAACTAAATATGGCGTTACTCATAAGCTTTCCACTGCCTACCACCCCCAAACTAACGGACAAGTCGAAGTAGTCAATAGGGAAATAAAAAGAATTTTAGAAAAGACTGTTTCAACATCTAGAAAAGACTGGTCAGCCAAATTAGACGATGCTCTATGGGCCTACCGAACAGCGTACAAAACCGCCCTCGGATGTACGCCATATCGGTTGGTTTACGGAAAGTCGTGTCATTTACCCGTAGAATTAGAGCACCGCGCCTTTTGGGCCTTACGATTTTTAAACTTCGATCCCCAATCCGTCGGCGATTTTAGAAAATTTCAACTTAACGAACTCGATGAGTGGCGCTCTAACGCGTATGAAAATAACAGACTTTATAAAGAGCGGACGAAGCGTTTACACGATCGACATCTTAGGCACCCAAAAATCTTTAAGCCGGGCGACCAAGTGCTTCTTTATAATTCTCGTTTACATTTATTCCCGGGTAAATTAAAATCACGTTGGTCTGGGCCTTTTACTGTTTTAGAAGTCTTTTCTTATGGTACTGTTTTAATTTCCCACCCTGATAAGGGTACTTTCAAAGTGAATGGTCAGCGTCTTAAACTATATTTCTGTGATGATGTCAGTCTCAACCCTGTTAACTCTATCTTTCCGGTCCTGACATTTGATTAATCTGAACTTTATTTTTCTCAAAAACTTTGACTTTTTTCGAACTTTATTTTTTAAACAATATTTGGGACATTATTATTTTGATCCGTCGAGCTCAAACGACGCTTTAAACAAAGGGCGCTCTTGGGAGGCAACCCAAGTTATCTTTTTCTGTTTTCTTTATTTTTCACTTTTTGCCCCGAATGGCTCCGGCAAGCTGAAACTTCTGCAATCGCCTGCTCCAACGATTCTGCTTCCATGACAAAGTCCGCCGGACGACGTTTCATGAAGATCCACATCACAGGCATGGAGGAGCGGCATCACTCAACTTGCCCTGCATAATAAAACCGGGGAAGTACCTTTTTTTTCCATTATGTCTTTCATTTCTGTCCTTTACTTTTCTCTCGTTCTCCAACCTCCTTCTCCATTGCGGACAATGTATATTTTAAGCTTGGGGGAGGACTTTCTCCTTCTTTTTGTTTTGTCAATATCCAAAACATCCAAAAAAAAAAATTTTATTATCTATATATAGCTGCATCTTGGTATTTCAATAAGTACCCCATGTTTATGTTTTGTTTTTCTCAAATTTCTTTATAAACAACGTAGTTAATTATAATTTTTCTAATCATTTTTTTAATCATATTTCACAAGTAAAATATTGGTCATGCTGTGTTTCTAATTCACGGTAGCATGTTAAGGTAAAATATTTCTCTAAAACGTGCATTTCTATTATGGTTTTTTGTTCTTTATTTTCTTTACTTTCTCTAAAAATTTATCATCCACTATTTTAATTTTCGTCTTTAGATAATTTTTGTAAGAACAAATTTTGAATAACGTAGTAGATATGAACGATCCAAGTCACATATTATTTTTATTTTCAAGATAATTTCATCAATCTTCTTTTATTATCTCGAACTTGCTTTTTGAAATTTATCGACTCTATGTTTTAAATAAATTTAAAAAAAAGCGTGAAAATGATTTAGGCCCTTTTTGTTTACGTTTGAGCTTTCCTGCCAACCTAAAATCTTTTACCACTAGTTAGCCGTTTTTGAGCCTTTTTTCCAAATTCATTTGATAACTCCACACAACATTTCATTTTCACCAAAGCCCAAATTCCTACCTATCTAATCACGCTATATTTTTTTTTTGATAGGAAATTTTGTGTTATCTTTGGAGACAATCAAGTCTTTGGAGAAATTGTTGAAAAAAGTGTACTTAAAAGCAATGCTTTGAAAAAAAAATGAATGAAAATAATAATACAAAAAAAAAGGATAAATAATTATAAAGAAAAACAAAAAAAATAAATTTATTTATACATATTTTGTTTAAAATAAATTTATTTTTTTTTGAAACTTGTTGTTTTGGTTTAGTGTGATTTTTAAGCCTCCATGTTTATATTTGAATTCCACTCCTATTCATATTCCTAAACCAAACGTTTCGGTCCTTTTAAGTCCTTTTGATTCACGCCTTTTTTTTAAATTTTATTTAACAACTAAGAAAAGAAGAAGAGTAAATCAGTTTTAGTTTTGGATTTAAACTTAGATTTTTGTTATTTAATTGATATAATTATAATGCGTTGCTTGGATCTAGTAATAACTCAATACGTATTTTTCATTTTCATTGCTTTGCTTAAATCTATTTAAAGAATTTCGTCAAAATTCTGGATGATTTATTTTTATTAAGTAAAGTTTATAAAAGTTAAACCATACCTAAATAATTGTTTTAGATTTACGTTTTACATTCTCCCTGCCAAGAATTTTGCATAGTACTTGTGTGAGTATGATTAAAACTTTTTGAATTAGTCACTTTTTATGATTAGCTAGTCTTTATATCTTTGCTTGGGGACAAGCAAAACTTAAGCTTGGGGGAATTTGATAATACGTTTGCAGTCAATTTTATTAGGATATTTTCAAGGTTTTAAAGCCAATCATGTCTTGTAAAGTACTTGTTTTGATTCCCCTTTGCATATATTTTTGTCGCTAATGCATTTTTTCTGCTTTTTGCAGGTTTTCATGGCTTTCAGCCGAAGTTTGCTGTGACACGCCCCCCCGGTCACGGCCTACCAGGGCGTGTACCTAGGGCGTGTAACCTAGAGGAATGAAGCAATTGGTCCGAAACTGCATTCCGTGGAAACTTAGTGTACACGCCCTCGGTCATGCCCGTGTCACACCCGACACGGGCGTGTACTAGAGGCGTGTCCCCAGGTTTCGAGGAATCGCCGCAGCGCGCTCATTTTTCCCGCTCCACCGTCGCACCGAAATTTCACGCCCTAGGGTCACGCCTGACCCGGGCGTGACATATGGGCGTGTACTTCAGCAATTCCGCCCGTTACCTCCAGTATTCAATTTCCGCTCAACAAAGTCACGCCGCAAACAACACGCCCCAGGTACACGCCCTACCAGGGCGTGACCTGTGGGCGTGTACCGCAACAACTTCGTCAAAATTCAATTCCTGCCCGAAAAAGTCGCGCCGAATGTGTCACGCCCCAGGGTCACTCCCGACCAGGGCGTGACAGGGGGGCGTGACCCGACCCGAAAAATTCTATAAATAGAGTCCAACTCCAGGGGTTTAGGGACACCTTTTGCTTTGAGAGGGGAGGTTCTGCCCTTTGTATTTCTGAACTTTTTAAGCATGTCTTTCCATTTTTAGTTCGTAGCTCTAGCTTTATGCTTTCCCTGTATTAGCTCCTAGCTTATTTCTGTAGTAAGATGCTAATGATAGTGTAGTTTCCTTCTCATGTTCTTGTAATCTCTGGTTTTCAAGCTGTAAGATCGCTGTTTCTCTTAATAAAAAGTGTTGTTTTCTTTTTCGTTTCTGCTCTGTTTTCATTATTCTTCTTCTAATCATCCCCTCTCTTTCACCTCACCATGATTAACTAATCCTTCATGTACTCGATCTTAATGATCCGAGGTTCGAGTGATTAGGTTATGATGCTTTGAATCGTACCTTTTCTTTTTAGGGTTTAGCTTTGAATTACTCTTGATTTATCACAGGTTGGAGGTATATCATCGATATATACTCTCCACCTTTGCTTTCATTCTGGGCTAGCCGAGAGGCCGAAAGTTTGAAATGAGCACTCAAGAGTAAAGGGAGTTGTTCGCACCCCTCGAGAGAGGTAGACGTTCAAATCTCCCGGATTGGAGTAAAATCCATTAGAGGGGTTCACCGCGTAAAGCGAGTTTTAGGCCTCCGATTTAGGCGAAAGTCGGTCGGACCTTCCTAAACTCAGTTAGGCACGGCCTTCGAGAGAAGCGTGTCAATAATCATGGAACCTCCACGGTCAAGGACCTTTACCCTAATTAGCTTAGGTTTATTTATCGTATTTTTCTAACCACTCTTGCCGAGGTGATTTCTGATCGAGTGCATTTTCCCTTTCATCGTTACTAAGCTTAAGTTAATCGCTCTAATAGCTCTCTTTAGCTTTTCATGCAACTAGCTCTCTTTCATTGCAAGTAGTTCTCTTCCTTTAGCACGTTTAGCTTTCTTCTAAAAAACTTAATTTCTCCGTCGATAAAATAATAAATTTCGTGTGAGTAAGCTTACTCAACTGTTCCCGGATTTCAATACGACACTTGTGTCCCCTAGCTGCATTTCGATAGGTATACTTGCCTTGATGAATTGTTAGTTTGGTTATTCTCTCCTTGCAGATATCTAAGAGACAATCAAGTTTTTGGCGCCATTGCCGGGGAAGCAACGCTCGTTGATAAATTGAAAACGCGAATATATTAATTTTATCACTTCTCTTTCTCAGCCTCCTTCTTAAATTTTTTCCGCCTACTCACTTGAGTTAAATGGCTGGATTTTGTTAAGTGTGCGTATTTTTAATTTTTCCGCCTACTCACTTGAGTTAATTGGCTGGATTTATTTCATGCAAGTGTGCGTATCTTTTATTTTTCCGCCTACTCACTTGAGTTAATTGGCAGGCTTTATTTCAGTAGAGTGTGGGTATCTTTTATTTTTCCGCCTACTCACTTGAGTTAATTGGCATGCTTTATTTCAGTAGAGTGTGTTTACTTTCTGTAGAGTGGGTGTGTTTTAATTTTCTGTCGAGTGCGTGAGTGTAGCTTTTATTTTCCGCCTACTCGCTCAGAGATAAATGGCTGGATTTTAATTACCGCATTCTTAATAGAAACCCACATCACAAAATTTTCTACACCACCAAACTCTCTCGAAAAGGGCAAAGTGGCTCTAAATGCCACTATCTTGTCTAGTACCTTGCGAACCCTTCACCGGGTAGCCCTTGGGAAGTTCGGGAGTTAAAACATAAAAAAAATCTATTTCAAAAAAAAAAAAATTTTCCAACTTCATTAGCTCTTTTACTTTTTAGTCTTGCTTCTTCTCTCTTCTTCTAGTGTATGACCCACGGAAGTCCGTCGGTTACTTTGGACCTGGAGCACGAAATTGAGCGTACTCTTCGGAGAAGATCGCGATTTCAAGGCCCTACTACCCAAGTGCCGGTTGAGGATTCCGAGTCATTTTCTACCTTAAGAATGGCAGAACCCAACGTGGAGGAAGTCGTGCAAAGGCCTATGTCCTACTATGCACGACCGAATCTCGAGGGTACAGAATCGAGTATAGTTCGCCCTGCAATAGCAAATAATAATTTCGAACTGAAGCCTAGCATAATTCAAATGGTGCAGCAGTATGTGCAATTTGACGGGCTTCAAGATGAAGATCCGAACGCACACCTAGCCAGCTTTCTTGATATTTGTGACACCTTCAAGATAAATGGTGTCACAAATGATGCTATTAGGCTAAGATTATTTCCTTTCTCTCTTAGACTTAAGGCTAAGCAATGGCTAAACACCCTTCCTAAAAATAGCATAACTACTTGGACGCAATTAACTGAAAAAGTTTTGGCCAAGTATTTTCCGCCTGCTAAAACTGCAAAACTTAGGAATGACATTTCTTCCTTTGGACAAATAGACTCTGAGACCCTTTATGAAACCTGGGAAAGATTTAAAGAATTATTAAGACGATGCCCACATCACGCTCTGCCTGTATGGTTGCAGGTGCAGACGTTTTATAATGGGCTAAATCAAAGCACGAAGCAAATGATAGACGCAGCTTCTGGCGGTACTTTAAACCATAAGACCCCGGAAGCAGCTCTTGAGCTGTTTGAAGACATGGCCATGAACACTTACCAGTGGAATGTGCCTAGGTCCCGCCCAAACAAACCTGCAGGTCTCTTTGAAGTGGACAACGTCTCACAACTCGCACTGCAAGTTGAAATATTGAGCAAAAAAATTACGGAGATGACTGCTGCCTCCGCCCCTCAGGTATGGGAATCTGCAACTCCTCCCGCTGAACATTTGGATTATGTAAATAATATGCCTAGAACTGCTTTTAATAATTTTTCTGTTGCGAATTATCATCCTCCTGGTTTTAATTTTCCGAATAGTTATAATCCTGCGTTAAGAAATCATCCGAATTTTTCGTGGAGCAATCCATCGAATGTTGTGCGCCCACCACCGCAAAGTGATTTTTCTGCACCACCACCACCTCCTCAAAGTTTTCCAAAACCTCCAAATTTGGAGGAAATGTTGTCAAAATACATGAATGCTAATGACGCTACGATTAGAACGTTAACCGGAAGTGTTAAAAATTTAGAAAATCAGGTAGGACAGCTCGCTAAAATGATTTCTGAGCGACCCGTAGGGTAACTTCCTTCCAATACCGAGCCCAACTCGAGAGAGCAAGCGAAAGCTATAACTCTTCGGAGTGGGAAGAAAGTTTCTGGTATGGAAAGTGAAGAACCCGAGGCAATCTCCGCTTCCGCTTTAAAAAATCAAAGCTCCGTTCTCGTTTTAAAAATTCCACCCTCTGCCGAAGAAAGTATCACTCCTATTTTAGAACAACAACTCACTCCACCGCCCACCTTTAAAAACAATCCATCCCCGCCATACCCTTCCGAACTTAATAAACAACGATAGGATGATCAATACACCCGTTTTTTGGAAATGTTTAAACAAATCCACGTAAATCTGCCTTTCCACGAAGCCATATCCCAGATGCCTAAGTACGCAAAATACCTTAAGGACCTCCTAACCAACAAGAAGAAGTTAGATAACCTTTCTCATGTCACGTTAAATGTCGCGTGCTCGGCGGTTTTGACAAACGGATTACCAAAGAAAATCAGTGACCCGGGTAGTTTCTCTATCCCGTGTGTCTTTGATGATCTCTTTGTCAAACACGCTTTAGCCGACTTAGGTGCGAGTATTAATCTTATGCCCCTCTCATTGTTTAAAAAGTTAGGAATTGGTAGTCTCAACCCCACACGCATGAGTATCCAGCTAGCCGACAGGTCAGTCAAATACCCGTTAGGAATAGTGGAGGACGTCCTAGTCAAAGTTGACAAGTTCATCTTCCCGGTGGACTTTGTCATTTTGGACATCGAAGAAGACGTCGAGGTTCCCCTGATCCTTGGCCGACCCTTCCTTGCCACCTCCCGAGCTATCATTGACGTAAGCAATGGTAAGCTCTTCCTTCGATTGGGCGACGATGAGGTAACTTTCTCTATCACCCCCTCGATGAAGAACACACTAGCTAATGATGACTCCTGTTTTTTCATGGATACCGTAAGTGAAGAATCCTTCTCTCCCACCTCTGATTTTGAAAAAGAATTTTCCAATTTTTGTTCCTCTCCTCCTCTTCCAACTGAATCTCTACACCTAAGTGAAGAATCCTCCACCCGCCCCTCTGATTTTGAAAAAGAATTTTTTGATTTCTGTTCCTCTTCTACTTTTCCAACTAAATCGCTACACGAAGCCACCATGGCCGCTAGCAACACCCCTTTTAGTTTTACATATAAAAAAGTGTACGAGGACATAGTTTTTGAAAAAGAACAAATTTCCAAAACCTCGTATGATGACCCCCCTACCTTGGAACTGAAAGAACTACCAGAGCACCTTCAATACGCTTTCTTAAAAAAGGACTCCAAGCTGCCTGTCATAGTTTCGGCCTACCTCACGGATGCACAAAAGGATAAACTTCTTTCAATTTTACAAAAGCATCGCCAAGCTATTGCTTGGCAGATATCTGATATTAAGGGCATAAGCCCATCTTTCTGCACTCATAAAATCTTAATGGAAGATAATTCACGTAACTCTATACAACCTCAGCGCCGTATAAACCCAAACATGAAAGACGTAGTTAAGGGCGAGGTTATGAAATTGTTAGACGCAGGAATTATCTATCCTATATCCGACAGTAAGTGGGTTAGCCCAGTACAGGTAGTGCCAAAGAAGGGAGGGATAATGGTCGTAAGTAATGAAAATAATGAATTAATCCCGACTCGGACGGTGACCGGATGGCGAATGTGTATAGATTACCGTAAGTTGAATGACGCCACCCGAAAGGATCACTTCCCCTTGCCGTTCATTGATCAGATTTTAGAACGACTTTCCGGACATAGCTTTTATTGTTTTCTCGATGGCCTCTCGGGGTATCTTCAAATCCCCATCTCCCCCGAGGATCAGGAGAAAACTACGTTTACTTGTCCCTTCAGCACCTTCGCCTACCGAAGAATGCCGTTTGGATTGTGCAATGCGCCAGCTACATTCCAACGATGTATGCTCGCCATCTTTGACAAGTACGTAGAAAGCATTATGGAAGTTTTCATGGATGATTTCTCCGTGTTCGGGAATTCCTTCGATAGTTGCTTAAAGAACCTTGAAAAAGTCTTAGAGCGATGCGAAGAAACTAACCTCGCCTTAAATTGGGAAAAATGTCATTTTATGGTAAGGGAAGGGTTAGTTTTGGGACATAAAATTTCTGAAAGGGGTATTGAAGTAGACGTTGCGAAAATAGAAGTTATCGAGAAGCTGCCGCCACCTACGAACATAAAAGCTATAAGAAGTTTCCTGGGTCATGCGGGTTTCTACCGCCGCTTCATAAAGGACTTTTCCAAAATCACCAAGCCCCTTACCCATCTCTTAGAAAAAGACGCCCCATTCATCTTTGATGACCTCTGTATAGCTGCCTTCAATTTAATAAAAGAAAATTAGTTAATGCGCCAATCATGATAGCTCCGGTGTGGGATCTTCCATTTGAAATAATGTGTGATGCGAGTAGTTATGCGGTGGGAGCCGTACTAGGTCAACGTATTTCCAAAAACTTCCACCCCATTTATTACGCTAGTAAAACACTCACATCTGCACAGGAAAATTACACCACAACCGAGAAGGAGCTATTAGCTGTAGTATTCGCTTTTGACAAATTTCGCCCTTATATTACTCTTTCGAAAATTATTGTTTTTACGGACCACTCGGCCCTCAAATATCTTCTCTCTAAAACGGATGCCAAGCCTCGCTTGATTCGCTGGGTCTTACTCCTCCAGGAGTTTGACTTAGAGATCCGTGATAAGAGAGGTGCCGAGAACTTGGCCGCCGACCACCTTTCGCGCCTAGACAACCCGTTTATAGAACAATTAGACGAAAATTCTTTTCATTACTATTTCCCTGATGAGAAGCTTTTCATAATTAACACATCTACTTCTCCTTGGTTTGCCCGCATCGCCAACTATCTAGTGGCCCGTGTGCTCCCAAAAGAGTTTTCATCTCAGCAAAAGAAGAAATTCTTTTCTGAGCTGAAAAACTATTTTTGGGAGGACCCGCATCTTTTTAAAGTCTGTGCAGACCAAGTGATCAGGAGGTGTGTTTCCTTTGATGAAGGATTAGATATTATTAAACATTTGCATGAAGGACCGACAGGTGGGCACTATCAAGCTGCTCGCACCGCTCACAAAGTGTTAAGCGCGGGTTTTTACTGGCCTACCCTGTTTAAAGACGCGCATGCCTTTGTGAGTAGGTGTGATAGTTGCCAACGGTCGGGGAATATTTCGAATAAAAATGAAATGCCACAAAATTATTTCCTAGAGTGCGAAGTTTTCGACCTCTGGGGGATTGATTTTGTCGGCCCTTTTCCTTCTAGCTTCGGGAATAAGTACATTTTAGTTGCCGTTGATTATGTTTCGCGTTGGGCCGTAGCCCAAGCTCTTCCTACGAATGACGCCCGAGTCGTAGTTAATTTCCTAAAAAAATTATTTTCTCGATTCGGTACGCCGCGCGCTATCGTTAGTGATAGGGGTTCCCATTTCTGTAACGCACAATTTTCAAAAATTCTAACTAAATATGGCGTTACTCATAAGCTTTCCACTGCCTACCACCCCCAAACTAACGGACAAGTCGAAGTAGTCAATAGGGAAATAAAAAGAATTTTAGAAAAGACTGTTTCAACATCTAGAAAAGACTGGTCAACCAAATTAGACGATGCTCTATGGGCCTACAGAACAGCATACAAAACTGCCCTCGGATGTACGCCATATCGGTTGGTTTACAGAAAGTCGTGTCATTTACCCGTAGAATTAGAGCACCGCGCCTTTTGGGCCTTACGATTTTTAAACTTCGATCCCCACTCCGTCGGCGATTTTAGAAAATTTCAACTTAACGAACTCGACGAGTGGCTCTCTTACGCGTATGAAAATAACAGACTTTATAAAGAGCGGACGAAGCGTTTACACGATCGACATCTTAGGCACCCAAAAATCTTTAAGCCGGGCGACCAAGTGCTTCTTTATAATTCTCGTTTACGTTTATTCCCGGGTAAATTAAAATCACGTTGGTCTGGGCCTTTTAGTGTTTTAGAAGTCTTTTCTTATGGTACTGTTTTAATTTCCCACCCTGATAAGGGTACTTTCAAAGTGAATGGTCAGCGTCTTAAACTGTATTTCTGTGATGATGTCAGTCTCAACCCTGTTAACTCTATCTTTCCGGTCCTGACATTTGATTAATCTGAACTTTATTTTTCTCAAAAACTTTGACTTTTTTCGAACTTTATTTTTTAAACAATATTTGGGACATTATTATTTTGATCCGTCGAGCTCAAACGACGCTTTAAACAAAGGGCGCTGTTGGGAGGCAACCCAAGTTATCTTTTTCTGTTTTCTTTATTTTTCACTTTTTGCCCCGAATGGCTCCGGCAAGCTGAAACTTCTGCAATCGCCTGCTCCAACGATTCTGCTTCCATGACAAAGTCCGCCGGACGACGTTTCATGAAGATCCACAGCACAGGCATGGAGGATCGGCATCACTCAACTTGCCCTGCATAATAAAACCGGGGAAGTACCCTTTTTTTTCCATTGTCTTTCATTTATGTCCTTTACTTTTCTCTCGTTCTCCAACCTTCTTCTCCATTGCGGACAATGTAGATTTTAAGCTTGGGGGAGGACTTCCTCCTTTTTGTTTTGTCAATATCCAAAACATCCAAAAAAAAAATTATTATCTATATATAGCTGCATCTTGGTATTTCAATAAGTACCCCATGTTTATGTTTTGTTTTTCTCAAATTTCTTTATAAACAACGTAGTTAATTATAATTTTTCTAATCATTTTTTTAATCATATTTCACAAGTAAAATGTTGGTCATGCTGTGTTTCTAATTCACGGTAGCATGTTAAGGTAAAATATTTCTCTAAAACGTGCATTTCTATTATGGTTTTTCGTTCTTTATTTTCTTTACTTTCTCTAAAAATTTATCATCCACTATTTTCCTTTTCGTCTTTAGATAATTTTTGTAAGAACAAATTTTGAATAACGTAGTAGATATGAACGATCCAAGTCACATATTATTTTTATTTTCAAGATAATTTCATCAATCTTCTTTTATTATCTCGGACTTGCTTTTTGAAATTTATCGACTCTATGTTTTAAATAAATTTAAAAAAAGCGTGAAAATGATTTAGGCCCTTTTTGTTTACGTTTGAGCTTTCCTGCCAACCTAAAATCTTTTACAACTAGTTAGCCGTTTTTGAGCCTTTTTTCCAAATTCATTTGATGACTCCACACAGCATTTCATTTTCACCAAAGCCCAAATTCCTACCTATCTAATCACGCTATATTTTTTTTTGATAGGAAATTTTGTGTTATCTTTGGAGACAATCAAGTCTTTGGAGAAATTGTTGAAAAAAGTGTACTCAAAAGCAATGCTTTGAAAAAAAAAGAAAAAAATGAATGAAAATAATAATACAAAAAAAGGATAAATAATTATAAAGAAAAACAAAAAAATAAATTGATTTATACATATTTTGTTTAAAATAAATTTATTTTTTTTGAAACTCGTTGTTTTGGTTTAGTGTGATTTTTAAGCCTCCATATTTATATTTGAATTCCACTCCTATTCATATTCCTAAACCAAACGTTTCGGTCCTTTTAAGTCCTTTTGATTCACGCCTTTTTTTAAATTTTATTTAACAACTAAGAAAAGAAGAAGAGTAAATCAGTTTTAGTTTTGGATTTAAACTTAGATTTTTGTTATTTAATTGATATAATTATAATGCGTTGCTTGGATCTAGTAATAACTCAATACGTATTTTTCATTTTCATTGCTTTGCTTAAATCTATTTAAAGAATTTCGTCAAAATTCTGGATGATTTATTTTTATTAAGTAAAGTTTATAAAAGTTAAACCATACCTAAATAATTGTTTTAGATTTACGTTTTACATTCTCCCTGCCAAGAATTTCGCATAGTACTTGTGTGAGTATGATTAAAACTTTTTGAATTAGTCACTTTTTATGATTAGCTAGTCTTTATATCTTTGCTTGGGGACAAGCAAAACTTAAGCTTGGGGGAATTTGATAATACGTTTGCAGTCAATTTTATTAGGATATTTTCGAGGTTTTAAAGCCAATCATGTCTTGTAAAGTACTTGTTTTGATTCCCTTTTGCATATATTTTTGTCGCTAATGCATTTTTTCTGCTTTTTGCAGGTTTTCACGGCTTTCAGCCGAAGTTTGCTGTGACACGCCCCCCAGTCACGCCCTACCAGGGCGTGTACCTAGGGCGTGTAACCCAGAGGAATGAAGCAATTGGTCCGAAACTGCATTCTGTGGAAACTTAGTGTACACGCCCTCGGTCACGCCCGTGTCACACCCGACACGGGTGTGTACTAGAGGCGTGTCCCCAGGTTCCGAGGAATCGCCGCAGCGCGCTCGTTTTTCCCGCTCCACCGTCGCACCGAAAGTGTCACGCCCCAGGGTCACGCCTGACCCGGGCGTGACATATGGGCGTGTACTTCAGCAATTTCGCCCGTCACCTCCAGCATTCAATTTCCGCTCTACAAAGTCACGCCGCAAACAACACGCCCCAGGTACACGCCCTACCAGGGCGTGACCTGTGGGCGTGTACCGCAACAACTTCGTCAGAATTCAATACCTGCCCGAAAAAGTCGCGCCGAATGTGTCACGCCCCAGGGTCACGCCCGACCAGGGCGTGACAGGGGGGCGTGACCCGACCCGAAAAATTCTATAAATAGAGTCCAACTCCAGGGGTTTAGGGACACCTTTTGCTTTGAGAGGGGAGGTTCTGTCCTTTGTATTTCTGAACTTTTTAAGCATGTCTTTCCATTTTTAGTTCGTAGCTCTAGCTTTATGCTTTCGCTGTATTAGCTCCTAGCTTATTTCTGTAGTATGATGCTAATGATAGTGTAGTTTCCTTCTCATGTTCTTGTAATCTCTGGTTTTCAAGCTGTAAGATCGTTGTTTCTCTTAATAAAAAGTGTTGTTTTCTTTTTTGTTTCTGCTCTGTTTCATTATTCTTCTTCTACTCATCCCCTCTCTTTCACCTCACCATGATTAACTAATCCTCCATGTACTCGATCTTAATGATCCGAGGTTCGAGTGATTAGGTTATGATGCTTTGAATCGTACCTTTTCTTTTTAGGGTTTAGCTTTGAATTACTCTTGATTTATCACGGGTTGGAGGTATATCATCGATATATACTCTCCACCTTTGCTTTCATTCTGTGCTAGCCGAGAGGCCGAAAGTTTGAAATGAGCACTCAAGAGTAAAGGGAGTTGTTCGCACCCCTCGAGAGAGGTAGACGTTCAAATCTCCCGGATTGGAGTAAAATCCATTAGAGGGGTTCACCGCGTAAAGCGAGTTTTAGGCCTCCGATTTAGGCGAAAGTCGGTCGGACCTTCCTAAACTCAGTTAGGCACGGCCTTCGAGAGAAGCGTGTCAATAATCATGGAACCTCCACGGTCAAGGACCTTTACCCTAATTAGCTTAGGTTTATTTATCGTATTTTTCTAACCACTCTTGCCGAGGTGATTTCTGATCGAGTGCATTTTCCCTTTCATCGTTACTAAGCTTAAGTTAATCGCTCTGTTAGCTCTCTTTAGCTTTTCATGCAAGTAGCTCTCTTTCATTGCAAGTAGTTCTCTTCCTTTAGCACGTTTAGATTTCTTCTAAAAAAACTTAATTTTTCCGTCGATAAAATAATAGATTTCGTGTGAGTAAGCTTACTCAACTGTTCCCGGATTTCAATACGACCCTTGTGTCCCCTAACTGCATTTCGATAGGTATACTTGCCTTGATGAATTGTTAGTTTGGTTATTCTCTCCTTGCAGATATCTAAGAGACAATCAAGTTTTTGGCGCCGTTGCCGGGGAAGCAACGCTCGTTGATAATTTGAAAACGCGAATATATTAATTTTATCACTTCTCTTTCTCAGCCTCCTTCTTAAATTTTTTCCGCCTACTCACTTGAGTTAAATGGCTGGATTTTGTTAAGTGTGCGTATTTTTAATTTTTCCGCCTACTCACTTGAGTTAATTGGCTGGATTTATTTCAAGCAAGTGTCCGTATCTTTTATTTTTCCGCCTACTCACTTGAGTTAATTGGCAGGCTTTATTTCAGTAGAGTGTGCGTATCTTTTATTTTTCCGCCTACTCACTTGAGTTAATTGGCAGGCTTTATTTCAGTAGAGTGTGTTTACTTTCTGTAGAGTGGGTGTGTTTTAATTTTCTGTCGAGTGCGTGAGTGTAGCTTTTATTTTCCGCCTACTCGCTCAGAGATAAATGGCTGGATTTTAATTACCGCATTCTTAATAGAAACCCATATCACAAAATTTTCTACACCACCTAACTCTATCGAAAAGGGCAAAGTGGCTCTAAATGCCACTATCTTGTCTAGTACCTTGCGAACCCTTCACCGGGTAGCCCTTGGGAAGTTCGGGAGTTAAAACATAAAAAAAATCTATTTCAAAAAAAAAAAATTTCCAACTTCATTAGCTCTTTTACTTTTTAGTCTTGCTTCTTCTCTCTTCTTCTAGTGTATGACCCGCGGAAGTCCGTCGGTTACTTTGGACCTGGACCACGAAATTGAGCGTACTCTTCGGAGAAGATCGCGATTTCAAGGCCCTACTACCCAAGTGCCGGTTGAGGATTCCGAGTCATTTTCTACCTTAAGAATGGCAGAACCCAACGTGGAGGAAGTCGTGCAAAGGCCTATGTCCTACTATGCACGACCGAATCTCGAGGGTACAGAATCGAGTATAGTTCGCCCTGCAATAGCAAATAATAATTTCGAACTGAAGCCTAGCATAATTCAAATGGTGCAGCAGTATGTGCAATTTGACGTGCTTCAAGATGAAGATCCGAACGCACACCTAGCCAGCTTTCTTGAGATTTGTAACACCTTCAAGATAAATGGTGTCACAAATGATGCTATTAGGCTAAGATTATTTCCTTTCTCTCTTAGACTTAAGGCTAAGCAATGGCTAAATACCCTTCCTAAAAATAGCATAACTACTTGGACGCAATTAACTGAAAAATTTTTGGCCAAGTATTTTCCGCCTGCTAAAACTGCAAAACTTAGGAATGACATTTCTGCCTTTGGACAAATAGACTCTGAGACCCTTTACAAAACCTGGGAAAGATTTAAAGAATTATTAAGACGATGCCCACATCACGCTCTGCCTGTATGGTTGCAGGTGCAGACGTTTTATAATGGGCTAAATCAAAGCACGAAGCAAATGATAGACGCAGCTTCTGGCGGTACTTTAAACCATAAGACCCCGGAAGCAGCTCTTGAGCTGTTTGAAGACATGGCCATGAACACTTACCAGTAGAATGTGCCTAGGTCCCGCCCAAACAAACCTGCAGGTCTCTTTGAAGTGGACAACGTCTCCCAACTCGCACTGCAAGTTGAAATATTGAGCAAAACAATTACGGAGATGACTGCTGCCTCCGCCCCTCAGGTATGGGAATCTGCAACTCCTCCCGCTGAACATTTGGATTATGTAAATAATATGCCTAGAACTGCTTTTAATAATTTTTCTGCTGCGAATTATCATCATCCTGGTTTTAATTTTCCGAATAGTTATAATCCTGCGTTAAGAAATCATCCGAATTTTTCGTGGAGCAATCCATCGAATGCTGTGCGCCCACCACCGCAAAGTGGTTTTTCTGCACCACCACCTCCTCAAAGTTTTCGAAAACCTCCAAATTTGGAGGAAATGTTTTCAAAATACATGAATGTTAATGACGCTACGATTAGAACGTTAACCGGAAGTGTTAAAAATTTAGAAAATCAGGTAGGACAGCTCGCTAAAATGATTTCTGAGCGACCCGTAGGGTCACTTCCTTCCAATACCGAGCCCAACCCGAGAGAGCAAGCGAAAGCTATAACTCTTCGGAGTGGGAAGAAAGTTTCTGGTATGGAAAGTGAAGAACCCGAGGCAATCTCCGCTTCCGCTTTAAAAAATCAAAGCTCCGTTCCCGTTTTAAAAATTCCACCCTCTGCCGAAGAAAGTATCACTCCTATTTTAGAACAACAACTCACTCCACCACCCACCTTTAAAAACAATCCATCCCCGCCATACCCTTCCGAACTTAATAAATAACGACAGGATGATCAATACACCCGTTTTTTGGAAATGTTTAAACAAATCCACGTAAATCTGCCTTTCCACGAAGCCATATCCCAGATGCCTAAGTATGCAAAATACCTTAAGGACCTCCTAACCAACAAGAAGAAGTTAGAGAACCTTTCTCATGTCACGTTAAATGCCGCGTGCTCGGCGGTTTTGACAAACGGATTACCAAAGAAAATCAGTGATCCGGGTAGTTTCTCTATCCCGTGTGTCTTTGGTGATCTCTTTGTCAAACACGCTTTAGCCGACTTAGGTGCGAGTATTAATCTTATGCCCCTCTTGTTGTTTAAAAAGTTAGGAATTGGTAGTCTCAACCCCACACGCATGAGTATCCAGCTAGCCGATAGGTCAGTCAAATACCCGTTAGGAATAGTGGAGGACGTCCTAGTCAAAGTTGACAAGTTCATCTTCCTGGTGGACTTTATCATTTTGGACATCGAAGAAGACGTCGAGGTTACCCTGATCCTTGGCCGACCCTTCCTTGCCACCTCCCGAGCTATCATTGACGTAAGCAATGGTAAGCTCTTCCTTCGAGTGGGCGACGATGAGGTAACTTTCTCTATCACCCCCTCGATGAAGAACACACTAGCTAATGATGACTCCTGTTTTTTCATGGATATCGTAAGTGAAGAATCCTTCTCTCCCACCTCTGATTTTGAAAAAGAATTTTCCAATTTTTGTTCCTCTCCTCCTCTTCCAACTGAATCTCTACACCTAAGTGAAGAATCCTCCACCCGCCCCTCTGATTTTGAAAAAGAATTTTTTGATTTCTGTTCCTCTTCTACTTTTCCAATTGAATCGCTGCACGAAGCCACCATGGCCGCTAGCAACACCCCTTTTAGTTTTACATATAAAAAAGTGTACGAGGACATAGTTTTTGAAAAAGAACAAATTTCCAAAACCTCGTATGATGACCCCCCTTCCTTGGAACTGAAAGAACTACCAGAGCACCTTCAATACGCTTTCTTAGAAAAGGACTCCAAGCTGCCTGTCATAGTTTCGGCCTACCTCATGGATGCACAAAAGGATAAACTTCTTTCAATTTTACAAAAGCATCGCCAAGCTATTGCTTGGCAGATATCTGATATTAAGGGCATAAGCCCATCTTTCTGCACTCATAAAATCTTAATGGAAGATAATTCACGTAACTCTATACAACCTCAGCGCCGTATAGACCCAAACATGAAAGACGTAGTTAAGGGCGAGGTTATGAAATTGTTAGACGCAGGAATTATCTATCGTATATCCGACAGTAAGTGGGTTAGCCCAGTACAGGTAGTGCCAAAGAAGGGAGGGATAACGGTCGTAAGTAATGAAAATAATGAATTAATCCCGACTCGGACGGTGACCGGATGGCGAATGTGTATAGATTACCGTAAGTTGAATGACGTCACCCGAAAGGATCACTTCCCCTTGCCGTTCATTGATCAGATTTTAGAACGACTTTCCGGACATAGCTTTTATTATTTTCTCGATGGCCTCTCGGGGTATCTTCAAATCCCCATCTCCCCCGAGGACCAGGAGAAAACTACGTTTACTTGTCCCTTCGGCACCTTCGCCTACCGAAGAATGCCGTTTGGATTGTGCAATGCGCCATCTACATTCCAACGATGTATGCTCGCCATCTTTGACAAGTACGTAGAAAGCATTATGGAAGTTTTCATGGATGATTTCTCCGTGTTCGGGAATTCCTTCGATAGTTGCTTAGAGAACCTTGAAAAAGTCTTAGAGCGATGCGAAGAAACTAACCTCGCCTTAAATTGGGAAAAATGTCATTTTATGGTAAGGGAAGGGTTAGTTTTGGGACATAAAATTTCTGAAAGGGGTATTGAAGTAGACGTTGCGAAAATAGAAGTTATCGAGAAGCTGCCGCCACCTACGAACATAAAAGCTATAAGAAGTTTCCTGGGTCATGCGGGTTTCTACCGCCGCTTCATAAAGGACTTTTCCAAAATCACCAAGCCCCTTACCCATCTCTTAGAAAAAGACGCCCCATTCATCTTTGATGACCTCTGTATAGCTGCCTTCAATTTAATAAAAGAAAAATTAGTTAATGCGCCAATCATGATAGCTCCGGTGTGGGATCTTCCATTTGAAATAATGTGTGATGCGAGTAGTTATGCGGTGGGAGCCGTACTAGGTCAACGTATTTCCAAAAACTTCCACCCCATTTATTACGCTAGTAAAACACTCACATCTGCACAGGAAAATTACACCACAACCGAGAAGGAGCTATTAGCTGTAGTATTCGCTTTTGACAAATTTCGCCCTTATATTACTCTTTCGAAAATTATTGTTTTTACGGACCACTCGGCCCTCAAATATCTTCTCTCTAAAACGAATGCCAAGCCTCGCTTGATTCGCTGGGTCTTACTCCTCCAGGAGTTTGAATTAGAGATCCGTGATAAGCGAGGTGCCGAGAACTTGGCCGCCGACCACCTTTCGCGCCTAGACAACCCGTTTATAGAACAATTAGACGAAAATTCTTTTCATTACTATTTCCCTGATGAGAAGCTTTTCATAATTAACACATCTACTTCTCCTTGGTTTGCCCGCATCGCCAACTATCTAGTGGCCCGTGTGCTCCCAAAAGAGTTTTCATCTCAGCAAAAGAAGAAATTCTTTTCTGAGCTGAAAAACTATTTTTGGGAGGACCCGCATCTTTTTAAAGTCTGTGCAGACCAAGTGATCAGGAGGTGTGTTTCCTTTGATGAAGGATTAGATATTATTAAACATTTGCATGAAGGACCGACAGGTGGGCACTATCAAGCTGCTCGCACCGCTCACAAAGTGTTAAGCGCGGGTTTTTACTGGCCTACCCTATTTAAAGACGTGCATGCCTTTGTGAGTAGGTGTGATAGTTGCCAACGGTCGGGGAATATTTCGAATAAAAATGAAATGCCACAAAATTATTTCCGAGAGTGCGAAGTTTTCGACCTCTGGGGGATTGATTTTGTCGGCCCTTTTCCTTCTAGCTTCGGGAATAAGTACATTTTAGTTGCCGTTGATTATGTTTTGCGTTGGGCCGAAGCCCAAGCTCTTCCTACGAATGACGCCCGAGTCATAGTTAATTTCCTAAAAAAATTATTTTCTCGATTCGGTACGCTGCGCGCTATCGTTAGTGATAGGGGTTCCCATTTCTGTAACGCACAATTTTCAAAAATTCTAACTAAATATGGCGTTACTCATAAGCTTTCCACTGCCTACCACCCCCAAACTAACGGACAAGTCGAAGTAGTCAATAGGGAAATAAAAAGAATTTTAGAAAAGACTGTTTCAACATCTAGAAAAGACTGGTCAGCCAAATTAGACGATGCTCTATGGGCCTACCGAACAGCGTACAAAACCGCCCTCGGATGTACGCCATATCGGTTGGTTTACGGAAAGTCGTGTCATTTACCCGTAGAATTAGAGCACCGCGCCTTTTGGGCCTTACGATTTTTAAACTTCGATCCCCACTCTGTCTGCGATTTTAGAAAATTTCAACTTAACGAACTCGACGAGTGGCGCTCTTACGCGTATGAAAATAACAGACTTTATAAAGAGCGGACGAAGCGTTTACACGATCGACATCTTAGGCACCCAAAAATCTTTAAGCCGGGCGACCAAGTGCTTCTTTATAATTCTCGTTTACGTTTATTCCCGGGTAAATTAAAATCACGTTGGTCTGGGCCTTTTACTGTTTTAGAAGTCTTTTCTTATGGTACTGTTTTAATTTCCCACCCTGATAAGGGTACTTTCAAAGTGAATGGTCAGCGTCTTAAATTGTATTTCTGTGATGATGTCAGTCTCAACCCTGTTAACTCTATCTTTCCGGTCCTGACATTTGATTAATCTGAACTATATTTTTCTCAAAAACTTTGACTTTTTTCGAACTTTATTTTTTAAACAATATTTGGGACATTATTATTTTGATCCGTCGAGCTCAAACGACGCTTTAAACAAAGGGCGCTCTTGGGAGGCAACCCAAGTTATCTTTTTCTGTTTTCTTTATTTTTCAGTTTTTGCCCCGAATGGCTCCGGCAAGCTGAAACTTCTGCAATCGCCTGCTCCAACGATTCTGCTTCCATGACAAAGTCCGCCGGACGACGTTTCATGAAGATCCACAGCACAGGCATGGAGGAGCGGCATAACTCAACTTGCCCTGCATAATAAAACCGGGGAAGTACCTTTTTTTTCCATTATGTCTTTCATTTCTGTCCTTTACTTTTCTCTCGTTCTCCAACCTCCTTCTCCATTGCGGACAATGTAGATTTTAAGCTTGGGGGAGAACTTCCTCCTTCTTTTTGTTTTGTCAATATCCAAAACATCCAAAAAAAAAATTTATTATCTATATATAGCTGCATCTTGGTATTTCAATAAGTACCCCATGTTTATGTTTTGTTTTTCTCAAATTTCTTTATAAACAACGTAGTTAATTATAATTTTTCTAATCATTTTTTTAATCATATTTCACAAGTAAAATGTTGGCCATGCTATGTTTCTAATTCACGGTAGCATGTTAAGGTAAAATATTTCTCTAAAACGTGCATTTCTATTATGGTTTTTCATTCTTTATTTTCTTTACTTTCTCTAAAAATTTATCATCCACTATTTTCCTTTTCGTCTTTAGATAATTTTTGTAAGAACAAATTTTGAATAACGTAGTAGATATGAACGATCCAAGTCACATATTATTTTTATTTTCAAGATAATTTCATCAATCTTCTTTTATTATCTCGAACTTCCTTTTTGAAATTTATCGACTCTATGTTTTAAATAAATTTAAAAAAAACCGTGAAAATGATTTAGGCCCTTTTTGTTTACGTTTGAGCTTTCCTGCCAACCTAAAATCTTTTACCACTAGTTAGCCGTTTTTGAGCCTTTTTTCCAAATTCATTTGATAACTCCACACAGCATTTCATTTTCACTAAAGCCCAAATTCCTACCTATCTAATCACGCTATATTTTTTTTTGATAGGAAATTTTGTGTTATCTTTGGAGACAATCAAGTCTTTGGAGAAATTGTTGAAAAAATTGTACTCAAAAGCAATGCTTTGAAAAAAAAATGAATGAAAATAATAATACAAAAAAAAGGATAAATAATTATAAAGAAAAACAAAAAAATAAATTTATTTATACATATTTTGTTTAAAATAAATTTATTTTTTTTGAAACTCGTTGTTTTGGTTTAGTGTGATTTTTAAGCCTCCATGTTTATATTTGAATTCCACTCCTATTCATATTCCTAAACCAAACGTTTCGGTCCTTTTAAGTACTTTTGATTCACGCCTTTTTTTAAATTTTATTTAACAACTAAGAAAAGAAGAAGAGTAAATCAGTTTTAGTTTTGGATTTAAACTTAGATTTTTGTTATTTAATTGATATAATTATAATGCGTTGCTTGGATCTAGTAATAACTCAATACGTATTTTTCATTTTCATTGCTTTGCTTAAATCTATTTAAAGAATTTCGTAAAAATTCTGGATGATTTATTTTTATTAAGTAAAGTTTATAAAAGTTAAATCATACCTAAATAATTGTTTTTGATTTACGTTTTACATTCTCCCTGCCAAGAATTTCGCATAGTACTTGTGTGAGTATGATTAAAACTTTTTGAATTAGTCACTTTTTATGATTAGCTAGTCTTTATATCTTTGCTTGGGGACAAGCAAAACTTAAGCTTGGGGGAATTTGATAATATGTTTGCAGTCAATTTTATTAGGATATTTTCGAGGTTTTAAAGCCAATCATGTCTTGTAAAGTACTTGTTTTGATTCCCCTTTGCATATATTTTTGTCGCTAATGCATTTTTTCTGCTTTTTGCAGGTTTTCACGGCTTTCAGCCGAAGTTTGCTGTGACACGCCCCCCGGTCACGCCCTACCAGGGCGTGTACCTAGGGCGTGTAACCCAGAGGAATGAAGCAATTGGTCCGAAACTGCATTCCGTGGAAACTTAGTGTACACGCCCTCGGTCACGCCCGTGTCACACCCGACACGGGCGTGTACTAGAGGCGTGTCCCCAGGTTCGGAGGAATCGCCGCAGCGCGCTCGTTTTTCCCGCTCCACCGTCGCACCAAAAGTGTCACGCCCCAGGGTCACGCCTGACCCGGGCATGACATATGGGCGTGTACTTCAGCAATTCCGCCCGTCACCTCCAGCATTCAATTTTCGCTCAACAAAGTCACGTCGCAAACAACACGCCCCAGGTACACGCCCTACCAGGGCGTGACCTGTGGGCGTGTACCGCAACAACTTCGTCAGAATTCAATTCCTGCCCGAAAAAGTCGCGCCGAATGTGTCACGCCCCAGGGTCACGCCCGACCAGGGCGTGACAGGGGGGCGTGACCCGACCCGAAAAATTCTATAAATAGAGTCTGTTGGGTACATTGGTCAAATGTACCTGATTTGAAGAAGCCTCACCTAACTCAATGATATACATCATAGTGTATTTGATGTTTGTTTGAGTTACTTGTGCAGGTTAGGTATACACTGGACTGAAGCTAAAAGTTTCTAAGTCCATGTGTCGACACCCAGAGGAAAAGTGTCGACACTTGAGAAAGCTTGTGTCGACACCCAGACAAGCAGTGTCGACACTTGGAGTAATTGTGTCGACACCTGAGAAGAAGAGTCGACACCAGACAGAAAGTGTCGACACTTGGAGCTGTGTCGACACTCAGTGAAGAAGTATGCAGAAAAGCTGTGTCGACACTTAGCAGAAGTGTCGACACCTAGAAGAGCTAAGTCTACACCAGAAAGTGTCGACACTAAAAGAATGTGTCGACACTCAGCAATAGTCTGCAGAGTCTAAGTAAAAGTGTCGACACTCAACACAATGTGTCGACACTATGCTGAAGAGTCAGTATTTGAAGTAAGTGTCGACACTCAACACAATGTGTCGACACTATGCTGAAGAGTCAGTATTTGAAGAAAGTGTCGACACTCAGCACAATGTGTCGACACACAACCAGGAGAGTCAACACTTGAAGAAAGTGTCGACACTCAGCACAATGTGTCGACACTTAATTGAAGACTCTACACTTGAAGAAAGTGTCGACACAAGGAGCTGTGTCGACACTTAGCAAAGAACAGAAAAGTTACAAAATATTCTAAGTACAAGTGTCGACACTAAAGGAATGTGTCGACACTCAGCTGAAGAAACATAAGTGAAGACTTGTGTCGACACCAAGAAGCAGTGTCGACACTTGACAGTTTCAACACATGAAGATGTGTCGACACAAAGAACATGTGTCGACACTTAGAAGAATACAGTTAAAGAATGAAGTACAAGTATTTGTGTCGACACTCAATTTCAGTGTCGACACATGCAGAAGAATCTGTGTCGAGACATACAAGGAATTGTGTCGACACCTTGTAGACTTGTGTCGACACTTACACAACATGTGTCGACACTTAGTCTATAAGTGTCGACACTTAAGAACAGAAAGTCTCGACACTATCTGACAGTTAGAGAATTTCAAGAAGTGACTGGTTGACATGACAGCTACCGATCCAGCCGGTCTACAGCAACTGTCAGAGAAATCAGAAGTCTGTTATAAACCGGACCAGCCGGTTACCATGAAGGAAGCCTATAAATAGGCACCCATAGTTTACAGAATCTGATTGATAGAAGGATTGTTGTTGTTACAACTTGTGAGAATATTCAAAGTGGTTGATCAGATTAAATCAAGAAGTAATACATAGAGGATCAACACAAGAAGATCTGTCAGTCCAACTGCAGATCTAAGAAGTTGGAGAGAGAGAGCTCCAATCAAGAATTCAGTCTTTGGAACTAAGGCTGAGAAGAAGGATTCAGAAACATCTGGATCTCAAGAAGCAGAGGTCAAGGAACAACTGCAGAAGATTCAGACTAATTCAGTTCTAATCAAGAAGCTTTGAAGGAAGCTAAGTCAGTTTGGATCTAACTGAGTTCTTCCAAGAACTCTTCAAGAATCTCTCAACTCCTCTCTTATTTTCTGAGTTGTAGAGTTAGCTATTGTACTTTCTATTTTAACTTGTAGGATCCATTGGATCTGAGAGAATTGTAAGCCTATATTATAAAGGCTGAGGGTAGGGCTTGATTGCCTGAGTGTAGGAGTTGAAGAACTTGAGTGTAGGCCTTAATTGGCTGAGTGTAGGCCTGGGTGGCTGAGTGTAGGCCTTTTGGCTGAGTGTAAGGCTTTGGGCCTGAGGTAGGAACCTAGTTGGGTTCTGAGTTAGTGGAGAAGTTTGGCCGAATCTAGTATACTGCTAGATAGGCGAAGGGGGAAAGTGGATGTACCCAAAGATTGGGGAACCACTATAAATTAGTGTGTCTTCTGTGCTGTGCTGTGCTGTGGAATTACTGTTTATATGCTGTAATTGCTGTTAGCTGTAGAATTCTCTGAAATAGCTGTTGTGCTGCCAAACAAAACTCAAAAAGGATTAGGTCACCTATTCACCCCCCCCCCCCTCTAGGTGTTTAGGTACCATATCTTTCAAGTGGTATCAGAGGGAGGTTCCTCAAAAAGGACTAACTGTCTGAGGAGATCCAGTTTGGCAGATTCAGTATAAGTCAGGAAACAGTTTCAAGAAAATCAAGAAACATGGGGTCTTCAGAGAATCACAAGGAATTGGGTTCAATGAAACTGCCCATATGCAGAAAGGAGATTTTTGGAATCTGGAAAGAAAGGGTAAGGCTGTTCATGGAGGCCTCTGACCCTAGGATCTACATCACAGTCAAAGAAGGGCCTTATGTGCCCATGAAGATTTCAGTCTTGGATGCTACACAGAGAACTCCAAAGGATTTTTCTGAGATGACCAAGGATGAGATTGTCCTAGCTACAATGGACAAAAGGGCACAGAACATCATAGTTAGTGCAATTGATGATGCCACCTTCCAGAACCTTATTCACTGTAAAACAGCAAAAGAAATGTGGGATACCCTCATTGTCTACATGGAAGGTTCTGAAGAAGTAAGACAAGATAGGAAGTCCTTGCTTAATCAAGAATATGAGAGCTTTAGGCAAGGAAGAGGAGATAGCATCACTGAATGCTACAAGAAGTTTTATAGAATTGTTAATGAACTCATGTCCTATGGAAGAGAGTTCACTAACTATGAATTAAATGATAAGTTCTTAAGGTCCCTAACCAAAGACTGGGACACCAAGATCTGTGCCATCAGAGAAATGGCAAAGTTGGGAGAAATTCCTCCTCCCACACTATTTGGCAAGTTGTTATCTTATGAGATGCAATTGTCAGTAAGAAAAGAGGAGGAAAAGTCAACAAGGACTGAACACAGGGAAAGGACTGTTGCCTTTAAGTCAGAAGTACCTAGAAAGAACAGGACTAAGTCATCAACTCCTCCTCCAGAGGTAGTTGAATCAGAATCTGATGAGTCTGTTAGCACTAAATCTACAAACAGTGAAAGTGATGAAGATTTTGCTGCATTCACCAGACATTTTCAGAAATTCCTTAAGAAGAAACAGTGGAGGTCCAGACCTTCATATTCCAAAGGGAAAGAAGTCCAGTATCAGGAGAAGAAGCCTTCAATGAAGGATAAGAAAAAGACAAAGACTAGTAAGGCAACTGGGTCTAAGATTGTGTGTTACTGCTGCAATAGACAGGGTCATGTTATTGCAGATTGTCCTGAAAGAAGGAAAGAATCCAGTGACAAAAAGAAGACTCACTTCAAAGGAAAAGAAGGAGAAGTCCTTTGTTGCAAAGAATGAGAAGACTCTTTCAGACATTTCTTCTTCAGATACTGAGACAGATGCTGAAGCCTACATAGGGCTATTTGCTGAAGAAGAAGAAGAGTTTATGCAGATCATGGAATCAATCTATGAACAAGAAGAGTGTCAGTGCCAAGGACTGATGGCATTGACTGAAAGTACCAAAATCCTGGAACAGCCAGGACCTAGTCAGGTACAAAGTCCAACTCAAAGTTCAGATTTCAGTTCTAGTTCAGAGTCAGATTCATCTTCATCAGGTGATGGAAGTGTTTCTGAATCTGAGGGAGATATTCATCAGCTCTTAGATGAATACCAAGTACTGTTGCAAGCCTATAAGAAAAGCAAGATCCTAGCCAAAAGTCAGGCAAAGGAGATTGCTGATCTCAAGGCAGCTGCAACAGATTTTGAAAAACAGTATGATCAAAAACTGAATGAAGTAGCCAGGCTGAAACACATTACAGTGATTCAGATGGGTACTATTACATTTAAGAATGATCAAATTAAGAGACTGGAGATCAATCTCCAGAAGGAAAAAGAACTTGCTGCCAGGTTTTCAAAACCTAAATCAGTATTACCATTAATTGATGAATTTGTTCATCAAAAAGGCAAAGCTGGACTAGGTTTTGTTAGACCTGCAGGGACTGTACAGTCCAAGTTCAAGTCCAAGGGTAAAGCCCCAACATTCAACAAGCCTGCTGTAGTCAAGACAGCAAAGGTTGTATCTAAGCAAAGGTACAACAAGTTTGAATGCTGGTGCTGTGGCAAGGTTGGCCACTTTGCCTTGGATTGTTGGCACAATGCCAGTGCCAAGTTGGGTAGCAAGTTACCTGTTGGAAAGCCAGCAGGTAGCTATGTCAAATTGCAAACTAACAATCACCAAGGACCCAAGTTTACTTTGGGTTCTAAGGTTCAGTAATTTGTTTTGCAGGTGAATCCAAGTGGTCCATACCCCAACATGGTACTTGGATAGTGGATGTTCCAGACACATGACTGGAACTAGGGGACTACTGAAGGACTACATTCCAATCAAAAATGGTCCTAAAGTGACCTTTGGTGGTTCTGAAAAAGGAATCATCAAAGGGTTTGGTAACATCTCTTCAAACCTTGTTACCATTACTCAAGTGGCTTATGTTAAAGGGTTGAAACACAACCTCATTAGTATAAGTCAGTTAAGTGATGTAGGGTATGACATCTCATTTGTTAAAAATGGTTGTCATATCAAGAGGTCAAGTGATCAAGAGATCATTTTGACTGGATATAGAAAGAGGAATGTCTACTGCTTAGACATTATGATTGAGAACAATAGTTCTCCAGTTTGTCTTGTAGCTGATGAGACAGTCTCTCAATGTGTCAAATGGCACAAGAGGCTTGCTCATCTTAATTACAAGACTATTGGCAAACTCTTTAGTAAAGAGTTAGTGAGGAATGGTCCTCAAGTTAAGTGTGTCAAAGATGGCATTTGCTCAGCTTGTCAAAAGGGCAAGCAGACTAAATCCACCTTTAGAAGCTTAGACAACAAAGATGCTGTGAGGTGTTTATACCTCTTGCATATGGATCTATTTGGTCCAATGCCAGTTCACAGCTTAGGTAGGAAGGTCTACACCTTTGTAGTTGTTGATGACTACTCAAGGTTTTCCTGGGTGTTCTTCTTAAAGCAGAAATCTGAGACACCTAGTGTCTTCTATAGTTTTGTTAAGCAAATTCAGAATGAATTGAACTGTACAGTGGTCAAAATTAGAAGTGACCATGGTACTGAGTTTCAGTCTGAAAGCATGACAAAGCTGTGTGAAGACTATGGGATATTTCAAGAATTCTCTTCACCTAGAACACCTCAGCAAAATGGCATTGCTGAAAGGAAAAATAGGACCTTGATAGAGGCTGGTAGAACCCTATTAAGTGATTCATCACTACCAGAGTATTTCTGGGCTGAAGCAGTTAACACTGCATGCCATGTGATAAATAGGGCTACCATCACTAAAAGGTTAAACAAGACCCCCTATGAAGTTGTGAAAGGCAGGAAACCAAATCTATCCTATTTCAGGATCTTTGGTTGCAAATGCTTCATACTTAACAATGGAAAGTCTTACCTAACTAAGTTTGCTGCCAAGTCCCAAGAGGGAGTGTTTGTTGGGTACAGCAATAATAGTAAGGCTTATAGAGTCTACAACTTGACTGCACAAGTTGTAGAGGAGTCTGTGCATGTAGTTTTTGATGAGACACAACTAATTAACAATGAGTTGTCTAGCAATGTATGCAGCCCCACAGGTCTTACTAAGAAGATGGACAAGCTAGCCATAGAAGATGTACCTGCTGCAAGACAGCAAGTAGAAGAAGATGGCTTATGTCCAGGGGGAGAACTACATGTACCAGGAGCTGAAGAAGTACAAGGAACTCAGCATGATGAAGATGCTGTAGAAGTACAACCAGAAGCAAGGATGCCTCCAGCCAACAGGCATCTAAGAGATCATCCAGTAGAGCTGATAATTGGAGATCCAAGACAAGGTGTTCAGACAAGGAGCAGAAATCAGAATGCTGTAGTATATTCAAGTTTTCTGTCTCAAATAGAACCAAAGAAATTTGAAGAAGCTATACAAGATCCACAGTGGACTGAAGCAATGCAGGAAGAGCTTAATCAGTTCAAAAGGTGCAAGGTTTGGGACTTGGTTCCTAAACCTAAAGATCACAATGTGATAGGAACAAAGTGGATCTACAGGAATAAGTTAGATGAACAATGAGTCATCATTAAGAATAAAGCAAGACTGGTTGCAAAAGGATATAGGCAAGAAGAAGGTATTGATTTTGATCAAACCTTTGCCCCAGTAGCCAGACTGGAGGCCATAAGGATGTTCTTGGCCTATGCAACTTATCAAGGATTCAAGGTATACCAAATGGATGTGAAGTCAGCATTCCTAAATGGTAATTTGAAAGAAGAAGTATATGTGGAGCAGCCTTCAGGTTTTGTTGATCCTACTCTTCCACATTATGTCTATAGACTTAGGAAAGCATTATATGGGTTAAAACAAGCACCTAGAGCTTGGTATGAAACCCTATCTAGTTTCCTCATTGAGAACAAGTTCTCAAGGGGGAAAATAGATAAGACTCTATTCCTTAGGGAATCTAGAGGCAAAGTCATACTTGTCCAAATATATGTAGATGACATTATATTTGGGTCTACTGAAGGTAGCCTTTGCAAAAAGTTTGCAAAGCTTATGCAAAGTCAATTTGAGATGAGTAGTATGGGAGAACTGAAGTTTTTCTTGGGTCTCCAAGTTAAACAGACTGGAAGTGGTCTATCCATATGTCAGTCCAAGTTCACCCTAGAACTCATAAGGAAGTATGGTATGGATTCATCCAGTACCATGAAGACTCCTATGGGGTCAAGTATGTCTCTAAGCAAGGATGATGCAGGGAAACCTGTAGATGAAACCTTGTATAGAGGGATAGTTGGCTCCCTACTATACTTGACTGCAAGTAGGCCTGACATTATGTATGCTACATGTGTTTGTGCCAGGTATCAAGCCTGCCCTAAAGAGTCTCACTTGACTGCAGTCAAGAGAATCTTGAGATATCTAAAGGGCACACCTTATCTAGGCCTCTGGTACCCTAGGAATGGAGATTTTGATCTAACAGGCTATTCAGATGCAGACTTTGCAGGATGCAAAGAAGATAGAAAGAGCACTACTGGATCCTGTCAATTCCTAGGTGGAAGACTCATTTCATGGAGTAGTAAGAAGCAAACCAGTGTGGCTATTTCCACAGCTGAGTCAGAATATGTAGCTGCAGGAAGTTGCTGTGCTCAACTTCTGTGGATTCAACATCAGTTAGAAGACTATGGATTTCAGGTAAGTAGAACTCCACTTTACTGTGATTCTACAAGTGCTATATCAATAGCTAACAATCCTGTATCACATAGTAGAACTAAACATATTGAGATTAAATATCACTTTCTTAGGGAACATGTAGAAAGAAATGATATTGCACTTGAATATGTTAAAACTGATAATCAAATAGCAGATATGTTTACTAAGCCCTTAGAAGAAGCTAAGTTCAATAGGTTCAAAATTGAACTAGGTATGATAAACTTAGACTAAGTTTACAGAACTAAAAATTGGCTAAGTAAAAAGGTGTCGACACATAGACAAGTCTATGTCGACACAGAATAGTAAGTGTCGACACTTCAGGAAAATGGTGTCGACACATCTAGGAAGCTGGTGTCGACACTTCAGAATGTTAGTGTCGACACATGTCGAGTTCGTGTCGACACATTCAATAAGGTGTCGACACTTAAGTTTTACTCAGAATTTTCTAAGTAAAGTCTCGACTACATGTCGAGTAGTGTGGTGTCGACACTTAACCAAGTGTCGACACATAAAATCTGTTGACTAAACTTGTGTCGACACATGAGTGTCGAGACATTATAAGTCAGTGTCGACACTTATTGACAGTGTCGACACATGTTTAGCTCGCTATCCCGCCTGTTCGTCTTCAAACCAGAAAGGTATAAATAGGATTCTGTCTTTGTTTGTCGACACGCTTTCAAAAGTTTCGAGACCAAAACTCTTGTGTCGACATTTCTCTCTTCTCAAGACTAGATCTTCAAACCCTAATGGCTCCCAAGCTCGAGGAGAATGTTAACGAAGGCTATGAGCTCGTGCGAGGCGCATTCGACGACGGTGATCAAGAAATCAAATCAGTGATAACCCTAGTCACCGATTCAGGATTGGAGTTCTTGGTTTCAGAACCAACCAAGATATGGAAGAAGGAAGTTATAGAATTTCTTACTGGAGCTTCTGTAGATGACTCAGGCTACAGAATTAAGTCAAGGGTGCATGGCACCAAGGTCAAGGTTTCACCCAAGTCCTTGAGAAAGGTACTTCAGCTACCTAAAGTTCAAGAAGAAGAAGAAATTTCTACATCCAAGACCAGGGAAGCTTTGGTCTGGTGTGGTCTTGATCCTAAGATGAAAATAGGATCAGTTTTCAACAGGAAGGGAATGAATAATCAAGGCAAATTCCTGTCTGAAGTTGTAGGCAAAGTTTTACTAAGCAAACCAGGAGGACATGACAGGGTGTCAGCCTCTATGTTCAGTATTATGACCAGAATCATCTTCAACCTCAAAACAGACTGGTCTATGATTGTATTTGAGAAAGTGAAGGAAAGTCTGAAGAAGCCCAATCTGGGCAGGATACTAAGTCTCTACCTGGCTGGATCAATTCCAGAGGTAATGAGCACTGCTGCTGGAACTAAAATCAATCACATGAGGAGAATGGATTCAAGGATATTCTCCAAGTGGGAAAGGGTGCTGTCAAAGGAATTGACCACCCCTGAGAAACAAGTTACTAAGAAAGATTCTCCTCCCAGGAAGAAAAGAAAAACTGCTGTTGTGACACAAGTGTCCTCAAACAGTTCTGAGAGTGAAGAACAGGTGGTGTTTACACCTGATGAACAAGAGGAGGAGATAGTAGAAAAGACCCCTGCTGGTCAAGATGTGGCTGAGATTCAGGGGGAGCTGCCTCACACTAGCCCCATCCCTAGGAATCCAAGCCAGGGGGAGCTTCCAGGTGTAGCAGAACCATCTACACTGGAGAGTGAGCAAGCCACCATTCTCATCCAAGAGGTACTTGTTAACCTTAATACTTTCAATTTTTCTATAATAAATTCTGATTTGTCTGATGACCATCAGCAAAATCAGCAAGCAACTCCAGAACCAGATGTTGTTCTCCAAGACACATCTGTTGTAGCTGATGAACACAGTACATCTCTTGCACAGTCACCCCCAGAATATACAATGGAAGATCTATTTCTGAATTTAGATCAAGAGGATTTTGACATGGACAAGACTGCTGCTGATGAAGAGAAGAGTGCTGCTATTGAGGGGGAGAACTTGGATGTTCAGGAAGAGCCTATAAGGCTAGATACTGAGAAGGCACAAGATGTGCAAACTGAAAAACCATCAAGCCCTAAGGATAGGGTGGATATAGCCAGTACATCAGAGTCTGAGGATGATGAAACTGAGCAAGCTAAGAAGAAACAATTCTTTGTATTCAAAAGAAGGAGTCAGAGCTATAAGAAAGCTCTACAAACTGTTGCTCAACACTCCTTAGTCCAACAAGCTCCATCAACAGATTACAGTAGCCTCATGGTAGCAATGCAAGTTAAGCTGGATGAGCAAAGGAGGGCTATAGAGACATATATTGATGAAGGCCACAAGTCTTTACAGTTTGATTTAGCTCAAGATATCAAGTCAATCAGGTTTGAGATGAACCTGAATAAGAAGGAAATGAATGAATGCTTCCACAAGGGTGGAAATGCAGTAGTATTCCTGGCTAAACATCAAGAGCAGATAAAAGACAAAGTAGATGATATAGCACTAAAGCAAGGCTATGTGCTGGAGAATCAACTCAGAATGAATGATAATTTGACTGCATCCCACAATGCAATAGTCACTGAACTGAAGAGTAAGTCTGATGAACCATCAACCTCCTCTGCTGCTGCCAAGGCTGAATTTGATCAAGTATTTCAGGAAGAAATTGCTGCTGTAAAGACTGCCATTAAAGATTCACAGAAGGTCATTTCTGAACAGCTTACCAAGCTTAGACCTTTCTTTAAGGATGGCATAAGGTATTTGGACAGTCAGATCAGATTTCAAAAAGATGATGTGAGAGATCATGTAGCACAAGAAGTCATAAAGGGGGAGAGGGTGTTAGTCAAAGCTAGCTCTGACCATGCCAAATGGATTTCTAACTCCATCAGAGCTACACTGGGCTATCCTCCCCTGTGTGATGATGATAATGTAGCTGAATCAGGTATTCAAAGTGCATATCTTGGAGGTGAGCAACAGGAAGTAGCTCAGGTGATCTATCCACCTCCAGATTTTGAAATGGTTCATGCTGATGTAAGCACAATGTATAGTCCAACTGTTGGTAAGCCTAATATCGTTCTGGAAAAGGTTGTTCAACCTATTACAGCAGCTATGCAAGAGGCTTTGGACAAAGAAGAAGAGACTAGGCTATCAAAGAAGAAGTTCAGGGAACTGGCTGAGCAAAAACCAGATTTTGAACAATGGAGCCCTACTTCTAGGAACATCATTCTCACAGCCTGGAAAGCGGCCAAGGACAATGCCCATGAGAGGAACAAGTGGTTCTCAGAGGCAGAATGGAGGAAGCATGAGAGTAGGCAGGAAGCCATTGTCCAACATAGAAGGAAGGCTAAGTTAGGAAAGCTACCTCCTACAGCTGTGGAGCCTAGCAAGTACTTTCCTAAGCCCTATCATTATTTTGAGAGGCAAAAAATCAAGGCTGAAGAACAGAAGAAGAAGGACTCCAAAGGGAAGAAGACTGCTGAAGCTGAGCCTGCTGCTGCTGCTGCTGTAAAGGCCAAAGTGCAAGCTGGAAAAGGCATAGTCATAAAAGAACCAGAGCAGAATTAGACTAAGCTTAGACTGAAGAATGTTGTAATCTGTTACATCTAAACATTATTGTAAATCTTTGATAATATATTGCAAACAATGTATGAACAATTTTTGATAAATATATATTTCATGATTGTTCAGTAGAATGTGTCTAATTCTTGTTTGTTCTGTAATGTTGTATGAGTATACATGTGTGCTTTATTACATGTTTAAGTTTAACTCTGTTGATATATACCTGTTTTACATCATTTTATAATTTTTAATTATGAGTGGTGTATATCATTGACTAAGGGTTATGACTTCTCCAAATAGGGGGAGATTGTTGGGTACATTGGTCAAATGTACCTGATTTGAAGAAGCCTCACCTAACTCAATGATATACATCATAGTGTATTTGATGTTTGTTTGAGTTACTTGTGCAGGTTAGGTATACACTGGACTGAAGCTAAAAGTTTCTAAGTCCATGTGTCGACACCCAGAGGAAAAGTGTCGACACTTGAGAAAGCTTGTGTCGACACCCAGACAAGCAGTGTCGACACTTGGAGTAATTGTGTCGACACCTGAGAAGAAGAGTCGACACCAGACAGAAAGTGTCGACACTTGGAGCTGTGTCGACACTCAGTGAAGAAGTATGCAGAAAAGCTGTGTCGACACTTAGCAGAAGTGTCGACACCTAGAAGAGCTAAGTCTACACCAGAAAGTGTCGACACTAAAAGAATGTGTCGACACTCAGCAATAGTCTGCAGAGTCTAAGTAAAAGTGTCGACACTCAACACAATGTGTCGACACTATGCTGAAGAGTCAGTATTTGAAGTAAGTGTCGACACTCAACACAATGTGTCGACACTATGCTGAAGAGTCAGTATTTGAAGAAAGTGTCGACACTCAGCACAATGTGTCGACACACAACCAGGAGAGTCAACACTTGAAGAAAGTGTCGACACTCAGCACAATGTGTCGACACTTAATTGAAGACTCTACACTTGAAGAAAGTGTCGACACAAGGAGCTGTGTCGACACTTAGCAAAGAACAGAAAAGTTACAAAATATTCTAAGTACAAGTGTCGACACTAAAGGAATGTGTCGACACTCAGCTGAAGAAACATAAGTGAAGACTTGTGTCGACACCAAGAAGCAGTGTCGACACTTGACAGTTTCAACACATGAAGATGTGTCGACACAAAGAACATGTGTCGACGCTTAGAAGAATACAGTTAAAGAATGAAGTACAAGTATTTGTGTCGACACTCAATTTCAGTGTCGACACATGCAGAAGAATCTGTGTCGAGACATACAAGGAATTGTGTCGACACCTTGTAGACTTATGTCGACACTTACACAACATGTGTCGACACTTAGTCTATAAGTGTCGACACTTAAGAACAGAAAGTCTCGACACTATCTGACAGTTAGAGAATTTCAAGAAGTGACTGGTTGACATGACAGCTACCGATCCAGCCGGTCTACAGCAACTGTCAGAGAAATCAGAAGTCTGTTATAAACCGGACCAGCCGGTTACCATGAAGGAAGCCTATAAATAGGCACCCATAGTTTACAGAATCTGATTGATAGAAGGATTGTTGTTGTTACAACTTGTGAGAATATTCAAAGTGGTTGATCAGATTAAATCAAGAAGTAATACATAGAGGATCAACACAAGAAGATCTGTCAGTCCAACTGCAGATCTAAGAAGTTGGAGGGAGAGAGAGCTCCAATCAAGAATTCAGTCTTTGGAACTAAGGCTGAGAAGAAGGATTCAGAAACATCTGGATCTCAAGAAGCAGAGGTCAAGGAACAACTGCAGAAGATTCATACTAATTCAGTTCTAATCAAGAAGCTTTGAAGGAAGCTAAGTCAGTTTGGATCTAACTGAGTTCTTCCAAGAACTCTTCAAGAATCTCTCAACTCCTCTCTTATTTTCTGAGTTGTAGAGTTAGCTATTGTACTTTCTATTTTAACTTGTAGGATCCATTGGATCTGAGAGAATTGTAAGCCTATATTATAAAGGCTGAGGGTAGGGCTTGATTGCCTGAGTGTAGGAGTTGAAGAACTCTGAGTGTAGGCCTTAATTGGCTGAGTGTAGGCCTGGGTGGCTGAGTGTAGGCCTTTTGGCTGAGTGTAAGGCTTTGGGCCTGAGGTAGGAACCTAGTTGGGTTCTGAGTTAGTGGAGAAGTTTGGCCGAATCTAGTATACTGCTAGATAGGCGAAGGGGGAAAGTGGATGTACCCAAAGATTGGGGAACCACTATAAATTAGTGTGTCTTCTGTGCTGTGTTGTGCTGTGGAATTACTGTTATATGCTGTAATTGCTGTTAGTTGTAGAATTCTCTGAAATAGCTGTTGTGCTGCCAAACAAAACTCAAAAAGGATTAGGTCACCTATTCACCCCCCCCCCCCTCTAGGTGTTTAGGTACCATATCTTTCAGAGTCCAACTCCAGGGGTTTAGGGACACCTTTTGCTTTGAGAGAGGAGGTTCTGTCCTTTGTATTTCTGAACTTTTTAAGCATGTCTTTCAATTTTTAGTTCGTAGCTCTAGCTTTATGCTTTCCCTGTATTAGCTCCTAGCTTATTTCTGTAGTATGATGCTAATGATAGTGTAGTTTCCTTCTCATGTTCTTGTAATCTCTGGTTTTCAAGATGTAAGATCGTTGTTTCTCTTAATAAAAAGTGTTGTTTTCTTTTTCATTTCTGCTCTGTTTTCATTATTCTTCTTCTACTCATCCCCTCTCTTTCACCTCACCATGATTAACTAATCCTCCATGTACTCGATCTTAATGATGCAAGGTTCGAGTGATTAGGTTATGATGCTTTGAATCGTACCTTTTCTTTTTAGGGTTTAGCTTTGAATTACTCTTGATTTATCACGGGTTGGAGGTATATCATCGATATATACTCTCCACCTTTGCTTTCATTCTGGGCTAGCCGAGAGGCCGAAAGTTTGAAATGAGCACTCAAGAGTAAAGGGAGTTGTTCGCACCCCTCGAGAGAGGCAGACGTTCAAATCTCCCGGATTGGAGTAAAATCCATTAGAGGGGTTCACCGCGTAAAGCGAGTTTTAGGCCTCCGATTTAGGCGAAAGTCGGTCGGACCTTCCTAAACTCAGTTAGGCACGGCCTTCGAGAGAGGCGTGTCAATAATCATGGAACCTCCACGGTCAAGGACCTTTACCCTAATTAGCTTAGGTTTATTTATCATATTTTTCTAACCACTCTTGCCGAGGTGATTTCTGATCGAGTGTATTTTCCCTTTCATCGTTACTAAGCTTAAGTTAATCGCTCTGTTAGCTCTCTTTAGCTTTTCATGCAAGTAGCTCTCTTTCATTGCAAGTAGTTCTCTTCCTTTAGCACGTTTAGCTTTCTTCTAAAAAAACTTAATTTTTCCGTCGATAAAATAATAGATTTCGTGTGAGTAAGCTTACTCAACTGTTCCCGGATTTCAATACGACACTTGTGTCCCCTAGCTGCATTTCAATAGGTATACTTGCCTTGATGAATTGTTAGTTTGGTTATTCTCTCCTTGCAGATATCTAAGAGACAATCAGCATGCAAATCCTTAGGCACTGCCACGAGGGTCCGGCTATCAAGCTAACCGGACTACGCGGAAGGCGCTGTAGGCGGGCTTCTTTTGGCCCACTCTATTCAAAGATGCTCACAATTTTGTGCGCTCCTGCAATAGCTGCCAGCGGTCGGGTAACATCTCTCGTCGTGACGAGATGCCCCAAAATATGTTTTTATAATACGAAGTCTTCGATTTATGGGGAATAGATTTTATTGGACCCCCTACCTCCGTCTTTCAAAAATATGTATATTTTAGTAGCGGTCGACTACGTATCGAGGTGGGCAGAAGCGCAAGCTCTCCCCACCAACGATGTGCGAGTCGTTGTTATATTTCTTAAAAAACTATTTTCTCGCTTAGGCACATCTCGCACTATTGTAAGCGATAGGGGGACACACTTCTGCAACACCCAGATGGCTACGACGTTAGCTAGATACGGTATCACGCACAAACTTGCCACCCCCTACCACCCACAAACTAGTGGCCAAGTAGAGGTGGTAAATCGAGAGATAAAGCGCATATTAGAGAAAACCATTTCACTTAATAGAAAAGACTGGTCCATCAAACTCGACGATGCGTTGTGGGCTTATCGTACCGCATACAAAACCGCAATTGATTGTACGCCGTATCGATTAGTCTACGGCAAAGCGAGTCATCTCCCCGTAGAATTAGAACATCGCACACTTTGGGCTTTAAAATTTTTAAATCTCGACGCTAACTTTGGCACCCAAAATAGAAAATTGCAACTAAGCGAGCTCGATGAATGGAGTGCAAACGCTTACGAGAGCAATAAGTTCTATAAGAGAGCGTTCTAAGTTATATCACGACCGAAAACTCAAGCCCCAAAAAACTTTTTCTCCGGGCAATCTTGTCCTTCTTTATAACTCACGGCTGAGGCTTTTTCCCGGTAAACATAGATCCCATTGGTCCGGCCCCTTCGAAGTTGAAGAGGTTTGGCCATATGGGACCGTACTCGTCTCCCACCCGGATAAAGGCTCGTTTAAAGTGAACGGTCATCGCTTAAAATTTTACACAGCAGGCGATCCTGTGGGCGATCATTTCGAATCCATAACCCTCCTCGATATATAAACCGCCAAAATAGTCAAGCTGCACGATTATAAACAAAGCGCTCCTAGGAGACACCCCGTGTTTATCTTTTTCGCTATTTCTTTACTTTTTCTTTGATATTTTCTTAATAATGTAGGGTTCCTAAACCGTTCCTTCCCAACCTCCTTTCAGGGAAGCTTCTACCCCTCTCTCTTTATTTTTGTATATATTGTCTTTCTTATTTATTCCGTATAATTACGTTACAACATTGGGGACAATATTGAACTTAAGTATGTGGGTGTTTTCTCGCTTTATTTTTTTTCGCACTTCTATTTTCTGTATTGTACTTCTACTTTCCGCACTCCAAAAACTTAAAAAATATATGGAAAAAATATATAACAACAAAACAAAAAAATTTATAAAATGAAAATTCCAAAAAAAAACAAATTTTTTTTCTTTTTATTACAAAAATTTCAAAAAATTTCAAAAAATTTATAAAATAAAAAATTCCAAAAATTATTTAGTTTCATTTTGTAAAAATCTTTGTAAATATTTTGTTTTGTAAATAATCTTCTCTCTAAACCCCTTCCTTTTTCCTCTCATTCTTGTAAATAACTTCTCTTATTCTTCCAATCTTTGTAAATAGAACGAAAATATTCTGCAAACAAAAACAAAAAAAAACATTTCTCTTCGCAAAACTTAAAAAAATACAAAAAAACAAAAAAAATTCACAAATCATTAAAAATCTAAAAATTTTTAATACATCTTCTTCGAATTTTTAGTATGTATATATATATATATATATATATATATATATATATATATATATATATATATATATATATATATATATATATATAAAGACATAAAACACAAAAAATGAGTAAAACAAAACAAAAATTCAAAAAAAAAAGATAATAAATTAAAAACACAAAAAATGATAAAAACTCTAAAAAATCAAAAACTAATTTGAAACAAATAAATCAAATATACCATCCTTAATTTTTTTGCTATCCAAAAATTTTGTTTTGAGTTTATTTATATGTGGATTTTATTAATTCTTTGTTTGTTATTCGTTTGTTAATTATTGATTGAAAAATTTAAATAGCCGGGGTTAAGTTTTAAAAAATTCATTATGCTTTGTTAAAAATAGTGAACTCGTTTTAGGCACTACTTCTAATTTTTCATTGATAGAAGCATTTGTATTATGTTAGAAAACAACGACTATAAAATTCAATTATGTTTACTTTTAGCTTTCTGAAAAATTGGAACGTACAATTTATTAAGGTTGCTCTCAAACATTTTTTTAATTAAAAATCTAGTTTTTTTCTCCCCTCACTTATCATGACTTACTTGGCATGATAAAAATTTTTACCCTTAAAAGATCCTATATCAATGGGAATAAGATTTTGTTCCGTAAACATAGGCAACCAAAAAATATTTTGAAAAAAATAAATCAAATATACCATCCTTAATTTTCTTGCTATCCAAAAATTTTGTTTTGAGTTTATTTATATGTAAATTTTATTAATTTCTTGTTTGATATTCGTTTGTTAATTATTTATTGAAAAATTTAAATAGTCGGGGTTAAGTTTTAAAGAATTCATTATGCTTTGTTAAAAATAGCGAACTCGTTTTAGGCACTACTTCTAATTTTTCATTGATAGAAGCATTTGTATTATGTTAGAAAAAAACGACTATAGAATTCAATTATGTTTACTTTTATCTTTCTGAAAAATTGGAACGTACAATTTATTAAGGTTGCTCTCAAATATTTTTTTAATTAAAAATATAGTTTTCTTTTCTCCCCTCACTTATCATGACTTACTTGGCATGATAAAATTTTTTACCCTTAAAAGATCCTATGTCAATGGGAATAAAATTTCATTCCGTAAACATAGGCAACCAAAAAATATTTTGAAACAAATAAATCAAATATACCATCCTTAATTTTCTTGCTATCCAAAAATTTTATTTTGAGTTTATTTATATGTGAATTTTATTAATTCTTTGTTTGCTATTCGTGTGTTAATTATTGATTGAAAAATTTAAATAGCCGGTGTTTAGTTTTAAAGAATTCATTATGCTTTGTTAAAAATAGCGAACTCATTTTAGGCACTACTTCTAATTTTTCATTGATAGAAGCATTTGTATTATGCTAGAAAATAACAACTATAGAATTCAATTATGTTTACTTTTAGCTTCTGAAAAATTGGAACGTATAATTTATTAAGGTTGCTCTCAAACATTTTTTAATTAAAAATCTAGTTTTCTTTTCTCCCCTCACTTATCATGACTTACTTGGCATGATAAAATTTTTTACCCTTAAAAGATCCTATGTCAATGGGAATAAGATTTCATTCCGTAAACATAGGCACCTAATAATTTAAAAAGATTATATGTTACGGAGTAAGAGGATAAAATTCATTACTCTCACACATATGCATTGGGTTAATTTTATTATTATGAAGAAAAAAAATATGATATTAGGGAAATAAGATTTTATTTTCCTAATAATCCAAAAAGAAAAATATGGAGGTTCGAGAAAAAACTACCTCACCTTAAAATCCAAATCCTCTTCATAAACAAACATCAACCCCCCTTAGCCAATTTCATGATTCTAGAATTAATTCAAAAATCTTTTTGAGAGCATAATTTGCAAATTGCATTATTTCCAGTAAAACTCCTATAAGCTAAAGTTCATATAATTCCAAATTATTTTTGTTAATCTATCGATTACAATTATTTTTTTCTATTTGATTACATCAAGAAATCTTTTGACCAAAACTTTTGTGCTATTTAAATCATCTACATAATTTTAGGACTTAACTTTTACACCTCGTATATTTATTTAGATCTCTCTTATAATTAATTAAGCGGTAGCTAAACTTAGAGTTTTTTCTATTCCTTATAAGTTCACCTCAAACTTTTGCTCTGGAATAGCAAAAGCTTAAGTATGGGGGTATTTGATAAGTTGTAAATATACCTATTTTATAGTATTTTTATTATGTCATTTTAGTTTAATTTTGTCTTTTTTAGTTAGTTTTATTTAATAAATTGCTTTCTTTTTGTACTAACTTAACTTAATTTTGATTCCTGTAATTTTTCAGAAAAAGTCAAAAAAAAAGGACCTGACACGCCCTAGTACACGCCCGTGTACTTTGGGTCACGCTCGTGACCAGGCCATGACACTTCATTTCAAGTGGAATCAGAAGATTTTGATGAGAAAAGTTTGACACACCCGGGGTCACGCCTGTGTCATTTGACACGCCCCATGACCATGGCTCGTGACACTCATGCTAGAAGAAATTCACTCAATGATCGTCGACCAAGCCGACACGCCTAGAGTCACGCCCGTGACCTGGGTCGTGACTCCTCCACCTGGCCGACAAACTGCCGCCGGCGACTTTCAACGAAGACTGCGCCCAATTCAACCTCCCCATCACGCCCGTGTACTTTGGGTCACACCCGTGACCAGGGGCGTGACTTCCATGTGGACCTCCCGAAGTCAACAATGGCATCAATCGTCGAACGACACGCCCACCATCATGCCCGTGACCTGGGCGTGACCGCCGCGTTTTCAGCCGCAATGTCAAATCGCCATCAATCACTGAAATCTGATGTGAATAGTGCTGCCATCCCCCCCCCCGACACGCCGTGTCGGCGGGCGTGTACTTGGAAATTTTTGCCTATAAAAGGGCAGTTGTTGTATGAGTTAAGGGTTCCAAATTTTTGAACCATATTGATGAGTAAGGCCTGTTGTTTGGAGATATTGTAGTGCTATGTAAGGATTCTCCCCCCCCACCTTTTGAAGTTTATTTGTTTAAGCTTTTGTAATCAACCTCTTTTGTTAATAAAATCGTTATTTTTCTTATCTTACAAAGCTTTGGAATGTCTTTGAAGTCCTTCTTTTCATCAATCTTATGTACTTTTGTTTTCATTTTCATATTGCGTGTGTGCGTGTATGAGCTAAAATTGTGAAATTTTTTCTTTAAAATGAAAAACTGTTTCCCTAATTTTCATTTTTATCAAAATTTCTAGCCGTTATTATAGCCATTTTTCTTATCAAAATTGGTTAGACTTAGGATTTTTTATTTTCATTTTCTGCTACTTTTTAAACTCTTTTCCAAATATATAAGAATGAATCAAGCGTTATTTTAGTTTTTCAACAACTTTGATTTTAGCAAATACGTAAAAAGATTTTTGCTCAAACAATTTTTATTTCAACTTTTTTTGCATTTCTAGCAAAAACTAACGGTAAAAATGCAAACGTTTTAATTTTTCAAGCACTTGCTTTTCTCACCTTAATTTGAAAACTCTTTGCTCAAACAATTTTTATTTTGCCTTTTTATACATTTCTACGGCATTCTAGCGGTAGAAATGCAGTTGTTTTAATTTTTCGATAACTTTGTTTTTCTTAATTTTTTCGCCTGCATGTGTGTGTATGAGATAAGTTTAGTGCTTTCTCCAATTAGGTAGAGTGTGTGCGTGTGCGCATTTATTTCTACCTACTCGTTATGAGTTAAATTGCGTGTCTTTAATCTTTCACCTACTCATTTGAGTAGGATTTGCAAGTGTGAGTATTTACTTTCTGCAGTGTAAGTATCTCATTTTCTGTCATGTCTGTGTGTGTGTGTGTGTGTTTTTATTAATGCAAGTGTGTGTTTTAATTTCAGCAAGTGTGTGTTTTTTTTATTTACCACCTACTCATTTGAGTAAAATGGCAGGTTTCTATTTTTCCGCCTACTCATTTGAGTTAAATGGCTGGACTTTATTTAAGTAGGATTTGTTGTTTTTATCTTCCGACTACTCGCTAGAAGTTAAATGACCGGACTTCATTTCCCTCCTACTCGTTTGAGTAGGACATGTCATTTTCAGTTTTTATTTACCGCCTACTCATTTGAGTTAAATGGCAGGTTTTTATATTCCTCCTACTTGCTAGGAGTTAAATGGCTTGACTTTATTTCCCTGTAAATATTTGAGAAAGACTTGCAATCGCATTTATTTCCGCCTACTCGTTTGAGTAGAACTTGCTTTCATTTCTGTCCTACTCGTTTGAGTAGGACTTGCAAATTTTCAGCTTATATTTCCCGCCCACTCGTTTGAGTGGGACTTGTAATTTCAATTATGCAATTTTCTCTTATTTTTAACTTAGTTTTATTTCTGTTTCTTTGTTTTGTGTTTGGATGAGTGCGGGTGTGTTTATTTGTAGTAATTTTTCTAATATTAGGTTATCTTGCTTTTCTTCTTATTTTCTTTATAATCTTTCAGCGAATAGTTTAGAACGCTCACCTAACCAAACTCATAAGCTATCCCCATTCCGATGAGTGGCTAATCGCTTTTAGCCCTCGTTATCGAAGAGCATTGGGATATAAAAAATGTTTTAAATAACTAAAGGTCTAATTTTTCTATTTAATTAAAAACTTAAGGTTTACCCCGGGTTAACGACGCGTAGAACCACATATCGATGTGTGGGATCTATTTCTGTTTTCCATACGCTAACTAGCCGAGAGGCTGTACGTATGGACTGATCACCCCTGGGTAAAGAGAGTTCTGCACTAACCCTCGAGAGCGGAGGCGTGCTAACTCTACCGGATTGGGTTCCCCACCCAATAGCGGGGTTCTTAGCGTACTGCGGGCATTAAGAGGAATCCTTCGTCGGACGAGAGCCCGGTCGAACAGTCTTAATGTCCAGGTGAGTGATATTCGTAGAGAAAGGTGAGCTCATTATTTTGGAACCTCCACGGCCAAGTTTTCGCTTTAATTAAATTAAAACTTTAGATCTCTAGTTATTCAAATTTTTTTTAATCCTAACGTAATTCGATACTAAGTGTTATCTCTTCATCATCTTTAATTTGAATCTATTTTCATCATATTTTAGTTAAAATCAACCACTTAATCTTTCGGTAAAATAATAGTGCTTTCGGAGCAGTAGGGATAATCAACCCGTTCCCGGGAAATTTACGATCTGGATATTCCCCCGAATATTCTGTATTACTTGCGATAGGTGCACTTGCCTACCTAAGCAAGCCCGCGGCGATCGACTTATCGAACCAACCACCCACATAAGAGTCTGTTCGCGGGCTTCATCAGTCAGATCTTGGAGGATATGATTAGATGCTATGTTCTGGACCATGGTGGGGCTTGGGATAAATGTCTTAGACTGATGGAGTTCGCGTACAACAACAGCTATCAGGAGAGTTTGCAGATGGCGCCCTTTGGAGCTTTATATGGAAGGCGTTGTCGGACTCCCCTGTTTTGGGAAGAAGTAGGTGAGAAGCCTTTGCTCGTTCCGGAAGCACTGGAGGATATGAGTACTTCAGTAATGCATATTCGTGAAAAGTTGAGGTTAGCACAGGAGCGATACGAGAAGTATGCAAATCAGCGTTGAGTTGATCTGGAATTTGTAGTTGGAGATATGGTATTTCTGAAGGTCTCTCTGATGCCAGGTGTTAAAAGATTTGGAAGGAACCATAAGCTAGATCTCATGTATATGGGACCTTTTCATATTCTGGAGCGCATTGGAGTTTCTGCCTATAGACTGGAATTGCCTGATTCTTTCCCTGGCGTTCACGACATGTTTCACGTGAGCCAGTTGCGAAAGTGTGTTTATAGTGATCGACATGTCCTTGACTCAGTACCCTAGTTGTAGCCTAATCTCTCGTATGTCGAAGAGCCTGTCCGTATTTTGGAGATGCAAGAACATGTGCTAAGAAAGAAAACAATTCTGATGGTTAAGGTTCTCTGGCGAAATCAGGATGCTAGAGGTGCAACTTGGGAATTGGAATCCGCAATGAGAGAATCTCATCCTCAGCTGTTCTCCTAATCTTCCCCAGTTAGTATTCTTGTTTAAAGAATTCTTCTGTCGTGTCACTTCCTCTGCCCTCTTATTTCGTTTCGTGTTCCATGTTTCGGGATGAAACTTCCTTTTTGGAGGGGTGACTGTAACGCCCCTGATTTTCCGGCAATTATTTAATCTTCTTGTTGACGTCATAATGACGTAAGGGGCGTTACGTTAACGTGGAGTTGACAGTGTGGCGCCGTTAGTGCATTTTTGCGTCTATTCGATCGTGTCGGCCAAATTCGTGAATCCTTACCGAAAATGGAAAATTTCACATTCGAAAATTAAATTGATTAATTTTTGACATTGAAAGTGAGGGTTAGACTTGATATACTCTAGAGGGGGGTGAATAGAGTATCTTTTAAAACTTTAAAACTTTTTGCTATTAATAAAATCTACAGAGTATGATAGCTATTCGATACCACAATTTGTTGTAAGTAAAAGAGCAACCCTAAGATAAACTAATCTACCACAGGCACAGTAAAATTAAACTAACTAACACAGGCACAACAAAATTAAACTAACTAACATAGGCATAGCAAGAAAAAAAGGAAAGAGGGCAACCAGACAACATAAGAATTTTTATAGTGGGTCCCCAACCAGGGTACATCCACTCTTCTACCACCCTGGTAGGAATCCACTAACAGGTTTTGATCAGGTGACTGCCACCAATGAGCTTTTGATCAAGTGCTCAAAAACCAACCCAAGTATTTTGATTAGGTGACTTGCAACCAAGGAATAACTTTTGAAGGGAGTTAAAGAACTCGTTGTACAGTGATGGGGTGAAAGAGTTATGGTGTCTTCTCTTTCTCAAATACAATTGAGAAGACTAGTGGATCTTTGATGTTATCAAAGCTCCCCCTGAGTTATTGAGTTGTTCAGTAAGATTAGAGCTTTTCTTCAGGGTGAGTAGGTCTTCTATCTTTAGCCTTGACCAGAAGAGATCCAGGAACTTCTTGACTGATGAAGATTTGTTGTCCTTGAAGAATCCTGGTGTGAAGAATGAAGAAGACTCTTGATTTGGATGGATGTTCTTCTTCTTCTTCAGCAGTGTCAAGGTGATGACTAAATTCGTTTTCTGTACAGAGAAGAATTTGAATGAATGCTTCTATGTATCTTCTCTGTGTGATGTATCTTGTTGTGTATCACTCTCTCTATTTTTTGTCTAGAAGGAGGAAAATCACTTTTATATTCCCAATGGAATTTGTCCTTTGAATTTTTTGAATTTCTTCCTTCGTTGATTGCTGACGGCCTGGAGAATGTAAAATTCGGCTGCAGAGAATGTCTGCATTAATTGATTTCCCCAACTATCCTATTGAAAAGCGGCAATTAATAATCCTGTTGAATGTCATAATCAATGCTGCTTCTAACGGTAACATTCAGAGAATATTAAACATTGATTACTCAGGAATTACTGTAATAAAATAAGCACAGAAGGAAGGAAAAAAATCCAAGTCTGGAACTACACAAAAATCGTCGAGCAAAGAACAGAATTTGTCGACCTAAGATCCAAGATCGTCGAGCTGAGAAGTCATGTTCGTCGACCAGATAATTGTTGTTCGTCGACCAGAGATCCAAGATCGTCGACCTGAGAACAACTAACTGCTTTCTGGTAAACACTTGCCAATTCTGTGCACTAAGATCGTCGTGATGATAATCTAAATTCGTCGACTAGAGTTCAGAGAAATGTTTCTGGACTTAGAATGTTGAAGTAGAGCATCCAGAACTCGTCGACCTGAGAACTAAGTTTGTCGAGCTCAACTCAGAGAATTGTATCTGAGTTCATCGAGCTGAGCATGACTTTCATTGAGTTGGGTTCGAAGAACGTCGAACTCACATTTCTAAATCTTTGAAGTTTCTCTAAGTATGGAGTCTTCTGCAGTCTGTTGTTGGCTAGTCCAAGCAATGTTGAATCTAAGGACATGTCCTACACTATAGGACACAGACATGATCCTGGCTATACATGTTGGGTCAATAATCCTAGTTTAGTGAATCTAGCCCAAATCCAACTAGGGATCCAACAATCTCCCCCTATTTGTGTGAGGTCACTAATTACAGACACAAAATATTTACAAAGCAAGGGAAAGATATATCTGGCAAAAAGCTTTAAAATATACAGCAGATATATATATACAGTGAGCTTTGTAGCAGGAAATTAATAAACAGTTTTAAGACAACGAAAAGACTAAACAGATAAAATTCATTTCTTCTGCTTTGGCACATTTTGCTTAACCTCTTTAGCTTTATCACCAGGCCGAGTAAACTTGATTTCCCTATTTGGATTGGCTGCTTGAGTCTTTGTCATGGTCATATCAGTAGCTCCAATAATATTTAGGGAAGTATCTCTTGGCACCACAACTTCTGGATGTAATTTCATATAGTCATCAACATTAAAGAATTTGTTAGCTTTGGCAAACCTGTTAAGTTCCTCCTTCCTGTATTTGGACATTGTTGAGTATTGAGGGGCATCCTTTCCTTCAGCTTTATCTTTGTTGATCATAGATAGGCCAACAAATTCTTGGAACCTGGCCATCCTTGCAGTAGTAGCTATTTTTGGGTCCTCAAAAGGAACAGGAGGGGATGTAGGTCTCTTTGGACTTTCAGCCTTTTGATATTCAATAGTTTGTTGTAGATGTTTCTGTTGATGTTGATGTTGTTGTTGCCTACCGGAAGAGTAGTGCCTGTGCTGGCTGCTTCCAGAAGGGGAGGAGGATCTACACTGATGCCTCTGATAGGTTTGATATTGGGTAGTCTTCTGAGATGAAGAGCCTGAAGCACTAGCAGAAGGTGGAGGAGGAGGAGGGTCTTTCCTGAATCTCTGTAGATGAGGTGAATACTTCCAGCTTTTCTTCCTTTCTATTTGCTGATTCTTGGACAGCCACATCCAAGCTGGCATGCCCTCGTATGGAGTGATATTTTGGAGAATATAGTAAGGGGTGTCATGCGTTGGGTTTAATTTTGGAGCAGGAGCTGGAGGGGCTTTCCTTTTCTTAGAAATTTTCTTTTTCTTAGCAAAGGGACTGTCATCTGAATCCTCTTCATCATCATCATCTGAGGAGTCTTGCGGATTATCATATAAAGCATTAATTTCTTTCAAAGCTTCTGCAGATATCAACAGTTTTTCTGCCTGGGGAGGAGCTGGAGGAAGAGCTGGAGCTGGAGCTGGAGAATTATACACATCAGTGCCTTCAGCAACTGATGTATTCTCTTCTTCAATTTCATCCATGATCAACTCATCAAGATAAAGAATGGGGCTATCATCTATAATGAATGTTGGAGCAGAAATAACTCTGGGAGGGGATGAAACAATGAAGGAATCAGCTCTGGGTGGAGATGGAATGACAGGAGCCTCTGTATTTACAAAACTAGCCTTGAGTTGCATGGCAACCGTGGGGCTTATTGGGTAGGTATAGGGAACTATAGCCATGGATGACTTTATGATATATTTTTAAAGAGAGTTCAAATGAACTGTATCAAAAATATTCAACAAATTCAAAAGATCTACTGTGGGATTTATAATGTAATCACCAACAATTTATATTTCCTCTGTGACTGTCTCATCCAAATCCATATCAGATTCAATAAAATTGATTAAATCAATCAAACCATCGGTTGCTTCTGCTTCTGCTTCTGCTGCTGCTGCTGCTTCTTCTGCTGTTGCTGCTACTACTTCTTTGTAGAGTATCACCCCCTGCCTGCTTTCAGTGGGTACTGGAGCCAGGCCCCTGACTGAAGAAGGAGGGATGGAGAGAGTAGAGATTTGAGCAGCAAGAGAAGATATGGAAGAAGCAAGAGGTGAAATAGCCTCTGCTATAAGGGTTTTGAGGAGGGGAGTGAGAGGTGCTAGAAGAGGTGGAATAATGGAGGGGTCCAGTTACAGGAATGCAGGAGGTGTCTCAGTGGAAACAGAAGGGTGAATGGAAGATGATGGTGGAGGAGGTGATGGTGAATGACTGCGAATTTCATGACTGTAGAGGTATGTGTGGATGGTAAGAAGGTGATCAGATTGAATGTAGCGGATGAGAAGAATGTTTCATTTGGGATGTCTAGAAGGTGGGATGGAAGAGGAGATTGAGGAGGAGTTGGTGTACCATCTGGGGATTGAGTTGGTGTATGAGAGTGAATATGAGTTTGTGATGGAGGTACTGGAGATGATGGAGGGGGTGGAGTTGGTGTACCATCTAGTGTTGGAGAATGGACTGGGATATGAACTGGTGAGGGGAGTTGGTGTACCATCTGAGGATGACTCTGGATGGCTGGAGGTGGTGGAAGAGAAGATGGAGCATCTTCAGTGATGGCGATGTTGCTGATGCGGCCGTGGATCCACATCATCGAGAGTTCGTGGATTGGGACGGTCGTTGTCGCAAGCTCGAGGATGGGAGTCTACCACGACATTTCTTCACCAACGCCGCCGCCGCTACATGTTTTTGCTCGTCGTCCGCCGCTGCCAATAAATGAAATATATAATTATAAATTACATAATTATAATTATATATTTTATCATTTTTATTTTAGCATTTTTATTTCCATGCATTTTATTATTATTTTAATTTCATGTAATGATCGGTGCCTATAACCATCAAGAGTATTTTAATTTCATGCATTTAAATTTTGCATTATTTTTTTATTTCATGATGGGTGCATATAACCATCATAGTGTCATTTTGAATTTTGAATTTTGAATTTTGAATTGGAGGAGATGGAGTGGTGTAAGCCTATATATAGGCCATGATATTTTACATATTTTTTAGAGAATGATAAGAAATTGAAACTCAAAAATCTATTGAGATTTTTCCTCCTCTCCAAGGAAAATTTCGGCCTCCTCTCTCCCCCTCTCTCTTTGGCCGCTGGCCAACCTTCCTCCTCCCTCTCTCCCTCTGTATATCCGACCTCCCCTTCTCTTCCTCCTCCTCCTCCTCTTGTGAAAAATCCACTCCTCTACCAAAACCGAGCCCTCCCTTGAAGGAGTAAGGCCACCACCTTTCCTCTCTTCTCTTCCCTTATATATCTATTAGCCCTTTCAAGATACTCCCCCTTCTCGGGTTTGGCAAAGGAGAAACGGCGAGCATCTTCATCGTCCGGTGCGGATCCAAGGATTTTCATGGAAATAGAGAATCTACCCCCGTCGTGTGTGCTTCCTCCACTCATCTTGTGGATGGATTATTCTTGGGATTGGGTAACGAATTTCTTAACCATCTTTGTGTGATTTCTTTTATAATTTTGTGAGGTATTGTTGGAATAGAAGACTGGTAATTTGTTCTGATTTATATTGAATATTGTGCTTGTTAAACTCTAATTTTCAATGCGTTTATTTCCGATTAGTTTTCGTAATAATTGGAACGGGTGGATCTCATGAACACTAGAAGAAATCGGGTTCATCACCCTTGATTTCCCCTTGAGTTCAAGTGATTTGGTAAACCCTCTATTAATTAATTTTGGGATCGATTAGGACTTGATTTTAAATCACTTATTTTGTCTGGATATTCTCTTATTGGATGTATGAATGTGTGCGCATAATTTAATTTGAATTACTAATTGTCCGGATCGGGTGGGTCCATTTCGCTTGAGCGAACATTGGCATATAGCCCTTGTTCAATCTAAAATAAGGGGTAGCGTCCCTTTGTGTTGAATGTTGTAGAATTTATGTCTTTTAATGCTGAGTATTTGATAGTGCTAAGTAGAGAAACCACGCACTAGATATTTAATTAAATTGTCGAACATAAGAAACGCGTAGTTTAATCCGTAGAAACCATGGGCCTGCATCAATTTGGTATCAGAGCCAGGTTGTGCTAATTTCTTAATTAGTACCATCCTAGAAAAAAAAATTCTTTAGCACGCCGACACGCACTTGCCCGTTTCATTTCACAACATATAAATCAAATTTTTTAAATTTTTGGTCTGCAAATAGCGGCCTAAAATTTTCAATTTTTCTCAAAATTCAAAACATTAAAATTCTGGAATTTTCCAATCATTTTATTAGTAAGAAATCAAAAAAATATTTTATTTTTATTAAGTCATTATTTTTATTAAATCACTACAAAATTTTAATTTTGGTCTGCCAATAGCGGCCTATATTTTTATTTGTTCAGCAACAAAATATCAAAAAAATATTTTAATAATCTCTCAATTATTGTCAGTAAGAAAATCCCAAAAAATATTTTATTGCCTTAGTTATTAAGTGGGAACAAATGCATATGTTGCATTTTATATAGGGTCAGGTTCATTATTCATTGCATGTGCACCAGTTCTGGGTGAGTTTTCTCTATGGTTCTCATTATTATGGCCTATGACGTTTATGCTTCCTGTTTAGATTACTGGTATGTTAATCCCATGGCTAAACAAACCCCAGCCTTGCTTTTATACCATGGGAATACCAACCGTCCCCACGCTTATCCTCCCACTAGAATTGAGGCACCAACTTATGACGGTTTGGGGTATCCCCAAACTTTTAGAGACTGGCTTAATGGAATAGAATTTTTTTTTAATTGTCACTTATGGGACGACCACCAAAAGGTTAACATAGCCCGAGATCGATTAGTAGGTCAAGCCCACGTGTTTTGGCTAAACGAAGAGCGTCGTGTTGTTAGTTATAAACATGCTTGGCCGGCAATGCGTCGCCTAATCTTGGATCAATTTTATCCCGCCAATCTCCGCACTACTAACACTAAGCCTGTAAGTGAGTATCGTTATGGCGCTAGTCCCATACCTGCCTGTAGGAATGATTATATACCTAACGCTAGATCATTTTACCCCAAAGGCCGGCCTGCTCATAGTGTACCTACTACCACCTTTAGGGAAACCATTCCTAATAGATCTTATGCCTTGGACTCAAAAGATGTTACTCCTAGAGTTTTGACTAGTTTATCCTCGACGCCTAAGCCTCCTGATATAGTGACTGATACCCATGAGGATGCTGATGTAGATGTGGTATCTCTTGATCTTGAGGATGACCAACTAGGTGAGTGTATTCCATCATGTACATTAGTGCCCGACGATTCTAATGAGTCTGAAATTGAGATTGGATACCCTAGTGATTTAGAAGATGATGTATGGGATGATTACATTCCGATCTGTGAGAGTATTATGTTGCCCAATACGTGCCCTACTAGCGTTGTTTCTGTTCACCCTAGTATTGAGTGCCCTCTCCAGGATACGATCCCCATCGTGTTAGAGCCTACGACTACACCCGCTGAGATTGTATCTGAGTTATCTGAGGAGCCTGAGCGTGAGGATGTTCCTGTTATTATTGTGGATGAGTTACGATCTGTAGGAAGGGTATTTTTGGACGATTCTTTGGTTGTACACCTGGATGAGAGTTCTTCGATGTTGCCACCATTGGGTGAAATCTTTGTTGATTCAGATTTTATCTCGGGTTTGATTTTACCGAACCTTCCCCCTATTTATTTGCCCACATTAGTTGACTTTTTAGGAAGTGGAACCGGTAGACCTAGTCTGAGTTTTTATGTCACGCCCGCTTTATTAGTTCCTACATTGGTGTTGTACCAGCTTATAGATATTACTATGATGAGCGCACTAGTATTTAGACTTTTCACCGCACCTCATAGCCATGACTATGTGACACTTTTGACAGCTCCTTTTTTTGCATGTCCGTCTACGGTTCCGTCCCTACTACGAATGACTCTATTTCTTTGGCAATTGTGCCTCTGGATGTGGCGTCCCCTAGATATACTTATATACCACACCCAGTTGCACGCATTTATCCTTCGCCATTTGATGACCCTAATTTCCCCACGTTAGTGACTATAGTTGGGTCCCTTGAGTTGTTTCGCTCGCCAATCTTTTCACATTCGGGAGCGTCCAATTCAATTGCTTATGATGAGCGGTTCACATTAGCATATCTTCATGCCAAGCGTGAAAAAATTAAAATTGAAATTAAGACTGCGGTGTTGGAGCCCATAAAAATTATCTCTGATTACTAGGCTCCCGTGCCACCTGACTTAACCCCCTTATATTCCGTGTTTGGGACTAGTCATGTAGCACATGGATTCTCTCCTCATGTGTCTTGGACGTTAGTATTTCTCCTTAAGTTATGTGGCAGGCACTTCCATGCCTTTTCGAGACTGTCTGACGCTAGAGCTAGTGATTTGGGTTTAGTCTGGTCAATCCCCGAACGGATGCCTTCTGGATCCGTTGACAAATTAATACGTAGGAACGTCGACCCATCCATGTTTATGAAGAATGTCGGATTTTATGCCTTTACTTTAGATTTTTATATAGCACAAGGTGTTTCACTTTATTTCAAGTTTTTGGACTTTTTACTGTACGTCTTTGTTCCACCTGAGTGCTTTTCTCCGTCATTTCTTCCTACCACTAAATATTCTCTTGGGTTGGGGAGTGTTAGTACTATCGTGTCTATTTTCCACATGGACTCCTTGGTTCTTGAACCGGATGGTAAGATTCAAGTTAATTTTCTTTTTCCTGACACCATTTCGAGTTTTGCTATTTCTACACCTGACAGGTTCATAGTGCTATGGGATGTTCATGCTACTACGACATGGACTGTGGGGCTAGATTTAACCTATGTTGATGCTGTATTCGACGGTTCCCCCTCACGGGCCACTCATCGGTGATGAGTGATTTTGAGTGGGGGAGGATTGATGGCGACGATGCTGATGCGACCGTGGATCCACGGAATCGAGAGTTCGTGGATTGGGACGGTCGTTGTCGCAAGCTCGAGGATGGGAGTCTACCACGACGTTTCTTCGCCAACGCCGCCGCCGCTATATGTTTTTGCTCGTCGTCCGCAGCCGCCAGTAAATGAAATATATAATTATAAATTACATAATTATAATTATATATTTTATCATTTTTATTTTAGCATTTTATTATTATTTTCCTTTCATGTAATGATCGGTGCCTATAACCATCAAGAGTATTTTAATTTCATGCATTTAAATTTTGCATTGTTTTTTAATTTCATGATGGGTGCATATAACCATCATAGTGTCATTTTTAATTTTTAATTTTAAATTTTTAATTTTGAATTTTGAATTGGCGGAGATGGTGTGGTGTAAGCCTATATATAGGCCATGATATTTGTCATATTTTTTAGAGAATGTGATAATACGGTTTTGCAGTCAATTTTATTAGGATATTTTCGGGGTTTTAAAGCAAATCATGTCTTGTAAAGTACTTATTTTGATTCCACTTTGTATATATTTTTGTCGCTAATGCATTTTTCTGCTTTTTGCAGGTTTTCACGGCTTTCAGCCGAATTTTGCTGTGACACGCCCCAAGGTCACGCCCTACCAGGGCGTGTACCTAGGGCGTGTAACCCAAAGGAATGAAGCAATTAGTCTGAAACTGCATTCCGTGGAAACTTCGTGTACACGCACTCTGTCACGCCCGTGTCACATCCAACACGGGCGTGTTCTAGAGGCGTGTCCCCAGGTTCCGAGGAATCGCCGCAGCGCGCTCGTTTTTCCCGCTCCACCGTCGCACCGAAAGTGTCACGCCCCAGGGTCACGCCTGCCCTGGGCGTGACATATGGGCGTGTACTTCAGCAATTCTGCCTGTCACCTCCAGCATTCAATTTCAGCTCAACAAAGTCACGCCGCAAAGAACACGCCCCAGGTACACGCCCTACCAGGGCGTGACTTGTGGGCGTGTACCTCAACTACTTCGTCAGAATTAAATTCCAGCCCGAAAAAGTCGCGCTGAATGTGTCACGACCCGGGGTCACGCCCGACCCGGGCGTGATAGGGGGGCGTGACCCGACCCGAAAAATTCTATAAATAGAGCCCAACTCTAAGGGTTCAGGGACACTTTTTGGATTGAGAGGGGAGGTTCTGTCCTTTGTATTTTTGAACTTTTTTAAGCATGTCTCTCCATTTTTAGCTCTAGCTTTATGCTTTCCCTGTATTAGTTCATAGCTTCGTTCTGTAGTATAATGTTAATGATAGTGTAGTTTACCTTTCCATGCACTTGTAATCTCTGGTTTTCAAGCTGTAAGATCCCTGTTTCCATTAATAAAAAGTGTTCTTTTCTTTTTCGTTTCTGCTCTGTTTTCATTATTCTTCTTCTACTCATCCCCCCTCTTCCACCTCACCATGATTAACTAATCCTCCATGTACTCGATCTTGATGATCCGAGGTTCGAGTGATTAGGTTATGATGCTTTGAATCTTACCTTTTCTTTTTAGGGTTTAGCTTTGAATTACTATTGATTTATCACGGGTTGGAGGTATATCATCGATATATACTCTCCACCTTTGCTTTCATTCTGGGCTAGCCGAGAGGCCGAAAGTTTGAAATGAGCACTCAAGAGTAAAGGGAGTTGTTCGCACCCCTCGAGAGAGGCAGACGTTCAAATCTCCCGGATTGGAGTAAAATCCAATAGCGGGGTTCACCGCGTAAAGCGAGTTTTAGGCCTCCTATTTAGGCGAGAGTCGGTCGGACCTTCCTAAACTCAATTAGGCACGGCCTTCGAGAGAAGCGTGTCAATATTCATGGAACCTCCATGGTCAAGGACCTTTACCCTAATTAGCTTAGGTTTATTTATCGTATTTTTCTAACCACTCTTGCCGAGGTGATTTCTGATCGAGTGCATTTTCCCCTCATCGTTACTAAGCTTAACTTAATCGCTCTTTTAGCTCTCTTTATTTTTTCATGCAAGTAGTTCTCTTCCTTTAGTACGTTTAGCTTTCTTCTAAAAAACTTAATTTTTCTGTCGATAAAATAATAGATTTCGTGTGAGTAAGCTTACTCAACTGTTCCCGGATTTCAATACGACACTTGTGTCCCCTAGCTGCATTTCGATAGATATACTTGCCTTGTTGAATTGTTAGTTTGGTTATTTTCTCCTTGCAGATATCTAAGAGACAATCAAGTTTTTGGCGCCGTTGCCGGGGAGGCAACGCTCGTTGATAAATTGAAAACACGAATATATTAATTTTATCACTTCTCTTTCTCACCCTCCTTCTTAAAATTTTTCCGCCCACTCACTTGAGTTAATTGGCAGGCTTTATTTCAGTAGAGTGTGTTTACTTTCTATAGAGTGGGTGCGTTTTAATTTTCTGTCGAGTGCGTGAGTGTAGCTTTTATTTTCCGCCTACTCGCTCAGAGTTAAATGGCTGGATTTTAATTACCGCCTACTTAATAGAAACCCACATCACAAATTTTTCTACACCACCTAACTCTCTCAAAAAGGGCAAAGTGGCTCTAAATGCCACTATCTTGTCTAGTACCTTGCGAACCCTTCACCGGGTAGCCCTTGGGAAGTTCGGGAATTAAAACATAAAAAAAATCTATTTCAAAAAAACAAATTTCGAACTTCATTAGCTCTTTTATTTTATAGTCTTTCTTCTCCTCTCTTCTTCTAGTGTATGACCCGCGGATGTCCGTCGGTTACTTTGGACCTGGACTACGAAATTGAGCGTACTCTTCGGAGAAGATCGCGATTTCAAGGCCCTACTACGCAAGTGCCGGTTGAGGATTCCGAGTCATTTTCTACCTTAAGAATGGCAGAACCCAACGTGGAGGAAGCCGTGCAAAGGCCTATGTCCTATTATGCACGACCGAATCTCGAGGGTACAGAATCTAGTATAGTTCGCCCTGCAATAAATAATAATAATTTCGAACTGAAGCCTAGCATAATTCAAATGGTGCAGCAGTATGTGCAATTTGACGGGCTTCATGATGAAGACCCGAACGCACACATAGCCAGCTTTCTTGAGATTTGTGACACCTTCAAGATAAATGGTGTCACAAATGATGCTATTAGGCTAAGATTATTTCCTTTCTCTCTTAGAATTAAGGCTAAGCAGTGGCTGAACACCCTTCCTAAAAATAGCATAACTACTTGGACGCAATTAACTGAAAAATTTTTGGCCAAGTATTTTCCGCCTGCTAAAACTGCAAAACTTAGGAATGACATTTCTGCCTTTGGACAAATAGACTCTGAGACCCTTTACGAAACCTGGGAAAGATTTAAAGAATTATTAAGACGATGCCCATATCACGCTCTGCCTGTATGGTTGCAGGTGCAGACGTTCTATAATGGGCTAAATCAAAGCACAAAGCAAACGCAGCTTCTGGCGGTACTTTAAACCATAAGACCCCGGAAGCAGCTCTTGAGCTGTTTGATGACATGGCCATGAACACTTACCAGTGGAATGTGCCTAGGACCCGCCCAAACAAACCTGCAGGTCTCTTTGAAGTGGACAATGTCTCCCAACTCCCACTGCAAGTTGAAATATTAAGCAAAAAAATTACGGAGATGACTGCTGCCTCCGCCCCTTAGGTATGGGAATCTGCAACTCCTCCCGCCGAACATTTGGATTATGTAAATAATATGCCTAGAACTGCTTTTAATAATTTTTCTGCTGCGAATTATCATCCTCCTGGTTTTAATTTTCCGAATAGTTATAATCCTGCGTTAAGAAATCATCCGAATTTTTCGTGGAGCAATCCATCGAATGTTGTGCGCCCGCCACCGCAAAGTGATTTTTCTGCACCACCACCACGTCCTCAAAGTTTTCCAAAACCTCCAAATTTGGAGGAAATGTTTTCAAAATACATGAATGCTAATGACGCTACGATTAGAACCTTAACCGGAAGTGTTAAAAATTTAGAAAATCAGGTAGGACAGCTCGCTAAAATGATTTCTGAGCGACTCGAAGGGTCTCTTCCTTCCAATACCGAGCCCAACCCGAGAGAGCAAGCGAAAGCTATAACTCTTCGGAGTGGGAAGAAAGTTCCCGGTATGATAAGTGAAGAGCCCGAGGAAATCTCCGCTTCCGCTTTAAAAAATCAAAGCTCCGTTCCCGTTTTAAAAATTCCACCCTCTGCCGAAGAAATTATCACTCCTATTTTAGAAAAATAACTCACTCCAACACCCACCTTTAAAAATAATCCATCCCCGACATACCCTTCCGAACTTAATAAACAACGACAGGATGATCAATACACCCGTTTTTTAGAAATGTTTAAACAAATCCACATAAATCTGCCTTTTCACGAAGCCCTATCCCAGATGCTGAAGTACGCAAAATACCTTAAGGACCTCCTAAACAACAAGAAGAAGTTAGAGAACCTTTCGCATGTCACGTTAAATGCCGAGTGCTCGGCAGTTTTGACAAACGGATTACCGAAGAAAATCAGTGACCCGGGTAATTTCTCTATCCCGTGTGTCTTTAGTGATCTCTTTGTCAAACACGCTTTAGCCGACTTAGGTGCGAGTATTAATCTTATGCCCCTCTCGTTGTTTAAAAAGTTAGGAATTGGTAGTCTCAACCCCACACGCATGAGTATCCAGCTCGCCGACAGATCAGTCAAATACCCGTTAGGAATAGTGGAGGACGTCCTAGTCAATGTTGACAAGTTCATCTTCCCGGTGGACTTTGTCATTTTGGACATCGAAGAAGATGTCGAGGTTCCCCTGATCCTTGGCCGACCCTTCCTTGCCACCTCCCGAGCTATCATTGACGTAAGCAATGGTAAGCTCTTCCTTCGAGTGGGCGACGATGAGGTAACTTTCTCTATCACCCCCTCGATGAAGAACACACTAGCTAATGATGACTCCTATTTTTTCATGGATACCGTAAGTGAAGAATCCTTCTCTCACACCTCTGATTTTGAAGAAGAATTTTCCAGTTTTTGTTCCTCTCCTACTCCTCCAACTGAATCTCTACACCTAAGTGAAGAATCCTCCACCCGCCTTTCTGATTTTGAAAAAGAATTTTTTGATTTCTATTCCTCTTCTACTTTTCCAACTGAATCACTGTACGAAGCCGCCATGGCCGCTAGCAACACCCCTTTTAATTTTACATATAAAAAGTGTAGGAGGACAAAGTTTTTGAAAAAGAACAAATTTCCAAAACCTCGTATGATGACCCCCCTACCTTGGAACTGAAAGAACTACCATAGCACCTTCGATACGCTTTCTTAGAAAAGGACTCCAAGCTGCCTGTCATAATTTCGGCCTACCTCAAGGATGCACAAAAGGATAAACTTCTTTCAATTTTACAAAAGCATCGCCAAGCTATTGCTTGGCAGATATCTGATATCAAGGGCATAAGCCCATCTTTCTGCACTCATAAAATCTTAATGGAAGATAATTCACGTAACTCAATACAACCTCAGCGCCGTATAAACCCAAACATGAAAGACGTAGTTAAGGGCGAGGTTATGAAATTGTTAGACGCGAGAATTATCTATCCTATATCCGACAGTAAGTGGGTTAGCCCAGTACAGGTAGTACCAAAGAAGGGAGGGATAACGGTAGTAAGTAATGAAAATAATGAATTAATCCCGACTCGGACGGTGACCGGATGGCGAATGTGTATAGATTACCGTAAGTTGAATGATGCCACCCGCAAGGATCACTTCCCCTTGCCGTTCATTGATCAGATTTTAGAACGACTTTCCGGACATAGCTTTTATTGTTTTCTCGATGGCCTCTCGAGGTATCTTCAAATCCCCATCTCCCCCGAGGACCAGGAGAAAACTACCTTTACTTGTCCCTTCGGCACCTTCGCCTACCGAAGAATGCCGTTTGGATTGTGCAATGCGCCAGCTACATTCCAACGATGTATGCTCGCCATCTTTGACAAGTACGTAGAAAGCATTATGGAAGTTTTCATGGATGATTTCTCCGTGTTCGGGAATTCCTTCGATAGTTGCTTAGAGAATCTTGAAAAAGTCTTAGAGCGATGCGAAGAAACTAACCTTGCCTTAAATTGGGAAAAATGTCATTTTATGGTAAGGGAAGGGTTAGTTTTGGGACATAAAATTTCTGAAAGGGGTATTGAAGTAGACGTTGCGAAAATAGAAGTTATCGAGAAGTTGCCGCCACCTACGAACATAAAAGCTATAAGAAGTTTCCTGGGTCATGCGGGTTTCTACCGCCGCTTCATAAAGGACTTTTCCAAAATCACCAAGCCCCTTACCCATCTCTTAGAAAAAGACGCCCCATTCATCTTTGATGACCTCTGTCTAGCTGCCTTCAATTTAATAAAAGAAAAATTAGTTAATGCCCCAATCATGATAGCTCCGGTGTGGGATCTTCCATTTGAGATAATGTGTGATGCGAGTAGTTATGCGGTGGGAGCCGTACTAGGTCAACGTATTTCCAAGAACTTCCACCACATTTATTACGCTAGTAAAACACTCACATCTGCACAGGAAAATTACACCACAACCGAGAAGGAGCTCTTAGCTGTTGTATTCGCTTTTGACAAATTTCGCCCTTATATTACTCTTTCGAAAATTATTGTTTTTACGGACCACTCGGCCCTCAAATATCTTCTCTCTAAAACGGATGCCAAGCCTCGCTTGATTCGCTGGGTCTTACTCCTCTAGGAGTTTGACTTAGAGATCCGTGATAAGCGAGGTGCCGAGAACTTGGCCGCCGACCACCTTTCGCTCCTAGACAACCCGTTTATAGAACAATTAGACGAAAATTCTTTTCATTACTATTTCACTGATGAGAAGTTGTTCATAATTAACACATCTACTTCTCCTTGGTTTGCCCGCATCGCCAACTATCTAGTGGCCCGTGTGCTCCCAAAAGAGTTTTCATCTCAGCAAAAGAAGAAATTCTTTTCTGAGCTGAAAAACTATTTTTGGGAGGACCCACATCTTTTTAGAATTTGTGACGACCAAGTGATCAGGAGGTGTGTTTCTTTTGATGAAGGATTAGATATTATTAAACATTTGCATGAAGGACCGACAGGTGGGCACTATCAAGCTGCTCGCACCGCTCACAAAGTGTTAAGCGCGGGTTTTTACTGGCCCCCATGTTTAAAGACGCGCATGCCTTTGTGAGTAGGTGTGATAGTTGCCAACGGTCGGGGAATATTTCGAATAAAAATGAAATGCTACAAAATTATTTCCTAGAGTGCGAAGTTTTCGACCTCTGGGGGATTGATTTTGTCGGCCCTTTTCCTTCTAGCTTCGGGAATAAGTACATTTTAGTTGCCGTTGATTATGTTTCGCGTTGGGCCGAAGCCCAAGCTCTTCCTATGAATGACGCCCGAGTCGTAGTTAATTTCCTAAAAAAAATATTTTCTCGATTCGGTACGTCGCGCGCTATCGTTAGTGATAGGGTTCCCATTTCTGTAACGCGCAATTTTCAAAAATCCTAACTAAATATGGAGTTACTCATAAGCTTTCCACTGCCTACCACCCCCAAACTAACGAAGAAGTCGAAGTAGTCAATAGAGAAATAAAAAGAATTTTAGAAAAGACTGTTTCAACATCTAGAAAAGACTGGTCAGCCAAATTAGACGATGCTCTATGGGCCTACCGAACAGCGTACAAAACCGCCCTCGGATGTACGCCATATCAGTTGGTTTATGGAAAATCGTGTCATTTACCCGTAGAGTTAGAACACCGCACCTTTTGGGCCTTACGATTTTTAAACTTCGATCCCCACTCTGTCGGTGATTTTAGAAAATTTCAACTTAACGAACTCGACGAGTGGCGCTCTTACGCATATAAAAATAACAGACTTTATAAAGAGCGGACGAAGCGTTTACACAATCGACATCTTAGGCACCCAAAAATCTTTAAGCCGGGCGACCAAGTGCTTCTTTATAATTCTTGTTTACGTTTATTCTCGGGTAAATTAAAATCACGTTGGTCGGGGCCTTTTACTGTTTTAGAAGTCTTTTCTTATGGTACTATTTTAATTTCCCACCCTGATAAGGGTACTTTCAAAGTGAATGGTCAGCGTCTTAAACTGTATTTCTGTGATGATGTCAGTCTCAACCCTGTTAACTCTATCTTTCCGGTCCTGACATTTGATTAATCTGAACTTTATTTTTCTCATAAACTTTGAACTTTATTCGAACTTTATTTTTAAAACACTATTTGGGACACTCTTATTTTGATGCGTCGAGCTCAAACGATGCTTTAAACAAACGGCGCTCTTGGGAGGCAACCCAAGTTATCTTTTTCTGTTTTCTTTATTTTACAATTTTTGCCCCGAATGGCTCCGACAAGATGAAACTTCTGCGATCGCCTGCTCCAACGATTCTGATTCCCTGACAAAGTCCACCGGACGACGTTTCATGGAGATCCACCGCACAGGCATGGAGGAGCGACATCACTCAGCTTTCCCTGCAACATAAAACCGGGGAAGTACCTGTTTTTCAATTCTGTCTTTCATTTCTGTACTTTACTTTTCTCGTTCTCCGACCTCCTTCTCCATTGAGGACAATGTAGATTTTAAGCTTGGGGGATGAGTTCCTCCTTTTTGCTTTTTGTAAATATCCAAAAAATCCAAAAAAATTCAAAAAACAAATATATATATATATAGCTGCATTTTGGTATTTCAATAAGTACCCCATGTTTATGTTTTGTTTTTCTCAAACTTCTTTATAAACAACGTAGTTAATTATAATTTTTCTAATCATTTTTTTAATCATATTTCACAAGTAAAATGTTGGCCATGCTATGTTTCTAATTCACGGTAGCATGTTAAGGTAAAATATTTCTCTAAAACGTGCATTTCTATTATAGTTTTCCGTTCTTTATTTTCTTTACTTTCTCTAAAAATTTATCATCCACTATTTTCCTTTTCGTCTTTAGATGATTTTTGTAAGAACAAATTTTGAATAACGTAGTAGATATGAACGATCCAAGTCACATATTATTTTTATTTTCAAGATAATTTCATCAATCTTCTTTTATTATCTCGAACTTGCTTTTTGAAATTTATCGACTCTATGTTTTAAATAAATTTAAAAAAAGCGTGAAAATGATTCAGGCCATTTTTGTTTACGTTTGAGCTTTCCTGCCAACCTAAAATCTTTTACCACTAGTTAGCCGCTTTTGAGCCTTTTTTCCAAATTCATTTGATAACTCCACACAGCATTTCATTTTCACCAAAGCCCAAATTCCTACCTATCTAATCACGCTAATTTTTTTGATAGGAAATTTTGTGTTATCTTTGGAGAAATTATTGAAAAAAGTGTACACAAAAGCAATGTATTGACAAAAAAAAGAGAAAAAATGAATGAAAATAATAATAATAATAATATAGAGATAAATAATCATAAAGAAAAAAATAAATTTATTTATACATATTTTGTTTAAAATAAATTTATTTTTTTTGAAACTCGTTGTTTTGGTTTAGTGTGATTTTTAAGCCTCCATGTTTATATTTGAATTCCACTCCTATTCATATTCCTAAACCAAACGTTTCGGTCCTATTAAGTCCTTTTGATTCACGCCCTTTTTTTAATTTTATTTAACAACTAAGAAAAGAAGAAAAGTAAATCAGTTTTAGTTTTGAATTTAAACTTAGATTTTTGTTATTTAATTGATATAATTATATTGCGTTGCTTGGATCTAGTAATAACTCAATACGTTCTTTTCATTTTCATTGTCTTGCTCAAATCTATTTAAAGAATTTCGTCAAAATTCTGGATGATTTATTTTTATTAAGTAAAGTTTATAAAAGTTAAACCATACCAAAATAATTGTTTTAGATTTACGTTTTGCATAGTACTTGTGTAAGTATGATTAAAACTTTTTGAATTAGTCACTTTTTTATGATTAGCTAGTCTTTATATCTTTGCTTGGGGACAAGCAAAACTTAAGCTTGGGGGAATTTGATAATACGGTTTGCAGTCAATTTTATTAGGATATTTTCGGGGTTTTAAAGCAAATCATGTCTTGTAAAGTACTTATTTTGATTCCCCTTTGTATATATATTTTTGTCGCTAATGCATTTTTTTCTGCTTTTTGCAGGTTTTCACGGCTTTCAGCCGAATTTTGCTGTGACACGCCCCAAGGTCACGCCCTACCAGGGCGTGTACCTAGGGCGTGTAACCCAGAGGAATGAAGCAATTGGTCCAAAACTGCATTCCGTGGAAACTTCGTGTACACGCCCTCTGTTACGCCCGTGTCACATCCAACACCGACGTGTTCTAGAGGCGTGTCCCCAGGTTCCGAGGAATCGCCGCAGCGCGCTCGTTTTTCCCGCTCCACCGTCACACCGAAAGTGTCACGCCCCAGGGTCACGCCTGCCCCAGGCGTGACATATGGGCGTGTACTTCAGCAATTCCGCCCGTCACCTCCAGCATTCAATTTTAGCTCAACAAAGTCACGCCGCAAAGAACACGCCCCAGGTACACGCCCTACTAGGGCTTGACTTGTGGGCGTGTACCTCAACTACTTCGTCAGAATTAAATTCCAGCCCGAAAAAATCGCATCGAATGTGTCACGCCCCAGGGTCACGCCCGACCCGGACGTGACAGGGAGGTGTGACCCGACCCGAAAAATTCTATAAATAGAGCCCAACTCTAAGGGTTCAGAGACACTTTTTGGATTGAGAGGGGAGGTTCTGTCCTTTGTATTTTTGAACTTTTTTAAGCATGTCTCTCCATTTTTAGTTCTTAGCTCTAGCTTTATGCTTTCCCTGTATTAGTTCATAGCTTCGTTCTGTAGTATAATGTTAATGATAGTGTAGTTTACCTTTCCATGCACTTGTAATCTCTGGTTTTCAAGCTGTAAGATCCCTGTTTCCATTGATAAAAAATGTTGTTTTCTTTTTCGTTTCTGCTCTGCTTTCATTATTCTTCTTCTACGCATCCCCCCTCTTCCACCTCACCATGATTAACTAATCCTCCATGTACTCGATCTTGATGATCCGAGGTTCGAGTGATTAGGTTATGATGCTTTGAATCTTACCTTTTCTTTTTAGGGTTTAGCTTTGAATTTCTCTTGATTTATCACGGGTTGGAGGTATATCATCGATATATACTCTCCACCTTTGCTTTCATTCTGGGCTAGCCGAGAGGCCGAAAGTTTGAAATGAGCACTCAAGAGTAAAGGGAGTTGTTCGCACCCCTCGAGAGAGGCAGACGTTCAAATCTCCCGGATTGGAGTAAAATCCAATAGCGGGGTTCACCGCGTAAAGCGAGTTTTAGGCCTCCGATTTAGGCGAGAGTCGGTCGGACCTTCCTAAACTCAGTTAGGCACGGCCTTCGAGAGAAGCGTGTCAATATTCATTGAACCTCCACGGTCAAGGACCTTTACCCTAATTAGCTTAGGTTTATTTATCGTATTTTTCTAACCACTCTTGCCGAGGTGATTTCTGATCGAGTGCATTTTCCCCTCATCGTTACTAAGCTTAAGTTAATCGCTCTTTTAGCTCTCTTTATTTTTTCATGCAAGTAGATCTCTTTCATTGCAAGTAGTTCTCTTCCTTTAGTACGTTTAGCTTTCTTCTAAAAAACTTAATTTTTCCATCGATAAAATAATAGATTTCGTGTGAGTAAGCTTACTCAACTGTTCCTGGATTTCAATACGACACTTGTGTCCCCTAGCTGCATTTCGATAGGTATACTTGCCTTGTTGAATTGTTAGTTTGGTTATTTTCTCCTTGCAGATATCTAAGAGACAATCAGAATGATAAGAAATTGAAACTCAAAAATCTATTGAGATTTTTCCTCCTCTCCAAGGCAAATTTCGGCCTCCTCTCTCCCCCTCTCTTTGGCCGCCGGCCAACCTTCCTCCTCACTCTCTCTCTCTCTCTATATCTGACCTCCTCCTCTCTTCCTCCTCCTCCTCTTGTGAGAAATCCACTCCTCTACCAAAACCGAGCCCTCCCTTGAAGGAGTAAGGCCACCACCTTTCCTCTCTTCTCTTCCCTTATATATCTATTAGCCCTTTCAAGATACTCCCCTTCTCGGGTTTGGCAAAGGAGAAATGGCGAGCGTCTTCATCGTCCGGTGCGGATCAAGGACTTGCGTGGAAATAGAGAATCTACCACCATCGTGTGCGCTTCCTCCACTCATCTTGTGGACGGATTATTCTTCGGATTGGGTAACGAATTTCTTAACCATCTTTGTGTGATTTCTTCTATAATTTTGTGAGGTATTGGTGTAATAGAAGACTGGTAATTTGTTCTGATTTATATTGAATATTGTGCTTGTTAAACTCTAATTTTCAAAGCGTTTATTTTAGATTATTTTTCGTAATAATTGGAACGAGTGGATCTTGTGAACACTAGAAGAAATCGGGTTCATCACCCTTGATTTCCCCTTGAGTTCAAGTGATTTGGTAAACCCTCTATTAATTAATTTTGGGATCGATTTGGACTTGATTTTAAATCACTTATTTAGTCTGGATATTCGCTTATTGGATGTATGAACGTGTGAGCATAATTTAATTTGAATTACTAATTGTCTGGATCGAGTGGGTCCATTTCACTTGAGCGAACATTGGCATATAGCCCTTATTCAATCTAAAATAAGGAGTAACGTCCCTTTGCGTTGAATGTTGTGGAATTTGTGTCTTTTAATGCTTGAGTATTCGATAGTGCTAAGTAGAGAAACCACGCGCTAGATATTTAATTAAATTGTCGAACATAAGAACGCGTAGTTTAATCTGTAGAAACCATGGACCTGCATCATTCAGCAGGGTGGGGAGTGGCTAAAGCATCCCTTGTACTCTCAGAAGGCCTGGAGGAAGAGGAAGAAGCCTTGGATGGCTTTGTGATGTTCCTCTCCCACCTGCCAAAGAGGGCACAAGTGAGCCTCTTGGAGCTATTAATGAATATGGTCGGTGTGACCAGGGATTCAGCAGCCTTTTCCTGAAGGAAGATTACCAGAATCCTGCCAAAACACACCTCCTTCTTGGTGTTCTTTTTCCGGATCATCTCAAACATATTCTTAGCCCAATTCACAGGCTCCTTATTCACCACAGCACACATCACCAGGAATTGATGCCTAGTGATGTAGTCATGGGCTGTGTGTTTGCCCAACAGTACTTTGCCCACAACATTTGCTAGAAACTTATATTCAGCAGATAAATGTTTCTTCAGCAGTTTGTTGGGTGTTTCTCCAGAATAACCCATCTTATTTAACATTTCATCAAATTCTTCACTATCAATCTCCAGTTCTTCTGCACCATTAGCTAATCCAAAAATATCTATTAAAACCGCAGGGGTAAGAGATACTTCATTACCTGATATTGTTCCAGTCATGGTGTTCTCATCAGGGAGGAGGGAGTGTAAACCCATTCTCCGATCTCTACACCAGCTATCTTTATTCTGGTGGTCATGAGATTCTTCAACTGCTGATCTTCAAGAAGTTTCAGAATGTCCAGGAAGATAGGATCCGAGTGTTGAAACGACTCAAAATCTAGATCAAATCCAGTATCAAACTTCATGGCTCCAAGACTGCCTGCGGGAATCGCCATGAGTGCGTCTACAACAAACAAAAAAGATCAAGTGCAATGGAACTGAAAGCACGGTACGGAGGTCGAAGTAAAACCTAGATTTTTCAGAATATGAATCGACAAACTCCGTTTAGCGAAAATTAAAGAATTCTTCGATCTGAGGTCGACTAAATATTTTGTAGTTAAAAAAATCGTCGATCTTAGTGTGAAGATTTGAAAATATTTCGTCGAGCTCTGTTTGATGAAAATTTTTTAAACAGATTCGTCGACCTCAATTTGACGAAAATAACTACACTCACAGAGAGTTCGTCGATCTTCGTTCGGCGATTATCTCTAGAACCTTTCACAGTTTGTCGATCTCCATTCGACGAACTTAGAAAAATTTGTCAACTTCAGACAGAAATCAATTTAAGTCTTCTCCATTTATCATACCAAGCTGATGTATAAAGAATAAGTGATTTCTTTCATCCAGGGGTTTGGTGAAAATATCTGCTCTTTGTAAATCAGTGTAGATATAGGCAAGATTAATTTTATTTTTATCTACACACTCTCTAATTAAATGATGCCTAATGTCTATATGTTTGGTCCTATTGTGATGGACCGGATTTTGTGCAATGGATATAGCACTTGTGTTATCACATAATAGAGTTGAATTATTTAAGTTGAACCCATAGTCCAGGAGTTGGTTTTGAATCCACGGCATTTGGGAACAGCAACTGCCAGCTGCAATATATTCTGCTTCAGCAGTTGATGTAGACACTGTTGGGTACATTGGTCAAATGTACCTGATTTGAAGAAGCCTCACCCAACTCAATGATATACATCATAATGTATTTGATGTATGTTTGAGTTACTTGTGCAGGTTAGGTATTCACTGGACTGAAGCTAAAACTTTCTAAGTCCATGTGTCGACACCTAGAGGGAAAGTGTCGACACTTGAGAAAGCTTGTGTCGACACCCAGACAAGCAGTGTCGACACTTGGAGTCATTGTGTCGACACCTGGGATGCAGAGTCGACACCAGACAGAAAGTGTCGACACAAGGAGCTGTGTTGACACTCAGTGAAGAAGAATGCAGAGAAGCAGTGTCGACACTTAGCAGAAGTGTCGACACCTAGAAGAGTTGTGTCTACACCAGAAAGTGTCGACACTTGGAGTTGTGTCGACACTCAGCAAAATTCTGCAGAGACTAAGTGCAAGTGTCGACACCTAGCACAATGTGTCGATACTTAACCAGAAGAGTCAACATATTAAGTATGTGTCGACACTCAGCACAATGTGTCGACACACAACCAAAAGAGTCAACACTTGAAGTATTTGTCGACACTCAACACAATGTGTCGACACACAACCAAAAGAGTCAACACTTGAAGTATGTGTCGACACTCAACACAATGTGTCGACACACAACCAAAAGAGTCAACACTTGAAGAAAGTGTCGACACCCAGCACAATGTGTCGACACTCAGTTGAAGACTCAAATAAAGTGTCGACACAAGGAGCTGTGTCGACACTTAGCAAAGAACAAAAATATCTACAAAAATATTCTAAGTACAAGTGTCAACACTAAGGGAATGTGTCGACACTCAGCTGAAGTATCAATATTGAAGACTTGTGTCGACACCAAGAAGCAGTGTCGACACTTGACAGTTTCAACACACGAAGATGTGTCGACACAAAGGAGATGTGTCGACACTTAGAAGAATTTAACAAGTTACAGAAGATCAAGTACTTGTGTCGACACTCAATTCCAAGTGTCGACACCTGAATAAGAATCTGTGTCGAGACATACAAGGAGTTGTGTCGACACCTTGTAGACTTGTGTCGACACTTACACAGCATGTGTCGACACTTGGTCTATAAGTGTCGACACTTAAGAACAGAAAGTCTCGACACTATCAGACAGATAGAGATTTTCAAGAAGTGACTGGTTGACGTGACAGCTGCCGTTCCAGCCGGTCTACAGCACTTGTCAGAGATGTCAGAAGTCAGTTAAGAACCGGACCAGCCGGTTACTATGAAGAAAGCCTATAAATAGGCACCCACAGTTTACAGAAACAGTTGTTGTAGTAGAAGTGAGAATAATCAAAGTAATTGTTCAGATTATTCAAGTAATCTGTAAAGTGGTACACAGAGAATAAACACAAGAAGATCTTGCTGTCCAACGGCAGATCTAAGAAGTTGGAGAGAGAGAGCTCCAATCAAGAATTCAGTCTTTGGAACTAGGCTGAGAAGAAGAATTCAAAATCATCTGGATCTTAAGAAGCAGAGGTCAAGGAACAACTGCAGAGGATTCAGACTTATTCAGTTCTACTCAAGAAGCTTTGAAGGAAGCTAAGTCAGTTTGGATCTATCTGAGTTCTTCCAAGAACTCAGCAAGAAACTCTCAACTCCTCTCTTATTTTCTGAGTTGTTGAGTTATTTGTTGTAATACTATTTTAACTTGTAGGATCTTTGGATCTGAGTGCATTGTAAGCCTAAATTTATAAAGGCTGAGGGTAGGGCTTGATAGCTTGAGTGTAGGAGTTAAAGAACTCTGAGTGTAGGCCTTGATTGGCTGAGTGTAGGCCTGGGTGGCTGAGTGTAGGCCTTTGTGGCTGAGTGTAGGCTTTGGAGAAAGCTGAGGTGTAAGGCTTTGGGCCTGAGGAGTAGGAACCTATTTGGGTTCTGAGACAGTGGAGAAGTTTGGTCGAATCTAGTACACTACTAGATAGGCGAAGGGGGAAAGTGGATGTACCCAAAGATTGGGGAACCACTATAAATCACTGTGTGCTGTGCTGTGAATGTGCTGTGTATGTTTGATTATTGCTGATTGCTGTAATAGACTACTTAGAAATCTGTGATATAACTGTTTGGATGCCAACAAAGTTAGAAAAGGATTAGGTCACCTATTCACCCCCCCCCCCCCCTCTAGGTGTTTAGGTACCATATCTTTCAAGTGGTATCAGAGGAAGGTTCCTCAAAACAAGGACTATCAGTCTAAGGAGATCCTGTTTGGCAGAAACAGTCTAGGTCAGAAAACAGCTTCAAGAAAATCAAGAACCATGGGTTCCTTTGAAAATCATAAAGAATTGGGTTCCATGAAATTACCTATTTGCAGAAAGGAAATTTTTGGGATCTGGAAAGAGAGGGTAAGGCTATTCATGGAGGCCTCAGACCCTAGAATCTACATCACAGTAAAGGAAGGGCCTTATGTGCCAATGAAGATCTCAGTATTGGATGCAAATCAGAGGACTCCAAAGGATTTCTCTGAGATGACCAAGGATGAAATTGTCCTAGCCACTATGGACAAGAGGGCACAAAACATAATAGTAAGTGCCATTGATGATGCAACTTTTCAGAACTTAATTCACTGTAAAACAGCAAAAGAAATGTGGGATACCCTCATTGTCTATATGGAAGGTTCTGAAGAAGTTAGGCAAGATAGGAAGTCCTTGCTTAATCAAGAGTATGAGAGCTTTAGGCAAGGCAAGGGAGATAGCATCACTGAATGCTACAAGAAGTTCTATAGAATAGTTAATGAACTCATGTCTTATGGAAGAGAGTTCAGCAACTATGAACTAAATGACAAATTCCTAAGGTCCCTAACCAAAGATTGGGACACCAAGATCTGTGCCATAAGAGAAATGGCAAAGTTGGGAGAAATTCCTCCTCCTACACTATTTGGCAAGTTGTTGTCATATGAGATACAGCTGACAGTGAGGAAAGAGGAGGAGAAATCAACAAGGACTGAGCACAAGGAAAGGACTGTTGCCTTCAAGACAGAAGTTCCCAGAAAATACAGAACTAAGTCATCAACTCCACCTCCAGAGGTAGTTGAATCTGAGTCAGAAGGGTCTGTCAGTACAAAGTCTACAAGCAGTGAAAGTGATGAAGACTTTGCTGCCTTCACTAGACACTTTCAGAAATTCCTGAAAAAGAAACAGTGGAGGTCCAGACCATCTACTTACAAGGGAAAAGAAGTCTTGTATCAGGAGAAAAAGCCTTCTAAGAAGGACAGGAAGAAGACAAAGACAAGCAAGGCAACTGGATCAAAGATTGTGTGCTACTGCTGCAATAGACAGGGTCATGTCATTGCTGATTGTCCTGAGAAAAGAAAAGAATCCAGTGACAGGAAAACGACTCACCTCAAAGGGAAGAAAGAGAAGTCTTTTGTTGTCAAGAATGAGAAGACTCTTTCAGATATTTCTTCTTCAGACACTGATACTGATGCTGAAGCCTACATAGGGCTATTTGCTGAAGAAGAAGAAGAAGAATTTATACAGATCTTGGAGTCAATTTATGAACAAGAAGACTGCCAGTGCCAAGGACTGATGGCATTGACTGAGAGTACCAAAATCCTGGAGCAGCCAGGACCTAGTCAGGTACAAAGTCCAACTCTAAGTTCAGTTTCTTGTTCAAGTTCAGAATCAGAATCATCTTCATCAAATGATGGAAGTGGTTCTGAGTCTGAGGATGATATTCATCAGCTCATAGATGAATATAAGGTGCTGTTACAGGCTTATAAGAAAAGCAAGTCCCTTGCCAAAAGTCAGGCAAAGGAGATTGCTGATCTCAAGGCTGCTGCAACAGAATTTGAGAAGCAATTTGATCAAAAACTGAATGAGGTAGCTAGGCTGAAACACATTACAGTGATTCAGATGGGTACTATCACATTTAAGAATGATCAAATTAAGAAACTGGAGACAAATCTTCAGAAAGAGAGAGAACTGGTTGCAAAGTTTTCAAAGCCTAAATCAGTTCTACCTTTGACTGATGATTTTACTCATCACAAAGGTAAGGCTGGACTGGGTTTTGTTAAACCTACCAGGACTGTTCAGGATCAGTCCAAGCCCAAGGGCAAGGCCCCAACATTCAATAAGTCAGCTGCAGTTAAGACAGCAAAGTCTGTACCTAAGCAAAGGTACAATAAGTTTGAATGTTGGTGTTGTGGCAAGGTTGGCCACTTTGCCTTGGATTGTTGGCACAATGCCAGTGCCAAGTTGAGTAGCAAGTTACCTGGTGGAAAGCTAGTAGGTAGCTGTGTCATGTTGCAAACTAACAATCACCAAGGACCCAAGTTTACTTTGGGTTCTAAGGTTCATTAATTTGTTTTGCAGGTGAATCCAAGTGGCCATACCCCAACATGGTACTTGGATAGTGGATGTTCCAGACATATGACTGGAACAAGGGGACTACTGAAGGACTATATTCCAATCAAAAATGGTCCTAAAGTGACCTTTGGTGGTTCTGAAAAAGGAATCATCAAAGGGTTTGGTAACATTTCTTCAAACCTTGTTACCATTACTCAAGTGGCTTATGTTAAAGGGTTGAAACACAACCTTATAAGTATAAGTCAGTTAAGTGATGTAGGGTATGACATCTCATTTGTTAAAAATGGTTGTCATATCAAGAGGTCAAGTGATCAAGAGATCATTTTGACAGGATATAGAAAGAGGAATGTCTACTGCCTAGACATTATGATTGAGAACAATGGTTCTCCTGTTTGTCTTGTAGCTGATGAGACAGTCTCTCATTGTGTCAAGTGGCACAAGAGGCTAGCTCATCTTAACTACAAGACTATTAGCAAACTCTTTAGCAAAGAGTTAGTGAGGAATGGTCCTCAAGTTAAGTGTGTTAAAGATGGCATTTGCTCAGCTTGTCAAAAGGGCAAGCAGACTAAATCCACCTTTAGAAGCATAGATAACAAAGATGCTGTGAGATGTTTATACCTCTTGCATATGGATCTCTTTGGTCCAATTCCAGTTCACAGCTTAGGTAGGAAGGTCTATACCTTTGTAGTTGTTGATGACTACTCAAGGTTTTCCTGGGTGTTCTTCTTAAGGCAGAAATCTGAAACACCTAGTGTCTTCTACAGCTTTGTCAAGCAAATTCAGAATGAAATAAATAGTACTGTGGTCAAAATTAGAAGTGACCATGGTACTGAGTTTCAATCTGAAAGCATGACAAAACTATGTGAAGACTTTGAGATATTTCAAGAATTCTCTTCACCTAGAACACCTCAGCAAAATGGCATTGCTGAGAGGAAGAATAGAACCTTGATAGAGGCTGGTAGAACCCTACTTGGTGATACATCACTGCCTGAGTATTTCTGGGATGAAGCAGTTAACACTGCATGTCATGTTATAAATAGGGCTACCATCACTAAAAGGCTAAACAAGACCCCCTATGAAGTTGTGAAAGGCAGGAAACCAAACCTATCCTATTTTAGGATCTTTGGTTGTAAATGCTTCATACTTAACAATGGGAAGTCTTACTTAACAAAGTTTGCTGCCAAGTCCCAAGAGGGAATTTTTGTTGGGTACAGCAACAATAGTAAGGCTTATAGAGTATACAACTTGACTACACAAGTTGTAGAGGAGACTGTGCATGTAGTTTTTGATGAGACTAAACTTATTAACAATGAGTTGTCTAGCAATGTATGCAGCCCCATAGGTTTGACAAAGTGATTGGACAAGCTTACTATAGAAGAGATGCCTGCTGCAAGACAGCAAGTAGAAGGCAATAGCAGTTGTCCAGGGGGAGAACTACATGTACCAATAGCTGAAGAAATACAAGAAGTACAACATGATGCAGATGCTGAAGAAGTTCAACCTGAAGCTAGGATGCCACCAGCCAACAGGCATCTAAGAGATCATCCAGTAGAGCTGATTATTGGAGATCCAAGACAAGGAGTTCAGACAAGGAGCAGAAATCAGAATGCTGCAGTATATTCAAGTTTTCTGTCTCAAGTAGAACCTAAGAAATTTGAAGAAGCTATACAAGATCCACAGTGGACTGAAGCTATGCAAGAAGAACTTAATCAGTTCAAAAGGTGCAAGGTTTGGGAACTGGTTCCTAAACCTAAAGACCACAATGTTAAAGGAACTAAGTGGATCTACAGAAATAAGTTAGACGAACAAGGGGTCATCATTAAGAATAAAGCAAGACTGGTTGCTAAAGGATATAGGCAAGAAGAAGGTATTGACTTTGATCAAACCTTTGCTCCAGTAGCCAGACTGGAAGCCATAAGGATGTTCTTGGCCTATGCAACCTATCAAGGATTCAAGGTATACCAAATGGATGTCAAGTCAGCATTCCTAAATGGTAATTTGAAAGAAGAAGTCTATGTGGAGCAGCCATCAGGTTTTGTTGATCCAACTTTACCTCATCATGTCTATAGACTTAGGAAAGCTTTATATGGGTTAAAGCAAGCTCCTAGAGCTTGGTATGAAACCCTATCTAGTTTCCTCATTGAGAACAAGTTCTCAAGGGGGAAAATAGATAAGACTCTATTCCTTAGGGAATCTAGAGGCAAAGTACTACTTGTCCAAATATATGTAGATGACATTATATTTGGGTCTACTGAAAGTATCCTTTGCAAAAAGTTTGCAAAGCTTATGCAAAGTCAGTTTGAGATGAGTAGTATGGGAGAGCTGAAGTTTTTCTTGGGTCTCCAAGTTAAACAGACTGAAAGTGGTTTATACATATGTCAGTCCAAGTTCACCCTAGAACTCATAAGGAAATATGGTATGGATTCATCCAGCACCATGAAGACTCCTATGGGGTCAAGTATGTCTCTTAGCAAGGATGATGCAGGGAAACCTGTAGATGAAACCTTGTATAGAGGGATAGTTGGCTCCCTACTATACTTGACTGCAAGTAGGCCTGACATTATGTATGCTACATGTGTTTATGCCAGGTATCAAGCCTGCCCTAAAGAGTCTCACTTGACTGCTGTCAAAAGAATATTGAGATATCTAAAGGGCACTCCCTATCTAGGCCTTTGGTACCCTAGGAATGGAGATTTTGATCTAACAGGTTATACAGATGCAGACTTTGCAGGATGCAAAGAGGATAGAAAGAGCACAACTGGAACCTGTCAATTCCTAGGTGGAAGAATAATTTCATGGAGCAGCAAAAAGCAGACTAGTGTGGCAATCTCCACAGCTGAGTCAGAATATGTAGCTGCAGGAAGTTGTTGTGCTCAACTTCTGTGGATTCAACATCAGCTAGAGGACTATGGATTTCAGGTAAGTAGAACTCCACTTTACTGTGATTCTACAAGTGCTATTTCAATAGCTAACAACCATGTATCTCATAGTAGAACAAAACATAATGAGATTAAATATCACTTTCTTAGGGAGCATGTAGAAAGAAATGATATTGCACTTGAATATGTTAAAACTGATAATCAGATAGCTGACATGTTTACTAAGCCCTTAGAAGAAGCTAAGTTCAATAGATTCAAAATTGAACTAGGTATGATAAACTTAGACTAAGTTTACAGAATAGAAAATTGGCTAAGTAAAAAGGTGTCGACACATAGACAAGTCTATGTCGACACAGAATAAAAGTGTTGACACTTCAGGAAAAAGGTGTCGACACATCTAGGATGTTGGTGTTGACACTTCAGAATGTTAGTGTCGACACATGTCGAGTAGGTGTCGACACATCCAATGTGGTGTCGACACTTAAGTTTTACTCAGAATTTTCTAAGTAAAGTCTCGACTATTCGTCGAGTAGAGTGGTGTCGACACATAAACATGTGTCGACACATAATATCTGTTGACTAAACTTGTGTCGACACATGTGTGTCGAGATATTATAAGTCTGTGTCGACACTTATTGACAGTGCCGACACATTTTTAGTTATCCATCCCGCCTGTTCGTCTTCAAATCAGAAAGGTATAAATAGGGTTCTGTCTTTGATTGTCGACACGCTTTCAAAGTTTCGAGACCAAAACTCTTGTGTCGACATTTCTCTTTTCTCAAGCCTAATTCTCCAAACCCTAATGGCTCCCAAGCTCGAGGAAAACGTCAACGAAGGCTACGAACTTGTGCGCGGCGCATTCGACGATGGCGATCAAGATATCAAGTCAGTGGTTACCCTAGTCAGCGATTCAGGACTAGAATACTTGGTTTCAGAACCAACCAAGATATGGAAGAAGGAAGTGCTTGAATTCCTTACTGGAGCAACTGTGGATGACTCTGGATACAGAATCAAATCCAGAGTGCATGGAACCAAGGTCAAGGTATCACCCAAAAGTCTGAGAAAGGTACTTCAGCTACCTAAGACTCAAGAAGAAGAAGAAGTTTCTACATCCAAGACCAGGGAAGCTTTGGTCTGGTGTGGTCTTGATTCTAAGATGAAGATAGGTTCTGTCTTTAACAGAAAAGGCATGAACAGTCAAGGAAAATTTCTGTCAGAGATAGTGGGCAAGGTCATTCTCAGTAAGACTGGAGGGCATGACAGGGTGTCAGCCTCAATGTTCAATGTCATGACAAGAATTATCTTCACCATAAGAACAGATTGGTCAATGGTAATCTATGAGAAGATCAAGGAAAGTCAGAAGAAGCCCAATTTGGGCAGAATTATAAGTCTCTACCTGGCTGGTACAATACCAGAGGTAATGAGCACAGCTGCTGGAAGCAAGATCAATCATATGAGAAAGATGGATTCTAGGATATTTTCTAGGTGGGAAAGGGTGTTGTCAAAGGACACGCCTACCCCTGAGAAGCCAGTTTCTGAGAAAGTTACTCCTCCCAGGAAGAAGAGAAAGACTGCTGCTGTGACACAAGAGTCCTCCAGCAGTTCTGATAGTGAAGAACAGGTTGTTTTCACACCTGATGACCATGAAAAAGTGGCTGCAGAGAAGACTCCTGCTCCTCAAGATGTAGCTGAGATCCAGGGGGAGCTGCCTCCAGCTAGCCCCATCCATAGGGATCACAGCCAGGGGGAGCTTCCAGTTGTAGAAGAATCATCTACTCTGGACAGTGAGCAAGCCACCATCATTATTCAAGAGGTACTCACTGACTTAAAAACTTTAGACTATATTATAGAAGATGCTAATTTGTCTGATGTCCATCAGCAAACTCAGCTAGACAACCAAGTTCCAGATGTTGTTCTAGAAGACAAATCTGCTGAACAAGTAGTGGTACCTGAGTCAGTGGTTGAAGAACAAAGACTATCTCCAGCTCCATCCCCTCATGAATATACAATGGAAGATTTGTTTCTGAATTTAGATCAAGAGGATTTTGATATGGACAAGGGTGCTGCTGCTGAGGGGGAGCACATGACAATTCTGGAAGAATCTGAAAGGCCAGAAACTGAGAAGGCACTTGATGTGCAAGCTGAAAAACCAGAAAGCCCTAAGAATAGAGTTGATATTGCAAGCACCTCTGCCTCTGAAGATGAGGAGAGTGCTAGGGCTAAAAAGAAGAAACTCTTTGTATTCAAGAGAAGAAGTCAGAGCTACAAGAAAGCCCTACAATCCATTGCCCCACAGCCTATAGTTCAGCAAGCTCCAACTGCTGACTATAGTGCTTTACTGATTGCACTACAGATCAAAATGGATGAACAAAGGAAAGCCATAGAGGCTTATGTTGATGCAGGGCACAGATCATTACAGCTTGATCTTGCTCAAGATATAAAATCTATAAGGTTTGAGATGAATCTCAACAAAAAAGAAATGACTGACTGCTTCCACAAGGGTGGGAATGTAGTAGTCTATTTGGCAACTCACCAGGAGAAGATCAAGACTCAAGTAGATGATATAGCATTAAAGCAAGGGTATGTACTGGAAAATCAGTTAAGAATGAATGATAATTTAACTGCCTCCCACAATGCTATAGTCACTGAATTAAAGAATAAGTCTGCTGAACCATCTACATCTGCTGATGCTGCAAAGGCTGATTTTGATAAAATCTTTCAAGCTGAGATTACTGCTGTCAAAACTGCTATACAAGATTCCCAGAAAGCAATCTCTGAACAACTTACAAAGCTTAGACCTTACTTTAAAGATGGAATCAGGTACTTGGATGGTCAAATCCGATTCCAGAAGGATGATGTAAGAGATCATGTTGCTCAAGAAGTCATAAAGGGGGAGAGAGTGTTAGTCAAGGCAAGTTCTGAGCATGCAAAATGGATATCAAATTCAATCAGGGCTACACTTGGATATCCTCCCCTGTGTGATGACAATGAAGTTGCTGAATCTGGACTGAACCCTGCATATTTTGGAGGTGAGCCACAAGAAGTAGCTCAAGTCATTTATCCACCTCCAGATTTTGAAATGATTCATGCAGAAGTGCAGACAATGTACAGCCCAACTGAGGGCAAGTCTAATGTTGTTCTGGAAAAGGTTGTTCAACCTATTACTGCAGCTATGCAAGAGGCTTTGGACAAAGAAGAAGAGGCAAGGTTGTCAAAGAAGAGGTTTAGGGAACAAGCTGAACTAAAGCCAGATTTTGAACAATGGAGCCCTACCTCTAGAAATATCATTCTCACTGCCTGGAAAGCTGCTAAAGACAACACTACTGATAGAAACAAGTGGTTCTCTGAAGCAGAATGGAGGAAGCATGAGATCAGGCAGGAAGCCATTGTCCAGTACAGAAGAAAGGCTAAGTTAGGAAAGCTACCTCCTACTGCAGTGGAGCCTAGCAAGTACTTTCCTAAGCCCTATCATTATTTTGAGAAGCAGAAAATCAAGACTGAAGAACAAAAGAAGAAGGACTCAAAAGGCAAGAAGCCTGCTGATGCTGAGCCTACTGCTGCTGCTGTCAAGGCTAAAGTCAAATCTGGCAAAGGAATTGTTATTAAAGAACCTGATCAGAAATAGATTAGGAATTAAACTTGATGCTTACTGTAATCTTTTAAGTGAAAAACATTGTTGTACACCATTGAAAATGTATAAGGAACAATATTGGAACAATATATGATAAATATAGTATGATTGTTCTGAAATGTGTCTATTTTTTGATTATTCTGGAATGATTAATGTGTATACATGTGTGCATTATTACATGTTTAAGTTTACCCTGTTGAAATATACCTGCTTTACATCATTTTATAATTTTTAATTATGAGTGGTGTATATCATTGACTAAGGGTTATGACTTCTCCAAATAGGGGGAGATTGTTGGGTACATTGGTCAAATGTACCTGATTTGAAGAAGCCTCACCCAACTCAATGATATACATCATAATGTATTTGATGTATGTTTGAGTTACTTGTGCAGGTTAGGTATTCACTGGACTGAAGCTAAAACTTTCTAAGTCCATGTGTCGACACCCAGAGGGAAAGTGTCGACACTTGAGAAAGCTTGTGTCGACACCCAGACAAGCAGTGTCAACACTTGGAGTCATTGTATCGACACCTGGGATGCAGAGTCGACACCAGACAGAAAGTGTCGACATAAGGAGCTATGTCGACACTCAGTGAAGAAGAATGCAGAGAAGCAGTGTCGACACTTAGCAGAAGTGTCGACACCTAGAAGAGCTGTGTCTACACCAGAAAGTGTCGACACTTGGAGTTGTGTCGACACTCAGCAAAATTCTGCAGAGACTAAGTGCAAGTGTCGACACCTAGCACAATATGTCGACACTTAACCAGAAGATTCAACATATTAAGTATGTGTCGACACTCAGCACAATGTGTCGACACACAACCAAAAGAGTCAACACTTGAAGTATGTGTCGACACTCAGCACAATGTGTCGACACACAACCAAAAGAGTCAACACTTGAAGTATGTGTTGACACTCAATACAATGTGTCGACACACAACCAGAAGAGTCAACACTTGAAGAAAGTGTCGACACCCAGCACAATGTGTCGACACTCAGTTGAAGACTCAAAGAAAGTGTCGACACAAGGAGCTGTGTCGACACTTAGCAAAGAACAGAAATATCTACAAAAATATTCTAAGTACAAGTGTCAACACTAAGGGAATGTGTCGACACTCAGCTGAAGTATCTATATTGAAGACTTGTGTCGACACCAAGAAGCAGTGTCGACACTTGACAGTTTCAACACACGAAGATGTGTCGACATAAAGGAGATGTGTCGACACTTAGAAGAATTTAACAAGTTACAGAAGATCAAGTACTTGTGTCGACACTCAATTCCAAGTGTCGACACCTGAATAAGAATCTGTGTCAAGACATACAAGGAGTTGTGTCGACACCTTGTAGACTTGTGTCGACACTTACACAGCATGTGTCGACACTTGGTCTATAAGTGTCGACACTTAAGAACAGAAAGTCTCGACACTATCAGACAGATAGAGATTTTCAAGAAGTGACTGGTTGACGTGACAGCTGCCGTTCCAGCCAGTCTACAACACTTGTCAGAGATGTCAGAAGTCAGTTAAGAACCGGACCAGCCGGTTACTATGAAGAAAGCCTATAAATAGGCACCCACAGTTTACAGAAACAGTTGTTGTAGTAGAAGTGAGAATAATCAAAGTAATTGTTCAGATTATTCAAGTAATCTGTAAAGTGGTACACAGAGAATAAACACAAGAAGATCTTGCTGTCCAACGGCAGATCTAATAAGTTGGAGAGAGAGAGCTCCAATCAAGAATTCAGTCTTTGGAACTAGGCTGAGAAGAAGAATTCAGAAGCATCTGGATCTTAAGAAGCAGAGGTCAAGGAACAACTGCAGAGGATTCAGACTTATTCAGTTCTACTCAAGAAGCTTTGAAGGAAGCTAAGTCAGTTTGGATCTATCTGAGTTCTTCCAAGAACTCAGCAAGAAACTCTCAACTCCTCTCTTATTTTCTGAGTTGTTGAGTTATTTGTTGTAATACTATTTTAACTTGTAGGATCTTTGGATCTGAGTGCATTGTAAGCCTAAATTTATAAAGGCTGAGGGTAGGGCTTGATAGCCTGAGTGTAGGAGTTAAAGAACTCTGAGTGTAGGCCTTGATTGGCTGAGTGTAGGCCTGGGTGGCTGAGTGTAGGCCTTTGTGGCTGAGTGTAGGCTTTGGAGAAAGCTGAGGTGTAAGGCTTTGGGCCTGAGGAGTAGGAACCTATTTGGGTTCTGAGACAGTGGAGAAGTTTGGCCGAATCTAGTACACTGCTAGATAGGAGAAGGGGGAAAGTGGATGTACCGAAAGATTGGGGAACCACTATAAATCACTGTGTACTGTGCTGTGAATGTGCTGTGTATGTTTGATTATTGCTGATTGCTGTAATTGACTACTTAGAAATCTGTGATACACCTGTTTGGCTGCCAACAAAGTTAGAAAAGGATTAGGTCAGCTATTCACCCCCCTCCCCTCTAGGTGTTTAGGTACCATATCTTTCAGACACAGATGATGGTTTCTTGCTAAACCAAGACACAAATCTCATACCAATGAACTGGCAAGTCCCTGAGGAACTTTTTCTATCTACCCAGCATCCATCAAAGTCAGCATCTGAGTATCCAGTTAACTCAAATTCTGACTCAGTAGGATACCAGAGTCCTAGACTAGGATAACTCTTTATATATCTCAAAATTCTTTTTAGGAAAACTAGGTGAGATTCTTTAGGGTTCATTTGGAACCTAGCACAAAGACATGTAACAAACATTATGTCAGGTCTGCTAGCTGTAAGGTATAGTAGGGACCTAATAATGCCCCTATATAATTTCTGATCAACAAGTTTCCCATGTTCATCAGAATCTATTACAGCATTAGTGGCCATGGGTGTTTTCTTTGCTGAGACATCAGCCATCCCAAACGTTTTAATAAGCTCTTTATCATACTTCGCCTAGGATATGAAGATGTCATCAGGTAGCTGCTTCACTTGGAGTCCAAGGAAGTAGGAGAGCTCATCCATGCTACTCATTTCAAAGTTTGAATGCATGAGGTCAGTAAACCTCTTGCATAGTTTGGAATATGTAGACCCAAATATAATGTCATCTACATAAATTTGTACTAATAATATTTGATCCTTATGATGTCTAGTGATAATGTTCTATCTAAAATGCCTCTAGTAAATTTATGCTCTATCAGAAAGCTAGCTAAGGTCTCATACCAAGCTCTTGAGCTTGCTTTAAACCATAAAGGGCTTTATGCAATCTAAAGACATATGAAGGAAAATTTGGAGAGATAAAACCTAGAGATTGTTCAACATAAACCTCTTCTTTAAGTACTCCATTTAGGAAGGCACTCTTGACATCCATCTGATAGACTTTGAACTTCTTATATGCAGCATAAGCAAGGAAGATCCTGATTGCTTCTAACCATGCAACTGGTGCAAAAGTTTGGTCATAGTCTATTCCTTCTTCTTGTCTATAACCTTGAGCAACAAGCCTAGCCTTGTTTCTCACAATTACACCTTGGGCATCTAGCTTGTTTCTATATACCCATTTAGTTCCAATGACTAGGTAGTCTTTGGGTCTTGGAACTAAATCTCAAACTCTGCATCTCTCAAATTGATTGAGTTCCTCTTACATTGCAATGATCTAGTGGGGATCTTGCTCAGCATCTTTTATGGATTGAGGCTCAACTTGAGAGAGGAAACAGACATGCATCACATTTTGGTTGAGTTGATGCCTTGTCTGTACACCTACTAACATGTCTTCAATCACTTGAGATCTAGGGTGATCCCTTAGTATGACAAGATTAGTGGGTGTAGTTGGTTCAGCAACAGCATGTGGAGATAATACCTCTTGTGGAATAATGTCTGCAGTTGGAGTAGGTTCAGGCACTTCCAAATAATCATCTTCACTATCATCATCAGATTGTGGAGGAGGAGGTGATATAACCTCTTGTGGAAGGTTCACCTCACCCAATTTCTCACACAAATGAGGTACCTGCAAAATATCTGAGGTAGAAGAGTCCTTCTCCTTTTAGTACATGTTAGCTTCATCAAAAGAAATATGTATAGATTCTTCTATTTTTAAGGATGATTTGTTGAATACCCTATAAGCTTTGCTAACTTGGGAATATCCCAAAAACATTCCCTCTGTAGCTTTAGCTTCAAATTTTCTAATGTGTTTCTTGTCATTGTTATGAATGAAACACCTACACCCAAAAATTCTAAAGTAATCAATTTTAGGTTACTTCCCTTTGAGTAATTCATAGGGGGTCTTGCCCTTTAGTTTGTGTATCAAACTTCTATTCAGCACATAGTTTGTTGTGCTCACAGCCTCTACCCAAAAGGATAAGGGCATGTGTGCATCTACGAGCAATGCTCCTGTAGATTCAATGAGTGTTCTGTTTTTCCTTTCTCCTACCCCATTTTGTTGAGGAGTTCTAGGAGCAGAGAAACAATGCCTGATACCTTCCTCCTCACAGAATCTTTGCATGGGAAGAGATTCAAACTCAGTACCATGATCACTTCTGATCTATGCAACTGGAGTAGAATACTCAATCCTTATGCCCTTAAGAAAGTCTGTAAGGACTTTAAATTTATCTGACTTGTTTCTCAAGAAGAAACCCCAAGAGAATCTGGAGAAGTCATCTACAATAACTAAGGTGTAAGACTTCCCTCCTAAGCATTGTACAACAATGGGTCCAAAGAGGTCTATATGTAGCAAGTACAAAATCTTAGGTGAATCACTCTTATTAGTTGACTTAAAGCTATTTTTAGTTTGTTTGCCTTCTTGACAAGCCTTGCATAGCTTTCCTTCTTGTAGGGGCCAGATGGCAATCCTCTGAAAAGGTTGTCCCTAGATAGCTTAGAGATATGTTTAAGGTTCACATGACCTAGTCTTTTATGCCAAAGTATATTGTTATTACTAACTTGGTTGAATATACATATTTCTAAGTTAGCAGAATTAAAATTTACTAAGTATATATTCCCTTGTCTACACCCTGTTAAAATAGTTTGATTATTTGAAGAAATAATGCATTTAGAATTGGTAAAGCAAACCTGATAACCTGCATCACATAATTGACTTATGGATATTAGGTTATGTTTGAGACCATTAATATATGCCACTTTTTTGAAGGTTACAGCTCCACTATTGAAGTCTCCATAGCCTTCAGTTTGTCCAAAGCTAGAATCTCCAAAGATCACTTTTGGACCCAGCTTTGCCTTGAAGTTGATTAGGCTTTCCTTGCATCCGGTCATGTACTTGGAGCACCCACTATCCAGATACCACTTGTTTTGAGTGATAGGATAGCTCTTCACCTGCAAGGAAATAAGTTAGATGTTCTTCACCCAGGTTACCTTAGGTCCTTGTTTCTTTTCATAAGAAAAGCTAGAAATATATGAACATTCAGGTTGGCTTTTATAACCTAAGGGGTGAAATCTTCTGGGAGGATTATCCAATCAGCAAGTAGATTAAAAGGTTTTCTAGATTGATTAGTGTTTCTGCCAAAATTATGATTTTATTAAGTATGACTGGGATCGATGAAAAATTGTAAGTTCGTCAACCAGAGTTCGACAAAGTGGGATGAGATCGCCGATCTCTGCTCAGAGAATGAACATATTTATTTTTTGTGCACCAAGTTCGTCGATCTTTGCTTGACGAACCACACACAGTTCGTCGATCGTAGTAAGATGATTTATTATAGCTAATGTTGGCATTCATAGATTGTCGATCGGAGTTTGACGAACTAGCCACATTTCGTCGACCTGAGTTCGACGAAATCTGTTGAACTTTGTTTTTACTTAAAGTTTTCTAGTTTCTGTTATTTTGATTTCTAGAGTTAAGTAATTCTTCTGTGGTTTGTTTATTGTTTATTACCTCTTTACCCTTTGCTGAAACAAATCTAATGGGGGTTGATAATATGTTCTTCTTAAGTATGGGGGGTAAACTTGATGATGCACCCAAGTCCAGTTTGCAATTCAGTCTGGCATTGACTGTACTTGTGATGTCCATCAGCTTAAGACTTCTCCCATTGAAAGATTCCTCAAGTTGTTTAGCCTCACATAGCTCTGTTTTTAAAAGAAATGATTTGTTCATTAGCTAGAGTTAGTTCATCTTTTAACTTAGAGTTTTCAGAAATCAGATTTTCTTAATTAGATAGTCTTTCCCTAAGTGTTTTGATTTCCTTTTCAGAGTTAGTTAAGTCAATGCACATAGTTTTAAATTCAATTTTGAAACTATCAGAATTATAATCAAAAGATGAAAGTACCTGATCAGCTTTTGATTCTGAAGCTCCTTCATTATCAGATTCTTCATCATCTGATTGACTGCTGGAGGCATTGATGGCCATGAGGCAGACTTCCTTGGCCCTTGCCACTTCTTCCTCTTCACTGGAACTGGAAGATGTGGATTCATCTTCTTTCTCACTCCAGGTATCAGCAACAAAGTCCTTCTCCTTCTTTTTGTATTTGTTGGAGGAAGGTCTGCTACTTTGTTGTCTTCTGGAGTCCTTCTCTCTTCTTCTTTTTTTCTTCTGATTCTCTGGACACTCTGAGATAAAGTGTCCCGGTTTCCTACAGCAAAATCATACTACTTCTTTAGTAGGAGTTTTATCATACCTTGGCTTATCATCCTGCTTGGATGATTTTCTTCTGAAGTCCTTTCTTGTCATTTTGTAAAATCCCTTGGCAAAGAGACTCATTAGTTCCTCATTGATTGTTGAAGCTGCTGTCTCTTCAGCAGCCTTGAATGCTATGTTGTGCTCCTTTCTTACTGGTGGAGGAGTCCTTTATTCAGCTGCTTCTCTGGACTTTATTAGTTGCTCATAAGACTTGAGCCTTCCCAATAGAGATTCTGTGGAAATCTCATTTAAGCCCCTGGCCTCCTTGATTTGACATATCCTGGAATCCCATGAGCTTGGGAAGCACATGAGGATTTTATCATTTACTTCAGTTAGGGTGATGTCCTTATCAAAAGAATTCAGCTCATTGATTATTGAGCTCAGTCTGTTGAACATGTCAGCAACAGATTCTTACTCATCCTTCTTGAAGTTCTCATACAGGGATATGAGATTTGATCTTCTGTCTTTCCTCTCATCAGTAGAGCCAGCCACCATTTGGTTGAGAGAGTCTCAAATAGCCTTGGCTGATGTGCATTCATCTACCATCTGGAAAATTTCATCAGACATAGTCTGAGCCAGAATATTCATGGCCTTTGAATCAGCAATCTTGGCCTTCTTCTGTGCATATGTCCACTTAGGAGGTGGAACAGTATGTGTGCTTGATGTTGAGGATTACCTGTCAAAATAGAGTTGTAGATGTCCTCATCAATGGAATTTATATATAGTTTGATTCTTATCTTCCAGATGGCAAACTTATTTAAGTTGCACACTGGAGGTCTGGTGCTTGCATAATACTTGTTCTGTGCCATGTTATGAATATAATCCTAAGAGAAATAAAAGGACAGATCTAACACAGGATCTTTTGGTTCAAGGGTTAACTTGTAAAACCAGAGAGACATTGCTCTGATACCAATTGAAAGTGAGGGGTAGACCTGATATACTCTAGAGGGGGGTGAATAGAGTATCTTTTAAAACTTTAAAACTTTTTGCTGTTAATAAAATCTACATAATAGGACAGCTATTTGATACCACAATTTGTTGTAAATAAAAGAGAAATCCTAAGATAAACTAATCTACCATAGGCACAACAAAATTAAACTAACTAACACAGGCACATCAAAATTAAACTAACACAGGCATAGCAAGAACAAAAAGGAAAGAGGGCAACCAGACAATACAAGAATTTTTATAGTGGTTCCCCAACCTGGGTACATCCACTCTTCTACCACCCTGGTAGGAATCCACTAACAGGTTTTGATCAAGTGACTGCCACCAATGAGCTTTTGATCAGATGCTCAAAAACTAACCCAAGTCTTTTGATCAGGTGACTTGCAACCAAGGAATAACTTTTAAAGGGAGTTAAAGAACCCTTTGTACAGTGAGGGGGTGAGAGAGTTATGATGTCTTCTCTTTCTCAAATACAATTGAGAAGACTAGTGGATCTTTGATGTTATCAAAGCTCCCCATGAGTTATTTAGTTGTTCAGGAAGATTGGAGAGTTGCTTCAGGGTGAGTAGGTCTTCTATCTTTAGCCTTGACCAGAAGAGATCCAGGAACTTCTTGACTGATGAATATTTGTTGTCCTTGAAGAATCCTGGAGTGAAGAATGAACAAGACTCTTGATTTGGATGGATGTTGCTCTTCTTCTTCAGCAGTGTCAAGGTGAAGACCAGATTCTTTTTTCTGCAAAGAGAAAAATTTGAATGAATGTTATTATATATCTTCTTTGTGTGTTGTATCTTATTGTGTATCACTCTCTCTATATTTTGTCTAGAAGAAGGTGGAAAATAACTTTTATATTCCCAATGGAATTTGTCATTTGAATTTTTTGAATTTCTTCATTCATTGATTGTTGACGGCCTGGAGAATGTAAAATTCGGCTTGAGAGAATGTCTGCATTAATTGATTTCCCCAACTGTCCTATTGAAAAGAGGCAAGTAATAATCCCAATGAATGTCACAATCAATGCTGCTTCTAACGATAATATTCAGAGAATATTAAACATTGATTACTGAGAAATTACTGTAATAAAATAAGGACAAAAGGAATGAAAAAAAATCCAATTTTGGAACTGCACAGAAATCATCGAGCAAAGAACAGAATTCGTCGACCTGAGATCCAAGATCGTCGACCTGAGAAGTCATGTTCGTCGACCAGATAATTGTTGTTCGTCGACCAGAGATCCAAGATCGTCGACCTGAGAACAGCTAACTGCTTTCTGGTAAACACTTGCCAATTTTGTGCACTAAGATCGTCGAGCTGATAATCTAACTTCTTCGACTAGAGTTCAGAGAAATGTTTCTGGACTTAGAATGTTGAAGTAGAGCATCTAGAAATCGTCGACCTGAGAACTATGTTCGTCGAGCTCAACTCAGAGAATTGTCTCTGAGTTCGTCGAGCTGAGCATGACTTTCATCGAGCTGAGTTCGACGAACGTCGAGCTCACATTTCTGAATCTTTGAAGTTTCTCTAAGTCTGGAGTCTTCTGCAGTCTGTTGTTGGTTGGTCCAAGCAATGTTGACTCTAAGGACATGGTCTAGACTCTAGGACATAGACATGACCCTGGTTATACATGTTGGGTCAATAATCCTTGTTTAGTGAACCTAGCCCAAATCCAACTAGGGATCCAATAGACATGCTCGTCAAGTTTCGTCGCGATCCGAGCGATATTCGAGCCTCGGCGAATTTCTGAAGTTTTGTATAATTTAAGTTCGTCTTAGACTTTAAAAATTTATATCTCAACAACGGCTCGTTGGATTATGGTTTTGACTTCGCTGTTGTGTTCATAGCGTCTATGTTCGCCTACGGTGTGAATTTCGTTCAATTCAGCGCACGTTTGGGCCTCCATTTTGATCTCGCGTTTCCTTATTCAAAAATATATAAATATGATTATTTTAATATTAAAGTACTATTCAAAAATGAAAAATACTATTCATTCATATAGTTTGATCAAAAGGTTAGATTTGCAAAAAATTTGTTTTTCATGCAATTTTTACTCGAGTAATTTTCCTCCTCTCGTGTAGGTTGCCCTGTTCATGGAAATTTTTACTCGAGTAATTTTCCTCCTCTCGTGTAGGTTGTCCTGTTCATGGGAATTTTTACTCGAGTAATTTTCCTCCTCTCATGTACTGCATCCATGTACTCGAGTACTAAGTGTTAGTACTAGAGTAAATTAATTATGCTTCTCGAGTGATCTTCTCACCTCTCGAGTGCCGCTTCTTGTTACTCGAGTGCTGCTTCCAACCACTCGAGTAGCCTGGTTTCTATCTCTCGAGTACCTGTAAACTTGTTCTCGAGTGGTCTGCAACCCTTCTCGAGTATTCCGTTACAGTTTGCGTTCGAGCGCCATTTTGAGAGTCAAAATGATATCGTATAAAAAAATAGTTAACATGAAATTTGTTCATCTCGACGAGATCTACAACTCTAATGTTTGGCACTTTTCAAGTCAAAGTCATCCTAAACCTTTATTTTCGTCTTTCGCACACCCACTCGTACATAGTCCGTTTTAAACAAGAAATTATATATATATATATATGTACTCTTATACTTATAAAATTATATAGATCATCTTCTTCCTCACGTCATCAACGAACAAGAGAAGCGAGAGCGAGCCATAGAACGTCCGTTCGTGAAGCTTCGGATCGCCGCTGACGGAGCTATGGTGCTCGGAATCGCAAACCGAGCATAGATCCGAAAAGCTCTCACCGTGATCTTCACGTTCGTTGTAAGTATTTCTATTTTCGTGGATATTTTTTGTTAGGGTTTTCGGCCCTAACCTCTCTCTCGGCCTTGATCTTGTAGTTTCTGCTTCCCCGTGTCTTCTTTTGCCCCGATCTGCGGCGTGGGGTGATTCGGAGGATTTTTCTGGTAAAACCGAGGCAAGTGATGTTCTTGCTCTCCCTCTTGCTCTTTTATCATAAATTTTTGCTACATTTGTTTGAGTTTGTCGTGTTTCAATTACTTAGAATCTTGTCCTTAAATTCTAATTTTCTTTCTCTTTTCCTTGAATTGCGACTTGTTTTCCCTAAAACCATACCCCCATAATTTTAGTCCGTAGAATTGGTAAACGAATTGGTTATCGTGCCGTTTTAACTATCGAGTCATCTTGATCGTTGTGACACCTTGTGCGTTTCGCTGTTTTTGATTAAATTTCACTTTGTTTGACCTTGAAATGTCTTTATACAATTCACATTGATTGTTGACTGTAAGTATGTGATAAATAAAAAAGAACTCTGCTCGTATAATTATGTCACTAAAGAAACACAGATGGACTGTGCGTGTTGGGGTTTCTCCCTCGACATAGTGCCTTATGCTTGAGTCTGTGCGCATTGTGGACTTTCATCCCCGGCACATTAACTTAGCTTGGTCTGTGCGCGTTGGGTTTCTCCCTCGGCATGGTGTCTGTTGGCTGGATTTGTGCGCGTTGTGGACCTTTTTTCCCCGGCACAATACTCTTTATTTTTGAGCTGATCAGTCTCATTTTTATTGATGAATAACACGAATATTAATGAAAGATGAAAGTTTGAACTTCTGATGTTGGTGCTTTGTTTTGTCCTGATGATGTGATTAGCCATTTTTGCTCAGCTAGATTTACTGTTGCTTACTTGTACTCTGGTGCTGACACTTTTGTCGTAGTCGTTTTACAATTTCCTTCACTTTGAGGTTTGTTTAGTCTGCCTTTACTCTTTGCACAATTTGTATCTTGCTTCTGAGGTGTTCTTCTTTTGAATGCCTCAGGATCAGAGAAGTAGAAGGTTTAGCAGACCGTGTTGTGCTTCTGGTGTTGCGGGTTGCTACGGCCATTAGCTTCCACCTCAGAGCTTTGAGGCAGTTGATATTGTTTAGACTTGTCAGATTTTATTATGGGTTCGTGCCAGTTGTTGACGCCCATAGTCTTTGACTTTTTCTATGGTAGACTACTTGCTGTTTTTACTGCTGTTATTTTTTTACCTGTTTATACTTGGTCTCTGGGAAGGATTTATGTTAGGAAGAATTTAGATATTTTAAAATATACAAAACTGCATTCTGGAGTATCAGCATGACATGACTTTTAACTACTAAATCTACTACTTTTAAGCATTATAAAAGTCCTCTATATATATTAAACGTAGAAGTCGCATCATCATTTTAAGATACTAGACCTTCAATCTCAAATAGGTTAACAAATGAATCAACCCAGTAATTTTTGCCACATAAAACTTATATATTTTCTCACCTATGGACTTATGATCCACCCGACCGAGCGACACGGTCATTAACTCTAATAACTTATATGCATTGTTTTTAACTTTATTTCATAAATCTTTACATGAAGTAAATGTGAGGATGGGATGCCTGATCGTCTGTAGTTGTCCCCTGCATGGCGTGGCATCACAGCACATATTTTCCCTACTCAGATGTATTTTTGAATATGGAGAAAATGAGGGTCGTGATAGGTCACATCTGCGGATATGTATTGTTTACGAAGAACGGGGTCAAAGCAACAATAGCCTTTCTGAGTAGTAGAGTAACCCAAAAAGACACACTTGGAGGCACATGGGGCGAGTTTACCATAAGTGGAGGAAGGAGCGTGCACAAAAGCCGTGCACTCAAAGATACGTAGAGAGAGGAAACTGATCCTTGCCTGGAGAGAGAATGGAGAATGGGGTTTGACCACGGAGAACTATGGATGACATTCGATTAATGAGATAGCAAGAGATGAGGACAGCGTAGCCCCAATAGGAGCAAGGAACCTGCATTTGTGTCATCAGAGTGCGAGCGACATCAAGGAGGTGATGGTTTTTACGTTCTGCTACCCCATTTTGCTGTGAGGTATAGACACAGCTAGTTTGATGAATAATACCATGTTGCATACAGAAAGAAGATAAATCATTACTAAGATATTCCTTAGCATTGTCAGAGCGAAAGATTTTAATAGATACATCAAACTGAGTCTTAATCATATTATAGAAGGATGTCCATACAAAAAATAGTTCAGAGCGATCCTTTAAAAGATACACCCACGTACATCGAGAGAAATCATCAATAAATGTTACAAAATATGAACTACCCAGACCAATGGTTAGTGTAGGAGCAGGACCCCAGATGTCGGAGTGAACTATATCAAATGGTCGGGAAGATCCACGACCTTGCTTTGTGAGAAGGAGGAGCGGTGATGCTTGCCAAGCTGACATGTGTCACAGTTGAGAGGAGGACTCTGCGGAGGAAGGCGGGGCAGAAACTGATGAAGAAGTCTTGGAGGAGCATGACCAAGATGATGGTACCATTGGAGAAGATCAGTAGAAGAGGAGGAAAAGGCGGATAGTTCGGAAGCGTTGTCAAGGAAGTAGTGGCCGCCGCTCTCCGTCATAGTAGCAATCGTCCGTTTGGAGCCCGGTTCCTGAAAAGAACATGTATTAGAAGTGAATGTGACGGAGCACTGTAGTTTCTTGCAAAGAGAAGTAACAGATAACAAATTGCAAGGGAAAGTGGGCACGTAGAGGGTGTCTGCCAATAAAAGAGACGAAGTGACTTGAACCACTCATATTCCATGGATCGGTGAGGGAGAGTCGTCTGCAATAAGGACCGGGGGCAACTGATCATGCTATTCGAGGAGATAAAAACATTACGGATTGTCGGTCATATGATTGGTAGCACCAGAGTCGATCAGCTATTTTCCTTGAGTAGTGACGTGGGAACGACCAGAAGACATGACCGCAGAGGCAAACGGTTTCGAATAAGAGGTGGCCATAGAAGAGAGCAGAGAGAGAACAATGCGAGCCTTGTAAAGGAGGGCATGATGACAAGGCACGGGGTGTGGCAGAAAGAGTAGGTCGCGGCGACTAGGCACAGGTCGCAGCAATAAGAACAGGTCACGGCGACTTAACAACAGGTCACAGCGACTTAACAACAGGTCACAGCGACTTAAGAAGAAGAGCAATTAGAAAAGGAGGGTGTGACGACTAAGAACAGGTCGAGGCAAGAAGAACAGGTCGAAATAGAGAGGTAGCGAGAAGAAAAGAACAAGTAGCACGGACAGGTCGCGCGGACAGAGAAAGCTCACAGAATCCGCACGAGAGAGACAGGTTGCGCGAACAACAAGAAGGGGAGAAGACATGACGTGCGGCAAGGAAGAGCACAGCAGACAGAAGACGAGGATCTGTAGTTGTCACGGTGTCAACACACCAGCTGCAAGGAAGGCCATAGCGGACAGGAGATGGAGAAGACCGCGCGAACTGAAATGAGTTATGGAGAGAAAAGAAGCAGAGAGCCCGCAAAAACAGGTCGCCAATAGAGAGACGGAGCGAGAAGAGAGGTCGTGCACAAAAATGTAAGACCCCATTTTTTTCTTTTAAACCACCGGGGTTTTATGCCCAGAACCGCCGCTTTGCGGTGACACCAACACACCCGGGAAGGTCGTCACTACAAAATGTCGATCCTGCTGGCCATACCGATCGCAGAAAAGTAGAAAAATATAAAGTGTACAATCAAACTATTCCACCAGAATCACATATATAAATAAATCTCCACGAAGGGAGAGTCCACAGAAAAGAGTAAGCAAAATACTAAAAATGGGGCACCTGCCCGATACATCAATATCCTACCTATAAGTCAATCAACGCGGAAGCAAATCTATAATAACTACTAAGGATTGGGACTCACGGTCCATACTGGCTGGACTTCAGTGCTAGACTGCCCCGTCTCCATGCGCACCGACCTCTGGGGCTACATCTCCTGGTGCGGCTCCACGATCCCCTAAAATGACTTGGTCAACAACCGTTAGTCTAAAAAGACTAAGTCCTATCATCCCCCACCTGTCCCCCATTGGCTCCTAGTGTAACACCACTATCGGTTACATGACATATAATAGAAGGTCCGACCGGGGCCCCACATCATATGCCACAAACAGACGGCGAAGTTACGGGTTAATATCAAAAACTATTCACATCCTAACTCAGAGAATTCTAACGGAAGCTTTTAAGTTGATTGAACTCAATTCATCTGAATGTCCATAATATATAAACTAGCATTTATATATATCATCACGAAGGAATGTTCTCCAAATACACAGCAAGTTTGTCCTTATGGCCTTACAGTTAAGCGTTATACATATGAATTTCATACATCGGCACGCAGGCCGGCCACACATGAAAGTAATATCTTCTTTGGCCTTCGAGGGCTAGCATAGCAGCAGCAACAACAACAACAAGGGCCTCAGTGCCCTATTTTCTGCTTGGCTCTCCTGCACCTGCACGGGACAATCCACTATAAGGGTGGCAAACAAGGCAACGGTCAGCGTTCAACCGACCAATTTATAAAGACCTTACCCGTTACACGGGGCAGTGGTATTCCTTCCCAGCAGGCATAGCATTTCACAAGCTGATATATCACACAATGTGCACTCACGCACAATCAACATATCACAAACGTCGACCACGCAGCCCGACGCTCCGTGCACTAAGGGCACATTCTTGGTGTACTGGAAATACCATGGTCCCACCAACGTTCAGGGCACATTCTTGGTGTACCGGAAATACCAGGGTCCCACCACCGTTCGAAGGCACATGCTTGGTGTACCGAAAATGCTAGGGTCCCACCACCATTCAAAGGCACATGTTTGGTGTACCGGAAATACCAGGGTCCCACCGTCATTCGAAGGTCTGATGCCCAACGACAAACTTGAGCATTTCGCTTCACGACCTTCAGCCGGAGACTTTAGTCTTGTTGTAATGACCCGGGATTTGGCTTGTAGCCCCCCATGGCATCGCTACCGGATGCCCTTATTGTAACGACCCGAGATTTGGCCCATAGCACCCATGGCATCGCTACCGGATGGCGCGCACAGGCCCAAGACTCTCATTATGTGTTTCTGTCGAATGCCAAGTGCCCAGGCACTCATGGCGGACAACCATAACGCAGAGACAGTTCAGGCATTTCCTGTTGCTCAAATCGTCAGTTCACTGACGTGGGTTGGCCTCCCCTTATCCGTTCGGCATGAAACATTTTTAAGAGCTCACACAGCTCACAAATAGCCACACTATCTCCTCAGGACTGGCTTCACAATCGTAGGATAGATAGGAGCCATCTCCAGCGACACTCACTATCGTTTGGCGTTAGTGATAGAACTGACTTTCCATCCCCAGTCCTAACCTTATCTCGATCAACCATCCAGCAATCCCTGCAGCCACCTGCAGTGACAGAGACACTGGTCTTTCAAGAATATAGCACAAGCACTTTGCGGGTATTTTCCGGGACTTTCCCTCCAGTACTTCCTGCTACAACCCTTCACAGGCACAACCCACCGAAGTCACAAGCATACATATTTATACGCGGAGTCTTCTCTGGTGTGCAAAATAAAACATCACCAATCCAGACCAACCTGTCCAGATGGGCTTCACACAATATTCCTATTCCGTACTACACATTTTTGAATCTATATGCAAGACATCTTGGGGATAACCAGAATCAATCCAAGGGGAATCCCTCAACAATCAACCTTTTGGTGGGGGAAACCCATGCATATGCCAAATTAAGGACTTCACATGTCTAAGTAAGAAAGATCGTTACCCTTGACGATCGCTTTGGATCCATGGAAAACTAGCCGGATGAAAGCATCGCAACGGCCTCGCCTCCACAAATCTGGACTCGACACGCGATTTGGGGCTCTGAAGCTCCACCGGCAGTCGGATTCCTCCTCCTTATCCCTTGCTCTCCCCACTCTCTACCTCCTTAGAAAGAGAGAGAAGCCTTGAAAATGAGAGAGTTATCCTCAACTCATGGCCTTATAATAGCAGGGAGATCTCAGGACCATTGGATCATAGTTGAAAGGAATGGACGACCACGAAAATCCCTGAAAATCACTTTCTTAGGCTGAACACGGCTTGTGACACACCCGTTTCACAGGCCGTGTACCTTAAGCAGCAAAGAAATCGACTTAAGCAGACCAGGATACGGCCGTGTGACACGCCTGTGTCACAGGCCGTGTACTAGACACGGCTTTGGACAAGCCCGTGTCCAGCCTGTGTTCATTAGTCCTTGCAAAACTGCCCAAGCATAGAGAAGGACATGGCCCTTGACACGCTAGTGTCAGAGGCCGTGTGCCCCACTCGAGGATCATCGCGTACATTTCGTCGAACTCACTCGAGAACTCATCGAGCGAATAGCAGGACATGGCCCTGGACACGCTCGTGTCACAGGCCATGTACTCAACTTGAGGATCGTCGACTGTATTTCATCGAGCTCACTCGAGTCACCCTACCAGCACTCGAGTGCAGGACACAGCCATGTACACGCCCGTGTCCATGGCCTTGTATCTCACACAGAGCAGGACATGGCTTTGGGACACGCCCGTGTCCCCAGCCGTGTTGCACACCCTTCTCAGCCCAGTCACTACTGAGATTTGGGACGTTACAATCCTCCCCTCCTTACAAGAAATTTCATCCCGAAATTTGCATGCAGTACTGAGGAAACAAATGTGTTATAACATTTTCTGTCCAACACAAACTGTTATACAAGTTTACACAAATAATTCGGGAAACTCAGCATGCATGGTCTGGTCCCTCTCCCATGTTAGCTCCTCATGGCCACAGTTGTCCCATCGGACCATGACCATCCCGATTGTTTTGTTCTGCAACAGTTTATCGGCTTTATCCTCGATCCTAATGGGCATAACCTTCATTGCTAGCCCAAATTCAATTGGTGCACGATCATTCGCAATAACTTGAGCTGGATCTTTTACAGCTTTTTGAAGCACTGAGATGTGAAACACATCATGCAATCCACTCAACTCATCCGAAAGAGCTAGCCGATAAGAAACTTCACCAACTATTTCCACCACTTCAAATGGACCAAGATATCTCGGGCTTAACTTTTTCAAGCGCCGAATCCTGGAGACGCCTTTGAAGGGTTTGATTTTCAAATATACCCAATCGCCAATTGCAAACTCAACATTTCGGTGCTTGGCATTATAATAATTGGCTTGTCTATCTTGGGCTATCAGTAGTCTATCCCGAATGGAGCGTATCGTCAAATTAGCTTCTTCGACGTCCTTATGCTTCTATAGTTTATATTCGCCTGCTTCCGCCCAAGCTAATGGTGTACGGCATTTGCGACCATACAAAGCTTCAAACGGTATCATACTTATGCTTGCTTGGTAGCAATTGTTGTAGGCAAACTCTACCATATAGAGATGATCTTCCCACCTCTTACCAAAGTCCAAGGCACACATTCGGAGCATGTCCTCCAGTGTTCTGTTGGTCCTCTCAGTCTGGCCATCGGTTTGGGGATGAAAGGTCGTACTGAACGTTAACTTTGTTCCCAACAATTGATGGATTAGCCTCCAATCATTCGATGTGAATCGCTCGTCACGGTCACTTACGATGTTATAGGGAACACCATACAATTTGCTCAACATCGAGTTTTGTCAAGACTTCCACTGAATTATCCCTCTTGTTCGAAAGGAAGTGAGCCACTTTCGTCAACTGGTCTACGATCACCCAAATCGAATCATTACCGCGTTAAGACCTTGGCAAACCATGCACGAAATCCATTGAAGTATCATCAAACTTCTACACCGGAATAGGTAGCGACTTCAGGAAACCTCTAGGCTTCTGATATTCAGCCTTCACTAAGGTACAGGTCTGACATTTAGCCACATAATGTGCTACGTCTTTCTCTAACCCTGGCCACCAGAACAACTTTTTCATGTCTTTATACATCTTTGTGCTTCCTGGGTGAATTGAGTATTTCGTAAAATGAGCCTAATACATCAATTCTTCTCTTAGCTTACCCATACTTGGAATGCACAAAAGACCCTCTTTCCATAAAAGGCTGACATTCCAGGAGAATTGGTTCTTCGACCCATCCACTGCATAGCATTGCAAACTTTCATCGAGTTCCATTGCTTGCCGAACCCTGTCTGCAAGGTCATATTATACCTCTATCTAGTGCAAGCACGCATTTGCTGTGGAATTCTTGTCAACACAAGAAATCTCTAACGCTTCAAACTCCTAGATCATACGCTCATCATGCATCTACAACCAATTTGTCTTTGACGGAGTCCTACGACTCAAGGCATTTGCGACCACATTTCCTTTCCCATGAGTGTTATGAATATCAAAGGTGTAGTCCCTGAGGAACTCCATCCACCTTTGTTGTCACATATTGAGATCCTTATGATCCAATAAGTACTTTAGGCCCTTATGGTCCGTGAATATATCCACCTTCACGCCATATAGATAGTGACGCCATAATTTAAGTGCAAAAATCATCGCTGCCAGCTCCAAATCATGGACGAGATAGTTTCGTTCATGCACTTTCAAATTGCGTGAGCTACAAGCAATTACCTTTCCAAATTGAAGAAGAATGCAGCCTAAGCCTCTCCCTGAAGCATCACTATAAATCTCTGAAAGTGAGGGGTTAGATCTGGTATACTCTAGAGGGGGGGGGGGGGTGAATAGAGTATTTAGGTTTTATAAAACTTGTTGCTAGTTTATTTAATCTATTACTAGTGCTATAGAAATTAAATTAAAAACACAAACTCAACAACCTAGCAAGCACAGCCACAGCAAGAACTTTATAATGGTTCCCCTAAACTTGGGTACATCCACTCTTCTACCACTCTGGTAGGAATCCACTCAGTTTTTTGATCAGGTGACTGCCACTAATGAGCTTTTGATCAGGTACTCAAAAACCAATCGTCAAGTCTTTTGATCAGGTGACTTGCAACCAGGAATAACTTTTGAAGGGAGTTAAGAACCCTTTATACAGTGGGGGATGAGAGAGTGATTTTGTCTTCTCTTTCTCAGATACAACTGAGAAGACTTTTATGGATCTTGATTTTAGCAAAGAGCTCCCCTTGAGATATTGAATGGTTCAGGAAGTTGAAGCTTTGCTACAGGGTGATAGGTCTTCAAACTTTTGTTTTAACCAGATGAACTCCAGGAACTTCTTGATAGATAGAGACTTTGTTGTCCTTTGAAGAGTCCTGGAATGTAGAAGGAAGAAGACTCTTGATCTTGAATGTATGTTCTTCTTCTTCTTCAGCTTGTTGTTCTTTCTCTGGTCAAGGGCTAGGGCTTTTTGTCTCTTGATAGTGTTGTTGACCTGTAAGCTCTACGTTCTGTATATTCTTTGTGTCTCTAAGTGCTATCGAGAGAGTAGAAGAAGATCCTTATTCTCTGTTTTTTTATCACTACTAAGGAAGATCAAAAGAAATCCTTTTTATGTTTTCCATATAAATTTTCTTTTGAAATTTTAATTCCTTCAGCATTGATTACTGACGGCCTGGAGAATATTTGCATTGATTGGTTTCCCCAACTGTCTCATGGAAAAATGGCAAGCAATAATCCTGATGAAGACCGCAATCATTGCTTGCTTCTAACGGTAATATTCAGAGAATATTTATGCATTGATTACTCAGGAATTATTGCAATAGAAAAGAGACAGAGGGAGGGAAGTTTCTAAGTCTGGAACTTTACAGAATTCATTGAGCAAAATTCGTCGATCTGTGTTCAGAGTTCATCAAACAGAGAAGTCAAGTTCGTCGACCAGAAAATAGTTGTTCGTCGAGCTGAGATCCAAGATCATCGACCTAAGAACTGATAACTGCTTTCTCTAGACCCATCAATTCTGTGCATCAAGTTCGTCGAGCTGAGAATATAACTTCGTCGACTGAATAACGGAATTCCATATTTCTTGGACTTAAGAATGTTAAAGTAATGTGTCTAGAAATTATCGACCTCAGAACTGGGTTCGTTGACCTGAGAACTAGTTTCGTCGAGCTGAGAACTTCTAACTGCTACTTGATAAATCTTGGCAGGACTGTGGTCTAAGTTCGTCGAGCTGAGAAGATGAGTTCGTCGACTGGAGTGTGGTTCTGGACTTAGAATACTTAGCTGTTTCTGGAGTAAGATGTTGAAGTAGAATACCTAGAGATCGTCGACCTGAGAACTTAGTTCGTCGACCTGAGAACTAAGTTCGTCGATTGGAGTTAAGTGGAGAATTCTGGACTTGGAATGTTGAAGTATACTCTGGAATTCGTCGACCTGAGATTCAAGTTCGTCGAGCTCAGCTCAGAGAATTGTCTCTGATTTCATCGAGCTGAGCACAACTTTCGTTGACCTTAGTTTGACTAACGTTGAACTCATTTTCTGAGTCTTTGATATTTCTCCAAGTCTTGAGTCTTTTTCAGTCTGTTGATGGCTGGTCTATGTGGTCTTGACTCTAAGGACATGGCCTATACTCTTGGACACAATCATGACCCTGGCTATACATGTTGGGTCAGACATCCTAATTTAGTGAACCTAGCCCAAATCTAACTAGGCATCCAACAATCTCCCCATATTTGGGTAAGGTCACTAATTACAGACTCTCATTAATAACAAATCAATAAAACATATATCTGGCATGAAAAATTTAAATGTGCAGCAGATATATATATGCATAGAGTTTTATATTAGAATATAAATAAGCAGTTTAAAGTAACTCAGAAAGATTAAAGACAGTTCAAAGTTCATTTCTTCATCTTCTTCTCCTTGTGCTTCTCCTCTTTGGCTTTGTCTCCAGACTATGTAAATATAATTTCTCTGTCGGGATCTACAGCTTGAGCCTTTGTCATTGTCATGTCAGCATCCCCAATGACATTAAGAGATGTAGCCCTGGGCGCTACTGCTTCTGGATGCAGTTTCATATAATCATCAACATTAAAAAACTTGTTATCCATAGCAAACCTGTTCAGTTCTTCCTTTCTATACTTGGACATTGTAGAGTATTGAGATGGATCCTTTCCTTCAGCTCTTGCTTTGTTGATCATGGATAGGCCAACCAATTCCTGGAATCTGGCCATCCTAGTAGTTGTAGCTGACTCTGGATCTTCAAATGGTACAAGTGGGGAAGCAGGTCTCTTGGGGCTATCAGCCTTTTGATGTTCAGTGAATTGTTGCTTTTGATGTTATTGATGTTGTTGCTATCTGTATGAAGAGTAATGCCTTTGTTGGCTACTTCCTGAAGAGGAGGACATACCCTAATGTATTTGATATGTTTGAAACTGGGTAGGCCTCTGAGTTGAAGAACTGGAAGCACTAGCAGCTGGTGGAGGAGGAGGAGGATCCTTTTTGTATCTTTGAGGAGGTGGGGAATACCTCCTGCTTTTCTTTCTTTCTGTTCATTCTTGGACAGCCACATCCATGTTGGCATTCCCTTATAGGGTGTGATCTTCTGAAGTACATAGTAAGGAGTATCATTTATAGGATTGGGTTTTGGGGCAGGAGGTGGAGGACCTTTCCTCTTCTTGGACACTTTCTTTTTTCTTGGGCTCATCATCTGAGTCCTCGTCATTATCATCATAATCATCAGAAGAATCCTGAGGAGTATCATATAAGGCATCAATGTCCTTTAGTAATGATTTATCAATTGGCTTTTCAGCCTGAGTAGGAGCTGGAGGAGGAGCTGGAACTAGAGCTGGAGGGCTATACACGACAGTGCTCTCAGCAACTATCTTATTTTCTTCTTCAATGTCATCCATGATCAATGCATCAAGATCAGGCATGGGTGAATCATCCATAATAAAAACTGGAGGAGAAATATCTTTTGGAGGGGATGAAGTAATGAGTGAAACAGCTCTTGGAGGAGATGGAACATCTGGAATATCTATTGTAACAAAACTAGCCATGAGTTGCTTGGTAACCTTGGGGTTTATAGGTGAGGTATATGGAATTATAGCCAAAGATGGCTTAGTGCTGTGTGCTGGAAGGTTATTAAAATAGGCTGTATCAAAATTGCTCAATAAATTTAAAAGATCAACTGTGGGATTTATAATAAAATCACCAGCTGTTGTTATGTCCTCTGGGACCTGCTCATCTATATCCATATCAGATTCAATAAAATGAATTAAATCAAATAAATCTGTATCAGTATCTGAATCTGCATCTGTTGTTGGTTCTACTTCTGCTTCAGCTACTTCTTTTTTTGATGTGTCTGCTGCTGCATCTACTGCTATTGCTGCTGTTGTTACTTCTGCTACTGCTTCTTCATTGAGTATCTCCCCCTGCCTGGGTTCAGTGTATACTGGAGCCAGGTCCCTAACTAAAGAGGGAGGAGCAGAAAGAGCAGATATTTAGGCAGCTAGGGTGGAGAGGGAAGTAGCAAGAGGTGAAATGGCCTCTGCTATAATAGTTTTAAGAAGGGGAGTGAGAAGTGCAATGAGTTGTGGTATGATGGAGGGGTCCAAAAGTGGAGCTACAGAGGGTGGTGTGGAAGGTGTAGCAGTGGAGACAGAGGTACGAATGGATGTGGATGGTGGAGGTGGAGGTGGAGGTGGTTTATCTTGTATGAGTTCATTTGAGGAGGAGATGTATTGAGGGGGGTGAAGGCAGATTAAAGAATGGGATGTTGTCTAGAAGGGGGTAAGGGAGATGAAGGTGGGGAGGAAATGGGTGTACCATGGGTGGATTAAGGTGGGGTTGGTTGTGGTGATTGAGAAGGAGAGGGTTATTGAGATTCCTGATGGGGGGGGAAGAGGGGATGTTAGTGATATCTATTTGTGGAGAAGTTGCAGGAGATGGAGCTGGAGTGGGAATATGAACTGGTTGTTATTGTGGTTGTTGAAGAGAAGGAATGGTGGAGGAGGAGGGAAGTTGAGGATGAGGTTAGATTGATGGAGGTGATGGAGGTGGAGGAGGGATCTCTTCAGTAGGGTGGGAAGTGGCTGGAGCAGCCCTAGTACTCTCAGAAACCTTGGTGGAGGAAGAATCCTTGGAGGGCTTGGTGATGCTCCTCTCCCACCTGCCAAAAAGGGCACAGGTGAGCCTCTTAGAGGCTTTGATGAATATGATCTGGGAGACCAGGGATTCAACAGTCTTTTCCTTCAGGAAGATCCCTAATATTCTTCCAAAACAAACCTCTTTCTTTGTATTCTTTTTCTTAATCAGATCAAACATGATCTGAGCCTAGTTGACCTTCTTCGTGTTAACCACAGCACACATAACCAAGAATTGGTACCTGGTTATGTAGTCATGTGCAGTGTGCTTCCCCATCAACACTTTGCCCACAATGTCTGCTAGAAATTAGAACTCAGCAGACAAGTGTTTCTTCACCAATTCTTGTTTAGGACAACACAAGAATTTTATAATGGTTCCCCTAAACTTGGGTAGATCCACTCTTCTACCACTCTGGTAGGAATCCACTCAGTTTTTTGATCAGGTGACTGCCACTAATGAGCTTTTGATCAGGTGCTCAAAAACCAATCGTCAAGTCTTTTGATCAGGTGACTTTCAACCAGGAATAACTTTTGAAGGGAGTTAAGAACCCTTTATATAGTGGGGGATGAGAGAGTGATTTTGTCTTCTCTTTCTCAGATACAACTGAGAAGACTTTTGTGGATCTTGATTTTAACAAAGAGCTCCCCTTGAGATATTGAATGGTTCAGGAAGTTGAAGCTTTGCTACAGGGTGATAGGTCTTCAAACTTTTGCTTTAACCAGATGAACTCCAGGAACTTCTTGATAGATAGAGACTTTGTTGTCCTTTGAAGAGTCCTGGAATGTAGAAGGAAGAAGACTCTTGATCTTGAATGTATGTTCTTCTTCTTCTTCAGCTTGTTGTTCTTTCTTTGGTCAAGGGCTAGGGCTTTTTGTCTCTTGATAGTGTTGTTGGCCTGTAAGCTCTACGTTCTGTATATTCTTTGTGTCTCTAAGTGCTATCGAGAGACTAGAAGAAGATCCTTATTCTCTGTTTTTTTATCACTACTAAGGAAGATCAAAAGAAATCCTTTTTATGTTTTCCATATAAATTTTCTTTTGAAATTTTAATTCCTTCAGCATTGATTACTGACGGCCTGGAGAATATTTGCATTGATTGGTTTCCCCAACTGTCTCATGGAAAAATGGCAAGCAATAATCCTGATGAAGACCGTAATCATTGCTTGCTTCTAACGGTAATATTCAGAGAATATTTATGCATTGATTACTCAGGAATTATTGCAATAGAAAAGAGACAGAGGGAGGGAAGTTTCTAAGTCTGGAACTTTACAGAATTCATTGAGCAAAATTCGTCGATCTGTGTTCAGAGTTCATCAAACAGAGAAGTCAAGTTCGTCGACCAGAAAATATTTGTTCGTCGAGCTGAGATCCAAGATCATCGACCTAAGAACTGATAACTGCTTTCTCTAGACCCGTCAATTCTGTGCATCAAGTTCGTCGAGCTGAGAATATAACTTCGTCGACTGAATAACGGAATTCCATGTTTCTTGGACTTAAGAATGTTAAAGTAATGTGTCTAGAAATTATCGACCTCAGAACTGGGTTCGTTGACCTGAGAACTAGTTTCGTCGAGCTGAGAACTTCTAACTGCTACTTGATAAATCTTGGCAAGACTGTGGTCTAAGTTCGTCGAGCTGAGATGATGAGTTCGTCGACTGGAGTGTGGTTCTGGACTTAGAATACTTAGTTATTTCTGGAGTAAGATGTTGAAGTAGAATACCTAGAGATCGTCGACCTGAGAACTAAGTTCGTCGACCTGAGAACTAAGTTCGTCGATTGGAGTTAAGTGAAGAATTCTGGACTTGGAATGTTGAAGTATACTCTGGAATTCGTCGACCTGAGATTCAAGTTCGTCGAGCTCAGCTCAGAGAATTGTCTCTGATTTCATCGAGCTGAGCACAACTTTCGTTGACCTGAGTTTGACGAACGTTGAACTCATTTTCTGAGTCTTTGATATTTCTCCAAGTCTTGAGTCTTTTTCAGTTTGTTGATGGCTGGTCTATGTGGTCTTGACTCTAAGGACATGGCCTATACTCTAGGACACAATCATGACCCTGGCTATACATGTTGGGTCAGACATCCTAATTTAGTGAACCTAGCCCAAATCTAACTAGGCATCCAACAATCTCCCCATATTTGGGTAAGGTCACTAATTACAGACTCTCATTAATAACAAATCAATAAAACATATATCTGGCATGAAAAATTTAAATGTGCAGCAGATATATATATGCATAGAGTTTTATATTAGAATATAAATAAGCAGTTTAAAGTAACTCAGAAAGATTAAAGACAGTTCAAAGTTCATTTCTTCATCTTCTTCTCCTTGTGCTTCTCCTCTTTGGCTTTGTCTCCAGACTATGTAAATATAATTTCTCTGTCGGGATCTGCAGCTTGAGCCTTTGTCATTGTCATGTCAGCATCCCCAATGACATTAAGAGATGTAGTCCTGGGCGCTACTGCTTCTGGATGCAGTTTCATATAATCATCAACATTAAAAAACTTGTTATCCATAGCAAACCTGTTCAGTTCTTCCTTTTTGTACTTGGACATTGTAGAGTATTGAGATGGATCCTTTCCTTCAGCTCTTGCTTTGTTGATCATGGATAGGCCAACCAATTCCTGGAATCTGGCCATCCTAGTAGTTGTAGCTGACTCTGGATCTTCAAATGGTACAAGTGGGGAAGCAGGTCTCTTGGGGCTATCAGCCTTTTGATGTTCAGTGAATTGTTGCTTTTGATGTTATTGATGTTGTTGCTATCTGTATGAAGAGTAATGCCTTTGTTGGCTACTTCTTGAAGAGGAGGACCTACCCTAATGTCTTTGATATGTTTGAAACTGGGTAGGCCTCTGAGTTGAAGAACTGGAAGCACCAGCAGCTAGTGGAGGAGGAGGAGGATCCTTTTTGTATCTTTGAGGAGGTGGGGAATACCTCCTGCTTTTCTTTCTTTCTGTTCATTCTTGGACAGCCACATCCATGTTGGCATTCACTTATAGGGTGTGATCTTCTGAAGTACATAGTAAGGAGTATCATTTATAGGATTGGGTTTTGGGGCAGGAGGTGGAGGATCTTTCCTCTTCTTGGACACTTTCTTTTTCTTGGGCTCATCATCTGAGTCCTCATCATTATCATCATAATCATCAGAAGAATCCTGAGGAGTATCATATAAGGCATCAATGTCCTTTAGTAATGATTTATCAATTGGCTTTTCAGCCTGAGTAGGAGCTGGAGGAGGAGCTGGAACTAGAGCTGGAGGGCTATACACAACAGTGCTCTCAGCAACTATCTTATTTTCTTCTTCAATGTCATCCATGATCAATGCATCAAGATCAGGCATGGGTGAATCATCCATAATAAAAACTAGAGGAGAAATATCTTTTGGAGGGGATGAAGTAATGGGTGAAACAGCTCTTGGAGGAGATGGAACATCTGGAATCTCTATTGTAACAAAACTAGCCATGAGTTGCTTGACAACCTTGGGGTTTATAGGTGAGGTATATGGAATTATAGCCAAAGATGTCTTAGTGCTGTCTGCTGGAAGGTTATTAAAATAGGCTGTATCAAAATTGCTCAATAAATTTAAAAGATCAACTGTGGGATTTATAATAAAATCACCAGCTGTTGTTATGTCCTCTGGGACCTGCTCATCTATATCCATATCAGATTCAATAAAATGAATTAAATCAAATAAATCTGTATCAGTATCTGAATCTGCATCTGTTGTTGGTTCTACTTCTGCTTCAGCTACTTCTTTTTTTGATGTGTCTGCTGCTGCATCTACTGCTATTGCTGCTGTTGTTACTTCTGCTACTGCTTCTTCATTGAGTATCTCCCCCTGCCTGGGTTCAGTGTATACTGGAGCCAGGTCCCTAACTAAAGAGGGAGGAGCAGAAAGAGCAGATATTTAGGCAGCTAGGGTGGAGAGGGAAGTAGCAAGAGGTGAAATGGCCTCTGCTATAATAGTTTTAAGAAGGGGAGTGAGAAGTGCAATGAGTTGTGGTATGATGGAGGGGTCCAAAAGTGGAGCTACAGAGGGTGGTGTGGAAGGTGTAGCAGTGGAGACAGAGGTACGAATGGATGTGGATGGTGGAGGTGGAGGTGGAGGTGGTTCATCTTGTATGAGTTCATCCTGAGGAGGAGATGTATTGAGGGGGGTGAAGGCAGATTAAAGAATGGGATGTTGTCTAGAAGGGGGTAAGGGAGATGAAGGTGGGGAGGAAATGGGTGTACCATGGGTGGATTAAGGTGGGGTTGGTTGTGGTGATTGAGAAGGAGAGGGTTATTGAGATTCCTGATGGGGGTGAAGAGGGGATGTCAGTGATATCTATTTGTGGAGAAGTTGTAGGAGATGGAGCTGGAGTGGGAATATGAACTGGTTGTTGTTGTGGTTGTTGAAGAGAAGGAATGGTGGAGGAGGAGGGAAGTTGAGGATGAGGTTAGATTGATGGAGGTGATGGAGGTGGAGGAGAGATCTCTTCAGTAGGGTGGGAAGTGGCTGGAGCAGCCCTAGTACTCTCAGAAACCTTGGTGGAGGAAGAATCCTTGGAGGGCTTGGTGATGCTCCTCTCCCACCTGCCAAAAAGGACACAGGTGAGCCTCTTAGAGGCTTTGATGAATATGGTCTGGGAGACCAGGGATTCAACAGTCTTTTCCTTCAGGAAGATCCCTAATATTCTTCCAAAACAAACCTCTTTCTTTGTATTCTTTTTCTTAATCAGATCAAACATGATCTGAGCCCAGTTGACCTTCTTCATGTTAACCACAGCACACATAACCAAGAATTGGTACCTGGTTATGTAGTCATGTGCAGTGTGCTTCCCCAGCAACACTTTGCCCACAATGTCTGCTAGAAATTAGAACTCAGCAGACAAGTGTTTCTTCAGCAACTTATTAGGGGTTTGTCCAGAATAACCCATCATACTCAGCATCATATCAAACTCCTCAGCATCCATTTCTAATTCTTCTTCACCATTACTTAATCCAAAAATTTCGGTTAGGATGGGGGAGTAAGAGAAATAGCATTACCCGATACTGTCCCTGTCATAGTGTTCTCATCTCTGGTGGAGGAAGTATAGACCCACTCTCTAATCTCAGTGGAAGATATCTTGATCCTAGTGGACAGCAGATTCTTCAATTGTTGTTCTTTAAGCAGTGCAGGATTTTTAGGAAGATTGGGTCGGAATGCTGGAACGAATCAAAATCGACATCAAAGTCGGTGTCGAATTTCATTGCCACAAGATTTCCTGCTGGAATCGCCATTAGAGCACCTGCAAGAGAAAAACGACGATCAAGTGCAAAGGAACTTAAAGCGCGGGATGGAGGTCGAAGAAAACCTAGATATAAGGTTTTCCAGAATATGAATCGACAAACTCCGTTCCACGAAAAATGAAAAATTATTCGATCTGAGGTCGACAAAATGAGTTGGAGTTAAACAATTCGTCGAGCTCAGTCTGACGATTCGAAGACATTTCGTCGAGCTCTGTTCGACGAAAGTTTTCTGAAGCAAATTCGTCGATCTCCGTTCGACGAAAATAACTTCACTCACAGTGAGTTCGTCGATCTCCGTTCGACGAATATCTCAAGAACTTTTCCCAGTTCGTTGAACTCCGTTCGACGAACTTTGGCAAATTCGTCGAGTGCAGACAGAAATTAAACTAAGGCTTCTCCAATTATCATTCCAAGCTGATTTATAAAGAACAAGTGATTTCTTTCATCCAAGTGTTTGGTGAAAATATCAGCTCTTTGTAAATCAGTATATATATAGACAAGTTTAATTTTGTTTTTGTTTACACACTCTATAATGACATGATGTCTAATGTCTATAAGCTTAGTCCTACTATGATGGACTGGATTTTGTGCTATGGCTATAGCACTTGTGTTATCATATAAGAGAGTTGAATTATTTAAGTTGAAGCCATAGTCCAGGAGTTGGTTTTGGATCCATAGCATCTGGGAACAGCAACTGCTAGCTGCCATATATTCTGCTTCAGCAGTTGATGTGGACACAGATGACTACTTCTTACAAAACCAAGAGACTAATCTCATACCAAGGAACTGGCAGGTTCCTGAAGTACTTTTTTGTCCACCCTGCATCCAGCAAAGTCAGCATCTGAGTATCCAGTTAACTAAAATTCTGACTCAGTGGGATACCAAAGGCCTAGACTAGGACAACTCTTTATATATCTAAAAATTCTTTTTAGAAAAATTAGGTGAGGTTCTTTAGGGTTCACTTAGAACATAGCATAAAGGCATGTGGCAAACATGATATCAGGTCTGCTAGCTGTAAGATATAATAGGGACCCAACAATGACCCTATATAACTTCTGGTCAACAGGTTTCCCATGTGGATCAGAATCTATTACAGTATTAGTAGCCATATGTGTTTTCTTTGCTGAGGCATCAGCCATCCAAAACTTTTTAAGAAGCTTTTTAGCATACTTAGCCTGGGAGATGAAGATGTCATCAGGTAGTTGCTTCACTTGGAGACCAAGGAAGTAGGAGAGGTCACCCATGCTACTCATCTCAAACTTAGAATGAATGAGGTCAGAAAACCTCTTGCATAGTTTAGATTCAGTAGACCCAAATATGATGTTATCCACATAAATTGGTACTAATAAGATTTTATCCTTGTGGTGCTTAGTGAATAGTGTTTATCTACTATGCCTCTAGTGAATTCATGCTCTATCAGAAAGCTAGCTAAGGTCTTATACCAAGCTCTTGGAGCTTGCTTTAGACCATAGAGGGATTTATACAATTTAAATACATGATAAGGATGGGTTGGATAGATAAAACCAGGAGGTTATTCAACATAGACTTCTTCTTTTAGTACTCCATTCAGAGAAGCACTCTTTACATCCATCGTATATACCTTGAACTTCTTGTAGGCAGCATAGGCAAGAAAAATTCTGATTATCTCTAACCTTGTAACTGGTGCAAAGGTCTGATCATAGTCTATACCTTCTTCATGCCTATAGCCTTGAGCAATAAGCCTAACCTTGTTCCTCACAATTACATCATGGGCATCTAGTTTGTTTCTATATACCCATTTAGTTCCAATGACTGGGTAGTCTTTGGGTCTTGGAACTAAATACCAAACCCTACATCTCTCAAATTGGTTGAGTTTCTCTTGCATAGCAATGATCCAGTGGGGATCTTGCTCAACATCTTTTATGGATTGAGGCAAAACTTGAGAGAGAAAACAAACATGCATCAAGTATTGGTTGAGTTCATGTCTTGTTTGTACACCTGCTGACATGTATCCAATCACTTGAGATCTAAGGTGATCCCTAAGTGTGACAAAGTCAGTGGGTGGAGTTGGTTCAGCAACAGCATTTGAATTAATTCCTCTTGTGGAATTATGTTTGTTGTTGGATGAGATTCAACTTCTTCCAATTGTTCTTCTTCACTATCTTCATTAACCTGTGGAGAAGGATGTGTTGGAGCCTCTTGGGTGAGGCTTAGTCCATCCAAATTCCCACACAAGTGAGATACCTACAAAGGATTACTAGTAGAAATCTCTTTCTCCTTGCAAGACATGTTAGCCGCATCAAAAGTAACATGAACTGATTCTTCAATTTTTAAAGATGATTTATTAAATACCCTATAAGCTTTGCTTACTTGGGAATATCCTAGAAAAATTCCCTCTTCAGCCTTAGCTTCAAACTTTCTAATGTATTTCTTGTTATTATTATGTATATAACATACACATCCAAATACTTTAAAATAGGTGATTGTAGGTTTCTTCCCTTTAAGTAATTCATAAGGAGTCCTATTCTTTAGTTTATGTATCAAACTTCTGTTCAGTACATAATTTGCTATGCTTATGGCCTCTGCCCAAAAGGATAGGGGCAAGTAAGCATCTGCAAGTAATGTGTATGCAGCTTTAATTAGGGTCCTATTTTTCCTTTCAGCTACCCCATTTTGTTGGGGAGTTCTAGGAGCTGAGAAGTAGTGCCTGATACCTTCATTCTCACAGAACTCATGCATAAGAAGAGACTCAAACTCTGTACCATGATCACTTCTGATCAATACAACATGAGTAGAGTACTCATTCTATATGGTCCTGAGAAAATCTATAAGAACTTTAAAGGTATCTCACTTAGATCTTAGAAAGAACACCCAAGTGAACCTTGAGAAGTCATCTACAATAACTAAAGTATAGGATTTCCCTCCTAGGCTTTGTACATCAATGGGTCCAAAGAGATCCATGTGTAGCAAATACAAAATCCTAGGTGAATCACTTTTATTAACTGACTTAAAGCAAGATTTATTTTGCTTGCCTAGTTGACAAGCCCTGCAAAGGCCTTCTTTCTTGTAGGGACCAGAAGGTAAACCTCTCACAAGGTTGTCTTTAGATTGCCTAGAAATATTTTTCATGTTAACATGTCCTAGCCTTTTATGCCATAATTCATTTTGGTTGCTAACTATATTCAGTAGACAAATATCTGAATTGGCAGAGTAGAAATCAACTAAATAAATGTTTCCTTGTCTATTTCCAATTAAAACATTTTGTTTCTCTTTATTAGAAATAATACAAGTTTTTGAGTTGAAATGTACCTGATAGCCTTCATCACATAATTGGCTTATGGAGATGAGGTTATGCCTGAGTCCTCTTACATAGGTCACCTTTTTGAATGTGATAGCTTCAATCCTTACTTCTCCATAGCCTTCAGACTGGCCACACTTTGAATCACCAAAGAATACCTTTGGTCCCAGCTTGGACTTGTAGTTGATTAGGTTGTCCTTGATGCCAGTCATATGTTTGGAGCATCCACTGTCCAGGTAACATGTTTGATTAATCACTGGACAACCTTTTTCCTGCAATAAAAACAGTTAGTTGTTCTTTATCCAGGTTACCTTCGGTCCTTTATATTGTTGATAAGAAAAGTTTGAAATCACAAAAAATTCTGGTTCTGATTTATATCCTAATGGATGATATCTTCTGGGTGGAATTGTCCAATCAGCAAGTGGGTTAAATATTTTCCTTGATTCATTGGAGTTGCAGTTATATTTTTTATTTTTACCAAGTCTGACTGGGTGATGAGTACATTATATATACCTATTTTCGGACTCATCTGGGCTTTTTTTCTCATTGATGCACTTCACTTTAGAGCTTTATTTGTTCATATTTGTTATTATGTCCTTTTTATGAGTAAGTGCACATTTATGCCCGTGGTTGTGTATTTTGTTACTTTTATTGTTTGTACTCCTTTTTGTGATTGCCTGGAATGTCTGCACAGATTAGTGATTTGTTTTTCCTATTGGTATAGGGGTCGTGTGCATGTTCCGGGATGGTTGTGAAATAGGAATACTGTGCACGATCATGTGATATAATGCACACGACCACTGGTCGTGCGCCCCTGATCGTGCACACTACTCTTCGTTTTCCAAAATCTGCTTGGGGTAATCGCACGACCACTGGACGTAGTGCGCACGACCACCGGTCGTGCGCCATTGATCGTGTGCATTGATTCCTCTTTTTTGGAGTCCTTTCTGGGGTAATCGCACGACCATTGAACTTAGTGCGCACGACCACTGGTCGTGCACCACTGCTCGTCTGCATTATCCCAGTTCTTCTTCCTAATCTTCCATGCCAGTGCGCACGATCACTGGACATAGTACGCACGACCACTGGTCGTGCGCCCGTGATCATGCGCATTGTTCATTTCTGTTTTCTATAAATATACAGGTCTCGCCCTAATTCGGGAACGTTGGGATCGCTCGACATTTCTCCGCCATTTTTCGCCTTCTCCGCCGTTTTTCTTCATCTTCCACCCTATGGAGGTGCTCTGGGCAAGCTTTCACTGCCAAATTCACGCCGGAGCTTCCTCTAGTCCTCCTCCTTCATCCTTGAGCTACAAGAAGAGCTTGACCTAGCTTTCTCCATCAAGTTAGGGTAAGTTGTGCAATCCTCCACCGGATTGTGACATGAAGAAGACGGGCCATTGGAAGGTGGTGACAGCCCTTCTCTACCCCGGACGCAGTTGAGGACCGAGCATGGATGCGGATTGACAACCCGATGATTCCAATCGTGAATCCTCAGCAAGACTTCGTATCCAGTCGATTTCGCACACTCTTTTCTTGTTTGGTTGTTGAATAGTATATTTGATCTCTTGTTTATGATCAAGTTGTACTTATTTTGATATACATTGGTATAAAATCCTGTCTATGTGATTTCATATTTTTGTTATTTTCTTGAGGTGCGCCATATTCCATCCACCACCATCCACCCTTGTCGCACTAGCAATTGCTAGTGGCGTGCGTAGCAAAGAGGTGCTTTCGACCCTCATTTTGCCATTCTCATCACCTCATCTGCAAGCCTACTCGCCCATCATCCTAGTGATTCGGTGCATAGCAGCCTGACTAGTCTTCCATCCCGCCTGGCGAAGCATCGCATAGCGGCGTTGCATAGCAGTAGTTGATAGTGTTTTATTTTCTTTGTCTGCAATATCAAAACCCCCATCGTTACTGCCGACCCTAAGGACTTCAATCTCAAGTCCTCCTCAAAATTAACTCCACCTTACTATGTTCCTTGAGAGATCGATAATTGGGAAAACTCGCCCATTTTATATTACTTGTGCGACCGGTTCACTGCCGTGATCTTTAGTATCAAGTTTTTGGCGTCGTTGTCGGGGAACACTGTCGTGTGAGTTTTTGGAGAGGGAGATAGGAGATAGAACCCCTTTTCCATTTGTATATTTCATGTTTCTTCTTTGTTTTAGTTTTTAGAATCTGTTTTTTTTATTTTTATTTGTTCCTCTTCTAGTTTTAATTTTTCTATAGCATGTTTTCCTATTCTTTTATCTGTGTTGTGTAGTTAATTGGTGCTTAGAAACTTTTTGTTAGTGAATTCTTCTTGTTGCACCATGTATTTTTATATGAATATTCGTTGCCAATGGTGCGGTGATTATAGGCATGGTAGTGATGAGTGCCCCATTGAAGATTGGGAGAATAACTCTCGTGGTTCGGTGTATGGAGCACCGTCTTCCTATGGTACTTCATACATCCAACCCAAGTCTTATGGTCACTCCTCTTCTACACATTCATCTTTTTCTTATTCCTCTCCGGTCCCACCTGGATCGAGGAGTAATGGAAAACAATGTTTGTTTTGTCGTAGCACCGACCACGTGTTGAAAGATTGTGCAGAATTTCAGCGCCAGTTGGAGGAGGATGATGAACCGGGTATCCGATTCACTCTATTACCCTCTCAAATGGCCAACCCTTCTGATTCTGATGATATATTCAAAGCACCACCTTGTTTATGGGGGACTGCTGCAGATATGCCCATCCGACTTTCTGCTGATCGGTGTGATGACATTGTGGTGCCGTCTCTCCCCATACACTCTTCCCCTCTTATTGATTCACCCCCGGAGGAACCTGCACATATTTTCTCTGATGCTGTTGTTCCTCCGCCTTCTTTGTAAGAATTATCTATCCCTATTTTTAGTGAGTTGGTTGATGATGTTCGGCCGGATTGTGATTCTGAGCCTGAGGATGTGCCCATGTTTGACGAGGATATTATTTTCATTAATGGAAAGTATTACGTCTTGGAACATATGGACGCACCGAGGTGTGTTGATGAGGAGAACCTCTTTGTTGAGGAAGTTTCCACTTCCTTGATGGATGAGGAGGTCCAAACCACCACCGAGGAACTCGAGCTCGTTTATTCCCTTCGCCATGACTCATATGACGTCGTCGATGATCTATCTTGGGATCCTGCTGGGAGTGAAACCGGGACCACTCCCCCTATTTCTGATTATTTTAGTTCTTCTTCTCCTTTATTTCTTGATCCCCCTTCTTTATCTGAGCCTGGGCGGGTTGAGTCTTCGTAGGAGCTTCAGGAGGACTTGGAGCTTTCAGCTCGAGTCATCAATGGTAGCATCCTCTCTCGCAAGGAGTTTAATTCCTCCTCTGTTGAGAAAGCTCCATTGATTGCTTTCTCCTCCTACCTTCTCCCTGTAGTAGACGATAACTTGTTGGGCAAGGATTCATTTTGTGGTGAGAAGAGTGAGGACCAGCGCTCCTTCTCTTCTTACTTCCTATTTCCTCTACCTGTGTTAGGCAGGTATTACTATTTAGGTAGAGGAGTAACTGTTCTATCACCGTATTGCTACCCGTTACCAAAATGGATATTGGGACAGTTACCTGTGCATTTTCTTTTCATAGGCCCATTAGCTAGAACTTTTTCGTAGCCGAATAAGTCGTGCTGGGATGACAATAACCCCAGTACTTATCTTTCATTTTCTGCATTTTGTTTTTCATGTCTATTTAGTTTAAGTATTTCTTTGTAGTTTGTATATTTTTGTTTTGTTTTTGCGGAGCTCACCCCTGCAGGTATTCATGGCAAATCGCATTGGCGGGGTTGTGATTCTTCGTATGGCGGGCCTGCTTCAGGTTTCCACGCGTCTTCTGGTATGCTCACTAGCTGAGCATTGGGTAACCTCTTCGCTTAGCTCTTTATGATTTTAATTTCTCTATCATATACTGTGTTGTTTAGTTTAAGTCTGGGGGAGAGCCAGTATTTGTTACCTTTTGCACGCACACATTTCTTGTGCATACTAGAAGCTTTTATTGTTATATTTTAATTAGTTCATTGCATCACACACCACTGCACCCACATGAGCGCGTGCTTAGCTTTTTGCGTGCTGCGAGTTAAACTCATTTCTTTTGTATGATTTGGGAAAATTATGGTGCTGACATAGGATTGTAAGACGGAGTAAAATGTTGACCTTGCTGTACTCCTAGTCAAGTGCTCTCATCTCGTGTAGAAATTTGAGTAGATTTAATTTTTTTTTGTATGCTTATACTTTTATATTTTTCTAATTGTGTAAATACTTTTTATTGTACTCAAAAATTGGTGAATTCGGTGTGAATCCAGTGTGAATCCTACGGTAGCCTAGGGATGTGTGTAGACGGCCGTTAGGTTCATATTGCTCGAGTCGGGAGGATGGATAGTCTTTCGCGTTGGCTAAGAACTTGCCCCAAGCTATTCTTGAAGCATGGGTATAGGTTAGTCATGCATGAGCGTGATGTAGGCCATCATTTTGGCCCGGTTGAGCTTTGTACCATTCCTAACGTCTTGTCCTCGCTAGCCCTGTTGTGCCTACCCATTCTTTTGATTCAGCTCCACCTTTATTTCACCAAATCCTCAAAGCCGATCCTAGTCGCATTCCCAAGTCGAGCTTTAGAGTTTTACATTTTTCATGTTGGGGTGTTGATGTGGTGCTTTTACATGTGAATATGTGGATGTGCTCCAAAGCTTATATTTGCTGAAATTATTAGAAGAGAAGTAATTTGAAAAATAAAAAGAAAAGTTAAAAAAATGATGTTAATTGTGAAATAGTGAAAAGTAAAAGTAAAATTGAAAATCCTATTTGAGATGTGAGTATTTTTGAAGTAGGCAGTGCACACAACCATATGTTAAAAGTTCAGTTTGGGGGTGTGATGTACACGCATGTATTTTGGTTAGCTGATGGATTCATTTTATACTAGCTCATTTGGGTTTGGTGCATAGCCATTCTTTTTTATCATTGTTTACTTCACCGAAACCCAAGTCCCATCTCTTCACCTAAAGTCCTACTAATTCGTGTGTGAACCAAACCAGTGTCGTGGAGAGAATGCAAAAGGGCAAGCATATGGTCACCGACATTGGTGGATTCCTTTGGAGGTTATCCTGAGCCCTGATCTTTGGCAATGCTCGCCTAGCGATTAGTCTACTTTCTCCTTACTCGTGACCGGATGATTCATCGTGATTCCATTTTTGAGTAATAATAAAATGTTGATACGCATTGTGAAAAATATAAACTAATTTGCATACTTAGAAATTTCTTTTATTATATTTTTACACGTGCGAGCATGCGACTTCGCAAGGTACTCTGTTTCACAATTTCTTTGTTAGCTAGTAATTTTACCTATCTTCTTAGATTTTGTTTGCTCAGGATGCGCAAATAGTTAAGTCTGGGGGTGTGATGAGTTCATTGTATATACCTATTTTCGGACTCATCTGGGCTTGTTTTCTCGTTGATGCACTTCACTTTAGAGCTTTATTTGTTCATATTTATTATTATGTCTTTTTTATGAGTAAGTGCACATTTATGCCCGTGGTTATGTATTTTGTTACTTTTATTGTTTGTACTCCTTTTTGTGATTTCCTGGAATGTCTGCACAGATTAGTGATTTGTTTTTCCTATCGGTACAGGGGTCGTGTGCGTGTTCCGGGATGGTTGTGAAACAGGAATAATGTGCACGATCATGAGATCTATTCTGCACGACCACTGGTCGTGCACCACTGATCGTGCGCACTACTCTTTGTTTTCCAAAATCTTCCTGGGGTAATCGCACGACCACTGGACCTAGTGCGCACGACCAACGGTCGTGCGCCACTGATCGTGTGCATTGATTCCTCTTTTCTGGAGTCCTGTCTGGGGTAATCGCACGACCATTGAACTTAGTATGAACGACCACTGGTCGTGCGCCACTGCTCGTGCGCGTTATCCCAGTTCTTCTTCCTAATCTGACATGCCTGTGCGCACGATCACTGGACATAGTGCGCATGACCACTGGTCGTGCGCCCGTGATCGTGCGCATTGTTCATTTCTGTTTTCTATAAATATGCAGGTCTCGCCCTAATTCGGGATCGCTGGGATCGCTCGACATTTCTCCTCCGTTTTCCGCCTTCTCCACCGTTTTTCTTCATCTTCCACCCTAGGGAGGTGCTCCGGGCAAGCTTTCACCGGCAAATTCATGTCGGAGCTTCCTCTCGGCCTCCTCCTTCATTCTTGAGCTACAAGAAGAGCTTGACCTAGCTTTCTCCATCAAGTTAGGGGAAGTTGTGCGATCCTCCACCGGATTGTGACACGAAGAAGACAGGCTATTGGAAGGTGGTGACAGCCATTCTCTACCCCGGAAGCAGTTGAGGACCGAGCTTCGACGCGGATTGACAACCCGACGATTCCAACCGTGAATCCTCAGCAAGACTTCGTATCCAGTCGATTTCGCACACTCTTTTCTTATTTGGTTGTTGAATAGTATATTCGATCTCTTGTTTATGATTAAGTTGTACTTATTTTGATATACATTGGTATAAAATCATGTCTATCTTATTTCATATTTTTGTTATTTTCTTGAGGTGCGCCATATTCCATCCACCACCATCCACCCTTGTCGCACTAGCAATTGCTAGTGGCGTGCGTAGCGAAGAGGTGCTTTCGACCCTCATTCTGCGATTCTCATCACCTCATCCGCAAGCCTACTTGCCCATCCGCCTAGTGATTCGGTGCATAGCGGCCCTACTAGTCTTCCATCCCGCCTGGCGAAGCATCGCATAGCGGCGTTGCATAGGAGTAGTTGATAGTGTTTTATTTTCTTTGTCCGCTATATCAAAACCCCCATCGTTACTGCCGACCCTAAGGACTTCAATCTCAAGTCCTCCTCGAAATTAACTTCACCTTATTGTGTTCCTTGAGAGATCGATACTTGGGAAAACTCTCCCATTTTATATTACTTGTGTGACTGGTTCACTGCCGTGATCTTTAGCATCACTGGGTTCGATGAAATGTTGTGAGTTCATCGACCAGAGATCGACAAAATGGGATGAGTTCGTCGATCTCTGCTCAGAGAATGAACATAGTCATTTTATGTGCCCCAAGTTCGTCGACCTCTGCTTGACGAACCATACATAGTTCGTCAATCGCAGTAAGACGAATGATCATTATATAAATTTATGTTCAGCATTTGTCGACTTGAGTTCGACGAACTGTCCACATTTCGTCGATCTGAGTTCGACGAAATCTGCTAAACTTTGTTTTTATCTAAGGTTTTGCGGTTTTTGTTGTTTTGACCTTCTAATTTGGGCATTTCTTCTGTAGTTTGCTTATGGTTTATTATTTCTTTGCCATTAGCAGAAATAAATTTAATGGAGGTTGATAAAATATTCTTCTTAAGGATGTGGGGCAAACTTGATGATGCACCTAAGCCCAGCTTGCCATTTAGTCTAGCATTGATTGTGCTTGTAATGTCCATCAGCTCAAGGCTTCTCCCATTGAGAGATTCCTCAAGTTGTTTGGCCTCACATACTTCAGTTTTTAAAGAGTCAATTTGTTTATTATCTGATATTAATTCTTCTTTTAACTTGATATTTTCAGAGATGATGTTTTCCTGGTTTGATAATTTTTCCCTAAGTGCCTTGATTTCCTTTTCTGAATTTATTAAATCAATGCACATTGTTTTAAATTCAATTTTAAAAGTATCAGAACTATAATCCAAAGATGACAATACCTGATCAGCTTCTGATTCAGAAGCTCCTTCACTGTTAGAATCTTCTTCATCTGAATGAATCCTGGAGGCATCAATGGCCATGAGGCATACTTCTTTGGCCCTTGCCTTTCTCCTTCTTCTTGTATTTGCTAGCAGAAGGACTGCTGCTTTACTGTCTCCTAGAGTCCTTCTCTCTTCTCTTTTCCTTCTTTTGATTTTCTGGACACTCTGAGATGAAGTGTCCAGGTTTCCTGCAGCTAAAGCAAACCACTTCTTTAATTGGGGTTTTGTCATACCTTGGCTTGTCATCCTGCCTGGATGACTTTCTTATGAAATCCTACCTTGTCATTTTATAGAATCTCTTGGCAAAGAGACTCATCAGTTCTTCATTCACAGTTGAGGCTGTTGAAATTTGTGATGTGGAAGTGGTTGACGGGACAGGCCGGGTGGCCTGGGCGGACAGCTTTGGCGGACTAGGCGGACTTGGCGGACTGTGATGTGCGGCTTGGTGGAAGGTCTAGTGAAAAGCCGGTTGTCTTCTGAGCGGGTTGTTTGCGTGAAGTCTGGTATCTGCGGATAAGGCATTGACTGATTGGTTTTAGCCAAGGAGCGGCCTGAGCGGATAGAGGCTTGCGGACTGGTGCTTTTCTCAGTGGCCGTGGTGCAAGCTTGTGCTGATAGGCGGTTTGGCTCATGTCTGCGGGAAGCTTGCGGACTAGTGTGTCCGCGGTTTGGGCTGTTGCGGACTGGGCTTAGAGCTTGGTTGAGGCCTTGTCGAGCTCTGGTGGTACAGCAGGTGTTTTGCTGTGGAGGTCATTGGCGGACTGGTTTTGGAGTCCGGGAGATGGTTGCTACGTTGGGCAGGAGTGCGAGGAGCTTGCGGACTACTGGCGGTCTGTGCTTCGGTATTTGGCGGACGGGAGTTTATGTCCGCCATGCTCGCATTGGCCTTTGATGGTTTTAGACTTGGTCACACTCTGTGCCAAGACCATGGTGTCAGTCGTATCCGCCAAGTCCGCTGTGACCGGGCGGACTATTGCTATCTGCCTTTGGTCGTGGACTTGTGGCGGATTGAGGCGTGAGTCTTTCGGACAGCCTCGGGTTCGTGCGGACAGCCATTGAAGGGTGTTGTTGTCCTGCAGTGGTAGGCTTTGCGGGCTGATGCCTTGTCCGCATAGCTTAGGCAGACTGATGTGGGTTCGCCAACGTTATCTTGCTCCTGGCGGTTTTCCTTGGTATCCGGCTAAGTCCTTGCGGACTCGGCGGACGGTGTTTTGCTATCACGCGGGCTAGGGCGGTGTCGCTATCTCTAGGACGGTGACCACACTCCTCACCTCGCCTATAAATAGGACCCCCCTGGCACATCTACAGTAACTTGAGTGAACAGTAAGTTGGGTTGGGCAAGGAGCTGTGGTCTCAGTTTGTCTGTCCGCGCGGATTGTTTCAGTGCTGATGTTTGTTGTGTGCAGGTCGCGCGGGTAGCTTCAAGGAGCCAGGAGTTTGGCTTTGACTTCGGTCAAGTACTTGGAAGTGTGCGGTCTCTGCGGATTCAGCAGGAGGTCGCTCTGCGGCTTGTCAGCTCTGTTTCATCTTTGCCAGCTTCAATAAACTGTCCGCCGGCTTCAGGCGGGTAGGGGGTGTTCCTCAGTTCAGCTTCAACAGGAGACGAATAACGGTGTGTCTGCGCGGCCTCGCGGCTTCGGCGGACTCTGTGGCTATTCGGCGGATTGCAGCTTAAGTTCGGGCGATATCAGCGGACTCGGCGACCTCGGCAACCTCGGCGGTCTCGGCGGACTCCGGTGCTGTCCGCCCGGCTTGGTGTGTGGTGCTTTCTGTTTACAATTGTTATACTAGCGAAATCATGTCTCGCTATGTATGCCTCGTGTTGTAAAGAAGTGAATGAATAAAAGATCTGCGTGTGCTTCCATTGTTTGTTGGGATTAACCTTTGTTCCTTGGTTTCCGCTGGTTCAATGTGAGAACTGGGTAGTTCCGAAGATATTAATTTGGCATTTGGGCTACCTTGCTGACAACGTTGAGAAAATTTTAACATGGTATCAGAGCGAGGTTCAGTTGCGTGAGCGGAAGTCAGCCAGTGTTGTTACTCAGTGATTGAGTGGTGATCAACCTGTGTTGTTGCTTGGAGCTTCTGAAAGGTTGCCAACAGGTGTTGCAATGGAATGGAGCTTCGCAAGAGGTCTGGGCATTGAACTCTTAACGCCGACTAACTTCAAGAAGTGGAAGTCGTGCATGAAGAGTTATCTTCTTGGCGAGGAGCTGTGGGAAGTCGTCAGTGGTGACGACAGGCAGGAAGTCACTGCTGCTTTCGGTACTGCTGAGCAGGTTAGGCTCTGGAGAAGAACAAATGCTAAGGCGGAGTTCATTCTGAAGAGAGCCGTGTCTCCGAAACTGTTTGATCACATCGTTGGATGTGAGTCGGCTGCTGATATTTGGACAACCATTGATGAGTTGTTCAATAGGAAGAATGTTGCGCGGCTTCAGTTCCTGGAGAATGAGTTGGCCAGGGCAACTCAGGGAGACCTTTCCATCTCCAAATACTTCTTAAAGATGAAGAGCTTGTGTGCTGAGCTGTCGGCACTGGATCCTGATGAGCCTATCTCTGAGTTGAAGATGAAAAGGCACATTATTCGCGGCTTGCGGAAGGAATATGTGGCCTTTGTAACATCTGTTCAAGGGTGGGCTACTCAGCCGTCTTTGCTGGAGCTGGAGAATCTGCTTGCATCGTAGGAGAGCTTAGCAAGGAAGATGACTGGAGTGAACCTGAATCAGGAAGGCAGTGAAGCTCTCTTCTCAGGCAAGAAGAAAGGATGGGAAGGGAAGAAGAAGAAGAAGGTGCAGGTCATTGGTGAGAAGGAGACTTCAACTTCATATCCGCCGGAGAGGAGCAATGCTCCTAAAGACTGGAAGAAGAACTTGAAGTGTTATCGGTGTCATCAGCGAGGGCATTTCAAGCGGGACTGCAAGGTCAAACTGTAGCATGGGCATGCTGCGGGAAAGGAGGAAGCTTGCTCGAGAAGTGAAGAATCAGAATGGGGCGGAGCTTTTATGACGGGCACTTGTGTCCGGGCTTTGTCTGCTGAGGACTTCAACGGCGAGTGGATCGTGGACTCCGGGTGTGGTCATCACCTCACCGGAGACAAGTCAAAGTTCACCTCCATGCAGGCTTACTCAGGTAATGAAGCTATTATCACTGTTGATAATACTGTTTATGCAGTAGAGAAAGAGGGGGTCGTGTCTTTGGGTCGTGATCAGGGGCCACTCACGTTAAGGAGTGTGTATCACGTGCCGGGCATGAAGGAAAACCTCTTCTCGGTGACCAATGCAGTGGACGCTGGTTATCACGTTCTGTTTGGGCCAACAGACGTGAGGTTCCTTCGCAACGTATCAGCGGTAAAGGCTAATGTTGCTCATGTAGGGAGGAGGGTGAAGAACTTGTTTGTTCTTGTCACCAACTCATATGTTGATAGGATGAGGGCCAATGATAGCGCTGCTATCTGGCATGAGAGGCTATGGCATGTTGGCATGGACAAGCTGAAGGTGATGGCTAGTAGAAGTCTGGTGAAGGGGTTGCCTAAGTTGTCCTCATTTGGTGACGGGCATGTTTGCGCGGGCTGTCAATACGGTAAGGCACATCGCCTTCCGTTTGATAAATCACAAACAAGGAGCAAGAAACCATTGGAGTGCATTCATGGCGACCTGATGTGACCGACGGTTACTGCCAGCATTGGTGGAAGCAAATACATGCTTGTCTTGGTTGATGACTACTCAAGGTATACTTGGGTGTACTTCTTAAAGGAGAAGTCAGAAGCCTTCCGTTTGTTTGTGGAGTTTAAGGAGTTGGTAGAAGGCTGGCTTGCTTGCGGATTAAGAAGCTTAGAACTGATAACGGGGGTGAGTTTGTCTCCTCCGAGTTTTCTAACTTCTACAGGAAGCACGGGATCCAACGGGAGCTTACTTGTGCTCACACTCCACAACAAAATGGGGTAGCGGAGCGGAAGATCCGTCATTTGACGGAGACCTGCAAATGCTGGCTTCATGCGAAAGATATCCCAAGGTCCTTTTGGGCGGAGGGGATGTCTTGTGCTGCTTATGTCATCAACCGGATGCCGCTCAGCCCTATCAACATGAAGACTCCTATTAAGCTGTTGTTGAAGGAGAAGCCAAGTGTGGGACACCTTCGGGTGTTCGGTTCAACTTGCTACGTGCATGACCCGGATGCTTCACGGACTAAGCTGGATGTGAAGGCAAGGAAGCTTGTCTTTGTTGGCTACGATGAGCGGAAGAAGGGATGGAAATGCATGGACCCTGTGACGAAGAAGTTCGTGGTGTCAAGAGACGTTGTCTTTGACGAGCTGACGTCATATGGAGGTGGCTCGGTTGAGCTAACTGGAAGTAGCAAGGTTGATGAACAACCGGTGGCGGCTGCTGAAGGCTTGGAAGAGGAGCTTGCTGTTTCACCAGCAGCTCCTGTTGCTTCTAACTCCGAGGCTGAGCCTTCTGGCTCAGGAAGCAGGGGGAGCACTGCTCAATGCTTGCCCCAGGTAGGAGTTGAGCCCGAAGAAGCAACGAAAGCAGTGAGAAAGGAGCCGACCCTTCGGAGATCGAAGAGGTTGGTTAAGCCACTGGCTCGGTACTGTGATGGGAATGCAGTGAGCTTTGTCTCCTGCTTCTTTGCAGGTCCTCTGGATGAGCGAGAGCCTGCAAACTTCAACATGGCCACTGGAGTGAAAGAGTGGGAAGGTGTCATGAAAGAAGAGATTGATGCTCTGAAGAAGAATGAAATCTGGGACCTTGTGCCCAAGGTTGATGGCATTACTCCGATTACTTGCAAGTGGGTGTACAAGTTGAAGAAGAAGGCTGATGGGAGCATTGATCGGTTCAAGGCTCGCCTGGTCGCTAGAGGATTCTCATAGCAGTATGGAGAAGACTATGAGGAGACATTCAGTCCAGTTGCGAAGATGACTTCAGTAAGAGTGGTCATCGCCTTGGCTGCTAGCAAGGGATGGAGGTTGTGGCAACTCGATGTGAAGAATGCCTTTCTTTACGGAGAGATTGACAAGGATATCTTCATGGATCAGCCGCTTGGTTTTGTATCTGAAAAGCATCCGGACTATGTCTGTAAACTCAGGAAGGCTCTCTATGGGTTGAAGCAAGCTCCTAGAGCGTGGTATGGGAAGATTGCAGAGTACTTGTAATTCTGTGGATACCTTGCTTCCAACTCGGATTAAAGCTTGTTCGTCAAGAAGAAGGGGGAGCTACAAGTCTTGGTCCTGCTGTATGTGGATGACATGATCATCACAGGGAATTCGGAGGGGGAAGTAGCAAGGCTCAGGGCAGAGCTTGCTATACGCTTCGAGATGAAAGACTTGGGAGAGTTGCATCACTTTCTCGGTCTTGAAGTGGAGAGGAAGGAGTGTTGTGTTCTCATTTGACAGAAAGGGTATGCTGATTGCATTGTGAAGCGGTTCAGCATGGGCGAAGGGAAGAAGTGCTCTACTCCACTGGAACCTGGGCAGAAGCTTCGACGAGATGAGGGAAGAGTTCTTCATCATCCCTTGGTGTTCAGGGCTCTTGTTGGGAGCTTGATTTACCTGACGATTACAAGGCCGGACATTGCTTATGTTGTTGGCCGAGTAAGTCGGTATATGGCTAAACCAAGGCATTCTCATCTAGTGGCGGCAAAGGGTTTTCTGAAGTATGTCAAGGCTTATTCTGACATGGGACTCCTCTATAGAAGGGACTCGGAGTTTTCGTTGCTCGGGTACACGGATGCTGACTATGGCGGTGATTCGGATGATCGGGGGTCTACTTCAGGTTATGTGTTCACTTGCGGTTTAGCTAGCATCTCGTGGTGTAGCAAGAAGCAGGACTCGGTGTCGGTTTTAACCACGGAGGTGGAGTATAAGGCTTCGGCCTTGGCTGCTCGGGAATCCGTTTGGTTGAGGAGGCTTATAGAGGATGTTCATGAAGAAGTGCAAGGGCCTACTTTACTCCAGGGTGACAATGAGAGTTCTCTCAAACTGGTTAATAATCCAGTGTGTCACGCCAGGACAAAGCATATAGAGATTGATCACCATTTCATCAAGGAGAAGGTGTTGGAAGGATCTCTGCTGGTCGGGCATGTTCGGCGTGAAGATAATCTTGCTGACATCTTCACGAAGCCACTGTCGAAGGGGCCCTTTGTGCGCTTGCGCAGCTTGCTGGGCTTGGTCTCCACTTCCCACTTCAAGGGGGAGTGTTGAAATTTGTGAAGTGGAAGTGGTTGACGGGACAGGCCGGGCGGCCTGGGCGACAGCTTTGGCGGACTAGGCAGACTAGGCGGACTGTGATGTACGGCCTGGTGGAAGGTCCAGTGAAAAGCTGGCTGTCTTCTGAGCGGGTTGTTTACGTGAAGTCCGCGGACTATACGGTCTGGTATCTACAGATAAGGCGTTGGCTGATTGGTTTTAGCCATGGAGCGGCCTGAGCGGATAGAGGCTTGAGGACTGGTGCTTTGCTCAGTGGTCGTGGTGCAAGCTTGTGCTGATAGGCGGTTTGGCTCATGTTCGCGGGAAGCTTGTGGACTAGTGTGTCCGCGGTTTGGGCTGTTGCGGACTGGGCTTAGTGCTTGGCTGAGGCCTTGTCGAGCTCTGGTGGTACAGCAGGTGTTTTGCTATGGAGGTCGTTTGCGGACTGGTTTTGGAGTCCGGGAGATGGTTGCTGCGTTAGGTAGGAGTGCGAGGAGCTTGCGGACTACTGGCGGTCTATGCTTCGGTGTTTGTCGGACGGGAGTTTATGTCCGTCATGCTCGCATTGGCCTTTGATGGTTTTGGACTTGGTCACACTCTGTGCCAAGACCATGGTGTCCGCCGTATCTGCCAAGTCCGTTGTGACCGGGCGGACTGTTGTTATCTGCCTTTGGTCGTGGACTTGTGGCGGATTGAGGCGTGAGTCTTGCGGACTGCCTCGGGTTCGTGCGGACAGCCATTGAAGGGTGTTGTTGTCCTGCAGTGGTAGGCTTTGCGGGCTGATGCCTTGTCCGCATAGCTTAGGCGGACTGATGTGGGTTCGCCAACGTTGTCTTGCTCCTGGCGGTTTTCCTTGGTATCCGGCTAAGTCCTTGCGGACTCGGCGGACGGTGTTTTGCTATCGCGGGGGCTAGGGCGGTGTCGCTATCTCTAGGGCGGTGACCACACTCCTCACCTCGCCTATAAATAGGACGCCCCTGACACATCTACAGTAACTTGAGTGAACAGTAAGTTGGGTTGGGCAAGGAGCTGCGGTCTCAGTTTGTCTGTCCGCATGGATTGTTTCAGTGCTGACGTTTGCTGTGTGCAGGTCCTGCGGGTAGCTTCAAGGAGCCAGGAGTTTGGCTTTGACTTCGGTCAAGTACTTGGAAGTGTGTGGTCTCTGCGGATTCAGCAGGAGGTCGCTCTGCGGCTTGTCAGCTCTGTTTCATCTTTACCAGCTTCAATAACCTGTCCGCCGGCTTCAGGCGGGTAGGGGGTGTTCCTCAGTTCAGCTTCAGCAGGAGACGAATAACGGTGTGTCCGCGCGGACTCGCGGCTTCGGCGGACTCCGTGTCTATTCGGCGGATTGCAGCTTAAGTTCAGGCAATCTCAGCGGACTCGGCGACCTCGGCGACCTCGACGACCTCGGCGGTCTCGGCGGACTCCGGTGCTGTCCGCCCGGCTTGGTGTGTGGTGCTTTCTGTTTACAGCTGTTATACTAGCGAAATCATGTCTCGCTATGTATGTCTCGTGTTGTAAAGAAGTGAATGAATAAAAGATCTGCTTATGCTTCCATTGTTTGTTGGGATTAACCTTTGTTCCTTGGTTTCTGCTGGTTCAACGTGAGAACTAGGTAGTTCCGAAGATATTAATTTGGCGTTTGGGCTACCTTGCTGATCACGTTGAGAAAATTTTAACAGAGGCTTCAGCTTCTTCAACAGCTTTAAAAGCTATGTTGTGCTCCTTCCTTGCTGGTGGAGGTGTTCTCTGCTCAGCTGCTTCTCTGGATTTGATGAGCTGCTCATAAGACGTGAGCTTTCCTAAAAGAGATTCTGTGGAAATCTCATTTAGGCTCCTGGCCTCCTTGATTGGCCAGATCCTTGAATCCCATGAGCTTGGGAAGCACATGAGTATTTTTTCATTCACCTCAGTGAGGGTGATCTCCTTGTCCAATGTCTTTAGCTCATTGATGATGGAGCTCAGCCTGTTGTACATATCAGCTACAGATTCTCCTTCATCTTTCTTGAAGTTCTCATATTGGGATATGAGATTGGATCTTCTATCCTTTCTTTCATCAGCAGAGCCAGCCACCATTTTATTTAGAGAATCCCAGATGGCCTTGGCTGGTGTGCATTCAGCCACTTTCTGAAAAATGTCATCTGACATTGTTTGGGCCAGAATGTTCATTGTTTTAGCATCAGCAACTTTGGCTTTCTTCTGAGCCTCAGTTCACTCAGGTGGTGGAACTATATTAGTGTTGGATGTTGCTGTAGAGGTAGATGGTTGAGGAGGACCTGTCACAATAGAATTGTAGATATCCTCATCAATAGAGTTCATATATAAATTAATTCTTTCCTTCTAGATAGCAAACCTATTTAGATTGCATAATGAAGGTCTGGTGCTTGCATAGTCTTTGTTCTGTGCCATGCTGTGTGTATAATCTTAATGGAAGTAAAAGGCAGATATAACTTAGGATCTTTGGTTCAAGCGTTAGCTTGTACAACCAAAGGAGCCTTGCTCTGATACCAATTGAAAGTGAGGGGTTAGATTTGGTATACTCTAGAGGGGGGGTTAATAAAGTATTTAGGTTTTATAAAACTTTTTGCTAGTTTATTTAATCTATTACTAGTGCTGCAAAAATTAAATTAAAAACACAAACTCAGCAACCTAACAAGCACAGCCACAACAAGAATAAAGGAAAAAGAGCAACCCAGACAACACAAGAATTTTATAGTGGTTCCCCTAAACTTGGGTACATCCACTCTTCTACCACCCTGATAGGAATCCACTGAAGTTTTTGATCAGGTGACTGCCACCAATGAGCTTTTGATCAGGTGCTCAAAAACCAATCCTCAAGTCTTTTGATCAGGTGACTTGCAACCAGGAATAACTTTTGAAGGGAGTTAAGAACCCTTTATACAGTAGGGGATGAGAGAGTGATTTTATCTTATCTTTCTCAGATACAACTGGGAAAACTTTTGTGGATCTTGATTTTAGCAAAAAGCTCCCCCCGAGATATTGAATTGTTCAGGAAGTTGAAGCTTTGCTGTAGGGTGATAGGTCTTCAAACTTTTGCTTTGACCAGATGAACTCCGGGAACTTCTTGACAGATAGAGAGTTTGTTGTCTTTGAAGAGTCCTGAAATGTAGAAGGAAGAAGACTCTTGATCTTGAATGTATGTTCTTCTTCTTCTTCAGCTTGATATTCTTTCTCTGGTTAAGGGCTAGGGCTTTTTGCCTTTTGACAGTGTTGTTGCCATGTGAGCTCTATGTTATGTATGTTCTCTGTATCTCTAAGTGCTGTCGAGAGAGCAGAAGAAGATCCTTATTCTCTATTTTTTTGATCACTACTAAGGAAGATCAAAAGAAATCCTTTTTATGTTTTCCATATAAATTTTCTTTTGAAATTTGAATTCCTTCAGCATTGATTACTGACGGATTGGAGAATATTTGCATTGATTAGTTTCCCCAACTATCACATGGAAAAACGGCAAGCAGTAATCCTGATGAAGACCGTAATCAATGCTTGCTTCTAACGGTAATATTCAGAGAATATTTATGCATTGATTACTCAGGAATTATTGCAATAAAAAAGAGACAGAGGGAGGGAAGTTTCTAAGTCTGGAACTTTACAGAATTCGTTGAGCAGAATTCGTCGATCTGTATCCAGGGTTCGTCGAATAGAGAAGTCAAGTTCGTTGACTAGAAAATAGTTATTCGTCGAGCTGAGATCCAAGATTGTCGACCTAAGAACTGATAATTGCTTTCTCTAAACCCGTCAATTCTATGCATCAAGTTCGTCGAGCAGAGAATATAAATTCGTCGACTAAATAACGTAATTCCATATTTCTTGGACTTAAGAATCTTGAAGTAATGTGTCCAGAAATTGTCGACCTCAGAACTGGGTTCGTTGACCTGAGAACTAGTTTCGTCGAGCTGAGAACTTCTTACTGCTACTTGATAAATCTTGCCAAGACTGTGGTCTAAGTTCGTCGAGCTGAGAAGGTGAGTTCTTCGACTGGAGTGTGGTTCTGGACTTAGAATACTTAGTTGCTTCTAGAATAAGATGTTGAAGTAGAATACCCAGAGATCGTCGACCTGAGAACTAAGTTCGTCGACCTGAGATCTAAGTTCGTCGACTGGAGTTAAGTGAAGAATTCTGGACTTGGAATGTTGAAGTATACTCTGGAATTCGTCGACCTGAGATTCAAGTTCGTCGAGCTCATCTCAGAGAATTGTCTTTGATTTCATCGAGCTGAGCACGACTTTCGTCGACCTTAGCTCGACGAACGTCGAACTTATTTTCTAAGTCTTTGATATTTCTCCAAGTCTTGAGTCTTTTGCAGTCTGTTGATGGCTAGTCCATGTGTTGTTGACTCTAAGGACATGGCCTAGACTCTTGTACACAATCATGACCCTGACTATACATGTTGGTTCAGACATCCTAATTTAGTGAACCTAGCCCAAATCTAACTAGGGATCCAACAATCTCAAAGCCGTCCGTATGACATGGTGACGTCAAAACGGGCACCGTGGTCAAATGACTCTTTAGCTCTTCAAAACCTCGCGCGCACTCCGGCGTTCAAACGAACTTTTGATCCTTCCTCGTTAACGTGGTAAGAGGCAAAGCGATCCGTGATAAGTTTTCTACAAAATGTCTGTAGTAGCCTGCCAGTCCAAGGAAACTCCTAACTTCGGCCACCGAAGACAACACTGGCCACCCCTGGACGGCTCTTATCTTTGTCGGATCCACCGCAATGCCAACCGTAAATGGCTCGCATGATCTTTTTCTGATTGAGAGTAAACCAAGATATCATCAATGAAGACAATCACAAACAGGTCCAAGTACTCTCGGAACGTTCGTTGCATTTGATCCATAAACACCAATGGCGCATTACATAGTCCAAATGGCATTACAGTGAACTTGTAATGACAGTAGCGTGTTCCAAACGTTGTCTTGGGAATGTCACCTTCCCGAATTCGCAATTGGTAGTAGCCCGATTTCAAATCCAGCTTTGAGTATACTTTCGATCCTGCCAATTGATCAAACAAATCATCGATCCGTGGAATTGGATATTTATTTTTCTCCATTACCCTATTCAATTCACGATAATCAATATACAATCACAGGCTACCATTCTTCTTTTTCACAAAAAGAACAGGTGCGCTCTAAGGTGAGATACTTGGGAGTATATAACCCTGTTCCAACAACTCTTGCAGTTGAACTTTTAGTTCGGCCGTTTCCTTTGGCGCTACTCGATATGGCGAGCGGGCCACAGGTTTTGCACCTGGTACCAGCTCAATCGAGAAATCGATCTCCTGCTATGGAGGTAATCCCGGAAGCTCTTTCGGAAACACATCAGCAAACTCCGAAACAATCGAAACATCATAAACACTGGCCTTTGGCTCAACAGCCTCAACAAGCATGAAGAACAACTCCCCGCCTTTCCGAACTGCCTTAACCACTTGAAGAGCATACATCAATGTCATGTTCAACCCTCGCATATCGGCGAACTTTTTTTCTCATTTGATATTTTGCTCCAGTGTGACTTACTTTGACATGCAATCTATATAGGCATGCTGCTCCGAGAGCCAGTCCATACCAAAGATCACATCAAACTCCGATATTGGCAGCACTGATGCGTCCAACCCGAAATCCCGACTTCCTATTCGTAATTCCACAAAACAAGACCTATCTGCATGCATTACACGTCCATTTGGTAATAACACCTTCACACTACCTGCCACCATACGAATCAGTACACTGATCCGTAACACGAAGTCCACAGATAGAAATGAATGAGAAGCACCAGTATTAAACACTGCTCTCGCCGGACAGTCTCGAATCAAGACAAAGCCTAATACAAACACATCATACACAATCTACAAACAAGGTATGAAATAGCAAAAGCAGCAATCAACTATGTTACCGCGTACCTATCACAACGTCACTTTGCTTTATGGCCTCCTGCTGGCCAAGATTATATACTCAGGGTTGCGCCTGGGATGCAGAGGACTCCACCACTTCCTTTCCCTTTTCAGCATATGACGCTCCTGTATTCTTTTCAACCTTTGGTGGACCAACCTGACAGTTACGGGCTAGATGCCCCATGCGACCACATGTATAGCAGGTCTGAGACTCCTGCCTCGAAGTTGCTCTCGATGTAACACTAAAGGGAGCCTGTGTAGAAGACTTGAATCTCTTACCCCATTTCCTTCGGTACTTTGATTTCCCCGGGTGCGGCACTTTGAACTCGGACCTTGTCATCGCCAAGCCCCTTTTTCCTTGCACCCACTTCATATCCTTCTCCAACGCACACGCAGTATCAACCAACGCCTGAAACCCTTGGTTCACCGAACTTGATAGAAGTAATCTCAACTCATCCCGCAATCCTTCGTAGAACCGATTGGTTTTTCATTGTTCATCAGCATAGATATACCCCGCATTGTAACGCCCCGAAACTCAAAATAGCGACGGGAGGCGTTTTGAGCAAAGTTTGGAATTTGGCAGGGGGTACACAGCCTGCGACACGAGCGTGTCCTAGGGCATGTCGTGTTTGGGTCGACGATTTGGCCAAGAGGTCGACTAATTTTGCAGTCGACGATCGTCGAGCAGCGAACACGGCCTGAGACACAGGCGTGTCCCAGGGAGTGTCGAGCTCATGTCGATGATCTGCCAGGGAAGTCGACGATTTTGCTCGACGAAGTGTCGAGACAGGGAACACGGCCTAAGATAAGGGCGTGTCCAAGGGCATGTCGGGTGGTCGACGAACTGTGCTCGACGAAGTGTCGAGACAGTGAACACGGCTGGAGCCCAGGCGTGTTCGGGTATGACACCGGCGTGTACTAGATGACACGGGCGTGTCAGTTCTAATACGGGCGTGTCGGGTGCCCGTGTGAATTTTGGGACGCGTCGGTTTCGACGGCGAATGGGGAGCACGGCCTTGGACACGGGTGTATCGCAGGCCGTGTTCGGCCCAGGTTTTGCATTTCAGCTCTGGATCGTGGCCGTCTGTTTCCTTATTTTGGGATCCGACGACTGGGAGTTGTTCCTACTGGGATATACTCTGGAATAAGGTTTCAAATACCTCACTTCTTTCACTTAGTCTCTTTCTAAAAGACTAGAGAGAAGGGAGAGCATGGAAGAAGAAAGGAGGCTAGATCCGGTTACCGGCGGAGTTTTGGAGCTTCAAATCGCGAGCCGACTTCGGATCCACGGAGGCAAGGAGATTGCAGTGCTTTCCATCCGCATACATTTCCATGGCGCCAAGGAAAAGCGCTAGGGTAATGATTCTCTACTTGAGCATATGAAGCTTTCGTTTCCTTTGCATAGGAAGCCCGCTCTCGCGAGTTTGTGGTGAGTTGAGGCGTTCCTTCGGGTAGACATGAATAGTCCCCATTGTGTACATGTAGAGTCCTTAATTGAGAACGGATATAGGCATGACGTGTGAAGCCTACCCGGATAAGTTGGTCTGGATCAGTGATTTTGCATTACTTGAACGGCCGGAGAAGACTCCGTGCGAATGATTGTTTTTCGAGTTTTCTACGTGGTAGATTGCAACAGGGAGCCTAGGGGATTAACTCCAAGGTACACCCAGAAACCTGGGCAGATGTGTGACTCTACCAACTTGGTGGCATGGGAGCCAACCTGAACATAACTGGGTTATGTGTTGTGTGTAACGATTTGGGACTCGGGGAGCTAACCTGCGCATATTGCTTAAATTGACGTTACGGTGTGAGCAACGGGTATAGCGGAACCGTGCCCGGTCTATGTCGTTCGGTACAAGCGACCTAAAGCTACGTGGGACTTACCGTTGGCATAGATAGGAGGTCTTGGGTTGTCTATGGATTAAATTGACGTGACATCGGCCGAAAGGACCTAAATGCTCAACAGTTTTGGCCGTCCTTGTGGCGGTGGTGAGACCGAGGCGTCTATGTCTTGAATTGACGTGACGTTGACCGGTTCACTGAGAATGTGCCCTGAGTGCACGGGGTGTGTGGTTGTGAGTTCCTACGCCTGTGTTGTTGTGCTATTACACTATACTGCTGGATTATGCTAACAAGGTACAGGGAAGGAGCATTGCCGCCCCGAGTTGGGGGCGGGATCGTTATAATTTGATCAACATAGCTGACTGTTGCCTTTATTTGCCACCATGCGGTGGATTGTTGCTTGCAGGTGCTGCGGAGACGAGTGCTAAATAGCGGGCTAAAGCCCAAGTTGCTGAGCCGGCCCTCAAAGACCTAAATTGAGTGTTTACTAGCTTTATTCATGTGTGACCGGCCTGCGTGCCGAGTTTTGGAAAATATGTTATTTGAGTAAACAAATGTAAGGCCTTAAGGCCATCATACTTGTGTATTGTACTTCATTCCTTTTGGGTTTTTGAGTAGTGGGCATTCATGTTTGGTTGGGCTCTTTAACTTGTAACTTTAATTTACTTCCGCTAGAATGTCTCTGTATAGGACGTTGGATATTGGTTGAATGGTTTCCATTGAGTAACTGTCCGGTCTATCTGTGGTATATGGTGTCGGTCCTCGGCCGAACCTACTGCTATATGTTATGCGACGGATATGGGGTGTTACACGCATAGCGTCCAAATCGCATAAACTCATGCAAGTAGGTATCGACACTACTCTCTCCCTGAGTTAGACGCTGGAACTCATTTTCCATAATGATGCGTTGTGCCACTGGCAAGTGTTTTGCGAAGAACAGTCATGAAAACTCCTCAATTGAGACTTTTGTTAGTTGCTTGCCTGCTAAGTGGTGTAACTCTATCTCATCCCACCATAGCCGAGCCTCTCCTTCCAATAAGAAGGTGGCCAAGGTGACCTTCTGATTTTCATTCGTCCTTATCGCCATCAATATTCACTTGACACGCGACAACCAATCTTCTGCCTACGTTCGGTATCCCACACCCATAAACGTAGGAGGATTGAAGCTCATAAACTGCTTCAACTGCGGTTCAGCTGCCCAAGGATCAACATCCCCAATAGGTTCTGGCCTTACACCAACCCATTCTGGCATCAATGTCGGATGTGCCTGAATAGTCGTTTGTGCATGAATCATTGCAAACAACACCTCAGCAACTAACCGTACTGTTTCCGCAGAAGGAGGAGGTGTAGGCACCTTAGTTGGTGTCGCACTCTCATCAAAACACTGGGACTCAGACAGCCCAGCACCACTACGAGTCACCTATAGGTGGACAAGACACACATTAGCGACCTTGCACAAGCAATAACAACAAAATAGGAATGCGCGGGTTCCTCAAACATGTGTATTTATATTCCTTAGTGGACATTCTTGAGTTCATTAATATTATAGTAGGTCGCACTTACACGTGCACACCACCCCACAAAAGAATTCGACCACGAATTCTAAAGTGGAAGACCGAGAGAATCTAATACCAAAATGAAACACCACTATCTGTTACATGACATATAATAGAAGGTCCGGTCGGGGCCCCATAACATATGCCACAAACAGACGGCGAAGTTATGGGTTAATATCAAAAACTGTTCGCATCCTAACTCAGAGCATTCTAGCGGAAGCTTTTAAGTTGATTGAACTCAATTCATATGAATGTGCATAATATATAAACTAGCATTTATATATATCATCGCGAAGGAATGTTCTCCAAATAAACAGCAAGTCTAGCCTTATGGCCTTACAGTTAAGCTTTATACATATGAATTTCATACATCGGCACGCAAGCCGGCCACACATAAAAGTAATATCTTCTTTGGCCTTCGAGGGCCAGCATAGTAGCAGAAGCAACAACAACAACAACAAGGGTTTCAGCATCCTATTTTCTGCTTGGCTCTCCTGCACCTGCACGGGACAATCCACCACAAGGGTGGCAAACAAGGCAACGGTCAGCGTTCAGCTGACCAATTTATAATGACACTACCCCTTACCCGGGGCAGTGGTATTCCTTCCCTGCAGTCATAGCATTTCACAAACATATATATCAAACAATGTGCACTCACGCACAATCAACAAATCACAAACGTCGACTCACGCACAACCAACTTGTCTAGATGGGCTTCACACAGTATGTTTATTCCGTACTACAGATTTCTGGATCTACATGCAAGACATCTTGGGGATAACCAGAATCAACCCAAGGGGAATCCCTTAACAATCCACTTTTTGGTGGGGGAAACCCATGCACATGCCAAATTAAGGACTTCACATGTCCAAGGAAGAAAGATCGTTACCATTGACGATCGCTTTGGATCCATAGAAAACTAGCTAGATGAAAAACACTACAACGGCCTTGCCTCCACAAATCTGGACTCGGCTCGCGATTTAGAGCTCTGAAGCTCCACCGGCAGTCGGATTCCTCCTCCTTCTCCCTTGCTCTCCCCACTCTCTACCTCCTTAGAAAGAGAGAGAACCCTTGAGAATGAGAGAATTATCCTCAACTCATGGCCTTATAATAGCAGGGAGATCTCATGACCGTTGGATCCTAGTTAAAAGGAATGGACGGCCATGAAAAGCCCTGAAAATCACCTTCCTAGGCTGAACACGGCTTGTGACTGATGAGTCCACATTTTACACTGATTTTTGGACTCATCTGGGCTTGTTTTATCGTCTTAGCACTACACTTGAGAGCCTTTATTGCTTATTTGTGCTTATGTACCTATTTCACGATTAAGTGCACTGTAGGCCCGCTTCTGTGTGCTTTCTGTGTTTCTATTTTTGTTGTTATTCTTTAGCTCTATCTCGGGGATGTGGTGTGCACATTCTGGTGGCCTATCTGCCCCTTCTGCTGGTACATTGGTCGTGTGCATGCTTCGGAATTGCTCGGGAGACTCCGACGATGCAGGAATACTGCGCACGACCACTGGACTTACTGCGCACGACCACTGGTCGTGCGCCACTGTTCGTGCGCATTACACCCCCTTTTTCATAACCCTATCTCGGTAATCGCACTAGCACTGGTCATAGTGCGCACGACCACTGGTCGTGCGCCACTGCTCGTGCGCATATATGTTGATGCTTCTTGTCCAGGTTGCAGGTTTATTTGGAAAAGCCGCACGATCATCGACCTACAGTGCGCACGACCACTGGTCGTGCGCCACTGATCGTGCGCACTGCTTCTGCTGCCTCCGTATATAAGGCCCTGCTCCGTGTTTTAGGTCAACGTCTGTCATTTGCTGTGATCGGAGAGTGCGCGGGAATCGCCATTTCACTTCTCCAGCTGCTCCATCACTTCCACCTTCATCGGGAAGCCATTTCCAACTACTCTAAAGCTTTTCAACACTCCGGCGAAGCCCTCGGCCATTGATGACTTCAACTCCAAGCTTTGCTGCAGAGTTGGTGAAGTAGATAACCTAGAGAACGGACTTAAAGGCCTTCGAGGTGATAGCTTGTTGGTACTGGAAGCCTCCTTTGACTGAGCCCAGAAGCGGACTGACAACTCGCTACTCCGGCCACGACCCGTGGTGGATCTTCATTCTCTTTTGGTTTACTCCTCTTCCCCTTCCTCTGTGTTATGAATGTTTTGAGCAGTGTAATGGACACTTCCATCCCTGAACATCAAGTTTATTTTATAGTTAATGGAATGTTAGTATCTTCTTATGCTTGTTAGTTCTGTCTGTGAATGCGCCTCGCTCACCCCACATCCACTTCATTCAAGTGTCTTGTCTGATTGCAATCCACACAAGAACACTGCAATCGATTAGCTTCCCTTCCACTCGCCCAACTGAAGTTCGGCATCGCGGCCGACAAACCCACTTCACCTTGCGAAGCGGTGCCTTCAACCCGCATAGCTTTTACTAGTTCAGTAAATCAGACATCCACAATCTCGCTAGTCTGCTATTTCCTTTTTGTTCTATTTATAACTCTCATAACGCTATTCTCGGTACTGTTGCCGTTCTACGCTAATTGCATTCCTCAAGAGACCGACACTTGGGGATTTATTCCCAAAACTTCATTACTTGTGCGACCGGTGCGCTTGCCGAATTACACGCATCAAGTTTTTGGCATCGTTGCCGGGGAATGCAACTGTAGAGCGACTTCGGATGACATCCAATATTGTTATAAGATTTAGTATTGTTTTGTTTTGACTGTTGTTTCCTTCTAGTGTGTAGTGTTTGCCACAGTGAATGCAGGGTCGAGGAACAGGAGATCTAGTAGCTTACTACCCCTTTTTCATTCAAGCCTCTTTCAATGACTACAATTCAGCAGCAGACTTATAAATCAAGCCTTATCAACCTCACATACCGAGCAGAAACGAGAAATAACCGTTTCGAGATCTCGCCTGACCTCATCGAATACATCATCGAAAACTGTCAATTCAGCAGAGACGGAAAAATAGATGCACTATGCCACGTGCAGCAGTTCTTAGAAATTTACAACACTTGTACGCCAAATGCTGCCAACAACGAGCAGCAGAGGATCCGACTCTTCTCCTTCTCCCTGAAAGACGAAGCAAAGCGATGGTATCAAGATATTCGGAAGGGAATATCCTCATCCTGGAAACAACTCGAAAGGAAATTTTTGGCCAAATTCCGACAACCGATGCTAGCAATAGACAATTACAAGAAGCTAATCACCTTCACCCAAAGAAATGAAGAGACCTTGTTCGATACATGGGAGCGTTTCCAGTCCCTGCGAAGGGAATGCTGCAGAGTGGAAATGTCAGACATCCTCCTAATCCAAACTTTCTACTTCGGCATCGCAGACAGATTCCGACCATTACTTGACATCGCAGCTGGTGGAACCCTGTTTAACAAATCCAGTGAGGATGCCTGGGAAGTTATAGACAACATTGCCCAAACTAGTAGGCATTGGAACTATCCGCCTTCTCCCGACTTTCCGGTAGAGATAAATTCAGTAGTCTCTGATGAAGCACCGACCACAATCTCTCGTCAAAGACAAAGCAATTTTTTTCTTACGCGTGCAAAATGATGGAGATGTTCAATGACCAAGCCACCACCATTCAGCGCCTACAAACCGCCATAGGGATTCTCACGGAAACGTTATAATGTTCAGTCAATCAAAAACAGGAAACGGTACATACTATGAGATTGATAAGCGGAAAAAGCCTAGAGAGGGCCTCGCCTCCTGACCCTCCCACACAATCACTCCGCGAGCCCATCGTCGATTTGATAAAGGAACCCCCGTCCTCACCTACCGCACAAGAACACATGGCAGTACTACAACCTGTGAAGAGCGTCGTGAAGCCGCCATTTCCCCACCGACTGCAAAATGAAAAGGCTGAAAAACAATTTCATAAATTCCTCGAGATCATGAAAGGAGTGCAAATAAGTATACCTCTGACAGAAGCTATCACTCAGATCCCAGGATATTCGAAGTTCCTAAAGAAACTCATCAGACAGCGTAAATCTTAAGAAGGACTGAAAACGATCAATCTCACTGAAGAATGCTCAACTCCTCGCCAACTATTCCGCAACCAAACGAAGAGATCCGGGCAGTTTTACCATTCCCTGCAAAATTGGCCTCCACCGATTCGGACGCGCATTATGTGATTTGGGAGCTTCAATAAATCTAATTCCGCTCTCCGTCTTCCGCGAGCTAGGAGTTGGGATTCTACAGCCAACCCACCTGAGGTTGCAATTAGATGACAGATCGGTAAAACAACCGGCCAGAATAGTCGAAGATCTTACTGTCATGGTCAACAACCTCGCCTTCCCAGCAGATTTCGTCATTCTTGACATGATGGCCGATCCCAAAGTGCCTATCATACTAGGACAGCCCTTCCTTGCCACGGCCCGTGCCATTATCAATGTTGACCAAGGAGAGCTCACCCTAAGCTTGGGGGACGAAACGATTTCTTTAAACGTCCACGAACCTTCCCAACATCTCAAAATCACTAATTGTGACGAAGCAGATTTGATCGACGAACCTGACTTGTACAGCGAAATGATTCTTGACCCAGCCGAGCTAGTGTGGGAAGAGGAGGATGCCACTAATGTCCCGCAAACCCCGCATCCAACCAAAGAACCTTTCATCACATCTACCGTCATAACCACTGCCACAACTCTGAAGACACTGCCTGAATCCCTGAAATACGCTTTCTTAGAGGAAGGCACAGCGTGCCCAGTCATTATCTCTGCATCTCTCTCCGTCGACAACGAACTCGCCTTGGTTAATGTCTTAAAGATATACAAAAATGTGTTTGGACGTTCATTAGCCGACATAAAAGGGATCAGCCCGGCGTTTTGCATGCACAAGATTCTGCTTGAAGATAGATACAAGCCGTTGGCATAACCTCGAAGGCGACTAAACCCCAAGATGCATGAAGTGGTACAGGCCGAAGTAATAAAATTGCTTGATGCGGGTATCATTTACCCCATCAGCGATAGCAAATGGGTCAGCCCAGTGCAAGTGGTGCCCAAAATGGGCGGGATTACGGTGGTGGCCAACAAAAACAATGAATTATTACCCACCCGCGTGGTCACCGGGTGGAGAGTCTGCATAGACTACCGGAAACTGAATGAGGCCACCCGCAAAGATCATTTCCCGCTACCCTTCATCGACCAAATGCTGGAAAAATTGGCTGGTCAGGAATACTATTGTTTCCTCGACGGGTACTCTGGATACAATCAAATCACAGTTGACCCCGATGACCAAGACAAAACGACGTTTACATGCCCTTCCGGCACCTTCGCATTCAGGAGAATGCCATTCGGATTGTGCAACGGCCCAGCAACCTTCCAGCGATGCGTGATTGCCATCTTCGGTGACATGATTGGAGACTTTCTCGAAGTCTTCATGGACGATTTTTCCCTTTTCGGTAACAGTTTCGATTCCTGCCTTGTGAATCTAGACAAAGCTTTGAAGCATTGTGAGGATACAAACCTTGTCTTGAATTGGGAAAAATGCCATTTCATGGTTTGCGAGGGCATTGTCTTAGGCAACAAAGTCTCTCATAGGGGGCTCGAAGTCGACCAATCAAAAGTCAGTATCATCAAAAATCTTCCTCCTCCATCTTTCGCCAAGGGGATCCGCAGCTTCTTGGGACATGCCGGGTTCTACAGAAGATTCATCAGTGATTTCTCCTCCATATCCAAGCCCCTCACAAATTTGCTGGCCAAGGACATCCCGTTTGACTTCGAAAAAAAATGTATGCAGGCCTTCGAGACTCTCAAAGATCGACTCATCTCCGCTCCAATCTTGGTGGCACCAGATTGGACTTTGCCTTTCGAAGTCATGTGCGACGCAAGCGATATTGCAGTCGGAGCAGTGCTCGGTCAAAGGAAAAACAAAATCTTTCATACTATCTCCTACGCCAGCCGGACTTGTAACGCCCCGGATTTCTATTACGTACGCATGATGGGCGTTACGTTGGCTTTGATTGTAGTTGAGCATGGTTTTTCCCGCGGGCATGCGAGTGGCTGTTTTGGTTGCCGAGTTGCACGATTCCCCAGCAAACCGTAGTCCAAATAAGGGACTCGGTGAGGCCTCTTAGGGAATGCCTGCACGTTTTCGCGCCCGGGGAATGTTGCTCAAAATAAGTTGCTGGTTCAGGAAACAAAAAAAAGGGTAAAAAGTGCTTAAGGCAAAAATGGTCTAGGACGTCCCAGGAACATTTTTCATAAAAGGGGAAAATGGTCGTTTTTGTGCTAGACACGCCCCCTGTCACGGGCGTGACCCAGGCCGTGACCTGGGCGTGACCTCCTTGACTCGACGAAGTTTTCGTGCGTCGAGTTGAGCTCGACGAATGGGGTACACGCCCCCTGACACGGGCGTGTCACGGGCCGTGTCCCGCTTCGTCGAGTGTCGAGTGTCGATCGTCGAGTATCGAGCGTCGAGTATCGAGTGTCGAGTCGTCGAGAGAGGGGATACGGCCTGTGACACGGGCGTGTCACAGGGCGTGTCAAGCTGGGTCGAGTGTCGACATTTTTTTTGTCGACGAGGTGTCGAGACACGGGTTACACGCCCTAGGTCACGGGCGTGACCGACCCGTCACGGGCGTGTACCCCGGCCGTGTACCGTCTGGATAAACATGGAATTGCCGCCTTTCGGCACCGCTTATGGTACACGCCCTGTGTCACGGGCGTGACACAGGGCGTGACCGGCCCGAAAATCGACTTTTTCCAATTTTTTTTGTGCCGTTCATTTCCTTGATCCTCCATCAATATAGGGAATGAGCTAATTTAAATTTAGTATAGGGAATTTAACATAGGGACTGAACTAATGTCATATGGAATTAACATAGGTAACTTAGCATAGGACATGAGCAAGGTCATTTAGCATAAGGAACTTGCTATATGTGTCAAATTAACCAACAAGAGGTTGATCACAATTACACTAATTCAGCATCATTTGAATCAAGAAGAACACACTAGGTAATTGCAGCATAGGGAAATTTCAGAACACAAGAAACTAAGGCTAAGAAAATGAAAGAGCAATTCAAGAAGAACAAATTAAGTATAGGGGAATTGAAAGAGCAACCCTAAGGCTAATCAGGAAGAATTCAACACAAGATCTCAAGCTAGAAAAATAGAGAATTGAATCAAGTACGAAGATTGGCAAGGGTGGAGGACACCGCTTGCCTGAACCGAGGCGATGCCGCGACGGCTGCTTTTTCTTCCCTTGCCTTGCTTGCTCCCTTGCTCTTTTGCTTTCTCTTTGAGGAGAAGGAAGAAGAAGATGAAGATGAAGATGAAGAGGAGGAAGATGAAAATGAAGAGTTCTGTTTCGGACTGCACATAGGAGCTCATTATAACTAAACAAAGTATTTCCGCCGCGCACAACTACAGTTTTACTATGTAAGGCCGAGGGATACGGCCATTGAATCCAAACGTTTTCCTGCATATAACTGTTGAATTTCAACTTGTAAAGTAAGAGTCAAGGGTTGCCTGAACGTGTGCAGTTATCCCCTGCACGACGTGGCATCATAACCCGTAGTTCCTCTTGCTCTGATACGAGGTACTCGTTGAGGAAATGCGGGTTGTGACAGGACTCTCAACGATGCTCAACTGAACTATACTACTACGGAAAAGGAGCTATTGGCAGTGATCTTCGCTTTCGAAAAATTCCATTCATACCTAGTGTTATCTAAGGTCATTGTGTACACTGACCATGCCGCACTAAGGTATTTATTCAAAAAAAAAAGACGCCAAGCCCCGACTAATCCGTTGGATTCTTCTTCTACATGAATATTACATCGAGATCCGAGATAAGAAAGGGGTCGAAAACGTCATCGCCGATCACCTATCAAGATTGGAGAGCAACACCGCAGGAGTTGTACCCATCTGCAACCGCAACGAGATTGTCGACTGCTTCCCGGACGAAATATTATTCACCGTCTGTTCGCTCACTCCGACAATCCCGTGGTACGCAGATATGGCCAATTACCTCGCTTGCAAATCTGTCTCCCCTCACTTGTCATCGCAGCAAAAGCGAAAACTACTGTCCGACGCCAAATATTATTTCTGGGAAGACCCGTTACTATTCCGTACTTGCAACGACAGCATCATCCGGCGTTGTGTACCCGAGACCGAATTTCAATCCGTCTTAACACACTGCCACGATCGGGAGGCCGGCGGTCATTTCGGCGCCACCCAAACAGCACGCAATATACTGCAATGTGGCCTATTTTGGCCAACCCTTTTTAGAGACACACAAGCTTACGTCGCAAAATGCAATGAATGCCAAAGGACAGGGAATATCTCCAAGAGGGATGAAATGCCTCTCAACAATATGCTCGTCTGCGAACCATTCGACGTTTGGGGAATTGACTTCATGGGACCCTTCCCAATGTCGCATGGAAAACTCTATATTATTGTCGCAGTAGACAATGTTTCCAAATGGGTCGAAGCCGAGGCTGTCGCAGCAAATGATGCCCGCACCGTTTTGAATTTCATACACAAGAATATTTTCTCTCGATTTGGCGCCCCGCGCACCATCATCAGCGACGGCGGGAGCCATTTTTGCAACAAGTCGTTCTTGCAACTCATGACGAAATTTGGAGTACACCACAAAATCTCTCTTGCCTACCATCCCCAAACCTATGGGAAAGTCGAGGTCTGCAATTGCGAGCTCAAAAGAATCATCGAAAAATCCATCCATTCCAACCGAAAAGAGTGGGCCAAAAAGGTCGACGACGCCTTATGGGCGTACAGAACCGCCTTCAAAACCCTTATCGGTATGACCCCTTTTCAACTCGTCTACGGAAAAGCTTGCCACTTACCAGTCGAGCTGGAACACAAAGCGCTATGGGCAACCAAATTGCTAAACATGGACATCGAAACCGCAGCCGATAAGCGACGCACTCAACTGAACGAATTAGAGGAGCTCCGGCATTTTGCATACGAAAATGCGCGGATATACAAAGAAAGAACAAAAAAATGGCATGACCGTCACATCATCCCCAAAGACTTCCAACCAGGCGACCAAGTCCTGCTGTACAATTCCCGCCTCTGCTTATTTCCCGGCAAACTCAAATCGTGGTGGAGCGGCCTTTTCACAGTGATCAGAGTCTCCCCTTTTGGCGCCATCAAAATAGTCGGGAAAAGCGTAGACAATTTCAAAGTTAATGGGCACCGGTTAAAATTATATGATGGCGGCGCAACCACCGGCGACTCTCAAAGCCTGCATCTTGCCGACCCCACGCAAAGCAATAGCGACACTCCTTGATCGACAATGGATCTCACCACAGAGCTAGTCTACCACGCCTTCTGTTTCTTTTCTTTTCTTTATATTTTCTAAGCAAGTCAGCTACTATATTTTTGTGAGCGCCCATCTGGGAGCCGACTGTTGTCTTTTCTTTTCTTTTTTATGTATCGAACTCTCTATTTGGACTGCTAATACAGGTAATTGGTCCACCTTAAGGACGATAAACAAAAGGGCTTTCGGGAGACAACCCAAGTTGGACCATTTGGTCCTATGTTGTGTTTTGAGTTCTGTTTATTTCTTCATATATATATATATATATATATATATATATATATATATATATATATATATATATATATATATATGTCCAGATTTTGTTTGGCTTGCATCCTTTAATCGCAGGTGCAGGAATATTTGAGGCGCGGCAACTTGGCCGCACTTGGACATCTCTTTGCACGACTGGTATGCTCAATTTTGAGCATAGGTACTTCCTACCCGAGCTATTTATCCTATTTGGAATGCTTATTTTTACTCGTTATCAACTTTAAGTCTGGGGGGGAGTATGCATGTGGTCACTACACCACACTTTCTGTTGCATTCCAGTTTCTTGTTTACTTATTTCTTGCTTTATGTTGCACACACTGAATCACCCACACGAGTGCGCTCTTACCCACGCGCACAACCCGAGTTAAATTTATTGTTTTTGTGTAAACTTTAAAATAGTGGTACTGGCTTAGGATTTCAGGATTGAGTAGTTCGAAACTCATGCAGTGCTCCTAATTGAATACTCATGGTTTGTGTAGAGTTAGGATAGAACTAATTTTTCTTTATGCTCGTAGATTTATTCTTTTCTGCACACGTAAATATTGTTTGTACTGCTCAAAATCTGAATCTGGGATAATCGAACGATAGCGTAGGAATGTGTGTAGCCGCCACTAGACTCGTATTGCTCGAGTCGGGGGGAAGGATCATCTTTCTCGGTGGCTAAGAACTTGCCCTAAGCTACTCTCGAAGCATTGGTGCACGGTTAGTTAAGCGTGAGCTGACGTAGGCCTTCATTTTGGCTAGTTTTAGCCTTGTTTAGCCATTCCTACCTGTTAACCATTGCATGCCAAATTTGTGCCTACCCTTCCTTTGATCCAGCTCCACTCACTTTCACCAAGTCCTGAAGCTAAACCCACCTTCGCAATCAAATGCTTGAGCTGATTTGTATTTACTGTTTTGTCGAGGTTGTGATTAGTAGACATTGTTTTTGGGGGTGCTGATTTTATTCCCGTTTTGATTGCTCCGTTTGGGGATTGCTAGCACAGAAAAGAAAACAACAGTTTACGAAAATAAAAAGCTGATTCGCGCAAAAGAAAAAAAATATATATATATGAAAGAATTGCTTTGAGATTTCAATCCCCATCCTCTTTATTGAATTTGGTCGGGTTCAGCCGTGTTCACACCCGGATTTCAAGCTAAGTCTGGGGGCGTGTGCCCCATTCATTTCTAAGTGGCTGTTTTGGTTTGGGTTGTTTTCGCTCGCTTTGATTGCATAGAGCCTTCATGTTTATCTTTGACTACCAAGCCGTCGCCTAAGCCCCATTTCCTCCAACAAGTCCTACTGATTCACGCTTGAGTCTAACCCGTGCCGTGGAGAGAGTGTGACCGTGCAAGCGTATGGTCCCCGACATTGGTGGATTCCTTTGGAGGTGATCCGGAGTCCTGAACTTTGGCAATGCACACCTTAGTGGCCTGCCTACTTTCTTCCTGCACATGATCGCACGATTCTCCAGAATTCTAATTTTGAGCAATTACAATATTTATTTACGTCTGTCGAATAGTTTAAACTATGTTGTATAATTAAAAAGTTTTTCTATTATATCTTCTATACCCATGATATATTTGATTTCTCGTCTTACTTCTTTTTGAAATTTCTGAGCCAGTTAGCTATCTTCGAGTCCACTGAGTAATGATTTGCTCGGGACATGCAAATGGTTAAGTCTGGGGGTGTGATGTGTCCACATTTTACACTGATTTTTGGACTCATCTGGGCTAGTTTTATCGTCTTAGCAGTACACTTGAGAGCCTTTATTGCTTATTTGTGCTTATGTACCTATTTCACGATTAAGTGCACTGTAGGCTCGCTTCTGTGTGCTTTCTGTGTTTTATTTTTGTTGTTATTCTTTAGCTCTATCTCGGGGATGTGGTGTGCATATTCTGGTGGCCTATCTGCCCCTTCTGTTGGTACAGTGGTCGTGTGCATGCTCCGGAACTGCTCGGGAGACTCCGATGATGCAGGAATACTGCGCACGGCCACTGGACTTACTGCGCATGACCACTGGATTTACTGCGCATGACCACTGGTCGTGCTCCACTGTTCGTGCTCATTACACCCCCTTTTTCATAACCCTGTCTCTGTAATCGCACGAGCACTGGCCATTGTGCACACGACCACTGGTCGTGCGCCACTTCTCGTGTGCATATATGCTGATTCTTCTTGTCAGGGTTGCAGGTTTATTTGGAAAAGCCGCACGATCATCGACCTACAGTGCGCACGACCACTGGTCGTGCGCCACTGATCGTGCGCACTGCTTCTGCTGCCTCCGTATATAAGGCCCTGCTCCGCGTTTTAGGTCAACGCCTGTCATTTGCTGCGATCGGAGAGTGCGCGGGAATCACCATTTCACTTCTCCAGCTGCTACATCACTTCCACCTTCGTCGGGAAGCCATTTCCAACTACTCTGAAGCTTTTCAACACTCCGGCGAAGCCCTCGGCCATTGATGACTTCAACTCCAAGCTTTCCTGCAGAGTTGGTGAAGTAGATAACCTAGAGAACGGACTTAAAGGCCTTCGAGGTGACAGTTCGTTGGTACCGGAAGCCTCCTTGGACTGAGCCCGGAAGCGGACTGACAACTCGCTACTCCGGCCATGACCCGCGGTGGATCTTCATTCTCTTTTGGTTTACTCCTCTTCCCTTTCCTCTGTGTTATGAATGTTTTGAGCAGTGTAATGAACACTTCCATCCCTGAACATCAAGTTTATTTTATAGTTAATGGAATGTTAGTATCTTCTTATGCTTGTGAGTTCTGTCTGTGAATGTGCCTCGCTCACCCCACATCCACTTTATTCCAGTGCCTTGTCCGATTGCAATCCACACAAGAACACTGCAATCCATTAGCTTCCCTTCCACTCGCCCAACTGAAGTTCGGCATCACGGCCGACAAACCCACTTCACCTTGCGAAGCGGTGCCTTCGGCCCGCATAGCTTTTACTAGTTCAGTAAATCAAACATCCACAATCTCCCTAGTCCGCTATTTCCTTTTTGTTCTATTTATAACTCTCATAACAATATTCTCGGTACTGTTGTCGTTCTACGCTAATTGCATTGCTCAAGAGACCGACACTTGGGGATTTATTCCCAAAACTTTATTACTTGTGCGACCGGTGCGCTTGCCGAATTACACGCATCAGTGACACGCCCGTATCACAATCCGTGTACATTAAGCGGCAAAGAAACTGACTTAACCAGACCAGAACACGATTGTATGACACGCCCGTGTCATAGGCCGTATGCTAGACACGGCTTTGGATACTATCAGCTGAGGATAAGGGAGAGTGATATCCCCAAAACAGCTTTTAGTACGAGATACGAGCATTACGAGTTTACGGTCATGCAATTTGGGCTGACGAATGCGCCGTCGGTGTTCATGGATTTGATGAACAGGACTTTCAGGGAGTACTTAGACCACTTTGTGATCGTCTTCATCGACAATATTTTGGTGTACACTCAGAGTGAGGAAGATCACTTCAAGCATCTTCACTTGGTTTTGGAGACGCTGAGGAGGAATCAATTGTACGCCAAGTTCTCGAAATGCGAGTTTTAGTTATCCTCAGTGATGTTCCTAGGTCATATAGTGAGTGGAGAGGGGATTGATGTGGATCCGGCGAAGATTGTTGCGATATGAGAGTAGCTTGTACTTTCTACGGTAGCGGAAGTCCGGAGTTTTCTGGGGCTTGCCGGCTATTACAGGCGCTTCGTGGAGAACTTCTCGCGGATAGCATTACCTCTCACTACTTTGACGAGGAAGGAGCAGAAGTTCGTTTAGACGCCGGAGTGCGCACGAGCTTTTGAGGAGTTGAAGTGTCGGTTCACCATGGCGCCTGTGCTGAGTTCGTCGAGTGGGACCGAAGGCTTTGAAATCTACAACGATGCTTTGGACAGTGGTTTGGGTTGCGTGCTACTGCATCATAGAAGCGATATAGTGTATGGCTCGAGACAGCTTAAAGTGCACGAGAGGAATTATCCGGTCCATGACTTGGATTTAGCGGCCGTGATTTTTGCCTTGAAGCTGTGGAGGCACTACTTGTATGGGGTAAGGGTCGATATTAATACTAACCATAAGAGCCTAACATATTTGTTGGATCAGAAAGATTTTAACATGCGGCAGCGTAGATGGATGGAGTTCCTGGGGGACTATACATTCAAGATCCACTACGTGCCTGGTAAAGGCAATGCAGTTGCGGATGCGTTGAGTCGTCGGGTCCCGGCTCAAGCCAATTGGCTGTCGGTCCATGACGAGCGGTTAGTTCCGGAGTTGGAGACATTGGAGATCTCTTGCGTAGACAAGCAGTCGAGTTCTGAAGTGCTATTGAAGTGGACGAAAGTTCAGTATGACCTGGCTAATCGGATTCAGCAGGCTTTGGATGTGGATAGCAGCAAGAAGCATCTCATGGGTGAGGCTCTGGATGGGTCAAATTCCCAATATGAGGTTGTGGATGGATTGCTTTAGAAAGACGGTCGTCTGTGAGTCCCAAACATGGGCACTTTGCGGGTGGAATTTGTAACACCCCCTATCCGTCGCATGGCATATAGTAGTAGGTCCGGCCGGGGCCCGATGCCATATACGATAGACAGACCGGGTGGTTACTCAATGGAAACCATCCAACTAATATACAACGTCCTACACAGAGTCATTCTAGAGGAAGAAATTTTAGTAGTTGCAAATAAAAGAACCCAGCTACTAGCATGAATATCCACTAAAAAGCCAACAGAAATGAACATACAAATACATAAGTACTGGCCTTAAGGCCTTACAATAGTTTGCTTGAATATAAATGTTTTCCAAACCTAGACATGCAGACCGGCCATACATGAATAACAGAAAACACTCAAAAATTAGGCCTTCGAGGGCCAGCTCAGCAACTTGGGCTTTATCCTGCTATTTAGCACTCGGCTCCGCAGCACCTGCAAGCAACAATCCACGGCACGGTGGCAAACAAAGGCAATGATTAGCTATGCTAACCAAATTATAACGATCCCGCCCCCAACTTTGGGCGGCGATGCTCCTTCCCTGCACTTTGCTAGCATAATCCAGCAGTATAGTGTAATAACACAACAACACACGCGTAGGCACTCACGGCCACACACCTCGTGCACTCAGGGCACATTTTCGATGAACCGATCAATGTCACGTCAATTTAAGCCATAGTCACCCCAGTCTCACCACCGCCACTTGGACGGCTAATCTTATGAGCATTTTTGTCTTCTCGGCATGGGTCACATCAATTTAATCCATAGACCGTCGAAGACCCTCATCTATGCCAACGGTTCCCACCGAACGACATAGAACGGGTACGGTTCCGCCTGACCCGTTGCTCACGTTGCAACGTCAATTTAAGACATATGCACGGGTCAAACCTCCCCGAGTCTCGTTTTCGTCACAAACTTCACATAACCTGGTTATGTTCAAGTTGGCTCCCAGGCCACCATGTTGGTAGAATCACGCATCTGCTCAGTTTTTCGGGTGCACCTTGGAGTTAATCCCCAAGGCTCCCTGTAACGCCCCCGATTTTTCGATGATTTTATTTGTTTGGTCAATGTCAGATTTATGACGTCGTGGCGTTACTTTTAATGTCGAGTGTTGGATTTAAGTAGTTTTGGACGTGCTCGTCCAATTTCGTCGCAACCCAAGTGTTTTTGGAGTCTCGGCGCGCGATCAAAGTTTTGGGTTTTGTTTTTGTTCGCCGAATGTTTTGGCGGTTAATATCTCGGGAATGGCTCGTATGATCTTGATTTTGACTTTGTCGTTGTGTCCGTAGCAGCAGTTTTCGCCTACGACGTGAGTTTCGTTTATTTCAGCGCGTTTGAGCCTTTTTTTTGATCTCATAGTTCCCTGTTCAACTATCTGAACACATTATTTTCTATTTTAATGCCTTGGGCTTGTGTTGATTTCTCGGGAAGCCCTCCTAAGGTGTGGGTTTTCGTCGAACTGAGTTTTTCTTCGGTTTTTCTTGGCGCTGTGTCGGGTTCGACGATCGTCGAGCGGAGCTCGACGATTGTGTTCCTTTTTCCTGAGCGACGTGTCGGGTTCGACGATTGTCGAGCGGAGCTCGACGATTGTCATTTTTTCCTGGGCGCTGTTTCGAGTTCGACGATCGTCGAATGGAGCTCGACGATTTCTCATTTTTTCTGAGCGCTGTCTAGAGGTCGACGATCGTCGAGCGGAGCTCGACGATTGTCATTCTTCTGGGCTCGATGAATTCGTCGAGCGAAGCTTGCTGTAGGTCTAGCGGATCTCCGTGTTGAGTTCGACGATTTTCAAGCTGAGTTCGACGATCGGGCTGTGCTTTCTGCGTTCGACGATTTTCGAGCAGATTTCGTCGAGTGGATCCTCCCTTGTACTCGAGTAAGTCCCTTGTACTCGAGTTGTTTTCCCGTGCTGAACTCGAGTAACCCTTGCACTCGAGTAGCTTCCCCGTGCAGTACTCGAGTAACAGCCGTATACTTGAGTAGTTCTCTTGCCTTATACTCGTGTAATTCCCTTATACTCGATTAATCCCAGTGTCCATACTCGTGTGATTCCCTTAGTACTCGACTACTCCTCCCCCATTACTCGAGTATTTGTATTGAACTACTCGAGTAGGTCTTCTGTGACTCGAGTGGTGGTATAGATCTACTCGGGTAGGTTTTGTCTGATAGTCGAGTAATCCATCCTCCTTTCCCTCTACTTCGGGAAAACCGGTTCAGCTGAACCCGGTCTATTTTGCTATTTTTCTGTTATCACCTTTAGTATAAATGTCTTCTTCATCTTCTTCTCTGATTCTTTTTCCTCCCGAACTAGAGCGGCGTGAGCGAGATAGAAGTTGTCCGTCCTTATTCTTCCGGTGGCTGTTGACGGTGCTCCGGTGCTCGGAATTTCAAACCGATCATAGATTTGGAAAGCTCTCGTCGAGAGCTGCGCCCTCGTGGTAATTTCTACCGCGTTTCTTGAGATTTTCTCGTCAGGGTTTTTCGGCCCTAATCCCCTTTTCGATGCTTTTTGTCTAGATTTCAACTTCTCCCGCAGTCTTTTGCCCCGATCTTCGACGTGGAGCGATTCAGAGGACCTTTCCGGTAAAACCAAGGCAAGTGGTGGTTTCCCCTCATTTCTCTTTGTCCGATCTGATGGTAACGACTTTACTTCCATGTTCTTTAAATTTTTTGCGCTTATTCTTCCAAGTCATTGTGATGATTAATCGTTTCAACGTTCCTTTGTTGTTGTACAGTGTTGTCTTGGAAAGCCCGATTTTGTCTGGTTTTGGTTAATCGTTCCTGGTGTGTCTTAATGATGGCTATGCATGTTTTAGTTTTCTTTATTTAGCGCGTTAGAATTTATCTAGGACTATAATTTCTCCTAGAGCTTGATCATCCGCGTCTTGAGTTCGATAATGTCAAGTAGAATCTGTCGAGCCAAATCTCGAGATATTTGTGTTATGATTTCTTTAGGTTCTTGAATGTGGGAGTTAGCGGACGATTCCACCTCCGCAGTGTTTGTTACCTTCATTAGTGCCCTGTGGTAGTCTACCTGGTTTTTGGATGTCTATAGTGTATGGTGGAGAGTATGAGACTCCCTCGCAGTTAGACGGATTATATATCTGTTTTGTTTCTTTTTTGGGGGGTGTGTCCAAGAGCGACCACTTCGCCTGTCTATTTGGGGGGTGTGTCCAAGAGCGACCACTTCGCCCGTCCTTTTGGGGGGTGTGTCCAAGAGCGACCACTTCGCCCGTGTTTCTGGGTGGTGTGTCCAAGAGTGACCACTTCGCCCGTGTGTTCGGGTAGAGTCGACCACAGTTGTCTAATAAAGGTTTTGTATTTTTCTTTCTGGTGAAATAATCATGTAGCCACCTTTTAGCCTTGTGCGTATGGTGCACTCTTGTGGAACGTGACAAATCACGTAGGAGTTCTTTTCCTGTTGATACCTTATTTCTTTCGTACATTACTTCAGTGTTTTTGGTCTTGGGTTGGTACCCCTGTTGACCTTTGCTTATTTTGGCTTATTACTTTTCCTGTCACTACCTGTACTTTCTTATTGAGGTGTTCTGTTGCCTCGTCTCAGCGAGGTAGTTTGTTGTTTGTTTAGTTTTGCTAGTTCAGACATACTTATGTTTGTGGGTTCGTGTCAATTTGTTGGCGCCCACTGAATCGTTAGTTGTTGATACTTGCAAGCTGATCATTTCTTTTAATGTGGATGTGGATTACTTATTCTCTGGGAGGATTTATGTTAGGAATGCATGTTAGCTATTTTCAACTATCAAAACAACTACTATTACTTCATGCATCACATCAGTTTGAAACTCTAACATGTTATAAAACTATCTTTCCTACTATAATAAATTTAGAGTCTTGCATGACATGAGTTGTCCTTTAAGGACTTTTATACTCATGTAGGATGTTTGAGTTAATCTAATCTAGTATTTTTCCGCGGCATATGATATATTTTGATTCATGGACTAGATGAGCCACTAAGCCGAGCGATACGGCTAACTTCTGCACTTAACTGTTTTTCCTTAAAATAACTTAAAAGGAACCTTTTTTTCATAGTAAGTTTGGTGTCTGCCTGAGCATCCGCAGTTATCCCCTGCTGATGTGGCATCATGACGCACATTTTCCCTTACTCTAATAAGCCTTTTTTGCGGTGAAAATGCGGGCTGTGACAGTTGGTATCAGAGGGAGGTTGTTTGACAATTTGTCGGGCAACCTTTCCTTGTTGGTATTAGGTATTTAGCATCATATCACACACACACCGATATATCGTCAGCATGACTTGGCTGAAGCAAGAACACTACACTCTTAGCATAACATGAAGTATACATGGCATATTATGTAGTATGTGATGCATAATATGTGTCTGTATATGGATCCACCATAGGGGCAACATGTGAGGGTTATGTAGTATGGGATCCATAACCTCACCACATGAATGCGACTAGCACGTTTCTTTTTCGTTGCATGAGAATGTCATGTATTATGGGATACATAACATTTTCATGTGTACGCCGCTCATAACATGCATTAGGGCCTTTTTAGAATGTATAGCACAATCATGCATAGCATAACATTGCATAAGCACAACGTGCCAAGCTAAAGATTTGTGGGATGACATATGTACACACATGGTTTTAAATCAGAAAAAGAATAAAGAATACATGCATTCATGTCATAGGCACAAGAGTCAATAGGATGAGAGGATATCATCCTAAGTAGGACATAGCATCATTATAAAATCCCAGAGAAAGTTGCAGCATAAGCAAGTGTCTTTTAAGTATGTTCTGAACTAGTTGTGTGGCTTTGTTGTAAGATAGGATTTTGATGAGTTGTTTGTTTGTTTTTAGAATGTCGCATGAGCGTGTTACGACCAGGTCGACTCCCCAGTCTGAGGGCGAGCCGTTAGGTACGCGGGGTGAGGCGATGATTGTTGAACTACGCCAGAGCATGGAGACCCTGGCAGGTCAGATCGTGGCAATGCAAGCACAGTTGCAGGCATTGTTGGCTACCACCTTAGGACAGTATCCTGGTGAGCAAACCCCCATAGTGATTGGGTATGATAGTGAGGTCAGTAAATTTAATAAGTTTGCTTCTGAGTTGAGAGCTGCTGAGGAGCGCAGGGTTAAAGGTTTCTTGTGCGGTCTCCAAAATGACATTCAGCAGTTTGTCAATACTTACCAGTCCAAGACTAATGCGAGGACATTAGAAGTTGCTCTTGAAGTTGAGATCATTGGGTATGCTAAGGATCGTGGTATGATACCGAGGAAAGAGAAGAGGAAGGGTGTTGAGCATGGAAGCTCTGGGGCATCCGTCCCTTCTTCGAAAAATAAAAGTGGAGAAATATGTAGCTTATGTGGTCGACCTGGCCACCTTTTCGAAAGGTGTTTCAAGAGAAGTGCCACTCAAAAGAAACATCGGGTGCTCTCCATCCAAGAAGTACCCAAGGGAGATCGGGTTTGCACGTTCTATTCAAAAAAGGGACATGACGTGAGTCATTGCTGGTTGAAGGAAAAGACTTGCTTCCATTGCGGGAAGAAGGGACACCTGAAGACTTCGTGTCCCAAGACTCAGTCCCCACTGCAGCCTGCCCCGCCTCAGGCTCTACCGCTGCCACCAAACCAGGACAAAGGAAAAGGTAAACTGATCGCGACGACCGAAGAAGAAACTCAGTCTTCAACCCAAGTGATCTCAGGTTAGGTTCTATCTGGTTTTGTTATTGATTGAATAAGTTATGTATACAATCTTATAAGTAAATTAAGGTAAGGAACCGTTGGGCGCATGTTCTTTTTGATTGTGTCGCTACCCACCCATTCGTGGCTAGGCCCTTTGTAGAGCGTCATGGTTTGACCCTCGATCAGGTTGGTGATGTGTTTTGTGTCAAGTTTCCTTCTAGTGATTTTGTGGTATCGGATGAAGATATTCAGGGTTGTCTGATTCGGTTATTTGTTTTTCTAGTGGTTGATGATTCAAAGGTGGTAGACCTGGAAGGTTTTGTATAGTCTTGGGCATGTACTGGTTGTCTAGACATGACCCTGTTATCCAGTGTAAGTTTAAGCGCTTGGACTTCAAGATGGACGACGGTCAACCCAGGAGTGGTTATGGTTTCCGCGTCAGGCTTCTCCAGTTGTTTCTGCGGTATGTGCTCGGAAGCTTTTAGCTTCTGGGTGTCTTTCTTATTTGGTTTCAGTTCTAGAAACCAAGGTAGGTTTACCGTGTTTAGAGGAGATCTGTATGGTGCGTGAGTGTTCGGATGTTTCCTAGCTAATCTTCCTAGTCTTCCTCCTGTGAGGGACATAGAGTTCGTCCTAGGTCTGGACCGTTTTGTCATTGTACTTATAGATGATGATGTCTTGATGTATTCCCGCAATGTTGAGGATCATACTCAGCATTTGCGTTTGATTTTTGTCGACCCTGAGGGAGCATACGTTATATGCGAAGTTGAGCAAGTGTGAGTTCTGGCTACCTCAGGTGTCCTTTCTTGGTCATGTTGTGAGCAAGGATGGTATTTCGGTAGATCCGACCAAGATTTCTGCTGTGATGGAATGGGAGAGACCTTCTTCACCCAAGGAGACTAGGAGTTTCTTGGGCATGGCTGGCTATTATATAAGATTCGTGGAGTGGTTTTTGTTGTTGTCTGCTCCTCTAACTAGACTTACTCAGAAGAATACTGTTTTCATTTGGAGTGATAAGTGCGAAGTGGATTTCCAAGAGTTGAGGGAGAGATGATGTACCGCTCCGATTTTAACCTTACCTACGGAAGGAGTTGAGTATGTTATGTATGTTGACGCGTCACACATCGAACTTGGTTGTATTTTAATGCAAGATGGTAAAGTGATCGCGTATGCACCGAGGTAACTAAAGATCCACGAGAGAAACAATCCTACGTATGATTTGGAAGTTGTTGCCGTAATTTATGCATTGAAGCTTTGGAGACACCTATTACATGGCACATCGTGCAAGATCTATACGGACCATAAGAGTTTGAAGTACGTCTTCACTCAGAAAGAACTAAATCTGCGCCAGCCTCGTTGGTTAGAATATGTGGCAGATTATGAAGTGAAAATTCTTAATCATCCAGGAAAAGGCTAATGTAGTAGTCGATGCCTTGAGTAGAAAGACCGCTAAGATTTTTAATTTTTCGGTGCAGTCCTTGGTAGAAGAATTTTTGTCGATGGTTATTGAGGTTGGGTGTAGTACTGTGCGTGCTAGTCTAGAAGCAGAAGAACCCTCTTGTATTTCCCTTACTCGAGCACATCAGAAGGATGATTCTAATTTGTCACACCTCCGGAATAGAACTGTGAAGGGAGAGCTACCTGATTTCTCTGTGGACGAGTTGAATACCTTGAAGTATCGGGGTAGATTTTGCGCCCCCGCCTTTGGTGATATACGAGTTAAGATCTATGTTGAAGCTCATGGTTCCAGTGTAGCCTACCGCCCTGGTTCCACTAAGAGGTATAGGGATCTAAAACAAATTGTTTAGTGGTCGGGGATGAAGAATGATATCGCAAAGTTTGTATCAGAATGTTATACGTGTTAGCGTATTAAGGCTGATCATAGAAGGCCTGGTGGTAATTTGACACCGCTTGTTATTCCAAGTCAGAAATGGGAGAGTATTTCAATGGATTTCATCACCGGTCTGCCAAAATCTCCCCGTGGGCACGACTCTGTTTGGGTGGTAGTTGGCAGATTGATAAAGTGTGCTCACTTTGTTCCATTTAAGATTGGGTACTCGATGAATAAGATAGCTGAGTTATATCTTGAAGAGGTCATCAGGTTACATGGTGTTCCCGTTAGCATCATATCGGATCGGGACTCTAGATTTAGGTCTCATTTTTGGAAGAGTTTACAGGAGGGCTTGGATACTGATTTAAGGTATTCCACCGCCTATCATCCGCAGACTTTTGGTCAGATGGAAGGAGTAAATCAAACCGTAGAAGATATGATCAGGTGTTATATTTTAGATCATGGTGGTGCTTGGGATGAGCGTCTTAGACTCATGGAATTTTGCATACAATAATGGTTATCAAGAGAGTCTGCAGATGGCTCCGTTTGAGGCTTTGTATGAGAGGTGTTATACAACTCCATCGTTTTGGGTTGAAATTGGTGAGAGACCGTTGTTAGGTCCGGAAGCCCTTGAAGAGATGAAGTGTGTCGTGACTCATATTCGGGAAAAGCTTCGTATGGCTCAAGAGCGCTATGAGAAGTATGCTAATCTTTGAAGGGTCGATCTGGAGTTTGTTGTTGGAGACTTGGTTTTTCTGAAAGTTTCTCCGATGTCTACGTTAAAAGGTTTGGAAGGAACAACAAGTTAGACCCCCGGTATGTGGGACCTTTCCAGATTCTTGAGCGCATCGGAGTGTCAGCTTATAGGCTGGAATTTCCTGCGACCTTCCCTGGTGTCCATGATGTGTTCCGTGTGAGCCAGTTGCGGAAGGGTGTTCGTAGTGATCGTCAAGTCCTTGACTCGATATGCCAGATTCAGCCCAACCTTACTTATGTGGAAGAACCTATTCGTGTTCTGGATTCTCAAGAGCGTGTGTTGCGGAGAAAGACCATCCCTATGGTCAAGATCCTTTGGAGAAATCAAGGCGTCGAGAGCGCGACGTGGGAATTAGAATCGGCAATGAGGGAATCTCATCTACACCTCTTCTCTTAGCTTCGGGTATGTTGCTATCTTTTTAGTATGTTGGATTTTGTCGTTTTTGGTTTGGTTTTGGAGTTGTGATAAGTTTCAGGACGAAACTTCTTTTTAGGGGGAGTGACTATAACGCCCCCGATTTTTCGATGATTTTATTTATTTGGGCAACGTCAGATTTATGACGTCGTGGCGTTACTTTTAACGTCGAGTGTTGTATTTGAGTAGTTTTGGACATGCTCATCCAATTTCGTCACAACCCGAGCGTTTTTGGAGTCTCAGCGCGCGATCGAAGTTTTGGGTTTTGTTTTTGTTCGCCGCATGTTTTGGCAGGTAATATCTCGGGAATGGCTCATAGGATCTTGATTTTGACTTTGTTGTTGTGTCCGTAGCAGCAGTTTTCACCTACGGAGTGAGTTTCGTTTATTTCGGTGCGTTTGAGCCTTTGTTTTGATCTCATAGTTCCCTGTTTAACTATCTGAACAAGGTTAATTTCTATTTTACTGCCTTGGGCTTTTGTTGATTTCCCGGGAAGCCCTCCTAAGGTGTTGGTTTTCGTCGAACCAAGTTTTTCTTCGGTTTTTCTTGGCGCTGTGTCGGGTTCTACGATCATCGAGCGGAGCTCGATGATTGTGTTCCTTTTTCCTTAGCTCCATGTCGGGTTCCACGATCGTCGAGCGGAGCTCGACGATTGTAATTTTTTTTGGGTGCTGTTTCGAGTTCGACGATCGTCGAGCGGAGCTCGACGATTTGTCATTTTTTTTGGCGCTGTCTAGAGGTCGACGATCGTCGAGCAGAGGTCGACGATCGTCGAGCAGAGCTCGACGATTGTCATTCTTCTGGGCTCGACGAATTCATCGAGCGGAGCTTGCTGTAGGTCTAGCGGATCTCCGTGTTGAGTTCGATGATTTTCAAGCTGAGTTCGACGATCGGGCCCAGCTTTCTGCGTTCGACGATTTTCGAGCAGATTTCGTCGAGTGGATCCTCCCTTGTACTCGAGTAAGTCCCTTGTACTCAAGTTGTTTTCCCGTGCTGAACTCGAGTAACCCTTGTACTCGAGTAGCTTCCCCGTGCATTACTCGAGTAACAGCCATATACTCGAGTAGTTCTCTTGCCTTATACTCGTGTAATTCCCTTATACTCGAGTAATCCCAGTGTCATACTCTTGCGATTCCCTTAGTGCTCGAGTACTCCTCCCCCATTACTCGAGTCGTTGTATTGAACTACTCGAGTAGGTCTTCTGTGACTCGACTGGTGGTATTGATCTACTCGGGTAGGTTTTGTCTGATACTCGAGTAATCCATCCCCCTTTCCCTCTGCTTCGGGAAAACCGGTTCAGCTGAACCCGGTCAATTTTGCTGTTTTCCTGTTATCACCTTTAGTATAAATGTCTTCTTCATCTTCTTCTCTGATTCTTTTTCCTCTCGAACCAGAGCGGCGTGAGCGAGATAGAAGTTGTCCGTCCTTATTCTTCCGGTGGTCGTTGACGGTGCTCCGGTGCTCGAAATTTCAAACCGATCGTAGATCTGGAAAGCTCTCGTCGAGAGCTGCGCCCTCGTGGTAAATTCTTCCCCGTTTCTTGAGATTTTCTCGTTAGGGTTTTTCGGCCCTAATCCCCTTTTCGACCCTTTTTGTCTAGATTTCAACTTCTCCCGCAGTCTTTTGCCCCGATCTTCGACGTGGAGCGATTCAGAGGACCTTTCCGGTAAAACCAAGGCAAGTGGTGGTTTCCCCTCGTTTCTCTTTGTCCGATCTGATGGTAACGACTTTACTTTTATGTTTTTTAAATTTTCTGCGCTTATTCTTCCAAGTCATTGTGATGATTAATCGTTTCAATGTTCCTTTGTTTTTGTATAGTGTTGTCTTGGAAAGCACGATTTTTTCTGGTTTTGGTTAATCGTTCCTGGTGTGTCTTAATGATGGTTATGCATGTTTTAGTTTTCGTTATTTAGCGCGTTAGAATTTATCTAGGACTGTAATTGCTCCTAGAGGTTGATCATCCGCATCTTGAGTTCTGTAATGTCAAGTAGAATCTGTCGAGCCAAAACTCGAGATATTTGTGTTGTGGTTTCTTTAGGTTCTTGAATGTGGGAGTTAGCGGACGATTCCACCTCCGTAGTGTTTGTTACCTTCATTAGTGCCCTGTGGTAGTCTACCTGGTTTTTGGATGTCTACAGTGTATGGTGGAGAGTATGAGACTCCCTCGCAGTTAGACAGATTATATATCCGTTTTGTTTCTTTTTTTGGGGGGGTGTGTCCAAGAGCGACCACTTCACCCGTGTATTTGGGGGGTGTGTCCAAGAGCGACCACTTCGCCCGTGCTTTTGGGCGGTGTGTCCAAGAGCGACCACTTCACCCGTGTTTTTTGATGGTGTGTCCAAGAGTGACCACTTCGCCCGTGTGTTCAGGTAGAGTCTACCACAGGTGCCTAATAAAGGTTTTGTATTTTTCTTTCTGGTGAAATAATCATGTAGCAAACGTTTAGCCTTGTGCGTCTGGTGCACTCTTGTGGAACGTGACAAATCACGTAGGAGTTCTTTTCCTGTTGATACCATGTTTCTTTCATACTTTACTTCAGTGTTTTTGGTCTTGGGTTGGTACCCCTGTTGACCTTTGCTTATTTTGGCTTATTACTTTTCCTGTCACTACTTGTACTTTCTTGCTGAGGTGTTTTGTTTTTGGAATGCCTCAGGTTCAGAGCAGTAGCAGTTAGCAGTGCTGGTTTTGGAGTTTTCTGGGCGGCAGCGTTGGCCGTGTTTGTTGCCTCATCTCAGCGAGGTAGTTTGTTATTTGTTTAGTTTTGCTAGTTCAGACATACTTATGTTCATGGGTTCGTGTCATTTTGTTGGCGCCCACTGAATTGTTAGTTGTTGATACTTGCTAGCTACTCATTTCTTTTAATGTGGATGTGGATTACTTGTTCTCTGGGAGGATTTATGTTAGGAATGCATATTAGGTATTTTCAACTATCAAAACTACTATTATTACTTCATGCATCGCATCAGTTTGAAACTCTAACATGTTATTTTTAACGGTCGTAAAAGCTATCTTTCCTACTATAATAAATTTAGAGTCTTGCATGATATGAGTTGTCCTTTAAGGACTTTTATACTCATGTAGGATGTTTGAGTTAATCTAATCTAGTATTTTTCTGCAGCATATGATATATTTTGATTCGTGGACTAGATGAGCCACTAAGCCGAGGGATACAGCTAACTTCTGCACTTAACTGTTTTTCCTTAAAATAACATAAAAGGAACCTTTTTCATAATTAGTTTGGTGTGTGCCTGAGCGTCCGCAGTTATCCCCTACTGATGTGGCGTCATGACGCGCATTTTTCCTTACTCTGATAAGCTTTTTCGCGATGAAAATGCGGGTTGTGACACTCCCTGCTGCAATCTACTGCGTAGAAAATCTGAAAAACAACCATTCGCACGGAGTCTTCTCTGGCCATTCAAGCAATGCAACATCACCGATCCAGACCAACTTGTCCGGGTAGGCTTCACACATTATACCTATATCTGTTCTCGATTACGGATTCTACATGTACACTATAGGGACTATTCATGTCTACCTGAAGGAACGCCTCAACTCACCGCAAACTCGCGAGAGCGGGCTTCCTATGCAAAGGAAAAGAGAGCTTCACATGCTCAAGTAGATAATCATTACCCTAACGTTTTTCCTTGGCGCCATGGAAATCTATGCGGATGAAAAGCACCGCAATCTCCTTGCCTCCGTAGATTCGAAGTCGGCTCGTGATTTGGAGCTCTGAAGCTCCGCCGGTAACTGGATTTAGCCTACATTCTTCTTCCTTGCTCTCCCCTCTCTCTAGACTTTAGAAAGAGACTTATGTGAAAGAAGTGAGTGATTTGAAACCCTATTCCCGGGTATATCCCAATAGGAACAACCCCTAACCGTCAGATCCCAACATAAAGAAACGAACGGCCACGATCTGGAGCTGAAAAGTAAAATCTGGGCTGAACACGGCCTGTAACACGCCCGTGTCCAGGGCTGTGTCCCCCATTCGCCATCGAAACCGACGCATCCCAAAAAGCACACGGGCACCCGACACGCCCGTGTTAGACCTGACACGCCCATGTCATCCAGTGCACGCCCGTGTTCCCGTGCATGTTCCTCCATCAACACGGGACCAACACCAACCCGAGACTCACACGGGTCTTGGACACGCCCGTGTCCAATTTAAGATGCCCGTGTCAAACCCGAACACGCCTGGGCTCCAGGCCGTGTTCACTGTCTCGACACTTCATCGAGCGTAGTTTGTCGACCACCCGACACGGCCTTGGACACGCCCGTATCTTAGGCCGTGTTCCCTGTCTTGACATATCGTCGAGCGAAAATCGTCGACTTCCCTGGCAGATCGTCGACACGAGCTCGACAATCCCTGAGACACACCCTGAGACACGCCCGTGTCTCCGGCCGTGTTCGCTGCTCACCGATCGTCGACTCCAGAATTCGTCAACCTCTCGGCCAAATCGTCAACCCAAACACGACACGCCCTGGGACACGCCCGTGTCCCAGGCCGTGTGCCCCCTGCCAAATTCCAAACTTGGCTCAAAATGCCTCCCGTCGATCTTTTGAGTTTCGGGGCGTTACAACTCTCTCCCTCTTAAAACAATTTTGTCCTCGAAATTATATAAAGGAAAGAAACATAAAACTTAAACAGTACCTGAGTGAAACAACTCCGGGTACTCCTCAAGCATGGTCTGCTCTCGCTCCCAAGAGAGCTCTTCCCGACCACAATTGTCCCAACGGACCTTGACCATCCTGATATCTTTATTGCATAGCCGCTTGACTTCCGAGTCCTCAATTCGTACAGGCTTGACCTTCGTCGTCAACCCATTATCCACCGGCACTTCATCCACCGCGATCATATGTGAAGGCTCTTGCACAACCTTCCATAGCACCTATATATGGAATACATCATGAAGACCACTAAGCTCCACTGATAGCTTCAAACGTTACGCTGCTTCACTAATCGGCTCCAGAACCTCAAACGGTCCAAGGTACCTTGGGCTTAGCTTCTTTAAGTGTCGCACCCGCGAGACACCCTTGAACGGCTTGATCTTCAAGTACACCCAATCGCCAACAGCGAACTCCATGTTCCTGTGCTTGGAATTATAGTACTTAGACTGGCGATCTTGAGCGATTAGCAACCTCTCCCGAATGGTTCGCACCAAAGAAGTAGCATCCTCCACCTCTTGTCGCTTGTACAACTTTGACTCGTCCGTTTCCAACCAAGACAACAGCGTGCGACATCTTCTACCATAAAGGGCCTCGAAGGGCGCCATTTGTATGATTTCCTGGTAGCTATTGTTGTACATGAACTCCACCAAGTATAGGTGGTCTTCCTACTATTTTCCGAAATCCAGGACGCACATGCGAGGCATGTATTCCATCGTCCTATTGACCCTCTCGGTCTGCCCATCCATTTGCGGATGAAAGACTGTGCTAAAACTCAGCTTTGTCCCCAACATCTGTTGCACCAACCTCCAATCATTGGATGTGAACCGCCCATCTCGGTCACTCACGATGCTGTGGGGCATACCATGAAGCCGCACAATATTGTCCACATACAACTTTGCCAATTTCTCAACCGGATCTTCCTTCCAATGCGGAATGAAGTGTGACACCTTCGTTAGACGATCTACGACCACCCAAATGGCATCGTTCCCCTTTTGCGACCTCGGCAGCCCGTGTACAAAGTCCATGGTAATGTCGTCAAACTTCCATTCCGGAATAGGCAAGGACTTCAAGAATCCTCCCGGCTTTTGACATTCCTCCTTCACCAAGGCACAAGTCTGGCACTTCGCCACGTACAATGCCACATCCTTCTTCAGTCCTGGCCACCAGAACAATTTCTTCACGTCGCGGTACATCTTCGTTCACCCCGGGTGAATCGAGTACTTGGTATGATGCGCCTCGTACAACAATTCCACCCGCAAATTTCCCACACTCGGGACGCACAGACGACCATATTTCCAAAGCAATCCATCCTCAACAATGAATTGGGAATTTGACCCATCCAGAGCCTTAACCATGACCTGCTTCATGCTGTTATCCACATCTAAAGCCTGCCGAATCCGATCAGCCAGGTCATACTGAACTTCCGTCCAGTTCAGTAGCGCTTCAGCCCTCGACTGCTTGTCTATGCAAGTGATCTCCAACGCCTCCAACTCCCAAACCAATCACTCGTCATAGACCGACAGCCAATTGGCTTGAGTTGGGGCCCTGCAACTCAACGCGTCTGCAACCGCATTGCCTTTACCAGCCACGTAGTGGATCTTGAATGTATAGTCCCCCAGGAACTCCATCCATCTACGCTGCCGCATGTTCAGATCTTTTTGATCCAACAAATATTTCAGGCTTTTATGGTCGGTATAGATATCGACCCTTAACCCATACAAGTAGTGCCTCCACAGCTTCAAGGCAAAAATCACGGCCGCTAACTCCAAGTCATGGACCGGATAATTTCTCTCATGCACTTTCAGTTGTCTCGAGCCATACGATATAACGCTTCCATGCTGCAGTAGCACGCAACCCAAACCACTTCCCGAAGCATCGTTGTAGATTTCAAAGACTTCGGTCCAACTCGGCGAACTCAGCACAGGCGCCGTGGTCAACCGACACTTCAAGTCCTCAAAAGCTCGTGCGCACTCCGGCGTCCAAATGAACTTCTGCTCCTTCCTCGTCAAAGTAGTGAGAGGTAAGGCTATCCGCGAGAAGTTCTACACGAAGCGCCTGTAATAGCTGGCAAGCCCCAGAAAACTCCGAACTTCCGCTACCGTAGAAAACCACTGAGGACAACCAAAACTCGCATTTCGAGAACTTGGCATACAATTGATTCCTCCTCAGCGTCTCCAAAACCAAGTGAAGATGCTTGAAGTGATCTTCCTCACTCTACGAGTACACCAAAATGTCGTCGATGAAGACGATCACAAAATGGTCCAAGTACTCCCTGAAAGTCCTATTCATCAAATTCATGAACACCGACGGCGCATTCGTTAACCCAAACGGCATGAATGTAAACTCGTAATGCCCGTATCTCGTACTTGAACGTTGTCTTAGGGATATCACTCTCCCTTATTCTCAGCTGATAGTAACCGAACTTGAGATCCAACTTTGAGTACACCGTCGACCCGACTAACTGATCAAATAGATCATCAATCCTTGGGATCGGGTACATGTTCTTTTTCGTTAGCTTGTTCAACTCCCAATAATCAATAGAGACTCAAGTTGGTGGAGTTTGACGTAATATCCTACACAGAGTCTTCATAAGTTGCTCCCGGCTTCCTTTCGGACTGGTGCACTCCAAGGCGACGAACTTGGACACACAAAACCATGCTCCAATAACTCTTGAAGTTGCACCTTCAGCACCGTCATCTCCTTAGTCGCTAGCCGATACGGAGAGCGTAACACAGGTTTCGCACCTGACACTAGCTCAATTGTGAAATCTATCTCCTGTTGAGGCGGGGCTCCAGGAAGATCACCTGGGAACACATCAGGGTACTCCGATACCACTGAAATACTATCCAATGAAGGTTTAGTCTTTGCAACCTGCACTAGTGTAAAGAACAGCTCTGGACCAGCACGAACCGCCTTCACCACCTGAAGAGCAGACATCAACGTCTTTCTCGACCCTTTTAAGCCTGTAAAAGTCGTCTCATGACCTGTTCCCAACTTGACTTCCTTTCGACCACAATCAATAAAAGCTTGTTGCGCCGAGAGCCAGTCCATGCCAAATATTACGTCAAACTCCACCAGCGGCAGTGACGATGCTAGCAAATGGAACTCCTGACTCTCAATATGAATCTGAATGCCACAGATTCTCTCCGCGCGCATCGAACACCCATTCGGTAACAACACATCCAGTTTGTCCTTCGTCATCGAAGAAGGTACTCTGATGCGTGATATGAACCCTTCAGACAAAAAGGAGTGTGAAGCTCCCGTATCAAAGAGTGCTCTCGCTGAATACTCGCAAATCAAAACAAATCTGAAACTGCAGCTAGATCTGATATACTCTAGAGGGGGGTGAATAGAGTATATGGTGATTTTAAAACTTTTACAACTGCTGTTGTATTTTAGGTGTGTGTATGTGTGTGTAGGGAAGCAAATAAAATAAACCAACAAACAGCAATGGACTAATCACAGCACATTCACAGAGCAAGGCCAGAAAACAAAAAGAAAAGAAAGCAACCAGACGACACAAGAATTTTATAGTGGTTCCCCAAATCTGGGTAGTCCACTCTTCTACCACCCTGGTAGGAATCCACTGTAGGAAGGGGTTGATCAGGTGTCCTGGCACCAATGGGGTTTTGATCAGGTTCCCAAAAACCAAACTCTCAAGTCTTTTGGTAGGAGACTTGCAACTAGAATAATTTTGAAGGGAATTAAAACCCTGTACAGAGGTGGAGTGAGAGGGTGATGAGATCTTCTCTTTCTCAAATCAAATGAGAAGACTTGTGGAATGTTGTTTAGCAGCTTTGCTCTCCCTGAGATGTAGAATGGATCAGGAAGAATACTGGAGCACTGCTTCAGGGTGATAGGTCTTCAAAGACCTAGAATTCCAGGTCCAGAGAAAGTCTTCAGGAACTTCTTGCAACTGATATGAATGTATTGTTTTGAAGTTCTCCTGAGTAAAAGCAGATGAAGAAGACTCTTGATATTGATGTAATGTTCTTCTTCTTCTTCTAGATCAATTTCTCTCTGGGCCAAGAATGAATTCTTTTTCTTGTGTTGTCTGAATCACTGTCTATGCCTCTTCTTGTTGTTGTCTGGTGTTTTCTTCTATATCTCTTCTGGTGTCTGTATATCTCTGTCTGTCATGAAAAAAACATTCGAATTTTTGAATGTCGAGCAGTAATGACAGACGGCCTGGAAAGGAAGCAGCAATTAATTATTTCCCCAACTGTTTCCATGGGAAAACGGCATGTAATAACAAGGAATTAACTGCGCATCCTAACGGTAGTATACTGTGAAGAACTGCCATTAATTGTCCAGGAATCAGCTCCATGGAATGAGACGGGGAACGGAAGAAGACCTAGTCTGGAATCGTCGACCGAAGTACAGAATTCGTCGAGCTGAGTCTTGAATTTGCCGAGCTAAGCTGAGTTCGTCGAGCTGAGCTGGGTTCGTCGAGCTGAGCTGAGTTCGTCGAGCTGAGCTGAGTTTGTCGAGCTGACAGTCTTCATTCGTTGAATAGACAATCTTTAATATCAGACAAACATTATTCGTAGAGCAGAGAACCAAATTCGTCGAGCTGAGAATAAAATTCGTCGACCTGAGAAAAGTTCTGGACTTGGACGAAATACTCTGCATTTGCTGAAATGCTGTGTCGACACAAAATAGTGTCGACAGATTGATCTTGGTGTCGAAACAACTCCTCTGGTGTCGACAGATTGATCTTGGTGTCGACACAACTCCTCTGGTGTCGACAGATTGATCTTGGTGTCGACACAAATCCTCTAGTGTCGACACAAGCTGGTGTCGACTGAAATCCTGGGTGTCGACACAAATCGTCTGGTGTCGACAGAAGCCCTAAGTGTCGACACAGATTCTCTGAGCACAAAAATCGTCGAGTAGATATTAGCATTCGTCGACTTGAGAAGCTGTGAACTTGAGGTCCAAGTTCGTCAAGCTCAGAATATAATTCGTCGACCGAAGCATGGAGCTGGGCTTAGAGAAATTCTGAAGTAGTCCTGAGAATGTTGAAGTAGAATCTGGTGTTCGTCGAGCAAAGAACAAAGTTCGTCGAGCTCAGCACTGCGAATTGTCTCACGATCGTCGAGCGTACAACTTCCTTTGTCGAGCTGAGTTCGACGAACGTCGAACTCATTTCACTTAGTATGAAAAACTGATAGATCTAAAGTTCCTGATGGTCTTGAAGAAAGCTGGTCCATCTGAAGTTGAGATAGAGGACTGTCCTAGACTCTAAGACACAAACTTGACCCAGACTATATATGATGGGTCACATCCTAAGTCTGTGAACCTAGCCCAAATCAACTAGGGATCCAACAATCTCCCCCTATTTGGGTGAGGTCACTAACAAAAACTCCAAGCAAAGAACAGACAGAAAAACAAAGCAAAATTAAGAGATATATCTGGCAGAGAATTTACAACACATGCAACAGATATATATATATACATACTGGCTTTGTTTTAATGTATAGATATAGACTGAAATAGAAGCAGAAATGAAAAGAAAACACAAAATTACTTCTCTGATTTCTTCTGTTTTGGCTTGACTTCTGGTGCTTTTTCCCCTGGCTTCTTGAAGATGATTTCCCTATTGGGATATGAAGCTTGAGCCTTGGTCATAGTCATGTCAGCTGCCCCTATGATGTTCAGTGAAGTGGCTCTGGGGACAACTGCTTTTGGGTGAAGATTCATGTACTCATCAACATTGAGTAGCTTGTTTGCTTTCCCAAATCTTTTTAGCTCATCTCTCCTGTACTGAGACATAGTAGTTAAGCCTGTTGTGCCCTTGCCTTCAGCTTTAGCTTTGTTGATTAGAGATAAGCCAATGATTTCTTGGAATCTTGCCATTCTGGCTGTGTTGGCTGTTTCTGGATCTTCAGGAGGGGAATAGGGCCTTTTAGCATCATGTATCTTAGATTCCTGGTGCTGCTGCTATTGTTGTTGATGGTGTTGACTGCCTGAAGATGGTGGCCTTGGCTGACTGCCACTAGAGGATCTCCCTGTTTGTCTCTGATAGGTTTAATAGGAGCAGATCTCTGAGAGCTAGAGCCAGAGGTACCTGCTGCTGGAGGAGGAGGAGGAGGAGGATCCTTTCTGTATCTATGAACTGGGGGAGGAGAGTATCTCCTACTACTCTTCCTCTCTTTTTGCTGGTTCTTAGATAACCACATCCATGCAGGCATCCCTTTGTAAGGAGCAACATTATGCAGAATATAATATGGAGTGTCTGCAGTGGGATTAGGCTTGGGAGCAGGAGGAGGAGGAGCCTTCCTTTTCTTAGAGAGCAACTTCTTTCTCTTTTTAGTAGCCTCCTCAATCTGATTCATCATCATCATCATCAGAATTTGAACTCTGAGGATTATCATACAAAGCATCTAGCTTCCTCAGAGTGGCATCAGGAATGATAAGAGGTTGTTCTGGAGGGGGAATAGAAGGTTCAGAGGGTGAAGGTTCAACAGCAGTAGAGACAGAACTTGCAGCTGCTTCCTTGTTCTCTTCTTCAATGTCTGCCAGAATGAGCTCATCCAGATCAGGCATGGGAGAATCATCCATGACAAAATCTGGGACAGGGCAGATGTCTGGAATAGACACAGGAGCTGGAACAGCAGCAGGAGCAGCAAAGGATGCACAGAGTTGCCTGAAAACTGCTGGATTTGCTGGAGAGGTATACTGGACAATAACCAAATATGGCTTAGCAATCTCTACTGAAGGAAGCTTCATATACACAGGATCAAAGATCTAAAGTATCTCAGATAAATTAACTGTGGGATTTATAAGGAAATCACCAGCAGTTATTATTGAATCTACTGACTCATCAAAGCTACTGTCAGTGTCCATGAATTGAATAAAATCTATTGCTGTATCTGTAACTATATTATCAGGCACTGTAATAACTGTATCTGTGGTGTCAAGAACTGTATTTACAGTATCTGTATCTGTATCAACTATATTTACTTCTGCAACTGCTGCACCAGCTTCATCATGGAGCATCTCCCCCTGCCTGGGTTCAGGAGAACCTGGAGTCAGGCCCCTGACTGAAGAGGGGGTAGCAGAGAGGGCTGTGATTTGGGCAGATAAAGAATCAATGGAATTCACCAGAGGTGTAATGGCCTCTGTGATGAGTGATTTAATAAGAGGAGTCAGAAGAGAGATGAGGGAGGGAATGGTGGAAGAATCCATAGGTGGAGAGAGAATAGTAAAGGAGGAAGGAAGAATATGTGGAGGGGATAAGGGAGGTAGAACAGGTGGTGGTTCAGTGGGTATGGTGTAGGATGGAATAGTGGATAGGTGTGGTGGAAGAGGGGATTGAGGGGGTGAGGGAATATGTGTTGCAGTGGGGGACACTGGAGGTGTAGGGATATGTGTAAGATCAGGCGGTGGAGATTGATGTTGAGGTGGAGTCAATTGAGGTGCAGGAGGAGCGGGAAGAGATTTGGTAGGGGGACTGGCCTCATCAGGGTCAGGGTGGGGAGTGACCTTGACGGTCCTGGTGCTCTCAGAAGCCTTGATGGAGGAGGAGGAACCCTTGGAGGGTTTGGAGATTGTCCTCTCCCATCGGCCAAACAAGGCGCAGGTGAGGCGCTTGCTGGCTTTGATGAATGTGGTCGGGGAGACCAAACATTCGCTGGCCTTTTCCTGGAGGAAAATCCCCAGGATTCTGCCGTAGCAGACTTCCTTCTTGCTAGTTCTTTTCTTGATAAGGTCAAAGAAAACCATGCCCCAATCGACCTGGCGCTTGTTGAGCACTGCGCACATGATCAGGAATTGATGGCGAGTGATGTAGTCGTGTGCCGAGTGCTTGCCCATTAGAATTTTCCCTACAATGTCGGCCAAAAACTGATAAGCGGCTGACAGTTGTTTCTTCAGAAGCTTATTAGGGTTGTTGCCAGTGAAACCCATGACTTTCAGCATATCAGCATATTCCTCAGCGTCCATTTCCAAGTTGTCTTCCCCATTGATCAGTCCAAAAATTTCAGAGAGTACTGCTGGGGACAGGGAAACGGCAGTGTTTCCAATATTTCCTGTCAGATTTCTATCTTCAGAAATTGCGGCAGTGTACACCCATTCTCTGATCTCGGTTGAGTGTAGCTTGATGCTGCGTGTCATGAAGTCCTTGAGATGTAATTCTTCAAGTAATTCAAGGATATACAGAAAAATTGGATCGGAATGTTGGAAGGACTCAAAGTCCATTGAGAATGCTGCATCAAACTTCATCGCTGCAAGTGCTCCAGGAGGAATCGCCATTGATGACCTACAAAGAAAATTACAGAGAAAACGGCGATCAAGAGCAAAGGAACTGAAAGCGCGGGACGGATGTCGAAGAAAACCTAGATATAAAATTTTCAGAATATGAATCGACAAGCTCCGTTACACGAAAAAGAAGACAAATCTTCGAACTGAGATCGACGAAATAAGGTATAGGAGAGTAGTTCGTCGAACCCATTCAAAAGAATTGAAAACAGTTCGTCGAACTCCGTTCGATGAAATGGTTTCTGAAACAAGGTTTGTCGATCTCCGGTCGACGAAAATTGTTTCCACACAGAGAATTCGTCGATCTCCGTTCGACGAGAATCTCTCGAACTTTCCCTAATTCGTCGAACTCCGTTCGACGAACTCTGGAAAATTCGTTGAATGCAGACAGAAATTAATTTAACTCTTCTCCATCAATCATTCCCAGTTGATTTATAAAGAACAGATGGGTTTTCTCATCCAAAGGTTTGGTGAAGATATCTGCTCTCTGTAGATCAGTAGGAATGTGGATCAAGTTAATTTTCTTTTTGTCCACATTATCTCTAATGAAATGATGTCTTATTTCAATATGTTTAGTCCTAGAATGATGAACTGGATTCTGAGCTATAGCAATAGCACTTGTATTATCACAAAATAAGGTTGAATTATTTAAGTTGATACCATAATCTAGGAGTTGGTTTTGTATCCATAGCATCTGTGAACAGCAGCTGCCAGCAGCCATATACTCTGCCTCAGCAGTTGATGTAGACACAGATGTCTGCTTTTTGCAAAACCAGGAGATAAGTCTCATACCCAGGAACTGGCAAGTTCCAGAGGTACTTTTCCTGTCCACTCTACATCTAGCATAGTCAGAATCTGAGTATCCAACTAACTCAAATTCTGACTCTGCAGGATACCAGAGTCCTAAACTAGGACAACTCTTTATATATCTCAAAATCCTTTTTAGAAAAATAAGATGAGATTCTTTAGGATTCACTTGGAATCTAACACAAAGGCATGTGGCAAACATTATGTCAGGCCTGCTAGCTGTTAAGTATAATAGGGATCCAACAATCGCCCTATAATGTTTCTGATCTACAGGTTTCCCTACTGCATCAGAATCCACAACAGCATTTGTTGCCATAGGTGTTTTCATTCCTGAGGCATCACCCATCCCAAACTTTTTAATAAGCTCTTTAACATACTTAGATTGGGAGAGGAAGATGCCATCAGGGAGCTGCTTCACTTGGAGACCAAGGAAGTAGGAAATCTCACCCATGCTACTCATCTCAAATTTGGAATACATGAGGTCAGCAAACCTCTTGCACAATTTGGGATCAGTAGACCCAAAAATGATGTCATCCACATATATTTGTACCAATAAGATTTGGTCCTTATGATGTCTAGTGAAAAGGGTTTTATCTATGGTTCCTCTTGTAAATTTATGCTCTAAAATAAAGCTAGCTAGGGTCTCATACCAAGCTCTTGGAGCTTGCTTTAAACCATAGAGAGCTTTATGCAACTTGTAAACATAAGAGGGTTGAGTTAGAGAGATAAAACCTGGAGGTTGTTCTACATAAACCTCTTCTTGAAGTACACCATTCAGAAAGGCACTCTTAACATCCATCTGGAATACCTTGAACTTTTTTTATGCTGCATAGGCTAGGAATATTCTAATGGCCTCCAACCTTGCAACAGGGGCAAAGGTTTTATCATAGTCTATTCCTTCTTCTTGTCTATATCCTTGGGCAACCATTCTAGCCTTATTCCTTACTATGTTCCCTTCTGCATTTAATTTGTTCCTATAGACCCATTTGGTTCCAATAACTGGGTAGTTATGGGGTCTTGGAACCAAATCCCAAACTCTACATCTCTCAAATTGATTTAGTTCCTCTTGCATTACAAGAATCCAGTGGGGATCTTGCTCAGCCTCATGGATGGTGAGAGGTTCAATTTGAGAGAGAAAATAGGCATGCATCAAGTCTTGATTGAGCTGATGTCTTGTCTGTACACCAACTGAAATGTCCCCAATCACATGAGATCTGGGGTGATCTCTAAGTGTGCCAAGATCAGTTTGTGGAGTTGGTTGAGCAACAGCTTCTGCAAATAATTCCTCTTGAGGAATAGTACTGGCTGTTGATGTAAGTTCAGTTACTTCCTCTTGGATTTCTTCTTCACTATCTTCAGCAGCCTGTGGAGTGGGATGAGTTGGAACCTCTTGGGTAAGTTTTAGTCCATCCATAGACTCACACATTGGTGAAACCTGCAAAGGACTATTGGTAGAAATGTCTTTATCCTTATAAGACATGTTAGCTTCATCAAAAGACACATGGACAGATTCTTCAATTTTAAGGGATGATTTATTGAAAACCCTATAGGCCTTGCTTACTTGGGAATATCCTAGAAAAATCCCTTCTTCAGCCTTAGCCTCAAATTTTCTGATGTATCTTTTGTTATTAGTGTGGATGTAACATATGCAACCAAAAACTTTAAAGTAAGTGATTTTAGGTTTTTTTTCTTTAAGTAATTCATAGGGGGTCTTGTGTTTTAGTTTATGTATAAGACATCTGTTCAGGACATAGTTAGCTATATTTACAGCTTCTGCCCAAAAGGATAGAGGCATGTAGGCATCTGCTAACAATGTACCTGCAGCTTCAATGAGTGTCCTATTTTTCCTTTCAGCAACCCCATTTTGTTGGGGAGTTCTAGGAGCTGAGAAGCACTGCCTGATACCTTCCTTCTCAAAGAACTCATGCATAAGAAGAGACTCAAACTCTGTGCCATGATCACTTCTGATCAATGCAACATGAGTAGAGAACTCAATCTGTATGGTCCTAAGAAAATCTGTAAGAACTTTGAATGTATCTGACTTAGCTCTCAGGAAGGCTACCCAACTGAATCTGGAGAAATCATCAACAATAACTAAGGTGTAAGACTTCCCTCCTAGGCTTTGTACTGCAATGGGTCCAAAAAGATCCACATGAAGCAGATATAATATCCTAGGTGAATCACTTTTGTTAATGGATTTGAAGCTAGTTTTAGTTTGCTTGCCTAGCTGACAAGCCCTGCATAGGTTTTCCTTCTTGTAGGGACCAGAAGGTAAGCCTCTAACAAGGTTGTCTTTAGATAACCTAGATATGTTCTTAAGGTTTACATGTCCTAGCATTTTGTGACATAACACATTTTGGTTACTAGTGATATTGAGTAAACAAATATCAGTGTGGCAGAAATGAAATCTACTAAATATATGTTTCCTTGTCTAAGTCCAATTAAAACAGTTTGGTTTTTATCATTTATAATAGAACAAGAGGTGGAGTTGAAATGTACCTGATAACCTTCATCACATAATTGACTTATGGATATAAGGTTATGTTTAAGTCCTCTTACATATGTCATCTTTTTGAAGTTCACTGCTCCAATGCTTACTCTTCCATACCCTTCTGACTGACCACTCTTTGAGTCTCCAAATATCACCTTTGGTCCTAGCTTGGACTTATAGTTGGTGAGATTTGCTTTGCTGCCAGTCATGTGCTTGGAGCAACCACTGTCCAGGTACCATGTCTGACTTAGCCTTGGACAGTTCTTCACCTGTACCTGCATCAAAAAATAAAGCTCAATTGTTCTTGACCCAGGTTACCTTGGGTCCTTGGTTTGGTTGAAAAGTAAAACTAGAAATGACTGATAATGCAGGTTGAGACTTATACCCTAGAGGGTGATATCTCCTTGGTGGAATTATCCAATCAGCTACTGGATTAAATGTCTTGTTAGTTGTTTTAAAATTTCTATAGGAGAAATTATTTATATTTGGTCATTCTGGGATCGACGAATTATTGTAAGTTCGTCGACCAGAGTTCGACGAATGGGCATGAGATCGTCGACCTCCACTCAGAGAATGACCATGGTCATTTTCTGCGTCCCACGTTCGTCGACCTCTGCTCGACGAACCGTATACAGTTCGTCGATCGCAGTAGAACAAATAATTATTTATGAAGTTTGCGTTCATCGTTCGTCGATCGGGGTTCGACGATCTTGCAGGATTTCGTCGATCTAAGTTCGACGAATTCTGCTGAACTTGGTTTTTAACAGCTTTCTTCTGTTTTCTGTTGCTATTGTCTAGTGGATTTGACATGTTTTCTGATCTGGATTTTTCAGTTAGTTTCTCTTTACCTTTAGCAGTGATAAACTTTATGGGAGTGGAAAGTATATTATTCTTTATTATGGGGGGGTAAACCTGATGAAGCACCCAAGCCCAGCCTGCCATTTAATCTGGCATTTACTGTGCTTGTGATATCCATCAGCTTGAGGCTTCTCCCATTGAGAGATTGCTCAAGTTGTTTTGCCTCACATAATTCAGATTTTAGCTTGATTATCTGTTCATTAGCTAGAGTCAATTGGTCAGTTAGTTTTCTGTTTTCTGTGCTGACAGATTCAAGATTTTCTAGTCTAGTCCTCAGGGTTTTTATCTCTTTCTCTGAGTTTATTAAATCCATGCACATGGTTTTAAACTCTACTTTAAACAAATCAGAATTGAAATCAAAACTACAAATCACCTGATCAGCCTCTGAGTCTGAGGCACCTTCATCTTCAGAATCCTCTTCTGATCCATAGTTGCTTCTGGAGGCATCTATTGCCATTAGGCACACCTCCTTGTATCTGGCTTCTTCCTCTTCTTCACTGGAGCTGGAGGAGGATGTTTCCTCTTCTGTGTCACTCCAGGACTCAGCAACAAATCCTTTGTCCTTCCTTTTATACTTGTTGGAGGAGGGTCTGCTGCTTTGTTTTCTTCTGGAATCCTTGTCCCTGCCCTTGTCCTTTTTCTAATTCTCTGGGCATTCTGAAATATAGTGCCCTGGCTTTCGGCATCCAAAACACACAACCTCCTTAGTTGGTGTCTTGTCATATTTGGGTTTATCATCCTGCCTGGATGATTTTCTTCTAAAGTCTTTTCTTGCCATTTTGTAGAATCTTTTGGCAAAAAGGCTCATTAACTCTTCATTGGAGGTAGATGTTTCACTGTCTTCAGAAGCTTTGAGGGCCAAGTTGTGCTCCTTCCTAACTGGGGTAGTTGCCTTCTGTTCTGCTGCCTCTCTTGATTTGACAAGCTGCTCATATGACTTCAGCTTGCCTAGCAGAGATTCTGTTGAGATCTCATTGAGGCTTCTGGCTTCTTTGATTGGCCAGATTCTGGAGTCCCATGAACTGGGGAAACACATTAATATCTTGTCATTCACCTCAGTTAAGGTGATGTCCTTGTCAAGAGTCTTGAGTTCACTGATGATTGAACTTAATCTATTGTACATCTCAGCCACTGATTCTGTCTCATCCTTTTTGAAATTCTCATAGAGGGAAATGAGACTGGATCTCCTATCCTTTCTTTCATCAGCTGAGCCTGCTACCATTTGATTGAGAGAGTCCCAAATGGCCTTGGCTGAGGTGCACTCAGCCACCTTCTGAAATATATCATCTGACATTGTTTGGGGCAGAATATTCATAGCCTTTGCATCAGCCATCTTGGCTTTCTTATAGGCTTCAGTATTGTCTGGAGGTGGTACTGCACTCAGATTAGTTGATGTGCTGGCAAAAGTTGTAGGAGCTGGAGGAACACCTATTGAAATGATAGAGAAAATATCCTCATCAATGGAGTTCATATATAATCTGATTCTTCCCTTTCAGATGCCAAACTTATTAAGATTGCACACTGGAGGTCTGATGCTTGTGCAATCCTTGTTTTGGTCCATGTCTGTGATAAGGATAAGTCCAATAACAGAATAGAAAAGAAAAGAGATCTAACTAAGGGATCTTTGGGTTCAGGTGTTAGCCTGTACAAGCAATCAGGTATGGTATGTTTAACCAACCTGGCTCTGATACCAATTTAAAGTGCAGCTAGATCTGATATACTCTAGAGGGGGGTGAATAGATTATATGGTGATTTTAAAACTTTTACAACTGCTGTTGTATTTTAGGTGTGTGTATGTGTGTGCAGGGAAGCAAATAAAAAAAACCAACAAACAGCAATGGACTAATCACAGCACATTCACAGAGCAAGGCCAGAAAACAAAAAGAAAAGAAAGCAACCAGACGACACAAGAATTTTATAGTGGTTCCCCAAATCTGGGTAGTCCACTCTTCTACCACCCTGGTAGGAATCCACTGCAGGAAGGGGTTGATCAGGTGTCCTGGAACCAATGGGGTTTTGATCAGGTTCCCAAAAACCAAACTCTCAAGTCTTTTGGTGGGAGACTTGCAACCAGAATAATTTTGAAGGGAATTAAAACCCTGTACAGAGGTGGAGTGAGAGGGTGATGAGGTCTTCTCTTTCTCAAATCAAATGAGAAGACTTGTGGAATGTTGTTTAGCAGCTTTGCTCCCCCTGAGATGTAGAATGGATCAGGAAGAATACTGGAGCACTGCTTCAGGGTGATAGTTCTTCAAAGACCTAGAATTCCAGGTCCAGAGAAAGTCTTCAGGAAATTCTTGCAACTGATATGAATGTATTGTTTTGAAGTTCTCCTGAGTAAAAGCAGGTGAAGAAGACTCTTGATATTGATGTAATGTTCTTCTTCTTCTTCTTCTAGATCAATTTCTCTCTGGGCCAAGAATGAATTCTTTTTCTTGTGTTGTCTGAATCACTGTCTATGCCTCTTCTTGTTGTTGTCTGGTGTTTTCTTCTGTATCTCTTCTGGTGTCTGTATATCTCTGTCTGTCATGAAAAAAACATTCGAATTTTTGAATGTCGAGCAGTAATGACAGACGGCCTGGAAAGGAAGCAGCAATTAATTATTTCCCCAACTGTTTCCATGGGAAAATGGCATGTAATAACCCGGAATTAACTCCGCATCCTAACGGTAGTATACTGTGAAGAACTGCCATTAATTGTCCAGGAATCAGTGCCATGGAATGAGACGAGAACGGAAGAAGACCTAGTCTGGAATCGTCGACCGAAGAACAGAATTCGTCGAGCTGAGTCTTGAATTCGTCGAGCTAAGCTGAGTTCGTCGAGCTGAGCTGGGTTCATCGAGCTGAGCTGAGTTCGTCGAGCTGAGCTGAGTTCATCGAGCTGAGCTGAGTTCGTCGAGCTGAGCTGAGTTCGTCGAGATGACAGTCTTCATTCGTTGAATAAACAATCTTAAATATCAGACAAACATTATTCGTAGAGCAGAGAACCAAATTCGTCGAGCTGAGAATAAAATTCGTCGACCTGAGAAAAGTTTTGGACTTGGACGAAATACTCTGCATTTGCTGAAATGTTGTGTCGACACAAAATGGTGTCGACAGATTGATCTTGGTGTTGACACTACTCCTCTGGTGTCGACAGATTGATCTTGGTGTCGACAGATTGATCTTGGTGTCGACACAACTCCTCTGGTGTCGACAGATTGATCTTGGTGTCGACACAAATCCTCTGGTGTCGACACAAGCTGGTGTCGACTGAAATCCTGGGTGTCGACACAAATCGTCTGGTGTCGACACAAGCCCTAAGTGTCGACACAGATTCTCTGAGCACAAAAATCGTCGAGTAGAGATTAGCATTCATCGACTTGAGAAGCTGTGAACTTGAGGTCCAAGTTCGTCGAGCTCAGAATATAATTCGTCGGCCGAGGCATGGAGCTGGGCTTAGAGAAATTCTGAAGTAGTCCTGAGAATGCTTGAAGTAGAACCTGGTGTTCGTCGAGCAAAGAAAAAAGTTCGTCGAGCTCAGCACTGCGAATTGTCTCACGATCGTCAAGCGCACAACTTCCTTCGCCGAGCTGAGTTCGACGAACGTCGAACTCATTTCACTTAGTCTGAAAAACTGATAGATCTGAAGTTCCTGATGGTCTTGAAGAAAGCTGGTCCATCTGAAGTTGAGATAGAGGACTGTCCTAGACTCTAAGACACAAACTTGACCCAGACTATACATGATGGGTCACATCCTAAGTCAGTGAACCTAGCCCAAATCAACTAGGGATCTAACAAAATCCTAAATAAGCAGTGGTAAGGTAGCACGCACATAACAAGTATAAAACAATTTGACTTGCTATAAATTTAATACATACCTGTCACCACATCCGCTTGTTTAATGTCCTCCTGTTGGCCAAGATTATAAACCCTTGGTTGAGCCGGATCATAATGGGATGCGGTTGACTCCACCGCCTTGCCCTTCTCTTCATAAGTTGCTCCTGGCTTCCTTTCAGACTTGGGACGTCTGCTCCAGCAGTCACGGGCACAGTGCCCCGGCTTCCCACAAGTAAAACATGTACCCGGGGTCCGACCCTTAGTCGCCGCAGAAACACCGAAAGAAGGAGCTGGACCCGAAGTCCTAGCCTTCTTAAAGAACTTATGGTACCCAGACTTTGAGGTAGTCGGCACCTTGATCTCAGACTTCTTATCACCAAAGCTTTTCTTTGCTTGTACATTCTTCATATCTTTTTCCAAAGAGCGGGCCGTGTTGACTAGGGTCAAGAAGCCCTGCGTCATCGGCCCCGATATTAGTAGCCTCAAGTATTCTCTCAGACCTTCGTAGAAATAATTGGTCTTATGCTCCTCATCTGCGAACATAGAGCTAGCATACCGACCCAACCGAGTTAACTCGTGGAGATACTCAACTACGCTACTCTCTCCTTGCACCACTTTCAGAAACTCATTCTCCAAAGCAATCCTCTGAGTCGAAGGGAGGTACCTAGCAAAGAATAGTATCCAGAACTCCTCCATCGAGATGTCTATAATTTGCCTTCCCCTCAAGAGGTGCAGCTCCAAGCCTTCCCACCACAACCTAGCATCATCGTCCAGAAGGAACGTAGCTATAGTGGTCATCTGCCACTCCTTTGTTTGAGTAGCTCTCAGGACTCTCTTCACTCGGGAGAGCCAGTCTTCAGCTTGAGATGGGGTTCCCAACCCCGAGAATACCGGAGGGTTAAAACTCATGATGTGCATGATTTGTCTTTTGGTTGATCTCCTTGGCACCAAAGGTTCCACTACAACCTGCTCCACCCTTCTCTGCTCAGCCTCTTGAAGAGGTACCTGCTCCATCGTAGGAGCGGGTTGCTGCATCTGCCTTGCAGGCTGTGTATTGATCATGGCAAACACTGCTTCGGCCACCAATCGTATGGTCTCAGCTGATGGAGGTGTTGCAGGAGCATCATTTGGTGCACTACTAGCCTCAGAAACTCGGCGTTCTGACGGCCCAGCACCGCTTCTGGTCACCTATATTTGTACAAAACATCGTTAAGCGACCAAAAAAAATTGCAAACAACAATTATAGGAACACGCAGGTTCCTCAAACACGTGTATTTCATTCCTAAGTGGACATTCATGGGTTATTTTACTGTTATAACGATGATGCACACACATGTGCTCACCACCCCTTAAAAAGAATTCGTCCACGAATTCATTTTAAGCCTGACTGAAGCCAGTAGTCTGATACCAAATTATAACACCCCCTATCCATCACATAGCATATAGCAGTAGGTCCGGTCGGGGCCCGGCGCCATATACCACAGACAGATCGGGTGGTTACTCAATGGAAACCATCCAACTATTATACAACATACTACACAGAGTCATTCTAGTTGAAGCAATTTTAGTAGTTGCAAATAAAAGAACCCAGCTACTATCATGAATGTCCACTAAAAAGCCAATAGGAATGAACGTACAAATACACAAGTACTGGCCTTAAGGCCTTACAATAGTTTGCTTAAATATAAATGTTTTCAAAACCTCGGCACGGAGGCCGACCATACATGAATAACAGAAAACACTCAAAAATTAGGCCTTCGAGGGCCAGCTCAGCAACTTGGGCTTTAGCCTGCTATTTAGCACTCGGCTCCGCAGCACCTACAGGCAACAATCCACCGCACGGTGGCAAACAAAGGCAACGGTCAGCTATGCTGACCAAATTATAACGATCGCGCCCCTAACGCGGGGCAGCGATGCTCCTTCCCTGCACTTTGTTAGCATAATCCAGCAGTATAGTGTAATAACATAACAACACAGGCGTAGGCACTCACGGTCACACACGCTGTGCACTCAGGGCACATTTTCGATGAACCGGTCAATGTCGCATCAATTTAAGCAATAGACACCCCAGTCTCACCACCGCCACTTGGACGGCCAATCTTATGAGCATTTTTGTCTTCCCGGCATGGGTCGCGTCAAATTAAGCCATAGACCTCCGAAGACCCTCATCCATGCCAACGGTACCCACCGAACGACATAGAATGGGTACGGTTCTGCCTGACCCGTTGCTCACACCGCAACGTCAATTTAATCCATATGCGTGGGTCAAACTTCCCTGAGTCCCGTTTTCATCACAAACTTCACATAACCCAGTTATGTTCAAGTTGTTGAAATTTGTGAAGTGGAAGTGGGTGACGGGACAGGCCGGGCGGCCTGGGGCGGACAGCTTTGGCGGACTAGGCGGACTGGGCGGACTGAGATGTGCGGCCTGGTAGAAGGTCTAGTGGAAAGCTGGCTGGCTGTCTTCTGAGCGGCTTGCTGCATGTAGTCTGCGGACTATGCAGCCTGGTTTCTGCAGATAGGGTGTTTGCTGATTGGCTTTGCCAAGGAGCGGCCTGAGCGGATAAAGGCTTGCGGACTGGTGCATTGCTCAGTGGTCGCGGGTGCAAGCTTGTGCTGATAGGCGGTTTGGCTCGTGTCCGCGGGTAGCTTGCGGACTGGAGTGTCCGCGGTGTGCGCCGTTGCGGACTGGGCTTAGAGCTTGGCTGAGGCCTTGTCGAGCTCTGGTGGCACAGCAGGCGATTTGCTGTGGAGTTCGATTGGCGGACTGGTTTTGGAGTCCGGGGTTGGCTGCTGCGTTGGACAGGAGTGCGAGGAGCTCGCGAACTGATGGCGGTCTGTGCTAGGGTGTTTGGCAGACGGGAATTTGAGTCCGCCATGCTCGCATTGGCCCTTGATGGTTTTGGACTTGGTCACACTTTGTGCCGAGGCTATGGTGTCCGCGGTATCCGCCAAGTCCGCTGTGACCGGGCGGACTGTTGCTGTCTTCCTTTGGTCGTGGACTTGTGGCGGATTGTGGTGTGAGTCCTGCGGACTGCCTCGGGTTGGTGCGGACTGCCATTGAAGGGGGTTGCTGTCCTGCAGTGGTTGGAGCTGTGCGGGCTGATGCCTTGTCCGCATAACTTGGGCGGACTGGAGAGGGTTCGCCAATGTTTGCCTTAGTATCCGGCTAAGTCCTTGCGGACTCAGCGGACGGTGTTTTTGCTATCGCGCGGGCTAGGGCGGTGTCGCTATCTCCTGGGCGGTGACCACACTCCTCACCTTGCCTATAAATAGGACCCCCCTGGCAAACCTAAGTGACCTGAGTGAACAGTAAGTTGGGGTGTGCAAGGAGCTGCGGTCTGTGTTTGTCAGTCCGCGCGGATTGTTTCAGGCTAACGGTTTGCTGTGTGTAGGTCGCGCGGATAGCTTCAAGAAGCCAGGAGTTTGGCTGTGACTTCGGTCAAGTGCTTGGAAGTGTGCGGTCTCTGCGGACTCAGCAGGAGGTCGCTCTGCATCTTGTCAGTTCTATTTCATCTTTGTCAGCTTCAATAACCTGTCCGCCGGCTTCAGGCGGGTAGGGGTGTTCCTCAGTTCAGGTTCAGCAGGAGGCGAATAACGGTGTGTCCGCGCGGCCTCGCGGCTTCGGCGGACTCCGTGTCTATTCGGCGGATTGCAGCTTAGCTTGGGCGTGCTCAGCGCTCTCGGCGACCTCACGGTCTCGGCGGACTCCGGTGCTGTCCGCCCGGCTTGTTTTTGGGTGCTTTCTGTTTACAGCTGTTATACTAGCGAAATCATGTCTCGCTATGTATGCCTCGTGTTGTAAAGAAGTGAATGTATAAAAGACCTGCTTGTGCTTCCATTGTTTGTTGGGATTAACCTCTGTTCCTTGGTTTCCGCTGGTTCAACGTGCGAACTGGGTAGTTCCGAAGATATTAATTTGGCGTTTGGGCTATCTTGTTGACCACGTTGAGAAAATTTAACATGGTATCAGGGCCAGGTTTCTGAGGTTCAGTTGCGTGAGCGGAAGTCAGCCAGTGTTGTTACTCAGTGATTGAGTGGTGTTCAACCTGTGTTGTTGCTCGGAGCTGCTGAAAGGTTGCCAACAGGTGTTGCAATGGAAGGGAGCTTTGCAAGAGGTCTGGGCATTGAACTCTTAATGCCGACTAACTTCAAGAAGTGGAAGTCGTGCATGAAGAGTTATCTTCTTGGCGAGGAGCTGTGGGAAGTCGTCGGTGGTGACGACAGGCAGGAAGTGACTGCTGCTTTCGGTACTGCTGAGCAGGTTAGGCTCTGGAGAAGAACAAATGCTAAGGCGGAGTTCATTCTGAAGAGAGCCGTGTCTCTGGAACTGTTTGATCACATCGTTGGGTGTGAGTCGGCTGCTGATATTTGGACAACCATTGATGAGTTGTTCAATAGGAAGAATGTGGCGCGGCTTTAGTTCCTGGAGAATGAGTTGGCCAGGGCAACTCAGGGAGACCTTTCCATCTCCAAGTACTTCTTAAAGATGAAGAGTTTGTGTGCTGAGCTGTCGGCACTGGATCCTGATGAGTCTATCTCTGAGGCAAAGATGAAAAGGCACATTATCTGCGGCTTACGGAAGGAGTATGTGGCCTTTGTAACATCTGTTCAAGGGTAGGCTACTCAACCGTCGTTGCTAGAGCTGGAGAATCTGCTTGCCTCGCAGGAGAGCTTAGCAAGGCAGATGGCTGGAGTGAACCTGAATCAGGAAGGCAGCGAAGCTCTCTTCTCAGGCAAGAAGAAAGGATGGGAAGGGAAGAAGAAGAAGAAGGTGCAGGCCGCTGGTGAGAAGGAGACTTCAACTTCATATTCGCCGGAGAGGAGCAATGCTCCTAAGAACTGGAAAAAGAATCTGAAGTGCTACCGGTGTCATCAGCGAGGACACTTCAAGCGGGACTGCAAGGTCAAACTGCAGCCTGGGCATGCTGCGGGAAACGAGGAAGCTTGCTCGAGAAGTGAAGAAGCAGAATGGGGCGGAGCTTTCCTGACGGGCACTTGTGTCCGGGCCTTGTCTGTTGAGGACTTCAACAGCGAGTGGATCGTGGACTCCGGGTGTGGTCATCACCTCACCGGAGACAAATCGAAGTTCACCTCCATGCAGGCTTACTCAGGTAATGAAGATATTATCACTGCTGATAATACTGTTTATGCAGTAGAGAAAGAGGGGGTCGTGTCATTGGGTAGTGATCAGGGGCCACTCACGTTAAGGAGTGTGTATCACGTGCCGGGCATGAAGAAAAACCTCTTCTCGGTGACCAATACGGTAGACGCTGGGTATCACGTTCTGTTTGGGCCAACAGACGTGAGGTTCCTTCGCAACGTATCATCGGTGAAGGCTGATGTTGCTCATGTTGGGAGGAGGGTGAAGAACTTGTTTGTTCTTTCCACCAATGCCTATGTTGATAGAATGAGGGCAAATGATAGCGTTGCTATCTGGCATGAGAGGCTGGGGCATGTTGGCATGGACAAGTTGAAGGCGATGACGAGTAGAAGTTTGGTGAGGGGGTTGCCGAAGTTGTCCTCCTTTGGTGATGGGCATGTTTGTGCGGGCTGTCAATACGGTAAGGCACATCGCCTTCCATTTGATAAATCACAAACAAGGAGAAAGAAGCCACTGGAGTGTATTCATGGCGACCTGATGGGACCAACGGTTACTGCCAGCCTTGGCAGAAGCAGATACATGCTTGTCTTGGTTGATGAATACTCAAGGTATACTTGGGTGTACTTCTTAAAGGAGAAGTCGGAAGCCTTCCGTTTGTTCGTGGAGTTTAAGGAGTTGGTAGAAGGCTGGCTTGGCTTGCGGATTAAGAAGCTTAGAACTGATAACGGTGGTGAGTTTGTCTCCTCCGAGTTTTCTAACTTCTGCAGGAAGCACGGGATCCAACGAGAGCTTACTTGTGCCCACACTCCACAACAAAATGGGGTAGCGGAGCGAAAGATCCGTCATCTGACGGAGACCTGCAAATGCTGGCTTCATGCGAAAGATATCCCAAGGTCCTTTTGGGCGGAGGGGATGTCTTGTGCTACCTATGTTATCAACCGGATGCCACTCAGCCCTATCAACATGAAGACTCCTATTGAGCTGTTGCTGAAGGAGAAGCCGAGTGTGGGACACCTTAGGGTGTTCGGTTCAACTTGCTACGTGCATGTCCCGGATGCTTCACGGACAAAGCTGGATGCGAAGGCAAGGAAACTTGTCTTTGTTGGCTATGATGAGCGGAAGAAGGGATGGAAATGCATGGACCCTGTGACGAAGAAGTTTGTGGTGTCAAGAGACGTTGTCTTTGATGAGCTGATGTCATATGGAGGTGTCTCGGTGGAGCTAACCGGAAGTAGCAAGATTGATGAAGCACCGGTGGTGGCGGCTGAAGGCTTGGAAGAGGAGCTTGCTGTTTCACCAGCAGCTCCTGTTGCTTCGAACTCCGAGGCTGAGCCTTCTGGCTCAGGAAGCAGGGGGAGCACTGCTCAATGCTTGCCCCAGGTAGGAGTGGAGCCCGAAAAAGCAACGGAAGCCGTGAGCAAGGAGTCGGTTCTTCGGAGATCGAAGAGGGTGGTTAAGCCACCGACTCGGTACTGTGATGGGAATGCAGTGAGCTTTGTCTCCTGCTTCTTTGCAGGTCCTCTGGATGAGCGAGAGCCTGCAAACTTCAACGAGGCCACTGGAGTGAAGGAGTGGGAAGATGCCATGAAGGAAGAGATTGATGCTCTGAAGAAGAATGAAACCTGCGACCTTGTGCCCAAGGTTGATGGCATTACTCCGGTTACTTGCAAGTGGGTGTATAAGTTGAAGAAGAAGGCTGATGGGAGCATTGATCGGTTCAAAGCTCGTCTGGTCTCTAGAGGATTCTCACAGCAGTATGGAGAAGACTATGAGGACACATTCAGTCCAGTTGCGAAGATGACTTCTGTAAGAGTGGTGATCGCCTTGGCTGCTAGCAAGGGATGGAGGTTGTGGCAACTCGATGTAAAGAATGCCTTTCTTTACGGAGAGATTGACAAAGACATCTTCATGAATCAACCGCTTGGTTTTGTCTCTGAAAAGCATCCGGACTATGTCTGCAAACTCAGGAAGGCTCTCTATGGGTTGAAGCAAGCTCCTAGAGCGTGGTATGGGAAGATTGCAGAGTACTTGCAATTCTGTGGATACCTTGCTTCCAACTCGGATTCAAGCTTGTTCGACAAGAAGAAGGGGGAGCTACGAGTCTTGGTTCTGCTGTATGTGGATGACATGATCATCATAGGGAATTCGGAGGGGGAAGTAGCAAGGCTCAAGGCAGAGCTTGCTATACGCTTTGAGATGAAAGACTTGGGAGAGTTGCATCACTTTCTCGGTCTGGAAGTGGAGAGGAAGGAGTGCGGGGTTCTCATTAGCCAGAAAGGGTATGCTGATCGCATTGTGAAGCGGTTCGGCATGGGCGAAGGGAAGAAGTGCTCTACTCCACTGGAATCTGGGCTGAAGCTTCGACGGGATGAGGGAAGGGTTCTTCATGATCCCTTGGTGTTCAGGGCTCTTGTTGGGAGCTTGATTTACCTGACGATTACAAGGCCGGATATTGCTTATGTTGTTGGCCGAGTAAGTCGGTATATGGCTGAACCAAGGCAATCTCATCTAGTGGCGGCGAAGGGAATTCTGAAGTATGTCAAGGCTTCTTCTGATATGGGACTCCTCTATAGAAGGGACGCGGAGTTTGCGTTGCTCGGGTACACGGATGCTGACTATGGCGGTGATTCAGATGATCGAAGGTCTACTTCAGGTTATGTGTTCACTTGCGGTTCAGCTAGCATCTCGTGGTGTAGCAAGAAGCAGGACTCGGTGTCGGTGTCAACCACGGAGGCGGAGTAAAGGCTTCGGCCTTGGCTGCTCGGGAAGCCGTTTGGTTAAGGAGGCTTATAGAGGATGTTCATGAAGAAGTGCAAGGGCCTACTTTACTCCGGGGTGACAATGAGTGTGCTCTCAAACTGGTAAACAATCTAGTGTGTCACGCCAGAACCAAGCATATAGAGATTGATCACCACTTCATCAGGGAGAAGGTGTTGGAGGGGTCTCTGCTGGTCGGGCATGTTCGGAGAGAAGATAATCTTGCTGACATCTTCATGAAGCCACTGTCGAAGGGGCCCTTTGAACGCTTGCGCATCTTGCTGGGCTTGGTCACCACTTCCCACTTCAAGGGGGAGTGTTGAAATTTGTGAAGTGGAAGTGGGTGACGGGACAGGCCGGGCGGCCTGGGGCGGACAGCTTTGGCGGACTAGGCAGACTGGGCGGACTGCGATGTGCGGCCTGGTGGAAGGTCTAGTGGAAAGCCGGCTGTCTTCTGAGCGGCTTGCTGCATGTAGTCCGCGGACTATGCGGCCTGGTTTCTGTGGATAGGGTGATTGCTGATTGGCTTTGCCAAGGAGCGGCCTGAGCAGATAAAGGCTTGCGGACTGGTGCATTGCTCAGTGGCCGCGGGTGCAAGCTTGTGCTGATAGGCGGTTTGGCTCGTGTCCGCGGGTAGCTTGCGGACTGGAGTGTCCGCGGTGTGGGCTGTTGCGGACTGGGCTTAGAGCTTGGCTGAGGCCTTGTCGAGCTCTGGTGGCACAGCAGGCGATTTGCTGTGGAGTTCGATTGGCAGACAGGTTTTGGAGTCCGGGGTTGGCTGCTGTGTTGGACAGGAGTGCGAGGAGCTCACGGACTGATGGAGGTCTGTGCTAGGGTGTTTGGCGGACGGGAATTTGACTCCGCCATGCTCTCATTGGCCCTTGATGGTTTTGGACTTGGTCACACTTTGTGCCAAGGCTATGATGTCCGCGGTATCCGCCAAGTCCGCTGTGACCGGCCGGACTGTTGATGTCTTCCTTTGGTCGTGGACTTGTGGCGGATTGTGGTGTGAGTCCTGCGGACTGCCTCGAGTTGGTGTGGACTGCCATTGAAGGGGGTTGTTGTCCTGCAGTGGTTGGAGTTGTGCGGGCTGATGCCTTGTCCGCATAACTTGGGCGGACTGGAGAGGGTTCGCCAATGTTTGCCTTGCTCCTGGCGATTTTCCTTGGTATCCGGCTAAGTCCTTGCGGACTCAGCGGACGGTGTTTTTTCTATCGCGCGGGCTAGGGCGGTGTCGCTATCTCCTGGGCGGTGACCACACTCCTCACCTTGCCTATAAATAGGACCCCCCCTGGCAAACCTAAGTAACCTGAGGGAACAGTAAGTTGGGGTATGCAAGGAGCTGCGGTCTGTGTTTGTCAGTCCGCGCGGATTGTTTCAGGCTGACGGTTTGCTATGTGCAGGTCGCACGGATAGCTTCAAGGAGCCAGGAGTTTGGCTGTGACTTCGGTCAAGTGCTTGGAAGTGTGCGGTCTCTGCGGACTCAGCAGGAGGTCGCTCTGCGGCTTGTCAGTTCTGTTTCATCTTTGCCAGCTTCAATAACCTGTCCGCCGGCTTCAGGCGGGTAGGGGTGTTCCTCAGTTCAGGTTCAGCAGGAGGCGAATAACGGTGTATTCGCGCGGCCTCGCGGCTTCGGAGGACTCCGTGTCTATTCAGAGGATTGTAGCTTAGCTTGGGCGTGCTCAGCGGTCTCGGCGACCTCGGCGACCTCGCGGTCTCGGCGGACTCCGGTGCTGTCCGCCCGGCTTGTTTTTGGGTACTTTCTGTTTACAGCTGTTATACTAGCGAAATCATGTCTCGTTATGTATGCCTCGTGTTGTAAAGAAGTGAATGTATAAAAGACCTGCTTGTGCTTCCATTGTTTGTTGGGATTAACCTCTGTTCCTTGGTTTCCGCTGGTTCAACGTGCGAACTGGGTAGTTCCGAAGATATTAATTTGGCGTTTGGGCTATCTTGCTGACCACGTTGAGAAATTTAACACAAGTTGACTCCCAGGCCACAATGTTGGCAGAATAAAGCATCTGCACAGTTTTCTGGGTGCACCTTGGAGTTAATCACCAAGGCTCCCTGTTATAATCTGCCGCGTAGAAAAACCAAAAAACAACCATTCGCACGGAGTCTTCTCCGGTCATTCAAGCAATGCAACATCACCGATCCAGACCAACTTATCCGGGTAGGCTTCACACATCATGCCTATATCCGTTCTCGATTACTGACTCTACATGTACACTACGGGGACTATTCATGTCTACCCGAAGTAACGCCTCAACTCACCGCAAACTCGCGAGAGCGGGCTTCCTATGCAAAGGAAAAGAGAGCTTCACATGCTCAAGTAGAGAATCGTTACCCTAACGTTTTTCCTTGGCGCCATGGAAATCTATGCAGATGAAAAGCACCGCATTCTCCTTGCCTCTGTATATCCAAAGTCGGCTCGTGATTTGGAGCTCCGAAGCTCCGCCGGTAACCGGATTTAGCCTCCTTTCTTCTTCCTTGCTCTCCCCTCTCTATAGACTTTAGAAAGAGACTTATGTGAAAGAAGTGATGGATTTGAAACCTTATTCCCAAGTATATCTCAGTAGGAACAACCCCCAACCATCAGATCCCAAAATAAAGAAACGAACGGCCACGATTTGGAGCTGAAAAGTAAAATCTAGGTTGAACATGGCCTGTGACAAGCCCGTGTCCATGGTCGTGTCCCCCATTCTCCGTCGAAACTGACGCATCCCAAAAAGCACACGGTCACCCGACACGCCCGTGTTAGACCTGACACGCTCGTGTCATCCAGTACACGCCCATGTTCCCAGGCATGTTCCTCCATCAACACAGGACCAACACCAACCCGAGACTCACACGGGTCTTGGACACACCCGTGTCCAATTTGATACGCCCGTGTCAAACCCGAACACGCCAAGGCTCCAGACCATGTTCACTGTCTCGATACTTCGTCGAGCGCAATTCATCGACCACCCGATACGGCCTTGGACACGCCCATGTCCTAGGCCGTATTCCCTGTCTTGACACATCGTCGAGCGAAAATCATCGACTTCCATGGCAGATCGTCGACACGAGCTCGACACACCCTGAGACACGCCTGTGTCTCAGGCCGTGTTCGCTGCTCGACAATCGTCGACTCCAAAATTTGTCGACCTCTCGACCAAATCATCGACCCAAACACGACAAGCCCTGGGACACGCCCATGTCCCAGGTCGTGTGCCCCCTGCCAAATTCCAAACTTGGCTCAAAACGCCTCCCGTAGCTCTTTTGAGTTTCGGGGCATTATAGAATTGTTGTACAAGCGACAAGAGGTGGAAGCCCCGCAGCATCTTGAGTGATCGAGATGGGCAGTTCATGTCCAATGATTGGAGGCTGGTGCAGTAGATGTTGGGAACAAAGCTGAGTTTCAGCACAGCCTTTCATCCGCAGACAGATGGGAAAACTGAGACAGTCAATAGGACAATGGAGGACATGCTTAGAATGTGTGTCCTGGACTTCGAGAATCAGTGGGAGGACCACCTATACTTGGTGGAACTTGCGTACAACAATAGTTACCAGGCAAGCATACAAATGGCGTTCTTCTAGGCCCTTTATGGTAGAAGATGTCGCACGTTGTTGTCTTGGTTGGAAACGGGCGAGTCAAAGTTGTACAAGAGACAAGAGGTGGAAGATGCTAGTTCTTTGGTACGAACCATTCGGGAGAGGTTGCTAATCACTCAGGACCGCCAGGCTAAGTACTATAATACCATGCACAGAAACGTGGAGTTCGCTGTTGGCAACTGGGTGTACTTGAAGATCAAGCCGTTCAAGGGTGTCTCGCGGGTGCGGCACTTAAAGAAGCTAAGCCCGAGGTACATTGGACCATTTGAGATTCTTGAGAGGATTGGTGAAGCAGCTTATCGTTTGAATCTATTAGTGGAGCTTAGTGGTCTACATGATGTATTCCATATACCGGTGCTACGGATGGCGGTGCAAGAGCCTTCGCATGTGATCGTGGTGGACCAAGTGCCGGTGGATAATGGGTTGACGACGAAGGTCAAGACCGTTCGAATTGAGGACTTGAAGTCAAGCGGCTACGCAACAAAGAGATCGGGATGGTCAAGGTCTGTTGGGACAATTGCGGTCGGGAAGAGCTCTCTTGGGAGCGATAGCAGACCATGCTTGAGGAGTACCCGGAGTTGTTTCACTCAGGTACCGTTTAAGTTTATGATTATCTTTCCTTTATGTAATTTCGAGGACGAAATTCTTTTAAAATGGAGAGAGTTGTAATGCCCTGAAACTCAAAAGAGCGACGGGAGGTGTTTTGAGCCAAGTTTGGAATTTGGCAGGGGGTACACGGCCTGGGACACGGGCATGTTGTGTTTGGGTCGACGATTTCACCGAGAGGTCGACGAATTTTGGAGTCGACGATCGTCGAGCAGCGAACACTGCCTGAGACACGGGCGTGTCCCAGGGCGTGTCTAGCTCGTGTCGATGATCTGCCAAGGAAGTCGACGATTTTGCTCTACGAAGTGTCGAGATAGGGAACACGGCCTAGGACACAGGCGTGTCCAAGGGCATGTCGGGTGGTCGACGAACTGTGCTCGATGAAGTGTCGAGATAGTGAACACGGCCTGGAGCCCAGGCGTGTTCGGGTATGACACGGGTGTGTACTGGATGACACGGGCGTGTCAGTTCTAACACGGGCGTGTCGGGTGCCCGTGTGAATTTCGGGATGCATCGGTTTTGACGGCAAATGGGGAACACGGCCCTGGACACGGGCGTGTCGCAGGCCGTGTTCGGCCCAGGTTTTGCATTTCAGCTCTGGATCGTGGTCGTTCATTTCATTATTTTGGGATCTGATGAACTGTAAATATACGTATTTTTGTGCACATTAATTTAGTCATTTCATTTATTTTCGTCGTTTTTACTTATTTTTGTTCAATAAAATGTTCCTATTCTTGTAAATTTGCTTCTAACTTGTTTTATTTTATTTTTCAGAAAAAGTTCAAAATCTGCCAAAATTGGGCAGTACACGCCCGTGACCAAGGCGTGACGCTCAAATTCCGTGAACTGGCAGATTTCTGAAGTAAAAAGCTCGACACGCCTGGCGACACGCCCGTGTCACCCGACACGGGGCGTGACCCAAGCACGTGTCCTCTCCTCTCGATGAATTCATCTCGACATTCGTCGAGTGTCGACACCAACAGTCATGCCCAGTGTCACGCCCGTGACCTGGGGCGTGACTCAATTCCCGCTCGACGATTTCGACTCGACACTTTCCGCTCGACATTCGTCGAGTGTCGACACCAACTGACACGCCCAGCGTCACGCCCGTGACCTGGGGCGTGACCTTTCCAGCTGGCCCGACAAGATGCTGACAAAGACTTTCGACGCAACCCGCGCCCGGTTCTACCTCCCCGACACACCCAGAGTCACGCCCGTGACCTGGGGCGTGACTGTTGCGAACTCAGCCCGAAGTCAACTTTCCCGTCCAATCGCCAGCCGCCTTCATGAATAGTACTGTCACGCCCCCCCTACACGCCCGTGACCGAGGGCGTGTACTTAGAAATTTTTTCCTATAAATAGCCCAGTTCTGTAAGGTCCAAGGGTTCAGATTTTTGGGCCAATTTAGTGTCTTTTTGTGGGCTGCATCCGTGATTTTCAAAGCTATGTAAGGAGATTTCTCCCTTTTTTATTTCATGTCTTGTTTTGCTTTAGTTTTAGCCCTTGTAATAGCTTGTAATAGTTTCATTTTAATCAATAAAATGTTAAATTTTCTCTTCATATATGGCTTTGGAATGAGCACTTGTGCCCACTTTCCTTCTCCTTTTTATTCTTAGTTTTATCTTTGTTCTTCATTTATGAAATGTGTGTGTGTGTGTATGAGTGTAATTTATTCACTTTATATATTTTTTTTACTTGTTTTCATGCTTAGGGATGATAGGTTTTCTCCTTTTCACCTTGTCTTTTTCTTGAAAGTAATAGGATTTCATTCTTATGAATTCATAAATGAGGTTTGAAAAGTGATATTGTTCTTTTTTTTTACTTAGTTTTTCTTTTAGGATTGTAAAACATCTTTTGTTCTTTTCATTCTCTCTTCACCTTTTTTACCATTTTTATAAATTCTTAAGAATGAAAAAGTTTTAATTTTAATTTTTGAGCACTTTTGATTTTGACTTTATTTTGTAAAACTTTTTGCTCATTCTCTTTTTGTTTGTTCTTTTTATGTGTTTTGGGTAAGTTTTAGGAGTAGAAATCTTGTTATTTTCATTTTTAGGTAATTTTGATTTTTTCTTTGTTATTAGTGTGTGTGAGTGTATGAGAATAAACTTTCTTTTGTTCTTCTTTAATCTTCATGAAGTGTGTGTGAGTGTAGGTGTATAACTTTTATGCTTTGATTTAAATTGTGTAGAGTGTGTGAGTGTAGGTGTTAAATTTTAATGCTTTCTTTTAATTGCTTTCTTTTAATGCTTTATTCAAATTATGTAGAGTGTGTGAGTGTAGGTGTTAGCTTTATTGCTTACTTGAAATTCATATGGAGTGTGTATGTTTGTGTGCATTTATTTCCGCCTACTCGTTAAGAGTTAAATGGTGCACCGTTTTCATTTTCAGTCCTACTCGTTCGAGTAGGACTTGTAATTTTTCTTTCTTTATTTTCCCGGCTACTCGTTTGAGTAGTATTTGTAATTTTTCTTTCTTTATTTTTCCGCCTACTCACTTGAGTTAAATGGCTGGACTTTTTAGCCCTATAATCGCATTTATTTTCTCCTACTCATTTGAGTAGGACTCGCTTTCATTTCAGTCCTACTCGTTTGAGTAGGACTTGCAATTTTCAGCTTTTATTTACCGCCCCCACTCGTTTGAGTGGGACTCGCAAATGACAAATATGCAATTTTCTTTTATGTGTAACTTAGTTTCTGTTTAATTTATAATTTGGAGTGTGCGTGAGTTCTCGTTTTAGTTAACTTTTTAGCTTTCTAACTGTTGTTATTTTTCTTGTGTCACTTTCTTATAAACATTTAGTGTTTAATTTCGAACTCGCGCCTCACTAAATTATAAGCCGTCCCCATACTGATGTGTGGCTAATCGCTATTAGCCTCGGCATCGAAGAGCTTTGGGACATTTAAAATGATTTATAATAATTAAAACTCTTTATTTTCATTTTAATTTAAGCACTTAAGGTTTACCCCGGGTTTACGACGCGTAGGACCACATATCCATGTGTGGGCCCTATTTCCGTAGTTCATATGCTAGCTAGCCGAGAGGCCGTGTATATGGACCGATCACCCCTGGGTAAATAGAGTTGCGTGCATACCCTCGAAAGAGGACAAGCGTAATTCTACCGGATTGGGTTCCCCACCCAATAGCGGGGTTCTTAGCGTAAAGCGGGCGTTAAGAGGAATCCTTCGTCGGACTAACGTTCGGTCGAATAGTCTTAACGTTTAGGTGAGCGATATCCCTATAGCTAGGTGAGCTCACATTTGTGGAACCTCCACGGCCAAGTTGTCTTATTATTAATTTGAAATCTAAGTCTTTTTATTATTAAAAATTGTTTTAGTCTTAATCCGATTCGATGCCGAGCGTTAACCCTTCATCGAATATTTTCTAAATCGTTTTTTTTTTTCGCTCCTTTGCTTTCCGTCTTTTATTAAGTAAAAAAATCCACCTTCCTTTCAGTAAAATAATAGTCCTCCCGGAGGAGTAAGAATAGTCAACACGACCCCGAGAACAATACGACCTCGGTATTCCCCCGAATATCGAGTACTACTTGCGATAGGTGCACTTGCCTCTATTAGCACGCCCGCGGCGATCGACTCACCGAACCAACCACAGTAAGAGTCTGTTCGCGGGCGCATCAAGTTTTTGGCATCGTTGCCGGGGAGTCTCTTTTCGAGTTGCTATTTCGAATTCCGGAGTCTATTACTTTTACTTATTTTCTAAAAAAAAAAAACTAAAAACTTTATTTTAAAACAAAAAAAAGAGTTTATTTTTGTTTTATTTTTGTTTGGGTGTATGACCCGAGGACAACCCTCAGAGTCTGAAGATTTGGACTTCGACCCTGAGATCGAACGCTCTCTTGCGCGTATCCGATCTCAACGCCGAAATCCTTATTTAGATCCCGAGGAATCTATCGGAGAACCTACTGTTGTACTTATGGCCGCGCCTAACCCTCCCCCGGCGGCCGAGCGTACTATGTCTTATTACGCTCGACCTAACCTGGATGATTCTGGGTCGAGTATTGTTTGCCCTGCGGTGGCCAATAATAATTTTGAAATAAAGTCAAGTGTCATTCAAATGGTCCAAAACGCCGTGCAGTTCGATGGATTGCCGAATGAGGACCCGAATGTCCACTTGTCCAATTTCTTGGAGATATGCGACACCTTCAATATTAATGGCGTCACTGATGACGCCATTCGTTTGCGCTTATTTCCTTTTTCCCTTAAGTCCAAAGCCAAGGTGTGGTTGAATGCCCTCCCGCGAGGATGTATCACCACGTGGGCTGAGTTGACGGAACGGTTCCTAACGAAGTACTTTCCGCCCGCAAAAACTGCAAAGTTGCGGGCGGACATTTCTTCGTCTGTGCAGAACGATCCTGAGTCTCTATACGAGACTTGGGAACGGTTTAAGGAATTCCTCCGCCGTTGCCCGCACCACGCGCTGCCAACGTGGTTGCAAGTTCAAATTTTTTTATAATGGGCTGAATTTTCAGACGCGTCAAATGATTGACGCGGCTGCCGGGGGTACGCTTAACAACAAAACCCCCGAGGCCGCCCAGGCTTTATTCGAAGAGATGGCTATGAACGCCTATCAATGGAACGTCCCGCGGGGACGGCCAAAGCCGGCGGCTGGTCTTTTTGAAGTGGATGCCACTGCTCTCTTGACCCTTCTAGTTGAAAGGTTAACAAAGCAGGTGGCGGAGATGTCTGCTGCCTCCTCCACTCCGCCTTGTTTTATTCCCCCTAACATCTGCGTGGCTGAAGAGTTCGTGGACTTCATGGGAAATTCGGGTCGTCCTCCCTTCAACCCCAACAACAACCCTTATAGTAATAACTATAACCCGGGTTGGAGGAATCACCCCAACTTCTCGTGGAGCAACCCGAATAATGCTCAGCGTCCCCCTATTTCTTATGCGCCCGGATTTCTTCCTCCCCCTCCTCTTCCGAAACCCTCCCCGATGGAGGAAAATTTTTCGAAGTATATTGCGTCCAACGAGTCAAATATCTGGAACATCACTGGATCGCTAAAAACACTCGAACAACAGGTTGGACAGCTGGCGAGGATGATGTCCGAGCGCGCGCTCGGGGCACTGCCGGGAAACACGGAGCCCAATCCGCGAGAGAACGCCAACGCTATAACCCTCCATAGCGGAAAGGAGGTGGTCGATCCAAAACGGACCAACCCTCAGGTACATATTTCACCTCCGACCCCTCTCCCCCTTTCTTCGCTTACGCCGCCTTTACCTATTATAAAAGAAAAATTTATTTTAAACAAGGCTCTTCCGTATCCGCATAAATTAGATAACGAGCGTAAGGACGCGCAATATGAAAAATTTATTTTATTATTAAAACAAATTCCCATTAATGTTCCTTTTTGCGAGGCTATCTCGCAAATGCCCAAATATGCGAAATTTTTAAAAGAACTACTTTCTAATAAACGCAAATTAGAGGATATTTCGCATGTATCTCTCAACGCTGTCTGCTCGGCGGCCCTTACTAATAAATTGCCCACAAAACAAAATGACCCGGGACGGTTTTCCATCCCGTGCCTTTTTGGCGATATATTAGTAAAGTACGCCTTAGCTGATTTAGGGGCTAGCATTAATCTGATGCCGTTCTCGCTCTTTTCGCGTTTAGGTTTGGGTACTCCTAGTCCTACGAATATGCGCATCCAATTAGCGGATCGCTCGGTTAAGTTCCCTATCGGGGTAGTGGAGGACGTCCTTGTCCGAGTCGACAAGTTTACCTTCCCGGTAGACTTTGTCATCTTAGATATCGAGGAGGACGCCGAGGTACCAATAATACTCGGTCGCCCTTTTCTCGCCACCTCTCGCGCACTAATAGATGTTAGTAATGGTAGCCTTCTCCTCCGAGTAGGCGATGACCAAGTTACTTTCTCTATTAATCCCTCGATGGACAATTTGTCATCGAGCGACGATTTCTGCTATTCTTTAGATACCTTTTTCGGAGATCGTTCTTCTCCCATTTTCGAGTCCGTATTTTTAAACGACGATATTTATGCGCTCGAAAATTTCAACTGCGATGAGGATACGTCTATAGACTTGCCTTTCGAACCAATTGGTAAGAAAGACATAGGAATTAAAACCTCCCTAGAAGAACCGCCCATCCTAGACCTCAAACCCTTACCCGCATCGCTCAAATACGCTTTTTTGGGAAAAGGCGATACACTTCCCGTTATCATTTCTTCGGACTTGAGTAATTCGGAGACTTCTGATTTATTGGAAGTTTTATTTAGACATCGCCACGCAATTGCGTGGCAAATCTCTGACTTAAAGGGGATTAGCCCCTCCTTTTGCACCCATAAGATTTTCCTTAACGATAATTGCCGCAAAACGATTCAGCCGCAGCGTCGTCTTAACCCAAACATGAAAGACGTCGTTAAAGCCGAAATCATTAAGTTATTAGATGCGGGAATTATCTACCCTATTTCGGACAGTGCATGGGTTAGTCCCGTGCATGTCGTACCCAAGAAGGGCGGTCTTACCGTAGTGGCGAATGAGCATAACGAGCTTGTCCCAACTCGTACTGTTACGGGTTGGCGAGTGTGCATCGATTATAGAAAACTTAATGACGCCACCCGCAAGGACCATTTCCCTCTGCCATTTCTAGACCAGATTTTAGAGTGTTTATCCGGTCATCCGTATTATTGTTTTCTTGATGGTTTATCGGGGTTTTTCCAAATCCCCATTTCCCCCGATGATCAAGAGAAAACAACTTTTACTTGCCCGTTTGGCACCTTCGCATATCGAAGAATGCCATTTGGACTCTGCAACGCGCCAGCTACATTCCAAAGATGTATGCTAGCGATCTTTGGCGAGCTAGTAGAAGACATTATGGAAGTCTTTATGGATGACTTTTCTGTTTTCGGACGCTCTTTTCCCAATTGCCTTCAAAATTTAGATCGTGTCCTTCAACGGTGCGAGGACACAAGCCTTGTTTTAAATTGGGAAAAATGCAACTTTATGGTTCGAGGAGGTTTGGTCCTCGGCCATATGATTTCGTCTAAGGGGATAGAGGTGAATAAGGCCAAGATAGAAATTATAGAAAAACTTCCGCATCCAACAAACGTAAAATCTATTAGGAGTTTCTTAGGCCATGCGGGCTTTTATCGACGCTTCATTCAAGACTTTTCAAAAATAACAAAGCCGCTAACTCACCTCTTGGAAAAGGAATCACGTTTCATCTTTAGTAGCGAATGCGAGTCCGCCTTTAATTTGATAAAACAAAAACTTATCTCTTCACCAATTTTAGTGGCCCCTAATTGGTCCCTTCCGTTCGAAATAATGTGTGACGCTAGTGATATTGCCTTAGGTGCCGTTCTTGGCCAACGCGTAGAAAAACATTTTCATCCTATTTATTACGCTAGCAAGACGCTCACTTCCGCACAAGTAAATTACACGACAACGGAAAAGGAACTCTTAGCCGTCGTTTTCGCTTTCGATAAGTTTCGCTCGTATATAACGCTATCTAAAGTTATCGTTTTTACCGATCACTCCGCGCTTAAATATTTATTAGCTAAAATGATGCGAAGCCCCGCCTTCTTCGATGGATTCTCCTCCTACAGGAGTTTGATTTGGAGATCCGAGATAAGCGGGGAGCGGAAAATCTAGCGGCGGACCACCTCTCCCGTTTAGAAAATCCGGGTGCGGAAGCGCTCGTCGAATCTGAAATAAATGACAGATTCCCCGAGGAACGCCTTCTTGCCATTAATAATTCTTCGTCATCTTCGCCTTGGTACGCAGATTTTGCAAATTTCTTAGTGGTGCGGGTCCTTCCAAAAGAGTTTTCCAGTCATCAAAAGAAGAAATTCTTTTCTGACTTGAAAAATTTCTTTTGGGAGGACCCATTTCTTTTTCGTATCTGCGCGGACCAAGCGGTTCGACGATGCGTTGCCGGTGTGGAGTGCTTACAAATTCTTAAGCACTGCCACGAGGGTCCAGCCGGTGGGCATTATCAAGCCAACCGGACCGCTCGGAAGGCGCTAGAGGCGGGCTACTTTTGGCCCACTCTCTTCAAAGACGCGCATAATTTTGTGCGCGCATGCGATAGCTGTCAGCGGTCGGGTAACATCTCTCGTCGCGATGAGATGCCCCAAAACATGTTTTTAGAGTGCGAAGTCTTCGATTTGTGGGGCATAGATTTTGTTGGCCCCCTACCTCCGTCTTTCAAAAATATGTATATTTTAGTGGCGGTCGACTACGTATCGAGGTGGGCGGAAGAGCAAGCTCTCCCCACCAACGATGCGCGAGTCGTCGTTACATTTCTTAAAAAATTATTTTCTCGCTTCGGCACGCCTCGCGCAATTGTTAGTGATAGGGGAACGCATTTCTGTAACGCTCTTATGGCTAAGACGTTAGCTAAATATGGAGTCACGCACAAGCTTGCCACCCCCTACCACCCGCAAACAAGTGGCCAAGTCGAGGTAGTAAATCGAGAGATTAAGCGAATTTTAGAAAAAACTGTTTCACTAAATAAGAAAGATTGGTCCGTTAAACTCGACGACGCGTTGTGGGCGTATCGGACGGCATACAAAACTTCTATTGGATGTACGCCGTTCCGGTTAGTCTACGGCAAAGCGTGCCATTTACCCGTAGAATTAGAACATCGCGCACTTTGGGCTTTAAAACTCTTAAACCTCGACTCCAACTTAGCCGCTCAGAATAGAAAACTGCAACTAAACGAGCTCGATGAATGGCGTGCGAACGCTTACGAAAGCAATAAATTCTATAAGGAGCGCTCTAAGTTATATCACGATCGAAAAATCAAGTCCCAAAAATTATTTTCTCCGGGCGATCTTGTCCTTCTTTACAATTCACGTCTTAGGCTTTTTCCAGGTAAATTAAAATCTAGATGGTCCGGTCCCTTCCTAGTTGACGAAGTTTTTCCATATGGGACCGTACTCATCTCCCACCCGGACAAAGGCTCTTTTAAAGTAAACGGTCATCGGTTAAAGTCTTATATAGCAGGCGACCCAGTGATCGGTTTTAGCGAAACCATAACTTTCCTCCACCTAATAAACCCGCCCAAATAGTCAAGCTACACGACTATAAACAAAGCGCTCCTGGGAGGCACCCCTCGCTTATCTTTTTCGCCCTTTCCTTATTACCTTTGCTGTTTTTTTTCTAATAAACACAGGGTTTCTGATCGGCCTCCCCCTACGCGTTTCAGGGAAGCTTCTACCCCCTTCCCTTTCTTTTCTTTGTATATATTGTCTTTCCTTTCTGTTCCGCATACTTACGATACAACATTGGGGACAATGTTGGACTTAAGTATGAGGGTATTTTCGTGCTTTACTTTCTGCACTTCATTTTTTTCTGCATTTCAAAAAAAAATACAAAAAAATACATATAACAACAAAAACAAAAAAATTAAAAAAACATCTTAAAATGAAACAAAAAAAAAAATTTTTGTTCTCTTTCTTTCTTTTTTCCAAAAAACTTAAAAACAATTAAAAAACAAAAAAAGAGAAAACAAAAAAAATATATTTAGTTTCACTTTGTAAATATTTTTTGTACTTCCTCTTTTCTCTCTCCCCCTTCCTCATTCTTGTACAAACTTTTTTATTCCCTTATTTTTCTACATATTATGAAAATTCTCTTAAAAAATACAAAAAAAAAAGATAATAGTTCAAAAAACAAAATTTTCAAAAAAATTGCGAAAAACAAAAAATACAAAAAAAAAGATAATAAATGAAAAACACAAAAAAAAATGATAATAAAAACTATAAAAATCAAACAAAAAAATGTTTTGCAATAAATAAATTAAATATTCCATACTTAACTTTTCTGCTATCCAAAAATTCAGTTTTGAGTTTATTTATATGCGAATTTGATTAATTCTTTGTTCACTACCCGTTTATTAATTATTGATTGAAAATTTTAAATAGCTGGGGTTAAGTTTTAAAGAATATTTTATGCTTTGTTAAAACTAGCGAACTCGTTTTAGGCACTACTTCTAATTTTTCATTAATAGGAGCACGTATATTATGTTAGGAAATAACGACTATAGAATTCAATTATACTTACTTTTAGCTTTCAAAAAAAATGGAACGTACAAATTATTAAGGTTGCTCTCAAAAATTTTTAGCATTACAATCTAGTTTTCCTTTCTCCCCTTACTTTTCATGACCTACTTGGCATGATAAAATTTTCTATCCTTAAAAGATCCTATGTCAATGGGAATAAGATTTCGTTCCGTAAACATAGGCACCCAATAATTTTAAAAGATTATATATGGAGTAAGAGCATAAAATTCATTACTCCTACAAATATACATTGGGTTAATTTTATTATTATGAAGTTGAAAAACAAAAATCATATTAGGAAAATAAGATTTTGTTTTCCTAATAATCCAAAAGAAAAAAAATGGAGGTTCGAGAAAAAATTACCTCACCTCAAATATCAAAACCCTCTTCATAAGCTCACTACCCCCTTAGCCAATTACACGATTCTAGAATTAATTCAAAAATCTTTTTGAGAGCATAATTAGTAAATTGTATTATTTCCAGTAGCACTCGTATAAGCTAGAGTTCTTATAATTCTAAACTATTTTCGTTAATCTAACCATTACAAATATTGCCTTCTATTTGATTACATCAAGAAGTCTTTTGGCCAAAACTTTTGCGCTATTTAAATCATCTACATAATTTTAGGACTTAACTCTTACACCCCATATATTTATTTCGATCTATCTTATAATTGATTAAGCGATAGCCAAAACTTAGAGTTTTTTTTATTCCTTATAGATTCACCTCAAACTTTTGCTCTGGAATAGCAAAAGCCTAAGTATGGGGGTATTTGATGAACTGTAAATATACGTATTTTTGTGCACATTAATTTAGTCATTTTCATTTATTTTCATCGTTTTTACTTATTTTTGTTCAATAAAATGTTCCTATTCTTGTAAATTTGCTTCTAACTTGTTTTATTTTATTTTTCAGAAAAAGTTCAAAATCTGCCAAAATTGGGCAGTACACGCCCGTGACATATTTGTCACGCCCGTGACCAAGGCGTGACGCTCAAATTCCGTGAACTGGCAGATTTCTGAAGTAAAAAGCTCGACACGCCTGGCGATACGCCCGTGTCACCCGACACGGGGCGTGACCCAAGCCCGTGTCCTCTCCTCTCGACGAATTCATCTCGACATTCGTCGAGTGTCGACACCAACAGTCACGCCCAGTGTCACGCCCGTGACCTGGGGCGTGACTCAATTCCCGCTCGACGATTTCGACTCGACACTTTCCGCTCGACATTCGTCGAGTGTCGACACCAACTGACACACCCAGCGTCACGCCCGTGACCTGGGGCGTGACCTTTCCAGCTGGCCCGACAAGATGCTGACAAAGACTTTCGACGCAACCCGCGCCCAGTTCTACCTCCCCGACACGCCCAGAGTCACGCCCGTGACCTGGGGCGTGACTGTTGCGAACTCAGCCCGAAGTCAACTTTCCCGTCCAATCGACAGCCGCCTTCATGAATAGTACTGTCACGCCCCCCTACACGCCCGTGACCGAGGGCGTGTACTTAGAAATTTTTTCCTATAAATAGCCCAGTTCTGTAAGGTCCAAGGGTTCAGATTTTTGGGCCAATTTAGTGTCTTTTTGTGGGCTGCATCCGTGATTTTCAAAGCTATGTAAGGAGATTTCTCCCTTTTTTATTTCATGTCTTATTTTGCTTTAGTTTTAGCCCTTGTAATAGCTTGTAATAGTTTCATTTTAATCAATAAAATGTTAAATTTTCTCTTCATATATGGCTTTGGAATGAACACTTGTGCCCACTTTCCTTCTCCTTTTTATTCTTAGTTTTATCTTTGTTCTTCATTTATGAAATGTGTGTGTGTGTGTATGAGTGTAATTTATTCACTTTACATATTTTTTTTACTTGTTTTCATGCTTAGGGATGATAGGTTTTCTCCTTTTTCACCTTGTCTTTTTCTTGAAAGTAATAGGATTTCATTCTTATGAATTCATAAATGAGGTTTGAAAAGTGATATTGTTCTTTTTTTTACTTAGTTTTTCTTTTAGGATTGTAAAACATCTTTTGTTCTTTTCATTCTCTCTTCACCTTTTTTACCACTTTTATAAATTCTTAAGAATGAAAAAGTTTTAATTTTAATTTTTGAGCACTTTTGATTTTGACTTTATTTTGTAAAACTTTTTGCTCATTCTCTTTTTGTTTGTTCTTTTTATGTGTTTTGGGTAAGTTTTAGGAGTAGAAATCTTGTTATTTTCATTTTTAGGTAATTTTGATTTTTTCTTTGTTATTAGTGTGTGTGAGTGTATGAGAATAAACTTTCTTTTGTTCTTCTTTAATCTTCATGAAGTGTGTGTGAGTGTAGGTGTATAACTTTTATGCTTTGATTTAAATTGTGTAGAGTGTGTGAGTGTAGGTGTTAAATTTTAATGCTTTCTTTTAATTGCTTTCTTTTAATGCTTTATTCAAATTATGTAGAGTGTGTGAGTGTAGGTGTTAGCTTTATTGCTTACTTGAAATTCATATGGAGTGTGTATGTTTGTGTGCATTTATTTTTGCCTACTCGTTAAGAGTTAAATGGCGCACCGTTTTCATTTTCAGTCCTACTCGTTCGAGTAGGACTTGTAATTTTTCTTTCTTTATTTTCCCGCCTACTCGTTTGAGTAGGATTTGTAATTTTTCATTCTTTATTTTTCCGCCTACTCACTTGAGTTAAATGGCTTGACTTTTTAGCCATGTAATCGCATTTATTTTCTCCTACTCATTTGAGTAGGACTCGCTTTCATTTCAGTCCTACTCGTTTGAGTAGGACTTGCAATTTTCAGCTTTTATTTACCGCCCCCACTCGTTTGAGTGGGACTCGCAAATGAGAAATATGCAATTTTCTTTTATGTGTAACTTAGTTTCTGTTTAATTTATAATTTGGAGTGTGCGTGAGTTCTCATTTTAGTTAACTTTTTAGCTTTCTAACTGTTGTTGTTTTTCTTGTGTCCCTTTCTTATAAACGTTTAGTGTTTAATTTCGAACTCGCGCCTCACTAAATTATAAGCCGTCCCCATACCGATGTGTGGCTAATCGCTATTAGCCTCGGCATCGAAGAGCTTTAGGACATTTAAGATGATTTATAATAATTAAAACTCTTTATTTTCATTTTAATTTAAGCACTTAAGGTTTACACCGGGTTTACGACGCGTAGGACCACATATCGATGTGTGGGCCCTATTTTCGTAGTCCATATGCTAGCTAGCCGAGAGGTCGTGCATATGGACCGATCACCCCTGGGTAAATAGAGTTGCGTGCATACCCTCGAAAGAGGACAAGCGTAATTCTACCGGATTGGGTTCCCCACCCAATAGCGGGGTTCTTAGCGTAAAGCGGGCGTTAAGAGGAATCCTTCGTCGGACTAACGTTCGGTCGAATAGTCTTAACGTTTAGGTGAGCGATATCCCTATAGCTAGGTGAGCTCACATTTGTGGAACCTCCACGGCCAAGTTGTCTTATTATTAATTTGAAATCTAAGTCTTTTTATTATTAAAAATTGTTTTAGTCTTAATCCGATTCGATGCCGAGCATTAACCCTTCATCGAATATTTTCTAAATCGTTTTTTTTTTTCGCTCCTTTGCTTTCCGTCTTTTATTAAGTAAAAAAATCCACCTTCCTTTCAGTAAAATAATAGTCCTCCCGGAGGAGTAAGAATAGTCAACACGACCCCGAGAACAATACGACCTCGGTATTCCCCCGAATATCGAGTACTACTTGCGATAGGTGCACTTGCCTCTATTAGCACGCCCGCGGCGATCGACTCACCAAACCAACCACAGTAAGAGTCTGTTCGCGGGCGCATCAGGATCCGATGGCTGGGGGTTGTTCCTACTGGGATATACCTGGGAATAGGGTTTCAAATCCCTCACTTCTTTCACTCAGTCTCTTTCTAAAAGTCTAGAGAGAAGGGAGAGCAGGGAAGAAGAAAGGAGGCTATATCCAGTTACCGGCGGAGTTTCGGAGCTCCAAATCGCGAGCATGTGAAGTTCTCGTTTTCTTTGCATAGGAAGCCCGCTCTCTCGAGTTTGCGGTTAGTTGAGGCGTTCCTTCGGGTAGGCATGAATAGTCCCCGTTGTGTACATGTAGAGTCCATAATCGAGAACGGATATAGGCATGATGTGTAAAGCCTACCCGAACAAGTTGGTCTGGATCGGTGATGTTGCATTACTTGAATTGCCGGAGAAGACTCCGTGCGGATGATTGTTTTTCGGGTTTTTTACGCGGTAGATTGCAATAGGGAGCCTAGCGGATTAACTCCAAGGTGCACCCGAAAAACTAGGCAGATGCGAGACTCTGCCAACTTGGTGGCCTGGGAGCCAACCTGAACATAACTGGGTTATGTGTTGTGTGTAACGATTTAGGACTCGGGGAGCTAACCCGCGCATATGGCTTAAATTGACGTTGCGGTGTGAGCAACGGGTATAGAGGAACCGTGCCCGGTCTATGTCGTTCTGTACATGCGACCTAAAGCTACGTGGGACTTGATGTTGGCATAGATAGGAGGTCTCGGGTTGTCAAGGGCTTAAATTGACGTGACATCGGCCGAAAGGACCAAAATGCTCACGAGTTTTGGACGTCCTTGTTGTGGTGGTGAGACCGAGGCGTCTATGTCTTGAATTGACATGACGTTGACCGGTTCACCGAGAATGTGCCCTGAATGCATGGGGTGTGTGGCCGTGAGTGCCTACGCCTGTGTTGTTGTGCTATTACACTATACTGCTGGATTATGCTAACAAAGTGCAGGGAAGGAGCATCGCCGCCCCGAGTTGGGGGCGGGATCATTATAATTTGGTCAGCATAGCTGACCGTTGCCTTTGTTTTCCACAGTGCAGTGGATTGTTTCTTGCAGGTGCTGCGGAGCCGAGTGCTAAATAGCGGGCTAAAGCCAGAGTTGTTGAGCCGGCCCTCGAAGTCCTAAATTAAGTGTTTACTAGCTTTATTCATGTGTGACCGGCCTGCGTGCCGAGGTTTGGAAAACATGTTATTTGAGTAAACAAATGTAAGGCCTTAAGGCCATCGTACTTGTGTATTGTACTTCATTCCTATTGGGTTTTTGAGTAGTGGACATTCATGTTTGGTTGGGTTCTTTAACTTGTAACTTTAATTTACTTCCTCTAGAATGACTCTGTGTAGGACGTTGGATATTGGTTGGATGGTTTCCATTGAGTAACCGCTCGGTCTGTCTGTAGTGTATGGTTTCGGGCCCCAGCCGGACATACTGCTATATGATATGCGACAGATAGGGGGTGTTACACGCATAGCGTCCCAATCGCATAAACTCATGCAAGTAGGTATCGACACTACTCTCTCCCTGAGTTAGACGCTGGAACTCATTTTCCATAGTGATGTGTTGTGCCACTAGCAAGTGTTTTGCCAAGAACAGTCATGAAAACTCCTCAATTGAGACTTTTGTTAGCTGCTTGCCTGCTAAGTGGTGTAACTCTATCTCATCCCACCATAGCCGAGCCTCTCCTTCTAATAAGAAGGTGGCCAAGGTGACCTTCTAATTTTCCTCCGTCCTTATCGCCGTCAATATTCGCTTGACGCGCAATAACCAATCTTCCGCCCACGTTGGGGATCCCACACCCATAAACGTAGGAGGATTGAAGCTCGTAAAGTGCTTCAACAGCCGTTCAGCTGGCTGAGGATCAACAGCCTCAACAGGTTCTGGCCTTACACCAACCTATTCTGGCATCAATGTCAATTGCGCCTGCCTAGTAGGCTGTGCATGAATCATTGCAAACAACACCTCAGCAACTAAGCGTACTGTTTCCACGGAAGGAGGAGGTGTAGGCACCTTAGTTGGTGCCGCACTCTCATAAGAACACTGGGACTCAGACTCCCCAAAACCACTACGAGTCACCTATAGGTGGACAAGACACACATTAGCGACCTTGCACAAGCAATAACAATAAAATAGGAATGCGCAAGTTCCTCAAACAGGTGTATTTATATTCCTTAGTGGCATTCTTGAGTTCATTAATATTATAGTGGGTCGCACTTACACGTGCGTGCCACCCCACAAAAGAATTCGACAACGAATTCTAAAGAGGAAGACCGAGACAATCTGATACCAAAATGAAGCACCACTATCCGTTACATGACATATAATAGAAGGTCCGGTCAGGGCCCCACACCATATACCACAAACAGACTGCGAAGTTATGGGTTAATATCAAAAACTATTCACATCCTAACTCAGAGCATTCTAGCGGAAGCTTTTAAGTTGATTGAACTCAATTCATCTGAATGTCCACAATATATAACCTAGCATTTATACATATCATCACGAAGGAATGTTCTCCAAATACACAGCAAGTCTGGCCTTATGGCCTTACAGTTAAGCTTTATACATATGAATTTCATACATCGGCACGCAAGTCGGCCACACATGAAAGTAATATCTTCTTTGGCCTTCGAGGGCCAGTATAGTAGCAGAAGCAACAACAACAAGGTCTTCAGCATCCTATTTTCTGCTTGGCTCTCCTACACCTGCACCGGACAATCCACCACAAGGGTGGCAAACAAGGCAACGGTCAGTATTCAGCTGACCAATTTATAACGACCCTACCCCTTACCCGGGGCAGTGGTATTCCTTCCCTGCAGGCATAGCATTTCACAAATAGATATATCAAACAATGTGCACTCACGCACAATCAACAAATCACAAACGTCGACCACGCGGCCCGATGCTCCGTGCACTTAGGGCACATTCTTGGTGTACCGGAAATACCAGGGTCCCACCGCCGTTCAGGGCACATTCTTGGTGTACCGGAAATACCAGGGTCCCACCACCATTCGAAGGCACATGCTCTGTGTACCGAAAATGCCAGGGTCCCACCACCATTTGGAGGCACATGTTTGGTGTACCAGAAATACTATGGTCCCATCGTCATTCGAAGGTCCGAAGCCCAACGACAAACTTGAGCATTTCGCTCTACGGCCTCAGCCGGAGACTTTAGTCTTGTTGTAACGAACCGGGATTTGGCTCGTAGCTCCCCATGGCATCGCTACCGGATGGCATTATTGTAACGACCCGGGATTTGTCCCATAGCCCTCCATGGCATCGCTACCGGATGGCGCGTAAAGGCCTAAGACTCCCATTATGTTTTACTGCCAAATGCCAAGAGCCCAGGCACTCATGGCAGACACCTATAATGTGGAGACAGTTTAGCCATTTCCCATTGCTCAAATCGTCAGTTCACCGATGCGGGTCGGCCTCCGCTTATCTATTCAGCACGAAGCCTTTTTAAGAGCTCACATAGCTCATAAATAGCCGCACTTTCTCCTAAGGACTGGATTCACAATCGCAGGTTAGCTATAAGCCATCACCAGCGACACTCACTATCGCCCGACGTTAGCGACAAAACTCACTTTCCATCCCCAGTCCTAACCTTATTTGGATCAACCATCTAGCGATCCCTGCAGCCACCTGAAGTGCCAAAAACACTGGACTTTCAAGCATATAGCACAAGCACTTTGCGGGTATTTTCCTGGACTTTCCCTCCAGTACTTCCTTCTACTACCCGTCACAGGCATAACCCATCGAAGTCACAAGCAAACACATTTATATGCGGAGTCTTCTCCGGTGTGCAAAATAAAACATCACCAATCCAGACCAACTTGTCTAGATGGGATTCACACTCTATGTTTATTCCGTACTACACATTTCTGGATCTACATGCAAGACATCTTGGGGATAACCAGAATCAACCCAAGGGGAATCCCTCAACAATCCACCTTTTGGTGGGGGAAACCCATGCACATGCCAAATTAAGGACTTCACATATCCAAGGAAGAAAGATCGTTACCATTGACGATCGCTTTGGAGACATCGAAAACTAGCTAGATGAAAAACACCGCAACGGCCTTGCCTCCACAAATCTGGACTCGGCTCGCAATTTAGAGCTCTGAAGCTCCACCGGCAGTCGGATTCCTCCTCCTTCTCCCTTGCTCTCCCCACTCTCTACCTCCTTAGAAAGAGAGAGAAGCCTTGAGAATGAGAGAGTTATCCTCAACTCATGGCCTTATAATAGCAGGGAGATCTCAGGACCGTTGGATCCTAGTTGAAAGGAATGGACGGCCATGAAAAGCCCTTAAAATCACTTTCCTTGCCTGAACACGGCTTGTGACACGCCGTATCACAGTCCGTGTACATTAAGAGGCAAATAAACTGACTTAACCAGACCAGGACACGGCCATGTGACACGCCCGTGTCACAGGCCGTGTGCTAGACACGGCTTTGGACACGCCCGTGCCCAGCCCGTATTCGTTAGTCCTTACAAAACTACCCAAGCACAGAGAAGGACATGGCCCTTGACACGCCTATATCTCAGGCCGTGTGCCCCACTCGAGGACCGTCGAGTGCATTTCGTCGAACTCACTCGAGAACTCGTCGAGCGCATAGCAGGACACGGACCTGGACACGCCTGTGTCACAGGCCGTGTACTCAACTCAAGGATCGTCGACTATATTTCATCGAGCTCAATCGAGATACCCTTCCATCACTAGAGTGCGGTACACGGCCATGGACACGCCCGTGTCCCCGGCCGTGTACCTCAAACGGAGCAGGACACGGCTTTGTGACACGCCTGTCTCCCCGTCCATGTTGCCCACCCTTCTCAGCCCAATCACTACTGAGATTTGGGGTGTTACACCTAGGCACCGAACGGGGAGGAGGAATTGGAAGGTAATGAAGGTGGAGAGTAAGAAAGTCATTGGTGACGGCGGAGCTAGTCTAACAGTTCTATATAAACAGGTAGAGTAAAGTTGTAAGTATGAGAAAGGTAAACAATAAACATGTAACCTTAACTTATACGAATGCTCATACAAACTTATAAGTTAAGGGGACTTCTACAAGGCTCCCATTGTATAAAATGTCTCATACCAATTTATACGCTGTGGTGTCGGTTATAAGCAAGTGGTAAATATCCAAAGAAAAATAACCATAACTTATAAGCATGCTACACAAACTTATAAGCGAAGGGGTCGTTTTGCAAGTCCTATTGTATAAAGCATCCCATACCACTTTATACAATAGGTGACAGGGGTTATATGCAGTGATGATGCTATGTTATGTAAGTATGCCATGATGTGAAACATGCAAGTGCAACACACCCACTCGACTCTGTGCACACAGACCTTTAGTTCCCCCTTTCTGGAGCCTAACCTCACAGGATACCTCCGTAGTGGCAAACGGAAGCGCTGAGTTGGGCCTCGACCACCTATAAATCGGTAATTGCACTACCAGTCAGACCTCTCATACACCACAACGTTGGTGCACTAAGCAGAGCTCCTGTGTACTCTTGCCGACCGTACCGTCGGACTTTATTTGGCCAAGTGCAAAACCACACCTTCCGAGCCAACATATCGGTATCGGTGTGACGACTCTCCAATACCGATGACCCACCACCTTATATCTTATGTACATACAATATTTATGAATTTTCCATCGAGCCAAAGCTCCCCGGACTAATCTGTCTATCTCAAAACCATCCGAGCCATCGGCTCTCCGGGCTAACCCGCCCATCACCAAAACCACTGAGCCTACCGCTCGTGAGACCTAACCTAACTCCCATAACACTGGGGAGTGTGAGTGTAAGTGTAATCTTAGTTATACTAGTTACTCTTAAATATTGATTTTTCTTACGGTTTAGGTTAGCCCAGGACTGCCCAAGGAATTCCCAATGAAGGGCTCTCGAGGGCACTAGGAACTACGATGGGCTGAAGGCCAAAGCTCCATTTTGCAAGGCACTTACTATTATTGGTTAATACTCGATTCCCAATCCCTTTTAATATTACTCTGGATCTAACCCTAGTATTTTGGACTCTCTCTCTCTCCATAAGAAAGACGATCTTTTGTCGATCTCGTGCGCCTCTTAACTCTAGCCAACCCAACACTCTCTGCATCATGATTCCTAATGAAGCTCTCTTTCATCTTACCAAATCAGCATGCATTTCTCCCCACTTCCCATGACCAAATCCCATGTTACCACAAGTTCCATAATTTTACTAAATGCGGACCAACCTATGCTATATGATGTACATGATAGGAGGTACTCCAAATTCTCTTCCAAATGCCCTAAAATATTTATTGGGGGCCTATCATGATATATTTAGCCTAAATCCAGAAACTTGGAATTTTCCTAAATAAATTGGCATTTATTAAATTTCCCAAAAAATATGGCCATGAGTGATTTTGAACATGAAGCACTAGATTTACTTAAGATATGACCATACAAAAATTATGAACACTATAGAATAGCAACATATCAATGAATACTAATTTCATAAGATTTTATAAAGGAACTATCCTCCAAATAAATAATCCAAGGTATTTCAAATAAATAGGGGTAATGAAGGGAGTACCATAAATACTTGTCCAAAAATTATACAAAAATTAACAGAGATTTATTATAATAATAAAACCTTATTGACTAAATTTCATGCAATTCCATGGTAATAAAACTATATATATAAATATCTCAACCAAATCCATCATGGGGCACTTTGTGAAAAAACATCCTTGTAACCTCAACTAAACAATATGTAAATATTTTTCCAAGCTTCTTTATGCCCTAAAAGTACTCTGGCTAAGTAACATAATTTTCCAACAAGCTATAATGTTTATTTTCTATTTATCAAAGTAAGGTGCACTAGTTTACTTTACACATGATGTACTAAAAAGAAATGTTCATCTATACCAAATAATTCATTAGTGCATCTACAGGATATTTGATCAGCTTCTCCAGAATTTAAAATCATTCTAAGACATATAAACCATAATTACATCAATATCATCAAAAGGGCAAAATGGAGTTTATAGCTACAAGGGTGAGCCAATGTTATCTAGACACCCTATAATAAATTCCAAAGGTTTATGTCACTATGACAATACTCTTACCAAAATATCACAAAGATCCAAGGTCATATGACCCATTGAATATTCCCTAAGGTGTAAAGACCTAAATATCTACTAAGTGCTTTAAGTGGGGTGCATGTGTCCAAAGTCCACCAAATCCCCTCCGAGGGCATTTCACCTCCCCAGGATCACATGGACTAATTAACAAGTCCATCCAAGGACATATCACCTTATGTCCTTCACAAATACCCAAATTTCAACCTTAGGGTTTGAACTAGGGTCCTAGGGCAAATCCACCCTTATCCACCCCATAATCCAAGTGAGGGTGTTTACTAACATAACAAATCAGTGGCCCAAGTTTCAACCTCTGTTGAGGTGATTTGGCCACTTAAACCCACCAAGGACACTTTGACCTAAATACCCCTTATTGGTCCAACTTAGGGTCTGCGTATTTCCAACCTATATCATCTCCAAATGGGATGAAAATTTATACAAAGCCTTATAATGACCCCAAGGACCACTCACTAAAATTTGGGAGGGTTTGGAGGTAATTACCCCCTTTAAATAATTCATATATGGATTATTACATTTCTATAAAAACTTTAGGAAAATGTTTTCCAAAAATTCTCAATTTTGGATATGTCCTAGGTATAGGTAATAGTGACCCCATCCAAAATTTCAAGTCATTTGGATGGCTGGATTGATGGGGCACTTAAAATAGTCTCTGTTCTAGTCTAGGTATTGTACTCACCAAAATGAGTGTCGTGGTCACACCAGCTATCTAAATTGATTTAAATATATTTTAAATTAAACTAGACTTCAAGGGCTACAATTTTCATATTGTTCATTTTTTTTGTAGGGGGCCATAGTTATTTTTAATATTTAATTTAAAACAGCCCAGTTAACAGTTACAAAAAATGAAATAAAAAAAATAAAGCACGAATCTTAAAGCATGATCTGAGGGCCCTGGCATCGGCTTCTTCGTCCAGCCAAGGGCCAAGATCAGCCCTACCTGTAGCTCATTTCAAGACATTTTCTCGGACACCCGGCCACCTCCCAGGCCGGCCACCACCGCCACCACCTCCGTTGAGGTGGGGGCTATCGCCGGGCGGCGGCACGGCTGCCAGAGGGGTGGTTGCCGGCGATCCCGCAAGGTTGAAAAACAATGAAATTTCAAGATTTTCTCTCACCTGATTCGGCTCAATTGAGCCCGATTTCTCTCCTAAAAGATTTAAAGATCTAGCCCGCGAAGAGAGGAGTAGAGGAGGACCTTCAACCGTATTTGTCGGCGGGTGTGGCGGTGGTGTGCCATGGCCAGTTCTTAAGCTTGTGGGTGCTCTGCAACTGCACAGTAGGAGGGCTTGATTCCTTCATAAAAAATATGGAAACTCCTCCCCTCTGCCTGGTGAAGCTTTTAAAGCACTCAAATGGGGGAGGGAAAGGGTTTAGGCTGAATGAAGAATTTCGGCCTTAGTGGTGGGGGTGAACCTGGGCTCAATCTGGCAGGTAAATGGATGGAAACTCCTCTTCCCCAAAGGAGTTGAATCTAGCAATAAAGGGTGGCCCTTGGCCTCCATATGTCATGGATGGCCTTCTCCCTCACTTTTTCTCTCCTCCATTGAAGGGAAAAATGGAGCTTTCTCTCTCCTGATCATTAAGGCTGAATTTGATGACTACTCCAGCCTATTGGCAGCCCACTAACTCATAATATTAGATAATTAACATGAAGTTAGCCCAAGTGGATAGGACTTGAGCTTAGGTTAGTCCATTTAGGCTTGTTTGACCTAAACCTATACTAGGTTTGACCTTGGTCAACATGACCATTTGGGTTGAACACAATGAGTCCTTCATGACCCATTGGGCTCCCCTAAGATCTAAAAAGACTTGGATAGGGTTCGTTGGGCATCTTGGGGGTCACTTGACCCTTAGTTAGGGCACTTTGACCTTCTTGGGGTTAGGGTAGACTTTGGTCAACTTAGCCTCTTTGGTTGACCTCAATGGGTCCTTGGTGACCCATTGGCCTACCTTAGGTCTTGGGGAGGTCTAGGTGGGTCCCTTTGGCCAACGGGATGTCAGTTGACCATGTATGAGCTTAGTTTGACTATATTAGAGTTTGGGTTGACTTTGGTCAACTTGAGCATTTTAGTGGACCCTAGTGGGTCCCTATGGCTCTAATGGACCCTATAATAGGTTAGTGATGTTGTGGTGGGGTCATGGTTTCATGGTTAATACCTATGGTCATCCCTAAGCTAGTACTTGGAATTCTACTATTTGCAGACCAAGGTGGTTCACCCACAAACCCCCCAGTTCACCCCAACCTTTTTAAACTTCTCAGGATTTTGTCATGACCCAGTCATGACAAAACTATCCTAGGGGTCTAGAAATCTGAGGGATGTTACAACAAAGGGCAGCGACAAAGAAAAGGAGAGAAGTCGCATGAACAGAGTACAAGAAGAAGGGCAAACTGCACGGGCAGAAGAAGGCACAGAATCAGGCGGAAAAGATCGAGCCCTCTGATACCATATTCGAACAGATAAGAAGAAGCCGAAATTGGAATAACAAAAACTTTATTATCTAAAAAAGGTGAGTATTACAAAGGTATAGCCTCCTTTTTATAGAATGGAGGAGATGAGAGAGATTACAAAAAAGCAATGTGGGACTAAATAATTACAAGTATATGTGGCTTTACAAATAAACAGACCGAACAAGTTGCGCGGTTAGACGAGTAGGCTAACCGCTCGACAACAACCAGATGGAGAGAACAAGATGCCACACAGAACAAGCCGCCAGAGGAGACCGCTAGACCGCCGGTCTCCAAGTCTCCTGAGATAAACCACCAGACCGTATGGATACCAAACAGCAACAGACCGCCAAGCCTTTATACTGCAACAGATGCCAAACAGAAACAGCCCGGCAGACAAGCCGCTGAGATAAACAGCTAGACCGGACGACCTCCGAACAGCAACAAACCGCCCGGCCCCCATACTGCAACATCAACGAAGGGATATACTTCTTCAAGAAAGCATTCCCGAACTCCTCTTTGGAGGGGGTGCGTCCAGGAAACTGGTGACCGCTATGGTTCACCCACCACAGCTTAGCATCACATCACAACATGAAACTTACTAACTCAAACTGCTTCTCTACTGGCGTCTCTACCTCCCTTAGCAGTTCTTGAATCCTTGCCCACCAATCCTTTGTATCGGTCGGTGTGCCGACACCCTTGAACGTTGGGGGATGGAAGCTTAGAAAATATTTCATTTTTCGGTCTCCATGCCCGACGACCACTCTTTCAACTAACGGCTCTACTTGCCTGGCTCCTCCGCCTGGCATGACTGTTGTTGCATCTGAGGTAGCAAGAGTTGCTACCTGTGCAATAGGGGTCACAACTTGCACTGCTGCGGCAGCTTGGGCTGCCACCATTGCTTCTGCGAGCATGCGACAGAAATTGGACGGGGTTACCCTGTAACACCTTCATCCGTTACATGACATATAATAGACGGTACGACCGGGGCCCCACACCATATGCCACAAATAGGCGGCGAAGTTATGGGTTAATATCAAAACTATTCGCATCCTAACTCAGAGCATTCTAGCGGAAGCTTTTAAGTTGATTGAACTCAATTCATCTGAATGTCCACAATATATATACTGGCAGTTATATATAACATCACGAACGAATGTTCTCCAAATAAATAGCAAGTCTGGCATTATGGCCTTACAGTTAAGCTTTATACATATGAATTTCATACATCAGCACGCAGGCCGGCCACACATGAAATTAACATCTTCTTTGGCCTTCGAGGGCCAGCATAGCAGCAGCAACAACAACAACAACAAGAGATTCAGCCCCCTATTTTCCCCTCGGCTCTCCTACACCTGCATGGGACAATCCACCGCAAGGGTGACAAACAAGGCAACGGTCAGCGTTCAGCTGACCAATTTATAACGACCCTGCCCCTTAACCGGGGCAGTGGTATTCCATCCCTGCATACATAGCATTTCACAAGCAGATATATCACACAATGTGCACTCACGCACAATCAATATCATAAACATTACCCACATGGCCTGACGCTCCGTGCACTCAGGGCAGATTCTTGGTGTACTAGAAATACCAGGGTCCTACTGCCGTTCAGGGCGCATTCTTGGTGTATCGAAAATACCAGGGCCCCACCGTAGTTCGAAGGCACATGTTTGGTGTACCGGAAATGCCAGGGTCCCACCACCACTCAAAGGCACATGTTTGGTGTACTTGAAATACCGGGTCCCATCGTCGTTCGAAGGTCCAAATCCCAACAACAAACTTGAGCATTTCGCTCCACGGCCTTCAGCTGGAGACTTTAGTCTTGTTGTAACGACCTGGGATTTGGCCCATAGTGCCCCATGGCATCACTACCGGATGGCGCGTAGGCACAAGACTCTCATTATGTGTTTCTGTCGAATGTCAAGCGCCCAGGTACTCATGGAGGACAACCATAATGGGGAGATAGTTCAGCCATTTCTCATTGCACAAATCGTCAGTTCACTGACGTGGGTCGGCCTCCCCTTATCCGTTCGGCATGAAGCCTTTTCAAGATCTCCCAAAGCTCATAAATAGCCACACCGTCACCAAAGTACTAGCTTCACAATCTCTGGTTAGCTAGAAGCCATCGCCGGCGAAACTCACTATCGCCCGGCATTAGCGACAGAACTCACTTTCTATCCCCTTCCCTAACCTGATCTGGATCAACCATCCAGCAATCCCTGCAGCTACTTGCAGTGCCAGAAACACTGGTCTTTCGAAGCATATAGCATAATCACTTTGCGAATATTTTCCTGGAATTCCACTCCAGTACTTCCTACTACTACCCTTCGCAGGCACAACCCACTGAATTCGCAAGCATACTCATCTATATGCGGAGTCTTCTCCGGTGCACAAAATAAAACATAACCAATCCAGACTAACCTGTCCAGATGGGCTTCACACAGTATGCGTATTACATACTACAAATTTTCGGATCTACATGCAAGAAATCTTGGGGATCTCTAGAATCAACCTAAGGGAATCCCTCAATAAGCCACCTTTTGGTGGGGTAAACCCATGCATATGCCAAATTAAGGACTTCACAAATCCAAGGAAGAAAGATCATTACCCTTGACAATCGCTTTGGATCTATGGAAAACTAGCCTGATGAAAAGCACCACAACGGCCTTGCCTCCATGAATCTGGCCTCGGCATGCAATTTGTGGCTCTGAAGCTCCATCGGCAGCCGAATTCCTCCTCGTCCTCCCTTGCTCTCCTCACTCTCAATCTTTTTAGAAAGAGAGAGCAAATCCTTTGATAATGAGAGAGTTATCCTCAACTCCTAGCCTTATAACTGTAGGGAGATCTCAGGACCGTTGGATCCTAGTTGAAAGGAATAGACGGCCACGAAAAGCCCTGAAAATCACTTTCCTGGGATGAACACGGCTTGTGACACGCCCGTGTAACAGGTCGTGTACCTTAAGCAGCAAATAAACCGACTTAACCAAACCAGGACATGGCCGTGTGACACGCCCGTATCACAGGTCGTGTGCCAGACACGGCTTTGGACACCCCCGTGTCCAGATCGTATTCATCAATCCTTGTAAAACTGCCCAAGCATGGAGAAGGACATGGCCCTTGACACGCCCGTGTCACAGGCCATGTGCCCCACTCGAGGATCGTCGAGTGCATTTCGTCGTGCTCACTCGAGATAACGTCGAGCACATAGCAGGACATGGCCCTGGACACGCACGTGTCACAGGTCGTGTACCTCACTCGAGGATTGTCGACTGTATTTCGTCGAGCTCACTCAAGACCACCCTGCCAACACTCGAGTGTAGGACATAACCATGGATACGACCGTGTCCCCGGTCGTGTACCTCACACAGAGTAGGATATGGCTTTGGGACACGCCCGTGTCCCCGGCCATGTTGCCCACCCTTCTTAGCCCAGCCACTACTGATATTTTGGGTGTTACAATCCTCCCCTGCTTACAAGAAATTTTGTCCCAAAATTTGCATACAATACTTAGGAAACAAATGTGTTACAACATTTTCTGTCCAACACAAACTATTATACAAGTTTACACAAACAATTCGGGAAACTCAGCATGCATGGTCTGCTCCCTCTCCCATCTTAGCTCGTCACGGCCGCAGTTGTCCCATCGGACCTTGACCATCCCGATTGTCTTGTTCCGCAACTGCTTATCAGCTTTATCCTCGATCCGAATGGGCCTAAACTTCGTCATTAACCCAAATTCGATCGGTACCCGATCATTCGCAATTACTTGAGCTGGATCTTTTACGTCTTTTCGAAGCACTTAAATGTGGAACACATCATGCAATCCACTCAATTCATCCGAAAGAGCTAGCCGATAGGCAAATTTGCCAACTCTTTCCACCACTTCAAATAGACCAAGATATCTCTGACTTAACTTTTTCAAACGCTGAATCCTGGACACGCCTTTGAAGGGTTAGATTTTCAATTATACCCAATGCCAATCACAAACTCAACATTTTGGTGCTTGGCGTTATAATATTTGGCTTGTCTATCTTGGGATATCAATAGTCTCCCCCGAATAGAGCATTTCATCGAATTCGCTTCTTCGACTTCCTTACGCTTATATAGTTTAGATTCGCCTGCTTCCACCCATGCTAATGGTGTACGACATTTTCAACCATACAAGCCTTAAATGGTGCAATACTTATGCTCGCTTGGTAGCTATTTTTGTAGGAAAACTCTACCATATAGAGATAACCTTCCCACCTCCTACCAAAGTCCAAGGCATACATTCGGAGCATATCCTCCATCATTATATTAGTCCTCTCAGTCTGGCCATCAGTTTGGGGATGAAAGGTCATACTTAACGTTAACTTTGTTCCCAATAGTTGATGGATTAGCCTCCAATCATTCGATGTGAATCGCCCGTCACGGTAACTTACGATGCTACAGGGAACACCGTGCAATTGTACGATCTACTCAACATACAGTTTTGCCAAGACTTCCACTAAATCGTTCCACTTGTTCGGAAGGAATTGAAGTGAGTCACTTTAGTCAACCGGTCTATGATCACCTAAATCGAATCTTTATCGCGTTTAGACCTCGGCAATCCATGCACGAAATTCATTGAAATATCATCAAACTTCCACTCCGGAACAGGTAGCGACTTCAGGAAACCTCCAGGCTTCTGGCATTCATCCTTCACTAAGGCACAGGTCTGACATTTAGCCACATAATGTGCTACGTCTTTCTTTAAACCTGGCCACCAGAATAACTTTTTCATGTCTTTGTACATCTTTTTGCTTCCTGGGTGAATTGAGTATTTCATAAAATGAGCCTCATACATCAATTCTTATCTTAACATACCCATACTTGGAATGCACAAACGACCATCTTTTTGCAAAAGGCCTTCATCCCAGGAGAACTTGTCATTAACTGCATCCACTGCATAGCGTTGCAAACTTTCATCAAGTTTCGTTGCTTGCCGAATTCTGTCTGCAAGGTCACACTGTAACTCCTTCCAGTGCAAGCACGCATTTGCTGTGGAATTCTTCTCAACACAAGAAATCTCTAAAGCTTCCAACTCCTGGATCAGACGCTCATCATGCATCTGCAACTAATTTGCCCTTGACGGAGTCCTACCACTCAAGACATCTGCGACAACATTTGCCTTCCCGGGAGTGTAGTGAATATCAAATGTGGAGTCCCCGAGGAATTCAATCCACCTTCGTTGTCATATATTGAGATCCTTCTGAACTAACAAGTACTTTAGGCTCTTATGGTCCGTGAATATATCCACCTTCACGCCATATAAATAGTGACGCCACAGTTTAAGTGCAAATATTACCACGGCCACTTCCAAATCATGGACGGGATAGTTTTGCTCATGCACTTTCAATTGGTGTGAGCCATAAGCGATCTCCTTTCCAAATTGAAGAAGAATGCAGCCTAATCCGCTCCCTGAAGCATCACTATAAATCTCATAACCGTCTGTACCACATGGTGACGTCAAAACGGGCATCGTGGTCAAATGAGTCCTTAGCTCTTCAAAAGCTCGTGCACACTCTGGTGTACAATCGAACTTTTGATACTTCCTCGTTAATGTGGTAAGAGGCAAAGCGATCCGTGAGAAGTTTTCTACAAAACGTCTATAGTAGCCTGCCAGTACAAGGAAACTCCTGACTTCAGCCATTGAAGACAACACTGGCCACTCCTGGACGGCTCTTATCTTTGTCGAATCCACCACAATGCCCTCTCCACTAACCACATGGCCAAGAAAAGCCACTGATGACAGCGAAAACTCATACTTTGAGAACTTGGTGTAGAGCTTGTTTCTCCTCAGGGTATGCAACACCAACCGTAAATGGCTCGCATGATCTTCTTCTGATTGAGAGTACACCAAGATATCATCAACGAAGATAATCACAAACAAGTCCAAGTACTCTCGGAACGTTCGGGGCATTAGATCCATAAACACCGATAGCGCATTATAAAGTCCAAATGGCATTACAGTGAACTTGTAATGACCGTAGCGTGTTCCAAGCGCTGTCTTGGGAATGTCACATTCTCGAATTCGCAACTGGTAGTAGCCCGATTTCAAATCCAGCTTTGAGTATACTTTCGCTCCCGCCAATTGATCAAACAAATCATCGATCCGTGGAATCGGATATCTATTTTTCTTCGTTAACTTGTTCAATTCACGATAATCAATACACAATTGCAAGCTACCGTTCTTATTTTTCACAAAAAGAATAGGTGCACTCCAAGGTGACATACTTGGGTGTATATAACCCTGTTCCAACAACTCTTGCAGTTGAACTTTTAGTTCAGCCATTTTCTTTTGCCTACTTGATATGGCGAGCGGGCCACAGGTTTTGCACCTGGCACCAGCTCAATCGAGAAATCAATCTCCCGCTGTGGTGGTAATCCTTGAAGCTCTTTCGGAAACACATCAGCAAACTCTAAAACAATCGGAACATACACACTAGCCTTTGGCTCAACAGCCTCAACAAGCGTGAAGAACAACTCCACGCCTTTTCAAACTGCCTTAACCACTTGAAGAGCAGACATCAATGTCATGATCGACCCTCACATACCAGCGAACTTCATTTCTCGTTCGATATTCTACCCTAGTGTGACATCCTTTGACTTGCAATCTATATTGGCACGCTGCTCCGAGAGCCAGTCCATACCAAAGATCACATCAAACTCCGATATCGGCAGCATTGATGCTTCCAATCTGAAATCCTGACTTCCTATTCGTACCTCCACAAAACAAGACCTATCTACATGTATTACACATCCATTTGGTAATAATACCTTCACACTATCTACCACCATACGAATCATTACACCGATCCGTGACACAAAGTCCACAAATAGAAATGAATGAGAAGCACCAGTATCAAACAGTGCTCTCATCAGACAGCCTCGACTCAGTACAAAGCCTAATACAAACACATCATACCCAAGTTATAAACAAGGTATGAAATAGCAAAAGAAGCAATCAAATATGGTATCTCGTACCTGTGACAACGTCACTTTGCTTTATGGCCTCTTGCTGGCCAAGATTATACACTCGGGGATGCGCCTGGGATGCAGAGGACTCCACCACTGCCTTTCCCTTTTCAGCATATGACGCTCCTGTCTTCTTTTCAATCTTTGGTGGACCAACCTGACAGTTACGGGCTATATGCCCCACTCGACCACATGTATAGCAGGTCCGAGACTCCTGCCTCGAAGTTGCTCCTAATGTAACACTCGAGGGAGCCTGTGAAGAAGACTTGAATCGCTTACCCCATTTCCTTTAGTACATTGATTTCCCCGGGTGCGACACTCTGAACTTGGACTTTGTCACCGCCAAGTCCCCTTTTCCTTGCACCCGCTTCATATCCTTCTCCAACGCACATGCCGTATCCACCAATGCCTGAAACCTTTGGTTCACCGAACTTGATAGCAAGAATCTAAACCCATCCCGCAATCCTTCGTAGAACCAATTGGTTTTTCGTTCTTCATCAGCGAAGATAGACTCCACATAGCGTCCCAATCGCGTAAACTCATGCAAGTAGGTATCAACATTACTCTCTCCCTGAGTTAGACGCTGGAACTCATTTTTCATAGCAATGCATTGTGCCGTTGGCAAGTGTTTTGCCAGGAAAAGACGCAAAAATTCCTCAACCGAGACTTTTGTTTGTTGCCCGACCGCTAAGTGGTGTAACTCTATCTCGTCCCACCATAGCCGAGCCTCTCCTTCCAACAAGAAGGTGGCCAAGATGACCTTCTGATTTTCCTCCATCCTTATCGTCGTCAATATTCGTTTGACGCAGGACAACCAATCTTCCGCCTGCGTTGGGGATCCCACACCCGTAAACGTAGTAGGATTGAAACTCAAAAACTACTACAACTGTCATTCAGCTGCCCGAGGATCAACAGCCTCAACAAGTTCTGGCCTTACACCAACCCATTCTGGCTGCAAAGCCAGTTGCGCCTGCCCAATAGGTAGTGCATGAATCATTGCAAACAGCGCCTCAACAATTAAGCGTACTGTTTCCACAGAATGTGGAGGTGTAGGCACCTCAGCGGGTGTCGCACTCTCATCATAATGTTGGGGCTCAGACTGCCCAGCACCACTACGAGTCACCTATAGGTGGACAAGACACACATTAGCGACATTACACAAGCAATAACAATAAGATAGGAATGCGCAGGTTCCTCAAACAGGTGTATTTACATTCCTTAGTGGACATTCTTGAGTTCATTCATGTTATAGTGGATCACACTTACACGTGCTCGCCACCCCACAAAAGAATTCGACCACGAATTCGAAAGAGGAAGACCGAGACAAGTTGATACCAAAATGTAACACCTCCATCCATTACATGACATATAATAGAAGGTCCGTCCGGGGCCCCACACCATATGCCACAAACAGGCGGCGAATTTACAGGTTAATATCTAAACTATTCGCATCCTAACTCAGAGCATTCTAGTGGAAGCTTTTAAGTTGATTGAATTCAATTCATTTGAATGTCCACAATATATATACTAGCAGTTATATATAACAATACAAAGGATTGTTCTACAAATACACAGCAAGTTTAGCCTTATGGCCTTACAGTTAAGATTTATACATATGAATATCATACATCAGCACGCAGGCCGGCAACACATGAAATTAACATCTTCTTTGGCCTTCGAGGGCTAACATAGCAGAAGCAGCAGCAACAATAATAAGGGCTTCAGCCCTTATTTTCCCCTCGACTCTCCTGCCCCTGCACGGGATAATCCACTGCAAGGGTGACAAACAAGGCAACGGTCAGCGTTCAGCTGACCAATTTATAATGACCCTACCCCTTACTCGGGGTAGTAGTATTCCTTTCCTGTAGGCATAGCATTTCACAAGTAGATATATCACACAATGTGCACTCACGCATAATCAATATCACAAACGTCGCCCACGCGGCCCGACGCTCCGTGCACTCAGGGCACATTCTTGGTGTACCGGAAATACCATGGTCCCACTGCCATTCAGGGCACATTCTTGGTGTACCGGAAATACCAGGGTACCACAGCCGTTTGAAGGCACATGCTTGGTGTACCGGAAATGCCAAGGTCCCACCACCACTCGGAGGCACATGTTTGGTGTACCGGAAATACCAGGTTCCCACCGCCGTTCGAAGGTCCGAAGCCCAATGGCAAACTTGAGCATTTCGATCCACGGCCTTCAGCCGGAGACTTTCGTCTTGTTTTAATGACCCGGGATTTGGCCCATAACCCTCCCCCCCCATGGTATCGCTACCTGATGGCGTGCAGGCCTAAGACTCTAATTATGTGTTTTTGCCGAATGCCAAGCTCTCAGGCACTCATGGCGGACAACCATAATGCGTAGACAGTTCAGTCGTTTCACGTTGCTCAAATCATTAGTTCACTGACGCGGCTCGGCCTCCCCTTATCCATTTGGCATGAAGCCTTTTCAAGAGCTCCCAAAGCCCACAAATAGCCACACCATCCCCGAAGGACTGGCTTCACAATCTCAGGTTAGCTAGGAGCCATCTCCAGCGAAACTCACTATCGTCCGGCATTAGCGACAGAACTTACTTTCCATCCTCAGCCCTAACCTGATCTGGATCAACCATCCATAAATCCCTGCAGCTACCTGCAGTGCCAGAAACACTAGTCTTTCAAAGCATACAGCACAATCACTTTGTGGGAATTTTCATGGAATTCCACTCCAGTACTTCCTGTTACTACCCTTCGCACGCACAACCCACTGAATTCACAAGCATACTCATCTATACACGGAGTCTTCTCCGGTGAACAAAATAAAACATCACCAATCCAGACCAACCTGTCCAAATGGGCTTCGCACAGTATGCCTATTCCGTACTATACATTTTTGGATCTACATGCAAGACATCTTGGGGATCTCCAGAATCAACCCATGGGAATCCCTCTGTTGAAGCCAAAATTTGACCTCGACGAAAGTTCGAAATCAGGGGAGTAGCCAACACTTACTTGTCCCGAGCTCTGACCTCTGATTGGTTGTGAAGGACCAGAAACCGACCCTAAAGCCTCAGCAGGGAGGTCCCACCGCTTACCCGAAAGATCTCTGAGAGCTTCCCCTCCAAAGCCAAAAGCTGGGCTTGAAGCTCCTCAGAAAGCAGAGGAAAACTCTTTCTTAATCCCAGGAAAAAAGTGCCTCTGAAGAACTCCTATGGGTCTATTTATTGGACTCTGAGTTTGAACTGCCAATAACGAAACTGAACCGACCTGAAATTACAAAGATACCCTTGGTTGGGTCTGCCAACAGCCAAACTCCGCTGTTCTGAAGGGTTATATGCAGACCACCGAGGGCAAAAGTGTACAATCACCTAGGGCAAAAAAGGTGAACCGCCTTCCAACTGAACTGGTGCTTGGCGAGAGCACCGTCTCGCGGGCGAGTGCTCCTACCTATGGGTCCGTCTCGCCTGGGAAGGCTCTCGCCTGAGCCGCTGGGCCCTATCTCTGGGTCCGTCTCGTCTGGGAAGGCTCTCGCCTGAGCCGCTGGGCCCTCTCTCTGGCTCCGTCTCGCCTGGGAAGGCTCTCGCCTGAGCCGCTGGGCCCTCTCTCTGGCTCTGTATCCCCTGGGAAGGCTCTCACCTGAGCCACTGGGCCCTCTCGCCTGAACCATTGGGGACCTCTCTCCTAGCGAGCTAGCCTTAACCCGGCAAGTAGCCCTTTTCCTGCGACCCACTCGCCAGTGAGTAGGCTTTTGTCGAAGAGTCCATCTTGCCTTACCTTCCCTCCTGTCGAGCCCAAATTGTTCCTTCGAGCCCGAGGTTGTACACAATCCCCGCTCTTTTCGACATTATTTAAGCTCGGAAAGAAATTCCAAACGAGGCTCGTGTCATTAAAGTGTATTTATGGGGGTATTTATGAGGGAATCTTTGGTGAGGCCCCACACCGGAGCCTATAAATATAGGATTCCTACTTCATATAGAAATCCCCCCTTTTTACACTCCTTCCTTCCTTTGCCCTATTGCAATCATGTCTCATAGCCAGAGTTTTCGCGAGCGTCTTGCGATGGTGTGCAAGTAGAATAAGGCTAACGTGGCCGCTCTGACCAAGACTCTGGTTCGTGCCCCACCCTCCTTACTGTCCTCTTCGCCTTGCCAGAAGAAGGTAAAGAAAGGCGGCCCTTCCTCCTCGGCCGAGGGGCCATCTCGCGCTATCCTGGAAACTTGCCCCTCTCATCCGCCCGCATCTCCTAGAGAGAAGGAGGTGAGTTCTCCCTTTCGCCTCTATTATCTTTTCATCCATATCTGCTTATTTACCATTTTGCTTCTTCAGGGAGCCCCCGCGCCTCTACGCCGACCAGTCAGTCTGCGGGATGACACTGTTGCCCATCGCGAAGAAACTGACTCACCACAGCCTTCCACTCCTCCATCTATTCCTCCTAACGAGAGGCGAGATGACCCCTCTCAGGTCGTCGGGACCTCCTGCCACCCTGGTAAAAAACCTTACCTCTCGCTTCTTTGTCCCATTCGCTACTCCCACACCCACCTGCGAGAGCCTCTCTCACCCTGCCCCACCACTCCTTGCGTAGGCGTCCAGACCGACTCACCCGCTGAGGAGCTCTTTAGGCGACTCGCCGTCTCGCCCCCTCCTCCTTTAGACGAGATTGAAGACTACCTGGGCGACCACGCGGACCCGCTGGAGATGAAGCGCAAGACAGTTGAGATGTTCTGGAAACACGTACGCATCATCAGCAAGCTGGAGCAGGACAGGCAGGCGGCCGATTGGCAAATCGAATGGCTGGAGACTGAATGCGCTCGCCTGTCTTCTGAGGTTGACCCTGGGATTGAGGTTGATGGGACCGACCCTCAAGCCATTATCAGCGAGGTCGACATGCAGCTCCGTCTCGCGTACAGTGGGCTTGGCGTCGTTCGTGCCTTCCACTCGCACAGTAGGCCCCCCTACGCGAGGGCTCGCGGTGGCCGCTGGAAATGGTTCCCGTATTAAGGACTGCCCTGATTGACCCCCTTTATTCATTCGTCTCGCTCTTTCTTCTTTGTTTTTGTATTTTAATGTTGTAATAATTGTGTAATACATTATGCTGCCGTCTCGACAGCAATGTCTTAGAACATGGTGCCCGCCTTATGCGGGATGGTATGTTTAAATACTTATTGCTGCTAGTCTAATCCCTTAATTTTCATTTAATTTTTCTTTTAATTTTAATTACTATGTCATATGATTGTGATAGGCCACACGAATCGAGGTTTAGGAGATAGAGATAATGAACCGCCGGCCGACTCTTCCCATTCCCCTATACGTTTTCCTGTCGATTTACCCATTTGACCATATCGGCTATAAATAACCCTCCCCCCCCCCCCGGAGTAGAAGAATATATGTGTCTTTATCCCTGCTGCGTCCAAGCCTTTGCCCCCTCGCTTCTTCCGTCTCGCTCTTTTATTCCTCTCGCTTCTTCTCCTCTTTCAACCATCTCTCCTACATCCTTCTCGCCTGACATGGGGAAGAAGAAAGTCGAGGAAGGCGAGGGGCGCAGTCGCTGCGGGAAGCGATTTGCCGATCATGACTTCCCTCCCAGCAGGCTTCTTAACGAAGACTACCGCAACTTCGTCCGCGAGTACATGAAGGAGGGGCTTGAATCAAGGCCCCCCAAAGTTGGCGAGGCGATCAACACCTATTACACGAGAGAACTCACCTTCCCTGTTTCACACTTCGAGGCGGGGTTGAGATTGTCCCTCTGGCCAGAGGTAAAACAGGTCTTAAAGTATTTCGGCGTCGTCACAGCGCAGCTTAACCCGAATGTCATTTCGGTGTTAATTTCTTACGCCTTCTACAAGCACCAGGAGCGCATTGAGTTTAGCTTGACGGTTTTACACAAGTTCTTCATATACCACGCCAACGCCGACGGCGTCTCGTACTTCACTGGCAAGGGCTCAAGGTGTGCGAGACGCCAAATAAAAATCATCATTGGCTCACTAGACTTGTGTTCATCCGCGGCAACTTCAGGGGCATCCGGCTCGTGCCTGTGTTTCCCGTCGTGATCTTTTATGTGTCCCCGCAGGTGGACGACACGGACAAGCTGCTGTACGACTTCTTCGTCGGCAAAAACTTTGAGGTCAACTTCTTATGGCGAGGCCTCGACTTGCTACCTCTCGTGCTCCCCGGTGAAGGTACTCTCACTCTCTTGTCTCTCATTTTATTATTTTTTGTCTTGCCATCTTATCACCTTCTTGCTTGTTTCATGAGAGCGGGTCATGCCAGTCCACCCCCCTTACAAGAGAAACATCGAACCAAGCAAGGGCCTCAGTCTCGCCAGTGCGGCGGCTGAGGCGGCGAGAGGTTCCTTGGATCCTGCCCCTCTGAACAGTCCTGTAGGCGACACGGACCCCTCTCGCTCCAGCCCTCCCAAGAAAAAGATGAAGAAAGCTGTGGTCATCTCTAAGGGGAAAAATAAGTCCCCGAAGGAGAAGGAAATGTCGGTGTTCTTGAGCCCCATCTCTATAGGGGACTCTCAGTCACCCCACTCGCCTCCCACTAATGTCGTCTTGCCCGCTCGCGAGACGGCACTTCCCGACTGGCATGCAGCCATTTCTAATCAGCCTGCGATCGATACATCTCACGAACCTACTTCTCCCAGTCTCTCAGCCCCCTCTTCTCATCCAAACTTCAACCTCGGCCCCACGATCCAAGATGCTGTCGGAGCCCCCGTTCTGGTGTGGGAGAAGGACGTCAACCGTGTGTCCATCTCCACCCTCCTTCCCTCTTGAAAAGAGCAGGAGGTTCCCACCAGACATGCCTTCTTTGTGGGCTATGGCCTTTATGCTGCTCCCGAGGCAGTCTCCCCCGAGACTGAGTCTTCGCGAGATCTCATTCTGAAGTCCTCTTACGCCCAACTACGTGCTTTAGAGCTCTCGCATCACACCTCACGCCGCCTGATTTATACTAACAAGAAGTGGAAAGACACCGAGGCGGGCCTGGTGGCGGAGCGAGTGAAATCCGACGACCTCGCGAAATGACTATCTGTCGACGAGACCCTCCTCGCAAAAGCTCAGGGTGGCGTGGTAAGCCTCAACTTATCCTTGTATTATTCTTTTCAAATACTCTTTTGTAATGACTGGGCGTCTCGCAGGATGCCAAGACAGCGGAGCGGATGCACACGTGCATGTCGTCTCTAGAGGAGGAGAATAAGGATTTAAAAGCTCAGGTCACTCGTCTTGAGGCCAACGCCGTGTCGTCGTCTTGCTGCAAACCCATCCCGGCACCTCCGCCTCAATATTCCTTGGATGAAGTTGAGGAGTAGTGTCGAGATGCCAGGATCATGATGGCGGTGCTGGTCCTAAAATGATGAAGGAGATGGGGGTCGTGAAGGAGGACTCTGACACGGTGACTGCTCGCGATCTGGTCCCCCAGCTCTATGACGTGGAGAGCGAAGATTCTTCTTCCGCCGGGGAGGAATGACCTACTGCCTGTGAGATCCCAGACCCCTCTCCCGCCTTCCTTTTTTTCTTGATGTTGTATAACTTAAACTTCTTTTTTTGCATTTCTTTTGTGATCAAAAATGTATTGATGTCTTGTGATGAACAAATCTTGATCAAATGCACACTCTTGTCGTGTTACTTTATTTTACATTTTGTGAAACGATTTATTGGCTTGATTTTACTTGAGAGACGGTGCTATCCTCCTATCTCGCCGACTCACTTTTACTCTTTGCACTTTGTTTTATTTTGTTTACTGCGAGACGACCCTTTGATGTGCTCACGCCCGCGAAACGGTGCTGCGTCTTGTCTTGCCGCTTCGTTGGAGAGTTGACTTTTTTCAGAGCGCGAGTCGTCACTTCCCTCATCTTATTTACATGTGAGACCAACTGTCATAACCTCTCGTCTCGCCTCAGGGTACTCCCGGCACAAGTGGCTCTTAGTGATTTAACTTGTTCCCCTATTATTAGGTCGAGCCTTCTGTCCCGCACAAGTGCCCATTCGCCGTAGGAGAGACTATCCCTGAAGCCGCCAGCTGGGAGTGCCTCCACTCGTACTGCTCCAGGTTTTGCCTCTCATGATTTATTTTTTTTATGAGACTAAGTAGGGATGCTCCTTAAGGAGGTCTCCCCAACCACTCTGTTGTTGAGTGAGCTTATAACCCTGCCAGCTTGATGAGAGCCTGGGTAGCGGGTCTACCGGGGACCGAGCCAGGCTCGGTGTAGTGCAAAAGGTCTCTAAGAACCAAGAACCAATCCTCTCCCCCACATGTGAGCCTTCGGACTTGCAAGCTAATGAGAGCCTGCGCAGCGGGTCTACCTGGGGCCGAGCCGCTCTCGGAGTCCCTTTCCCCCACAGGTGAGCCTTCAGACCTGCCAGCTAATGAGAGCATGTACAACGGGTCTACCTTGGGCCGAGCTAGGCTCGGGGTAGTGCAAGAGTCTCCAAGAACCAAGAACCAATCTTCTCCCCCACAGGCGATCCTTCGAACCTGCCAGCTAATGAGAGCCTACGCGGCGGGTCTACCTGGGGCCAAGCCGTGCTCGGGGTCCCTTACCCCCACGGGCAAGCCTTCGGACCTGCCAGCTAATGAGAGCCTGTGAAGTGGGTCTACCTGGGGCCAAGCCAGGCTCGGGGTAGTGCAAGAGTCTCCAAGAATCAAGAACCAATCATCTCCCCCACAGGCGAGCCTTCGGACCTGCCAGCTAATGAGAGCCTGCGCAGCGGGTCTACCTGGGGCCGAGCTATGCTCGGGGTCCCTTACCCTCACAGGCAAGCCTTCGGACTTGCCAGCTAATGAGAGCATGCATAGCGGGTCTACCTGGGGCCAAGCCAGGCTCAGGGTAGTGCAAGAGTCTCCAAGAACCAAGAACTAGTCCTCTCCCCCACAGGCGAGCCTTCGGACCTGCCAGCTAATGAGAGCCTGCACAGCGGGTCTACCTGGGGTCGAGCCACGCTCAGGGTCCCTTACCCCTATAGGCGAGCCTTCGGACCTGCCAGCTAATGAGAGCCTGCGCAGCGGGTCTACCTGCGGCCTAGCCAGGCTTGGGGTAGTTCAAGAGTCTCCAAGAACCAAGAACCAATCCTCTCCCCCACAGGTGAACCTTCAGACCTGCTAGCTAATGAGAGCCTATGCAGCGGGTCTACCTGGGGCCGAGTCGTGCTCGGGGTCCCTTACCCCCACAAGCAAGACTTCGGACCTGCCAGCTAATGAGAGCCTGCGCAGCGAGTCTACCTGGGGCCGAGCCAGGCTCGGGGTAGTGCAAGAGTCTCCAAGAACCAAGAACCAATCCTCTCCCCCACAGGCGAGCCTTCGGACCTGCCAGCTAATGAGAGCATGCGCAGCGGGTCTACCTAGGGCCAAGCCGCGCTCGGGGTCCCTTACCCCCACAGGTGAGCCTTCGGACCTGCTAGCTAATGAGAGCCTGCGCAGCGGGTCTACCTAGGGCCGAGCCAGGCTCGGGGTAGTGCAAAAGTCCCATCTTCCTGCCGTTAGAATTTCACCGTAGGTAAAAGCAAAAGTAATTTGAGGAACATATTACGATAAACTTGACTTTAGGTATACAATTTTACTCTCCCTTCTCATGGGTGGAAGCGCTTCAAGTCATCGCCGCTCTAGGTGTGGCTCGTGGACCTACCCTCCACATCCTGGAGGTGGTAACCTCTCGTCTTCAGGACCCTCTCAACAATGTAAGGCCCTTCCCAATTTGAGTTGAGCTTACCCACGGGGGCAGATCTCCCCGCAGCATCAACTTTCTTCAGCACCAGATCTCCTTCCGTGAACTGCTTGACCCTGATATGATTGTCAAAGTATTTTACCATCCGTCATTTGATCTCTTCCTACCTGATAGCTGCGACATTGCGTAGCTCTTCTACCATATTCAATGAAAGGCGTAGCCCCCCTTTGTTTTCCATCCTCCAAGCCTCACCCCCATCACCCGCGGTCGTGACTTGTGGGGATTGAACCTCAAACTCCACGGGCAGGACTGCCTCACACCCATGGGAACGTTTGAAGGGGGTCTAGCCGGTGTCCGTGTTCGGGGTTGGCCGCAAGGCCCACAATACTGAGGGGAGCTGCTCCACCCAACTTCCCCTCAAGTTCTCCATCTTCTTCTTGAGTAGGTTCACGATGATCTTGTTGGCCGCCTCCACCTAGTCGTTGCTCCGGGGATGATGTACGGAGGCAAATATAAGGTTTATCCCCAGCTGAGCGCAGAAGCCAATTAACTCTTCACTGGAAAACTGGGCCTCATTGTCTATTACTATCGCCTGGGGTATCCCATGCCTGCATATGATCTCTCCCCAGACAAAATTCTTGATTACCTGTGAGGTGACCTTTGTAACATCCCATTTCCAACTAGACCCCTAAGAGTGGTTTTGGCCATGACTAGGTCATGACAAAACCCTGGGAAGCCAGAAATGGGCCAAGAGATAGGAGGCCAAGGTAGGGATCACCATGGTCTGCAGGTAGTAGAATTCTGAACAATAGTTTAGGATGACAATGGGGCTTCACCATGACCCCAAGACCCTATCACAACACTCCCAAACATTTTGGGAGACCCATTAGAGCCAAAAGGACCCATTAGGGCCAACCCAAGAGGCCCAGTTGACCAAGGTCAACCCTAGCCCTAAATAGGTCAACCTAGCCCACTTAGGGCCAATAGACCCACTCCTAGTCTAGAGGACCCCACCTATGCCCTCCTAACCCTAAAGTGAGGACAATGGGTCACTAAGGACACATTGGGGTCAGCCCTAGAGGCCAGGTTGACCCAGGTCAACTCAAGCCCTAATCTGGTCAAAGTACCCCTACTAAGGGTATGTGACCTCCAAAGTGCAGGGCAACCCCATATAACCCTACCTAGACCCTAAGGGAAGTCAATGGGTCACCAAGGATCCATAGGGGTGGACCCTAATGGTCATGTTGACCCAAGTCAACTCTAGCTCTAAATGGTCAAAGTGACCTTACCAAGGGTCAAGTGACCTTTAAGGTGCCAAGTCAACCCTACCCAGCCCTACATAGACCTTAGGGGAGGCCAATGAACCACCCAGGACCCAATGGGGTCAACCTAGATGGTCAAATTGGCCAAGTCAACCCTCATTGAGGGTCAAGTCAACTTAGCCCAAAAAGGGCTAACCCAAGCTCAAGCCACTTCTCCCTTAGGCTAAGCCCATTCCCATGATCATCATAATCCAGTGGGCTGCCTTTAGCTTGTGGGGTTGACTAGTCAACCAGAGGTGACTAGGAGAGAGAAAAAGCTCCTCTCCATGATAATGGAGGAGAGAGAAATGAGGAAGGAGAAGGGGGAAGTAAGAGGCCGGCCAAGGGAGACTAACAGCCACCCTTTATGGCTGCAATCAACTCCTCTAGGAGAGAGGAGTTGATTCCAGCCGTTTCCCGGCCACCAAGGGGTGGGTTCAGCCCCCCTCCACACAACCCGAGCCACTCCATTAATGGAGATAATGGCCATTGAAGAACCAGCCTCTCCCCTCCCCCAATTGCCTTTTAAACACCATCAGGGAGCCGAGGGGATCATTTTGGAGCACTTACCTGGAGGAGACGAGCCCTTCCACCGTGCAGTTGCAGAAGCCGAGCGCCGCCGCCGTCGCCAATGGCATCCCGCCGCTCCTCTCGCATCCAGGCCGCCAGGAAGGTCCTCCTCCTCTCCTTAACTCGCGGGTAGATCCTAGGAATCCTTAGGCTAGAGTTTCGGGCTCAATTGAGCCCGATCGAATCCAGGATTTCTCCTGGTTTCGGCAAGGAAAAGTCTTGCTCAATCCGCCGGAAAACACCTCTCCGGCGGCGGAGCCGCCGCCTGACGACAGCCACCACCTCAACGGAGGTGTTGGTGGCGGTGGCCGGCCGGGGAAGGGGCTGGATCGCCGGCGGCAGAGCTTGGAAATCGCTCCAGGCAGAACCAATCCCAGCCGTTGGCTCAGTGGGGACGATGACCAGATGCCGTCGATCTGCGCCAAGATTCGTGCGGCATCAGATCAGATACTATAGGGTTAAATAAAATTTATTTCATTTTTGTCACACTGGATGTATTTAATGTAATTAATGTTTAAAAATACCTAGGGACCCTGGATGGAAATTTGCCCAACATTAACATTGTAGCTTAGGGTGTCTAGTTTGCAGCAAAAATTGTTGGGACCCTTTTGGGTCACTGGTTGGACCAGGGCACCCATTTTGGTGGGACATGTCCTTAGGGCTAGGCAGTCACTAAAATGAGTGCCCACTCTTCACCCCAAGCCCAAATGGGCTGAAATTTTGGCAGAGGGTCTATCCTAGGCATACCTAGGGCCTGCCCAAAAATGGGAATTTTTGGAGAAAATATTTCTATAGTTTTGGTAAAAATTTAATAATCATTAGATAAATTAAATAGGTGCCCTAAACACACCCAAACCCTCCCAAATTTTGGTGAGTGGTCCCTGGGCTCCAGTTAGGTACCTGTATAAAATTTCAGTTGGTTTGGGTGAGTGTTGAATAGGTTTTGACCCAACCCTAGTTCTACCCTATGAAGGGCATTTTGGTCAAAAGTGGCACTTTTGGTTTTAAGTGACCAAATCACCTCAACAGAGGCTGAAACTTTGGCCACTGATATGATTTAACTTTTTACACTCACTCATGAAGTTTGGAGTGGATTGGGCTAGGGTAGCCCTAGAAGTGTAGGGTAGGCCCTTTAGGGTAATTCTCTAGGGTTTGAAGAAATTGGGGTCAAAAGACCTTGGATGGGCTTGAAACTTGGGAATGATGACCATAGGGTCACTATGGTCCTATGGTTAAAATTTTAGGGCATTTGGAAGATTAAAGACCCCTTAAATCCATAACCCTAGTTTAGGGCACTAGCTTTGAAACCATAAGAACTAATACCAAAACTATCTTAAAAGGGCTGAGATTTTGAATGGGTAGTTTCTTAGGGCATACATGTCTCTGGAAATTTTATAATAAATTTTGGATGAATATTTTTGGTACTTTATTCACAGAGTTATATTTTATAATTTCCACTTAAGAGTTTTTGCAGAGCACTATACTTGCTTAAACTTGATAAAACTTAGCCAAGGGGCTTATAATCATGTTACCCATCTCTGTAAATTTTTATGGAATTTTTGAAGAATGATATTTAGTTGTTGCTTCTTTAATTATTTAATTCCATGGAACCTTGGAAAATTTAATAATGACTTTTAGATTGTCTGAAAAATTCTAATTTCTTCATCATGATGTTTTTAGTTCCCTATGAAGCCCTAGTAATTTTTACATAATTATTGGAGACATATATGTGGCACTTCCTTCATTATTTTTGATTTTTGGAATTATTTTAATAAATCCTTTAGAGGTCAAGAATTATCTGGAAAATTATGAAAATTAGCATCCAATGATATTTCTCTGTTATTTAGTGAATACAAATTTTAGGAGGCCATTACCTGAGAAAATCTTATGGTTCATGTTCAAATTGACTATGGCCTAGTTTTTGAGGAAAATTCAATAAATAGTAGATTAATTGGGAAAAATATGATTTTCTTAATTTAGTCTATACTTATCATAATAGACCTCTGATAATTATCATGAGGGTACTGGATGAGTATTTCATGTACTTCCCCTTTTACGGGTCACGTAGCTTAAGTGGTCTGCATATAGCAAAACTGCAGGATTTCATTTGGATTGAATTAGGGCACGTATGATGGGTCTTGATGGTTTGCTGTAAGGACAAGTGGAAAGGGCTGCATCTTTGGAAGATGAGTGAGTAGGGTGTGGATTTGTCTAGGGTTTAAAGGCGTTCGGGCCCGACGAAAGATCGTCCTACCCAAGGAGAGTTGGAGTCAAATCACCCTAGGATTAGCGTATCGAAACATGAGAAAATAATGGGTAAGGGGATCAACCAATAATAAAATAAGTACCTTGCGAAAGGGAACGCTGGGCGTAATCCCAACACAGTTCCTAGTGCCCCTTGAGAGCCCTTCACAGGGAATACCGGGGCAGTCCTGGGAGGTTACGGCTCCAGAAAGGGGGAACTAAAGGTCTGTGTGCACAGAGTCGGGTGTGTGCGTTGCACTTGCATGTCCATCATACCCACTTGCATGTCATAGCATAATCGATTCATTTAACCCCTGACACCTGATGTATAAGTGGAATGGGACGCTTATACATTAGGACCTGCAAAACGACCCCTTAGTCTATAAGCTTGTGTGGGCAAGTTTATAAATTAAGGTTAATTTTGATATATTTAGTTACTGCTGTTTGACCACCGTCACCCCAACGTATAAATCGGTATGGGACTTTTTATACGATGGGAGCCTTGCAAAAGACCCCTTGGCTTATGTGTTTTTCCACATAAGTGAAGGTTACATTTCAGCTTACATTTTATTGTCTTTATATGCTATAGAACTTGCTAGAATAGGACCGCTGTCATCTGCTTTGATATTCTCCACCTTCAAGTCCTCCCCTTTCTTCCTCTCCGCTCGGTGCCTAGGAGCCGTGGGGGAAGGGGTGGGGGATGATAGGACTTAGTCTTTTAGACTAACGGTTTTCGAACCGCATCATTTAGGGGATCGTGGAGACCAGCATGGAGGAGCAGCCCCAGAGACCGGTGCGCTTGGAGGTGGGGCAGTCTAGCTCCGGAGTTCATACAGCCGGGACTGTGAGTCTCGACCCTGAGTAGTTTTTCAGCTTTTGCTTCTGCATGAGTGATTTTGTAGTGAGGATATGTTGTACCGGGCATAAGCCCGTATTTTGCTACTCTGATGTTATCTACTGTGGACACTCCCTTCGTGGAGTTATATTTATATATGTCATGTGACTCTCTGTGGACAGATAGTTTTCATTTTACTTCATTATGCTACTTTTATGTGATCGAATTGGCCGGCAGAATCGGCGCTTTGTGGTGATGACCCTTCAGGGCGTGAAGGAGTCACCGCAAAACGGCGGTTCTGGGCCTAAGACCCCGTGGTCAAAAGAGAAAAAAAAGGGGGTCTTACAAGTGGTATCAGAGGAAACCTCGATCGAAAAGTAGCCGTCCACAACCCTGGGTCACCCCCGCGCGGGTTTAGTTTGGGGACAAACTAAGCAGCGGAAGCGGTGGTGTGCCCATATGGGGGGAATCACATATAAATTGTCCACTATCATTAGGCATTGAGTCGATTACCTACTGATGTAGTTCATTTTGCAGCCCTCAGCTCAGCCCACCCCACAAGGTGGAGCTCAGCAGATTCCAGACATTGCACCACCTCCCATGGTCCCCACACCTTTCCTCCAGTCAGACATGGGGCAGACCCTTACAGCCATCCTTGAGGCCTTCCGGGCTCAGCAAGCCCCAGCCCAGCAGCCAAACCCAGGGGCCAACTGGATGAGCACCTTCCGAGGACTCTCTCCCCCATCTTACTTGGGGACGGAGTCGGCAGTACGGACAGAGGAGTGGCTGGATGTGATGTACGAGATGTTGACGGGGATACGATGCCCCTGGGAGGAGAGGGTGGCCCTAGTGGTATCTTGCTTGGAGTCACATGCCAAGCGGTGGTGGAAGACGCTGTTGGACACGACTTTTGCGGATAGAGAGATTGCAGAAATCACATGGGAAGAATTCAGGGCCACGCTGCTGGAGCACTTTGTTCCTCAGTCGGCCAGGGACGAGTTGGAGGAGCGTTTCTTGCAGCTGAGGCAGGGCACCAGGACAGTGGTGGAGTACCACCGAGAGTTCGATCATTTGGCCCGATATGCGGGCTCTTATCAGCTGGATGAAGCGGGGTACGTCAAGAGGTTTTATAAGGGCCTAAAAGAGGAGTTGAGAGAGGCTTTGCTTTTTGTCTCTGACGGGCCCATCTCCCGGATTTTAGAGATGGCGAAGAGGATTGAGGCCGACTGGCACACCACTCGGGGCCGGAAACGGCAAACGGAGGACCAGGGCCGGAGGGCCCGAAATGATCAGCGGCGAGGCATCGTACCAGATGGAAGAAGGGCAGAGGAGCAGCCTCGTCAGGAGTTGAGGCAGGAGCCGAGAGAGCAGGTGGTCTTGGCCCCTCAACCTCTCCGGATCCAGGAGATGCAGAGACCCCGGGGTATGGCGTATCCCCCGCCGGAGTGCTTCCACTGTCACCAGGTGGGACACCTCCGGAGAGATTGCCCTATGAGGGGGGCACCACCTCCAGCACCACGGGGTGGCCCACCGGCCCAGCATTTCGGAGGCCGAGGACGCGGCCGAGGACGTGGTTACCAGGGAGGCGACCGCAGGCAGAATGGGGAGCAGATTTACGCTCTGGACTTAGCACAGCCCCGGAACCCGGACAGGGTTATTGCAGGTATGAGAGTAATCTTAATGTTAGAATTATTCTTTGCTCGTATTAAGCATTGATAGAACTACTATACAACCTAGGTTAGAAAACCTTACGCTAGAATTTCTTTCAAACTGATTTAGGAATGGTGATGGTGTGCGGCAAGCCTGCCCACACCCTGTTCGACACGGGGGCATCACATAACTTTGTATCGGAGGATTTCGTCAAGGACCTGGATCAGATTCGTTGCTATACAGGACTACCCAGGAGGGTGCGCCTCCCCAATGGGATGGAGATTCAGTCCACAGAAAAGTGCCTCCTGGAGGTTACCATAGAGGGGTTGACACTCGAGGCCCCGGCGACGATCTTGAGGATGCCGGACTTCGATCTCGTCTTGGGCATGACATGGCTTGTCTGGAACCATGCCCAGATTGATTGCCCGGCAGGGAGGGTCGTGCTCAGCCACGGCGATACTTATGCAACGTTCGAAGGTACTACACCGGTCTCCCGTCGCTTGCTTTCATCTATTCAGGCCATTAAGGCCCATATGCAAGGGGACGAGGTATACCAAGTATTGTTCGAGATGACTGAGGAGAAGGACTTGATCGCAGACATTCCGGTGGTTCGTGACTACGCCGATATTTTTCCGGATAAGCTGTCGGGACTACCTCCGCATAGGGAGAAGGACTTCCAGATTCAGCTGGTACCAGGGGCTAAGCCGGTATCCAAGGCCCCTTATCGGATGGCCCCGAAGGAGTTGGCGGAGTTTCGGACACAGTTGCAGGAGCTGGTGGAAGCAGGATTTGTTAGGCCGAGTTCCTCATCATGGGGAGCTCCTGTCCTATTCGTAAAGAAGAAGGACGGCACCTTACGCCTGTGCATCGACTATCGAGCACTAAATAGGCTGACCGTCCGAAATACCTATCCGCTCCCCAGGATAGACGAGTTGTTCGATCAGCTGGAGGGAGCCCATTACTTTTCGAAGCTGGACTTGAGATCAGGCTATTACCAGCTGCGGATCCAGGAGGAGGATATCCCGAAAACGGCCTTTAGTAGCCGGTATGGATTGTATGAGTTCATCGTGATGCCCTTCGGGCTCACGAATGCTCCGTCAGCATTTATGAGCCTCATGAACCGGGTCTTCGAGGCTTACTTGGATGTGTTTGTCATAGTGTTCATAGACGACATCCTTATCTATTCTAAGACGGAGGAGGAGCATACACGACATCTAGCATTGACCCTGGAGAGACTGCGGGAGCATCACCTTTATGCGAAATTCAGTAAGTGTCAGTTCTGGCTGAAGGAGGTGGCGTTCTTAGGTCACATTATCAGCGGAGCCGGGCTGGCAGTGGACCCGGCAAAGATTCGAGCTATTTCAGAGTGGCCGCAGCTGAAAACAGCCACTGACGTACGGAGTTTTCTAGGACTTGCCGGTTATTACCGGAAGTTCGTAGAGGGATTCTCTCGAATCGCCCTCCCGCTCACATCCTTGACAAAGAAGGAGGCACCGTTCGTGTGGACCCCGCAGTGCCAGACAGCTTTCCAGGAGCTGAAGGATCGGCTGACCTCGGCTCCCATTCTTACTCTTCCCTCGGGGAGGGAGGGATTCCAGGTCTACACCGACGCATCATATCAGGGGATGGGAGCGGTACTGATGCAGAACGGACACGTCATAGCTTATGCCTCCCGCCAGCTGAAGACCCATGAGAAGAACTACCCAGTACATGACCTTGAGATGGGGGCAGTTGTATTCGCACTGAAGATATGGCGGCACTACCTTTATGGAGTCCACTGTGACATATATTCCGACCATAAGAACCTTAAGTACGTGGACACGCAGAAGGAACTGAACATCAGGCAAAGGCGGTGGGTGGAGTTTCTATCTGACTATCAGTATGAGATGCACTATCACCCGGGGAAGGCAAACGTGGTGGCAGATGCACTGAGTCGGAGAGCCGCCACAACAGGAGCAGAGCCTCAGTTGATGTCTATGGAGCTGCTGCAGAGACTAGCGGACATGCACATTACTCTGGTATCGTCTGATGATCCTGAGCTCTATGAGGAGTACTTGGCCGCGATAGGCGTTACCGATGACATCAGAGACCGGGTCAGAGAGGGACAGAGGCAGGATGCCAAGTTGGAACCCATCTTCCAAGCTCTGAAGGCGGGCACTGCAGGAGATTACACACTGAGGGACGATCTGGTGTGCTTCAGAGGACGGGTGTATATACCGGAGGGAGGCCAGATCCGGGAGGATATTATGATGGAGGCGCACTGCAGCCGGTATTCTGTACACCCGGGGATCACAAAGATGACGGCTGATTTGAAGAGGACGATGCACTGGCCGGGCATGAAGAAGAATGTCTCACACTTCGTGACCCATTGTGAGGCATGTCAGCTAGTGAAGGCGGAGTGCAGGAACCCCGCAGGATTATTGCAGCCACTCCCGGTGCCGGAGTGGAAGTTTGATGACATAGCCATGGACTTCACACATGGGCTTCCCCGGTCTCGGACAGGGAATGACTCGATCTGGGTAATCGTCGATCGGTTGACCAAGGTGGCTCGATTTATACCGATCAGGAAGGATGATTCAGTAGGAGTACTGGTGCGGAAGTTTGTGGAGCAGTTCATTCGTTATCATGGAGTGCCCAGGACGATAGTGTCGGATCGGGATGGCAGGTTCACCTCCAGGGAGTGGAGGTCCGTGCAAGCTTACTTAGGCACTCGATTGACTTTCAGCACTGCATTCCACCCCCAGACAGACGGGCAGACAGAACGCACCAACCGGACGCTGGAGGACCTTTTGAGGCTATGCATCTTAGATCGCGGGGAACCGTGGGAGAAACTCTTACCCCTTGTCGAGTTCTCCTATAACAACAGCCACCAGTCCAGCATCAGGATGGCGCCTTACGAAGCCTTGTACGGGAGGAGATGCCGGACCCCGCTCTCATGGGTGCAGAACGAAGATCCGAAGGTATTGGGGTCAGAGTTCGTTGAAGACACCGAGGCACAAGTGAGGCTGATCAGAGACAGGATGCTCGAGGCGCAGAGTAGACAGGCCAAGTACTATGACGCCCGACATCGGCAGGTGGAGTTCCAGGTGGGGGACCGGGTGTTTCTGAAAATCCGGCCCATGCATGGAGTTTCACGGGTGCGTGGTCGGAGGAAGAAACTCAGCCCTAGGTACATGGGCCCTTACAGGATCCTGGAGCGGATCGGACCCCTAGCCTACCGCCTGGAGTTACCACCAGAGCTAGAAGCGCTGCACGACGTCTTCCACATTTCTTCTTTGAGGAGGGCTCTACTACGCCCGGAGCAGCAGATTCTGACCACCGAAGGGCCGGTAGCTTCAGACCGGTCTGTTCATTTGGAGCCTGTGAGGATCGACGACCGAGGAGTGCGGGTCTTACGACGCAAGAGGGTCCCTCTAGTCAAGGTCCTGTGGAGGAACCACGGCCAGGAGGAGCATACCTGGGAGCCACAGGACCTGATGCGACAAAGATACCCCGAGCTATTCAGTCAGGTATACCTCTCAGACCCCTCAAGATGTTAATTTATTTTTCTGCTTTAAGTATACTAAGGGCTGCTCTAGGTAGATAGGGGCTTATCTTTGTTTATTGGGGGCTTAACTTTGTTTATTGGGATTTTGGTTCACCGTTTGGGCGAAAGGGGTCTTAGATCTAAGTTTTCCCTTAAATCAAATTTAACAAACAAGACGTCATAATGGGATGTTACAAGACTCTTTCCTTCGGTAATAAGACCCGTAGGTCCAACCTTGATTTCGGGGACGAAATCTTTGTTTTGTTTATTGGGATTTGTAACATCCCATTTCCAACTAGACCCCTAAGAGTGGTTTTGGCCATGACTAGGTCATGACAAAACCCTGGGAAGCCAGAAATGGGCCAAGAGATAGGAGGCCAAGGTAGGGATCACCATGGTCTGCAGGTAGTAGAATTCTGAACAATAGTTTAGGATGACAATGGGGCTTCACCATGACCCCAAGACCCTATCACAACACTCCCAAACATTTTGGGAGACCCATTAGAGCCAAAAGGACCCATTAGGGCCAACCCAAGAGGCCCAGTTGACCAAGGTCAACCCTAGCCCTAAATAGGTCAACCTAGCCCACTTAGGGCCAATAGACCCACTCCTAGTCTAGAGGACCCCACCTATGCCCTCCTAACCCTAAAGTGAGGACAATGGGTCACTAAGGACACATTGGGGTCAGCCCTAGAGGCCAGGTTGACCCAGGTCAACTCAAGCCCTAATCTGGTCAAAGTACCCCTACTAAGGGTATGTGACCTCCAAAGTGCAGGGCAACCCCATATAACCCTACCTAGACCCTAAGGGAAGTCAATGGGTCACCAAGGATCCATAGGGGTGGACCCTAATGGTCATGTTGACTCAAGTCAACTCTAGCTCTAAATGGTCAAAGTGACCTTACCAAGGGTCAAGTGACCTTTAAGGTGCCAAGTCAACCCTACCCAGCCCTACATAGACCTTAGGGGAGGCCAATGAACCACCCAGGACCCAATGGGGTCAACCTAGATGGTCAAATTGGCCAAGTCAACCCTCATTGAGGGTCAAGTCAACTTAGCCCAAAAAGGGCTAACCCAAGCTCAAGCCACTTCTCCCTTAGGCTAAGCCCATTCCCATGATCATCATAATCCAGTGGGCTGCCTTTAGCTTGTGGGGTTGACTAGTCAACCAGAGGTGACTAGGAGAGAGAAAAAGCTCCTCTCCATGATAATGGAGGAGAGAGAAATGAGGAAGGAGAAGGGGGAAGTAAGAGGCCGGCCAAGGGAGACTAACAGCCACCCTTTATGGCTGCAATCAACTCCTCTAGGAGAGAGGAGTTGATTCCAGCCATTTCCCGGCCACCAAGGGGTGGGTTCAGCCCCCCTCCACACAACCCGAGCCACTCCATTAATGGAGATAATGGCCATTGAAGAACCAGCCTCTCCCCTCCCCCAATTGCCTTTTAAACACCATCAGGGAGCCGAGGGGATCATTTTGGAGCACTTACCTGGAGGAGACGAGCCCTTCCACCGTGCAGTTGCAGAAGCCGAGCGCCGCCGCCGTCGCCAATGGCATCCCGCCGCTCCTCTCGCATCCAGGCCGCCAGGAAGGTCCTCCTCCTCTCCTTAACTCGCGGGTAGATCCTAGGAATCCTTAGGCTAGAGTTTCGGGCTCAATTGAGCCCGATCGAATCCAGGATTTCTCCTGGTTTCGGCAAGGAAAAGTCTTGCTCAATCCGCCGGAAAACACCTCTCCGGCGGCGGAGCCGCCGCCTGACGACAGCCACCACCTCAACGGAGGTGTTGGTGGCGGTGGCCGGCCGGGGAAGGGGCTGGATCGCCGGCGGCAGAGCTTGGAAATCGCTCCAGGCAGAACCAATCCCAGCCGTTGGCTCAGTGGGGACGATGACCAGATGCCGTCGATCTGCGCCAAGATTCGTGCGGCATCAGATCAGATACTATAGGGTTAAATAAAATTTATTTCATTTTTGTCACACTGGATGTATTTAATGTAATTAATGTTTAAAAATACCTAGGGACCCTGGATGGAAATTTGCCCAACATTAACATTGTAGCTTAGGGTGTCTAGTTTGCAGCAAAAATTGTTGGGACCCTTTTGGGTCACTGGTTGGACCAGGGCACCCATTTTGGTGGGACATGTCCTTAGGGCTAGGCAGTCACTAAAATGAGTGCCCACTCTTCACCCCAAGCCCAAATGGGCTGAAATTTTGGCAGAGGGTCTATCCTAGGCATACCTAGGGCCTGCCCAAAAATGGGAATTTTTGGAGAAAATATTTCTATAGTTTTGGTAAAAATTTAATAATCATTAGATAAATTAAATAGGTGCCCTAAACACACCCAAACCCTCCCAAATTTTGGTGAGTGGTCCCTGGGCTCCAGTTAGGTACCTGTATAAAATTTCAGTTGGTTTGGGTGAGTGTTAAATAGGTTTTGACCCAACCCTAGTTCTACCCTATGAAGGGCATTTTGGTCAAAAGTGGCACTTTTGGTTTTAAGTGACCAAATCACCTCAACAGAGGCTGAAACTTTGGCCACTGATATGATTTAACTTTTTACACTCACTCATGAAGTTTGGAGTGGATTGGGCTAGGGTAGCCCTAGAAGTGTAGGGTAGGCCCTTTAGGGTAATTCTCTAGGGTTTGAAGAAATTGGGGTCAAAAGACCTTGGATGGGCTTGAAACTTGGGAATGATGACCATAGGGTCACTATGGTCCTATGGTTAAAATTTTAGGGCATTTGGAAGATTAAAGACCCCTTAAATCCATAACCCTAGTTTAGGGCACTAGCTTTGAAACCATAAGAACTAATACCAAAACTATCTTAAAAGGGCTGAGATTTTGAATGGGTAGTTGCTTAGGGCATACATGTCTCTGGAAATTTTATAATAAATTTTGGATGAATATTTTTGGTACTTTATTCACAGAGTTATATTTTATAATTTCCACTTAAGAGTTTTTGCAGAGCACTATACTTGCTTAAACTTGATAAAACTTAGCCAAGGGGCTTATAATCATGTTACCCATCTCTGTAAATTTTTATGGAATTTTTGAAGAATGATATTTAGTTGTTGCTTCTTTAATTATTTAATTCCATGGAACCTTGGAAAATTTAATAATGACTTTTAGATTGTCTGAAAAATTCTAATTTCTTCATCATGATGTTTGTAGTTCCCTATGAAGCCCTAGTAATTTTTACATAATTATTGGAGACATATATGTGGCACTTCCTTCATTATTTTTGATTTTTGGAATTATTTTAATAAATCCTTTAGAGGTCAAGAATTATCTGGAAAATTATGAAAATTAGCATCCAATGATATTTCTCTGTTATTTAGTGAATACAAATTTTAGGAGGCCATTACCTGAGAAAATCTTATGGTTCATGTTCAAATTGACTATGGCCTAGTTTTTGAGGAAAATTCAATAAATAGTAGATTAATTGGGAAAAATATGATTTTCTTAATTTAGTCTATACTTATCATAATAGACCTCTGATAATTATCATGAGGGTACTGGATGAGTATTTCATGTACTTCCCCTTTTACGGGTCACGTAGCTTAAGTGGTCTGCATATAGCAAAACTGCAGGATTTCATTTGGATTGAATTAGGGCACGTATGATGGGTCTTGATGGTTTGCTGTAAGGACAAGTGGAAAGGGCTGCATCTTTGGAAGATGAGTGAGTAGGGTGTGGATTTGTCTAGGGTTTAAAGGCGTTCGGGCCCGACGAAAGATCGTCCTACCCAAGGAGAGTTGGAGTCAAATCACCCTAGGATTAGCGTATCGAAACATGAGAAAATAATGGGTAAGGGGATCAACCAATAATAAAATAAGTACCTTGCGAAAGGGAACGCTGGGCGTAATCCCAACACAGTTCCTAGTGCCCCTTGAGAGCCCTTCACAGGGAATACCGGGGGCAGTCCTGGGAGGTTACGGCTCCAGAAAGGGGGAACTAAAGGTCTGTGTGCACAGAGTCGGGTGTGTGCGTTGCACTTGCATGTCCATCATACCCACTTGCATGTCATAGCATAATCGATTCATTTAACCCCTGACACCTGATGTATAAGTGGAATGGGACGCTTATACATTAGGACCTGCAAAACGACCCCTTAGTCTATAAGCTTGTGTGGGCAAGTTTATAAATTAAGGTTAATTTTGATATATTTAGTTACTGCTGTTTGACCACCGTCACCCCAACGTATAAATCGGTATGGGACTTTTTATACGATGGGAGCCTTGCAAAAGACCCCTTGGCTTATGTGTTTTTCCACATAAGTGAAGGTTACATTTCAGCTTACATTTTATTGTCTTTATATGCTATAGAACTTGCTAGAATAGGACCGCTGTCATCTGCTTTGATATTCTCCACCTTCAAGTCCTCCCCTTTCTTCCTCTCCGCTCGGTGCCTAGGAGCCGTGGGGGAAGGGGTGGGGGATGATAGGACTTAGTCTTTTAGACTAACGGTTTTCGAACCGCATCATTTAGGGGATCGTGGAGACCAGCATGGAGGAGCAGCCCCAGAGACCGGTGCGCTTGGAGGTGGGGCAGTCTAGCTCCGGAGTTCATACAGCCGGGACTGTGAGTCTCGACCCTGAGTAGTTTTTCAGCTTTTGCTTCTGCATGAGTGATTTTGTAGTGAGGATATGTTGTACCGGGCATAAGCCCGTATTTTGCTACTCTGATGTTATCTACTGTGGACACTCCCTTCGTGGAGTTATATTTATATATGTCATGTGACTCTCTGTGGACAGATAGTTTTCATTTTACTTCATTATGCTACTTTTATGTGATCGAATTGGCGGCAGAATCGGCGCTTTGTGGTGATGACCCTTCAGGGCGTGAAGGAGTCACCGCAAAACGGCGGTTCTGGGCCTAAGACCCCGTGGTCAAAAGAGAAAAAAAAGGGGGTCTTACAACCTTGGTCCATGTTCAGGCGATGGCAGGCCACATCTACATCGATGCCTGGAATGTCAGCCGCGCTCCAAGAACAGATGTCGACGTTGCTCTAGATGCAAGCCCGAACTCGCTCCTGGTCCTCGGGACTCAATCCTCTGCTGATCCGCACCCTTTGCACCTGGCCGGCGCTGCTGAATACTTCCATCTCCACAACTTCTCCAGCTGGCTCCAGCCGCGACTGCTCCCAGTCGGTTCTTGCGCCCTCTTCCTGCTCATACTCTTCCTCCCCACCTGCTTTCTCGACTTCCATCGCCTCCCCCAGGCTCTCATGCTGCTGCTGCTCGACCTCCATGCCTCTCATGCCTCCCACTCAACTCCTTCTCCTACTCCTTCCACCTGCCGACCCTCTCGCGGCTCCGACTCTTCATCCCTCCGGACCTCATGCATACATCCTCCTCTTTTCTCCTCCTCAATCTCCTCCCCTGCCTCCTCCAGGCTCACTTCCTCCTCTCCGACAACCTCTTCCTGATCCGCCATCTCCCTCTCAAGCTCTTCCGTCTCTGCCATCCAAGATATGGTGTTGACTACCGTCACGTAACACTGGCTCGCCACCTTTGGGCCCCCCCTGATCCTAACATGTACCCCTCCGTTGTTGAACTTGAGGCATTGATGAAACGAGGAGGGGACGCAGTGAAAGGCGCTGATGAAGGGGCGCCCAAAGATGGCATTATAGCTGCTCGGGGCATCCACGATCACGAACCTGCAGTTCCGTGGCACGCCCCCCAACTTTACATGCAGCCCTACTCCTCCTTCTACCTCCTTCCTTTCTCCTGAAAAACTAAACAACGGTCCGTCTGAAGCTAAAACCCTCTTGGCCTCGACCTTCATCTTATCGAAGGCCTTCTTGAAGATCACATCCACGGAGCTCCCGTTGTCCACCAAGATCCTGGAGACCGTGAAGTTCTCGACTGCAGTCTGGATCACCAAGGCATCACAGAACGGGTCCTAATAATCTGGCATATTTGCTGAATAAAAGGTAATTTTTTCTTCTGGAGGGGGAGGCTAGGATGTCGAGGCTACCCCCCTTCGGAACATGTTCTGGATGCTCCCCTTTTGAGTTGCCTCAATCCCAACGCCTCCATGGATCACCCCAATCCCTCCTCGTGTTCCTATATATGCCCGGTCCTCACACCTGTCTTTCGTCTCCCCCTGCTGCACCTCAACGATGCTTATCGGCAGATCCTGCCTCCCTAGCCCACTGGCTTCTCTCATCTCCAAGAATTCTGAGCAGGTGGTCGTCGTGTGACCCTCCTCCTGGTGGAAGTCACTGAAAAGCAACGCCACCCGGCCCCCTCTTCGTTCTCCACCTCCTCTTCTTCTGGCTCCTCCACGAGCTCCTCTCCTTCATCCTCTATCTCGATCGACCTCCATTGCCTCCTACTGCTGCGAGAAGTGACCCCTCGGCCCCTGCCTCCATGCCGGCTGATCAAATCTCCTCGGCTCGCGGAAGTTGTCTCTTCCCTAAAAACCTCCTTCTTGCTCCTAGGGGCGACCCTCCTGAGTCTTCCAACCTAACCGGTGGTTCGGCACCCGGGCTCCCCGTCCTTAATGCGGTCCCTGCTGCCCCTGTCCTCAGGGCTCCTCCCTCCTTTTCTCTTCTCTCTGCTACCTCTGCCTTCCTACTCCCGGCTCCTTCACATCATCCTCCGCCAACCTGGCTAGCTTCCTAGTAAAGGCCGGATTGTCCCTTTCGAAGTCTATCTCCTTCACCGCCCTCTCCATGAGCTCCTCAAAAGAGAGGGGGCACTCTCTTCAGCTCCATGCTAAAGAATCCCGGCCTCAGCCCCAGGGTAAAAGCGATCATTAGTGCATACCATGGGACCTCCTGGACTAGGAGGATCTCTTCCTGAAACCGGTCAACATAATGGCCCAATGTCTTGTCTTGCTTCTGCCTTACCACAAACAGGCACTCCGCCTCCTTCTTACGCTTCTTTGATGTCGAGAACCTCAACAGGAACCCTCGACGCAGATCCTCAAAACTGTAGATCAAACTTGTCGATAACTGGTGGAACCATTCTCATGCCTTCTCCTTCGATGTGATGGCAAACATCCAGCACTTGAAGGCATCCGTCATTTGCCTTATCGAAACAACATCTTCAAACCACTGCATGTGCTGCATAGGGTCATCTTTCCCCAAGTAGTAGGACATGTCGGGCTCCCGGAACCCCTCCGACACCGGAGCCGAGATGATAAGCTCACTAAAAGGGCTCTCGCCACCTGCCTGCTGAGAGGGCACGTCTCGCGGCCTCGGCTGGCTGGCCCGATCCGCGAGACTATACCTATGGAAAAGCTCTCGCACAGCCACCTCCCTCTCGCCAACTTCTGCCGGAATCTCCTTCTAGGGATGCTGGCCTGGGAAGAGCTCTCGTGCGTCCAAGTCCCTCTCGCCAACTGCCGCCAGGACCTCCTTCCCGGGACACTGCCCAGGAGCGTTCTCGCCAAAGAGTGGGACCGCCTCCACCAAGAACTGAGGCATTGCCCACTCGCTCCTTGTCGAGAAGGCCAAGCTGATGGTCTGCAAGACCTCTCGCCTGAAGTCCTCCAGCATCTTCCTCATCGCCTCCTCTCCTTGGGAGGGGGAACCTCCTGAACCAGATCCTTCACCTTCACCTCCTGCCATAGGACTAAACTCAAAACTTTCTTGTATTGACTACCTTCCATGCTCACCGCACCAGAACTGTTGAAGCCAAAATTTGACCTAGATGAAAGTTTGAAATCAGTGGCGTAGCCAACACCTACTTGTCCCGAGCTCTGACCTCCGACTGGTTGTGAAGGACCAGAAACCGGCCCTAAAGCCTCGGTAGGGAGGTCGCACCGCTTACCCGGAAGATCTCTGAGAGCTTCCCCTCAAAAGCCAAAAGCTGGGCTTGGAGATCCTCAAAAAGCACAGGAAAACTCTTTCTTAATCCTGGGAAAAAGTGCCTCTGAAGAACTCCTATGGGTCTATTTATAGGACTCTGAGTTTGAAATGCCAATAACCAAACTGAACCGACCTAAAATTACCAAAATACCCTTTGTTGGGTCTGCCAACAGCCAAACTCCGCTGTTCTGAAGGGTTATATGCAGACCACCGAGGGCAAAAGCATAAAATCACCTAGGGCAAAAAAGGTGAACCGCCTTCCAACTGAACTAGCGCTTGGCGAGAGCACCGTCTCGTGGGCGAGAGCTCCTACCAATGGGTCCGTCTCTCCTGGGAAGGATCTCGCCTGAGCCGCTGGGCCCTCTCTCTGGGTCCGTCTCGCCTTGGAAGCCTCTCGCTTGAGCCTCTGGGCCCTCTCTCTGGGTCCTTCTCGCCTGGGAAGGCTCTCGCCTGAGCCGCTAGGCCCTTCTCGCCTGAACCACTAGGGCCCTCTCACCTAGCGAGCCGGCCTTAACCCGGCGAGTACCCCTTTTCCTGGGATCCACTCGCTAGAGAGTAGGCTTCTATCAAAGAGTCCATCTTGCCCTACCTTCCCTCCACTTCGAGCCTGAACTGTTCCTTCGAGCCCGAGGTTGTACACCCTCAATAAGCCACCTTTTGGTGGGGGAAACCCATGCATATGCCAAATTAAGGACTTCACATGTCCAAGGAAGAAAGATCGTTACCCTTGACGATCGCGTTGGAGCCATGGAAAATTAGCCCAATGAAAAGCACTGTAATGGCCTTGCATCCACGAATCTGGCCTCGGCACGCGATTCGGGGCTCTGAAGCTCCACCGGCAGTCAAATTCCTCCTCCTCCTCCTCCCTTGCTCTCCCCACTCTCAACCGTTTTAGAAATAGAGAGAAAAGCCTTTGATAATGAGAGAGTTATCCTCAACTCCTGGCCTTATAACAACAGGGAGATCTCAGAACCGTTGGATCCTATTTGAAAGGAATGGACGGCCACAAAAAACCCTGAAAATCACTTTCCTGGGCTGAACACGGCTTGTGACACGTCTGTGTCATAGGTCGTGTACCTTAAGCGGCAAAGAAACTGACTTAACTAGACCAGGACACGGCCGTGTGACACGCCCGTGTCATAGGCCCTGTGCTAGACACGGCTTCGGACACGCACATGTCCAGCCCATATTCATCAGTCCTTGCAAAACTGCCCAAGCACAGAGAAGGACACAGCCATTGACACACCCGTATCACAAGCCATGTGCCCCACTCGAGGATCGTCGAGTGCATTTCATCGAGCTCACTCGAGAGAACGTTGAGCGCATAGCAGGACACGGACCTGGACACACCCGTGTCACAGGCCGTGTACCTCACTCGAGGATCGTCGACTGTATTTCATCGAGCTCACTCGAGACCACCCTGCCAGCACTCGAGTGCAGGACACGACCATAGACATGCCCGTGTCGGCGTACCTCACACATAGTACGACACGGCTTTGGGACACGCCCGTGTCCCCGGCCGTGTTGCCCACCCTTCTCAGCCAAGCCACTACTGAGATTTGGAGCATTACATACCCCTATACCCAAAGTACCCTGAGCAGTAGCACTGCTCACCGAAGGCTCTTCTCGTGGCCTCGACGTGCCTGCCTCATCACTTGCACCCTTCAAAAAAGCAAAGTAGGACAGGAATCCGCTTCTAGTCGTACAACTAGACACAAGAACACCCATAGTCCTGTAATACTCCTAGGTGGATAACTTCTTAAAGCAGTCCGTTTAGCGCATTCGACAACGAAAACTTACCTTGGACACTAACCTCCCTCTGATACAAATTGTAACACCTCCCCTGTAATTACCGTATAATATGGGTTCAGTCGGGGCCCCTGTTGGATCCCTAGTTTGGATTTGGGCTAGGTTCACTAATTAGTTTAAGTTTTGACCCACATTGTATAGCCTGGGTCAAGTGTTGAGTCTTAGAGTTTAGGATAGTCATTAGGTTCAACATTCATGGACCAGCTAGCAGAAGACCTCAGGATACTCAAGACTTATAAGTTCAGACTTAAAAATTATCAGTTCGAAATTCTTCGAACTCAGCTCGACGATCGTCGATCGCAGAACGACGAACTCAGAAATCATTCTCTTAGTTGAGCTCGACGATATTCTAGCTCAGATCGACGAATTCTGGTATTCAACTTCAATAGTTTATGTTCTCTGAACTCAGCTCGATGAAGACAAATTCACTGCTCGATGAACTTGGACCGCAGAATTGGCAGGCTATTTCCAGAATGCAGTTCGCTGAGCGCAGGTCGACGAACAGGATTTCTCATCTCGACGAACTTGGATCTCTGGTCAACAAAATCTGTTCAGAGCTCGACGATTTCTGTCCAGCGCCAGACTTAGAGTTTTTCCCTCATTTCTGTTCTTATTCCATATATTATTTAGCAGTGAGTTTGTGAGTAATTAATGCTCATATTCTCTTGAATATAGCCGTTATTGGCAATATTAATTATGGTCTTCATCAGGGTTAATTACTTGCTTAATTTATTGGGACAGTTGGGGAAACTCATTAAAGATAATATTCTCCAACCGTTTTTCATTCTCCAGACAATCAGCAATCAATGCTTGGAATTCAAATTCAAAGTAGAATTTTTGACAGAAAATATAAAAGAGATTTTTCTCTTTTCAGACGGCAAGAAGCAAGAAAAAAATAAGTAACACCAGCAATACAGAGAACATCAAACAAGCAAGCAAGAAATTCTCTGTGCAGAAAACAAACTGTTTTCTCCTTGTTCTAACTGAAGACTGAAGAAGAACAACAAACACATATCAAGTGTCTTCTTCAACTTCTGCTCCAGGAACATTCAAGGAAAACAACATTCAATCAGTTAGAAAGTTCTTGGACATCATTTCAAGACAAGGCTGAAGACCTACACCCTGAGCAAGGCTGCAAGTGATTTCAGAAGGAGCTTTGACAAACAGCAATCCACTAGTCTTCTCTATTGATTAGAGAAAGAGAAGACACCATCAGCTTTTTCACCTCATGTACAAAGGTGTTACTAACTCCCTTCAAAAAATTTATTCCTGGTTTTTGGGCACCTGATCAAAAGCTCAAAGGGTTGTGAGATCTCCCTACAAATAGATCTTATGGTGGCAGTCACCTGATCAAAAACCTGATAGTGGATTCCTACCAGGGTGGTAGAAGAGTGGATGTACCCAGGTTGGGGAACCACTATAAAATTCTTGTGTCGTCTGATTGCCTCTTTTCTTTCTTTTCTTGCTTTGATGTGATAGATTGGTTTGTTTTGTTGTGGTAAATTAGCTTAACTGCATTCCCTTTTTCTATTACTACTATTGGCATCACTTACTTTACTCTGATAATATTTAAAAACAGCCAAAAGTTTTAATTACTCTATTCACCCCCTAGAGTAAATCAAGTCTACCCCCTATCTTTCAATTGGTATCAGAGGTATACCATGTAACGCCCCCGATTTTCCAGTGATTCATTTAATTTCTTATTTGACGTATTATGACGTCAGAGCGTTATGTTAGCGCGTGTTGGTCATGTGACGTTGTTAGAGCGTGCTCCTAGCTCTTTAGGTTCCCTGCGTGGCTTGGTGATGCCTGGTAGCAAGATTCCCTAGCGAGCCGGAGTCTGTTTGGTGACTCGGTGGAGCCTCTTGGGGAATGCTTGCGTTTTGGCTTCGGGAGAAATTTGCCCGAGTTTTGTTCGTCGGATTTTGTTACCGACTTTGTCGTTAGCGCGTTTTGCGTTCGTTAGGTTTGACCGGCCAAATTTTGGGATTTGCGTCGGGAGTGGAAAATTTTATATTAGGAAATTAAATCGGCTAATTTTAGACTTACTAGTCAAGTTTCGTCGCGTTCCGAGCATTTTTGGAGCCTCGGCGCGCGATTGAAGTTTGTATGTTTTCGCGAATGCCGTTAACTTTAGAATTTATTATCTCGAAAACGGTGCGTCGGAATTCGATTTCGACTTCGCCGTTGGTTTCGTAGCGTCGTCATTCGCCTACGGTGCGAATTTCGTTCGATTCGGCGCGCGTTTGGCCCTCCGTATCGATATATGTTATATCATTTATTTTAAATAATTATAAATATTATTACTTTATATATAAAGAATTAATAAAAAAAAGAAAAAAAATAGAGAATCGGTGAGAATGATTCTCACCGAATCATGGATTCGGTGAGAATCATTCTCACCGATCAGCCCTTTGTCTTTTGCCTTCCCGCCGATCGTGCAGCCCCCCCCCCCCCCCCATTTTATGTTATAATTATATATAATAAATATTATGTTATATTAATAATAAATATATTATTATATTATTATTATTATATATATATATATATATATATATATATATATATATATAAGATAAAGAAGAAAACCTTCTCCTTCCTCCGAACCAGCAGCCCCCTCCTGTGCGAAAAAAATTAGGCGTGTGCGGAACCTCTCGTTCGCGAATCTTCCGGCGGCCGCCACCGCCGATCCGGTGGACGGAATTTCGATCCGATCGCGGCGTTGGAAAGCTCTCGGCGAGAGCTTCGAGATCGCGGTAAGCTTTTCCCGTTTCGGTGACCGTTTCGCCATAGATTTTTTCGTCCCTAACCTCGGTTGTCCGTTTTTTCGTAGATCTCGTCTCCGCGTGCCCCCTTTTGGACGGATCTACGTGGTGGAGTATTTTGGGTGGACGTTTTCAAGAACGATTTGAGGCAAGTGGATTTCTCCCCTCTTGCGTGCCTCTATGGGTTGTATTTCGCTTTATTAACTCTCCTTGTCGTAGAATACCGGAGTAATATAGGTGAGATTAGAAATATTCCTAAGTTAGGGCTTGTGGTCGGCCTAAACGAGGAAGTTATCGGAATTTATTTTAAATAATTCGGCGGGTAGGGGGAAATAATTCGGCGGGTTTTGGTTGTAGAACTTGGTAGTTTCTAAGTGGTGTTTTCGGCTAGTTTTGGCGCCGAATCGTGGATCCTTAGCATGTGGTAGCTGGGTTTCTGAAGGAGTATGGTACCGGGGGAGTTCGAGCCGTGGCCACCACCATTCCCTCCTTTGGACATTTTGGGTTCCTGTAAGAGGTTGGAACTCTATGTGTATGGACCCTGTGGCGGCCCCTTTAGTACTCTTGAGACACCTGAACCTGGTTGTTCGGTTGTGACTGTTCTTAGTCTCCGACACAGGTTTGGGATTTGTGCCAGTGCTAACGATTTACAAGTTTAGAACTGTTAGTTCCTTTTATACTGTTCATTTGATGCATATTGGTTCCCTTTTTGTCTCTGCAGGCTTGAGCGGAGTTTGGTACGTTTTAGTACTTGTTGCATTTCTCTCACTTTACTTATTGTTTTACTTACATTTTGTCCCTTTTTGGATCCTTTAGCTGAGATTTTCAGCATCTCTCTTGCAGGGTTGGTAACCCTTTTTCTTTCTGCTCTTTTCATTCGATTATTATCTGATGTTTCTTTGCCTCATGTTTTATTATTTCTTGTTGAGGTGTTCTTCTTTTGAATGCCTCAGGTTCAGGTCTGTAGCCGGCTATACGGCTAACTTCAGGAGTTCCCTTGTGGACTGCGTTGTGGCAGTGTTTTCCTCACCTGTTGAGGTAGTTCTTTAGCTTTGTAGTAGTACATACATACATGCTCGCCAGCGAGTTCGTGTCAGGTTGTTGACGCTCGTTGGTGATTTTCCTTGGTGATACTAAGTCTTTGCTTAGCTGCTAGTTTACCTGTTTTGTGGTAGTTTCACTTGCTCTCTGTGAATGTTTTATGCTAAGTTGCTAGTTACTTTGAAACCTATAAAAAAAAATTACTATATGTATTGCATGATCAGCATGTTTTGTAAAAGCTCAATCATTATTTTTTCAAATGCGTAAAAAGATTGTTTTCTTTATAAATATTATAAATTGAAATCTAGGGTCTTGCATAGTGTAAGTTGTCCTCTTAGGACACTTATGCGCTCTTTTAGGATGTTAAACATAAATGAAGTATTTTTCCGCTACGTATAAAAATAGTGTTCAAACCGTGGACTATCTGATCCACTGAGCCGAGGGATACGGCCAATCAATTAAAAAAATCAGTTTTCTATTCATTTTAACTTATGATTTGAAGGATTAGAGTGTTGCCTGAGCGTCAGCAGTTATCCCCTGCTTGACGTGGCATCACAGCTCGTAGTTATCTCGTGCTCTGATTTATTTATTAATGAGAAAAAATGCGGGTTGTGACAGTTGGTATCAGAGGGAGGTTGCTTGACAAATTGTCGGGCAACCTGTCCCTGTAAGTATTAGGTGTTTAGAGTCATATCATACACACACCGATATGTCATCAACACGTCTTGGCTGAAGCACGAACACTACACTCATAGCATGACATGAAGTATACGAGGCATATTATGTAGTATGGGATGCATACTATGTGTTTGTATATGGATCCACCATAGGAGGCAACATGTGAGGGTTATGTAGTATGGGATGCATAACCTCACCACATGAATGCGGCTAGCACATTTTCTTTTTCGTTGCATGGAAATGTTATGTAGTATGGGATGCATAACATTTTCATGTGTACGCCACTCATATCATGCATTAGGGCCTTTTTAGAATGCATAGCACAATCATGCATAGCATAACATTGCATAAGCACAATGTGCCAAGCTAAAGATTTGCAGGATGACATGTGTACACACATAATTTTTGAGTCAAAAAGAATATAAATTCATGCATTCCCGATCTAGGCACAAGAGTTAGTGTGATGATAGTGAATCATCGTAGGATAAGCATAACATCATTATTGAAATCCCAGAGCAAGTTAGCAGCATGAGCAAGTACTTAAGTATGTATTGTTTGTACTATGTTGTTTGGTTCTAGTGGGTGGGCTAGGTGTCTGATTAGTGTTTTGTTGTTCCATTAGAATGTCGAGGCATCCTTCGACAAGGTTGACTCCCCAATCGGAGGGAGAATCTTCAGGTGCGCAGAGCAGTGCAATGATAGAAGGTCTGCGACAAAGCAATGAAGCCTTGTCAAAGCAAATAGTGGATTTGCAGTCTCAGGTCCAGTCCTTGTTAGCAGTTGTGGCAGGGCAAATTCCGAGAGTTCAGGACCCTGTTGTGGGTCAAGCTGTCCCTGTTCCCCCCGCTCCTCTGGTGCCTCCGGTCGTGGTGCCACCAGAGATGACCTTTATTTCTCAGTTTCAGCGACTTAGGCCTCCGACGTATGATGGCAAGGCAGATTACATGGTCTTAGACGATTGGATGATATCAATCGAGGAGATGTTCTCATACTCCGGGATCACTGATGATCAGAAAGTGATGTTAGCTGCATATCAGCTCAAAGGGTTGGCAAAGGGCTGGTGGCTGAGGGAGAAAGAAGGTCTGAAGGACGGGTGTTCCTGGGAGTCCTTTAAGGAGCTACTTCTGAGCAAGTTTCTGCCATCGGTCGAGAGGGACCGTCTGATGAATGATTTCCTGCACTTAAAGCAGAGGCAGCTCACGGTTAGTGAGTACGAAATCGAGTTTAGTAAGCTAAGCCGATTTGCCCCAGACTTGGTGAGTTCCGATGAAAATAGAAGCAAGCGATTTCTAGCTGGGCTAAGGAGTGACGTCCAGCAATTAGCAAGTGCCTATGCGACCTCAAGTTATGCTGGTATGGTGGAAGCTGCCTTAAAGGTAGAGGCAATTGATAACACCAAGAATCGAGGTCAACAACTGAGAAAAGATAAAAGAAAGTCTGATGAGGGTAAGAGTACTCAGGTCCCTGACGCTGCTCCGAGGAAGAGAAACAAAGAGGTATGCAGTTTCTGTGGCCGACCGGGCCATCCATTGGAAAGGTGCTATCAAAGATTAGGAGCTCAGAAGAAAGAGCAGATTCATGCGATCCAAGGTATCCCAAAGAAAGACTTGCTTTGTTTGGTATGCAAGAAGCCGGGGCACGATGATGCCCATTGCTGGAAGAAGGCGAGGAGTTGTTTCTTGTGCGGTCAATAGGGTCATCTCAAGTATAAGTGCCCGCAAGCTCAGCTTACTCTGCAGCCAGTTCCTCTTCAGGCTTTGCCGCCGCCGCAGCGAGTGGACAAGGGAAAAGGAAAGTTGAACGTGGTCTCTATGGAGGAAGCTCAGGCGTCCACGCAAGTGATATCAGGTTAGATTCTCCCCTAGTTTTAATGTTTAGCTCATAGTTATAGTTTTGAGTGTTCGCTTCCTTAGTCGCGTGTGCAATTTTATAGGACGATTTAAGGTAAAGAACCGCTGGGCGCGTGTTCTGTTCGATTCCGGCGCTACCCACTCATTTGTGGCTAGGGCCTTCGTAGAGCGTTACCGTTTGGATCTCGATCGTGTTGGTGATGCGTTCTGTGTCAAGTTTCCTTCAGGCGAATCTGTAGTTTCGGATCAGGGTATTCAGAGTTTTCCGATTTTACGAGGCGATTTTCTCGCGATTGCTGATTTGAAGCTGTTGGATCTGGAAGACTTCGATGTGATCCTAGGCATGGACTGGTTGTCCAGATATGATGTTGTGATCCAATGCAAGGGTAAACGCTTGGACTTCAGGATGGACAACGGTCAGCCCGGGAGTGTTTACGGTTATCCGCGCCAGGATTCCCCGACTATATCGGCGGTATGTGCTCGGAAGCTTGTAGATTCCGGATGTTTTGCGTGTTTGGTTTTGGTTTTAGAAACCAAGGTTAGTTTGCCGTGTTTGGAGGAGATCCCGGTGGTTCGTGATTTTTCTGATGTCTTTCCAGCTAATCTTCCTGGTCTCCCGCCTGATCGAGACGTGGAGTTTGTTATAGATTTGGAGCTGGGTACGCGTCTTATTGCCAAGGCGCCTTACCGGATGGCCCCACGCGAACTGGAGGAGTTGCGTATCAAGTTAGACGAGTTGCTTGAGAACGGATTTATAAGGCCGAGTTCTTCGCCTTGGGGTGCTCCCGTTTTGTTCGTCAAGAAAAAAGATGGATCGATGAGGTTGTGCATCGATTATAGAGAGCTAAATAAGGTAACGATCAAGAATAGGTATCCGTTGCCGAGGATAGATGATTTGTTTGATCAACTGCGAGGCAGCGCCGTGTTCTCTAAGATTGACCTTCGTTCGGGCTACCACCAGTTAAGGATCCGTGAATCAGATATCCCGCGGACTGCCTTCCATTCCAGACATGGTCATTTTGAATTTTTGGTGATGTCGTTTGGCTTGACCAACGCACCTTCTGCTTTCATGGACATGATGAACAGGGTCTTCAAGAACTTTCTGGACAAGTTTGTAGTCGTATTTATAGATGATGTGTTGGTGTATTCACGCAATGTTGAGGAGCATGACCAACATTTGCGTCTAGTTTTATCTTCCTTGAGGGACCATAAGTTGTTCGCCAAGCTTAGTAAATGCGAGTTCTGGTTGCCTCAGGTTTCTTTCCTGGGTCATGTGGTTAACAAGGACGGAATCTCTGTCGACCCAGAAAAGATAGCCGCAGTTATGGAATGGACGAGGCCTGCCACACCCAAAGAAATAAGAAGCTTCCTAGGATTGGCTGGCTACTATAGAAGATTTGTAGAGGGTTTCTCTACATTATCTGCGCCTTTGACCAAATTGACGCAGAAGAATGCAGCATTTGTGTGGAGCGATAAGTGCGAAGAAGCGTTCCAAGAGCTAAAGAATAGACTGTGCACTGCTCCGATATTGACATTGCCTACGGAAGGATTAGACTATGTCGTTTACGTGGACGCATCCCACGTGGGTCTTGGTTGTGTGCTGATGCAAGAAGGAAAAGTGATTGCGTATGGGTCAAGGCAGCTTAAGATTCATGAAAGGAACTACCCTACGCATGACTTGGAATTCGCAGCAGTTATTTATGCATTGAAATTATGGAGACACTTGTTGTATGGCGCGCAGTGCAAGATTTATACATATCATAAGAGTTTGAAGTACGCCTTCACTCAAAAGGAGTTGAACTTGCGCCAGCGCAGATGTTTAGAGTATGTGGCTGATTATGAAGTGGAGATCCTATACCATCCGGGTAAGTCTAACGTGGTAGCCGATGCCCTAAGCAGGAAGACAGGGAAAATTTTCAATCTCTCCACTGAGTTGTTAGTAGAAGAGTTCCTTTTAATGGATATTTCAGTTGGTAGATGTGACTCGCCAAGCAGTTTGGAAGTGTCTGAGCCTTCATGGATTTCTCTTACGAGGCTTCATCAAAAGGACGATCCTGATCTACTGCACCTTCATAATAGAACTGAGAAGGGGGAGCTGCCTGACTTTTCGATCGATGACGCGGGTACTCTAAAGTACCGCGGTAGATTTTGCGTCCCCAATTTTCGAGATATTCGAGTTAAGTTGTGCAGTGAGGCACACGGTTCAAGTGTGGCCTACCATCCAGGGTCTACAAAAATGTATAAGGACTTGAAACAGATTGCCTGGTGGATTGGGATGAAGGGTGACATTGCAAGGTTTGTGTCAGAATGTTTTACGTGCAAAAGAGTTAAGGCTGATCATGGAAGGCCTGGTGGAAAATTAGCGCCTTTAGAGATTCCAACTTGGAAGTGGGAGAGTATCTCAATGGATTTCATTACTGGTTTGTCGAGATCTACCCGAGGGCATGACTCTGTTTGGGTGATTATTGATAGATTAACAAAGTGTGCGCACTTCGTACCCTTTCAGATTGGTTACTCGATGAAAAAAATAGCGGAACTATATTTGAATGAAGTTATCAGGTTACATGGAGTACCCGTAAGTATAGTATTAGATCGAGACTTCAGGTTTACGTCTCGTTTCTGGAAGAGCCTTCAAGAAGGATTGGGAACTGACTTGAGATATTCTACCGCATATCATCCACAGACCAATGGTCAAACGGAGTGTGTTAATCAGATTGTGGAAGTTATGATCTGTTGTTATATATTGGACCACGGAGGAGCGTGGGATGAACGCTTGAGGTTGATGGAGTTCGCATACAATAACAGTTATCAAGAGAGTCTGCAAATGGCTCCTTTCGAAGCGCTATATGGAAGACGATGTAGAACTCCTCTTTTTGGGCTGAGGTTGGTGAGAGGCCGATGTTAGGTCCAGATGCCTTAGAAGAAATGGAAGTCTCTGTAAAGCTTATTCGAGAGAAGCTTCGGATAGCTCAAGAGCGATACGAGAAGAACGGACATGGTTTTTCTTAAGATTTCCCCGATGGTTGGAGTGAAGAGGTTCGGTAAGAACCATAAGTTGGACCCAAGGTATGTGGGACCATTTGAAATTGTGGAGCGGATTGGTGTGTCAGCCTACAAGTTGAAATTGCCCGCAAATTTTCCTGGCGTGCACAATGTTTTTCACGTGAGCCAACTGCGGAGGTGCGTGCTAAGTGACAGACAAGTTCTGGATGCAGTGCCCCAGTTGGAGCCTAACCTTTCCTACGTGGAAGTTCCTATTCGTGTTCTGGATGTGCAAGATCGAGTGTTGCGGAGAAAGACAATACCGATGGTAAAGATTCTATGGAAAAACCAAGACGTGGAGAGCGTGACTTGGGAGTTGGAGTCAGCTATGAGGGAGGCGCATCCTCATTTGTTCTTCTAGCTGTGCTCGGTAAGCATTCGATAACCCTTGGTTATTTTCTTTTCCTTCTATGGTAGAAGTGTTTTATGCGTAAAGTTTCGGGACGAAACTTTCTTTTAGGGGGAGTGACTGTAACGCCCCCGATTTTCCAGTGATTTATTTAATTTCTTATTTGACGTATTATGACGTCAGAGCGTTATGTTAACGCGTGTTGGTCATGTGACGTTGTTAGAGCGTGCTCTTAGCTCTTTAGGTTCCCTGCGTAGCTTGGTGATGCCTGGTAGCAAGATTCCCTAGCGAGCCGGAGTCTGTTTGGTGACTCGGTGGAGCCTCTTGGGGAATGCTTGCGTTTTGGCTTCGGGAGAAATTTGCCCGCGTTTTGTTCGTCGGATTTTGTTACCGACTTTGTCGTTAGCGCGTTTTGGGTTCGTTAGGTTTGACCGGCCAAATTTTGGGATTTGCGTCGGGAGTGGAAAATTTTATATTAGGAAATTAGATCGGCTAATTTTAGACTTGCTCGTCAAGTTTCGTCGCGTTCCGAGCATTTTTGGAGCCTCGGCGCGCGATTGAAGTTTGTATGTTTTCGCGAACGCCGTTAACTTTAGAATTTATTATCTCGAAAACGGTGCGTCGGAATTCGATTTCGACTTCGCCGTTGGTTTCGTAGCGTCGTCATTCGCGTACGGTGCGAATTTCGTTCGATTCGGCGCACGTTTGGCCCTCTGTATCGATATATGTTATATCATTTGTTTTAAATAATTATAAATATTATTACTTTATATATAAAGAATTAATTAAAAAAGAAAAGAAATAGAGAATCGGTGAGAATGATTCTCACCGAATCCATGATTCGGTGAGAATCATTCTCACCAATCAGCCCTTTGTCTTTTGCCTTCCCGCCGATCGTGCAGCCCCCCCCCCCCCCCCCCTTTTTATGTTATAATTATATATAATAAATATTATGTTATATTAATAATAAATATAATATTATTATTATTATTAAGTATATATATATATATAAGATAAAGAAGAAAACCTTCTCCTTCCTCCGAACCAGCAGCCCCCTCCTGTGCGAAAAAAATTAGGCGTGTGCGGAACCTCTCGTTCGCGAATCTTCCGGCGGCCGCCACCGCCGATCCGGTGGACGGAATTTCGATCCGATCGCGGCGTTGGAAAGCTCTCGGCGAGAGCTTCGAGATCGCGGTAAGCTTTTCCCGTTTCGGTGACCGTTTCGCCATAGATTTTTTCGGCCCTAACTCCGGTTGTCCGTTTTTTCGTAGATCTCGTCTCCGCGTGCCCCCTTTTGGACGGATCTACGTGGTGGAGTATTTTGGGTGGACGTTTTCAAGAACGATTTGAGGCAAGTGGATTTCTCCCCTCTTGCGTGCCTCCATGGGTTGTATTTCGCTTTATTAACTCTCCTTGTCGTAGAATACCGGAGTAATATAGGTGAGATTAGAAATATTCCTAGGTTAGGGCTTGTGGTCGGCCTAAACTAGGAAGTTATCGGAATTTATTTTAAATAATTCGGCGGGTAGGGGGAAATAATTCGGCGGGTTTTGGTTGTAGAACTTGGTAGTTTCTAAGTGGTGTTGTCAGCTAGTTTTGGCGCCGAATCGTGGATCCTTAGCATGTCGTAGTTGGGTTTCTGAAGGAGTATGGTACCGGGGGAGTTCGAGCCGTGGCCACCACCATTCCCTCCTTTGGACATTTTGGGTTCCTGTAAGAGGTTGGAACTCTATGTGTGTGGACCCTGTGGCGGCCCCTTTAGTACTCTTGAGACACCTGGACCTGGTTGTTTGGTTGTGACTGTTCTTAGTCTCCGACACAGGTTTGGGATTTGTGCCAGTGCTAACGATTTACAAGTTTAGGACTGTTAGTTCCTTTCATACTGTTCATTTAATGCATATTGGTTCCCTTTTTGTCTCTACAGGCTTGAGCGGAGTTTGGTACGTTTTAGTACTTGTTGCATTTCTCTCACTTTACTTATTGTTTTACTTACATTTTGTCCCTTTTTGGATCCTTTAGCTGAGATTTTCAGCATCTCTCTTGCAGGGTTGGTAACCCTTTTTCTTTCTGCTCTTTTCATTCGATTATTATCTGATGTTTCTTTGCCTCCTGTTTTATTATTTCTTGTTGAGGTGTTCTTCTTTTGAATGCCTCAGGTTCAGGTCTGTAGCCGGCTGTACGGCTAACTTCAGGAGTTCCCTTATGGACTGCGTTGTGGCAATGTTTTCCTCACCTGTTGAGGTAGTTCTTTAGCTTTGTAGTAGTACAGACATACATGCTCGCCAGCGAGTTCGTGTCAGGTTGTTGACGCTCGTTGGTGATTTTCCTTGGTGATACTAAGTCTTTGCTTAGCTGCTAGTTTACCTGTTTTGTGGTAGTTTCACTTGCTCTCTGGGAATGTTTTATGCTAGGTTGCTAGTTACTTTGAAACCTATAAAAAAATTACTATATGTATTGCATGATCAGCATGTTTTGTAAAAGCTCAATCATTATTTTTCCAAATGCGTAAAAAGATTGTTTTCTTTATAAATATTATAAATTGAAATCTAGGGTCTTGCATAGTGTAAGTTGTCCTCTTAGGACACTTATGCGCTCTTTTAGGATGTTAAACATAAATGAAGTATTTTTCCGCTACGTATAAAAATAGTGTTCAAACCGTGGACTATCTGATCCACTGAGCCGAGGGATACGGCCAATCAATTAAAAAAATCAGTTTTCTATTCATTTTAACTTATGATTTGAAGGATTAGAGTGTTGCCTAAGCGTTAGCAGTTATCCCCTGCTTGACGTGGCATCACAGCTCGTAGTTATCTCGTGCTCTGATTTATTTATTAATGAGAAAAAATGCGGGTTGTGACATACCATCTCTTTCAATTGGTATCAGAGGGGTGTTCCTTTGGTTGTACAAGCTAACACTTGAACCAAAAGATCCATGTTAGATCTGATTTTCTTTTTCCTTAGTTTTTTTGTTTATTTTATAGCATGGCACAGAATAAAGACTATGCAAGCACTAGACCTCCAGTCTGCAATTTAAATAAGTTTGCTATCTGGAAGGCAAGAATCAGGCTTTATATGAATTATATTGATGAGGAATTATACAACTCTATTTTCACAGGTCCCCCTCAACCTACAGTTGCTGCTGCATCTACCAGTACACATGTTGTTCCAACACCTGAGTGGACAGAGGCACAAAAAAAGGCCAAGATAGCAGATATCAAGGCCATGAAAATTCTGGCTCAAACTATGTCAGATGATATATTCCAGAAGGTGGCTGAGTGCACATCTGCCAAAGCTATCTGGGACTCTTTCAACCAGATGGTTGCTGGATCAGCAGATGAGAGAAAAGATGGGAGATCAACCCTCATCTCACAGTATGAAAACTTTAAGAAAGAATAATCTGAGTCTGTGAGGGATATGTATAACAGACTGAGCTCTATTATCAATGAGCTGAAGACTTTGGAAAAAGACATAACCCTCACAGAAGTGAATGACAAAATCCTCGTGTGCTTCCATAGCCCATGGGATTCTAGAATATGGCCAATCAAGGAGGCCAGAAGTCTTAATGAGATTTCTACTAAATATCTTCTGAGAAAGCTCAAATCATATGAGCAATTAATCAAGACAAGAGAAGCTGCAGAGCAGAAGACTCCTCCACCAGCAAGAAAAGAGCACAACATAGCTTTCAAAGCTTCAGAAGAAACAGAAGCTCCAAGAGCAAGTGAAGAACTCCTGAGTCTCTTAGCCAAGAGATTCTATAAGATGGCAAAGAAGGACTTCAGAAGAAATTCATCCAGGCAAGATGACAAGCCCATGTATGACAAGACACCAACTAAAGAGGTTGTTTGTTTTGGTTGTAGGAAAGCAGGACACTTTATTTCAGAATGTCCAGAAAATCAAAAGAAGGAGAGAAGAAGAGAAAAGGACTCCAGAAAACAGCACTACAGCAAGCCATCCTCCAGCAAGCATAAAAGAAAGGAGAACGGCTTTGTGGCTGATATCTGGAGTGATACTGATGAAGAATCCTGATCCTCTAGCTCCAATGAAGATGAAGAGGAGGCAAAGGCAAGGGAAGTTTTCCTTATGGCTATCAATGCCTCTTGCAGTCCATCTGAAGCTGAGCAGTCAGATAATGAAGAATCATCAGAATTTGAGGTAGATCAGGTACTATCTTCTTTTAATTACAATTCAGATAATTTTAAAACTGAATTCAAATCATTATATATTGACTTAATCAATTCTGAAAAAGAAATTAAAACACTTAGGGAAAAACTTACTAAACAAGATAACTTTATTTCTGAAAACATTAAGTTAAAAGATGAATTAACTTTAGGCAAAAAAAACAAATCATCTCACTAAAATCTGAATTGGCTGAGGCAAGGCAACTTGAAGAATCCCTAAATGGGAGAAGCAACAAGTTGATGGACATCACAAGCACAGTGAATGTCAGGCTAAATGGCAAGCTGGGCTTAGGTGCTTCATTAAGCCAATCCCCACTGATTCAGAAGAACATCTTAATAACTCCTATAAAATTTATTTCAGAAAAAGGTAAAGAAAAGTTAGATAATAACAATAATGTTAAACAAACAGAAGTGAAACCAAAGAATAAGAAAAGGAGAAAGAATAAGAAAAATCCTAACTATAACAATGTTCAACAGATTTCGTCGAACTCAGATCGACTAAATGTCTACAGTTTGTCGAACTCAAGTCGACGAACTCCGAATGCAAACATTCATTATAATTATTCGTTGAATTATGATTGACGAAACCAGTATGATTCGTCGACTCGAGATCGATGATTTTGGGGCCTAGAAAATGAATACTTTCATTCTCTTAGTGGAGTTCGACGAACTCATCACCATTCATCGAACTCAGATCGACGAACTTACCAAAATTCATGGAACCTAGTTCAGTTTAACAGAAACTTTAATTCTTTTAGAACTTATAATCAACCAAGATCTTCCATTAATCAATTTAATCAATGGATAATTCCACCAAGAAGCTATCATCCCTTAGGTTATAAATGTCAACCTGAATATTCATATATTTCCAGTTTTAATTATGTAAAGAAAGAAGGACCTAAGGTAACCTGGGTCAAGAATAGCTAATCTGTTCTATTGCAGGTGAAAGACTATCCCACCACAGAGCAACAGTGGTATTTGGATAGTGGCTGTTCAAAACACATGACTGGAAACAAGGACAACCTAATCAACTACAAATCAAAGCTAGGACCCAAAGTAATATTTGGTGATTCTAATTGTCACCAGACTGAAGGATATGGAAAGGTCAAAATTAGAGCAGTCACCTTCAGGAATGTTGCTTATGTAAATGGACTGAAGCATAACCTTATCTCCATAAGTCAGTTATATGATGAAAGGTTTCAAGTATCATTTAATAAAACTTCCTGCATTATTACTTCAGTAGATAACCTAGTAGTGTTAACAGGAACTAGAGTAGGAAACATTTACATAGTTAACTTTAAATTTGCCAAAACTGAAATATATTTATTTAATCAAACTAGTAATAATAATGACCTTTGGCATAGGAGATTAGGACATGTTAACTTAAAAAATATTGCTAAACTCTCTAGGGACAACCATGTTAGAGGATTGTCTTCTTACCCCTATAAGAAGGAAAGCCTTTGCATGGCTTGTCAGTTAGGCAAGCAAACTAAAAATAGTTTTAAATCTGTAAATAAAAGTGACTCACCTAGAATATTATACATGCTACATATGGACCTTTTTGGCCCTATTGTTGTACAAAGCGTAGGAGAGAAATCTTATACTTTAGTGATTGTAGATGACTTCTCAAGTTTCACTTGGGTATTCTCTCTGAGATCTAAGCCAGATAACTTCAAGGTTTTTACAGATTTTCTCAAGAACATACAGATTGAGTACTCTACTCCAGTTGCATTGATTAGAAGAGATCATAGTATTGAGTTTGAGTCTCTTCTTATGCAAGAGTTCTGTGAGAAGGAAGGTATTAGGCACTGCTTCTCAGCTCCTAGAACTCCTCAACAAAATGGGGTTGTTGAAAGGAAAAATAGAACTCTAATTAAATCTGCAGGCAAATTACTTGCAGATGCTCACTTGCCCCTATCCTTTTTTGCAAAGGTTGTGAGCACAGTAAACTATGTATTGAACAGAAGTCTGATACACAAGCTTAAGAATAAAACTTTTTATGATCTACTTAAAGGGAAGAAACCTAAAGTAGACTATTTTAAAATTTTTGGTTGTATTTGTTATATTCACAACAATAATAAGAAACATATTAGAAAGTTTGAAGCTAAGGCTGAAATTGGAATTTTTCTTAGATATTCCCAAGTAAGCAAAGCTGATAGGGTTTATAATAAATCAACCATTAAATTGGAAGAATCCATTCATATTACTTTTGATTAAACTAACATGTTTTACAAGGAGAAGATTCCTTCTACCAGTGAGACTTTACAGGAACCAAATCTGTGTGATAATTTGGATGAATTAACCCTCACCAATGAGGCTGTTAGCCATCTTTCTCCATATATTGCTGATCATAGTGAACATGAAGACACTGAACTCAGTGTAGAGCCAACAATAGCTATGATTCCATAAAAGGAATTAATTCTCCAAGCTGTTGCTCAACCAACTCCTACTTAATTTGTCACACTTATAGATCACCCTGTTTCTCAATTGATTGGAGACATTTCAGTTGGTGAGCAGACAAGGCATCAACTCCAACAAGACATGATGCATGCCTGCTTCATATCTCAAATTGAGCCCCAATACATAAAATATGCTAAGCAAGATCCACACTGGATTATTACAATGCAAGAGGAGCTCAACCAATTTGAGAGATGTAGAGTTTGGGATTTAGTTCCAAGACCAAAGAACTACCCAGTCATTGGAACTAAATGGGTATTCAGAAACAAACTTGATGCTCAAGATCTTATCATAAGGAACAAAGCCAGACTAGTTGCTCAAGGATACAGATAAGAGGAAGGCATAGACTATGACTAGACATTTGCACCTGTTGCAAGGCTGGAAGCAATCAGAATTTTCCTTGCTTATGCAACTTACAAGAAGTTCACTGTATACCAGATGGATGTCAAGAGTGCATTCCGTAATGGTGAACTCAAAGAAGAGGTACATGTAGAACAACCACCAGGTTTTATTTCTCCTACTCATCCCTCTTATGTTTTAAAATTGCATAAGGCTCTCTATGGTCTAAAGTAAGCTCCAAGAGCTTGGTATGAAACCTTAACTAGCTTTCTTTTAGAGCAAAAAATTTCTCGAGGCATAGTAGATAGGACTTTATTTTTTAAGCATCATCGTGATAAAATATTATTAGTACAAATATATGTAAATGATATTATATTTGGTTCAACAGATTCCAAACTATGCAAAAGGTTTGTCACAGCCCGCATTTTTCTCATTAATAAATAAATCAGAGCACGAGATAACTACGAGCTGTGATGCCACGTCAAGCAGGGGATAACTGCTGACGCTCAGGCAACACTCTAATCCTTCAAATCATAAGTTAAAATGAATAGAAAACTGATTTTTAAATTAATTGGCTGTATCCCTCGGCTCAGTGGATCAGATAGTACACAGTTTGAAAACTATTTTTATACGTAGCGGAAAAATACTTCATTTATGCTTAACATCCTAAAAGAGCGCATAAGTGTCCTAAGAGGACAACTTACACTATGCAAGACCCTAGATTTCAATTTATAATATTTATAAAGAAAACAATCTTTTTACGTATTTGGAAAATAATGATTGAGCTTTTATAAAACATGCTGATCATGCAATACATATAGTAGTTCTCTTTTATAGGTTTTAAAGTAACTAGCAACCTAGCATAAAACATTCCCAGAGAGCAAGTGAAACTACCACAAAACAGGTAAACTAGCAGCTAAGCAAAGACTTAGTATCACAAAGGAAAATCACCAACGAGCGTCAACAACCTGACACGAACTCGCTGGCGAGCATGCATGTCTGTACTACTACAAAGCTAAAGAACTACCTCAACAAGTGAGGAAAACACTGCCACAACGCAGTCCACAAGGAAACTCCTGAAATTAGCTGTTCAGCCGGCTACAGACCTGAACCTGAGGCATTCAAAAGAAGAACACATCAGCAAGAAATAATAAAACAAGAGGCAAAGAAACATCAGATAATAATCGAATGAAAAGAGCAGAAAGAAAAAGGGTTACCAACCCTGCAAGAGAAATGCTGAAAATCTCAGCTAAAGAATCCAAAAAGGGACAAAATGTAAGTATAACAATCAGTAAAGTGAGAGAAATGCATCAAGTACTAAAACGTACCAAACTCCGCTCAAGCCTGCAGAGACAAAAAGGAAACCAATATGCATCAAATGAACAGTATGAAAGGAACTAACAGTCCTAAACTTGTAAATCGTTAGCACTGGCACAAATCTCAAACCTGTGTCAGAGACTAAGAACAGTCACAACCGAACAACCAGGTCCAGGTGTCTCAAGAGTACTAAAGGGGCCGCCACAGGGTCCACACACATAGAGTTCCAACCTCTTACAGGAACCCAAAATGTCCAAAGGAGGGAATGGTGGTGGCCACGGCTCGAACTCCCCCGGTACCATACTCCCTCAGAAACCCAGCTACCACATGCTAAGGATCCACGATTCGGCGCCAAAACTAGCCGACAACACCACTTAGAAACTACCAAGTTCGACAACCAAAACCCGCCGAATTATTCCCCCCTACCCGCCGAATTATTCCCCCCTACCCGCTGAATTATTTCCCCCTACCCGCCGAATTCAACTAAAATAAATTCCGATAACTTCCTAGTTTAGGCCGACCACAAGCCCTAACCTAGGAATATTTCTAATCTCACCTATATTACTCCGGTATTCTACGACAAGGAGAATTAATAAAGCGAAATACAACCCATGGAGGCACGCAAGAGGGGAGAAATCCACTTGCCTCAAATCGTTCTTGAAAACGTCCTCCCAAAATACTCCACCACGTAGATCCGTCCAAAAGGGGGCACGCGGAGATGAGATCTACGAAAAAAACGGACAACCGGGGTTAGGGCCGAAAAAATCTAAGGCGAAACGGTCACCGAAACGGGAAAAGCTTACCGCGATCTCGAAGCTCTCGCCGAGAGCTTTCCAACGCCGCGATCGGATCGAAATTCCGTCCACCGGATCGGCGGTGGCGGCCGCCGGAAGATTCGCGAACGAGAGGATCCGCACTCGCCTAATATTTTCGCACAGGAGGGGCTGCTGGTTCGGAGGAAGAAGAAAGGTTTTTTTTTTCTTAATCTTATATATATATATACTTAATATAATTATATTAATAATAATATATAAATAATAATATTAACAAAAAGGGGGGGGGGCTGCTCGGTGAGAATGATTCTCACCGAATACATGATTCGGTGAGAATCATTCTCACCGAATTCATGATTCGGTGAGAATCTTTCTCACCGAATTCATGATTCGGTGAGAATCATTCTCACCGATTCTTTACCTTTTTTTTATTTTTTTATTTCTTTATATATATATATATATATATAAAATAATATTTATAATTATTATAACATGATATAACTTTATATTGTTACGGAGGGCCAAACACGCGCCGAATCGAACGAAATTCGCACCGTAGGCGAATGACGACGCTACGAATCCAACGGAGAAGTCGAAATCGAATTCCGACGCACCATTTTCGAGATAATAATTTCTAAAGTTAACGACGTACGCGAACACATACAAACTACAATCGCGCGCCGAGGCTCCGATAATGCTCGGAACGCGACGAAACTTGACGAGCAAGTCTAAAATTAGCCGATCTAATTTCCTAATGTAAAATTTTCCACTCCCGACGCAAATCCCAAAATTTGGCCGGTCAAACCTAACGAACGCAAAACGCGCTAACGACAAGGTCGGTAACAAAATCCGACGAACAAAACTCGGGCAAATTTCTCCCGAAGCCAAAACACAAGCATTCCCCAAGAGGCTCCACCGAGTCACCAAACAGACTCCGGCTCGCTAGGGAATCTTGCTACCATGCATCACCAAGCCATGCAGGGAACCTAAAGAGCTAAGAGCACGCTCTAACAACGTCACATGACCAACACGCGCTAACATAACGCTCTGACGTCATAATACGTCAAATAAGAAATTAAATAAATCACTGGAAAATCGGGGGCGTTACAGTCACTCCCCCTAAAAGAAAGTTTCGTCCCGAAACTTTACGCACAAAACACTTCTACCATAGAAGGAAACGAAAATAACCAAGGGTTATCGAATGCTTACCGAGCACAGCTAGGAGAACAAATGAGGATGCGCCTCCCTCATAGCTGACTCCAACTCCCAAGTCGCGCTCTCCACGTCTTGGTTTTTCCACAGAATCTTTACCATCGGTATTGTCTTTCTCCGCAACACTCGATCTTGCACATCCAAAACACGAATAGGAACTTCCACGTAGGAAAGGTTAGGCTCCAACTGGGGCACTGCATCCAGAAAGTGTCTATCACTAAGCACGCACCTCCGCAGTTGGCTCACGTGAAAAACATTGTGCACGCCAGGAAACTTTGCGGGCAATTTCAACTTGTAGGCTGACACACCAATCCGCTCCACAATTTCAAATGGTCCCACATACCTTGGGTCCAACTTATGGTTCTTACCGAATCTCTTCACTCCAACTATCGGGGAAACCTTAAGGAATACCATGTCCCCCACAGAAAATTCCAAAACGGACCTACGCCGATTGGCGTTCTTCTCGTATCGCTCTTGAGCTATCCGAAGCTTCTCTCGAATAAGCTTTACAGAGACTTCCATTTCTTCTAAGGCATCTGGACCTAACATCGGCCTCTCACCAACCTCAGCCCAAAATAGAGGAGTTCTACACCGTCTTCCATATAGCGCTTCGAAAGGAGCCATTTGCAGACTCTCTTGATAACTGTTATTGTATGCGAACTCCATCAACCTCAAGCGTTCATCCCACGCTCCTCCGTGGTCTAATATATAACAACGGATCATATCTTCCACAATCTGATTAACACGCTCCGTTTGACCATTGGTATGTGGATGATATGCGGTAGAATATCTCAAGTCAGTTCCCAATCCTTCTTGAAGGCTCTTCCAGAAACGAGATGTAAACCTGGAGTCTCGATCTGATACTATACTTACGGGTACTCCATGCAACCTAATAACTTCATTCAAATATAGTTCCGCTATCTTTTTCATCGAGTAACCAATCTGAAAGGGTATGAAGTGCGCACACTTTGTTAATCTATCAACAATCACCCAAACAGAGTCATGCCCTCGGGGAGATCTCGGCAACCCAGTAATGAAATCCATTGAGATACTCTCCCACTTCCAAGTTGGAATCTCTAAAGGCGCTAACTTTCCACCGGGTCTTCCATGATCAGCCTTAACTCTTTTGCACGTAAAACATTCTGACACAAACCTTGCAATGTCACCCTTCATCCCAATCCACCAGGCAATCTGTTTCAAGTCCTTATACATTTTTGTAGACCCTGGATGGTAGGCCACACTTGAACCGTGTGCCTCACTACACAACTTAACTCGAATATCTCGAAAATTGGGGACGCAAAATCTACCGCGGTACTTTAGAGTACCCGCGTCATCGATCGAAAAGTCAGGCAGCTCCCCCTTCTCAGTTCTATTATGAAGGTGCAGTAGATCAGGATCGTCCTTTTGATGAAGCCTCGCAAGAGAAATCCATGAAGGCTCAGACACTTCCAAACTGCTTGGCGAGTCACATCTACCAACTGAAATATCCATTAAAAGGAACTCTTCTACTAACAACTCAGTGGAGAGATTGTAAATTTTCCCTGTCTTCCTGCTTAAGGCGTCGGCTACCACGTTAGCCTTACCCGGATGGTATAGGATCTCTACTTCATAATCAGCCACATACTCTAACCATCTGCGCTGGCGTAAGTTCAACTCCTTTTGAGTGAAGACGTACTTCAAACTCTTATGATCTGTATAAATCTTGCACTGCGCGCCATACAACAAGTGTCTCCATAATTTCAATGCATAAATAACTGCTGTGAATTCCAAGTCATGCGTAGGGTAGTTCCTTTCATGAATCTTAAGCTGTCTTGACCCATACGCAATCACTTTTCCTTCTTGCATCAGCACACAACCAAGACCCACGTGGGATGCGTCCACGTAAACGGCATAGTCTAATCCTTCCGTAGGCAATGTCAATATCGGAGCAGTGCACAGTCTATTCTTTAGCTCTTGGAACGCTTCTTCGCACTTATCGCTCCACACAAGTGCTGCATTCTTCTGCGTCAATTTGGTCAATGGCGCAGATAATGTAGAGAAACCCTCTACAAATCTTCTATAGTAGCCAGCCAACCCTAGGAAGCTTCTTATTTCTTTGGGTGTGGCAGGCCTCGTCCATTCCATAACTGCGGCTATCTTTTCTGGGTCGACAGAGATTCCGTCCTTGTTAACCACATGACTCAGGAAAGAAACCTGAGGCAACCAGAACTCGCATTTACTTAGCTTGGCGAACAACTTATGGTCCCTCAAGGCAGATAAAACTAGACGCAAATGTTGGTCATGCTCCTCAACATTGTGTGAATACACCAACACATCGTCTATAAATATGACTACAAACTTGTCCAGAAAGTCCTTGAAAACCCTGTTCATCATGTCCATGAAAGCAGAAGGTGCGTTGGTCAAGCCAAACGACATCACCAAAAATTCAAAATGTCCATGTCTGGAACAGAAGGCAGTCCGCGGGATATCTGATTCACAGATCCTTAACTGGTGGTAGCCCGAACGAAGGTCAATCTTAGAGAACACGGCACTGCCTCGCAGTTGATCAAACAAATCATCTATCCTCGGCAACGGATACCTATTCTTGATCGTTACCTTATTTAGCTCTCTATAATCGATGCACAACCTCATCGATCCATCTTTTTTCTTGACGAACAAAACGGGAGCACCCCAAGGCGAAGAACTCGGCCTTATAAATCTGTTCTCAAGCAACTCGTCTAACTGGATACGCAACTCCTCCAGTTCGCGTGGGGCCATTCGGTAAGGCGCCTTGGCAATAGGACGCGTACCCGGCTCCAAATCTATAACAAACTCCACGTCTCGATCAGGCGGGAGACCAGGAAGATTAGCTGGAAAGACATCAGAAAAATCACGAACCACCGGGATCTCCTCCAAACGCGGCAAACTAACCTTGGTTTCTAAAACCGAAACCAAACAAGCAAAACATCCGGAACCTACAAGCTTCCGAGCACATACCGCCGATATAGTCAGAGAATCCTGGCGCGGATAACCGTAAACACTCCCGGGCTGACCGTTGTCCATCCTGAAGTCCAAGCGTTTACCCTTGCATTGGATCACAGCATCATATCTGGACAACCAGTCCATGCCTGGGATCACATCGAAGTCTTCCAGATCCAATAGCTTCAAATCAGCAATCGCGAGAAAATCGCCTAGTAAAATCGGACAACTCTGAATACCCTGATCCGAAACTACAGATTCACCTGAAGGAAACTTGACACAGAACGCATCACCAACACGATCGAGATCCAAACGGTAACGCTCTACGAAGGACCTAGCCACAAATGAGTGGGTAGCGCCGGAATCGAACAGAACACGCGCCCAGCGGTTCTTTACCTTAAATCGTCCTATAAAATTGCACACGCGACTAAGGAAGCGAACGCTCAAAACTATAACTATGAGCTAAACATTAAAACTAGGGAAGAATCTAACCCGATATCACTTGCATGGATGCCTGAGCTTCCTCCATAGAGACCACGTTCAACTTTCCTTTCCCCTTGTCCACTCGCTGCGGCGGCGGCAAAGCCTAAAGAGGAACTGGCTGCAGAGTAAGCTGAGCTTGCGGGCACTGATACTTGAGATGACCCTCTTGACCGCACAAGAAACAACTTCTCGCCTTCTTCCAGCAATGGGCAGCATCGTGCCCCGGCTTCTTGCATACAGAATAAAGCAAGTCTTTCTTTGGGATACCTTGGATCGCATGAATCTGCTCTTTCTTCTGAGCTCCTAATCTTTGATAGCACCTTTCCAATGGATGGCCCGGTCGGCCACAGAAACTGCATACCTCTTTGTTTCTCTTCCTCGGAGCAGCGTCAGGGACCTGAGTACTCTTACCCTCATCAGACTTTCTTTTATCTTTTCTCAGTTGTTGACCTCGATTCTTGGCATTATCAATTGCCTCTACCTTTAAGGCAGCTTCCACCATACCAGCATAACTTGATGTCGCATAGTCACTTGCTAATTGCTGGGCGTCACTCCTTAGCCCAGCCAGAAATCGCTTGCTTCTATTTTCATCGGAACTCACCAAGTCTGGGGCAAATCGGCTTAGCTTACTAAACTCGATTTCGTACTCACTAACTGTGAGCTGCCTCTGCTTTAAGTGCAGGAAATCATTCATCAGACGGTCCCTCTCGACCGATGGCAGAAACTTACTCAGAAGTAGCTCCTTAAAGGACTCCCAGGAACACCCGTCCTTCAGAACTTCCTTCTCCCTCAGCCACCAGCCCTTTGCCAACCCTTTGAGCTGATATGCGGCTAACATCACTTTCTGATCATCAGTAATCCCGAAGTATGAGAACATCTCCTCGATTGATATCATCCAATCGTCTAAGACCATGTAATCTGCCTTGCCATCATACGTCGGAGGCCTAAGTCGCTGAAACTGAGAAATAAAGATCATCTCTGGTGGCACCACGACTGGAGGCACCAGAGGAGCGGGGGGAACATGGACAGCTTGACCCACAACAGGGTCCTGAACTCTCGGAATTTGCCCTACTACAACTGCTAACAAGGACTGGACCTGAGACTGCAAATCCACTACTTGCTTTGACAAGGCTTCATTGCTTTCTCGCAGACCTTCTATCATTGCGCTGCTCTGCGCACCTGAAGATTCTCCCTCCGATTGGGGAGTCAACCTTGTCGAAGGACGCCTCGACATTCTAATGGAACAACAAAACACTAATTAGACACTTAGCCCACCCACTAGAACCAAACAACATAGTACAAACAATACATACTTAAGTACTTGCTCATGCTGCTAGCTTGCTCTGGGATTTTCAATAATGATGTTATGCTTATCCTACGATGATTCACTATCATCACACTAACTCTTGTGCCTAGATCGGGAATGCATGAATTTACATTCTTTTTGACTCAAAAATTATGTGTGTACACATGTCATCCTGCAAATCTTTAGCTTGGCACGTTGTGCTTATGCAATGGTATGCCATGCATGATTGTGCTATGCATTCTAAAAAGGCCCTAATGCATGTTATGAGCGGCGTACACATGAAAATGTTATGCATCCCATACTACATAACATTTCCATGCAACGAAAAAAGAAAAAGTGCTAGCCGCATTCATGTGGTGAGGTTATGCATCCCATACTACATAACCCTCACATGTTGCCTCCTATGGTGGATCCATATACAAACACATAGTATGCATCCCATACTACATAATATGCCTCGTATACTTCATGTCATGCTATGAGTGTAGTGTTCGTGCTTCAGCCAAGACGTGCTGATGACATATCGGTGTGTGTATGATATGACTCTAAACACCTAATACTTATAGGGACAGGTTGCCCGACAATTTGTCAAGCAACCTCCCTCTGATACCAACTGTCACAGCCCGCATTTTTCTCATTAATAAATAAATCAGAGCACGAGATAACTACGAGCTGTGATGCCACGTCAAGCAGGGGATAACTGCTGACGCTCAGGCAACACTCTAATCCTTCAAATCATAAGTTAAAATGAATAGAAAACTGATTTTTAAATTAATTGGCCGTATCCCTCGGCTCAGTGGATCAGATAGTCCACGGTTTGAAAACTATTTTTATACGTAGCGGAAAAATACTTCATTTATGCTTAACATCCTAAAAGAGCGCATAAGTGTCCTAAGAGGACAACTTACACTATGCAAGACCCTAGATTTCAATTTATAATATTTATAAAGAAAACAATCTTTTTACGCATTTGGAAAATAATGATTGAGCTTTTATAAAACATGTTGATCATGCAATACATATAGTAGTTCTTTTTTTATAGGTTTTAAAGTAACTAGCAACCTAGCATAAAACATTCACAGAGAGCAAGTGAAACTACCACAAAACAGGTAAACTAGCAGCTAAGCAAAGACTTAGTATCACAAAGGAAAATCACCAACGAGCGTCAACAACCTGACACGAACTCGCTGGCGAGCATGCATGTCTGTACTACTACAAAGCTAAAGAACTACCTCAACAAGTGAGGAAAACACTGCCACAATGCAGTCCACAAGGAAACTCCTGAAATTAGCCGTTCAGCCGGCTACAGACCTGAACCTGAGGCATTCAAAAGAAGAACACCTCAGCAAGAAATAATAAAACAAGAGCCAAAGAAACATCAGATAATAATCGAATGAAAAGAGCAGAAAGAAAAAGGGTTACCAACCCTGCAAGAGAAATGCTAAAAAGCTGAGCTAAAGAATCCAAAAAGGGACAAAATGTAAGTATAACAATCAGTAAAGTGAGAGAAATGCATCAAGTACTAAAACGTACCAAACTCCGCTCAAGCCTGCAGAGACAAAAAGGAAACCAATATGCATCAAATGAACAGTATGAAAGGAACTAACAGTCCTAAACTTATAAATCGTTAGCACTGGCACAAATCCCAAACCTGTGTCGGAGACTAAGAACAGTCACAACCGAACAACCAGGTCCAGGTGTCTCAAGAGTACTAAAGGGGCCGCCACAGGGTCCACACACATAGAGTTCCAACCTCTTACAGGAACCCAAAATGTCCAAAGGAGAGAATGGTGGTGGCCACGGCTCGAACTCCCCCGGTACCATACTCCCTCAGAAACCCAGCTACCACATGCTAAGGATCCACGATTCGGTGTCAAAACTAGCCGACAACACCACTTAGAAACTACCAAGTTCTACAACCAAAACCCGCCGAATTATTCCCCCCTACCCGCCGAATTATTTCCCCCTACCCGCTGAATTATTTCCCCCTACCCGCCGAATTCAACTAAAATAAATTCCGATAACTTCCTAGTTTAGGCCGACCACAAGCCCTAACCTAGGAATCTTTCTAATCTCACCTATATTACTCCGGTATTCTACGACAAGGAGAATTAATAAAGCGAAATACAACCCATGGAGGCACGCAAGAGGGGAGAAATCCACTTGCCTCAAATCGTTCTTGAAAACGTCCTCCCAAAATACTCCACCACGTACATCCGTCCAAAAGGGGGCACGCGGAGACGAGATCTACGAAAAAAACGGACAACCGGGGTTAGGGCCGAAAAAATCTAAGGCGAAACGGTCACCGAAATGGGAAACGCTTACCGCGATCTCGAAGCTCTCGTCGAGAGCTTTCCAACGCCGCGATCGGATCGAAATTCCGTCCACCGGATCGGCGGTGGCGGCCGCCGGAAGATTCGCGAACGAGAGGATCCGCACTCGCCTAATATTTTCGCACAGGAGGGGCTGCTGGTTCGGAGGAAGAAGAAAGGTTTTTTTTTCTTAATCTTATATATATATATATATATACTTAATATAATTATATTAATAATAATATATAAATAATAATATTAACAAAAGGGGGGGGGCTGCTCGGTGAGAATGATTCTCAACGAATACATGATTCGGTGAGAATCATTCTCACCGAATTCATGATTCGGTGAGAATCATTCTCACCGATTCTTTACCTTTTTTTTATTATTATTTCTTTATATATATATATATATATATATATATATATATATATATATATATATATATATATATATATATATATATATATATATATATATAATATTTATAATTATTATAACATGATATAACTTTATATCGTTACGGAGGGCCAAACGCGCGCCGAATCGAACGAAATTCGCACCGTAGGCGAATGACGACGCTACGAATCCAACGGCGAAGTCGAAATCGAATTCCGACGCACCGTTTTCGAGATAATAATTTCTAAAGTTAACGGCGTACGCGAACACATACAAACTACAATCGCGCGCCGAGGCTCCGATAATGCTCGGAACGCGACGAAACTTGACGAGCAAGTCTAAAATTAGCCGATCTAATTTACTAATGTAAACTTTTCCACTCCCGACGCAAATCCCAAAATTTGGCCGGTCAAACCTAACGAACGCAAAACGCGCTAACGACAAGGTCGGTAACAAAATCCGACGAACAAAACTCGGGCAAATTTCTCCCGAAGCCAAAACACAAGCATTCCCCAAGAGGCTCCACCGAGTCACCAAACAGACTCCGGCTCGCTAGGGAATCTTGCTACCAGGCATCACCAAGCCACGCAGGGAACCTAAAGAGCTAAGAGCACGCTCTAACAACGTCACATGACCAACACGCGCTAACATAACGCTCTGACGTCATAATATGTCAAATAAGAAATTAAATAAATCACTGGAAAATCGGGGGCGTTACAAGGTTCTCCAACCTTATGCATTCCAAGTTTGAAATGAGTAGCATGGGTGAGCTCTCCTACTTCCTTGGTCTCCAAGTGAAGTAGTCTCCTGATGGCATCTTTTTATCCCAATCAAAATATGCTAAGGAGCTGATTAAAAGGTTTGGGATGGCTGATGCTTCAGCAAAGAAAACACATATGGCTACCAATGCTGCAATTGATTTTAATGAACATGGGAAACATGTAGATCAGAAATTATATAGGGCAATTGTTGGGTCCCTATTATATCTCATAGCAAGTAGACCAGACATTATGTTTTCTACATGTCTTTGTGCTAGGTTCCAGGTGAACCCTAAAGAATCTCACCTTATTTTCTTAAAATGGATTTTAAGATATATAAAGAGTTTCCCTAATTTAGGACTCTGGTATCCAACTGAGTCAGAATTTGAGTTAACTGGATACTCTGATGCTGACTTTGCTAGATGTAGAGTAGACAGGGAGAGCACATCAGGGACATGTCAGTTCCTTGGTGATAGGCTAGTGTCATGGTTTTGCAAGAAGAAAACGTCTGTATCTACTTCAATAGCAGAAGCTGAATGTATTGCAGCTGGCAGTTGTTGTTCACAAATACTGTGGATTCAAAACCAACTCTTATATTATGGTGTCAACTTAAATAATTCAACTCTACTTTATGACAATACAAGTGCAATTTCTATTGCAAAGAATCAAGTGCATCATAGTAGGACTAAGCATATAGATGTAGGACATCATTTCATTAGGGAGTGTGTAGACAAAAAGAAAATTAATCTCACATTTGTCTCTACTGATTTGCAAAAGGCAGATATCTTCACCAAACCCTTGGATGAAAAGAAGCATCTGTTCTTTATGAATCAGCTAGGTATGATCAATGGAGATGCATTATTTTATTTTTTGTATGTGGTCAAAGAATTTGCCATAGTTCGTCGAACGGAGATCGACGAACTGAGAATAGTTCTTGAGATAATTCGTCGACCTGAGATCGACGAACTCTCTGTGTGAAGTTCTATTCGTCGAACGGAGATCGACGATATTGCTTTAGAAAATATTTCGTCGACCTGAGCTCGATGAAATGTTTCCCTTCTTCTGACTAAGATCGATGAACTCTTTTGTCAATAAAATATTTCGTCGAACCCAGATCGAAGAATTTTTTTTATTTTTCGTCGGACGGAGTCTGCCGCTTCATATTCTGAAAACCATATATCTAAGTTTTCTTCGAGCTCCATCCCATGCTTTCTGTTCCGCTTTCACTTGATCTCTATGTTTTCTTTTGCAGGCGAATAATGGCGATTCCAGCGAGCTCCTTAGCGGCGATGAAGTTTGACATGGGTTTCGACATCAAATTTGAATCATTCAAACATTCAGACCAAATCTTCTTGGATATACTGAAGCTGTTTGAGGACCAACAACTGAAAAACTTCATGACATATAGAATCAAGATAGCAGCAACAGAGATAAGAGAATGGGTATTTACCTCCTCAACTCCAGATGCAGACACAATGACCGGGACTATATCTGGTAACCCAATTTCTCTAATCCCCACCGTGTTAACTGAAATTTTTGGTCTGATGAATGGTGATGAAGATATAGAAATGGATAGTATTGAATATGATAACATGCTGATTAAAATGGGTCATGCTGGAGAAAACCCTAATAAACTACTAATGAAGAATTTGTCGTCTCAATACAAATTCCTTGCTGATGTTATCGGGAAAGTTCTATTGAGCAAACACACAGCCCACGACTATATCACCAGGCACCAGTTTCTAGTGATGAGTGCTCTGGTTGAGAAGAAATCTGTTAACTAGGAAAAACTACTGTTTGATTTGATAAAGAAGAAGAATAATAAGAAAGAAGTTTGCTTTAGAAGAGTTTTGGGCATTTTCCTACAGGAAAAAGCTGTTGAATCCCTGGTCTCCCAGACCATATTCATCAATGCTTCCAAAAGGCTTACTTGTGACTTGTTTGGAAGGTGGGAGAGGACTATCTCCAAGCCATCTAAGGCTTCAACCACTTCCAGAGGTTCTGAGGGTACAATAGCTGCAATAGCTGATCCCCCACCCCAGAAGTTGTCCCCTCCACCAGCATTCCATCCTCCCAGATACCTACACCTCCATCTCAACAATCATCCTCTTCTCCAACTCATACTCCCACACCAATTCAATCCCCTACACATCAACCAACTCCACTAATTCCATCTCCTGAGCATCAACCCACACAAATTCAACATCTACCAACACCAATTCCATCTCCATAACACATCACACCACCTCAATCTCTATTACCACCTCATTTGGATGACATTCCCCTCCATAACCTCACATCTATTCCATATTTTAATCTACTCTCATCTCCCATCAATTCTCCATCTTATCATGATGAACCAATGCCAGACATCACCACTTTTCCTTCATCATCCATCCTCCATGAATCAACTCAGACACCCTCTGAGTTTATGGAAATGGATTCCCCTTCACTTCCATCTCTTCTAGAACTCCTCACTCCCCTCTTGTCAAATCTTATAGCAGAAGCCATTAAACCTCTTGCTGACTCTATTGCATCCCTTTCTGCCATCATCTATGCTGCCTCCACTATCCATTCTTCTGGGGGCCTGGCTTCAGGACCCTGTGAAACTAGGCAGGGGGAGATATCCTTTGAAGAAGATCTAGTTTCCTCTCCTCTAGCAGCAGCAGATACAACAGTTTTGCAGACAGATACAGATGCAGATGCAGATGTTCACATGACTACAGAAGTTGAGACTAATTTTGATTTGGATTTTGATTTTGATTTTGATATGATCTGTACAGTTGTAGCAGTAGAAACTGCATAGATTATAACTGTTGGTGATTGTATTATCAATCCCACAGTGGATTTATTTCTTTTGCTAAATTCTTTTGATACAGCCTATCTGAATCATCTTCCAGAAGTCTGCTCAAATTCTTCTATGGCTATAGTCCCCTATACTGCCCCAATAAGCCCTGCAGTTGCTAAGAAACTTCAGGCAAGTTTTATAGTAGCAGAGCCTCCAACAGTATCAACCCCCAAGACTATTTATCCTCCCAAGGCTATCTCTCATCCTACTTATAAGATGGATGATAGTCCTTTACCTAATCTAGATGATATTATTCTAGCTGATATAAAATAAGAGAATAAATTAGTTTCTGAAATTATTGTTGAAGCAGAAGATGCAGAAATTCCAGTATAGCCTCAAGCTGAGAAACAGATTTCCAAAGATATTCTGAAGGCAATAGATGCTCTTTATGACAATCCTCCTGGATCATCAGATGATGACAATGATGATGAAGACTCTAATGAGTCTGATGATTCAAAAGCTAAGAAGAAAGTTGCCAAGAAAAGAAAATCTCCTGCCAAGGCTGTTCCAAAGCCAAATCCCAATGCAGATACTCCCTATTATATCTTGCAGAAGATCACTCCTTACCCAGGGATGCCTAATTGGATGTGGCTATCTAAGAATGACCAAAAAGCAAGGAAAAAGAGCAGAAGGTACTCTCCTCATCCTCCTTCTCAAAGGAATTGGTGAGGTCCTCCTCCTCCTCCAGCTGTTGTTGCTTCAGGAAATACTTTGTTGGATCCCAAGTATATTTGGGCTAGGTTCGCTAACTAGGACAATTAACCCACCATGTATAGTCAGGGTCATGTCATTGTGTCCTAGAGTTTAGGCTAAGTCCTTAGATACATCTTCACATGGACTAACCAATAGAAGACTGCAGAAGACTCAAAGACTTAGAAGAAAATCAGTTCAGGAAGTAAGTTCTACGTTCATCAAACTCAGCTCGACGAAAGTCGTGCTCAGCTCGATGAACTCAGAGTCAATTCTCTGAGTTGAGCTCGACGATATTCGAGCTCAGGTCGATAAATTCTGGGAGATCAACTTCAACTCATTAAGTCCAGAATACTTTCTCTGAACTCAGGTCGATGAAGTTACATTATCAGCTCGACGAAGTTATGTTATCAGCTCGACGAACTTAGAGCACATAAATGGGAAGTTCATACTCGAGTAAGAGTATTATTACTCGAGTATGAACTCAGCATTTTACTCAAGTAAGTATAGAACTACTCGAGTATAATACTTAGGAAATTTTCTTGATAGAATTTTTTCCTTCTTCTAAGGTGAGACCAGCATCAAGTCTTTTCACTTAGTCCTAGAGCTTGAATATGAAGTGTATCCCAATAGAGAGGCTACACATGAGTCAACACTTTGGATCACACAATGAGGGATTACATTGTATGGTCCTATGTTTGGTGACCCATTGCAGACTGACATTGGTCTACACTTCCCATAAGAATCCGGCAAACACATAACTCAAACCAAGCATCAAATACAACTTAATTCATCGTAGTTCAAGGATGACTTCATCAAATCTGGGTTAGTGTGGATACAATACCCAACAATCTCCCCCTATTTGTAGAAGTCAGAAACCTTTACACTAAGGTGAATTATGGACATAAAAAGAATGCTAAGTAGATAAATCAGTGTAAGCAAGCATAAGACTATGAACAAGATAATAAGATCAAAAACTTAGAATTATATAAATGTAATTATACAAAAATGTCATTTCTACAAAAAATCATTTCCACAGCTCATAGGTCCTTGTAGCTAGATCTGATGATGATGCTTGTCTTGCTTCTCTTATTGTCTCCTCTGGTAGTTGTAAGGCTTTGGATAATACTTGGGAGGTCTTGGAGGAGCAGCAGGATTGTTTCTTCCAAATTCTCTATCATATATCCTTCTCTTGGTCATTGATTTCTCATATAACTCCCATTCCGGGGAACTGTAATGTATATTCCTGCTCTCATGGTAGTCCATAATAAGTTTGAGTGTATCCAGGATGAGGGACTTACAAGTGGGAGACCATATCTTAGCAAATTCAGGAGCTTTTATTTTCTCAGCATCAGGGACTGGAATAGGAATGGACTTGCTTGCAGAAGCACCATCACCATACTTTCTTTTCTTCTTGTAAATCTGAATTTCAGGAGGAGCTTGGAAGAAAATGTCTGTAGGATCTTCATCCCAACCCTGAGTATAGGTATCGGGAGGAGCAACTAAATCATCAGGCCTTGGAGAGAAAGTGGGTTGAGGAGCTTGAGCAGGAGCATCAGCAGCTAATGGATTCAGATGATGAGGAATAATATTTGGATCAGCAGCAAATTCAGGAAGAATTTGGTTGTGCATCCAGACAGTAGTGTCATAGGTGTGGAATTTGACACTCTATATTTGTTTTAAGACATCATTATGAATCTCTATCATCTTAGTTTCCCAGAGTTCTTGCTTGAGAGCATCAAATTTTTCTAAATATTCTTTGACCAATTCCTCCCCATTTCTGACTTCAACAGATAGCTTCTTAATAGCATCTTCTTTGAAGGTACCAACCTCTTCACAGATCTTCATCTTGTTTGCTTCAGCTCTTTTGTCCAATTCTATTTAATTTCCAGCTAGAGTAACACCCTGTTCCATAACTTGTCCAACACTAGTTATAGTGTAGTCTAATGCTTTGCCACAAATTTGGAACAGATGTTTGAGTTGATCAGTATTATGTTGGATTTCAGCAAATCCTCTGCTCATCTCAGTTTCTAGAGCAGTGAACTTATCAGTGACAGTCTTAATACAAGTATCAAAGTATGTTTTTTGTTCTTGAAGGAGAAGGACAATCTATGTCATCAAATCTGTGGAGGGAGTGGCAGTGGCAGCAAGAGGAGCAGAAGGAATAGGAGGAGCTACCCAGGGAGCTATTTCTTGAAGGGTTACAGTGCTCTGAGCTCTTGTAGTATGAATTATGGCATCCCCTTCTTTAGTGACTTGAGGGATAGAGAAATCCAATTTTCTGAGAGGAGCTTCAGCTGGCTCAGGTGATGGCTCATCAGAAATGAAGAAAGATTCTGGCAGCTCTTGGTGAGCATCAAGAGATTTAGCTGGAGACCTTGCTGGAGATTTTTCTAGAGACTTTGCTGGAGATGGCACTGGAGTGAAGTCTTTGGGTATGTCAGTGGATGGAGCTTTTGGAGATAGAGGAGGATGTGGTTTATCTGCAGCCAATTCCTTTATCATCTCATTGATGGCATCATCAGTGGATAGGAGTGCTTCTAGAAGTTGTTGATCTGAGGGAATGTCTTCTGGGGTAATAGGTGGAGGAGTAGGTGTTGGAGTATTTGGCATCCTGGCTGCAACAGCAGGACCAGGCTCCCCCTCATATGATGCACCAGAGGAGCTGGGGACCTCAGATGGAGAGGGAGATGGGGTCCTGTCCTCTGTGTCTAGAACTTCAGTAACCTTTATAGCTTGAGAAGGATTCTGCAACTTGAGCTCTCATCTTTGAATGGAGGAGATGGAGACCTTCTTCATGTGGTGAAGGATACTGCCATTAGAGAAGTTGAAGGTTTCAGGGTTTAACTCATGAAGGAGTAGAGAAACTATCCTTGTATAATTGGGGGATTTAATGCTCTCCTTAATTTTGTTCAGGATGAGCAAGCCAAACTGAAAATCCTTTCTACAGACTATAGCTTGCATCATTTCAAAGAAACAAAGAGGGATATCTCTTATTGAATTTGTCCTGCACAGAAGAACTTTTCCAATAATATCAACTCACAGTATTCCTTCTGCATTCATGTCAGCCCTCCTAACGTACTTTGCAGCAGATGGAATTCCACAAAATAAACAGGTTCTAGCATATTCTTCATCACCCAGAAAATCATCTGCATCTAGAACTGGCAGCCGAAGAAGTTGAGAAACAGAGTTTGGGGTAAGTTTGATCTTTATACCTCTGACTGCGGATTTTAGAACTGACCCGTGGCGCTGCACTTTGATATTTCTGAAAACTTTTGCAACATCGGGGAAGAGAATTCGACAGTGTTATTGGAGAATGAAGGTTAATCCGGTGGTGTCGAGCAAAATCATGAGATTATGGAAGTCGTCGGATAGTTCTGCAATCCCGGCGGCGACCCATTCCAAACCAACGCCGATTTTAGAGGAGGCGGCCATGATTCATAAATCTTGGTAATTCAGAAACCCTAGAAAGTTTTGACGGGGTGAAGGAAAGCACGCAGCTCTGCAACTGATTGAGGAAGGCGAAGAGGCAGTCGGGTACTCAAGAAAGCGGAAATGATTTCGTGTAGGACATTTCCGGATTTTCTTATTTATATAAACCTAGTTTTTGGTCTAATTAATCGAAAATGAATGAATTAAACCACAGAATAGGCAGCATAAGCCTTGGTTTGCGCATAAGAAAATTTGAATAAAGACTCAGCATATGCGCGAGTACATGAATTGAGGTACTCGAGTAGATGTGAAGTTGACTACTCGAGTATGGGAAGTCTGCTACTCGAGTAGGTCAAATGGACTACTCGAGTATATCATTTCACTACTCGAGTAGTTCACGTTCTTACTCGAGTAGGTTGTATCTTACTCAAGTCAAAGAGTTAAAATTTTGTAAAATTCCAATATTTGACTAACCTTTGAACCTTGAACCTTCTTGAAAATCCAGCTTCTCTAGTCTTCTTTATTGAGCTTCCCAAGTTCTGTTTTGAAGAACGAGAACTTGGTCTCATCCAGTGGCTTCGTAAAAATGTCTGCAATTTTTCTATCTATAGAGACATATTGAAGGTCTATGTCCTCATGCTCACATGCTCCCAGATGAAGTGATACCTTAGCTCTATATGCTTTGTCCGGTTGTGCGAGACTGGGTTGTTGGCTATTGCAATTGCACTGGAAGAGTCGCAAAACAGAGGAATGTTTTCAAACTTCATGTTGTAGTCCTCAAACTGATTCTTTATCCAAAGTAACTGTGCACAGCAACTGCCTGCAGAGATGTACTCTGACTCAGCCGTTGAAATTGCCACATAGTTTTGCTTCATGCTACTCCAGGAGATAAGCCTTTTTCCAAAGAATTGGCAAGTCCCTGGAGTGCTTTTCCTATCATCTTTGCTCCCTGCAAAATCTACATCTAAAAAACCTATTAGCTCGCTATCATTACTTCTTGGGTACCATAAGCCAATATTTTGTGTATCTTTAAGGTATCTCAAAATCCGCTTTGCTGCAACGTAGTGAGATTCCTTAGAGTTCACCTGAAATCTAGCACAGACATATGTTGAGAACATTATGTCAGGTCTACTTGCAGTAAGGTAGAGCAAGGAACCAATAATGCTTCTGTACTTTGTTTCATCAAAAGGTTTCCCTTTTTCATCCTTGTCCAGAGATATTGTTAAACCCATTGGAGTCCTCATCGAGGTTGCGTTCTCCATTCCAAATTTCTTAATCAGCTCTTTGGTGAACTTGGTCTGCGAGATGAAAATTCCATCTTCAGATTGCTTCACCTGAAGCCCTAAGAAATACTTCAGCTCGACCATACTGCTCATTTCAAACTTCCCTTGCATAAGTTTTGAAAACTTCTTGCAGAGGTTGTCGTCAGTAGAGCCAAAAATAATGTCATCGATATAGATTTGCACTAGTAGAATCTTGCCTTTAATTTCCCTAAGAAATAATGTCTTGTCTATCATTTCGCTTGTGAACTTGTTCTTAAGTAGAAAGGTAGACAGTGTATCATACCAAGCCCGAGGGGCTTGTTTCAGACTATATAACGGTTTATGCAGTAAGTAAACATAATCAGGAAAGTTAGAATAAACGAAACCTGGAGGTTGTTATACATATACCTCTTCCTTTATGTCTCCATTAAGGAAAGCAGAATTCACGTCCATTTGATAGACAGTGAAGCCTTTGAGTGCAGCATATGCTAGGAATAACCTTATTACCTCCAGCCTTGCCACTGGAGCGTACATCTGGTCGAAGTCGATTCCTTCTTCTTGACGATAGCCTTTTGCGACAAGTCTGGCCTTGTTCTTTACAATTGTTCCATCCTCGTCCATCTTGTTCCTGTAGACCCATTTTGTCCCAATGACGTTCTTACCTTTGGGTCTTGGAACAAGTTTCCATACTTTGTAGCGCTTGAATTGGTTTAGTTCTTCTTCCATCGCCATTATCCACGATGCGTCTGAGTTTGCTTCCTCAAACTTCTTTGGCTCAACCTGTGATAGAAAACTTAAATATAGATTTTCATTAGTTGTACCTGTATGAGTTCTGACACCATCTCGGGGATCTCCTATGACTTGGTCCATGGGGTGATCCTTCAGATGTCTGAGCTCTAGAGTCCTTGCATCTGGATTATCTTTTATCACCAGAGTGACTTCTTCAACTTGGACTCTTTCTTCATCTTGATCATCAGCCTCTCCAATAGGAGTTGGAGTGGTGATCTTGATGAACTTTTCACCTTTATCTTCTGTCGGTCCATCCAAGCTAATTTCTTTCAGCTTAGCACCTGCATCTTCAATGAGCACACTAGAAGAGTTACTTTGCAGCAAGCTCGTCTCATCAAATACAACATGTATTGATTCTTCCACAACTAGGGTTTTTCTATTAAAAATCCTGTATGCCTTACTATGTCTACTATAACCTACAAAAATACTTTCAAAACTCTTTTCGCTAAACTTTGTAGTATGATACTTGCCATTGTTGAGCACGAAGTATTTACAGCCAAAAATTCTAAAATATGAGACTGTTAGTTTCCTGCCCTTCAGAAGTTTGTAAGGTGTCTTATCGTGGTTTTTGTTTATGAGGGCTCGATTTTGCACGTGGCATGTAGTGTTGACGACTTCAGCCCAAAAATATTCCGGTAGTGAAGCATCACTCTGTAACACCCCCTATCTGTCGCATAGCATATAGTAGTAGGTCCGGCCAGGGCCCGACGCCATATACTGCAGACAGACCGGGTGTTTACTCATGGAAACCATCCAACCAATCATAACGTCCTACACAGAGCATTCTAGCGGAAGCAGTTTTATAAAAGTTGCAATAAAGAACCCAGCACTAAAACATGAATGTCCACTAATCCAAAATAGGAATATTATATAAAAACCAACACAAGCCTTAAGGCCTTACAAAATGTTTCACTTGATATTACATGATTTACAAACCACGGCACGCAGGCCGGTCATACATGAATAAAACAGTAAACACTTCCAAATTGGCCTTCGAGGGCCGGCTTCGCACTTGGGCTTTAGCCCGCTATTGACCGCTTAGTCCAGCAGCACCTGCAAGCAACAAACCACCGCACGGTGGCAAAATAAGGCAACGGTCAGCAATGCTGACCAAATTATAACGATCCCGCCCCCAACTCGGGGCAGCGATGCTCATTCCCTGCATTTCATTAGCATAAGCGAGCAATATAAAACCATTCATTTCATCACAGACGTTAGATCGCATGGCCACACGCCCCGTGCTCTCAGGGCACATTCTCGATGAACTGGTCTATGTCACGTCAATTAAATCCATAGACATTCCGGACTCACCACCGCCACTATGACGGCCAAACCTATGAGCATTTGTCTTCTTGGCCTGGGTCACAACAATTTAAGCCATCGACCGCCGAAGACCCTAATCTATGCCAACGGCAAGTGCCACGTACCCTTAGGTCTCTTTAACCGAACGACATAGAATGGGTACGGTTCCATCTAACCCGTGCTCACATCGCAACGACAATTTAAGCCATTTGCGCGGGTCAAACTTCCAGCGAGTCCCATTTCCATCACAATTCACATAACCCGGTTATGTTAAAGTTGGCTCTCAGGCCACCAAGTTGGCAAGATCTCGCATCCGCCCAGTTTTCCGGGTGCACTTTTGGGTTAATCCCCAAGGCTCCCTGCTGTAATCTACCGCGTAGAAAACCCAAAAAACAACCAATAGCACGGAGTTTTCTCCGGCAGTATGCAATGCAACATCACCGATCCAGACCAACATGTCCGGATAGGCTTCACACATCATGCCTATGTCCGCTCTCGCTTACGGACTCTAAACAACGGGGACTTCACATATCTACCCGAAGGAACGCCTCCAACTCTCTGCAAACTCGCGAGAGCGGGCTTCCTATGCAAAGAAGGAGAGCTACTCATGCTCAAGAAGAGAATCGTTACCCTAGCGTTCCTCTTTGGCGCCATGGAAAAGTAAGCGGATGAAAAGCACCGCACTAGCTTTGCCTCCGTGGATCCGGAGTCGGCTCGCGATTTGGAGCTTCGAAGCTTCTCCAATGGCCGGATCTAGCTCCTTCTTCCTTCCTTGGCTCTCCTCTCTCTCTAAGCTTTTAGAAAGATAACAACTTATGAAAAGTGAGGGTTTCTAAGGTAAAATACAGGGTATATCCCTTCAGGAACAACCCCCAGCCGTTGGATCATCAATTAAAGAAATGAACGGCTTTGATTCGGGACTGAAATGCCCAATCTGGACCGAACACGGCTTGGCACACGCCCGTGTCCAGGGCCGTGTGCCTCATTCGCCGTCAAAATCGGCTCGCCTGGAACAACACACGGGTATCGAACACGCCCGTGTTTTACCTGACACGCCTGTGTTCCACCGGACACGGTCGTGTGGCTGGTCGTGTACCCCCATCATTTTTATACGAAAACAACCCGAGCACTACACGGGTTCTAGGACACGCCCGTGTCCTTGCCCGTGTCCCCTCAACACGCCTGGGCTCCAGGCCATGTACACGGTCTCGACACTCGACACTTCGTCGAGCGAAGATCGTCGACCTGATGACACGGCCTTGGACACGCCCGTGTCCTAGGCCGTGTGCCTTCTCTCGACACATCGTCGAGCAGAGTGTCGACTTCCCGGGACGAGTGTCGACACGGGTTGGCACGCCCTGCGACACGCCTATGTCGCAGGCCGTGTGCCATGTCTCGACACTTCGTCGAACGCAGAGTGTCGACTTTGCGGGCTAAGTGCCGACACGGGTCGACACGCCCTGCGACACGCCCGTGTCGCAGGCCGTGTGCCCAGTCTCGACACAATGTCGAGATCAAAATGTCGACTTCCCGGCTGAGTGTCGACACAAGCATGACACGCCCTGGGACACGCTCGTTTCCCAGGCCGTATGCCTTCAGCCAGAACCCAAAACTGGCCCAAAATGTCCCTCGTCGCTCCTTTGAGTTTCGGGGCGTTACAACTCTCCCCCACTTAAAAGAATTTCATCCTCGAAATTATATAAAGGAAAGACATGTACAAAACCAAAATTTGTACCTGAGCGGAACAACTCCGGATACTCGTCAAGCATAGTCTGCTCTCGCTCCCAAGAGAGCTCCTCACGACCGCAATTGTCCCACCGGACCTCCGAGTCCTCAATCCGCACGGGCTTGACCTTTGTCGTCAACCCACTATCCACCGGCACTTGATCGACCGCGATCACTTGCGAAGGCTCTTGCACCGCCTTTTGGAGCACCGAAATATGGAATACATCATGTAATCCACCAAGCTCCACAGAAAGCTTCAACCGATAGGCCGCTTCACCAACTCGCTCCAGAACCTCAAACGGTCCAATGTACCTCTGTCTTAGCTTTTTCAATCGCCGCACCCGCGAGACACCCTTGAACGTCTTGATCTTTAAGTATACAGAGTCGCCCACAGTGAACTCCACGTTCCTGTGCTTGGCATTATAGTACTTCGCTTGCCGGTCCTGAGCGATAAGCAACCTCTCCCGAATGGTTCTCACCAAAGAAGTAGCATCCTCCACTTCCGATCGCTTATACAACTTTGACTCACCCGTTTCTAACCAAGACAATGGCGTGCGACATTTTCTACCATATAGGGACTCGAAGGGCGTCATTTGAATACTCGCTTGGTAGCTGTTGTTGTATGCGAACTCCACCAAATAAAGGTGGTCTTCCCATTGCTTTCTGAAATCCAAGACACACATGCGGAGCATGTCTTCCATGGTTCTATTGACCCTCTCGGTCTGCCCATCCGTTTGCGGATGGAAGGCTATGCTAAATTGCAACTTTGTTCCCAACATTTACTGCACTAGCCTCCAATCATTGGACGTGAACCGCCCATCTCGGTCACTCACGATGCTGCGGGGCACACCATGAAGTCGCACTATGTTATCCACATAAAGCTTTGCCAACTTCTCCACCGGATCATCCTTCCTATGTGGAATGAAATGTGACACCTTCGTTAACCGATCCACAACCACCCAAATAGCGTCGTTCCCCTTTTGCGACCTTGGCAAACCGTGCACAAAGTCCATAGAGATGTCGTCGAATTTCCACTCCGGGATAGGCAAGGACTTAAGAAATCCTCCCGGCTTTTGACACTCCGCCTTCACCAAGGCGCAAGTTTGACACTTAGCTACGTATAGCGCCACATCCTTTTTCAAACCCGGCCACCAAAACAGTTTCTTTACATCATGGTACATCTTCGTGCTCCCCGGGTGAATCGAGTACTTGGTATGGTGTGCCTCGTACAATAACTCCACCCGCAAATTACCCATACTTGGGACGCACAGACGACCGTCCTTCCAAAGTAATCCGTCCTCCACGACGAATTGGGAATTTGACCCGTCCAGAGCCTCTAACATGAACTGCTTCATATGAGCATCCATATCCAAAGCCTCTCGAATACGATCAGCCAGGTCATATTGGACTTCAGTCCAATTCAGAACTACTTCAGCACTTGATTGCCTGTCCACAGAAACAATCTCCAACGCCTCCAACTCCCGCACCAACCGCTCATCATGCACCGATAGCCAATTGGCTTGAGCTGGGGCTCGGCGACTCAACGCGTCCGCAACCGCATTCCCTTTACCAGGCACATAGTGGATCTTGAATGTATAGTCTCCCAGGAACTCCATCCATCTACGCTGCCGCATATTCAGATCCTTCTGATTCATAAGATACTTCAGGCTCTTGTGATCGGTGTAGATATCAATCTTCACACCGTACAAATAGTGTCTCCATAGCTTCAAGGCAAAAATCACGGCCGCTAACTCCAATTCATGGACCGGATAGTTCCTTTCATGCACTTTCAGCTGTCTCGAGCCATAAGCTATTACACTTCCGTGTTGCAGTAGCACGCAACCCAAACCACTGCACGAAGCATCACTGTAAATCTCATAGCCTTCGGTCCCACATGGCGAACTCAACACAGGCGCCGTGGTCAACCGACACTTCAACTCCTCAAAAGCTTGCGCGCACTCCGGCGTCCAAACGAACTTATGCTCCTTCCTCGTCAAAGTAGTGAGAGGTAACGCTATTCGCGAGAAGTTCTCTACGAAGAGCCTATAATAGCCGGCAAGCCCCAAAAAGCTCCGGACTTCCGCTACCGTAGCAAGCTCAGGCCACTCCTGTATCGCAACAATCTTCGCCGGATCCACAGCAATACCCTCTCCACTCACTATATGACCGAGGAACGCCACTGAGGATAGCCAAAACTCGCACTTCGAGAATTTGGTATACAACTGATTTCTCCTTAGCGTCTCCAAAACCAAATGAAGATGCTTGAAGTGATCTTCCTCACTTTGCGAGTACACCAAAATATCGTCGATGAAGACGATCACGAAATGGTCCAAGTACTCCCTGAAGGTCCTGTTCATCAAATCCATGAACACTGACGGTGCATTAGTCAGCCCAAACGGCATGACCGTAAACTCATAATGCCCGTATCTTGTACTAAATGCTGTCTTTGGGATATCACTCTCCCTTATTCGCAGATGATAGTACCCCGACTTGAGATCCAACTTCGAGTACACCGTCGACCCGACCAACTGATCAAAAAGATCATCGATCCGGGGGATCGGGTACTTGTTCTTCTCCGTCAACTTGTTGAGCTCCCGATAATCAATACACAGCCTCCAGCTTCCGTCCTTCTTCTTAACAAAGAGGACCGGTGTGCTCCAAGGCGAAGAACTCGGGCGCACATACCCTTGCTCCAACAACTCTTGCAGTTGAACTTTCAGCTCCGCCATTTCTTTAGGCGCTAGCCGATAAGGAGATCGTGACACAGGCTTTGCACTTGGCACTAGCTCCATCATGAAATCTATCTCCCGTTGAGGCGGGGCTCCAGGAAGATCTGCGGGGAACACATCAGGGTATTCCGATACCACTGAAATACAATCCAACGCGGGCTTCGGCTTTGCAACCTCCACTAGTGTAAAGAACAGTTCTGCACCAGCACGAACCGCCTTCACCACCTGAAGAGCAGACATCAACGTCTTGCTCGACCCCTTTAAGCCCGTAAAAGTCGTCTCACGACTAGCTCCCAACTTGACTTCCTTCCGACCGCAATCGATATAGGCTTGCTACTCCGAGAGCCATTCCATGCCAAATATAACGTCGAACTCCACCAACGGAAGTAAAGACTCCTACAGGTCGAACTCCTGTTTCCCAATACGAATCTTAACATCGCAGATCCTATCCGCTCGCATCGAACACCCATTGGGCAACAACACATCCAACTTATCCTTCGCCATCGAAGAAGGGACTCCGATGCGTGATATAAATCCTTCGGACAAGAAGGAGTGTGAAGCTCCCGTATCGAAGAGTGCTCATGCCAGATTTTCACAAATCAAAACAAATCCTAAACAAGCAAGGGTAAGGTAACATGTGCATAACAAGTATTTAAGGAAATTGACTTGCTATAAATTAAACCGTACCTGTCACCACATCAGCTTGTTTGATGGCCTCCTGTTGGCCAAGAATATATACCCTTGGTTGGGCCTAAGCATAGTGGGACGCGGTCGACTCCACCGCCTTTCCCTTCTCTTCATAAGTCGCTCCCGGCCTTCTCTCGGACTTAGGACGTCCACTCCAATAGTCACGGGCAAAATGCCCCGTCTTGCCACAAGTAAAACACGCGCCCGGGGTCCGACTCGTAGTCGCCCCAGAAGCACCAGAAAGAGCTGGACCCGAAGTCCTATGCTTCTTGAAAGACCTCCGATAGCCGGACTTTGAAGTAGTCGGCACCTTGAATTCAGATTTCCTATCACCCAAGCTTTTCTTTGCTTGTACAATCTTCATGTCCTTCTCCAAGGACCGGGCAGTATTGACCAAGGTTAAGAAACCCTGCGTCATCGGCCCCGAGAGTAGTAACCTCAACTCATCTCTCAACCCTTCATAGAAGCGATTAGTCTTGCGCTCCTCATCCACAATAGTGGAGCTAGCATAACGACTCAGACGAGTAAACTCGTGGAGATATTCATCCACGCTCCTCTCACCCTAAACCAACTTCAGAAACTCTTTCTCCAACGATATCCTCTGCGTCGAAGGGAGGTATCTAGCCAAGAACAATCTCGAGAACTCTTCCATCGAGACATCACTAAGTTGTCTACCTCTCAGTAAGTGCAGCTCCAATCCTTCCCACCACATTCTCGCTTCACCGTCCAAAAGGAACGTAGCAATGGTGGTCATTTGCCACTCCTCCATCTCCGTTGCTGTCATGACTCTCTTCACCCTGGAGAGCCAGTCTTCAGCCTGAGATGGGGTTCCCAACCCCGAGAATACCGGAGGGTTAAAGCTCATTACATGCTTAAGCTGCCTCTCAGTTGCCCTCCTTGGCACCAACAGTTCGACAACCACTTGCTCCACTCTCCTCGGCTCAGCCTCTTCAAGAGGTTCCTGCTCCATCACAGGAGCGGGCTGCTGCGTTTGCCTTGCAGGCTGTGCATTTATCACGGCCAACACCGCTTCAGCCACCAATCGTATGTTCTCAGCCGATAGAGGTGTTGCAGGAGCAACATCTGGTGCACTGCTAGCCTCAGAAACTCGGCGTTCCGACGGCCCAACACCACTTCTAGTCAGCTATAGTGGTACAAAACACCGTTAAGCGACCAAATCAAATTGTAAACAGCAATTATAGGAACACGCAGGTTCCTCAAACACGTGTATTTTCATTCCTAAGTGGACATTCATGGGTTCTTTTACTGTTATAACGATGACGCACACAATGTGCTCACCACCCCTTAAAAAGAATTTGCCCACGAATTCATTTTAAGCCCGACCAAAACCAGTAGTCTGATACCAAATTGTAACACCCCCTATCCGTCGCATAGCATATAGCAGTAGGTCCGGCCGGGGCCCGACGCCATATACTACAGACAGACCGGGTGGTTACTCATGGAAACCATCCAACCAATCATAACGTCCTACACAGAGCATTCTAGCGGAAGCAGTTTTATAAAAGTTGCAATAAAGAACTCAGCACTAAAGCATGAATGTCCACTAATCCAAAATAGGAATGTTATACAAAAACCAACACAAGCCTTAAGGCCTTACAAAATGTTTCACTTGATATTACATGATTTACAAACCACGGCACGCAGGCCGGTCATACATGAATAAAATAGTAAACACTTCCAAATTGGCCTTCGAGGGCCGGCTTCGCACTTGGGCTTTAGCCCGCTATTGACCGCTTGGTCCAGCAGCACCTGCAAGCAACAAATCACCGCACGGTGGCAAAACAAGGCAATGGTCAGCAATGCTGACCAAATTATAACGATCCCGCCCCCAACTCGGGGCGGCGATGCTCCTTCCCTGCATTTCATTAGCATAAGCGAGTAATATAAAACCATTCATTTCATCACAGACGTTGGCTCGCACGGCCACACGCCTCGTGCTCTCAGGGCACATTCTCGATGAACCGGTCGATGTCACGTCAATTAAAGCCATAGACATTCCGGACTCACCACCGCCACAATGACGGCCAAACCTATGATCATTTGTCTTCTTTGCCTAGGTCACGACAATTTAAGCCATCGACCGCCGAAGACCCTAATCTATGCCGACGGTAAGTGTCGCGTACCCTTGGGTCTCTTCAACCGAATGACATAGAACTGGTACGGTTCCATCTAACCAGTGCTCACATCGCAACGACAATTTAAGCCATTTGCGCGGGTCAAATATCCACCGAGTCCCATTTCCATCACAATTCACATAACCCGGTTATGTTCAAGTTGGCTCTCAGGCCACCAAGTTGGCAAGATCTCGCATCCGCCCAGTTTTCTGGGTGCACCTTTGGGTTAATCCCCAAGGCTCCCTGCTGTAATCTACCGCGTAGAAAACCCGAAAAACATCCAATAGCACGGAGTCTTCTCCGGCAGTATGCAATGCAACATCACCGATCCAGAACAACATGTCCGAATAGGCTTCAAACATCATGCCTATGTCCGTTCTCGCTTACGGACTCTAAACAACGGGGACTTCACATATCTACCCGAAGGAATGCCTCCAACTCTCTGCAAACTCGCGAGAGCGGGCTTCCTATACAAAGAAGGAGAGCTACTCATGCTCAAGAAGAGAATCGTTACCCTAGCGTTCCTCTTTGGTGCCATGGAAAAGTAAGCGGATGAAAAGCACCACACTAGCTTTGCCTCCGTGGATCTGGAGTCGGCTCGCGATTTGGACCTTTGAAGCTCCTCCAATGGCCGGATCTAGCTCCTTCTTCCTTCCTTGGCTCTCCTCTCTCTCTAAGCTTTTAGAAAGATAACAACTTATGAAAAGTGAGGGTTTCTAAGGTCCAATCCTGGGTATATCCCTTCAGGAACAACCCCCAGCCGTTGGATCATCAATTAAAGAAATGAACGGCTTTGATTCGGGACTGAAATGCCCAATCTGGACCGAACACGGCCTGGCACAGGCCCGTGTCCAGGGCCGTGTGCCTCATTCGCCGTCAAAATCGGCTCGCCTGGAACAACACACGGGTATCGAACACGCTCGTGTTTGACCTGACATGCTTGTATTCCACCGGACACGGCCGTGTGGCTGGCCGTGTACCCCCATCATTTTTCCCCGAAAACAACCCGAGCACTGCACGGGTTCTAGGACACGCCCGTGTCCTTGCCCGTGTCCCCTCAACATGCCTGGGCTCCAGGCCGTGTACATGGTCTCGACACTCGACACTTCGTCGAGCGAAGATCGTCGACCTGATGACACGGCCTTGGACACGCCCGTGTCCTAGGCCGTATGCCTTCTCTCGACACATCGTCGAGCAGAGTGTCGACTTCCCGGGATGAGTGTCGACACGGGTTGACATGCCCTGCGACACGCCCGTGTCGCAGGCCATGTGCCATGTCTCGACACTTCGTCGAACGCAGAGTGTCGACTTTGTGGGCTAAGTGTCGACACGGGTCGACACTCCCGTGTCGCAGGCCGTGTGCCCAGTCTCGACACAATGTCGAGATCAAAATGTCTACTTCCCGGCTGAGTGTCGACATAAGCATGACATGCCCTGGGACACGCCCATGTCCCAGGCCGTGTGCCTTCAGCCAGAACACAAAACTGGCCCAAAATGTCCCTCGTCGCTCCTTTGAGTTTCGGGGCGTTACACACTCAACATGGTCCTGCATGCCTCTATGAGTATTCTATTCCTTCTTTCAGCCACTTCATTCTATTGTGGAGTGTGAGGGGAAGAAAACTCATGAAAGATACCCAAGCTTTCACAAAATTCTGTCATGGCCCCAGACTTAAACTCTATTCCATTGTCACTTCTGATTTTGACTATGGAGCAGTTATATTCATTCTGGACTTGCCTGACAAAATTAGTAAAGATGTCGAAGGTATCTGACTTGTGTTTCAGAAAGAACACCCACGCAAAGCGTGAGTAATCATCAATAATTACTAACGTATAATCCTTACCTCCCAAACTTCTAATTTGCAGTGGACCAAACAAGTCCATATGCAGCAGATGAAGACATCTATTAGAATCCTTGCCAATAACGCTTTTAAAGATAGCCCTTGTTTGCTTGCCTTTTACACATGCATGACAAGGTCTATCTTTGACATACTTGACATTTGGGGCATCACGTACTAAGTTCACTGAAAATAATTTATTAATAGTTTTGTAATTAATATGTGCTAGTCTCTTGTGTCATTGGTCACCAAGCAACACGCTATCTTTTGCTAAAAAGCACACTGGTGTCGAAAAATCTATACAAATGAAATTTAAGCAAAATATGTTTCTGCTTCGAGTGCCGGATAAAATCGTTTCCATATTGTCAACAGATGTTATCAAGCACTTATCAGTGTGAAACTCATTTATGTATCCTTTATCGCAGAGTTGGCTTATGCTTATAAGGTTATATTCCAACCCTTCAATGTAAGACACATCTAAGAATGATACATTACCGATCGTAATCATACCGTAGCCTTTATTGATTCCACGGTCTGAACCCCAAAAGATGACCTTTGGTCCGTTCACGACTGGAGAGAAATTCTGAATTAGGATCCTTTTCCCGGTCATATGTCGAGAGCATCTACTGTCCAAATACCAGATTGGCATTTTGGTGGCCTTTGGACATACCTGCAATCACAATCAGTTTGCCTTAGGAACCCAAATATGTTTGGGTCCTTGGTCTTGGGTTAGAACACTCCTCCTACGAGCATTAGCATTAGGAGTGGTCTTTCTCATATTTCCAACTTGAGGGGTTGCAACATTTTTGGGATTAAGCCAACAATCGATGGCAAAGTGACCAGTTTTGCCACAACACCAACAGTCAAATATGTTGTATCTTTGCCTTATATTCTCCTGCTTGACCTTTTGAAATTGAGGTCTAGTAGGAGCAGCATTCTTGGAGGAAGAAGCTTCATGATGATGACAATCACATGTTTTCTTCTCCTTCACTAGCTTTTCTACAACATGCTTTGTCTTTGGTGCCTTCTTGAAGTTATCACCATGATTGAAAGGGCCATAGCTCTGAAGAATGACTTCTTCATAATGTGCCTTAAAGAAACTTTCACAAAGGTTTCTGTGTCGAGACCATCCTTGATAACGGGACTTTGGCTCTGCATAGGTAGGCCTAGCAAAGTGTCTGTAACATCCCATTTCCAACTAGACCCCTAAGAGTGGTTTTGTCCATGACTAGGTCATGACAAAACCCTAGGAAGCTAAAAATGGCCAAGTGATAGAAGGCCAAGGTGAGAATCACCTTGATCTGCCTATGGCACAACCTCATCACCAAACCTAGGGTTTGGCCTTAGAGCTTCACCATGACTCCATGACCCCACCACAACATCACTAACCCATTAGAGGGTCCACTAGAGCCTTAAGGGTCCATTGGAGTCAACCCAAAGTGGCCAATTTGACCTAGGACCACCATAGGCCTAAATTGGGCAAGGTGCCCTAATAAAGGGGAGTTGGCCTCTAATGTGCCCAACCAACCTTGCCCAGGTCTCCCTAGACCTAAGGTGAGGTCAATGGGTCACTAAGGACACATTGGGTGCAGTCCTAGAGACCAAGTTGACCCAAGTCAACTCAAGCCCCAAAGTGGTCAAAGTGCCCTTACCAAGGGTCAAGTGACCTCCAAGGTGCCAAGTCAACCCTACCAACCCTACATAGACCTTATGGGAGGCCAATGGGTCCCCAGGGACCCATTGGGGCCAACCTAAATGGTCATGTTGACCCTAGTCAACTCTAGCCCCAAAGTGGTCAAAGTGCCCTTACCAAGGGTCAACTGACCTCCAAGGTGCCAAGTCAACCCTACCCAACCCTACTTACACCTTAGGGGAAGCCAATGGGTCACCAGGGACCCATTGGGGTCAACCCAAATGGTCATGTTGACCAAGGTCAACTCTACCTTAAGGTTAAGTCAAATTAGCCTAAATAGGCTAACCCAAGCTCAAGCCCATTTCCCCCCATTTGGGATAGCCTTGATATCATGGAAATGATGAATGAGTGGGCTGCAAATAGGCTAGAGTGATGAACAAATTCGGCCATGAGGGGCAGGAGAGAGAAAACTCTAATTTCCCTTTAATGGAGGAGAGAGAAAATGGAGTAAAGGCCATTCTGCCATGGGGAAGCCAATGGCCATTCTTCTTTGCTTGGTTCACCTCCCCTAACAGCCCTAAGAAGATCAGGAGGCTTTCCAGGCTCTTCCACTGGCTGGATGCACTGAACCACCAAGGCCGAGAGATAGCTTTCAAGGCCATTAATGGTCATTGATGATCCAGCCTCTCCTCTCCCCATTTGAGGCTTTAAACACCTTCAGTGGGCCGAGAGGAGGATTTCCCAATCCTTACCTGAAGGAATCGAGCCACCCCACTATGTAGTTGTAGAAACCGAGCGGCACCGCCTTCAAGGATGGTTTCCCGACGATCTTCTCGACTTCAGGCTGCCGACAAGGTCCTCCTCCTCCCCTTATCTCATGGTTAGATCGTAGCAACGTCTAGGTTCAAGGTTCGGGCTCAATTGAGCTCGAACCAATTTCGTATTTCCATGGTTTCGGGCCAAGAATTAACTTGATAGAACCGTCGGAATATGCCTCTCCGGCAGTTGTGCCGCCGCCTAGCGACAGCCACCACCTCAACGGAGGTGATGGTGGCGGTGGTCGGCCGGGGCAGGGGCTGGATCGCCGGAGGAAGCGCTTGGAAAGAGCTCCAGGCGGGATGAATCTAGGACGTTGGCTGGAGCTAGACGATGAAGGGATGTCATCCACTGTGCACCAAGATTCGTGCTGGGAATTATATCAAACTATAGGATATAAATTTCTTAATATCAAATTATGTCACACATTTTGGTATATAATGGTTTTAATTTTTTAAAATACCTAGGTGTTATTTCATAAAAAGTGTCAACATAAAAATTATAGCCTGGAGAGTCTAGTTTATTTTAAAAATTATTTGAACCAATTTGGGTGCCTGGTTTGACCAGGGCACCCATTTTGGTGGGACCTATACCTAGGGCTATCCTGAGATTCAAATGGATGCCCACCCTTCATCCCTTGTCCAAATGATCTAAGATTTGGGCAGGGAGTCTACCCTAGCTATATCTAGGTCCTGTCCAAAAATGGGAGTTTTTGGAGAATATTTTTTTATAGTGTTTAGAAAAATTTAATAATCCATGAATAACTTAATTAGGTGTCCTAAATATCTCAAAACTCCCCCAAATTTGGGTGGGTGGTCTTAGAAGGCATGTAAGGCTCTACTAAAATTTTCATCTCATTTGGAGATGTTTTGGTTAGGTATTGATCCAACCCTAGGTATACCCTTATAGGGTTATTTAGGTCAAAGAGCTATTTTTGCTGTTTGAGTGGTCAAATCAGCTCAACAGAGGCTGTGATTTTGACCACTAACTTGGTAGGACCATTATCACCCTCTTAGTGAATATGGAGTGGTTTAGGATTGTTTTACCCTTGGATCCAAACTCAAACCCTAAGGGTGGGCTTTTTATGGCTTGAAGGTCATGGGGTCAAATGACCTTGGAATGACTTGAAAATTTGTGGAGAGGACCATAGGGTTAGTATGGTCCTCTGGTTAAAATTTTAGGGAATTTGGAAGCCTTAAACCCCCACAAAATCCTAACCCTAACTTAGGGCACAAACCTTATAGTGAAGGAAAATGTCACTAAAACTCATTGAAAAGTGATGAGATTTAGGTTGAGTAGTTTTTAAAGATAGTATAAGCTCTGGAGATTTTATTATGAATTTAGGATTATTATTCTGGATACTTCATTAATAATTTGGTAATTTATATTATTTACTTTGAAATTTATTATGAAGTAACTACTTGCTGGAAATTGATGAATTTTAGTCATAGGACTTTTTATTATGTTTTAAAGCTCCGGTAATTTTTATGGAATTTTTGGAAGATTAATTCTAAGGGTTCCTTCATTAAGTATTGTGTTGGGTACATTGGTTTAAATGTACCTGATTTGAAGAAGCCTCACCCCACTCAATGGTATACATCAAAATGTATTTGATGTATTTTGAGTTGCCTTGTGCAGGTTAAGTATTTGCAGGAAAGATGAAAAGGTTTCTAAGTCCATGTGTCGACACCCAGAGGGAAAGTGTCGACACTTAAGAAGACTTGTGTCGACACCCAGGCAAGCAGTGTCGACACTTGGAGTACTTGTGTCGACACCAGGGATGCAGAGTCGACACCAGACAAAATGTGTCGACATAAGGAGCTATGTTGACACTCAATGAAGAAAAGTCCAGTGAAGCAGTGTCGACACTTAGCAGTTGTGTCGACACCCAGAAGAAGTGTGTCTACATCAGAAAGTGTTGACACTTGGAGGCTGTGTCGACACTCAGCAAAAGTCAGCAGATTCTAAGTATAAGTGTCGACATAATAAAGAATGTGTCGACACTCACCAGAAGACTCAACACTTGAAGAAAGTGTCGACACAATGAATAATGTGTCGACACACTGCAGAAGACTCAGTACATGAAGAAAGTGTCGACACTAGGAGGATGTGTCGACACTCAGCAAAGTTCAATAAAAATTCTAAGTACAAGTGTCGACACTAAGGAGATGTGTCGACACTCAGCCAAAGTCTCAACACAAGAAGATGTGTCGACACAAGGAGCTGTGTCGACACTCAGCAAGTATCAACACAGAAGGCATGTGTCGACACCAAGAAAATGTGTCGACACTGAACAAGTTCAACACATGAAGATGTGTCGACACAAAGGAGTTGTGTCGACACTTACAAGAATTCAACTAAGTGCTGAAGAACAAGAAGTTGTGTCGACACAGAATATCAGTGTCGACACATGATGAAGAAGCAGTGTCGAGATATAAAATCTACAACACAAGGAGTTGTGTCGACACCTTGAAGGCTAGTGTCGACACATAGTCTACTTGTGTCGACACTTAGTCTATAAGTGTCGACACTTAAAGACAGATTGTCTCGACATTTTCAGACTGTTACAGATTTTTTCAAGAACTGACTGGATGACTTGACAGCTGCCATTCCAGCCGGTCTACTGCACCTGTTAGAGTTGTCAGAAATCAGTTATGAACCGGACCAGTCGGTTACCATGAAGAAGGCCTATATATAGGCTTATACTGTCTACAGAAACAGATGATTCTAAAAGAGGATCAAGTTGTTGAAAATCAATTCATTGAAGACTTTCAAGTGAAGTTCTAAGTAGTTGGAGAGAGAGAGCTCCATCAAAGAAGATAGCCGTTGGAACCAGGCTGAGAAGAAGGGTTCAGACTTTGTTCTGAATCTTAAGTTGCAGAGATCAAGGATCAGCTGCAGAGAAGATCAATCCTATTGTGTTCTACATTCAAGAAGCTTTGAAGAAAAGCCAAGTGAGATTGATCTCAGCAGAGTTCTTCCAAGAACTCATCAAGAACCTATCAACTCTTCTCTCTATTCTCTGAGTTGAAGGTATAAACTTTGTATTCTAATTTCTTGTAGGATCCTTAGGGATCTGAGTTGTAAGCCTGCAATTATAAAGGTTGAGTGTAGGGCATGTGTGCCTGAGTGTATGAGATTTGTATCTCTGAGTGTAGGGCTGTTGTGGCTGAGTGTAGGCCTGTTGTGGCTGAGTGTAGGCTTTGTGAAGAAGCTGAGTGTAGGTCTTTGAAGAAGACTGAGTTGTAGGGCCTTGGGCCTGAGCTGTAGGAACCTGGTTTGGGGTTCTGAGTGTAAGATCTGAGGATCTGAGATAGTGGAGGATTTTGGCCGAATCTAGTACACTACTAGATAGGCGAAGGGGGAAAGTGGATGTACCCAAACCTTGGGGAACCACTATAAATTTGTGTGTTCACTATGTGCTTGATTGATTGCTGTGATTGTTGTTTGACTGTAGTGTAGAATTTGTGATAACTCTGAGATATAAACTGAAATCTGCCTAAAAAGTTTAAAATGATTAAGTCACCTATTTACCCCCCCCCCCCCCTCTAGGTGATTAGGTACAATTTCTTTCAAGTGGTATCAGAGGCAGGTTACTCAAAAAAGGACATAACTGTCTGAGTAGATCTTGTTGGCAGATTCAGTCTAAGTTAAGTGAAATCAAGAAAATCAAGAAACATGGGTTCAACAGAGAATCATAAGGAACTTGGATCTATAAAGCTACCCATTTGCAGAAAAGAAATATTTGGCATCTGGAAGGAAAGAGTGAGACTATTTATGGAAGCCTCAGACCCTAGAATTTACATCACAGTTAAAGAAGGGTCATATGTGCCTATGAAGGTTTCAGTCTTGGATGCAAATCAGAGAACACCTAAAGACTTCTCTGAAATGACAAAAGATGAGATAGTTCTAGCCACAATGGACAAGAGGGCTCAGAATATCATTGTGAGTGCCATAGATGATGCTACCTTTCAGAATTTGATACACTGTAAGACATCTAAGGAGATGTGGGATACTCTTATAGTGTACATGGAGGGTTCTGAAGAAGTGAGGCAGGACAGAAAGTCCTTATTAAACCAAGAATATGAAAGTTTTAGGCAAGGTAGATCTAATAGCATCACAGAATGCTATAAGAAGTTCTATAGGATTGTCAATGAGCTAATGTCATATGGAAGAGAGTTCAGTAATTATGAGCTTAATGATAAGTTTTTGAGGTCCCTAACTAAGGATTGGGACACCAAGATCTTTGCCATAAGGGAAATGGCAAAGTTAGCAGATATCCCTCCACCAACACTGTTTGGAAAACTGTTATCTTATGAGATGCTGTTGATGGTGAGAAAAGAGGAGGAGAAGTCTACAAGAAATGAACATAAAGAAAGGACAGTGGCATTCAAGATAGAAGCCACCAGAAAATACAGAAGTAAGTCACCTTCTCCACCTTCAAAAGTGGCTGAGACTGAATCAGATGAGTCAGCAAGTAGAAAGTCTGAAAGCAGTGAAAGTGATGAGGACTTTGCAGCATTCACAAGACACTTTCAGAAGTTCTTAAAGAAGAAACAGTGGAGGACAAAGCCATCCACTTCACAAGGAAAAGATGACTATTATCAGAACAAGAAGTCATCAAAGAAAGACAGGAAAAAGACCAAGCCTAGCAAAGCAACTCTATCAAAAATTGTATGTTATTGCTATAACAGACAAGGACATGTTATTGTATACTGTCCAGAGAAAAGGAAGGAGTCTAATGATAAGAAAAAGACTCAATTCAAGGGCAAGAAGGAAAGATCTTTTGTTGCCAAAAAGGATAAGAGCCTGTCAGACATATCTTCATCAGAAACTGAGTCAGATGCTGAAGCATACATAGGACTGTTTGCTGAGGAAGAGGAAGAAGAGTTCATCCAGATCATGAACTCTATATATGAACAAGAGGACAGTTAGTGCCAAGGACTGATGGCATTGACAGAAAGTGACAAAATCTAGGAGCAGCCTGGACCTAGTAAGGTACAAAATTGTTCTTTAAGTTCAATTTCTTGTGCTAGTTCAGAGTCAGATTCATCATCATCAAGTGATGAGAGTGCATCTGAGTCTGAAGGGGATATTCATCAATTAATAAATGAATATAAAGTTCTGTTACAAGCTTTTAAGAAGAGCAAGTCCCTAGCCAAGAGTCAGGCAAAGGAAATTGCTAGTCTCAAAGTTGCTACAACTGATTTTGAGAAGATGATTGATCAAAAGCTAAATGAAATAGCCAGACTGAAGCACATAACTGTGATTCAGATGGGGACTATAACATTTAAGAATGATCAAATCAGAAGTCTTGAGATTAGTCTTCAGAAGGAGAGAGATTTAGTTGCTAGGTTTTCTAAACCAAAGTCTGTTCTACCCTTAATTGATGAATTTGTTCATCAAAAAGGTAAAGCTGGACTGGGGTTTTCTAAACCTGCTAGGACTGTCAAGTCCAAGTCCAAGGGCAAAGCCCCAGCTCTCAACAAGCCAGCTGTAGATAAAACAGCTAAGAATGTACCTAAGCAAAGGTACAATAGGTTTGAGTATTGGTGCTGTGGCAAGGTAGGCCACTTTGCCATTGACTGTTGGCACAATGCAAGTGCCAAAGTGAGTAGCAAACTGCCTGTTGGAAAACCTGCAGTTAGCTTTGTTAGGAAGCAAACTAACCAGTACCAAGGACCCAAGAATTCTTTGGGTTCTAAGGTCAACTAATTTGTTTTGCAGGTGAGTCCAAGTGGTCATGCCCCAATATGGTACTTGGACAGTGGATGTTCCAGACACATGACTGGAACAAGGGGATTGCTAAAGGACTACACACCCATCAAAGATGGTCCAAAAGTCACCTTTGGTGGTTCTGAAAAAGGAATCATCAAGGGTTTTGGTAACATTTCTAGCTCCCATATAACTATTACTCAAGTGGCTTATGTTAAAGGTTTGAAACATAACCTTATTAGTATAAGTCAATTGAGTGATTTAGGATATGACATCTCATTTGTGAAAGATGGTTGTCATATCAGGAGATCAAATGATCAAGAGATCATTTTGACTGGTTACAGAAAGAGGAATGTTTATTTCCTAGACATTATGTGTGAGAATAATGGTTCTCCAGTGTGTCTTGTAGCTGATGAGAAAGTCTCTCATTGTGTCAAATGGCACAAGAGGCTAGCCCATCTCAACTACAAGACAATTGGCCAACTCTATAACAAAGAGTTAGTGAGGAATGGTTCTCAAGTTAAGTGTATTAAAGATGGAATATGCTCAGCTTGTCAAAAGGGCAAGTAGACTAGATCCACCTTTAGTAGCATTGAAAACAAAGATGTTGTGAGGTGTTTATACCTCTTGCATATGGATCTCTTTGGTCCTATGCCAGTTCACAGCCTAGGTAGGAAGGTCTATATCTTTGTAGTTGTAGATGACTACTCAAGATTTTCCTGGGAGTTCTTCCTTAGACAGAAATCTGAAACACCTAGTATCTTCTATAGCTTTGTCAAACAAATTCAGAATGAACTAGACAGTAAAGTAGTCAAGATAAGAAGTGACCATGGTACTGAATTTCAGTCTGATAGTATGGAAAAACTATGTGAAGAATTTGGGATATTTCAGGAGTCTTCTTCACCAAGAACACCTCAGCAAAATGGCATTGCTGAGAGGAAAAATAGAACCTTGATTGAGGCTGGTAGGACCCTATTAAGTGACACATCTCTACCAGAATATTTCTGGGCTGAGGCAGTTAATACTACATGCCATGTAATTAATAGGGCTACCATTACTAAAAGCCACAACAAGACCCCCTATGAGATTGTGAAAGGCAGAAAACCAAACTGATCTTATTTCAGGATCTTTGGTTGTAAGTGCTTTATACTTAACAATGGAAAGTCTTACTTGACTAAGTTTGCTGCCAAGTCCCAAGAGGGGATCTTTGTTGGGTACAGTAATAATAGTAAGGCTTATAGGGTCTACAACTTGTCTACTCAAGTTGTAGAAGAGTCTGTACATGTAGTATTTGATGAAACTAGACTTATTAACAATGAGTTGTCTAGTAGTATTTGCAGCTCCACATGTGTGACTGAGAAGATGGACAAGCTCACTATAGAAGAAGGACCTACTGCAAGACAGCAGGTAGAAGATAGTGGCTGTTGTCCAGGGGGAGTACTACATGTACCTAATGCAGAAGAAGTTCAAGGAGTGCAGCAAGTTAAAGAAACTGAGGAAGTTCAACCTGAAGCCAGGATGCCTCCAGCTAATAGGTATCTTAGAGATCATCCAGCAGATCAAATCATTGGTGATCTAAGACAAGGGGTACAAACAAGGAGCAGAAATCTGAGTGCAGCACTCTTCTCCAGTTTTCTATCCCAAGTAGAGCCAAAGAAGTTTGAAGAAGCCATCCTAGACCCTCATTGGATTGAGGCAATGCAAGAAGAGCTGAATCAGTTCAAGAGGTGCAAAGTCTGGGAGCTTGTTCCAAAACCAAAAGACCACAATATAATTGGAAATAAGTGGATCTTTAGGAACAAGATGGATGAACATGGAGTAATTGTCAAGAACAAAGCAAGATTGGTTGCTAAAGGATATAGGCAGGAAGAAGGTATTGACTTTGATCAAACCTTTGCTCCAGTAGCCAGACTAGAAGCCATAAGGATGTTCCTGGCCTATGCAACCTATGAAGGATTTAAAGTTTACCAAATGGATGTTAAGACAGCCTTTTTGAATGGTAATCTTAAGGAAGAGGTCTATATGGAACAGCCATCAGGTTTTGTTGATTCAACTCAACCTAATTATGTCTATAGACTTAGGAAAGCTTTGTATGGGTTAAAACAAGCCCCTAGGGCTTAGTATGAAACCCTGTCTAGTTTCCTCATTGAGAATAAGTTCACAAGGGGGAAAATAGACAAGACTCTATTCCTTAGGGAATCCAGAGGCAAAATAATACTACTCCAAATATATGTAGATGACATAATATTTGGGTCTACTGAAAGTAGTATTTGCAAAAAGTTTGCAAAACTAATGCAAGGACAATTGAGATGAGTAGTATGGGGGAACTTAAGTTCTTCTTGGGTCTCCAAGTTAGATAGACTGAGAATGGATTATCCATATGCCAGTCTAAGTTCACCCTAGAACTCATAAGGAAGTATGGTATGGATTCATCCAGTACCATGAAGACTCCTATGGGGTCAAGTATGTCTCTTAGCAAAGATGATGCAGGGAAACCTGTAGATGAGTCTTTGTATAGAGGGATAGTTGGCTCCCTACTCTATTTGACTGCAAGTAGAGCAGATATCATGTATGCTACATGTGTCTGTGCTAGGTACCAAGCATGCCCTAAAGAGTCTCATTTGACAGCAGTCAAAAGGATACTGAGATATCTAAAGGGCACTCCTTATCTAGGCCTTTGGTACCTTAGGAATGGAGACTTTGATCTAACAGGTTATTCAGATGCAGATTTTGCAGGGTGCAAAGAAGACAGAAAAAGTACAACTGGAACCTGTCAATTCCTAGGTGGAAGACTGATTTCATGGAGTAGCAAGAAGCAAATAAGTGTGGTTATCTCCACTGCAGAATCAGAATATGTGGCTGCAGGAAGTTGTTGTGCTCAACTTCTATGGATACAACATCAGCTTGAGGACTATGGAATTCAGGTAAGTAGAACTCCACTGTTTTGTGATTCTACTAGTGCTATATCAATTGCAAATAATCCTGTTTCCCATAGTAGAACTAAACATATTGAAATAAAATATCATTTTCTTAGGGAACATGTAGAGAAAGAAGATATTTCACTAGAATATGTTAAGACAGATAATCAACTAGCTGATATGTACACTAAGCCTTTAGAAGAAACAAAGTTCAATAGGTTTAAAATTGAACTAGGTATGATAAACTTAGAATAAGTTTATAGAAATGGCTAAGTAAAATACTGTCGACACACAGAGTTATCTGTGTCAAGACAGAAAAGTGGTGTCGACACTTCAGAGAAAAGGTGTTGACACATCTAGGAAGTTGGTGTCGACACTTCAGAATATTAGTGTCGACACATGACAAGTAGGTGTCGACACATCCAAGGTGGTGTCGACACTTAGACTTTATGCAGAATTAGTAAAGTAATATCTCGACTATGTGTCGAGCTAAGCGGTGTCGACACTTAAACAAGTATCGACACATACATTCTGTCGACTATATTTGTGTCGACACATTGGTGTCGAGACATTATAAGTCTGTGTCGACACTTTTCAACCGTGTCAACACAATTTAAGTTAGTTAACCCGCCCTTTCATCTTCAAACCTAGAAAGGTATAAATAGAATTTCTCCATTGTCTGTCGACACGCTCACTAAAGTTTTGAGACCAAACTTGTGTGTCGACACCTCTCTTCTCTCCATTCAAATTCTTCAAACCCTAATGGCGCCAAAGCTCGAGGAGAACGTGAACGAAGGCTATGAACTGGTGTGACATGCGTTTGACGATGCATATCAGGAGATCAAGGATGTGGTAACCCTAGTCGCAAACTCAGGGTTAGATTATCTTGTGTCAGAACCAACCAAGATTTAGAAGAAAGAAGTTTTAGAATTTCTGAATGGAGCAACCCTAGACGACTCTGGATTCAAAATCAAGTCAAGGGTTCATGGAGAAAAGGTGAAGGTCTCACCAAAAAGTTTGAGAAAGGTATTAAACCTCCCAAGGACAAAGGAAGAAGATGAAGTTACTGCTTCAAAGACCAGAGAATCTTTAACTTGGTGTGGACTGGATTCCAAATTGAAAATTGGATCTGTATTCAATAGGAAAGGCATGAACAGCCGGGGGAAATTTCTCTCAGAAATTGTTGGCAAAGTTATCCTGTGCAAGTCTGGAGGACATGACAGGATTTCAGCTTATATGTTCAGCATCATGACAAGGATTATCTTTCAACTAACTACTGATTGGTCTGCAGTATTATTTGAGAAGATTAAGGAGAGCCTGAAGAAACCCAATTTGGGTAGAATTCTAAGTCTTTACTTGGCTGGTAGTATACCAGAGGTAATGAGTCAAACTGCTGGAACTAAGATCAACCATATGAGAAAGATGGACATGAGGATCTTCTCAAGGTGGGACAGAGTTTTAACTAAGGATATGCCTACTCCTGAGAAAATAACTCCTCAAAAGAAGAAGAAGAAGATATCCCCTGTGGCTCAAGAGTCATCTAGCAGTTCTGAGGAGCAAGTTGTCTTCACTCCTGATGAAGAAGACACTGGCACTGCTGAAAAGTCTCCAGCTCAACAAGAAGTTGCAGAGAGGCAGGGGGAGTTACCTCAAGCTAGCCCTATACATCAGGATACAATCCAGGGGGAGCCTTTAGTAGTGGATGAGCCAACTTCACTAGAGAGTGAGCAAGCAACTCACATTATCCTTGAGGTAATCTCAGAAATCAATCAATTAGATTTCCTTATTAAAAGTGAAGTTATAATTGACAACTTATCTGATGTTAATCAGCAACCACAGATTGATAGTCTACCCCCAGATGTTGTCATGGAGGACACATCTGTTACAGTTCAAGTGGAACCCCATCAAGTAACTGATGAGATAAGAGAATCTTCATCTCTTCCTCAACAAGAATTTACTATGGAAGATCTCTTCCTTAACTTGGATCAGACAGACTTTGAGAAGGAAAGTGCTGCTGCTGAGGGGGAGAATGCTCCAGTTGAGGGGGAGCAAGTGTAAATTCAAGAATAACCTGCAAGGAAAGAGTCAGAGAAGCAAAAAGCTGTTGAAGAGCTACCTAGGGAGAGGGTGGAAATAGCCAGCACATCTGCTTCTGAAGATGAGGAGGCAGCAAGAGCTAAGAAAAGGAAGTTCTAAGTATTTAAAAGAAGAAGCCAGACGTATAATAAGGCTTTACAAACTTTAGCACCACAGCCTACACTACAGCCAGCACCAACTGTAGATTACAGTGCTTTGATGGTTGCTATGCAAATTAAGCTTGATGAGCACATGAAAGCCATAGAAACATATGTGGATGAGGGGCATAAGTCTTTACAATTTGATCTGTCCCAGGACATTAAGTCCATAAGATTTGAGATGAATCTAAATAAAAAGGAAATGACTGACTGCTTCCACAAGGGAGGGAATGCAGTAGTCTCCTTAGCTACTCATCGGGAGAAAATAAAAGCTCAAGTAGATGACATTGTACTGAAGCAAGGATATATACTGGAAAATCAAATAAGAATGAATGATAATTTGACTGCTTCCCACAATGCCATAGTAACAGAGATGAAGAATATAGCTGCAGGACAAACTACTTCCACTGCTACTACTAAGGCAGAGTTTGATAAAGCTTTACAAGAGAGCTTAACTGCTGTTACAACTGCAATTGAAAACTCTCAGAAGTTAATAACTGACAAACTCCAAAGGTTAAAACCTTTCTTTAAAGATGGAGTTAACTATTTGGATGCCCAAGTAAGATTTCGAAAGGATGATCTAAGAGATCACATGGAAAGAGAAGTCATAAAGGGAGAGAGGGTGTTAGTCAAAGCCAGCTCTGATCATGCCAAGTGGATTTCTAATTCTATCAGAGCTACTCTTGGTTATCCTCCTTTATGTGATGATGACAATGTAGCAGAATCTGAGATACATCCTGCATATCTAGGAGGGGAGCAACCTGAAGTGGCTCAAGTAATCTACCATCCTCCAGATTTTGATATGGTACAAGCTGATATACAGTCTATGTATAGCCCACCTGAGGGACAGCACAATGTTATCATAGATAAGGTGGTTCAGCCAGTATCTGAGGCTTTACAGGAAGCTATTCTGAAAGAACAAGCTGAACAAGAAGCTGGGCTGTCTAAGAAGAGGTTCAGAGAGCAAGCTGAACAAAGGCCTGACTTTGAGCAGTGGAGCCCCACTTCAAGAAACATTATCTTAACTGCATGGAAGGCTGCAAAAGATAATATTCAAGATAGAAACAAATGGTTTTCTGAACTGGAGTGGAGAAAGCATGAATCAAGGCAAGAAGCTATAGTGCAATATAGAAGAAAGGCCAAGATGGGAAAGCTACCTCCTACTGCCCAGGAGCCTAGCAAGTACTTTCCCAAGCCTTATCATTACTTTGAGAGGCAGAATATTAAAGCTGAAGAGCTAAAGAAGAAGGAGCTGAAAGGGAAAAAGCCTGCTAGTACTGAAGATGATGAAGCCCATATACAAGCCAAGATACAGCCTGGAAAGGGAATTATAATTAAGGAGGCTGAGCAGAAATAGGATAGATTTCATCTTGAGTTTACAGTTGTAATATTTTGATTTTTAAGCACTTTGTAAACTTTTGGAAAATGAATATGACAAAGCTGTTAGAACAATGTGATGTGTGATAAATCTATTTCATAATGATATCTATGTATACATGTTTGTTTAATACATGTTTATGTTTTCCCTGTTATATAATCCAGCTTTACATCATGCTATGATTTTATTCTGTATTGTGTATATCATTGACTAAGGGTTATGACTTCTCCAAATAGGGGGAGATTGTTGGGTACATTGGTTTAAATATACCTGATTTGAAGAAGCCTCACCCCACTCAATGATGTACATCAAAATGTATTTGATGTATTTTGAGTTGCCTTGTGCAGGTTAAGTATTTGCAGGAAAGATGAAAAAGTTTCTAAGTCCATGTGTCGACACCCAGATGGAAAGTGTCGACACTTAAGAAGACTTATGTCGACACCCAGGCAAGCAGTGTCGACACTTGGAGTACTTGTGTCGACACCAGGGATGCAGAGTCGACACCAGACAGAAAGTGTCGACATAAGGAGCTGTGTCGACACTCAATGAAGAAAAGTCCAGTGAAGCAGTGTCGACACTTAGCAGTTGTGTCGACACCCAGAAGAATTGTGTCTACATCAGAAAGTGTCGACACTTGGAGGCTGTGTCGACACTCAGCAAAAGTCAGCAGAGTCTAAGTATAAGTGTCGACATAATAAAGAATGTGTCGACACTCACCAGAAGACTCAACACTTGAAGAAATTGTCGACATAATGAAGAATGTGTCGACACACAGCAGAAGACTCAGTACATGAAGAAAGTGTCGACACTAGGAGGCTGTGTCGAAACTCAGCAAAGTTCAACAAAAATTCTAAGTACAAGTGTCGACACTAAGGAGATGTGTCGACACTCAGCCAAAGTCTCAACACAAGAAGATGTGTCGACACAAGGAGCTATGTCGACACTCAGCAAGTATCAACATAGAAGGCATATGTCGACACCAAGAAGATGTGTCGACACTGAACAAGTTCAACACATGAAGATGTGTCGACACAAAGGAGTTGTGTCGACACTTACAAGAATTCAACTAAGTGCTGAAGAACAAGAAGTTGTGTCGATATAGAATATCAGTGTCGACACATGATGAAGAAGCAGTGTTGAGATATAAAATCTACAACACAAGGAGTTGTGTCGACACCTTGAAGGCTAGTGTCGACACTTAGTCTACTTGTGTCGACACTTAGTCTATAAGTGTTGACACTTAAAGACAGACTGTCTCGACACTTTCAGACTGTTATAGATTTTTTCAAGAACTGACTGGATGACTTGACAGCTGCCATTCCAGCCGGTCTACTGCACTTGTCAGAGTTGTCAGAAATCAGTTATGAACCGGACCAGCCGGTTACCATGAAGAAGGCCTATATATAGGCTTATACTGTCTACAGAAACAGGTGATTCTAAAAGCGGATCAAGTTGTTGAAAAGCAATTCATTGAAGACTTTCAAGTAAAGTTCTAAGTAGTTGGAGAGAGAGAGCTCCATCCAAGAAGACAGCCGTTGGAACCAGGCTGAGAAGAAGGGTTCAGACTTTGTTCTGAATCTTAAGTTGTAGAGATCAAGGATCAGCTGCAGAGAAGATCAATCCTATTGTGTTCTACATTCAAGAAGCTTTGAAGAAAAGCCAAGTGAGATTTATCTCAGCAGAGTTCTTCCAAGAACTCATCAAGAACCTATCAACTCTTCTCTCTATTCTCTGAGTTGAAGGTATAAACTTTGTATTCTAATTTCTTGTAGGATCCTTAGGGATCTGAGTTGTAAGCCTACAATTATAAAGGCTGAGTGTAGGAGATTTGTATCTCTGAGTGTAGGCCTGTTGTGGCTGAGTGTAGGCCTGTTGTGGCTGAGTGTAGGCTTTGTGAAGAAGCTGAGTGTAGGTCTTTGAAGAAGACTGAGTTGTAGGGCCTTGGGCCTGAGCTGTAGGAACCTGTTTTGGGGTTCTGAGTGTAAGATCTGAGGATCTGAGATAGTGGAGGAGTTTGGCCGAATCTAGTACACTACTAGATAGGCGAAGGGGGAAAGTGGATGTACCCAAACCTTGGGAAACCACTATAAATTTGTGTGTTCACTGTGTGCTTGATTGATTGTTGTGATTGTTATTTGACTGTAGTGTAGAATTTGTGATAACTCTGAGATATAAACTGAAATCTTCCTAAAAAGTTTAAAAAGATTAAGTCACCTATTCACCCCCCCCCCCCCTCTAGGTGATTAGGTACAATTTCTTTCATATTGTTTTCCATGAAAACTTAATAAAATTTATTTTGGAGTCTAGCAAGCCTGAAAAATTATGATTTTTGCACATTGACCCTCTCTATACCATATTAAGATTCTGTAATTTTTATATAAATTTCTGATGAATAATTTTGGTACTCCCTTCTTTACATATGATTAAGGGAATTATTTTGGATAAATTTTCTGAAAAAATATGGAAATTAGTATCTAGTAATATATCTCTGTTATTTAGTGATCAAAATTTTTGGGTGGCCATTACTTGAGTAGATCATATAGTCCTTGTTCAAAATTGCCCATGGCCAAACATATGGGAAAATTCAATAAATATCAAAATAATTGGAAAAATTATGAATCTCTGATTTTAGACTAAATTTGTTATGATAGACCTCTGGTAAATTTTATAGGAGATTTGGAAGACAATCCGGAGTACCTCCTTTATACATCTCATATAGTATAGGGTGTTCTGCATATAGTAACTGCGAAAACAGAACTAAAGTGGGTAATGAATTTTGAAGAGTTGAATCCTCAGAAGGTTGCTGGTTTGGGTACATAAATGAGTTCATCATTGGAAGACAAGATTAGTAGAGTGTAAGGTTGACTAGTGTTAGGTGGTGCTCGGGATCAGCGAAAGATCGTCCTTCCCATAGGGAGGAAGTGTTTAATGCACTAGGGCTAGATTCAGTAAAATTAATTTAGGGTTGGGAAATCGGGTAACAACCAATAATAGTAAGTGCCTTCCGAAAGGTAACTTTGCGCGTAATCCCATCGTAGTTCCTAGTGTCTTCGAGAGCCTTTCACGGGGTATACCTTGGGCAGTCCTGGGCTAACCTAAATAATAGGTAAAACTGAATTGCAAGAGTAACTAGAAATAATCTAGGATTGCACACACTCCCCGGAGTTGTGGGGGTTAGGTTGGGTCACTCGGGTAGTAGGCTCGGTGGATTTGGTGATGGGCAGGTTGGCCCGGCAAGCTCTGGCTCAGTTGTTGTTGTGATGGGCAGGTTGGCCTGATGAGCTTTAGCTCGGTTCAAATACATAAGGTTGAATGTGCATAAAGTAAAGGTGGTGGGTCTTCGGTATTGGAGTGTCGATGCACCGACGCCAGTACGTTGACTCGGCGAGTGTGGATTAGCACTTGGCCAAGTAAAGTCCGGTACGCCAGCCGACAAGAGTACGCAGGAGCTCCGCTATATGCACTAGCGTTGAGGCAGACGATAGGTCTGACTGGTGGTGCTTTACTGGTTTAGAGGTGGGCGAGGCCCAACCCACCGCTTCCATCTGCCACTACGGAGGTATCCTGGGAGGTTCGGCTCCAGAAAGGGGGAACTAAAGGTCTATGTGCACAGAGTCGGGTGGGTGAGTTGCACTTGCATGGTCGCATCATAACCCACGTGCATGTCATAGCATAATCATAGAATAAAACCCCTGTCACCTATTGTATAAGTGGTATGGGACGCTTATACAATAGGCCCTGCAAAACGACCCCTTGGTATATAAGCTTATGTGGGCAAGTTTATAAATTAAGGATAAATTCTTTATATATATATTGTTGTTAATAACCGACACCCCAACGTATAAATTGGTATGGGACTCTTTATACGATGGGAGCCCTGTAGAAGATCCCTTGCTTATATGTTTCTGTATAAGTTAAGGTTACTTTTCATACTTTACTTTACTGCCACATGTACTATAAAATTGCTAGTATAGGTCCGCTGCCATCTGTTTCTTGATTACTCTTCACCTTCAAGTCCTCCCCTTTCTTCCTCTCCACTCGGTGCCTAGGGGCCATGGGGGAAGGGGTGGGGGATGATAGGACTTAGTCTTTTAGACTAACGATTTTCGAACCACATCATTTTAGTGGACCATGGAGCCCAGCATGGAGGAGCAGCCCCGGCGGTCGGCCCGTTTGGAGATAGGGCAGTCTAGCTCAGGAGTTCATATAGCTGGGACTGTGAGCCCCTGACCTTAGTAGTGTTTTATTTTGCTTCTGCTTGAGTGACTATGTAGTGAGGATTTGATGTATCGGGCTTAAGCCCTTATTTTCAGTACATTTATATTTTGTGTACTCTCCCTTTGTGGAGATATTATTACTCTGATGTGATTTTATTGTGGACTTTGGGTTAGAGTTTTTACCTCACTTGTGTTTACTCTACTTTTTTTCTTTTTTGTGATCGAATCGGCCGGCAGAATCGGCATTTCGTGGTGATGACCCTTCAGGGCATGAAGGTGTCACCGCAAAGCGGCGGTTCTGGGCCTAAGACCCCGGTGTTTTAAAAAGAAAAAAAATGGGGGTCTTACAAGTGGTATCAGAGGAAACCTCGATCGAAATGTAACAGTCCACAACCCCTGGGTCACCCCCGCGCGAGTTTAGTTTGGGGACAAACTAAGCAGCGGAAGTAGTTGTGTGCCCATATGGGGGATTACATGTAATTGTCCACCCTTTTTTAGGTTTAGGGTCGTTGCTCATTATAGTTTGTTGTGCAGCCTTCAGCACAACCCACACCACAGGATGGTGTCTAGCATGTCCCGGGTGTTACACCAACTCCTCCGGCCCCCTCTCCGTTCCAGATGTCGGAAATGGGGCAGACCTTGACAGCAATACTGGATGTGTTTAGGGCCCAACAGGCCCCGGCTCCGCAGCCAAACCCGGGGGCTAACTGGTTGAGTATTTTCATAGGTTTGTCTCCCCCGTCCTACTTGGGAACAGAGTCAGCCGTTTGGACAGAGGAATGGCTTGACATCATATACGAGATGTTGACTGGAATTTGGTGCCCTTGGGAAGAGAGGGTGCCCTTGGTGATCTCCTGCCTGGAGTCGCATGCAAAGAGATGGTGGAAGACCTCGCTGGAAACGACATTTGCGAACAGGGAAGTAGTAGAGATTTCTTGGGAGGATTTCAGGGGCGCGCTGTTGGCACACTTTGTTCCACAATTGGCCAGGGACGAGCTGGATGATAGATTTTTGCAGTTGAGACAGGGGAACAAGACGGTGGTGGAGTACTACTGAGAGTTCAACCATCTAGCCCGGTTTGCGGACTCTTATCAATTAGACGAGGCAGGATATACCAAAAGGTTCTACAAGGTCCTGTGAGAGGAGCTGAGGGAGACTCTACTATTTGTATCTGACAGGCCCATTTCCCGGATACTAGAGATGGCAAAAAGAATAGAGGCTGATTGGCAAGCTACTCAGGGCCAGAAACGGCCAGCGGAGGATCATGGTCGAGGAGCAAGGAACGATCAGAGACGAGCCCATATCACGGACGAGAGGAGGTTCGAGTACCAGCCTCGTCAGGAGGCAAGATAGGAGACAAGTGAGCCAGTGGTGGTGGATCCACCACCTCTTCAGACACGGGAGGGACAGAGACCCGAGGGAATGGCATATCCCCCGCCAGAATGCTTCAATTGTCATCAGGTGGGGCACATCAGGGGGAACTGTCCCCATGAGGGGGGAACCCCTGTAAGACCCCCTTTTTTCTTTTAAAACACCGGGGTCTTAGGCCCAGAACCGCCGTTTTGCGGTGACTCCTTCACGCCCTGAAGGGTCATCACCACAAAGCGCCGATTCTGTCGGCCAATTCGATCATAGAAAAGTAGCAAAACAAAGTAAACGCAAACTAGCAGTCCACAGAAAATCACATATCATATAGATAATCTCCACAAAGGGAGTGTCCACAGAATAATATATCAGAGTACTAAAATACAGGCTTATGCCCGGTACATCATGTCCTTACTACAAATCACTCATGCGGAAGCAAAAGCAGAACATCTACTCAAGGTCGAGACTCACGGTCCTGGCTGTATGAACTCCGGAGCTAGACTTCCCCATCTCCAAGCGCACCGGTCTCTGGGGCTGCTCCCCTATGCTGGGCTCCACGATTCCCTAAAATGATGCGGTTCGAAAACCGTTAGTCTAGAAGACTAAGCCCTACCATCCCCCACCCCTTCCCCCATGGCTCCTAGGCACCGAGCGGAGAGGAATAAAGGGGAGGACTTGAAGGTGGAGAATAAACGATGGCAACGGACCTATACTAGCAATTCCATAATAGATATTGACAATAAGATGAAATATGAATAGTAACCTTCACTTATGTGAGAACACATAAGCCAAGGGGTCTTCTGCAAGGCTCCCATCGTATAAAAAGTCTCATACCAATTTATATGTTGGGGTGTCGGTTATCAAACAGTTGTAAATATATATTAAAATTGACGTTAATTTATAAACTTGCCCACACAAGCTTATAGACCAAGGGGTAGGTTTGCAAGTCCTAATGTATAAGCGTCCCATTCCACTTATACCTTAGGTGTCAGTGGTTAAATAAATCGATTATGCTATGACATGCTAGTGGGTATAATGGATCATGCAAATGCAACACACACACCCGACTCTGTGAACACAGACCTTTAGTTCCCACTTTCTGGAAACGTAACCTCCCAGGATACCTCCGTAGTGGCAGACGGAAGTGGTGGGATGGGCCTCTCCCACCTCTAAACTAGTAAAGCACTACCGGTCAGACCTATTGTACGCCTCAACGCTTGGTGCACGAAACGGACTCCTACGTACTCTTGTCGGCTGGCGCACCGGACTTCTGTTTACGAAGTGCTAACCACACTTGCCGAGTCAGCGTATTGGCGTCGGTGCATCGACCCTCCAATACCGAAGACCCACCACCTTAATTTTCTTTCCTTTCACGCACATGCAAATTTATCGTATTCAAAACCGAGTCGAAGCTCCCCGGACCAAAATGTCCGTCTCAAACAATCGAGCCGAAACTCCCCAAACCAAAACGTCTGTCACTTAACTATCCAGGCCGAAGCTCCCAACTATCTTCCTGTGCTATCTGTGTTCGTGAAATGTTCAACCCTAATTACTAAGTTACTCTTTTCAGCTTGTTAATACAGTTTACGTTAACCCAGGACTGCCACCGGTATTCCCTGTGAAGGGCTCTCAAGGGGCACTAGGAATTATGTTGGGTTTACGTCCAGCGTTTCCTTTCGCAAGGTACTTATTATTATTATTTGTTGATTCTCTTACTCATTACCTTCTCATATTACAATAGGCTAATCCTAGGGTGATTTGACTCTACCTCACCTCGGGGAAGACGATCTTTCGTCGAACCCGAGCTCCTCTAAACTCTAGCCAAACCAATTTCTCACCACTCTTCCTATCCTTGTACGGTGAACTCATCCACATCTATCCAAAATTACTAACTCCTACACCATGTCTCATCGTATCTTATTGCAATTTACCCATCTTGTCAAATGCAGACCATCCTAGGCTATATGTCGGACCGGATAGGAGATAATCCAAATACTCATCCAAATGGCCTACCTTATTTACTGGAGACTTATCATGACACAGATAGACTAAATCCAGGAAATTATAATTTTCCTAATTTATCTGGCATTTAATTAATTTCCTTAAAGCTTCCAAAGGCTACCAGTTTGAACATGAACTACCCTATGTACTCATGCAAGATGCCTAACAAAATTATGATAAATATTAGGTTATCTCAATATTGTAAATCCAAAGTATCACAATTTTTCTATCATCCAAAGGGCACTAAAACTATTTTAGCAATATTTACTATCTTCCGTTGTTTATGAATCAAGTACAGAAACTATCCATCCAAATATTATATATTAATTATACTATGCCGATACAACCTTAGAAGTAGCATTGGCCAAGTTTCATAATTTTTCAGCAAGTATTAATCTCTGAATAAATTAATTATCAAAAATCTCCATATTATGGACTTGTAAAGAAAGTACTGTAATCAGCCCTCTAAAAATTATGAATAAATTCCTACAAGCATATGTTGGCCTGAAATCATCAGTACCTAAGTCTCATGATTTTTCAACAGATATATCATCTATAAATAATTTTATACCACCAAAGCACCTTTTTGAAACTAGTGAAGGAAGTACTAAATATCATCAATTAAAGATTGTAACAAAATTCAGGGATATTCATTTAGACCTATATCATCTACTAACCAAGTTTCATCAGTTTCAAATGAACAGAATAATCAAATTAATTAAAACACCATTTTGGGCCTATTGATATTTAACAAATAAAGTACTAGAAATATAATCCATAAAATTCTAATAAAATTACTAGTGGTTCTAGATGGTCTAAAACGTACTCTACCCAAGTTTCACAACCTTTAAATAAGATTTAGTGGCTGAATTTACAAAATTGTGCTTCTACCCTAAAACTAGAGTTAGGGTTTTGAGGTGTCTACCTTCCTCCAAGTCCTCTAAGATTCCTTCCAGAGAACTTAGGTTGCACTACCTTCAATTCTACTTAGTTTTCAAGGTCATACAAATGCATTAGCCCCCATGTCCTTCACAACCACCAAAAGTCCTTCCTTAGGGTTTGAGGTTGAACCCTAGGTTAAATCAAGCCTAAATCACCCAATTTTCCTTAAGAGGGTGACATTGGTCATACTAAGTCAGTGTCCAAAACCTCAGCCTCTGTTGAGGGGAGGTGGCCACCCTAAGCCCATGGTGCACTTTTAATCAAAAACACCTCCTTAAGGCCAAACTAGGGTTTGGTGATTCCCTAACCAAACCCATCCAAATGAGTTGAAATTTTGTACAGAGCTAGATATTGATGCCAGGGACCACTCACCAAAATTTAGAAGTGTTTGTAGGTCATTAGACCACTTAATTAAAATACCCTAGCATTATTAAATAAAAGTAAAACCTTTAGGCAAAGTGTCTCCAAAAACTCCCAATTTTGGAAAGATCCTAAGCATAGTTAAGACTGATCCCATGTCCAAAGTTCAGCCCATTTGGACAAGGGATGAATGGTGGGCATCCATTTTAATCTCAGGACATCCTTAAGTATAGGTCCCACCAAAATGGGTGCCCTGGTCCAACTATAGGGCCAAATTGGTACAAATCAATTTTGGATTAAAATAGACCCATAGGGCTACAACGTTCATGTTGAACGTTTTCCCACCAGGTGGCCCTAAGTATTTATAAAAATTAAAACCATTTACTGTAAATAATGTGATAAAAATGAAATTAAATCAAAATAATCAGATTCTTATCAAAGGCGCCGCACGAATCTTGGCGCAATCCAAGGTCATCCGAGTCGTCTTCCTCCTTGAGCTGACGGCCACGATGTCCCCGTCCTGGGCCGCCTTGCGGGCTGATTTCCTGGCCACCCGTCCACTTCCCCTGCCGGCCACCGCCACCACTCCCTTCGTGGATGTGGTGGCTACCCTCTGCCGGTGGCACGGCCGCCGGAGGGGCTGTTTCCAGCGATCCCGATAAGAAGAATTTCCTTGGAAAAACCAAGAAATTGAAATATGGATCGGGCTCAATTGAGCCCGAACCTTGAACCTAATTAGCCATAAGATCTACCCACGAAGTAAGGAGAGGGGGAGGACCTTTCTGGCGGCCTGAATGCGGGAGGAACGGCGGGATGCCATGATCAACGGTGGCGGTGCTCGGCTTCTGCAATAGCACAGTGGGACGGCTTGTTCCTTCCAGGTAAGAGTTCGAAAATGCTCCCCTCTGCCCACTGATGATGTTTAAATGGTCAATTGGGGAGGGGGCGGCTTGTTCTTCAATGCCCATCAAACACCATTACAGGTGTGGCTCGGGTTGAGTGGGGCGGGGCTGAACCTACCTCTTGGTGGCTAGGAAACGGCTGGAATCAACTTCTATTCCCTAGAGGAGTTGATTGCAGCCATAAAGGATGGTGGTTGACCTCCTTTGGCCGGTTCCCACCCATCCCTTCCTCTCCCCCAATTCTCTCTCTCCACCATTTTCATGAAAGGAAGCTCCTTTCTCTCTCCTAGTCACCCATGTTGACTGGTCCACACCATAGGATATGTGCAACCCACTTAATCATAATAATTATGAAAAGTGAGGTTAGTCTAAGGGAAAAATGGCTTGAGCTTGGGTTAGCCCATTTGGGCTAGGTTTGACTTAGCTTAGGCTAGGGTTGACTTGGGTCAATTTGATCATTTGGGTTGACTCCAATGGGTCCTTGGTTACCCATTGGCCTCCCCTAAGGTCTATGTAGGATTAGGTAGGGTTAACTTGGCATCTTGGAGGTCACTTGACCCTTGGTAAGGGCACTTTGACCACTTTGGGGCTTGAGTTGACTTGGGTCAACTTAGCCACTAGGTTTGACTCCAATGGGTCCCTAATGACCCATTGACCTCACTTTAGGTTTAGGAAGCCCTGAGTAAGGTTGGTTGGGCACATTAGAGGTCAACTGCCCTTGATTAGGGCACCTTGCCCTGTTTAGGCCTATGGTGGTCCTAGGTCAAATTGGCCACTTGGGGTTGACTCCAATGGACCATTAAGGCTCTAGTGGACCCTCTAATGGGTTAGTGATATTGTGGTGGGGTCATGGAGTCATGGTGAAGCCCTAAGGTCAAACCCTAGGTTTGGTGATGAGGTTGTGCCATAGGCAGACCATGGTGATCCTCACCTTGGCCTTCTATCTCTTGGCCCATTTCTGGCTTCCAAGGGTTTTGTCATGACCTAGTCATGGCCAAAACCACTCTTAGGGGTCTAGTTGGAAATGGGATGTTACAAATCCCAATAAACAAAACAAAGATTTCGTCCCCGAAATCAAGGTTTAGCATACGGGAATTTCTACCGAAGAAATGAAACTTGTAACATCCCATCACGACGCCATGTTTTCTAAATTAGGTTTAGAGGGAAACCTAAATCTATGACCAATTCGCCCAATTGGCAAACCAAGATCCCAATAAACAAAAGATTAGCCTCTACTCTTCCTGGAGCAGCCTTACTAGTTTAAAGCAGGAAAATAAATTAAACATCTTGAGGGATTGTGAGGTATACCTGACTGAACAGCTCTGGGTACTTTTGTCGCATCAGGTCCTGCGGTTCCCAGGTATGCTCCTCCTGGCCTTGGTTCCTCCACAGAACTTTGACTAACGGAACCTTCTTGCGACGCAAGATCCGTACTCCTCTGTCGCCGATCCGAACCGGCTCTAAGCGAACTGATCGGTCTGAAGCTACCGGTCCATCTGTGGTCGAAATCTGCTGCTCCGGGCATAGTAGAGCCCTCCTGAGCGAGGAAATATAGAACACATCATGCAAGGCTGCCAGATCTGGTGGCAACTCCAGCCTGTAAGCTAGGGGTCCGATCCGCTCCAGGATCCCGTAAGGGCCCATATACCTAGGGCTGAGCTTCTTCTTCCGACCATGCGCCCGTGAAGCTCCATGCATGGGCCGGATCTTCAAAAACACTCGGTCCCCCACCTGAAACTCCACCTGGCGATGCTGGGCATCGTAGTACATAGCCTGTCGGCTCTGCGCTTCCAGCATTCTGTCCCGTATCAGTCTCACCTGAGCTTCAGTGTCTTTAACAAAATCTGATCCCAACGCCTTCGGATCCTCATCCTGAATCCATGAAAGTGGAGTCCTACATCTCCTTCCGTACAAGGGTGGAGAGTTGTGTTGAATGTCAACCGAGAACCCAGATAAGCCTGGACTGATCTTCTCTCCTTGGACGTACACTATCCATCCTGATTCAACACGATCATCTTGAGCACACCATGATAATGCACAACTACTCACAAAACTTATGAAACACCTACGGGAGTTTTCTTTCGGGTCAGGGTGACCCTAGATATCTCGGCCAGTCTATCGTTGATGTTCCAATTATAATTATGCCCGGAGTGCGGATGAGGAATCGTGTGTATGAAAATCCCTAATTATATCCTCGAACTTCCACTCTAACCGGGCAGTGACTGTAATAGTTTCCCAAAAGTTCTTGCACTTAACCTTCATCGGGCGACTGACCTCACCGTGCATCACAAAATTCATGACGCCCTTCTTCACTCCATGGAGATACATGTTCCGAGATACACCAAACTTCCGGTGATTAAATTTCTCGTTTGTACGGGTAGACAATGACTCTATAAAATCTCCACTTCGCAATCAGATTCTTATCCCTGCGAATACGCCCGAGTAGTGCCGAATATAGTTTACGTCCATTTCACTATATTTATGATGTAAACTTTTCTAGATGAGATCTAAGGGAAACCCAAGTCAGTAACTAATTTGCCCAATAAACAAAAGACACGCCCCCAATAAACAAAAGATAAGCCCCCAATAAACAAAATATAAGCCTCTACTAGCCTTGGGCTGAGTATCTTTGATATTACCATGTTATATCCATCCTAGTTGGGTGCACAATCCCTAGGGCATCAATCTTTGACTTGGGGTTCCAACCTGAATCTGTTGATATACTACATACTTAAAACCCTCCGAGTCATATTTACGACAACCTTATCCGGGTCAAAAAGTTCCCAATCCCAACCGAGTCTCTTCCGAGCTTGAATTCTTATCCGACCCTCGGTGCTTATCATGGTGGTTGTCTCCAGGTAATCTTATTACTGGTACAATGGTTGAGACTATGTGTCTTCTACCATTCTGCTAATGAATTTTTGGTCTCAATTCTCCTTAAAGCAGTCCTTCCGATTTGGTAATCCTTGATAGGGACCGTAGGGCCACCTGAGTTTATGGCTTAGGTAGCCATTCTCGTGTTATACTCCTCCTTTATTCTCTTTAGGTTTCTCCTTATCTTAACCAAGTTCATAACCAAGGTCTATTTCCGACTAGGGCAAACTATAAGTTATCGTGGTTAATCATGTCTCCTAGTGGGTTGAGTCTAACTCTTTGACTAGAGAATTATAAGATGGGATCTTTGTAGCCGGAGGTGCTAACTGCTGGGGGCAAGGTTTGCTGCAGGCTACAAAGAAGAATTCTAATTGTTAGCTGATGAACAAGTGGAATTAATAAAAAGGTGGACTTTACATGTGATTCCCCTTATGAGCGCACCACTGCTTCCGCTGCTTAGTTTGTCCCCAAACTAAACTCGCGCGGGGGTGACCCAGGGGTTGTGGACTGTTACTTTTCGATCGAGGTTTGCTCTGATACCACTTGTAAGACCCCCTTTTTTTCTTTTAAAACACCGAGGTCTTAGGCCCAGAACCGTCGTTTTGCGGTGACTCCTTCACGCACTAAAGGGTCATCACCACAAAGCGTCGATTCTGCCGGCCAATTCGATCACAAAAAAGTAGCAAAACAAAGTAAATGCAAACTAGCAGTCCACAGAAAATCACATATCATATAGATAATCTCCACGAAGGGAGTGTCCACAGAATAATATATCAGAGTACTAAAATACGGGCTTACGCCCGGTACATCATGTCCTCACTACAAATCACTCATGTGGAAGCAAAAATAGAACATCTACTCAATGTCGAGACTCACGGTCCCGGCTGTATGAACTCCGGAGCTAGACTGCCCCATCTCCAAGCGCACTGGTCTCTGGGGCTGCTCCCCCGTGCTGGGCTCCATGATTCCCTAAAATGATGCGGTTCGAAAACCGTTAGTCTAAAAGACTAAGCCCTATCATCCCCCACCCCTTCCCCCATAGCTCCTAGGCACCGAGCGGAGAGGATGAAAGGGGAAGACTTGAAGGTGGAGAATAAACGATGGCAGCGGACCTATACTAACAATTCTATAATAGATATTGACAATAAGATGAAATATGAAAATTAACCTTCACTTATGTGAGAACACATAAGCCAAGGGGTCTTCTGCAAGGCTCCCATCGTATAAAAAGACTCATACCAATTTATACGTTGGGGTGTCGGTTATCAAACAGCATTAAATATATATCAAAATTGACCTTAATTTATAAACTTGCCCACACAAGCTTATAGACCAAGGGGTCGTTTTGCAAGTCCTAATGTATAAACATCCCATTCTACTTATACCTTAGGTGTCAGGGGTTAAATAAATCGATTATGCTATGACATGCTAGTGGGTATGATGGATCATGCAAATGCAACACACACACACCCGGCTCTATGCACACAGACCTTTAGTTCCCCCTTTCTGGAGTCGTAACCTCCCAAGATACCTCCGTAGTGGCAGATGGAAGCGGTGGGTTGGGCCTCGCCCACCTCTAAACCAGTAAAGCACTACCGGTCAGACCTATCGTACGCCTCAACGCTTGGTGCACGAAGCGGACTCCTGCGTACTCTTGCCGGCTGGCGCACCGGACATTTATTGGCGAAGTGCTAACCACACATGCCAAGTCAGCGTATTGGCGTCGGTGCATCGACCCTCCAATACCGAAGACCCACCACCTTAATTTTCGTTCCTTTCATGCACATGCAAATTTATCGTATTCAAAACCGAGTCGAAGCTCCCCGGACCAAAATGTCCGTCTCAAACAATCGAGCCGAAACTCCCCAGACCAAAACGTTCGTCTCTTAACTATCCAAGACGAAGCTCCCAACTATCTTCCTATGCTATCTGTGTTCGTGAAATGTGCAACCCTAATTACTAAGTTACTCTTTTCAGCTTGTTAATACAGTTTACGTTAACCCAGGACTGCCCCCGGTATTCCCTGTGAAGGGCTCTCAAGGGGCACTAGGAACTATGTTGGGTTTACACCCAGCATTCCCTTTCGCAAGGTACTTATTATTATTATTGTTTGATTCCATTGCCCATTACCTTCTCATATTACAATAGGCTAATCATTGGGTGATTTGACTCTACCTCATCTCGGGGAAGACGATCTTTCGTCGAACCCGAGCGCCTCTAAACTCTAGCCAAACCAATTTCTCACCACTCTTCCTATCCTTCTATGGTGAACTCATCCACATCTATCCAAAATGACTAACTCCTACACCATGTCTCATTGTATCTTATTGCAATTTACCCATCTTGCCAAATGCAGACCATCCTAGGCTATATGTCGGACCGGACAGGAGATAATCCAAATACTCATCTAAATGGCCTACCTTGTTTACTGGAGATTTATCATGACACAAATAGACTAAATCCAGGAAATTATAATTTTCATAATTTATCTGGCATTTAATTAATTTCCTTAAAGCTTCCAAAGGCTACCAATTTGAACATGAACTACCCTAAGTACTCATGCAAGATGCCTAACAAAATTAAGATAAATATTAGGTTATCTCAATATGGTAAATCCAAAGTATCACAATTTTTCTATCGACAAAGGGACACTAAAACTATTTTAGCAATATTTACTATCTTCCGTTGTTTATGAATCAAGTACAGAAAATATCCATCCAAAAATTATATATTAATTATACTATGCAGATACAACCTTGAAAGTAGCATTGGCCAAGTTTCATAATTTTTCAGCAAGTAGTATTCTCTGAATAAATTAATTATCAAAAATCTTCATATTATGGACTTGTAAAGAAAGTACTGTAATCAACCCTCTAAAAATTATGAATAAATTCCTACAAGCATATGTTGGCCTGAAATCATCAGTACCTAAGTCTCATGATTTTTCAACAGATATATCATCTATAAATAATTTTATACCACCAAAGCCCCTTTTTGAAACTAGTGAAGAAAGTACTAAATATCATCAATTAAAAATTATAACAAAATTCAGGGATATTCATTTAGACCTAGATCATCTACTAACAAAGTTTCATTAGTTTCAAATGAACAGAATAATCAAATTAATTAAAACGTCATTTTGGGCCTATTGATATTTAACAAATAAAGTACTAGAAATATAATCCATAAAATTATAATAAAATTACTAGGGGTTTTAGATGGTCTAAAACTTAGGCTCTGTTTGGTTGGGCTGTTGCTGATGGAAAGCTCCTGATGAACTGTTGCTGATAGAAAAAGTGTTGATTCTGGAAAATAGAGTTTTGTTAAAAAACTGTTTGGGTGAAACAGAGTTTTCAAAATGGAGTTTTCAAAAAGTTGTTTGGATACAAAATGGAGTTTCGAATAATTTTTTTTTAAATATAACACAAAATAAAATAGTCCATTCACCATATTGGTCTAACACTAAATTGTAAGAAAAAAAGGCCATTCACCATATTTTCAATGGAAGAACAAGACTCCTCCCTATAAATTGAGACTAGGTTAAAACCAACTCAGTGTTGAACATATCATCAATCCATCCTGAAAGTCCACCTAGTGTCAACTATCTTCACCTATGGGGGGGGATAGGTGACGTGCAGCGTTTTTGCGGAATTTAAGGTTGTACCTACACAATAAAAATAAACAGCACAGCACACAGAATACACAAGCTATTTATAGTGGTTCCCCGATTTGGGTACATCCACTTTCCCCCTTCGACCTATCTCCCAACACGGGACGACTCGGTCTCTTCACCAACAGGATTGAAATCCAATCCTTGCACTATCGGAAGGAACCCTTCCACACGTAGGAGTCAACACTCCCACAACACGGGTTGCACCCAACCCTTACAACTAGGAACCAACGTTCCTTTACAACAAAAGTAAAACTAGAATGTATAAGAGATACAAACTACGTTTGGAGACTAAGGTGTCCCTCTTTGTTGACGACGTGTTCTTGAAGTCCACAAAGAGTCCACAACCTTAGATCTCTCTTGGAGAGGATCTCCCCGGAACCGGCGGCGGCAAGATGTGCGGCGGCTAGGTTCACGGGATCGGCGGCGACGACGATGTGCGGCTGCTGTACTTTAGAGATCCAAACTTCGTAGCGAAGCTAGCTAGGTCTACCAACGGTCACACTGGGATCAATCGTCTCGATCGATTCGGATGGGGAAGATTTTCCCGATCAACAAATCAAGAGACAAGAGATCTCCAGTTAGACACGTGAGACACTAAGCTTGGCTAAGCTTCTGTCGCCGGAAGATCAGGAAGAATCGCGATCAAAGGCGGCGACCAACTAGAGCGAGCGGCGACGGCGGCGGCGGAGCAGTTTCGCGATTTTATGTTAAGATCGGCTCGGCTTCTTTCTTTGTATTTTTTTCCATAGTCCCACTGTTCAAAAATAAGTCTGTATTTATACTGTAGACAACTTCAATATGACCGTTGTGGGTCCCACAAGTAGAAACCCTAACTCCGGTTCAAAGCAATGCCAGCGGCAGAATCCGGTTCAGCTTTTTCCCGAAAAATGCCCAAGTAAAAATCGGCGAGAATCGAAAGTGAATCTCGTCGAATCGTCGAGAATCAAAGGTGATTCTCGACGATTCGGCGAGAATCAAAGATGATTCTCGTCGAAGTTGACTTGGTTGCACGCACTGATTCAGCCGGGTCGAGACGCCGAGAATCAGCCAGTGATTCTCGACGATTCGGCGAGAATCACTAGTGATTCTCGACGAATCGGCGAGAATCACTTGGTGATTCTCGTCGATTCTTACTTAGAATCAGAGTTGCTTGCTTTGAAGTAGCTGGATCGAGTCGGCGGGAATCAGCCACTGATTCTCGACGATTCGGCGAGAATCACTAGTGATTCTCGCCGAATCGGCGAGAATCACTTGGCGATTCTCGTCGATTTACACTTAGACGAATTTTCGTCTTTCCACTCATGATGTGCTCCTTGACCTATCCTTGCTCCTTGTCTGCTCTTGCAAGATCACAGCCCTGTACTTGAAAGTAAGTGCACTCCAATAGAGAGAGTACACGTAGGCCAACACACTGATCTGCTCAACGAGGGATTACGTCGTGCAGACTCGTGTATATTGACCTACTGCGCCCTGACATTGGTGTGCACTTAGCGTAGAATAGCTGCAAGCACAACTTGAATTATTTTGTCAAAAACATTGCCTATTTACCTTAGCTTGTTCAGGGGCTTCTTCAAATCAGGTACGTTGTGGATACAATACCCAACAATCTCCCCCTATTTGAAGAAGCCTAAACCCTAAAAGCTAAGGTGAATAAAGCGTATGGGAATGAAAATCATAACCTTGAAGTTTATCTGAGAGAGAGATCCATTACCAATACCAATTTCTTGAGAGCAAACTTGGAGCCACCTTAGCCTTAGCCGAGAGGGTAATCTCCCCCTTTTCGGCTTCTGCAAATCTGGGTCTGTAGCATTTGACCCCTTGCTCCCCCTCAGTTCTTGCACCTGTGCTCACACTTGAGTACCTTGCTCCCCCTCAGTTCTTGCACGAGCCTGAAGATTCTGTAGTCTTCATTCCTCATAGTTTAGCATCCCCAATTCAGTTTTGAAAAGACTGAACTTGGCTTCGTCTAAGGGCTTTGTGAATATATCTGCAATCTGCTTGTCCGTGGGGACATAACAGAGAGAGATGTCCTTGTTCTCCACGTGCTCCCGAATGAAGTGGTAGCGCACTTCAATATGCTTAGTTCTGCTGTGCGATACCGGATTGTTGGCAATTGCAATTGCACTGGAGGAGTCGCAGTACATTGGTATTTCCTTGAACTGAAGGTCGTAGTCGGCTAACTGGTTTCTGATCCATAGGAGTTGTGCGCAACAGCTGCCTGTCGAGATGTACTCAGACTCTGCTGTGGAGGTTGCAACACAATTCTGTTTCTTGCTATTCCATGAGATAAGCCTCCTGCCGAGGAATTGACACGTCCCGGAGGTGCTTTTCCTGTCATCCCTACTCCCTGCAAAATCAGCATCTGAAAAACCTATTAGCTCGACATCATTGTTTCTCGGATACCACAAGCCAAGATTGGGAGTACCTTTAAGGTATCTTAGAATTCGCTTTGCAGCGACATAGTGAGATTCCTTAGTGTTCACCTGATATCTGGCACACACACATGTGGAGAACATGATATCCGGTCTACTGGCAGTAAGGTAGAGCAGGGATCCAATGATGCTTCTGTATTTGGTTTCATCGAAAAGTTTACCTTTCTCATCCTTATCCAGAGACATAGTGGATCCCATTGGAGTCCTCATAGAGGTTGCATTCTCCATACCGAATTTCTTAAGGAGTTCATTTGTGAACTTCGTCTGAGAGATGAAGATTCCATCCTCAGACTGTTTCACTTGAAGTCCCAAGAAATACTTGAGCTCTCTCATACTGCTCATTTCAAACTTTCCTTGCATAAGTTTAGAAAACTTCTTGCAAAGATTGTTGTTCGTTGAGCTGAATATAATGTCATCGACATAGATTTGCACCAGCAAGATCTTGCCTTTGACTTCCCTGAGAAACAATGTTTTATCTATTTTGCCTCTAGAGAACTTGTTCTCAAGAAGAAAACTAGATAAAGTCTCATACCAAGCTCGTGGAGCTTATTTTAAACCATATAGAGCTTTATTGAGAAAATACACATGATTGGGATAAGTAGGATTGACAAAACCTGGGGGTTGAGCGACGTATACTTCCTCTTTCAGGTCTCCGTTCAGGAATGCTGATTTCACATCCATTTGATAGACTGTGAATCCTTTGTGCGAAGCATACGCCAGGAACAATCTGATTGCCTCGAGCCTTGCTACTGGTGCGAAGGTCTGGTCGAAGTCAATCCCCTCCTCCTGTATGTAACCTTGAGCCACCAGCCTGGCCTTGTTCTTTATGATGACACCATGTTCATCTAGTTTGTTTCTGAAGATCCACTTGGTGCCAATCACATTCTGCTTGTGTGGTCTGGGAACCAGCGTCCAAATGTTGCATCGTTCGAATTGATGTAGTTCATCTTGCATGGCCAGAATCCATGCCGCATCTTTATTCGCCTCGTCGAACTTCTTTGGCTCAACCTATGACAGGAAGCTAAGATGCAAAATTTCATTAATAGTACCTCTTCGAGTTCTGACACCGACACGAGGATCTCCGATGATCTGATCTCTAGGATGATCTCTCACGTGCCGGAGCTCTAGAAGTCTGGCGTCTGGAGCTTCGACTACTTCTTGGGCTTCTCCTTCTTCTAAGAGATTTGTTCCATTTTGATCTTCAATATTTCCAGACGACGTGGAGGTGGAAACTTTGACGTACTTAGGAGTGTCATCTTTAGCGGTCTCATCCAAACTCACCTGTTCAAGTCGTGCACCTACATCTTCAAGAATACCACTGGAAGAATTGCTGTTAAGCAAACTTCCTTCATCAAATACAACATTTATTGATTCTTCTACCACTAGGGTTTTCTTATTGAAGACCCTATATGCCCGACTGTGGGAACTATAGCCCATGAATATGCCTTCGAAGCATTTTTCACCAAATTTAGTACGCGGGTACTTCCCATTATTCAGTACATAGCATCTGCAACCAAAGATCCTCAAGTATGACATGGTTGGTTTCCTGCCTTTCAGTAGTGATGATGTTTCTTGCTAACAAGTAATAATTCAATGTGATTTCATTCTACATTCTAATACAATTATGTAGATGGACTTAACTAGATTGAATTAGCATTCAGGCAAGCGCACCTATCAATCGTAATATATGAGAAATCTACATCTCGTGTCGTATTCCACAGGGTCGTTTCAACTATTCGTACTCACCCTCCCTTTATTTTCATACCTCTAAACAAAAGTGATATTTAAACTACATTAACCTAACTATGACCAATTAGATAATTCAATATTGGAGAAATAAAAACAATAGAACATGAAGCTTTTAAATAATTACATGAACAATTTCATTTACTAGTTCAATTCTAAGCAATCATGATATGAAAATACTGTTAAATTTGTGCAGTGTAAAGGTTAATTTTTCATCAAAATTCTCTCTCGAGCAATTCCAAATCTAGACCTAAGATAGTAAATTTTCTCTCGAACAATTCACAACACTCAAGTTCGCGTTAAACAAAATACCTTTATTACTACATAAATTCATGGATTTTATTTCTAAATTAACATGAATTCTTTTATCCGTGTTCTAATTTTCCAAACAAAATATCTCTCGATCATAGAGTTTGAAATACAAAGTGAATTATCATCACAATATGAACATACTAAATTCATTGCAAATAACCAATTTCTCAATCTAGTCAATTGCAAATTATGTAAAACAAATAAGTAATTCAAAAGGGATGATTAAACTCTTTGTTTGATTGCATAAACACAAATAAAATGCTACAAATATAACATGAACAAGGTGATACATGATTACTAGAATGTTCAAAGCAAAATTCATGCAAATTAAAACATAAATTGAAGATGGATCATCAAGAGAAAGAAAGGATTTAAGGGATTAATGATTGAATAAAAAATACATAAGAATACCCTTCAATCCTCCTTGTCTTGAATGCTCCCCTTCGGCCTCCAGCAGTTCTCCAATGCAGAAATGATCCAAAAGTCCTAAATAAATTTTTCTACAGGAAATTTATAGTTCCCTTGCAAACAGGTCGGACACGGGGTCGCACACGGCCGTGTGCCAGGCCGTGTGGACGGTTCCTAAGCGGTTCCTGGGCGGTTCCCCACGAAAAGGCGTGTCTGGTAGTGGGTCGTGTCAGATGACACGGGTATAGACACGGCCGTGTGTGCGGCCGTGTTCCTCAGACACGGGTTGGTCAGCAGTCGTGTGCAAAGGTGACACGGGTATGCACACGGGCGTGTGCCATACCCGTGTGAGGCTCCTCTGTCTGCGCCCAAATTCTTCAGCTCCAGGTGCATAGGACACGGGTAGGCACACGGCCGTGTGTCTGGCCGTGTGCACCAAATTTTTGTCCTGTCATCAGCCATGTAGACTCCGTGAACTCCTCTGTTTGCTCCGAAACTTTTAGGTCCATTGGTTGGCATTACCTGCAATAGAAAAATAATAGACTCAGTAAATGGTTTATTATAAGAACTGCTGAAGATTTCTAAATATGCTCTTCTATCTATGATACGACAATTTCTTTGATATTATCATGAAATCAACACCAAAAGGGGCAGGAAATGGTAGATATGATTACAATTATGATAGTAAAAAGCCTATCATAATCGTACTCATCAAATACCCCCAGACTTAGATGTTTGCTTGTCCCTAAGCAAACTAATTCAAACACCTGGGTTACCATTAAATAATTTTGCCTCCGCACACTGGTTGCTATGAATTTAAGAGAACTTTGGTGATGTAATCGCATAGGAAATAATTTAGCAGACTTTTCTAAATATATATTTATCTTAAAATTCCTCTAGTATATCATTTTAACTATCTCTCACTCGCTTTTAGAAATAAAAGTATAGTCATCTTTAACAAATATGAGGAGAAAATAACAATCTCTATAAAATACGTATTAGTATTTCAAAGCTTATAAGTACTCGTACTGATAATCATGAACTTACCCTTTTTACACCCTCATCACAGCATAATTTAGAATTAGTAAGGTTGGATCCTTAGGACTTGAATTTTGGTGTAGCCTTTTTGGCTTAGGATAGAAGATTAAAGGTGAGGTAATCAAGGATAATTTTGATGAATTTTTCACACCTAAATCTTGATTGAGCCTTATGTTGGAAAATACCTTAACATATTTCAATTTTATGTAAACACCCCCAGACTTTGCAATTTGTATATTTCCCACATTTTGAAGGGCACTCTATTTTTTATATACATTTTTTTTTAACCAAGGGACCATAGTAGGGATCATTCCAAGCGGGTGCAAGTATACACGCACTCAGGCCACATATCACTATGTCTTTTTTTTTTGGGTTCAAAGTAGGGATCATTCCAAGTGGGTGCAAGTATACACGCACTCAGGCCACATATCACTATGAACAAATCATTCCAAGCAGGCATCAATGATAGGTGTGCTAATAGGTAGGGATTTGGCCTTGGTGAATTTTAATAGTAGAGCATCAAAAGGATGGGGATTAGGTTCAAATGGGGTGTGCAAGGGTATCATGTTAAAGGTGTTGGGATAACAAGGCTCAAGCTATCCAATAGGAGGCCTAAGTCATTTCTGCCTTTACTAATTAACTTATGTAATGTTTTGAGGAATGCTAGAGGGTGAGTCCTAGACATCAATAGGGAGTAATTTTTAATTTTAAAATCCTAATACCAAATTATAAAAATGTTACACTCATCGACTCACTTTATTATAGATAAATATATTTTCTAAAATAGAGTGTTGGATAGTTACTAATATAGAGGAGTAATCTTAAAATTAAATTATATAGAGAAAATTAAGCTAAACAAAATTTCTATGCTTAATTACGAAATCAACAAAGTTGAATACTCTATGAGTCTACATCAATTCATTTTAATCAGTGTGCGAAGGTAAATTAAATCTTTATAATCCCACATGAATGAATAATGAGAGCTTAAAAGATCAAACAAAAATTTTTAAAGGGTGGTATTATAACTTGAGTATTATGATAAGCATATTAGAATTAATTGTAACCACATGAACAACCATTCTACCCCCAGACTTAAGATTTGCAATGTCCTCAGTGCAATGTAAAAAGCGGACATAGAGTGATTTCATGATGATATATAAAAAGAAAAACTGCTATCATAATAAGTAGAAGAGCACAGTACAGAAACATGAGCTGTAATAGAATGCACTGATATATAATAGTCGACAGAACAGAATACACTGATATAAAAAAAATTTTACAAGATATGATACATGAAGATAGATAACACTACAACGATACATATCAGAAGTACTCATGGTGGCCTGTCGAATCATCCGGGAAGGAAGGCGGTGCTGGAGCTGGTGGCTGGCGAGGGGCGATCCCAAGGTGGTCTCTAATCTGTGTGAGGAGATCCTTAATTTCCTGATGGTCCTCCTTAATTTCCTGAAAGCGTGGCGAGAGCTCGGTGTCGAAAAACTGTCGGAACTCGCGCGAGTATCGTGACTGAGGTGGAGGAGGTGCAGTAGACGACTCGCCATGAGCGTAGGTGGAACGGGGTGGAGGCACCAACGGCTCGTCGAGGTCAGGATCTATCTCATCATCACTGTCGGCCTGTACATGCGGTCCTCGTCGAGCAATAGAATATATAACCCCTCCCTGGCCCTGACGGGATGTGACGAGGCGGATGGCGCGAAGACTAGCCATCGTGATAGGCACGGTCTTTGTGACCACTGTCATCTGGGGGAGGGCTAAAAAGATGCCCATATTCTTCACGAGGCGAGTAATATAGGGTGCTACGCAAATAGACCCTATATGAGTGGTGTCAGCCTGATGAAGAATAAACTGGGCTAGAAGATAACCGAGATGTAGAGGATATCGTGATGTCATGCTGTAGAGGTATAACAGATCCTGCCTACTAACAACTCCGGAGCTTTCGCCCCGACCGCTCAACGTGTGGCTGAGTAGATGGTGGATGTAATGGAGGGCGGGGGAAATCAATTTGGATGCCTTAGATCTCTTGGCCTCGTAGACACCAGTGTCAAAAGAAATCTGGCGCCATATACCACCGGCCATGTCGCGGTTGGGGAGCTCAAAGTGGAGTTCGGGGTAGGCAGCACTAAAAAGGAACGACTCCTCATACACCCCTAAATATTGGGTGAATTGGAGCATGGTGAGTGTGTAAAATGTGCCACCCACTCGAAATGAAACTATCCCCTCGGGCGCGTGCGGTGCGTCGATGAAATTTGGCATAAAGCTGGAATAAAATGACGATAGGAACTCTAAGGTGAGTTCCCTAAAGCCTAACTCCTCTATGGCAAAAAATTGACTCCACCCCGTTACAGAAATCAGCCCCCTGACATCTCCAGCAAAGTTTATCTCCTCAAGTACGCTCCAATCTATCATGCGTATGTCTTGAAATTTTTTGGATTGCAAGCGATTGTAGCGGGCGGTATGCGATGCATCAGTGAAAATTAGTGGAGTAGCGGCATCCCGCCTCTCCGTGGAGACTTGTAATTCCGGTCGGCGACGGCGACCTCCACTTCTTCCGGAAGACATGACGTAGATGGGGAGAATACGAGTGAAGGGGGGCTAGAATTGGAGAAAGAGGAGCCTTTGGGGATCTGGCCACGGGATGAGTGATGCTGGGAGAGTGTTTGGAGTGAGCAAGGAAGAAAACCACACGGCCATATTTATACATGTTGAACACGGGTTCGCACACGGGCGTGTGCGAGCCCGTGTTAGGGAATCTTTAGCCTCGTGGAACACGGGGTGCGTCGGTCCGTGTAAAGTAATGGAACACGGGTGCGCACACGGCTGTGTGTGCACCCGTGTTAGGGGATCCAATGCCTCGTGGAACACGGGCCTGCCTCGGTCCGTGTGGTCAAATCGGCTGGGGTCAGTGCGTCAGGTGGACACGGGCGACAACACGGCCGTGTGTCGCCCCGTGTCGCAGCTGGCACGGTACGCAAACACGGGTAGGTAGGAGACACGGGCGTGTGTAATCAGACACGCCCGTGTTCCATGTCTCGACACATCGGTCTCGACGATCGTCGAGACCGATGCACACGGCGCTGCACACGGGTTGGTGCGTACCCGTGTTGTGCTCGGGATGAAAATGCCCTTATACCGAATTAATTCCACACGGCTGGGCCTGAGCCTGTGTCATGTACACGGCAACCCACACGGCCGTGTGTGTAGCCGTGTGCCACTCCAGAAAAAAAAATTTTCAGAAAAATTTTTTTTCTTTTTCTCATTAAAATTTGATGGAAAATTTTTTTTCATTAACATTTTTTTCTTTAATTTTTCATTACAACTAATTAGACTTATACTAAAGCAAGAATATTTAGAAACACCTATTATACTTAATATTAAATTAATCTAGCCGGAGGCAGGTTTCTAGACGAGCGAAGTCCATAGGGATTTCACCATAATAAGGTTTAAGTCGGTGACCATTAACCTTAAAATCTCCCTTCTCTGGGTGAGTTAACTCGACGGTACCGTAGGGAAAGACTTCTTTAACTTTAAAGGGTCCGGACCACTTAGACCTTAATTTCCCTGGGAATAATCGTAATCTGGAGTTATAAAGGAGGACTTGGTCACCTTTTTGGAATACCTTGGGTTTACGAAGGTGACGGTCATGAAATAGTTTAGTTTTCTCCTTATAAATCCGGGAGTTCTCATAGGCCATAGTTCTCCACTCATCTAATTCGTTAAGTTGAAGTTTACGCTTCTCTCCTATAGAATTAGTGTCAAAATTTAAGGAGTGTATTGCCCAATATGATTTGTGTTCTAATTCTATAGGTAGGTGACAAGATTTACCGTAGACTAATCTAAAGGGGGTGGTCCCTATAGGTGTTTTGTAGGCGGTCCTATAAGCCCATAAACAGTCGTTAAGTTTCCTAGACCACTGCTTCCTATTCCCTTCTATAGATTTTTCTAAGATTCTCTTAAGCGCTCTATTGGAAACTTCAACTTGTCCACTCGTTTGAGGATGATATGGAGTGGCTATCCTATGTGTAACTCCATATTTTTCTAATACTTTGTCTAGTTGTAGATTACAAAAATGTGAACCCCTATCGCTAATAAGTGCACGTGGTGTGCCAAATCGTGCGAATAAGGATTTCAAAAATCTAATTACAACCCTACTATCATTAGTAGGCAAAGCTTGCGCTTCAACCCACCTTGATACATAATCTACAGCTACCAAAATATATTTATTCCCCAAAGAAACTGGGAATGGTCCCATAAAATCTATACCCCACACATCGAATACTTCACATTCAAGGATAAATTTTTGAGGCATTTCATGTAATTTAGAAATATTACCTGCTTTTTGGCAAGAATCACATGAAAGCACATACCTTTGGGCATCCCTGAATAGAAGGGGCCAATAAAAACCGGAATCAAGAACCTTTTTAGCGGAGCGATTCGCTCCATAGTGACCACCAGCAGGACCTGAATGACACTGCTCCAAAATCTTCCAACCTTCCTCCGCTGATACACACCTTCTTATGACAGAATCTGCACATATCCGAAAAAGAAAAGGGTCCTCCCAAAAGTAATATTTCAAGTCAGAGAAAAATTTCTTTTTCTGCTGATATGAAAAGTCTTTTGGAAGGACCTTAGCCACAAGATAGTTTGCATAATCTGCAAACCATGGATAATCTAGATGTATATTGGTAGATATGGCAAATAATGATTCCTCAGGAAATGTATCAGAAATTTCAGACTCATCTAACATTGATCGTAGTGGGTTTTCTAAACGTGAAAGATGATCTGCCGCTAAGTTTTCCGCTCCTCGTTTATCCCTAATTTCTAGATCAAATTCTTGTAGAAGAAGAACCCATCGGATTAAACGAGGCTTTGCTTCCGCTTTGGCTAGCAAATATCTAAGTGCAGAGTGATCCGTATAAACTACCACTTTGGACAATGTTAAATAAGATCTAAATTTATCAAAGGCAAATACCACTGCTAAGAGTTCTTTTTCAGTAGTTGTATAATTCTCCTGTGCATTATTAAGTGTTTTACTAGCATAATATATTGGGTGAAAATGTTTGTTTCGGCGTTGTCCTAAAACAGCCCCTACCGCAAAACTACTAGCGTCACACATGATCTCAAATGGTTGACTAAAGTCAGGTGCGATCATAATAGGAGAATTAATTAATTTTTCTTTTAAGAACTCAAAGGCGTGTAGACACTCTTGTTCAAAAATAAAAGGTGTGTCTTTTTCTAAAAGCCTTGTAAGTGGTTTAGCTATTTTGGAGAAGTCTTTAATAAAACGGCGGTAAAATCCTGCGTGTCATAAGAAACTTCTCACTGCCTTTACGGAGGTTGGTGGTGGCAATTTTTCTATGGTCTCTATTTTTGCTTTATCTACTTGAATTCCTTGGCTTGAAATTTTATGGCCAAGTACTAACCCTTCTTGTACCATGAAATGACACTTCTCCCAACTAAGCGCTAGGTTCGTCTCCTCACACCTCCTAAGAACTTTCTCTAAATTATTCAAACACAACTCAAAAGAGTCACCAAAAACCGAAAAATCATCCATGAACACTTCCATGATATCTTCAACATACTCGTTAAAGATGGCTAGCATGCACCTTTGAAATGTGGCGGGCGCATTACATAACCCGAAAGGCATACGTCTATAGGCAAAGGTACCAAATGGGCAAGTAAATGTTGTTTTCTCTTGGTCTTCTGGTGCTATAGGAATTTGAAAGTATCCAGAAAGTCCATCTAGAAAACAATAGTAAGAGTGTCCTGATAAGCGTTCTAATATCTGGTCGATGAAGGGAAGAGGGAAATGGTCTTTCCTAGTGGCATCGTTTAATTTCCTATAGTCTATACAGACACGCCAACCTGTTACTGTTCGCGTTGGAATTAATTCATTTTTATCATTTGCTACTACGGTCAGGCCACCCTTCTTAGGAACTACTTGGACAGGACTAACCCATGAACTATCCGAAATAGGATATATAATACCAGCATCTAATAACTTTACAATTTCAGCCTTAACTACCTCTTTCATATTAGGATTTAGCCTACGTTGCGGTTGAATAGACGATTTATAGTTTTCTTCCAAAAGGATTTTATGGGTGCAAAAACTAGGATTAATACCCTTTATATCAGATATTTGCCACGCTATTGCACCTCTACATTTCTTCAATACGGTTATCAATTTTTCTTTTTCAAGTTTGGAAAGATTTGAAGATATGATAACTGGGTACGAAGAATTTGTTCCTAAGAATGCATACTCAAGATGATCCGGTAATTTTTTTAATTCTACTATTGGTGGATCCTTAGTATTATTCTTAAGAATTTCATGATCTCCTTCAGTAATTAAACTATATTCCGTTGTTCTATTCATAGCAACACAATTTTCTGGAAAGAATAAATGTTCAATAATGTCATCATTTTTATCAACTTCTAGATAATTGTTCGTTATGCAAATTTCTAAAGGATCTTTATAATAAAAATTAGAATTTATAGAAGACATAAAATCATCAATACCATGAGAAAAATAGCAATAATCATCGTTTTCTAAAGATTGTTTCATAGTTTTGCCAATTTGAAAAGTGACTTCATCTTCTCCTACTCGCAATACTAATTTACCATCAAAAACATCAATAAGTGCTCTAGATGTAGCTAGAAATGGACGACCTAGTATGAGTGGTACTTCGATATTTTCATCCATATCTAAAATAACAAAATCAGCAGGAAATATAAATTTATCTACCTTAACTAATACATCTTCCACTATTCCTCTAGGATACTTAACCGATCGATCTGCTAATTGAATACTCATTCTTGTTGGGCTAAGTTCTCCTAGGCCTAGTTTCAGATATAAATTATAAGGCATTAAATTTATACTTGCTCCTAGATCTGCTAAAGCCTTATTTACTTGTAAATCACCGATTAAGCATGGAATTGAAAATGAACCGGGATCCTTAAGTTTTTGTGGCAATTTATTTTGCAAAATAGCAGAACATTCTTCACTTAATGTTACTAATGATAATTCTTCTATTTTCTTTTTATTAGAAATCAAATCCTTAAGAAATTTTGCATATTTAGGCATTTGAATAATTTCAGAAAAAGGTAAATTAACATGTAATTGCTTAAACATAGATAAAAATTTACCATACTGCGCATCCATGCGCTCCTTGCTATGCTTTGCTGGGTATGGTAATGCTGGTTGGTACTCCATCGGTTGTACATTCATGTCGCTTGGTCCTTCGCCGCTAGACTCCATTTTGGGTGCTTCTTTTGCAGGCCTTGGGTCTTGTAACTCCTTTCCGCTCCTCAATTGAACGGCTTTTGCATGCTCCCTTGGATTTATCTCTGTATTCCCTGGAAGTGCTCCTTGCTGCCTTTCAGAAACCATCCTTGCAAGCTGACCAATTTGATTTTCCAAGTTCCGAATTGAACCCTCTTGATTTTGGAAGGCTACATCGGTAGTTTGCATAAATTTGGTAAGCACATCTTCCAATGTAGGCTTCCTTGGTTCCAACTGTGGTTGTTGTCCAAACATGGGCTGCTTCCCTTGATTTCCTTGTCCTCCCCAAGAGAAATTGGGGTGGTTTCGCCATCCAGGATTATATGTAGAGCTATATGGGTTATTGGCTTGATTGAAAGGTGGCCTAATATTGTTACCCATATAGTCAACATGCTCTTGAACTTGCGGTTCACATCCAGGCATTCCAGTGCATGAAGGGTCCCATTGTTGAGGTGCCATGGAAGGTGATGCTAAGGCAAGGTTGTCCATCTTTTGGTGAAGTTTCTCCACTTGAATTGCTAAGGCGGTGACGGCATCTACTTCATAAATTCCTGCGGGCTTGCTAGGCTTATGTCTTACGGTAGTCCATTGGTAATTGTTCATTGCCATGTCCTCTATCAACTGCTGAGCCGCTTCAGGTGTCTTGTTGTTCAAAGTTCCTCCACTAGCCGCATCAATCATTTGTTTGGTGGCTGGATTTAGACCATTATAGAAGGTCTGAATCTGAAGCCATGAAGGTAGAGCATGGTGGGGGCATCTCCTTAACAACTCCTTGAATCGTTCCCATGTGTCGTACAACGATTCAGACTCCAATTGAATGTATGTAGAGATGTCATTCCTTAACTTCGCAGTCTTTGCAGGTGGAAAATACTTCATTAGAAATTTCTCAACCATCATGTCCCAAGTAGTGATCGACCCTCTAGGTAAGGAATTCAACCACTGCTTCGCCTTATGCCTTAAAGAAAATGGAAACAATCTCAATCGAATGGCGTCGTTGGAAACACCATTGATCTTAAATGTGTCACATATCTCTAAGAATCCGGCCAAGTGAGTGTTAGGATCCTCATCTTGCAAGCCATCATACTGAACATACTGTTGCACCATCTGTATCACACTAGGCTTCAATTCAAAATTATTAGTAGCTATCGGTGGTCTAACGATGCTCGACCCGGTTCCTTGGAGATTGGGTCTAGCAAAGTCAGACATGGTTTGCTCATTTTGGTTGGCCATAGTATCTAAGTTTTCAAGATGATTCTCTCCTTGGTTTACTGTCTCCTCTTCTGATAGTCCGTTTGAAATATCTGTGGTATTAATTCCCACGTCCCTTAAGTTAGTGTTATAGAGAATTCGTTCTGGGTCAGGATGAAATGGTACTAGCCCAGAATTTTTGCCCCTGGTCATAGACTAACAGACTACAAAAAAAAATATTACGCAAAATAATTATTCAAATTCTAATTTACAACTATATAAATAAAAATTGGTAGATCAATAAAGATTAGGATTTCAAAATATTGAAAACGATCCCCGGCAACGGCGCCAAAAACTTGATGATTTTTCTTGCTAACAAGTAATAATTCAATGTGATTTCATTCTACATTCTAATACAATTATGTAGATGGACTTAACTAGATTGAATTAGCATTCAGGCAAGCGCACCTATCAATCGTAATATATGAGAAATCTACATCTCGTGTCGTATTCCACAGGGTCGTTTCAACTATTCGTACTCACCCTCCCTTTATTTTCATACCTCTAAACAAAAGTGATATTTAAACTACATTAACCTAACTATGACCAATTAGATAATTCAATATTGGAGAAATAAAAACGATAGAACATGAAGCTTTTAAATAATTACATGAACAATTTCATTTACTAGTTCAATTCTAAGCAATCATGATATGAAAATACTGTTAAATTTGTGCAGTGTAAAGGTTAATTTTTCATCAAAATTCTCTCTCGAGCAATTCCAAATCTAGACCTAAGATAGTAAATTTTCTCTCGAACAATTCACAACACTCAAGTTCGCGTTAAACAAAATACCTTTATTACTACATAAATTCATGGATTTTATTTCTAAATTAACATGAATTCTTTTATCCGTGTTCTAATTTTCCAAACAAAATATCTCTCGATCATAGAGTTTGAAATACAAAGTGAATTATCATCACAATATGAACATACTAAATTCATTGCAAATAACCAATTTCTCAATCTAGTCAATTGCAAATTATGTAAAACAAATAAGTAATTCAAAAGGGATGATTAAACTCTTTGTTTGATTGCATAAACACAAATAAAATGCTACAAATATAACATGAACAAGGTGATACATGATTACTAGAATGTTCAAAGCAAAATTCATGCAAATTAAAACATAAATTGAAGATGGATCATCAAGAGAAAGAAAGGATTTAAGGGATTAATGATTGAATAAAAAATACATAAGAATACCCTTCAATCCTCCTTGTCTTGAATGCTCCCCTTCGGCCTCCAGCAGTTCTCCAATGCAGAAATGATCCAAAAGTCCTAAATAAATTTTTCTACAGGAAATTTATAGTTCCCTTGCAAACAGGTCGGACACGGGGTCGCACACGGCCGTGTGCCAGGCCGTGTGGACGGTTCCTAAGCGGTTCCTGGGCGGTTCCCCACGAAAGGCGTGTCTGGTAGTGGGCCGTGTCAGATGACACGGGTATAGACACGGCCGTGTGTGCGGCCGTGTTCCTCAGACACGGGTTGGTCAGCAGTCGTGTGCAAAGGTGACACGGGTATGCACACGGGCGTGTGCCATACCCGTGTGAGGCTCCTCTGTCTGCGCCCAAATTCTTCAGCTCCAGGTGCATAGGACACGGGTAGGCACACGGCCGTGTGTCTGGCCGTGTGCACCAAATTTTTGTCCTGTCATCAGCCATGTAGACTCCGTGAACTCCTCTGTTTGCTCCGAAACTTTTAGGTCCATTGGTTGGCATTACCTGCAATAGAAAAATAATAGACTCAGTAAATGGTTTATTATAAGAACTGCCGAAGATTTCTAAATATGCTCTTCTATCTATGATAGGACAATTTCTTTGATATTATCATGAAATCAACACCAAAAGGGGCAGGAAATGGTAGATATGATTACAATTATGATAGTAAAAAGCCTATCATAATCGTACTCATCAAGTAGCTCGTAAGGCATCTTACGATGATGCTTGTTGATCAATGCTCGGTTTTGTACATGACAAGCTGTATTGACGGCCTCTGCCCAGAAGTATTCTGGGAGAGAAGCGTCTTTCAACATTGTCGTGCAGGCTTCAATGAGAGTTCTATTTATCCTCTCCGTAAGTCCATTTTGCTGAGGAGTGAGCGGGGAGGAAAACTCATGAAAGATACCTTGTTCTTCACAAAACTCTGTCATAGCACCAGATTCGAATTATGTTCCATGGTCACTTCTGATTTTGACCACTGAGCAGTTAAATTCGTTCTGAACCTGCTTGACAAAGCTAGTGAAGATGTCAAACGTATCTGACTTTCGTTTTAAGAAGAACACCCATGTAAACCGAGAATGATCATCAACTATCACTAGCGTATAGGACTTGCCTCCCAAGCTATGAACTTGCATTGGACCAAACAAGTCCATATGTAGAAGATAAAGACACCGGGAAGAGTCTTTGTCTGCAATGCTCTTAAAGGTAGCCCGAGTCTGTTTGCCCATCTGGCATGCAGGACAGGGACTATCTTTGATGCACTTAATACTGGGAGCATCCCTTACTAAGTTCTTAGAAAACAGCATACTAATTGTCTTGAAATTAATATGTGTCAATCTCTTGTGTCATTGATCACAAAGAGATTCACTGCCAGCTGCCACTAGGCATACGGGGGTAGATGAATCTAAACTGAGAAAATCTAAGCAGAAGATATTTCTGCTCCTAATGCCTGATAATACCGTCTCAGAAGAGGTACGTGAAATTATCAGACATTTATCCTTGTAGAACTTAACGTCATAACCGTTTTCACATAACTGACTTACACTGATCAGGTTATGGTTTAACCCTTCAACATAAGCCACGTCGGTGATAGAGATTATACCGTTGGAAATCATACCGTAACCTCGGTAACTCCTCGATCTGATCCTCCAAAGATGACTTTGGGTCCATTCTCGACTGGAGTGTAATCACGCAGCAGGCTTCTTGTCCCAGTTACATGCCGGGAGCATCCACTGTCCAAGTACCAGATCGGCGTTTTGGTGGCCTTTGGACATTCCTGCAAAACAAGATTAATTTTCCTTAGGAACCCAATCGAACTTGGGTCCTAGATTCCTGGTCAGCATACTCCCCCTCGGTTGATTAACCCTACGAGTGGTCGGCCTCGCATTGCTAACTTAGGGAGTCTCGTAATACCTTGGATTAAACCAACAATCCACGGCAAAGTGACCGACTTTGCCACAGCACCAACAGTCGAATCTGTTGTACCTCTTCCTAGGCTCCTGCCTGACCCTGGGAACGGTGGGTACAGCCGGGGCTTTGGATCTGGAGGTGGGGGCCTCACAGTGATTGCAGTCACAAGACTTCTTCACCTTCTGTATAACAGGCTTGGCTTTTGGTGTCTGCTTTCCATTATGGCCGCTAGAGAATTGACCATAATTTCCCATGTGGATTTCCTCATAAGTTGCCTTGAAGGCACTATCACAGAAGTTCCGGGGAAAGGTCCAACCATCATATCAGCTCTTTGGCTTTGCAACCGAGGGCCGGAAATGATGACCAAAGGTTGATTCAAAGTCATGTTGGTTGTAAGGAAAGCCAAGCTTTCTGAACGCAATAGGACTGAGCGGAGCCTTTCCCTTTTCAGCAGCAGAGGCCTTCTTGGCGGCCTTATTCTTCCTCTGGTTCCTGTTTCTCCTGGATGAGGAACCAGATACCCCTACATGCCCCAAGCCAGCTCCTTTGGCCTGAGCAGAGAAGGTATCAACAACTGGAAGAACTGTTTTTGGCATAGAGAAGCTCTTAACGATCTTCCTTTCTGCCGCAAGTTGTTCTTCCAACTTGTCGACTTCCTCCTGCTTAAGATCAAGGAGCTTGAGAGACTCTGAATGCTTTGAAGTCAGGTCAAGATGCTCCTGTCGGAGAGAAATCAAACTGGTGATTTCTTCCCTTAGGGAGACACTCTCACCCTTAAGGAATTTCACTTCCTTTTTCTCAGCCTTCAGTCTCTTACGACACTCCTCGAAAGTGTTGAGCAGAAGCTCATACTTCTCGAGGAGCTCCTCTTCATGGGCCGAAAGGCTATCTTCAGGTTCATCATCCTGAGACTCAGGATCAGATTCAGAGTCGGAGAGAGGGGTGTGAGCTTTTACCTTCCCAGTAAATGGGGGGCATTCTCCTTCTGAGTCGGAGCGACCCACCAGCCCGAAGTAGGCTTCCTCATCATCACTGGAGTCTGAGGAATCAGACTCACTCAGTGTCTTTGGCCTTTTGGCGATGTAGCTCCGCTCTTTCTTCTTATCTCTCGAAGATTTGTGCTCCTCTTCTTTCCCTTTTTCTCTCTTGCCTTGATAGCAGTCGGCCACGACGTGTCCTGGCTTATTGCATCCAAAGCAAATAATGTCAGAGGAGCAATGTTTGTTCGGTTTAGAAGCATACCTGTCAGAAGAATAATTTTTCTTCTGATGCCTGGAGGAGGAGCCATCTCTCTTTCTTTGATTCCTCATCTTGAGGAACTTCTTGAACTCTCGGGTGATGAGGGAGAAATCTTCCTCCGACAGCTCTGAGCTAGAGGAGCATGGCTCGGAGTCCTCCGCCTCATCCTTCTTCCTGGCACGGTATGAAACCGTACCCTTGCCTTTTCTAGAGTGACTGGCTTTTAGAGCCACAGTCTTTTCTTTGGCTGCAGCCTTCTCTGCTTCTTCTTCTGCTTTCCTAGTGTTCAGCTGAAGCTCATAGGACATCAGCTTCCCAAACAGAATTTGCGGGTCTGTTTCAGCTAGTCTGCCAAACTCTCGGATGGCGCAGATCTTTGTGTCTCATTCCTTAGTAAGGGACCTAAGGAATTTATCATTAAGTTCACCATTAGTGAACACTCTTCCGTATCCTTTGAGGGCGTTGACAATCTTGAGGAAGTTCTCGTAGGTGACTCCGATCTCTTCCTTAGGCCCTTGTCTGAAGGCCTCATATTTCTGGTTCAGGAGGGATCTCCGATCATCCCTCACTTCATCAGTGCCCTCCATTAGGATGATCAGGCAATGCCAGATCTCTTGTGCTGTCCTGCAGTTGCAGAAGTTCTGCATCAATGAGTCATCAACTGCGCTGACCAGAATGTTCTGCGCCTTCTTGTCAAGTCCCACTAGCACCATCTCGTCCTTGTCCATTTCAGAAAGTGTCTTCGGTACTTTCTTGGTAGGATCAATGGTGGAGGCCTTAGTGGGGACATAAGGTCCCTCCTCCACGATCATGAAGAGTCGAGGATCAACTGCTTCCATGTAGAACCTGATCCTTTCCTTCCAGATAGGAAAGTTGAGCCTGGTGCACACTGGGATCTTGCCTGTGAACTTGAGACCGTCCATGGTAGATGTTTTCCTTCTTCTTGACACTAGAGGCAGGATTCAACTCAAGGTGTTAACCTTTTTGATGAGTAACCTCGCTTTGATACCACTTGAAAGTCCACCTAGTGTCAACTATCTTCACCTATGGGGGGGAATAGGTGACGTGCAGCGTTTTTGCGGAATTTAAGGTTGTACCTGCACAATAAAAATAAACAGCACAGCACACAGAATACACAAGCTATTTATAGTGGTTCCCCGATTTGGGTACATCCACTTTCCCCCTTCGACCTATCTCCCAACACGGGACGACTCGGTCTCTTCACCAACAGGATTGAAATCCAATCCTTGCACTATCGGAAGGAACCCTTTCACACGTAGGAGTCAACACTCCCACAACACGGGTTGCACCCAACCCTTACAACTAGGAACCAACGTTCCTTTACAACAAAAGTAAAACTAGAATGTACAAGAGATACAAACTACGTTTGGAGACTAAGGTGTCCCTCTTTGTTGACGACGTGTTCTTGAAGTCCACAAAGAGTCCACAACCTTAGATCTCTCTTGGAGAGGATCTCCCCGGAACCGGCGGCGGCAAGATGGGCGGCGGCTAGGTTCACGGGATCGGCGGCGACGACGATGTGCGGCTGCTGTACTTTAGAGATCCAAACTTCGTAGCGAAGCTAGCTAGGTCTACCAACGGTCACACTGGGATCAATCGTCTCGATCGATTCGGATGGGGAAGATTTTCCCGATCAACAAATCAAGAGACAAGAGATCTCCGGTTAGACACGTGAGACACTAAGCTTGGCTAAGCTTCTGTCGCCGGAAGATCAGGAAGAATCGCGATCAAAGGCGGCGACCAACTAGCGCGAGCGGCGACGGCGGCGGCGGAGCAGTTTCGCGATTTTAGGTTAAGATCGGCTCGGCTTCTTTCTTTGTATTTTTTTCCGTAGTCCCACTGTTCAAAAATAAGTCTGTATTTATACTGTAGACAACTTCAATATGACCGTTGTGGGTCCCACAAGTAGAAACCCTAACTCTGGTTCAAAGCAATGCCAGCGGCAGAATCCGGTTCAGCTTTTTCCCGAAAAATGCCCAAGTAAAAATCGGCGAGAATCGAAAGTGAATCTCGTCGAATCGTCGAGAATCAAAGGTGATTCTCGACGATTCGGCGAGAATCAAAGATGATTCTCATCGAAGTTGACTTGGTTGCACGCACTGATTCAGCCGGGTCGAGACGCCGAGAATCAGCCAGTGATTCTCGACGATTCGGCGAGAATCACTAGTGATTCTCGTCGATTCGGACTTAGAATCAGAGTTGCTTGCTTTGAAGTAGCTGGATCGAGTCGGCGGGAATCAGCCACTGATTCTCGACGATTCGGCGAGAATCACGAGTGATTCTCGCCGATTCGGCGAGAATCACTTGGCGATTCTCGTCGATTTACACTTAGACGAATTTTCATCTTTCCACCCATGATATGCTCCTTGACCTATCCTTGCTCCTTGTCTGCTCTTGCAAGATCACAGCCCTGTACTTGAAAGTAAGTGCACTCCAATAGAGAGAGTACACGTAGGCCAACACACTGATCTGCTCAACGAGGGATTACGTCGTGCAGACCCGTGTATATTGACCTACTGCGCCCTGACATTGGTGTGCACTTAGCGTGGAATAACTGCAAGCACAACTAGAATTATTTTGTCAAAAACATTGCCTATTTACCTTAGCTTGTTCAGGGGCTTCTTCAAATCAGGTACGTTGTGGATACAATACCCAACACATCCTTCACACTCTCAACGCAGAATATGTCCTCAAATGGCCAACCGGAAAAACTTCACTCAAGATTCATGAAAGAATAGCTCCTATCCCAAATTCCAAATCCCTCTGCTCATACCAATTTCTAGATACAAACATATCGCAGCTTAAAAAGATTAAAATATTGAAGGCACAGAAAGTACAGAGATATCACCTGCAAGCGGATGACGAACTCCTCCTCTTTGTCAACGTGAAAAATCATTGAACTTCTCGAGATCCTCATCAAGCATTCGCACAAACCATTCCTCGAATCCGATCCACGGGTGGTCGTCGGCTGCTTCATCGTCGTCCACCAAAAGATTTTTAATGAGCTTCTTCAAGGGTTTGTAGCAGAGAAACTTGTCCCGCCATTCCGGCAGCGTCTCGCCAAGGTGAGTTCGAAAATCCTTCCCAAACTTCATAGTCTTTTCTCTCCCGCAAGAAGAGATCGCCCCCGCTCTATAATCGCTGGAGAGAGGAGCGTCGGCGGTCTTTCGGCTACCAGAAAATCGCTGCAGGGCTGAGTCGCTGGATCTGGTGGTTGCTGCAGGGAGGAATCGCTGGATCCAGTCTCCACCGCTGGGAAGAATCGGGATGAGAAGAGGAGAAGCGGAGGAGAAGAGAAGCGGAGTCGCTGGAATCGGGCGGAGTCGCTCGAATCGGGAAGAGAAAAGGAATAGGGTTGCGATTGCAGCTGAACGCATGCAGCGACTGGGGTAGATAAGAAACAGCGGAAATCCAAAAACTCAGTTCTTAAATTCAGCCGAACCAAATACAACTTATGACAAAAAATGCGTTGAGTTTGCACTGCACCGCAGGCGATAAGCCGAACCAAACACTACCTTACTCTACCCATGTTTCACAACCTTTAAATAAGGTTTAATGGCTGAATTTACAAAATTTTGCTTCTACCCTAAAACTAGAGTTAGGGTTTTGAGGTGTCTACCTTCCTTTAAGTCCTCGAAGATTCCTTCCAGAGAACTTAGGTTACACTACCTTCAATTCTACTTAGTTTTCAAGGTCATACAAAGGCATTAGCCCCCATGTCCTTCACAACCCCCAAAAGTCCTTTCTTAGGGTTTGAGGTTGAACCCTAGGGTAAATCAAGCCTAAATCACCCCATTTTCCTTGAGAGGGTGACATTGGCCATACTAAGTCAGTGTCCAAAACCTCAGCCTCTATTGATGGGAGGTGGCCACTCTAAGCCCTTGGTGCACTTTTAATCAAAAACACCTCCTTAAGGCCAAACTAGGGTTTGGTGATTCCCTAACCAAAACCCATCCAAATGAGTTGAAATTTTGTACAGAGCTAGGTATTGATGCCAGGGACCACTCACCGAAATTTGGGAGGGTTTGGAGGTAATTAGACCACTTAATTAAAATACCCTAGCATTATTAAATAAAAGTAAAAACTTTAGGCAAAGTGTCTCCAAAAACTCCCAATTTTGGAAATACCCTAGGTATACTTAAGACTGATCCCATGTCCAAATTTCAGCCCATTTGGACAAGGGATGAAGGGTGGGCATCCATTTGAATCTCAGGACAGCCCTAAGTACAGGTCCCGCCAAAATGGGTGCCCTGGTCCAACCAGAGGGCCAAATTGGTCCAAATCAATTTTAGATTAAAGTAGCCCATAGGGCTACAACTTTCATGTTGAAAGTTTTCCCACCAGGTGGACCTAAGTATTTGTAAAAATTAAAACCATTTACTGTAAATAATGTGACAGAAATGAAATTAAATCAAAATAATCAGATTCTTATCAAAGGCGCCGCACGAATCTTGGCGCAATCCAAGGGCAGCCGAGTCGACTTCCTCCTTGAGTTGACGGCCATGATGTCCCCGTCCTGGGCTGCCTTGCGGGCTGATTTCCCGGCCACCCGTCCACTTCCCCGGCTGGACACCGCCACCATTCCCTTCGTGGATGTGGTGGCTACCCTCAGCCGGCGGCACGGCCGCCAGAGGGGCCTTTTCTAGCGATCCCGATAAGAAGAATTTCCTTGGAAAAACCAGGAAATCGAAACATGGATCGGGCTCAATTGAGCCCAAACCTTGAACCTAATTAGCCCTAAGATCTACCCATGAAGTAAGGAGAGGGGGTGGACCTTTTTAGCGGCCTGAATGCGTTAGGAACGGCGGGATGCCATGGTCTACGGCGGCGGCGCTCGGCTTCTGTAATAGCACAGTGGGACGGCTTGTTCCTTCCAAGTAAGAGTTCGAAAATTCTCCCCTCTGCCCACTGATGATGTTTAAATGGTCAATTGGGGACGGGGGCGGCTGGTTCTTCAATGCCCATCAAACACCATTAAAGGTGTGGCTCGGGTTGAGTGGGGGGGCTGAACCTACCTCTTGGTGGCCTGGAAACGGTTGGAATCAACTCCTATTCCCTAGAGGAGTTGATTGCAGCCATAAAGGATGGCTGTTGACCTCCTTTGGCCGGTTCCCACCCACCCTTTCCTCTCCCCCAATTCTCTCTCTCCACCATTTTCATGAAAGGAAGCTCCTTTCTCTCTCTTAGTCACCCATGTTGACTGGTCAACTCCATAGGATATGTGCAGCCCACTTAATCATAATAATTATGAAAAGTGAGGTTAGCCTAAGGGAAAAATGGCTTGAGCTTGGGTTAGCCCATTTGGGCTAGCTTTGACTTGGCTTAGGCTATGGTTGACTTGTGTCAATTTGATCATTTGGGTTGACTCCAATGGGTCCTTGGTTACCCATTGGCCTCCCCTAAGGTCTATGTAAGGTTGGGTAGGGTTAACTTGGAACCTTGGAGGTCACTTGACCCTTGGTAAGGGCACTTTGACCACTTTGGGGCTTGAGTTGACTTGGGTCAACTTAGCCACTAGGTTTGACTCCAATGGGTCCCTAGTGACCCATTGACCTCACTTTAGGTTTAGGAAGCCCTGAGTAAGGTTGGTTGGGCACATTAGAGGTTAACTGCCCTTGATTAGGGCACCTTGCCCTATTTAGGCCTATGGTGGTCCTAGGTCAAATTGGCCACTTGGGGTTGACTCCAATGGACCCTTAAGGCTCTAGTGGACCCTCTAATGTGTTAGTGATGTTGTGGTGGGGTCATGGAGTAATGGTGAAGCCCTAAGGTCAAACCCTAGGTTTGGTGATGAGGTTGTGCCATAGGCAGACCATGGTGATCCTCACCTTGGCCTTCTATCTCTTGGCCCATTTCTGGCTTCCTAGGGTTTTGTCATGACCTAATCATGGCCAAAACCACTCTTAGGGGTCTAGTTGGAAATGAGATGTTACAACCCCCACCAGCACCACCGGCTGCCCAGCTAGTGCAATATCTTGGAGGCCGAGGTCGTGGCCGAGGACGTGGATATCAGTGTGGGGATCGTAGACAAGAAAGGGAGTAGGTGTATGCTTTGGACCTGGAGCAGCCTCGGAACCCAGAGCAGGTCATAACAGGTACGCCAAGATGTTTAATTGTTTAAATAGAATTCCCTTTCTCAGTTGTCAAATTTGTAGAACTGCACTAGATAGAATAAATAGGAAAGAAAACACGTTATAGAATCCTAAGACATTTAATCGCCCGAGGTATAGTCTTCATCAGTGGCAAGCCCGCCTATACACTGTTCGACACGGGTACTTCGCACTCGTTCGTGTCAGAAGCCTTCGTGGAAGGGCTGGAGGGTGTGGAGTGGTTCACAGGCCTGATGAGGAGGGTGCGTCTACTCGACGGATCGGAGCTATTCACCTCTGCCCACTGCAACATGGAGGCGGACATTGGCGAAACGTCATTCGAAGTACCGGCAACAATCCTAAGGATGCTAGTCTTCGAGCTGATCCTGGGCATGACATGGTTGCACTGCAACCATGCCCAGATTGATTATCAGGCAAGGAGGATCACCGTGAGGCACAGGGACTCTGTCATTGTCATCGAAGGTATAAGACCTGCCTCTCGTATACTCTTATCTTCAGTACAGGACGTTAAGGCCCATTTGTAGGGAGAGGAGGTTTATCAGATTCTATTTGAGATGGCGGAGGCCAAGGAGTCTGTGACAGACATCCCAGTGGTGCGAGATTTTGCTGACGTCTTTCCAGAGAAACTGCCAGGACTACCTCCGCACCGAGAGCAGGACTTCCAGATACAGCTTGTGTCGGGGGCCAAGCCGGTATCTAGGGCCCCTTACCGGATGGCCCAGAAAGAGTTGATAGAGTTCCGAAGTCAGTTGTAGGAACTAGTAGAGGAAGGGTTTGTCCGTCCAAGCTCTTCACCGTGGGGAGCCCCGGTGCTATTCGTCAAGAAGAAGGACGGAAGTATCCGCTTGTGTATTGATTATTGAGTGCTGAACAGACTGATGGTCCGGAATACATACTCACTGCCACGGATTGATGAGTTGTTCGATCAACTGGAAGGAGCGCATTTCATCTCGAAACTTGACTTGAGGTCAGGTTATTGCCAGCTACGGATTTGAGAGGAGGACATTCTGAAGACCGTCTTCAGTAGTAGGTATGGACTGTTTGAGTTTACAGTGATGCCCTTCGGGCTCACAAATGCTCCATCAGCATTTACAAGCCTCATGAACAGGGTATTCGAGGAGGATTTGGATGTATTCGTCATTGTATTTATTGACGACATCCTCATCTACTCAAGGACGGAGGAGGAGCAAACATGACACCTGACTTTAACTCTAGAGAGGCTACGGGAACACCAGCTGTATGCAAAGCTCAGCAAATTCCAGTTTTAGCTAAAGGAGGTGGCCATCTTAGGTCATATCATCAGCGGTGCTGGGTTGGCAGTAGACCCGGCCAAGATTCGGGCAGTTTAGGATTGACCACCATTGAAGACAGCCACGGATGTACGGAGCTTCCTGGGACTTGCCGGATATTACTGGAAGTTCGTCGAAGGATTCTCCCGGATTGCACTCCCTCTTACATCCCTGACGAAGAAGGAATCCCCTTTCATTTGGATGCCACAGTGTGAGGCGGCCTTTGTGGAGTTGAAAGGTCGGCTTACCTCGGCTCCCATTCTCGCTCTTCTGTCGGGAAGGGAGGGATTCCAGGTGTACACGGACGCCTCCTACCAGGGGATGGGTGTCGTTCTGATGCAGAATGGGCACGTAATATCCTATGCCTCCTGACAGTTGAAGATACATGAGAAGAACTATCTGATGTATGATCTGGAGATGGGTGCAGTGATCTTTGCTCTAAAGATTTGGCGACACTACCTCTACGGGGTTCACTGTGACATCTTCTCAAATCACAAGAATTTGAAATACGTGGACACATAGAAGGAACTCAACATCAGACAGAGACGTTGGGTGGAGTTCCTGTCGGATTACCAGTACACCATGCACTACCATCCCGGGAAGTCGAACGTGGTGGCAGATGCTCTGAGCCGGAGAGGAGATACCTCAGGGAAGGTACCATAACTGATGTCCATGGAGCTAGTCCGGTCTTTCAGAGATATGCAGATATCCATAGTGTCCGAGAATGATCCAGAGTTGTACATGGAGTATCTAGCATCGATGGTTGCCATAGATGATATTCGGGACCGCATCCGGAACGGACAGAAGACAGGTGCATGGGCAGAGCCGATATTCCAAGCCTTGAAGGAGGGTTCGACGGGAGATTATTCACTGAGAGATGGATTGCTATATTTCAGAGGCAGGGTCTATATACCAGCAGGAGGTCAGATTCGAGAGGACATCATGGAGGAAGCACATTGTAGCAGATATTCTATACACCCAGGGATCACCAAGATGACGGCAGACTTGAAGAAGACAATGTTCTGGCCGGGGATGAAGAAGGACATTACATACTTCATGACTCATTGCGAGGCATGTCAGCTGGTGAAGGCGGAGTGCAGAAACCCCGCAGGATTGCTACAGCCACTTCTGGTGCCGGAGTGGAAATTTGAGGACATCGCGATGGATTTCATTCATGGCCTTCCCCGATCACGGACGGGAAATGATTCAATTTAGGTCATCGTCGATCGGCTGACGAAGGTGGCCAGATTCATTCCGATCAGAAAATATGACTCGGTTGGGGTACTAGTGCGGAGATTCGCAGAGTAGTTCATTCGTTACAACGGGGTGCCCAGGATGATCGTGTCGGATCGGGATGGTCGGTTCACATCCAGGGAGTGGAGATCCGTGCAGACTTACTTAGGCACACGGCTGACCTCCAGTATAGCATTTCATCCCTAGACGGATGGGCAGACAGAACGCACAAACCGGACATTGGAGGACCTCCTAAGGCTATGCATTCTGGATCGAAACGAACCTTGGGAGAAGCTTTTACCACTGGTCGAGTTATCCTATAACAACAGCTACCAGTCCAGCATAGGGATGGCTCCTTATGAAGCCTTGTATGGAAGGAGATGAAGGACTCCGCTTTCATGGATTCAGGATGAGGATTCGAAGATGTTGGGATCGGATTTTGTCGAAGACACCAAGGCTCAGGTGAGATTGATACGGGATAGAATGATGGAAGCGCAGAGCCGACAGGCTAAGTATTACGATGCCCGACACCGTCAGGTAGATTTTCAGGTGGGAGACTGGGTTTTCTTGAAGATCTGGCCCATACACGGAGATTCACAGGTACGTGGTCGGAAGAAGAAGCTCAGCCCTAGGTATATGGGCCCTTACAGGATCCTGGAGCGGATCGGGCACCTAGCTTACAGGCTGGAGTTGCCACCGGAACTGACAGGTTTACACGACGTGTTCCATATTTCTTCACTTAGGAGTGCTCTACTATGCCCGGAGCAACAGATTTCGACCACAGATGGACCGGTAGCTTCAGACCGGTCAGTTCATTTGGAGCCAGTTCGGATCGATGACAGAGGAGTATGGATCTTGCGTCGCAAGAAGCTTCCATTAGTCAAAGTTCTGTGGAGAAACCATGGCCAGGAGGAGCATACCTGGGAACAGCAGGACCTAACGCGACAAAAGTATCCAGAGCTGTTCCGTCAGGTATACCCCACAACCTCTCAAGATGATCAATTTACTTTCATGTTTAAACTAGTAGGGCTGCTCTAGGAAGAGTAGAGGCTAATCTTTTGTTTATTGGGATCTTGGCTTTGCCAATTGGGCAAATAGTCATAGATTTAGGTTTCCCTTTAAACCCCACTTAGCAAACATGGCGTCGAGATGTAATCTTTCACTTCTTATGGGATGTTACATGTTTCCTTTCCTTCGATAGAAATTTCTGTAGGCTTAACCTTGATTTCGGGGACGAAATATTTGTTTTGTTTATTGGGATTTGTAACATCGCATTTCCAACTAGACACCTAAGAGTGGTTTTGGCAATTACTAGGTCATGACAAAACCCTAGGAAGCTAAAAAGGGCCAAGTGATAGAAGGCCAAGGTCAGAATCACCTTGGTCTGCCTATGGCACAACCTCATCACCAAACCTAGGATTTGGCCTTAGGGCTTCACCATGACTCCATGACCCCACCACAACATCACTAACTCATTAGAGGGTCCACTAGAGCCTTAAGGGTCCATTGGAGTCAACCCAAAGTGGCCAATTTGACATAGGACCACCATAGGCCTAAATTGGGCAAGGTGCCCTAACAAAGGGGAGTTGGCCTCTAATGTGCCCAACCAACCTTGCCCAGGTCTCCCTAGACCTAAAGTGAGGTCAATGTGTCACTAAGGACACATTGGGTGCAGTCCTAGAGACCAAGTTGACCCAAGTCAACTCAAGCCCCAAAGTGGTCAAAGTGCCCTTACCAAGGGTCAAGTGACCTCCAAGGTGCCAAGTAAACCCTACCCAACCCTACATAGACCTTAGGGGAGGCCAATGGGTCACCAGGGACCCATTGGGGCCAACCCAAATGGTCATGTTGACCCAAGTCAACTCTAGCCCCAAAGTGGTCAAAGTGCCCTTACCAAGGGTCAACTGACCTCCAAGGTGCCAAGTCAACCCTACCCAACCCTACTTACACCTTAGGGGAGGCCAATGGGTCACCAGGGACCCATTGGGGTCAACCCAAATGGTCATGTTGACCGAAGTCAACTCTACCTTAAGGTTAAGTCAAATTAGCCCAAATAGGCTAACCCAAGCTCAAGCTCATTTCCCCCCATTTGGGCTAGCCTTGATATCATGGAAATGATGAATGAGTGGGCTGCAAATAGGATAGAGTGATGAACAAATTCGGCCATGAGGGGCAGGAGAGAGAATGCTCCAATTTCCCTTTAATGGAGGAGAGAGAAAATGGAGTAAAGGCCATTCATGCCATGGGGAAGCCAAGGGCCATTCTTCTTTGCTTGGTTTACCTCCCCTAACAGCCCTGAGAAGATCAGGAGGCTTTCTAGGCTCTTCCACTAGCTGGATGCACTAAACCACCAAGGCCGAGAGATAGCTTTCAAGGCCATTAATGGCCATTGATGATCCAGCCTCTCCTCTCCCCATCTGAGGCTTTAAACACCTTCAGTGGGCCAAGCGGAGGATTTCCCAATCCTTACCTGAAGGAATCGAGCCACCCCACTGTGTAGTTGTAGAAACCGAGCGGCGCCACCTTCAAGGATGGTTTCCCGGCGATCTTCTCGACTTCAGGCCGCCGGCAAGGTCCTCCTCCTCCCCTTATCTCATGGTTAGATCGTAGCAACGTCTAGGTTCAAGTTTCGGGCTCAATTGAGCCCGAACCAATTTCGTATTTCCATGGTTTCGGGCCGAGAATTAACTTGATAGAACAACCAGAATATGCCTCTCTGGCGGCTGTGCCGCCGCCTGGCGACAGCCACCACCTCAACGGAGGTGATGGTGGCGGTGGCCGGCTGGGGCAAGGGCTCGATCGTCGGCGGCAGTGCTTGGAAAGAGCTCCAAGCGGGATGAATCTAGGCCGTCGGCTGGAGCTAGACGATGAAGGGATGTCATCCACTGTGCGCCAAGATTCGTGCTGGGAATGATATCAAACTATAGGATATAAATTTCTTAATATCAAATTATGTCACATATTTTGGTATTTAATGGTTTTAATTTTTAAAAATACCTAGGTGCTATTTCATAAAAAGTGGCCAACATAAAAATTATAGCCTGGAGAGATAGTTTATGTCAAAATTTATTTGAACCAATTTGGGTGCCTCGTTTGACCAGTGCACTCATTTTGGTGGGACCTATACATAGGGCTATCTTGAGTTTCAAATGGATGTCCACCCTTCATCCCTTGTCCAAATGATCTGATATTTGGGCAGAGAGTCTACCCTAGCTATACCTAGGGCCTGTCCAAAAATGGGAATTTTTGAAGAAACTTTTTCCATAGTTTTTAGAAACATTTAATAATTCATGAATAACTTATTTATGTGTCCTAAACATCTCAAAACTCCCCCAAATTTGGGTGGGTGGTCTTAAAAGGCATGTTAGGGCTCTGGTAAAATTTTCATCTCATTTGAAGATGTTTTGGTTAGGTATTGATCCAACCATAGGTATATCCTTATAGGGTTATTTAGGTCAAAGAGCTATTTTTGTTGTTTGAGTGGTCAAATCAAATCAACAGAGGCTGTTATTTTGACCACTGACTTGGTAGGACCATTATCACCCTCTTAGAGAATATGGAGTGGTTTAGGATTGTTTTACCCTTGGATCCAAACTCAAACCCTAAGGGAGGGCTTTTTAGGGCTTGAAGGTCATGAGGTCACATGACCTTGGAATGACTTGAAAATTTGTGGAGAGGACCATAGGGTTAGTATGGTCCTCTGGTTAAAATTTTAGGGAATTTGGAAGCTTTAAACTCCCTCAAAACCCTAACCCTAGCTTAGGGCGCAAACCTTGTAGTGAAGGAAAATGTCACTAAAACTCATTGAAAAGTGATGAGATTTGGATTGAGTAGTTTTTAAAGCTATTACAAGCTCTGGAGATTTTATTATGAATTTAGGATTATTATTCTGGATAATTCATTAACAATTTGGTAATTTGTATTATTTACTTAGAAATTTATTATGAAGTAACTACTTGCTGGAAATTTATGAATTTTAGTCAGAGGACTTTTTATTATGTTTTAAATCTCTGTTAATTTTTATGGAATTTTTGGAAGAATAATTCTAAGGGTTCCTTCATTAAGTATTATTTCCCATGAAAACTTCATAAAATTTTTTTGTAGTCTAGTAAGTCTGAAAAATTATGATTTTTTCACAATGACCCTCTCTATACCGTAGTAAGATTCTGTAATTTTTATATAATTTTCTGATGAATAATTTTGGTACTCCCTTCTTTACATATGATTAAGGGAATTATATTGGATAACTTAATTAGAGGTCAAATATTCTCTGAAAAATTGTGGAAATTAGTATCTAGTAATATATCTCTGTTATTTAGTGATCAAAATTTTTGGGTGGCCATTACTTGAGTAGATCATATAGTCCATGTTCAAAATTGTCCATGGACAAACATTTGGGAAAATTCAATAAATATCAAATTAATTAGAAAAATTATGAATCTCTGATTTTAGACTAAATTTGTTATGATAGACCTCTGTTAAATTTTATAGGAGATTTTGAAGACAATCCGGAGTACCTCCTTTATACATCTCATATAATATTGGGTGGTCTACATATAGTAACTGCGGAAACGGAACTAGAGTGGGTAATGAATTTGAAGAGTTGAATCATCAGAAGGTTGCTGGTTTGGGTAAATAAAGGATTTCATCATTGGAAGACATGATTAGTAGAGTGTGAGGTTGACTTGTGTTAGGTAATGCTCGGGATCAGCGAAAGATCGTCCTTCCCGTAGGGAGGAAGTGTGTTGGGTAGATTAGAAAATATGTACCAGATTTGAAGAAGCCTCAGCTTACTCAATGATATGCATCAAGGTGTATTTGATGTTGTTTTGATTTTATATGTGCAGGTTAAGAAAATGCAAGAATGCAAGAAAAAGTTTCTAAGTCTATATGTCGACACCAGAAGAAGCTGTGTCGACACTTTTGAAGGCTTGTGTCGACACTAGAGAAAAGTTGTTTCGACACTTAAAGTTAATTATGACGACACTAGGAAAGTCTGTGTCGACACCTAAAGAAACTAAGTTGTCTTATGAGATGCAGCTGTTAGCCAGAAAGGAGGAAGAGAAAAATACCAAGGGTGACTATAAAGAAAAGTCAGTGGCCTTCAAGGTAGAAGCCACAAGGAAGAATAGGAGAATGTCTCCATCTTCTCCTAAGAGAGATGCAGTGGTCTCAGAAAATTCAGATAATCCTAGTTCAGACAGCAGCAATTCAGATGAAGACTTTGCAGCATTCACAAGGCAGTTCTAGAGATTCTTGAAAAAGAAACAGTGGAAATCTAATCCTTCCACATCTCAGTCCAAGGATGATTATTATCAGAAGAGGAAATCATCCAGGAAGGACAGGAATGGGACAAAGCCTAGCAAGTCAACTACATCCAAGATTATATGTTATTGCTGCAACAAAGCTGGACATGTTGTGGCTGACTGTCCAGACAAGAGGAAGGAGTCTGCTATTAGAAAGAAGTCTCAGTACAAGAGCAAGAAGGAGAAATCCTTGGTTGCTGAGAAAGAGAAACGTTTGACAGATCAATCAACTTCAGAGTCTGAATCTGAGGCTGAGGCATATATTGGTCTGTTTGCAGAAGAAGAGGATGAGTTCATACAATTACTGGACTCTATCTATGAGCAGGAAGACCATCAGTGCAAAGGATTGATGGCGGTATCTGAAGGAGACCAGTGCTAGGATCAGCCTGGCCCCAGTAAGGTAAAATGTGTATCTGTTGATTCTGATTACTTCATTGGGTCAGAATCAGATGCATCTCCATCAAGAGATGAAGATGTGTCTGAATCTGAAGGAGATATTCATCAGCTGATAGATGAATATGGGGATTTATTGCAGGCACTAAAGAGAAGCAAAAACCTGGCCAAGAATCAGGCTAAGGAAATTGCAGCTCTTAAGTTGGCTACATCTGATTCTGAGAAGATGCTGGATCAAAAGTTAAATGAGATTGCCAGATTGAAAAACATAACTGTTATTCAAATGGGAACAATCACATTCAAAAATGATCAGATTAAAAGTCTGGAGAATAGACTTCAGAAAGAAAAGGAGATAGTGGCTAGTTTTTCTAAGCCAAGGTCTATCCTATCCTTAATAGATGACTTTGTGTCACAAAAGGGTAAGGCAGGATTAGGGTTTAAGAGAACTGCATAGACTGCTAAGTCCGATTCTAAAGGCAGAGCCCCAGCACAAAACAAAAGACCTGCTATAAATAATACAGCTAAGGTTATACCTAAAAAGAGGTATAATAAGTTTAAGTGCTGGTGCTGTGGCAAGATAGTCCATTATGCCTTAGACTGTTGACACAATACCAGTGTCAAGGAGAGTAGCAGTCTGCATATTAGAAAAGCTGTAGGTAGATTTGTTAAGTTTCAGACTAACTTGAACCAAGGACCCAAAAGTTATTTGGGTTCTAAGGTTAAGTAATCTTTGCTGCAGGTGAGTCCAAGTTGTCATACCCCTATATGGTACTTGGACAGTGGATGTTCCAGGCATATGACTGGAACAAGGGGATTGCTGAAGGACTACTAACCTATGCTGAATGGGCCTAAAGTAATCTTTGGTGGGTCTGAAAAGGGAGTCATCAAAGATTTTGGTAACATTTCTAATAACTCAATTACAATCACTCAAGTGGCCTATGTAAAGGGTTTGAAACACAACCTAATAAGCATTAGCCAGCTGAGTGATCTAGGATATGACATTTCATTTGTCAAGAATGGGTGTCATATCAAAAGGTCAAGTGATCAAGAGGTCATATTGACTGGATACAGAAAATGAAATGTATATTGCCTAGACTTTGTGTGTGAGAATAAGATTTCTCCTATCTGTCTTGTAGCTGATGAGAAAGTCTCTCATTGTGTCAAATGGCACAAGAGACTAGCTCATCTTAACTACAAGACCATTGGCCAACTCTTTAGCAAAGAGTTAGTGAGGAATGGTGCTCAAGTTAAGGTTATAAGGATAGAATATGTTCAGCTTGTCAAAAAGGCAAGCAAACTAGATCCTACTTTCATAGCCTTGAAACTAAGGATTCAGTGAGGTGCTTATACCTCTTGCATATGGATTTATTTGGTCATATGCCAGTTCAGAGCCTAGGTAGGAAGGTCTACACTTTTGTGGTTGTAGATGACTATTCTAGATTCTCATGGGTATTCTTTATGAGATAGAAATCTGAAACCCCAAAGGTCTTCTACAATTTTGTCAAACAAATCCAGAATGAATTAGATAGTTCAGTGGTCAAAATCAGAAGTGACCATGGAACTGAATTCCAATCTGAAAGTATGACAAGGCTGTGTGAAGAATTTGGGATTCTTCAAAAATTCTCCTCACCTAGAATACCTCAGCAAAATGGCATTGCTGAGAGAAAGAATAGGACATTGATTGAGGCTGGAAGAACACTATTGAGTGACAGTACTCTCCCAGAATATTTCTGGCCTGAGGCAGTAAACACTGCATGCAATGTGCTTAATAGGGCTTCCATCACCAAAAGCCATAAAAAGACACCCTATGAGGTTATGAAGGGCAGAAAACCAAACTTATCCTATTTCAGGATCTTTGGTTGCAAGTGTTATGTACTTAACAATGGCAAATCTCACCTAACTAAGTTTGCTGCCAAATCCCAAGATGGGATATTTGTTGGGTACAGCAACAATAGTAAGGCTTATAGGGTCTACAATTTGGCTACTCAAGTTGCAGAAGAGTCAGTTCATATCATCTTTGATGAAACTAGATTTATTAACAGTGAGTTGCCAAGTAGTTCTTATAGCTTCACAGGTATACAGCAAAAGATGGACCAGCTTACGATCAGATAAGATCCAACTGCAAAGCAGGATGTGGAAAATGGTAGTTGCTGTCCAGGGGGAGTACAAGACACTCTAGATGCTGATGAAGACCATGAGGTGCAGTATATTGAAGAGATTGGAGAAGGTCAAACTGCTGATAGATTACCTCCAGCAGTTAGACAGTTGAAGGATCATCCTGCACACCAGATCATTGGTGATCCAAGACAAGGAGTACAGACAAGGAGCAGGAACTTAAATACAGTTCTTTGCTCAAGTTTCTTATCTTAAGTGGAACCCAAGAGATTTGAAGAAGCAATACAAGACCCTCACTGGATTGAAGCTATGTAGGAGGAGTTAAATCAATTCAGAAGGTGCAAGGTCTGGGATTTGGTTCCAAAACCAAAGGGCCACAATATCATAGGGACAAAGTGGATTTATAGAAATAAGCTTGATGAGAGTGGGATTATAGTGAAGAACAAGGCAAGACTAGTTGCCAAAGGATACAGACAGGAGGAGGGCATAGACTTTGATCAGACTTTTGCCCCAGTGGCAAGGCTGGAAGATATCAGGCTATTTCTAGCCTATACAGCATATCAAGGCTTCAAAGTGTTCCAGATGGATGTTAAGTCTGCATTCTTAAATGGAGACTTAAAAGAGGAGGTCTATATAGAGCAACCCTTAGGTTTTGTTAATCCACTCAATCTTGCTTATGTTTATAGACTTAGGAAAGCTTTGTATGGGTTAAAACAAGCTCCAAGGGCTTGGTATGAAACCCTGTCTAATTTCTCATTGAGAATAAATTTTCAAGGGGGAAAATAGATAAGACTCTATTCCTTAGGGAATCCAAAGGAAAGATAATCCTAGTCCAAATATATGTTGATGACATAATATTTGGGTCTACTGAAAGTAACCTTTGTAGAAAGTTTGCAAAACTTATGCAAGGGAAATTTGAAATGAGCAGTATGGGAGAACTTAAGTTCTTCTTGGGTCTCCAAGTAAGACAAACTGATGATGTCCTGTCCATATCTCAGTCTAAGCTCACCCTGGAGTTAATTAAGAAGTATGGTATGGAGTCATCCACTACCATGAGAACTCCAATGGGGACAAGTGTATCTCTTAGCAAAGATGATGCAGGCAAACCTGTAGATGAAACTTTGTATAGAGGAATAGTTGGCTCCCTCCTATATCTGACTGCTAGTAGACCAGATATCATGTATGCTACATGTGTCTGTGCTAGGTACCAATCCTGCCCTAAAGAATCTCATCTTACTGCTGTCAAAAGGATATTGAGATATCTTAAGGGCACCCCTATTCTAGGCCTTTGGTATCCTAGGAATAGAGATTTTCTACTAATGGGCTATTCAGATGCAGACTTTACAGGTTACAAAGTAGATAGGAAAAGTACTATAGGCGCCTGTCAATTTCTAGGAGGAAGATTGGTGTCTTGGAGCTGTAAGAAGCAGACCAGTGTGGCAATATCCACAACTGAGTCTGAGTATGTTGCTGCTGGAAGTTGTTGTGCACAACTATTGTGGATACAACATCAGTTAGAAGATTATGGTATTCAGATAAGTAGAACTCTTTTACTATGTGATTCTACTAGTGTTATTTCTATTGCTCATAATCCTGTTTCTCATAGTAGAACAAAGCATATAGAAATAAGATACCATTTTCTTAGAGATCATGTAGAGATAGAAGATATCTCTTTAGAATTTGTTAGTGCTGATTTACAACTAGCTGACATGTTTACTAAGCCTTTAGATGAAACTAAATTCAACAATTTCAAAATTGAAATAGGAATGTTGAACATAAATTAGTTTACAAAATTTTGCTAAGTAAAATTGTGTCGACATCAGAAGTTGTCTGTGTCGACACATAGTAGTTGGTGTCGACATTCCAGAAAAGTAGTGTCTACATATAGTAGTTGGTGTCTACATTCCAGGAAAGTGGTGTCGACACATCTAGAGAATCGGTGTCGACACTTCAGAGAAGTGGTGTCGACACATCCAGAAGTGGTGTCGACACTTAGAGTAAACACACAGATTCGTCGACCTCAGATCGTCGAACTTGACAAAGTCAAATAGAATTGATGTCGAGTCATTAGAAGTCTGTGTCGACACTTTTCAACAGTGTCGACACATTAAGAGATTGTTGACGCGACTTTTGACCTTCATTAATTAGAAAGGTATAAATAGGTCAACAACATATTCTGTCGACACACTCTCCATATTTTCGAGACCAAAACCCTATGTCGACAACTTCTCTCTTCTCAATCCAAGCTTTCACTCAACCCTAATGGCGCCAAAGTTAGGAGATAGTGTCAACAAAGGTTATGATCTGGTACGCAATGCCTTTGATAATGCGGAACCTGATATTAAAGCAGTAGTGACCCTAATTGCCGAAAATGGGTTGGAATTTCTGGTATCTGAACCAACAAAGATTTGGAAAAAAGAAATACTAGATTTCTATGGCGCAGCTACTTTGGATTCTACTGGACTTAAGATCAAGTCTACAGTTCCGGGAACTAAGGTTAAACTTACTTTGAAGAGCTTGAGGAAAACTCTTCATCTACCAAGAACTCAAGAAGAAGTAGAAGTTACCTCATCCAAGACAAGGGAGGCACTTCAATGGTGTGGATTGGATCCCGACATGAAGATTGGAGCTACAATGAACAGAAAAGGGATGAATCAATAAGGAAAATTTCTTTCAGAGGTGGTTGGCAAGGTCATACTCTGCAAGCCAGGGGACATGATAGGATTTTTGCCTATATGTTCAGCCTGATGACCAGGATCATCTACAGACTAACCACAGATTGGTCAGTAGTAATATTTGAAAAGATTAAGGAAAGTATTAAGAAACCAAATCTGGGAAGAATTATGAGTCTCTACTTGGCTGGAATAATTCCAGAAGTAATGACACAGACTGCTGGTTCAAAGATTAACCATATGAGAAGAATGGACATAAGGATTATCTCCAGATGGGATAGAGTCCTAACAAAGGACATGCCAGATGAAGAGAGGCAAGAGATTCCTGAAAAATCACATGTACAAGATATTGGAGATAGTGCTCAAGTGTAGGGGGAGCATCATCTTGAGGAAGAGCCAACTCACTTGGAAAGTGAAATGGCTACACAGACTATACTTGAGGTAATTCAAGAAATTAATCAATCAATTTTCATTAATAAAGATGAAACACTAATTGTGTCTTTGGATGATGCTGACCAGAACACACAACTGAACAGTCAAGCACAAGATATTATCATGGAGGATACATCTGCTGCTGTTAATGCTACTGAGTTGGTGGTCCCTCAAGTCCCTACTCAACAAGAGTTTACTCTTGAGGAGTTGTTTCCAGATATAGTACAGGCAAGAACAGAGGGGAAGCAGACTGAGTTTGAGGGGGAGAAAGCAGATTTTGAGGGGGAGCAAGTTAACATTGAGGAGGAGCATGTAAGTCCTGCTAGGGAGAAGCAAGGGACTCAGTAGGAGCAACCTAGGACTGAACAGGAATTGCCTCCTAGTCCTAAGGATAGAGTTGAAATAGCCAGCATCTCAACTTCTGAAGATGAAGCAGCAATACAAGCCAAGAAGAGAAAACTGATGGTTTTCAAAAGAAGGAGCCAGAGCTATAAGAGGGTATTACAGACTGCTTCACAATCTGCCCCAACAACTGATTATAGCTCCTTATTAGTCTCATTGTAAGTAAAACTAGATGAACAAAGTAGTGTCATGGAGAAATATATGGATGAAACACACAAAGATCTACAACTCTCCTTGGCTACAGATATTAAATCAATAAGATTTGAAGTTAATCAGAATAAGAAGGAGATGATAGATTGCTTTCACAAAGGAGGCAATACTGTGGTTTCCTAGCAACACATCAAGAGAAAATCAAGACTCAAGTTGATGATATAGCTCTTAAACAAGGCTATGTCCTAGAGAATCAACTTAGAATGAATGATAATCTGACTGAATCACATAATGTGATTGTTATAGAACTGAAGAATGTTGTAACTGCCCAGACTGAAGCAAGGACTAATGATAAGCCAGATTTTGACAAACAATTACAAGAAGGACTAGCTGCTGTCCAAACAGCTATTAAGGATTCTCAAAAGACTATTTTTGCACAGCTACTGAAGTTAAAGTCTTTTTATAAAGATGGTGTAAATTTTCTTGATGAACAAATCAGATTTCAAAAAGATGACCTCAGGGATCATGTTGCAAGAGAAGTCATAAAGGGGGAGAGAGTGTTAGTCAAAGCTGGCTCAGATCATGCTAAATGAATATCTAATAGCATCAGAGCCACACTTGGATATCCACCCCTCTGTGATGATGACAATGTGGCTGAGTCAGGTATACACCCTACCTATTTTGGAGGTGACCAACCTGAAGTTGCTTAAGTTATTTATCCTCCAGCTGATTTTGAAATGATTCACCAAGAAGTACAATCAATGTACAGTCCTCCAGATGGTAAAAAATATGTTATCATTGAGAAGGTTGAGATGTCAGAAGCAGCCGTGAATAAAGAGCAAGAAGCTCAACTGTCAAAGAAGAGATTCAGAGAACAGGCTGAGTTAAAGCCTGATTTTGAGCAGTGGAGTCCTACTTCTAGGAATATTATTCTGACTGCCTGGAAAGCTGTAAAGGACCAGACCCACGACAGGGGCAAATGGTACACAGAACAAGAATGGCAAAAGCATGAAGCTAGACAAGAAGCTATTCTACAGTATAGAAGAAAGGCAAAGGCTGGGAAGCTACCTCCTAATGCTCAGGAGAGTAGCAAATATTTCCATAAGCCTTTTCATTATTTTGAAAGGCAAAGAATAAGGGCTGAAGAGCAAAAGAAGAAAGATCTAAAGGGCAAGAAGCCAGCTGATGATACTGATGCTCCAGTACAAGCCAAGATCCAATCAGGCAAAGGCATAGTTATCAAGGAGCTAGATCAGCTTTAGATTAGATTTACTTGATTTTACAACTTTTTAATCTTTAGTGTTGAAATCTATGTAAACTTTTGATTAGAAACTTTTGAAAGTTGAAACAAAACAATAATTAATGCTCATTCTGTTTGCATTATTATTCTGTGATGATTTGTTATGTATGTTTTGTTTAGAAGTTACCCTGTCATATAATTTTGTTATACATCATAATGTGTATTTGTTATGAATGGTGTATATCATTGACTAAGGGTTATGACTTCTCCAAATAGGGGGAGATTGTTGGGTACATTGGAAAATGTGTACCAGATTTGAAGAAGCTTCACCTTACTCAATGATATGCATCAAGGTGTATTTGATGTTATTTTGAGTTTATATGTGCAGGTTAAGAAAATGCAAGAAAGCAGGAAAAAGTTTCTAAGTCCATATGTCGACACCAGAAGAAGCTGTGTCAACACTTATGAAGGCTTGTGTCGACACTGGAGAAAAGCTGTATCAACACATGGAGTTAATTGTGTCGATACTTGGAAAGGCTGTGTCGACACCTGAAGAAACTAAGTCAACATACAAAGGTAGTGTCGACACATAGAGTAGCATAGTCGACATCAACTGTGTCGACACACAGAGGCAGTGTCGACACACAGAAAAGCTTAGTCGATATCAACTATGTCGACACACAGAGGCTGTGTCAACACATAGAAGACTTTGTCGACATCAACTATGTCGACACACAGGGGCAGTGTCGACACACAGAAAAGCTTAGTCGATATCAACTGTGTCGACACGCAGAGGTTGTGTCGACACATAGAAGACTTTGTCGACATCAACTGCGTCGACACACAGGGCTTATGTCGACACACTGCAAAGTTTCAACTAAGTTAAAGAGAAGAAGTGATTGTGTCGACACACAGAATTAGTGTCGACACATTCTACAGAAGCTATGTCGAGAAGCAGTATCAACAATAAGGAAGATGTGTCGACACCACCAAGGCTTATGTCGACACTTAGTCCACTTGTGTCGACACTTAGTCTACTTATGTCGACACATGAAGAAGTTCAGTCTCGACATTTTGCTAACAGAGACTGAGTTTCAAGAAGTGACTGGATGACTTGACAGCTGCCATTACCAACCGATCTACTGCAACTGTCAGAGCTGTCAGAAGTTTGTTAGAAACTGGATCAGTCGGTTATCATGGAGAAAGTCTATATAAAGGCATTCTCCTTCAATAGAGATTGAAAAAGATTTGACACAACAAAACTAGATATAGAATTAAGAAGATCTAAGAAGAAGTTGGAGAGAGAGAGCTCCATATATTGAAGTGAAGTGCAGATCCTGAACCAGTCTGCCAAGAAGGATTCAGATTGAGATCTGAATTTCAAGAAAGAAGCTGATTGAAGATCAACTTCAAAAGAGTTCAACCCTACTGAGTTCAGATTCAAGAAGCTTTGAAGAAAGCTAAGAGTGGTTGTTCTCTGCCATCAGATTCTTCCAAGAACTGATCAAGAAGCCATCCATCCATTCTCTCTCTACTAGGGTGGTGGTATATTACAAACTTAAATCAATTTTCTAGAGGATCTTTATAAGATGTGAGTTGTAAGCCTATGTTTATAAAGGCTGAGTTGTAGGAGATTTAGATCTCTGAGTGGTAGGACTGTGAGCCTGAGTTGTAGGAGATTGTTATCTCTGAGTTGTAGGCCTTGTTGAAGGCTGAGGTAGGGCAGATTGCATGAGTTGTAGGAGTGTGGACTCACTCTGAGTTGTAGGAGCCTTGTTGGGTTCTGAGCTGTAAGATCTGAGGATCTGAGGTGAAGAGAAGAAGTTAGGTCGAATCTAGCACACTGCTAGATAGGCGAAGGGGGAAAGTGGATGTACCCAGACCTTGGGGAACCACTATAAAAACTGTGTGCACTCTGTGATTGAATGATTCTGCAAATTCTGTGCTGTGTTAGCTGTAGAACTAGCTGTTTCAGATTAATTAACTGAATAGATATTCTGCTTTAGAAGAAAAAGGACTTACACATATTCACCCCCCCCCCCCTCTAGGTGGTTAGGTACTAATTCTTTCAAAGTGTTTAATGCACTAGGGCTAGATTCAGTAAAATTAATTAAGGGTTGGGAAATCGGTTAACAACCAATAATAGTAAGTGCCTTGTGAAATGGAACTTTGGGTGTAATCCCATCGTAGTTCCTAGTGCCTTCGAGAGCCCTTCACGGGGTATACCTTGGGCAGTCCTGGGCTAACCTAAATAATAGGTAAAACTGAATTGCAAGAGTAACTAGAAATAATCTAGGATTGCACACACTCCCCGGAGTTGTGGGGTTTAGGTTGCGTCACTCAGGCAGTAGGCTCGGTGGATTTGGTGATGGGCAGGTTGGCCCGACAAGCTCTGGCTCGGTTGTTGTTGTGATGGGCAGGTTGGACCACCGAGCTTTAGCTCGATTTAGATACATAAGGTTGCATGTGCATAAATTAAAGGTGGTAGGTCTTCGGTATTGGAGTGTCGATGCACCGACGCCAGTACGTTGACTCGGCGAGTGTGGATTAGCACTTGGCCAAGTAAAGTCCGGTGCGCCAGCCGGCAAGAGTACGCAGGAGCTCCGCTTTGTGCACCAGCGTTGAGGCGTACAATAGGTCTGACCGGTAGTGCTTTACTGGTTTAGAGGTGGGCGAGGCCCAACCCACCGCTTCCGTCTGCCACTACGGAGGTATCCTGGGAGGTTTGGCTCCAGAAAGGGGGAACTAAAGGTCTGTGTGCACAGAGTCGGGGGGGGAGTTACACTTGCATGATCGCATCATAACCCACTTGCATGTCATAGCATAATCATAGCATAAAACCCTTGTCAGCTATTGTATAAGTGGTATGGGATGCTTATACAATAGGCCCTGCAAAACGACCCCTTGGACTATAAGCTTGTGTGGGCAAGTTTATAAATTAAGGATAAATTTTTTATATATATTGCTGTTAATAACCGACACCCCAACGTATAAATTGGTATGAGACTCTTTATATGATGGGAGCCCTGAAGAAGATCCCTTGCTTATATGTTTCTGTATAAGTTAAGGTTACTTTTCATACTTTACTTTACTGCCATAGGTACTATAAAATTGCTAGTATAGGTCCGCTGTCATCTGTTTCTTGATTACTCTCCACCTTCAAGTCCTCCCCTTTCTTCCTCTCCGCTCGGTGCCTAGGGGCCATGGGGGAAGGGGTGGGGGATGATAGGACTTAGTCTTTTATACTAATGGTGTTTGAACCACATCATTTTAGGGGACCACGGAGCCCAGCATGGAGGAGCAACCCCGGAGGTCGGCCCGTTTGGAGATAGGGCAGTCTAGCTCAGGAGTTCAGACAGCTGGGACTGTGAGCTCCCACTGGATGATAGAACTTTGGCTATAATATTTTTTGCCTTTTCGTCTAATGAAATAAGTGAAATCTCATCCTTATCAAGATCCATAAGTTTCTTTGGGACTTTCTTGGTTGGATCTATAGTGGAGATTGTCATGGGAATATAAGGACCTTCTTCAACTATCATGAAAATCCTTGGATCCACAGCTTCCATAAAGAACTTGATTCTCTCTTTCCACATGGGAAAATTATTTTTGGTGCACAAAGGAAACTTGGAAAAATATTTAGCCTTGTCCATTTTTGGTAGATATCAAAAGACAACTATTGAAGGATCTGATCAAGGTGTTAACCTTTTAATGATCAACCTCCCTCTGATACCAATTGAAAGTTTATAGTTGCCTACCTAAATCACCTAGAGGGGGGTGAATAGGTGAGATGTGCGTCTTTTTGCGGAATAAAAATTTCAAACCAATGCACAGAACTAACAACCAATCAATCACAGATGAGGCAAGATTTATAGTGGTTCCCCAACCTTGGGTAGATCCACTTTCCCTCACCGATCTAGCAATGTACTAGACTCGGCTACTCCTCTATCTCGGATTGAAAATCAATCCTACCCTCAAAATAATGTTCCTACAATCTCGATCCACAAAAAGAATCTACACTTGGAAGGTAAAACTTCCTACAATCTCGGAGACAAAAGCTCCTACACTCGGAGAAATTTTTCCTACAAGAATGAATGAAATTTTGTATAGAAATACAAACAGTAATTCCTTTTTCAGATCTGCAACAGTCGGCCAAAAATTTCTTCTTCTAGGCTTTGCAGCTTTATCAGAATGATGAAGAGAAATCTCGGCAAGATTGGATCTGAAACTTCTTGGCTTCACACGATCGATCGAATCAGAAGATGAGGAGTTGAGCAAATCTCAATCTGGAAAGCTTTCTTCACTTGAATCCTCTAAAGGCGAAACCCTAGCCGGTCGGGAATCAGCGACGGCGGTGGTGGTGGTTTTCGTTTCTTAGAGAGAGAAAGAGGAAAACAAAAAAACACGGGGCTGCAAAACTTCTGAATATTCTCTTAGAATAAACTTCTTAGGATTAGAGTTTGTCGGTTTAGACAAGACCATTTATAGGATCAGAAAAGATTAGACATAATTAAGTCATTATGAGATACACGTGGACCAATCACGTCAAGGTTCATAAATAATTCTGTTATTCTGGACTTAACAAAATTTTCGGAAAAATCGAAGTAAAATACTCGAGAGAGAAAGGACTACTCGAGTACATTGCAGCACTACTCGAGTGCGTAGAAGATGACTACTCGAGGATATAAGAAAACTACTCGAGAGAGAATGAGATAGTTACTCGAGTACATGGAGTCAACTACTCGAGTAAAAAGAATTCAACTGCTCGAGTATCAGAAATGACATACTCGAGTACTTGAGTAGTTACACGAGAGATGGAGTGGATTACTCGAGTATAAGGAAAACTACTCGAGTAGATGGGAACGAACTACTCGAGTGGTTGAGAAACTACTCGAGATAAGGACTTAGAAAATTTCTGGAACTGGAATACTGGAGTACTCGAGTATAGAAGTTGAACTACTCGAGTATATGGAAATGACTACTCGAGTAATTCACTTAGAGAAATTTTCTGGAGTATAATTCTGGGTTACTCGAGTATTAATTCTGGACTACTCCAGTAGTAGATGAACTACTCGAGTACATGACTTATACTACTCGAGTAAGTGAGAACTACACAAGAGTCAGACTTCAATTACTTGAAACAGAAGATAAAACTACTCGAGTACTATACAGTACTACTCGAGTATTTAACTTAGAAAACTTTTGAGGAGAAAAATTCTGTAAACCTGAGAGGAGAAAAGAAACTACTCGAGTAGTTGTCTTAACTACTTGAGAGCCATAATTAGACGACTCGGGATATACCATACCTACTCGAGTAAGAGTATTATTACTCGAGTATGAACTCAACAGTTTACTCGAGTAAGTATAGAACTACTCGAGTATAATACTTACGAAATTTTCTTGACAGAATTTTTTCCTTCTTCTAAGGTGAGACCAGCATCAAGTCTTTTCACTTAGTCCTAGAGCTTAAATATGAAGTGTATCCCAATAGAGAGGATACACATGAGTCAATACTTTGGATCACACAATGAGGGATTATATTGTATGGTCCTGTGTTTGGTGACCCATTGCAGACTGACATTGGTCTACACTTCCCATAAGAATCCTGCAAACACATAACTCAAACCAAGCATTAAATACAACGTAATTCATCTTAGTTCAAGGATGACTTCATCAAATCAGAGTCAGTGTGGATACAATACCCAACAAATTGGTATCAAAGCGAGGTTATCTTTGGTTTCACAGATTCACATCTGAACCAAGGTCCTTGTTAGATTATTTTTCTCTGCTTTAGTTTTTCTGTTATTACAGCAATGACATAAAATAAAGATTATGCTAGCACCAGACCTCCAGTCTGTAACTTAAATAAATTTGCAATCTGGAAGGCAAAAATTAAGCTATACATGAATTCTATTGATGAGGATATTTTCAACTCTATTTTGACAGGTCCTCCTCAACCTACAGCATCTACATCTACAGCAACTTCTAGCACTCATGCAGTTCCACCACCTGAGTGGACTGATGCTCAGAAGAAAGCCAAAATAGTTGATGCTAAAGCTATGAATATATTGGCTCAAACCATGTCAGATGATATCTTCCAAAAGGTGGCTGAGTGCATCTCTGCAAAAGAAATCTGAGACTCCTTAAACCAGATGGTGGCAGGCTCAGCAGATGAAAGAAAGGATAGAAGATCCCTCCTAATATCTCAATATGAGAACTTCAAGAAGGAGGAATCTGAAACAGTGGTTGAGATGTATAACAGACTTAGTGTTATCATCAATGAACTAAAGACCCTGGACAAAGATATCTCCTTGACTGAGATCAATGATAAGATCCTGGTGTGCTTCCCCAGCACTTTGGATTCCAGGATCTGGCCAATCAAAGAAGCCAGAAGCATGAATGAGATATCCACTGAGTATCTCTTGGGAAAACTCAAATCTTCTGAGCAATTAATCAAGACCATAGAGGATACTGAAGTGAAGGCATCAACCTCTTTAAGGAAGGAACACAATATTACTTTCAAAGCAACAGAAGAATCTGAAACCCTTTCAGCCAATGAAGAGTTGATGAGCTTGCTGGCCAAAAGATTCTACAAACTGGCCAAGAAAGATTTCAAAAGAATGTCATCCAAGAATGATGACAAACCTAAGTATGACAGAACTCCTACCAAAGAGATTGTTTGCGTTGGATGCAGAAAGCCTGGGCACATTCTTCCTGAATGCCCAAAAACTCAGAAAAGAGACAGGAGAAAAGAGAAATAGAACAAGAAGAACTCCAGCGGGCACTGAAACAAACACTCCTCCAACAAATATAAAAGAAAGGAAAAAGGTTTCATTGCTGAAACCTGGAGATGAAGATACCTCATCTTCCAGCTCCAGTGAAGATGAAGAAGAAGCCAAGGCAAGAGAAGTTTGCCTCATGGCAATCAATGCCTCATGCAGCAGGCCTGATGCTGAAGATCAAGCAGAAAGTCATTCTGAAAAATCAGAAGAGGAATCTGAGACTGAAGACGATCAGGTAATCTCTTCCTTTGACTTTAATTCTATTGATTTTAAAAATGAATTCAAATCCTTATGTAATGATCTAATAAAATCTGAAAAAGAAATCAAAATGTTAAGAGATAGACATGTTGAAGCTAGAAATTGACCTCAACGAGAGTTCGAAAATAAGGGTGCAGCCAACACCTACTTCTCTCAAACCCCGACCCTTAATTGGTAGCAAAGGACCTAGAACTGACACAAAGCCTCAGCGGGGAGGTCCCACCTCTTACCCGGAAGATCTCTGAGAGCTTCCCCTCCAAATCCAAAAGCTGGGCTAGGAGCTCCTCAGAAAGCGCTAGAGAGTATTAGAGAATAAATGAAAGTCTGCCTTCTGAAGAGCCCCTGTGGGTCTATTTATAGTCTTTATTGACCTGAAATGACTAAGATACCCTTGGCTTGTCTGCCAATAGCCAAATCCCGCTGTTATGAAATTCTAAATGCAGACCCTAGGGGCATATAGGTAATTTACCTGAGGACAACTAGGTAATTTCACCCTGGGCCCTGGCCCCCACCCGGCGAGAACCATATGAGGAGGACCATCCCTCCCTCACTCAGTGGGAGCTAAGGAAAAATAGGGTGAAGGGTCCCCCAGATCGAGCCCGCTTCCGCCCTCGGTGAGGCACAAGCCTTCTCGCCCGCCCTTGGGTAGAAGTCGGTCTCGGCCGGGGCTTGACATGATCATTCTCGCTGACTCCTAGGCGGGAGCCCTTTCGCTCTGAATCCCATATCTAACCCGAAGCTAGTCCAATCCTGGCCGTTGAGAGGATCCTGGTCCTACCCAATGAATATGGGGTTGTACACAATCCCCGCTTTTTGCGAGCTAGCCTTGCGCTCGTAATGACTCATCTAATCCCAAATATTCGGTGGGTATATGCTGACCTGGCAGGGAATCTTTCAGTAGACCCCACCTTTGCTCTATAAATATGTCGCTGAGTTAGTCCTCCAGGCCATCTCTATTATCCTTACTCCCTACGTGAGCCTCCGCCAATCCTGCGAAGATGCGCGCCAAACCCGCCGAAAAGCCGCTCTCAAAAGAGCTTCAGGCTCGTCTCGCGGCTGCCCAGGTGCGAGCTTGTGCCAACTGTGACAGGGTTGCCCCATGGCTGATGGGCAAGAGGCCTGCCGGTGAGAGGGCGTTGGGCAAGAAACCAGTTGGTGAGAAGCCCGCGGGAGAGAAGCCAACCGACAAGAGGCCAGCCGCCGAGAAGCCAACTGGCGAGGGTTCCCGCCCTAAAAAGAACAAAAAGGCTAAATCAGTGAGGCAGGACCTGCTGAAAGAGAACCGAGCCCCACCTTCCCCAACTCCAAGCCGTGTCGATATCCTCACTTCTCTGCCAGAGGTATTCTTCGATCCCTTCACACTTTCCATTAGCGCGAACATTTCAAGAGTTTGACCATAGAGTATGTTGAAACACCACTTCTTTTGTAGGGGTCGGTGCCTAGGTATACCGCCGGCTTTTCGCCTACGAACTCAGGAGCAGCCGGCCTTTGCAATGAGGATCTGCCTTGCACTTCAGGGGCTGCTCCGCCCAATCCCCCAACTGGTCAAACCAACTCGTTGTCCGAGCTCACCCTCCCTACAGAGGGATTAATCCCAAACTATCCACTCCCGCGCCGAGACCTCAACCTCTGGCAATAGAGGGACCCCCTGTCCCCCCGCTTGGCGAGAGCACCCCATCGGAGCGCAGGACCTTTCACCCGGGTCGGGCAAGCTGCTTCATCTACTTTTCTAAAAAGGCCCAGAGGATCAGCCCGGCCTCTCTCGCCATCCGACGGGGAAAGACGTCCCTCCCTCCCTAGGCAAGCGAGAGCTTCCCCACTTTTCGATCTCTCTCACTCCCCCATCCCCCCCTCTTATTTTGATCGTTTCCCGCCTCCTCAGAGTCAAAGGGCCAACTCCGCAGCGGTGAAGAGGATCCACAAAATGATGGAGCGGCGACTAGCGACTGTTGAGTGGGACTGCGCAAACCTCCTTGGCGGGGCGGGATCACATGATGCGGCTTCCGGTGAAACCTCACCTGGGAGGCACATCGCGCGAATTCGAGATCAACTCCGCCTGGCCAAGTGAGGGCTAACCTCCCTGACGGCCTTCTTCAACCCTTGAGACCCTCCCCGGTCTGGTCGGTGAAATCTAGGTCATTGGCGGTGGGTGCCATACTGAACTCTTCGGGCGATCCGCTTCTTTACCCATCTTCTTGGCCTACCTCTTCCCTATGTACCCTTTTCACTTCTAGCGCAGGATAATTTCTTACAAGCAACGTGTGTTACTGTTATTATTATTGTTTTTTTGCTATTGTTGTCGGGGGGCTCTCTCCTAGCGAGACCCTATCTATATCTGTGTTTCTTAAGCTCCCTTTTGCATGTTGTCTTTAATACCTTGCGAATGCCTGATTCATGCGTCTCGTTCGCTACTTGTCGCGTATTGAGGTCGTTCGCCTTTTCCCCAGCCTCCCTTGGAGGCTATCGCTTCCCGCCAAACCATGGAGAGCTGGCGCGACAGGATGGAAAGCGAGGAATCAAAGCGTCTGGAGTCGTTGACTCGTTGACTTTTCCTCTGCCGTATTTTTTAAGAACTCATGATTACCTTGCTTTCTATAAATAGGTCAATCCACCTACCCCATTCACCACATTTATTCCAAAACCACATCTACCCGTCAATTGCCTTCGCCCTTTCTTGAAACGCAAAGGCTCTCGTCCTCGCATCCCCGTCTCTTCCTTCCTTCCTTCGAGATGCCAGGCGAGAGAGAGGGCCGCTCCAAGTGCATGCAGTCCTTCCTTGATCATGCCTTCCCTCCCTACCGGCTCACACAAGCTGAATTCGTCACCATAACCAAGAATTACATCCCGCCCGGGTTCACCGCGCGGAAGCCTGGGCGCGAGGACAGGGTGAACCTCGTGTCAGAAGGGGAGCTCGCCATTCCCCTGTAGAATTTCGAAGCGGGCTTCCGGCTCCCCCTCTGGCCCGAGGTTCCTCAGGCCATGCGCTACTACGGGGTGGTGCCCGCCCAGCTCAATCCCAACTCCATCGCCCTCCTCGTGGCTTTCACCTGCTATATGCGGGCAGAAAGGATCGAGTTCTAACTTATCGATCTTCCGGAAGCTGTTTAATTTTCGAGCCAAGGGAGGTCGGTCTTCCTTTCCGGCCAGTCGGTGAAAACGGCGGGTCTCGCTAACAAGCACCACCACTTCGCGGAAAGGTTTGCTTTTATCGCGGTACCTTTCGGCAACATCCCTCTCGCCCCCATTCAGTACAACGATGCAACTTACAAGCCCCCACTCTTGGGGAGCGAGAGGGTGCTCTCGTCGAATTCTTCGGCTCGAAGGTTTTCGACATTCCCTTCCTCCAGCGAGACCTGGAAACCGTCCAACTGGTACCCCCCCCCCCCCCACCGGCGAAGGTAACTTTCTGGATTTAACATGCCAAAACTTACTTTCGAGGAAATGACTAAAATACTACGAGCTTTTCAGGAGAGCGAGATCTTCCCGTCCACCAACCCTTCGAAGAGACCGGGGCATTCACCGACAACCTAGCTCTCGCCAAGGCGGCCGGCGACGCCTGCCGGAAAGAGCCGGGATCTTCCCCCGCACTAAGTGTTCCAAAGAGGAGACCAAGCTCCCTCCCTGCCCCCCTTTCCAAGAGATCAAAACCAACCAGCATGGAAAAAGGCAAGACGGTGATGTCGGCATCAGCCGAGACCCCCGCTGCGACCCCTTCTGCTACAGACCTGACAGATGCGGGCTGGCGTTCCGCGGAGACTCTCGCCCAGACCTCACTCGTTGTCATCGAGGCGGATGCTGGCCTGCTTGCCGCAGAGATCCCAGCCGAGCCCTCTCGCGGCCTAATGCCAAAGGGACACCGGAACTTCGGCTTCGGAGACAAGTATAAGGACACGGAGGGTTTCCCTATGCTCCAGTGGGACCCTACCGACAATCAAATAGCTGTTTCCACCCTTCTGCCCTCCTAGAGGGAGGGAGATAATGTCATCGGCCACGCCTTCGCGCTGGGCTACGGCCTCTACAGCTGGGCAGATGCTGATTCCTTCGACAGCACAGCCACCATGGCTCTTGTTTTCGACGCCGCCCAGGCCCAGCTTTGCATGGTCCAGCTTTCGCATATGGCCAGGCGCCGCACCCTTGCCATAGAGCGGAACTTCATCGACATGCTCAGGTCGAGGGATTCCTCGGCGGCGGAAGCCGCCACCCTGAGGGCCGAATTAGCTACCGCTCAACAACTCCTCTCCACTCGCCTGGCCCCCAAGGTAAGTAGGACCTTCCAACATTTCTCTCCCTTCCTTACGTTTACGTATTTCGCCTGAATGGATCACCCCGCAGGATCTCGGGGAGATTGAGCTGCCTTGCACGCGAGTGGCCTGCGCCGAGGGCGAGAACCAAGTATTACGGGCCGAGGTGAAGCGTCTGGAGGAGGCCCTAGCCCTGACCAAGGATCATCTGCCACGGGAGGAAAGAGTGGAGCGCCGCCACTATTTTGCCTATGAAATGGATGTGATCGTCCAAGAGAATGCGCAAGTGACCGCAAAGATGGTAATCGAGGTTTTGCGAGAGTCGGGGCTGCTGAACAAAGGGGGCGAGACCTTCACTGTACGAGGGATCCTGCCTTTTTTGTTTGATCCCATCACCCACCCTGTGGGAGAGGATGGCTCTCCGACCGATGGCGCGGCGGAGCTTGCGAGAACAGGTGGCCTCTTCCCCGGCAAATCCTCTGGCTACTCCCCCAGCAAATCCTCCGGTGGGACCTCCAGCGGTAGCAGTGGAGATAGCTTCGGCGGAACCTCCGGCGAGTCGGCTCAATAGCCTCCGCGTCTGCTTACCCACTAATTATAACCTTGTTTTGAGCTCGCCACAATTAATTTTTATGAATTGAGTTACTGTAACCTTTGTACAGAGGGAGGAACCCCCTCACTACTTCCTAACTCTTTTTGAATGTCGAAAAATTTACTTTGTTGCTCGAATGCTTGTCTTCTTTACGCGAACCCTAGGCTCTTAGGTGACCACCGCCTTCCATTAAAAGAGTTGGCTAAGAGGGGTCTGCTGGGAAGGGTACGCCGAGAACCTTGCCTTAAAGGCTACACCCAGAATCCCTGTCGAGTCACGCTTGCTGAAGCCCCCGGCCAGATGATCGCGGCGAGAGCCTTGCCGAGGACCCGGCCGAAACCCCTGCCGGAAGATTTGTCTCGAGAGCACTATTTAGAGGGTTGCGTCGAGAGCCATGCCAGGAGGGATCTAGGTCATTCCATCCCTACTTAGTACCTGGAAGTGTTTACTTCTAGACCTCCTAGGACCACATAAATAAAAATTCTCCCCCTTCCATCCTCCTCCCGAGAGATCATTCGGCCATGTCCGCTAGTGGGAACCTAACAACGGGTCCACTCGAGGTCCTGTTTGTCCCTTCCAACTTTTCCTCCAACTCTCCTCCTTTCCCCCAGGTGTTCCTACAGCCATGCCCAGCTAATGACAGCCTGACCAGCAAGTCTACTTGGGGCCGAGCAGCACTCGAGATCCCTTACCCCCACAGGCGAGCTTTCGGACTTGCCAGCTAGTGGGAGCCTGCGCAGCGGGTCTACATGGGGCCAAGCCAGGCTCGGGGTAGTGCAAAATTCTCCTAGATCCAACCCTTTCCCTCTAAGTGTTCCTACAGCCCTGCCCAGCTAATGAGAGCCTGAGCAGCGAGTCTACCCGGGGCTGAGCAGCAGTCGGGGTCCCTTACCTCCACAGGCGAGCCTTCAGACCTGTCAGCTAGTGGGAGCCTGTGCAGCGGGACTACCTGGGGCCGAGCCTGGCTCGGGGTAGTGCAAAATTCTCCAAGATCCAACCCTTTCCCCCCAGGTGTGCCTACATCACTGCCCAGCTAATGAGAGCCTAAGCAGCAAGTCTACCTGGGTCCGAGCAGCACTCGGGGTCCCTTACCCCGACAAGTGAGCCTTCGGACCTGCCAGCTAGTGAGAGCCTACGCAGCAGGTCTACCTGGGGCCGAGCCAGGCTCGGGGTAGTTCAAAATTCTCCAAGATCCAACCTTTTCCCCCCAGGTATGCCTACAGCTCTGCCTAGCTAATGAGAGCCTGAGCAGCGAGTCTACCCGGGGCCGAGTAGCACTCGGGGTCCCTTATCCCCACATGCGAGCCTTCGAACCTGCCAGTTAGTGAGAGCCTGTGCAGCGGGTCTACCTAGGGCCGATCCAGGCTCGAGGTAGTGCAAAATTCTCCAAGATCCAACCCTTTCCCCCAAGGTGTGCCTACAGCCATGCCCAGCTAATGAGAGCCCGAGCAGCGAGTTTACATGGGGTTGAGCAGCACTCGGGGTCCCTTACCCCCACAGGCGAGCCTTTGGACCTGCTAACTAGTGAGAGCCTGTGCGGCGGATCTACCTGGAGCTGAGCCAGGCTCGAGGTAGAGCAAAATTCTCCAAGATCCAACCCTTTCCCCCCAGGTGTGCCTACAGCCCTGCCCAGCTAATGAGAGCCTGAGCAGCGAGTCTACCTGAGGCCGAGCCAGACTCGGGGTAGTGCAAAATTCTCCAAGATCCAAACCTTTCCCCCCAGGTGTGCCTACAGCCCTGCCCAGCTAATGAGAGCCTGAGTAGTGAGTCTACCCGGGGCCAAGAAACACTCGGGGTCCCTTACCCCCACAGGCGAGCCTTCGGACCTGCCAGCTAGTGAGAGCCTGCGCAGCGGGTCTACCTGGGGCCGAGCCAGGCTCGGGATAGTGCAAAATTCTCCAAGATCCAACCCTTTCCCTCCAGGTGTGCCTACAGGCCTACCCAGATAATAAGAGCCCGAGCAGCGAGTCTACCCGGGTCGAGCAGCACTCAGGGTCCCTTACCCCTACAGGCGAGCCTTCGGACCTGCCAGCTAGTGAGAGCCAGCACAGCGTGTCTACCTTGGGCCAAGCCAGGCTCAGGGTAGTGCAAACTTCTCCAAGATCCAACCCTTTCCCCCAAGGTGTGCCTACAGCCCTGCCCAGCTAATGAGAGCCTGAGCAGCGAGTCTACCTAGGGCCGAGCAGCACTCGGGGTCCCTTACCCCCACAAGCGAGCCTTCGGACCTGCCAGCTAGTGAGAGCCTACGTAGCTAGTCTACCTGGGGCCACGCCAGGCTCGGTGTAGTGCAAAATTCTCCAAGATCCAAGATCCAAAAGAAACCAACCATGAAAAAGAAGTTCAAAAATATTATTACAAGTAGGATTTATAGCCTTGCCCCCTACTAAGGGTAGAAGCGCTTCAGTTCATCCCCACTCCATGCATGACTCACGAATACCCCTTCCACATTCTGGAGGTGGTATCCCCCTGACCCCAGGACCTTTTCTATGATATAGGGGCCCTCCCAATTGGGGTTGAGCTTACCAACTGCTGTCGACCTTCCTGCAGCGTCGACCTTCTTTAGAATCTGAACTGGGGAGAGGTCTTCTTTGACCTAATCAAAAAGAAAATTAATAAGAGTTTTGTAAATTTTTGGAGGATTTTAGGGCTTTTTCTGCAGAACAAATGCCCTGCATTACTAGTATCATTTGGGATACACATTAATGCTTCCAAGAGACTGTCCTGTGCCCTATTTGGTAAATGGGACAGGCAGATCGCCAAGCCCAGCAGGCCCTCTTTAAGCACATCTTCAGGCACCAGGAATGCCATAGTCACTTCCCCTCAGGTCTCTGCCCCTGAAGATTACTTGCCTGCTGTTGCCTCTCCTCCTCCTCCAGTTCCATCCACCATTCCAGTTCCATCCACTATCATCATCTCCAGCTCATCTCCAACATCAATATCATCTCCAATTCCAACTGTCACAGAAGAACCATTCCATCCATTATACTCCTACTCTCAACCAGACTCTGCCACATCACCCTCCATTCCCTCATTCACTCTTATTGATGATTCCTTCATGGATGACTCACCCTCATCTCCTCCTGAGCTGCCCTCCCCATCAACCTCTTACCAGGAACTTCTACAAAAGATCATTGATCAACCCACCTTCACACCATCTATCTCAATCCCCTTGTCTTCCATCACCACTTTACCCACACCTCAACCATCTCTTCCCCAATACACCTGCTCTCCACCACCATCACCTATAGCTCCACCTCCATCCTCTACCTCTGCTCCAGTCCCTGCTGAGCAAGTAGATCTTCCAGCCCTAGCTGACAGGATATATGAATTGCTAGCCCCCAGGCTATCTCTTCTCTTGGAGACCTCCTTGGCTCCATTACTCCAGTCAGTGGCAACTCTTTCTGCCAGGCTCTCCTCCTTTATTCCTCAGGCAATCCCTTCAGCAGTGTGCCTTGATCCAGCTTTATCTGAATCTAGGCAGGGGGAGATGCCCTATGAAGTGAGCTTGCCTGCTGTGTATTCTGTTTCCTCAGTTGCTGCTGCTGCTGCTGTTCTCCAAGATCCAGTTCCACCTCCTATTGCAGTCCTCTCAATAGACCTCAGGTCACTGCTCTTAGTATTTGATTCACTGTATTTCAGTTGTCTGCCAGAGAAAGCTTATTTTCCAGAGAGAGTTGCTGACCAGCATCCAGAGGATCTCTCCAAGGCCCTTGTGCCCTTCTCTTGTTGTGACCCCAGCATCATAACCTCTTTTATCAATTCAGTATATGTTGTTGCTACTCCTGCTGCAAGCATTGCTGATGTTTCTGATGCTGCTGCCCCTCCTGCTGCTGAAAATTTTGTTGATATTATTGCTGCTACTGCTGATGAGTCAATTTCTAAGGATATGCAGATGACAGAGGCACATGATGTTGAGCCTTCTGTGTTTGCTGATGACATTCCTCCTGCTGCTGATATTGCTGTTTCTGAAAGTGAAACTGTTGCTGCACCAACTGCCATTGTTATTACTACTGCCACAACTTTAGTATCTGTTATTGTTGCTGCTGCTTCAACTTCTGTTACTAGTTCTGTATCTACTTCTGCTTCAACTTCAAATGCTACAAGTGTTGTATCTGCTGCTGCTCCAATCTCTGCTGCTTCATCTGCTTCAACCCAGCTCTAGAAAGAATTGATGAAAAAGATTGATGCTCTTTCTGATAATCAAAGCTCTGAAAGTGATGAGTTCAAGACTGATTCTGATGACTCCTCTGCCACCATTGCCAGGAAGAGAAAGGCAAGGAGCAAAGCCATGAAGAGAGTACCTCCAGCCAAAGTCAAGGACAACAATGACATTCCATATTATATTCTTCATGACTGCCCCATAACTGAGCACTGGATGCAATATTCAAAGAACCAACTCAAAGCAATGAAGAAAAAGAGGAAGTATGAAAAAGGATCCTCTCAATTCCAACATCCTCATCCTCCTCCACCACCTCCTCCTGATGCAGGTGCAGGTGGAAGTTCAGCTGCTCAACCTCATGCCAAAATCCAAACCCCCTATCAGCCACATGCCAGATCCTATCATAGGGGAAGCCAGTCTAGAGGCTCTCAATCCAGAAGAGGAAACTACAGAGGAAATCAAAGGGAAGTCCAGGTTTATTCTAAAGGTTATTCAAGGCAACATCCCTACTCCAGGGAAGGACAAATCTCATCTAACATAACCTCTGGTCCTTTTCCCTATAAACTAAAGGAAGTGGTTTCATCTAGGCCTCCTCAGGACAATCCATCAAATAGATATGAACCACCAGTGCCATTTGAAGATCCTGAAAATAATCCAACTGCTTGTACTGCAAGGATGAAAGAGCTTGTTGCACTGGACCAGATTAAGAAAGCTAGAGAGCAAGGCAGAGACTCCTCCAACATCACTACATTGTCTGAACAGAGAAAGAAAGAGTTGGAAAAATATGCTTCAAGTAAATTCTTTGATTCTGACAGATACATGGAGCTGCATCCTGAAGCTGTAGTTCCAAGGCCCAAACAGCAAACTTCTTTAGGTGCAGCAGATGACACAAGATCAAAGAAGGAAGCTCTCAACCCCAATAGAGAAATCAAACTCATAAAGAGCAAGGAAAAGAAATAACTATGTAATGTGACAATCATTTTGAATTTTGAATTCTGTCTGGGATGTGATATATATCTGTGGTTCTGCAATTTGCTTTTCTGTATTGTTGTTGTATATGTTGTTATTTAATTTTTCCAAATCATGTAAATAGTAATCCTAACCCAAATAGGGGGAGATTGTTGGAACACCCTATTACTAATTTGGGTCAGGATCACTATGTCTCTAGGAAACCTGTTTTTGACCTCATGTATAGATCTAAAGGTCAATTAGAATTGAGTCTAAGGGTTAGAAGTCTAGGTTTGGAAGCCTCCCTCAAGACCCAGGATTTTCAGTTTGAGACTAAGTCATATCGTCGAGCTCAGCACGACGATTTGTCGATCTCCATTCGACAATCGTCTAGCTCAACTTTGACAGATTGTCGAAATCCATTCGACGATCGCTGAGCTCAACTTCAACAAATCGTCGAACTCCATTCGACGATCTGCGAGCTCAGTTCGACGATCTTGACTCAGTATTGGATCTCTATCTCTGAGCTCAGTTCGACGATCTTTGAGCTCAGATCGACGTTTTTTTGTTGCTGTATAAGTCCATATCGCTGAGCTCAGTTCGACGATAGCAGAACTCAGTTCGATGTTTTCTGATGTCTTCAAGGATTTTTCAAGATTCAAATTCAGAACAGCTAAGGAGATATTCAGCAATTAATTCAGAAGATTTTCTAGCCGTTTTCATTTATTTCTGGACCAAGTTTCAAGGGATTATCAAGGAATGTTTCTTTGGACTTTCCTCTAGAAGACAATTGCAATTAAGGATGCACTTAATGTCAGGCCAACGGCTATTCTTGACAGAGGATGTTTTTCTATTCAGTACTAGAGAATAAAACACAAGATTTTTTGAATCTCATCAACACTCAGAACACAGACAAGAAGAAGAAAATATTCTCTGTCTCAAAGAATTCTTTCAGAACACACATCCAAGGACATCAACCATCTGAAATCTTCTGATCTCTTGTGATTCAAGTGTTCAAGGCCAACATCTTTCAAAGACTCCAGATACCTAACATTTCAGTTGATTGCTGAAATCATCATTTACTGGAGATCAACTTCTGAAGGTCTATCACCCTACAGCAAAGCTTCATTTCCTGAACATCTCAAGGACTCAGGGGGAGCTTTGACATCATCAAATCCACATAGTCTTCTCAGCTGATTTGAGAAAGAGAAGACTTCCATCATTCTCTCATCCCCATCTCTGTAAAGGGTTTTTCAAACTCGCTTCAAAAGTTTGAGCTTGGTTTTTGAGCACCTTGTCAAAAGCTCATTGGTGGCAAGACACCTGATCAAAAAATCTAATTTGGTTTTTGAGCACCTTATCAAAAGCTCATTGGTGCCCAGGACACCTGATCAACTCATCCTGCAGTGGATTCCTACCTAGGGTGGTAGAAGAGTGGATGTACCCAAGTTTAGGGGAACCACTATAGCTCCTTGTATCTTCTGGCTTGCTTCTCTTTATCTCTTGTTTCTGGCTGTGATTGTTTTGTGATTAGTTTAGATCTATGATTAATTTGTGTTGTAGGTTATTTTGTGATTAGATTTAATAGCTGCTTCCCTGTTCACTCAGATTACAACAATTGTTGTAAAAAGTTTTCAAGCATCATATACTCTATTCACCCCCCCCCCCCCTCTAGAGTATATCAGATCTAGCTGCACTTTCACCATACTTCCTTATCAACTCTAGGGTGAACTTAGACTGGCATATGGATAAACCATCCTCAGTCTGTCTAACTTGGAGACTCAAGAAGAACTTAAGTTCCCCCATACTGCTCATTTCAAATTGTCCTTGCATAAGTTTTGCAAACTTTCTGCAAAGACCACTTTCTGTAGACCCAAATATAATGTCATCTACATATATTTAGACTAAGATAATCTTGCCTCTGGATTCCCTAAGGAATAGAGTCTTGTCTATTTCCCCCTTGAGAATTTGTTCTCAATGAGGAAACTAGACAAGGTTTCATACCAAGCTCTAGGGGCTTGTTTTAACCCATACAAAGCCTTCCTAAGTCTATAAACATAATTAGGTTTGTTAGAATCAACAAAACCTGATAGTTGTTCTACATAGACTTCTTCCTTCAGATTTCCATTCAGAAAAGCTGACTTAACATCCATTTGGTATACTTTAAACCCTTGATAGGTTGCATAGGCAAGAAACATCCTTATGGCCTCCAATCTGGCTACTGGAGCAAAGGTTTGATAAAAGTCAATACCTTCTTCCTGTCTATATCCCTTAGTAACCAGTCTAGCTTTGTTCTTCACAATAACTCCATGTTCATCCATCTTGTTCCTAAATATCCACTTAGTTCCTATAATGTTGTGGTCCTTGGGGTTTAGGAACTAGCTCCCAGACATTGCATCTTTTAAACTGGTTCAGCTCCTCTTGCATAGCCTCAATCCAATGAGGGTCTAGGATTGCTTCTTCAAATTTCTTTGTCTCTACTTGGGATAGAAAACTGGAGTAGAGAACTGAACTTAGATTTCTGCTCCTTGTTTGTACCCCTTGACTGAGGTCTCCAATAATCTAATTGGCTGGATGATCTTTCAAATTCCTATTTGCTGGAGGCAGCCTGTCTCCAGGTTGTACACCTTCAGCTTCTTCATTCAGCTGCTCCTCTTGGTCTTCTTTAGCAACAGGAGTATCTTGTACTCCCCCTGGACAGCAGCCACCTTCTTCTACTTGCTGACCTGCAGTAGGACCTTCTTCTATAGTGAGCTTATTCATCTTCTCAGTCACACTTGTGGAGCTGCAAACACTTCTAGACAATTCATTGTTAATGAGTCTAGCTTCATCAAACACTACATGTACTGACTTTTCTACAACTTGAGTAGTCAAGTTGTAGACCCTATAAGCCTTACTGTTGTTACTGTACCCAACAAAGATCCCCTCCTGGGATTTGGCAGCAAACTTAGTTAAATAAGACTTACCATTGTTAAGTATATAGCATTTACAACCAAAGATCCTGAAATAGGATAGATTTGGTTTTCTGCCCTTCACAATCTCATAGGGGGTCTTATTGTGGCTCTTGGTGATAGTAGCCCTATTGATTACATGACATGCAGTATTAACTGCCTCAGCCCAGAAATATTCTGGGAGAGATGTGTCACTCAACAGGGTTCTACCAGCCTCTATCAAGGTTCTATTTTTCCTCTCAGCAATACCATTTTGCTGAGGTGTTCTTGGAGAGAAAAATTCCTGAAATATCCCAAAATCTTCACATAGCTTTGTCATACTATCAGACTGGAATTCAGTACCATGGTCACTTCTCATTTTGACCACTGTACTGTCTAACTCATTCTGAATTTGTTTGACAAAACTATAAAAGATGCTAGGAGTTTCAGATTTTTGCCTTAGGAAGAATACCCAGGAAAACCTTGAATAATCATCTACAACCACAAAAGTATAGACCTTCCTACCTAGGCTGTGAACTGGTATAGGACCAAAAAGATCCATATGCAAGAGGTATAGGCACCTCACAGCATCTTTGTTCGCAATGCTATTAAAGGTGGATTTGGTCTGCTTGCCCTTTTGATAAGCTGAGTATATCCCATCCTTTATACACTTAACCTGAGGACCATTCCTCACTAACTCTTTGCTAAAGAGTTGGCCAATTATCTTGTAGTTAAGATGAGCCAGCCTCTTGTGCCATTTAACACAATGTGAGACTCTTTCATCAGCTACAAGATAAATAGGAGAAGCATTGTTCTCACACATAATGTCTAGACAATAGACATTTCTCTTCCTATAACCTATCAGAATGATCTTTTGATCACTTGACCTACTGATATGGCAACCATCTTTGACAAATGAGATGTCATATCCTAAATCACTCAGCTGACTTATGCTAATGAGGTTATGTTTCAAACCCTTAACATAAGCCACTTGAGTAATTGTAATAAGGTTGCTAGAAATGTTACCAAAGCCTTTGATGATTCCTTTATCAGAACCACCAAAGGTAACTTTAGGACCATCCTTGATTGGTGTATAGTCCTTCAGCAATCCCCTAGTTCCAGTCATGTGCCTGGAACATCCACTGTCCAAGTACCATATTGGGGCATGGCCACTTAGACTCACCTGCAAAACAGATTACTTAACCTTAGAACCCAAATAATTCTTGGGTCCTTGGTGCAAGTTAGTCTGATTCTTAACAAAACTACCTGTAGCTTTTCTAGCAGGCAGTTTGCTACTCACCTTGGCACTTGAATTATGCCAACAATCTATGGCAAAGTGGCCTACCTTGTCACAACACCAGCATTCAAATCTGTTGTACCTTTGTTTAGGTACAACCCTGGTTGTTTTATCTTCAGCAGGTTTCTTGTTGAGTACTAGGGCTTTGCCCTTAGATTTGGACTTGACTGTCCAAGCAAGTTTTGTAAACCCCAATCCAGTTTTACCCTTATGAGGTGCAAACTCATATATCAAAGGTAGAACAGACTTTGGTTTAGAAAAACTTGCTACTATATTTCTCTCTTTCTGAAGACTAATCTCTAGATTTCTTATTTGATCATTTTTAAATGTTATAGTCCCCATCTGAATAACAGTAATGTGCTTCAGTCTGGCTATTTCATTTAATTTTTGATCAAGCAACTTGTCAAAATCTGTTGCAGCAACTTTAAGACTGGCAATCTCCTTAGCCTGACTCTTGGCCAAGGATTTGCTTTTCTTCAAAGCTTGCAACACTACTCTATATTCATCAATCAACTGATGAATATCTCCTTCAGATTCAGATCCACTAACATCACTTGATGCTGATGTATCTGAATCTGACTCAGTACTAGAAATTGAACTAGCAGAACAATTTTGTACCTGACTTGGACCAGGCTGATCCTGGATTTTGTCTCCTTCTGATAAGGCCATCAGTCCCTGGCACTGATTGTCCTCATGCTCATATATTGAGTTTATTAATTGTATGAACTCATCTTCCTCTTTTTCAGCAAATAGTCCAATATAAGCTTCAGCTTCTGAATCTGATTCTGAAGATGACATATCAGACAGACTTTTGTCCTTCTTAGCAACAAAGGACCTTTCCTTTTTGCCCTTGATTTGAGTCTTCTTCTTATCAGTTGACTCTTTCCTCTTCTCTAGACAGTCAGCAACAACATGTCCCTGTCTGTTACAACAATAGCAAACTATCTTTGAGGATGTAGTTTTACTTTGCCTGGACTTTCTTCTTTCATTCTTTGATGACTTCTGTGAAGTGGATGGCTTAGACCTTCACTGTTTCTTCTTAAGAAACTTCTGAAAATTTCTAGTGAAAGCTGCAAAATCTTCATCACTCTCACTGCTTTTAGAATTCTTGCTTTCTGACTCATCTGTCTCAGTCTCAGCAACTTTTGGAGGTGGATATGGAGACTTACTTTTATATTTCCTAGTGGCTTCTGTCTTGAAAGCCACAGCTCTTTCTTTGTGCTCAACTCTGGTAGTCTTCTCTTCCTCCTTTCTTACCATTAACTGCATCTCATATGATAACAGTTTTCCAAACAATGTTGAAGGAGGAATGTCTGCTAATTTGGCCATTTCCCTTATGGCACAAATCTTGGTATCCCAGTCCTTAATCAGGGATCTCAAGAACTTATCATTCAATTCATAGTTGTTGAATTCTCTTTCATAAGACATCAACTCATTGACAATCCTATAGAATTTCTTGTAGCACTCAGTTATGCTATCAGACCTGCCTTGTCTGAAGCTTTCATACTCTTGATTCAATAAAGACTTCCTATCTTGTCTTACCTCTTCTGATCCCTCCATATAGACTATCAGTGTATCCAACATTTCTTTTGAAGTTTTACAGTGAATCAAATTCTGAAATGTTGCATCATCTATTGCACTGACTATAATATTCTGGGCCCTCTTGTCCATAGTGGTCAGAATAATCTCATCTTTAGTCATCTCTGAATAGTCCTTAGGAGTTCTCTGATTTGCATCCAGGATAGATACTTTCATTGGCATATATGGCCCTTCTTTGACTGTGATATAGATTCTAGGGTCAGAGGCTTCCATAAAAAGTCTAACCCTTTCTTTCCAAATGCCAAAAATTTCTTTTCTACAGATTGGCAACTTCATGGATCCTAGCTCTTTGTGATTCTCAGTTGAACCCATTTTCTTGATTCTTGATTATATTGAATCTGCCAACAGGATCTTTACTCAGACTATTATGTCCTTTTTGAGTAACCTGGATCTGATACCACTTGAAAGAAATTGTACCTAATCACCTAGAGGGGGGGTGAATAGGTGACCTTAATCTTTTTAAACTTTTAGGAAGAATTAATCACAGAATTCACAGAACTTTAAACAGCAAACACAGAATCAGTCACACACAGAGTACACACAGTTTTTATAGTGGTTCCCCAAGGTCTGGGTACATCCACTTTCCCCCTTCTACTATCTAGTAGTGTACTAGATTCGGCCAAACTTCTCCACTACTCCTCAGATCCTCAGATCTTACAGCTCAGAACCCCAAACAAGTTCCTACAACTCAAAGTGATCCCACTCCTACAACTCAGGCACACAGCCCTACCACTCAGTCTTCACAAAGACCTACACTCAGCCTTCAACAAGGCCTACACTCAGCCCTCAACAAGGCCTACACTCAGAGAAATGAATCTCCTACACTCAGGCACACAGGCCCTACCACTCAGCCTTTATAATTTCAGGCTTACAACTCAGATCACTTAGGATCCTACAAGAAATTAAAATTTCAAAGTATATAATCACAACTCAGAATGAGAGAGAAGAGTTGACTGGTTTCTTGATGAGTTCTTGGAAGAACTTTGCTGAGATCAACCTCCCTTGGCTTTCTTCAAAGCTTCTTGAATTAGAACACAGTAGGGTTGAAACTCTATGCAGATGATCTTCAATCACTGCTGACTTAAGAATCAGATCTCAATCTGAAACTTTCTTCACAGCCTGGTTCAACAGCTGTCTTCTTAGAATGAGCTCTCTCTCTCCAACTTCTTAGATCTTTACTTGAATGTCTTCTTCTTTTAGTGTTGTTAGATCTTCAATGAATCCTATACTCAATCTTCAATTTTTATTTCCTGTCGAAGGAGAAGGGTCTTTATATAGACTTTCTCCAAGGTAACCGGTTGTTCTGGTTTCTAACAACTTTCTGACAACTCTGATAGTTGTAGTAGACCGGCTGGAATGGCAGCTGTCAAGTCATCCAGTCACTTCTTGAATTTTCTGTAACTGTCTGAAAGTGTCGAGACAGTCAGTCTTTAAGTGTCGACACTGATAGACCAAGGGTCGACACAAGTAGACTAAGTGTCGACACTAGCCTTGTTGGTGTCGACACAACTCCTTGTGTTGTTGTATCTGTATCTCGACACGGCTTCTTCTTAATGTGTCGACACTGATTCTGTGTGTCGACACAAGCCTTCTGTTGAATGTGTCGACACTGATTGAAGGTGTCGACACAAGTACTTCTTCAATACTTTATCTGATTTCTGCTGAGTGTCGACACAACTCCTTTGTGTTAACACAAGCCTTCTTGTGTTGAACTTTGTTGAGTGTCGACACATCTCCTTTGTATCGACACATGCCTTCTGTGTTGAACCTTTTGCTGAGTGTCGACACATCTCCTTTGTGTCGACACATTCTTCATGTGTTGAGACTTTTGCTAAGTGTCGACACATCTCCTTTATGTCGACACTTGTACTTAAACTCTGTTGAAGTTTGCTGAGTGTCGACACAGCCTCCTAGTGTCGACATGTTTACTTGAACTTTGTTGAAGTTTTACTGAGTGTCGACACAGCATCCTACTGTCGACACTTTTGATGTCGACAAAGTTCCTCTGGGTGTCGACACTGATTCTGAGTGTCGACACTGATTCTTTAGACATTTCTTCATTGTGTGTAGACACTGCCTGTATGTGTCGACACTTTGTTTCTGGTGTCGACTCTGCATTCCTGGTGTCGACACAACTACTCCAAGTGTCGACACAGCTTCTCTAGGTGTCGACACAAGCCTCCTTAAGTGTCGACACTTTTCTTCTAGGTGTCGACACATGGACTTAGAAACTTTTTGCTTTCCTTGCAATTACTTAACTTGCTCAAATAAACTCAAAACACATCAAATACATCTTGATGTATATCATTGAGTAGGGTGAGGCTTCTTCAAATCAGGTACATATTTCCAATGTACCCAACAAGATCTCGCTTGCTATATTCCCCCACCACCTCCTTTCTAGGTCACCTAATGTGGGTGTTCTCTCCTAGAGTTGGGGCAACAACTACTGGGATGGGAGGCGTCGAGTACTTGCCGTGAGTCGCGAGTGCGAAGAGTATCAGGTCTCTGACTTCCTTCTTGAATTCCTCGAACATTCCAAGAGTGGCCAGGCGTCGAGGAGGCGGCAAGTCGGCCATATCAGATCCTTGTCCTTCGCCTCCAATCATTGGACTCACTAAGGTTTTTTTGTGCTGGTCACGCTCTACACTCATCGCACCAAAATGTTGAAACCTGAAATTGACTTATGTGGAGTTCGGACCCTAAAAAGGGGTGACCGCACACTTACTTCTCTTAGTGAGCCGACTCGACCAAAAACTTAGGATTTGAGACTGACCCAGGGCTGCAGCATGGAGGTCCCACCACACACCCGGAAGATCTTAGATCGCTTCCCCTCCTTAGCCAGTGATGAGCTAAGGGTACCTCTGAAAATGTTATAAGACTAGAAAATGAGAAAACTTGCCTTCTGAAATACCTCTGTGGGTCTATTTATAGAATTCCAAACCTGGCCTGCAAACAACACAACTCTGTTGTTCTAATAGGCTATACGCAACCCAAATCGGTCTGCCAACAGTGCAACTCCGCAGTTCTGAAAGGCTATTGACAGACCAACAATGGCAAAATAGTAAAATACACTACCGGGCGGATGGTCCATGAAAATACCACGCTCTTGGTGCGCGAGTGCTTGATGAGGCTGTCACTCGCTGCCAGCACGGGGCCCGGGGAGAGTGTGGACCCGACCATCCCACTCGCCCATTACCTACCAAAGTCCATGTGCGAGTGCGAGCCCAAATATTCCACTCGCCCCACGCTCTATTCCACCCAGCCCGGGCGAGTCGGGGAAACTCCATAACTCTCGCCCCTCCGACTCGCCTGAGGCCTATACCGCTCATTACTTTGCTGGGTCTGCTCCTGCTGACCCCACTCACTGGACACGAGGTTCTACAATCGTGTAGATTGAAAACTGACGTGTTTGGGTCGTGGGGTTATCACGGAGCGATAGCTACTATCGCTTGACGATAGTGTCGTGTAGTGCACGACGTAGCAATCGTGTGGGACATGGTCGTCGCCGTGCTCACATTATTTTAGCTATCACCTAGCGATAATAGCTATCTATAATGATATCTCCTCATCACTTTTGTCGTTCAAACCATTTCCAGATTGTAGATGACTTTGTTCTCATTCCATAATGGGGTGACATGTTCCGTAACTATTCCTAGATTGAAAGTTATGGCCGTTTGAAGTTTAGTACACAAAACTCGTCCTTTTGTTTTTTCTAAAGTGCACACATCCTTGGATCATGCTCATGACGAAGGACTTGTTTGCTCATTCAACCTGTATAACTTGCACACTATAAACACACAAAAGACTAGATCAAACACATCACACTATTTGTTATTCTCAAACCAAGAGATGTGGAACGCATTGTAACACCCCCTATCCGTCGCATAGCATATAACAGTAGGTCCGGTCGGGGCCCGACGCCATAAACTACAGACAGACTGGGTGGTTACTCATGGATACCATCCAACCAATCACAACATCCTACACAGAGCATTCTAGCGGAAGCAGTTTATAAAAGTTGCAAATAAGAACCTAGCACTAAAGCATGAATGTCCACTAATACAAAATAGGAATGTTATACAAATACCAACACAAGCCTTAAGGCCTTACAAAATGTTTCACTTGATATTACATGATTTACAAACCACGGCACGCAGGCCGGTCATACATGAATAAAACAGTAAACACATCCAATTAGGCCTTCGAGGGCCGGCTTCGCACTTAGGCTTTAGCCCGCTATTGACCGCTTGGTCCAGCAGCACCTGCAAGCAACAAACCACAGCACGGTGGCAAAACAAGGCAACGGTCAGCAATGCTGACCAAATTATAACGATCCCGCCCCCAACTCGGGGCGGCGATGCTCCTTCCCTGCATTTCATTAGCATAAGCGAGCAATATATAACAATATTCATTTCATCACATACGTTGGCTCGCACGGCCACACGCCCCGTGCTCTCAGGCCACATTCTCGGTGAACCGGTCGATGTCACGTTAATTAAAGCCATAGACATTCCGGACTCACCACCGCCACTTTGACGGCCAAACCTATGAGCATTTTGTCTTCTTGGCCTGGGTCACGACAATTTAAGCCATAGACCGCCGATGACCCTAATCTATGCCAACGGCAAGTGACACGTACCCTTAGGTCTCTTTAACCGAACGACATGGAACGGGTACGGTTCCATCTAACCCGTGCTCATATCGCAATGACAATTTAAGCCATATGCGCGGGTCAAAATTCCCCCGAGTCCCGTTTCCATCACAATTCACATAACTCAGTTATGTTCAAGTTGGCTCTCAGGCCACCAAGTTGGCAAGATCATGTATCCGCCCAGTTTTCTAGGTGCACCTTTGGGTTAATCCCCAAGGCTCTCTACTGCAATCTACCATGTAGAAAACCCGAAAAACAACCAATAGCACGGAATCTTCTCCGGCATTATGTAATGCAACATCACCGATCCAGACCAACATGTCCGGGTAAGCTTCACACATCATGTCTATGTCCGCTCTCGCTTACGGACTCTATACAACGGGGACTTCACATATCTACCCGAAGGAACGCCTCTAACTCTCTGCAAACTCGCGAGAGCGGGCTTCCTATGCAAAGAAGGAGAGCTACTCATGCTCAAGAAGAGAATCGTTACCCTTGCATTCTTCTTTGGCGCCATGGAAAAATAAGTGGATGAAAAGTACCGCACTAGCTTTGCCTCCGTGGATCCGGAGTCGGCTCGCGATTTGGAGCTTTGAAACTCCTCCAATGGCCGGATCTAGCTCCTTCTTCCTTCCTTGGCTCTCCTCTCTCTCTCTAAGCTTTTAGAAAGATATCCACTCATGAAAAGTGAGGGTTTCTAAGTCCAATCCCGGGTATATCCCATCAGGAACAACCCCCAGCCGTTGGATCATCAATTAAAGAAATGAACGGCTTTGATTCGGGACTGAAATGCCTAATCTGGACCGCACACGCCCGTGTCCAGGGTCGTGTGCCTCATTCACCGTCAAAATCGGCTCGCCTGGAACAACACACGGGTATCGAACATGCCCGTGTTCGACCTGACATGCCCGAGTTCCACCTAACACGGCCGTGTGGTCGGTCGTGTACCCCCATCGTTTTTTCCCCGAAATCAACCCGAGCACTGCACGGGTTCTAGGACACGCCCGTGTCCTTGTCCGTGTCACCTCAACACGCCTGGGCTCCAGGCCGTGTACACGGTCTCGACACTCGACACTTCATCGAGCGAAGATCGTCGACCTGATGACACGGCCTTAGACACGCCCGTGTCCTAGGCCGTGTGCCTTGTCTCGACACATCGTCGAGCAAAGTGTCGACTTCACGGGACGAGTGTCGACACGGGTCGACACGCCCTGCGACACGCTCGTGTCGCAGGCCGTGTGCCATGTCTCAACACTTAATCGAACGCAGAGTGTCGACTTCGCGGGCTAAGTGTCGACACGGGTCGACACGTCCTGCGACACGCCCGTGTCGCAGGCCGTGTGCCCAGTCTCGACACAATGTTGAGATCAAAATGTCGACTTCCCGGCTGAGTGTCGACACAAGCTTGACACGCCCTGGGACACGCCTGTGTCCCACGCCATATGCCTCCTGCCAGAACCCAAAACTGGCCCAAAACGTCCCTCGTCGCTCCTTTGAGTTTCAAGGCGTTACAACTCTCCCCCTCTTAAAAGAATTTCGTCCTCGAAATTATATAAAGGAAAGACATGTACAAAACCAAAATTTGTACCTGAGCGGAACAACTCCGGATACTCGTCAAGCATAGTCTGCACTCGCTCCCAAGAGAGCTCCTCACGACCGCAATTGTCCCACCAGATCTTGACCATCCTGATCTCTTTATTGCGTAGCCGCTTGACCTCCGAGTCCTCAATCCGCACGGGCTTGACCTTTGTCGTCAACCCACTATCCACCGGCACTTGATCAACCGCGATCACTTGCGTAGGCTCTTGCACTGCCTTCCGAAGCACCGAAATATGGAATACATCATGTAATCCACCAAGCTCCACAGAAAGCTTCAACCGATAGGCCGCTTCACCGACTGGCTCCAGAACCTCAAACGGCCCAAGGTACCTCGGGCTTAGCTTTTTCAGTCGCCGCACCCACGAGACAGCCTTGAACGGCTTGATATTTAAGTACACATAGTCGCCCACAGCGAACTCCACGTTCCTGTGCTTGACATTATAGTAGTTCGCTTGCCGGTCCTGAGCGATAAGCAACCTCTCCCGAATGGTTCTCACCAAAGAAGTAGCATCCTCCACTTCCGATCGCTTATACAACTTTGACTCACCCGTTTCTAAAAAAGACAACGGCGTGCGACATTTTCTACCATATAGGGCCTTGAAGGGTGCCATTTGAATACTCGCTTGGTAGCTATTGTTGTATGCGAACTCCACCAAATAAAGGTGGTCTTCCCATTGTTTTCCAAAATCCAAGACACACATGCGGAGCATGTCTTCCATGGTTCTATTGACCCTCTCGGTCTGCCCATCCGTTTGCGAATGGAAGGCTGTGCTGAATTTCAGCTTTGTTCCCAACATTTGCTGCACTAGCCTCCAATCATTGGACGTGAACCGCCCATCTCGGTCACTCACAATGCTGCGGGGCACACCGTGAAGCCGTACAATGTTATCCACATAAAGTTTTGCCAACTTCTCCACTGGATCATCCTTCCTATGCGGAATGAAGTGCGACACCTTCGTTAACCGATCCACGACCACCCAAATGGCGTCGTTCCCCTTTTGCGACCTTGGCAAACCATGCACAAAGTCCATAGAGATGTCGTCGAATTTCCACTCCGGAATAGGCAAGGACTTAAGAAATCCTCCCGGCTTTTGGCACTCCGCCTTCACCAAGGCGCAAGTTTGACACTTTGCTACGTATAGCGCCACATCCTTTTTCAAACCCGGCCACCAAAACAGTTTCTTCACATCACGGTACATCTTCGTGCTCCCTGGGTGAATCGAGTACTTGGTATGGTGTGACTCGTACAACAACTCCACCCGCAGATTACCCATACTTGGGACGCACAGACGACCGTCCTTCCAAAGGAATCCATCCTCCATGACGAATTGGGAATTTGACCCCTCTAGAGCCTCTAACATGAACTGCTTCATATGAGCATCCATATCCAAATACTGCAGAATACGATCAGCCAGGTCATATTGGACTTCAGTCCAATTCAGAACTGCTTCAGCACTTGATTGCCTATCCACACAAACAATCTCCAACGCCTCCAACTCCCACACCAACCACTCATCATGCACCGATAGCCAATTGGCTTGAGCTGGGGCTCGGCGTCTCAACGCGTCTGCAACATCATTCCCTTTACCAGGCACGTAGTGGATCTTAAATGTATAGTCCCCCAGGAACTCCATCCATCTACGCTGCCGCATATTCAGATCCTTCTGATCAATCAGATATTTCAGGCTCTTAGGATCGGTGTAGATATCAATCTTCACACCGTACAAATAGTGTCTCCACATCTTCAAGGAAAAAATCACGGCCGCTAACTCCAAGTCATGGACCGGATAGTTCCTTTCATGCACTTTCAGCTGTCTCAAGCCATAAGCTATTACACTTCCGTGTTGCAGTAGCACGCAACCCAAACCGCTGCCCGAAGCATCGTTATAAGTCTCATAGCCTTCGGTCCCACATGGCAAACTCAGCACAGGCGATGTGGTCAACCGACACTTCAACTCCTCAAAAGCTCGCGCGCACTATGGCGTCCAAACGAACTTTTGCTCCTTCCTCGTCAGAGTAGTGAGAGGTAACGCTATCCGCGAGAAGTTCTCTACGAAGAGCCTATAATAGTCGGCAAGCCCCAAAAAGCTCCGGACATTCGCTACCGTAGCAAGCTCAGGCCACTCCCGTATCGCAACAATCTTCGCCGGATCCACAGCAATACCCTCTCCACTCATTATATGCCCGAGGAACGCCACTGAGGATAGCCAAAACTCGCACTTCGAGAACTTGGCATACAACTGATTTCTCATTAGCGTCTCCAGAACCAAATGAAGATGCTTGAAGTGATCTTCCTCACTTTGCGAGTATACCAAAATATCGTCGATGAAGACGATCACGAAACGGTCCAAGTACTCCCTGAAAGTCCTATTCATCAAATCCATGAACACTGACGACGCATTAGTCAGCCCAAACGGCATGACCGTAAACTCATAATGCATGTATCTCGTACTAAACGCTGTTTTCGGGATATCACTCTCCCTTATTCGCAGCTGATAGTACCCAGCCTTGAGATCCAACTTCGAGTACACCGTCGACCCTACCAACTGATCAAAAAGATCATCAATCCGGGGGATCGGGTACTTGTTCTTCTCCGTCAACTTGTTGAGCTCCCGATAATCAATACACAGCCTCAAGCTTCCGTCCTTCTTCTTAACAAAGAGGACTGGTGCGCTCCAAGGCGAAGAACTCGGGCACACATACCCTTGCTCCAACAACTCTTGCAGTTGAACTTTCAGCTCCGCCATTTCCTTAGGCGCTAGCCAATAAGGAGATCGTGACACAGGCTTTGCACCTAGCACTTGCTCAATCGTAAAATCTATCTCCCGTTGAGGCGGGGCTCCAGGAAGATCTGCGGGGAACACATCATGGTATTCCGATACCACTGAAATACAATCCAACGCGGGCTTCGGCTTTGCAACCTCCACTAGTGTAAAGAACAGTTCTGCACCGGCACGAACCGCCGTCACCACCTGAAGAGCAGACATCAACGTCTTGCTCGACCCCTTTAAGCCCGTAAAAGTCGTCTCATGACTAGCTCCCAACTTGACTTCCTTCCGACTGCAATCGATATAGGCTTGCTGCTCCGAGAGCCAGTCCATGCCAAATATAACGTCAAACTCCACCAACGGAAGTAAAGATGCCTGCAGGTCGAACTCCTGATTCCCAATACGAATCTTAACATCGCAGATCCTATCCGGTCGCATCGAACACCCATTGGGCAACAACACATCCAACTTATACTTCGCCATCGAAGAAGGGACTCCGATGCGTGATATAAATCCTTCGGACAAGAAGGACTGTGAAGCTCCCGTATCGAAGAGTGCTCGTGCAAGATTTTCACAAATCAAAACAAATCCTAAACAAGCAGGGGTAAGGTAACATGTGCATAACAAGTATTTAAGGAAATTGACTTGCTATAAATTAAACCGTACCTGTCACCACATCAGCTTGTTTGATGGCCTCCTGTTGGCCAAGATTATACACCCTTGGTTGGGCCGGAGCATAGTGGGACGCGGTCGACTCCACCGCCTTTCCCTTCTCTTCATAAGTCGCTCCCGGCCTTCTCTCGGACTTAGGACATCCGCTCCAACAGTCACGGGCAAAATGCCCCGTCTTGCCACAAGTAAAACACGCGCCCGGGGTCCGACTCGTAGTCGCCCCAGAAGCACCAGAAGGAGCTGGACCCGAAGTCCTATGCTTCTTGAAAGACCTCTGATAGCCGGACTTTGAAGTAGTCGGCACTTTGAATTCAGATTTCCTATCACCCAAGCTTTTCTTTGCTTGTACAATCTTCATGTCCTTCTCCAAGGACCGGGCAGTATTGACCAAGGTTAAGAAACCCTGTGTCATCGGCCCCAAGAGTAGTAACCTCAACTCATCTCTCAACCCTTCATAGAAGTGATTAGTCTTGCGCTCCTCATCCACAATAGTGGAGCTAGCATAACGACTCAGACGAGTAAACTCGTGGAGATATTCATCCACGCTTCTCTCACCCTGAACCAACTTCAGAAACTCATTCTCCAATGCTATCCTCTACGTCGAAGGGAGGTATCTAGCCAAGAACAATCTCGAGAACTCCTCCATCGAGACATCAACAAGTTGCCTACCTCTCAACAAGTGCAGCTCCAATCCTTCCCACCACATTCTCGCTTCACCGTCCAAAAGGAACGTAGCGATGGTGGTCATTTGCCACTCCTCCGTGTCCGTTGCTGTCATGACTCTCTTTACCCTGGAGAGCCAGTATTCAGCTTGAGATGGGGTTCCCAACCCCGAGAATACAGGAGGATTAAAGCTCATAACATGCTTAAGCTGTCTCTCGGTTGCCCTCCTTGGCACCACCGGTTCCACAACCACTTGCTCCACTCTCCTCGGCTCATCCTCTTGAAGAGGTTTCTGCTCCATCATAGGAGCGGGCTGCTGCGTTTGCCTTGCAGGCTGCGCATTTATCATGGCCAACACTGCTTCGGCCACCAATCGTAAGTTCTCAGCCGATAGGGGTGTTGCAGGAGCAACATCCGGTGCACTACTAGCCTCAGAAACTCGGCGTTCCGACGGCCCAGCACCACTTCTGGTCACCTATAGTGGCACAAAACATCGTTAAGCGGCCAAATAAAATTGCAAACAACAATTATAGGAACACGCAGGTTCCTCAAACACTTGTATTTTCATTCCTAAGTGGACATTCATGGGTTCTTTTACTGTTATAATGATGACGCACACAATGTGCTCACCACCCCTTAAAAAGAATTCGCCCACGAATTCACTTTAAACCCGACCAAAACCAGTAGTCTGATACCAAATTGTAACACCCTCTATCCGTCGCATAGCATATAGCAGTATGTCCGGTCGGGGCTCGACGCCATAAACTACAGACAGACCGGGTGGTTACTCATGGAGACCATCCAACCAATCACAACGTCCTACACAAAGCATTCTAGCGGAAGCAGTTTATAAAAGTTGCAAACAAGAACTCAGCACTAAAGCATGAATGTCCACTAATACAAAATAGGAATGTTATACAAATACCAACACAAGCCTTAAGGCCTTACAAAATGTTTCACTTGATATTACATGATTTACAAACCACGGCACGCAGGCCGGTCATACATGAATAAAACACTAAACACTTCCAATTAGGCCTTCGAGGGTCGGCTTCGCACTTGGGCCTTAGCCCGCTATTGACCGCTTGGTCCAGCAGCACCTGCAAGCAACAAACCACCGCACGGTGGCAAAACAAGGCAACGGTCAGCAATGCTGACCAAATTATAACGATCCCGCCCCCAACTCGGGGCGGCGATGCTCCTTCCCTGCATTTCATTAGCATAAGCGAGCAATATATAATAATAGTCATTTCATCACAGACGTTGGCTCGCACGGCCACACGCCCCGTGCTCTCAGGGCACATTCTCGGTGAACCGGTCGATGTCACGTCAATTAAAGCCATAGACATTCCGGACTCACCACCGCCACTTTGACGGCCAAACCTATGAGCATTTTGTCTTCTTGGCCTGGGTCACGACAATTTAAGCCATAGACCGTCCGAAGACCCTAATCTATGCCAACGGCAAGTGCCACGTACCCTTAGGTCTCTTTAACCGAACGACATAGAACGGGTACTGTTCCATCTAACCCGTGCTCACATCGCAACGACAATTTAAGTCATATGCGCGGGTCAAACTTCCCCCGAGTCCCGTTTCCATCACAATTCACATAACCCGGTTATGTTCAAGTTGGCTCTCAGGCCACCAAGTTGGAAAGATCACGTATCCGCCCAGTTTTCCGGGTGCACCTTTGGGTTAATCCCCAAGGCTCCCTGCTGCAATCTACCGTGTAGAAAACCCGAAAAACAACAAATAGCACGGAGTCTTCTCCGGCATTATGCAATGCAACATCACCGATCCAGACCAACATGTCCGGGTAGGCTTCACACATCATGCCTATGTCCGTTCTTGCTTACGGACTCTATACAACGGGGACTTCACATATCTACCCGAAGGAACGCCTCCAACTCTCCCCAAACTCGCGAGAGCGGGCTTCCTATGCAAAGAAGGAGAGCTACTCATGCTCAAGAAGAGAATCGTTACCCTTGCGTTCTTCTTTGGCGCCATGGAAAAATAAGCGGATGAAAAAGCACCGCACTAGCTTTGCCTCCGTGGATCCGGAGTCTGCTCGCGATTTGGAGCTTCGAAACTCCTCCAATGGCCGGATCTAGCTCCTTCTTCCTTCCTTGGCTCTCCTCTCTCTCTAAGCTTTTAGAAAGATATCCACTCATGAAAAGTGAGGGTTTCTAAGTCCAATCCCGGGTATATCCCTTCAGGAACAACCCACAGCCGTTGGATCATCAATTAAAGAAATTAACGGCTTTGATTCGGGACTAAAATGCCCAATCTGGACCGCACACGGCCTGGCACACGCCCGTGTCCAGGGCCGTGTGCCTCATTCGCCGTCAAAATCGGCTCGCCTGGAACAACACACGGGTATCGAACACGCCCGTGTTCGAACTGACACGTCCGTGTTCCACCTAACACGGCCGTGTGGTCGGCCGTGTACCCCCATCATTTTTTCCCTGAAAACAACCCGAGCACTGCACGGGTTCTAGGACACGCCCGTGTCCTTGCCCGTGTTACCTCAACATGCCTGGGCTCCAGGCCGTGTACACGGTCTCGACACTCGACACTTCGTCGAGCGAAGATCGTCGACCTGATGACACGGTCTTGGACACGCCCGTGTCCTAGGCCGTGTGCCTTGTCTCGACACATCGTCGAGCAAAGTGTCGACTTCCCGGGACGAGTGTCGACACGGGTCGACACGCCCTGTGACACGCCCGTGTCGCAGGCCGTGTGCCATGTCTCAACACTTCATCGAATGCAGAGTGTCGACTTCGCGGGCTAAGTGTCGACACGGGTCGACACGCCCTGCGACACGCCCGTGTCGCAGGCCGTGTGCCCAGTCTCGACACAATGTCGAGATCAAAATGTCGACTTCCCGGCTGAGTGTCGACACAAGCTTGACACGCCCTGGGACACACCCGTGTCCCAAGCCGTGTGCCTCCTGCCAGAACCCAAAACTGGCCCAAAACGTCCCCCGTCGCTCCTTTGAGTTTCTTGGGCGTTACAACTCTCACCCTCTTAAAAGAATTTCGTCCTCAAAATTATATAAAGGAAAGATATGTACAAAACCAAAATTTGTACCTGAGCGAAACAACTCCGGATACTCGTCAAGCATAGTCTGCTCTCGCTCCCAAGAGAGCTCCTCACGACTGCAATTGTCCCACCGGACCTTGACCATCCTGATCTCTTTATTGCGTAGCCGCTTGACCTCCGAGTCCTCAATCCGCACGGGCTTGACCTTTGTCGTCAACCCACTATCCACCGGCACTTGATCAACCGCGATCACTTGCGTAGGCTCTTGCACTGCCTTCCGAAGCACCGAAATATGGAATACATCATGTAATCCACCAAGCTCCACAGAAAGCTTCAACCGATAGGCCGCTTCACCGACTCGCTCCAGAACCTCAAACGGCCCAAGGTACCTCGGGCTTAGCTTTTTCAGTCGCCGCACCCGCGAGACACCCTTGAACGGCTTGATCTTTAAGTACACATAATCGCCCACAGCGAACTCCACGTTCCTGTGCTTGACATTATAGTACTTCGCTTGCCGGTCCTGAGCGATGAGCAACCTCTCCCGAATGGTTCTCACCAAAGAAGTAGCATCCTCCACTTCCGATCGCTTATACAACTTTGACTCACCCGTTTCTAACCAAGACAATGGCGTGCGACATTTTCTACCATATAGGGCCTTGAAGGGCGCCATTTGAATACTCGCTTGGTAGCTATTGTTGTATGCGAACTCCACCAAATAAAGGTGGTCTTCCCATTGTTTTCCAAAATCCAAGACACACATGCGGAGCATGTCTTCCATGGTTCTATTGACCCTCTCGGTCTGCCCATCCGTTTGCGGATGGAAGGCTGTGCTGAATTTCAGCTTTGTTCCCAACATTTGCTGCACTAGCTTCCAATCATTGGACGTGAACCGCCCATCTCGGTCACTCACAATGCTGCGGGGCACACCGTGAATCCGTACAATGTTATCCACATAAAGTTTTGCCAACTTCTCCACTGGATCATCCTTCCTATGCGGAATGAAGTGCGACACCTTCGTTAACCGATCCACGACCACCCAAATGGCGTCGTTCCCCTTTTGCGACCTTGGCAAACCGTGCACAAAGTCCATAGAGATGTCGTCGAATTTCCACTCCGGAATAGGCAAGGACTTAAGAAATCCTCCCGGCGTTTGGCACTCCGCCTTCACCAAGGCGCAAGTTTGACACTTTGCTACGTATAGCACCACATCCTTTTTCAAACCCGGCCACCAAAACAGTTTTTTCACATCACGGTACATCTTCGTGCTCCCTGGGTGAATCGAGTACTTGGTATGGTATGCCTCGTACAACAACTCCACCCGCAGATTACCCATACTTGGGACGCACAGACGACCGTCCTTCCAAAGTAATCCGTCCTCCACGACGAATTGGGAATTTGACTCATCCAGAGCCTCTAACATGAACTGCTTCATATGAGCATCTATATCCAAAGCCTGCCGAATACGATCAGCCAGGTCATATTGGACTTCAGTCCAATTCGGAACTGCTTCAGCACTCGATTGCCTATCCACACAAACAATCTCCAACGCCTCCAACTCCCGCACCAACCGTTCATCATGCACCGATAGCCAATTGGCTTGAGCTGGGGCTCGGCGACTCAACGCGTCCGCAACCGCATTCCCTTTACCAGGCACGTAGTGGATCTTAAATGTATAGTCCCCCAGGAACTCCATCCATCTACGTTGCCGCATATTCAGATCCTTCTGATCAATCAGATATTTCAGGCTCTTATGATCGGTGTAGATATCAATCTTCACACTGTACAAATAGTGTCTCCACAGCTTCAAGGCAAAAATCACGGCCGCTAACTCCAAGTCATGGACCGGATAGTTCCTTTCATGCACTTTCAGCTGTCTCGAGCCATAAGCTATTACACTTCCGTGTTGCAGAAGCACGCAACCCAAACCGCTGCCGAGGCATCGCTATAAATCTCATAGCCTTCGGTCCCATATAGCGAACTCAGCACAGGCGCCGTGGTCAACCGACACTTCAACTCCTCAAAAGCTCGCGCACACTCTGGCGTCCAAACAAACTTTTGCTCCTTCCTCGTCAGAGTAGTGAGAGGTAACACTATCCGCGAGAAGTTCTCTACGAAGCGCCTATAATAGCCGGCAAGCCCCAAAAAGCTCCGGACTTCCGCTACCGTAGCAAGCTCAGGCCACTCCCGTATCGCAACAATCTTCGCCGGATCCACAGCAATACCCTCTCCACTAATTATATGCCCGAGGAATGCCACTGAGGATAGCCAAAACTCGCACTTCAAGAACTTGGTATACAACTGATTTCTCGTTAGCGTCTCCAGAACCAAATGAAGATGCTTGAAGTGATCTTCCTCACTTTGCGAGTATACCAAAATATCGTCGATGAAGACGATCACGAAACGGTCCAAGTACTCCCTGAAAGTCCTATTCATCAAATCCATGAACACTGACGGCGCATTAGTCAGCCCAAACGGCATGATCGTAAACTCATAATGCCTGTATCTCGTACTAAATGCTGTTTTCGGGATATCACTCTCCCTTATTCGCAGCTGATAGTACCCAGCCTTGAGATCCAACTTCGAGTACACCGTCGACCCTACCAACTGATCAAAAAGATCATCAATCCGGGGGATCGGGTACTTGTTCTTCTCCGTCAACTTGTTGAGCTCCCGATAATCAATACACAACCTCAGGCTTCCGTCCTTCTTCTTAACAAAGAGGACCGGTGCGCTCCAAGGCGAAGAACTCGGGTGCACATACCCTTGCTCCAACAACTCTTGCAGTTGAACTTTCAGCTCCGCCATTTCCTTAGGCGCTAGCCGATAAGGAGATCGTGACACAGGCTTTGCACCTGGCACTATCTCAATCGTAAAATCTATCTCCCGTTGAGGCGGGGCTCCAGGAAGATCTGCGGGGAACACATCAGGGTATTCCGATACCACTGAAATACAATCCAATGCGGGCTTCGGCTTTGCAACCTCCACTAGTGTAAAGAACAGTTCTGCAACGGCACGAACCGCCTTCACCACCTGAAGAGCAGACATCAACGTCTTGCTCGACCCCTTTAAGCCCGTAAAAGTCGTCTCACGACTAGCTCCCAACTTGACTTCCTTCCGACCGCAATCGATATAGTCTTGCTGCTCCGAGAGCCAGTCCATGCCAAATATAACATCGAACTCCACCAACGGAAGTAAAGACGCCTGCAGGTCGAACTCCTGATTCCCAATACGAATCTTAACATCGCAGATCCTATCCGCTCGCATCGAACACCCATTGGGCAACAACACATCCAACTTATACTTCGCCATCGAAGAAGGGACTCCAATGCGTGATATAAATCCTTCGGACAAGAAGGACTGTGAAGCTCCCGTATCGAAGAGTGCTCGTGCCGAATTTTCACAAATCAAAACAAATCCTAAACAAGCAGGGGTAAGGTAACATGTGCATAACAAGTATTTAAGGAAATTGACTTGCTATAAATTAAACCGTACCTGTCACCACATCAGCTTGTTTGATGGCCTCCTGTTGGCCAAGATTATACACTCTTGGTTGGGCCGGAGCATAGTGGGACGCGGTCGACTCCACCGCCTTTCCCTTCTCTTCATAAGTCGCTCCCGGCCTTCTCTCGGACTTAGGACATCCGCTCCAACAGTCACGGGCAAAATGCCCCATCTTGCCACAAGTAAAACACGCGCCCGGGGTCCGACTCGTAGTCGCCCCAGAAGCACCAGAAGGAGCTGGACCCAAAGTCCTATGCTTCTTGAAAGACCTCCGATAGCCGGACTTTGAAGTAGTCGGCACTTTGAATTCAGATTTCCTATCACCCAAGCTTTTCTTTGCTTGTACAATCTTCATGTCCTTCTCCAAGGACCGGGCATTATTGACCAAGGTTAAGAAACCCTGCGTCATCGGCCCCGAGAGTAGTAACCTCAACTCATCTCTCAACCCTTCATAGAAGCGATTAGTCTTGCGCTCCTCATTCACAATAGTGGAGCTAGCATAACGACTCAGACGAGTAAACTCGTGGAGATATTCATCCACGCTTCTCTCACCCTGAACCAACTTTAGAAACTCATTCTCCAACGTTATCCTCTACGTCAAAGGGAGGTATCTAGCCAAGAACAATCTCGAGAACTCCTCCATCGAGACATCAACAAGTTGTCTACCTCTCAACAAGTGCAGCTCCAATCCTTCCCACCACATTCTCGCTTCACCGTCCAAAAAGGAACGTAGCGATGGTGGTCATTTGCCACTCCTCCGTCTCCGTTGCTGTCATGACTCTCTTCACCCTGGAGAGCCAGTCTTCAGCTTGAGATGGGGTTCCCAACCCCGAGAATACAGGAGGATTAAAGCTCATAACATGCTTAAGCTGTCTCCGGTTGCCCTCCTTGGCACCACCGGTTCCACAACCACTTGCTCCACTCTCCTCGGCTCATCCTCTTGAAGAGGTTCCTGCTCCATCATAGGAGCGGGCTGCTGCGTTTGCCTTGCAGGCTGTGCATTTATCATGGCCAACACTGCTTCGGCCACCAATCGTAAGTTCTCAGCCGATAGGGGTGTTGCAGGAGCAACATCCGGTGCACTACTAGCCTCAGAAACTCGGCGTTCCGACGGCCCAACACCACTTCTGGTCACCTATAGTGGTACAAAACACCGTTAAGCGACCAAATAAAATTGCAAACAACAATTATAGGAACACGCAGGTTCCTCAAACACGTGTATTTTCATTCCTAAGTGGACATTCATGGGTTCTTTTACTGTTATAACGATGACGCACACAATGTGCTCACCACCCCTTAAAAAGAATTTGCCCACGAATTCACTTTAAGCCCGACCAAAACCAGTAGTCTGATACCAAATTGTAACACCCCCTATCCGTCGCATAGCATATAGCAGTAGGTCCGGCCGGGGCCCGACGCCATAAACTACAGACAGATCGGGTGGTTACTCATGGAAACCATCCAACCAATCACAACGTCCTACACAGAGCATTCTAGCGGAAGCAGTTTATAAAAGTTGCAAATAAGAACCCAGCACTAAAACATGAATGTCCACTAATACAAAATAGGAATGTTATACAAATACCAACACAAGCCTTAAGGCCTTACAAAATATTTCACTTGATATTACATGATTTACAAACCACGGCACGCAGACCGGTCATACATGAATAAAACAGTAAACACTTCCAATTAGGCCTTCGAGGGCCGGCTTTGCACTTGGGCTTTAGCCCGCTATTGACCGCTTGGTCCAGCAGTACCTGCAAGCAACAAACCACCGCACGGTGGCAAAACAAGGTAACGGTCAGCAATGCTGACAAATTATAACGATTTCGCCCCCAACTCGGGGCGGCGATGATCCTTCCCTGCATTTCATTAGAATAAGCAAGCAATATATAACAATATTCATTTCATCACAGATGTTGGCTCGCACGGCCACATGCCCCGTGCTCTCAGGGCACATTCTCGGTGAACCAGTCGATGTCACGTCAATTAAAGCCATAGACATTCCGGACTCACCACCGCCACTTTGACGGCCAAACCTATAAGCATTTTGTCTTCTTGGCCTGGGTCACGACAATTTAAGCCATAGACCGCCGAAGACCCTAATCTATGCCAACGGCAAGTGTCACGTACCCTTAGGTCTCTTTAACCGAACGACATAGAACGGGTACGGTTCCATTTAACCCGTGCTCACATCGCAACGACAATTTAAGCCATATGCGCGGGTCAAACTTCCCCCGAGTCCCGTTTCCATCACAATTCACATAACCCGGTTATGTTCAAGTTGGCTCTCAGGCCACCAAGTTGGCAAGATCACGTATCCGTCCAGTTTTCTGGGTGCACCTTTGGGTTAATCCCCAAGGCTCCCTGCTGCAATCTACCGTGTAGAAAACCCGAAAAACAACAAATAGCACGGAGTCTTCTCCGTCATTATGCAATGCAACATCACCGATCCAGACCAACATGTCCGGGTAGGCTTCACACATCATGCCTATGTCCGTTCTTGCTTACGGACTATATACAACGGGGACTTCACATATCTACCCGAACGAACGCCTCCAACTCTCCGCAAACTCGCGAGAGCGGGCTTCCTATGCAAAGAAGGAGAGCTACTCATGCTCAAGAAGAGAATCGTTACCCTTGCGTTCTTCTTTGGCGCCATGGAAAAATAAGTGATGAAAAGCACCGCACTAGCTTTGCCTCCGTGGATCCGGAGCCGGCTCGCGATTTGGAGCTTCGAAACTCCTCCAATGGCCGGATCTAGCTCCTTCTTCCTTCCTTGGCTCTCCTCTCCCTCTAAGCTTTTAGAAAGATATCCACTCATGAAAAGTGACGGTTTCTAAGTCCAATCCCGGGTATATCCCTTCAGGAACAACCCCCAGCCGTTGGATCATCAATTAAAGAAATTAACAACTTTGATTCGGGACTGAAATGCCCAATCTGGACCGCACACGGCCTGGCACACGCCTGTGTCCAAGGCCGTGTGCCTCATTCGCCGTCAAAATCGGCTCGCCTGGAACAACACACGGGTATCGAACACGCCCGTGTTCGACCTGACACGCCCGTGTTCCACCTGACACGGCCGTGTGGCCGGCCGTGTACCCCCATCGTTTTTTCCCTGAAAACAACCCGAGCACTGCACGGGTTTTAGGACACGCCCGTGTCCTTGCCCGTGTCACCTCAACATGCCTGGGCTCCAGGCCGTGTACACGGTCTCGACACTCGACAATTCGTCGAGCGAAGATCGTCGACCTGATGACACGGCCTTGGACACGCCCGTGTCCTAGGCCGTGTGCCTTGTCTCGACATATTGTCGAGCAAAGTGTCGACTTCCCGGGACGAGTGTCGACACGGGTCGACACGCCTTGCGACACGCCCGTGTCGCAGGTCGTGTGCCATGTCTCGACACTTTGTCGAACGCAGAGTGTCGACTTCGCGGGCTAAGTGTCGACACGGGTCGACACGCCCTGCAACACGCCCGTGTCGCAGGCCGTGTGCCCAGTCTCGACACAATGTCGAGATCAAAATGTCGACTTCCCGGCTGAGTGTCTACACAAGCTTGACATGCCCTGGGTCACGCCCGTGTCCCAGGCCGTGTGCCTCCTGCCAGAACCCAAAACTGGCCCAAAACGTCCCCCGTCGCTCCTTTGAGTTTCGGAGCGTTACACGCATGCTCTAACAATAATTCAGTACTGCAAAGAATTGTGGGAGACGTTGAGCCTCACTCGCTTAGTATTTTTTATTTTTTGAACTGCGCTGCTCTAATAGCAAGCATCGCTTTGTTGTCCAGAAAGAGGAGTAAAAGCCGTTTTTTAAAAAAGGCATATTAAAAAAGCTATCGAAACAAATAACTTAAAACTAAGTATGCTATTCCATTACAACTTTTACATTCGCAAACGTTGTTCCAAATAAACCCTAAATCACATCGAAAAGTTCTTTGACCAAAGATTCATTATTGACCATGAAAAGCTCTTAAGGGGATGAAGTCGTGGCGATGACAATGTAAGACGACGATAGTGCAATTATTGCATCATGCATATCTGTTGGATCCCTAGTTGATTTGGGCTAGGTTCACTGACTAGGATAATTGACCTACTATGTATAGTCAGGGTCATGACATTGTGTCCTAGAGTTTAGGCTAAGTCCTTAGATTCAACCTTGCATGCACCAGTCAACTGAAGACTGCAGAAGACTCAAAGACTTAGAAGGAAATCAAGTTCAGAAAAGTGAGTTCGAAGTTCGTCAAACTCAGCTCGACGAAAGTCGTGCTCAGCTCGACGAACTCAGAGTCAATTCTCTGAGTTGAGCTCGATGATATTCGAGCTCAGGTCGACGAATTCTGGAAGATTAACTTCAACTCATTTAGTCCAGAATACTTTCTCTGAACTCAGGTCGACAAAGTTATTTTATCAGCTCGACAAACTTGGAGCACAGAAATGGGAAGTTTTCCACAGGAAGCAGTTAGCTGAACTCAGATCGACGAACTTGGTTCTCAGGTCGACGAACAAGAATTCCCAGATCGACGAACATGATTTCTCTGGTCGACGAACTTTGATCTTAGGTTGACGAAATCTGTTCTCTGGTCGACGATTCCAGTGCAGTTCCAGACCTATGAGTTATTTTCCCGGGTCCTTGGGTGGCGAGAGCCACCTCGCTTCCGCCTACCTTGCCGGCTGCATGACATTTCGCAACGTTTGCGCTAGTCACTTAGTCAATCGGTCACTGTCAGATTCGGGCGGGAAAAACGAAGCGTCGCTGACCTAGGACGCGCCGGCTGTACCCCCGCCGCCTTTCTGAAAACAGCCATCATTACCACGATTTTCTATAAATAGGATGCTCACCTACCACATTCATTTCTCCGATTCCAATCTCTCTCCTCTCCTGTTGCTCTCGCGGTCTTTCCGAAGCTCTCGCCCGTCTCCGCCTTCTACTTTCGTTCTCGCACCGTTCTCGCTCTCGCCTTCTCCTCGTAGATCTCGCCTTCAAACTTTATCGCGATGCCGGACGAAGGTGAAGGATGATCCAATTGCGCGGAAGCTTTCCAAAAGCATCTTTTCCCTTCCTGCACTCTCACCCTGGACGAGTTCAACCTGATCAAGACCCAGCACGTTCCCGTCGGCTTCACTGCGAGGAACCCGGGCAATCACGACAAAGTAAACACCGCAGGGGAGGGGGAGCTTGCCATCCCTATTGAACATTTCGAGGTGGGCTTCCGCCTCCCGCTGTGGCCTGAGATGCGGCAGGCCCTCCGGTACTACGGGGTGGTTCCCGCACAGCTGAACCCTAACTCCGTGGCGATTCTCATGGCCTTCATATGTTATTTGCGGTCGGAGAGGATTGAGTTTAGCTTGCCGATCTTCCGCAAGTTATTTACTTTCCGCGCGAAAGGAGGCGTGGTGTTCTTCTCCGGGCAACTGCTGAAGACGATCGGTCTCGCCAACAAGCACCATCACTGGGGCGAGAGGTTCATCTACGTTTCCGGTGACTTCGGGAACGTACCCCTTGCCCCCATCCAATACGAGGATGCCGCCTATAAGCCTCCGTCCTTGGGCTCCCGCGAGAGCGCCCTCCTTGAGTTCTTCGGAACCAAGGATTTCGACGTCCTCTTCCTCCGGCGAGACGTCGATTCTCTTTCCCCTGTACTTCCGGGAGAAGGTAGGATCTCGCCTTTATTTGCCTTTTTCTTGCTTTTTCCAAGGTTCGAACTTATCGCTATTGTTTTCGCAGGAGAACGCGAGATCCCCCTTCGTCAGCCTTTCGACGAGGCTCGCGCCAGAGGGAGTCAACCTCCTAGGGACCCGCTGGCTCTTGCGAAAGCCGCCGCGCAAGCCTGCCGAAAAGAGCCGGGCCCTCCCTCTTCAAGCGGTGTCGTGAAGCGAAAGCCCGGTGCCTCCACGCCTCAACCAATCAAGAGACCCAAGACAACAGATACCGAGAAGGGCAAGGCTGTTGTGGTGCCGCCCACCCAACCCCTCCCTGCAGGCCGCTCCTTTGAGGAGGTCTTGCAGGCCGTAAGCCAGATTGCGGCCACCAGGGGTGGCCATGAGACCCCTGCCGAGATCCATCCGGCCCCTGGTGCCACAGAAGACGTGGGTGCCACCGCCGGGACCTCTGGCCACCACCCATCTGAAGAGGTGCCGCAGGGCCATCGCAATTTCGGTCTCGGCATGAGGTGCCTGGACGCGGAGAACAAGCCACTGCTGCAATGGGACCCTGACGCTAACAAGGTCTTGATCTCGTCCCTCTTGCCAAGCTGGGCAGAGCGAGACGAGGTCACCGGCGAAGCTTTCGCCTTAGGCTATTGCCTCTACAGCCGGGAGGACGCTAGTGTCTACGATAGGATGTCGACCCGGCTGCTGGCCTACGACTCCACTCGCGCTTTGATGCGTGGGCTGGAGCTTGCGCATATGTGCGCCCGGCGGAGCATTACGATAGACCGCAACTTTCAAGACATGTTCAAGGCCAGGGACAATGCGGTGGCCCAGGCGGCCTCTCTGGCCAAGGAGCTGGCCGAGGCCCAGCAAATGTTATCCTCGCGCCAAGCGGAAGGGGTAAGCGAGACCTTTCACAATCACTTGTTCTCGCCTCCCTAACCCTTCCCTTATGCTAACCTTCCGTCGTTCAGGATTCCGCCCAAGCCGCACTTCGCGAGGAGCTGTCACAGGCCCGATATGACAATGTTCTCCTGCGGCAGCAGATCGCGCGCCTCGAGGCGAGTGCAGCCCCTCCGTTGGATGAGAGATTGAAGAGCCAGTATTACTCGGCTTATGACATCGACAAGCTGCTCCAGGGGAACGCGCAAGCCACCGTAAAGTTGATGCTGAAGACGCTGCGCGACATCGACTGCTGGGACGGGAGGGGCAAAGACATCACCGCTCAACAGCTTGTTCCATGGCTCTTCGAGCCCATTCCAAAGCCCCTGGGCGCCCCTGATACCCCTCCCTCGGATGTCTCAAAGTCCCCCGCAGCGGGTGGCGAGACCTCCGGGGGGAGCTCCGGCGGAAGCTCCAGCGGGAGCTCAAGCAGGAGCTCTGAGGAGTACAGTTTGTCTCCTTGAGGGCCCCCTTCTCGCTTTTGTTCTTCGCCTCTATATAAAGCGCGAGACGCTATCATTTTGTATCTGTACATAGTATTGTTAATGCAAATGTTTTTCTTGCGAACATCTCGTCTTGTTATTTGTGAATGCGTTTGATGTAATTGTCATGGTTGAACGTTTTCGGCGTGTGCTTCTGCCAAGGCCCTTGGCCCTCCTAGGAAATCCTTAGCGATGGATCAGCAAGAACCCGCAGTAACCGGCCAGCCGGAAGCGTGACTCTCGAATCCTTAGGACGGGACCGTCCCCTTTAGACTGCGCGAGTCCCCTCTGGCCCGTCGCATAACGATCTCGCCTGTTTGTTCGAGAACACTGAGAGGAGCCTTTTTGGCGAAAGCCTCCCCACCCCGAGATCCCTTTGATGGGGACTTCCCTGCCGAGATTTATCCCTGCCGAGATCTATCCCTGCCGAGATCTATCCCTGCCGAGATCTATTCTCTGCCGAGATTTATCCCTGCCGAGATCTATCTCATCTTTTTCATTTTTCATTTGGTATTCCCAACGCGCCTCCTGCCTTGTCCAAATCAAGCCAACCAGACCAAACCTACCCCCCACAGGCGAGCCTTCGGACCTGTCAGCTAGATGAGAGCCTGCGCAGCGGGTCTACCTAGGGCCGAGCCGAGCTCGGGGTGCCGATGAAGATCTCAAACCAACCCAACCTATCCCCCACAGGCGAGCCTTCGGACCTGCCAGCTAGATGAGAGCCTGCGCAGCGGGTCTACCTGGGGCCGAGCCGAGCTCGGGGTGCCGATGAAGATCTCAAACCAACCAAACCTATCCCCCACAGGCGAGCCTTCGGACCTGCCAGCTATATGAGAGCCTGCGCAGCGGGTCTACCTGGGGCCGAGCCGAGCTCGGGGTGCCGATGAAGATCTCAAACCAACCCAACCTATCCCCCACAGGCGAGCCTTCGGACCTGCCAGCTAGATGAGAGCCTGCGCAGGGGGTCTACCTGGGGCCGAGCCGAGCTCGGGGTGCCGATGAAGATCTCAAACCAACCCAACCTATCCCCCACAGGCGAGCCTTCGGACCTGCCAGCTAGATGAGAGCCTGCGCAGCGGGTCTACCTGGGGCCGAGCCGAGCTCGGGATGTCGATGAAGATCTCAAACCAACCCAACCTATCCCCGACAGGCGAGCCTTCGGACCTGCCAGCTAGATGAGAGCCTGCGCAGCGGGTCTACCTGGGGCCGAGCCGAGCTCGGGGTGCCGATGAAGATCTCAAACCAACCCAACCTATCCCCCACAGGCGAGCCTTCGGACCTGCCAGTTAGATGAGAGCCTGCGCAGCGGGTCTACCTGGGGCCGAGCCGAGCTCGGGGTGCCGATGAAGATCTCAAACCAACCAAACCTATCCCCCACAGGCGAGCCTTCGGACCTACCAGCTAGATGAGAGCCTGCGCAGCGGGTCTACCTGGGGCTGAGCCGAGCTCGGGGTGCCGATGAAGATCTCAAACCAACCCAACCTATCCCCCACAGGCGAGCCTTCGGACCTGCCAGCTAGATGAGAGCCTGCGCAGCGGGTCTACCTGGGGCCGAGCCGAGCTCGGGGTGCCAATGAAGATCTCAAACCAACCCAACCTATCCCCCACAGACGAGCCTTCGGACCTGCCAGCTAGATGAGAGCCTGCGCAGCGGGTCTACCTAGGGCCGAGCCGAGCTCGGGGTATCGATGAAGATCTCAAACCAACCCAACCTATCCCCCACAAGCGAGCCTTCGGACCTGCCAGCTAGATGAGAGCCTGCGCAGCGGGTCTACCTGGGGCCGAGCCGAGCTCGGGGTGTCGATGAAGATCTCAAACCAACCCAACCTATCCCCCACAAGCGAGCCTTCGGACCTGCCAGCTAGATGAGAGCCTGCGCAGCGGGTCTACCTGGGGCCGAGCCGAGCTCGGGGTGTCACTGAACATACAACTATGCTATGTTATGAAAAATTTGATACTAGTTAAGGGAGAATCAATCGATATATTATAACAAGTTTATTTTTGAGATACATGGTTACATCCTTCCCCCCTCAGGGGTAGAAGCGTTTTAGATCATCACCACTCCAAGTGTGGCTCAGGGCCCTTCCCTCCACGTCCTGGAGGTAGTATCCCCCCGTTCCGAGGACTTCTTTCACAATGTATGGACCTTCCCAGTTTGGGTGGAGTTTACCCACGGGAGCCGACCTTCCCGCTGCGTCAACCTTTCTCAGCACCAGATCTCCTTCAGCAAACTGCTTGACCCTGACATGCTTATCAAAATGTTTGGCCATCCGTCGCTTGATCTCCTCCTGCCTGATAGCCTCCACGTCTCGCAGTTCCTCCACCATGTCTAACGAGAGGCGCTGCCCCTCCTCATTCTCCACCCTCCAAGCCTCGTCCCCTTCGCCCGCGACTAAAACTCGCGGGGACCGGACCTCGAACTCCACTGGTAGGACGGCTTCACACCTGTTGGGTACATTGGTCAAATGTACCTGATTTGAAGAAGCCTCACCCAACTCAATGATATACATCATAATGTATTTGATGTATGTTTGAGTTACTTGTGCAGGTTAAGAAAGTACTGGATTGAAGCAAAAAGTTTCTAAGTCCATGTGTCGACACCCAGAGGGAAAGTGTCGACACTTAAGAAGACTTGTGTCGACATCCAGACAAGCAGTGTCGACACTTGGAGTCATTGTGTCGACACCTGGGATGCACAGTCGACAGCAGACAGAAAGTGTCGACACAAGGAGCTGTGTCGACACCCAGTGAAGCTGTGTCTACACCAGAAAGTGTCGACACTTGGAGCTGTGTCGACACTCAGCAAAAGTCTGCAGAGTCTAAGCAAGTGTCGACACTCAACACAATGTGTCGACACTATGCAGAAGAGTCAGCACTTGAAGTAAGTGTCGACACCCAGCACAATGTGTCGACACTCAATAGAAGAGTCAGCATTTGAAGTATGTGTCGACACCCAGAACAATGTGTCGACACACAGCTGAAGATTCAACACTGGAAGAAAGTGTCGACACATGAAGCTGTGTCGACACTTAGCAAAGAACACAAAGAACAACAAATTATTCTAAGTACAAGTGTCGACACTATGGGAATGTGTCGACACTCAGCTGAAGTCTCAACAAGAAGAAGGTGTGTCGACACAAGGAGCTGTGTCGACACTCAGCAAGAATCAACATTGAAGACTTATGTCGACACCAAGAAGCAGTGTCGACACTTAACAGATTCAACACAAGGAGTTATGTCGACACAAAGGAGATAAGTCGACACTTAGAAGAATTCAGCAAACGCTAGAAGAACAAGTACTTGTGTCGACACTCAATTTCAGTGTCGACACATGAAGAAGAATCTGTGTCGAGACAGACAAGGAGTTGTGTCGACACCTTGTAGTCTTGTGTCGACACTTACACAACTTGTGTCGACACTTGATCTATAAGTGTCGACACTTAAAGACAGAAAGTCTCGACACTATCAGATAGATAGAGATTTTCAAGAACTGACTGGTTGACATGACAGCTGCCGTTCCAGCCGGTCTACAGCGCCTGTCAGAGATATCAGAAGTCAGTTATGGACCGGACCAGCCGGTTACCATGAAGAATGCCTATAAATAGGCACCTACAGTTTACAGAAACTGTTGTTGATCAGATTGTTGTCAAGGTTGATCATATTGTTGAAGTAATCTTTAAAGTGGTACTCAAAGTATCAACACAAGAAGATCTAGCAGTTCATGTGCAAATCTAAGAAGTTAGAGAGAGATGGCTCCATCCAAGAAATCAGCCTTTGGAACTAGGCTGAGAAGAAGGATTCAGATTCAGTCTGGATCTTAAGTGGCAGAGGTCAAGGAACAACTGCAGGAGGATTCAGTCTTATTCAGTTCTACTCAAGAAGCTTTAAAGAAAGCTAAGTCAGATTGGATCCAGCTGAGTTCTTCCAAGAACTCATCAAGAAACTCTCAACTCCCCTCTTTCATTTCTGAGTTGTTGAGTTAATTATTTGTATTACATTTTTAACTTGTAGGATCCATTGGATCTGAGTGAATTGTAAGCCTATAATTATAAAGGCTGAGGGTAGGGCTTGAGAGCCTGAGTGTAAGAGACTGAGATCTCTGAGTGTAGGCCTTGTTGGCTGAGTGTAGGCCTTGATTGGCTGAGTGTAGGCCCTTGTGGCTGAGTGTAGGCTTTGGGATAAAGCTGAGTTGTAAGGCTTTGGGCCTGAGGTGTAGGAACCAATTTGGGTTCTGAGACAGTGGAGAAGTTTGGCCGAATCTAGTACACTGCTAGATAGGCGAAGGGGGAAAGTGGATGTACCCATATCTTGGGGAACCACTATAAAACACTGTGTGCTGTGCTGTGATTGTGTTGTGGATTAGCTGTGTATGTTTTGTTATTGTTGTTTGTTGTGCAAAAGTAGTTAGAAATCTGTGATATAACTGTTTGGCTGCCAACAAAGTTAGAAAAGGATTAGGTCACCTATTCCCCCCCCCCCTCTAGGTGTTTAGATACCATATCTTTCAAGTGGTATCAGAGCGAGGTTCCTCAAAACAAGGACTAACAGTCTGAGGAGATCCTGTTTGGCAGATTCAGTGCAAGGGAAAACACAGATTCAAGAAATTCAAGAAAATCAAGAAACATGTGTTCCTATGAGAATCACAAGGAATTGGGTTCCATGAAATTACCCATATGCAGGAAGGAGATCTTTGGGATCTGGAAAGAAAGGGTAAGGCTATTTATGGAGGCCTCAGACCCTAGAATCTACATCACAGTAAAGGAAGGGCCTTATGTGCATATGAAGATTTCAGTTCTAGATGCAAATCAGAGAACTCCAAAGGATTTCTCTGAGATGACTAAGGATGAAATTGTCCTGGCCACCATGGACAAGAGGGCACAAAACATAATAGTGAGTGTCATTGATGATGCAACTTTTCAGAACCTTATACACTGCAAGACAGCCAAAGAGACGTGGGACACTCTTATAGTGTATATGGAAGGATCTGAAGAAGTTAGGCAAGATAGAAAGTCCTTGCTAAATCAGGAGTATGAAAGCTTTAGGCAAGGAAAGGGTGATAGCATCACTGAGTGCTATAAGAAATTTTACAGAATAGTTAATGAACTCATGTCTTATGGAAGAGAGTTCAGTAACTATGAACTAAATGATAAGTTCTTAAGGTCCCTAACTAAAGATTGGGACACCAAGATCTGTGTCATAAGAGAAATGGCTAAGTTGGGGGAAATTCCTCCCCCTACACTGTTTGGCAAGTTATTGTCATATGAGATGCAGTTGACAGTAAGAAAAGAGGAGGAGAAATCAACAAGGACTGAGCATAAGGAAAGAACTGTTGCTTTCAAAACAGAAGTTCCCAGAAAGTGCAGGAACAAGTCTTCAACTCCACCTCCAGAGGTAGTTGAATCAGAGTCTGATGAGTCTGTAAGCACAAAGTCTAAGAACAGTGAAAGTGATGAAGACTTTGCTGCTTTCACTAGACACTTTCAGAAGTTTTTGAAAAAGAAACAGTGGAGGTCAAGGCCTTCTACATCACAAGGAAAGGAAGACTCTTATCAGAAAAAGAGGTCTTCAAAGAATGACAAGAAAAGGACAAAATCAAGCAAGGCAACTGGTTCAAAGATTGTTTGCTATTGCTGTAATAGACAGGGTCATGTTATTGCAGATTGTCCAGAGAAGAGAAAGGAATCTGGTGACAGGAAAAAGACTCACCTCAAAGGAAAGAAAGAAAAGTCTTTTGTTGCTAAGAAGGAGAAGACTCTATCAGATATCTCTTCTTCAGAAACTGAGTCTGAGGCTGAAGCCTACATAGGGCTGTTTGCTGAAGAAGAAGAGGAAGAATTCATGCAGATCTTGGAGTCAATTTATGAACAAGAAGACAGTCATTGCCAAGGGCTAATGACTTTGACAGAGAGTGCCAAAATCCTGGAGCAGCCAGGACCCAGTCAGGTACTAAGTTCAAGTTTAAATTCAGGTTCTTATTCTAGTTCAGAATCAGATTCTTCTTCATCAAGTGATGAGAATATATCTGAGTATGAGGAAGATATTCATCAGCTTATAGATGAATATAAGGTACTGTTGCAAGCCTATAAGAAAAGCAAGACCCTAGCCAAAAGTCAGGCAAAGGAAATTGCTGATCTTAAAGCTGCTGCAACAGATTTTGAGAAGCAATTTGATCAAAAACTGAATGAGGTAGCCAGGCTGAAACACATTACTGTGATTCAGATGGGAACTATCACCTATAAGAATGATCAAATTAAGAGACTGGAGATCAATCTTCAGAAAGAGAGAGATCTTGTTGCTAGGTTTTCAAAACCTAAATCAGTGCTACCTTTAATTGATGAATTTGTTCATCATAAAGGCAAGGCTGGACTGGGTTTTGTTAGACCTGCAGGGACTGAGCAGTCCAAGTCTAAGTCCAAGGGCAAAGCCCCAACATTCAACAAGTCTGCTGTAGTCAAGACAGCCAAGGCAGTACCTAAGCAAAGGTACAATAAGTTTGAATGCTGGTGCTGAGGCAAAGTTGGCCATTTTGCAGGGGACTGTTGGCACAATGTGAGTGCCAAAGTGAGTTCCAAACTACCTGTTGGAATGCCAGTAGGTAGGTTTGTCAAATTGCAAACTAACAATCACCAAGGACCCAAGAATACTTTGGGTTCTAAGGTTCATTAATTTATTTTGCAGGTCAGTCCAAGTGGCCATACCCCAACATGGTACTTGGATAGTGGATGTTCCAGACATATGACTGGAACAAGGGGACTACTGAAGGACTACATTCCAATCAAAAATGGTCCTAAAGTTGTTGGGTATATTGGTCAAATGTACCTGATTTGAAGAAGTCTCATCCAACTCAATGATATACATCATAATGTATTTGATGTATGTTTGTGTTACTTGTGCAGGTTAGGTATTCACTGGACTGAAGCTAAAACTTTCTAAGTCCATGTGTCGACACCCAAAGGGAAAGTGTCGACACTTGAGAAAGCTTGTGTCGACACCCAGACAAGCAGTGTCGACACTTGGAGTCATTGTGTCGACACCTGGGATGAAGAGTCGACACCAGACAGAAAGTGTCGACACAAGGAGCTGTGTCGACACTCAGTGAAGAAGAATGCAGAGAAGCAGTGTCGACACTTAGCAGAAGTGTCGACACCTAGAGGAGCTGAGTCTACATCAGAAAGTGTCGACACTTGGAGCTGTGTCGACACTCGGCAAAAGTCTGCAGAGTCTAAGTACAAGTGTCGACACTCAACACAATGTGTCGACACTATGCAGAAGAGTCAACATTTAAAGTAAGTGTCGACACCCAGCACAATGTGTCGACACTCAACAAAAGGAGTCAGCATTTGAAGAATGTGTCGACACTCAGCACAATGTGTCGACACACTATCAGAAGAGTCAGCACTTGAAGTAAGTGTCGACACTTAACACAATGTGTCGACACTCAACAGAAGACTCAACACTTGAAGAAAGTGTCGACACAAGGAGCTGTGTCGACACTTAGCAAAGAACAGAAATATCTACAAAAATATTCTAAGTACAAGTGTCGACACTAAGGGAATGTGTCGACACTCAGCTGAAGTATCTATATTGAAGACTTGTGTCGACACCAAGAAGCAGTGTCGACACTTGACAGTTTCAACACACGAAGATGTGTCGACACAAAGGAGATGTGTCGACACTTAGAAGAATTTAACAAGTTACAGAAGATCAAGTACTTGTGTCGACACTCAATTCCAAGTGTCGACACCTGAATAAGAATCTGTGTCGAGACATATAAGGAGTTGTGTCGACACCTTGTAGACTTGTGTCGACACTTACACAACATGTGTCGACACTTGGACTATAAGTGTCGACACTTAAGAACAGAAAGTCTCGACACTATCAGACAGATAGAGATTTTCAAGAAGTGACTGGTTGACATGACAGCTGCCGATCCAGCCGGTCTACAGCAACTGTCAGAGATGTCAGAAGTCAGTTATGAACCGGACCAGCCGGTTACTATGAAGAAAGCCTATAAATAGGCACCCACAGTTTACAGAAAATGTTGTTGTAGTAGAAGTGAGAATAATCAAAGTAATTGTTCAGATTATTCAAGTAATCTGTAAAGTGGTACACAAAGAATAAACACAAGAAGATCTTGCTGTCCAACGGCAGATCTAAGAAGTTGGAGAGAGAGAGAGCTCCAATCAAGAATTCAGTCTTTGGAACTAGGCTGAGAAGAAGGATTCAGAAGCATCTGGATCTTAAGAAGTAGAGGTCAAGGAACAACTGCAGAGGATTCAGACTTATTCAGTTCTACTCAAGAAGCTTTGAAGGAAGCTAAGTCAGTTTGGATCTATCTGAGTTCTTCCAAGAACTCAGCAAGAAACTCTCAACTCCTCTCTTATTTTCTGAGTTGTTGAGTTATTTGTTGTAATACTATTTTAACTTGTAGGATCTTTGGATCTGAGTGCATTGTAAGCCTAAATTTATAAAGGCTGAGGGTAGGGCTTGATAGCCTGAGTGTAGGAGTTAAAGAACTCTGAGTGTAGGCCTTGATTGGCTGAGTGTAGGCCTGGGTGGATGAGTATAGGCCTTTGTGGCTGAGTGTAGGCTTTGGAGAAAGCTGAGGTGTAAGGCTTTGGGCCTGAGGAGTAGGAACCTATTTGGGTTCTGAGACAGTGGAGAAGTTTGGCCGAATCTAGTACACTGCTAGATAGGCGAAGGGGGAAAGTGGATGTACCCAAAGATTGGGGAACCACTATAAATCACTGTGTGATGTGCTGTGAATGTGCTGTGTATGTTTGATTATTGTTGATTGCTGTAATAGACTACTTAGAAATCTGTGATATAACTGTTTGGCTGCCAACAAAGTTAGAAAAGGATTAGGTCACCTATTCACCCCCCCCCCCCTCTAGGTGTTTAGGTACCATATCTTTCAAGTGGTATCAAAGCGAGGTTCCTCAAAACAAGGACTAACAGTCTAAGGAGATCCTGTTTGGCAGAAACAGTCTAAGTCAGAAAACAGCTTCAAGAAAATCAAGAACCATGGGTTCCTTTGAAAATCATAAAGAATTGGGTTCCATGAAATTACCTATTTGTAGAAAGGAAATTTTTGGGATCTGGAAAGAGAGGGTAAGGCTATTCATGGAGGCCTCAGACCCTAGAATCTACATCACAGTAAAGGAAGGGCCTTATGTGCCAATGAAGATCTCAGTATTGGATGCAAATCAGAGGACTCCAAAGGATTTCTCTGAAATCACCAAGGATGAAATTGTCCTAGCCACTATGGATAAGAGGGCACAAAACATAATAGTGAGTGTCATTGATGATGCAACTTTTCAGAACTTAATTCACTGTAAAACAGCAAAAGAAATGTGGGATACCCTCATTGTCTATATGGAAGGTTCTGAAGAAGTTAGGCAAGATAGGAAGTCCTTGCTTAATCAAGAGTATGAGAGCTTTAGGCAAGGCAAGGGAGATAGCATCACTGAATGCTACAAGAAGTTCTATAGAATAGTTAATGAACTCATGTCTTATGGAAGAGAGTTCAGCAACTATGAACTAAATGACAAATTCCTAAGGTCCCTAACCAAAGATTGGGACACCAAGATCTGTGTCATAAGAGAAATGACAAAGTTGGGAGAAATTCCTCCTCCTACACTATTTGGCAAGTTGTTGTCATATGAGATGCAGCTGACAGTGAGGAAAGAGGAGGAGAAATCAACAAGGACTGAGCACAAGGAAAGGACTGTTGCCTTCAAGACAGAAGTTCCCAGAAAATGCAGAACTAAGTCATCAACTCCACCTCCAGAGGTAGTTGAATCTGAGTCAGAAGGGTCTGTCAGTACAAAGTCTACAAGCAGTGAAAGTGATGAAGACTTTGCTGCCTTCACTAGACACTTTCAGAAATTCCTGAAAAAGAAACAGTGGAGGTCCAGACCATCTACTTACAAGGGAAAATAAGTCTTGTATCAGGAGAAAAAGCCTTCTAATAAGGACAGGAAGAAGACAAAGACAAGCAAGGCAACTGGATCAAAGATTGTGTGATACTGCTGCAATAGACAGGGTCATGTCATTGCTGATTGTCCTGAGAAAAGAAAAGAATCCAGTGACAGGAAAAAGACTCACCTTAAAGGGAAGAAAGAGAAGTCTTTTGTTGCCAAGAATGAGAAGACTCTTTCAGATATTTCTTCTTCAGACACTGATACTGATGCTGAAGCCTACATAGGGCTATTTGCTGAAGAAGAAGAAGAAGAATTTATGCAGATCTTGGAGTCAATTTATGAACAAGAATACTGCCAATGCCAAGGACTGATGGCATTGACTGAGAGTACCAAAATCCTGGAGCAGCCAGGACCTAGTCAGGTACAAAGTCCAACTCTAAGTTCAGTTTCTTGTTCTAGTTCAGAATCAGAATCATCTTCATCAAATGATGGAAGTGGTTCTGAGTCTGAGGATGATATTCATCAGCTCATAGATGAATATAAGGTGCTGTTACAGGCTTATAAGAAAAGCAAGTCCCTTGCCAATAGTCAGGCAAAGGAGATTGCTGATCTCAAGGCTGCTGCAACAGAATTTGAGAAGCAATTTGATCAAAAACTGAATGAGGTAGCTAGGCTGAAACACATTACAGCGATTCAGATGGGTACTATCACATTTAAGAATGATCAAATTAAGAAACTGGAGACAAATCTTCAGAAAGAGAGAGAACTGGTTGCAAAGTTTTCAAAGCCTAAATCAGTTCTACCTTTGATTGATGATTTTACTCATCACAAAGGTAAGGCTGGACTGGGTTTCGTTAAACCTGCCAGGACTGTTCAGGATCAGTCCAAGCCCAAGGGCAAGGCCCCAACATTCAATAAGTCAGCTGCAGTTAAGACAGCAAAGTCTGTACCTAAGCAAAGGTACAATAAGTTTGAATGTTGGTGTTGTGGCAAGGTTGGCCACTTTGCCTTGGATTGTTGGCACAATGCCAGTGCCAAGTTGAGTAGCAAGTTACCTGGTGGAAAGCCAGTAGGTAGCTGTGTCATGTTGCAAACTAACAATCACCAAGGACCCAAGTTTACTTTGGGTTCTAAGGTTCATTAATTTGTTTTGCAGGTGAATCCAAGTGGCCATACCCCAACATGGTACTTGGATAGTGGATGTTCCAGACATATGACTGGAACAAGGGGACGACTGAAGGACTACATTCCAATCAAAAATGGTCCTAAAGTGACCTTTGGTGGTTCTGAAAAAGGAATCATCAAAGGGTTTGGTAACATTTCTTCAAACCTTGTTACCATTACTCAAGTGGCTTATGTTAAAGGGTTGAAACACAACCTTATAAGTATAAGTCAGTTAAGTGATGTAGGGTATGACATCTCATTTGTTAAAAATGGTTGTCATATCAAGAGGTCAAGTGATCAAGAGATCATTTTGACAGGATATAGAAAGAGGAATGTCTACTGTCTAGACATTATGATTGAGAACAATGGTTCTCCTGTTTGTCTTGTAGCTGATGAGACAGTCTCTCATTGTGTCAAGTGGCACAAGAGGCTAGCTCATCTTAACTACAAGACTATTAGCAAACTCTTTAGCAAAGAGTTAGTGAGGAATAGTCCTCAAGTTAAGTGTGTTAAAGATGGCATTTGCTCAGCTTGTCAAAAGGGCAAGCAGACCAAATCCACCTTTAGAAGCATAGAGAACAAAGATGATGTGAGGTGTTTATACCTCTTGTATATGGATCTATTTGGTCCAATGCCAGTTCACAGCTTAGGTAGGAAGGTCTATACCTTTGTAGTTGTTGATGACTACTCAAGGTTTTCCTGGGTGTTCTTCTTAAGGCAGAAATCTGAAACACCTAGTGTCTTCTACAGCTTTGTCAAGCAAATTCAGAATGAACTAAATAGTAATGTGGTCAAAATTAGAAGTGACCATGGTACTGAGTTTCAATCTGAAAGCATGACAAAACTATGTGAAGACTTTGGGATATTTCAAGAATTCTCTTCACCTAGAACACCTCAGCAAAATGGCATTGCTGAGAGGAAGAATAGAACCTTGATAGAGGCTGGTAGAACCCTACTTAGTGATACTTCACTGCCAGAGTATTTCTGGGCTGAAGCAGTTAACACTGCATGTCATGTTATAAATAGGGCTACCATCACTAAAAGGCTAAACAAGACCCCCTATGAAGTTGTGAAAGGCAGGAAACCAAACCTATCCTATTTTAGGATCTTTGGTTGTAAATGCTTCATACTTAACAATGGGAAGTCTTACTTAACAAAGTTTGCTGCCAAGTCCCAAGAGGAAATTTTTGTTGGGTACAGCAATAATAGTAAGGCTTATAGAGTATACAACTTGACTACACAAGTTGTAGAGGAGACTGTGCATGTAGTTTTTGATGAGACTAAACTTATTAACAATGAGTTGTCTAGCAATGTATGCAGCCCCACAGGTTTGACAAAGAGATTGGACAAGCTTACTATAGAAGAGATGCCTGCTGCAAGATAGCAAGTAGAAGGCAATAGCAGTTGTCCAGGGGGAGAACTACATGTACCAATAGCTGAAGAAATACAAGAAGTACAGCATGATGCAGATGCTGAAGAAGTTCAACCTGAAGTTAGGATGCCACCAGCCAACAGGCATCTAAGAGATCATCCAGTAGAGCTGACTATTGGAGATCCAAGACAAGGAGTTCAGACAAGGAGCAGAAATCAGAATGCTGCAGTATATTTTAGTTTTCTGTCGCAAATAGAACCTAAGAAATTTGAAGAAGCTATACAAGATCCACAGTGGACTGAAGCTATGCAAGAAGAACTTAATCAGTTCAAAAGGTGCAAGGTTTGGGAACTTGTTCCTAAACCTAAAGACCACAATGTTATAGGAACTAAGTGGATCTACAGAAATAAGTTAGATGAACAAGGGGTCATCATTAAGAATAAAGCAAGACTTGTTGCTAAAGGATATAGGCAAGAAGAAGGTATTGATTTTGATCAAACCTTTGCCCCAGTAGCCAGACTGGAGGCCATAAGGATGTTCTTGGCCTATGCAACCTATCAAGGATTCAAGGTTTACCAAATGGATGTCAAGTCAGCATTCCTAAATGGTAATTTGAAAGAAGAAGTCTATGTGGAGCAGCCATCAGGTTTTGTTGATCCAACTTTACCACATCATGTCTATAGACTTAGGAAAGCATTGTATGGGTTAAAGCAAGCTCCTAGAGCTTGGTATGAAACCCTATCTAGTTTCCTCATTGAGAACAAGTTCTCAAGGGGGAAAATAGATAAGACTCTATTCCTTAGGGAATCTAGAGGCAAAGTCATACTTGTCCAAATATATGTAGATGACATTATATTTGGGTCTACTGAAAGTAGCCTTTGCAAAAAGTTTGCAAAGCTTATGCAAAGTCAATTTGAGATGAGTAGTATGGGAGAGCTAAAGTTTTTCTTGGGTCTCCAAGTTAAACAGACTGAAAGTGGCTTGTCCATATGTCAGTCCAAGTTCACCCTAGAACTCATAAGGAAATATGGTATGGATTCATCCAGTACCATGAAGACTCCTATGGGGTCAAGTATGTCTCTTAGCAAGGATGATGCAGGGAAACCTGTAGATGAAACCTTGTATAGAGGGATAGTTGGCTCCTTACTATACTTGACTGCAAGTAGGCCTGACATTATGTATGCTACATGTGTTTGTGCCAGGTATCAAGCCTGCCCTAAAGAGTCTCACTTGACTGCAGTCAAGAGAATATTGAGATATCTAAAGGGCACTCCCTATCTAGGCCTCTGGTACCCTAGGAATGGAGATTTTGATCTAACAGGTTATACAGATGCAGACTTTGCAAGATGCAAAGAGGATAGAAAGAGCACAACTGGAACCTGTCAATTCCTAGGTGGAAGAATAATTTCATGGAGCAGCAAAAAGCAGACTAGTGTGGCTATCTCCACAGCTGAGTCAGAATATGTAGCTGCAGGAAGTTGCTGTGCTCAACTTCTGTGGATTCAACATCAGCTAGAGGACTATGGATTTCAGGTAAGTAGAACTCCACTTTACTGTGATTCTACAAGTGCTATTTCAATAGCTAACAACCCTGTATCTCATAGTAGAACAAAACATATTGAGATTAAATATCACTTTCTTAGGGAGCATGTAGAAAGAAATGATATTGCACTTGAATATGTTAAAACTGATAATCAGATAGCTGACATGTTTACTAAGCCCTTAGAAGAAGCTAAGTTCAATAGATTCAAAATTGAACTAGGTATAATAAACTTAGACTAAGTTTACAGAATAGAAAATTGGCTAAGTAAAAAGGTGTCGACACATAGACAAGTCTATGTCGACACAGAATAAAAGTGTCGACACTTCAGGAAAAAGGTGTCGACACATCTAGGATGTTGGTGTCGACACTTCAGAATGTTAGTGTCGACACATGTCGAGTAGGTGTCGACACATCCAATGTGGTGTCGACACTTAAGTTTTACTCAGAATTTTCTAAGTAAAGTCTCAACTATTCGTCGAGTAGAGTGGTGTCGACACATAAACATGTGTCGACACATAATATCTGTTGACTAAACTTGTGTCGACACATGTGTGTCGAGACATTATAAGTCAGTGTCGACACTTATTGACAGTGTCGACACATTTTTAGTTATCCATCCCGCCTGTTCGTATTCAAATCAGAAAGGTATAAATAGGGTTTTGTCTTTGTTTGTCGACACGCTTTCAGAGTTTCGAGACCAAAACTGTTGTGTCGACATTTATCTTTTCTACAGACAAATTCTCAAACCCTAATGGCTCCCAAGCTCGAGGAAAACGTCAACGAAGGCTACGAACTTGTGCGCGGCGCATTCGACGATGGCGATCAAGATATCAAGTCAGTGGTTACCCTAGTCAGCGATTCAGGACTAGAATACTTGGTTTCAGAACCAACCAAGATATGGAAGAAGGAAGTGCTTGAATTCCTTACTGGAGCAGCTGTGGATGACTCTGGATACAGAATCAAATCCAGAGTGCATGGAACCAAGGTCAAGATATCACCCAAAAGTCTGAGAAAGGTACTTCAGCTACCTAAGACTCAAGAAGAAGAAGAAGAAGTTTCTACATCCAAGACCAGGGAAGCTTTGGTCTGGTGTGGTCTTGATTCTAAGATGAAGATAGGTTCTGTCTTTAACAGAAAAGGCATGAACAGTCAAGGAAAATTTCTGTCAGAGATAGTGGGCAAGGTCATTCTCAGTAAACCTGGAGGGCATGACAGGGTGTCAGCCTCAATGTTCAATATCATGACAAGAATCATCTTCACCCTAAAAACAGATTGGTCAATGGTCATCTATGAAAAGATAAAGGAAAGTCTGAAGAAGCCAAATCTGGGCAGAATACTTAGTCTCTACCTGGCTGGAACAATACCAGAGGTAATGAGCACTGCTGCAGGTAGCAAAATCAACCACATGAGAAAGATGGATATGAGGATCTTTTCAAGGTGGGAAAGAGTGTTGTCCAAGGAAGTGGCAACCCCAGAAAAGCCAGTATCTGCAAATGAAATTCCTCCTAAGAAGAAGAGAAAGACTTTGCAAGTGGCACAAGAGTCCTCAAGCAGTTCTGAGAGTGAAGAACAGGTGGTGTTCACACTTGATGATCAGGAGGAAGAGACAGTAGTCAAGTCTCCTGCTCCTCAAGAGACTGCTGAGATCCAGGGGGAGCTGCCTCATGCTAGCCCCATCCATAGGAATCCAAGCCAGGGGGAGCCTTCAGTTGTAGAACAACCCTCTACACTGGAGAGTGAGCAAGCCACCATCCTCATCCAAGAGGTACTTGTTGACCTTAATACTTTCGATTTTTCTGTAGTAGATTCTGATTTGTCTGATGTCCATCAGCAAACTCAGCTGCCTAGCCAAGAACCAGATGTTGTTCTTCAAGACACATCAGTTATACTAGAAGTGATTCCTGATAAAGTAGTTGATGAACCCAGTACTTCTCCTGCACAGTCACCAGTTGAATTCACCATGGAAGATCTGTTTATTAATCTAGATCAAGAAGACTTAAATATGGATAAGGTTGCTGCTGCTGAAGAGAAGGGTGCTGCTGCTGAGGGGGAGCACATGACAATTCTGGAGGAATCTGAAAGGCCAGAAACTGAGAAAGCACTTGATGTGCAAGCTGACAAACCAGAGAGCCCTAAGAATAGAGTTGATATTGCAAGCACCTCTGCCTCTGAAGATGAGGAGAGTGCTAGGGCTAAAAAGAAGAAACTCTTTGTATTCAAGAGAAGAAGTCAGAGCTACAAGAAAGCCCTACAATCCATTGCCCCACAGCCTATAGTTCAGCAAGCTCCAACTGCTGACTATAGTGCTTTACTGATTGCACTGCAGATCAAAATGGATGAACAAAGGAAAGCCATAGAGGCTTATGTTGATGCAGGGCACAGATCATTACAGTTTGATCTTGCTCAAGATATAAAATCTATAAGGTTTGAGATGAATCTCAACAAGAAAGAAATGACTGACTGCTTCCACAAGGGTGGGAATGCAGTAGTCTATTTGGCTACTCAACAGGAGAAGATCAAGACTCAAGTAGATGATATAGCATTGAAACAAGGCTATGTGCTGGAAAATCAATTAAGGATGAATGATAATTTGACTGCATCCCACAATGCTATAGTCACTGAATTAAAGAATAAGTCTGCTGAACCATCTACCTCTGCTGATGCTGCAAAGGCTGATTTTGATAAAATCTTTCAAGCTGAGATTACTGCTGTCAAAACTGCTATACAAGATTCCCAGAAAGCAATCTCTGAACAACTTACAAAGCTTAGACCTTACTTTAAAGATGGAATCAGGTACTTGGATGGTCAAATCCGATTCCAGAAGGATGATGTAAGAGATCATGTTGCTCAAGAAGTCATAAAGGGGGAGAGAGTGTTAGTCAAGGCAAGTTCTGAGCATGCAAAATGGATATCAAATTCAATCAGGGCTACACTTGGATATCCTCCCCTGTGTGATGACAATGAAGTTGCTGAATCTGGACTGAACCCTGCATATTTTGGAGGTGAGCCACAAGAAGTAGCTCAAGTCATTTATCCACCTCCAGATTTTGAAATGATTCATGCAGAAGTGCAGACAATGTACAGCCCAACTGAGAGCAAGTCTAATGTTGTTCTGGAAAAGGTTGTTCAACCTATTACTGCAGTTATGCAAGAGGCTTTGGACAAAGAAGAAGAGGCAAGGTTGTCAAAAAAGAGGTTTAGGGAATAAGCTGAACTAAAGCCAGATTTTGAACAATAGAGCCCTACCTCTAGAAATATCATTCTAACTGCCCGGAAAGCTGCTAAAGACAACACTACTGATAGAAACAAGTGGTTCTCTGAAGCAGAATGGAGGAAGCATGAGATCAGGCAGGAAGCCATTGTCTAGTACAGAAGAAAGGCTAAGTTAGGAAAGCTACCTCCTACTGCAGTGGAGCCTAGCAAGTACTTTCCTAAGCCCTATCATTATTTTGAGAGGCAGAAAATCAAGGCTGAAGAACAAAAGAAGAAGGACTCAAAAGGCAAGAAGCCTGCTGATGCTGAGCTTGCTGCTGCTGCTGTCAAAGCTAAAGTCCTAGCTGGCAAAGGAATTGCTATCAAAGAACCTGATCAGAAATAGATTAGGAATTAATTTGAAGATTGTTGTAATCCTTTGTATGAGAAACATTTTTGTAAATCATTAAAGATGTATTAGAAAAATGTTAGAACAATTTATGATTAATATAGTATAATTGTTCTGAAATGTGTCTATTTTTTTATTATTCTGGAATGATTAATGTGTATACATGTGTGCATTATTACATGTTTAAGTTTACCCTGTTGAAATATACCTGCTTTACATCATTTTATAATTTTTAATTATGAGTGGTGTATATCATTGACTAAGGGTTATGACTTCTCCAAATAGGGAGAGATTGTTGGGTACATTGGTCAAATGTACCTGATTTGAAGAAGTCCTCACCAACTCAATGATATACATCATAATGTATTTGATGTATGTTTGAGTTACTTGTGCAGGTTAGGTATTCACTGGACTGAAGCTAAAACTTTCTAAGTCCATGTGTCGACACCCAGAGGGAAAGTGTCGACACTTGAGAAAGCTTGTGTCGACACCCAGACAAGCAGTGTCGACACTTGGAGTCATTGTGTCGACACCTGGGATGAAGAGTCGACACCAGACAGAAAGTGTCGACACAAGGAGCTGTGTCGACACTCAGTGAAGAAGAATGCAGAGAAGCAGTGTCGACACTTAGCAAAAGTGTCGACACCTAGAGGAGCTGAGTCTACATCAAAAAGTGTCGACACTTGGAGCTGTGTCGACACTCGGCAAAAGTCTGCAGAGTCTAAGTACAAGTGTCGACACTCAACACAATGTGTCGACACTATGCAGAAGAGTCAACATTTAAAGTAAGTGTCGACACCCAGCACAATGTGTCGACACTCAACAAAAGGAGTCAGCATTTGAAGAATGTGTCGACACTCAGCACAATGTGTCGACACACTATCAGAAGAGTCAGCACTTGAAGTAAGTGTCGACACTTAACACAATGTGTCGACACTCAACAGAAGACTCAACACTTGAAGAAAGTGTCGACACAAGGAGCTTGTGTCGACACTTAGCAAAGAACAGAAATATCTACAAAAATATTCTAAGTACAAGTGTCGACACTAAGGGAATGTGTCGACACTCAGCTGAAGTATTTATATTGAAGACTTGTGTCGACACCAAGAAGCAGTGTCGACACTTGACAGTTTCAACACACGAAGATGTGTCGACACAAAGGAGATGTGTCGACACTTAGAAGAATTTAACAAGTTACAGAAGATCAAGTACTTGTGTCGACACTCAATTCCAAGTGTCGACACCTGAATAAGAATCTGTGTCGAGACATACAAGGAGTTGTGTCGACACCTTGTAGACTTGTGTCGACACTTACACAACATGTGTCGACACTTGGACTATAAGTGTCGACACTTAAGAACAGAAAGTCTCGACACTATCAGACAGATAGAGATTTTCAAGAAGTGACCGGTTGACATGACAGCTGCCGATCCAGCCGGTCTACAGCAACTGTCAGAGATGTCAGAAGTCAGTTATGAACCGGACCAGCCGGTTACTATGAAGAAAGCCTATAAATAGGCACCCACAGTTTACAGAAAATGTTGTTATAGTAGAAGTGAGAATAATCAAAGTAATTGTTCAGATTATTCAAGTAATCTATAAAGTGGTACACAGAGAATAAACACAAGAAGATCTTGCTGTCCAACGGCAGATCTAAGAAGTTGGAGAGAGAGAGCTCCAATCAAGAATTTAGTCTTTGGAACTAGGCTGAGAAGAAGGATTCAGAAGCATCTGGATCTTAAGAAGCAGAGGTCAAGGAACAACTGCAGAGGATTCAGACTTATTCAGTTCTACTCAAGAAGCTTTGAAGGAAGCTAAGTCAGTTTGGATCTATCTGAGTTCTTCCAAGAACTCAGCAAGAAACTCTCAACTCCTCTCTTATTTTCTGAGTTGTTGAGTTATTTGTTGTAATACTATTTTAACTTGTAGGATCTTTGGATCTGAGTGCATTGTAAGCCTAAATTTATAAAGGCTGAGGGTAGGGCTTGATAGCCTGAGTGTAGGAGTTAAAGAACTCTGAGTGTAGGCCTTGATTGGCTGAGTGTAGGCCTGGGTGGCTGAGTGTAGGCCTTTGTGGCTGAGTGTAGGCTTTGGAGAAAGCTGAGGTGTAAGGCTTTGGGCCTGAGGAGTAGGAACCTATTTGGGTTCTGAGACAGTGGAGAAGTTTGGCCGAATCTAGTACACTGCTAGATAGGCGAAGGGGGAAAGTGGATGTACCCAAAGATTGGGGAACCACTATAAATCACTATGTGCTGTGCTGTGAATGTGCAGTGTATGTTTGATTATTGCTGATTGCTGTAATAGACTACTTAGAAATCTGTGATATAACTGTTTGGCTGCCAACAAAGTTAGAAAAGGATTAGGTCACCTATTCACCCCCCCCCCCCCTCTAGGTGTTTAGGTACCATATCTTTCAAAAGTGACCTTTGGTGGTTCTGAAAAAGGAATCATCAAAGGGTTTGGTAACATTTATTCAAACTTAGTTACCATTACTCAAGTGGCTTATGTTAAAGGGTTGAAACACAACCTAATAAGTATAAGTCAATTAAGTGATGTAGGGTATGACATCTCATTTGTTAAAAATGGTTGTCATATCAAGAGGTCAAGTGATCAAGAGATCATTTTGACTGGTTATAGGAAGAGGAATGTCTACTGCCTAGACATTATGGTTGAGAACAATGGTTCTCCAGTTTGTCTTGTAGCAGATGAGACAGTCTCTCATTGTGTCAAATGGCACAAGAGGCTTGCCCATCTTAACTACAAGACTATTAGCAAACTCTTTAGCAAAGAGTTGGTGAGGAATGGTCCTCAAGTTAAGTGTGTTAAAGATGGTATTTGCTCAGCTTGTCAAAAGGGCAAGCAGACCAAATCCACCTTTAGAAGCATAGAAAACAAAGATGTTGTGAGGTGTTTATACCTCTTGCATATGGATCTCTTTGGTCCAATGCCAGTTCACAGCTTAGGAATGAAGGTCTTTACCTTTGTAGTTGTAGATGACTACTCAAGGTTTTCCTGGGTGTTCTTCTTAAGACAGAAATCTGAAACACCTAGTGTCTTTTATAGCTTTGTCAAGCAAATTCAGAATGAACTAAATAGTACAGTGGTCAAAATTAGAAGTGACCATGGTACTGAATTTCAGTCTGATAGCATGACAAAACTGTGTGAAGACTTTGGGATATTTCAAGAATTCTCTTCACCTAGAACACCTCAGCAAAATGGCATTGCTGAGAGGAAGAATAGAACCTTGATAGAGGCTGGTAGGACCCTACTAAGTGATACATCACTGCCAGAGTATTTCTGGGCTGAAGCAGTTAACACTGCATGCCATGTTATAAATAGGGCTACCATCACTAAAAGGCTTAACAAGACCCCCTATGAAGTTGTGAAAGGCAGGAAACCAAACCTATCCTATTTTAGGATCTTTGGTTGCAAATGCTTCATACTTAACAATGGGAAGTCTTACTTAACTAAGTTTGCTGTCAAGTCCCAAGAGGGAATTTTTGTTGGGTACAGCAATAATAGTAAGACTTATAGAGTCTACAACTTGACTACACAAGTTGTAGAAGAATCAGTGCATGTAGTTTTTGATGAGACAAAACTTATTAATAATGAGTTGTCTAGCAATGTATGTAGCCCCACGGGTTTGACAAAGACAATGGACAAGCTTACTATAGAAGAGGTGCCTGCTGCAAGAAAGCAAGTAAAAGACAGTAGCTGTTGTCCATGGGAGAACTACATGTGCCAATTGTTGAAGAAATACAAGGAGTACAGCTTGATGTAGATGCTGAAGTGGTTCAACCAGAAGTAAGATTGCCTCCAGCCAACAGGCATCTAAGAGATCATCCAGTAGAGCTGATTATTGGAGATCCAAGATAAGGAGTACAAACCAGGAGTAGAAACATGAATGCAGCAATATACTCCAGCCTTCTGTCACAAGTTGAACCTAAAAAGTTTGAAGAAGCAATACAAGATCCACAATGGACTGAAGCAATGCAAGAAGAGCTTAATCAGTTCAAGAGGTGCAAGGTTTGGGAACTTGTTCCTAAACCTAAAGACCACAATGTAATAGGAACTAAGTGGATCTACAGGAATAAGATGGATGAACAAGGGGTCATCATTAAGAATAAGGCTAGACTGGTTGCTAAAGGATATAGGCAAGAAGAAGGTATTGATTTTGATCAAACCTTTGCTCCAGTAGCCAGACTGGAAGCCATAAGAATGTTCTTGGCCTATGCAACCTATCAAGGATTCAAGGTATACCAAATGGATGTCAAGTCAGCATTCCTAAATGGTAATTTGAAAGAAGAAGTCTATGTGGAGCAGCCTTCAGGTTTTGTTGATCCAACTCTACCTCATTATGTCTATAGACTTAGGAAAGCTTTATATGGGTTAAAGCAAGCCCCTAGGGCTTGGTATGAAACCCTATCTAGTTTCCTCATTGAGAACAAATTCTCAAGGGGGAAAATAGATAAGACTCTATTCCTTAGAGAATCTAGAGGCAAAGTTATACTAGTCCAAATATATGTAGATGACATTATATTTGGGTCTACTAAAAGCAGCCTTTGCAAAAAGTTTGCAAAACTTATGCAAGGTCAGTTTGAGATGAGTAGTATGGGAGAGCTGAAGTTTTTCTTGGGTCTCCAAGTTAAACAGACTGAAAATGGTTTATCCATATGTCAGTCCAAGTTCACCCTAGAACTCATAAGGAAGTATGGTATGGATTCATCCAGTACCATGAAGACTCCTATGGGGTCAAGTATGTCTCTTAGCAAGGATGATGCAGGGAAACCTGTAGATGAAACCTTGTATAGAGGGATAGTTGGCTCCCTATTATACTTGACTGCTAGTAGACCTGACATCATGTATGCTACATGTGTTTGTGCCAGGTATCAGGCATGCCCTAAAGAGTCTCATTTGACTGCAGTCAAAAGAATATTGAGATATCTAAAGGGCACTCCCTATCTAGGCCTCTGGTACCCTATGAATGGAGATTTTGATCTAACAGGTTATTCAGATGCAGACTTTGCAGGATGCAAAGAGGATAGAAAGAGCGCTACTGGAACCTGTCAATTCCTAGGTGGGAGACTAATTTCATGGAGTAGCAAGAAGCAAACCAGTGTGGCTATCTCCACAGCTGAGTCAGAGTATGTGGCTGCAGGAAGTTGTTGTGCTCAACTTCTTTGGATTCAACATCAGCTAGAGGACTATGGATTTCAGGTAAGTAGAACTCCACTTTTCTGTGATTCTACAAGTGCTATTTCAATAGCTAATAACCCTGTATCCCATAGTAGGACAAAACATATTGAGATTAAATATCATTTTCTTAGGGAGCATGTAGAAAGAGAAGATATTTTATTAGAATATGTTAAAACAGATGAACAAGTAGCTGATATGTTTACTAAGCCACTAGAAGAAGCTAAGTTCAATAGATTCAAAATTGAACTAGGAATGATAAACTTAGAGTAAGTTTACAGATTTGAAAATGACTAAGTAAATAGGTGTCGACATATAGACAAGTCTATGTCGATACAGAATAGTGGTGTCGACACTTCAGGAAAAAGGTGTCGACACATCTAGGAATGTGGTGTCGACACTTCAGAATGTTAGTGTCGACACATGTCAAGTAGGTGTCGACACATCCAATATGGTGTCGACACTTAAGTTTTACTCAGAATTTTTCTAAGTAAAGTCTCGACAATGTGTCGAGTTATGTTGTGTCGACACATAACCAAGTGTCGACACATAAAATCTGTTGACTAAACTTGTGTCGACACATATGTGTCGAGACATTATAAGTCAGTGTCGACACTTGTTGCCAGTGTTGACACATTTTAAGTTAGTTGTCCCGCCTGTTCATCTTCAAAATTAGACAGGTATAAATAGGGTTCTGTCTTTGTTTGTCGACACGCTTTCAAAGTTTCGAGACCAAAACTATAGTGTCGACACCTCTCTTTTCTAAAGACAGATTCTCCAAACCCTAATGGCTCCTAAGCTTGAGGAGAACGTTAACGAGGGCTATGAGCTAGTGCGCGGCGCGTTCGACGAAGCAGATGCAGAAATTCAGGCTGTAGTAACCCTAGTCACCGATTCTGGACTAGAATATCTTTTGTCTGAACCTACAAGGATTTGGAAGAAGGAAGTGCTTGAATTCCTTAATGGAGCTGCAGTCGATGAATCTGGATTCAGAATCAAATCCAGAGTTCATGGGACTAAGGTCAAGGTTTCACCAAAGAATCTGAGGAAGGTGCTCCAGCTACCCAAAATTCAAGATGAAGAAGAGGTTACTGCTTCAAAGGACAGGGAAGCTTTAACCTGGTGTGGTCTTGATCCTAAGATGAAGATAGGATCTGTATTCAACAGAAAAGGCATGAATAACCAAGGAAAGTTCATGTCTGAAATTGTAGGAAAAGTCTTACTCAGCAAGACTGGAGGGCATGACAGAGTGTCTGCCTACATGTTTGAAATCATGACAAGAATTATCTTCACTATTAAAACTGATTGGTCAATGATAGTGTTTGACAAGATCAAGGAGAGTCTGAAAAAGCCCAACCTGGGCAGAATACTTAGTCTCTACCTAGCTGGTACCATACCAGAAGTCATGAGTTCAGCTGCAGGAAGCAAGATCAACCACATGAGGAAGATGGATCAAAGGATATTTTCCAGATGGGACAGGGTGTTGTCCAAGGACATATCAACTCTAGAGAAGACAATTACTGAGAAGGAGATTCCTCCTAAGAAAAAGAGAAAAACTGCTCCAGTCACACAAGAGTCCTCCAGCAGTTCAGGGAGTGAAGCACATATTGTTTTCACTCCTGATGACCAAGAGGAAGTGCCAGCAGTGAAGTCTCCTGCTCCTCCAGCTGATGCTGAGATCCAGGGGGAGCTGCCTCCAGCTAGCCCCATCCACAGGGATCAAAGCCAGGGGGAGCATCCAGTTGTAGAAGCAGCATCTACACTGGACAGTGAGCAAGCCACCATCATCATCCAAGAGGTACTCACTGACCTAAAAACTTTAGAATATCTTATAGAAGATGCTGATTTGTCTGATGTTCCTCAGCAAACTCAACTGCCTAGCCAAGAACCAGATGTTGTAATCCAAGACACCTCTGTTGTACTAGAAGTGGTTCCTGATCAAGTAGTTGAAGAACCAAGAACATCTCCAGCTTCTTCACCACCAGAATACACCATGGAGGATTTATTCCTAAATCTAGATCAAGAAGATTTTGATATGGACAAGGATGCTGCTGCTGAAGATAAGAGTGTTGCTGCTGAGGGGGAGCAAATGACAGTTCTGGAAGAGCCTTTAAGGCCAGAAACTGTGAAGGCACTTGATGTGCAAGCTGACAAACCTCCAAGCCCTAAGGAAAGGGTTGAAATAGCCAGCACTTCAGAATCTGAAGAAGATGAGGCTGCAATGGCTAAGAAGAAGAAACTCTATGTCTTCAAGAGGAGAAGTCAGAGTTATAAGAAAGCTTTGCAATCCATTGCCCCACAGCCTATAGTTCAGCAAGCTCCAACTGCTGATTATAGTGCTTTAATGGTTGCCCTACAGATAAAATTGGATGAGCAAAGGCAGGCCATAGAGAAGTATGTAGATGAAGGACAGAAATCATTACAGTTTGATCTTGCTCAAGATATAAAGTCAATAAGGTTTGAGATGAACCTGAACAAGAAGAAGATGACTGACTGCTTCCACAAGGGTGGGAATGCAGTGGTCTATCTAGCAACACACCAGGAGAAGATCAAAGCCCAAGTAGATGATATAGCATTGAAACAAGGATATGTGCTTGAAAATCAGTTAAGAATGAATGACAATATCACACAATCTCACAATGCTATAGTCACTGAATTGAAGAATAAAACTGCTGAACCTTCTACATCTGCTGCTGCTGCAGTTAAGGCTGACTTTGATAAAGTATTCCAAGTTGAGATTACTGCTGTCAAGACTGTCATTCAAGATTCTCAGAAAGCTATCTCTGAACAACTGCAAAAGCTAAAACCATTCTTTAAAGAGGGAATCAGATATTTGGACAGTCAAATAAGATTTCAAAAGGATGATGTCAGAGATCATATGGCCAGAGAAGTCATAAAGGGGGAGAGAGTATTAGTCAAAGCTAGCTCTGACCATGCCAAATGGATATCTAACTCCATCAGAGCTACACTGGACTATCCTCCACTCTGTGATGATGATAATATTGCTGAATCTGGGATTCAAAGTGCATATCTTGGAGGTGAGCAACCAGAGGTAGCTCAGGTCATATATCCTCCACCAGATTTTGACATGGTGCAAGCTGATATTCACCAGATGTATAGCCCAACTACAGGGAAGTCAAATGTTGTTCTGGAAAAGGTTGTTCAACCTATTTCTGCAGCTATGCAAGAGGCATTAGAGAAAGAAGAAGAGGCAAGGTTGTCAAAGAAGAGGTTTAGGGAACAAGCAGAACAAAGGCCAGACTTTGAACAGTGGAGCCCTACCTCTAGAAATATAATTTTAACTGCCTGGAAAGCTGCCAAAGACAACATGAATGACAGGAACAAATGGTTTTCTGAAGCTGAATGGAGGAAACATGAGATCAGACAAGAAGTCCATAGTTCAGTATAGAAGGAAGGCAAAGATGGGAAAGCTACCTCCTACTGCAGTGGAGCCTAGCAAGTACTTTCCTAAGCCATACCACTATTTTGAGAGGCAGAAAATCAAAGCAGAAGAGCTGAAGAAGAAGGACTTAAAAGGCAAGAAGCCTGCTGATGCTGCAACTGTTGATGCCCCTGTCAAAGCTCAAGTTCAAGCTGGCAAGGGAATAGTTATCAAGGAACCTGATCAGAAATAGATTAAGCTTTTACCTGAAGATTATGTTGCAATCTTTTTAATGTTAAACATTTTTGTAAACTGCTGAAAATGTATAAGGAACAATGTTAGAACAATATATGATAAATATATTTCATGATTGTTCTGTAAATGTGTCTATTTCTTGATTGTTCTACAATGATGAATGTGTATACATGTGTGAATTTCTACATGTTTATGTTTACCCTGCTGAATATAATCTGCTGTACATCATTTTGTAATTTTAATTATGGATGGTGTATATCATTGACTAAGGGTTATGACTTCTCCAAATAGGGGGAGATTGTTGGGTACATTGGTCAAATGTACCTGATTTGAAGAAGCCTCACCCAACTCAATGATATACATCATAATGTATTTGATGTATGTTTGAGTTACTTATGCAGGTTAAGAAAGTACTGGACTGAAGCAAAAAGTTTCTAAGTCCATGTGTCGACACCCAGAGGGAAAGTGTCGACACTTAAGAAGACTTGTGTCAACATCCAGACAAGCAGTGTCGACACTTGGAGTCATTGTGTCGACACCTGGGATGCACAGTCGACAACAGACAGAAAGTGTCGACACAAGGAGCTGTGTCGACACCCAGTGAAGCTGTGTCTACACCAGAAAGTGTCGACACTTGGAGCTGTGTCGACACTCAGCAAAAGTCTGCAGAGTCTAAGCAAGTGTCGACACTCAACACAATGTGTCGACACTATGCAGAAGAGTCAGCACTTGAAGTAAGTGTCGACACCCAGCACAATGTGTCGACACTCAATAGAAGAGTCAGCATTTGAAGTATGTGTCGACACCCAGAACAATGTGTCGACACACAGCTGAAGATTCAACACTGGAAGAAAGTGTCGACACATGAAGCTGTGTCGACACTTAGCAAAGAACACAAAGAACAACAAATTATTCTAAGTACAAGTGTCGACACTATGGGAATGTGTCGACACTCAGCTGAAGTCTCAACAAGAAGAAGGTGTGTCGACACAAGGAGCTGTGTCGACACTCAGCAAGAATCAACATTGAAGACTTATGTCGACACCAAGAAGCAGTGTCGACACTTAACAGATTCAACACAAGGAGTTATGTCGACACAAAGGAGATAAGTCGACACTTAGAAGAATTCAGCAAACGCTAGAAGAATAAGTACTTGTGTCGACACTCAATTTCAGTGTCGACACATGAAGAAGAATCTGTGTCGAGACAGACAAGGAGTTGTGTCGACACCTTGTAGTCTTGTGTCGACACTTACACAACTTGTGTCGACACTTGGTCTATAAGTGTCGACACTTAAAGACAGAAAGTCTCGACACTATCAGACAGATAGAGATTTTCAAGAACTGACTGGTTGACATGACAGCTGCCGTTCCAGCCGGTCTACAGTGCCTGTCAGAGATATCAGAAGTCAGTTATGGACCGGACCAGTCGGTTACCATGAAGAATGCCTATAAATAGGCACCTACAGTTTACAGAAACTATTGTTGATCAGATTGTTGTCAAGGTTGATCATATTGTTGAATTAATCTTTAAAGTGGTACTCAAAGTATCAACACAAGAAGATCTAGCAGTTCATGTGTAGATCTAAGAAGTTGGAGAGAGAGGGCTCCATCCAAGAAATCAGCCTTTGGAACTAGGCTGAGAAGAAGGATTCAGATTCAGTCTGGATCTTAAGTGGCAGAGGTCAAGGAACAACTGCAGGAGGATTCAGTCTTATTCAGTTCTACTCAAGAAGCTTTGAAGAAAGCTAAGTCAGATTGGATCCAGCTGAGTTCTTCCAAGAACTCATCAAGAAACTCTCAACTCCCCTCTTTCATTTCTGAGTTGTTGAGTTAATTATTTGTATTACATTTTTAACTTGTAGGATCCATTGGATCTGAGTGAATTGTAAGCCTATAATTATAAAGGCTGAGGGTAGGGCTTGAGAGCCTGAGTGTAGGATGTTGAAGTATTAGACCGGGCGGCTTAGCGGTCTGATCCTGCGGTTTGTGGACCGAGCGGCTTAGCGGTCTGATCCAGCGGTTTGCAGACCGGGCGGTCTATCGGTCTACCTCTGCGGCCTGTTTCATCCTGCTGAAGTTGCCGAGCGGTTATCCTGTCTATCTAACCGCGCGGCCTATGCGGTCTCCATTATTCTAGCCGCTCAGTATTGTAAATGTTTAGTCCCACATTGTTTGTATACTCTCTTTCTCTTCCCCTCCATTCTATATAAGGGAGGTCATACCTTTGTAAATGATATCTTTTTTGGATAATAAAATTTCAATTATTCAAAAGTTTATTCGCTTGTTCTCTACTTTTCGCCTCTTTTCGCTACTTTCTAACATGGTATCAGAGGACACGGTCATTTCCTCCTGATTCTGTGCGCTCTCTGTTGCTCGCGGCTTGTTTTCCGCGTTCTGCGACTTGATTCGCGACTTGCCTTCTCTTCTGTCCGCGCGGCTTGTTTCTATCCGCGCGGCTTGTTTCTGTCCGCTGCCCTGTTCGCGCGGCTTGCTTCTTCTTGGTTCTCTTCTCCTACTGCTCTTTGTCGCAGCGACCTGTTTCCTTATCGCCGCGCTCCTTGGTCTTTCCTGCCGCTCCGACTTCCTAGTCGTTGCGGTATGTCCCTGTCCGCGAGTGTTGTCCCTCTACTCGCGGTTCGCTGCTGTGATCTGCCTGACCGTGCGGGTTGTTCCTTTCTCACCCGCATCTTGGTCGCGGTCACCAGCTCTTCTCCTCTTTTCTGTTCGCTCGGCCTTTTCAGTCCGCGCGACCTCTTCCCCTCTGTGCCTTTGACCGCCTTCTAGCAGCTGCTGTGATCTGTCCTGACCGTGCGGGTTGTACCTTTCTTACCCGCATCTTGGTCGCGGTCACCTGCTCTTCTCCTCTCTTCTGTTCGCTCGGCCTTTTTCAGTCCGTGCGACCTCTTCCCCGCTGTGCCTTTGCCTTTTTCTAGCCGCCACTGTTCGCGCGGCTTCTTCTGCTTGCCGGGTTCTATGACTACCTCCGGTCTCACCACTACTCCTGCAGCTCCTTCTCCTCCTCCTCCTTCGGGCAACCTTGGCACCCTTTCCAAGCTTGTTGGCTCCAACTATCCCGATTGGAGCGTTTCTTTCACCTTTCTCCTTCGTTCTCAGCGCAAGCATCATCACCTCACCGATGACCCTCCTCCTCACACCTCTCCTGAGTTTGATGACTGGGATGCGAGTGATGCCCTTGTTCGCACCTGGCTGGCCAACAGCCTTTCTGATGAGTGCCTTCCCGTCATTCGCCATGATGAGACGGTCAAGGCCGCCTGGCTTCACCTCGCTGCTCTCTATTCGAAGGGGGGACAGATGTCCCGCATTTATACTCTCTATGCGGACCTCTTCGCCCGCCCTTCCATGTCACCGGCTGCGGCCTATCAGCAGGTTCAGGCTCTTGGTGCTGAAATCCTCCAGAATCGCCCCTTCTCCGCGGACTTGGCCGACCAGCACAAACACTTCCAGGAACTCCTGGTTGTTTGTTATCTTCTTCGTCTTCCCGACTCTTATGATATGATCCGCCAGCAGATCTTGGGTGAGGCGGAATCTCCTACTTTGGATGCCACCGCGGCTCGCATTGCCGCCGTTACTTCGCTCCTCCAGCGGCCTCTGTTGGCCTCCCCCCCTTCCCAGGACTCCTTTGCTCACCAAGCTCAGCAGGGGGGGGCCCAGTGGCCGTAGCTCCTCTGGCGGCCGGAGTTCCTCCCGGTTCCTCTGCTCTCACTGTGGTCGTACTGGCCATACTGTTGACCGCTGCTGGCAGAAACATCCTCATCTTCGCCCTTCCGGTGATGCTCCTTCGGCCTCCGCCTCTTCTAGGCCGTCTGCCTCTATGGCCACGACGTCAGGTAGTGCCCACGTCGTTACCCAAGGTAAATGGCTGATTGACTCCGGTGCCACCAATCATATGACGGGCAACCCTCATTGCTTCTCCCGTCTTGAGACCCATGACCGCTTACCCCCAGTTCGTGTGGTGGATGGTTCCCCGTCCCCGGTTCATGGGACGGGCATGGTTCAACTCACTCCATCGCTTTGCTTGGAGGATACCCTCTATGTCCCGAAGTTCCCGTGCAATTTGTTATCAGTTACTACTTTATGCCGGCAACTTCAGTGCTCCGTTTTATTCACTCCCACTACTTGTTCTTTTCAGGACCCGAGGACCCAGCAGACGATTGCTACTGGGACTGAGAGCGGCGGCCTCTACTTCCTCGACGATGTTTCCGCTCTTTCTGCCTACTCCTCCTCCACCGATCTCCTTCAGTGGCATCTTCGTCTTGGACATCCTCCTCCTCGGCTTATTCGTCAGCTTCTGCCCCACTTACCTCCTACCGGTTCTCCGCTCAACTGTGATGCATGTCAGCTTGGCAAACATCATCGCTCCTCCTTCCCTCCGAAGCAAGGTCGTGGCTCCTCTCGCATGTTTGATCTTATTCATTCTGTTGTATGGGGTCCTGCTCCTACCCTTACAGTTGGTCGGGGCAGTTCCTATTTTGTTACTTTTATCGATGATTTTACTCGATGTACCTGGGTGTATCTATTAAAAGATCGCTCTGAACTATTTTCTGTTTGGCAATCCTTTTACTTTCTGATTAAGACTCAATTTGCTATTTCCATTAAAGTCTTACGTTCCGATAATGCAAAGGAGTATCTAAATCATGAGTTCTCCACGTTCTTTCACAAACATGGCCTCCTTCATCAAACATCTTGTGTTTACACCTCCCAACAGAATGGGGTGGCGGAGCGTAAAAACCGTCACCTGCTTGATGTTGCGCGTACTCTCATGACGCAGATGCACGTCCCTCGCTCCTACTGGGGCTACGCCGTGCTCCTCGCTTGCTATCTCATTAATCGCCTTCCCTCCACGGTCCTCCACGGCCAGACTCCCTTCTCCCTTCTCTACCCCCACCAGGAACCTTTTCCTCTTCCTCTCCGTGTCTTTGGCTGTACGACCTTTGTTCACGCTCCCTCCGCCACCCGCGACAAGCTTTCCCCCCGTTCCACCAAGTGTGTCTTTTTGGGGTACTCTACCACTCAAAAAGGCTATTGCTGCTTTGACCCCCTTCTCCGTAAGCAGTTTGTTTCTGCCGATATAACTTTTTTCGAAAATGCTTCCTATTTCTCTCCTTCCTCTTCTCTTCCTTCTCTTCCTTCTGATATCTCCGTTCCTTCCCCACCTCTCCACGTTTTCCCCCCTTCGTCTCCTCCTCCACCCACTCCTTCCCAGTCCGTCTCCCCACCCACCCCTCCACCCTCCTCTCCGCTGCCGTCTCTCTCTAGTCCCGGGCCAGCCTTCTCCGCCACGGACGCTCCGGTCGCTGACGCTCCCGTCGCCGACGCTCCCGTTGACCTGGATGTTCCCATTGCCCTTCACAAAGGGGTGCGGGCGTGTACTCAACACCCGCTCACGGCTGTTGTTTCTTATGATCAGCTTTCTCCTTCTCGCAGGTGTTTTGCCTTGGCTATCTCTGCTACTTCTACTCCCCGTACCTACCAGGAGGCTCTCGCTCTCCCTCATTGGAAGTCTGCCATGGATGAGGAGATGGCTACTCTTACTGAACGGGGTACCTGGACCCTGGTTCCTCCTCCCGTGGGCACTGATGTGGTTGGCTGTCGCTGGGTATTCGTTGTGAAGTTTCGCCTCGACGGCACTGTGGATCGCTACAAAGCCCGGCTGGTGGCCAAGGGCTTTACTCAGACTTATGGCGTTGATTACTTTGATACCTTCTCTCCGGTTGCTCGCCTCAGCACCATCCGGGTTCTCTTTTCTGTGGCTGTTAACCAGGCTTGGGCTATTTCCCAGCTTGATGTGAAGAATGCCTTTCTCTATGGCGATCTTCAGGAGGACGTTTATATGGAGCAACCTCCTGGGTATGTTGCTCAGGGGGAGACACATGTCTGTCATTTGAAGAAGGCCATTTATGGCCTAAAGCAGAGCCCTCGGGCATGGTTCGAAAAATTCAGTGGTATTGTGGCTACCATCGGCTTTCAAAGGAGTTCGGCCGATCACTCCTTATTCATTCGCAAAACGGCCTCAGGACTGGTGGTTTTGGCCGTATATGTGGATGATATTCTCCTTACTGGCGATGACCGAGATGGGGTGGACTTGACGAAGAAGCACCTCCGTCAGCACTTAGTCACGAAGGATATGGGCTCCCCAAAATACTTTTTGGGGATAGAAATCTCTCGGAAACTTGACTCCTTGGTTCTCTCTCAACGGAAGTATGCCCTTGATCTTCTTCGAGAAGCAGGCTTGACAGGTGCCAAACCAGCTCGTTTTCCCATGGCTGTTGGAGAAGACAAAACGTGGACGGATGATTCGCCTCTTCTATCTGATGTCATACGGTACAGACGTTTGGTAGGCAAACTCATCTATCTCACGGTGACTAGACCCGACATCGCCTACGCTGTAGGCAAGGTCAGTCAGTTTATGCAAGCTCCCAGGGAGTGTCATCTTCAGTCCGCCCTGAAGATTTTAGAGTATATCAAAGCAGCACCGGGCAGAGGGTTACTCTTTCAGAAGAATGGCCATCTAAGGGTTGAGGCCTACTCAGATTCAAGTTATGCGGATGACAAAGACGATCGTAAGTCCACATCAGGTTTTTGTACCTTTGTTGGAGGTAATCTCGTGAGTTGGAAGAGCAAGAAACAGTCTGTTGTTTCCAGATCCAGTGCCGAAGCAGAATACCGGAGTATGACGTCAACCACGTGTGAGTTAAAGTGGTTGCGCGCTCTCATGCTTGACCTGGGCGAGGTATATGACTGTCCTCTCCCTATGTTCTGTGACAACAAAGCCGCTATACACATATCCAGAAATCCGGTCTTCCATGAGAGAACGAAGCATATAGAGGTTGACTGTCACTTCATTCGGGAAGAGATTTTGAAGAAACAGATTTGTACTCCTTTTGTCACCTCTGACAAGGAGTTGGCAGATATCTTCACCAAGCCGGTTTCTACTTCCTTCTTCCGCATCTGTGACAAGCTGGGCATGATTGATATCTATGCTCCAGCTTGAGGGGGAGTGTTGAAGTATTAGACCGGGCGGCTTAGCGGTCTGATCCTGCGGTTTGTTGACCGAGCGGCTTAGCGGTCTGATCCAGCGGTTTGTTGACCGAGCGGCTTAGCGGTCTGATCCAGCGGTTTGCAGACCGGGCGGTCTATCGGTCTACCTCTGCGGCCTGTTTCATCCTGCTGAAGTTGCCGAGCGGTTATCCTGTCTATCTAACCGCGCGGCCTATGCGGTCTCCATTATTCTAGCCGCTCAGTATTGTAAATGTTTAGTCCCACATTGTTTGTATACTCTCTTTCTCTTCCCCTCCATTCTATATAAGGGAGGTCATACCTTTGTAAATGATATCTTTTTTGGATAATAAAATTTCAATTATTCAAAAGTTTATTCGCTTGTTCTCTACTTTTCGCCTCTTTTCACTACTTTCTAACATAGGAGACTGAGATCTCTGAGTGTAGGCCTTGTTGGCTGAGTGTAGGCCTTGATTGGCTGAGTGTAGGCCCTTGTGGCTGAGTGTAGGATTTGGGATAAAGCTGAGTTGTAAGGCTTTGGGCCTGAGGTGTAGGAACCAATTTGGGTTCTGAGACAGTGGAGAAGTTTGGCCGAATCTAGTACACTGCTAGATAGGCGAAGGGGGAAAGTGGATGTACTCATATCTTGGGGAACCACTATAAAACACTGTGTGTTGTGCTGTGATTGTGCTGTGGATTAGCTGTGTATGTTTTGTTATTGCTGTTTGTTGTGCAAAAGTAGTTAGAAATCTGTGATATAACTGTTTGGCTGCCAACAAAGTTAGAAAAGGATTAGGTCACCTATTCATCCCCCCCCTCTAGGTGTTTAGGTATCATATCTTTCAACACCCATGAGAGAGCTTGAAGGGGGTCTCACCGGTGGCCGTGTTCGGAGTCGTTCGTAGTGCCCACAGGACCGATGGGAGCTGCTCCACCCAATTTCCCTTCAAGTTTTCCACCTTCTTCTTTAGTAGGTTTACAATGATTTTGTTTGCTGCTTCCACTTGGCCGTTACTCCGAGGGTGATGGACGGAAGCAAACCGGAGATTTATCCCTAGTTGAGCGCATAAGCTGATGAACTCCTCGCTGGCAAACTGGGGGCCGTTATCGGTCACTATTGCTTGGGGCAACCCATGTCTACAAATGATTTCCCCCCAGACGAAATTCTTTTGACCTGCGAGGTGACCTTGGCTAAGGCTTTGACCTCTAGCCACTTTGAGAAATAATCGACCATGACCAAGAGGAACCTCCTTTGCCCACTAGCCGGAGGAAAGGGCCCAACTAAGTCCATTCCCCAGATGGCAAATGGCCATGGTGCCGTGATACTCCGGAGTCTTTGAGCTGCCAAGAGTTGAAGGGGGGCGTAGAGCTGACATTTTTGACACCTCCTTGCAAACTCCATGGCATCCTTCCTTAGGGTGGGCCAGAAGTACCCCTGTCTGACCACCCTGGCCTCCAGTATCCTTCCTCCAGAGTGACTGCCGCACTCGCCCGAGTGCACCTCCCTTAAAATCTTCGGGATTTCTTCTTCGGTCACACATCTGGCTAGGAGCCCTGACAACATCTTACGATGCAGACCCCCCTCCATCATTAAGTAGTGAGTCGCTTTGCGCTTGAAGCTTCTCCCGACCTTGGTCCCCTCAGGCAGTTCACCGGTGGTTAGGAAGGCCACAAATGGATCTACCCACGAGGGTTGCCGATCCACCAGCATCAACTCTCCTTCCTTGATAGCCGGTCGGAACAGCTCCGTCAAGGTCCCTCCTACCTGGGGTCCGAACTTGGCCAGTCGATCGGCGGCTACACTTTCTTCCCTTGGAACATGTTGAATTGAGAAAGACCGAAATCCTCCGATGATCACCCTTACCTTGGAGAGGTATCTGATGAGGGTTGGCTCCCGAGCTTCAAACTCTCCCCGGATCTGCGATGCCACTACCTTTGAATCAGTGAAAACTTCCACATCCCGAATCTCCAGCTCCTTTGCCAGGCGAAGGCCGGCAATAACGGCCTCATACTCCGCTTGATTGTTGGTCACGGGGAAATGTAAAATGACTGCTTGCTCTATGGTTACCCCCTGGGGACTTGTCAACACCACCCCTGCCCCCAGGGAGTGCCTTCCTGAGGCCCCATCAACCATCAACTTCCATGCTTCTCGCGGTTGCTGCTCTTCCCCCTCGACCTCAACGATATAGTCTGCTAGGAAGTCCGCCACTGCCTGTGCCTTGATGGAGAGCCTTGGGACAAAGAAGATGTCAAACTCGCTTAGCTCAATGGACCACTTAGCCAGCCTTCCCGAGTGCTCCACTCCTTCGAAGATCTTGCGAAGGGGGTGGTCGGTCACCACCCTAATCGAATGCGCTTGAAAGTACGGCCGGAGCTTTCTGGCCGAGATGACCAAGGCATAAGCGAGCTTTTCCAGGATGGGGTAGCGAAGCTCTGCTTTCCTCAATATCCGGCTGACGTAGTAGATGGGCAGCTTCTTCTTTCCTTCTTCCCTCACTAGGACGGAGCTCACCACCTCCGCTCCTACCCCGAGGTACAAGGTCAGGTCCTCCCCATCCTTTGGGCTCTGAAGGAGGGGAGCCTGAGAGAGTTGTCTTTTCAGCCCTTGTAAGGCCTCTTCGCACTCGGTCGTCCATTCGAACCTTTGATTCCCCCGCAGCACCTTAAAGAATGAAGAACACTTGTCTCCTGCCCTGGAGAGGAACCTGCTTAGCCCAGCCAGCTTGCCTGTCAAGCGCTGGACCTCCTTGGTGTCGCGTGGCGACTCCAGATCCAGGATGGCCTTGACCTTGTCCGGGTTGGGCTCCACCCCTGCCGGAGTCAGAAGATGCCCGAGGAACTTCCCGCGGCTGGCCCCGAAGACACACTTCAAGGGATTCAGCCTCATTTTAAACCTTCTCAGGGTGGCGAATGTTTCCTCGAGGTCTTGCAGGTGCGAAACTATGCACTTGCTTTTGATCATTAGGTCGTCGACGTAGACCTCCAAGTTCCTCCCCCTGATCCCGGAAGACCCGATCCATCATGCGCTGATAGGTAGCCCCTGCGTTCTTTAACCCAAAGGGCATCATCTTGTAACTGAAGCATCCCTCCCTCGTGATGAAGGAAACATCCTTGGTGTCAGGAGGGTGCATCCGGATCTGGTGATAACCTGAAAAAGCATCTAAAAAACTCATGACAGAAAAACCGACGGCTGAATCAACCAGCACGTCGATCCGAGGCAGGGGGTAGCAATCCTTAGGGCATGATTTATTCAACAAAGAAAAGTCAACACACATCCTCCATTTACCACATCCTTTCTTCACCATTACCACATTGGAGATCCAACCTGGATATTGGATCTCCAAGATGAAGCCTGCCTCCAGGAGCTTCTTGACCTCCTCGCGAATGGGCTCCTCCAGCTTGGTGGCGATGGCTCTCATCTTCTGACGAATGGGGCGAGTGCGGGGGTCCAAGTTGAAAGATATGGTACCTAAACACCTAGAGGGGGGGTGAATAGGTGACCAAAACCTTTTTAAAACTTTGTTGGCAGCACAACAGTTTATAACACAGATTTCTGAATAAGTTCTCACAGCAAACACAGCAATTCACAACACAGCACAATCACAGCACAGAATACACAAGATTTTATAGTGGTTCCCCAATCTTTGGGTACATCCACTTTCCCCCTTCGCCTATCTAGCAGTGTACTAGATTCGGCCAAACTTCTCCACTAGCTCAGAACCCAACTAGGTTCCTACACCTCAGGCCCAAAGCCTTACACTCAGCCACCAAGGCCTACACTCAGCCACCCAGGCCTACACTCAGCCAATTAAGGCCTACACTCAGAGTTCTTCAACTCCTACACTCAGGCAATCAAGCCCTACCCTCAGCCTTTATAATATAGGCTTACAATTCTCTCAGATCCAATGGATCCTACAAGTTAAAGTAGAAATACAATTGCTAACTCTACAACTCAGAAAATAAGAGAGGAGTTGAGAGTTTCTTGAAGAGTTCTTGGAAGAACTCAGTTAGATCCAAACTGACTTAGCTTCCTTCAAAGCTTCTTGAGTTAGAACTGAATTAGTCTGAATCTTCTGCAGTTGTTCCTTGACCTCTGCTTCTTGAGATCCAGATGTTTCTGAATCCTTCTTCTCAGCCTTAGTTCCAAAGACTGAATTCTTGATTGGAGCTCTCTCTCTCCAACTTCTTAGATCTGCAGTTGGACTGCCAGATCTTCTTGTGTTGATCCTCTGTGTATCACTTCTTGATTTAATCTGATCAACTACTTTAAGTATTCTCTCAAGCTGTAACTCTTGTTTCTCAATCACAACTTCTGTTTCTGTAAACTATGGATGCCTATTTATAGGCTTCCTTCATGGTAACCGGCTGGTCCGGTTCATAACAAACTTCTGATTTCTCTGACAGTTGCTGTAGACCGGCTGGATCGGCAGCTGTCATGTCAACCAGTCACTTCTTGAAATTCTCTAACTGTCAGATAGTGTCGAGACTTTCTGTTCTTAAGTGTCGACACTTATAGACTAAGTGTCGACACATGTTGTGTAAGTGTCGACACAAGTCTACAAGGTGTCGACACAATTCCTTGTATGTCTCGACACAGATTCTTCTGCATGTGTCGACACTGAAATTGAGTGTCGACACAAATACTTGTACTTCATTCTTTAACTGTATTCTTCTAAGTGTCGACACATGTTCTTTGTGTCGACACATCTTCATGTGTTGAAACTGTCAAGTGTCGACACTGCTTCTTGGTGTCGACACAAGTCTTCACTTTTGTTTCTTCAGCTGAGTGTCGACACATTCTTTTAGTGTCGACACTTGTACTTAGAATATTTTGTAACTTTTCTGTTCTTTGCTAAGTGTCGACACAGCTCCTTGTGTCGACACTTTCTTCAAGTGTAGAGTCTTCAATTAAGTGTCGACACATTGTGCTGAGTGTCGACACTTTCTTCAAGTGTTGACTCTCCTGGTTGTGTGTCGACACATTGTGCTGAGTGTCGACACTTTCTTCAAATACTGACTCTTCAGCATAGTGTCGACACATTGTGTTGAGTGTCGACACTTACTTCAAATACTGACTCTTCAGCATAGTGTCGACACATTGTGTTGAGTGTCGACACTTTTACTTAGACTCTGCAGACTTTTGCTGAGTGTCGACACAGCTCCAAGTGTCGACACTTTCTGGTGTAGACACAGCTCTTCTAGGTGTCGACACTTCTGCTAAGTGTCGACACAGCTTTTCTGCATACTTCTTCACTGAGTGTCGATACAGCTCCAAGTGTCGACACTTTCTGTCTGGTGTCGACTCTTCATCCCCGGTGTCGACACAATGACTCCAAGTGTCGACACTGCTTGTCTGGGTGTCGACACAAGCTTTCTCAAGTGTCGACACTTTCCCTCTGGGTGTCGACACATGGACTTAGAAACTTTTAGCTTCAGTCTAGTGAATACCTAACCTGCACAAGTAACTCAAACAAACATCAAATACATTATGATGCATATCATTGAGTTAGGTGAGGCTTCTTCAAATCAGGTACATTTGACCAATGTACCCAACAATCTCCCCCTATTTGGAGAAGTCATAACCCTTAGTCAATGATATACATCACTCATAATTAAAAATTAGAGAATGATGTAAAGCAGATATATATCAACAGGGTATACTTAAACATGTAATAAAGCACACATGTATACTCATTCAGCATTACAGAACAACCAAGAATTAGACACATTCTACTGAATCAATCATGAAATATATTTATCAAAAACTGTCCAAACATTGTGTTCAATACATTGTCAATGATTTACAAAAATATTTAGATGTAACAAATTACAACATTCTTCAGTCTAATCTTAATCTAATTCTGCTCTGGTTCTTTTATAACTATGCCTTTCCCAGCTTGTATTTTGGCTTTTACAGCAGCAGCAGCAGCAGGCTCAGTATCAGCAACCTTCTTCCCTTTGGAGTCCTTCTTCTTAAGTTCTTCAGCCTTGATTTTCTGCCTTTCAAAATAATGATAGGGCTTAGGAAAGTACTTGCTAGGCTCCACAGCTGTAGGAGGTAGCTTTCCTAACTTAGCCTTCCTTCTATATTGGACAATGGCTTCCTGCCTGATTTCATGCTTCCTCCATTCTGCTTCTGAGAACCATTTATTCCTCTCATGTGCATTGTCCTTGGCTGCTTTCCAGGCTGTGAGAATGATATTCCTAGAAGTAGGGCTCCACTGTTCAAAATCTGGTTTTTGCTCAGCCAGTTCCCTGAACTTCTTCTTTGACAGCCTTGTCTCTTCTTCTTTGTCCATAGCCTCTTGCATGGCTGCTGTAATAGGTTGAACAACCTTTTCCAGAATAACATTTGGCTTGCCAGCAGTTGGGCTATACATTGTGCTTATCTCAGCATGAACCATGTCAAAATCTGGAGGTGGATAGATCACCTGAGCTACTTCCTGTTGCTCTCCTCCAAGATATACACTTTGAATACCAGATTCAGCTACATTGTCATCATCACACAGGGGAGGATAGCCCAGTGTAGCTCTGATGGAATTAGAAATCCATTTGGCATGGTCAGAGCTAGCTTTGACTAACACCCTCTCCCCCTTTATGACTTCTTGTTCTACATGATCTCTCACATCATCCTTTTGGAATCTGATTTGGCTGTCCAAGTACCTGATTCCCTCTTTAAAGAAAGGTCTAAGCTTGGTAAGTTGTTTTGAAATGACCTTCTGGGAATCCTTGATTGCAGTCTTGACAGCAGCAAGTTCTTCTTGAAAAGCTTTATCAAATTCAGCCTTGGCAGCATCAGTAGAAGTAGATGGTTCAGCAGACTTATTCTTTAATTCAGTCACTATAGCATTGTGGGAGGCAGTTAAATTGTCATTCATTCTTAATTGATTCTCCAGCACATAGCCTTGCTTCAATGTTATATCATCTACTTTGTCTTTGATCTGTTCTTGATGTTTAGCCAGGAATACCACTGCATTTCCACCCTTGTGGAAGCAATCATTCATTTCCTTCTTATTCAGGTTCATCTCAAACCTGATTGACTTGATATCTTGAGCTAAATCAAACTGTAAAGACTTGTGGCCTTCATCAATATATGTCTCTATAGCCCTCCTTTGCTCATCCAGCTTAACTTGCATTGCTACCATTAATCTACTATAATCAGTTGATGGAGCTTGTTGGACTAGTGAGTGTTGAGCAACAGTTTGTAGAGCCTTCTTATAGCTCTGACTCCTTCTTTTGAAGACAAAGAATTTCTTCTTTTTAGCTTGCTCAGTTTCATCATCTTCAGACTCTGATGTACTTGCTATATTCACCCTATCCTTAGGGCTTGATTGTTGTTCAGCTTGCACATCTTGTGCCTTCTCAGTGTTTAGCCTTATAGGCTCTTTCTGAACATCCAAGTTCTCCCCCTCAATAGCAGCACTCTTCTCTTCATCAGCAGCAGTCTTGTCCATGTCAAAATCTTCTTGATCTAAATTCAGAAATAGATCTTCCATTGTATATTCTGGGGGTGACTGTGCAGGAGATGTACTGGTTTCATCAACTACTTTATCAGGAACATGTGGCACAACAGCAGATGTGTCCTGAAGAACAACATCTGGTTCTGTACTTGTTTGCTGAATGTGCTGATGGACATCAGACAAATCAGAATCCATTACAGAAAAATCTAATGTATTAAGGTCAGAAAGTACCTCTTGGATAATAAGTGTAGCTTGCTCACTCTCCAGTGTAGAGGGATGTTCTACAGCTGGAGGCTCCCCCTGGCTTGGATCCTTGGGGCTAGCTGGAGGCAACTCCCCCTGGATCTCAGCTGGCTCTTGAGGAGCAGGTGACTTCTCTGCAGCCACATCTATTGGACTATCAGGAGTGAAAACAACATGTTCTTCACTGCCTGAGCTGCTGGAGGACTCCTGAGTCACAGCAGCAGTCTTCCTCTTCTTCCTGGGAGGAGAGTCTTTCTTTGAAACTTGCTTTTCTGGGGTTGGAACTTCTTTGGACAGCACTCTTTCCCATCTAGAGAATATCCTTGAATCCATTCTCCTCATGTGATTGATTTTAGTTCCAGCAGCAGTGCTCATTACCTCTGGAATTGATCCAGCCAGGTAGAGACTTAGTATCCTGCCCAGATTGGGCTTCTTCAGACTTTCCTTCACTTTCTCAAATACAATCATAGACCAGTCTGTTTTGAGGTTGAAGATGATTCTGGTCATAATACTGAACATAGAGGCTGACACCCTGTCATGTCCTCCTGGTTTGCTTAGTATAACTTTGCCTACAACTTCAGACAGGAATTTGCCTTGATTATTCATTCCCTTCCTGTTGAAAACTGATCCTATTTTCATCTTAGGATCAAGACCACACCAGGTAAGTGCTTCTCTGGTCTTAGATGTGGTCACTTCCTCTTCTTCTTGAACTTTAGGTAGCTGAAGTACCTTTCTCAAGGACTTGGGTGAAATCTTGACCTTGGTGCCATGCACCCTTGACTTAATTCTGTAGCCTGAGTCATCTACAGACGCTCCAGTAAGGAATTCAATAACTTCCTTCTTCCAAATTTTGGTTGGTTCTGAAACCAAGAACTCCAATCCTGAATCGGTGACTAGGGTTATCACCGATTTGATTTCTTGTTCGCCGTCGTCGAATGCGCCACGCACCAGTTCATAGCCTTCGTTAACGTTCTCTTCCAGCTTGGGAGCCATTAGGGTTTTGAGAATTAGTCTTTAGAGAAGAGAAATGTCGACACAGTAGTTTGGTCTCGAAACTCTGAAAGCGTGTCGACAAACACAAACAGAACCCTATTTATACCTTTCTTGTTTGAAGACGAACAGGCGGGATGAATTTCTAAAGATGTGTCGACACTGTCAATAAGTGTCGACACTGACTTATAATGTCTCGACACACATGTGTCGACACAAGTTTAGTCAACAGATTTTATGTGTCGACACTTGGTTAAGTGTCGACACCACACTACTCGACATGTAGTCGAGACTTTACTTAGAAAATTCTGAGTAAAACTTAAGTGTCGACACCTTATTGAATGTGTCGACACCAACTCGACATGTGTCGACACTAACATTCTGAAGTGTCGACACCAGCTTCCTAGATGTGTCGACACCATTTTCCTGAAGTGTCGACACTACTATTCTGTGTCGACATAGACTTGTCTATGTGTCGACACCTTTTTACTTAGCCAATCTTTAGTTCTGTAAACTTAGTCTAAGTTTATCATACCTAGTTCAATTTTGAACCTATTGAACTTAGCTTCTTCTAAGGGCTTAGTAAACATATCAGCTATCTGATTATCTGTTTTAACATATTCAAGTGCAATATCATTTCTTTCTACATGCTCCCTAAGAAAGTGATATTTAATCTCAATATGTTTAGTTCTACTATGTGATACAGGATTATTAGCTATGGAAATAGCACTTGTAGAATCACAATAAAGTGGAGTTCTACTTACCTGACATCCATAGTCTTCTAGCTGATGTTGAATCCACAGAAGTTGAGCACAGCAACTTCCTGCAGCTACATATTCTGACTCAGCTGTGGAGATGGCCACACTGGTTTGCTTCTTACTACTCCATGAAATGAGTCTTCCACCTAGGAATTGACAGGATCCAGTTGTGCTCTTTCTATCTTCTTTGCATCCTGCAAAGTCTGCATCTGAATAGCCTGTTAGATCAAAATCTCCATTCCTAGGGTACCAGAGGCCTAGATAGGGAGTGCCCTTTAGATATCTCAAGATTCTCTTGACTGCAGTCAAGTGAGATTCTTTGGGGCAGGCTTGATACCTGGCACAAACACATGTAGCATACATAATGTCAGGCCTACTTGCAGTCAAGTATAGTAGGGAGCCAACTATCCCTCTATACAAGGTTTCATCTACAGGTTTCCCTGCATCATCCTTGCTCAGAGACATACTTGACCCCATAGGAGTCTTCATGGTACTGGATGAATCCATACCATACTTCCTTATGAGTTCTAGGGTGAACTTGGACTGACATATGGATAGACCACTTCCAGTCTGTTTAACTTGGAGACCCAAGAAAAACTTCAGTTCTCCCATACTACTCATCTCAAATTGACTTTGCATAAGCTTTGCAAACTTTTTGCAAAGGCTACTTTCAGTAGACCCAAATATAATGTCATCTACATATATTTGGACAAGTATGACTTTGCCTCTAGATTCCCTCAGGAATAGAGTTTTATCTATTTTCCCCCTTGAGAACTTGTTCTCAATGAGGAAACTAGATAGGGTTTCATACCAAGCTCTAGGTGCTTGTTTTAACCCATACAATGCTTTCCTAAGTCTATAGACATAATGAGGTAGAGTTGGATCAACAAAACCTGCAGGCTGCTCCACATAGACTTCTTCTTTCAAATTACCATTTAGGAATGCTGACTTCACATCCATTTGGTATACCTTGAATCCTTGATAAGTTGCATAGGCCAAGAACATCCTTATGGCTTCCAGTCTGGCTACTGGAGCAAAGGTTTGATCAAAATCAATACCTTCTTCTTGCCTATATCTTTTTGCAACCAGTCTTGCTTTATTCTTTATGATGACCCCTTGTTCATCTAACTTATTTCTGTAGATCCACTTAGTTCCTATAACATTGTGGTCTTTAGGCTTTGGAACCAGCTCCCAAACCTTGCACCTTTTGAACTGATTAAGTTCTTCTTGCATAGCTTCAGTCCACTGTGGATCTTGTATAGCTTCTTCAAATTTCTTTGGTTCTATTTGAGACAGAAAACTTGAATATACTACAGCATTCTGATTTCTGCTCCTTGTCTGAACACCTTGTCTTGGATCTCCAATTATCAGCTCTACTGGATGATCTCTTAGATGCCTGGTGGCTGGAGGCATCCTTGCTTCTGGTTGTACTTCTACAGCATCTTCATCATGCTGAGTTCCTTGTACTTCTTCAGCTCCTGGTACATGTAGTTCTCCCCCTGGACATAAGCCATCTTCTTCTACTTGCTGTCTTGCAGCAGGTACATCTTCTATGGTTAGTTTGTCCATCTTCTTAGTAAGACCTGTGGGGCTGCATACATTGCTAAACAACTCATTGTTAATTAGTTGTGTCTCATCAAAAACTACATGCACAGACTCCTCTACAACTTGAGTAGTCAAGTTGTAGACTCTATAAGCCTTACTATTATTGCTGTACCCAACAAACACTCCCTCTTGGGACTTGGCAGCAAACTTAGTTAGGTAAGACTTTCCATTGTTAAGTATGTAGCATTTACAACCAAAGATCCTAAAGTAGGATAAATTTGGTTTCCTGCCTTTCACAACTTCATAGGGGGTCTTATTTAACCTTTTAGTGATGGTAGCCCTATTTATCACATGGCATGCAGTGTTAACTGCTTCAGCCCAGAAATACTCTGGCAGTGATGAATCACTTAATAGGGTTCTACCAGCCTCTATCAAGGTCCTATTTTTCCTTTCAGCAATGCCATTTTGCTGAGGTGTTCTAGGTGAAGAGAATTCTTGAAATATCCCATAGTCTTCACACAGCTTTGTCATGCTTTCAGACTGAAACTCAGTACCATGGTCACTTCTAATTTTGACCACTGTACAGTTCAATTCATTCTGAATTTGCTTAACAAAACTATAGAAGACACTAGGTGTTTCAGATTTCTGCTTTAAGAAGAACACCCAGGAAAACCTTGAGTAGTCATCAACAACTACAAAGGTGTAGACCTTCCTACCTAAGCTGTGAACTGGCATTGGACCAAATAGATCCATATGCAAGAGGTATAAACACCTCACAGCATCTTTGTTGTCTATGCTTCTAAAGGTGGATTTGGTCTGCTTGCCCTTTTGACAAGCTGAGCAAATGCCATCCTTAACACACTTAACTTGAGGACCATTCCTCACTAACTCTTTGCTAAAGAGTTTGCCAATAGTCTTGTAATTAAGATGAGCAAGCCTCTTGTGCCATTTGACACATTGAGAGACTGTCTCATCAGCTACAAGACAAACTGGAGAACTATTGTTCTCAACCATAATGTCTAAACAATAGACATTTCTCTTCCTATAACCTGTCAAAATGATCTCTTGATCACTTGACCTCTTGATATGACAACCATTTTTAACAAATGAGATGTCATACCCTACATCACTTAATTGACTTATACTAATGAGGTTGTGTTTCAACCCTTTAACATAAGCCACATGAGTAATGGTAACTAAGTTTGAGGAAATGTTACCAAACCCTTTGATGATTCCTTTTTCAGAACCACCAAAGGTCACCTTTGGACCATTTTTGATTGGAATGAAATCCTTCAGTAGTCCCCTAGTTCCAGTCATGTGTCTGGAACATCCACTATCCAAGTACCATGTAGGGGTATGGCCACTTGGATTTACCTGCAAAACAAATTACTTAACCTTAGAACCCAATGGCTTCTTGGGTCCTTGGTAACTGTTAGCTTGCAACTTAACAAGACTACCTACTGGCTTTCCACCAGGTAGCTTGTTACTACCTTTGGCACTTGCATTGTGCCAACAGTCCAAGGCAAAGTGGCCAACTTTGCCACAACACCAACATTCAAATTTGTTGTACCTTTGCTTAGGTACAGACTTGGCTGTCTTAACTACAGCAGTTTTATTGAATGTTGGGGCTTTGCCCTTGGACTTAAGCTTTGACTGCATAGTCCCTGCAGGTCCAACAAAACCCAGTCCAGCTTTTCCTTTTTGATGAACAAATTCATCAATTAAAGGTAGTACTGATTTAGGTTTTGAAAACCTGGCAGCAAGCTCTTTTCCTTTTGGAGATTTGTCTCCAGTCTCTTAATTTGATCATTCTTAAATGTAATAGTACCCATCTGAATCACAGTAATGTGTTTCAGCCTGGCTACTTCATTCAGTTTTTGATCATACTGCTTTTCAAAATCTGTTGCAGCTGCCTTGAGATCAGCAATCTCCTTTGCCTGACTTTTGGCAAGGGACTTGCTTTTCTTATAGGCTTGCAACAGAACTTTATATTCATCTAGGAGCTGATGAATATCTTCCTCAGATTCAGAAACACTTCCATCACTTGATGAAGATGAATCTGACTCTGAACTAGAACTGAAATCTGAACTTTGAGTTGGACTTTGTACCTGACTAGGTCCTGGCTGCTCCAGGATTTTGGTACTTTCAGTCAATGCCATCAGTCCTTGGCACTGACACTCTTCTTGTTCATAGATTGATTCCATGATCTGCATAAACTCTTCTTCTTCTTCAGCAAATAGCCCTATGTAGGCTTCAGCATCTGTCTCAGTATCTGAAGAAGAAATGTCTGAAAGAGTCTTCTCATTCTTTGCAACAAAGGACTTCTCCTTCTTTCCTTTGAAGTGAGTCTTCTTTTTGTCACTGGATTCTTTTCTTCTCTCAGGACAATCTGCAATTACATGACCCTGTCTATTGCAGCAGTAACACACTATCTTAGACCCAGTTGCCTTGCTAGTCTTTGTCTTTTTCTTGTCCTTCTTTGAAGGCTTCTTCTCCTGATACTGTACTTCTTTCCCTTTGGAAAATGAAGGTCTGGACCTCCACTGTTTCTTCTTCAGGAATTTCTGAAAATGTCTGGTGAATGCAGCAAAGTCTTCATCACTTTCACTGCTTGTAGACTTTGTGCTAACAGATTCATCAGATTCTGATTCAACTACCTCTGGAGGTGGAGTTGATGACTTAGTCCTGCCCTTTCTAGGTACTTCTGACTTGAAGGCAACTGTCCTTTCCCTGTGCTCAGTCCTTGTTGATTTTTCTTCCTCTTTTCTCACTGACAGCTGCATCTCATAAGACAACAACTTCCCAAACAGTGTGGGAGGAGGAATTTCTCCCAACTTTGCCATTTCTCTGATGGCACAGATCTTAGTGTCCCAATCTTTGGTTAGGGACCTTAAGAACTTATCATTCAATTCATAGTTAGTGAACTCTCTTCCATAGGACATGAGTTCATTAACAATTCTATAGAACTTTTTGTAGCATTCAGTGATGCTATCTCCTCTTCCTTGCCTAAAGCTCTCATACTCTTGATTAAGCAAGGACTTTCTATCTTGCCTTACTTCTTCAGAACCTTCCATATAGACTATAAGAGTGTCCCACATCTCTTTTGCTGTCTTACAGTGAATTAAGTTCTGGAAGGTGGCATCATCAATGGCACTTACTATTATGTTTTGTGCCCTTTTGTCCATAGTGGCTAGGACAATTTCATCCTTGGTCATCTCAGAGAAATCCTTTGGAGTCCTCTGATTTGCATCCAATACTGAGATCTTCATGGGCACATATGGCCCCTCTTTGACTGTGATGTAGATTCTAGGGTCAGAGGCTTCCATGAATAGCCTTACCCTCTCTTTCCAGATTCCAAAAATCTCTTTTCTGCATATGGGCAGTTTCATTGAACCCAATTCCTTGTGATTCTCTGAAGAACCCATGTTTCTTGATTTTCTTGAAACTGTGTTTTGACTTATCCTAAATCTGCCAAACTGGATCTCCTCAGACAGTTAGTCCTTTTTGAGGAACCTCCCTCTGATACCACTTGAAAGATATGGTACCTAAACACCTAGAGGGGGGGGGGTGAATAGGTGACCAAAACCTTTTTAAAACTTTGTTGGCAACACAACAGTTTATAACACAGATTTCTGAATAAGTTCTCACAGCAAACACAGCAATTCACAACACAGCACAATCACAGCACAGAATACACAAGATTTTATAGTGGTTCCCCAATCTTTGGGTACATCCACTTTCCCCCTTCGCCTATCTAGCAGTGTACTAGATTCGGCCAAACTTCTCCACTAGCTCAGAACCCAACTAGGTTCCTACACCTCAGGCCCAAAGCCTTACACTCAGCCACCAAGGCCTACACTCAGCCACCCAGGCCTACACTCAGCCAATTAAGGCCTACACTCAGAGTTCTTCAACTCCTACACTCAGGCAATCAAGCCCTACCCTCAGCCTTTATAATATAGGCTTACAATTCTCTCAGATCCAATGGATCCTACAAGTTAAAGTAGAAATACAATTGCTAACTCTACAACTCAGAAAATAAGAGAGGAGTTGAGAGTTTCTTGAAGAGTTCTTGGAAGAACTCAGTTAGATCCAAACTGACTTAGCTTCCTTCAAAGCTTCTTGAGTTAGAACTGAATTAGTCTGAATCTTCTGCAGTTGTTCCTTGACCTCTGCTTCTTGAGATCCAGATGTTTCTGAATCCTTCTTCTCAGCCTTAGTTCCAAAGACTGAATTCTTGATTGGAGCTCTCTCTCTCCAACTTCTTAGATCTGCAGTTGGACAGCCAGATCTTCTTGTGTTGATCCTCTGTGTATCACTTCTTGATTTAATCTGATCAACTACTTTAAGTATTCTCTCAAGCTGTAACTCTTGTTTCTCAATCACAACTTCTGTTTCTGTAAACTATGGATGCCTATTTATAGGCTTCCTTCATGGTAACCGGCTGGTCCGGTTCATAACAAACTTCTGATTTCTCTGACAGTTGCTGTAGACCGGCTGGATCGGCAGCTGTCATGTCAACCAGTCACTTCTTGAAATTCTCTAACTGTCAGATAGTGTCGAGACTTTCTGTTCTTAAGTGTCGACACTTATAGACTAAGTGTCGACACATGTTGTGTAAGTGTCGACACAAGTCTACAAGGTGTCGACACAATTCCTTGTATGTCTCGACACAGATTCTTCTGCATGTGTCGACACTGAAATTGAGTGTCGACACAAATACTTGTACTTCATTCTTTAACTGTATTCTTCTAAGTGTCGACACATGTTCTTTGTGTCGACACATCTTCATGTGTTGAAACTGTCAAGTGTCGACACTGCTTCTTGGTGTCGACACAAGTCTTCACTTTTGTTTCTTCAGCTGAGTGTCGACACATTCTTTTAGTGTCGACACTTGTACTTAGAATATTTTGTAACTTTTCTGTTCTTTGCTAAGTGTTGACACAGCTCCTTGTGTCGACACTTTCTTCAAGTGTAGAGTCTTCAATTAAGTGTCGACACATTGTGCTGAGTGTCGACACTTTCTTCAAGTGTTGACTCTCCTGGTTGTGTGTCGACACATTGTGCTGAGTGTCGACACTTTCTTCAAATACTGACTCTTCAGCATAGTGTCGACACATTGTGTTGAGTGTCGACACTTACTTCAAATACTGACTCTTCAGCATAGTGTCGACACATTGTGTTGAGTGTCGACACTTTTACTTAGACTCTGCAGACTTTTGCTGAGTGTCGACACAGCTCCAAGTGTCGACACTTTCTGGTGTAGACACAGCTCTTCTAGGTGTCGACACTTCTGCTAAGTGTCGACACAGCTTTTCTGCATACTTCTTCACTGAGTGTCGATACAGCTCCAAGTGTCGACACTTTCTGTCTGGTGTCGACTCTTCATCCCCGGTGTCGACACAATGACTCCAAGTGTCGACACTGCTTGTCTGGGTGTCGACACAAGCTTTCTCAAGTGTCGACACTTTCCCTCTGGGTGTCGACACATGGACTTAGAAACTTTTAGCTTCAGTCTAGTGAATACCTAACCTGCACAAGTAACTCAAACAAACATCAAATACATTATGATGCATATCATTGAGTTAGGTGAGGCTTCTTCAAATCAGGTACATTTGACCAATGTACCCAACACAAGTTCAGGCGGTGGCAGACTATGTCGGCGTCGATGCCCGGCATGTCCGCCGCGCTCCAAGCGAAGATGTCGACGTTGCTTTGAATGCAAGCCCGCACCTGCTCCCGGGCCTCGAGACTCAAGCCCCCGCTGACCCGCACCCTTTGCACTTGTCCTGCGCTGGTGAAGACCTCCATCTCCACTACTTCTTCGGCCGGCTCCAGCCGCGACTGCTCCCAGCCGGCCCTTGCCTCTTCCTCCAGCTCCAGCTCTCTCCCTTCTACCTCCTCCTCAACCTCCATCGCTTCTACCAGGCCCTCCTGCTGCTGCTCGACCCCTACGCCCCTCGGGGCCTCTCCCTCGACTCCTTCTGCCGCTTTCCCCCTACTTCCATCGCCCCTTCCGGGCTCTCCTGCTCCTCGTCCCCCCATACCATCTGCACATCTCCTTGCAGCTTCTCAGTCTCCCCTTCTCCGACTTCCCCCCTGCTATCCCTCTTGCCTCCTCTAGGACCATTTCCTCTTCCTCAACAACCTCCTCTAGGGCCACCATCTCTATCTCCAACTCTTCTGCCTCTGCCATCCACGAAATGGTGTTGACTGCTGTAACGTAACATTGCCTCGCCACCTTCGGGTCCCCTCTTACCCTGACCTGCACCCCTCCATTGTTGAACTTGAGACATTGATGGAACGAGGAGGGGACGCAGCGAAAGGCGCTGATGAGGGGGCGCCCAAAGATGGCATTATAGCTGCTCGGGGCGTCCACGATCACGAACCTGCAGTTCCGCGACACGCCCCCCAACCTTACGTGCAACCCTACTCCTCCTTCTACCTCCTTTCTCTCCCCGGAGAACCCGAACAGAGGTCCATCCGATGCCAAGACCCTCTTCCCTTCAACCCTCATCTCATCAAAAGCCTTCTTGAAGATGACATTAACCGAGCTCCCGTTATCTACCAGTATCCTCGAGACCGTATAGTTTTCCACCGCCGTCTGGATCACCAGGGCGTCGCAGAATGGATCTTCATAGTCTGGCATGTCCGCTGATGAGAAAGTAATCTTTTCTTCTGGTGGGGGGACCTGGGAGGTGGAGGCCACCCCTCTCCGGTACATGGTTTGCAGGCTCCCCTTACGGGTTGCCTCAATCCCCACTCCTCCGTGAATCACCCTGATTCCTCCCCGGGTCCCTACATCCACCCGATCTTCGCATCTGTCTTCCACTTCGCCCTGCTGCACCTCCACTATCCTCATCGGTGGATCCTGTCTCCCTGCTCCTCTGGCCTCCCTCAACTCTAAGAACTCCGGGCAGGTGGCCGTTGCGTGACCCTCCTCCTGGTGGAAGTCACAAAAGAGCAACGCCTCCCCGCCCCTTCTTCCTTCTCCCCTTCCTCTTCTACCTCCTCGAGCTCCCCTGGCTGCTCCTCTCCCTCTTCCTACTTCCATTGCCTCCTGCGGTGGTGGGGGACGACCCCTCGGCTCCTGCCTCCATGCCGGTCGATCGAACCTCCGGGGCTCCCGCAGGTTGTCTCTCCCCTGATAGCCTTCTCCTGGGCCCTGGGGGCGACCCTCCTGGGGCCTCCAACCCAACCGGTTGATCGGCTCCCGGGCCCCCCAACCCTGCTGCTGCCCAAACATTCGGGGCTCCTCCCTTCTCCTTTCTTCCCTTTGCCCCCTATGTTCCCTCGGCTCCTTCTGCCTTTCCGTTGCTGGTTCCTTCCCGTCATCCTCTGCTAGCTTGGCCAACTTCCTGGCGAACGCTGGGTTTGCTCTCTCGAAGTCAATCTCCTTTGCCGCCCTCTCCATAAGCTCCTCAAAGGAGAGGGGGGGCACCCTCTTCAACTCCATGCTAAAAAATCCCGGTCTCAGCCCCAGGGTGAAGGCCAGCATTAGTGCGTACCCTGGAACCTCCTGGACCAAGAGGATCTCCTCCTGAAACCGGTCTACAAAGTGACCCAGCGTCTCGTCCGGCCTTTGCCTCACCGCAAACAGACACTCCACTTCCTTCTTCCGCTTCTTTGAAGTTGAGAACCTTAACAGGAAGCTTCTCCGCAGATCTTCAAAACAGTAGATTGACCTTGCTGGCAACTGGTGGAACCAGTCCCGAGCCTTCTCTTTCAACGTGATGGCGAACAGCCGGCACTTGAAGGCATCTGTCATCTGCCTTATTGACACAACATCTTCAAACCACTGTACGTGCTGCACCGGGTCATCCTTCCCTGAGTAGTAGGACATGTCGGGCTCCCGGAACCCCTCCGGTACCGGAGCCGAGATGATGAGCTCGCTAAATGGGCTCTCGCCTCCTGCCTGGCGAGAAGGTACGTCTCGCGGCCTCGGCTGGCTTGCCCGATCCGCGAGACCGTGCCCTGGGAAGAGTTCCCGCACCGCCGCCTCCTTCTCGCCTGGCTCTGTTAGCGCCTCCTTGCCCGGGCGCTGGCTCTGGCCCGGGAATAGCTCCCGTGCCGCCACGTCCCTCTCGCCAGCCTCCCCCGGGACCTCCTTCCCCGGGCGCTGCCCCGGGGCGTTCTCGCCTAAGAGCGGGACCTCTTCAATTGGGACCTGAGGGGTGGCCCACTCGCCTCTTGCCGAGAAGGCCAAACTGATTGTTTGCAAGACCTCTCTCCTGAACTCATCCAGCATCCTCTTCGTTGCTTCCTCTCCCCGGGTGGGGGATCCTCCAGAACCTGACCCTTCACCTTCACCTCCAGCCATGGGACCAAACTTAAGGCTTTCTTGTATCGGCTGGCTTCCACGCTCACCGCACCAGAACTGTTGAAGCCAAATATGACCCCAACTGAAGTTCGAAGAAAAAGGGGTGCAGCCAAAACCTACTTCTCTCAAGTCTCACCCCTTGACTGGATTCTAAGGACCTAAGACTGACCCAAAAGCCTCAGCAGGGAGGTCCCACCTCACACCCGGAAGATCTCTGAGAGCTTCCCCTCCAAAGCCAAAGCTGGGCTAGGAGCTCCTCAGAAAGCACTGGAATTTGGGAGACAATGATCGCTTGCTTTTTAAGGAGCCCTTATGGGTCTATTTATAGCGTTTTGCTGTCCTCAATTTACTGAAAAGCCCCTAGTTGGTCTGCCAATAGCCGAATCCCGCTGTTTTTCTGAGGGTACTGAAGTAATTTCTCCTGAGGGCAATTATGACATTCTTCCTAAGGCCCTGGGCCCCATTCGGCGAGAGCTGTGCCGAGACCTTCTGCCCAGGGCATGGCGCGAACGTTCTCGCCTAGCGTAGGCGAGAACTCTTTGAGATATGAGCTTGGCTTGGGCGAGAGCGCTTCCGCGCAGGTCGCGCTTGACGGTCTTGGCTTACGGTTTCTCGTTCATCGATCAGGCGCAACCGTTTCCGCCTTCTTTGGGCGAGATCTTTCTTAGGGCGGGAACGCTTCGGCTAACCCAACTGTGACCATTGCTCCTCCTTCTCTGGCTCAGCGAATATGGGGTTGTACAAACATGAAGGTTGAAGATCTCAAAAGTAAAGATTTACAACTTTCATGTTGATCACTTTTTCAAATGAGAAATATTTGAGGCTCAAAATTTAAAAAATGCAAAAATTACAAAAAATAAAAATGATTTGCTAGTAGTAATTTTTGGAAAAAAAGAAAAAAATATAAAAAATAAATGAATCTATTTTTTTGATTTACTTACTAGTAATGAAAATAGGTGTGCTAGTAATGAAAATAGATTTGCTAATAACAACTCCCATAAAAAAATCAATTGCTTCCGTGGAGCTTCGATCATGTCAATCTCAACGTACATCAAATCCACCGTTGATTTTAAAATAAGGCAAAATTATCACATTGATCCCTAAATTTTGGGAGCTTTTTCAAATCAGTCTCTAAACTTTCAAATGATTCAAATAGGTCCCTAAACTATTAAAAGCAGTTCAAAGTAATCTCAAATTGGTCCCTATGAGGGTAGACTTCTTGTACTGATTTTAATAGTTTAGGTATCTATTTGAATCATTTAAAAGTTCAGGACTGATTTGAAAAAGTTCCCAAAATTTAGTGACCAATTTAATATTTTGCGTTAAAATAAAATACCCTAACTCCCATCGCATTACTGATCTTCGCCTCTCTCGATCTCGCCTCTCATTCCGCTCTCCTCCTCCCAGGACGATCAACCCCGCGCGAAGTCCTCCACAGCGACCACTTCCTCCACGGCGGCATCTCCTCCCAGCTTTCTCCATTCTCTCGTCTGCACACCTCCACTCGACCTAGAAGCCCACCGGCTCCCGTCGACCTTCACGCCACCCGTCGATCTGGAAGCTTACCGTCGACCTGAACGCCGTCCGTCTTCGGTTTCCATCCCGTATTCGGTGTAAGATTTCCGTCTCCGGCCTCCATCCCGTCAATCTTCGAGCAGCCTGTCGACTTCTAAGCAGGTGAGTCTTCTTCCATATGTCTAGGGTCTAATCCGAGCCAATAATTTTGTTCCACGACTCCCATTCAAATAGAGTTCCCGATCCAAGCAGTGACTTCTGCTCACTCCCTCATACCTGGATCTGGCTCCAAGCCTACATCGTTCTTGGCGTGGCCAGCCTTACTCTTCTTCCAGAACAAAATTTCATCGTGGATAGTATTAATGACAATAATTATAGATATATTATGATTATTTGAAGTTTTTTATCTACACCTTGATATTGGGTCGTAGGCATTATGTGATAGTAGATGATCACACCAACAGTTAAGATAACATCACTAGTTAGAAGGTTAATACAATTTTAATTTGGTGTGCTAATAGCCAAAATAAGGAACTTCGTGGTGGTGTGTTGCGGGCCCGAGTTTGTGAGCGGGTGACAGGCGAGAGCGGAGGGAAGTCCTCAGAGGGGAAGGAGGAGGCGCGGCTGGGCTCTATGGTTGCCGGCGGTGAGGGGTAGTGGCGGAAGCTGACGATCGGCTAGGGTTCACACGTTACGGGAGAGAGTAGAGAGAGAAGGAGAAGAAAATAAGAGAGAGAGAGAGAAATACTTCATTTAATTTCCTGCATACCCTTTCCTTCAAGGTTCTCCACACTAATAGTTTTTAGGAACGAGTTACTAAAATGCCCTCCTCCAAGGCTTAACATAAAGGAGGATCAAATACTTAAAATAAAACGCGACACAATAAGAAAAGAAGGATAATATCAGGCGGGCGCTCCTCGAGCCTCGCGGCGCCTGTACGTACGACCCCAACGTGGGTCCGTAACATCTCCACCCTCGTCGACATCAAGCTTGTCCTCAAGCTTGTCCTGGGCTGGTGGCGGGAGTGGAACCAAGGGCGCTGTGGGTGGCTCGCCGACGAAGGGCTTCAGCTGGGAGACATAGAAGACATCATGGATCTGAGCGTCGGCGGGGAGGCGGAGGCGGTATGCTACGTCCCCAATGCGATGAGTAATCTCGTAGGGCCCGAAGAACTTGGGCCCCAACTTTTGGGCCGCGGCCTTGGCAAGGCTGGACTGGCGGTAGGGGCGGCGTCGTAGCCACACCCAATCCCCCGGTGCAAAGAACAACTCCCGATGTCCCCGATTATAGGCCGTCTCCTTGCGTGCCTGGGCCTGGAGGAGGTGGTCACGCGCACGGTGCAGGAGGTCATCACGAGAACGCAGCTCAACATCGACGACGACGGAACAGGCAGAGGCACTCCGGTAGGTGAGGAGGCGGGGCGGCTCGCGGCCGTAAGTCAGCTGGAAGGGAGTGCACTGAAGGGCCGTATGGTAGGAAGTATTGTAGCAATACTCTACCCAAGGAAGCCAGCGGGCCCAGTCTTTGGGGTGATCCCCAGTAATGCAGCGCAGGTACATCTCCAGCGTGCGATTCACCACTTCAGTTTGGCCATCCGACTGAGGGTGATAGGCCGATGAGAGGGCTAGCTTCGTGCCGCAGAGGGTGAAGAGTTCCTGCCAAAACTCCGAAGTGAAGATCTTGTCTAGGTCGGACACAATGCTCTCGGGTAGGCCGTGATGGCGGAAGACCCGGTCGAAGAATGCACGAGCTACCGTGGGGCCGGTGATGGGGCGACCCATGGCGACAAAGTGGGCCCCCTTGGAGAAGCGGTCGACCACCACAAAAATGACGGAGTGGCTCCTAGAGGGAGGCAGCCCCTCTACGAAGTCCATAGAAATGTCGGCCCAGATCTGAGTGGGAACTGGAAGTGGCTGCAAGAGGCCCGCTGGAGAGAGAGATTCCGTCTTGTTGCGTTGGCAGGTGAGGCAGGAGGCGATGAAGGTTTGGATGCTCCGTTTGAGGCCGTGCCAAAAGAATTCTGCACGGACTCGATGAAGGGTCTTGTGGACTCCCTCGTGTGTAGTGTCATGGACAGCCGAGAGAATGTCGACGATGAGTGGCGACGAGTCGGGCACAAAGAAACGGTCCCGGTAGAGGATCAGGCCATCCTGGGCCGTCCAATGTGGGAGTAGCCGGCCCTCCTGAATACGCTGCACGAGCTCTGCCAAGGCCGGTGTGTCGCAAATCTCCCGGCGTAGGCGTGGCAGGATGGACGATAGCGGTGACGAGACGGCGAAGAGAAGGCCGTCGGGGCTGTCGCGGAGGGAAAGGGCATCGGCCGCTCGATTCAAGTGGCCCGCCTTGAATTCCACCCGGAAGTCGTAGCCCAAAAGCCGGCTCACCCAACGCTGCTGCGGAACCGTCGTCAGCCGCTGCTCCAGTAAGTACTTGAGGCTGAAATGGTCGGTGCGGATGACGAAAGACCGTCCCCACAAATACGGTCGCCAGTGGTGCACGACCTTGGCTAGGCCGATGAGCTCCTGCTCGTATGCTGGGAGTTTCCGATGATGAGTTGCTGTTGTACGGCTAAAGTAAGCGACCGGGTGGCCATCCTGCTGTAGTACGGCCCCGCAGCCGTGCTGGGAGGCGTCGCACTCCACCTGGAATTCCCGATCAAAGTCCGGGAGCTGAAGGACCGGTGCGGAGACTAAAGCTTGCTGTAAAGCCCGAAAAGCCGTTGTAGCGGCGTCATCCCAAACAAAGCACTGGAGGCGCAGAAGTGAGAGCAGAGGATTAGCGATCACTGTGTAGCCCTGGATGAAGCGGCGGTAGTAGCCCGCCAAGCCGAGGAAGCCCCGCAGCTCCCGCTGCGTCTGTGGAAGAGGCCAGTCGAGGACGCCCTGGACCTTCACTGGATCGGCCGAAACCCCAGAGTGATCCACAATGTGGCCCGGGTAAGCCACTCGGTCCGTGCCAAAGTCACACTTGGCCCGCTTGAGGAAGAGCCGGTGCGAGCGGACGAGGAGGAGAACGGTGCGAAGGTGAGCCAGATGGTCGGCCCATGTCTTGCTGTACACCAATATATCATCGAAAAAAACAAGCACACAACGTCATAGGAGAGAGTGAAATACCTCGTTCATGAGAGCCTGGAATGTCGAGGGGGCGTTGGTAAGGCCGAAGGGCATCACCAGAAACTCGAAATGCCCATGGTGCGTGCGAAACGCCGTATTCTCCACATCCGTCGGAAACATGCGAACCTGGTGATAGCCCGAGCAAAGGTCGAGCTTGGAGAAGAAGCGGGCTCTGTGTAACTCATCCAAGAGTTCCTCCACCACCGGTATGGGGAACTTGTCCTTCATCGTAACCGCGTTCAAGGCGCGGTAGTCCACACAGAAACGCCAGGACTCGTCCTTCTTGTGAACCAGGAGGACCGGGGAAGAAAATGGGGAAACACTGTGGCGAATGATGCCTTGGCGGAGCATATCGGCACATTGCCGCTCGATCTCATCTTTCTGGCGGAAGGGGTACCGGTACGGTCGCACAACAACCGGGGGGGTATTCGGCAACAGGCAAATGCGGTGGTCGTGGCGGCGTGCGGGGGGGGGGGGGGGGGGGGGGGGAGCCCGGTGGGAATGGCCATAGTGTCACTGAACTCTTCCAGAAGGGAAGCGAGATCTGGTCTCTCGAGTGCTGCAAGCTGTAAGGAAGAAAGGCCGCTCGGAGCAGCGGTGGGCCGACCGTGCCAGACCGTCGGCTGAGGGCCCGACCCCCAAGACATGGTCATGCTCTCCAAGTTCCACAGGATGGGCCCGAGGGTGCGCAACCAACGGGTGCCCAAAACGACATCAAATCCGCGCAAGGCGATCACAAAGAGGTCGGCATGTGACTGATATCCCTCCACCAGAATCGGAACTGCACGGCAAATACCGGTACAAGTCATGGCGGCGCCATTAGGCACCGTCACGCTCAATCGACTGCGACCCGTGATGGGGAGCTGAAGTCGCTGGGCTGCCAGGTCACTGATGAAACTATGTGTACTGCCCGTGTCCATGAGGGCGAGGAGACTGTGGCCCGCGACGGTGATAGAAAGCTGCAGTGTGTCAGAGGTATGAGGGCCCGACATGGCGTTGATGGAGATCGCCGGGTCACCAGGGTCATCGTCGCCGTTGTCCTCATCGGACGAATCGTCGACCTCCAGCCAAAAGAGCCGCTTGCAACGGTGGCCCCTCCCATAGGCTTCGTCGCAATTGAAGCAGAGGCCCTTACCGCGCCGTTCTGCCATCTCCTGAGTCGACAAGCGTCGGATGGTGGCAGGCCGCTCCCCCTCCCGCAGCCGGGGAGTGGTGCTGCTCAAAGGTGGATGGGCTGATCCCGAGGCCCGAAATGGAGTGTCACTGGTGCGGCGCCCAAAGTGCGGCCGGTCTAGCAGAAGACGCTTCTCGCAGATGCGAGCTAAACTCATCGCTGTCGAGAGATCCTGTGGGTTCTGGAACTCCACATCCATACGCAGGCGCTCATGAAGCCCTGCGGTGAAGAAGGCTATCTGGTGTGCGGGAGGAATCGTCGGGGTGCAGGCAAGAAGCAGCTGAAATTTCTCCAAATAATCATCAAGGGTGCCTGTTTGCTTGAGAGAGATGAGCTCGCCAATGGGGTTGCTGCGCAGTGGAGGCCCGAAGCGAAGGTTGCATTGTTCCTTGAAGTCTTCCCAGGTCATCCCGGGTTTCTCCCGATGAAGATGGGAGAACCACAGTTGGGCCAAGCCCATAAGGTGGAAGGAGGCTACGCCGAGCCAGTCCTCCCAAGGGGTCCGTTGCGCGGCGAAGAACTGCTCACAACGAGTGAGCCATGCTAAGGGGTCTTCGCGACCATCAAAGATTGGGAAGTCCAGCTTAACATACCGGGGCACGGTGGAGTGGGCAGAGCGTGCAGAATAGTCCGCAGGGTGAACGTCGGCCGGTAGGCCGGGAATAGAAGGGAAGGATTCAGCTGCGGGGGGAGGTGGTGGTGTGAGGCCGCCCGGACGGATGGCGGCGAGAAGGGATTGGTGGTTGTCCATCATCATTCTTTGGAAGGAATCCAAAATCTGAGCTAATGTTGGGGTGCCGGTGCCCTCTTCCATTGCGGATGGGTGTGTTGTCGGCGGCGCGGCGGGAGGGGGAAGCAAACCAGCGGAATCCGGAAGGAGCGAAGGGCCGATGAGGGAAGAGCCAAGAAGAATGCCTTGCGAGCGCAGTGGTGGAGGCCGGGGAGTCGCCGGACGAAGCCTGTGGGCGGCCGAGCGTCGGTCGATGCAGGACGCGTCGCCTGGGAACACGTCGGGCGGACGGTTTGTGGACTGGGGAGCTCGAAACCTGCTGGAATCGGTCGGGGGGGGGGGGGGGGGGGGAAGCTGCTGAAGCGGACGACGACGAGTCGGCTTCAGCGGAGGGAAATCTTGCGGGATCGGGGCCTACGAAGGCGGATCGTGCGGAATCGGGACTTGCGGATGCTGGGAGGACGACTGCCTCTGATACCAAGGTGTTGCGAGCCCGAGTTTGTGAGCGGGTGACACGCGAGAGCGGAGGGAAGTCCTCGGAGGGGAAGGAGGCGCGGCTGGGCTCTATGGTTGCCGGCGGTGAGGGGTAGCGGCGGAAGCTGGCGATCGGCTAGGGTTCGCACGTTACGGGAGAGAGTAGAGAGAGAAGGAGAAGAAAATAAGAGAGAGAGAGAGAAATACTTCATTTAATTTCCTGCATACCCTTTCCTTCAAGGTTCTCCACATTAATAGTTTTTAGGAACGAGTTACTAAAATGCCCTCCTCCAAGGCTTAACATAAAGGAGGATCAAATACTTAAAATAAAACGCGACATAATAAGAAAAGAAGGATAATATCAGGCGGGCGCTCCTCGAGCCTCGCGGCGCCTGTACGTACGACCCCAACGTGGGTCCGTAACATGGTGCAAAGTGCCAAAATGAGCATTTTGGCTGGTGCCCAGACCTAAATACCTCTGAAATTTTAGTCTTCCCGTGCAAACTACAAAGTGCCAAAATCTGTAATTGGAGGTGCAAAATGTCAATTTTAAAGGTTTGAGCTGCAAAATATCAAAATAGGATAATTAAAAATGTAAAATATCAAAATAGAATAATTGAGAGTGCAAAATGTCAAAAATATGATAATTGAGAGTGCAAAGTGCCAAAAAGCCTCTCATTTTTTATGTTTTATTCTCTAGTCTCTGCACCTATAATTGAAGGTGATTGTTAACCGCAACCCGTTATTTTGCTAGTCGCACCCCAAAATTTCCCAATTTTTCGCGTCTTTTTGAATACGTCTTGTACATGCAATATCAGGAAAAATGTTCAACACAAAAGTTGTAGATATCGACGAGATCTACAACTTTTGTGTTGATCACTTTTCCTAAAAATGCATGTACAAGACGTACTTTGGAAATATGTCCAGGTTTTGCGCCATTTCGAAATATGCCTTGTACATGCAATTTCAGGAAAAGTGTTCAACACAAAAGTTGTAGATCTCGTCGATATCTACAACTTTCGTGTTGAACACTTTTCCTGAAATTGCATGTACAAGGCGTATTTCGAAAAGACGCGAAAAATTGGGAGATTTTGAGGTGCGACTAGCCAATTACGGAGTTGCGGTTAACAATCGCCTAATTGAAAACATCCTTTTTGTATTTCTCAGATGGAGCAAGTGAATCCCAAGGCTTATCCCTTGGCAGATGCCCAGCTATCAATTACCATCCTCGACCTAATCCAGCAAGCCGCAAACTATAAACAACTCAAAAAGGGGGCTAACGAAGGTTCTGATCCATAACCCCTATTAATACCATTTTTTGGCGTCGCTGAGATGTTTCTGTGTGCAGCGACTAAAACCCTTAACAGGGGAATATCAGAGTTCGTTGTCATGGCTGCAGATACAGAGCCACTCGAAATCCTTCTCCATCTCCCTTTACTAGCAGAGGACAAGGTATCTTCTATAGTAATACAAGTTATAGATTGCACCGGTCATTCATTAGAAATTTTCATGGATGCCCTACCAAATAACTGCTTGATATGAATCTTTCATTCTTATATGTTTATGTTCGTTAATTCTGCAACAATTTTAGATTTTCTTTGAGCAGTACCTTAGACCACAATCCATAGAATTTAACATTGTGAATGTATTTAATAAAATTTTTAATTAAAATCTTGTAATTCTCAAAATGTTATGTGGAAATAACTGAAATATTTATTAATTTTAGGCTAATTTAAATCAAATTTTATTATGAACTATCAAAATTAAAAATAAATATGGAATGATGATTTTTTTGACTATAAAACACGCCATCTTGTGTAAAATAGTCAAAATAGAAGGGTACAATGGGTAGTCTAAATATTACAACATAGATAATAGATGGATGCTGGATTCTTAGTTATGTTCATAGCTCAAAGGGTTTCTTATTTTTTCCGTTTATATATATTGTCCTTACTTGTAAAAATGTTGAAACTTTCTATTTTAAAAAGGTAAACTTTCTACTTGAACATGACTTAATTTGTTGATCCACAAACGATTTGCAGTGTTAAGGTAGCTTCATAAGGTAAGGTAGGGATATAAATTCATTATTTTGGTGGAGTAATAGGTGCAAGATTTGTGTATGCTATTGATCCAATGAGGCAACATTATCTAACATAACAATAACAACAACACTCAAGCTTTTATCCCATTATAGTGAGGTCGACTATATGGATCCTTTGTCGCCATTGTGCCATATCTTTTGTTATAATCTCTCTAATGCTTAAGTACATCATGTCTTTCTTTATAGTTTCATTCCAAGTCTTTATTGCTCTACCCCTCCCTCGTCTAACATGCATAATGACTATATTCTCACAACGCCTAACAAGTGCCTCTAATGGTCTCCTTTGTACGTGTCCAAACCATCTTAGACGAGCTTCTCTGAAATTGGTGCTACTCATGTCTTATCCCTGATACTTTCATTCATAATTTTATCCAATCTCGCGTGCCCACACATCCACCTAAGCATTCTCATCTCCGCAACTCTCATTTTTTGCTCATGTACACAATTCACTGCCCAACACTCAGAACCATAAAGCATCACGAGTCTAATTGTAGTACGGTAAAACTTGCCCGTAAGTTTTAGTGGTACTTTACGATCATATAAGATCCCTGATGCGTCTCTCCACTTCAACACTCACTTGAATTCTATGTGTCACATTTTTATCAATACCTCCATCATTTTGAACTATCGATCCAAGATATTTAAAACACTCACTACGAGAAATATCTTGATCACCCAACTTAATAACGAAGTCATCTGTCTTTCTTGTACTGCTAAATTTAAGCTCCATATACTCCATCTTTGTCCTGCTCAACCTAAAATCCTTCTTTTCTAAAGTATCTTGCCAAGATTCAAGTTCTGCGTTTGCACACTCGCGCGTCTTATCAGCCAAAACGATATCATCCACAAACAATAAACATCAAGGTATTGCTTGTTGGATATGTCTGGTGAGCTCATCTAAGATAAGGGTAAAGAGATAATGACTTAAAGCTGAACCTTGATGTAATCCAACAGTGATAGGGAATTCCTGTGTTAATCCTCCAAATGTCCTCACCCTTGTCACTGAATTTGTATACATATATTTGATTATGTCAATATATGATACATTTACACATTTCTTTTCTAAGACTCTCCATAAGAGCTCTCTTGGAACTCTATCATAAGCCTTCTCAAGATCAATAAATAACATATGCAAATCTTGTTTTCTTTCTCGATAGTTGTCAATGAGTCTCTTCAAGAGATGTATAACTTCCATGGTCGACCTCCCTGCCATGCATCCAAATTAATTCTCCGAGATGTCAGTCTTTCATCTTAATCTTCTTTGACTTATCAATTTAATTTCTCTGTAATTAATGTAATTTTGTATATCTCCTTTATTCTTATACAAATGTAGCAAAATACTTTCTCTCCTTTGGTCTGACATCCTTTTTGACTTCAGTATTTTATTAAAAAATATGTAAGACACAAAATTCTTTCATTTCCTAGACATTTCCATACTTTGATAGGTATATCGTCTGACTCAACCGCCTTTCCATTTTTCATCTTATTTAGAGCATCTTATACCTCTGATACTTGAATTTTACGACAAAACGCTATGTTCTTATACTGCTCTGATTTACCTAACTCTTCAAAGTTCGATTCATTTTCCTTTGTTTCAATATAGAGTTGATAAAAGTATCTTTTTCATCGCTCTTTAATATCCACATCATTCGTCAAAACTGTATCTGTCTCATCCTTTATGCATTTTAATTGACTTAAATCTCTTGTCTTTCTTTTTCTAACTCGTGCAATTTTATATATGTCTCACTCTCCATCTTTGATATATAGTCGCTTATAAAATTTTTCATAAACTTGACTTCTTGTTTTACTTACTGTCTGTTTAGTTTTTTTTTTGACGATTTAATAACTGACTAAGTTTTTATCATTCGTACAAGCGTAAAGTGATCTATAACTGACTCTGTGAAAAAACACAAATGAAAAAAAAATTGTCACCTAAATAAAAAAATCGTGGGCAATACCCCGTGAAAAAAACATGATTCCCAAAAACAAAATGTGGATTCATTAATAAGTTGATAATATTATTAATATTATTATTATTTTCCAACAAATGTGTAATGTTAATATACTTTTCTTAAATTTGTCACCTAGTTCTTCCACACTCAATCGCTACCTAGGGACGCTGCAGAGAGATTACAGACCGCGACTAGCCGGTTACTTAGCTCTTGGCAGGTAGCGACGGGCAGAGAGAGAGAAAAGGAAGGGTGTCGCAGGCAGTGACGAACAACAGATTGGCCCATCATGACGAATGCCTCTCTTGCGACGAGTTTTTTGATTATGCTGGCAAAAATTACAAAAGGGGTGCGACTACTTGTGAGTTCACGCACATACGATGGTAGAGAGAAGAAAAGATTGAATGGACTGTGTCCGCACCAGCAACTAGGCAGGTTCTGGGCTAAGTCTGCGTGTCCCATCTAAGCACCCATGGTGAAAGTGAGCAGTTAGATCTTAACTTTCTTCTAAACTAGAGTTAATGAAAAAAATGTCACAGCACAAAGATAAAGAAGGAAAAGCAAGCACACAGACGACATAAGAATTTATAGTGGTTCCCCTAAACTTGGGTACATCCACTCTTCTACCACCCTGGTAGGAATCCACTGCAGGATGAGTTGATCAGGTGTCCTGCGCACCAATGAGCTTTTGATAAGATGCTCAAAAACCAAACCAGATTTTTTGATCAGGTGTCTTGCCACCACTGAGTTTTGATAAGGTCTCAGAAACCAATCATAAACTTTTGAAGGGAGTTTGAAAAACCTTTTACAGAGGTGAGGATGATAGAGTGATGAAAGTCTTCTTTTCTCAATCACAATGAGAAGACTATGTGGATTCAGTGATGTTGTCAAAGCTCCCCCTGAGATGTAGAATAGTTCAGGAGTGGAAGCTTTGCTTCAGGGTGTAGGCCTTCAAGTTGATGTTGCTCTCCAACAAGCTTTTAGACTGATATGAATTGATTGTCTCTTGAAAGCCTGGAGCAGATGAAGATGATGTTGATTTGCTGTAAGAAAACTTGTAGCTAAGTTCTTCTTTGCTGAGAGAAAAAAGCCTTCTTGAATATTCTCTCTCTATCTCTTCTATTCTGTCGAGTGCTGTATTTCTCTTCTTATATATTCTCTGTAAGATATAATATCTGTATATTTAATGCCTGAAGAATTCAAGCATTTGAATTCTTTCTATCTTGGAATGACTAAATCAATTCCCGAGAATGAAATATGTCTTGAGAAATCAATTGACATTTAATCTATGTAATAAGCCATATTTTATACTGTCATTCAAACGGTTATATTTGATAGCATTAAATTTGAGAGCTATAAATGCCTGCAGTTAAGCCTTAATTAAATCTGCCAGCTGTAAATAAGAAGGTCTGAAAAACGGCACAGGAAATCGCCAAACTAAATTTTAAAGCTTCTTCAAACTGGGTTCGGAGATCGTTGAACTCAGCGCGGAGATCGTTGAGCTGAGTTCAGAGATTTTGAACTGCAACTTAATTTTAAAGCTTATTCAAACTGGGTTCAGAGATAGTTGATCTCCGCTCAGAGATAGTTGAACTGAGTTCAGAGATTTTGAACTGCATCTTAATTTTAAAGTTTCTTCAAACTGGGTTCAGAGATAGTTGATCTCCGCTCTGAGATAGTTGAACTGAGTTCAGAGATTTTGAACTGCATCTTAATTTTAAAGCTTCTTCAAACTGGGTTCAGAGATAGTTGATCTCCGCTCAGAGATAGTTGAACTGAGTTCAGAGATTTTGAACTGCATCTTAATTTTAAAGCTTCTTCAAACTGGGTTCAGAGATAGTTGATCTCCGCTCAGAGATAGTTGAACCGAGTTCAGATATTTTCTTCCAGCAATTTTCTAAACTTCAAATCTGAACTTCTCTGGAATTTTTCTGAATGACCAAACCTGAAAATAATCCTATGACCCATGACTATACATTTTTGGTCAATTTAATAAACCGTAATAGTGATCCTTACCCAAATCCAACCTTGGGTTCCAACAATCTCCCCCTATTTGGGTGAGGACACTATTCACATAAAATAAAACACAAAGCAAAAATAATCTGCCTGATTTAAAAGTTTTTCAGCAGATGTATAAGGGTACTTTGAGAAATAAAATACATGAAAAAAAACTACTAGAGAATCCTAATAAGCAATTTTCTTTACACATAAAATTGACAATCTCCCCCTATACAGCTACTGCTGTATCCTCTGCATTTCCTGAAAAGAGAGGTTAGAAGTTCTGGACCCAGATTACCTTGGGTCCTATTTTTCTTTCACAATAATAATTTGAAATAAAAGAATAAAAATTTCTGTTTTGAAATTCTGAGTTTGACGAAAAATATTTTCGTCGATCTGAGTTCGACGTTCGTCGTTCTCGGTTCGACAAAGGGTATTTATTTCGTCGATCAAGATTTTCTGACCAGAAATCTCTGTTCAGAGATCGTCGACCTGAGTTCGATGAAGAGTGCAGTTTTCGTCGAGCTCCGTTCGACGAACTATGTTGAACATAAATTTTCTGAAAATTTTTAATTTGTTTTGGTAAAAATTCAGTTATGTTGTCAAAATCAAGGGAAGAGATAACCTGATCTTCTTCTGATTCACATTCTGATTCTTCATCAGAGACTGATTCTTCATCAGAGACTGATTCTTCATCATGTCTGCTGCATAAAACATTTATTGCCATTAGACAAAACTCTCTTGCTCTTGACTCTTCTTCATCTTCAGTTGTACAGGATGAAGCTTCAGAGTCACTCCAAGATTCAGTATTTAATGTTTTTTCTTTTGTTGATCCAGCAGCCATTGCTGTGAGAGAGTCCCAGATGTCTTTTGCTGAAGTACATTCAATAACTCCTTCAAAAATGTCATCAGACATTGATTGAGCAAGGATGTCCATTGCTCTTGCATTAGCAATCTTTAGTAATTTTTGAGCTTCTGTCCATTGAGGTGATGGAGCAGCATTCATGCTTGTTGTTTTCAATGGTTGATAAGGACCTGTCAAAATAGAATTGAAAATGGTTTCATCAATAGAGTTCATAAAAAGCCTAATCTTTGTCTTACATAGTGCAAGCTTATCCAGATTGTACTTAGGAGGTCCAGTGCTTGAACATTCTTCATTTTATGTCATGAAAAACTCTCAAGAAATTTATGATCTATCATATCATTTTGGTTCAGGTGTTAGCCTGTGCAACCACTAAGGTGTGATATTTTTAACAAACCTGGAAGATGTGGTATATTTAACCAACCTGGAAGATGTGATATTTTTAACCAACCTCGCTTTGATATCAATTGAAATTGAGGTGATGGATCTTAATTTATTCTAAATTAGAATTAAGAGATAAAAAAGTCACAGCACAAACATAATGAAGGAAAAGCAAGCACACAGACGACACAAGAATTTATAGTGGTTCCCCTAAACTTGGGTACATCCACTCTTCTACCACCCTGGTAGGAATCCACTGCAGGATGAGTTGATCAGGTGTCCTGGACACCAATGAGCTTTTGATAAGGTGCTCAAAAACCAAACCAGATTTTTTGATCAGGTGTCTTGCCACCACTGAGTTTTGATAAGGTCTCAGAAACCAATCACAAACTTTTGAAGAGAATTTGAAAAACCCTTTACAGAGGTGGGGATGATAGAGTGATGAAAGTCTTCTTTTCTCAATCACAATGAGAAGACTATGTGGATTCAGTGATGTTGTCAAAGCTCCCCCTGAGGTGTAGAATAGTTTAGGAGTGGAAGCTTTGCTTCAGGGTGTAGGCCTTCAAGTTGATGTTGCTTTCCAACAAGCTTTTAGACTGATATGAATTGATTGTCTCTTGAAAGCCTAGAGTAGATGAAGATGATGTTGATTTGCTGTAAGAAAACTTGTAGCTAAGTTCTTCTTTGCTGAGAGAAAAAAGCCTTCTTGAATATTCTCTCTCTATCTCTTCTATTCTGTCGAGTGCTGTAGTTCTCTTCTTATATATTCTCTGTAAGATATAATATCTGTATATTTAATGCCTGAAGAATTCAAGCATTTGAATTCTTTCTATCTTGGAATGACTAAATCAATTCCCGAGAATGAAATATGTCTTGAGAAATCAATTGACATTTAATCTCTGTAATAAGCCATATTTTATACTGTCATTCCTACGACTATATCTGATAGCATTAAATCTGAGAGCTATAAATGCCTGCAGTTAAGCCTTAATTAAATCTGCCAGCTGTAAATAAGAAGGTCTGAAAAACAGCACAGGAAATCGCCAAAATAAATTTTAAAGCTTCTTCAAACTGGGTTCGGAGATCGTTGAACTCAGCTCGGAGATCGTTGAGCTGAGTTCAGATATTTTGAACTGCATCTTAATTTTAAAGCTTCTTCAAACTGGGTTCAGAGATAGTTGATCTCCGCTCAGAGATAGTTGAACTGAGTTCAGAGATTTTGAACTGTATCTTAATTTTAAAGCTTCTTCAAACTGGGTTCAGAGATAGTTGATCTCCGCTCAGAGATAGTTGAACTGAGTTCAGAGATTTTGAACTGCATCTTAATTTTAAATCTTCTTCAAACTGGGTTCAGAGATAGTTGATCTCCGCTCAGAGATAGTTGAACTGAGTTCAGAGATTTTCTTACAGCAATTTTCTGAACATCAAATCTGAACTTCTCTGGAATTTTTCTGAATGACCAAACCTGTAAATAATCCTATGACCCATGACTATACATTTTGGGTCAATCTAATAAACCCTAATAGTGATCCTTACCGAAATCCAACCTTGGGTTCCAACACATGGTCCTTATTTATACTTGAGGGTAGGTTGCTCAACGAGGATTGAGAGAAGAGATCGCACGTAACCGCGCGACGCCGCCGAGGTTGATGCCGAAGAGATGAGTCCGCGCAGGATCCAGAAGAAGCGCCCACTGAGACCTCTGACTAGGTCTTCCGAGCTGCTCTGTGAGAGTCCGCCTACCAAATGCCCATGTCGGGGTTGCCTGAAGAGTGTTAGTGCTGAACACTGTCGCGCTCAAGCCACTAGCCGGAGAACATCCGCGGACTTCCGGAGTGACCGCCTGAAGAGCCCACAAACACCGGAAATGGATGCCTGACAAGTTGTCCTTGTTTGTCCGATGCTCGCCTCCACTGTTGCAGGGTTTGAGTTAACATAATCCTTGCACTTTTTTGGCAGACCGTACGAGCTCCAAAAAAGTAGACTAGTAACCACAAAGGCTGCGACCCAAGCTCGTGTTGCTCGAGACCTATAAGTAACGCAGGATGGCCCACCCCCTTAGCCACTTTCCCTTTGATTTTGACTCTGCAACCGTCTATCAGTGAAAATGACCGACATGAATCAGGATGTACAAAAAAAGCTGATGGTGAGGGCCAGCGAATTAGCCAAAACTTCTTCGCCACGACCTCCTGCTGGAATACTCGCGGGAAGTGGTGACCAAGAAAGCCCGCCCTGTCAGAATCCCCGCGACCAATGAGTGCTCCACCTCGAAGACCGTCACGCCTGAGGGAAACCTCCGAGCGGTATTGGACCCGGTGAGAGGCCCCGTCATCCGAAATGTCGCTGGGAAAGAGGTGCTGACAAAAGTTCCGTCCCTCCTGCAGATGCCCGCAGAAACGACTGCTACCGGGACTGCGCCGACAACTGACAGCTTGGCGGAGGCTCTGACGTTTGATGAATCCGAGGGGATGATTTCTCGCGTGACATTTGAAGAGGCTGATAAGAGCCGAGAGGATGCCATGGTGAAGGCTCGGCTTAGGGTGATGCATTTGGAGGAAGAGGCCGCTTGGATACCTACATGGGATAAGTGCCAAGGACTATACCTGATGGTGAACCGCCGTCGAAACGGGCGAAGCTAGTAGGGGTCGCTGATGGCCAGAGTTTGGCGGGGAGGCGACCGACGCGTGGTCACGCAGACTGCCTATCGGTTGGATGCCCGTGAATCGGCCATCATTCCCCCTGTGCTAGGGGTGAGTCCTGGTGAGCAAGCACAGACCCACACGCAGTTGCAGGCTGCACGTAGTCACAGAGAGTTTCTGCGGAGGGCTTACCTCAAGCACACATACCCCTAGATATCCAAGTGCCTCACCTTTGGCTCCATGCGGGCATCAATCCCACCGCAGATTGATTTCCAAACTTTTGGATCCTTCGGAGGCAGCGACCACACGTCCAGTCTGCGAACGCTTGCGACCACCCGGATTGATGCCTTCAGAGGCGAGGATGCGGAAGCCGAGGAACCGTCGTCCTCGGTGAAAAGTATATCCCTGTAAAGTACTTCATGATATTCATGCAACCAAAAACTTACTCTTTGCTTACCCCCGTAGTGCCTTTTTGCGAGGGGGAAGTACTCACGACGATCTTACCCGCCATGCGGGATGTTTTGACGTGGGCTCAGACACGGATCGCCCGACTGGAGGCGGAGTTCACCAAGTTGAGGGAGAGGATCGATCGTCTTGATATGCGATTATAACCATGTCCACTTACGCTTCTTTTATTTTTTCCTTTCAACTATAACCGTTAGCACTATAATAATAAACTTACTTGCCTCTCGGTGTCTCTTTGCCTACTATAAATGATATTTGTGAATCATCGTCGGACGATACATGTTCGTGCGACCGAAGGGTCTCTGGGAGTGCCAACGCGTGCAAACATCCCTCAAAGAGATGCCTGTTGGCGTCGTTTCACTTTTTTTTTGTTAATGCTAAAAATAGAGGACCCCACGTCTTTTCTTTATTCTAAAAACATAAGTATATCTCTAAAATGGCGAGTGCTCCCGCTCTACCCAAATCTTAGTCCGCGATTGTTTTCTTGAGAGATAGTTCGCCCCGCCCGACACAGGATCGTGCGAGCTTGGCGGTCTTTCTATCGAGATTCCTTCTAGGCAGGGGTCTGTCTGCGCACATTCCAAAAAAAGAGGACAGGGTGAACTCGGTGTTCGAGGTAGAGCTCGCGATTCCCCTCCATCGCTTTGAGGTAGGATGGACTCCTGTCTTCCCCGAGGTGGCAGACATAATGAATTACTACGGGATCGTACCTGCCCAGTTGTCGCCAAACTCCGTCGCGACCATAATGTCTTTCATGATTTACGTGTGGTTGCAGCGAATATCCTTCTCCATGGAGGTGTTTCGCTCTCTATTTCGCACGCGATCTCTTAAGTGCAGTCAATAGTCGATTGTACTTCAGCTCCAATAAAATGCAAATCCTGCATATGGCGCTATCCCCGCGGGTTGGCAATCACGATTTGCCTTCTTCAAAGGCGACCTGGGCGAGTTCAACGTCATGTCCACCCTTCGCACAAAAGAGCTCTTTTATCCTCCTACGCTTTCTGACGTTATCCCTCGTATCACTCGCTACTTGAAAAAAGAATATTTAGACACACGATATTATGTCCGTCGGGTGAAGGAAGTAGAGAGTGCACCGGTCAGAGAATGTTAGTCTTTCCAAGAAATTTAAATACACGTGCGTTCCTGGCCTTAAGCTTTCATAATTTGCAGTTGTTCTAATGGTGCCGGGCTCTAAACCACAAACTTTGCCCAGTGACATTAAGTCGGCCGCCAAGACGCAGAGCGCCCACCAGAGAAAGGATTTCGGCACGTCCGACCTCCTGCCTTTGTAGTTGAGTCTGCGCTTTGAATCAATCATCCTGCCGGCCGCCGGTCATCTGAGGACCTGAGTTCGTTAAGATCACTACCTAACTGCCTTCCTGGAGGGAGACCACGCGAGTTCACCGTCATGCACTGGCGGTCGCAGGGTCGATCTGTTGTTCGCCCGACTGCAGAGAGATAGAGATCGTCCCTACGGGGGACTTATTCTCTATAGCCTTCGCGGCGAACTTGCGGGCTCTTGCCCATAACAACACAATCTGGAGTATTCTTGACGACGCATTGGCGACTAATGCCCGCCTGCGAGAGAAACTGAAGGTAAGAGTTAATTACAAACGTTACTTTCCCTTTCTTACCTGTAGGGAAGGAATCATCCTCCCGCGAACTCTTGCTGTCACAAGAAAAGAGGGTGACAGATGAACCAAGATTTCGCCGGGAGCTGGGCCGGCTCAGTAGGCATTCAGCGGAGACGGCGATCCTCCTTCTGAAGGAGAATGACGCCTTGAAGCCGGAGTACGCAGATGTCGAACTATGAGACCCTCTTCACGGGCCACTGATGCATCCTCCGTCGCATCGTAGTTTTTACCCATATATTTATTTCTGTATTTCATTTCATGTTCCTATTTTTATTTCATGTACTTGTTCTCATTTCATGTACTTGGTTTGGCTCGTCGGTTTGACCGGCCGATGAGATCTTGAATAAATAAGTCTGGTAATTTAGGTAGTTAAGACGGTTGAGACAAACGTAAAATTAGTTAATTATTCATGAAATTTAATAAAGGGAAAATTCCAATATTCGTACAAGGCAATACAAAGAGAATATGGACATCATTTGAAAATTCGGAAACATTCAGGTTATGTTTAGAATAAAATAATGTGGTGTCATAATTGAGAAAACTTTTGAAATATATTCAGAGCTATAGGTGCAAAAGGCACAATTGAAGGTAATGATTTTTTTGGAAATATGTTGATAAAAACGAAAGGCCTGATCGATCGAGCATGAGAAATTAAATAGGCATTAAATAATTTTGGGAAAAGCATTGATTAGAAAAGATAACGAGTGAAATCTCTTTGAGAAATTAAATAGGCATTAAATAATTTTGGGAAAAGCATTGATTAAAAAAGATAACCAGTGAAATCTCTTTTAAAAGGACCGAAGATAATGAAGAACAACATCCCGGATTGAACAAAGAAGGAAATTCATTTTCCTTCCTTTGTATTGCCAACTAACTCCCCCCGCTAAAGTTTTTCATCGCTGCCCCCTCTTGTTCGCCCTCTTCGGAAGCTCCCGTGCCTCTAGTATTCTTCCTCGGCGGCCCGCCTTCGCTGAAGCTTCAACGCTGCCCCTTCTTGTTCGCTGGAAGCTTCCGTGCCTCCAGTCTCCTTCCCCGATGGCCCGTATGCGCGCCGCAGAACCCGCTGCCCGCTTTTTAGCTTCCACTCATACTCTCCTGCCCAATCACTGTCGATGACAGGACGCCCTATTCTAGCGATCGGGAGGCTAATCTCCCAACACCGTTGATTCGATTGACATCGACGACAAATCTTCTATTCCAGCAATCGATTGTTGAATCATCCTGTGCGTGAGTCTACCTTTTAACATTGACTGGGCTTGGACGGGATTCAATACCGGTGGGGTAATCTCATGCCTCTTGCTACGAATATTAGTTTAATTTTACGCACTCTAAGTAATTAATTTTAATGCTTGCCTCGAACGATCTAACCACTGAAATTTCTGTTTATTTCATAAATTGTTATTTGTGAATCTTGCTTGTGGTTGTGCGGATTTTGCTAAAATTAAACTCGATAGCTGCTTTAGGGAGTTTCTCTCAAATAACGAATTAACAGATTTGCGAGCTTTAATGTTGGAAAGTGATTTTTGCGAAAGTTCGATTTGGCCCGCTCGGCCTCATTGTCAAAATTTAAAATCAACCCCTTTTCCAAACATAAGATAATTTTATGACAAATAAAATAGTTTGCGTAACAAAATGTTTTAATTTTTAATAAACCCCTAATTCGAGTCTACATCATTTTGGTATCAGAGCCCGTGATTCGCTCCTATCGAGAATCGCACGATCCGAATTTAAAAAATAAAATTTCTAAACTATTCTATTTTAAAATTATTAATAATTTATTTAAAAAAATCAACTTTTGTTTTGTTTTTAAGCCAAAAAACTTCTTTTTTGTTTTAAAAAAAAACATAAAAAATCTTTATTTTATTTTAATATTTTTTTAAAAAACATCTTAAATATTTTGACTTGAATATTATCTTGCATTAAATTTGTCAACTATTTTTTTTAACAATTTTTTAAAAATATTTTGAAAATTTTAATGGATAATCTTATAGGTCTAGAGGGCACCATAAAAGATTGAAATGTTCGAATTACAAAATTTATCAAAATGGTAGTGTCTCTCACAAATATAAAGCACTCATGACATGACAAGCTCATTGATCTTAAGCGGCTAAAGCACATAGTCCCGAGCGATTTTGACGGACGTTTAGGACCCGAAGTTTGTTTAGATTGGTGTCATACTATGAAATATTTTATGAGAACAAGTCAAATACCTTCGAGTATGCAAATCGAGTATGTGACCCGTAGACATTAGGGATCTTCATTCGACTGGTGGAAACAACTAGAACGTATGAGGGGAAGGTTATGGTTGCCCCCACTAAATACTTGGGTTGAGTTTAAAACGGAGTTGCGTAAGCATTATGTCACCCCCGATTATCTCCAAACTTTATATCATAAATTTCAAAATTTTCAACAAAGAAGTTTGTTGGTTAATGAACACACTAGAGAATTTCTAGTGCTTCAGTGTAGATTAGATATTCAAGAGGGTGACATGATGACCGTATTCCGTTACCTGCACAGGTTATGCTATTCCATTAGAGATCAACTAGAATTGCACCATTATTGCAATTTAGAAGAAATTTCTAGTATGACTTGTAGGGTGGAATTTGAGTTTATGTCTACTAATAGACCTCTCTCTAGTTACGTCGTTGCCCCCATTTTTAAGGATATAGATTCCCCTAGTGTTACTACCCCCATAAGCACCTTGACCTCACTTAGCTCCATAGTAACACTCCCTCTAGTTGATGAGTCTCTTCCCGAGCTCCATCTCTAGGAAACAGGGTTTCTTCCTCCTATTTATGTCATCTCAATTGAAGTAGAGACTCCTCTTGCCCCCATTGAATCACCAACTATAGTCATTGGGTTTCTTCCCGAGCCCCTGCTCTAGGAAGTTGTTAGCAACGTGTCACTTACCTTAGTTGACACAAACTCAAACTCCGTATTTCTCAAGTCACCTAGTTTTCTACCGTTGCCTACCCTTGAGGTCGCAGGAACTTTGTTTGACGATCACTTATCGCTCACATTATTCATCACAATACATTGATTTTATATTTGAGGAACGTCATTTTAAATTACTGCATTACCCTCTAAATATAAACATATTCAATAAACTATGTTGTCAAATTATCGATATTATTACCAAAATTATAATTGAGAAGATAGAGTGGATGCCCAAATTTTTTTACTCAAAATAAAGACTTGCATTTTAAAAAATTTCTTTGAAAATGTTTAAGAGGGAAAATTAGAATCAACTTTAAAATTTGTAATATTAAGTTAGACGTGAGCGGATTTGTGGAATTGCAACAATGTATTAAACATTTTATAATAAATTTTTTGAATATATTATGGGGTCAAGAGAACACCACACTCGAGTTTAGTAGCACTAATCACTCTCTAACCGATGAACTGATTGAAATTGTTAATTAGAGTTTGGAGAACCTTCCTAGGTGTTTAATCAGGACGAATCTAAAGCAATGAGATCGCGTGCCTTCACAGAGAAAGTTCACTTGTAATAATTCTAAAAGTCGCTCTCGTAATATATCTCATTTCGAGATTTTCTATGCATTACCCCGCCCACCTGACCGCCATCATCTTTCATTCCATTAACATATTTTCTTCGATGCGCAAGCTCATATTAATTATTTAAAAGAACTGCATAAAATTACTGCTAATATTTTGCCAGCAACCTTTGAACATTACAAACTCACGGTCGATCGTTATCGTCATGAGTTGTACTTTTTTTCAAATGGAGGTCTCGTGATTGCTTCTTGCAGGAGGTTGGGTCTAGTTCATGTTCAACAGCGCATTGGGGCACCAGTTGAGCCACTTGTCGAGGCTCCAGATATTCCATCCGATCTAGCTCCAACAATGATGTCAGGTCTCTCCATTGCCAGTTTTGCAAAGTCTCGCCGGGGTCGAGCTCTTTCAACCTCAGGAGAATTGATGCACCATTCGCCGCATCGTAGTTCTTACCCATATATTTATTTTTGTATTTCATTTCATATTCCCATTTTCATTTTATGTACTCGTTCTCATTTCATGTACTTGATTTGGCTCGTCGGTTTGACTGACCGATGAGACCCTGGATAAATAGGTCCGGTAATTTAGATAGTTAGAACGGTAGAGACAAGCTTAAAATTAGTTAATTATGCATGAAATTTAAGAAATGGAAAATTAGTTAATTTTGCTTGTCGGTTTGACCGGTCGATCTCTGCGCCATGACGGGGCTGGTTTCTTCTACTTTGGAATTTTTTCTACTACCAGCGCATATTTGTTCTCTGATTTCATTATGTTTGACGTGGTGGATTCTCTTGACGTATCGCAACCCATTGTATCTACCTGGGTTGAGCATGATCATACCTGCGTCTCAGATCACCACGATTCGTCTTGATACAACAAATTACCTATCATGATCTCAATCTATTTCCTTGGCCCTTAAGAGTCACCATTTGTTTGGCTATGTTAACGAGACTATTGCGGAGCCAGTACGTACCTCATCTACATAGGCTCAATAGGAATCAAAGAACTCTTTGGTTATGCCATGGTTGATTAATTCAATACAAGAGATTATTACACAAAATTACCTATTCCTGGATATTGCAATGATATTTGGAGTCGTGCTGAATGTACCTATTCCTAGAAAGGCAACGTTGCTAAGATATTTCAGCTATGACGAAAGACATTTTTCCTTCGACAGGGGGATTGACCACCATCCACTTATTATTTGGTGTTCACTCAATTATTTCAGGAGTATGACCATTTTACATCCCTCGACCTTGTTTGCACTGCTGATGCTCTTCTTGTTCGTGCTCACGAAGATCAGAATATGGTGTTTGAGTTTCTACATGGTTTACACCAGGACTTTGATCGGATTATTATTCAGATCCTTAGCCGCATACCAGCCCCTTCGTTGTCAGAGACCTATAACATTGTCCAGCAAGAATATGACCGCCGTCAGTCTTGGAGTTCAGAGAGTCTTTCTAGTGGTCTGCACTTGCGGCTTCTCATTCTGGAGGTACCACTTCTCGGGACTTTAGTCCCCGCCCCTCAGACAAAGACCACTTGACGTGTGATTATTATGGTCGGAGTAGGCATACTCGTGACACTTGCTTCAAATTGCATGGCCCCCCTCCATCGAGAGGTGGCCCTCCATCGAGAGGTGGCATGGTTCCTCGTGGGGGCCGTGGTGGACGTGGCCGCGACCGCTCAAATTTTAGCTCTCCCCGCTCTGCTTATCTGACCGAGTTCATTGATGATAGTACTTCCAGTTCCCAAATCTCAGAGCCTTTGTCTCTACCTGAGTCCTTTTTTGCTGATGAGATGATGACTCTCCATCGCATGATGCAGGGGTTATCCTCGGAGCCCACTTCTGGTCCATCCTTATCCTTTGCTCATTCAGATAGTCCAAGTGCTCACTCTGCTGCTGTAACGCCTGCCACTCATTGGATTATTGATTCTGGAGCCACAAATCATATGACTAGGTCATCGCCAGGTTTTGTTTCCTATTCACCATTATCTGGCAGAGACAAAGTAAGCATTGACAATGGAACCCTTTCCTCTATTGCAGGAAAAAGCTCTATCACTTGCTCGTCTCTTACTTTGGCTTCTGCCATTCAGGTTCCTTCTTTTAGTTGTAATCTCTTATCTGTTATCATATTACAAATTTCATGAACTGCTCCATCACTTTCTTTCCTTATTGTATCTTTCAGGACCTGCAAACGAAGAAGGTGATTAGCTCAGGTAGAATGTGTGATGGATTGTACGTGTTTGATGCTACTGTTCCTCAGGCCTTTCATGCTCACCAGCTTCCTCAATTGGCTACCTGACATCGTCGCTTGGGCCACGCCTCTAGTTCTACTATGCAGATGTTATTTCCTAGTTTTTCATCTTCTGTTTTTGAAACTTTTATGTGTGATGTTTGTGAACTTGCTAAGCATAAATACGTTTCTTTCAATCACGTGTCTAAGTCTTATGTTGTGCCATTTCATATTATTCATAGTGATGTATGGGGCCCGCGTCCTGTTGCTTCGACCTCTAGTTATCATTGATTTGTTTCTTTCATTTATTTTTTTTCTCGTATCACGTTGGTTTATTTGATGCATAGTAAAAATAAAGTGTTCCCTCTTTTACAAAATTTCATAAAATGATTTCGACTCAATTTGGTGCCACTATTAAAATTCTCCGCAGTGATAATGAGCGTGAATATATGGATATCAAATTTGAAAAATATTTGAGTTCTCATGATATCATTCATCAAATCACTTCTGTACATTCTCCTACACAAAATGGTGTTGTTGAACGAAAAAAATCATCATATTCTTGAAGTGACACAGTGTTTGTTATTTTCGATCTCTTCCAAAATACTATTAGGGTGATGCCCGTCTCACTGCGGCTTACCTCATCAATCGTATGTCGTCTAGTCATCTGGACAAGCGTACTCCTCTTTATACCCTTGGCATATCTTCTACTACCCTTTTACCTCGTGTGTTTGAGTGTTTATGTTTTATTTATATTTGTAACACTACTTGAACAAAACTTGATCCTCGTGCCCTTCGTTATGTGTTCATTGGTTATTCCCCTACACAGAAAAGGTACAAATGCTATCATCATCCAAGCAGGAAAACTTGTGTCCATGGATGTTACGTTTCATGAAAGTACCTTCTATTATGAGTCCTCACTTCAGGGGAGTCTTCATAGTTGGAAGTGAGTGCTCATACTCTTCCTCTTCCTATTCCTCCTCCATACATTAACACTCAGGGGGAGAGTGAGTATATTCCCCAAGAAAAGGATTTGCAGTGTACACTCGGAGAAGCAAAAGATAAAACATTCAATCGCATCCCATAATACCAGAGCCGCCACCATATTTGTCTACAACGTCCCTGGAGTGTTACCTATTGCACTCTAAAAAGGTATACGCTCATCTACTCAACATCCGTTACCTAACTATATGTCATATGCCTCTTTATCCTCTTCCTACAAAGCTTTTGTTGCTTCTCTTTCTTTTTTGTTTGTTCCCGGTACATGGCAGGAAGCACTTGGTTGCCCAAAATTGACAAGGGAGATGATGGAGGAAATGCTGGCTCTAAAAAAGAACCACATGAGAATTTGTCGATTGATAACTCTTAGTTTATCGTTATTTTTATATAGTTTTTATTTAATAATTAATTATTTTATAGTCTTATTTTATTAGTGAAGTCTCTAATTTATTTATTTTCTATTTTCAGGCAATCTGAACTTCAATTATCAATTTGAAGCTGCCCGAACTGATCCTGAGAAGAAACTGAGGAAAACCTGGAAAATGCCATTTACATGCCCCGGTCACGGGCGTGACCCTCAGGTCACGGGCGTGTCAGGTGGCCGTGACCCATACAGAAGCTCCAGATTACATTTTCACGTCAGATTAAATTTACACGCCTTGGACACGTGCGTGACCATTAGGTCGCCGACGTGATATCCAGCTCAGTCGTGCCGCAACATTATGAAGCCAGTTTCAGATCCAGACAGTTTCAAGCTTACACGCCCTAGGTCACGGGCGTGACCTAGGGGCGTGACTCTTCAACAACTCCCAGATTAATTATCTCCGTTTCTCCTTCCTGCTTGTAAAACCCCATATTCGCTGAGTGGGTTTTTCCCTCAGGACAGGTAATTCCAAAGCCTTTCGCCAGAGTAGGCGGAAAGGCTTCCGCCTGGATAGGCGGAAAGCCCCCGGAGTGGGCGGAACTCCTTGGATCCAGTGCTTTGAGTGTAGCTCCTTCACTCAAAGCTCTCGACGCTTTTTGCCATGAGGCGTTGAGTGTAGCTCCTTCACTCAACGCTCTCGACGCTTTTGGTCCTAAGACGTTGAGTGTAGGTTTCGCTCTCAACGCTCTCGATGTTTTCTGAGTTAAACCGTTGAGTGTAGCTCCTTCACTCAACGCTCTCAACGCTTTTGGTCCTAAGACGTTGAGTGTAGGTCTCGCTCTCAATGCTCTTGGCGTTTTTTGTCCCAAGGCGCTGAGTGTAGCTCTCGCTCTCAACACATCAGTAACTGTACAGAGTTCCTTGGGCCTAGGATGGTCCGTTCAGATAAGTGAAGCAGACGGAAGGGCTTTCGCCTAGGTGTGCGAAAAGCCTCCCGCCCAATTTGGTCCTGAGGTAATTTACCTGGTTGCCACTAAAGGTCTACATTTAGCTCCTCAGAACAACGCAGTTTGGCTATTGACAAACCACGTTGGGCTGCATATAGTCTTCTGAAACAACGGAGCTACGCTGTTGACAGACCAGATTTTTGAATTCTATAAATAGACCCACAGAGTCCTCAGAAGGTAAGCTTTCTCATTTTCTGAAGTCTTGTAACGCTTTTTGAGGTATCCTTAGCTCGACACTTGGCTAAGGAGGGGAAGCGCTCTGAGATCTTCCGTGTTAGTGGAGGGACCTCCTTGCTGAAGTCTAGGGTCAGTTCTTTAGTTCTTTGTGCCTGGTCAGGGTCTGAGTTCGGGAGAAGTAGGTGTTGGCTACACCCCAGGGTCCGAACTCTCGTTGAGGCCAGTTTTTGGTTCCAATATTTCTGGTGCTGTGAGCGTGGACCGTAGCTGATACAAGAAAATCTCAGGATAAGTCTCATGGCTAGAGACGAGGACAAGGGAGCAGGCTCGCGAGGTTCTCCACCTCCGGCGAGTGAGGTGACGATGGGGTTGCTGGAAGACTTCAGGCGGGAAGTCTTTCAGGCCATCCAGTTGGCTTTCGCTGCGAGAAGCGACTGGGCAACGCCTCATGTTCCAGTGGTTGCGGCTCCTTTCAGCGAGAACGCTCCCGGACAGCGTCCCGGGAAGGAGATTCCGGCTGAGAGTATCGAGAGGGATATCGCATGGCGGGAACTCTTCCCCGGGCAGGCTAGTGCTGACAGGATTAGCGAGCCGACGCCGCGAGATGTGTCCTCTCGCCAAGTGGAGGGCGGGAGCCCTTTCAGTGAATTGATTCTCTGCCCCGGTCCCCGACGGGTTCAGAGAGCCAATATGTCTTATTATACGGGCAGGGACGACCCCGTGCAACATGTTCAGTGGTTTGAGGATGCCGTCTCCATCAGACAGATGTCAGACGCCTTCAAGTGCAGGCTCTTCGCCATCACTTTGAAGGAGAAGGCTAGAGACTGGTTTCATCAGCTTCCCGCAAGTTCCATCTTTTGCTTTGAAGATCTGCGTCGTGGGTTCCTGTTGTGGTTCTCCACGTCGAAGAAGAGGAAGAAGGGGGCAGAGAGCTTGTTCGCCATCAAGCAGAAGCAGGAGGAGACGCTGGGACACTATGTCGATCGGTTCCAAGAGGAGATCCTTCTATTTCAGGAGGTCCCGGGGTACACGCTGATGCTAACGTTTATCTTGGGATTGAGATCTGGGTTCTTCAGCATGGAGCTGAAAAGAGTGCCCCCTATCTTTCGAAGAGCTGATGGAGAGAGCGACGAAGGAGATAGAGATCGAGGCGGCCAACACGACGTTCACTAAGAAGCTGGCCTAATTGGCGGTGGAGGATGTGAAGGAGCCAAGAGCAGGGAAGCAGAGAGAGCAGAGAGAGGAGAGGAGGAGAGAAGAGCCCCGAGGTTAGGGGCATAGGGAGCCGAACAACCTGTTGGCCTGGAGGCCTCAAGAAGGTCCCCCCTCGGGGGGGGGGGGGGGGGCAGGGGGGAGGATTCCAAGGAGGAGAGAACTTCTGCGGTCAGGGAAGGTTTAATCTGCCGGCTTGGAGGCAGGGGAAGAGAGCCCCTCTCCCGCAATTGCAGGAGGCGATGACTATCGCTCGAGCAAGTGGAGAGAGAAGAGGAGCTATGGGAGGAAGGAGAAGAGAAGGCTGGGTGGCGTTGCCTTTCTGTGACTTTCATCAGGAGGAGGGTCACGCGACGACCACCTGCCCAGAGTTTCTGGAGATGAGGGAAGCTAGGGGGCAAGTACAACAACAGCTGCCCGTGAGGATCGAGGAAGTTCTGCCAGGGGAAGGAGTGGATAAGTGTGAGGACAGAGCGGATGTGGGAGCCAGAGGAGGGATCAGAGTGATCCACGGGGGAGTGAGAATTGAGGCCACCCGAAAGGGGAGCTTCCAAACCATTTTCAGGAGGAGCGTCGCCTCGGCCTCCCTGACTGCCCCCCTCCCCCCAGGAGGAAAAGATCACCTTCTCGTCGAAGGACATGCCAGACTATGAAGACTCGTTCTGCGACACGTTGGTGATCCAGACGGCCGTAGAGAACTTCACAGTCTCCAGGATTCTGGTGGACAATGAGAGCTCTGTGAACGTGATCTTCAAAAAGGCGTTCGCTGAGATTAACGTGGAGGCCCGGAGGGTATTGGCCTCGGATGGGCCGTTGTTCGGGTTTTCAAGGGAGAGGAAGGAAGTTGAAGGAGGGGTGGGACTGCACGTGACGCTTGGGGGGGGGTCGAGGAACTGTTGGTTCGTCATTATTGACGCTCCGAGCAGCTTCAACGCCATCTTTGGGCGGCCCCTCATCAGCGCATTTCGTTGCGTCTCCTCCCCATTCCATCAATGTCTCAAGTTCAGCAGTAGAGGAGTCCAGGTCTGGATCAGGAGGGATCCAAAGGTGGCAAGACAGTGCCATGTTACGGCTGTCAACACCATATCCTGAATGGCGGAGGCAGAGGAGTTGGAGAAGGAGCTGGCGGCATTGGAGGAGGTTTGAGAGGGGGAATAAATGAGCATAGTAGAGGTCAGGGAGGATGTTGTGGAGGAGGAGCGGGGAGAAGGAGAAGCAGGGGTAGAGGCCCATGAGGGCGGAGGAGTGGAGCTGCAGGAAGTCAGCTAGGGGTGATGGAGGTTGAGGAAGCAGGAGAAGAGTAAGAGCCCGAGCAGGATGGAGAGCCAAGGTTCGGAGGGGAGCAGTCCCGGTTGGAGCCGGCGGAGGAGATCGTGGAGGTGGAGGTCTCCACCAGGGCGGGGAAGGCAGAGCGGGTGAGGATCAGCGACCGGTTGAGCCCTGAGGATCAGGAGAGGATGCAGGAGTGCATCCAAAAGAACATCAACGTCTTCGCTTGGAGCGCGGCAGACATGCCGGGCATCGATGCGGACGTGGCATGCCACCGTCTGAATCTCGACCACAGGACACGCCCCATCCGCCAGAAGATGAGGAGGCCGTCGCCACAAAACTGGAGTAGCCCATCCGTGAGGAGGTAAAGAAGCTCCTCGAGACAGGTTTTGTATTGGAGATCCAGCATCCAGGTTGGCTCTCCAACGTGGTAATGGTAAAAAAAAGTGGTGAGAGGTGGAGAATGTGTGTAGACTTTTCGCTTTTGAATAAATCATGCCTTAAGAATTGCTACCCCCTGCCTCGTATCGACGCGCGGGTTGATTCAGCCGTCAGTTTTTCTATTATGAGTTTTTTGGATGCTTTTTCAGTTTACCATCAGATTCGAATGCACCCCCCGATGTCAAAGATGTCTCCTTCATTACGAGGGAGGGATGCTTCAGCTATAAGATGATGCCTTTTGGGCTAAAGAACGCAGGAACTTCGTATCAACATATTATGGATCGGGTTTTCCAAAATCAAAGGGGGAGGAATCTGGAGGTCTATGTTGATGACCTCATGGTGAAGAGCATGGAGGTGGACTCCCATCTCCTCAACCTGGAAGAAACGTTCGCCACCTTGCGGAAATACAAGATGCGGCTAAACCCCTTGAAGTGCGTCTTTGGGGCAAGCTGAGGAAAGTTCCCGGGCCATCTTCTAACCCCCGTAGAGGTAGAGCCTATCCGCGATAAGTTAAATGCCATAATGGACTTGAAGTCACCGCGCAACACTCAGGCGGTTCAGCGCCTGATGGGTAAGCTCGCCGGGCTAAGTAGGTTTCTCTCCCGGGCTGGGGAGAAGTGTGTACCTTTCTTCAAGGTGCTGCGGGGGAACCAGAAATTCGAGTTGTCACGGGAATGCGAGGAGGCTTTCCAGGCATTGAAGGGACAACTCTCCCGTGCGCCGCTCCTTCAGAGCCCGAAGGAAGGGGAAGACCTAGCTTTATATCTCGAGGTGGGGGCGGAGGTCGTAAGCTCTGTTTTGGTCAGGGAAGAAAGGAAGAAGCAGTTACTCATCTACTATGTCAGCAGAATTTTGAAGAAGGCTGAGCTTCGTTACCCCATCTTGGAGAGGTTGGCCTTCCCCCTGATCATCTCGGCCAGGAAGCTTAGGCCATATTTTCAGGCCCATTCGATAAAGATTGTGACAGACTACCCCCTGCGCAAAATTTTCGAAGGGGTGGAGCACTCGGGGCGGTTGGCCAAGTGGTCCATTGAGTTGAGGGAGGTCAATATCACTTTTGTGCCGCGGCTCTCCATCAAGGCGCAAGTGGTGGCCGATTTCTTGGCCGACTACGTCGTTGAGGTAGAAGGTGAGAAGCCACCGCCGCGGGATGCTTGGAAGATGTTGGTTGACGGAGGCTCGGGAAAGAATTCTCTTGGGGGAGGGGTAGTGCTAGTAAGCCCTCAGGGGGTCACCATAGAGCAGGCAGTGGTCTTGCACTTCCCCGTCACCAACAATCAGGCGGAATACGAGACCGTCATAGCAGGGCTGCGACTGACCTAAGAGCTCAGGGTTCATGACGTGGAAGTGCTCACAGACTCGTTGGTGGTGACGTCGCAGATTAGGGGCGAGTATGAGGCTAGGGAGCCTACCCTCATAAAGTACTTGTCCAAGGTAAAGGTGATTGTTGGCGTGTTCCGGACATTCTCAATCCAGCATGTCCCCAGGGAGGAGAGTACAACAGCCGATCAGCTGGCTAAATTTGGACCTCGGGGTGGAGGAACTTTGATCGAGCTGTTTCACCCGGCGATCGAGGAGGGATAGTTGATGAAAGTGGATCGGCAGCCCTCATGTGTGGATCCCTTTGTAGCTTTCCTAACTACTGGTAAACTTCCTGAAGGGGCCAAAGATGCGAAGGGCTTCAGGAATAAATCAACACCTTAATGCATGAAGGAGGGTTGCATCGAAAGATGTTGTCGGGGCTCTTAGCGCGATTCGTGAGAGAAGAGATCCAACGGATCCTGGATGAAGTGCTGTAACACCCCAAAATTTGAGAGAGGGTCGATTTGCGTTTCTGGCCAATTTTGGTTTCTGGCATGGGGCACACGGCCTGAGACACAGGCGTGTCCCAGGGCGTGTCAGGCTCCAGTCGGCGTTTTGGTCGTGAGGTCGACGATTTTGGGAGTCGACGATCGTCGAGCAGAGAACACGGCCTGAGACACGGGCGTGTCTCAGGGCGTGTCGGGGCCGTGTCGACGATCGGCCCGGGAGTCGACGATTTTCGCTCGACGATGTGTCGAGACAAGGCACACGGCCTAGGACACGGGCGTGTCCAAGGCCGTGTCAGGCAGTCGACGAACTTCGCTCGACGAATTTCACTCGACGAGTGTCGAGTGTCGAGACATGGGCACACGGCCTGTGACACGGGCGTGTCACAGGGCGTGTCCCGCTTGTTCGACGATCTTCGCTCGACGAAACGTCGAGGCAGTGAACACGGCCTGGAGCCCAGGCGTGTTGAGGTAGACACGGGCAAGGACACGGGCGTGTCCAGTACCCGTGTAGTGCTCGGGTTGTTTTCGGGGCTGTGTCGAAGGAGGCACACGGCCGATCACACGGCCGTGTCAGTGGGGACAAGGGCGTGTCAGTGCGAACACGGGCGTGTCAGTGCGAACATGGGCGTGTCGGATGCCCGTGTGCTGTTCCAGGCGCGTCGATTTGTGACGGCGAATGAGGGACACGACCCTGGACACGGGCGTGTGCCAGGCCGTGTTCGACCCAGGTGTTTTATTTTTCAGTCGGATCGTGACCTTTCTTTCCCTGATTTTAGGATCTGATGGTTCAGGACTGCTCTTGGGAAGTTAAGTCCGAGAATAGTGTTGGAAACCCTTATTCTACTCCAAGCTTTCTCTTACTAAAATTCTAGTGAGAAGGGAGAGCAAAGAAGAAAGTGAAGGAAGGTTTGGGCTGTAGGAGAGGCTTCGGTGCTCCAAATCGCGAGCCGAGTCCAGATCCGTGGAGGATAGGTCTTTGCGAAAGTTTTCATCCAGCTATTTTTGCCATGACAAGGAAGAGGAGTCGGAAGGTAACGACACTTCTCCTCTCGGTCTTAGGATGCATGTCTTTAGCATCATTTTTCCTTTCTAGTTTTGAGCACCAAACACTCAAATGAGAGGGGTTTTAGGTCGCCAAGGTTCAAGAGGACCTCCGGGTCGATTGAGTCCGTCCCCGGCATGATTTGCATTAGAGATCCGCTCCGTTAGTGGATTAGACATGGTGGGTGAAGCCGTAGTCACGACCGTTAGTCCGACTCGGTGATGTTGCATACGAACTTTAGGGATTCGTAGAGATTCCGTTGCGGCAAGATGCCGTTTGTGATGTGGTGATGTTTTCCCATTTTTCCCGAGTGAGTACGTGTAGTCGGAACCGGACAAGGTTAGCTCCTCGTGACGGTAGATGGTTTCCTTGGTGGACAAGGTTAGCTCCGCATGAGTTGTAGATGGTTTCCTTGGTGCGCGGGAACGGTGCAGTACAAATGAGGGACTAGGGTGGAATTGTCTTGGTTTGTGATGTGGCAAGGCGTGACTGTGTCTCCGTGGTCGGCTGGCTATCCCGTGACGTTCACGTCATGTGTGGAGAGTGTCCCGACGAGACTAGTCCCCTTCTGTGAGACTGACGAGAATGCCAAGCATGGGGGCAAGGCCGGGCAATGAGGCCATGAGCGGGTGGGGTTCGGCAAGGATTCTTAGAATCGGTCAGTTTTGTGTTTGTTGGAATCCTGACATGAGACGTCAGAGCTTGCAGACAAGCCCGGGTCTAAGACCTTGAGCGGGTGGGGCCTAGGCAAGAGTTCAATGTTGCGGCTTGTGTGCCGTTGAGGGGAATTGTGTCTCCCCTTTGTTTGAGGCTTTATGCCAATGGGGAAACGTTGAGTACCCATGTGAAGTGATGCTGTGCTAGATGCATACGAGATAGGGTGCCTTGGGTGAAACCCGGGTTGTTGCATACATGTTGCATAAGTAGGCCTTTTTTATTATATGCTCAACCCGTAGAGAACATGTATGATGTGTGTGACATCCAAGCCTGTTTCTGTAGTTGCTTTTCTTGCTTATGATTATTGCATACGAAGTGCTAACTTGCAGGTTGGAGGGGTACCCCGGGGTCCGTTAGAGGCGGCCGGGAGGAGATGTGTTGTTACACAGTTTGAGGTCAGCCTTTGCTGACCCACGTTACTAATAAATTTTACAGGGCAAGGATCGCATGCAGGAGCTAACTCGCCGGCCAGAAAGGCCCAAGTCTCATGAAGTGCTTTTCTCTTTTGTAGCTCTACTTATATGATGTTGTATGTTTGAGACTCATGTTGTCCGGCTTGCATGCCGAGGTAGACTAGGTGTGCTATGCACTTTCTTGACTGTTGTATTATTTGAGTTTGTACACTTGTTGTAAGGCCATAAAGCCATTGTTATTACTCTTCTTGTAGTGGATAACTTCTAGACTTGCTTATGTTTCCGCTGTGTTGTGCAAAGTGTTTTGAGTATGGGTAGCTATATCAACTTATAATACTAAAGCTGTGGCGTCCGTATGTTGTGGGGCCCCGGCCGGACCCATATTATACGGTCATTACAGGGGAGGTGTTACAATTTGGTATCAGAGCCAGGTTCTTCACCGTGGGGCGCGCCGGTGTTGTTTGTAAAGAAGAAAGAAGCTAGTATGCGACTATGCATAGACTACCGAGAGTTGAATAAATTGACCGTCAAGAATAAGTATCCGATTCCTCGGATAGACGACTTGTTCGACTAGCTGGTGGGGTCGGTGGTGTACTCCAAATTGGACTTGAAGTCATGCTATTATCAGTTGCGAATTCGGGACGAGGACATCCCCAAGACTGCCTTTGGTACAAGGTATGTACACTTTGAGTTTACAGTGATGCCGTTCGGGCTGACGAACGCACCATCTGTGTTCATGGATCTTATGAATCGAGTATTTCAGGAATACTTGGATTCTTTTGTGATTGTCTTCATTGATGACATCTTGGTGTCGAAAGTGGAGCATGAGACCCACTTGAGAGTGGTCTTGCAAGTGTTGACGAAAAATCAGAATGCAAAGTTCTCCAAGTGCGAGTTCTGGTTAGAGAAGATGACATTTTTGGGCCACGTGATTAGTGAGGATGGGGTGGTAGTGGATCCAACAAAAGTGGAAGCCATCAGAGATTGGCCGGTTATGAGGACCGTGGCGGAGGTCCGAAGTTTTCTTGGACTAGCCGGGTATTACAGGAGGTTCGTGGAGAATTTCTCGCGGATAGCTCTACCCCGCACCTCACTCACTCGTAAAGATCATAAGTTTGTGTGGACTCAAAAGTGCAGTCAAGCATTTGAGGCACTGAAGGAGAGACTGATGATGACTCCAATCCTAAGTCTACCGCAAGAGACCGAGGGATTTCAGATTTTCAGTGACGCATCGGGATGCTGTTTGGGTTACGTTTTGGTGCAACATGGCAAGGTGATAGCTTTTGGGTCTAGACAGCTGAAGCCTCATGAGAGGAATTACCCCGTCCATGACTTGGAGTTGGCGGCGGTAATTTTTGCGTTGAAAATATGGCGGCATTATGTATATGATGCAAAGGTGCAGATCTTCACGGATCATAAAAGCCTGAAGTATCTCTTGGATCAAAAGGACTTGAACATGCGGCAACGCAGGTGGGTTGAGTTTCTTGGAGACTACGAGGTGGCGATTCAGTATACAGCAGGTAAAGCCAATGTGGTGGCGGATACTTTGAGTAGAAAGTACTCAGGGCAAGGGAATTCGATCGAAGCTCATGATGAGCGGTTGGTACGGGAATGAGAGTCGCTTGGTTTGGAATGTGTTGCGAGAGGCGAGTCCAGCGTGGCTCGGTTGAACTGGATTGAAGTGCAGAACGACTTGAACGATCGAATTCGGGAAGCGACTCAGTTGGATGTGGAGTTTCAACCATTTGTGTTGGAGTCTCAAACGGGCGAGAGCAGCGTCTGGGAGATGATTAATGAGATTCTGAGGAAGGACGGAAGGGTTTGTATACCGCAGTTCGGCAAACTCCGTGAGGAGTTGATGTTTGAGGCTCACTTCAAAAAGTACTCCATTCACTCGGGCAGTACAAAGATGTACTTGGATATGAAGAAATCCTTTTAGTGGCCGGGGCTGAATCAGGACGTAGCTTTGTATGTGAATCGTTGCCAAACTTGCGCCTTGGTGAAGGTCGAATGTCAGAAGCCGGGCGAGTTCCTGAAGCTCCTTCCAATCCCTGAATGGAAATTTGATGACATCTCCATGGATTTTGTACATGGGTTGCCTAGATCGCAGCAGGGTAATGATGTTATTTGGGTGATCGTGGACCGCTTAACCAAGGTGGCCCACTTCATCCCAAATCGGAAAGAGGACAGCGTGAAGAAGCTGATGGAGTTGTATGTTCGCAACATTGTGCGACTGCATGAGATTCCTAAGAGCATAGTCAGCGATCGAGATGGACGGTTTACGTCCAAGGACTGGAGATTGGTTCAGAAGAGTTTGGGCATGAAGCTAAAGTTCAGTACGACGTTCCATCCTCAAACTGATGGGCAAACCGAAAGAACGAACCGTACTATGGAGGATATGCTGAGAATGTGCGTTCTTGACTTCGGCAAGAAGTGGGAGGATCACCTCTTCATGGTGGAATTCACGTACAATAACAGTTACCAAGCAAGTATAAAAATGGCGCCATACGAAGCTTTGTATGGGAGACGGTGTCGAACATCGATGTCTTGGGCAGAGGCGGGAGACACCAAAATTTTGGGAAAGGAGGTGGTAGTTGACGCTTGTGAGTTGGTACGGACCATACAAGAGCGTATGAAGGTGGCGCAAGACTGGCAAGCAAAGTACTTTAATGCTCGTCACCGGAAGTTGGAGTTTGCGGTAGGTGATTGAGTCTAATTGAAGATCAAACCGTTCAAAGACGTCTCACGGATTCGCCGACTCAAGAAGTTGAGTCCAAGGTTTTTGGGCCCTTTTGAAGTTGTTGAACGGGTGAGAGAAGCAGCCTATCGGTTGGCGTTGTCCGCGGAGCTGAGTGGATTGCATGACGTCTTCCATGTCTCCGTCTTGAGGAAAGCCTTGGTGGAGGCTAGTTTGGTGATCGAGCCGGCATCGGTGCCAATTGAGGAAGACTTGAGGACGCGAGTCCTTCCAATTGCTATAGAGGATTCGGAGACTCGGCAGTTGCGGAATAAAGAGGTTAGACTCGTGAGAGTCCGATGAGACAACTGCGGTCGTGAGGAGCAATCTTGGGAACGAGAGCAAGCCATGCTAGAAGAGTATCCAGAACTCTTCATTTCAGGTACCATTTAAGTTTTGTTCCCTTTTGTTTTGTAATTTCGGGACGAAATTCTGTTAAGCGGGGGGAGAGTTGTAACACCCCAAAATTTGAGAGAGGGTCGATTTTCGTTGCTGGCCAATTTGGTTTCTGGCATGGGGCACACGGCCTGAGACACGGGCGTGTCACAGGGCGTGTCAGGCTCCAGTCGGCGTTTTGGTCGTGAGGTCGACGATTTTGGGAGTCGACGATCGACGAGCAGAGAACACGGCCTGAGACACGGGCGTGTCTCAGGGCGTGTCGGGGCCGTGTCGACGATCGGCGCGGGAGTCGACGATTTTCGCTCGATGATGTGTCGAGACAAGGAACACGGCCTAGGACACGGGCGTGTCCAAGGCCGTGTCAGGCAGTCGACGAACTTCGCTCGACGAATTTCACTCGACGAGTGTCGAGTGTCGAGACAGGGGCACACGACCTGTGACACGGGCGTGTCACAGGGCGTGTCCCGCTTGTTCGACGATCTTCGCTCGACGAAACGTCGAGGCAGTGAACACGGCCTGGAGCCCAGGCGTGTTGAGGTAGACACGGGCAAGCACACGGGCGTGTCCAGTACCCGTGTAGTGCTCGGGTTGTTTTCGGGGCTGTGTCGAAGGAGGCACACAGCCGATCACACGACTGTGTCAGTGGGGACACGGACGTGTCAGTGCGAACACGGGCGTGTCGGATGCCCGTGTGCTGTTCGAGGCGCGTCGATTTGTGACGGCGAATGAGGGACACGGCCCTGGACACGGGCGTGTGCCAGGCCGTGTTCGACCCAGGTGTTTTATTTTTCAGTCGGATCATGGCCTTTCTTTACCTGATTTTAGGATCTGATGGTTCAGGACTGCTCTTGGGAAGTTAAGTCCGAGAATAGGGTTGAAAACCCTTATTCTACTCTAAGGTTTCTCTTACTAAAATTCTAGAGAGAAGGGAGAGCAAGGAAGAAAGTGAAGGAAGGTTTGGGCTGTACGAGGGGCTTCGGTGCTCCAAATCGCGAGCCGAGTCTAGATCCGTGGATGATAGATCTTTGCGAAGGTTTTCATCCGGCTATTTTTGCCATGACAAGGAAGAGGAGTCGGAAGGTAACGACACTTCTCCTCTCGGTCTTAAGATGCATGTCTTTAACATCATTTTTCCTTTCTAGTTTTGGGCACCAAACACTCAAATGAGAGGGGTTTTGGGTCGCCAAGGTTCAAGAGAAACCTCCGGGTCGATTGAGTCCGTCCCCGGCATGATTTGTATTAGAGATCCGCTCCGTTAGTGGATTAGGCATGGTGGGTGAAGCCGTAGTCGCGACCGTTAGTCCGACTCGGTGATGTTGCATACGAACTTTAGGGATTCGTAGAGATTCCGTTGCGGCAAGACGCCGTTTATGATGTGGTGATGTTTTCCCCTTTTTCCCGAGTGAGTACGTGTTGTCGGAACCGGACAAGGTTAGCTCCTCGTGGCGGTAGATGGTTTCCTTGGTGGACAAGGTTAGCTCCGCATGAGTTGTAGATGGTTTCCTTGGTGCGCGGGAACGCTGCAGTACAAATGAGGGACTAGGGTGAAATTGTCTTGGTTTGTGATGTGCCAAGGCGTGGCTGTGTCTCCGTGGTCGGCTGGCTATCCCGTGACGTTCACGTCATGTGTGGAGAGTGTCCCGGCGAGACTAGTCCCCTTCTGTGAGACTGACGAGAATGCCAAGCATGGGGGCAAGCCCGGGCAATGAGGCCATGAGCGGGTGGGGTCCGGCAAGGCTTCTTAGAATCGGTCAGTTTTGTGTTTGTTGGAATCCTGACATGAGACGTCAGAGCTTGCAGGCAAGCCCGGGTCTAAGACCTTGAGCGGGTGGGGCCTAGGCAAGAGTTTCATGTGGCGGCTTGTGTGCCGTTGGGGGGAATTGCGTCTCCCCTTTGTTTGAGGCTTTATGCCAATAGGGAAACGTTGAGTACCCATATGATGTGATGCTGTGCTAGATGCATACGAGATAGGGTGCCTTGGGTAAAACCCGGGTTGTTGCATACATGTTGCATAAGTAGACCCTTTTTATTATATGCTCAACCCGTAGAGAACATGTATGATGTGTGTGACATCCAAGCATGTTTCTGTAGTTGCTTTTCTTGCTTATGATTATTGCATACAAAGTGCTAACTTGCAGGTTGGAGGGGTACCCCGGGGTCCGTTAGGGGCGGCCGGGAGGAGATGTGTTGTTACACAGTTTGAGGTCAGCCTTTGCTGACCCACGTTACTAATAAATTTTACAGGGCAAGGATCGCATGCAGGAGCTAGCTCGCCGGCCAGAAAGGCCTAAGTCTCATGAAGTGCTTTTCTCTTTTGTAGCTCTACTTATATGATGTTGTATGTTTGAGACTCATGTTGTCCGGCTTGCATGCCGAGGTAGACTAGGTGTGCTATGCACTTTCTTGACTGTTGTATTATTTGAGTTTGGACACTTGTTGTAAGGCCATAAGGCCATTGTTATTACTCTTCTTGTAGTGGATAACTTTTAGACTTGCTTATGTTTCCGCTGTGTTGTGCAAAGTGTTTTGAGTCTGTGTAGCTATATCAACTTATAATACTAAAGCTGTGCCGTCCGTATGTTGTGGGGCCCCGGCCGGACCCATATTATACGGTCATTACAGGGGAGGTGTTACAAGTGCACTCCGACGAATGTCACAGTCACTCGGGAGGCAGAACTTTGGAAGCAAGGGTGATCAGGCAGGGGTACTTCTGACCATCCCTAAGGAAGGATACAGTGGAGTTTGCAAGGAGGAGCCAAAAATGTCAGCTATATGCCCCCCTCCAACTCTTGCCCGCCCAAAGGCTTCAGAGCATCACGACGCCACGGCCTTTCGCCATCTGGGTGATGGATTTGGTTAGTCCTTTTCTCCCGGCAAGCGGACAGAGAAAGTTCCTTCTAGTCATGATTGATTATTTCTCAAAATGGTTGGAGGACAAGGCGTTGACCAAGGTGACTTCCCAATTTATCAAAAATTTTGTATGGGGGGAGATCACCTATCAACATGGATTGCCTCAAGTCATTGTCACGGATAACGAACCCCAGTTTGCCAGCGAAGAATTCATCAGTTTCTGCACCCAGTTGGGGATCGACCTCAGGTTTGCCTCCGTCCACCACCCAAGGAGCAACGAACAGGTGGAGGCGGCAAACAAAATCATCGTAAACCTGCTTAAGAAGATGGTAGAGAACTTAAGGGGGAGTTGGATAGAGCAACTCCCCTCGGTGTTGTGGGCTCTGCGGACAACCCCCAACATGACCACCAGAGAGCCCCCCTTCAAACTTTCTCATGGGTGCGAGGCGGTCTTGCCCGTGGAGTTTGAAGTTCAGTCGCCGCGAGTCGTGGCCGCTAACAGAGGAGATGATGAATGGAAGGAGGAAAATGAAGGGGAGCTGCAACTCTTGCTGGACATGGTAAGAGGAACTTCGCGACGTGTCTGCCGTTAGGCAGGAGGAGATTAAACGGAGGATGGACAAGTATTTCGATAAACATGTCGGCAGCCGTTGGGAAGTTCAATCCTAACTGAGAGGGTCCCTACATAGTTGAAAAGGCCATGGGGTCGGGTGGTTACCACCTCCAGGACGTGGAAGGGGTGCCATGGGCCACACTTGGAGTGGCGACGACCTGAAGCGTTTTTACCCTTAGTTGGGGTAAGATTGTAAATCCTATTATAGTGAATTTATTGAATTGTGTCAGGTTTATCTCTTAAAGATTGCATAAAGTTTGTGGTTTTGAACGACCTCGATTAGATCCCGCTAACCAGACTCCCATCAGCTGGCAGGGCTGGAAGGCGCACTCGGCCCCGAGTAGACCCACTGTCCAGACTCTCACTAGCTGACAGGGCCGTAGGCTCGCTTGGGGGGGGGGGGGGGGTAAGGTGAGAAGTTTGTGGTTTTGAACGACCCCGAGTAGATCCCGCTGACTAGGCTCCCATCAGCTGGTAGTACTGAAAGACGCACTCGGCCCCGAGTAGACCCGCTGTCCAGACTCTCACTAGCTGTCAGGGCCGTAGATTCACTTTGGGGGTAAAGTGAGAAGTTTGTGGTTTTGAACGACCCCGAGTAGATCCTGCTGACCAGACTCCCATCAGCTGGCATGGTTGGAAGGCGCACTCGGTCTCGAGTAGACCCGCCGTCCAGGCTCTCAATAGCTGGCAGGGCCGTAGGCTCGCTGGGGGGGGGGGTAAGGTGAGAAGTATATGGTTTTGAACGACCCCGAGTAGACCCCGCTGACCAGGCTCCCATCAGCTGGCAGGGCTGGAAGGCGCACTCGGCCCCGAGTAGACCCGCTGTCCAGACTCTCACTAGCGGATAGGGCCGTAGGATCGCTTGGGGGGTAAGGCGAGAAGTTTGTGGTTTTGAACGACCCCGAGTAGATCCTGCTGACCAGGCTCCTATCAGCTGGCAGGGCTGGAAGGCGCACTCGGCCTCGAGCAGACCCGCTGTCCAGGCTATCACTAGCTGGCAGGGCCGTAGGCTCGCTTGAGGGGTAAGGTAAAAAATTTATGGTTTCGATGGCCCCGAGTAGACCCGCTGTCCAGGCTCTCACTAGCTGACAGATCTGAGGGCTCGCTCGGCGACACGACGCAAAGTGCTTGGGATAATTAGATCTGGAACCGCCCCTGCTGTCAGGCTCTCACCTAGCTGACGGGGTTCTCAGACTCATGACAGGCATCGCGAAGAGCTTCGCCAACGTGTTTTCAAACAGCTAGCACCTATCTTAAGCAGGGATAAGGTGATTCAGACCCATCTCGGCACCTTTCTCTCAACAAGGGTTTTTTTCGGCGTGCCCCTTTGGCATGTCCCACTCGGCATACCCTTCTCAGCAAAGTTTACATAATTAATCTATCGTGCGAAAGAACTGCGGGCATCACCTAAGAGTCTATGGTTTGAGCGAATATGCGGAAGCACTTGTGAATGACAATAAGCGAGAAGTAAAAACTAATAAGAAAAAAGGCATTTCGGCAAAAGATAACCTTATATCTCAAAAAAGGTTACACATTCTTAGGGGTCTCCTTAGGGGTCTCGCCTCTTACGTAAAAGTTGAAAGTAAAAAATTTTACAAGTTTAACAGGCAAAAGGTCTTCAGGACGATTCGCCGGGCTTCCCGCTAGACGTCTCGCTGGATGTCTCGCCAGTAAACCCATCGCTCTCGCCAAAGATAACTTCGTCATCCTCTCCTGGGGAGTCATCCTCTCCCGCTGTCTTAGTGATGGGATCGAATAGCCAAGGCAGGATCCCGCTCGGCGTGAGCGTCTCGCCGCCCTCGTTCAGAAACCTAGATTCTCGCAGCACCTGGATCACGCACTTGGCCGCCGCCTTTGCATTCTCCTGCATCATCACTTCTATTTTAGAGTTAGAATATTGGTGACGCTTGACCTTCTCGACCGACGACGGCGGAACCAGTGCCTTGGCCTCCTGCGCTCGTTTAAGCTCGGCTTTCAGCAGCATGATCTCGCACCTAAGAGCAGCCTCCCGCGCACACGATAGCTGAGCTTAGGCGGAATCCTGTAAGAAATTCGTTAGAACTGAATGTGACTAAAGGGAAGGAGTAGCCATGAGGCGGAAGGCCTCTAAAAGTTTCACATACCTCATTCGCCGGGCGGAGAGTGAGAAATTTCTGGGAGGCCTCCAGATCGGCCTTCAGGGTGGCCACCTCGGCAGCGACGAGATCCCGCATCTTGAGCGCCTCGCCTAGGTTGCGCTCAATGCTGAGGCTGCGGTGCGCAGACATATGCGTAAGCTTGAACGCGCGCAGCTGTGCTCGAGCAGCTTCATGGGAGAGAGCCTTGGTGGATTTCTGGTCGTATATGCTTGCATCCACTCGGCTGTAAAGCCCGAAGCCGAGCGCGAAGGGTTCGTTGCTGCTCGTTTCTTTCTCCATCCACGAGGGAAGGAGCGACGAGATGGAGACCCGGTTAGCCTCCGGGTCTCACTGTAGAAGGGTTGTCCCTCTTCATCCAGGTTCTTCCCGCCAAGGCCAAAATTCCGACGCCCTCTCGACACCGATTTCGCGGGAACTTTCTGTGAGGCTGCGACAACCTGCGCGGCAATATCCGTTTCACCCGTGGCTGGTGAGATTTCGGCTGGGGTTTCAACGACAGATTTGCCCTTGTCCGTCACAGATGGTTTTGACTTCTTAGAAGGGGCCGGAGGAGTGTCAGGCTTCCGCTTCCGGACACTCGGCTGGGAGGAAGAGCCCGACTCATTCCGGCAGGCGAGGGCTGCAGACTTGGCGAGAGCCAGGGTAGCGGCGGAACCCCTGGTCTCGTCGGAAGGTTGGTTGAGGGGGATCTCTCGCTCACCTGTGAAAGCCATAAAAGTAAGTCTTATATAGTTTGAAGCGAGAAACTAAAGGGGCAAGGCGGAATGGTTCCTTCGTCGCAAGAACTTGACATCGAAGTTCTTGGTCCCGAATAAGGTGAGGATGGCCGTCTCGCGTCCCCCAAGTGCCGGAGGCCTTTAAGTCGCCTCATCGTACTAGACCGGCGAGAGGGGAACGTTACCAAAGTTCCCGGATACGAACACGAACTTCTGGGCCCAGTTGTGATTCTTGTTTGCGAGACCGCTGGTCTTGATCGTCTGCCCCGAGAAGAAGACGATTCCGCTTTTGGCCCGGAAGTTGAACAGTTTCCGGAAGATGGAGAGATTGAACTCAATCCTTTCCGCGCGCATATAACAGCCACTAGAAACGCAACAGAGTTAGAATTGAGTTGGGCCGGGACCACTCCATAGTACCGGACGGCCTGACGCACTTCCGGCCAGAGGGGGAGGCGGAACCCCACCTCAAAGTGCTCTAGCGGGATGGCAAGCTCCCCTTCCGACATGAAGTTGACTCTGTCTTCACTCCCGGGGTTGCGCGCGACAAACTCAGGGGGAATATAGTTCCTGGCTATGAAAGCAAACTCCGCCGCGGTAAGCGGCAAGGGGGGAAGTCGTGTTCAATGAAGTTCTGCGCGCACTTGGTGCGGCCCTCGGTCTCGCATGACATTTTGTGAAAAGGCGGAAGGGGAGAGGAGAAGCGTAGGCGAGAGGCCTGGGGTCGTAGAAGTGGCGAGAACGAGGGAGGAGGATTAAGACGAAAGTTCGGAATCAAATGGAAGTAAATACGATTGGTGAGCTGACCTATTTATAACAACATTCAGTAATCATGAGATTTTTCATAACGGCGGAAGTGCAGATAGCAAATTTTCGTAATTTGACGCTTCGTATCCATCCCCACCCCGTCGACACTTCCTGTACCTACAGAGGGCGAGAGCCTCCGGGAGTGATCCCAGGTAAGAGCGAAGCAACGACAAGTATAAGAAATAAGCGTGGCTCGAGAGCAGGGCATTCAACAAGATGGTAAGAATGACATAAAAAATAAAAGGTCAGAAGCGGTAGGCCTCTCGCGGGGCGAGAGCCATCATTAAATATATGTTCAGTTTATTACACACGCGAAAAAAGGGGTACATGGAGAGAAGGGTAGGCTGGGAGGTTGGGGTAAGAGGGGACGAGAACCTGTGGGGCTCAGTATTGTTCCCACCGCCAACGACCCCGACCTCGCCTCCCTGTCCTCGGGGGCACTCGCGGATAGTGGTAGGCCGTCACGACAGTGAGCTCCTAGTGGACAAGGCGCAGTTGATCTCGAGCCCGCACGATGTGCCTTTCGGGAGAGGTCTCCTCGCTTCCGCCTCTCAGGTGCTCCGTCTCACCAAGAAGATGCGTGTAATCCCTCTCGATCACACATAGTCGCCGCTCAATCGACGCCATGAGGGTAGTTTAACGTAAGGAGTCCTCTCGCCGCATCCAAATGAGCTTCAACAGTACTTCAGCTATTCTCTTCCTCTGCTTCTTGGCATCGCCGGAGGCTTCAAGGAAGCTCAACATCTCACTTGGGGAAGGCGTCGGCGAGATCACCTCCTCGTATGCGTCGGGCTCTTCCGCAGTCTCCCGATGATCTGGTTTGGGGACTGTCAGGACCAATTCGGGGGCGGGAAGAGTAATCAAAGTGCGAGGAGGGGCAGTATTTTCCTGATTCCTGGCGGGAAGTTCCAGGACGTCCTTCGAAAGGTTTCCCAAAGAGTGGGCGGTGCGTTTTTCCCCGACCCAGGGGGAAGGATGTCTTCTCCAGCGAATGAGTCTCGCCTGGATGCGAGAGGGCAGTGTTCTCCCCGCCAGGTGGGCGAGAATCCGGCGCGATAGCGCGAGACTTGTCAGCAGCTCTCCTGGGCGAGAGGGGAAGGCCGGTCGCTGGATCGATAGGGACCGTGACGACGAGAGTCTTGGGCCTCGGGCTGACGACACCCAAGGTTCCGAAAGTAGGTACCGCAGAAAGCTATGTAAGCGAAAAAAAAGGAAAAAACAAACCGATTAAAGCGAAAGCCACGCAAGAGAATTACCGGAAGCAATCACAAGCCCGACCGGGGTAATCAGAGGGGCAGCCTCCGAGACCGACGATAAGTTTTTATCGGGAAGCCGAGCTGACTCGGTATTCTCCAGAGAAGCATCGACGACGCCTTTCGGAACCGTCTCCTGCGAGAGAGGTAGAATATCAATTCAACAAGCCCACTTTGGGGGTTAGCGACAAAAGGAGGGGCAAGAAAAGAACCTCTGGCGAAAAAGCAGGCTCCTCGCGGGTAGGGGTTGGGGTCAGCGAGGCTGGCTCATTCCTAGAATGATATCGCCGAACCGACTTGGCTTTATTTCGCCGATACGCCGAGTCTGCTGGCCTCTTGCCCATAAGCCAGGGGGCGAACCCAGCGCAGTTGGCGAGAGCCCTCGCCTGGGCAGCGGTGAGGTGGTCCTGGACGTCTTGCGAGAGCGGTATCGCGGCTCGTTTGACATACATTGTCGAAGTAACACGAGAACTCATACGATAAATGAGGGGAGGATGGACGACGTCTTGGAGACATACCCCGATATATATATATATGTATGTATGTATATATATATATATGTATGTATATATATATGTATGTATATATATATATGTATGTATATATATATATGTATATATATATATATATATATATATATATATATATATATATATATATATATATATATATATATATATATATATATATATATATATATATATGGGGCCGAAGTGGGACCCGCAAAAGATTACCTTCCAGGTCAGCAAACACTCACCAAATATTGGGGGTTAGACTTTTCTTTTCGAGCGTAGGACTCGCTCGCAAAGAGCGGAGATTGTGTACAACCCCATTTTCGTTGAATGGGTTTTTCTCTCAGGACAGGTAATTCCAGAGCCTTTCGCCAGAGTAGGTGGAAAGGCTTCCGCCTGGATAGGCGGAAAGCCCCCGGAGTGGGCGGAACTCCTTGGATCCAAGGCGTTGACTGTAGCTCCTTCACTCAACGCTCTAGACGCTTTTTTCCTTGAGGCGTTGAGTGTAGCTCCTTCACTAAACGCTCTCGACGCTTTTGGTACTAAGGCGTTGAGTGTAGGTTTCGCTCTCAACGCTCTCGGCGTTTTCTGAGTTAAGGCGTCGAGTGTAGCTCCTTCACTCAACGCTCTCAATGCTTTTGGTCCTAAGGCGTTGAGTGTAGGTCTCGCTCTCGACGCTTTTTGTCTCAAGGCGCTGAGTGTAGCTCTCGCTCTCAACACATTAGTAACTGTACATAGTTCCTTGGGCCCAGCATGGTCCGTTCAGATAAGTGAAGCAGGGCGAAGGGTTTTCGCCTAGGTGTGCGGAAGCCTCCCGCCCAGTTTGGTCCAGAGGTAATTTTACCTGGTTTCCCCTAGAAGTCTGCATTTAGCTACTCAGAACAGCGAAGTTTTGCTGTTGCCAGACCACTTTGGGCTGCATATAGTCTTTTGAAACAGTGCAGCTACGCTGTTGGCAGACCAAATTTTTGGATTCTATAAATAGACCCACATGGTATCTCAGAAGGCAAGCTTTCTCATTTTCGGAAGTCTTATAGCGTTTTCTGAGGTATCCTTAGCTCGACACTTGGCTAAGGTGGGGAAGCGCTCTGAGATCTTCCAGGTTAGTGGAGGGACCTCCGTGCTGAAGCCTAGAGTCAGTTCTTTGGTTCTTTGTGGCTGGTCAGTGGTCTGAGCTCAGGAGTAGGTGTTGGCTACACCCCGAGGTCCGAACTCTCGTTGGGGTCAGTTTTTGGTTCCAACACCGCCGTTTCCAATAACAGTAAAAACATGTCCTAGGTCACGGGCGTGACCTAGGGGCGTGACCCGCAAAACAACAATTTTTACGGTTTTTCTCCCAATGTTTCCGGGCTTTCAAGAGAACGGTTCCGCACCTTACACGCCCCCTAGTCACGTGCGTGACCGAGGGGCGTGACTCTCTAGAAAAATTCCTATAAACTCCAGACAGAGCCAGGAGCTGAGGAGGCATCTAAGACTCAACTAGGAGTAGAGTTTAGGCAAATTTAATAGCTTTATTTTCAGTTTTTATGCATTTCTTTATGTACTTTTCAATTTCATAGAATAGCTTTACTTCGTTTATTTTAATTCAAGCACTTTTATTTTCTATCATGTCCTCCTTTTTATGTAGTTTTTACATCATGTTAAGTAGTTAATTTTCAATTAACACTTGATTATGATGAATTTTGAAATTAAATAAACTTATTTTTCAAGCTCTCTCTATTTATCGCTTCGATTTAACTTTGATTTCAATTGTGTCGAATTCACCTTTCGATATTAGATCCGTACCATATATTTATCGAGATGTTGTGGATACGAGTAGATCACTAAAAGGTAGAAGGAGTTGCATGTACTTCTCGAGAGAGGATGACATGAATCTTTCAGATTGGGGTCAAATCCAATAGTGGGGTTCACCGCATAAAACAAGATTAGTGGTTTCGGCTGCGCGAGAGGTCTCAATCGATCAACTTAAGTTTAGTCGAGAGCGTATTCTCGAGAGAGACGCTTTTGTAAATTAGGAAGCTCCACGGTCGAAGTAGATAGATTAGAAGCTTGAATTTTATGAAAAATTTATTTTATTTCAAAGGGAGTGTAGATCAAGTGTTAATTTTAGTTCATACTTTTATTAATCTTCTATTTTTATATTCGATAAAATAATATTAATTTGCGTGAGTAGTAGTCAACAGGCCCCGAGTCTAATACGACACTTGATCCTACACTTTAGAACGATAGGTACATTTGCCTTATCGATTTAGAAATGCGCTCTAGCGTGAATTTTAATCATCATCGATCTCCTTCCTGACAAGAAGATAGTTGGTTGTCGATGAATTTTTACAATAAAGCAAAACTCTGAAGGTATTGTGGAGAGATTCAAGGCACGATTGGTGGCAAGAGGCTACACCCAGACTCATGGTATTGACTACCAAAAGACTTTTTCTCCAGTGGCAAAAGTGAATACAATACGGGTCCTATTATCCTGTGACGCGTGTAAAGGGTGGGACCTTCAACAACTATATTCAAGGCACGATTGGTGGCAAGAGGCTACACCCAAACTCATGGTATTGACTACCAAGAGACTTTTGCTCTAGTGGCAAAATGAATTCAGTACGGGTCCTATTATCCTGTGCCACTTGTAAAGGGTGGGACTTCAACAGCTAGATGTAAAGAATGCTTTCCTTCATGATGAATTGGAGGAAGAAGTTTATATGTCGATGCCTCCCAGTCTTGTCCCTATCAACTCTAAAGGGAAAGTGTGTAAATTGAAAAAAACTCTATATGGGTTATAACAATCTCCGACAGCTTGGTTTGGGATACTTCACAAAGTCATGATCTCATTGGGGTATACCCAAAACCACACTGATCACACTTTATTTATCAGACGAAAAGAGATGAAGGTGGCTATCCTGATTGTATGTGTTGATGATATGGTTATTACAGGTGATGCAATGTATGAGATCTGTGTCTTGAAACTCAAACTTGCTAGTGAATTTGAAGTGAAAGACTTGGGTAAGTTGAGGTATTTTCTAGGGATTGAGGTTGCCATATCAAAATATGGTATTCATATTTTTCAGCGGAAGTATGTCCATGATTTGTTAAAACAGACAGGAATGAGTGATTGCAAGCCTGCTGATACTCCTATTGAAGTAGACCACAAACTTGGACATGATGATGAAGAGTTAGTGGAAGATATTTTTGGTTATCAGAAGTTGATTGGTAAACTGATCTACCTATTTCATACCCGTCCAGACATCTCATATGTAGTAGGGGTGGTAAGTCAATGCATGCATTCCCCTAAAGTCCGACATCTTGATTCTGGCACATAATTTTGAGGTATTTGAAGACTCCGTCTGGTAGGGGAATTCTATTCTCCCCTAGTGATCACTTAAAAATTGGAATATATACTGATGCTGACTGGGCCGAATCAGTTGATGATAAGAGATCTACCACAAGATATTGTTCTTTTGTTGGGGCTAATCTGGTCACGTGGAGAAGCAAGAAACATGTAGTGGCTCGCTCTAGTATAGAGGCTGAGTTTAGAGTCATGACTCATGAGATATGTGAGGGGATGCAGCTTCGTTCCCTCTTGAATGATATTGGTTTATTGGAAACTTGGCCTTTCAATTTGTATTGTGACAATAAGGCAACAATCAACATTGCTCAAAAGTCAGAATCCTATCCAGCATGACCACATCAAGCATGTTGAAGTTGACTGACATTTCATTAAATTAAATATTGTGAAAGGGATTGTATGTACCCCTTTCGTTCACTCAGAGGGACAACTTGCTGATTTTCTTACCAATTCATTAAGTGAAAACATTTGCATTGATTATTTGCAAGTTAGGCATAAAGAACATTACATGCTCATCTTGAGGGAGAGTGTTTGCTAATATTTGTATTACTCTATATATATATATATACATATATACAAAGAAGTATCGTTAGCCATTGCGATTGCACGGTGTAACATCCGAGACCCTCTAAATCAATCTTGACTGTCCGTTTTTTGTCCGTTTTTTACTGGGCAGGTAAAAAGAGGGCCCGCCGGGCCTACAAATCATGCTTGGCGAGGCACATGAGCACGCCGGCCCGTGAACACAGGAAGCCGTGATTAGGCTATCCTGCCATCAGAAATAATGCTAAAGCTACACCCTTTATTCTCCTTATATATAACAAGAAGCCTCTGCTGTTTGGCGATGCGGGACTAAAGAAATCGTGCACATGAATATTTTTAAAAAAAGCCGTTGCCGGTAGGATTTGAACCCGCAATCACCTTTTAATAACTACGGTGCTTTATCCATTACGCCACCAAAATTCATGTGTTAGTTCTAAGAACTATTATATATATATATATTTAAATTTTTTGTTTTTATTTTTAACTTTTTAAATATAAAAAGTAATAATTTTAAAGTACAAATAATATGTAAAGATAAAAAAATTATATTAAGAAAATTATATGATAAAAAATATTAAGAACCGCCGGGGGCGGCGAGTTGGGTTCTGTCGCGCGGAGCACGGGCGGCGAGTTGGGTACTGTCGCGTGTATATATATAGGGGGTTTTCTTTTTCAATACAATCATTATATTTTTCCCTTTTCCTGTTTAACACCTTTTAATATGACATTTTATGATCCCGACTTCACATAGCACGATTAAGATGCCAGAATGATATCCTGCGTATACATATTATCAGCACATTATTTATGTGAGGCCAATTTTGTGTATACAACTATCCTCTCTTTGCGTGATTAACGTGTGGGTGTTCACGTGAAGAGGATATCACAAACCCAAAAAATGAGAGAATGTTATGCCCATTTTGTTGATTTGTGTGCAAGCATATTCAAGAACAAGATTGTAAAATTTGTAAGCTTTATAGCTGGTATGAAACATTGAGTGGGATGACATTATGAAAACATGTATAGTACAACAACAAAAACAGTACAACACTCAAGCCTTTATCCCATAATAGTGGGGTTGGCTATATGGATCCTTTGTCGCCATTGTGCCCTATCTTTTGTCATAATCTCATTAATGCCTAAGTACATCATGTCTTTCCTTACAGTTTCATTCCAACTCTTTATTGGTCTACCCCTCCCTCGTTTAACATGCCTAGTGACTAGACTCTCAGAACGCCTAGCCTAACAGGTGCCTCTAATGATCTCATTTGAGCAATAATTTCAATCTCTTATATCTAGCAATTCACGAACTATAAATATTTCTTGGTATACAAATATATAAAAAAAAATTTGTGGTGGTTGCCCTTTTAGTCAAGAACAGGAGGTGGCGACGAGTGACAATTTGCAACATATCAAGGTTTGATGTTGGCACTCAGCTTAGATTTGATTCTTATATCAATTAATCTTTGATTTCACATAATTGAATGTTAATGCAATCCATAACAGGATTTTGCACTTGATGGGTGTTATTATAACCATGAGCTTATACACTACCAAAGATTGTGGCTAGGTGTCTTTTGTCCGTCAAGGTTTTGTGTTTATCGACTCCATGAACATTTCACATTTTGACCGATGAGGCCGATTGAAGAAAAAAGTGAGCCCAAGGTCTTTATAATTGTAAAAGCAGCTTCATACACATTTGAAAAGGATGAACCAGTTATTTTCTAAAATCGGCATGAACAAATTAACATAAAATTAAGTCGCGAAATGTGCCACAAAACAATCAGATTATTGCTTAAAAGTAAGCATATTTCTTGCTCTGTTTCATACAAGCTGGATTTATATTCTTATTAATCATATACACTTGCTTGCAAGTTGACAAGGTCGGCATAATATTGCACCCTTTTTATGTAAGTAAGATATATCTTCACGTGATCGCCTGAGAGCTATCACGCCAAGAAGCTGGATGCCTCAGATATATTTTGCTAACTAACATTTATCCACAGGACAATATTCCGCCGTACCGTGTTTTCTTAATGAGGAGCTGAAATGGAGATGACATTCCATGCTAGAAAATTAATGACAGGTGATGTGGTAGATTTTTGGCAGGGCTTATCCGTGAGAATAGGCTTGCCAGGTGATGTTAAAAGAGCTAGCTTGCAAGAGAGAATTTGATCAGACAACATAAATTAAATGAAGCGAGCTGAGAAAAAGATGCGAGGGACTGAACTGGGAAAAAACTTGCAAGAGTGATATAATAAAAAATTGGAAGGCATGGGCTGATGATGGAGGTTGGCAGGATTAGAAAGGAGGGGAAAAGCCAGGGAATAATAAAAAGGTGGCTTTTGGACCGTAGAACGAAAATCGAAGTTGAAGCTAGGAAGCACATGTACGGGTATGAGTACCGGGTACGGTATGTATCCGGTACGGCGGTACGAAAAAATTTAAAAACAAGCATACGAGTACGGCAGTATATGTTGTATTAAGTATAATAAATATGTGCATAACACAATTGCATGGGATACATTTTCCTTCTGGCTATAAACAACAAAACAACTGTTATAAACTTATGTTTCAGGAAAACAACTGTTATAAACCAAAGAGGAGAATAGGGTTGTTCATTCCAATTGTTTCGGAAAAAATTAAGGAGAAGTGATTGTCCACATAGCCCTTCCAAAACTGAAACCAACTTAAATCAAACTTTAACGAAAAATGAAAGATGAGATCAAGATTACCAATATCCAAAAAATGTTTGTAAGCAGAGCCATATGTACAGATTTCTGATGAGGAGCAAGAATATGAAATAACAACAACGGGCAGTTTTCTGTATGAAGAAGGCGACGAAGAGGAAGGCCTTTAGGAGGAAGGAGACGAGGAGGAACAAGAAGAGTAGGAAGAAGAAGAAGAGGAGGAAGAAGAGCATACGACAGCGGGAGCAGCAGTGGTCGCGGCAGCGGCAGTGGGAGCGGGAGCTCGTATCCGCCTGTATGGTACGCGTATCCGTACTATAAACACGCCCGGTACCGGTACGGGCCTAATATTGTCGTATCCGTGCTTCATAGAGTTGAAGCTTTCTTCCTCCCTAGGGAGGTTGGTGGAAAAGCAACGACCATCAACTCTGGAGGCCATCATCTTATTGACGAGGTCCTCCATGGTTTGCCGTCGGACTCCATCCCACCGATTCGCCAGTGGCCACCCCAACTATTACTTGCCACAACTTCCTAAATAATGGCTGAGCTCTCTCTCCACTTGTCCCATCAAGCTCACAACATGCTCAGTTCTCTGTGCCTTCTCAAGAGTACAGAACCTAATGCGTTTACTTACCAAAGTATTCTTCCACTTCCAGTTGTTGGGTTTTTTTTTAATAACACATCAAATGTGCGCAGCAGAATAAAGTTCAAGAAAACCCTAAAGAGAAACTTAGATTTTGCGATGAACATTGATCAAGAAGTTTGATAACATAAAATAGGAATATACCTGAGTGAGATTGAATCGACACTCCATAAAGATGCTACAGAACAGTTCTTGGCTGGCGAGTGAGTTCACGCAAAAATGGATTTGTGTCTCTATAAGAATTCACACGAACGGGGAGAACACCGACACCTTGTTAAACAAGATCCAGGATAGAGAATGAAAAGCTCTCTGCGTCTCCACAGACTGCTAGGTCTCCACCAGGAGAGGCGGTGGCGGCGGGCGCCAGAATCGAGGCTTACGGTAGTGACGGGATATGCACTTCGGGAAAACCCTTCCGTCTCGCCTTACCTCACACTGAAAAACCCTAAGGAAACTGATATATATATATACCCAGGAATATAAACAGGCTTGAACCGTCGCTATCCGCAGACCCAAAACCAATGGAATTAACTTGACGAATCATTAACAGAGATGACTCCATGAATCGACGAGATGTCTCGATGAATCCGCTGATGTCTCGACACACTCGACGCCTTAGCTGTGAGGTCTCGACGAACTCGACGCCTTAGCTGTGAGGTCTCGACGAACTCGACGCCTTAGCTGCGAGATCTCGACGAACTCGATGCCTTAGCTGTGAGGTCTCGACGAATTAGTTGTGATGTCTCGACGCTCTCGACGAATCAACGAGATGTTTCGACAAATTCCAATCAGTCAATTGCTTGGTCCTTCACTCATCACATATGAGTAAGTTCAACACAATCCATTCCTCCAACTTCTCCAAACGCTCTTATGTGCGATCCTACAAGCTCATATCGCGTTGGCAGTGAAATTACCTGTCTGACCACTTCCAGATCACCATGGTAATAGCAACACCAGTCTCCCAGACGAGCTCCCCTATAAATGCCCATGGTTGTCCTCTTGCTTCTCTTGATCTTCCGCCTTCCTTTATCAGCATCTCTTGTCATGGCATCTCACAGCTATCTCTCGCCACATTTATGCTCAGTGTCAACCTGATGATGCTTCACACTCAAAGCTGTCGGGTGATGGACTCTACATTGCCATATCCCATGTTTGTTCAATAAGCCCTTCTACATCCTTCTAGAATTCCTGAGCAGACAGTGCAACTATATGTCTCCTAGACAATTCCCTCAAAAAGGTGTGCACATGAAGAGATTGATTAGCTAGTCTTCGGTGCTTACATGAGATTCTCGCATGTATTCCGGGTGCTTCTGAATCTTGTCCTCCAAATCGCTTGAACAAGATGCAAATCTTATGACCTACTTGACACCACAGCATTCTTTGTTATTATTTCCTGGTCGTTCTTATCTATATGAATACAAAAACAACTAAATTTTTGAACTTCATGTGATAAAGTTAAACGAAATCTTTGCAATCTTTATTCCAATTTGTACCTTAAAATTAGTTGTATTTTCAAATGGGTAGGTATTATTACAAATGGCTACACAGATTTTTGATTGTTCGGCCCAGTTGAATTGAAAAATGTTTACAAACTCTTTTATGTTGTCAGAACCATTTCACAAACTGGACGCATTCACGTTGGATTGGATTCCTGAGTTCTCCTGAAATCACAGGAGGGATTCCTCACATCCAATGCTAGAATATTTTTATTTTTGAAATCTGATGATGCCGACATTGTTTTGCTTTTAATTATTAAAATCCTTTGTTTTTTTACCTTGTGGAAAATCATGATTTTTTTATTGCGTTAACTCTGTAATGGCAGAACGTTCCATACGTCTTTGTTCCTTCAAAGCAGGCTCTCGGAAGGGCTTGCGGTGTCACGAGGCCTGTAATTGCTTGCTCAGTAACGAGCAACGAGGGCAGCCAGCTGAAATCACAAATCCAGCAGCTGAAGGTGATAACAACATACGAGATCCATCCTATCATTCCTCTAACTTGTAACAATTGCTTTGCTAACGGTCAAAGCTTCCCATGTTGATAAATTTCTGCTATTTTCAGGATGCAATTGAGAAGCTGCTCATCTAAATGGGCGAGAGATTTCAGCATGAAGGGCCTCGGGAGATGGACGGATGCCTAATGGAGGCTTGGACTGGTGTTCTGTACCCTAATAAGCTTATTTTAAGATTTTGTGTGGTAGTAGTAATAGCGGTCTCATGAATCAGATATTTCCTGAATAATATTTTGGATTTTGTATCCTATTTTGTATGCTTGAGTTTGAAACTTTGTTATTTCATGTTTTCGTTCATTCGCAGCATTCTTTACTAGAAGATCTTATTTGATGCTGAACAAATTTTTTTTTACTATTGAACTGATGATGATTGAGGCAGAGTTGGATGATTCTTGCCAGGTGAAAAAGTTTTATTATAGTTTATATAAATGACTTTCTTCTGTAAACTAACGTGAGTACAGGTAATTGTAGACAACAGCGAACATATTTTAACTGTAACTTGCAATTGTATGATTGTTGTCAAGTTTTATGATATAATCCGTAGAGATTAACCATTTTCTCTCTTACTATACCAATAAGCTTATATTATGTTATTCTTCGTGGAAAATATATATAACAGGAGGAAAATTATGGTGCGTTATCTAAATTGCTGAATAAAAAGTTCAGTAAAATCCAAACACAATACCATATTTCCATTGTTGAAATGAAAATCATGTAAATTTAACAACTTTGGTTGATATATGACTCATATATCCATTTTTATGCCAAATAATTGACAGCATAACATAATTCCCTTTTAAATTTGTTATCATTGTACAACCCCGTGTTCGCCGTGTGGGCTTGCTAGGCCAGGCGAGCTGACCAAGGCACCCTGCCCGCGCCAGAACAGCATTCGGGCAGGCATTGGGTGGCCAGCTCGCTCTCGGCAAAGCCAGATGGGCGAGCCGCGCGAGCTGGCCCCTGCCCCCGCACTCGCCTTGAGTTCGTCGAGCAGTGCTTTGAGCTCGACATTCGTCGAACAGAGATTTGAGCTCGGCAATCGTCGAGCAGAGGTTTGAGCTCTGCATTCGTCGAGCAGAGGTCTGATCTCGGCATTCGTTGAGCAGAGGTTTGAGCTCGACATACTTTGAGCTAATATTCGGGGTTGAGCTCGACGTGCCCAGATCAGCTAGCCCCCTCTGGAGTTCCTGTAGCGACAGTCTGAGACCGGCCAGCCCGCCTCCTATAGGCGACTTGGCCGCCAGCCCGCCTCGGAGCGAGCATTGGCGGGTCGCGGGGGCCTGCCGCGCGCTCGCCCAAGGAGAGAAGGCGAGTCGCGGGAGCCAGGTGGCACCCGCGTCGTGGGGGTAGAGAGCAGTCGCGAACCGACCTCCCGACTCTTGGGACCGACACAGTGGGGCCCAGAGGCGCAATTACCTGGGTGCCTCTCCCATGGGTGCGGATAGTTTGTTAGAACAGCGGAGTTACGCTGTTGGCAGACCTAGCTGAGTTGCACATAGCTGTTCAAGACAGCGGAGGTTGGCTATTTGCAGGCCGTTTTCAGGAAGCTATAAATAAGACTCAAGGGGCACCTCAAAAGACACGCTTATTAGTATTCAGATCTTTTTTTGCTTTCTGAGGTGGGCTTAGCTTGGCCTTTGGCAAAGGAGGGGAAGCACTCTAAGATCTTCCGGGTGTGTGGTGGGTCCTCCCGCCAAGCCCTTGGATCAGTTCCCATCTGTCTTGTTGTTTGGTTTGCCGGAGAGAAGTAGGTGTGCGATCACCCCTTCCACAAGGGTGAACTCCACAAGGAACTGAATTTTCGGTTTCAACATTTTGGTGCGGTGAGCGTGGAAAGTGGTCAGCACAAAAAATCGTCAACAAGCTAGATGGCAAGAGGAGAAGGACAAGGCTCGGACAGGTCCGACTTACTGCCCCCGCCACCTCTGGCCACGATGGGGATGTTCGAAGATTTCAGGCAGGAGGTACTCAGCCTCGTCAAGTTCGCACTCGGCGCGCGGGCCGAGTGCACGACTCCAACTGTCCCAATCGCTGCCGCCCCGCCTCTGGGCGAGGACGCTCCCGACACGCGAGCTGGGAAGGAGGTCGCCGAAGAAGGAAGGGTATGCAAGCTCCCCAGACGTGTGTTCTTCCCCTGCTCGGCAAGCGGAGGCCGGTTCGGCGAGATGAGTGCGCGAGATCCTCCAGCTCGTCCGACAGGGGGAGGCAGCCCCTTTAGCGAGCTTGTCTCTTCCGCCCCAGTTTCAGAGGGGTTCAGGGAACCCGAAATGTCTTACTACACCGGGAAGGGAGACTTGGTCCAGCACGTCCAGTGGTTTGAGGACGTGGTCTCAATCCGGTAGATGTCGGATTGGTTCAAGTGTCGACTCTTCGCCATCACCCTTAATGAGAAGGCGAGGGAGTCGTTTCACCAGCTGCCGGCCAGCTCCATTTACTGCTTCGAGTACCTGCGCCGGGGGTTCATGTTAAGGTTCACCACCTCCAAGAGGAGGAAGAAGGAGTCGGAGTCCCTACTCCACATCGAGCAGGGGGTGAACGAGAGCTTGCGGATCTATGTTTATCAGTTCCAGGAGGAGGTCACCCAGGTTCAGGAGATGCTAGGCCATAGCCTGATGATGGCTTTCACCCTGGGGTTGCAACATGGTTTCTTCAGGATGGAGATGAAAAGAGTGCCCCCGTCTCCTACGAAGAGCTGATGATGAGGGCGGCGAGAGAAGTTGACGGGGAGGCGTCAAATCCGGAGTTTGCCCGGAAGTTGGCCAGGTGGGCCACAGAGGAGGAGGAGCCAAGAGGCGGCAGAGGACAGGAGGAGAGGAGAGCTGAGTCCAGATAGAGGGAGCAGCGGCAACCGCAGCAGCAACAATAGCCCAGGTGGGGGAGTCAGGAGCCAGACCGTCGGCTGGACTGGAGGCTCGAGAGTGGCAGGATCAGGGGCCACGAAAAGGTTACCTTGTAACACCCCAAAGTCCATTTTGGTTCAGGCATGGGTGACACGGCCTGGGACACGGGCGTGTCCCAGGGCGTGTCGTGCTTGGGTTGGGTTGTTGGGTATGTGGTCGCCGAATTTTGGTCGACGATCGTCGAGTGCAGAGTACACGACCTGTGACACGGGCGTGTCATAGGGCGTGTCAGTTGCACCGGTCAGCCGGGAATGCGTGTGCCTGAGGACACGAGTGTGTCCTCGTGAACACGGCTTCGGACACGGGCGTGTCCCAAGGCCGTGTCCTGCTCGGGTTAAGTGGATATTGTGCTGTGTGAGTGACACGGGTATGTCGGAAGGCGTGTCAAGTGACACGGGTGTGTCAGAAGACGTGTCAAGTGACACGGCCAGTGACACGGGTGTGTCGGAAGGCGTGTCAAGTGATACGACACGTGACACGGGCGTGTCACATGGCCGTGTACTGGTTTGGCTAAGTCAGTTGCCTACTACTTAAGTGACATGACCTGTGATACGGGCGTGTCACAGGGCGTGTCAGGCCGTGTTCAGGTGATTTTTGGGTAAATCCGAGCCACTCGTTTCCCTGATTTTGGATCCAGTGGTTCAGCCTCCTTCCATGTGGATAAAGGCCCGGAAATGAGATAAAAGCCCTTCATCTTCATATTCTCCTTCTTCTTCTCATTCCAATAGAGAGAGAGAGAGAGAGAGAGAGAAAGAAAGGGAAAGCAAATGAAGGAAGGAGGAAGGAAAGTCAGCTGCTGGAGGAGCTGCGGAGTGCGTATTGAAGATCCGAGAGCGAATTTGTGAAGGACAAGCCAAGGCGGTGACTTCCATCCGGCTACTTCATGGCGCCGAAGCGATCTTCTAGGGTAACGATCTCCTTCTTGGACATCGAAGTCCTTTCTTTGTGCATGTGCTTGGAATCCTCCACCAAGAGGTGGATTTCGTAAGTGATTCCTTCGTTGAGTTTGCATCTAGAGCCGGAAGAGTGGAGTACGGCATAAGCATGCTGTGTGAAGCCCATCTGGACTGGTAGTCTGGATTGGTGATGAATCATGGGTAAACCGAAGAAGACTCCGTGGATTTGATGCTATGAACGAGTTATGTTTTGTTGAATGAATGTATGGAGGAATGAATAAGATGTGATGTTGGTTATGGATGAATGGAGGCTTTGGTTAAGCTCCTGGTTGTGATGAGAGATTAATTGGTAGCACGCCTGGGGAGCGCGAGATAAACCTGGCCTGTTACACCACTAGGGTGGGTTGATCTGGATAAATAAGGGAACGATTGGTGGTAATGCTTGGGGAGCCGAGTTAAACCCGGCTTGCTGCACCACAAGGGTGGGTCGATCAGGAATAAGTGAGGGGTCGATTGGTGGTAATGCCTGGGGAGCATCAATAAACCCGGCTTGCTACACCACATGGTGTGGGTCGATCTGCTCTGGTTGTTTGTGGATGCTGTGAGGTTAGTACCTCTGAGTGGTATGGACGGGATGTCGTCATCCTGCAGGATTGGTGGACTAGGATTGAGCCGCCCAACCAACAAGTGAAGAACCTCTAATCGGCGGTGTACGAATGGGATACCCGGTACACCAAGAAGGTGCCCTGAGTGCACGGAGCGTCTGGTGGATACCAGCGTTTGTGTTATGGATGTGATTGATAGATTGATAGAGATTATGATATGGCAATGCATACAGGGAAGGAACAACTGCCCTGGGTAAGGGGTGGGGTCGTTATAAGTGGTCAGCTAAAGCTGACCGTTACTTTGTTTGCCGCTCTTTGGTGGATATATGATTGCAGGTGCTGCTGCTTGAAATGAAATGAGCGGAATGGATGGATTGCTGCGGAAGGCCCTTGAAGGCCAGCGTGTTTGGATTTCATGTGTGGCCGGCCTGCGTGCCGATGTACGAAAATGTATTTGTGCAAAGAGAAACCTGTAAGGCCTTAAGGCCATGTGTGGGTGAGTTTTATACATTCCTGGTGTTAATATATAAATGTGGAGTTTATATAGTAGTGGACATTCTCTGAGCTAAGTTCATTTAACTAAAAAATGCTGCGCTAGAATGGATTGAGTTAGGATGCGAGTAGATTTTGATTTCCACAAGTAATTCCGCCGCTTGTCTGTGACAGATGGTGTGGGGCCCCGGTCGGACCTACCGTTATATGCCACGTGACGAGTGGGGGCGTTACAAAGTGGTATCAGAGCCATGTTGAGATTGTTTTGGAGGAGAGAACATCATTGAACTCACGAATGTCCACTACGAATATATTTAATGCACGTAACGTGCGTGAGTGTGTAGTCAATGTATCATTACCATTATGACATGACTGATTAATGGTGTTTTGTACATTGATAGGTGGCGAGGAGTGGTGCTGGGCAGTCTGAATCCCAGCGTTCTGATGAGAGTGCAACACCCGTTGAAGCGCCTACGCCTCCTTTGGCGGAGACCATACGGGTGGTGACAGAGACGGTGCTTGCGGTATTATATGTAACAACCCCATCCGTTCATATGGTATATTATAGAAGGTCCGGCCGGGGCCCCACAGTATATATCACAAAACAGGCGGTGAAGGTACGAGATGATATCAGAGTAGCGCATCGCACCTATCACAAAGCATTCTAGCGGAAGCCTATACTACAACTTGAACTCCTCCCTTGAATGCCCAACAAATAACACAACTCCACGTTGTATATATCATACATAGGAATGTCTTACAAGAGTACACAAGATGGCCTTATGGCCTTACAAGGCTTTCAAACAGTGGCCTAAAAAGATTGGCGCGCAGGCCGACCACAATACAAGAAAAACATAAAAGCATTCCAAATAGCCTTCGAGGGCTAGCAGTAGCATCAGCAACAGTAGCAGGGACATCAACCTTTATGCGTCCCGCTCGGCTCTCCAGCACCTGTACAGGGACAATCCACCCAACGGTGGCAAACAGAGGCAACGGTCAGCATTCAACTGACCAAATTATAACGACCCTACCCCTTTTTTTCGGGGCAGCGGTAATCTTCCCTGTAGGCATATCATATAACAAGCATGACAATATATCTCATAAAATGTGCTTTCACGCACACATGCCATCACAACCGTTCGCCACCCGGCCCAACGGTCCGTGCACTCAGGGCACATTCTTGGTGTTCTGGCAAATCACATGCCCACCACCGTATCAGGGTCACCACCCAACGGTAATTCTCTTGAGCATTTACTCCATGCCGTGCAGCCGGAGTTTTATAGTCTTAGTGAACCAGGATTGGCCCGTAGCCCCCCATGGTCTCACGGCGCGCAGGCCTAAGACTCTTGCTATGCGCTCCAACAAACCGCACTTTTTGGTCTCACGTCGGACGGACATAGCGCAGGTCGGATCCTCCACCCCCCGTTGCTCAAATCGCCTTGCCTTCTCCGAGTACAGCGTACTCACGGCTTAATCAAAGGCGCGTGTCGGTCTCACCAATCCTGTTCTTGGCATTCAAGCCTGGGTATTTCTCTACACCCATTCATTTCACAATCTCAGCGGGTCTTTCCTGGGCACCCCAGTACTTCCTGTGACTCTCTTCACAGGTGGACACCGCAATAGCACAAATGTCAGGGGTCTTTCCTGGGCATACGGGTACTTCATGTTACTCCCCTTCACAGGTGGACACCCTATGACATCAAGCATCACAAAGGGCCTTTCTTGGTCACACCAGTAGTTCCTGTGCCTCATTCACAGGTATGACCCAAAAGCATAACACGAATATTTTCCTGGACTACCACTCCAGTACTTCCTGCCACTCCTCTTCACAGGCATAACCCATTGACTCCTTAAACTACACGTTTATCATGGAGTCTTCTCCGGTTCGTATGCAACATCACCAATCCAGACCAACCTATCCAGATGGGCTTCACACAGCATGCCTATTCCGTACTCCATTTCCGGATCTATATGCCAACAAAGGGGATTTAATGCATCCACCCAAAGATTCCCAAAATCAGCCACCTCTTGGTGGGGGAATCACAAACATATGCCAAAAGGAAGCCTTCACATGGCTAGGAAGAAAATTCGTTACCCTTGAAGCCCTCTTTGGTGCCATAAGCGCCAAGCTAGCTTGAACGTATCGCAAGAGATTTTCCTCCGCAACGCCGGCTTCGGACCTCTCGTCGGTAAACCGCAGCACCACCGGTGATCAGCCCCCTTTCCTCCTCCTCCTTCTTCCTCTCTCTTTCTCTCTCTAACTTGTAGAAAGATGAAGGCACTAATAAAAATGAGAATATGTTCTCCGTTTTCGGCCTTTAGGAAAACAGGAAAGAAGCTCAACCCTTGGATCCAGGCTGAAAGAATGGACGACCACAATTAAACCAAAGAGTATAAATTTTTCCTGACACGGCCTGTGACACGCCCGTGTCCCAGGCCGTGTGCTTCAAGCGGTGGTCAACCGACCTATCCAAACCAGTGACAAGCCCATGGGACATGCCCGTGTCATGGGCCGTGTCACCCAACACGCCTCCAGACACGCCCGTGTCGGTGGCCGTGTGTATCGGCAAAAATAATCCCAAAATCGCCCAAGAATCACACGGCCTGTGACACGCCCGTGTCCCAGGTCGTGTGCCCATACACGACACTCAGACACACCCTAGCGCAAAATTCGCCGGGCTGAGTTCGTTGACCCGAAGGGACACGCCCTGTGACACGCCCGTGTCACAGGCCGTGTTCACCCACTTCTCGACACTCGACGACCACATCTCGACACTCGACGATCGTCGAGCAAACTTCGTCGAGCACACGACACGGCCTTGGACACGCCTGTGTCCTTGGCCGTGTGCCTTCTCTCGACACATCGTCGAGCAAAAAATGTCGACTGATCCTCTCGACACTCGACACGCGCAGGACACGCCCTGGGACACACCCATGTCCCAGGTCGTGTCACCCAAAAATTGGCCTGCTGAGAAAATTGGGCTGTTACAACCCTCCCCTCCTACAAGAAATTTCGTCCTCGAAATTAAGACACAGGAAGACAACAAGTAACCAGCACCCCAAAAGTTATAACATAAAAAGTTTTATGTTACAACACAATTCTCTCCACAGATTACAGAAACAGCTCGGGAAACTCTTCTCGCATGGTTTGCTCTCGCTCCCATGTAAGTTCTTCACAGCCGCAGTTGTCCCACCAGACTTTCACCATGCCAACCGTTTTGTTCCGCAACTGTTTCTCGGCTCGATCTTCGATCTGAATGGGTCTAAATCTCGTTGTTAGCCCATACTCCACCGGCACACGATCATCCGCGATCACTTGAGCTGGATCTTTCACGGCCTTCCGAAGCACCGAGATGTGAAATACATCATGTAATCCACCTAAGTCTGCCGATAGAGCTAGCCGATAAGCCGCCTCTCCGACGCGCTCAACCACTTCAAAAGGACCCAAATATCTTGGACTCAACTTTTTCAAGCGTCGAATCCGGGAGACACCTTTGAATGGCTTGATCTTCAAGTAGACCCAATCGCCAACCGCAAATTCCACGTTTCGGTGTTTGGCGTTGTAGTACTTATCTTGTCGATCTTGAGCAATAAGTAGCCTCTCTCGAATAGTCCGTATGGTAGAATTTGCTTTAGCAACCTCATTTGGGTTAAAAATTCGCGCTTCGCCCGCTTCTACCCAAGCCAAGGGAGTACGACACTTCCTGCCATATAGAGATTCATATGGTGTCATCCCAATGCTCGCCTGGTAGCTATTATTATATGCAAACTCTACCATATAGAGATGATCTTCCCATCTCTCTCCGAAGTCAAGGGCGCACATTCGGAGCATGTCCTCCATCGTTCTGTTGGTACGTTCAGTTTGACCATCCGTTTGGGGATGAAAGGCCGTACTAAAAGTTAACTTCGTGCCCAACAGTCGGTGAACTAGCCTCCAATCATTTGACATGCATTGCCCATCTCGATCACTTACGATGCACCGAGGAACAACGTGAAGCCGCACAATCTGGTCAACATATAATTTTGCCAAACTTTCGACTGAATCATCCCGCCTGTTCGGGAGAAAATATGCCACTTTCGTTAGCCGGTCAACAATCACCCAAATGGAATCATTTCCTCGCTGCGATCTCGGCAACCCGTGCACAAAATCCATGGAAATATCATCAAATTTCCACTCTGGGATCGGCAGCGACTTCAAATAACCGCCCGGCTTTTGACATTCCGCCTTCACCATCACACATGTTTGGCATTTGGATACATAAAGAGAAACATCTTTCTTGAGCCCTGGCCACCAGAATAGCTTCCTCATATCGTTGAACATCTTCGTGCTCCCGGGGTGAATGAAATACTTTGTATAATGCGCTTCATACATTAGTTCTTCCCTCAATTTCCCCACATTCGGGATGCACAAACAACCCTCTTTTCGCAAAAGACCGTCATTCCAGGTGAATTTGCCCTCTGGCCCTTCAGTCACATAGTGTAAGAGATCTTCATCCAACTCCGTTGCCCGTCGAACTCGGTCCGCAAGGTCACATTGCACCTCAGTCCAGTTCAAACATACAGTGGCAGTGGAATTCTTGTCAACACAATAAATCTCCAACGCCTCCAGCTCCTGGATAAGACGTTCATCATGCCTTTGTAACCAATTTGCTCTAGCCGGAACCCGCCGACTCAAGGCATCCGCGACAATATTCCCCTTCCCGGGAGTATATTGAATCTCAAAAGTGTAGTCCCCAAGGAACTCCAACCACCTTCGTTGTCGCATGTTCAAATCTTTCTGCTCCAATAGGTACTTTAGGCTCTTATGATCTGTATAGATCTCCACCTTCACTCCATAAAGGTAGTGTCGCCACAACTTAAGTGCAAAAATCACCGCAGCTAGTTCCAAGTCATGGACGGGATAATTTCGCTCGTACACCTTCAGCTGGCATGAGCCATAAGCAATTACTTTTCCATTTTGCAGAAGAACGCAGCCTAAGCCGCTCCCTGAGGCATCACTATAAATCACAAATCCATTGGTTCCACATGGCGAAGACAACACCGGCGCCGTGGTCAACCGAATCTTCAGCTCTTCAAAAGCCCTTGCGCACTCTGGCGTCCAAACGAACTTCTGATCTTTTCGCGTCAACGTGGTTAGCGACAAAGAAATCCGCGAGAAGTTTTCCACAAATCTTCTATAGTAGCCCGCAAGTCCAAGGAAACTCCTGACCTCGGCCACGGAAGACAACATTGGCCACTCTTGTATGACCCTTATCTTCACTGGATCCACTGCAATGCCCGCTCCACTCACCACATGGCCTAGGAACGCCACTGACGATAGACAAAACTCGCACTTCGAGAACTTGGCATAGAGCTGATTTTGCCTCAACGTATTCAACACCAACCGCAAGTGAGTCTCATGCTCAACTTTCGACTTCGAGTACACCAGGATGGCATCAATGAACACTATCACAAACAGATCCAGGTACTCGCAAAAAATACGGTGCATCAGATCCATAAACACCGAGGGCGCATTGCATAAGCCAAATGACATGACTGTGAACTCATAGTGCCCAAAACGCATTCCAAATGCGGTTTTGGGAATGTCACCTTCCCGAATTCTCAACTAGTAATAACCAGACTTCAGGTCCAACTTCGAATAGACGGTCGAGCCCACCAGTTGATCGAATAACTCATCAATCCAGGGTATCCGATACTTATTCTTCTCGGTCAGCTTATTCAGTTCACGGTAATCAATACACAACCGCAACCCACCATCTTTCTTCTTTACAAAAAGCACAGGCGCGCTCCAAGGTGACATACTTGGGCGTATATAACCTTGCTCCAGCAATTCATGTAATTGGACCTTCAACTCAGCCATCTCCTTTGGCGCGACGCGATATGGCGAGCGGGCCACAGGTTTCGCACCTGACACCAACTCGATCGTGAAGTCAATCTCCCGCTGGGGTGGTAGCCCAGGGAGATCCATGGGAAACACATCTGTAAATTCCGCCATAATCGGAACCTCGCACACACTGGCCTTAGGCTCAACAGCCTGAATCAGTGCGAAGTAACACTCCGCACCCTTCCGAACAGCCTTGACTACCTGGAGTGCAGACATCAACGTCCCGCCTACTCCTCGCATACCCCCGAACTTTGTCTCCTGTTTGGTATTCTGGCCCAACGTGATCTCTTTGGACTGGCAATCAATCATGGCATGCTGCTCCGCAAGCCAATCCATCCCAAAAATCACGTCGAATTCCGATATTGGCAAAACAGATGCAGTTAAACTGAAATCCCGACTTCCTATCTGGACCGCCACATCGCAAGCTTGATCCGCAAGCATCCAACAGCCATTCGGCAACACCACTCTGACGCTATCTGTCTTTGCACGATAAGGTATCCCAAGCCGCGCTATAAACTCACTAGACATAAAAGAATGCGATGCACCCGTATCAAACAATGCTCGCGCCAGCGTATCCCGAATCATCACAAAGCCTGTGACAATCATGTCACACACACAAACAGCAAACATAGAGGTACTAAGCAAAGCATGCAAACAATAGCATATGCAAAACTAAACTCATACCTGTGATCACGTCACTCTGCTTGATGGCCTCCTGCAAGCCAAGATTGTAGACCCGGGGTTGCACCTGTGAGGCAGAGGAATCCACCACCGCCTTTCCTTTTTCCGCATAAGATGCTCCCGCCTTCTTTTCACTCTTTGGCGGCATCCGACAATCTCGCGCAATATGCCCCACCCGGCCACAATTATAGCAGATACGAGTATCCGGCTTTGAAGTAGCCCCCGACGTTGCTCCCGTTGCAACTGATGAAGGAGCTTGTCCACTTGTCTTGGACTTCTTGCCCCATTTCTTCTTCTAAAATGGTTTCCCAGATCGGGGCGCCTTCCACTCCGGTTGCGTCACAACCAAAGCTCTCTTCCCCTGCACCCTCTTCATATCCTTTTCCAGCGCGCTTGCAGTGTCAACCAATGCCTGGAAGCCTTGGTTCACAGAACTAGACACCAAGAACCGCAACTCGTCCCTCAGTCCTTCATAGAACCGATTGGTCTTCCTCTGCTCATCCGCAAATATAGAACCCGCATACCGCCCCAAGCGAGTAAATTCATGCAGGTATGCGTCAACACTGCCATCACCTTGGGTTAGCCTTTGGAATTCATTTTCCATGGCTATCTGCTGAGCCGCAGGAAGGTGCTTTGCTAGGAAGAGTCGGGAGAATTCTTCCATCGATACTTGGGTTAAAGGACGACCCGCCAAGTGATGCAACTCCATCTCATCCCACCACAATCTAGCTTATCCTTCAAGCAAGAAGGTAGCTAGGGTGACTTTCTGATGCTCCGCCGTTCCAATCACCGTCATAACTCGCTTGACGCGCGATAGCCAATCCTTAGCCTGCGTCGGAGTTCCCGCGCCCGAGAATGTAGGCGGATGGAAACTCATAAACCGCGTTAGCTGCTTCTCAGCCGCCCGAGGAGCCACATCCACTACAGGTTCAGGCCTCGCCGCCACCTGTTCTGGCCTCACAGCTGCTTGTTCCTGCCTAAGTGGCTGGCCTTGGATCATGGTAAACAAAGCCTCCGCAACTAAATGCACATGTTCCGCAGACGGTGGAGGTGTAGGCACAGCGGCTGGTGCCGTACTTTCATCAGAATGCTGGGGCTCAGACGACCCAGCTCCACTCCATGTCACCTAAAGGTGGACAAGACACACACATTAGCGGTCGTACCCAAGCAAACAACACAAAATAAGAACACACAGGTTCCTCAAACATACAACTTTGCATTCCTATCATGGACATTCAGGAGTTCATTCGTAGACTTTGGTTTGCACAAACACGTGCGTGCCACCCGACAAAAGAAGTCGACCACGACTTCGAGAGGGAAAGACCAACTCATTCCAAATAGCCTTCGAGGGCTAGCAGTAGCAGCAACAACAGCAGCAGGGACATCAACCTTTATGCGTCCCGCTCGGCTCTACAACACCTGTACATGGACAATCCACCCAATAGTGGCAAACAGAGGCAACCGTCAGCATTCAGCTGACCAAATTATAACGACCCTACTCCTTTTTTTCGGGGCAGCGGTAATCTTCCCTGCAGGCATATCATATCACAAGCATGGCAATATATCTCACAAAATGTGCTTTCACGCACACATGCCATCACAACCGTTCGCCACCCGGCCCAACGGTCCGTGCACTCAGGGCACATTCTTGGTGTTATGGCAAATCACATGCCCACCACCGTATCAGGGTCACCACCCAACGGTAATTCTCTTGAGCATTTACTCCATGGAGTGTAGCCGGAGTTTTATAGTCTTAGTGAACCGGGATTGGCCCGTAGCCCCCCATGGTCTCACAGCGCGCAGGACTAAGACTCTTGCTATCCGCTCCAACAGACCGCACTTTTTGGTCTCACGTCGGACGGACATAGCGCAGGTCGGATCCTCCACCCCCCGTTGCTCAAATCGCCTTGCCTTCTCCGAGTACAGCGTACTCACGGCTTAATAAAAGGCGCGGGTCGGTCTCACCAATCCTGTTCTTAGCATTCAAGCCTGGTTATTTCTCTACACCCATTCATTTCACAATCTCAGCGGGTCTTTGCTAGGCACCCCAGTACTTCCTGTTACTCTCTTCACAGGTGGACACCGTAATAGCATAAATGTTAGGGGACTTTCCTGGGCATACCAGTACTTCCTGTTACTCCCCTTCACAGGTGGACACCCTAGGACATCAAGCATCACAAAGGGCCTTTCCTAGTCACACCAGTACTTCCTGCGCCTCATTCACAGGTATGACCCAAAAGCATAACACGGATATTTTCCTGGACTACCACTCCAGTACTTCCTGCTACTCCTCTTCACAGGCATAACCCGTTGACTCCTTAAACTACACGTTTATCACAGAGTCTTCTCCGGTTCGTATGCAACATCACTAATCCAGACCAACCTGTCCAGATGGGCTTCACACAACATACCTATTCCGTACTCCATTTCCGGATTTATATGCCAACAAAGGGGATTTCATGCATCCACCCAAAGATTCCCAAAATCAGCCACCTCTTGGTGGGGGAATCACAAACATATGCCAAAAGGAAGCCTTCACATGGCTAGGAAGAAAAGTCGTTACCCTTGAAGCCCTCTTTGGTGCCATAAGCGCCAAGCTAGCTTGAACGAATCGCAAGAGCTTTTCCTCCGCAACGCCGGCTTCAGACCTCTCGTCGGTAAACCACAGCACCACCGGTGATCAACCCCCTTTCATCCTCCTCCTTCTTCCTCTCTCTTTCTCTCTCTAACTTGTAGAAAGATGAAGGCACTAATCAAAATGAGAATATGTTCTCCGTTTTCGGCCTTTAGGAAAACAGGAAAGAAGCCCAGCCCTTGGATCCAGGCTGAAGGAATGGATGGCCACAATTTCACCAAAGAGTATAAATTTTGCCTGACACGGCCTGTGACACGCCCATGTCCCAGGCCGTGTGCCTCAAGCGGTGGTCAACCGACCTATCCAAACCAGTGACACGCCCATGGGACACGCCCGTGTCATGGGCCATGTCACCCAACACGCCTCCAGACACGCCCGTGTCGGTGGCCGTGTGCATCAGCGAAAATAATCCCAAAATTGCCCGAGACTCACACGGCCTGTGACACGCCTGTGTCCCAGGCCGTGTGCCCATACACGGCACTCAGACACGCCCTAGCGCAAAATTCATCGGGCTGAGTTAGTTGACCCGAAGGGACACGCCCTGTGACACGCCCGTGTCACAGGCTGTGTTCACCCACTTCTCGACACTCGACGACCACATCTCGACACTCGACGATCGTCGAGCAAACTTCGTCGAGCACACGACACGACCTTGGACACGCCCGTGTCCTTGGCCGTGTGCCTTCTCTCGACACATCGTCGAGCGAAAAATGTCGACTGATCCTCTCGACACTCGACACACGCAGGACACGCCCTGGGACACGCCCGTGTCCCAGGCCGTGTCACCCAAAAAGTGGCCTACTGAGAAAATTGGGCTGTTACATTACAGGCGCTGCCGACTGGGCAGTCAAGGCCTGCAGGAGTACCAGGACAGACTGGTGCAAGGCAAGAACGTGCTGTTGTTGTGGTGGAGGCGCAAGCAATAGACGAGTCATTGAAAAGCTTTATGGAGTTTCATCCACCTACGTTTGGTGAGGCGATTTCCCCAACGTAGGCGGAAGATTGGTTGGCTAGAGTAAAGAGGATTCTGACTGCAATCAGGACTGCAGAGGAGCGGAAAGTGACCTTAGCCATTTTTCTGCTAGAAGGAGATGCGAGACTGTGGTGGGATGAGATGGAGGTCCATCACTTGGAAGGTCGAGGGTTAGCGGAGGTTTCAATGGATGAATTATCCCGATTGTTTCTCGCCAAATATTTACCAGTGTCGCAGCGGATTGCGATGGAGAACGAGTTTCAACGGCTGGTGCAGGGTGAGGCTGATATTGATACGTACCTGCATGAATTTACTAGACTGGGGCGATATGAGGGGTCTACCTTCGCGGAGGAAGCGCGAAAGACGAATCGTTTTTATGAAGGACTTCGAGATGAGTTGAGGTTGGTCCTCCCGAGTTCAGTGAACCAAGGTTTCCAAGCGTTGGTCGATACGGCCTGTGCGCTGGAAAAGGATTTGAAGCGGGTGCAAGAGAAGAAGAGACTGGCAGTGGAGAAGCCAGAGTTTAAAGTGCCGCAGTCGGAGCAATCCGAGTTTAGACGACGAGAGAAGAAAAGGTTTAGGTCTGTTGAATCAGCTCCGTCGACTATTTCTTCAGGGGCGACTTATGGGCAAGGGCGTGTTGATACACATATATGTTATAACTGCGGGAAGCAAGGACATATTGCCCGTTTTTGTTGGAATGCTCCGTCAGGGAGTGAGAAAAAGACAGGTGCGTCGTATGAAGAAAAGGATAAAGCAGTGGCCGAGTCATCTGCATCCCAGACGCAACCGCTATTGCATAACTTGGAAGTGCAAGAGCCGCAAAGCTCAGTTGGTGAAATTCAGCCGCGAGTGTTCAATTTGGGACTTCAAGAGCCGATAAAATGATATCTGCAAAATCAGGCGGCTGAGCAGCGGAAGGACACGTAGAATAGTAATATGTGTCACTTGGAGGATGTGACTATGGGAGATGTATGAGGATGCACTACTGCTGTGAATAGTGGTACATATAGGTGTTGTGGTATGTTGAATAATAACATGTTGGTGCACACTTGTGACAGTGAAGTGATCGCTCGATTATGATATAGCTCGATTATGTGTTTGTTTCTCGATTACCTGATCAATTTTGTGACTGCATGTGCACAAATGGAAGTTAGGGATGTATGTATATGCTGTATGTATTGTTTAGTTTATGCGATGCTTTGAGGGTGAGACAAGCCATGGCCTCTGAGCTCGAACCCGGCTCGCTTTGTTCGAGTGAATGGTTGCGAATGGTGCAACATTAAGTGGTTGTGTGGCTGATTGTAGTGAGCCAAATTTCGAGGACGAAATTTCTTTGAAGGAGGGGAGGATTGTAACACCCCAAAGTCCATTTGGGTTCAGGCATGGGTGACACGGCCTGGGACATGGGCGTGTCCGAGGGCGTGTCGTTCTTGGGTTGGGCTGTTGGGTGTGTGGTCGACGAATTTTGGTCGACGATCGTCGAGTGCAAAGTACACGGCCTGTGACACGGGCGTGTCACAGGGCGTGTCAGTTGCACGGGTCAACCGGGAATGCGTGTGCCTGAGAACACGGGTGTGTCCTGGTGAACACGACTTCGGACATGGGCGTGTCCCAAGGACGTGTCCTGCTCGGGTTAAGTGGAGATTGTGCTGTATGAGTGACACGACCAGTGACACGGGTGTGTCGGAAGGCGTGTTAAGTGACACGGCCAGTGACACGGGTGTGTCGGAAGGCGTGTCCAGTGATACGGCCAGTGATACGAGTGTGTCGGAAGGCGTGTCAAGTGACACGGCACGTGACTCGGGCGTGTCACATGGCCGTGTACTGGTTTGGCTAAGTCGGTTGCCTACTGCTTAAGTGACACCACCTGTGACACGGGCATGTCACATGGCGTGTCAGGCCGTGTTCAGGTGATTTTTCGGTAAATAAGAGCCACTCGTTTCCCTGATTTTGGATCCAGTGGTCCAACCTCCTTCCATGTGGATAAAGGCCGGGAAATGAGATAAAAGCCCTTCATCTTCATATTCTCCTTCTTATTCTCATTCCAAGAGAGAGAAAAGAAAGGGAAAGCAAGGGAAGGAAGGAGGAAGGAAAGTCAGCTGCTGGAGGAGCTGCGGAGTGCGGATTGAAGATCCGAGAGCGGATTTGTGAAGGACAAGCCAAGGCGGTGACTTCAATCCGGCTACTTCATGGCGTCGAAGTTATCTTCGAGGGTAACGATCTCCTTCTTGGACATCAAAGTCCTTTCTTTGTGCATGTGCTTGGAATCCTCCACCAAGAGGTGGATTTCGTAAGTGATTCCTTCCTTGAGTTTGCATCTAGAGCCGGAAGAGTGGAGTACGACATAGGCATGCTGTGTGAAGCCCATCTGGACTGGTAGTCTGGATTGGTGATGAATCATGGGTAAACCAGAGAAGACTCTGTAGATTTCATGCTATGAACGGGTTATGTTTTGTTGAATGAATGTATGGAGGAATGAATAAGATGTGATGTTGGTTATGGATGAATGGAGGCTTTGGTTAAGCTCCTGGTTGTGATGAGAGATCAATTGGTAGTACGCCTGGGGAGCGCGAGATAAACCTGGCCTGTTACACCACTAGGGTGGGTTGATCTGGATAGATAAGGGATCGATTGGTGGTAATGCCTGGGGAGCCGAGTTAAACCCGGCTTGCTGCACAACAAGGGTGGGTCGATCAGGAATAGGTGAGGGGTCGATTGGTGGTAATGCATGTGGAGCATCGATAATCCTGGCTTGCTACACCACATGGTGTGGGTCGATCTGCTCTGGTTGTTTGTGAATGCTGTAAGGTTAGTACCTCTGAGTGGTATGGATGGGATGTCGCCAGCCTGCAGGATTGGTGGACTAGGATTGAGCCGCCCAACCAACAAGTGAAGAACCTCTAATCGACGGTGTACGACTGGGATACCCGGTACACCAAGAAGGTGCCCTGAGTGCACGGAGTGTCTGGTGGATACCAACATTTGTGTTATGGATGTGATTGATAGATTGATAGAGATTATGATATGGCAATGCATACAGAGAAGGAACCACTGCCCCAGGTAAGGGGTAGGGTCGTTATAAGTGGTCAGCTAAAGCTGACCGTTACTTTGTTTGCCGCTCTTTGGTGGATATGTGTTTGCAGGTTCTGCTGCTTGAAATGAAATGAGCGGAATGGATGGATTGCTGCGGAAGGCCCTCAAAGGCCAGCATGTTTGGATTTCATGTGTGGCCGGCCTGTGTGCCGATGTACGAAAATGTATTTATGCAAAGAGAAACCTGTAAGGCCTTAAGGCCATGTGTGGGTGAGTTGTATACATTCCTGGTGTTAATATATAAATGTGGAGTTTATATAGTAGTGGACATTCTCTGAGCTGAGTTCATTTAACTAAAAAATGCTGCACTAGAATGGATTGAGTTAGGATGCGAGTAGATTTTGATTTCCACAAGTAATTCCGCCGCTTGTCTGTGACAGATGGCGTGGGGCCCCGGCCGGACCCACCGTTATATGCCACGTGATGAGTGGGGGCGTTACATACCTGAGAAGGGACAACCGCTAGGGGGGGGGGGGGCAGGATCAGTTCCATCCCCTAGGTTGGAGGCAGGCCCAGAGACCTCCCACCTCGATCAGAATCAGGCTATGGCCATATCCATGGGGGAGAGGAGGAAAGTTGCGTGAAGAAGGAGGAGAGAAGTTAGGGTGGAGTTTCCTTACTGCGACTTCCACCAGGAAGAGGGGCACGCCACGACCACGTGCCCGGAGTTCCTCGAGCTGAGAGGAAACATGGAACAGTACTAGCAGCAGGGCCGCCAGGAGGTGAGGATCGAGGAAGTCTTGCCTCGAGCAGAAGAGGAGGATTGATGTGAAGACCGGGCAGACGTCGAGACCCAGGGAGTGATATGAGTGATACACAGGGGGGGTGGGGTGGGGTGGGGGGTGGGGGGGGGGGGGGGGGGGGGGGGTTGGTGGGGGTGGGGATCGAGGCTTCCCGGAAGGCGAGCCTCCACACTGTGTACCGCCGGAGTGTTGGATCCATATCCCAGACCCCACCCCCAGAAGAGATGATCACCTTCTCGAAGAAAGATATGCTGGATCATGAGGATCCCTTTTGCGATGCGCTGGTCATCCAGATGGACATCAAAAATTTCACCGTCTCTAGGATCCTCATTGATAACGGGAGCTCCGTCAACGTCATCTTTAAGAAGGCGTTCGACGCGGTGAAGGTGGAGGAGAAGAGTGTGCTGGCATCAGATGGCCCCTTGTTTGGATTCTCGGGGGAGAGAAAGGAGGTAGAAGGAGGAGTGGGGCTCCACATCACTCTGGGGGGGCAGTCCCGGAATTGCCGGTTTGTCATCGTGGACGCCACTAGTAGCTACAACGCCATCTTCGGAAGGCCCCTTATCAGCGCCTTCCGCTGCGTCCCCTCGTCGTTCCAACAATGCCTGAAGTTTAACGCCGTGGGAATCCAGGTCCGTGTGCGGGGTGACCCCAAAGTAGCAAGGGAATGCTACGTCACCGCCGTAAAATCTATCTCCTGGCAGGAGGGGGCTGAGGAGATGGGGAGGAGAATGGAGGAGGCGGAGCAGGAAGCGGGAGGAGAAGAGATGGAGGTGGAGAGCTGCACCAAGGTGGAGGAGTCGGAGAAGCCCGGGAGGAGTCGGCTGAGGCAATGTCTGTGGAAGAAGTAGTGGAAGCTAAGGAGGCCCGAGTCTCGGAGGAGAGGGGCGCCGAAGAATGGGGGGTGCATTCCAGGCTGGAGGCTGTAGAGGAAATCGAGGAGATGGAAGTTCTCACCCTTGGAGGCAAGGTGGAGAAGGTCCGCATCAGCGGGGTATTGACCCCGAAGGATCAGGGCAGGATGCTGGCATGCATCCAAAAGAATGTAGACATCTTCGCATGGAGAACTGCAGAGATGCAAGGGATTGACGCGAACGTGGCTCTCCACCGCCTCAACCTGGACCCGGGAGCCCACCCCATCCAGCAGAAGAAGAGATCAACCACGGACAAGCTGGCCGAGCCCATCAGGGAGGAGGTGGCGAAATTCCTGAAAGCTGGCTTTGCATCCAAAATACAGTACCCCGGCTGGGTCTCCAATATACTCATGGTTAAAAAAGGAGACGACCGGTGACGTATGTATGTTGATTTTTCTTTGTTTAATAAATCATGCCCTAAAGACTGTTATCCCTTGCCTCGGATCGACGCGCTAGTTGACTTAGCCGTCAGTTTTTCTGTAATGAGTTTCTTAGATGCATTTTCATGTTACCACAAGATCAGGATACACCCCCCAGACATCATGGATGTCTCATTCATCACGGGGGATGGGTGCTGTTGGGTACATTGGTTTAAATGTACCTGATTTGAAGAAGCCTCACCCTACTCAATGATATACATCAAAATGTATTTGATGTATTTTGAGTTGCCTTGTGCAGGTTAAGTATTTGCAGGGAAAGCTGAAAGTTTTCTAAGTCCATGTGTCGACACCCAGAAGGAAAGTGTCGACACTTAAGAAGACTTGTGTCGACACCCAAGCAAGCAGTGTCGACACTTGGAGTACTTTTGTCGACACCAGGGATGCAGAGTCGACACCAGACAGAAAGTGTCGACACAAGGAGCTGTGTCGACACTCAATGAAGAAATGTCCAGTGAAGCAGTGTCGACACTTAGAAGCAGTGTCGACACCCAGAGGAACTGTGTCTACATCAGAAAGTGTCGATACTTGGAGGCTGTGTCGACACTCAGCAAAAGTCAGCAGAGTCTAAGTATAAGTGTCGACATAATGAGAAAGTGTCGACACTCAGCAGAAGACTCAAGACATGAAGAAAGTGTCGACACAAGGAGCTGTGTCGACACTCAGCAAAGTTCAACAAAAATTCTAAGTACAGGTGTCGACACAAAGGAGATGTGTCGACACTCAGCCAAAGTCTCAACAGAAGAAGAATGTGTCGACACAAGGAGCTGTGTCAACACTCAGCAAGTATCAACACAGAAGGCATGTGTCGACACCAAGAAGATGTGTCGACACTGAACAAGTTCAACACATGAAGATGTGTCGACACAAAGGAGTTGTGTCGACACTTACAAGAATTCAACAAAGTACTGAAGAACAAAGAGTTGTGTCGACACTCAATATCAGTGTCGACACATATTGAAGAAGCTGTGTCGAGATATAAATTCTACAACACAAGGAGTTGTGTCGACACCTTAAAGACTAGTGTCGACACTTAGTATACTTGTGTCGACACTTAGTCTATAAGTGTCGACACTTAAAGACAGATTGTCTCGACACTTTCAGACAGTTACAGTTATTTCAAGAACTGACTGGATGACTTGACAGCTTCCATTCCAGCCGGTCTACTGCACCTGTCAGAGTTGTCAGAAAGCTGTTAGGAACCGGATCAGCCGGTCACCATGAAGAAGGCCTATAAATAGGCTTATACTGTCAACAGAAAGAGATGATTCAACACAGATTAACACAAATCAGTTGAAGTGATCTGAAGATCTAAGAAGTTGGAGAGAGAGAGCTCCATCCAAGAAGACAGCCGTTGGAACCAGGCTGTGAAGAAGGGTTCAGACCTAGTTCTAAATCTTAAGTTGCAGTGATTGAAGATCAGCTGCAGAGAATCAATCCTATTGTGTTCTACATTCAAGAAGCTTTGAAGAAAAGCCAAGTGAGATTGTTCTCAGCAGAGTTCATTCAAGAACTCATCAAGAACCTTTCAACTCATCTCTCTATTCTGAGTTGTAGGTATATACACTTTGTATTTTATATTTTCTTATAGGATCCTTAGGGATCTGAGTTGTAAGCCTGCAATTATAAAGGCTGAGTGGTAGGGCCTATGTGCCTGAGTGTAGGAGATCTGTTTCTCTGAGTATAGGCCTGTTGTGGCTGAGTGTAAGCCTTGTGGCTGAGTGTAGGCTTTGTGAAGAAGCTGAGTGTAGGTCTTTGGAGAAGACTGAGTTGTAGGGCCTTGGGCCTGAGCTATAGGAACCTGTTTTGGGGTTCTGAGTGTAAGATCTGAGGATCTGAGATAGTGGAGGAGTTTGGCCGAATCTAGTACACTACTAGATAGGCGAAGGGGGAAAGTGGATGTACCCAAACATTGGGGAACTACTATAAACCTGTGTGTTCACTGTGTGTATGTGTTATTCTGTGATTGCTGATTGATTGCTGTGAAAAAGTAGTAATAACTCTGTGATATAACCTGAATTCTGCCCAAAAAGTTAAAAAGATTTAAGTCACCTATTCACCCCCCTCTAGGTGATTAGGTACAATATCTTTCAAGTGGTATCAGAGGGAGGTTACTCAAAAAAGGACTTAACTATCTGAGTAGATCCTGTTGGCAGATTCAGTCTAAGTAACTTGCAGAATCAAGAAAATCAAGAACCATGGGTTCAACTGAGAATCATTAGGAACTTGGATCCATGAAGTTGCCCATTTGCAGAAAAGAAATTTTTGGCATCTGGAAAGAAAGGGTGAGACTATTTATGGAAGTCTCAGACCCTAGGATATATATCACAGTTAAAGAAGGGCCATATGTGCTTATGAAGGTTTCAGTCCTGGATGCAAATCAGAGAACACCTAAGGATTACTCTGAAATGATAAAAGATGAGATAATTCTAGCCACAATGGACAAGAGGGCTCAAAATATCATTGTGAGTGCCATAGATGATGCTACCTTTCAGAACTTGATACACTGTAAGACATCTAAGGAGATGTGGGATACTCTTATAGTGTACATGGAGGATTCAGAAGAAGTGAGACAGGATAGAAAATCTTTGTTAAACCAAGAATATGAAAGTTTTAGGCAAGGTAGGTCTGATAGCATCACATAATGCTATAAGAAGTTCTATAGGATTGTCAATGAGCTAATGTCCTATGGAAGAGAGTTCAGTAATTATGAGCTAAATGATAAATTTCTAAGGTCCCTAACAAAGGATTGGGACACCAAGATCTGTGCCATAAGAGAAATGGCAAAGTTAGCAGATATTCCTCCACCAACACTGTTTGGAAAACTGCTATCCTATGAGATGCAGTTGATGGTGAGAAAAGAAGAGGAGAAGTCTACAAGAAGTGAACATAAAGAAAGGACAGTGGCATTCAAGACAGAAGCCACCAGAAAATACAGAAGTAAGTCACCAACTCCACCTCCTAAAGTAGCTGAGACTGAGTCAGATGATTCAGAAAGCATAAAGTCTGAAAGCAGTGAAAGTGATGAGGACTTTGCAGCATTCACAAGACACTTTCAGAAATTTCTAAAGAAGAAACAGTGGAGGTCAAAGCCATCCACTTCACAGGTCAAAGATGACTATTATCAGAACAAGAAGTCATCAAAGAAAGACAGGAAAAAAACCAAGTCAAGCAAAGCAACTTTATCAAAAATTGTTTGCTATTGCTGTAACAGAACAAGGACATGTTATTGCTGACTGTCCTGAGAGAGGGAAAGAGTCTAATGATAAGAAAAAGACTCAATTCAAGGGCAAGATGGAAAAGTCTTTTGTTGCCAAGAAGGACAAAGGCTTGTCAGACATGTCTTCTTCAGAAACTGAGTCAGAAGTTGAAGCTTACATAAGACTATTTGCTGAAGAAGAGGAAGAAGAGTTCATCCAGATCATGAACTCCATATATGAGCAAGAGGACATCCAGTGCAAAGGACTGATGGCCTTAACAGAATGTGACAAAATTCAGGAGCAGCCTGGACCTAGTAAGGTACAAAATTGTTCTTTAATTTCAATTTCTAGTGCTAGTTCTGATTCAGTTACATCAGCATCAAATGATGCCAGTGGATCTGAATCAGAAGGGGATATTCATCAATTGATTGATGAATATAGAGTTCTGTTGCAAGCATTTAAGAAAAGCAAATCCTTGGCCAAGAGTCAGGCAAAGGAGATTGCAAGTCTCAAAATGGCTGCAACTGATTTTGATAAGCTGATTGATCAAAAGTTAAATGAAATAGCCAGACTGAAGAACATAACTGTTATTCAGATGGGAACTATAACTTTTAAGAATGATCAAATCAGAAGTCTGGAGATTAGTCTTCAGAAGGAGAGAGACATTGTTGCAAGGTTTTCTAAACCTAAGTCTGTTCTACCTTTGATTGATAAGTTTATACCTCACAAGGGTAAAACTGGATTGGCGTTTACTAACCCTACTAGGACTGTCAAGTCCAAGTCTAAGGGCAAAGTCCTAGCTCTCAACAAGCCAGCTGTAGATAAAACAGCTAGGGATGTACCTAAGCAAAGGTACAATAGATTTGAGTGCTGGTGCTGTGGCAAAGTAGGCCACTTTGCCATGGACTGTTGGCACAATGCAAGTGCCAAAGTGAGTAGCAAACTGCCTGTTGGAAAATCTGCAGGTAGCTTTGTTAAGAGGCAAACTAACCAGCACCAAGGACCCAAGAGGTCTTTGGGTTCTAAGGTCAACTAATCTGTTTTGCAGGTAAGTCCAAGTGGTCATGCCCCTATATGATACTTGGACAGTGGATGTTCCAGGCACATGACTGAAACTAGGGGATTGCTAAAGGACTACACACCTATCAAGGATGGTCCAAAAGTCACCTTTGGTGGTTCTGAAAAAGGAATTATCAAGGGTTTTGATAACATTTCTAGTTCCCATATAACAATTACTCAAGTGGCTTATGTTAAAGGTTTGAAACATAACCTTATTAGTATAAGTCAACTGAGTGATTTAGGATATGACATCTCATTTGTTAAAGATGGTTGTCATATCAGGAGGTCAAATGATCAAGAGATCATTTTGACAGGTTATAGAAAAGAGGAATGTCTATTGCCTAGACATTATGTGTGAGAACAATGGTTCTCCAGTGTGTCTTGTAGCTGATGAGAAAGTCTCTCATTGTGTCAAATGGCACAAGAGGCTAGCCCATCTTAACTACAAGACAATTGGCCAACTCTTTAGCAAAGAGTTAGTGAGGAATTGTCCTCAAGTTAAGTGTATTAAAGATGGAATATGCTCAGCTTGTCAAAAGGGCAAGCAGACTAGATCCACCTTTAGTAGCATTGAAAACAAAGATGCTGTGAGGTGCTTATACCTCTTGCATATGGATCTCTTTGGTCCTATGCCAGTTCACAGCCTAGGTAGGAAGGTCTATACCTCTGTGGTTGTAGATGACTACTCAAGGGTTTCCTGGGTGTTCTTCCTTAGACAAAAATCTGAAATACCTAGTATCTTCTATAGCTTTGTCAAACAAATTCAGAATGAACTAGACAGTATAGTGGTCATGATAAGAAGTGACCATGGTACAGAATTTCAGTCTGATAGTATGGCAAAACTATGTGAAGAATTTGGGATATTTCAAGAATTTTCTTTACCAAGGACACCTCAGCAAAATGACATTGCTGAGAGGAAAAATAGAACCTTGATTGAGGCTGGTAGAACCCTATTAAGTGACACATCTCTCCCAGAATATTTCTGGGCTGAGGCAGTTAATACTGCATGCCATGTAATTAATAGGGCTACCATTACTAAAAGCCACAACAAGACCCCCTATGAGATTGTGAAAGGCAGAAAACCAAACTTATCCTATTTCAGGATCTTTGGTTGTAAGTGCTTTATACTTAACAATGGAAAGTCTTACTTGACCAAGTTTGTTGCCAAGTCACAAGAGGGGATCTTTGTTGGGTACAACAACAATAGTAAGGCTTATAGAGTCTACAACTTGTCTACTCAAGTTGTAGAAGAGTCTGTACATGTAGTATTTGATGAAACTAGACTTATTAACAATGAGTTGTCTAGTGGTATTTGCAGCTCCACAGGTGTGACTGAGAAGATGGACAAGCTCACTATAGAAGAAGGACCTACTGCAAGACAGCAAGTAGAAGATAGTGGCTATTGTCCAGGGGGAGTACTACATGTACCTAATGCAGAAGAAGTCCAAGGAGTGCAGCAAGTTGAAAAAACTGAAGAAGTTCAACCTGAAGCCAGGATGCCTCCAGCTAATAGGCATCTTAGAGATCATCCAGCAGATCAAATCATTGGTGATCTAAGACAAGGGGTACAGACAAGGAGCAGAAATCAGAGTGCAGTACTCTACTCCAGTTTCCTATCCCAAGTAGAGCCAAAGAAGTTTGAAGAAGCCATCCTAGACCCTCATTGGATTGAGGCAATGCAAGAAGAGCTGAATCAGTTCAAGAGGTGCAAAGTCTGGGAGCTTGTTCCTAAACCAAAAGACCACAACATAATTGGAAACAAGTGGATCTTTAGGAACAAGATGGATGAACATGGAGTCATCATAAAGAACAAAGCAAGATTGGTTGCTAAAGGATATAGGCAGGAAGAAGGTATTAATTTTGATCAAACCTTTGCTCCAGTAGCCAGACTGGAAGCCATAAGGATGTTTCTGGCCTATGCAACCTATCAAGGATTTAAAGTTTACCAAATGGATGTTAAGTCAGTCTTTCTTAATGGTAATCTAAAGGAAGAAGTCTATGTGGAACAGCCATCAGGTTTTGTTGATTCAACTCAACCTAATTATGTCTATAGACTTAGGAAGGCTTTGTATGGGTTAAAACAAGCGCCTAGGGCTTGGTATGAAACCCTGTCTAGTTTCCTCATTGAGAATAAATTCTCAAGGGGGAAAATAGACAAGACTCTATTCCTTAGGGAATCCAAAGGCAAGATAATACTAGTCCAAATATATGTAGATGACATCATATTTGGGTCTACTGAAAGTAGTCTTTGCAAAAAGTTTGCAAAACTTATGCAAGGGCAATTTGAGATGAGCAGTATGGGGGAACTTAAGTTCTTCTTGGGTCTCCAAGTTAGACAGACTGAGAATGGTTTATCCATATGCCAGTTTAAGTTCACCCTAAAACTGATAAGGAAGTATGGTATGGATTCATCCAGTACCATGAAGACTCCTATGGGGTCAAGTATGTCTCTTTGCAAAGATGATGCAGGGAAACCTGTAGATGAGACTTTGTATAGAGGGATAGTTGGCTCCCTACTCTATTTGACTGCAAGTAGACCAGATATCATGTATGCTACATGTGTCTGTGCTAGGTACCAAGCATGCCCTAAAGAGTCTCATTTGACAGCAGTCAAAAGGATACTGAGATATCTAAAGGGCACTCCTTATCTAGGCCTTTGGTACCCTAGGAATGGAGATTTTGAACTGAAAGGTTATTCAGATGCAGATTTTGCAGGCTGCAAAGAAGATAGGAAGAGTACAACTGGTACCTGTCAATTCCTAGGTGGAAGACTGATTTCATGGAGTAGCAAAAAGCAAACAAGTGTGGCTATCTCCACAGCAGAATCAGAATATGTGGCTGCAGGAAGTTGCTGTGCTCAACTTCTATGGATACAACATCAGCTTGAGGATTATGGTATTCAAGTAAGTATAACACCACTGTTTTGTGATTCTACTAGTGCTATATCTATTGCTAACAATCCTATTTCCCATACTAGAACTAAACATATTGAAATAAAATATCATTTTCTAAGGGAACATGTAGAAAAAGAAGATATTTCACTAGAGTATGTTAAGACAGATAATCAACTAGCTGATATTTATACTAAGCCTTTAGAAGAAACCAAATTCAATAGGTTCAAAATTGAATTAGGTATGATAAACTTAGAATAAGTTTATAGAAATGGCTAAGTAAAATAGTGTCGACACACAGAGTTGTCTGTGTCGAGACTGAGAATTGGTGTTGACACTTCATAGACAAAGTGTCGACACATCTAAGAAGTTGGTGTCGACAGTTCAGAGAATTAGTGTCGACACATGATAAGTAGGTGTCGACACATCCAAGGTAGTGTCGACACTTAGGCTTTACTCAGGATTAGTGAAGTAAAATCTCGACTATGTGTCGAGCTAAGTGGTGTCGACACATATATTCTGTTGACTAAACTTGTGTCGACACATAAGTGTCGAGACATTATAAGTCGGTGTCGACACTTGTCAACAGTGTCGACACAATTTGAGTTTGCTGACGCGCCCTTTCATCTTCAATCCTAGAAAGGTATAAATGGGATTTCGTCATTGACTGTCGACACGCTCACCAAAGTTTCGAGACCAAACTTGTGTGTCAACACCTCTCTTCTCTCTATTCAAATTTTTCAAACCCTAATGGCGCCAAAGCTCGAGGAGAACGTAAATGAAGGCTATGAACTTGTGCGGCATGCGTTTGACGATGCAGAACAAGAGATCAAGGATGTGGTAACCCTAGTTGCAAACTCAGGGTTAGATTTTCTTGTTTCAGAGCTAACCAAAATATGGAAGAAAGAAGTATTGGAATTTCTGAATGGAGCAACCCTAGACGAATCTGGATTCAAGATAAAGTCAAAGGTACATGGAGAAAAGGTGAAGGTCTCACCAAAGAGTTTAAGAAAGGTTCTAAACCTACCAAGGATAAAGGAAGAAGATGAAGTTACTGCTTCTAAGACCAGAGAAGCTTTAACATGGTGTGGACTGGATTTCAAGCTGAAAATTGGATCAGTATTCAATAGAAAAGGGATGAACAGCCAAGGCAAATTTCTCTCAGAAATTGTTGGCAAGGTGATCTTGAGTAAGCCTGGAGGGCATGACAGGGTATCAGCCCATATGTTCAATCTTATGACAAGGATTATCTTCACATTGAAAACTGATTGGTCTGTAGTAGTCTTTGAGAAGATTAAGGAGAGTCTGAAAAAACCCAATTTGGGTAGGATACTCAGTCTTTATTTGGCTGGTAGTATACCAGCAGTAATGAGTCAAGCTGCAGGCTCTAAAATCAATCATATGAGGAAGATGGACATGAGACTCTTCTCAAGATGGGATAGGGTCTTGACCAAGGAATTGCCTACTCCTGAGAAAATAACTCCACAAAAGAAGAAGAAGAAGACAGCCCCAGTGGCTCAAGATTCCTCTAGCAGCTCTGAGGAGCAAGTTGTCTTCACTCCTGATGAAGAAGACACTGGAATTGCTGGAAAGTCTCCAGCTATACAAGATGATGCTGAGAGGCAGGGGGAGTTACCTCAAGCTAGCCCCATACACTAGGATTCTATCCAGGGGGAGCCCCTTCTAGTGGAAGAGCCAACTCCACTAGAGAGTGAACAAGCAACCCACACTATTCTTGAGGTAATCACTGAGATTAATGCATTAGATTTTCCTATAGAGGATACTGTTTTGTCTGATTCATTAAATCATGTTAATCAACAACCTCAGATTGATAGTCAACCCCCAGATGTTGTCATGGAGGACACATCTGTTGCAGATCAAGTGGAATCACATCCAGTAACTGATGAGATAAGAGAATCTCCATCTCAACCCTAACAAGAGTTTACAATGGAAGATCTCTTCCTTAATCTGGACCAAGCAGACTTTGAAAAGGAAAGTGCTGCAGCTGAGGGGGAGAATGCTCAAGTTGAGGGGGAACAAGTAGAAATTCTAGAAGAAACAGCAAGGAAAGAGCCTGAGAAGCCAAAGGATGTTGAGGAGCTACCTAGGGAGAGGGTTGATATAGCTAGTACATCTGATTCTGAAGATGAGGAGGCTGCAAGAGCAAAGAAGAGGAAATTCCAAGTATTTAAAAGAAGAAGCCAAACTTATAAGAAAGCTCTGCAAACCATTGCACCACAGCCTCTATCACAGCCAGCACCAACTGTAGATTACAGTGCTTTGATGGTTGCTATGCAAATTAAGCTTAATGAGCACAGGAAAGCTATAGAAACATATATGGATGAGGGTCATAAGTCTCTACAATTTGACTTGGCCCAAGACATTAAGTCTATTAGATTTGAGATGAATCTAAATAAGAAGGAGATGACTGACTGCTTCCACAAGGGAGGGAATGCAGTGGTCTATCTAGCTACTCATCAAGAGAAGATAAAAGCTCAAGTGGATGAACTTGAAGTAAAGTAAGGATATGTACTGGAGAATCAAATCAGAATGAATGATAACTTGACAGCTTCTCACAATGCTATTGTCACTGAACTTAAGAATATAGCAACTGCACAGAATGTAGCCCTGACCTCTGCCAAAGAGGAGTTTGACAAAGAATTGAAAGAAAGTCTAACTGCTGTAACTTCTGCAATTCAAGATTCCCAGAAGCTTCTCACTGAAAAACTCCAAAGGTTAAAACCTTTCTACAAGGATGGAGTCAATTATCTAAATGCCCAAATCAGATTTCAAAAAGATGATTTAAGAGAGCCACTCTTGGTTATCCTCCTTTATGTGATGATGATAATGTTGCTGAGTCTAGGATTAATCCTGCCTATCTTGGAGGTGAGCAAGCTGAAGTAGCTCAGGTGATCTATCCTCCACCAGACTTTGATATGGTACAAGCTGATATATAGTCAATGTATAGCCCACCTGAGGGTCAGCAAAATATCATCATAGATAAGGTGGTTCAGCCAGTATCTGAGACTTTACATGAAGCTATACTGAAAGAACAAGCTGAACAGGAAGCTAGATTTTCTAAGAAGAGGTTCAGAGAGCAAGCTAAATAAAGACCTGATTTTGAACAGTGGAGCCTCACTTCAAGAAATATTATTTTGACTGCTTGGAAGGCTGCCAAAGATAATATACAAGACAGAAACAAGTGGTTTTCTGAACTGGAGTGGAGGAAGCATGAGACCAGACAAGAAGCCATAGTGCAATATAGAAGAAAGGCAAAGATGGGAAAGCTACCTCCTACTGCCCAGGAGCCTAGCAAGTACTTTCCCAAGCCCTATCATTACTTTGAGAGGCAGAAGATTAAAGCTGAAGAGCTAAAGAAGGAGCTGAAAGGGAAAAAGCCTGCTGATACTGAAGATGCTGAAGCCCCTGTACAAGCCAAGATACAGTCTGGAAAGGGAATAACGATCAAGGATGCTGAGCAAAAATAGAATAGAATTTTCTTCAGTTTACATTTGTAATCTTTTGATTTTAAACACTTTGTAAACTTTTGTAAAATGAATATGACAAAGTTGATAGAACAATGTGCTGTGTGGTAAATCTATTTCATAATTGTTCTGTGATGATATCTATGTATACATGTTTGTTTAATACATGTTTATGTTTTCCCTGATTGCATAATCCTATTTTACATCATTCTGTAATTTTATTATGAATGGTGTATATCATTGACTAAGGGTTATGACTTCTCCAAATAGGGGGAGATTGTTGGGTACATTGGTTTAAATGTACCTGATTTGAAGAAGCCTCACCCTACTCAATGATATACATCAAAATGTATTTGATGTATTTTGAGTTGCCTTGTGCAGGTTAAGTATTTGCACTAAGTCCATGTGTCGACACCCAGAAGGAAAGTGTCGACACTTAAGAAGACTTGTGTCGACACCCAGGCAAGCAGTGTCGATACTTGGAGTACTTGTGTCGACACCAGGGATGCAGAGTCGACACCAGACAGAAAGTGTCGACACAAGGAGCTGTGTCGACACTCAATGAAGAAATGTCCAGTGAAGCAGTGTCGACACTTAGAAGCAGTGTCGACACCCAGAGGAACTGTGTCTACATCAGAAAGTGTCGACACTTGGAGGCTGTGTCGACACTCAGCAAAAGTCAGCAGAGTCTAAGTATAAGTGTCGACATAATGAGAAAGTGTCGACACTCAGCATAAGACTCAACACATGAAGAAAGTGTCGACACAAGGAGCTGTGTCGACACTCAACAAAGTTCAACAAAAATTCTAAGTACAAGTGTCGACATAAAGGAGATGTGTCGACACTCAGCCAAAGTCTCAACAGAAGAAGAATGTGTCGACACAAGGAGCTGTGTCGACACTCAGCAAGTATCAACACAGAAGGCATGTGTCGACACCAAGAAGATGTGTCAAAACTGAACAAGTTCAACACATGAAGATGTGTCGACACAAAGGAGTTGTGTCGATACTTACAAGAATTCAACAAAGTACTGAAGAACAAAGAGTTGTGTCGACACTCAATATCAGTGTCGACACATATTGAAGAAGCTGTGTCGAGATATAAATTCTACAACACAAGGAGTTGTGTCGACACCTTGAAGACTAGTGTCGACACTTAGTATACTTGTGTCGACACTTAGTCTATAAGTGTCGACACTTAAAGACAGATTGTCTTGACACTTTCAGACAGTTACAATTATTTCAAGAACTGACTGGATGACTTGACAGCTGCCATTCCAGCCGGTCTACTGCACCTATCAGAGTTGTCAGAAGGCCTATAAATAGGCTTATACTGTCAACAGAAAGAGATGATTCAACATAGATTAACACAAATCGGTTGAAGTGATCTGAAGATCTAAGAAGTTGGAGAGAGAGAGCTCCATCCAAGAAGACAGCCGTTGGAACCAGGCTGTGAAGAAGGGTTCAGACCTAGTTCTGAATCTTAAGTTACAGTGATTGAAGATCAGCTGCAGAGAATCAATCCTATTGTGTTCTACATTCAAGAAGCTTTGAAGAAAAGCCAAGTGAGATTGTTCTCAGCAGAGTTCATTCAAGAACTCATCAAGAACCTTTCAACTCATCTCTCTATTCTGAGTTGTAGGTATATACACTTTGTATTTTATATTTTCTTGTAGGATCCTTAGGGATCTGAGTTGTAAGCCTGCAATTATAAAGGCTGAGTGGTAGGGCCTGTGTGCCTGAGTGTAGGAGATCTGTTTCTCTGAGTGTAGGCCTGTTGTGGCTGAGTGTAGGCCTTGTGGCTGAGTGTAGGATTTGTGAAGAAGCTGAGTGTAGGTCTTTGGAGAAGACTGAGTTGTAGGGCCTTGGGCCTGAGCTGTAGGAACCTGTTTTGGGGTTCTGAGTGTAAGATCTGAGGATCTGAGATAGTGGAGGAGTTTGGCCGAATCTAGTACACTACTAGATAGGCGAAGGGGGAAAGTGGATGTACCCAAACCTTGGGGAACCACTATAAACCTGTGTGTTCACTGTGTGCATGTGTTATTCTGTGATTGCTGATTGATTGCTGTGAAAAAGTAGTAATAACTCTGTGATATAACCTAAATTTTGCCCAAAAAGTTAAAAAGATTTAAATCACCTATTCACCCCCCCTCTAGGTGATTAGGTACAATATCTTTCAGGTGCTACTGCTACAAAATGATGCCATTTGGGCTGAAGAATGCATGGGCGACATACCAAAAGATGATGGACAGGGTATTCCGGCAACAGAAGGGGAGGAACCTGGAGGTGTACGTAGATGATCTCATGATCAAGAGTTAGGACATGGACTCTCACCTCCAGGACCTGGAGGAAACCTTCGCCACCCTGCGCAAATACAAGATGCGGCTGAATTCCTTGAAATGCATCTTCGGGGCCAACAGGGGGAAGTTCTTGGGGCATCTCCTCACCCCCGCAGGGGTCGAGCCAAATCCTGACATGGTCAAGGCCATCATGGAACTAGGGTCACCACATAATGCTAAATAGGTGCAACAATTAACGAGGAAGTTAGCGGGATTGAGCCGGTTCCACTTCCGGACCGAGGAGAAGTGCTCCCCCTTCTTCAAGACACTAAGCGGGGGGGGGGGGGGGGGGGTCAAAAGTTCGAGTGGACGAATGAGTGTGAGGAGGCATTCCAGGCCCTGAAATGGCAGTTGACCCAGGCTCCACTACTCCAAGGGCCGAAAGAGGGGGAGGACCTATTTTTGTATCTCGGGGTCGGAGTGGCCTTGAGCTCCATCCTGGTTCGGGAAGAAGGGAAGAAGCAGCTCCCCATATATTATGTGAGCCGGGTCCTGAGGAAGGCCGAGCTTCGGTACCCCATCTTGGAAAAGCTGGCCTTCGCCCTAATCATCTCGGCCTGGAGTCTCCGGCCCTACTTCCAGGCACACTCCATCCGAGTGGTGACTGACCATCCCCTCCACAATATCTTTGAGGGGGTGGAGCATTCGGGCAGGCTAGCCAAATAGTTGGTAGAGTTGAGCGAGTTCGACATCTCCTTCATCCTTCGCCTCTCGATCAAGGCCCAAGCAATGACATACTTTTTGGCTGACTACGTGATCGAGGTAGTGGAGGAAGAGCTCACTCGTCCGACTTTGTGTAAGGTGAAGGTTGACGGTTCTTCAGGAAGACATTCCTTGGGAGTTGGAGTAATCTTGAAGAGCCCCCAGGGGACAGGGATCGAACAGACAGTAGTGGTGCATTTCCCCATCACTAACAAACAGGCCGAGGATGAGGCCATAATAGCGGGGCTGCGCCTGGCCAGGGAGTTTGGAGTGCTCGACGTTGAGGTCCTCACTGACTCCATGGCGGTGGCTTCCCAGATCAACGAGGAGTTTGAGGCGAGAGAGCCTACCCACGACTATACTTAGCCAGAGTGAAGGGGGTCATCGGCACGTTCCAAACCTTCTCCATCCGACACGTGCTCCGAGAGGTTTGTACATAAGGTACAAACCTGGGGTCAGGTTGGCTAATCGTAAGGTCAAAATTGGACATATCCACTGCTTTTGCTAAGTCAGTTTGTCCCCAAACTAACTAATCGAACCGGGGTGCCGCCATTGTTCAATGACATCTTTAGTTATGGATCGTAGCAAGCTGATACCATTTGTAAGACCCCCCTCCCGGAACACAAGACACGACATGAGGGCAGTCTTATGCCCAGAACAGCCGCCTTGCGGTAACGTTAGCGTATGGGCTAACTTGTACAACAATATGCCTATCCCGACGGCTAATCATATCATCCATGCTAACCCAACATAAATAATATATAAACAGAAGTCAAAATACACACTATTATATGAGTCCACGAGTGCAAAAGAAATAAGAAGCAACCAAGGCTTCTAAATATCAGAGTACATGCCCAAAGGGGCTACAAAAGAGTCTATCTACAAAATACTCACATCAATCACTAACGACATCTACGATACCGTCACATCAGGCCCTGTCGTCCTGGACTAGATGTCCTCCTGCGTAACCCGCTGCTGCTCTATCTGTGGTGTTTCCTCCTAAAAAGGAAGTCGTAGCAACCATTAGTCATAAAGACTATATGGCTATCACATCTGCTTCCCCGGAGACTCCTCAACACCGAGCGTTGAAAGGACAAGGTACAATATATATAAATGAGCAACAATACAAACATGTGGAGTAAGAGTGAACAATATCAATGTATATCAGTAGTACAATAAATGAGTAAACAATATAATCTAGCAGTTCTACCATCAACAACAGTATAAAATATAGAGCTACAATATAAAGTAACTCAACTTATATGAATGCCCATACAGACATATAAGTTGAGGACCGGCTCAGCAGTAAAGTAACTCAACGTATAAGAGTGCCCATACAAACTTATTCGATAAGGATCTTATGTATGAAATGTAATGTATTAATATGAATGCAATGCAATGACTCACCCATGATCACGCACATGCAAATGCTATGTCGGCACAAACTTTTAGTTCCCACTTTTCGAGTAGGTAGCTAACCTCTCAGGCGTCAACCGTCATGGCCAGGTGGTGATAGTGGAGCGGGCTTCTCCACTACTAGGCAGGCATCCACACTACTAATCCTAAGACTCCGTACGCCTCAATGCTAAGAACACAACAACGGATCTCACATGCGTACTATGGCTCAGTGGGGCCTCAGGTAGATGTGCACCAAGGACACAACCCAAACTAGCCTATCATCGTTGCACGGAAGGTGCCTCTATGGATACATCACCAGAGGACCAAGTCCAACTGTCCAGTAGCACGCAGGGTGCCTCATGAAGTAATCACCGTGGACCAAGTCCCAACTACGCAAGTCTATCTGTCGACTCCTGCCGGTGTGATGACTTGCGACCCTGTAGACCTGCCACACTATCCTTAACCCAGGATTACGACACAGCGTGTCGACTCACACCGCTTGCAGTTTCACATCATCTTGGCATGGAAGGAGCCCATTGGAGCGTATCACCAAAGGACCAAGCCCAACCGTCGACTTGTCTCATTTCATCATTGCCAAACCAGTGCGGTCAAACACCCGCACTCACACCCTTTTGCGTTCTCGTGCTCCAAGGCACTTTGGGTTCGTCATCAACACAGGTGGAGAACCACATCATACAACCTACAACAGTGGACCACCTTACACTTCCTTATTTGATAACCCTCATGACCATGCATCAACCTCTTCCGATTTCTTTCAAGGATCAAGCATCCACCAACCATTATGCTTTCATCACGGTAATTACATCCACACAAAGATAATTCATTTACAAAGCGTCACTAATTCTTCCAAACCCGTTCCATTAAACAAGTTACAATCACGCCTAATAAAGTTTCCCAACCAGTTGTTTATCACATCCTCATAGGGCCAAATTCGCTCAAACCCCAACAATTAATCTTCCATTTCATTACTCGAACCAAGCCTAATACTATACTAACCCGAGAGTAACAAATACATGGACTTAGTTATACAACCACTTCGTTCGGCCATTCCTGAGTATATGGAACTCGTATGATGGCGTGTAATCATCTGATGGAAATGTATTTCCAAGGACTACAACTTTTATATTCAACCCGCTATCCAGTACAGAACATAACATACTTGAAATCAGCCTCGAAGTCTGCTGCGTTCAGAAAACATTTTTTTGTACGTTTGCAGCCAGCAAGTTCGATCAGACTTTCCTGTGGTTGCAAACCTCGCATGAAGACATGTAACCACTCATTGGAAAGGTATTTCCAAGGGATACGACTTTGGTGTTTAGCTGAAAACCCAGATCTAAACACACCATGTACGAAAACGGCCTTGAAGATCGATGCGCGCAGAAAACAGATTTATGTAGGCATCTTAAATCGGAATGAATGTCATCGGTTCGTCTTCCTCCTCCAACCAAAATTCCCAAATAAAATCCAGAATTCCTCCTCCCTTATTCACCCTCAAAAAGGCCAACTTTCTTCACGAAACCAAGTCCTCATCTTCACATAGAAGGGAGGAGTGGTCGAAGATATCTTATCTCTAGGACACAAGTCCTAGCATGACCTTCTCCTAGGAATCTTCTTCTCACGAATCAAGACTCCTTTGAGTCGATATCTCTCCTAGATATGACTATAGATCTAGCACCAAGGAAGACGATAGGAAGCTCACATTATTTCCGGCAGTTCTGACATTTCCGGCCATGGATCTAGTCATCCGTCTTGGCGGCATCCTTCCGTTTCATTGGCGGTGTTCTTCCACGGGAACAAAGATCAGATCCGTCAATCTGCTCCTCTTCGTTCAGTTTCGACACAGGAAATAGGCTCGGCAAAAATGACAAGTGACGGCTAGGGCTTTTTCGCAAGTCTCTTTTATAATAATAATTAGGGTTAATTGCCATGCCACGTGTCACCCTATTATTGGACCGCTTATTAATAGCTGTAAATATTTCATAATGAAAAGATGCATTCGATATAATCATTTTGGTGCAATTTCTGAAAATCTGGTTCATGACCGGCTTGTGAGCAGACAATATCAAAAAATATGCTAAGTCAATTTCATCGACTTAACAACCCTTGACGAATCGTCGAGTATTATAGGCTTACTCGACGAATCATTGCGATTTGTCGAGTCTACTGATGCGTTGGACGACAAGTGTACCGGTCGCACAAGTAATATAAAATGGGTGAATTTCCCCAAGTATCGGTCTCTTCAAGGAACACAGTAAGGTGGAGTTAATTTCGAGAAGGACTTGAGATTGAAGTCCTTAGGTCGGAGTTAACTAACGAGGGTTTTAGATGGTTGCGGAAACAGAAAATAAAACACTAACTACTACTCCTATGCAACGCCGCTATGCGATGCTTCGCCAGGGGGATGGAAGACTACACGCGCCGCTATGAACTGAATCGCTAGGTGGATGGACGAGCAGGCTTGCGGATGAGGTGGTTAGAATGGCGGAATGAGGGTCGAGAGCACCTCTTCGCTACGCACGCCACTAGCAATTGCTAGTGCGACAAAACTGGACATGGTGGAGGATGGAAAACAAAGGCGTACCTCAAGCAAATAACATAAATATGAAATCACATAGACATGATTGTATACACATGTTTACCAAAATAAGAATAACTTCATCATATACAAGAGATCAACTAAACTATCAACAACAAGAGAAGAAAATTGTTCGAAATCGACAGGATCTGAAGTCTTGCAGAGGATTCACGGAAGGAATCGCTGGGTTGTCAATCCAAATCCTAGCTCGATCCTCAACTGCGTCCGGGGTAGAGGAGGCTATCACTCACTCTCAATGGACCCGTCTTCTTCGTGTCACGATCCGATGGAGGATGGCACAAACTTCTCCTAGCTTGATGGAGAAAGCTAGATCTAACTCTTCTTGAAGCTCAAGGATGAAGGAGTAGGCCGTGAGGAAGCTCCAGTTTTGATTTGTCGTTGAAAGCTTTCCCAGAGGCCTCTCCAAGGTGGAAAACGACAGAACTTTGCCCTAAAATGGCGGGAAGAACCGCAGGCCAAAAGTCCTTTTCGGAAGAAGAAATCTGCACTTTAAATAGAAGCAGATCAGAAAAATAGGCACGCACAGTTTAGCACACGACTGTGAGCTAACAGTGCGTTATTAACTTCCAGCCCAAGCTTGCGGGTGAAGATGCGTTGACCTGTGCGTTTTACTTCGCGCACGGGCGCTTCGTGAAGGAAATCGTATGGGTAAACACAGAGCGCAGGAAATCAAGAAAATACAGTGGAATCGTGCGTTTTACTTGCGCACGGGCGCTTCCGCCCGTGCGTGAACAAATCGCACGATTAACCAAAGAATGGAAGGACAAGAACGCTATAGGAAAACCATGCATTTCCTTCGCGCACGGTTTCGAAGAAACCGTGCGTCAACCGTGCGTGAGGATCATCGAGCTTAGGTCGACGAAATTCGTCGAGCTCAGCTCGACGTTCTTCCAGCTGAAAATAACGCACGATCTGACACAAATCGTGCGTGAAAGAAACGCACGACCGTGCGTTTTCTTCAAACCTGCATTCCAGCCTTGGGGAAAATGCACCACCTGCATACAAAAAAATAAAACCAAAGAGGACCCTCCAGCAAAGCAGAAATGCAACTGGAAAGAGCCCCTGGGGAGCACCATGTGCTTACCCACAACATCAGAATGCGTAATTGCACACCACAAGGGCCAACCAATGCACTTAGCATGAAAAACTATATAAATGAAATATCAACGATAACATACTAAAAGTGAAGTGCAAGTGCGTGAAAACTAGCCCAGATGAGTCCGAAAAACCCTATATAAATCAGACTCATTACACCCCCAGACTCACCTGTTTGTGCGCCCCGAGTAAATAAAATGACGTAGGGGTCATTCGGAGAGCGTTACAGACACGAGTAACCCAACCATTCCCAACACACCTTAGATCTACCGCTCCTACAAAAGCATCTAGCGACTCATTACGGTTCGGATCAAATACAACACATAAAATAACAAGGAGGAGTGATCGACTCTAAACAACGATCAAGAAAAAGAGTCGGATGATTCCCCAAATTAACGCAAAGGTTGCCACTCCTTTTCGAGAGCAAAATCTAGGCTATAGGACAAGATTCACTCAAGCAAATTAGATCTACCCGATCCGGATTTAAAGAAGTTCGAAAATGATGAAATCGAGTTAGAAGTTGCGAGCAATTGAATTTAAAAATCACGGAAACAACGGTTGTCCAACCTCCACACAATACCAAGCAAGAAAATCACAAAGTTGAGGGAAGAGAAGTTACCCAACCCGTTTTCATGAACACACTAGATAAGGTGGGAGAATCACTCTCTACACGGATCCACCGGCGTCACATCGAATGGGGCTGCAACCTTCTTCCTTGGAGTCCCACCGAAGGAAGCCACGCCGGCGTCGCACCGAAGAGGGGAGGAAGGAAGCAAGGGGGGCGGTTTCACGCCACAAGGGCGGTAGCTTGGAGTCTCTCCTTGGCCGAATTTCTCACAATGAGGAGTTTGTTTTAGGGTTAGCAAATCTTGTCTAATATTCTCATTAAAAGTTCTCCTTAAATAGGAGTTACAAACATGCCTAGAGCTGTCCAAGATGGAGATGAAATCTCATCCATCCGGGCGGATAATAAGACACCAAATGTTTAAATGCAGGAAATAACAAAATAAAAGGTCCTCTCATGAATATAAAATTATTACCCAAACATGGAATAATTCTATATCCACAAATATAAAAGGTAAATAAAATAACGTAAGTGCATAAATTAAAATAAGCCTTCATGTGGGCTTAGCACGCCGCGGGCGGAGGTTATAATACTGTCTTCTGTTAGCATCATCATGGCTCCAAAAGTCTTTATGTTGTAACAACTCGGCAACCGGATCATCATCAAGTAGTGGTGGCGAGGCCGTAGTATCAATCCTCCCCCGCTCAAAATCACGTATCTCTGATGCGTGGTCCAAGAAGTAGCGGTGGAGAAGAGCGGCATCCAAGCATCTAAGCTCCGTCTCGAGTACCCATGAGTCGTCCAAAGGGGGGCGGTCACGCCAACGGATGAGGAAGCGGTACGTATCACCATCGGTAGTAGTAAGTGCCTCAGCCGCAAGTATCCTTTCTGGAGTAAGAAATGTCTTGGGAAATGTGCGAACAGAAAATAATAGACCAAACAATTGAAGTAATGTAAAATTTATTATCCAAAAAAGCTATCAATTACAATGGTATAGCCTCCCTTTTATAGAATGGGGGAGATGAGAGAGATTAAAATTAAGCAATGTGGGACTAAAAATTTACAAGTATATGCGGCTTTACAAAAAGACAAACCGAACAAGCCGTGCAGTTAGACAAACCGGCTAACCGCCCGACCACCAACAGGAGGAGAGAATAAGCACACAGAGAGCAAGCCGTCACAGGAGACCGCTAGACCGCCCGATCTCCAAGTCGTCTGAGACACGCCGCCTGACTGCTGGGATACCAAACAGCAACAGCCCGGCACACAGACCGGCTAGGAGAAACCGCCAGACAACCCGGTCTCCGAACAGCAACAGACCGCCCGACCTCCATCCTGCAACACTCCCCCTCAAGCTGGAGCATAGAAATCAATCATGCCCAGCTTGTCGCAGATGTGGAAAAAGGAAGCGGACACCGGCTTAGTGAAGATGTCTGCCAACTCGTTGTCGGAAGTGACGAACAGAGTGCAAATCTGTTTCTTCAATATCTCTTCCCGAATAAAATGACAGTCGACTTCTATGTGTTTTGTTCTCTCATGAAAGACCGGATTTTTGGAAATGTATTTTGCGGCCTTGTTGTCACAGAACATAGGAAGAGGATAGTTGTAAACCTCTCCTAAATCAAGCATGAGAGCCCGCAACCATTTCAACTCACATGTAGTCGATGTCATGTTGCGATATTCCACCTCTGCACTAGACCTGGAAACCACAGACTGTTTCTTGCTCTTCCAACTCACACGATTTCCTCCAACAAACGTGCAGAAACCTGATGTCAATTTGCGGTCCCCTTTGTCATCAACATAACTTGAATCAGAGTACGTTTCAACCCTTAGGTGACTATTCTTCTGAAAGAGGAGTCCTTTTCCTGGTGCTGCTTTAATATACTCTAATATCCTCAGGGCAGATTATAGATGACACTCCCTAGGAGCTTGCATGAACTGGCTCACCTTGCCAACAACATAAGAGATGTCAGGTCTGGTTACCGTGAGATAAATAAGCTTGCCCACGAGACGCCGGTACCTCATAAGCTCGGATAGAAGAGACGAGTCATCTATCCAAGTTTTGTCTTCTCCAACAGCTATAGGACAACGTGCAGGTTTAGCACCAGTCAATCCTGTCTCCTTTAAAAGATAAAGAGCATACTTCCGTTGGGAAAGGACCATGGAGTTGGGCTTCCTAGAGATTTAAATCCCCAGAAAGTATTTCGGGAAGCTCATATCCTTTGTGACCAGGTGTTGACGAAGGTGTTTCTTTTTCAACAATAACCCATCCTGGTCATTGCCAGTAAGAAGAATGTCATCAACATAAACCGCAAGAACAACCAGACCAGAGGCAGTTTTCCGAACAAACAAGGAGTGATCTGCTGAGCTTCTTGTAAAACTAGTGGCCGTAACAATGCCACTAAAATTGTCAAACCAGACACGAGGACTCTGCTTGAGGCCATAGATAGCCTTCTTTAGTCGGCATACTCGTGTCTCCCCATGAGCAACATACCCAGGAGGTTGCTCCATGTAAACATCTTCCTATAGATCACCATAGAGGAAAGCATTCTTAACATCCAGCTGTGAAATGAGCCAATCCCTGTTGACAACAACAGAGAGAAGGACCCGAATGGTGCTGAGATGGGCCACGAGAGAGAAGGTATCGAAGTAATCAACACCATAGGTCTGAGTGAAACATTTGGCCACCACGCGGGCCTTGTAGCGATCCACGATGCCATCGAGACGAAATTTTACAACAAAGACCCAACGACAGCCAACAACATCCATGCCTAACAGTGGGGGAACCAGGGTCCAGGTCTCTCGTTCAATGAGGGTAGCAAATTCCTCATCCATGTCAGTCTTCCAATGAGGAATAGTGAGAGCCTCCTGGTAGGTGCGGGGAGTGGTGGTCTCAGAGATAGCCAATGCAAACGCTCTGCGAGAAGGAGTTAGACGATCATATGAAACAACAGCAGCCGGCGGGTGATGGGTACACATCCGCACCCCTTTGCGAAGAGCAATGGGTATATCCTGGTCGGCATGTTCCTCAGCAACCGGAGCATCCGTGGCGTAGAGAGCTGGCTCGGGAGAGGAGAGAGACGGCCGTGGAGAAGGAGATGGGGGTGGTGATGAGGAAGGGAGGGAAGGAGGAGACAGTGGAGTTGATGGTGGGAAAAGCTCGACGAGAGTATACGGGGTGGAGGGGACGATGAGAGAAGGAGGTGGAGGTGGAGTGGGGTTGGAGGAGAAATATGAAAATTCTCGAAGAAGGTGACATCCGCGGAGACAAATTATTTCCGTTGAACGGGATCAAAACAACAGTAGCCTTTTTGGGTTGTTGAGTAACTCAAAAAGATACATTTGGTGGCACGAGAGTGAAGTTTGTCATGGGTTGTGGAAGGAATGTGCACAAAGGCCGTGCACCCAAAGATACACAGAGGAAGAGGAAACGCATCCTTGCCAAGATAGAGAAGAGAGAATGGAGTTTGGCCGTGGAGAACTGTGGACGGAATGCAATTAATTAGGTAACAGGCGAGGAGGACAGCGTAGCCCCAATATGAGCGAGGAACGTGCATTTGTGTCATCAAAGTGCAAGCGACATCAAGAAGGTGACAGTTCTTAATTTCCGCCACCCCATTTTGTTGTGAGGTATATACACAGGTAGTTTGCTGAATAATACTATGTTGCAAACAAATGGAAGTGAAGGCATGACTAAGATATTCTTTAGCGTTGTCAGAATGAAAAATTTTAATAGACGCATCAAATTGAGTTGTAACCATATGATAGAAAGCTGTCCATACAGAAAAAAGTTCTGAGCGATCTTTTAAAAGATACACCCATGTACATCTACAGAAATCATTGATAAATGTTACAAAATATGAACTACCTCGAGCAACGGTGAGGGTAGGAGCCGGACCACAAATTTCGGAGTGAACAAGTTCAAACGGCCGGGAAGATCCACGGCCTTGCTTCGGTGGGAAGGAAGAGCGGTGATGCTTGCCAAGTTGACATGCTTCACAGTTGAGCGGTGGGCCTTACAGAGGGAGATGTGGTAGAAGCTGACGAAGAAGACGGGGAGGAGCATGACCAAGGCGAAGGTACCACTGGAGAAGATCAGTAGAAGATGTAGAGAAGGCAGAGAATGCAGAAACGTTGTCGAGGAAGTAGAGGCCGCCACTCTCAGTCCAGTAGCAATCGTCCGCTTGGTGTCCGGATCTCGAATAGAACAATAAGTAGACGTGAATGTAACAGAGCATTGTAGTTGTTTGCAAAGAGAAGTGACAGATAACAAGTTGCATGGGAACTTGGGCACATAGATGGTATCCGCCAATCGAAGAGACAGAGTAACTTGAACAACCCCTGTTCCATTGACCGGTGAGGGAGAGCTATCCGCAACAAGGACCGGGGGTAACCGATCATGCTGTTGTAGGAGAGAAAAACAGTACGGATTGCCGGTCATATGATTGGTAGCACCGGAATCGATCAGCCATTTACCTTGAGTAGCGAGGTGGGCACTACCTGAAGATGTGACCACAGAGGCGGACGACCTCATAGAGGAAGAGGAAGCGTCGCCAGACGGGCAAAGGTGAGGATGTTTCTTCCAGCAACGATCACCCGTATGGCCAGTGCGGCGACAATGAGAGCACATGAAGCGAGCAGCACCACGTTCGCTGGAGGGGAGATGGCGGCCACCAGATCCACTGCGCTGAGTATGGTGAGCGGAGTTGTCCGATTGAGGAGGGGAGGATAACGACGGATGTTGGAGCAAAGAAGTGACAGCAGCAATGCAGGCAGCGGTGGCATTTAGGGTGGGAGACTCCGCCTCACCAAGGATTTGTTGACGGATCATGTCATAGCACTCTGGAAGGAGGAGAAGATAACATAAACCAAAAGCTCCTGAAAGTGTTTGTGTTGCTCAGCGAGATCAGTAGAGAAGGGGCGGTTTTGAAGAATTTCGGCTCCGAGAGCCTGAACTTGTTGGTAAGCGGCTGCGGGAGACATGGAGGGATGGGCAAAGAGGTCCGCATATAAAGTATAGATGCAAAACATCTGCGCCCCTTTGGAGTAGAGAGCGGCAAGATGTAGCCAAGCGGCCTTGACAGTTTCATCATGACAGATGACAGGAAGACATTCATCAGAAAGGCTGTTAGCCAGCCATGTGTGGACAAGAGCATCTATGGCATCCCAGTCATCAAAGAGAGGGGAATCAAGTGGAGGAGGGTCATCAGTGAGATGATGACGTTTGTGTTGAGAGCGGAGGAGGAAGGTGAAGGAGACACTCCAATATGGATAGTTGGGACCAATAATCTTGGAAGCGGTGCCTAGATTACCAGGAGTGGGAGGTGTAGGAGGAAGAGCGTCAACGGGAGTATTGGTGGTGGAGATATCAGAGTGGGCCATAGAAGAAAACAGCAGAAGAAACAAGTCGCAGCTAGAAGGAGGGCGGCTAACAAGGTCGCGGCGACAAGAAACAGGTCGCATCGACTAAGAAGAGGAGAGCGGCTAGAACAGGTCGCGACGACTTAAACGACATGTCGCAACAACAAAGAAGAGGACAGGTCGCGGCGACTTAAAGGACAGATCGCAACAATAAAGAAGCGGAGCGGCTAGGGAAGGGAAGCAAGGAAACAAGCCGCGAAGACAGGTCGCGGAAAGCAGAAACAAGCCGCGAGAGCAGGTCGCGGGAAGGAACAAGCTGCGCAAACAGTGCAACGGGCAGAAGAGGAATCAAGCCACGAAAACAGGTCGCAGAAAGAAGGAATAAGCCGCGAGAACAGAGAGAGCGCACACAATCAGGAGGAAAGGACCGAGTCCTCTGATACCATGTGCGAACAGAAAATAATAGACCGAAAAATTGGAGTAATGTAAACTTTATTATCCAAAAAAAGTATCAATTACAATGGTATAACCTCCCTTTTATAGAATGGAGGAGATGAGAGAGATTACAATTAAGCAATGTGGGACTAAAAATTTACAAGTATATGCAACTTTACAAAAAGACAAACCGGACAAGCCGTGTGGTTAGACAAACCGGCTAACCGCCCGACCACCAATAGGAGGAGAGAACAACCACACAGAGAGCAAGCCGTCATAGGAGACCGCTAGACCGCCCGGTCTCTAAGTCGTCTGAGACAAGCCGCCTGACCGCTGGGATACCAAACAACAACAGCTCGACACACAGACCGGCTAGGAGAAACTGCCAGACTGCCCAGTCTCCGAACAGCAACAGACCTCCCGGCCTCCATCCTGCAACAGGAAACCTGGGGAACATGTTAGCAGTAGGAATAAAGGAATGCAACTCACCATCTGATGATATACCCGTGGGAACTGTAAGAGAGAGATAATCCAAACTACCACTCTCCAACCCATTAGAAATTTTAGTGGAAGGAGAGGACGACAAAGAATTCAACTCTTGTGGAGGCAAAATAAACAACGTTAAATCCGAGACATTAAAAATGGGGGAGATTCCCAAATCAGCAGACAAATACAAAACGGAAGCATTGTCACCTAGCTTCTTAATAATCCAAAAAGGGTCGGCACGCTTTGGTGCTAACATTTTAACGGTGCTAGTGGGCAGTCGTTCGGGAACTAACCAGACTAAGACCAGATCGCCGATATTAAAGTTTGACACTCTCCTATGTTGATTAGCGTGCGCTTGTTAAGACTCGTATTGAGTAGCCAAGGTAGCCCATATACGTGCGTGTAGGTCATGAATGTGTTGGGCGAAGGATTGTGCAAATTGACTTGCTTTGTACGTTGGAGGCAACGGAACCAAGTCAAGTGGCACAGGGGCCTTGTACCCGTGGACAATCTCGTTGGGAGACAAACCCGTGGACCTATTTTTTGAATTATTGTAGGCCAATTGTGCATGGGGAAGAAGTATTTCCCAAGTGCTCTTGTGATCACTCACAAGACATCTAAGAAGATTCCCCAAGCTCCGATTAACCACTTCCGTCTGCCCATCAGTTTGTGGATGGTAGGCGGCGGAAAACAATAATTTGGTACCCATTAAAATCCAAAGTGTTTTCCAAAAATAACTCGTAAACTTGACGTCCCTATCTGATACTATTGTCTTCGACACTCCACGGTGACTAACGGTGTCCTTAAAATACAATTTCACTATGTGAGACGCATCATGGTCCTACTACACGGAATGAAATACGCCATTTTAGAAAATCTATCCACCACTACAAAAATAGAATCGTGACGACGTAAAGTGGTGGGTAGGCCTAGAACAAAATCCATACTCATGTCTTCCCATGGTGCAGAAGGGATAGACAAGGGCGTATACAATCCTACGTTTGTCTTGGTGCCCTTGGATACCTGACAGGTACGACAACTACTAACGACTCTTCCCACCATCGCCTTAAGTTTTGGCCAATAGAATTTCTCCTCAACTAGCGTAATTTTCTTGTCCCTACCGAAGTGGCCACTTAACCATCCACTATGCAGTTCCAAAATGATATGAAGTCGTAGAGAGGACTGCGGGATACACAACTTCCCATGCCTAAAGAGGTAACCGTCTCTAATAACAACCGCAATTATCGTCGTGGGGGAGCTATCCTAAGCGGATAAATAAGATTCCTTAAAATCTGGGCAGGTAGCGTACTCATCTTTAATGCATTCAAAACCTACAACGTTAACCTCCATAGTGGAAAGCAAGAGGGTAAGGCGACTAAGAGCATCCGCAACTCGATTATCTGACACCTTAAGGTGCTTAAGGTTAAACGTGTAACCTTGTAGGAAAGCTACCCACTTAGCGTGACGCGGGCTGATTTTATGCTGGCCATTGATGAAGCGCAAAGCTTCGTGATCGGAGAGGATCACAAACTCCTTGGAGAGGAGATAGTGCCTCCAATGGTGCAAACACCGCACAACTGCATAAAACTCCCTATCGTAGTTTGAATAATTTAGCTTAGCGCCGGTTAACTTCTCACTAAAGTAACTAACTGGGTGCCCCTCCTGACTCAAGACACCTCCAACACCCACCCCAGAAGCATTTCAAATTAACTCAAAGACTTTGGTGAAGTCTGGTAGACGCAAGACAGGTGCCTCAGTCATAAGCTTCTTAATACGATTGAAAGCAAGGGCGGCAGAATTCATCCAAGTGAACTCGCCCTTCTTCATGTACTCCGTAATGGGGGCCATGATGCTACTGAAGTCTCGTATGAAACGGCGATAGAAAGTAGCTAATCCATGGAAACTACGCACCTCACGTAGGCTAGTCGGTTTGGGCCATTCCCGTATCACTTGAAATTTACCAGGATCAACTCGTATGCCCTCAGACCCGACTATATAACCCAAAACTCTACCTCTGACGTGTAGAAAGTGCACTTCTTAAAGTTTAGAAACAATGTTTCCTTCCTCAACATGGAAAGAATCGCTCTCATGTGGGAAATGTGCTTGTCAGCGGTGGTGCTGTAGACTAAGATGTCATCGAAATAAATGACCACAAACTTTCCCAAGAATGACTGAAAGACATGTGTCATCATCCGGGAGAAGGTGCTGGGGGCGTTGGATAACCCAAAGGGCATCATAATCCACTCATATAACCCGTCCTTAGACTTAAACGCAGTCTTCCATTCATCTCCCTCACGGATCCTAATCTGGTGACAGCCACTCCGTAAGTCCAACTTCGTAAAGATAGTGGCGCCCGATAAGACACCTAAGAGGTCATCTAATCGCGGAATAGGAAACCTATACTTGATAGTAATCTTGTTGATATTGCGACTATCAACACACATCCGCCACGTACCATCCTTCTTGGGGGAAAGCAAGGCTGGTACCGCACATGGGCTCAAGCTACTCCTAATGAACCCCTTCTTCAACAGGTCCTCAATCTGAGTCTGGAATTCCTTATGGGCAGCGTGATGAAGTCTATAATGGGGCTGGTTGGGTAGGGACGAACCGGGAATAAGGTCTATCGCATGCTGTATATCCCGAAGTGGTGGCAACGTCGAAGGTAGCTCATCCGGGTAAACATCCTTATATTCTTCCAACAATGCCCGGAGCTCACTAGGTAAGTCATCCAACACTCCCAAATTAGTTGTTGCACTCATAAGTACTAAAGCATACAACACTCCATCATGAAATGGATCCTTCACAAATTCCTTCTTACCTACTAGACTCAATGTTTTTCTCTCGAATGGGATAGTGGTGTCCTTTGCCACTGCTACTGGTTCCTTCAGAATGGTCGGCCTCAACCTAATGACCTTGCCGTTAAATTTAAACTCGTACATGTTGGATCTCCCAAAGTGTATCACGTCGCGGTCATATAGCCACGGATGGCCCAACAACACGTGACAAGCGTCCATTGGCAGGACGTCACACCACACCTCGTCAGTATAGGATTTGATCGAGAGGGGTACTAGGCATCGCTTGGTGACCGGAATGGTAACCTTATTGATCCAAGCTACCTGATATGGAGTCGGGTGGGGCTGCGTGATCAAGGCCATTCGTGTAACGACATTTTCAGAAACGACATTCATACAGCTACCACTATCGATAATCAGTTTGTAGAGCTTCTCACCACTCTTAAAAATCAGAGAAAATATGCTCGTCCTCTTCCAATCACCTAACGGACGAGGACTGGTCAGGATACAATGCATCACCATAAGGTGGTGATCGTCCTCTAAATCACTTGGAACCCCATCTGGGTCACTCTCCTTTGCAGCCTCATAAACATAATCAGCGAGGTCGATAGTCGATTCTAAAAGGGCTATGGCCTTTGTCTTCGTTGGGCACTCAAAGGCATAGTGGCCTTGAATGCCGCAAGAATAACATGTGGCATTGGTCTTACTAACCTTCCCTATGGGGATACGCTCACCCGCGGGATTCTTAGTGTTCCTAGCAGTGATCACTACCGACTTCGACTCGATGGACCTAAACTTCCCCTTATCCGGGTATGTGGAGGTTGATGCTACAGCCGTGGACTTGTTCTTCGCATGGGAATAGAGGGAATGGGCCTTAGAGGCCAGATGTTTTTCAATGCCGAGGGCGGCATTGAATGTCGTATTCAGGTCCGTATGACCATAATGCAAGAGCTTTCTTTGAATCTCGGGTTGAAGCCCTTTACGAAACCTAGATAATGTGACCTCAGGGATCTCCCTAAGATCACAATGCACCATACATTCCTCCAGCTCTCCCATGTACTCAGCTACCAAATTTTAGCCTTGCCGCAGGGTGGTAAGCTCATCGAACATCTGTGTTCGGTGGTACGCAGGGACATACTGATCAGTTAGCAAATTTTTCATCACCGGCAACCCTATAAGTGGGGCTCCATGTCCGGTTCCTAATCTCCGCTCCTCATTCAGCCAATACGTCTTCGCACGGCCTGTTAACTTCGTCTGGGCAACTTGGACCTTTTGAAGGTCCGTGAGATTGTGCCATTTGAAGTAACATTCCTTGTCCACAGTCCAATTAAGGAAGATCTGGGGATCTCCCATACCATCGTATGTGGGGGAATTAATATTAATGGCCCTAGTGATATCAAAACCACTCTCGTGGCGGTGTTCTCGAGGGGGTACTCGGGGAGAGTCCTCATCGGAATCCAAATCAGGGATTTGTTGGCGCCGGTGGGGCTGCGCAACATTAACGGGTGGCGGTGGCGGCCCTCCTTGATTCAAAAGGATTTGTCCTAACATGGCCCTAATCTCAGTCATTTCGTTACGTAGACCCGCTATAGCCACATCGTTGGGGTCCCCTTGCTCATTCGCAGCCATCCTAGACGATGAGGGGGTAGTGTATTCTGTTCCTAGTCTACTGCGCATGCAGGTGTAGAAATATTTGGAAAGATGATTTTCCCTAGGGCTGATCCTACATGGAAAACAAAATATTTTTGAAATTTCCCGATGTAAAAAAAATGTAGAACGTTAAAAATGTTTTTTTGAACTTTTTGCTGAAAAATACAGATTTTAGAGAGCTATTGGCAGACCAGTAAAAAATTTGTTTTTGTTTTTTTGTGGTTTGTTTTGTGCGTGCCGACAAGAGTCAAGCGATGACGTTTCAATTAGGAAATTTATACGACCGCCTCTGATACCAAATTGACGTAGGGGTCATTCAGAGAGCGTTACGGACACGAGTAACCCAACCATTCCCAACACGCCTTAGATCTACCGCTCCTACACAAGCATCTAGAGACTCGTTACGATTCGGATCAAATGCAGCACATAAAATAACAAGGAGGAGTGATCGACTCTAAACAACAATCAGGAAAAAGAGTCGGATGATTCCCCAAATTAACGCAAAGGTTGCCACTCCTTTTCGAGAGCAAAATCTAGGCTATATGCCAAGATTCACTCAAGCAAATTGGATCTACCCGATACGGATTTTGGGAAGTTTGAAAACGATGAAATTGAGTTAGAAGTTGCGAGAGATTGAATTTAAAAATCACGGAAACAACGGTTGTCCAACCTCCACACAATACCAAGCAAGAAAATCACAAAGTTGAGGGAAGATAAGTTACCCAACCCGTTTTCATGAACACACTAGATAAGGTGGGAGAATCACTCTCTCCACGGATCCATCGACGTCACACCGAATGGGGCTGCAACCTTCTTCCTTGGAGTCCCACCGAAGGAAGCCACGCCGGCGTCGCACCGAAGAGGGGAGGAAGGAAGAAAGGGGGGCAGTTTCACACCACAAGGCCGACGTCTTGGAGTCTCTCCTTGGCCGAATTTCTCACAATGAGGAGTTTGTTTTAGGGTTAGCAAATCTTGTCTAATATTCTCATCAAAAGTTCTCCTTAAATAGGAGTTACCAACATGCCTAGAGCCGTCCAAGATGGAGATGAAATCTCATCCATCCGAGCGGATAATAACACACCAAATGTTTAAATACAGGAAATAACAAAATAAAAGGTCCTCTCATGAATATAAAATTATTACCCAAGCATGGAATAATTTTATATCCACAAATATAAAAGGTAAATAAAATAACGTAAGTGCATAAATTAAAATTAGCCTTCAAGAGGGCTTAGCACGCCGCAGGCGGAGGTTATAATGCTGTCTTCCGTTAGCATCATCATGGCTCCAAAAGTCTTTATGTTGTAACACCTCGGCAACCGGATCATCATCAAGTAGTGGTGGCGAGGCCACGCCATCACAAAATCTATGCAGATAGGGAAAATAAAATAGCAAACATAAAAATTGAGATACAGAGTACCATGCGAAGTCGCATGCTCGCATGCGTAAAAATATAATAGAAGAACTTTATTAGTATACAAAATAGTTATACTTTTCACAATGCGTATCAACATTTTATTATTACTCAAAAATGGAATCACGGTGAATCTTACGGTCACACATAGGGAGAAAGTATACTAATCGCTAGGCGAGCATTGCCAAAGATCGGGGCTCGGGATAACCTCCAAAGGAATCCACCAATGTCGGTGACAGTATGCTTGCCCGTTCGCGCTCTCTCCACGACACTGGTTTGGTTCACACACGTATCAGTAGGACTTTAGGTGAAGAGATGCCGCTTGGGTTACGCTGTGGTAAACAAAGATAAATAAGAAGGCTACGCACCTAACCCAAATGAGCTAGCTGAAAAAGAAATCTATCTGCTAATCAAAATACAAGTGGGTACACCACACCCCCAGACTTAATTTTTTCAATATGGGTGTGTGTACCGCCTACTCCATATACATTCTCATCTCAAATGAAATTTTCAATTACACTTTTTCTTTTGACTTTTCTTCTTTTTTTTATACCTGTTTTTTTCAAATCATCTTTTTCAAATCACTTCTCTTTTAACAATTTCAGCAAATAAAACTTTGGAGCACATCTACACATTCACAAAGAATATCACCACATCAACACCCCAACATGGAAATATAAAACACTAAAGCTCGACTTGGGTGTGCGACTAGGATCGGCTATGAGGCTTTGGTGAAATACTGGTGGAGCTGAATCAAAAGGGCACAACGGGGCTAGCGAGTATATGACGTTAGGAATGGTACAAAGCTCAACAAGGCCAAAATGATGACCTACATCACACTCATGCATGACTAACCAATACCTATGCTTCAAGAATAGCTTGGGGCAAGTTCTTAGCCAACGAGAAAGACTATCCATCCTCCCAACTCGAGCAATACGAACCTAACGACCGTTTACACACATCCATATGCTACCGTCGGATTCACACCGGATTCACCACTTTTTGAGTAGAATAAAAAGCATTTACACAATTAGAAAAATATAAAACTATAAGCACAAGAAAAAATAAATCTACTCCGATTTCTACACGAGACGAGAGCACTCGACTAGGAGCACAGCAAGGTCAACATTTTACTCCGTCTTACAATCCTATGCCAGCACAATAATTTTCCCAAATCATACAAAAGAAACGAGTTTAACTCGCAGCATGCTAACAACTAAGCACGTTCTCATGTGGGTGCAGTGGTGTGCGATGCAATGAACTAATTAAAATAAAACAATAAAAGCTTCTAGTATGCACATGAAATGTGCGCGTGCAAAAAGGTAACACATACTGACTCTCCCCCAGACTTAAACTAAGCTATACAACATATGATATAGAAATTTAAATCAAATAGAGACAAGGGAAGAGGTTACCCGATGCTCAACTAGTAAGCATACCAGAAGATGCGTGAAAAATAGAAGCAGCTCCACCATACGAAGAATCACAACCCCACCAATATGATTCGCCATGAATACCTGCAGGGGTGAGCTTTGCAAAAACAAAAGAAAAATATACAATATACAAAGAAATTCTAAAACTAAAATAGACATGAAAAATAAAAATGCAGAAAATATAAGAAAAGTACTGGGGTTATTGTCCACCCAACACGACTTATTCGGCTAATGAAGAGTTCTAGCTAATGGGCCTGTGAAATAAAAAGTGCACAGGTAACTGTTCCTTTATCCATTTCGGTAACGGGTACCGATACGGCGATAAAGCGGTTACCCCTCTACCTAAATAATAATACCTTCCCAACACAGGTAGAGGAAACAAGAAATAAGAAGAGGAGCAGCGCTGGTTCTCGCTCATCTTATCACAAATATATCCTTGCACAATAAGGTATCGTCTACTACAGGGAGACGACAAGAGGAGAAAGCAATGAATGGAGCTTCCTCAACTAAGGAGGAACAAACCTCCTCGCGAAAGGGGATGCAATCATCCATGACTCGAGCTGAAAGCTCCAATTCCTCCTGAAGCACCTACGAAGACTCAACCCGCACGGGCTCAGATATAAAAAGGAGATCAAGAAATAAAGGAGAAGAAGAACTAAAATAATCAGGAAATGGGACAGTGATCCCGGTATCACTCTCAGCAGGATCCAAGCAGCAATCATCATCGGCATTATACGAGTCGTATCGTGGAGAATCCGAGAACTCGAGGTCCATGGTGGTAAGGGGTACGACCTCGTACAAAAAGGAGGTGCAAATCTCCGCATCAGAAAGTGAACAATCCTCCTCCCACCGGGGTGCGTAAAAGTGTTCCGAAGATCCACCTTCTCCATCAGAGATAGGATAGTCATCATCCCACTTCGGCGCAACCTCAGGCATCGAATCATTCAAAAATACGGCATCATCAGCCGACTCACAAGAAAAAGGAGTAGCAAACTCAGGCAAAAAATGCGGAGGGGCGAAACTGCTCTCAAAATCAGGCATAGAATGAGCAGGCCCCATCGCAAAATCAGTCGCAGACACCTTCTCATCGACATGAATAATCTCTGTGTCCCATATAGGAGTGCCCATGAATTCCTGATCCTCTTTTTACTGGCTACCATAAGAGTGATCATCATCACTCAAGGGAAGCTCGTAAAAATGGACCGAGGGACCCATGAAGGATCTGTATGCAGCGAGAGATTCTTCGGTAATCTGAACGAGGAAAGAGCGAGCAAGGTACGCGATGTCAGTGTATGGGCCAGGCAACACCCTGGTAGTCCTGTACACAACAGTCTTCCACGAACGGGAGGCTGTTACGCGCACGCCCTCAAAGGGAGAAAGCTCGCACAAGTGAGGGAAATCCTTCACCATGTGGCCTACACCTTGACATAGCAAGCATCAAATACAATGCTCGACATTCATAATAGCCATGACGTCGATGTATCGGCGCAAAGTGTCAAGTAGATGACACTTAGCTACAGAATACATCGCGAACAAGAATAAATGACAAAAAGTGCTACACAACTAGAATAAAAATAGCACAGATCTACTATCTAAACCAAAAATCAGAAGAGGGCAAAAAGAAATAAGAAAAATAAAAAATCTAACAACTAAAGCAAATAAGAAACATGAAATATACAAATGAAAAAGGGCTTCGATCTACTATCTCCCTCTCCAAAAACTCACACGACTATGCTCCCCGGCAATGACGCCAAAAACTTGATGCGTTGGACGGCAAGTGTACCGGTCGCACAAGTAATATAAAATGGGTGAATTTCCCCAAGTATCGATCTCTTCAAGGAACACAGTAAGGTGAAGTTAATTTCGAGGATGACTTGAAATTGAAGTCCTTAGGTCAGAGATAACTAACGGGGTTTTAGATTGTTTCGAAAATAGAAAATAAAACACTAACAACTACTCCTATGCAACGCCGCTATGCGTTGCTTCACAAGGCGGGATGGAAGACTACACGGGCCGCTATGCACCGAATCGCTAGGCAGATGGACGAGTAGGCTTGCGGATGAGGTGGTTAGAACGACGGAATGAGGGCCGAGACCATCTCTTCGCTACGCACTCCACTAACAATCGCTAGTGCGACAAAACTGGATGTGATGGATGATGGAAAAGAAAGGCGCACCTCAAGAAAAGAACATAAATATGAAATCACATAGACATGATTGTATACATATGTTTACCAAAATAAGAATAACTTCATCATATACAAGAGATCAACTAAACTAACAACAACAAGAGAAGAAAAGCGTGCGAAATCGACCGGATCCGAAGTCTTGCGGAGGATTCACGGAAGGAATCGCTGGGTTGTCAATCCGCGTCGTAGCTCGATCCTCAACTGCATCCGGGGTAGAGGAGGCTGTCACTCACTCCCAATGGACCCGTATTCTTCGTGTCACGATCCGATGGAGGATGGCACAAACTTCTCCTAGCTTGATGGGGAAAGCTAGATCTATCTCTTCTTGAAGCTCAAGGATGAAGGAGGCGGCCGAGAGGAAGCGCCGGCTATGATTTGGCGTTGAAATCTTGCCCGGAGGCCTCTCTAAGGTGGAAAACGACAAAACTTTGCACTAAAATGGCGGGAAGAACCGCATGCCAAAAGTCCTTTTTGGAAGAAGAAATCTGCGCTTTAAATAGAAGCAGATCAGAAAAATAGGCAAGCACAGTTTGGCGAATGACCATGCGCTAACCGTGCATTATTAACTTCCAGCCCAAGCTTGCAGGTGAAGATGCGATGACCCATGAGTTTTACTTCGCGCACGGGCGCTTCTGCCCGTGCGTGAAGGAAATTGCACAAGTAAACACAGAGCGCAGGAAATCAAGAAAATACAGTGGAACCGTGCGTTTTACTCGCGCACGGTCGCTTTCGCCCGTGCGTGAATAAATCGCACGATTAACCAAAGAATGGAAGGACAACAACACTATAGGAAAACTGTGCATTTCCTTCGCACACAGTTTCAAAGAAATCGTGCGTCAACCATGCGTGAGGATTGTCGAGCTCAGGTCGACGAAATTCGTCGAGCTCAGCTCGATGTTCTTCCAGCTAAAATCAACGCACGATCTGGTACAAACCGTGCGTGAAAGAAACGCACGACCGTGCATTTTCCTCAAACCTGCATTCTATCCTTGGGGAAAACGCACCACTTGCATACAAATAAAACCAAAGAGGACCCTCCAGCAAAGCAGAAATGCAACAAAAGCAACTGGAAAGAGCTCCTGGGGAGCACCATGTGCTTACCCCCAACATCAGAATACACAATTGCACACCACAAGGGCCAAATAATGCACTTAGCATAAAAAACGATATAAATGAAATATCAATGATAACATACAAAAAGTGAAGTGCAGAGTGCGTGAAAACTAGCCCGAATGAGTCCGAAAAACCTTGTGTAAATTGGACTCATCATCTACTCAATGCCATAAACAGTCCAGCAGTTCCCAAGTTCAAATCGTCTAGTATACTTCTTTACTCGACGAATTGTCGAGTGGCATCAAGTGCACTCAACGTACTCGATGCCTCAGTTCTCTGAATAATCCCAAGTAAAAGCATTGATTGGAGTCGAGTGCTCTCAACTCACTCGACTCCTTTCAACAAATGGCGTCGAATGCACTCAACGCACTCGATGCCAATCCTCCCAGATATTTTCTAATTCAAATGGCATTGAGTGGCGTCGAGTCCACTTAATGCCATAGACTAAATCGATAAATGGCATCGAGTGCACTCAATGCACTCGACGCCATCATTTTCTAGAAATCCTCTAAGTCCAATGACGTTAAGTGCGTCGACTATAAGTCGTCGATACTCGACGAATAACAGTTATACTCGACGAATCAGTTAGTGATAATCGACGAATTCTCCTTGGCCAAATTTCCAACTTCAATCCCGTCGAATTCTCCACTATATTCGACGAATTCATCGGATATCCCTGAAAATATCCGACGAATTTCCCTTGGTAATTCTCTCCAGACCATTCCCTTTGATTCGTTGGAAAACACTATAACCAATCCTTCATCCAATGCACTTAGAACTTTTGCTAGTGCACCCAGTGCCTGAGTTAGGTTTCTTGACACAGAACGCGCGTGAGGGGCCTAGCCCGAAACGAAACGTTATACAAGCTTTCAAAGAATTAAAGTCTCATCTGACAATGACACCTATCTTGTGTTCGCCAAGTGGCTCGAAAGGCTTTGAGATTTACAGTGATGCCTCTGGGAGTGGATTAGGCTGTGTTCTGCTTCATCACGGGAAAGTGATATCCTATGGATTATGTCAGCTGAAGGTGCATGAGAGGAACTACCCAGTCCATGATTTGGAGTTGGCAGCCGTGGTGTTCGCTCTTAAGTTTTGGAGACATTATATGTATGGGGTTAAGGTCGATATTTATTCAGACCAAAAATGCCTGAAGTATCTGATAGATTAGAAGGACCTGAACATACGTCAACGTAGGTGGATGGAGTTCCTTGGGGATTACACCTACAAGATTCATTATATTCCTGGGAAAGAGAATGTTGTGACAGATGCTTTGAGCTGTAGGTCCCCTGCGCGGGCCAACTGGTTACAGTTGCATGACGAGCGACTTATTCAGGATCTGGAGGCCTTGGAAATATTTTGTGTTGATAAGCGCGTTAGTGCAAACGTGTGTTTGAGTTGGATGAAGGTTCAATATGACCTCGCGGACAGGATTCAGTGGGCCTTGGAGTTGGACGTGAGCTTGAAAGGTCACGGGGTGGATGTCGTTGATGGGTCTAATGACCAGTTCTCTATCGATGATGGCCTTTTATGGAAAGGCAGCCGATTGTGCGTCCCCAATATGGGGAAGTTGCGAGAAGAATTGATGTGTGAGGTGCACTTTACGAAGTACTCTATTAACCACGGTAGCACAAAGATGTTCATAGACATGAAGAAGTTATTTTGGTGGCCTAGTCTGAAGAAAGACATAACAATATATGTGGCAAAATGTCAGACCTGTGCCTTGGTAAAGGCTAAATGCGAGAGGCCTGGCAGTTTCCCGAAGTCCTTGACCATTCCGGAGTGGAAATTTGATGACAACTCTATGGATTTCATGCACGGTTTACCGAGATCGCACAAGGTGAACGATGCCATTTGGGTGATCGTTGATCATTTAACGAAGGTGTCACACTTCATACCCAATAGGAAAGATGATTCAGTGGAGAAACTGACGAAGCATTATGAGGACATCATAGTCTGTTTACACGACGTACCCCGTAGCATCGTTAGTGACCGAGATGGTCGGTTCGCATCTAACGATTGGAGGCTCATTCATTAGTTGTTGGGTACCAAGTTGAACTTCATCACGACTTTTCACGCACATACGGATGGTAAGACAGAAAGGGTGAACATGATGGTGAAAGATATACTTCGCATGTGTGTTTTAGATTTTGGGAAAAGGTGGGAGGACCATCTTTACATGATTGAATTCACATATAATAATAGCTACCAAGCCAGCATTCAGATGATGACTTTTGAGGCTTTGTACGGAAGGAGGTGTTATACGCCGTTGGCTTGGGTAGAAATGGGAGAATCGAATATGTACAAGTGAAAGGACGTTGAAGAAGCTACTTCAACAACACGGTTGATATGAGAATGGCAACTGATTGCTCAAGATAGACAGGCCAAGTACTATAATGCGAAGCATCAGAACGTGGAGTTTGCGGTGGGCGATTGAGTATACCTCAAGATAAAACCATTTAAGGGTGTATTAAGGATTCAATGCTTAAAGAAGCTTAGTCCGAGGTATGTTGGGCCTTTTGAGATTTTGGAGCAGATTGGTGAAGACGCCTATCGTTTGGCTCTTTCAGTGGAGTTGAGCGGTTTGCATTATGTGTTTTACATCTCAGTGCCGTGGAAGGCAATTCACGATCCTACACAAGGGATTGATGTGAATCAAGTGCTAATCGATAGTGGGTTTACAATGAAGGTCAAGCTCATTCGGATCGAAGATGTGGAGGTCAAGCAGCAGCGGAACCAGTCCATTAGTATTGTCAAGGTCCTGTGGGACAACTGTGGCAGAGATGAGCTATCTTGGGAGCACGAGCAAGCTATGAGTGATGATTTCCATGAGCTATTTCTCTAGGTAATCAGATGCACTGTTTTCTTTTTATATTTTCACGTAAAGTCAAATTTTGGGACAAAATTTCTTTAAGTAAGAGAGATTTGCAACGGCCCAAATTTCTGAGATGCTTATCTGGGGTTACCGATCAACGGTAACTGTTAACGCACTGCGATAGCTCCAGAATTTCGTCGAGTCCATCGAGTTCTCGAGAAAATGTCGAGCTCTCGAGAAAGAGGTTACCGTGCGACGGAAAGTTGTTACCGTAAGGAGGTAGCATGGGAATTAATTTGGCAGACCCCTCGGGAAGCTATCACACAATGATAGTGTTACCGCAGGCGATAGCTGGGTCAATTTAATTGATGTGGTTCTCAGGATCTTACTGCACGGCGGTAGAAGATAGCGCATAGCGATAGCGGCTAGTGGCATCTCATAGCCTACGTCCTCTATCATACGGCATTAGCATCCTATCGCGCGGCGGTAGAGATCCTGAAACGACGTTGCCACGTGTCGGCCTGTGATTGGAGAGTTTGGGCAGTACCACGCGGCGGTAGCTCGGTATATAAGGATGTTTGGCCGTTTTCAATTCATTTTCTTCTGATTTTGGAGTTGGCCTGAGTTTCTCGAGGTGGAGCAGCGCTGCCGGAGGGTAAATCTCGCCACCGTTGGAGTTCCGAAGCTCCGATTCACAAGCTGAGTCCGGATAGGTGGAAGCAAGGTCGTTGCGGTCGCGTTCATCCGTCTAGATCTTTGGCATGGCACCAAAGAGAGCGCAAAGGGTAACGATTCTCAACTTGGACATGTGAAGTCCTCTTCCTTTTGCATAGGAATCCCTTTCCTGTGAGTGTGCGGTAAGCGTGAGGTTTTCCTTCGGGTAAATATGGTATATCCGCGTAGTTTTGCATATAGAGTTCGGAATCGAAGTACGAACATATGCATGCTGTGTGAAGCCCATCTGGACAGGTTGGTCTGGATTGGTGACTTCTCATTATGCTTGTATTGGCCGGAGAAGACTCCGTGATGTTTGTTTTTCGAGTTTCTACACGGTAGATTGCAGCAGGGAACCTTGTGAACTAACTCCAAGTAGCACCCAGAAAACTGGGCAGAATCGTTTTTCTACCAAATACCGCGCAACGGTAGTGATACTGCAGGCGGTTGCTCCTTGGGAGCAGTGATTCTGGCCTGTTTCGTGGAGACACATGTTGTAACGCCCCGAAAACTCGAAAGAGGGTTGGACTGCGTTTAGAGACAAGTTGGGGTCTTGGTATGGGTCACGCGGCCTGGGACACGGGCGTATCCAAGGCCGTGTCGTGCTTGGATTTGATGAAGAACCCGGGTGGCCGACGAACTGAGCTCGACGAAGTGTTGAGACAGTGAACACGGCCTGGGATACGGGCGTGTCCAAGGCCGTGTCGTGCTCGGATTCAATGAATTTTCTGTGTGGTCGACGAAATTAAGGTCGACGATCGTCGAGACAGCAAACACGGCCTGAGACACGAGCGTGTCCCAGGCCGTGTCCTGCTCGGGATGTTAGCCGGGCTATGTCGAGGGAGGAACACGACCGGGAGCCCAGGCTTGTTTTGGTTTGAAACGGGCGTGTCAAATGTGACACGGGCGTGTCGAGTACCCGTGCTCTTCTCGAGTTGTGTTTGGACCTGTGTCGATTGAGGAACATGCGCAACAACACGGGCATGTACTGAGTGACACGGGCGTGTCACATTCGACACGGGCGTGTCCAGAAACCGTGTCCTGTTTTGGGTGCGACGGTTTCAGCATCGATTGAGGCACACGCCCTTGGAAACGGGCGTGTCACAAGCCGTGGTCGGCCCAGGAGTTTGGTTTTAAGTGCGAATCGTGGCCGTCCGATTCCTTCTATTAGGATCTGATGGTCCACAGCTGTCCTTGCTGAGATAAGTCAGGGGATAGGGTTTGAAACCCTCATTCCTCATCAAGTATTCTCTTTCTAAAGTTTTAGAGAGAAGGGAGAGCAAGGAAGAAGGTGAAGGAGAGATCCGGCTGCCGGAGAAGCTTCAGAGCCCCAAATCGCGAGCCGAGTCCAGATCCGCCGAGGCAAGTCCTTTGTGATGGTTTTCATCCGGCTAAGTTTTCATGGCTAGGAAGAGGGGTCGTAAGGTAACGACACTTCTTCTCTCGGTTTCTATGATGCGTGCTTAACATCTTTTTCTTTCAAGATTTTGGGCACCAAATCTCTCAAATGAGAGGGGTATGGGTCGCTATGGTTCAAGAGGAACCTCCGGGTCGGTTGAGTCCGTCCCCGACATGATTTTGCATTAGAGATCTGCTCCGTTAGTGAATTAGGTATTGTGGGTGAAGCCGTAGTCGCGACCGTTAGTCCGACTCGGTGATGTTGCATATCGAGCCTTAAGGATTTTGTAGAAATCCATTGCGATAAGATGCCGTTTGTGATGTATGTGATTTCCCCCTTTTCTCGAGTGAGTTCGTGTAGCCGGAACCGGACAAGGTTAGCTCTGCATTGGCGATAGATGGTTTCCTTGGTGGACACGGTTACCTCCGCATTGGAGGTAGATGGTTTCCTTGGTGCGCGGGGATGTTGCAGTACAAATGATGGATAAGGGTGGGAATGTTTATGGATTACGATGTGCTAAGGTGTGGCTTTGTCTCCGTGGTCGGTTGGCTATCTCGTAAAGTGCGAGCCATGTGGGGAGAGTGTCCCGGCGAGACTAGTCCCCTTCTATGAGACTGACGAGAACGCTAAGCATGGGATGAGCCCAGGCAATGAAGCCACGAGTGGGTGGGGTCCAGCAAGGGTTCTTAGAATCGGTTTGTGTGTGAGATGGAATCCTGACGTGCAAAGTTAGAGTTTGCAGGCAAGCCCGGGTCTAAGACCCACGAGCGGGTGTGGCCTTGGTAAGATTTCTGTGTGGAGGCTTGTATGCCATTAGGGGAATTGCAGTACCCTTTTGTTTGCGGCTTAACACCAATGGGGAAATTGGAAGTACCCAGATGTGATGATGATGTGCTAGTTGCATACACAATAGGGTGCATTGGGTGAAGCCCGAGTTTTGCATACATGCTACATAGTAGGCCCCTTTTTATTATATGCTCAACATAGAAAACGTGTTTGTTGTTTGAGACATCCAAACTTGTTCTTTTAGAGCTTTACATGTTTATGTATATGGTATACGAAGTGCTGACTTGCAGGTTTGAGGGGTACCCCGGGGTCCGTTAGGGGTAGCCGGGAGGAGGTGTGTTGGTTACACAGTTTGAGGTCAGCCTTTGCTGAACCACGTTACCACCATTTTTTACAGGTCAAGGATTGCAAGCAGGAGGTAGCTCGCCGGCCAAAAAGGCCTAAGCCTCATGAAGTGCTACAAGTTATTTTGGTGGCATTGTATGTTTGATGCACTAGTTTTCCGGCTTGCATGCCGAGGTAGTCTAGGGATGCTTAAGCACATTGATGTTTGTTGTTATGATTTGCATTTGGACTCTCTATTGTTGTAAGGCCTTAAGGCCGTTTCGATACTCTTATATATGTGGATAGCTTCTGGTCTTGTTTACTGTTTCCGCATTTGTTTGATATTGAGTTTTGAGATTGGGTAGTTAATATCATTTTTTAATGTTAAAGCCGTGGAGTCTGTATGTTGTGGGACCCCGACCGGACCCATAATATACAATCATTACAGGGGAGGTGTTACAATTTGGTATCAAAGTGAGGTTACGTCCAAGGTCAGTTAGGATGGTCGATTTAACGAAATCGGATCGCGTATAGAAGTTATCCACATAGGAGTAATGCTGGACAATGAGTGTCCTTATGTTTTGGTCTTCTGATTAAGAGACTGATTCCTTGTTACCTTGGTTTTCTTAAGAGTGCAAGCAACGAGGCGGGTATGTCGAGACCAAGAGAAGAGCTTTCAGCGAGCAGTGCTACTGCTCAGGGTCCTTTGGGCATGGGTGTAAACCTGGCTGATTTTTGTCGCATGCTTGTAGAAGCAATAGTGGCAGCCCAAGCTGCAGTGACAGCTCAAGTAGCAACCCCTGTTGCTCAGGTAGCAATTCCTGCTACCCTGGATACAATGACAGCCATGCCGGGCGGAGAAGCCAAACGAGCAGAGCCGTTGGCCGAAAGGGTGGTTGTCGGGCATGGAGACCGCCAGATGAAGTATTTTCTGAGCTTCCATCCTCCAACGTTCAAGGGAGTCGGTACGCTGATTGATGCGGAGGATTGGTGGGCACGAAGAGCTTCTGAGGGCGGCAGAGACACCAAAGGAGAAGAAATCTGAGTTTGCGGCCTTCATGTTGGAGGGAGACGTGAAGTTGTGGTGGATGAGCCATAGCGGCCACCAGTTTCCCAGACGCACCCCGTCCATGGAAGAGTTTGGGAATGCTTTCCTAAAGAAGTACATTCCTGTTTCGACAAGGTTGGCCCTCCAAAGGCAGTTTCTGCACTTGGTGCAGTGAGATAGGACGGTGGACGAGTATGTACAAGAGTTCACTGGGTTCGGTCCTTATGCAGGGACGACAATGGCAGATGATGAGGAGAGGGATAACCTCTTCTACTAGGGGCTGAGGGAGAATCTAAGACAACCCCTCATCACCATGAAGAGAGCTGGTTTAAACGAGCTAGTTGAGGTTGCCAGGACTTTGGAGAGTGATCTGGAGTGAACCCAACGTCGTAAGGGTTTTGCGCCCAAGCAAAGGGAAGGGAAGCCATCTCAATCCTAAGGGAAGTCTGAAGGGAATAGATGGAAGAAAAAGCCTCACCCATTCAAGTCCGGTGAGAAAAGCAAGTGGATGTCCAGAGGGTCTCACTCTAAGGGACCACCGACGTGCTTTAATTGTGGTAAGGTGGGGCACATAGCTCGTTTTTGTACTCAAGGAGGTGCTGAGCAGGAGCCAAGGCAGGAGCAGACTGTGCGCTCCAGCCCCAATGCCACAGAGAAAGGAAAGATGACAGAGTCTAGCGCTTCTCGGTTCCAACCGGTGCAACCAAGGGCTTACAACCTTGGACAACAGGAAGCGATCCGCCAACCCGATGTGGTGACAGGTATGAGGAAGTTTAAATTAAATCTATTACTTCATACTTTCAGACCATTATTTTTGATGCCTCTATTTTAGGCTTTGTGTTAGTTTCCGGATACCCCGCTAGGGTATTGTTTGATACGGGAGCGTCACACTCTTTTCTTGCGGAAAGTTTTATCCGAAGAACTGGAGTTGTGTCATTCTCGGCGGATGCAGAGCTGAAGGTGCGCATGCCCAATGGGTCATCCATGACCACTGGTTCAAAATGGCGCATTTGTTGGGAGCTAGGCGGAGTTGACTTCGTGTTGATAGCAACGGTCCTACCGTTGGTTGAGTTTGATGTAATATTGGGGATGGACTGGCTAGCGGAGTAGCGAGCCAGTATTGATTGCCTATCCAAGGTGGTGAGCCTGAGAAGCGAAGGGCATGCAGAAGTTAAGTTTGAGGGCCTTAATGGAGTGGCATGTTCCCTGATTTCGGCCATGTAGTTGGTGTAGGAAGTTAACCTGGGGGAGTAGCTCTTATAGTTTTATTTGAGGTTCTACTTTCAAAGTTATCACTTATGGAAGTGCCCGTAGTGGCAGAGTTCGAGGATATGTTTCCCGATGAACTTCCTAGAGCACCTCCTCAACAAAAGATTGATTTCTCGATTGAGTTAGTGCTAGAGGCACGACCACTGTCACGTCCTCCATTTACGATGGCACCAAAAGAGTTTGTTGAACTCAAGGTATAGTTGCAGGAACTGTTGGAGCAGGGGTATATCAGACCCAGTTCTTCGCCGTGGAGCGCACCTATGTTGTTCATGAAGAAGAAAGACAGTAGTATGCGGTTGTGCATCGACTACCGAGAGTTGAATAAATTGACTGTCAAGAATAATTATCCAATTCCTCGGATAGACGACCTGTTCGACCAGTTGGTGGGGTCGGTGGTGTATTCAAAGTTGGACTTGAAGTCAGGATACTATCAGTTGCGAATTCAAGACGAGGACATACCCAAGACAACGTTTGGTACGAGGTGTGGTCACTTTAAGTTCTCGGTGATGTCGTTTGGGCTGACGAACACACCATCCGTATTCATGGATTTGATGAATCGAGTATTTCGGGAATACTTGGACTCTTTTGTAGTTGTCTTTATTGAAGACATTCTAGTTTACTCCAAATCAGAGGTGGAACATGAGACTCACTTGAGAATAGTCTTGCAAGTGTTGAGAGAGAACCAGCTTTATGCAAAGTTCTCGGAGTGTGAGTTCTAGCTAGAGAAGGTGAAAATTTTGGGCCATATTATTAGTGGGGATGGGGTGACAGTAGATCCAACAAAAGTGGAAGTCATCAGAGGTTGGCCGACTTTGAGAACCGTGGCGGAAGTCCGAAGTTTTCTTGGGCTAGCCGAGAACTATAGAAGGATCGTAGAAAACCTTTCACAGATAGCTCTACCCCTCACATCACTGACTCGTAAGGACCAGAAGTTTGTGTGGACTCAGGAGTGCAATCAAACATTTGAGACACTGAAGGAAAGGCTGATGACAACTCCAATCCTAAGTCTACAGAAAGGGACCGAAGGATTTCAAATTTCAGTGACGCATCGAGATGCAGTTTGGGTTGCATTTTGGTACAACATGGCAGTGTGATAACCTTTGGGTCTGGCAGCTTTAGCCTCATGAGAGGAATTACCCCGTCCATGACTTGGAATTGGCAGCGGTAATCTTTGCGTTGAAAATGTGGCGGCACTATGTTTATGGTGCGAAAGTGGAGATCTTCACGGATCACAAAAGCCTGAAGTATCGCCTAGATCAAAAGGACTTGAATATGCGATAGCGCAGGTGGGTTGAGTTCATCAGAGACTACGAGGTGGCGATTCAGTATACGCCAGGCAAAGCCAATGTGGTGGCAGATGCCTTGAGTAGAAAATACTATGGGCAAGGGAATTGGATCGAAGCTCATGATGAGCGGTTGGTGCTGGACTGGGAGTCCCACGGCTTGGAGTGCGTAGCAAGGGGCGAGTCTAGCATGGCTCGGTTGAACTGGATTGAAATGCAGAACAATTTGTCTGATCATATTCGAGAAGCGACCCGTTTGGATGATGAGTTCCAGCCATTCGTGGTGGAAGCTCAAAAGTGCGAGAGTAGAACCTGGGAGATAATTGACGAGATTCTGAGGAAGGATGGAAGGATCTGTGTACCGCAGTTCGACAAGCTCCGTGAGGAGCTGATTTTTGAGGATCACTTCACAAAGTACTCCATTCACACGGGCAGTACAAAGATGTACTTGGATATGAAGAAATCCTTTTGGTCGCCAGGGATGAAGCAGGACGTAGCTTTGTACGTGAATTAGTGCCAAACTTGTGCCTTGGTGAAGGCCGAGTGTCAGAAGCCGGGCGGGTTCCTGAAGCCTCTTCCTATTCCCAAGTGGAAATTTGATGACATCTCCATGGACTTTGTGCATGGGTTACCTAGATCGCAGCAGGGTAACGACGCAATTTGGGTGATTGTAAATCGCTTAACCAAAGTGGCTCACTTCATCCCAAATCGGAAGGAGGATAGCATAGAGAATCTGGTAGAGTTGTATGTTCGCAACATTGTGCGACTACATGGGATTCCTAGGAGTATAGCTAGTGATCGTGATGGACGTTTCACATCCAAGGACTGGAGGTTGGTTCAGAAGAGTCTGGGCATGAAGCTCAAGTTCAGTACGACTTTCCATCCTTAAACTGACGAGCAAACCGAAAGAACGAACCGTACTATAGAGGATATGTTGAGGATGTGCATTCTTGACTTCGGCAAGAAGTGGGAGGATCACCTCTTCATGGTAGAGTTCACTTATAACAATAGTTACCAATAAAGTATAAAGATGGCGCCATACGAAGCTTTGTATGAGAGGCAGTGTCGAACACAAATGTCTTGGACAGAGGCGGGAGACACCAAACTTTTGGGAAAAGAAATGGTAGCTGATGCATGCGAGTTGGTGCGAACCATTCAAGAGCGCATGAAGGTGGCTCAAGATCGGCAAGCAAAATATTTTAATGCTCTCCACAAGAAGCTGGAGTTCGCGGTAGGCGATTGGGTCTATCTAAAGATCAAGTCGTTCAAAGGCGTTTCATGGATTCGCCGATTCAAGAAGTTAAGTTCGAGATTTTTGGGGCCTTTCGAGGTTATAGAATGGGTGGGAGAAGCAGCGTACCGGTTAGCGTTGTCCATAGAGTTGAGTGGATTAAACGACATCTTCCATGTCTCCGTCTTGAGGAAAGCCTTAGTAGAGGGAAGTGTGGTGATCGAATCGGCATCAGTGCCGATAGAAGAGGACTTGAGGATGCGAGTTCGTCCAGTCGCTATAGAGGATTCATAAATTCGGCGGTTGCAGAACAAGGAGGTCAAACTCGTAAAAGTCCGATGGGACAACTGCGGTCGCGAGGAGCTCTCGTGGGTGCGAGAACAGACCATGCTGGAGGAGTATCCAGAGTTATTCCGTTCAGGTATCATTTAAGTTTTGTGTATGTTTCACTTTCTGTAATTTCAGGACGAAATTATTTTAAGGGGGAGAGAGTTGTAACACCCCAAAAACACGAAAGAGGGTTGAACTGCGTTTAGAGCCAAGTTGTGGTCTTGGTAAGGGTAATACGGCCTGGGACACGGGCGTGTCCAAGGCCGTATCGTGCTCGGATTCGACGAACAACTTGGGTGGCCGACGAACTGAGCTCAACGAAGTGTTAAGACAGTGAACATAGCCTGGGACACGGGCGTGTCCAAGGCCGTGTCGTGCTCAGGTTCGACAAATTTTCCGAGTGGTCGACGAAATTGAGGTCAACGATCGTCGAGATAGCGAACACGGCCTGCGATACGGCCGTATCCCAGGCCGTGTCCTGCTCAGGATGTTAGCCGGGCTGTGTCAGGAGAGGAACACGGCCTGGAGCCCAGGCGTGTTCGGGTTTGACACGGGCCTATCAAATGTGACACGGGCGTGTCGAGTACCCGTCTTCTTCTCAGGTTGTGTTTGGACGTGTGCCGATGGAGGAACACTCCCAGTAATACGGTATGTACTGAGTGACATGGGCGTGTCACATTTGACATAGGCGTGTCCAAAACCCATATCCTGTTCTGGGTGCGATGGTTTCGGCATCGATTGAGGCACACGGCCTTGGACACGGGCGTGTCACAAGCCGTGTTCGGCCCAGGAGTTTCGTTTTAAGTGCGAATAGTGGCCGTCTGATTCCTTTTAGTTGGATCTGATGGTCTAGAGCTGTCCTTGCTGAGATAAGTCCGGGGATAGGGTTTGAAGCCCTCATTTCTCATCAAGTATTCTATTTCTAAAGTTTTAGAGAGAAGGGAGAGCAAGGAAGAAGGTGAATGAGAGATTCGGCTGCCGGAGAAGCTTCGGAGCCCCAAATCACGAGGCGAGTCCAGATCTGCGGAGGTAAGTCCGTTGCGGTGGTTTTCATCCGGCTAAGTTCCCATGGCTAGGAAGAGGGGTTGTAAGGTAACGACACTTCTCCTCTTGGTTTCTAGGATGCGTGCTTAGCCGCACATGCAACTGCTATGTCTACACAGACTTGTAGTTCCCACTTCTTGAGCAGGTAGCTAACCTCTCAGGCGTCAACCGTTGTGGCTAGGCGGTGACAGTAGAGCGGGCATCTACACTACTTGGATGGCATCCACACTACCTAGCCTAGGATTCCATATGCCTCAACGCTAAGAACACAACAACGGTGCTCACATGCGTACTACGGATCCGTGGGAATCTCGGGTAGATGTGCACCGAGAACCAAGCACCGTACTGACCTATGTTGTGACCCGAAAGGAGCCTCAAAAAAAGCACGAGGACTAAGCCCAACCGTTCACTTGGCACAGAAGGAGCCCCGGGAAAGTGCACTGAGGACCAAGCCCAACTGCCCAAAGTTTATCTGTCAACTCCCGTCGGTGTGATGACTGGTGAGCCCGTAGACATTCCACACTATCCTTAACCCAGGATTACGACATCGCGTGTCGACTCACACCGCATGCAATTTCACATCATCGTGGCATGGAAGGAGTCTCAAAAAAAGCACGAGGACCAAGCCCAACCGTCCACATGGCACGGAAGGAGCCCCAGGAATTAACACCGAGGACCAAGCCCAACCGTCCACTGATGTCTCTTCTCATCATTACCATACCAGCGCGGTCAAACCCCCGCAATTACACCCTTTCACAATCTTCGTGCCCCAGAGTACACACGGGTTCATTATCTGTGTAAGACTATTTCACACATTCAGCTTCTCAGACCATGACCATTTGTTCATAACAGTCATTACCAATTATATACAGCATGATCAAGCCAAGCTCACCATTATTCAACACATTGCCACTGTCAAGATGTTTTCAATAATTCACATATATAAATCATTCCTACCATACCAATTCATCAATCCATTCGTCCTCTAACCTCCACCACATAACCTCGATCAAGTACATTCATCTACTTCATTTGTTCATTAGGGATCTATCCAACAAATGTCATTAACATTTTTCACCCCAATCATTTATAGTATAAATTCCACAAACCTTGACGTTACTGTACCAAGATCTCTCTACCAATACAAAATAAAGACGAGGATCATATGTGCAGGAATAGTTACCATACAACAACTTCAAACGACGATTCCTGAGGCTATAGGAATCCAGTGAAGTCGTTTAACCCCTCATTGTAAAGGTATTTCCAAGGGCTGTGACGTTCGTGTTTAGTCGAGAGCCTAGATATAGCCGCATCGTGTCTGAAAACGGCCTCGAAGGCTGCTGCGCGCAGAAAACAGATTTCTTCGAGCATCTTAAAGCAGATCGGACGACATCGGATCGTCTTCTTCCTTCAAGCAAACTTTCTAATAATATCCAGAATTTCTCGTCCCTCGGCTTGGAGTGCGTAGCAAGGGGCGAGTCTAGCATGGCTCGGTTGAACTGGATTGAAATGCAGAACAATTTGTCTGATCGTATTCGAGAAGCGACCCGTTTGGATGATGAGTTCCAGCCATTCGTGGTGGAAGCTCAAAAGTGCGAGAGTAGAACATGGGAGATAATTGACGAGATTTTGAGGAAGGATGGAAGGATCTGTGTACCGCAGTTCGGCAAGCTCCGTGAGGAGCTGATTTTTGAGGATCACTTCACAAAGTTCTCCATTCACACGGGCAGTACAAAGATGTACTTGGATATGAAGAAATCCTTTTGGTGGCCAGGGATGAAGCGGGACGTAGCTTTGTACGTGAATCGGTGCCAAACTTGTGCCTTGGTGAAGGCTGAGTGTCAGAAGCCGGGCGGGTTCCTGAAGCCTCTTCCTATTCCCGAGTGGAAATTTGATGACATCTCCATGGACTTTGTGCATGGGTTACCTAGATCGCAGCAGGGTAACGACGCAATTTGGGTGATTGTAAATCGCTTAACCAAAGTGGCTCACTTCATCCCAAATCGGAAGGAGGATAGCATAGAGAATCTGGTAGAGTTGTATGTTCGCAACATTGTGCGACTACATGGGATTCCTAAGAGTATAGTTAGTGATCGTGATGGACGTTTCACATCCAAGGACTGGAGGTTGGTTCAGAAGAGTCTGGGCATGAAGCTCAAGTTCAGTACGGCTTTCCATCCTTAAATTGACGAGCAAACCTAAAGAACGAACCGTACTATGAAGGATATGTTGAGGATGTGCATTCTTGACTTCGGCAAGAAGTGGGAGGATCACCTCTTCATGGTAGAGTTCACTTATAACAATAGTTACCAAGAAAGTATAAAGATGGCGCCATACGAAGCTTTGTATGAGAGGTAGTGTCGAACATAAATGTCTTGGACAGAGGCGGGAGACACCAAACTTTTGGGAAAAGAAGTGGTAGCTGATGCATGCGAGTTGGTGCGAACCATTCAAGAGCGCATGAAGGTGGCTCAAGATCGGCAAGCAAAATATTTTAATGCTCTCCACAGGAAGCTGGAGTTCGCGGTAGGCGATTGGGTCTATCTAAAGATCAAGCCGTTCAAAGGCGTTTCATGGATTCGCCGACTCAAGAAGTTAAGTCCGAGATTTTTGGGGCCTTTCGAGGTTATAGAATGGGTGGGAGAAGCAGCGTACCGGTTAGCATTGTCCATAGAGCTGAGTGGATTAAACGACGTCTTCCATGTCTCCGTCTTGAGGAAAGCCTTAGTAGAGTGAAGTGTGGTGATCGAATCTGCATCAGTGCCGATAGAAGAGGACTTGAGGAAGCGAGTTCGTCTAGTCGCTATAGAGGATTCATAAATTCGGCGGTTGCAGAACAAAGAGGTCAAACTCGTAAAAGTCCGATGGGACAACTGCGGTCGTGAGGAGCTCTCGTGGGAGCGAGAACAGACCATGCTGGAGGAGTATCCAGAGTTATTCCGTTCAAGTATCATTTAAGTTTTGTGTATGTTTCACTTTCTGTAATTTCAGGACGAAATTATTTTAAGGGGGAGAGAGTTGTAACACCCCAAAAACTTGAAAGAGGGTTGAACTGCGTTTAGAGCCAAGTTGGGGTCTTGGTAAGGGTCATACGGCCTGGGACACGGGCGTGTCCAAGGCCGTATCGTGCTCGGATTCGACGAACAACTTGGGTGGCCGACGAACTGAGCTCAACGAAGTGTTGAGACAGTGAACACAGCCTGGGACACGGGCGTGTCCATGGCCGTATTGTGCTCGGGTTCGACAAATTTTCCGAGTGGTCGACGAAATTGAGGTCAACGATCGTCGAGATAGCGAACACGGCCTGCGACATGGGCGTGTCCCAGGCCGTGTCCTGCTCGGGATGTTAGCCGGGCTGTGTCAGGAGAGGAACACGGCCTGGAGCCCAGGCATGTTCGGGTTTGACACGGGCCTGTCAAATGTGACACGGGCGTGTCGAGTACCCGTCTTCTTCTCGGGTTGTGTTTGGACGTGTGCCGATGGAGGAACACTCCCAGCAATACGGTATGTACTGAGTGACACGGGCGTGTCATATTTGACATAGGCATGTCCAAAACCCGTATCCTGTTCTGGGTGCGATGGTTTCGGCATCGATTGAGGCACACGACCTTGGACACGGGCGTGTCACAAGCCGTGTTCGGCCCAGGAGTTTGGTTTTAAGTGCGAATAGTGGCCGTCTGATTCCTTCTAGTTGGATCTGATGGTCCAGAGCTGTCCTTGCTGAGATAAGTCCGGGGATAGGGTTTGAAGCCCTCATTTCTCATCAAGTATTCTATTTCTAAAGTTTTAGAGAGAAGGGAGAGCAAGGAAGAAGGTGAATGAGAGATTCGGCTACCGGAGAAGCTTCGGAGCCCCAAATCACGAGGCGAGTCCATATCTGCGGAGGTAAGTCCGTTGCGGTGGTTTTCATCCGGCTAAGTTCCCATGGCTAGGAAGAGGGGTTGTAAGGTAACGACACTTCTCCTCTTGGTTTCTAGGATGCGTGCTTAGCCGCACATGCAACTGCTATGTCTACACAGACTTGTAGTTCCAACTTTTTGAGCATGTAGCTAACCTCTCAGGCATCAACCGTTGTGGCTAGGCGGTGACAGTAGAGCGAGCATCTACACTACTTGGCTGGCATCCACACTACCTGGCCTAGGATTCCATATGCCTCAATGCTAAGAACACAACAACGGCGCTCACATGCGTACTACGGATCAGTGGGAGTCTCGGGTAGATGTGCACCGAGAACCAAGCACCGTACTGGCCTATGTTGTGACCCAAAAGGAGCCTCAAAAAAGCACGAGGACTAAGCCCAACCGTTCACTTGGCACAGAAGGAGCCCCGGGAAAGTGCACCGAGGACCAAGCCCAACTGCCCAAAGTTTATCTGTCAACTCCCGTCGGTGTGACGACTAGCGAACCCGTAGACCTGCCACACTATCCTTAACCCAGGATTACGACACCGCATGTCGACTCACACCGCATGCAATTTCACATCATCATGGAACGAAAGGAGTCTCGAAAAAAGCACGAGGACCAAGCCCAACCGTCCACATGGCACAGAAGGAGCCCCAGGAATTAACACCGAGGACCAAGCCCAACCGTCCACTGATGTCTCTTCTCATCATTACCATACCAGCGCGGTCAAACCCCCGCAATTACACCCTTTCACAATCTTCGTGCCCCAGAGTACACACGGGTTAATTATCTGTGTAAGACTATTTCACACATTCAGCTTCTCAGACCATGACCATTTGTTCATAACAGTCATTACCAATTATATACAACATGATCAAGCCAAGCTCACCATTATTCAACACATTGCCACTGTCAAGATGTTTTCAATAATTCACATATATAAATCATTCCTACCATACCAATTCATCAATCCATTCGTCCTCTAACCTCCACCACATAACCTCGATCAAGTACATTCATCTACTTTATTTGTTCATTAGGGATCTATCCAACAAATGTCATTAACATTTTTCACCCCAATCATTTATAGTCCAAATTCCACAAACCTTGACGTTACTGTACCAAGATCTCTCTACCAATATAAAATAAAGACGAGGATCATATGTGCAGGAATAGTTACCGTACAAAAACTTCAAACGACGATTCCTGAGGCTATAGGAATCCAGTGAAGTCGTTTAACCCCTCATTGTAAAGGTATTTCCAAGGGATGTGACGTTCGTGTTTAGTCGAGAGCCTAGATCTAGCCGCATCGTGTCTGAAAACGGCCTCGAAGGCTGCTGCGCGCAGAAAACAGATTTCTGCGAGCATCTTAAAGCAGATCGGACGATATCGGATCGTCTTCTTCCTTCAAGCAAACTTTCTAATAATATCCAGAATTTCTCGTCCCTTATTCACTCTCACAAGTCCTTTTCTCTTCACAAAACCATCCCCCATCTTCACAGAGGAGGAAGGAGAGGTTGAAGACGTCTAAAACCTAGGATAAAAGTCCTAGCATGGCCTCTTCCTAGAAATCTTCTTCTCACACATCAAGACTCTTTTGAGTCGATATCTCTACTAGCAATAACTATAGATCTAGCACCAAGGGTGAGGTAGGAAGCTCAAGTCGTTTCCAGCATTTTCGGCCATAGATCTTGTCACCCTTCTCTGCGGCATCTTCTTCTCCTCGGTCGGTGTTAGTTCTTCACGGAAAGAAACTCGGCTCCAGCACCTCCTTCCTCTACATCAATTTCTTACAACAATGGCTTGGAAGGAAGACTAGAAACGGCTAGGGTTTTCTCCGCTTTTCGTGTGAGAAGTTTGGCAACTGCATAGACACATGTGAGCCTATCATTGGACCGCCAATCAACTCAGTAAATGAGTCCCTTCGAAACAACGCGGCCAAAAAACTCGCCAAAACCCAAAATTGGACTACACGGGTAGTGACATGCCCGTGTCACTACCAGTGTCCTGCACGGGTTGAACGTGGTCGACGATTCATCGATATCCAGTCGAAGAATCATTGAGCTGTTTGTACACACACAAGTATGGACACGCCTGTGTCGCTACCCGTGTCCTACTCAGGAGGAACACGGTCGACAACTCGTCGATCTCCACTCGACAAATAATCGAGCTGCTACAGGATAGACACGAGTAGAGACACGCCCGTATCACTGCCCGTGTCCTGCTCGGGTGGAACACGGTCGACGACTCGTCGATCTCCGCACTACGAATCGTTGAGCTGCTGCATGGACAAACACGGGTAGAGATACGACCGTATCACTACCCGTGTCCTACTAGTGAGTAACACGATCGACGGTGTTAGTCGAGCTCTACTCAATGAATACCTACACACGGGTAGGGACACGCCCATGTCACTACCCATGTCTTTCTCTGGACATTTCACAAAGAAGACGCGAAGACACCAGAGAACCACACGGGTATGGACACGCGCGTGTCACTACCCGTGTCCTTCTCTAGACCAACTTCACCTCCCGAACTCGAGTGCAAGCCTAGCTGCCAGCACTCCCTGAGCCCCAGTCAGCTCTCCTAGCTCAAAAGTGCGAACGAGGGGCCTAACGCGAATTGGGACTTTACACCCTCAACCCACCTTCCAATGGTGACCTTACTCATTCTAAACCAGACTAGGTTCACCAATACCCTTTTCTTATAATTGGATTCGCACATTTTTCAACTTTTAAATTTTCTACTATGTGCACACCGACTATCCTACATGATGAGTATGAGTAGTGACCCCCTTCAATTATTCTTCCAAATGCCCTATAATTATTACTGGGAGTCTATCATGACATATTTAGGCTAAATCCAGAAACTTGTAATTTTCCTAATTAATTTGACATTTATTTAATTTTCTCCAAAGTTAGACCATAAGTGGTTTTGAACATGAAGTACTGGAATTACTTAAGATATGTCCATCCAAGAATTATGAACACTATATCATGCCAAAATATCAAAGAATACCAAGTTTCACAAATTTTCATATATGTATTATCTCCTAATTAATTAATTAATTCAAGATAATTGTAGTGGAAGTACCACCAAACATTATCCAAAAATTACACAAAAATCACCAGAGCTTTAATATGATCATAAAACATTACTGACTAAGTTTCATACAATTCCATGGTCAGTAAGCTATATATAAAAATACTTCAAATATATCACTAATAGGGCACTATATGAAAAAACATACTGGTAATCTCTTCCAAACTACATGAAATAATTTTCCAAGCTTTAATATGCTCTAAAAGTTTCTCTGGCCAAGTTTCATATGCTTTCAGCGAATGGTTAACTAAAAATAAATTCTTGAATTAATAGGGCAACTAGAAAGGTTGTGAATGAAGTACCTCAAATTCTGACCTAAAATTCACATTAAAATTTCCATAGCTTAATAGCAATAATATGTGGCCACTGCCTAAATTTCGAGGTCATCCAAAATCCTATGATGCAGTTATAAATTCAAGTGTAAAAGTGTCCTAAATGGTCCTAAGTTGTTTCAAGGGGGATGTAAACATTAAAAGTCCTAGAATTACTTCCTAGAGTTATTTGCCATCCTAAGATCACATGGTCTAAACTTCATGTTCATACAAGGACATATCACCCGATGTCCTTCACAAACCCCCAAAGTTCAACCTTTGGGTTGAACCAGAGACCTAGGGCAAATGCACCCTAATCCACCCCAAACTCCAAGTGAGGGTGTTTTAACTAACCTTGAGGTTCTAGCCAATGTCCAATCCTCTTTGGGTGAGAATTGGCCCTTACATGCCCCAAGATCCCTTTTGCCCTAATTTACCCTTAAGTGACCAAACTTTGATCGCACTAATACATATTCAAATCAATCCCAAATGGGCTGAGATTTTTATCAGTGATATATAATAACTCTGAGGGCCATCTACCAAAATATTGGTGAGTTATGATGTAATTATTCCCTAAAATTAAATATTTCATGGATTATTAAATTTCTACAAAAACTATGGAAAAATGTTTTCCAAAATTTCCCATTTTTGGTTAGGTTATAAGTATAGGTAGTAGAGACCTCCATTCCAAATTTCATGTTATTTGGACAAGTTGTTTAGTGGGGGCACTCAATTTAATCCCTAACTAGCACTATGTATATACTGCAACATTTTGAGTGATGTGGTCAGACCACTGACCCAAATGGATGAAATCAATTTTAAAATAAAGTAGACTTCATGGGCTACAACTTTCATGTTGGCCACTTTCCAAGATTCATCACCTAAGGGCCTCAGTTTTCTGTTTCAAAATGATGCACAGTAAAGGGAAATAATACACTAAACTATATAACAAATATTATAATAAAAAAAACATCGCCCAGGATTTTGTCTTCCTCCTCCAGCTAGTGGCCACGATCCACCCCACCTGGAGCCACTTCCAAGAGCTACTGCCGGCCACCCGGCCACCTCCCTACCCGGCCACCGCCTCCACCACCTCCGTTGAGGTGGTGGCTATCGCTGTGCGGCGGCACGGCTGCCGGATGTCGTGGTTTCCGGCGCCGGATGTTGTGGTTTCCGGCGAACCCGCCACCATGAAAAACCGGAATTTCACCATTTTTTTCTAGCTGGATCGAGCTCAATTGATTCTGATTTCTCACCTAGTCGATCTAGGATACTTCCAAAAGGGGAAAGGAGGAGAAGTGTGTAACACTCGAGTTTTCAGAACTTGAGTCTCTGGGATCTATCGCCCGACGGTAGTAGTTATCGCCCGGCGGTAGCGTAGCGTTGAGTTGGTAGGCGCTGATAGCGTTGAATGCTAACACGCGGTGTTAGCTAGGTACCTGATGCGCCCACGAACAGACTCTTACTGTGGTTGGTTCGGTGAGTCGATCGCTGCGGGCATGCTCGGGCAGGCAAGTGCACCTATCGCAAGTAGTACTCGATATTCGGGGGAATACCGAGGTCGTATTGTTCTCGGGGTCGGGTTGACTATTCTTACTCCTCCAGGAGGACTATTATTTTACTGAAATTAAGGTGGAGATTTTAATTAAGTAAAGACGGAAAAAGTAAAAGAGCAAAAAAATGATTTATAAAAATTCGATGAAGGGTTAACGCTCGGCATCGAATCAGATTAAGACAAAAATAACTTTTAATAATTATAGGACTTAGTTTTCAAATTAATAAAAGGCAACTTGGCCGTGGAGGTTCCACAAATGTGAGCTCACCTCGCTATAGGGATATCGCTCACCTGAACGCTAAGACTATTCGACCGAATGTTAGTCCGACAAAGGATTCCTCTTAACGCCCGCTTTACGCTAAGAACTCCGCTATTGGGTGGGGGACCCAATCCGGAAGAATTACGCTTGTCCTCTCTCGAGGGTATGCACGCAACTCTCTTTACCCAGGGGTGATCTGTCCATACGCATGGCCTCTCGACTACCTAGCGTATGGATAACGAAAATAGGGCCCACACATAGATTTGCGGTCCTACGCGTCGTTAGCCCGGGGCAAACCTTAAGTGCTTAAATTAAAGTGAAAATAAAGAGCTTTAATTATTATAGATTATTTTAAATGTCCCAATGCTCTTCGTTGCCGAGGCTAATAGCGATTAGCCACACATCGGTATGGGGACGACTTTATAATTTGATGAGGCACGAGTTCGAAATTAAGCGCTAAAAGGTTATAAGAATAAGACATGAAAATGAAAAACATTTAGAAACTAGAAAAGTTAGCTAAAACAAGAACTCACGCACACTCCAAATTATAAATAAAATAGAATAAACTAAATTCCAAAAAAAAAGGAAAATTACAAGTCCTACTCAAACGGGTAGGCGGGAAATAAAGGCACGCCATTTAACTCTTAACGTGTAGGCGGAAATAAATGCAAGTACAAATCCTACTAAAATAATTACAGAAAAATAAAAGACCTGCCATTTAACTCAAATGAGTAGGCGGTAAACAAAATCCGACCATTTAACTCCTAGCGAGTAGGCGGAAATAAACACTAACACACACACTCTACATAATTGAAAGAAAGCAATAAAACTATCTCCTACACACACGCACTCTACGTCATTGAAGAAAGCGATAAAATAAAGCATGAAAAACTAACTCGCACACTCACACACTCTACATAAATCAAAGAAAGCAATAAAATAAAGCATTAAAATTTATCTCCTACACACACACACACACTCTACATGGAAGTTGAAATGACAAAATGAAAACTAACTCTTACACTAACACATACAAATTAAAAGCAAAAATGAAAGTTACCAAAAATTTAAAACTACTACTTTTCTATACTTAGGTTTTACCAAAAACAAATAAAAAGAACAAAATAAAATTTTAAGAGAACAAAAGTTTTTCAAAATAAATCAAAAAACCAAAGTTCTTTAAAAATTAAAATTTCAACATTTTCATTCATAGGATTTCATAAAAGTGATAAAAAAGTGAAAAGAAAATGAAAAGAACAAAAAAGGTTTTACAATCCTACAAAAAAACTAAGTAAAAAAAATAAAATCACTTTCAAAACTCTTTTATAAATACATAAGAATGAAATTTAAAAAAAAAACATTAAGGAAGAACATGTTGAATAAGAGATAAACATATCATACCATGCTTGGAAATGAAATCTATAACAAGCTCTAACATTGAGACAGGTAAAAAAAAACATAGAAAATGAATAAGTTATACTCATACACACACACACACACACTTTTCATAAAAGGAAGAACAAAGGAGAAACTAAGGATAAAATGAGAAGAAAAGTGGGCACATAAGTTCATTCCAAAGCCTTTTAAGAATAAAAAACAAACATTTTTATTAATTAAAATAGACTATTACAAAGCTATTACAAAGCTAAAGCTAAAGCAAAAACAAACATGAAAGGAAGGGGGGAGAAATCTCCTTACATAGCAAAGGAATCCATGGATGCAGCCCACAAAACACACTAAAGTGGCTCAAAAATATGAACCCTTGGTCATTACAGAAGTGGGGTATTTAATGGAAAAAAAAAATCTAAGTACACGCCCTCCGACACGGGCGTGTCGGCGGGCGTGTCACTATAGTTTGCAATGGCGGCCGGCGATTTGACGACAAAGTTGACTTCGGGCTGGACATGTGTCAGTCATGCAGCGGTCACGCCCCAGGTCATGGGCGTGATGGTGGGCGTGTCGAGGAGGTGGATCTGGGCGCGGTGCGTCAAAAGTCGTCGCGCGGGTCTTGTCGGCCAGGTGGAGAAGTCACGCCCTAGGTCATGGCGTGACGGTGGGCGTATCGGGGGTTCGACGATCGTTAATCGGAAAGTCGTCGAGCTGCTGGAGAATCATCGAGCGCGAGTTTGTCGAGCGGAAATCATCGAGCTGCTAGAGAATCGTCGAGCGGAGCATTTCATCGAGCGACAAAATCGTCGAGCGACAAAATCGTCGGGGGAGGATCATCGAGCGGAGAGCGTCGATTGGATATCGTCGAGCTGAAATCGTCGAGCGCGGGTTTTTGAGTTGTCACACCCTGGTCACGGGCGTAACCCAGGGAACACGGGCGTGTCAGCACTGTTTTGGCAGATTTTTCTTTTTTTTTCCCGAAAAATAAAATAAAATAAGTTAGTAGTAAATTTATAAAACTAGGAGAATTTTATTGAACAAAAACAATTAAAAATGATGAAAACTACTAAATTAATGTACATAAAAATACGTATATTTACAATTCATCAAATACCTCCATACTTAAGCTTTTGCTATTCCAGAGCAAAAGTTTGAGGTGAACTTATAAGGAATAGAAAAAACTCTAAGTTTAGCTACCGTTTAATCAATTATAAGAGAGATCTAAATAAATATACGGGGTGTAAGAGTTAAGTCCTAAAATTATGTAGATGATTTAAATAGCGCAAAAGTTTTGGCCAAAAGACTTATTGATGTAATCAAATAAAAAGCAGTAATTGTATCGGTTAGATTAACAAAAATAGTTTGGAATTATATGAACTTTTAGCTTATAGGAGTTTTACCAGAAATAATGCAATTTACAAATTATGCTTTCAAAAAGATTTTTGAATTAATTCTAGAATCGTGAAATTGGCTAAGGGGATTAATGTTGGTTTATGAAGAGGGTTTTGATTTTGAGATGAGGTAATTTTTTCTCGAACCTCCATTTTTTTTTTGGAATATTAGGAAAATGAAATCTTATTTTCCTAATATCATTTTTTTCTTTTCAACTTCATAAGAATAAAACTAACCCAATGTATATGTGTAGGAGTAATGAATTTTATCCTCTTACTCCATAACATATAATCTTTTTAAATTATTGGGTGCCTATGTTTACAGAACGAAATCTTATTCCCATTGACATAGGATCTTTTATGGATAAAAAATTTTTCATGCCAAGTAGGTCATGATAGGTAATGGAAGAAAGGAAAACTAGATTTTTAATTTAAAACAATTTTGAGAGCAACCTTAATAAATTGTACGTTCCAATTTTTCAGAAAGCTAAAAGTAAATATAATTGAATCCTATAGTCATTATTTTCTAACATAGTACACGTGCTTCTATCAATGAAAAATTAGAAGTAGTGCCTAAAACGAGTTCGCTATTTTTAACAAAGCATAATGAATTCTTTAAAACTTAACCCCGGTTTTTTAAATTTTTCACTCAATAATTAAGTAACGAATAGCAAATAGAGAATTAATAAAATTCACATATAAATAAACTCAAAACAAAATTTTTGGATAACAGGAAAGTTAAGGATGGAATATTTGATTTATTTGTTTCAAAAAATTGTTTTTTTTATTTTTATAGTTTTTATCATCATTTTTTTGTATTTTTCATTTATTATCTTTTTTTGTATTTTTGTTTTGTTTTACTCAAATTTTTTTTTTGAATTTTTTGAACTATTATATTTTTTTTGGTTTTTAAGTTTATGTCTTTTAATATATACATAAAAAGTTTTTTGTATTTTTTTAAGAAAATTTTCATTCTATTTACAAAGATTGGGAGAAAAAGAAAAGTTATTTACAAGAATAAGAGGGAAAAGGAAGGGGGAGAGAGAGAAGATTATTTATATAAAAATATTTTCAAAGAAAAAAATATTTACAAAGTGAAACTAAATCTTTTTTTTGTTTTTTTGTTTTATAATTATTTTTTTTGGAGTTTTTGGAAAAAAGAAAGAAAAAGAAAATGAAATTTTTTTTTGGATTTTTCATTTTAATTTTTTTTGTTTTGTTTTGTTGTTATATATTTTTTTTGTATTTTTGAAATGCAGAAAAGTACAAGTGCAGAAAGTAAAGCACGAAAATACCCCCATACTTAAGTCCAACGTTGTCCCCAATGTTGCAACGTAAGTATGTGGAACAAAAATGAAATAAAATGCTATAAGTACAAAAATAAAACGGGAGGGTAGGAACTTCCCTGATGCGCGTTCGGGGAAGTCCATTAGAAACCCTGCATTTATTAGAAAAAGCAGCAAAGATAATAAGAAAAGAGCGAAAAAGATAAGCGAGGGGTGCCTCACAGGAGCGCTTTGTTTATAGTCGTGTTGCTTGACTATTTTGGCGGGTAGATAATGTTGAGGAAAGTTATGGTTTCGTTATGCCCGATCACTAGGTCGCATGCTATATAAGACTTTAACCGATGACCGTTTACTTTAAACGAACCTTTTTTCGGGTAGGAGACGAGTACGGTCCCATATGGAAAAACTTCTTCAACTAGGAAGGGGTCGGACCATCTCGATTTTAGTTTACCCGGAAAAAGTCTAAGACATGAATTGTAAAGAGGGACAAGATCGCCAAGAGAAAAAAATTTTGGGGACTTTATTTTTCGATCGTGATATAACTTAGAGTGCTCCTTATAGAATTTATTGCTCTCGTAAGCATTCGCACGCCATTCATCGAGCTCGTTTAGTTGCAGTTTTCTATTCTGAGCGGCTAAGTTGGCGTCGAGGTTTAAGAGTTTTAAAGCCCAAAGAGCGCGATGCTGTAGTTCTACGGGTAAATGACACGCTTTGCCATAGACTAACCGGAACGACATACAACCAATTGTGATTTTGTATGCCGTCCGATACACCCACAACACATCGTCGAGTTTAACGGACCAATCTTTCCTATTTAGTGAAACAATTTTTTCTAATATTCGCTTAATCTCTCGATTGACTATCTCTACTTGGCCACTAGTTTGTGGGTGGTAGGGGGTGGCGAGTTTGTGTGTGACTCCGTATTTAGCTAACATCTTAGCCATAAGAGCATTTCAGAAATGCATTCCCCTATCACTAACTATTGCGCGAGGCGTGCCGAAGCGAGAAAATAGTCTTTTAAGAAATGTAATGATGACTCGTGCATCGTTGGTTGGGAGAGCTTGCGCTTCCGCCCACCTCGATACGTAGTCGACCGCCACTAAAATATACATATTTTTGAAAGACAGAGGTAGGGGGCCAACAAAATCTATGCCACACAAATCGAAGACTTCGCACTCTAAAAACATGTTTTGGGGCATCTCGTCGCGACGAGAGATGTTGCCCGACCGCTGACAGCTATCGCATGTGCGCACAAAAGTATGCGCGTCTTTGAAGAGAGTGGGCCAAAAGTAGCCCGCCTCTAGCGCCTTCCGAGCAGTCCGGTTGGCTTGATAATGCCCACCGGCTGGACCCTCGTGGCAGTGCTTAAGAATTTGTAAGCACTCCACACCCGCAATGCATCTTCGGACCGCTTGGTCCACGCAGATACGAAAAAGAAATGGGTCCGTCCAAAAGAAAGTTTTCAAGTTAGAAAAGAATTTCTTCTTTTGATGACTTGAAAACTCTTTTGGAAGCACCCGCGCTACTAAGTAATTTGCAAAATCTGCGAACTAAGGCGAAGATGACGAAGAATTATGAATGGCAAGGAGGCGTTCCTCGGGGAATCTGTCATTTATTTCAGATTCGACGAGTGCTTCCGCACCAGGATTTTCTAAACGGGAGAGGTGGTATGCCGCTAGATTTTCCGCTCCCCGCTTATGGCGGTTCTCCAAATCAAACTCTTGTAGGAGGAGAATCCATCGAAGAAGGCGGGGCTTCACATCATTTTTAGCTAATAAATATTTAAGGGCGTAGTGATCGGTAAATACGATAACTTTAGAAAGCGTTATATACGAGCGAAACTTATCAAAGGCGAAGACGACAACTAAGAGTTCCTTTTCCGTTGTCGTGTAATTTACTTGTGCGGAAGTGAGCGTCTTGCTAGCGTAATAAATTGGATGAAAATGTTTTTCTACACGTTGGCCAAGAACGACACCTAAGGCAATATCACTAGCGTCGCACATAATTTCGAACGGAAGGGAACAATTAGGGGCCACTAAAATTGGTGAAGCGATAAGTTTTTGTTTTATTAAATTAAAGGTGGACTCGCATTCACTACTAAAGATGAAACGTGATTCCTTTTCCAAGAGGTGAGTAAGCGACTTTGTGATTTTTGAAAAGTCTTGAATGTAGCGTCGATAAAAGCCCGCATGGCCTAAGAAACTCCTAATGGATTTTACGTTTGTTGGTTGCGGTAGTTTTTCTATGATTTATATCTTGGGCTTATCCACTTCCATCCCCTTAGACAAATTCATATCGCCGAGGACCAAACCTCCTCGAACCACAAAGTTGCATTTTTCCCAATTTAATACAAGGCTTGTGTCCTCGCACCGTTGAAGGACACGATCTAAATTGTGAAGGCAATCGGGAAAAGAGCATCCGAAAACAGAAAATTCATCCATAAAGACTTTCATAATGTCTTCTACTAGCTCGCAAAAGATTGCTAGCATACATCTTTGGAATGTAGCCGGCGCATTGCAGAGTCCAAATGACATTCTTCGATATGCGAAGGTGCCAAATGGGCAAGTAAAAGTTGTTTTCTCTTGATCATCGGGGGAAATGGGGATTTGGAAAAATCCCGATAAACCATCAAGAAAACAATAATATGGATCACCGGATAAATGCTCTAAAATCTGGTCTAGAAAAGGCAGAGGGAAATGGTCCTTGCGAGTGGAATCATTAAGTTTTCTATAATCGATGCACACTCGCCAACTCGTAACAGTACGAGTTGGGACGAGCTCGTTATGCTCATTCGCCACTACGGTTAGACCGCCCTTCTTGGGCACGACATGCACGAGACTAACCCATGCACCATCCAAAATAGGGTAGATAATCCCCGCATCTAATAACTTAATAATCTCGGCTTTAACGACGTCTTTCATGTTTGGGTTAAGACGACGCTGCGGCTGAATCGTTTTGCAACAATTATCGTTAAGAAATTTCTTATGGGTGCAAAAGGAGGGGCTAATCCCCTTTAAGTCAGAGATTTGCCACGCAATTGCGCGGCGATGTTTAAATAAAACTTCCAATAAATCGGAAGTCTCCGAATCACTCAAGTCCGAAGAAATAATAACGGGTAGCATATCGCCTTTCCCAAAAAAGCGTATTTGAGTGAGTTGGGTAAGGGTTTGAGGTCTAGGATGGGCGGTTCTTCTAGGGGGGTTTTAATGCCTATGTCTTTATTACCAATTGGTTCGAAAGGCAAGTCTAAAGAGGTATCCTCATCGCATTTAAAATTTTCGAGCGCATAAATATCGTCATTTAAAAATACGGACTCGAAAATGAGAGAAGAACGATCTCCAAAAAAGGTATCTAAAGAACAACAGAAATCGTCGCTCGATGACAAATTGTCCATCGAGGGATTAATAGATAAAGTAACTTGGTCATCTCCTATCCAGAGGAGAAGACGACCATTACTAACATCTATTAGTGAGCGGGAGGTGGCGAGAAAAGGGGGACCGAGTACTATTGGTAGCTCGGCGTCCTCCTCGATATCTAAGATGACGAAGTCTACCGGGAAGGTAAACTTGTCTACTCGGACAAGGACGTCCTCCACTACCCCGATAGAGATCTTAACCGAGCGATCTGCTAATTGGATGCTCATATTCGTAGGACTAGGAGTACCCAAACCTAAACGTTGAAAGAGCGAGAACGGCGTCAGATTAATGCTAGCCCCTAAATCAGCTAAGGCGTACTTTACTAATATATCGCCAAAAAGGCACGGGATGAAAACCGTCCCGGGTCGTTTTGTTTTGTGGGCAATTTATTAGTAAGGGCCGCCGAGCAGACAACGTTGAGAGATACATGCGAAATATCCTCTAATTTATGTTTATTAGAAAGTAATTTTTTTAAAAATTTCGCATATTTGGGCATTTGCGAGATAGCCTCGCAAAAAGAAACATTAATGTGAATTTGTTTTAATAATAAAATAATTTTTTCATATTGTGCGTCCTTACGCTCGTTATCTAATCTATGCGGATAAGGTAAGGCCTTGTTTAAAATAATTTTTTCTTTTAAAATCGGTAAAGGCAGCGTAATCGAAGAAAGGGGAAGAGGGGTCGGAGGTGAAATATGTACCTGAGGGTCGGTCCGTTTTGGATCGACCACCTCTTTTCCGCTACGGAGGGTTATAGCATTGACGTTCTCCCGCGGATAGGGCTCCGTGTTTCCCGGCATTGCCCCGAGCGCACGCTCGGACATCATCCTCGCTAGTTGTCCAACCTGTTGTTTGAGAGTTTTTAGCGATCCGGTGATATTCCGGATATTTGACTCGTCAGATGCAATAAACTTAGAAAAAGTTTCCTCCATCGGGGAGGGTTTTGGAAGAGGAGGAGGCGGCAGAAATCCGAGCACATAAGAAAGAGGGGGACGCTGCGCATTGTTCGGGTTGCTCCAAGAGAAATTTGGGTGATTCCTCCAACCCGGATTATAGTTATTACTATAAGGGTTGTTGTTGGGGTTGAAGGAAGGACGACCCAAAATTCCTACGAAGTCCACAAACTCTTCAACCACGCAGACGTTGGGGGGAATAAAACAAGGCGGAGTGGAGGAGGCAGCAGACATCTCCGCCACCTGCTTTGTTAACCTTTCAACTTGAAGGGTTAAGAGAGTAGTGGCATCCACTTCAAAAAGACCAGCCGCTGGCTTTGGGCGTCCCCGCGGGACGTTCCATTGATAGGCGTTCATAGCCATCTCTTCGAATAAAGCCTGGGCGGCCTCGGGGGTTTTGTTGTTTAGTGTGCCCCTGGCAGCCGCGTCAATCATTTGACGCGACTGAAAATTTAGGCCATTATAAAAAATTTGTACCTGCAACCACGTTGGTAGCGCATGGTGCGGGCACCGGCGGAGGAATTTCTTAAACCGTTCCCAAGTCTCGTATAGAGACTCAGGATCATTTTGCACAAACGAAGAAATGTCCGCCCGCAACTTTGCAGTTTTTGCGGGCGGAAAGTACTTCGTTAGGAACCGCTCCGTCAACTCAGCCCACGTGGTGATACATCCTCGCGGGTGGGCATTCAACCACGCCTTGGCTTTGGACTTAAGGGAAAAAAAGGAAATAAGTGCAAGCGAATGGCATCATCAGTGACGCCATTAATCTTGAAGGTGTCGCATATTTCCAAAAAGTTGGACAAGTGGACATTCGGGTCCTCATCCGGCAGTCCATCGAACTGCACGGCGTTTTGGACCATTTGAATGATACTCGATTTTATTTCAAAATTATTATTCGCCACCACATGGCGAATAATAATTGACCCAGTATCATCCAGGTTAGGCCGGGCATAATAAGACATAGTACGCTCGGCCTCCGGGGCAGGGTTAGGGGCGGCCATAACTTCAAAATAGGGTTCGCCGATAGATTCTTCGGGGTCTAATGCAGGAATTCAGCGTTGAGATCGAATACGCGCAAGGGAGCGTTCGATCTCAGGGTCGGAGTCAAAATCTTCAGACTTGGAGGGTTGTCTATATGTCATACACCCAAAGAAAAAAATAAAACAAAATAAACTATTTTTTGTATTTTATTTTAAAAAAAGTTTTTAGTATTTTTTTAGTTTATAGAAAATGAGTAAAAGTAATAGACTCCGGAATTCGAAATAGCAACTCGAAGATTTCCCCGGCAACGGTGCCAAAAACTTGATGCGCCCTCAAACAGACTCTTACTGTGGTTGGTTCGGTGAGTCGATCGCCGCCGGCGTGCTCGGGTAGGCAAGTGAACCTATCGCAAGTAGTACTCGATATTCGGGGGAATACCGAGGTCATATTGTTCTCGGGGTCGTGTTGACTATTCTTACTCCTTCAGGAGGACTATTATTTTACTAAAATTAAGGTAGAGATTTTAATTAAGTAAAGACGGAAAAAGTAAAAGAGCGAAAAAATGATTTAGAAAAATTCGATGAAGGGTTAACGCTCGGCCTCGAATTAGATTAAGACAAAAATAACTTTTAATAATTATAGGACTTAGTTTTTAAATTAACAAAAGGCAACTTGGCCGTGGAAATTTCACAAATGTGAGCTCACCTAGCTATAGGGATATCGCTCACCTGAACGCTAAGACTATTCAACCGAACGTTAGTCCGACGAAGGATTCCTCTTAACGCCCGCTTTACGCTAAGAACCCCGCTATTGGGTGGGGGACCCAATCTGGAAGAATTACGCTTGTCCTCTCTCGAGGGTATGCACACAACTCTCTTTACACAAGGGTGATCTGTCCATACGCACGTCCTCTCAGCTAGCTAGCGTATGGATAACGGAAATAGGGCCCACACATTGATTTGCGGTCCTATGCGTCGTTAACCCGGGGTAAACCTTAAGTGCTTAAATAAAAGTGAAAATAAAGAGCTTTAATTATTACGGATTATTTTAAATGTCCCAATGCTCTTCGATGCCGAGGCTAATAGCTATTAGCCACACATCGGTATGTGGACGGCTTTATAATTTGATGAGCCGCGAGTTCGAAATTAAGCGCTAAAAGGTAATAAGAATAAGACATGAAAATGACAAACATTTAGAAACTAGAAAAGTTAGCTAAAACAAGAATTCACGCACACTGCAAATTATAAATAAAACAGAATAAACTAAAGTAACAAAAAAAGGAAAATTACAAGTCCTACTCAAACGAGTAGGCGGGAAATAAAGGCACGCCATTTAACTCTGAACGAGTAGGAGGAAATAAATGCAAGTACATGTCCTACTAAAATAATTACAGAAAAATAAAAGACCTGCCATTTAACTCAAATGAGTAGGCGGTAAACAAAATCCGGCCATTTAACTCCTAGCGAGTAGGCAGAAATAAACGCTAACACACACACTCTACATAATTGAAAGAAAGCAATAAAATTATCTCCTACACACACGCACTCTACGTAATTGAAGAAAGCGATAAAATAAAGCATGAAAATAAAGCATGAAAAACTAACTCGTACACTCACACACTCTACCTAAATCAAAGAAAGCAATAAAATAAAGCATTAAAATTTATCTCCTACACACACACACACTCTACATGGAAGTTGAAATGACAAAATGAAAACTAACTCTTACACTAACACATACAAATTAAAAGCAAAAATGAAAGTTACCAAAAATTTAAAACTACTACTTTTCTATACTTAAGTTTTACCAAAAACAAATAAAAAGAACAAAATAAAATTTTAAGAGAACAAAAGTTTTTCAAAACAAATCAAAAAACCAAAGTTCTTTAAAAATTAAAATTTTAACATTTTCATTCTTAGGATTTTATAAAAGTGATAAAAAGTGAAAAGAAAATGAAAAGAACAAAAAAGGTTTTACAATCCTACAAAAAAACTAAGTAAAAAAATAAAATCACTTTCAAAACTCTTTTAAAATACATAAGAATGAAATTTAAAAAAAAAACATTAAGGAAGAACATGTTGAAGAAGAGATAAACATATCATACCATGCTTGGAAATGAAATCTATAACAAACTCTAACATTGAGACAGGTAAAAAAAACTTAGAAAATGAATAATTTACACTCATACACACACACACACACACTTTTCATAAAAGGAAGAACGAAGGAGAAACTAAGGATAAAATGAGAAGAAATGTGGGCACATAAGTTCATTCCAAAGCTATTTAAGAAGAGAAAAACTAACATTTTTATTAATTAAAAGACTATTACAAAGCTATTACAAAGCTAAAGCTAAAGCAAAAACAAACATGAAAGGAAGGGGGGAGAAATATCCTTACATAGCAAAGGAATCCACAGATGCAGCCCACAAAACACACTAAAGTGGCTCAAAAATGTGAACCCTTGGTCATTACAGAAGTGGGGTATTTATAGGAAAAAAAAATCTAAGTACACGCCCTCCGACACGGGCGTGTCGGCGGGCATGTCACTACAGTTTGCGATGGCGGCCGGCGACTTGACGGCAAAGTTGACTTCGGGATGGACACGTGTTGGTCACGCAGCGGTCACGCCCCAGGTCATGGGCGTGACGGTGGGCATGTCGAGGAGGTGGATCTGGGCGCGGTGCGTCAAAAGTCGTCGCGCGGGTCTTGTCAGCCAGGTGGAGAAGTCACGCCCCAGGTCATGGCGTGACTGTGGGCGTGTCGGGGGTTCGACGATCGTCGATCGGAAAGTCGTCGAGCTGCTGGAGAATCGTCGAGCGGAGCATTTCGTCGAGCGGCAAAATCGTCGAGCGGCAAAATCGTCGAGCGGAGGATCATTGATGCGTTAGATCACGGCAGTGAACCGGTCGCACAAGTAATATAAAATGGGGGTTTTCCCAAGCATCGATCTCACACGGAACACAGTAAGGTGGAGTTAATTTCAAGGAGGACTTGAGATTGAAGTCCTCAGGTCGGAGCTAACTAAGGGGAGGTTTTGATGTTGCAGAAACAGAAAATAAAATGCTAACAACTACTCCTATGCAACGCCGCTATGCGATGCTTCGCCAGGCGGGATGGAAGACTAGTCGGGCTGCTATGCACCGAATCGCTAGGCGGAAGGAAGAGTAGGCTCGCGGATGAGGTGGTGAGAATGGCGGGATGAGGGTCGTAAGAACCTCTTCGCAACGTACGCCACTAGCAATTGCTAGTGCGGCAAGGGTGGATGGTGGTGGATGGATATATGGCGCAACTCAAGCAACTAAAGCGTAAACAAACACAGAATCACATAGACATGAATCTACTAAAGTTTACATATAAAGTGCAACAACATCAATATAAATACAGTTTTAACACACATATACAACAATAAAGCAAGTACAAGTCAAGAGATCGACCAAATCCGAAGTCTTGCTGAGGATTCACGGTTGGAATCGTCGGGTTGTCATTCCGCGTCCAAGCTCGGTCCTCAACTGCTTCCGGGATAGAGAAGGGCTGTCACCACCTTCCAATGGCCCGTCTTCTTCGTCTCACGATAGCGGACGAAGTTTGCTAGCTTTCCTTTGCTTGATGGCTATGGTGTCAAAACTCTACTTGAAGCTCATGGATGAAGGAGAAGGCCGAGAGGAAGCTCCGGCTCGGATTTGGAGGTGAAAGCTTGCCCCGGAGCACCTCCCTAGGGTGGAAGATGAAGGGGAACGATGGAGAAGGCGGAAAACGGCGGAGGAAATGGGCGATCTGCGGATCTTCTCGATTAGGGCGAGACCTGCACTATTTATACAAAAGCAAAAATGAACAATGCGCACAATCACAGGCGCACGACCAGTGGTCGTGCGCACTATGTCCTATGCTCGTGCGCACTGGCATGGAAAATCAGGAAGAAGAACTAGGATACTGCGCACGAGTAGTGGCGCACAACAAGTGGTCGTGCGCACTAAGTCCAATGATCGTGCGATTACCCAGACAGGACTCCAGAAAAGCGGAATCAATGCACACGATCAGTGGCGCACGACCGGTGGTCGTGCGCAATATGTCCAGTAATCGTGCGCTTACCCCAGGCTGACTCTGGAAAATGAAGAGTAGTGCGCACGATCGGGGGCGCACGACCAGTGGTCGTGCGCATTGAATCCCATGATCGTGCGCAGTATTCCTGTTTCACAACCATCCCGGAACACGCACACGACCCCTGTACCGAAAGGAAAAACCAATCACTAATCTGTGCAGACATTCCAGACAATCACAAAAAAGGGAGTACAAACTATAAAAATAACAAACTACACAACCATGGGCATAAATGTGCACTTCCTATGGAAATAAAGATAAGATGAGATATGAACGATATAGAACTAAAAGTGAAGTGCAACCGTGTGAAAACTAGCCCAGATGAGTCCGAAAATAGGTATAAAACATGGACTCATCACGCCCCCCAGACTTAACTGTTTGCGCGTCCCGAGCAAACAAAATCTAAGCAGATAGGGAAAAATACTAGTTAACAAAGAAATTGCGATACGAAGTACCATGCGAAGTCGCATGCTCGCGCACGTAAAAATATAATAGAAGAAATTTCTAAGTATACAAAATAGTTTATACTTTTCACAATGCGTTATCAAAATTTTATTATTACTCAAAAATGGAATCACGGTGAATCATTCGGTCACGCGTAGGGAGAAAGTAGACTAATCGCTAGGCGTGCATTGCCAAAGATCGGGGCTCGGGATAACCTCCAAAGGAATCCACCAATGTCGGTGACCATATGCTTGCCTTTTCGCATTCTCTCCACGGCACTGGTTTGGTTCACACACGAATCAGTAGCACTTTAGGTGAAGAGATGGGGCTTGGGTTTCGATGAGGTAAACAAGGATAAACAAGAAGGCTATGCACCTAACCCAAAGGAGTTAGTATGAAGGGAATCCATCAGCTAACCAAAATATATGAGGCTACACCACACCCCCAGACTTAACTTTTACAAATGGGTGTGTGCACCGCCTACTCCAAAAATAATCATATTTCCCAAAAAGATTTTCAATTAAACTTTTTCTTTTCACTTCTTTTTTTTTTCTTTACAAATATTTTTCTTTTTCTTTTTCTTCATTTTATTTTCACAATTCAGCAAATATAACATTGGAGCACATCCACATAACCACAAGTAAAATCACCATATCACATCCCAACATTAAAATGTAAACACTAAAGCTCAACTTGGGAGTGCGACTAGGAGTGGCTTTGAGGCTTTGGTGAAATAAAGGTGGAGCTGAATCAAAAGAATGGGTAGGCACAACGGGGCTAGCGAGGACAAGACGTTAGGAATGGTACAAAGCTCAACCGGGACAAAATGATGGCCTACATCACACTCATGTATGACTAACCTATACCCATCCTTCAAGAATAGCTTGGGGCAAGTTCTTAGCCAACGAGAAAGACTATCCATCCTCCCGACTCGAGCAATACGAACCTAACAGCCGTCTACACACATCCCTAAGCTACCGTTTGATTCACACCGGATTCACCGACTTTTGAGTAGAATAAAAAGTATTTACGTAATTAGAAAAATATAAAACTAAAAGCATACAGAAAAATTACATCTACGCCAATTTCTACACGAGACGAGAGCAGTTGACTAGAAACACAACAAGGCCAACATTTTACTCCCTCTCACAATCCGATGTCAGCACCATAATTTTCCCAAATCTAACGAAGAAATGTGTTTAACTCGCAGCACGCAAAAAGCTAAGCACGCGCTCATGTGGGTGCAGTGGTGTATGATGCAATGAACTAAGCAAAATAAAACAATAAAGGCTTCTAGTATGCACATGAGATGTGCACGTGCAAAAGGTAACAAAACTAGCTCTCCCCCAGACTTAAACTAAGCAATACAACAGATGATATAGAAATTAAAATCATAAAGAGCTAAGGGAAGAGGTTACCCAATGCTCAGCTAGTGAGCATACCAGAAGAGGCGTGGAAATCTGAAGCAGGCCCACCATATGAAGAATCACAACCCCGCCAATGCGATTTGCTATGAATACCTGCAGGGGTGAGCTTCGCAAAAACAAAACAAAATATACAAAAAAGAAATGCTAAAACTAAAATAGACATGAAAAATAAAATGCAGAAAATGAAAGATAAGTACTGGGGTTATTGTCATCCCAGCACAACTTATTAAATTCTAAACAGTTCTAGCTTATAGGCCTATGAAATAAAAAGTGCACAGGTAACTGTTCCAATATCCGTTTCGGTAACGAGTGCCGATATGGTGATAGAGCAGTTACCCCTCTACCTAAATAGTAATACCTGCCCAACACAGGTAGAGGAAATAGGAAATAAGAAGAGGAGGAGGCCTGGTCCTCACTCATCTTATCACAAAAAAATATCCTCGCCTAGCAAGGCATTGTCAACCATAGGTGTGCAGGGTGTGATTTCAACGACAAGAACACCAGGCTCATCATCATCCCAGCATACCCGTGGAGACTCAGCCTGCACAGGCTCAGATAGAGAAGGGGGATCAAGAATTAAAGTAGATAAAGAACTAAAATAATCAGAAAATGGGAGAGTGATCCCGGTATCACTCTCAGCAGGATCCAAGCAGAGATCACTGTCGGTGTCATATGAGTCATACCGAGGGGAATCGGAGAACTCGAGGTACGAGGAGGTAAGAAGAACGGCCTCATCCAATAAGGAGGTGCAAACCTCCGCATCGGAAATAGGGTATTCCTCATCCCACCGGGGTGCGTAAAAGGGTTCCGAAAATCCACCTTCTCCGTCGGAGATAGAGGAATCATCATCCCACTTCGGCGCAACCTCAGGCACCGAATCATTAACAAGTACAACATCATCAACCGACTCACAAGAAAATAGAGTAGCACAATCCGGCAAAAATTGCGGAGGGGCAAGGCTGCTCTCAAAATCAAGCACTGAATGAGCAGGACCCATCGCAAAATCATTCGCAGACGCCACCCCATCGATGACCGGAACAATCTCATCGTCCCATACAGGAGCGTCCATGAGTTCCTGCTCCACTTTTTGTTGGCTAACACTAGAGTGATCATCATCACTCAAGGAAAGCTCGTAAAAAGGGATCGAGGGACCCATGAAAGAGCTGTATGCGGCCAGAGATTCTTCAGTAATCTCAACTTGTAAAGAATGAGCAAAGTGCATTATATCAGTGTATGGGCCAGGCAACACCCTGGTAGGCCTGTCCACAACAGTCTTCCACGAACGGGAGGTTGTTGTGCACACGCCCTCAGAGGGAGAAGGCTTGCACAAACGAGGGAAATCCTTCAACATGTGGCCCTCACCTTGACATAACAAACACCGAATGCAATGCTCGACATTCATAGCAGCAATGACATTGATGGATTGGCGCAAAGTGTCAAGGATACGACACTCAGCATCAGGATCCATCACGAATAAAAATAATTGCTGAAAAAGTGCTAAACAACTAAAATGAAAATAACACGGATCTGCTATCTAAATCAAAAATCAAAGAAATAAGCAAAATAAAAATTCTAATAGCAAAAGCAAATAAAAAAAAATGATATGCACAAATGGAAAAGGGCTTCAATCTATTATCTCCCTCTCCACAAACTCACACAACTGTGTTCCCCGGCAACGGCGCCAAAAACTTGATGCGTTAGATCACGGCAGTGAACCGATCGCACAAGTAATATAAAATGGGGGTTTTCCCAAGTATCGATCTCACAAGGAACACAGTAAGGTGAAGTTAATTTCGAGGAGGACTTGAGATTGAAGTCCTCAGGTCGGAGCTAACTAAGGGGAGGTTTTGATATTGCGGAAACAGAAAATAAAATGCTAACAACTACTCCTATGCAACGCCGCTATACGATGCTTCGCCAGGCGGGATGGAAGACTAGTCGGGCTGCTATGCACCGAATCGCTAGGCGGAAGGAAAAGTAGGATCGCAGATGAGGTGGTGAGAATGGCGGGATGAGGGTCGTAAGCACCTCTTCGCAATGCACGCCACTAGCAATTGCTAGTGCGACAAGGGTGGATGGTGGTGGATGGATATATGGCGCAACTCAAGCAACTAAAGCGTAAACAAACACAGAATCACATAGACATGAATCTAGTAAAGTTTACATCTAAAGTGCAACAACATCAATATAAATATAGGTTTAACACACATATACAACAATAAAGCAAGTACAAGTCAAGAGATCGACTGAATCCGAAGTCTTGCTGAGGATTCACGGTTGGAATCGTCGGGTTGTCATTCCGCGTCCAAGCTCAGTCCTCAACTGCCTCCGGGATAGAGAAGGGCTGTCACCACCTTCCAATGGCCCGTCTTCTTCGTCTCACGATAGCGGACGAAGTTTGCTAGCTTTCCTTTGCTTGATGGCTATGGCGTCAAAACTCTACTTGAAGCTCATGGATGAAGGAGAAGGCCGAGAGGAAGCTCCGACTCGGATTTGGCGGTGAAAGCTTGCCCCGGAGCACCTCCCTAGGGTGGAAGATGAAGGGGAACGGCGGAGAAGGCGGAAAACGGCGGAGGAAATGGGCGATCTGCGGATCTTCTCGATTAGGGCGAGACCTGCACTATTTATACAAAAGCAAAAATGAACAATGCGCACGATCACAGGCGCACGACCAGTGGTCATGCGCACTATGTCCTATGCTCGTGCGCACTAGCATGGAAAATCAGGAAGAAGAACTGGGATACTGCGCACGAGTAGTGGCGCACGACCAGGGGTCGTGCGCACTAAGTCCAATGATCGTGCGATTACCCAGACAGGACTCCAGAAAAGCGGAATCAATGCACACGATCAGTGGCGCACGACCGGTCGTCGTAAGCAATATGTCCAGTGATCGTGCGCTTACCCCAGGCTGATTCTGGAAAACTAAGAGTAGTGCGCACGATCGGGGGCGCATGACCAGTGGTCGTGCTCATTGAATCCCATGATCGTGCGCAGTATTCCTGTTTCACAACCATCCCGGAACACGCACATGACCCCTGTACCGAAAGGAAAAACCAATCACTAATCTGTGCAGACATTCCAGACAATCACAAAAAAGGGAGTACAAACTATAAAAATAACAAACTACACAACCATGGGCATAAATGTGCACTTCCTATGAAAATAAAGATAAGATGAGATATGAATGATATAGAACTAAAAGTGAAGTGCAACCGTGTGAAAACTAGCCCAGATGAGTCCGAAAATAGGTATAAAACATGGACTCATCAATCATCGAGCGGAGAGCGTCGATTGGATATCGTCGAGCTGAAATCGTCAAGGGCGGGTTTTTGAGTTGTCACGCCCTGGTCACGGGCGTGACCCAGGGAACACGGGCGTGTCAGCACTGTTTTGGCAGATTTTTCATTTTTTCCTGAAAAATAAAATAAAATAAGTTAGTAATAAATTTACAAAAATAGGAGCATTTTATTGAACAAAAATAAGTAAAAATGATGAAAACGACTAAATTAATGTACACAAAAATACGTATATTTACAATTCATCAGTACCGCTCGACGATAACCCTGTTTCGTCGAACATCGAACGAAAGGACCGTTTGTCAAGCGTTGGAGGATTACCACCCGATGATAGTAGCTATCGCCCGACGATAGCCCTGTTTCGTCAAATGTCGAATGAGTGGCCCCGTTCGTCGAACGCTGAGTTTTCGAGAAAACATAGAGTTCTTGAGAAAGGCGCTACCCCGCGGCATTAGCCTTATCGCTAGCATTAGCGCGACATTATTTTCTGGCCGAGCGCTTGGGAAACTACCGCTCGGCGGTAGGTAGGTACCGCCCGAATGTAGAGGACGGAAGCAGTTCCGTCATTTGGCTTTTTAGCCGTCTGATTTCACTTACGTTTTGATCATAAGGCCCAAGACTCTTCCTCTAAAGTGCTTTTATAGTGCTGACCGGTTGTTTCCCCTCATTTTCTCATTTGAGATGTAGGGGTTAGGGTTTTGAGAAGGAGAGTGGAGGAGGAAGAAGAGAGCTTTCTTCCTCCATTGAAGGAGTTATAGACTCCGATCGTTGTTCCAAGGCCAAATCCATTGAGAGGACTTGGATGCGCTCATTTTCATCCGTGCAAGATAACAGTTTCATGGCTAGGAAGAGGAGTCGAAGGGTAACGACACTTCTTATCTTGGTTTTAGGATGCGTGCATGACATCTACACTTTTCTTGTTTTTTTCAAGCATTCTTTGCACCGGATCTCTCAAGTGAGAGGGATTCAGGTTGCCACTGTTCAAGAGGAGACACCGGGTCGATTGTGTCCGTTCGCAACATGATACTGCATAGAGATCCTCTCCGTTAGTGGATTAGGCATTATGAGTGAAGCCATAGTCGCGACCGTTAGTCTGACACAGTGATGTTGCTTTGCGAGCCTTAAGGATTTTGTAGAAATACGTTAGCGGCAAAACGCCGTTTGTGATGATTTTTTCCCCTTTTTCATTTGAGTACTTGTGGCCAGAACCAGACCGAGTGGAAATTAGAGTACATGCGGGGGCGGGGTGATGGTATGGTACAACTGTTGTAATAGGGTGGGAAAGGTATGTGATTGTGATTTGACAAGGCGTGGGTTATCTCTATGGTCAGCTGGCTAGCCTGTGACGTTACAAAGTCACGTGCTGAGAGTGTCCCGGCGAGACAAGTCCCATTCTGTGGAACTGACGCGAATGCCAAGCTTTGGACAAGACCAGACGATCCCAACTGGGTCCCGCTTGGTCTCCTTCGGTGGACTTGGTCCCGATATTGGAGTCGGGCCTGGGTCATCGCGAACGGGTGGAGTCTAGCAAGGGTTCTTAGCATCGGTTTATTTGTGTGGCGGAATCCTGACATGAGAAGTCAGATCCTGCAGGCAAGCCCGAGGTTTGAGTCCCATGAGTGGGTGGGGCCGAGGCGAGCATTCCGTGTGGTGGCTTGTATGCCTTTTGGGGGAAATTGGAAGTACCCTTGTGATTATGGATTGAACGCCGATGGGGAAATTAGAGTACCCTTGTGATTGCGGCTTGAACACCGATGTGGAAATCAGTGTACCCTTGTGTTTGTGGCTTGAACGCCGATGGGGAAATTGGAAGTACCCGATGTGATGATGTGTTATAAGCATACGCTTTAGGATGCCTTGGGTGAAACCCAGGATTGTATTCATGCTGCATTGTAGGCCCCTTTATATTACTTGCTCAACTTTGAAACGTATTTGCTGTATGAGATATCCAAACCTGTTTTCAAATTTAAATGTATTTGTATTGTTGCATACTAAATGCTGACCTACAGGGTGATTGAGTGCCCCGGGGTCTGCTAGGGACGACCGAGAGGAGATGTGTTGGTTACATAGTTGAGGTCAGGGTTTACAGGGCAAGGATCACAAGCAAGAGTAAGCTTGCCAGCCAAAAAGCCCGAAGCCACATGAAGTGAACTTTCTATTATTTGCATGTATTCTGATGGAATGATATGCTCCATGAAATGTAATCCGGCTTGCATGCCGAGGTAGCTTAGGAGTGCATGCGCACGTTACTATTGCTTAATGTTGCTTAAGTTTTGGACTTATGAGGTGTAAGTCCCTAAGGCCATTTTGATACTCTTGGTTTGGTGGATAACTTCTAGTATTGATTTTATGTTTCTGCTATTGAAGTCTGAGTTTTGAGTTTGAGTAGTTTATATATCATCTTATAATACTAAAGCTGTGGAGTCTATATGTTGTGGGGCCCCGGCCGGACCCATATTATACTGTCATTACAAGGGATGTGTTACAATTTGGTATCAGAGCCAGGTTAGTGTCCAAGGTTAGTTTTCATGGTCGAATGTCCTAAACGGGCCGCGTTAAGAAGTTATCCATCTAGGAGTATTGCAAGAATATAAGTGTCCTTGTGTCTAGTTGTATGACTAGAAGCGGATTCTTGTCCACTTTTATTTTATGAATGGGGCAAGCGATGAGGCGGGGACGTCGAGGTAATGAGAAGAGCCTTTAGCGAGCAGTGATACTGCTCAGGGTCCTTTGGGCATGGGGGTAACCCCGACCGATTTCTATCGCATGCTCCCAAAAGAAATGGTGGCAGCCCAAGATGCCTCAGTAGCGCAAGTTGTGACCCCTATTGCACATGTAGCAACTCCTACTACCCTGGATGCGGTAACAGTCGTGCCAGGCAGAGGAGCTAGGCAAGCAGAGCCGTTAGCTGAAAGAGTGGTCGTCGGGCATGGAGACCAATAAATGAAATATTTTCTAAGCTTCCATCCTCCAACGTTCAAGGATGTCGGCACACACACCGATATAGAGGATTGGTGGGCAAGGATTCAAAAACTACTATGGGTGGCACAGACGCCAGTAGAGAAGCAGTCCGAGTTTATCGGACAGAGAACATGTTTCGTCGACCCGAGATTGGATAACATAGTCTCGACAGAATGCTGTGATAGTCCAAAGATTCGTCGACAGAAGAATGGTATTCGTCGAGCTAAGTATGGAGAACCTTGAATTCGTCGAGCTAAGAATGATTCTGGACTTAGAAACTATTTAATGAACCTCTGGCAATAGAGTTGGAGTGGAGGTCCAGGAATCGTCGAGCAAAGATTGAAGTTTGTCGACCTGAGAACTATGTTCGTCGACCTGAGTCTAGAGAACAGTCTGGACTTAGAATTCTGAAGATATAATCCAAGGATCGTCGATCTGGACTGAAGTTCGTCGAGCTCAGCTTAGAGAATATTTCTCTGAGATCGTCGAACTGAGAACGACTATCGTCGACCTGAGTTCGACGAACATCGAACTCATTTTAATTAGTCTCTTGGGAAATCTCTGAATCTTGAGGAAAACTTTATGTCTTGAGTCTCTGGCAGTCTGATGTTGGCTTGTCCATGTGATGTTGACTCTTAGGACTTGACCTAGATTCTAGGACACAACTTTGACCCGGGCTGTTGGGTCACATCATCCTAAGTTAGTGAACCTAGCCCAAATCAAACTAGGGATCCAACATATTTGCATCTTTTCTAACATCAGAACAGACTCCAAGGCCATCAACTGCGTACCTGCTCTAGTGTTTGTGGCCTTCTAGCTCAGCGCATCTGCCACCACATTCGCCTTCCCTAGGTTGTAGTGCATCTCATACTGGCAATCTGTTAGAAACTTCACCCATCGTATATGCCCGATGTTCAGCTCCTGCGTGTCCACATACCTCAAGTTCTTGTGATCGGAGTAAATGTCGCAGTGAACACCGTACAGATAGTGTCGCCAGACTTTCAGAGATGACCGCTCCCATCTCTAAGTCATGAACTGGGAATTCTGATCATGCTTCTTCAGCTACCGAGAAGCGTAGGCTATCACATGATCATTCTGCATCAGCACCGCACCCATGCCCTGGTAGGAAGTGTCGGTGTATACCTGGAATCCTTCTTTCCCCGATGTGAGGGCAAGTATAGGAGCCGAGGTGAGTCGATCCTTCAGCTCCTGAAAAGCCACCTTGCACTGCGGGGTCCAGACAAAGTGAAAGTGAAGGTATCTGAAATACTACAGAGGGGGGGGGGTGAATAGAGTATTGTGCTCTCTTAAAAAACTTTACAACTTTTGTTGTAATCCTAGGTCAACAGATTAGGAAATAAAGTAAAAGGGCACAACAACCTAAGAAATCACAGAACACAGCCAAAACAAAAGAAAAAGGGGCAACCAGGCGACACAAAAAATTATAGTGGTTCCCCAACCTGGGTACATCCACTCTTCTACCACCCTGGTAGGAATCCACTCAGATTTTTGATCAGGTGCCTGACACCAATGAGCTTTTGTTCAGGTGCTCAAAAACCAAAACCTTAAGTCTTTTGGTAGAAGACTTGCAACCAGGAATAATTTTGAAGGGACTTAAAACCCTGTACAGAAGATGGAAAAGGGGTGATGGTGTCTTCTCTTTCTCAATAACAACTGAGAAGATTAGTGGATTGATTTCAGCAGATTGCTCTGTTGGGTATTGTATCCACAACGTACCTGATTTGAAGAAGCCCCTGAACAAGCTAAGGTAAATAGACAATGTATTTGATGAAATCTTTTAAGTTGTGCTTGCAGTTATTCCACGCTAAGTACACACCAATGTCAGGGTGTAGTAGGTCAATATACAGGGGTCTGCGCAACATAATCCCTCGTTGAGCAGATCAGTGTGTTGGCCTACGTGTACTCTCTCTATTGGAGTGTACTTATTTTCAAGTACAGGGCTGTGATAATGCAAGAGCAGACAAGGAGCATGGATGGGTCAAAGAGCAGCTCATGGGTGGAAAGATGAAAATTCGTCTAAGTAATAATCGACGAGAATCACTAGTGATTCTCGCCGAATCGTCGAGAATCACTAGTGATTCTCGCCGAATCGTCGAGAATCACTGGCTGATCCTCACCGTCTCTATCCGGCTAAATCAGAGCGTGCAAACAAGTCAAAATCGACGAGAATCACCTTTGATTCTCGCCGAATCGACGAGAATCACCTTTGATTCTCGCCGAATCGACGAGAATCACCTTCGATTCTCGCCGATTTTGCCTTAGGCGAATTTCTGAGCACGCTGGACCAGATCAAATGTAAAGGCTCTGTTTTGAACCGGTTTTAGGGTTTCTTCTGGTGGGACCCACAACGGTCATAAAGAGGTATACTACTGTATAAATACTCGCGTATTTTTGAACAGTAGAGAGAGCAATTTTGAAATACAAAAGCCGAGCCGCCGACGTGACCTAGATCGCGAAACTTGCTCCGCCGCCATCGCCGCTCGTCCCAGTTGATCGCCGGTGGTTTCTTCCAAATCTCCCGACGACAGAAGCTCTGCCATGCACAGCGTCTCACGCGTCTAACCAGAGATCCTTTGTCTCTTGATTAGTTGATCGGGAAAACCTTCCCTTTCCGAATCGATCGAGACGATCGATCCTAGTGTGACCGTTGGAAGACCTTGCTAGCTTTGCTACGAAAATTGAATCTCCAAAGAACAGCAGCAGCACTCCGTTGTCGCCGCCAATCCCGAGAACAAAGCCGCCGCCCTTCTTGCCGCCGCCGGTTTCGGGGAGACTCTCTCCAAGTGAGATCTAGGGTTGTGGACTCTTCGTTGACTTCAAGAACACGTCATCGAACGAAGAGGGACACCTTAGTCTCCAAAAGTTGTTTGTATTTCTTGTACATTCTATTTTCAATTTTGTTGTAAAGGAACGTTGGTTCCTAGTTGTAAGGGTTGGGTGCAACCCGTGTTGTGGGAGTGGTGACTTCTACGTGTGGAAGGGTTCCTTCCGTTAGTGCAACAATTGGATTTCAATCATGTTGGTGAAGTGACCGAGTCATCCCAGGTTGGGAGATAGGTCGAAGGGGGACAGTGGATGTACCCAAATCAGGGAACCACTATAAATTGCTTGTGTCCTTTTCTGTGTTGTGTGGTTTTGTTTTCTTGTGCAGGTACGATTTTAATTCCCCAAAAACGCTGCAAGACACCTATTCCCCCCCATAGGTGAAGGTAGTTGACACTAGGTGGACTTTTAAGTGGTATCAGAGCCAGGTTACTCATCAAAAAGGTTCACACCTTGAGTAAGTTCCTGCCAGTAGTGTCAAGAAGAAGGCATACTTCCACTATGGACGGACTCAAGTACACAGGCAAGATCCTAGTGTGCACCAGGCTAAACTTTCCTATCTGGAAGGAAAGGATAAGGTTCTACATGGAAGCGGTCGATCCCCGACTCTTCATGATCGTGGAGGAGGGACCTTATGTCCCCACTAAGGCCTCCACCATTGATCCTACCAAGAAAGTGCCAAAAAAAATATATGAAATGGACAAGGACGAGATGGTGCTGGTGGGGCTTGACAAGAAGGCGCAGAACATTCTAGTCAGCGCGGTCGATGACTCAATGATGCAGAACTTCTGCAACTGCAGGACAGCAAAGGAGATCTGGCACTGCCTGATTATCCTAATGGAGGGCACTGATGAAGTGAGGGATGATCGGAGATCCCTCCTGAACCAGAAATATGAGGCCTTCAGACAAGGGCCTAAGGAAGAGATCGGAGTCACCTTCGAGAACTTCCTCAAGATTGTCAATGCCCTCAAAGGATATGGAAGAGTGTTCACTGATGGTGAACTTAATGATAAATTCCTTAGGTCCCTTACTAAGGAATGAGACACAAAGATCTGCGCCATCCGAGAGTTTGGCAGACTTGCTGAAATAGACCCGCAAATTCTGTTTGGGAAGCTGATGTCCTATGAGCTTCAACTGAACACCAGGAAAGCAGAAGAAGAAGCAGAGAAGGCTGCAGCCAAGGAAAAGACTGTGGCCCTAAAAGCCATTCACTCCAGGAAGGGCAAGGGTGCGGTTTCATACGGTGCCAGGAAAAAGGATATGGAGGAGGACTCCGAGCCATGCTCCTCCAGCTCAGAGTTGTCTGAGGAAGATTTCTCCCTCATAACTCGAGAATTCAAGAAGTTTCTCAAGATGAGAAATCAAAGAAAGAGAGATGGCTTCTCCTCCAGGCATCAGACGAAAAATTACTCTTCTGACAGGTATGCTTCTAAACCGAACAAACATCGCTCCTCTGACATTATTTGTTTTGGATGCAATAATCCAGGACATGTCGTGGCCGACTGCCACCAAGGCAAGAGAGAAAAAGGGAAGGGAGGGGAGCACAAGTCCTCTAGAGATAAGAAGAAAGAGAGGAGCTACATTGCCAAAAAGCCAAAGACACTGAGTGAGTCTGATTCCTCAGACTCTAGTGATGATGAGGAAGCCTACTTCGGGCTGGTGGGTCGCTCCGACTCAGAAGGAGAATGCCCCCCATTTACTGGGAAGGTAAAAGCTCACACCCCTCTCTTCGAGTCTGAATCTGATCTTGAGTCTCAGGATGATGACCCTGAGGATAGCCCTTCGGCCCGTGAAGCGGAGCTCCTTGAGAAGTATGAGCTTCTGCTCAACACTTTCGAGGAGTACCGTAAGAGATTGAAGGCTGAGAAAAAGGAAGTGAAATTCCTTAAGGGTGAGAGTGTCTCCCTAAGGGAAGTGATCACCAGTTTGATCTCTCTCCGACAGGAGCACCTAGACCTGACTTCAATTCATTCAGAGTCTCTTAAGCTCCTTGATCTTAAGCAGGAGGAAGTCGACAAGTTGGAAGAACAACTTGCGGCAGAAAGGAAGATCGTCAAGAGCTTCTCTATGCCAAAAACAGTTCTTCCATTAGTCGATACCTTCTCTGCTCAGGCCAAAGAAGCTGGATTGGGGCATATAGGGGTATCTGGTTCCTCATCCAGGAGAAACAGGAACCAGAGAAAGAATAAGACCGCCAAGAAGGCCTATGCTGCTGAAAAGGAAAAGGCACCACTCAGTCCTGTTGCGTTCAGAAAGCCTAGCTTTCCCTGCAACTAACATGACTTTGAGTTAACCTTTGGTCATCATTTCCGGCCCTCGGTTGCAAAGCCAAAGAGTCGATATGATGGTTGGACTTTTCCCCGCAACTTCGGTGAGAGTGTCTTCAAGGCACCTTATGAGGAAATCCACATGGGGAATTATGGTCAATTCTCTAGCGGCCATAATAGAAAGCAGGCACCAAAAGCCAAGCCTGTTATACTGAAGGAACAGAAGGTGAAGAAGTCATGTGACTGCAATCACTATGATGCCTCCACCTCCAGATCCAAGGCCCCGGCTATACCCACCATTCCCAGGGTAAAGCAGGAGCCTAGGAAGAGGTACAACAGATTTGACTGTTGGTGTTGTGGCAAAGTCGGTCACTTTGCCGTGGATTGTTGGTTTAATCCGAGGTATAACGAGACTCCTTATGTTAGCTATGCGAGGCCGACCACTCGTAGGGTTAACCACCCGAGGGGGAGTATGCTAACCCAGAATCTAGGACCCAAGTTCGATTGGGTTCCTAAGGAAAATTAATTTCGTTTTGCAGGAATGTCCAAAGGCCACCAAAACTCCAATATGGTACTTGGACAGTGGATGCTCCCGACATATGACTGGGACAAGAAGCCTGCTGCGTGATTACACTCCAGTCGAGAATGGACCCAAAGTCATCTTTGGGGGGTCAGATCGAGGAGTCACCAGAGGTTACGGTATGATTTCCAACGGTATAATCTCTATCAACGACGTGGCCTATGTTGAAGGGTTAAACCATAACCTGATCAGTGTAAGTCAGTTATTTGATAAAGGTTATGACATTAAGTTCTGCAAGGATAAATGCCTGATAATCTCATGTGCCTCTTCTGAAACGGTATTAACAGACATTAGGAGCAGAAATATCTTTTGCTTAAATTTTCTTAGTTTAGATTCATCTACCCCCGTATGCCTAGTGGCAACAGGAAGTGCATCATTTTGTGAACAATGACACAAGAGATTGGCACATATTAACTTCAAAACAATTAGTATGCTGTTTTCTAAAAACTTAGTAAGGGATGCTCCCATTATCAAGTGCATCAAAGATAGCCCCTGTCCTGCATGCCAGATGGGCAAACAGACTCGGGCTACCTTTAAGAACATTGCAGACAAAGACTCTTCCCGATGTCTTTATCTTCTGCATATGGACTTGTTTGGTCCAATGCAAGTTCATAGCTTGGGAGGCAAGTCCTATACGCTAGTGATAGTTGATGATCACTCTCGGTTTACATGGGTGTTCTTCTTAAAATGAAAGTCAGATACGTTTGACATCTTCACTAGTTTTGTCAAGCAGGTTCAGAACGAATTTAACTGCTCAGTGGTCAAAATCAGAAGTGACCATAGAACAGAATTCGAATCTGGTGCTATGACAGAGTTTTGTGAAGAACAAGGTATCTTTCATGAGTTTTCCTCCCCGCGCACTCCTCAGCAAAATGGAGTTGCGGAGAGGAGAAATAGAACTCTCATTGAAGCCTACACGACAATGTTGAAAGACGCTTCTCTCCCGGAATACTTCTGGGCAGAGGCGGTCAATACGACTTGTCATGTACAAAACCGAGCATTGATCAACAAGAATCATCGTAAGACGCCTTATGAGCTACTGAAAGGCAGGAAACCAACCATGTCCTACTTAAGGATCTTTGGTTGCAAATGCTACGTACTCAATAACGGGAAGTACCCGCGTACTAAATTGGTGAAAAATGCTTCGAAGGCATATTCATGGGCTATAGTTCCCACAGTCGGGCATATAGGGTCTTCAATAAGAAAACCCTAGTGGTAGAAGAATCAATTAATGTTGTATTTGATGAAGGAAGCTTGCTTAACAACAATTCTTCCAGCGGTTTTCTTGAAGATCCAGGTGCACGACTTGAACAGCTGAGTCTCGATGAGACCGCTAAAGATGAAACTCCTAAGTACGTCAAAGTTTCCACCTCAACGTCAACTGGGAATGTTGAAGATCAAAATGGAGCAAATCTCTTAGAAGATGGAGAAGCCCAAGAAGTAGTCGAAGCCCCAGACGCCAGACTTCTAGAGCTCCGGCACGTGAGGGATCATCCTAGAGATCAGATCATCGGAGATCCTCGTGACGGTGTCAGAACTCGAAGAGGTACTATTAACGAGATTTTTCATCTTAGCTTCCTGTCACAGGTTGAGCCAAAGAAGTTCGACGAGGCGAACAAAGATGCGGCATGGATTTTGGCCATGCAAGATGAACTGCATCAATTCGAACGATGCAACGTTTGGACGCTGGTTCCCAGACAACAAAAGCACAATGTGATTGGCACCAAGTGGATCTTCAGAAACAAACTGGATGAACATGGTGTCATCATAAAGAACAAGGCCAGGCTGGTGGCTCAAGGTTACAGACAGGAGGAGGGGATTGACTTCGATCAGACCTTTGCACCAGTAGCAAGGCTCGAGGCAATCAGATTGTTCTTGGCGTATGCTTCGTACAAAAGATTCACAGTCTATCAAATGGATGTGAAATCAGCATTCTTGAACGGAGACCTGAAAGAGGAAGTATACGTCGCTCAACCCCCAGGTTTTGTCAATCCTACTTATCCCAATCATGTATATTTTCTTAATAAAGCTCTATATGGTTTAAAACAAGCTCCACGAGCTTGGTATGAGACTTTATCTAGTTTTCTTCTTGAGAACAAGTTCTCTAGAGTTAAAATATATAAGATATTGTTTCTCAGGGAAGTCAAAGGCAAGATTTTGCTAGTGCAAATCTATGTCTATGACATTATATTCGGGTCAACGGACAACAATCTTTGCAAAAAGTTTTCTAAACTTATGCAAGGAAAGTTTGAAATGAGCAGTATGGGAGAGCTAAAGTATTTCTTGGGACTTCAAGTGAAACAGTCTGAGGATGGAATCTTCATCTCTCGGACGAAGTTCACAAATGAACTCCTCAAGAAATTCGGTATGGAGAATGCAACCTCTTTGAGGACTCCAATGGGATCCACTATGTCTCTGGATAAGGATGAGAAAGGTAAACCTTTCGATAAAACCAAATACAGAAGCATCATTGGATCCCTGCTCTACCTTACTGCCAGTAGACCGGATATCATGTTCTTCACATGTGTCTATGCCAGATATCAGGTGAACACTAAGGAATCTCACTATGTCGCTGCAAAGTGAATTCTAAGATACCTTAAAGGTACTCCCAATCTTGGCTTGTGGTACCCGAGAATCAATGATGTCGAGCTAATAGGTTTTTCAGATGCTGATTTTGCAGGGAGTAAGGATAACAGGAAAAGCACTTCCGGGACGTGTCAATTCCTCGGAAGAAAGCTTATCTCATGGAACAGCAAGAAGCAGAATTGTGTAGCAACCTCCACAGCAGAGTCTGAGTACATCTCGGCAGGCAGCTGTTGCGCACAACTCTTATGGATCAGAAACCAGTTAGCCGACTACGACCTTCAGTTCAAGGAAGTACCGATGTACTGCGACTCCTCCAGTGCAATTGCAATTGCCAACAATCCGGTATCGCACAGCAGAACGAAGCATATTGAAGTGCGCTACCACTTCATTCGGGAGCACGTGGAGAACAAGGACATCTCTCTCTGTTATGTCCACACGGATAAGCAAATTGCAGATATTTTCACAAAGCCCTTAGACGAAGCCAAGTTCAGTCTTTTCAAAACTGAATTGGGGATGCTAAACTATGAGGAATGAAGACTACAGAAGCTCCAGGCTCGTGTATCTAGGGGGAACCTCTGCCAGGGTGCAGTAGGAACTCAAGTGTGAGTACAGGTGCAAGCACTGAGGGGGAGCAAGGGGTCAAATGCAACAAACCCCGATTTGCAGAAGCCGAAAAGGGGGAGATTACCCTCTCGGCTAAGGCTAAGGTGGCTCCAAGTTTGCTCTCACGAAATTGGTATTGGTAAGGACTATCTCTCGCAACTCAATTTTAAGTTTCTGCTTTTCATTCCCATACGCTCTATTCACCTTAGCTTGTAAGGTTTAGGCTTCTTCAAATAGGGGGAGATTGTTGGGTATTGTATCCACAACGTACCTGATTTGAAGAAGCCCCTGAACAAGCTAAGGTAAATAGACAATGTATTTGATGAAATCTTTTAAGTTGTGCTTGCAGTTATTCCACGCTAAGTACACACCAATGTCAGGGTGAAGTAGGTCAATATACACGGGTCTGCGCGACGTAATCCCTCATTGAGCAGATCAGTGTGTTGGCCTACGTGTACTCTCTCTATTGGAGTGTACTTATTTTCAAGTACATGGCTGTGATAATGCAAGAGCAGACAAGGAGCAAGGATGGGTCAAAGAGCAGCTCATGGGTGGAAAGACGAAAATTCGTCTAAGTAATAATCGACGAGAATCACCAAGTGATTCTCGCCGAATCGGCGAGAATCACTAGTGATTCTCGCCGAATCGTCGAGAATCACTGACTGATTCTCGCCGTCTCTATCCGGTTAAATCATAGCGTGCAAACAAGTCAAAATCGACGAGAATCACCTTTGATTCTCGCCGAATCGACGAGAATCACCTTTGATTCTCGCCGAATCGACGAGAATCACCTTTGATTCTCGCCGAATCGACGAGAATCACCTTTGATTCTCGCCGAATCGACGAGAATCACCTTCGATTCTCGCCGATTTTGCCTTAGGCGAATTTCTGAGCACGCTGGACCGGATCAAATGTAAAGGCTCTATTTTGAACCGGTTTTAGGGTTTCTTCTGGTGGGACCCACAACGGTCATAAAGAGGTATACTACTGTATAAATACTCGCGTATTTTTGAATAGTAGAGAGAGCAATTTTGAAAGACAAAAGCCGAGCCGCCGACGTGACCTAGATCGCGAAACCTGCTCCGTCGCCGTCGCCGCTCGTCCCAGTTGATCGCCGGTGGTTTCTTCCAAATCTCCTGACGACAGAAGCTCTGCCAAGCACAACGTCTCACGCGTCTAACCAGAGATCCTTTGTCTCTTGATTCGTTGATCGGGAAAACCTTCCCTTTCCGAATCGATCGAGACGATCGATCCTAGTGTGACCGTTGGAAGACCTTGCTAGCTTTGCTACGAAGATTGAATCTCCAAAGAACAGCAGCAGCACTCCGTTGTCGCCGCCAATCTCGAGAACCAAGCCGCCGCCCTTCTTGCCGCCGCCGGTTTCGGGGAGACTCTCTCCAAGTGAGATCTAGGGTTGTGGACTCTTCGTTTACTTCAAGAACACGTCATCGAACGAAGAGGGACACCTTAGTCTCCAAAAGTTGTTTGTATTTCTTGTACATTCTATTTTCAATTTTGTTGTAAAGGAATGTTGGTTACTAGTTGTAAGGGTTGGGTGCAACCCGTGTTGTGGGAGTGGTGACACCTACGTGTAGAAGGGTTCCTTCCGTTAGTGCAAGGATTGGATTTCAATCTTGTTGGTGAAGTGACCGAGTCGTCCCAGGTTGGGAGATAGGTCGAAGGGGGAAAGTGGATGTACCCAAATCGGGGAACCACTATAAATTGCTTGTGTCCTTTTCTGTGCTGTGTGGTTTTGTTTTCTTGTGCAGGTACGATTTTAATTCTGCAAAAACGCTACAAGACACCTATTCCCCCCCCCCCCCCATAGGTGAAGGTAGTTGACACTAGGTAGACTTTCATGCTCTCCCTGAGATCTTGAATGGATAAGGAAATATGGAGCACTGCTTTAGGGTGACAGGTCATCAAGAACTTGATTGCCTTGACCAGAGATTGCTTCAGGAACTTCTTTGACAGATAGAGTTATTATTGTCCTTATGAAGTTATCCTGTAGGGTTGAAAGAAGAAGACTCTTGATGGAGATTGTATGTTCTTCTTCTTCTTGATGATGTTCTCTGGCCTAGGCTGATTGCAAAAAAAAACTTTTTGATTTCTGAAAGACTTCTTGAGTGTGATGTCTGTCTGTGTGTATCACTGCTTAATCTTTTCTTTTCTTCTGACTGACTGAAAACAAACATTCGAAATTAGAATCTGTGAGCAGTAAATTCAGTCGGCCTGGGAAGGAAACGATAATCAATAAATTCCCTAAATGTCCCATGGAAAAACGACATGTAATAATCCATGATCAATGCTCGTTCTAACGGTAACATTCCGAGAAGATTGAGCATTAATCACTCAGGAATCATCGCTAAGAAAAAAGGGACGGAAAACTGGAGAAGACCTAAGTCTGGAATCGTTGAACGAAGAACATGAATCGTCGAGCTGAGTTCACAGTTCGTCGAGCTGAGCTAATGAGTTCGTTGACCAGATGAAAGTCCACCTAGTGTCAACTACCTTCACCTATGGGGGGGGGGGGGAATAGGTGTCTTGCAGTGTTTTTGCGGAATTAAAATTGTACCTGCACACAAAAACAAAACAACACAGCACAAAAAAGACACAAGCAATTTATAGTGGTTCCCCGATTTGGGTACATCCACTTTCCCCCTTCGACCTATCTCCCAACCAGGGATGACTCGGTCACTTCACCAACAGGATTGAAATCCAGTCCTTGCACTAACGGAAGGAACCCTTCCACACTTAGGAGTCACCACTCCCACAACACGGGTTGCACCCAACCCTTACAACTAGGAACCAACGTTCCTTTACAACAAAAATAAAAATAGAATGTACAAGAAATACAAACAACTTATGGAGACTAAGGTGTCCCTCTTCATTCGATGACGTGTTCTTGAAGTCAACGAAGAGTCCACAACCCTAGATCTCACTTGGAGAGAATCTCCCCGAAACCGGCGGCGGCAAGAAGGGCGGCGGCTTGGTTCTCGGGATCGGCGGCGACAACGGAGTGCTGCTGCTGTTCTTTGGAGATTCAATCTTCGTAGCAAAGCTAGCAAGGTCTTCCAACGGTCACACTAGGATCGATCGTCTCGATCGATTCGGAAGGGGAAGGTTTTCCCGATCAACGAATCAAGAGACAAGGGATCTCTGGTTAGACGCGTGAGACGCTGTGCTTGGCTGAGCTTCTGTCGCCGGGAGATCTGGAAGCAACCACGATCAAAGCCGGCGATCTATAGGCTCGAGCGGCGACGGCGGCGGAGCGGATTTCACGATCTAGGTCACGTCGGCGGCTCGGCTTTTGTTTTTCAAATTCCTCTTCGTACTGTTCAAAAATACGCGAGTATTTATACATTAGTATACCTCTTTATGACCGTTGTGGGTCCCACCAGAAGAAACCCTAAAACCGGTTCAAAACAGCGCCTTAACATTTGATTCGGTCCAGCGGGATCCAGAAAATCGCCCAAGTCAAAATCGGCGAGAATCGAAGGTGATTCTCGTCGATTCGGCGAGAATCAAAGGTGATTCTCATCAATTCGGCGAGAATCAAAGGTGACTCTCGTCGATGTTGACTTATTTGCCCGCTCTGATTTAGACGGATAGAGACGGCGAGAATCAGCCAGTGATTCTCGACGATTCGGCGAGAATCACTAGTGATTCTCGCCGAATCGGCGAGAATCACTTGGTGATTCTCGTCGATTAATACTTGGACGATTTTTCGTCTTTCCACCCATGAGCTGCTCTTTGACCCATCCTTGCTCCTTGTCTGCTCTTGCATGATCACAACCCTGTACTTGAAAATAAGTACACTCCAATAGAGAGAGTACATGTAGACCAACACACTGATCTGCTCAACGAAGGATTACGTCGCGCAGACCCGTGTATATTGACCTACTGCACCCTGACATTGGTGTGTACTTAGCATGGAATATCTACAAGCACAACTTGAAGGATTTTATCAAATACATTGTGAATTCATCTTAGCTTGACAGGTGGCTTCCTCAAATCCAGGTAATTGTGGATACATTACCCAACACCAGACAATAGCAATTAGTCTTCAAGGGAAACTTGTCAATTTTGCTGCAATCTTTGTCGAACTGACAATCTTCATTCGTCGAACAGACAATCATCATTCGTCGAACAGAGATCCAAATTCATCGACCGAAGAATGATTGTGGACTTAGAATCTGAGAAGTCTCTGGCTAAGAAGGATTCAAATCGTCGACCAGAATTCGTCGACCAAAGAAGTTGTGAACTTGAGGTCCAAGTTCGTCGAGCTCAGAATCTTGTTCGTCGACCAAAGCCTGAAGTTGGACTTAGAAAAATCTGGAGTTACCCTGACTTTAGTTTGTTGAAGTTTCCCAATTTTTGTCGAACAGAGAATGCAGATCTTCGAGCTCAGCTCAGAGAAATATCTCAAGATCGTCGAGCTGGGAACGCCTTTCGTCGAACTGAGTTCAACGAACGTCGAACTCATTTTACTTAGTCTTGAAATCTTCTAAGTTTTGAGTCTCTAATAGTCTTGTTGATAGCTGCTCCATCTGAAATTGACTCTAAGGACTTGGCCTAGACTCTAGGACACAAATTTGACCCTGGCTATATATGTTGGGTCACATCCTAAGTTAGTGAACCTAGCCCAAATCAACTAGGGATCCAACACAAAGGGCACATCATTCCTCGTCAGGGATGTGAGTGGAAGGGCAATACGAGAAAATCCCTCCACGAACTTCCGGTAGTAACCGGAAAGACCTAGAAAACTCCACACATCTGAGGCCGACTTCAGCTCCGGCCAATCCCGAACTGCCTAAATCTTGGTCGGGTCCACTGCCAACCCAGCAGCACTGATGATATGGCCTAGGAAAGCCACCTCCCTCAACCAGAACTAGCATTTGCTGAACTTCGAGTAAATCTAGTGCTCCCGTAGTCTCTCTAGGGTCAACGTCAGATGTCGTGTGTGCTCCTCCAGGATCCGCAGCTGATAGTAGCCCGACCTCAAATCCAATTTTGAAAAGAAATGCGCCCCCTCCAGTTGATCGAACAGCTCATCTATCCTTGGCAATGGATAGGTATTCCGGACTGTCAATCTGTTCAGAGCTTGGAAGTCGATGCACAATCTAAGTGTCCCGTCCTTCTTCTTGACGAATAACACCGGGGCTCCCCATGGTGAAGAGCTTGGCCGGACAAATCCGGCCTCCACTAGTTCCTGGAGCTGGCTTCGAAACTCTGTCAGCTCCTTCGGGGCCATCCGGTAAGGGGCTCTAGATGCCGGCTTAGCCCCCGACACTAGTTATATCCGGAAATCCTGCTCTCAGTGCGGGGGTAATCCTGGTAGCTTCTCTGGAAATATGTCAGCAAAATCTCATACTACCGGGATATCCGAGATGGAACTCTTGGCCTTAGCCATTTCAAACAACACTTCATAGATTTCCTCCCCCTGTAAGTGGGCCTTGACGGCCTGCACAGATGACAACAAGAGAGGGGGAATAGGTCTAATACCTTCGATGACGATATAGGAATCACAATGCCTCACAGTGACCCTCTTCGATAGGCAATCGATTTGAGCATGGTTCCAATGCAACCATGTCATGCCCAGTGTTGAAACCGAAATCTCGATCTCTTGTGGAATTCAACCTTGGGGAAGGGGTGATCGCGCACCTACTTTGCTCCTGCAAACAGAACAATAAAAGAGACAAGGGAAGAACCAACCCAAGGGCTCGGCGGGGAGGACCCACCACACACTAGAAGAGCTGAGAGTACTTCCCCTCCTTAGCCACAGATCGAGCTAAGGCTACCTCAGAAAGCACTAGAGGACCAAAGAGCTAGAGTGTATAAGAGCGTGCCATCTGAGGTGGCCCTTGGGTTCTATTGTTAGAATTCTGAAAATGGCCTGCAAATAGCCAACCTCCGCTGTTTTGAATAGCTATGTGCAGTCCAACTTGGTCTGCCAACAGCGTAGCTATGCTGTTCCAACAAGCTATTCGCACCCATGGGGAGGGCATCCAGGTAATTTTACCTCGGGGCCTCTACTGGGCCCACCCCAGGGATATGAAGGTCAGCACGCCACTACTCTCCCCTCATGGGAGGCGGGTGTGACCTGGCTCCTGTGGCTCGCCTATTCTTCTTGGGCGAGCACGAGCCGGGCCGCCACGACCTGCCAATACCCATGCCAAGGTAGGCCGGCAGCCGAGTCGCGCATAGGAGAGCGGGCTTGCGGCCAGGCTTGGAGCCTTGGAGGAGGGCTCGCCAACTTGGACTCGTTGAACCTATCCCCGAATACCAGTTCGATGAATGCCACACGAAAAGCTCTGCTCGACGAATTCTGAGCTAGCGAGAGGGGTGAAGGGGCCAACTCGCATGGCACACCCTCCCAACCTGGGCGAGAGCGAGCTGGCCTCCTAGCGCCTGCCCCTCGCATGCTATCCTGGTGCGGGCCGGGTGTGATGGTCCACTCGCCTGGCTCGGCGGACCCGCTCAGCGAACACGAGGTTGTACACAATCCCCGCTCTTTTTGAGCTTGACCAAGCTTGAAAAGAATCATCCAACCCGCATGTTCGGCGACTGCTGTGCTGAGCTGTCACGAAATCTTCTGGTGGGTCCCACTCCCTGACTATAAATACATCACTGAGCCATTATATGAATCCTCACCCCATTTCATCTTTCCAAGCGAACTGTAGCTGCTCTATGCCAGTCAGCGAGTAGGTGCGAGCCCATCTGGAAGCCGCGGGCCAGAAGACTCGGGAGGAGGCCCTCGAGGCCGCCCCTTGGTTGGAGCGTTGGTCTCCCAAACCTCTCTTCAGGCCGTTAAAAGGAAGGATTGTTATGCGGTCCCCGACGAATAACTTCCCGTGTTCCAGCTTGGCAGCTGGCACCGAGGTCGTCCCGGAGGTATGTGCACCTCCCTCCCGATTGGTTGTTTCATTCCTGACCTTTTCTCCTGTAGGTACTGCCGCGTGAAGCTGAGGGCGGCGGGGAGGAGGATCGCTCCCCTCCTCCATCAACTGAGCGGGTCGCCAGCCCCTCGGGCCTGAGACGCCACCCCCCCGCCCGAACACCCCTCGGTCGCTGATTCCCCCTGGGCTATAGAAATCTCTTGCGGCCTTCGAAGGAGAACCCTTTCAGGGTCAGTCAGGTTCCTCCCGACCGTACACCGGTATGGAGGGCGTGCCAACCCCTGGTACGCTCGCACTTGGCGCTTGTCTTGTTCTCGCCTGTCGTCTCTGAATTTCTTCTTTGCAGGTTACAATGAGATCTCCTCTAAAACTGAGATGAGTGAAGGGTACTCGCCTCCTCCTGACGTGGAGGGTGTTTCAGATTACCTGGGTGACCCGGTTGACGCGGTGGGGACGAATAGGTAAGTGACGCGACTGTTCCAGAAACACACTCTGTTGCTTCAGGAGACCGTCAAGAGAGTCGACCGAGACATGGCCGAGACCGAGGCTCGGCTCGCAGCTTTGGAGGGGGATCCGGGCACAACAGAAGGTGGTGAGGTCACCTCACCTGCCGTGCATATTATGCGGGCTGAGGAGTGCCTAAAGAGTGTCACGGAGCAAGTTGGCCTGGCCCAGCAGGAGTTGGTGGAGGTGCGTGATTACCACTATCCTCGCGTGTTGTCGCGAACCAGAACGCAACGGTGGGGCAGGTGGAAGTGGATCCAGTACTGATCCACCATCTCTTCCCCTTTGTTCGCGGCCTATCACCGGGTCAGGCCGCGTCTGTGTTTCGAGGCGACTCGGTTCGGGGGGTGGGTTTATTATTTTAAAAACTCATTCAATGTCTGTAATAATCTGCGACTTTTCTCGCCCGTCCACGCGTCTGGTTTCTGATTTCTGGTGTATGTCATTTTTTATCGTGCTGTTGCTTGACCTACTCTGAGGTGGGTATGGATGCACCCACGTCATCCGCTCGCCGCTCTTTCAGGCGAGTGCGAGGCCATAGGATAGACTTGCCCAGCCCGTCAACCTGATCTTAGCGGGAGCGGGCCAGGGGCTCGCCGGCTGAGAGTCTCCCCATCTCGCTCAGAGTTCTGGGCGCGTGTGGGCCGCATATCGCCCACCTGCTTTTCGTGCGGATGTGGGCGGACATGACCCAGTCCTGAATGGTCTCGACGGAGCGGTTGCGGGCCGGGAAGTTGAACAGTCAGGCCTGATTTTTGCTATACGCACTTTTCCTGCCGGCGGAAAGTTTTCCCGCTATTTTTTCTCTCTATAAATAGGCTTTGCTGGTTCTTATCCTTCCACCTCACTTAAGCACTTTCACCTCTCCTGCTCCTCGCGAAGCCCGACTCACGTGCGCCGTTCTGAGTTTTTTTCGCTTGCTCGGCAAACGCTCTGCGGAATGTGTGGTGGCAGCGGCGACGCGGACGGGCGAAGTAAGTGCGCCTGGACGTTCTTGTAGCATGACTTCCCCGACGCCGTTATCTCTGAGAGCGAGTACTTAGATGCTCTCGGCGATCACGACCCGCCTGGATTCTCGGCGAGACAGCCCCGGGAAGGGGAGAAGATCAACGATCTCTCCAGGGATGAGTCGCCATGCCGCTAGCTCACTTCGAGGTGGGCCTTCGGCTTCCTCTGTGGCCGGAGGTTCGTCAAGTGTTGAAGTACTTCGGGGTCGTCATAGGCCAGATGACCCCAAACTCTGTGGCGGTCATGGTAGGGTTTGCCTATTTTTTGCGGGAGGAGCGGGTCGAGTTCAGTCTTGTGGTATTATGCAAATTGTTCTCTTTCTGCGCGAATCGGGATGGGACCGCCTACTTCTCCAGTGCCCACCTCAAGGTGCGGGAGACCGTCAATAAGAGCAACAACTGGCTCAAGAATTTTTTGTTCATTAAGGGGGACTTCGGCAACGTCCCATTCTCGCTGGTGCAGCTCAGCGAGGCGAGTTACCTCCCGCCAAGACTGGGGGGCCATGAAGCCGACCTGTGGGGGTTCTTTGCTGGGAAGAACTTCGAGGTCGCGTACTTGCGCCGCAACCTGGATAACCTCGCCGCTGTCCCGCCCGGGGGAGGTTAGCTACTCGCTATTACTCTGCTTCGCCGTTTGGTATTCTCGCTTTAAGCTTTCTCTCCTTGGCAGGCGAGCAGGACGTCCCCATCACCCCCTTATGAGAGTACCAGGGTCGCCTCCAGCGTCCTCGCCCGCGCTCAGGTCGCTGATGCCGCTCAGAGCGACATCCTGGCGGTTCCTGCTAAGAAGCGGCCGGGCCGCGAACATCCTACTCCTCCCCCGCCCAAGAAGGTGAAGACTGCGGGGGAGCTATCCGCTGTAGGCCAAAGAAAAGGTAAGCCCCGATGGATCAATCGGCCGAGGGTCCCGCCCTCTTGACCGCTTTGACCAGTGAAACCCCCGGCAAGGTGGCGGGCACTTCTGTTCTGCAGGACGGGGCGCATGCTGCCGCGAAGCCGGTGCCGAGAGGGCACTGTAATTTCGGCTACGGCGAGAAGTACATGGTCGAGCTCGGCATCCCACTTCTTCTATGGGACAAAGAGTCAAATCGAGCGGCGGTTTTGACCCTGCTGCCGAGCTGGTTGGAGCAGGACACTATCGGCGGGGAGGCATATAACTTATTTTTTGGCCTTTACTCGCGGGAGGACGCCGCCATTTACGACAAGGAGGCGATGCGAGTGTTGGTGCACGAAAGCGCGCGGGCCCAACCCCGCGGCTTGGAGCTGGCCCATATGGTTGGGCGGCGCTGCACCCAGTTGGATCGGAATGCCACCTCTCTTAAGAAGTTGGCAGACGAGAAGGAGGAGGCCCGCAAACTTGCTCCGGGGGAGGTGGATCTTCAGAGGAAGCGGGCCGACGCAGCCGAGGTAACCCTCGCTCAGTACTTGGGAGGGGTGGTACATCTCCCAGCCCGCACTTACTTCTAGTTGTCGTTTCCTTTCCCGAATCCATCCTTCGACCTTCTTCCATTTCACAGGATGCGGTGACGACCAGCAGGATGGGTGCCTAGATCGCCACCCTCGGCCAGGACAAGCTGGCGCTGGAGGCGCGGGTGCGCGAGCTGGAGGCTGCCGCAGCCGCCCCTCTCCCAGCCAATAGCAGCTGCCCGTTTGAACATCACTCTAACTACGAGTTAGAGGTGTTGATGCAGAAGAATGCCGCAAGTGCCGCGAAGTATACAATGCAGATGCTGCGGCGTGCCGACCTCCTCAAGAGCGAGGGAGCGGGGCTCTCGGCAAGCGAGGTGGTGCCGGCGCTATTCCTTCCGGTGCCGGACCCCGGGGATGAGTCCTACCAGTGCCTCTAGGACTTCTTGCCCAGGATCTCGCGTCGCCCTCGCCCCTGCGACTCACCCGTTATATGTATATCTGTATATTTTTGGTGGTTTGAAATGTAAGCGCGAGCCGCGCCCTGAATTTGACAATTTTTTTATTCCCGTTCTTATAAATGCTTCCTCGCTCGTCTTTTAGGCATATTTGCCATTATTGTGCGATGTAAATTCTCCTTTTCCGTACTCGCGGTCATTCATCTCACATTATGCCGACGAGGTAGCACACCTACGGATTTGGCTTAGGAGTCATTGGAGACCCAATCAGTCGTCCAGCTAGCGGCGACCTGCCTCTGTAGCCCAGCCCCCTGAGGTGACTACTCGCTCACCAGGAGAGGCGAGCCGGCTCGTCACTTGCCTGAGCCATCAGATTTCTTGCTGGCTGACCCTCTTGTAATGCGGCTTGGGTTCTCGGCCCCTTTTGTCCGTCATTTTGGGCGCTGGGCGACTACGTTAGACCCCCCTTTTGGTTAACTCCGCGACTCCAGTTACTCATCATTTGGACAACTAGTTCCCCGACTTCTGACACTACTTTTCGCATCAAGACCTTCCCCGTTAGCCGGCGAGTGCTCGATGTCTTTCCCCGATGAGTGATATACAACCCTGCCAGCTAGGTGCGAGCCTGACAGAGGGATCTGATCGGGGGTCTAAGGATGACACCGAGTGACTTCTAGCCCTACCAGCTAGGTGAGAGCCTGACAGCGGGATCTGCTCGGGGTCCAAGGCTAACTCCATCGTGTGACTCCCAGCCCTGCTAGCTAGGTGAGAGCCTGACATCGGGATCTGCTCGAGGTCTAAGGATAACACCGAGTGACTTCCATCCCGGCCAGCTAGGTGAGAGTCTAACAGCGGGATCTGCTTGGGGTCCAAGGCTAATGCCATCGAGTGACTTCCAGCCCTGCCAGCTAGGTGAGAGCCTGACAGCGGGATCTGCTTGAGGTCTAAGGATGACATCGAGTGACTTCCAGCCCTACCAGCTAGATGAGAGCCTGACAACAGGATCTGCTTGTGGTCCAAGGCTAACGCCATCGAGTGACTTCCAGCCCTGCCAGCTAGGTGAGAGCCTGACAACGGGATCTGGTCGAGGTCTAAGGATGACACCGAGTGACTTCCAGCCCAGCCAGCTATCTGAGAGCCTGACCACGGGATCTGCTCGAGGTGTAAGGATGACACCGAGTGACTTCCAGCCCTGCCAGATAGGTGAGAGCCTGATAGCGGGATCTGCTCGGGGTCCAAGTCTAACGCCATCGAGTGACTTCCAGCCCTGGCAGCTAAGTGAGAGCCTGACAGCGGAATATGCTCGAGGTCTAAGGATGACACCGAGTGACTTCCAGAACTGCCAGCTAGGTGAGAGCCTGACAGCGGGATCTGATCAGAGTCCAAGGCTAACGCCATCGAGTGAGTTCCAGCCCTGCCCGTAAAGTGAGAGCCTGACAGCGGGATCTGCTCGAGGTCTAAGGATGACACCGAGTGACTTCCATCCCTGCCAGCTAGGTGAGCGCCTGACAGCGGGATTTGCTCGGGGTCCAAGGCTAACGCCATCGAGAGACTTCCAGCCCTGCCAACTAGGTGAGAGCCTGACAGCGGGATCTGCTCGAGTTTTAAGGATGACACCGAGTGACTTCCAGCCCTGCCAGCTAGGTGAGAGCCTGACAGCGGGATCTGCTCGGGGTCCAAATACACTTCACTTTTCATGCAACCTCATTGTGACAGCATTGGCGTATTAAAGAGCTTTCGTTAAAAAACCAAGCACCACTTACATGTTTCACGGGAAAAAGTGTTTTAAGTCGTCACCACTCCAGGTGAGACTTAGGGTCTCGCCCTCCACATTTTGGAGTCGATACCCCCCTAATCTTAAAACTATTTTTCAATAAATGGACCTTCCCAGCTGTGGTTGAGCTTCTCCACGGTTGCCGACCTCCCTGCTGCATCCACCTTCTTCAGCACCAAGTCCCCCTCCACAAATTGCTTGACTCTGACGTGCTTGTCAAAGTACTTGGCCATCCTCCTCTTCACCTCTTCTTGTCGGATTGCAGAAAGGTCCCGCAGTTCTTCCACCATGTCAAGGGAGAGGCGCAGCTCCTCCTTGTTCTCAGCCTGCCATTCTTCCTTGCCTTCCCTGGCCGCAACAACTCAAGGTGTTTGAACTTCAAATTCCACGGGGAACACCGCCTCATACCCATGAGAGAGCTTGAAGGGGGTCTCTCCGGTAGCTGTGTTGGGGGTGGTCCTCAGGGTCCAGAGAACCGCGGGAAGCTGTTCCACCCAGCTCCCCTTCAAATTTTCCACTTTCTTTTTTGGAGGTTAACAATTATCTTGTTCGCGGCCTCCACCTGCCCGTTGCTCCTGGGGTGGTGGACCGAGGTGAATCTGAGGTCGATCCCAAGCTGCTCGCAGAAGCTGGTAAACTCCGCGCTGGCGAACTGGGGCCCATTGTTCGTGACAATGGCCTGAGGCAGCCCATGGAGGCAGATGATTTCCCCCCACATGAAGTTCCTGATGACTTGGGAAGTCACCTTGGACAACGACTTCACTTCCAACCACTTGGAGAAATAATCGATCATCACCAGTAGGAACCTCCTCTGCCCACTGGCCTGGGGGAACGGTCAACCCAAGTCCATTCCCCAAATGGCAATGGGTCGGGGGGGCTGTGATACTTTTGAGTCGCTGAGCCGGCTGTAGCTGGAGGGGAGCAAATAGCTGGCATTCATGGCACCTTCTTGCGAACTCCATTGCATCACGACCCAGGGTGGGCCAGAAGTACCCCTGCATGACAATCCTCCCTTCCACGGTCCGACTCCCGGAGTTGCTCCCACACTCCCCGGAGTGGACTTCTTCCAAGATTCTTTATACTTCCCCCTCGGCCAAGCATCGAGATAACATCCCCGAGAGAGTCTTCCTATATAACTACCCGTCCTAAAGGAGGTAGTACGCCGACCTGTGCCTGAGCTTCTTCTTGTCTACCCCCTGCAGATACTCCCCCGCGGAAAGGAAGGTTACGACCGGGTCCATCTACGAAGGCCGCTGGTCTATCTCCATAAGCTCCCCCTCTTCGATGGAAGGGCGGAACAAGTCAGTGATCGCACCCCCCACTCGGGGGCCATGCTTCGCTAGCTGATCGGCCTTCTCGTTCTCCTCCCGGGGCACGTGCTTGATGGAAAAAGTTTGGAACATGCCGATGACCCCCTTTACTTTGGCTAAGTATAGCCGCAGGCTAGGCTCTCTCGCCTCGAACTCCCCATTGACCTGGGATGCTACTACCATGGAGTTAGTAAGGACCTCCACGTCCAACACCCCCAGCTCCCTGGCTAGGAGTAGCCCTGCTATTATGGCCTCATACTCGGCCTGATTGTTGGTGATGGGAAAGTGCACCACCACTATCTGCTCAATTCTAGTCCCTTGAGGACTCTCCAAGATCACCCCCACTCCTAGGGAATGCCTCCCTGAGGTACCATCCACCTTCACCTTCCAAGGAGTCGGATGAGTGAGCTCTTCCACAACCAGCTCAATCATATAATCGACCGACTTTGAGCTTTGATCGAGAGGCGGGGGACAAAGGAAACGTCGAACTCACTCAACTCCACCGACCACTTGGCCAGCCTGCCAGAATGCTCCACCCCCTCAAAGATGTTGCGGAGGGGATGGTCAGTCACCACTCGGATTGAGTGTGCCTGAAAATAGGGTCGCAGCCTTCAGGCTGAGATGACCAGGGCGAAAGCCAGCTTCTACAAAATTGGATACCGTAGTTCGACCTTCCTCAGAACCCGGCTCACGTAATAAATAGGGAGCTGCTTCTTCCCCTCTTCACGAACTAGGACAGAGATTAAGGCCTCCGCCCTGACCCTGAGATATAAAAATAGGTCTTCCCCTTCCTTCGGCCATTGAAGCAATGAAGCCCGAGTCAACTGCCCCTTGAGGGCCTGAAATGCCTCCTCGCATTCCTTGGTCCACTTGAATTTCTGACCCCCCCTCAACGTTTTGAAGAAGGGGGAGCACTTCTCCCCAGCCCGAGAGAGGAACCTACTTAGCCCTGCCAGCTTCCCCGTCAGCCGCTGCACCTCCTTAGTGTTCCGTGGTGATCCCAGCTCTAAGATGGCCTTGACCTTATCCAGATTCGGCTCGATCCCCGCAGGGGTGAGGAGGTGTCCCAAGAACTTTCCACTGCTATCCCCGAAGACGCACTTTAGGGGATTCCACCGCATCTTGTATTTGCGCAAGGTAGCAAAGGTCTCCTCTAGGTACTAGAGGTGAGAGTCCACATCCTGACTCTTGATCATGAGATCATACACGTACACCTCCAGGTTCCTCCCCTTCTATTCCTTGAAAACCCTGTCCATCATCTTTTGATAGGTTTCCCTGTGTTCTTTAGCCCAAACGACATCATCTTGTAACAGTAGCATCCATCCCCCATGATGAACGAGACATCCTTGACGTCCGAGGGGTGCATTCTGATTTGATGATAACCTGAAAATGCATCTAGAAAACTCATTATAGAAAAACTAACGGCCGAGTCAACCAGCGCGTCGATCTGAGGCAATGGATAACAGTCCTTAGGACAATATTTATTACGCAAGGAGAAGTCGATACACATTCTCCACCGACCGTCCCCCTTTTTTACCATGACTACTGTCACAACCCGCATTTCCTCAACGAGTACATCGTATCAGAGCAAGAGGAACTACGGGTTATGATGCCACGTCGTGCAGGGGATAACTGCACATGCTCATGCAACTCTTGACGCTTACTTTATGAGTTGAAATTCAACAGTGAAATGTAAGAAAACCTTTGGATTGAATGGCCGTATCCCTCAGCCTTAGGTATCAAACACTGTATTTGTATGCGGCGGAAATACTTTGTTTATTTATGATGAGCTCCTATATGCAGTCTATAGTGATACTACTATAAGAAATCCTCTTTGTTTACGTCATTTGGAAAATACGTCTTAGTTGATCAAAACATGTATGCATGATATACAATAATAGGTTTTGTGTAGCTTAGAAAATACCTAATGCAACCTACCATAAATCCTTCCCAAGAGCAAGAAGTCATCATCCAAATGAGCCACATAGCAGTCTATTATTCATACATCACCAGTAAAGAAAACCACCAATTGGCGCCAACAAGCTGACACGAACCCATTAGGGCACATGTATGTCTGTACAACAAAGAAAAGAACTACCTCGCTAAGTATGCTCGGCTAGCTCCCAAGAAACGCCACCAACCAACCTAGCCGCTCAACCGGCTACAACCTGCACCTGAGGCATTCAAGAAAGAATACCTCAGCAATCAACCAAGCTATACAAAAGAGAGCATGAATTTCATAATCGATAAAGAAGGGGCTTACCGACCCCGTAGCCATGTACTGAATGAAAAGAACAGGTGGAAACCAAGTGTTAAACACTGTAAATTCCAAAATATAAAACACACCAAGTGCGTACAAGTTCAACAAGTCCTGCTCCACCCGCAGGTGCAAAAGGGCAATACACATGCCCAAACTCAGCATCTTACGAACAAGAAACAACCAAACTAGTGAAACATAAGCAGCGGTTAAGTTCAATTCCGCAAGGGTCTTTCGGTGGTGGCCCTAAAGTGGAACGCACCAATCAAAACCAGCCCAAATCGGGGCCAAAATGGTCTCTCATACCATAAACCAAAACCCGGTGGCCACCAAGACTAAAACCACACCACCCCTTGCCGAATTCTCACACAAACGCTCCTGCCATGGTTCACAATTCGCCTCGCAAAATGCCCCATAACCCAAGCTAAACACGTTCCTTTCATCGTCCTCACGCATGACGACAAGTTGATAGAAATTTAATTAAGCTATGATCCACATGAATTATATGATGAGGAACAAGAACAAATCACATGATTAGGCAAGAAAAAGGCCACATGAACATGAATAAATAGAGCTACATGAGTCACATGAACAAGATAAACGACATGAAGCAATCTAACATGGACTTGCTAACTAAAACGAAGCATGGAAATCATAGTCATGGAGCATAGGGAAATTCAAAGGCATCATAAAGGCTAGTGAGGAAAAACCCAAAACAAGAAGGACAAGCTAGAAAAAGTGAAAGAGAAACAACTAGCTAAGTTGGCACAATCCAAATCAAGAAAGAAGATTGGCAAGGGTGAAGAACACCGCTTGCCTGAACCGAGACGATGCCGCGACGACTGCTCCTCTCTTTCCTTGCCTTGCTTGAGCCTTGCTCGCTAGAGGTTTTATTGAGAATGAATAAGAAGATGAAGAGAAGGTCAAATGAGAAGAACAATTCTCTGTTTCGGCCTTATTTCCTCCAGAACAGAGCCGGACCGTTAGATGCAGAATCAAGGAAATGAACGGCACAAAAAAACTGGAAAAACTCGATTTTCTGGCCGGTCACGCCCTGTGTCACGCCCGTGACGCAGGGCGTGTACCATAAGCGGTGCAGAAAGTCGGTAAATCCAAGTTTATCCACACGGTACACGACCGGGTACACGCCCGGGACGGGTCGGTCACGCCCGTGACCTAGGGCGTGTAGCCCGTATCTCGACACCTCGTCGACACAAAGTGTCGACACTCGACACAGCTGGACACGCCCTGTGACACGCCCGTGTCACAGGCTGTGTCCCCTCTCTCGACACCCGACACTCGATACTCGACACTCGACACTCGACACTCGACAAAGCGGGACACGGCCCGTGACACGCCCGTGTCAGGGGGCGTGTACCCCATTCATCGAGCTCAACTCGACGCAAGAAAAATTCGTCGAGTCAAGGAGGTCACGCCCCGGGTCACGCCCCGACACGCCCGTGTCGGGGGGCGTGTCCCGCACAAAAATGACTAATTTTCCCTGTTTTGAAAAATGTTCTTGTGTTGTCCTAGACCATTTTTGCCTTAAGAACTTTTTACCCTTTTTGTTTCCTGTACCAGCAACTCACTTTCAGCAACATTTCCCGGGCGCGAAAAAGTGCAAACATTCCCTAAGAGTACTCACCGAGTCCCCAATTTGGACTCCGGTTTGCTGGGGAATTGTGCAACTCGGCAACCAAAACAGCCACTCGCAAGCCCGCGGGAAAAACCATGCTCGAACAACGTTCAAAGCCAACGTAACGCCCATCATGCGTACGCAATCACAAATCCAGGGTGTTACAGTCACTCCCCCTAACAAAAAGTTTCGCCTCGAAACTTTTCAATTATTTTGATCTCCATCCAAAATAAGGTAGCAAACCAAAAACACCAATGCAACAAAAACACCAATGCACATACCAGCTGATTTACGGGAACAAATGAGGGTGCGCCGCCCTCATCGTTGACTCGAGCTCCCACGTCGCGCTTTCCACATTCTGATTTTTCCATAGCACCTTGACCATAGGAATCCTCTTTCTCCGCAACACGCGATCTTGGGAGTCCAATATTCGGATGGGCATCTCCACATAAGAAAGGTTTGGCGCCAATAGCGACACCACGTCCAACACTTGCGTGTCATGTCGCACACACTTGCGAAGTTGGCTAACATGAAACACATCGTGAACACCAGGAAAGTTCACGGGTAATTCTACCTTGTAAGCGGATGCACCAACTCGCGCAAGAATCTTGAAGGGACCCACAAATCTTGGGTCTAATTTGCGCTCTTTACCAAACCTTTTAATCCCAACCATTGGGGAGACTTTCAAGAAAATGGAATCTCCCACCACAAACTCTAATTCCGACCGTCGTCGATTGGCATACTTTTCATATCGCTCTTGGGCGATTCGGAGCTTCTCTCGGATACATCGTACGGCAACTTCCATGTCCTCGAGCACCTCTGGGCCCAACAAAATCCGCTCGCCAACCTCAGTCCAAAAGAGGGGAGTCCGACATCGACGCCCATATAAAGCTTCGAACGGAGCCATTTGCAAGCTTTCTTGATAGCTGTTATTATATGCGAATTCCATAAGCCGCAAACGTTCATCCTATGCTCCGCCATACTCAAGAATATAGCATCGAATCATATCTTCTACAATTTGGTTTACTCGTTCTGTTTGGCCATTCGTTTGAGGGTGGTAAGCAGTGGAATACCGCAAATCCGTCCCCAAACCCTCTTGTAGACTCTTCCAGAAACGAGAGGTAAATCGGGAATCCCTGTCTGATATGATATTGACTGGCACACCATGCAGTCGGATGATTTCGTTCAAATAGAGCTCCGCTATTGTCTTCATCGGGTAGTTGACCTTAAATGGTATGAAATGAGCACACTTGATCAATTTATCCACGACTACCCACACAGAGTCATGTCCTCGTGGAGATCTTGGTAAACCTGTAATAAAATCCATTGAGATGCTTTCCCACTTCCATGTTGGAATCTCCAATGGTGACAACTTGCCACCAGGCCTCCCATGATCAGCTTTCACCCGCTTGCAGGTATGACATTTAGAGACAAATTGTGCTATATCTCTTTTCATTCCTACCACCAGACAATTTGTTTCAGATCACGGTACATTTTTGTTGAGCCTGGATGGTAGGCCATACTTGAGCCATGTGCTTCCCTACACACCATTTCGCGAATATCTCCAACTACGGGAATACAAAATCGACCACGATACTTTAACGTGCCCCCTTCATCAATAGAAAAATCCGGTAATTCACTTGGTTCAGTTCGACGAAACAAATGTAAAAGATCAGGATCATCCTTTTGATGTTGTCTTGCATGCACCAGCCATGAAGGTTCTTCTACCATCGAATGACTCTGCGGGTCATATTTTCCCACGGAAATATCCATCAATAGAAATTCCTCCACAAGACGGTCGACTGAAAGATGAAATAATTTCCCCGTCTTCCGACTCAAAGCATCGGCCACAACATTCGCTTTCCCCGGGTGATACTGAATGTCCACATCATAATCAGCTACATATTCCAGCCATCGCCGTTGGCGCAGATTCAGTTCCTTCTGTGTGAAGACATACTTTAAACTTTTATGATCTGTAAAGATTTTACACTGTGCACCATACAGTAAGTGTCTCCACAACTTCAATGCAAATATCACCGCTGCGAACTCCAAATCATGCGTTGGGTAGTTCTTTTCATGACTTTTCAACTGCCGAGACCCATACGCAATTACATTTTTGTCTTGCATTAATACACATTCAAGTCCAATGTGCGACGCATCCACAAAAACGTCATAATCTATCCCTTCTGTCGGCAAGATCAACACAGGAGCGGTACATAACCGGTTCTTGAGTTCCAGGAATGAGGCCTCACACTTGTCATTCCACTCAAACGCCACATTATTCTGGGTTAAGCGAGTCAAAGGTGCGGCCAACGTAGCAAAACCTTCTACAAATCTGCGATAATAGCCGGCCAATCCCAAGAAGCTTCGAATCTCCTTGGGTGTCTCCGGTCTTCTCCACTCCATGACTGCAGCAATATTTTCGGGATCCACTGAAATTCCATGGTGGTTAATGACATGACCCAGAAAGGCAACTTTAGACAACCAAAACTCGCATTTGCTTAGCTTGGCAAATAACTTTTGGTCTCGCAAAGTGGCCAATACTAAACGCAGATGCTGTTCATGCTCCTCAGCACTGCGGGAGTAGACAAGTACGTCATCAATAAAAACGACCACAAACTTATCCAAATAGTCCTTAAACACCATGTTCATCATATCCATGAAGGCTGATGGTGCGTTGGTCAAAACAAACGACATCACCAGAAATTCAAAATGGCCATGCCTTGATCGAAATGCAGTCCGCGGAATATCAGACTCCCGGACTTTGAGCTGATGATAGCCCGAGCAGAGATCAATCTTCGAAAATACGGAACTGCCACGCAGTTGATCAAACAAATCATCGATTCTTGGCAGTGGGTACTTGTTTTTAATCGTCATCTTGTTCAATTCCCGGTAATCGATGCAAAGCCGCATCGACCCATCTTTCTTCTTCATAAATAACACCGGTGCACCCCAAGGTGATGAACTCGGCCTGATAAACCCTTTTGCCAATAAGTCATCCAACTGACTACGCAACTCTGATAGCTCACGCGAGGCCATTCTGTACGGCGCTTTCGCAATAGGCCGCGTACCCGGTTCCAAATCAATAACGAACTCGACATCACGATCAGGGGGAAGACCAGGAAGATCCGTAGGAAAAACATCTGGAAATTCACGCACAACAGGAATCTCCTCCAAACGCGGTAAAATAGCACTAGTCCCCACAACTGAGACTAGACAAGCAAAACAGTCGGAAACAAACAACGTCCGAACACATACCGCCAAAATCCCTGGAGTATCCTGGCATGAATCACCATAAACACTTCCCGGCTGACCATTGTATTTCATAAAATCCAAGCGCTTCCCTTTGCACTGGATGACAGCGTCATAGCGGGATAACCAGTCCATACCCAGAATGACGTCAAAATCCTCCAAATCGATCACTTTGAAATCAGCCTTTGCTAAGAATTCGCCCAACAAAATGGGACAATCAAGAAGACCCCAGTCTGCCACCACCGAAGCACCAGAAGGAAATTTCACCAAAAATGCATTCCCCACTCGATCTGGTGTCAAATGATACCGCTCCAGAAAGGTTCGCGCCACAAATGAATGAGTCGCGCCAGAATCAAATAGAACACGCGCCCAACGGTTCTTTACCTTAAAGTTTCCTATAAGGGTATATATGCTAAGAACTACACGTAAAAGGCAGAAACAAAACAGGAACCAGAGGAATGAATCGAACCTGAGATAACCTGAGGTGACGTCTGAGCTTCCTCTGAAGAGACCACATTCAACTTCTCTTTGCCTTTGTCTAAACGCGGAGGTGGAGGCAAAGCCTGGAGTGGTGCGGGTTGCAAAACAGGTTGGATCTGCGGGCACCTTACGCGAAGATGTCCTTGTCTGCCACACTGGAAGCACACCTTGTCTTTGGCCCAGCAGCGGCCCACATCATGACCTCTTCTCCCACAAACTGTACACTCCAAGTCTCTGGTTGGTGCACCCTGAATGGCGTGCACCTGCTCCTTCTTTTGCATCCCCAACCGCTTGAAACATTTCTCAAACGGGTGACCGGCTCGGCCACAGAAGCTACATATTTCCTTCTTCTTCTTTACGTCTGACTCATGGGATATTTTCTCTCCCACCAGCTGTCTCTTGCCCTGCCTCATCTGCTGCCCTCTTTGTTTGGCATTTTCTATAGCTTCCACCTTCAACGCAGCCTCAACCGCAGTGGTGTAACTTGTCGCTCCATAAGCACTTGCGAATTGCTGCACGTCGCTGCGGAGTCCGCCAAGAAATCTCTTTACTTGGTCAACTTCCGTAGTCACCAAGCTCGGAGCGAACCGACTTAACTTGCTAAACTCAATTTCATACTCACTCACTGTGAGTTTCCTCTGCTTCAAGTACAAGAAGTCATTCATCAGGCGGTCCCTTTCCACTGCCGGTAGAAACTTGCGCCGTAACATTTCTTTGAACGCTTCCCACGAACAGCCCGCCCCTAGGCCTTCCTTTTCTCGCAACCACCAACCTTTCGCCAACCCTTTAAGTTGATAGGCGGCAAGTATCACCTTCTGGTCCTCGGTAACGCCAGAATACACAAACATCTCTTCCAATGTGATTACCCAATCATCCAAGATCACAAAGTCTGCTTTTCCATCATAAGTCGGTGGTCCAAGTCGCTGAAACTGCGAGATGAAAGTCATCGCAGGAGGAACCACAACTGGGGGGTATCACTGCCACTGAAGGAGTAGAAATTGTGGGGCCTCTAACAGTCTCTTGCCCTCTTGGTGCCAGCCCCAACATCACTGATGACATAGCTTGGAGCTGGGACTGCACTTCCTGCACCTGCCTCGTCAAAGCCTCATTACTTTGGCGAAGACTATCCATCAGGGCATTATTCTGCGCGCCCGAAGACTCGCCCTCGGATTGGGGAGTTTGCCTTGTCACTGGACGCTTCGACATCCTATAAACACGTTCACTCTTGTCAAACTCAAACCCAAAAAACACACAACGGCTATGTACAGACCATACATATAGAAATATGAACATCAACTGCTAACTTGCTCTGGGAGTTTGAGAATGATGGTATGCCTAAAGATGACTCACCGTCATCCCACTAACTTGTGCCTAACCGATAAATGCATGACTTTCTTTGACCCAAAACCATGAGTGTACAGGTGTCATCATGTAAATCTTAGCTTGGCACGTTGTGCTCATGCAATGTGATGTTATGCGTGCTGTGCTATGCATTCTAGAAAAGGCCTTAATGTATGCCATGAGCGGTCGTATGCATCATAATGCTATGCATCCCATACTACATAGCATTGCATGCAACGAAGAAAAGAAAACGTGCTAGTCGCATCCATGTGGTAAGGTTATGCATCCCATACTACATAACCCACACATGTTGCCCCTATGGTGGATCCATATACAACCACATATTATGCATCCCATACTACATAATATGCCCCGTATACTTCTTGTCATGCCATGAGTGTAGTGTGCGTGCTTCGGCCAAGACATACTGATGGCACCTCGGTGTGTGTATGATATGATGCTTACAACCAAAAAAGAAAGTTTGCCCGACCAATTGTCAATCAAACCTGGCTCTGATACCAACTGTCACAACCCGCATTTCCTCAACGAGTACATCGTATCAGAGCAAGAGAAACTACGAGTTATGATGCCACGTCGTGTAGGGGATAACTGCACACGCTCAGGCAACTCTTGACGCTTACTTTATGAGTTGAAATTCAACAGTGAAATGTAAGAAAACCTTTGGATTGAATGGCCGTATCCCTCGGCCTTAGGTATCAAAAATTGTATTTGTACGCGGCGGAAATACTTTGTTTATTTATGATGAGCTCCTATATGCAGTCTATAGTGATACTACTATAAGAAATCCTCTTTGTTTACGTCATTTGGAAAATACGTCTTAGTTGATCAAAACATGTATGCATGATATACAATAATAGGTTTTGTGTAGCTTAGAAAATACCTAATGCAACATACCATAAATCCTTCCCAAGAGCAAGAATACATCATCCAAATGAGTCACATAGCAGTCTATTATTCATACATCACCAGTAAAGAAAACCACCAATGGGCGCCAACAAGCTGACACAAACCCATTGGGGCACATGTATGTCTGTACAATAAAGAAAAGAACTACCTCGTTAAGTATGCTCGGCTAGCTCCCAAGAAACGCCACCAACCAACCTAGCCGCTCAACCGGCTACAACCTGCACCTGAGACATTCAAGAAAGAATACCTCAGCAATCAACCAAGCTATACAAAAGAGAGCATGAATTTCATAATCGATAAAGAAGGGGCTTACCGACCCCGTAGCCATGTACTGAATGAAAAGAACAGGTGGAAACCAAGTGTTAAACACTGTAAATTACAAAATGTAAAACACACCAAGTGCGTACAAGTTCAACAAGTCCTGCTCCACCCGCAGGAGAAAAAGGGCAATACACATGCCCAAACTCAGCATCTTACGAACAAGAAACAACCAAACTAGTGAAACATAAGAAGCGGTTAAGTTCAATTCCGCAAGGGTCTTTCGGTGGTGGCCCTAAAGTGGAACGCACCAATCAAAACCAGCCCAAATCGGGGCCAAAATGGTCTCTCATACCATAAACCAAAACCCGGTGGCCACCAAGACTAAAACCACACCACCCCTTGCCGAATTCTCACACAAACGCTCCTGCCATGGTTCATAATTCGCCTTGCAAAACGCCCCATAACCCAAGCTAAACACGTTCCTTTCATCGTCCTCACGCATGACGACAAGTTGATAGAAATTTAATTAAGCTATGATCCACATGAATTATATGATGAGGAACAAGAACAAATCACATTATTAGGCAAGAAAAAGGCCACATGAACATGAATAAATAGAGCTACATGAGTCACATGAACAAGATAAACGACATGAAGCAATCTAACATGGACTTGCTAACTAAAACGAAGCATGGAAATCATAGTCATGGAGCATAGGGAAATTCAAAGGCATCATAAAGGCTAGTGAGGAAAAACCCAAAACAAGAAGGACAAGCTAGGAAAAGTGAAAGAGAAACAACTAGCTAAGTTGGCACAATCCAAATCAAGAAAGAAGATTGGCAAGGGTGAAGAACAACGCTTGCCTTAACCGAGACGATGCCGCGACGGCTGCTCCTCTCTTTCCTTGCCTTGCTTGAGCCTTGCTCCCTAGAGTTTTTTTTTTGAGAATGAAGAAGAAGATGAAGAGAAGGTGAAATGAGAAGAACAATTCTCTGTTTCGGCCTTATTTCCTCCAGAACAGAGCTGGACCGTTAGATGTAGAATCAAGGAAATGAACGGCACAAAAAAACTGGAAAAACTCGATTTTCGGGCCGGTCACGCCCTGTGTCACGCCCGTGACGCATGGCGTGTACCATAAGCGGCGCAGAAAGTTGGCAAATCCAAGTTTATCCACACGGTACACGGCCCGGTACACACCCGGGACGGGTCGGTCACGCCCGTGACCTAGGGCGTGTAGCCCGTGTCTCGACACCTCGTCGATACAAAGTGTCGACACTCGACACAGCTGGACACGCCCGTGTCACAGGCCGTGTCCCCTCTCTCAACACCCGACACTCGATACTCGACACTCGACACTCGACACTCGACAAAGCGGGACACGGCCCATGACACGCCCGTGTCAGGGGGCGTGTACCCCATTCATCGAGCTCAACTCGACGCAAGAAAAATTCGTCAAGTCAAGGAGGTCATTCCCAGGTCACGCCCCGGGTCATGCCCCGACACGCCCGTGTCGGGGGGCGTGTCACGCACAAAAATGACTAATTTTCCCTGTTTTGAAAAATGTTCCTGTATCGTCCAAGACCATTTTTGCCTTAAGAACTTTTTACCCTTTTTTGTTTCCTGTACCAGCAACTCACTTTCAGCAACATTTCCCGGGCGCGAAAAAGTGCAAACATTCCCTAAGAGGCCTCACCGAGTCCCCAATTTGGACTCCGGTTTGCTGGGGAATCGTGCAACTCGGCAACTAAAACAGCCACTCGCAAGCCCGCGGGAAAAACCATGCTCAAACAACGTTCAAAGCCAACATAACGCCCATCATGCGTACGCAATCACAAATCCGGGGTGTTAAAACTACATTTGAGACCCAATCGGGGTATTGGATCTCGGATATGAAGCCGGCCTTGAGAATCTTCGTCACCTCCTCTTTGATGGGCTTCGCCAGCTTGTCCGCGGTGGACATCTTCTTTTGCTGGACGGGGCATGTTCCCGGGTCCAAGTTGAGGCGGTGGCAAGCCACATTCGCGTCAACCCCCGACATCTCCACGATGTTCCATGCGAAGATGTCCACGTTCTTCTGGATGCACTCCAGCATCCAGCCTTGGTCCTCTGGGGTAAGTCCTCCGCTGACGTGGACCTTCTCCACCCTGTCTTCACGGGTGTGGACCTCCAGCTCCACCACCTCTTCCGTAGCTTCCAACTGGGACTGTTGCCCCCACTCTTCAACACCCCTCTCCTCTGGGATGAGGACCTATGCCTCCACTTATTCTTCCAAGGACATCGCCTCGGCCGACTCATCCTGATCTCCTCCAGCTGCCTCTACCACGACGCATCTCTCTACCTCCAGCTCCTCCCTGCGGGCTTCCTGCTCTGCCTCCTCCATCCTTCGCTCCATCTCCTCGGCTCCCTCCTGCCAAGAGATGGACTTCACGGTGGTGACGTAGCATTCCCGCACCACCTTGGGGTCCCCCTAACCATGACTTGAATCCCCCCGGCATTGAACTTCAAGCACTGATGGAACGATGAGGGGACGCAGCAGAAGGCACTGATAAGGGACCTCCCGAAGATGGTGCTGTAGCTGCCGGGGGCGTCCACGATGACGAACCTATAGTTCTTGGACTGCCCCCCCAGGGTGACATGGAGGTCTACTCCACCTTCGACCTCCTTCCTCTCCCCCGAAAATCCAAACAAGGGCCCATCCGAGGCCAACACCCTCTTCGCATCCACACTCATCGCGTCAAACTCCTTCTTAAAGATGATGTTGACGGAGCTTCCGTTGTCGACGAGGATCCTGGAGACGGTAAAATTTTTGATGGCTGTTTGGATTACAAGCACATCGCAAGAAGGATCCTCATGATCCGCCATATCACTACTCGAGAAGGTGATCCTCTCTTCTGGGGGCGGGGTTTGGAATTTGGAGCCAACGCTTCGGCGATACATGGTGTGAAGGCTTGCCTTCTGAGAAGCCTCACCCCCACCCCCCGTGGATTATTCTGATCCCTCCTCATGTCCCGACATCCACCCGGTCTTCGCAACGGTCCTCCTCCGCCCGAGGTAGGACCTCTTCGATCCTCACTTCTTGACGCCCCTGTTACTGCTGCTGCTCCCTGTTCCCTCTCATTTAGAGGAACTCCGGGCACGTGGCTGTGGCGTGCCCTTCCTCCTGATGGAAGTCACAGTAAGGCAACTCCACCCTAACCTCTCTGCTCCTTCTACTTGCTACTCTCCTCCTCTCCCCAATGGCTATGGCCATGGCCTCTTCTTGATCGGGAAGTTGAGGCCTCTGGGCCTGCCTCCAGCCGGGGGGGGGGGGGGGGGCGGAATTGATCTTGCCCCTCGGTGTTGTTACCTTATTTAGTACCCTCTCTGCGGCCCTTGCCGTTGCCATTCGAGCTCCAGCCTAGCCGACGGTCGAGCTCCTGATGCCCCCACCTGGGCTGCTGCTGCCCCTAGAGCTACCTCTGCTCCCTCTGCTAGGGCTCTCCTCTCCTCTCCTCTTGTCCTCTTCCTCCCCTTAGCTCCTTCTCCTCTTCCATGGCCTACCTGGCCAGCTTCTGGGCAAACTCCGGGTTTGACGCCTCCTCGTCAACTTCTCTCGCCGCTCTCTCCATCAACTCCTCATAGGAGAGGGGGGATCCTCTTCAATTCCATCCTGAAGAAACCCTGCTGTAGGCCAGAGTGAAAGACATCATCAGACTATGGCCCGGCATCTCCTAGACCTGGGAGACCTCCTCTTAGAACCGATCCACGTAGCTCACCAACATCTCATTCACTCCCTGCTTGATATGGAACAGGGACTCTGAATCCTTCTTCCTCCTCTTCGAGGTAGTGAACCTCAGCATGAACCCCCGGCATAGGTCCTCGAAACAGTAGATGGAGCTGGCCGTCAGCTGATGGAACCACTCCCTCGCCTTCTCCTTGAGGGTGATGGCAAAGTGGCGGCACTTGAACCCATCCGAAATTTGCCGGATCGAGACCACGTCCTCAAACCACTGGACGTGTTGGACCGACTCTCCCTTCCCGGTATAGTAGGACATCTCGGGTTCCCTAAACCCATCTAAAATTGGAGCTTACGAGACCAACTCGCTGAAGGGGCTGCCTCCCCCTACCGGGCAAGCTGGCGCATCTCGCGGGCTCAGATCGCCGAGTCAACCTCTGCCTGTCGAGCCGGGGAAGAGCTCGCGCCCGAGGAGCTTGCACCCTCGGCCCTCCTCGGCCACTTCCTTCCCAATTCGACTGTCGGGGGCGTCCTCGACTAAAGAAGGGGCGGCTGCAATCTGGATTGCAGGAGTAGAGCACTCGGCCTGCGTGCCGAGTGCGAACTTGATGAGGCCCAGTACCTCGTTCCTAAGATCTTCAAACATCCCCACCGTGCCCAGAGGTGGGGGGGGGGGGGGGGGAGGGCGGGCGGCGAGTCTGGCCTGTCAGATCCCTGTCCTCCTGTCATTGAGCTGGCTGAAGCTTTTCTATACTCACCACATTCCACGCTCACCACACCAAAATGTTGAAACCGAAATCTCGATCTCTTATGGAATTCACCCTTGGGGAAGGGGTGATCGCGCACCTACTTCGCTCTTGCAAACAAAAAAACAAAATAGACAAGGGAAGAACCGACCCAAGGGCTCGGCGGGGAGGACCCACCATACACCCGGAATACCTGAGAGTACTTTCCCTCCTTAGCCACAGATCGAGCTAAGGCTACCTCAGAAAGCACTAGAGGACCAATAAGCTAGATAGTATGAGAGCGTGCCTTCTGAGGTGCCCCTTGGGTTCTATTTATAGAATTCTGAAAAGGGCCTGCAAATAGCCAACATCCGCTATTTTGAACAGCTATGTGCAGTCCAACTTGGTCTGCCAACAGCATAGCTCCGCTGTTTCAATAAGCTATTCACATCCATGGGTTGGGCATCCAGGTAATTTTACCTCGGGGCCTCTACTGGGCCCACCCCAGGGATATGAAGGTCAGCTCGCCACTACTCTCCCCTCGCGGGAGGCGGGTGCGACCTGGCTCCTGCGGCTCACATACTCTTCTTGGGCGAGCACGAGCCGGGCCACCGCGACCTGCCAATACCCATGCCGAGGCGGGCCGACAGCCGAGTCGCGCATAAGAGAGCGGGCTGGCGGCCAGGCTTGGAGCCTCGTAGGAGGGCTCGCCAACTTGGACTCGTTGAACCTATCCCCGAATACCAGTTCGATGAATGCCACCCGAAAAGCTCTACTCGATGAATTCTAAGCGAGCGAGAGGGGTGAAGGGGCCAAATCGCGTGGCTCGCCCGCCCGACCTGGGCAAGAGCGAGCTGGCCTCCCGCCGCCTGCCCCTCGCATGCTATCCTGGAGCGGGTCGGGTGTCATGGTCCGCTCGCCTGGATCGGCGTACCCGCTCGGCAAATACGGGGCTGTACACCCAGGATCAAGTCAAAGACTGGCATGTTTTGGATCGTTGCTGGTGCTTCAAATGTCTTCCCGCCGATCTTCGCCTCCATGTTGCAGCGGGCGGTGGTGAATAACTCTGATCCGTCTGGTAGCCATATCCTCATCATCAGGCCTGTGAATCGCTCCATGCCTTCCAGCCCTTCCACAAAGGCTTCCGACACGAATGAGTGCGAAGCACCCGTATCAAACAGTGTATAGGTGAGCTTACCGCTGATGAAGACTATGCCTGGGGTAGTTTAAAGTCTTAGAAATCTAGTTGTGATTTTCTTTCCTCATTTATCAGTTTTATATCCATAACTCTAATTATCTAGGAAAGAGAAAACTTGAATTTAACCAGCATACCTGTGATCACTTGCTCCGGATTCCGTTGCTGAGTCAGATCCAGTGCATATACTTTCTCCCTCTCCTGTCTGCGGTCTCTACCGTGGTATCCACGAACTCGGCCACATCCTCAGCCTCCAAAATATTGAGCTGGCGGGGCAGCTGGTGATGCTGGTGGTGGTGCCTCCTCATGGGGCAGTTCCTCCGGAGATGCCCCACCTGATGATAGTTGAAGCATTCTGGCGGGGGATATGCCATACCCCCGGGTCGCTGAACCTCCCGCATCTGGAGAGGCTGAGGGGCCACCACTACCGGTTCCATCTGCTCCTGTCTCACCTCCTGACGAGGCTGATCTTCTGCTCTTCTCCCATCTATGATGCGCCCCGCCGCTAATCATTTCTGACTCCCTGCCCCTGATCCTCAGTTGGCCGCTTCCGGCCTCGGGTAGTATGCCAATCTGCCTCGATCCTTTTTTCCAACTCCAATATCTGAGGAATAGGCTCGTTAAACACGAACAACAGATCCTCCCTCAGATCCTCTCGCAGGACCTTATAGAACCTCTTAGTGTAACTTGCCTCAATCAACTGATATGAATCCGTAAACCGAGCTAGGTGGTTGAACTCCCGATGAAACTCCACCACTGTCTTGCTACACTGTCACAACTGTAGAAATCTATCTTCCAACTCATCTCTGGCCGACTGCGGAACAAAATGTTCCAATAGTTCGGCCCTGAACTCCCCCAAGCAATCTCTGCAACCTCTCTGTGAGCAAACATCGTGTCCAGCGATGTCTTCCACCACCTCTTGGCATAGGACTCCAAGCAAGAGACGACCAAGGGCACCCTCTCCTCCCATGGGCACCGTAGCCCAGTCAGCATCTCATATATGATGTCCAGCCACTCCTCCGTCCGAACGGCCGACTCTGTCCCCAAGTAGGATGGTGGAGAAAGTCCTTGAAATATACTCATCTAGTTGGCCCCCGGGTTTGGCTGCGGAGCCGGAACCTGTTGAGCCCTAAAAGCCCCAAGATACCTGTCAGAGTCTGCCCCATCTCTGACTGTAGGAACAAAGTGGGGACCGAGGGAGGTGGTGCAACATTCAGAGTCTGCTGGACTACGCCCTATGGGGTAGGCTGTGTTGTTGGCTGCGTAACAAAAGCCATCAGTGAGTAATCGACTCAACCTAATCAAAAGTGGACAAATTACATGTGATCCCCCATATGGGCACACCACTGCTTCTGCTGCTTAGTTTGTCCCCAAATTAAACTCGCGCGGGGGTGACCCAGGGGGTTGTGGACTGCTACTTTTCGATCGAGGTCTGCTCTGATACCACTTGTAAGCCCCACTTTTTTTGAAAACACCGGGGTCTTAGTCCCAGAACTGCCGCTTTGCGGTGACACCTTCGCGCCCGGGAAGGTCATCATTATAAAACGCCGATCCTGCCGGCTAAATCGATCACAACTATAGCAAAATAATAAAAGGCAAGTCCACAAAAAATCACATATATAATAATAATCTCCACAAAGGGAGTGTCCACAGATATAACAAAATACTAAAATCTTGGGCTCATGCCCAGTACATCAAATCCTCATTACCTATCTTTCATCGCGGAAGCAAGATTATAAAACAACTAGTAGCGAACAGGACTCACAGTCCCTGCCGGCTAAACTCCGGTACTAGATTGCCCCATCTCCAAGCATGCCGACCTCTGAGGCTGCTCCTCCATTCTGGGCTCCACGGTGCCCTAAAATGATGTGGTTTGAAAACCATTAGTCTAAAAGACTAAGCACTATCTTCCCCCGCCCCTTCCCCCATGGCTCCTAGGCACCGAGCGGGGAGGAGGAAATGTGAGGATATGAAGGTAGAGAATAACAAATAAGCAGATGTCAGCGAAACTAAACTAGCAGCTCAATAGTATACAAGATAGAATGAAGGTAAAATGACTGAACAAGAAAAGTAACCTTAACTTATGTGAAAACACATAAGCCAAGGGATCTTTTGTAGTGCTCCTATCGTATAAAAATTCTCATACCAATTTATACGATAGGGTGTCGGTTTTCTAGCAATTCTACATTTATATATGCTGAAATAAACCTTAACTTATAAGCACGCTCGCACGAGCTTATAAGCCAAGGGGTCGTTTTGTAGGGCCTATTGTATAAGCGTCCCATACCACTTATAAAATTGGTGTCGGGTTATATGCAATGATTATGCCATGAAATACAATTATGCCATGATGTGAACATGCAAGTGCAACTAATCCTCATGTGGTTAATCTTAGATCCAGCTGCTTGATTCATCACCTCTGGAATACTTTCAGCTAGGTATAAGCTCAGAATTCTTCCCAAATTGGGCTTCTTCATACTCTATTTTATCTTTTCAAACATAACTGCAGACCAATCAGTATCTAGTTTGAAGATAATCCTTGTCATCAAATTGAACATATAAGCTGAAATCCTTTCATGTCCTCCCGGCTTGCTCAGGATAACCTTGCCAACTATTTCAGACAGAAATTTTCCTTGGATGTTCATTCCTTTTCTATTGAAAATAGATCCAATTTTCAGATTAGAATCCAGTCCACACAATCTCAATGCCTCTCTAGTTGTAGAAGCAGATACATCTTCTTCCTCCTTTGTTCTTGGTAGTTGAAGTATCTTACTCAGACTTTTCTGTGTGATCTTAACCTTGGTTCCATGAACTTTGGATTTAATCTTGAGTCCAGTATCATCAACTGAAGCTGCACTTAGAAATTCTAGGACCTCCTTCTTCCAAATCTTGATTGATTCAGAAATAAGGTATTCCAGTCCAGTTTCAGCAATTAGGGTTACCACACCTTTGATTTCAGGTTCCGCGTCATCAAAGGCATGTCGCACGAGTTCATATCCTTCATTAACATTCTCTTCTAGCTTGGGCGCCATTAGGGTTTGAAGAAATTTGAATTTAGAGAAGAGAGATGTCGACACACAAGTTTGGTCTCAAAACCTTGTGTGAGCGTGTCGACAAATAATGGCGAAAACCTATTTATACCTTTCTAGAATCAAAGATGAAAGGGCGCGTCAAAATACTTAAATTGTGTCGACACTGTTGAAAAGTGTCGACACTCACTTATAATATCTCGACAACTTTGTGTCGACACAAGTATAGTCGACAGAATATATGTGTCGACACTTGTTTATGTGTCGACACCACTTAGCTCGACACTTAGTCGAGACTTTACTAGACTAATTCTGTGTAAAGCCTAAGTGTCGACACCACCTTGGATGTGTCGACACCTACACTATATGTGTCGACACTAATTCTCTGAAGTGTCGACACAGACTTTCTAGATGTGTCGATACCATTTCTCTGAAATGTCGACACCACTTCTATGTGTCGACACAGACAACTCTGTGTGTCGACACGTTTTTACTTAGCCAATTTTTGTAAACTATTCTAAGTTTATCATCCCTAATTTAATTTTGAATTTATTGAATTTGGTTTCATCTAAGGGCTTAGTATACATATCAGCTAGCTGATTATCTGTATTAATATACTCTAGTGAAATATCTCCTTTTTCTACATGTTCTCTTAGAAAATGGTATTTTATTTCTATGTGCTTAGTCCTACTATGGGAGACAGGATTATTTGCAATAGAAATAACACTAGTAGAATTACAAAATAAAGGTGTTCTACTTACTTGAATACCATAGTCTTCTAGCTGATGTTGAATCCATAGAAGTTGAGCACATCAACTTCCTGCAGCAACATACTCTGATTCTGCTGTGGAGATAGCCACACTTGTTTGTTTCTTCCTACTCCATGATATCAGCCTTCCACCTAGGAATTGACAGGTACCTGTGGTACTCTTCCTATCTTCCTTGCAGCCTGCAAAATCTGCATCTGTATAACCTGTCAGTTAAAACTCTCCATTCCTAGGGTACCGAAGGCCTAGATAAGGAGTGCCCTTAAGATATCTCAAAATTCTTTTGACTGCTGTCAAATGAGATTCTTTAGGTCAAGCTTGGTACCTAGCACAGACACATGTAGCATACCTGATATCTGGTCTACTTGCAGTCAAATATAGTAGGGAGCCAACTATCCCTCTATACAAAGTTTCATCTACAGGTTTGTCTGCATCATCTTTGCATAAAGATATTGTTGACCCCATAGGAGTTTTCATGGTAGTGGATGATTCCATACCATACTTCCTTATCAATTCTAGGGTGAACTTAGACTGGCATATGGATAAACCATCCTCAGTCTGTCTAACTTGGAGACCCAAGAAGAACTTAAGTTCCCCCATACTGCTCATTTCAAATTGTCCTTGCATTAGTTTTGCAAACTTTCTGCAAAGACTACTTTCTGTAGACCCAAATATGATGTCATCTACATATATTTGGACTAAGATAATCTTACCTCTGGATTCCCTAAGGAATAGAGTCTTGTCTATTTTCCCCCTTGTGAATTTATTCTCAATGAGGAAACTAGACAGGGTTTCATACCAAGCCCTAGGGGCTTGTTTTAACCCATACAAAGCTTTCTTAAGTCTATAAACATAATTAGGTTTAGTAGAATCAACAAAACCTGATGGCTGTTCTACATAGACTTCTTCCTTCAGATTTCCATTCAGAAAAGCTGACTTAACATCCATTTGGTATACCTTAAATCCTTGGAATGTTGCATAGGCAAGGAACATCCTTATTACTTCCAGTCTGGCTACTGAAGCAAAGGTTTGATCAAAATCAATACCTTCTTCCTGTCTATATCCTTTAGCAACTAGTCTAGCTTTGTTCTTTATAATTACTCCATTTTCATCCAACTTGTTCCTAAAGATCCACTTAGTTCCTATAATGTTGTGATCATTTGGTTTAGGAACAAGCTCCCAGACTTTGCATCTTTTGAACTTGTTCAGCTCCTCTTGCATTGCCTCAATCCAATGAGGGTCTAGGACAGCTTCTTCAAATTTATTTGGCTCTACTTGGGATAGAAAACTGGAGTAGAGAACTGTACTTAGATTCCTGCTCCTTATTTGTACCCCTTGTCTAAGATCTCCAATAATTTGATTGGCTGGATGATCTTTCAAATGCCTATTTACTGGAGGCAGTCTGTTTTCTGGTTGTACACCTTCAGCTTCTTCATTCAGCAGCTCCTCTTGTTCTTCTTCAGCAATAGGAGTATCTTGTACTCCCCCTGGACAGCAGCCACTATCATCCACTTGCTGACTTGCAGTAGATCCTTCTTCAATAGTAAGCTTGTCCATCTTCTCAGTCACACCTGTGGAGCTGCAAACACTTCTAGGCAACTCATTGTTAATGAGTCTAGCTTCATCAAACACTACATGTACTGACTCTTCTACAACTTGAGTAGTCAAGTTGTAGACCCTATAAGCCTTACTGTTGTTGTTATACCCAATAAAGATCCCCTCTTGGGATTTGACAACAAACTTAGTTAAATAAGACTTACCATTGTTAAGTATATAACATTTACAACCAAAGATCCTGAAATAGGATATATTTGGTTTTCTGCCCTTCACAATCTCATAGGGGGTCTTATTGTGGCTCTTGGTGATAGTAGCCCTATTGATCATATGACATGCAGTATTAACTGCCTCAGCCCAGAAATATTCTCGGAGAGATGTGTCACTCAACAGGGTTCTACCAGTCTCTATCAAGGTTCTATTTTTCCTCTCAGCAATACCATTTTGCTGAGGTGTTCTTGGTGAGGAAAATTCCTGAAATATCCCAAACTCTTCACATAGCTTTGTCATACTATCAGACTGGAATTCAGTACCATGGTCACTTCTTATTTTGACCACTGTACTGTCTAACTCATTCTGAATTTGTTTGACAAAACTATAAAAGATACTAGGTGTTTCAGATTTTTGCCTTAGGAAGAATACCCAGGAATACCTTGAGTAGTCATTAACTACCACAAATGTATAGACCTTCCTACCTAGGCTATGAACTGGCATAGGACCAAAAAGATCCATATACAAGAGGTATAGGCACCTCACAACATCTTTGTTCTCAATGCTATTAAAGGTGGATCTGGTCTGCTTGCCCTTTTGACAAGCTGAGCATATCCATCTTTTATACACTTAACCTGAGGACCATTCCTCACTAACTCTTTGCTAAAGAGTTGGCTAATTGTCTTATAATTAAGATGAAACAGCCTCTTGTGCCATTTAACACAATGTGAGACCTTCTCATCAGCTACAAGACAAATAGGAGAAGCATTGTTTCACACATAATGTCTAGACAATAGACATTTCTCTTCCTATAACCTGTCAGAATGATCTTTTGATCACTTGACCTCTTGATAAGACAACCATCCTTGACAAATGAGATGTCATAACCTACATCACTCAGCTGACTTATACTAATTAGGTTGTGTTTCAAACCCATTACATAAGCCACTTGAGTAATTGTAATAAGGTTGCTAGAAATGTTACCAAAGCCTTTGATGATTCCTTTTTCAGAACCACCAAAGGTAACTTTAAGACCATCCTTGATTGGTGTATAGTCCTTCAGCAATCCCCTAGTTCCAGTCATGTTGCTGGAACATCCACTGTCCAAGTACCATATTGGGGCATGTCCACTTGGACTCACCTGTAAAATAGATTACTTAACCTTAGAACCCAAATAATTCTTGGGTCCTTGGTGCAAGTTAGTCTGATTCTTAACAAAACTACCTGTAGCTTTTCTAGCAGGCAGTTTGCTACTCACCTTGGCACTTGAATTATGCCAACAATCCATGGCAAAGTGGCCTACCTTGCCACAACACCAGCACTCAAATCTGTTGTACCTTTGTTTAGGTACAACCCTGGCTGTTTTATCTACAGCAGGCTTCTTGTTGAGTACTGGGGCTTTGCCCTTAGACTTGGACTGTACAGTCCTGGCAGGTTTAGTAAACCCCAATCCAGTTTTACCCTTTTGAGGAATGAACTCATCTATCAAAGGTAGAACAGAGTTTGGTTTAGAAAATCTTGCAACAATATCTCTCTCCTTCTGAAGACTAATCTCTAGATTTCTAATTTGATCATTTTTAAATGTTATAGTCTCCATCTGAATAACAGTAATGTGCTTCAGTCTGGCTATTTCATTTAATTTCTGATCAAACAACTTGTCAAAATCTGTTCCAGCAACTTTAAGACTGGCAATCTCCTTAGCCTGAAGTTTTGGCCAAGAGTTTGCTTTTCTTCAAAGCCTGCAACACTACTCTATATTCATCAATCAACTGATGAATGTCTCCTTCAGATTCAGATCCACTAACATCACTTGATGCTGATGTATCTGAATCTGACTTAGTACTAGAAATTGAACTAACAGAACAATTTTGTACCTGACTTGGTCCAGGCTGATCCTAGATTTTGTCTCCTTCTGATAAGGCCATCAGTCCCTGGCACTGATTGTCCTCATGCTCATATATTGAGTTCATTAATTGTATGAACTCATCTTCCTCTTCTTCAGCAAACAGTCCAACATAAGCTTTAGATTCTGAATCAGTTTTTGAAGATGACATATCAGACAGACTTTTGTCCTTCTTAGCAACAAAGGATCTTTCCTTTTTTCCCTTGAACTGAGTCTTCTTCTTGTCTGTTGACTCTTTCCTCTTTTCTGGACAATCAACAACTACATGTCCTTGTCTATTGCAACAATAGTAAACTATCTTTGAGGATGTAGTTTTACTTGGCTTGGACTTTCTTCTTTCATTCTTTGATGACTTCTGTGAAGTGGATGGCTTAGACCTCCACTGTTTCTTATTTAGAAACTTCTGAAAATGTCTGGTGAAAGCTGCAAAGTCTTCATCACTCTCACTGCTTTCAGAATTCTTGCTTTCTGACTCATCTGTGTCAGCCTCAGTAACTTTTTGAGGTGGAGATGGAGACTTACTTTTATATTTCCAAGTGGCTTCTGTCTTGAAAGTCACAGCTCTTTCTTTGTGCTCAACTCTGGTAGTCTTCTCTTCCTCCTTCCTTACCATTAACTGCATCTCATAAGATAACAGTTTTCAAAACAATGTTGGAGGAGGTATATTTGCTAATTTGGCCATTTCCCTTATGCCACAAATCTTGGTATCCCAGTCCTTAGTCAGGGATCTCAAGAACTTATCATTCAATTCATAATTACTGAACTCTCTTCCATAAGACATCAACTCATTGACTATCCTATAGAATTTATTGTAGCACTCAGTTATGCTATCAGACCTTCCTTGTCTGAAGCTTTCATATTCTTGATTCAATAAAGACTTCCTGTCTTGTCTTACCTCTTTTGATCCCTCCATATAGACTATCAGTGTGCCCCACATTTCTTTTGATGTTTTACAATGAATCAGATTCTGAAATGTGGCATCATCAATTACACTCACAATAATATTCTGAGCCCTCTTGTCCATAGTGGCCAGAATTATTTCATCCTTGGTCATTTCTGAATAGTCTTTGAGAGTTCTCTGATTGACATCTAGCACTGATACTTTCATTGGCACACATGACCCTTCTTTAACAGTAATATATATTCTTAGGTCTGAGGCTTCCATAAAAAGTCTAACCCTTTCTTTCCAAATGCCAAAGATCTCCTTTCCGCAGATTGGCAACTTCATGGATCCTAGCTCTTTGTGATTCTCAGTTGAACCCATTTTCTTGAATCTTGATTATACTGTATCTGCCTACAGGATCTTGTACTCAGACTGTTATGTCCTTTTTGAGTAACCTGCCTCTGATACCACTTGAAAGAACTAGTGCCTAAACACCTAGAGGGGGGGGGGGGGGGCGGTGAATAGGTGCACTTAAACTTTTTAAACTTTAAAGGCAGAAACACAAAATTATATGCAATTCTTCACAGCAATACAACACATACACCACAACAATCACAGAATAAAGCACACACAGAGAACACACAGATTTTATAGTGGTTCCCCAATGTCTGGGTACATCCACATTCCCCCTTCGCCTATCTAGTAGTGTACTAGATTCGGCCTAACTTCTCCACTACTTATCAGATCCACAGATCTTACAGCTCAGAACCCCAAATAGGTTCCTACAACTCAGAGTGATCCCACTCCTACAACTCAGGCTCAAAAGCCCTACCACTCAGTCTTCACCAAGACCTACACTCAGCCTTCAACAAGGCCTACACTCAGCCTTCAATAAGGCCTACACTCAGAGAAATGTATCTCCTACACTCAGGCACACAAGCCCTATCACTCAGCCTTTATAAATATAGGCTTACAACTCAGATCCCTTAGGATCCTACAGAAAATAAAAATACAAGGATTAATAACCACAACTTAGATTGAGAAAGTTGAGTTGACTGGCTTCTTGATGAGTTCTTGAAAGAACTTTGCTGAGATCAACCTCCCTTGTCTTACTTCAAAGCTTCTTGAATTAGAACACAGTAGGGTTGAATCTCTATGCAGATGATCTTCAATCAACTGCTGACTTGTGAATCAGATCTCAATCTGAAACTTTCTTTATCAGCCTGGTTCAATAGCTGTCTTCTTAGAAGGAGCTTTCTCTCTCCAACTTCTTAGATCTTCACTTGAAGGTCTTCTTCTGGTTTGTTGTTTCTCACTTCATTGATTGCTATTCTCGATCTGTCAGTATCCTTCTGTTGAAGGAATAAGCCTTTATATAGGCTTTCTTTATGGTGACCGGCTGATCCAGTTTCTAACGAACTTCTGACAGCTCTGACAGTAGCAGTTGACCGGTTGAAATGGCAGCTGTCAAGTCATCCAGTCACTTCTTGAAATCTCTGTCACTGTCTGAAAGTGTCGAGACAGATAGTCTTTAAGTGTCGACACAAATAGGCCAAGTGTCGACATAAGTAGACTAAGGGTCGACACTAGCCTTCATGGTGTCGACACAACTCCTTGTGTTGTAGAAACTAGTTCTCGACACTGCTTCTTTAGAATGTGTCGACACTGATTATGTGTGTCGACACAAGTCCTTCTTCTTCAATACTTAGTTGATTTCTGCCAAGTGTCGACACATCTCCTTTGTGTCGACACATCTTCTTGTGTTGAAACTTGTTAAGTGTTGACACATCTTCTTTATGTCGACACATGCTTTCTATGTTGAACCTTTTGCTGAGTGTCGACACATCTCCTTTGTGTCGACACATTCTTCATGTGTTGAGACTTTGGCTGAGTGTCGACACAGCCTCCTAGTGTCGACACTTGAACTTGAACTTTGTTGAAGTTTTGCTGAGTGTCGACACAGCCTCCTAGTGTCGACACTTGTACTTGAACTTTGTTGATGTTTTGCTGAGTGTCGACACAGCCTCCTAGTGTCGACACTTGTACTTGAACTTTGTTGATGTTTTGCTGAGTGTCGACACAGCCTCCTAGTGTCGACACTTGTACTTGAACTTTGTTGATGTTTTGCTAAGTGTCGACACAGCCTCTTAGTGTCGACACTTTTGATGTCGACAAAGTTCCTCTGGGTGTCGACACTGCTTCTAAGTGTCGACACTGATTATGTAGACATTTCTTCATTGTGTGTCGACACTTCCTGTATGTGTCGACACTTTCCTTCTGGTGTCGACTCTGCCTACCTAGTGTCGACACAATTACTCCAAGTGTCGACATAGCTTCTCTGGGTGTCGACACAAGCCTTCTTAAGTGTCGACACTTTTCTTCTGGGTGTCGACACATGGACTTAGAAACTTTTCCTGCAAACCTGCAGTTACTTAACCTGCACAAGTAAACTTAAAGTACATCAAATACACCTTGATGTATATCATTGAGTAGGGTGAGGCTTCTTCAAATCAGGTACATATATTCCAATGTACCCAACACTCCCCCAGACTTCAACTAAACTACACAGCATATGATAGAGGAATTAAAACCATAAAGAGCTAAGGGAAGAGTTTACCCAATGCTCAGCCAGTGAGCATACGAGAAGACGCGTGGAAATCTGAAGCAGGCCTGCCATACGAAGAATCACAACCCCGCCAACACGAAGTTGTCAAGAATACCTGCAGGGGTGAGCTCCGCAAAAACAAAACAAAAATATACAAACTACAAAGAAATACTACAACTAAATAGACATGAAAAACAAATACAAAAAATGAAAGATAAGTACTAGGGTTATTGTCATCCCAACACGACTTATTAAATTCTATACAGTTCTAGTTAATGGGTCTATGAAAAGAAAAATGAACAGGCAACTGTTCCATTATCCGTTGCGGTAACGGGTACCGATACGACGATAGAACACTTACCCCTCTACCTAAATAGTAATACCTGCCCAACACAGGTAGAAGAAATAAGAAGTAAGAAGAGAAGGAGCACTGGTCCTCACTCTTCTCACCACAAAATGAATCCTTGCCAAGCAAGGTATCGTCGACCACAAGTTCGCTGGGGGAGAAGGTGACGGTAGTGGCTTCCACTTTGAAGGAAGTAGGAACCTCCTCACATAAGAGGATGTACTCATCAACAGCCTGAGCGCAAGGCTCAACGTCAACCCAACTTACCCGTGGAGATTCAACCTGCATAGGCTCAGATAAGGAAGGGGGATCAAGAAATAAAGGAGAAGAAGAACTAAAATAATCAGAAATAGGGGGAGTGGTCCCGGTCTCACTCCCAGCAGGATCCCGACATAGATCATCGACGGTGTCATATGAGTCATGGCGAGGGGAATCCACGAGCTTGAGGTCCTTGGTGATGGTTTGGACCTCCTTATCCATCAAGGAAGTGGAAACTTACTCAATAAAGAGGATCTCCTCATCAACAAACCTCGGTGCGTCCATATGTTCCAAGACGTAATACTTTCCATTAATGAAAATAATATCCTCGTCAAACATGGGCACATCTTCAGGCTCAGAATCACAATCCGGCCGAACATCATCAACCGACTCACTAAAAATAGGGATAGATAATTCTTGCAAAGAAGGCGGAGGAACAATAGCATCAGAGAAAATATGTGCTGGTTCCTCCGGGGGTGAATCAATAAGAGTGGAAGAGCGCATGTAGAGAGACGACGACATAATGTCGTCATACCGATTAGCAGAAAGTCTGATGGGCATATCTGCAGCAGTCCCCCATATACAAGGTGGTGCTGCAAATATATCATCAGAATCAGAAGGGGCATCCATTTGAGAGGGTGATAGAGTGAATAGGATACCCGGTTCATCATCCTCCTCTAACTGGCGCTGAAATTCTGCGCAATCTTTCAACACGTGGTCGGTGCTACGAAAACACAAACATCGTTTTCAATTACTCCTCGATCCAGGTGGGACCAGAGAGGAATAAGAAAAAGATGAATGCGTAGAAGAGGAGTGACCATAAGAGCTGGGTTGGGTGTATGAAGTACCATAGGAAGACGGTGCTCCATACACAGAACCACGAGAATTATGCTCCCAATCTTCAGTGGGGCACTCATCACTACCATGCCTATAATCCCCGCACCATCGACAATGAATATTCATATAAGAATACATGGTGCAACAAGAAGAATTCACCAACAGAAAGTTTCTAAGCAACAATTAACTACACACCACAGATAAAAGAATAGGAAAACCTGCTACAAAAAAAATTAAACTAGAAGAGGAACAAATAAAAACAAGAAACAGATTCTAAAAACTAAAGCAAAGAAGAAACATGAAATATACAAATGGAAAAGGGCTTATATCTCATATCTCCCTCTCCAAAAACTCACACGACTGTGTTCCCCGACAACGACGCCAAAAACGTGATGCTAAAGATCACGGCAGTGAACCGAACGCACAAGTAATATAAAATGGGCGAGTTTTTCCAAGTATCGATATCTCAAGAAACACAGTAAGGTGGAGTTAATTTCGAGGAGGACTTGAGATTGAAGTCCTTAGGTCAGAGTTAACTAAGGGGGGTTTTGATATTGCGGAAAAAGAAAATAAAACACTATCAACTACTCATATGCAACGCTGCTATGCGATGCTTCGCCAGGCGGGATGGAAGACTAGTCGGGCTTCTATGCATTGAATCACTAGGCGGATGGGAGAGTAGGCTTGCGGATGAGGTGATGAGAATGGCGAAATGAGGGTTATGAGCACCTCTTCGCTACGCACGCCATTAGAAATTACTAGTGCGGCAAGGGCGGATGGATGGTGGATGAAATATGGCGCACCTCAAGCAATTAAAGCGTAAAACAATACAGAATCACATAGACATGAATCTAATAAAGTTTACATCTAAAGTGCAACAACATCAATATAAATGAAGTTTTAACACACATATACAATAGTAAATGAAGAACAAGTCAAGAGATCGACCAAATCTGAAGTCTTGATGAGGATTCGCGGTTGGAATCGTCGGGTTGTCAATCCGCGTCCAAGCTAGGTCATCACCTGCGTCCAGGGTAGAGAAGGGCTGTCACCACCTTCCAATGGCCTGTCTTCTTCGTATCAGGGTAGCGGACGAAAGTTGCAAGATTCCCTTTACTTGGTGGCTACGACGTTGAAGCTTGAAATGAACCCAAGAGATGATGGAAGAGGCCGAGAGGAAGCTCCGACTTGGATTTGGCGGTGAAAGCTTGCCTGGAGCACCTCCCTACGATGGAATATGAAGGGGAACAGCGGAACCCTTCCTCAGAGATGAAAATGGCGGAGAAATGTCAAGCGATCCGAATGATTCCGAATTAGGGCGAGACCTGCGATACTTATACAAATCAGAATTGAATAATGCGCACGATCACGGGCGTACGACCAGTGGTCGTGCACACTATGTCCAGTGATCGTGCGCACTGGCATGGCAGATTATGAAGAAGAACTGGAATAACGTGCACGAGTAGTGGCGCACGACCAGTGGTCGTGCGCACTAAGTTCAATGGTCGTGCGATTACCACAGACAGGACTCCTGGAAAAGAGGAATCAATGGACACGATCAGTGGCGCACGACCAGTGGTCGTGCGCACTATGTCCAGTGGTCGTGCGATTACCCCAGGCAGAATTTGGAAATCAGGGTACATTGTGCACGATCATCGGCGCATGACCAGTGGTCGTGCGCACTATATCTGATGATCGTGCGCAGTATTCATGCTTCTAAACGTCCCCAGAACACGCACACGACCCCTAAACCCAGCACTGATATGTGCATACATTCCAGACGAGCACAAAAAGGGAGTATAATTATTAAATGTACAAAAATACACAACCACAGGCCTAAGTGTGCACTTCCAATGGAAATAAAGATAAGATGAAATATATACGATAACGAACTAAAAGTGAAGTGCATGCGAAGGAAAACAAGCCCAGATAAGTCCGAAAATAGGTATAAAAAATGGACTCATCAAGCCGCGAGTGAAGAAAATGAGAGAAGAGGGAGAAAGAAAAGAGAGGGCCACTAGCTTGTGGCGAGACCAGACTTCGCCCGCCGTGGCAAATGCCCCTCCTACGACGGGCTTCCCCTTTATATAAAAACCTATATTACAACTGAGGATAAGTTCTGTTACCTAGAAAAGTGAATAAAGAGAAAATATAACAAAGGAATAGGGAGCTGGTAGCTAGAGAAGAGTAGGACACTCAGGCCGCTGTGGGCTACTCAGGCCGCCCGACTTGATGCCTCAGGTCGCACAGTTCGCCTAGCTGCGCAGGTCGCTAGGCCGCCTGAAGTTCGTTGGTTCAGGCCGCTCCTTGGCAAAAAATGCAATGAATAGTCACTTGTCCTGTCTGTCGAGGTCGCAAAGTCCACTATTGATGAGAGAAGCCACGAGTCTAGCCGCTCGGGGCTAGTCATTGAGTCAACCAGGGCAGGTTGCTAATTTCGTCGCTGAAGGAGCCAAGTTCCAGAGCTTAGCCGCATAGGGTAACCACTGAGTTTGCCATGGTAGAACTAAAGACTATCCGCTTCTAGTGCTGTCGGATAGAGATTTGTAGCCGCACAGTTGACACTCCAAGTTGCCCCCTCGACTGTCCTCCTCTTTGAAGAGGTATGGGGGCCTATTTATAGGCTCGGGCTAGAGACGGTCTTGGTAACATTACCCCAGGTTTGTCTGTGAGTTGTGCGAATAGTTAATGAATCCATGCCAGTTTGACCTTGCTAGGTGGACGTTGAGTGGAGTCTGCCACTTCTACATGGAGACATTCACACAGGACTTGGGAGATGAAACTGGAGTCTGCCTAGTCCACCCACTTCATAGGTGGACTGAGAGAGCAGGCCGCCCCAGCTTGGCGGACTAGAAGAGCAGGCCGCCCCTACTAGGTGGACAAGGCGCCGCCCCTGCTTGGCGGACTTGGAGAGCAGTCCTCCCCTGTTGGGTGGACTCAAAGAGTAGGCCAACCCTGCTGGGCGGACTCGAGAGGCAGGACACCCTTTCTAGGTGGACTACGAGAGCAGGCCACCCCTACTGGGCTGACTCGGAGAGGAGGCCGCCCCTACTAGGCGGACTCAAAGATCAGGCCGCCCCTACTGGGCGAACTCGGAGAGCAGGCCTCCCCTGCTGGATGGACTGGGTGAGATGAAGCTCTCCATTGATCAGAGAGATGGGTATATGCGGACTGGGAGGATACTTGGAAAGTGTGTCCGCGATTATCGCAAGCAGAGGGCCTGAGTCCGCCTAGCTGGACAGTCTGCACCTGTTTGAATTTAGAGAACAACTATGCGGTTAGCCAAACTAACCGCGCGGCCTGCAGGGACAGACTTTGGAAGCAGTATGCACCCCTGCAGAACACAGCTGCTGCGCGACCTAGGCAGTCAGACATGGGAGATAGCTCTAGCCACACGACCATAGCAGATAGGGAATTCTATTCGCCCGACCCAAAAAGAGGGCTGAGACAGGTCGCGACCTCCAGGTGGAACTTGGAGCAAGCCGCAACTTGCGAGCTAGCTAGCTTGGGAGGGATCGTTGATTTCTAGGTTAACGCCGATAATGTGCCCTGAGTGCATGAGACATGTTGTCATATGTGCCTATGTTTGTGGCAATTGGTGCTTAATTTCACGTTTTGTTGGCAAAAGAGATATATACTGATGCTTATAGAAGGAGCATCTCTGCCCCAAGCGAGGGGTGGGGTTGTTATAATTTAGTCAGCTAATGCTGACCATTACTTTGTTTTGCCACATCTTGGTGGTTCGTGTTTATGCAGGTGCTGAAGAGTGTTGGCCCGGCCAATGCTTACGAAAAGCAAACAGCCGAACTAGCAATCCGGCTAGGCAAGTATACCTATCGAACTGTAGTAAGGGGACACAAGTGTCGTATTAAAATCCGGGAACAGTTGAGTAAGCTTACTCACATGAAATCTATTATTTTATAGACGGAAAAATTAGGGTTTAGAAGAAAGCTAAGCGTACTAAAGGAAGAGAACTACTTGCAATGAAAGAGAGCTACTTGCATGAAAAGATAAAGAGAGCTAAAAGAGCGATTATAATAAAGCTTAGTAACGATGAGAGGAAAATACACTCGATCAGAAATCACCTCGGCAAGAGTGGTTAGAAAAATACGATAAATAAACCTAAGCTAATTAGGGTAAAGTTCCTTCACCATGGAGGTTCCATAAATATTGACACGCTTCTCTCGAAGGCCGTGCCTAACTGAGTTTAGGAAGGTCCGACCGACTTTCGCCTAAATCGGAGGCCTAAAACTCTCTTTTCGCGGTGAACCCCACTATTGGATTTTACTCCAATCCAGGAGATTTGAACGTCTGCCTCTCTCGAGGGGTGCAAACAACTCTCTTTACTCTTGAGTGCTCATTCAAACTTTCGGCCTCTCAACTAGCCCATAATGAAAGCAAAGGTGGAGAGTATATATCGATGATATACCTCCAACCCATGATAAATCAAGAGTAATTCAAGGCTAAACCCTAAAAAGAAAAGGTAAGATTCAAAGCATCATAACCTAATCACTCGAACCTCGGATCATCAAGATCGAGTACATGGAGGATTAGTTAATCATGGTGAGGTGGAAGAGGGGGGATGAGTAGAAGAAAATAACAAAAACAAAGTAGAAACGAAAAAGAAAACAACACTTCTTTATTAATGGAAACAAGGATCTTACAACTTGAAAACCAGAGATTACAAGTGCATGGAAAGTAAACTACACTATCATTAACATTATACTACAGAAAGAAGCTAGGAGCTAATACAGGGAAAGCATTAAGCTAGAGATAAGAAGAGCTAAAAATGAAGAGACATGCTTGAAAAAGTTCAAAAATACAAAGGACAGAACCTCCCCTCTCAATCCAAAATGTGTTCTTGAACCCTTGGAGATGGGCTCTATTTATAGATTTTTTCGGGGCGGGTCACGCCTCCCTGTCACGCCCGGGTCCGGCGTGACCCTGGGGCGTGACACATTCAGTGCGACGTTTTCGGGATGGAATTTAATTTTGACGAAGTAGCTGAAGTACACGCCCAAATGTGACGCCCTGGTAGGGCGTGTACCTGGGGCATCTTCTTTGCGACGTGACTTTGTTGAGCTGGGATTGAATGCTGGAGGTGACGGGCGTGGTTGCTGAAGTACACGCCCATATATCACGCCCGGGTCGGGCGTGACCCGGGGGCGTGACACGTTTGGGTGCGACGGTGGAGCGGTAAAAACGAGCGTGTTGCGGCGATTCCTCGGAATGTGGGGACACGCCTCTGGAACACGCCCGTGTCGGATGTGACTCGGGCGTGACAAAGGGCGTGTACACTAAGTTTCCATGGAATGCAGTTTCAGACCATTTGCTTCATTCCTCTGGGTTACACCCCCTAGGTGCACGCCCAGGTAGGGTGTGACCAGGGGGCGTGTCACAGCAAAATTCGGCTGAAAGCCGTCAAAACCTGCAAAAAGCAGAAAAACGCATTAGCGACAAAAATATATTCAAAGGTGAATCAAAATAAGCACTTTACAAGACATGATTTGCTTTGAAACCCTGAAAATACCCTAATAAAATTGACTATAAACCGTATTATCAAATTCTCCCAAGCTTAAGTTTTGCTTGTCCCCAAGCAAAGATATAAAAACTAGCTAATCATAAAAAGTGACTAATTCAAAAAGTTTTAATCATGCTTACACAAGTTCTATGCGAAATTCTAGGTAGGGAGAATGTAAAATGTAAATATAAAACAATTAGTTTGGTATGGTTTAACTTTTATAAACTTTACATAACGAAAATAAATCATCCAGAATTTTGACGAGACTCTTTAAATAGATTTAAGCAAGGCAACGAAAATGAAAAGAACGTATTGAGTTGTTACTAGATCCAAGCAACGCATTATAATTATATCAATTAAATAACAAAAATCTAAGTTTAAATCCAGAACTAAAACTGATTTACTTTTCTTCTTTTCGTAGCTGTTAAATAAGATTTAAAAAGGCGTGAATCAAAAGGACTTAATAGGACCGAAACGTTTGGTTTAGGATCATGAAATAGGAGTGAAATTCAAAGATAAATATGGAGGCTTAAAATCACACTAAAACAAAACAAAGAGTTTCAAACAAAATAAAAAATTTTATTTTAAACAAAAAATATATATTTTTCTTTCTTTTTCTTCTTTATTATTATTTATTTTTTTTCATCATTTTGTTTTTCTTTTTTTTTTTCAAAACAAAGGCCATAAAAGTTTTTTCTTTCATGTCGAATTGGCCAAATAAAATCAAACATTGCTTTTGAGTACACTTTTTTTTAATAATTTTTCCAAAGATAACACAAAATTTCCTAGTACGATTATAAAATTGTTTTGAATGAAACTCAAAAAATTTAGCGTGATTAGTTAGGTAGGAATTTTGGCTTTGGTGAAAATGAAATGCTATGTGGAGTTATCAAATGAAATTGGAAAAAAAGGCTCAAAAGCGGCTAACTAGTGGTAAAAGATTTTAGGTTGGCAGAAAAGTTCAAACGTAAACAAAAACGGCCTAAATCATTTTCACGCTTTTTAAATTTATTAAAAACATAGATTCAAAAAATTTCAAAAAGCAAGTTCGAGATAATAAAAAAGATTGATGAAATTATCTTGAAAATAAAAATAATATGTGACTTGGATCGTTCATATCTACTACGTTATTCAAAAGTTGTTCTTACAAAAATTATCTAAAAATGAAAAGGAAACTAGTGGATGATGAATTTTAGAGAAAGTAAAGAAAATAAAGAACGGAAAACCATAATAGAAATGCGCGTTTTAGAGAAATGTTTCACCTTAACATGCTACCGTGAATTAGAAACACAGCATGACCAACATTTTACTTGTGAAATATGATTAAAAAAATGATTAGAAAAATCATAATTAACTACGTTGTTTATAAAGAATTTTGAGAAAAACAAAACACAAACATGGGGTACTATTGAAATACCAAAATACAGCTATATCTATGTTTTGGATTGTTGGATTTTTTTTGGATTTTTATAAAAAGTAAAAGATATTTACAAAAAGCAAAAAAAAGGAGGAAGTCCTCCCCCAAGCTTAAAATCTACATTGTCCTCAATGGAGAAGGAGGTTGGAGAACGAGAGAAAATTAAAGGACAGAAATGAAAGACAGGATTGAAAAACAGGTACTTCCCCGGTTTTATGTTGCAGGGAAAGCTGAGTGATGCCGCTCCCCCATGCTTGTGCTTTGGATCTTCATGAAACGTCTTCTGGTGGACTTTGTCATGGAATCAGAATCGTTGGAGCATGCGATCGCAAAAGTTTCAGCTTGCCGGAGCCATTCGGGGCAAAAATTGTGAAATAAAGAAAACTGAAAAAGATAACTTGGGTTGCCTCCCAAGAGCGCCCTTTATTTAAAGCGTCGTTTGAGCTCGACGCATCAAAATAAGATTGTCCAACATATTGTTTAAAAATAAAGTTCGAATAAAGTTCAAAGTTTTTAAGAAAAATAAAGTTCAGATGAATCAAATGTCATGACAGGAAAGATAGAGTTAACAGGGTTGGGATTGACATCATCACAGAAATACAGTTTAAGACACTGACCATTCACTTTGAAATTACCCTTATCAGGGTGGGAAATTAAAACAGTATCATAAGAAAAGACTTCTAAAACAGTAAAAGGCCCCGACCAACGTGATTTAATTTACCCGGGAATAAACGTAAATGAGAATTATAAAGAAGAACTTGGTCGCCCGGCTTAAAGATTTTTGGGTGCCTAAGATGTCGATCGTGCAAACGCTTCGTCCGCTCTTTATAAATTCTGTTATTTTGATATGCGTAAGAGCGCCACTCGTCGAGTTTGTTAAGTTGAAATTTTCTAAAATCGCCGACAGAGTGGGGATCGAAGTTTAAAAATCGTAAGGCCCAAAAGACGCGGTGTTCTAACTCTACAGGTAAATGACATGATTTTCCATAAAACAACCGATATGGCGTACATCCGAGGGCGGTTTTGTACGCTGTTCGGTAGGCCCATAGAGCATCGTCTAATTTGGCTGACCAGTCTTTTCTAGATGTGGAAACAGACTTTTCTAAAATTCTTTTTATTTCTCTATTCACTACTTCGACTTGTCTGTTAGTCTGGGGGTGGTAGGCAGTGGAAAGCTTATGAGTAACGCCATATTTAGTTAGGATTTTTGAAAATTGCGCGTTATAGAAATGGGAACCCCTATCACTAACGATAGAGCGCGGCCTACCGAAGCGTGAAAATAATTTTTTTAGGAAATTAACTATGACTCGGGCGTCATTTATAGGAAGAGCTTGGGCTTCGGCCCAACGCGAAACATAATCAACGGCAACTAAAATGTACTTATTCCCGAAGCTAGAAGGAAAATGGCCGACAAAATCAATCCCCTAGAGGTCGAAAACTTCGCACTCTAGGAAATAATTTTGTGGCATTTCATTTTTATTCGAAATATTCCCCGACCGTTGGAAACTATCACACCTACTCACAAAGGCATGCGCGTGTTTAAATAGGGTAGGCCAGTAAAAACCCGCGCTTAACACTTTGTAAGCGGTGCGAGCAGCTTGATAGTGCCCACCTGTCGGTCCTTCATGCAAATGTTTAATAATATCTAATCCTTCATCAAAAGAAACACACCTCCAGATCACTTGGTCTGCACAGACTTTAAAAAGATGCGGGTCCTCCCAAAAGTAGTTCTTCAACTCAGAAAAGAATTTCTTCTTTTGCTGAGACGAGAACTCCTTTAGGAGCACCTGAGTCACTAGATAGTTAGCGATGTGTGCAAACCAAGGAGAAGTAGATGTGTTAATTGAAAAAAGCTTCTCATCAGGAAAATAATCGTTAAAACATTTTTCATCTAATTTTTCTATAAAAGGATTATCTAGGCGCGAAAGGTGGTCAGCGGCCAAGTTCTCGACACCTCGCTTATCACGGATCTCTAAGTCAAACTCATGGAGGAGTAAGACCCAGCGAATCAAGTGAGGCTTGACATCCATTTTAGAGAGAAGATATTTGAGGGCCGAGTGGTCCGTAAAAACAATAATTTTCGAAAGAGTAATATAAGGGCGGAATTTGTCAAAAGCGAATACTACAGCTAAGAGCTCCTTCTCGGTTGTGGTGTAATTTTCCTGTGCAGAAGTGAGTGTTTTACTAGCGTAATAAATGGGGTGGAAGTTTTTGGAAATACGTTGACCTAGTACGGCTCCCATCGCATAACTACTCGCATCACACATTATCTCAAATGGAAGATCCCACACCGGAGCTATCATGATTGGGGCATCAATTAATTTTTATTTTATTAAATTAAAGGCAGCCAGGCAAATGTCATCAAAGATGAATGGGGCATCTTTTTCTAAGAGATGGGTAAGGGGCTTGGTAATCTTGGTAAAATCCTTTATGAAGCGGCGGTAGAAACCCGCATGACCTAGGAAACTTCTTATAGCTTTTATGTTCGTAGGTGGCGGCAGCTTCTCGATAACCTCTATTTTCGCAACGTCTACTTCAATACCTCTTTCAGAAATTTTATGTCCCAAAACTAACCCTTCCCTCACCATAAAATTGCATTTTTCCCAATTTAAGGCGAGGTTAGTTTCTTCGCATCGCTCTAAGACTTTTTCAAGGTTCTCTAAGCAACTATCAAAGAAATTCAACCTAAGTGAGTATCCAGCTCGCCGACAGATCAGTCAAACACCCGTTAGGAATAGTGGAGGACGTCCTAGTCAAAGTTGACAAGTTCATCTTCCCGGTGGACTTTGTCATTTTGGACATCGAAGAAGACGTCGAGGTTCCCCTGATCCTTGGCTGACCCTTCCTTGCCACCTCCCAAGCTATCATTGACGTAAGCAATGGTAAGCTCTTTCTTCGAGTAGGCGACGATGAAGTAACTTTCTCTATCACCCCCTCGATGAAGAACACACTGACTAATGATGACTCCTATTTTTTCATAGATACCGTTAGTGAAGAATCCTCCTCTCACACCTCTGATTTTGAAAAAGAATTTTCCAATTTTTGTTCCTCTCCTACTCCTCCAACTGAATCTCTACACCTAAGTGAAGAATCCTCCACCCGCCTTTCTGATTTTGAAAAAGAATTTTTTTATTTCTGTTCCTCTTCTACTTTTCCAACTGAATCGCTGCACGAAGCCGCCATGGCCGCTAGCAACACCCCTTTTAATTTTACATATAAAAAGTGTACGAGGACATAGTTTTTGAAAAAGAACGAATTTCTAAAACCTCGTATGATGACCCCCTACCCTGGAACTGAAAGAACTACCAGAGCACCTTCGATACGCTTTCTTAGAAAAGGACTCCAAGCTGCGTGTCATAGTTTCGGCCTACCTCACGGATGCACAAAAGGATAAACTTCTTTCAATTTTATGAAAGCATCGCCGAGCTATTGCTTGGCAGATATCTGATATCAAGGGCATAAGCCCATCTTTCTGCACTCATAAAATCTTAATGGAAGATAATTCACGTAACTCTATACAACCTCAACGCCGTATAAACCCAAACATGAAAGACGTAGTTAAGGGCGAGGTTATGAAATTGTTAGATGCAGGAATTATCTATCCTATATCCGACAGTAAGTGGGTTAGCCCAGTATAGGTAGTACCAAAGAAGGGAGGGATAACGGTAGTAAGTAATGAAAATAATGAATTAATCCCGACTCGGACGGTGACCGGTTGGCGAATGTGTATAGATTACCGTAAGTTGAATGACGCCACCTGCAAGGATCACTTCCCCTTGCCGTTCATTGATCAGATTTTAGAATGAATTTCCGGACATAGCTTTTATTATTTTCTCGATGGCCTCTCGGGGTATCTTCAAATCCCCATCTTCCCCGAGGACTAGGAGAAAATTACGTTTACTTGTCCCTTTGGCACCTTCGCCTACTGAAGAATGCCGTTTGGATTGTGCAATACACCAGCTACATTCCAACGATGTATGCTAGCCATCTTTGACAAGTACGTAGAAAGCATTATGGAAGTTTTCATGGATGATTTCTCCGTGTTCGGGAATTCCTTCGATAGTTGCTTAGAGAAAGTTACTTCATCGTCGCCTACTCGAAGGAAGAGCTTACCATTGCTTACGTCAATTATAGCTCGGGAGGTGGCAAGGAAGGGTCGGCGAAGGATCAGGGGAACCTTGACGTCTTCTTCGATGTCCAAAATGACAAAGTCCACCGGCAAGATGAACTTGTCAACTTTGACTAGGACGTCCTCCACTATTCCTAACGGGTATTTGACTGATCTGTCGGCGAGCTGGATACTCATGCGTGTGGGGTTGAGACTGCCAATTCCTAACTTTTTAAACAACGAGAGGGGCATAAGATTAATAGTCGCACCTAGGTCGGCTAAAGCGTGTTTGACAAAGAGATTACCAAAGACACACGGGATAGAGAAACTACCCGGGTCACTGATTTTCTTTGGTAATCCGTTTGTCAAAACCGCCGAGCACTCGGCATTTAACGTGACATGCGAAAGGTTCTTTAACTTCCTCTTGTTGGTCAGGAGGTCCTTAAGGTACTTAGCGTACTTCGGCATTTGGGATATGGCTTCGTGGAAAGGCAGATTTATGTGGATTTGTTTAAACATTTCTAAAAAACGGGTGTATTGATCATCCTGTCGTTGTTTATTAAGTTCGGAAGGGTATGGCGGGGATGGATTATTTTTAAAGGTGGGTGGTGGAGTGAGTTATATTTCTAAAATAGGGGTGATAATTTCTTCGACAGAGGGTGAAATTTTTAAAGCGGGAGCGGAGCTTTGATTTTGTAAAGCCGGAGCGGAGCTTTGATTTTTTAAAGCAGGAGCGGAGCTTTGATTTTTTAAAGCGGGAGCGAAGCTTGCCTCGGGCTCTTCACCTATCGTACCGGGAACTTTCTTCCCACTCCGAAGAGTTATAGCTTTTGCTTGCTCTCTCGGTTTGGGCTCGGTATTGGAAGGAAGAGACCCTGCGGGTCGCTCAGAAATCATTTTAGCGAGCTGTCCTACCTGATTTTCTAAATTTTTAACACTTCCAATTAAGGTTCAAATCGTAGCGTCATTAGCATTCATGTATTTTGAAAACATTTCCTCCAAACTTGGAGGTTTTGGAAAACTTTGAGGACGTGGTGGTGGTGCAGAAAAATCAATTTGTGGTGGCGGGCGCACAACATTCGATGGATTACTCCATGAAAAATTCGGATGATTTCTTAACGCAGGATTATAACTATTCGGAAAATTAAAACCAGGAGAATGAAAATTTGCAGCAGAAAAATTATTAAAAGTGGTTCTAGGCATATTATTTACATAATCCAAATGTTCGGGGGGAGGAGTTGCAGATTCCCATACCTGAGGGGCGGAGGTAGCAGTCATCTCCGTAATAATTTTGCTTAATATTTCAACTTGCAGCGCGAGCTGAGAGACGTTGTCCACTTCAAAGATACCTGCAGGCTTGCTCGGGCGGGACCTAGGCACATTCCACTGGTATGTGTTCATGGCCATGTCCTCAAACAGCTCAAGAGCTGCCTCTGGGGTCTTATGATTTAAAGTACCGCCAGAAGCTGCATCTATCATTTGCTTCGTGCTTTGATTTAGCCCGTTATAAAACGTCTGCACCTGCAACCATACAGACAGAGCGTGATGTGGGCATCGTCTTAATAATTCTTTAAATCTTTCCTAGGTTTCGTAAAGGGTCTCAGAATCTATTTGTCCAAAGGAAGAAATGTCATTCCTAAGTTTTGCAGTTTTAGCAGGCGGAAAATACTTCGCCAAAAATTTTTCAGTTAATTGTGTCCAAGTAGTTATACTATTTTTAGGAAGGGTGTTCAGCCACTGCTTAGCCTTAGTTCTAAGAGAGAAGGGAAATAATCTTAGCAGAATCGCATCATTTGGGACACCATTAATCTTAAACGTGTCACAAATCTCAAGAAAGCTTGCAATATGTACGTTCGGATCTTCATCTTGAAGTCCGTCAAATTGCACGTATTGCTGCACCATTTGAATAATGCTAGGCTTCAGTTCGAAGTTGTTATTTGATATCGCAGGGCGAACTATACTAGATTCAGTACCCTCGAGATTCGGCCGTGCATAATAGGACATAGGCCTTTGCATGACTTCCTCAATGTTGGGTTCTTCCATTCTTAAAGTGGAAAATGACTCAGAATCCTCAACCGATATTTGGAGAGTAGAGCCTTGAAATCGCGATCTTCTCCGAAGAGTACGCTCAATTTCGTGCTCGAGGTCCAAAATAACCGACAGACTCCCGCGGGTCATGCACTAAAAGAAGAGAAGAGAAGAGAAGAAAGAGAAATAAAAATAAACTAGAAAAAGAGAGTTACTAATTTTTTTGAAATAATTTTTTTTTTTTTAAAAAAAGTTTAACTCCCGAACTTCCCAAGGGCTACCCGGTGAAGGGTTCGCAAGGTACTAGACAAGATAGCGGCGTTTAAAACCGCTTTGCCCTTTTCGAGAGATTTAGGTGGCGTAGAAAAATTGTGGAGTGGGTTTCTATTAATAGTGGTAATAAAAAAAACAAATTTAAAGAAGGAGGATGAGAAAGAGAAATGATAAAACTAATATATTCGTGTTTTCAATTTATCAACGAGCGTTGCTTCCCCGGCAACGACGCCAAAAACTTGTTGGCCCGGCCAATGCTTACGAAAAGCAAACAGCCGAACTAGCAATCCGGCTAGGCAAGTATACCTATCGAACTGTAGTAAGGGGACACAAGTGTCGTATTAAAATCCGGGAACAGTTGAGTAAGCTTACTCACACGAAATCTATTATTTTATCGACGAAAAAATTAGGGTTTAGATGAAAGCTAAGCGTACTAAAGGAAGAGAACTACTTGCAATGAAAGAGAGCTACTTGCATGAAAAGATAAAGAGAGCTAAAAGTGCGATTATACTAAAGCTTAGTAAGGATGAGAGGAAAATGCACTCGATCAGAAATCACCTCGACAAGAGTGGTTAGAAAATACGATAAATAAACCTAAGCTAATTAGGTAAAGGTCCTTGACCGTGGAGGTTCCATAAATATTGAAACGCTTCTCTCGAAGGTCATGCCTAACTGAGTTTAGGAAGATCCGACCGACTTTCGCCTAAATCGGAGGCCTAAAACTCGCTTTTTGCGGTGAACCCCACTATTGGATTTTACTCCAATCCGGGAGATTTGAACGTCTGCCTCTCTCGAGGGGTGCGAACAACTCTCTTTACCCTTGAGTGCTCATTTCAAACTTTTGGCCTCTCGGCTAGCCCAAAATGAAAGCAAAGGTGGAGAGTATATATCGATGATATACCTCCAACCCGTGATAAATCAAGAGTAATTCAAGGCTAAACCCTAAAAAGAAAAGGTAAGATTCAAAGCATCATAACCTAATCACTCGAACCTCGGATCATCAAGATCGAGTACATGGAGGATTAGTTAATCATGGTGAGGTGGAAGAGGGGGGATGAGTAGAAGAAAATAATAAAAACAAAGTAGAAACAAAAAAGAAAACAACACTTCTTTATTAATGGAAACAGGGATCTTACAACTTGAAAACCAGAGATTACAAGTGCATGGAAAGTAAACTACACTATTATTAACATTATACTACAGAAAGAAGCTAGGAGCTAATACAGGGAAAGCATTAAGCTAGAGATAATAAGAGCTAAAAATGAAGAGACATGCTTGAAAAATTTCAAAAATACAAAGGACAGAACCTCCCCTCTCAATCCAAAAAGTGTTCCTGAACCCTTGGAGATGGGCTCTATTTATAGATTTTTTTCGGGTCGGGTCACGCCCCCCTGTCACGCCCGGCTCGGGCGTGACCCTGGGGCATGACACATTCGGTGCGACTTTTTCGGGCTGGAATTTAATTCTGGCGAAGTAGCTGAAGTACACGCCCAAATGTCACGCCCTGGTAGGGCGTGTACCTGGGGCGTGTTCTTTGCGGCGTGACTTTGTTGAGCTGGGATTGAATGCTTGAGGTGACAGGCGTGGTTGCTGAAGTACACACCCATATGTCACGGCCGGGTCGGGCGTGACCCGGGGGCATGCCACTTTTGGGTGCGACGGTGGAGCGGGAAAAACGAGCGCGTTGCGGCGATTCCTCGGAACCTGGGGACACACCTCTGGAACACGCCCGTGTCGGATGTGACACGGGCATGACAGAGGGCGTGTACACTAAGTTTCCACGGAATGCAGTTTCGGACCATTTGCTTCATTCCTCTAGGTTACACGCCCTAGGTACACGCCCAGGTAGGGCGTGACCAGGTGGCGTGTCACAGCAAAATTCGGCTGAAAGCCGTCAAAACCTGCAAAAAGCAGAAAAACGCATTAGCGACAAAAATATATACAAAGGTGAATCAAAATAAGCACTTTACAAGACATTATTTACTTTGATACCCTGAAAATACCCTAATAAAATTGACTATAAACCGTATTATCAAAGAGCCAAGTGAAAAGTAGCAGGCTGAAGTCCCCTATGCTTCTTTGGTTGGCCCTCGAAGACCCAAAGACAAACGTTTTCTATTTTCATGTGTGGTCGGCCCGTGTGTCGATGTATGGAATATACATTTATGAAGAGAACAGTTGTAAGGCCTTAAGGCCGAAACATTTTGTATATTTTAAATAACATTCCTATGGTATTATTAGTGGACAATCTAGAGTATGGGTTCTAAATTAATTAAATTACATCTACTAGAATGCACTCTGAGTTAGGATGCGTAAATGTTATGGTTTTAATGCGTAACTCTTTTGACTATCCGTGGAATATAGCATGGGGCCCCGACCGGACCTTCAGTTATATTCTATATGACGAATGGATGTGTTACATTATCTCTGGATTATTTTGAATTGTCTCTTTCATGGCATAAAATCTTCTGAAGGAATGATGATATATGATTCCAAAAATACTTCAATCAACCTCGATATTTTCTTCAAAGACATTTTATAAAATCATCTCTAAATCTGATAAACAAATCTATACTTTAGCTTGTCTTCCAATCGTAAGAATTTTTTGAATAAATTCCCAAGAAAGTTGATTGAATTAAGCCTGAAATAACTCTCTGACTTTTCCATTCCAGAGTATAGTCAACGTTATCTCGACTTTAAATAACAGTAACATCGACCTCCTACTTCTGTATAGAGTAAATCTGTTGTCAAAGTTATGTCAATATCCTATTAGCGTATGCATCGACTTCTATCATGAAGTAGCTTCAACTCAGCATTTTGTAGTTGCTCTAAGTCCTAGTCATAGTATTGTCGACATCAAGTCAATGTTGAAATGACTTCTAGTTGATGCAAGTTTGCTTTTCTTGCCTTTCATCTACAAATTAGAGTGCCTAGCACATGTCCTTGACTCTACTCTCTTTCTAGGACTTCTTTGGCAATATTACCCTCTCTATACAACATGGGTAATAAAGCTAGGATGTAATTTCACTAAAAATATAATTCCTTAAGATAAATCATTAGTGTTTTCAACAACAATTGCCTCTTATTTATCTTAACAAATTTTACAAAGTTTTGATTGTGATTTTACAAAAATAAAACATGAAACACACAAAAAGATTTTCAATAAACATATATGCATGACTCAAATAAATACAAAATGACATAAACATGAATGCAACCACAATGATAAGCTTCAAAATAAATTGTATAGGGCAATTGTTGCATAATCTCATCATGCCTCTCAGCAACATATAATTTCAGTATATTTATATTACAATATTATACCTTTAGACTAAATCTTTATCAGAGGTGATTTTCCTTTTTCTTAAAAATTGAATGACTTTCTTGGGTATTAATGTTGGTTACTCTTCATCTTTCTTGCCCTACAACTCCCCCTGAATTGTAGGATCATTCTCCATGACTCTTTCTTCCTGGACAGCTTCCCTTACTACCTTCAAAATGTTATTTGGATCATTCTCCCCCTGAACTATAGTAGTAGGATCTTCAACAAATTTGTCATTTGCTTCTTTTCTCAACACGACTCCTTTAGCTTCCTTACTCAGGGCCTCACCCTTTTCTAACGGTTCCATGAGCTTGACTTCCTCAAACATCTCCCCATTCTAAACCACATGAGCAAGTGAGGTTAAGAAAGATCTAGTGATACTAGTGGAAGTCATCTTAGCTTGTACCCCCTTCACAGACTCCTTGATGCTATCAAGTCGAGTCTATATGTGTTTATGAGAGGTTATCAATTATGAGTCATGTTCATCCATAAAGCTAGTGAGAGAGCCAGAGGCCTATTATTTTGCTTGAAGAATGATATTGTTTAGATGTGAGGCAGGAATAAAATGTGCAACAAGTGCATTTATTCTGGTTGAAGAAAATGGTATTATTATTTGTTGTAATTCTGAGGCAGATGCATCAGGATGCTAAGTAGGATATGGGGTTGGAAGAGCATTTTTGTAGGAAATATTAACAGGAGATGGTAGGGTGGTATCCTATTATTGGTCAATTTCTTGAATATTGATAAGTTGTAATTATATGCATTTTTTCTATGTTTTTATTACGATATTTTAGTTTAGTTTTACTTTTTTTAGTTAGTTGTATTTAATAAATTGCTCCTTTTTGTAAATATTATTTCTAACATAGCTTAAATTTGATTTCTGAAATTTTTCAGAAAATGGTTAAAAATTGACCTGACACGCCCGTGTCAGCCAACACGACACGCCCGTGTCATTCCCGATCGACGATCAAGGCTTCCAGCTGGACGAAATGCTCTCGATGTTCGTCAACCAACATGGCACGCCCGTTTCAGCCAACCCGACACGCCCGTGTCATCAAGGCTTCCAGACTAGACAAATGCTCTCGAAATAATGCTCTCTACATTCGTCGAGACCAACCCGACACGCCCCATGTAGACAGAGACACGGGCGTGACTGCCACGTCTACTCCTCCACCTGGCCGACAAGACCCGTGCCAGCGACGTTTTACACAAACTGCGCCCGGATCTACCTCCCCGACACGCCCAGAGTCATGCCCGTGACCTGAGGCGTGACATCCTCGTATGCAGCCCGAAGCCAATTTTTTGTGTTTGTGGGCTGCCCTTGTGGATTCAAGTGCTTTGTAAGAAGATTTCTCCCCTCTTCCTTTTATGTTTGTTTTTTGCTTTAGCTTTACCTTTATAATAGTTTCAATTTCATAATAAAAATGTGTCCTTTTCTCTCTCTCCATGGCATGAAAGTTTATTTGGGAAGCTCATCCCTTTCTCTTTTTATCCCTTTATATTTCCTTGTTCTTCTCTTTTATGAAAAGTGTGTGTGCGTGTGTATGAGTGTAACATGTTTATTTTCTATGTTTTTAACTTGTCTTCATATTAGGTTTGTCATAAATTTTATCTCCAAATGAAATGTATGTTAAGATTTTCTCTTTCTCACCATGCCCTTTTTTAGAGTTTTTAAATTTCATTCTTATGAATTTATAAAAGATTTTTGAAAGTGATTTTGTTTTTTTCTACTTAACTTTGTTTAAGGAATGTAAAACTTTGTTGTTCTTTTCATTTTCTTTTCACTTTTTAATCACTTTTATGAAAACCTATGAAAAAAAGTTGTTATTTTAATTTTTGAAACGCTTTAGTTTTTGATTTGTTTTGAAAAACTTTTGTTCCTTTTATTTTTAATTTGTTCTTTTTATTTGTTTTTGGAAAAATCTAAGTATAAAAAAGTAGATGTTTTAATTTTTAGGTAACTTTCATTTTGTTTTTAATTTGTGTGTGTGAGTGTATGAGTTAGTTTTTCACTTTGTTCTTTTAAATTTCATGTTGTGTGTGTGAGTGTATGAGCATAATTTTTCATGCTTTCTTTTATCGCTTTCTTCAATTATGTAGAGAGTGTGTGTGTAGGAGATAAATTTTAATGCTTTATGTTATTAGTTTCTTCAACTATGTAGAGTGTGTTGTGTGTAGGAGATAGTTTTATTGCTTTCTTTTAATTTGTGTAGAGTGTGTGTGCGCGCGCATTTATTTCCACCCACTCGTTAAGAGTTAAATGACGTGTTTTTATTTCCCGACTGCTCGTTTGAGTATGACTTGTAATTTTCTTTTTTTCATTTCCGCCTACTCGTTAAGAGTTAAATGGCGCGCCCTTATTTCCGGCCTACTCGTTTGAGTAGGACTTATAATTTTCCTTTTTTGTAACTTAGTTTTTTTTTTGTTAATTTATAATTTGAAATGTGTGTGAGTTCTCGTTTTAGCTAAGTTTTTAATTTTTCTAAATGTTTGTTATTTTCAAGTCTTCTTCGTATAACCCTTTACCGCTTAATTACGAACTCGCGCCTCATCAAATTATAAAGTCGTCCCCATACCGATGAGTGGCAAATCGTTATTCGCCTCGACATCGAAGAGCATTAGGACATTTAAAATGATTTGAAATAATTAAAGTTCTTTATTTTCACTTTAATTTTAGGACTTAAGGTTTACCCCGGGTTAACGACGCGTAGGACCACAAATCGATGTGTGGGCCCTATTTTCGTTATCCATACGCTAGCTAGCCGAGAGGCCGTGCGTATGGACAGATCACCCCTGGGTAAAGAGAGTTGCGTGCATACCCTCAAGAGAGGACAAGCGTAATTCTTCTGGAATTGGTTCCCCACTGAATAGCGGGGTTCTTAGCGTAAAGCGGGCGTTAAGAGAAATCCTTCGTCGTACTAACTTTCGGTCGAATAGTCTTAGCATTCAGGTGAGCAATATTCCTAGAGATAAGTGCACTCATATCTGTGGAACCTCCACGGCCAAGTTGCCTTTTATTAATTTGAAAACTAAGTTTAGTAATTAATAAATGTTATTTTAGTCTTAATTCGATTCGGTGCCGAGCGTTAACCCTTCATCGAATTTTTCTAAATCGTTTTTCGCTCTTTTATTTTCCCGTCTTTAGTTAATTAAAATCTCAACCGTACTTTCAGTAAAATAATAGTGCTCCTGGAGGAGTAAGAATAATCAACCCGACCCAGAGAACAATACGACCTCGGTATTCCCCCGAATATCGAGAACTACTTGCGATAGGTGCACTTGCCTCCTTTAGCAAGCACGCGGTATACGACACATCGAACCAACCACCCACATAAGAGTCTGTTCGCGGGCCATCAAGTTTTTGGCATCGTTGTCGGGGAGTCTCTTGAGTTGTTATTCCGAATTCCGGAGTCTATTACTTTTACTTATTTTCTAAAAAAACAAAAAACCAACAAAAACCAAAAAAAGTTTCTTTCGTTTTAATTTTTTTTAAGGTGTATGACCCGTGGACAACCCTCCGAGTCAGAAGATTTTGACTTCAACCCTGAGATCGAATGCTCCCTTGTGCGTATTCGATCTCAACGCCGAATTCCTTCTTTAAACCCCGAAGAATCTATCAGAGAACCCTATGTCGTAGTAATGGCCGACCCTATTTCGAACGCAGCCGCTGAGCGTACAATGTCTTACTATGCCCGACCGAATTTGGATGATACTGGGTTTAGTATTGTTCTCCCTATGGTGGCGAATAATAATTTTGAAATAAAATCAAGTGTCATTCAAATGGTCCAAAACGCCGTGTAGTTCGATGGATTGTCGGATGAGGACCAGAATGTCCACTTGTCCAACTTTTTGGAAATATGCGACACCTTCAAGATTAATGGTGTCACATATGACGCCATTCGCTTGAGCCTATTTCCTTTTTCCTTTAATTCCAAAGCTAAGGCGTGGTTGAATTCCCTCCCGCGAGGATGTATCACCACGTGGGCTGAGTTGACGGAGCGGTTCCTGACGAAGTATTTTCCGCCCGCAAAAACTGCAAAGTTGCGGGCGGAAATTTCTTCGTTTGTGCAAAACAATCTCGAGTCTCTTTATGAGACTTGGGAACGATTTAAGGATTTCCTTCGCCGGTGCCCGCACCACGTGCTGCTAACGTGGATGCAGGTACAGATGTTTTAGAACGGCCTTAACTTTCAGACGCATCAAATGATTGACGCGGCTGTCAGGGGTATCTTGAATAACAAAACCCCTGAGGCCGCCCAAGATTTATTCGAAGAGATGGCTATGAACGCCTATCAATGGAATGTCCCGCGGGGACGCCGAAAGCCGATGGCTGGCCTTTTTGAAGTGGATGCCACTGCTCTCTTAACCCTTCAAGTTGAAAGGTTAACAAAGCAGGTGGCGGAGATGTCTGCTACCTCCTCCACTCTGCCTTGTTTTATTCCCCCTAACGTATGCGTGGCTGAAGAGTTTGTGGACTTCGTAGGAAATTCGGGGCATCCTTCCTTCAACTCCAACAACAACCCTTATAGTAATAACTATAATCCGGGTTGGAGGAATCACCCCAATGTTTCTTGGAGCAACCCGAACAATATGCAGCGCCCCCATATTTTTTATGCGCCCGGATTTATGCCGCCTCCCCCTCTTCCATAACCCACCCCGATGGAGGAGAAGTTTTCTAAATATATTGCGTCCAATGAATCAAATATCCGGAACATCACCAGATCGCTAAAAACACTTGAACAACAGGTTGGACAACTGGCGAGGATGATGTCCGAGCGTGCGCTCGGGGCACTGCCGGGAAACACGGAGACCAACCCTCCGGAGAACGCCAACTCTATAACCCTTGAAAGATATAGTACCTAAACACCTAGAGGGGGTGGGGGGGGGGTGAATAGGTGACCAAATTCTTTTTGACTTTTTATGGCAGCAATAAGTTTTTAACACAGAATTTAATCTACTATTGCACAACAATCACACAACATTCACAGCAAACCACAGCACATAGAAGACACACAGTTTTATAGTGGTTCCCTAAGGTGTGGGTACATCCACTTTCCCCCTTCGCCTATCTAGCAGTGTACTAGATTCGGCCCAACTGCTCCACTATCTCAGAACCCAAAACAGGTTCCTACACCTCAGGCCCAAGGCCCTACAACTCAGCTTCTTCACAAAGCCTACACTCAGCCACAAATGCCTACACTCAGCCACCAAGGCCTACACTCAGCCACCAAGGCCTACACTCAGAGATTTCAATCTCCTACACTCAGACACTCAAGCCCTACACTCAGCCTTTATAATTACAGGCTTACAAGACTCAGATCCAAAGGATCCTACAAGATAAAATGAATACAAAATTGTGACTCAACAACTCAGAGAAAAGAGAGAGAAGAGTTGTGAGTTTCTTGATGAGTTCTTGGAAGAACTCAGTTGAAATCAATCTGACTTAGCTTTCTTCAAATCTTCTTGAAAGTAGAACTCAATAAGATTGACTCCTTCTGCAGTTGATCCTTGATCTCTGCTACTTAAGATTCAGAGTGAATCTGAACCCTTCTTCTCAGCCTGGTTCCAACAGCTGATTTCTTGGATGGAGCTCTCTCTCTCCAACTTCTTAGATCTGCACTTGATTCTTCAAGGAATAGCTAGATCTTCTTTGTTAAATACTTGATCAATAGTTTGAACAACCTCTTCTCTGTAGACAGCATAAGCCTATTTATAGGCCTTCTTCATGGTAACCGGCTGGTCTGGTCCATAACTGAATTCTGACAACTCTGACAGGTGCAGTAGACCGGCTGGAATGACAGCTGTCAAGTCATCCAGTCAGTTCTTGAAAATTCTGTAACTGTCTTTAAGTGTCGAGACTTTCTGTCATTAAGTGTCGACACTTATAGACCAAGTGTCGACACAAGTTGTCTAAGTGTCGACACTAGTCTACAAGGTGTCGACACAACTCCTTGTGTTGTAGATTTTGTATCTCGACACTACTTCTTCTTCATGTGTCGACAATGAAATTGAGTGTCGACACAAGTACTTGTACTTCAGTATCTTGCTGAATTCTTCTAAGTGTCGACACAACACCTTTGTGTCGACACATCTTCATGTGATGAATCTGTTAAGTGTCGACACATTGCTCTGGGTGTCGACACTTTCTTCTTCTGTCGAGACTCTGGCTGAGTGTCGACACATTCCCTTAGTGTCGACACTTGTACTTAGAATATTTTGTTGAACTTTGCTGATCATTGCTAAGTGTCGACACAGCTCCTTGTGTCGACACTTTCTTCAAGTGTTGAGTCTTCAGCTGAGTATCGACACATTATTCTGGGTGTCGACACTTACTTCAAGTGTTGACTCTTCTGCTGAGTGTCGACACATTGTTCTGGGTGTCGACACTTACTTCAAGTGTTGACTCTTCTGCTGAGTGTCGACACATTGTTTTGGGTGTCGACACTTACTTCAAGTGTTGACTCTTCTGCTGAGTGTCGACACATTATTCTGGGTGTCGACACTTACTTCAAGTGTTGACTCTTCTGCTGAGTGTCGACACATTGTTCTGGGTGTCGACACTTGTACGTAGTTTCTGCTGACTTTTGCTGAGTGTCGACACATCTTCAAGTGTCGACACTTTCTGATGTAGGCACAGTTTTTCTGGGTGTCGACACAACTGCTAAGTGTCTACACAGCTTCACTGTCTTTTCTTCACTGAGTGTCGACACAGCTCCTTGTGTCGACACTTTCTGTCTGGTGTCGACTCAGCATCCCTGGTGTCGACACAATGACTCCAAGTGTCGACACTGCTTGCCTGGGTGTCGACACAAGTCTTCTTAAGTGTCGACACTTTCCCTCTAGGTGTCGACACATGGACTTAGAAACTTTTTCTTCTTTCCTGCAAATACTTAGCCTGCACAAGTAAACTCAAAACACATCAAATACATTTTGATGTATATCATTGAGTTGGGTGAGGCTTCTTCAAATCAGGTACATTTAGACCAATGTACCCAACAATCTCCCCCTATTTGGAGAAGTCATAACCCTTAGTCAATGATATACACCATTTATATTAAAATTACAAAATGATGTAAAGCAGGATTATAAATCAGGGCAAACATAAACATGTATGAAACAAACATGTACACATAGATTGCATCACAGAACAATTATGAAATAAATTTAACACATAGCAAATTTATTACACAACACATTGTTCCAATACTTTGTCATATTCATATTTCAAAAAGTTTACTGAATGTTTTACATCAAAAGGTTACATAGTAAACTTAAGAAAATTCTAATTCTATTTCTGTTCAGGCTCCTTGATCACTATTCCTTTGCCAGCTTGTACTTTGGCTTGAACAGGAGCTTCAGCAACTTCAGCATCAGCAGGCTTATTGCCTTTCAGATCTTTCTTCTTAAGTTCCTCAGCCTTAATCTTTTGCCTCTCAAAATAATGATATGGCTTGGGAAAGTACTTGCTAGGCTCCAGAGCAGTAGGAGGTCGCTTTCCCATCTTGGCCTTTCTCCTGTATTGGACTATAGCCTCCTACCTATTCTCATGCTTTCTCCATTCAGCCTCAGAAAACCACTTGTTCCTGTCTTGAATGTTATCTTTTGCAGCTTTCCATGCAGTCAAAATAATGTTCCTAGAGGTGGGGCTCCACTGCTCAAAGTCAGGTCTTTGTTCAGCTTGCTCCCTGAACCTCTTCTTTGACAATCTGGTTTCTTCTTCAGCTTGCTCCTTCAAGAGAGCTTCCTGTAAAGCTTCAGAGACAGGCTGAACAACTTTCTCTAGTATAACATTATCCTTACCCCCAGGTGGGCTATACATGGACTGTATGTCAGCATGGATCATGTCAAAATCTGGTGGAGGATAGATCACTTGAGCTACTTCTGGTTGCTCACCTCCAAGATACGCAGGGTTAATTCCAGATTCTGCTACATTATCATCATCACAAAGAGGAGGATAACCAAGAGTGGCTCTGATGGAATTAGAAACCCATTTTGCATGGTCAGAGCCAGGAATTAGAAACCCATTTTGCATGGTCAGAGCCAGCTTTGACTAAGACCCTCTCCCCCTTTATGACTTCTCTTTCTATGTGATCCCTTAAGTCATCTTTTTGAAATCTGATTTGGGCATTGAGATAATTGACTCCATCCCTGTAGAAAGGTCTTAACCTTTGGAGTTTTTCAGAGATCAACTTCTGAGAGTCTTGAATAGCAGTTGTAATATCAGTTAAGCTCTCTTCCAGTGCTTTATCAAAAGCTGTCATAGCAGTAGCAGTAGAAGTTGTCAGGCCAGCTGCAATGTTCTTCATTTCTGTGACAATAGCATTGTGAGATTGTGTCAAATTGTCATTCATTCTTATTTGGTTCTCTAGAACATACCCCTGCTTCTGTGCTATGTCATCTACTTGAGCCTTTATCTTTTCCTGATGTGTAGCAAGATAGACTACTGCATTCCCACCCTTGTGGAAGCAGTCAGTCATCTCTTTCTTATTGAGATTCATCTCAAATCTTATGGATTTAATATCCTGGGCTAGATCAAACTGTAGTGATTTTTGCCCTTCATCAACATATTTCTCAATAGTCTGCCTGTGCTCATCCAGTTTAATTTGCATTGCAACCATCAGTGCATTATAATCAACAGTTGGAGCTGCCTGTGATATAGGCTGTGGAGCAACAGTTTGGAGAGCCTTCTAATAACTTTGGCTTCTTCTTCTGAATAATTAAAACTTTCTTTTCTTTGCCCTTGAAGTCTCCTCATCTTCAGAAGCTGAGGAGCTAGCTATCTCTACCCTCTCCTTAGGTAGCTCTTCAACAGCTTGGGGCTTTTCAGGTTCTGTCCTTGCAGGCTCTTCAACAATTGGCACTTGCTCCCCCTCAACTGGAGCATTCTCCCCCTCAGCAGCAGCAGTTTCCATGTCAAAATCTGCTTGATCCAGATTTAGAAATAAATCTTCCATGGTATACTCTTGTGGAGAATGAGCTGGAGAAATTCTGGGCTCATCTACCACTGGATTAGATACAAACTGAGCTGCAGCAAATGTGTCTTCCATGACAACATCTGGGACTTGACTAGCAGTCTGTGGTTGCTGATAAACATCAGACAAATCAGTATCTTCTATAGGAAAAACCAAAGCATTAAGCTCAGTAATTACCTATAGAATTGTGGTTGTAGCTTGCTCACTTTCAAGAGGAGTGGGTTCTTCCACAACTAGTGGCTCCCCCTGGATGTGATCCTTGTGTATGGGGCTAGATTGAGATAGCTCCCCCTGGATTTCAGCAACTGCTTGTTGAGCAGTAGAATTCTCAACATTCCCTTCTTCATGCTCATCAGGTGTGAAGACAACTTGCTCTTCACTTTTAGAGCTGCTGGATGGATCCTGAGCCACTGGGGCAGACTTCTTCTTCTTCTTGAGTGGGGTTTCCTTTTCAGAAGTGATCTTCTCAGGGGTTGGCATCTCCTTAGTCAACACCCTATCCCATCTGGAGAATATTCTCATATCCATTTTCCTCATATGATTTATTTTAGTGCCTGCAGTCTGACCCATAACTTCTGGTATAACACCAGCAAGGTATAGACTTAAAATTCTGCCCAGATTGGGCTTCTTTAGGCTTTCTTTAATCTTTTCAAAAACTACTATAGACCAGTCAGTTTTCAGATTGAAGATTATTCTGGTCATAATGCTGAACATATGGGCAGACACTCTGTCATGCCCTCCTGGCTTGCTCAATATCACTTTCCCAACAATTTCAGACAGGAATTTCCCCTGACTGTTCATTCCTTTTCTATTGAAAACTGAACCAATCTTCATCTTAGAATCTAGTCCACACCAAGTTAGAGCTTCCCTGGTCTTTGAAGCAGTAACTTCACCTTCTTCTTTAGTTCTTGGTAACTGCAATACTTTCCTCAGACTTTTTGGAGAGACCTTTACCTTTTCACCATGAACCCTGGATTTGATCTTCAATCCAGTGTCATCTACCTTAGCTCCATTAAGGAATTCCAAGACTTCCTTCTTCCAAATTTTTGTCGGCTACTAGGGTTACTACAGTCTTGATTTCTTGGTCGGCATCATCAAAAGCATTGCGCACCAGCTCGTAGCCTTCGTTGATGTTCTCCTCAAGCTTTGGCGCCATTAGGGTTTGATGAATTTTACTGGAGAGAAGAGAGGTGTCGACACACAAGTTTTGGTCTCGAAACTTTTGAAAGCGTGTCGACAGACTAAGGCAAAAATCCTATTTATACCTTTCTATGTTTGAAGATGAAAAGGCGGGCAGCTAACTTAGATTGTGTCGACACTGTCAATAAGTGTCGACACTGACTTATAATGTCTCGACACTTATGTGTCGACACAAGTTTAGTCAACAGATAATATGTGTCGACACTTGTTTATGTGTCGACACCACTTAACTTGACACATAGTCGAGACTTTACTTAGATAATTCTGAGTAAACACTATGTGTCGACACCACCTTGGTTGTGTCGACACCAACTTGTCATGTGTTGACACTATTATTCTGAAGTGTCGACACCAACTTCCTAGATGTGTCGACACCTTTTTCCTGAAGTGTCGACACCACTATTCTGTGTCGACACATAGATCTATGTGTGTCGACACCTTTTTACTTAGCCATTTCCAATTCTATAAACTTACTCTAAGTTTATCATTCCTAGTTCAATTTTAAACCTATTGAACTTAGCTTCTTCTAGGGGCTTAGTATACATATCAGCCAGTTGATTATCAGTTTTAACATATTCTAGTAAAATATCTTCTTTCTCTACATGCTCCCTAAGAAAATGATATTTTATCTCAATATGTTTAGTTATACTATGGGAAACAGGATTATGTGCAATTGAAATAGCACTTGTAGAATCACAGAAGAGTGGAGTTCTACTTACCTGAAATCCATAGTCCTCAAGCTGATGTTGTATCCACAGAAGTTGAGCACAGCAACTTCCTGCAGCCACATACTCTGATTCTGCAGTGGAGATAACCACACTTGTTTGCTTTTTGCTACTCCAAGAAATCAGTCTTCCACCTAGGAATTGACAGGTTCCAGTTGTGCTTTTTCTGTCTTCTTTGCATCCTGCAAAGTCTGCATCTGAATAACCTATTAGATCAAAATCCCCATTCCTAGGGTACCAGAGGCCTAGATAAGAAGTGCCCTTTAGATATCTCAATATTCTTTTGACTGCTGTCAAATGAGACTCTTTAGGGCAGGCTTGATACCTTACACAGACACATGTAGCATACATGATATCTGGTCTACTTGCAGTCAAGTATAATAGGGAGCCAACTATCCCTCTATACAAGGTTTCATCTACAAGTTTCCCTGCATCATCCTTGCTAAGAGACATACTTGACCCCATAGGAGTCTTCATGGTGCTGGATGAATCCATACCATACTTCCTTATGAGTTCTAGGGTGAACTTGGACTGGCATATGGATAAACCACTCTTAGTCTGTCTTACTTGGAGACCCAAGAAGAACTTTAGCTCTCCCATACTACTCATCTCAAATTGACCCTGCATTAGCTTTGCAAACTTTTTGCAAAGGCTACTTTCAGTAGACCCAAATATAATGTCATCTACATATATTTGGACTAGTATTACTTTGCCTCTAGATTCCCTAAGGAATAGAGTCTTGTCTATTTTCCCCCTTGTGAACTTATTCTCAATGAAGAAACTAGACAGGGTTTCATACCAAGCCCTAGGGGCTTGCTTTAACCCATATAAAGCTTTCCTAAGTCTATAGACATGATTAGGTAGAGTTGAATCAACAAAACCTGAGGGTTGTTCCACATAGACTTCTTCGTTAAGATTACCATTTAGAAATGCTGACTTGACATCCATTTGGTAAACTTTGAATCCTTGAAAGGTTGCATAGGCCAGGAACATTCTTATGGCTTCCAGTCTGGCTACTGGAGCAAAGGTTTGATCAAAATCAATACCTTCTTCCTGCATATATCCTTTAGCAACCAATCTTGCTTTGTTCTTAATGATGACTCCTTGTTCATCCATCTTGTTCCTATAGATCCACTTGATTCCAATTATATTGTGGTCTTTAGGTTTAGGAACAAGCTCCCAGACCTTGCACCTCTTGAACTGATTGAGTTCTTCTTGCATTGCCTCAATCCAAAGAGGGTCTTTGATGGCTTCTTCAAACTTCTTAGGTTCAACTTGGGATAGGAAACTGGAGTAGATTGCTGCATTCAGGTTTCTACTCCTTGTTTGTACCCCTTGTCTTGGATCACCAATGATTTGCTCAGCTGGATGATCTCTTAGATGCCTATTGGCTGGAGGCATCCTGACTTCAGGTTGAGCTTCTTCAACATCTTCATCATGCTGTACTCCTTGAACTTCATCAGCAATTGGTACATGTAGTTCTCCCCCTCGACAATAGCCACTGTCTTCTACTTGCTGTCTTGCAGTAGGTACTTCTTCTATAGTAAGCTTGTCCATCTTCTTTGTTAAACCTGTGGGGCTGCATACACTACTAGACAACTCATTGTTAATAAGTCTAGTTTCATCAAATACTACATGTACAGTTTCTTCTACAACTTGAGTTGACAAGTTGTAGACTCTATAAGCCTTACTGTTGTTGTTGTACCCAACAAAAATTCCCTCTTGGGACTTGGCAGCAAACTTAGTCAAGTAAGACTTTCCATTGTTAAGTATAAAGCACTTACAACCAAAGATCCTGAAGTAGGATAGATTTGGTTTCCTGCCTTTCACAACCTCATAGGGGGTCTTGTTGAGGCTTTTAGTTATGGTAGCCCTATTAATAACATGGCATGCAGTATTCACTGCCTCAGCCCATAAGTATTCTGGTAGTGTTGTATCATTTAATAGGGTCCTACCAGCCTCAATCAAGGTTCTATTCTTCCTCTCAGCAATGTCATTTTGCTGAGGTGTTCTTGGTGAAGAAAACTCTTGAAATATCCCAAAGTCTTCATATAGTTTTGTCATGCTATCAGACTGAAACTCAGTACTATGGTCACTTCTTATTTTGACCACTGTACTATTTAGTTCATTCTGAATTTGTCTAACAAAGCTATAGAAGACATTGAGTGTTTCAGATTTCTGTCTAAGAAAGAACACCCAGGAAAAGCTTGAGTAGTCATCTACAACTATAAAGGTATAGACCTTCCTACCTAGGCTGTGAACTGGCATTGGAAAAAAGAGATCCATATGCAAGAGGTATAAACACCTCACAACATCTTTGTTTTCTATGCTTCTAAAGGTGGATCTAGTCTGCTTGCCCTTTTGACAAGCTGAGCAAATATCATCTTTAATACACATAACTTGAGGACCATTCCTCACTAAATCTTTACTAAAGAGTTTGCCAATTGTCTTGTAATTAAGATGGGCTAGCCTCTTGTGCCATTTGACACAATGAGAGACTTTCTCATCAGCTACAAGACACACTTGAGAACCATTGGTCTCACACATAATGTCTAAGCAGTAGACATTTCTTTTTCTATAGCCAGTCAAAATGATCTCTTGATCATTTGACCTCTTGATATGACAACCATCCTTAACAAATGAGATGTCATATCCTACATCACTTAATTGACTTATACTAATTAGGTTGTGTTTCAAACCTTTAACATAAGCCACTTGAGTAATGGTAACTAAGTTACTAGAAATGTTACCAAACCCTTTGATGATTCCTTTTTCAGAACCACCAAAGGTGACTTTTGGACCATCCTTTATTGGTGTGTAGTCCTTTAGTAAATCCCTTGTTCCAGTCATATGTCTAGAACATCCACTGTCCAAGTACCATATTGGGGCATGACCACTTGGACTCACCTGCAAAACAGATTAATGAACCTTAGAACCCAAAGAATTCTTGGGTCCTTGGTACTTGTTAGTTTGCATCCTGACAAAGCTACCTGCTGGTTTTCCAACAGGCAGTTTGCTACTTTGACACTAGCATTGTGCCAACAGTCCATTGCATAGTGGCCTACCTTGCCACAACACCAACACTCAAGCTTATTGTACCTTTGCTTAAGTACTGTCTTTGCTGTTTTATCTACAGCAGACTTGTTGAGAGTTGGGGCTTTGCCCTTGGACATAGACTTGGACTGAACAGTCCTTGCAGGTCTTGTAAATCCCAGTCCAGCTTTACCTTTGTGATGAACAAATTCATCAATTATGGGTAAAACAAACTTTGGTTTAGAAAACCTAGCAACTAAGTCTTTTTCCTTCTGAAGATTAATCTCCAGACTCTTGATTTAATCATTCTTAAATGATATAGTTCCCATCTGAATCACAGTTATGTGCTTCAGTCTGGCTATATCATTAAGCTTTTGCTCAAATAACTTCTCAGAATCTGTTGCTGCAGCTTTGAGATTTGCAATTTCCTTTGCCTGACTTTTGGCTAGGGACTTGCTCTTCTTGTAAGCTTGCAACAGTACTTTATATTCATCCATTAAATGATGAATATCTTCTTCAGACTCAGATGCACTCTCATCATTTGATGAGGATGAATCTGATTCTGTACTGGCACAAGAAACTGAACTTAAAGTTGAACTTTGTACCTTACTAGGTCCTGGCTGCTCCAGGATTTTGTCATTTTCAGTCAATGCCATCAGTCCTTGGCACTGACAGTCTTCTTGTTCATATATAGAATTCATAATCTGCATGAACTCTTCTTCTTCTTCCTCAGCAAACAACCCTATATATGCCTCAGCATCTGACTCAGTTTCTGAAGAAGAAATATCTGACAGACTCTTGTCCTTTTTGGCTACAAAAGACTTCTCCTTCTTGCCCTTGTATTGAGTCCTTTTCTTGTCACTAGACTCCTTCCTTTTCTCTGGACAGTCTGCAATGACATGTCCTTGTCTATTACAGCAATAACACACAATTTTTGATAGTGTAGCTTTGCTAGACTTGGACTTTTTCCTGTCTTTCTTTGAAGACTTTTTTTTTCTGATAAGAGTCTTCCTTTCCCTGTGAAGTAGATGACCTTGTCCTCCACTGTTTCTTCTTTAAGAATTTCTGAAAAAGTCTTGTGAAGGCAGCAAAGTCCTCATCACTTTCACTGCTTTCAGATTTTGTGCTTTCTGAATCTTCTGACTCAGTCTCAACTACTTTAGGAGGTGGAGTTGGTGACTTACTCCTGTACTTTCTGGGGGCTTCTGATTTAAAGGCCACTATCCTTTCCTTGTGTTCATTTCTTGTGGATTTCTCCTCTTCTTTCCTCACCATTAACTGCATTTCATAAGACAGCAGTTTGCCAAACAGTGTTGGTGGAGGAATTTCTCCCAACTTTGCCATTTCCCTGATGGCACAGATCTTGGTGTCCCAATCTTTAGTTAGGGACCTTAGAAACTTATCATTGAGTTCATAATTACTGAACTCTCTGCCATAGGACATGAGTTCATTCACTATCCTGTAGAACTTCTTATAGCACTCAGTTATGCTATCACCCTTTCCTTGTCTAAAACTTTCATACTCTTGATTTAGCAAGGATTTTCTGTCTTGCCTTACTTCTTCAGAACCCTCCATATACACAATAAGAGTATCCCACATTTCTTTAGCTGTCTTACAGTGTATTAGATTCTGAAAAGTTGCATCATCTATGGCACTCACTATGATGTTCTGAGCCCTTTTGTCCATGGTGGCTAGAACAATCTCATCCATTGTCATTTCAGAGAAATCCTTTGGTGTTCTCTGATTTGCATCAAATACTGACACCTTCATGGGCACATATGACCCTTCCTTTACTATGATATAAATCCTAGGGTCTGAAGCTTCCATAAACAGCCTTACCCTTTCCTTCCAGATCCCAAAGATCTCTTTCCTACATATAGGTAGCTTCATGGATCCCAATTCCTTGTAATTTTCAGTGGAACCCATGGTTCTTGATTTTCTTGATTCTGTAATTGACTTAGACTGAATCTGCCAACAGGATCTACTCAGACAGTTATGTCCCTTTTTGAGTAACCTCGCTTTGATACCACTCGAAAGATATAGTACCTAAACACCTAGAGGGGGGGGGGGGGTGAATATGTGACCAAATTCTTTTTGACTTTTTATGGCAGCAATCAGTTTTTAACACAGAATTTAATCTACTATTGCACAACAATCACACAACATTCACAGCAAACCACAGCACACAGAAGACACACAGTTTTATAGTGGTTCCCCAAGGTGTGGGTACATCCACTTTCCCCCTTCGCCTATCTAGCAGTGTACTAGATTCGGCCCAACTGCTCCACTATCTCAGAACCCAAAACAGGTTCCTACACCTCAGTCCCAAGGCCCTACAACTCAGCTTCATCACAAAGCCTACACTCAGCCACAAAGGCCTACTCTCAGCCACCAAGGCCTACACTCAGCCACCAAGGCTTACACTCAGAGATTTCAATCTCCTACACTCAGGCACTCAAGCCCTACACTCAGCCTTTATAATTACAGGCTTACAAGACTCAGATCCAAAGGATCCTACAAGATAAAATGAATACAAAATTGTGACTCAACAACTCAGAGAAAAGAGAGAGAAGAGTTGTGAGTTTCTTGATGAGTTCTTGGAAGAACTCAGCTGAAATCAATCTGACTTAGCTTTCTTCAAAGCTTCTTAAAAGTAGAACTCAATAAGATTGACTCCTTCTGCAGTTGATCCTTGATCTCTGCTACTTAAGATTCAGAGTGAATCTGAACCCTTCTTCTCAGCCTGGTTCCAACAGCTGATTTCTTGGATGGAGCTCTCTCTCTCCAACTTCTTAGATCTGCACTTGATTCTTCAAGGAATAGCTAGATTTTCTTTGTTAAATACTTGATCAATAGTTTGAACAACCTCTTCTCTGTAGACAACATAAGCCTATTTATAGGCCTTCTTCATGGTAACTGGCTGGTCCGGTCCATAACTGAATTCTGATAACTCTGACAGGTGCAGTAGACCGGCTGGAATGGCAGCTGTCAAGTCATCCAGTCAGTTCTTGAAAATTCTATAACTGTCTTTAAGTGTCGAGACTTTCTGTCATTAAGTGTCGACACTTATAGACCAAGTGTCGACACAAGTTGTCTAAGTGTCGACACTAGTCTACAAGGTGTCGACACAACTCCTTGTGTTGTAGATTTTTTATCTCGACACTACTTCTTCTTCATGTGTCGACACTGAAATTGAGTGTCGACACAAGTACTTGTACTTCAGTATCTTGCTGAATTCTTCTAAGTGTCGACACAACATCTTTGTGTCGACACATCTTCATGTGATGAATCTGTTAAGTGTCGACACTGCTTCTTGGTGTCGACACATGTCTTCAGTGTTGATACTTGTTGAGTGTCGACACATTGCTCTAGGTGTCGACACTTTCTTCTTCTGTCGAGACTCTGGCTGAGTGTCGACACATTCCCTTAGTGTCGACACTTGTACTTAGAATATTTTGTTGAACTTTGCTGATCTTTGCTAAATGTCGACACAGCTCCTTGTGTCGACACTTTCTTCAAGTGTTGAGTCTTCAGCTGAGTGTCGACACATTGTTCTGGGTGTCGACACTTACTTCAAGTGTTGACTCTTCTGCTGAGTGTCGACACATTGTTCTGGGTGTCGACACTTACTTCAAGTGTTGACTCTTCTGTTGAGTGTCGACACATTGTTCTGGGTGTCGACACTTACTTCAAGTGTTGACTCTTCTGCTGAGTGTCGACACATTGTTCTGGGTGTCGACACTTACTTCAAGTGTTGACTCTTCTGCTGAGTGTCGACACATTGTTCTGGGTGTCGACACTTACTTCAAGTGTTGACTCTTCTGCTGAGTGTCAACACATTGTTCTGGGTGTCGACACTTGTACTTAGTTTCTGCTGACTTTTGCTGAGTGTCGACACATCTTCAAGTGTCGACACTTTCTGATGTAGACACAGTTTTTCTGGGTGTCGACACAACTACTAAGTGTCGACACAGCTTCACTGTCTTTTCTTCACTGAGTGTCGACACAGCTCCTTGTGTCGACACTTTCTGTCTGGTGTCGACTCAGCATCCCTGGTGTCGACATAATGACTCCAAGTGTCGACACTGCTTGCCTGGGTGTCGACACAAGTCTTCTTAAGTGTCGACACTTTCCCTCTGGGTGTCGACACATGGACTTAGAAACTTTTTCTTCTTTCCTGCAAATACTTAGCCTGTACAAGTAAACTCAAAACACATCAAATACATTTTGATGTATATCATTGAGTTGGGTGAGGCTTCTTCAAATCAGGTACATTTAGACCAATGTACCCAACAACCCTCTGTAGTGGAAAGGAGGTGATCGATCCAAAACAGATCGATCCACAGGTACATATTTAACCTCCGACCCCTCTTCCCTCTTCTTCGTTTACGCAGCCTTTACCAATTTAAAATGAAAAAATTATATTAAACAAGTCCTTACCGTATCCGTATAAATTAGATAACGAGCGTAAGGACGCAAAATATGAAAAATATATTTTATTATTAAAACGAATTCATATTAATGTTCCTTTTTGCGAGGCTATCTCGCAAATGCCCAAATATGCGAAATTTTTAAAAGAATTACTTTCTAATAAAAGTAAATTAGAGGATATTTCGCATGTATCTCTCAATACTGTCTGCTCGGAGGACCTTACTAATAAATTACCCACAAAATAAAACGACCCGGGACGGTTTTCCATCTCGTGCCTTTTTGACAATATATTAGTAAAATACGCCTTAGCTGATTTAGGGTCTAGCATTAATCTGATGCCGTTCTCGCTCTTTCAACGTTTAGGTTTGGGTACTCCTAGTCCTACGAATATGTGCATCCAATTAGCGGATCGCTCGGTTAAGTTCCCTATCGGGGTATTGGAGGACGTCTTTGTCCGAGTAGACAAGTTTACCTTTCCGGTAGTCTTCGTCGTCTTAGACATCGAGGAGGTCGCCGAGGTACCAATAATACTCGGTCGCCCTTTTCTCGCCACCTCCCGCACAATAATAGATGTTAGTAATGGTAGTCTTCTCCTCCTAGTAGGAGATGATCAAGTTACTTTCTCTATTAATCCCTCGATGGACAATTTGTCATCGAGTGCCGATTTCTGTTATTCTTTAGATACCTTTTTTGGAGATCGTTCTTCTCCCGTTTTCGAGTCCGTATTTTTAAATGACAATATTTATGTGCTTGAAAATTTTACATGCAATGAGGATACCTCTATAGACTTGCCTTTCGAACCAATTGGTAAGAAAGACATAGGAATTAAAACCTCCCTAGAAGAACCGGCCATCCTAGACCTCAAACCCTTACCCGCATCACTCAAATACGCTTTTCTGGGAAAAGGCGATACACTTCCCGTTATTATTTCTTCGGACTTGAGTGATTCGGAGACTTCCGATTTATTGGAAGTTTTACTTAAACATCACCACGCAATTGCGTGGCAAATCTCCGACTTAAAGGGGATTAACGCCTTCTTTTGCACCCTTAAGATATTTCTTAACGATAATTACCGCAAAACGATTCAGCCGCAACTTCATCTTAACGCAAACATGAAAGACGTCATTAAAGCCGATATTATTAAGTTATTAGATGTGGGGATTATCTACCATATTTCTAACAGTGCATGGGTTAGTCCCGTGCATGTCGTGCCCAAGAAGGGCGGTCTAACCGTAGTGGCGAATGAGCATAACGAGCTCGTCCCAGCTCGTACTTTCACGGGTTGGCGAGTGTGCGTCAATTATAGAAAACTTAATGATGCCACCGACATGGACCATTTCTCACTACCGTTTTTGGACCAGATTTTAGAGCGTTTATCCGGTCATCCATATTCTTGTTTTCTTGATGGTTTACCAGGGTTTTTCCTAACGCCCATTTCCCCCGATGATCAAGAGAAAATAACTTTTACTTCCCTATTTGGCACCTTCGTATACCGAAGAATGCCATTTGGACTCTGCAATCTGCCGGCTACATTCTAAATATGTATGCTAGCAATCTTTTGCGAGCTAGTAGAAGACCTTATGGAAGTCTTTATGGATGACTTTTCTGTTTTCGGACGCTCTTTTCCCGATTGCCTTCACAATCTAGATCGTGTCCTCCAGCGGTGCGAGGACACAAGCCTTGTCTTAAATTTGGAAAAATGCAACTTTATGGTTCGAGGAGGTTTGGTCCTCGACCATATGATTTTGTTTAAGGGGATGGAGGTGGATAAGGCCAAGATAGAAATCATAAAAAAACTTCTGCAACCAACAAACGTGAAATCTATTAGGAGTTTCTTAGGCCATGCGGGCTTTTACCGACGATTCATTCTAGACTTTTCAAAAAAAAAACAAATCCGCTAACTCACCTCTTGGAAAAGGAATCACGTTTCATCTTTAGTAGCGAATGCGTGTCTGCCTTTAATTTAATAAAATAAAAACTTTATCACCTCTCCAATTTTAGTGGCCCCTAATTGGTCCCTTCCATTCGAAATTATATGCGACGCGAATGATATTGCCTTTGGTGTCGTTCTTGGCCAACGCGTAGAAAAACATTTTCATCCAATTTATTATGCTAGCAAGATGCTCACTTCCGCACAAGTAAATTACACGATGACGGAAAAGGAACTCTTAGCCATCGTTTTCACTTTTGATAAGTTTCGCTCGTATATAACGCTTTCTAAAGTTATCGTATTTACCGATCACTCCGCCCTTAAATATTTATTAGCTAAAAATAATGCGAAGCCCCCTTCTTTGCTAGATTCTCCTCCTATAAGAGTTTGATTTGGAGATCCGAGAAAAGAGGGGCGCGGAAAATCTAGCGGCAGACCACCTCTCCCGCTTAGAAAATCCAGGTGCGGAAGCGCTCGTCGAATCTGAAATAAATGACAGATTCCCCGAGGAACGCCTCCTAGCCATTCATAATTCTTCGTCATCTTCGTCTTGGTTCACATATTTAGCAAATTACTTAGTAGCGCGGGTGTTTCCAAAAGAGTTTTCAAGTCATCAAAAGAAGAAATTCTTTTCTGACTTGAAAAATTTCTTTTGGGAGGACCCATTTCTTTTTCATATCTGCGCGGACCAAGCGGTCCGAAGATGCGTTGCGGGTGCGGAGTTCTTGCAAATTCTTAAGCACTGCCATGAGGGTCCAGCTGGTGGGCATTTTCCAGCCAACCAGACTGCTCGGAAGGCGCTATAGGCGGGCTACTTTTGGCCCACTCTCTTCAAAGAAGCGCACACTTTTGTGCGGGCATGCGATAGCTGTCAGCGGTCAGGTAACATCTCTCGTCGCGACGAGATGCCCCAAAACATATTTTTAGAATGCGAAGTCTTCGATTTATGGGGCATAGATTTTGTTGGCCCCCTACCTCCCTCTTTCAAAAAATGTATATTTTAGTAGCGGTCGATTACGTATCGAGGTGGGCGGAAGCGCAAGCTCTCCCCACCAACGATGCGCGTGTCGTCGTTACATTTCTTAAAAAACTATTTTCTAGCTTCGGCACGCCTCGCGCAATTGTTAGTGACAGGGGAACACATTTCTGTAACACTCTTATGGCTAAGACGTTAGCTAAATACGGAGTCACGCACAAACTCGCCACCCCCTACCACCCGCAAACTAGTGGCCAAGTAGAGGTAGTCAATCGAGAGATTAAGCGAATATTAGAAACAACTGTTTCACTAAATAGGAAAGATTTGTCTATTAAACTCGACGATGCGTTGTGGAGATATCGGACGGCATACAAAACCGTAATTAGTTGTTCCCCATTCCGGTTAGTCTATGGAAAAGCGTGTCATTTACCCGTAGAACTAGAGCATCGTGCTCTTTGGCTTTAAAACTCTTAAACCTCGACGCCAACTTAGCCGCTAAGAATAGAAGACTGCGACTAAACGAGCTCGATGAATGGTGTGCAAACGCATACGAGAGCAATAAGTTCTATAAGGAGAGTTCTAAGTTATATCACGATCGAAAAATAAAGTCCCCAAAATTATTTTCTCCGGGCGATTTTGTCCTTCTTTATAATTCGCGTCTTACACTTTTTCCTAGAAAACTAAAATCTAGATAGTCCAGTCCCTTCATAGTTGAAGAAGTTTTTCCATATGAGACCGTACTCGTCTACTACCCGGAAAGAGGTTCGTTTAAAGTAAACGGTCATCGGCTAAAGTTATACATTGCGGGCCACCCAGTGATCGAGCATTACGAAACCATAACCCTTCTCGATTTATAACTCCGCAAAAATAGTCAAGCTACACGACTATAAACAAAGCGCTTCTGGGAGGCACCCCTCGCTTATCTTTTTCGCTCTTTATTTATTCTGTTTGCTACTTTTTCTAATAAACTGCAGGGTTTCTAATCTGCGCTTCCTCCCCGAACGCATTTTAGGGAAGCTTCTACCCCTCTCTCTTTATTTTCTTGTACATATTGCTTTTCCTGTTTGTTCCGCATACTTACATTGCAACATTGGGGACGATGTTGGACTTAAGTATGAGGGTATTTTCGTACTTTCTTTTCTGCACTTCTACTTTCTACATTTCAAAATCCAAAACAAAAAAAAAATTTAAAATGAAAAATCCAAAAAAAAATTTCTTTCTTTTCAAAAAACACAAAAATATAAAAAAAAATTATAAAACACATAATTCAAAAAATTATTACAAAACAAAAATTCAACAAAAAATATATTTTAGATTTTACTTTGTAAATAATGTTTTTTTATAAATATTTTACTTTGTAAATATTATTTTTGTAAATACTCTTCTCTCTCTCCCCCTTCCTTTTCTCTCTCATTCTTGTAAATACCTTCTCTTTTTCTCCCAATCTTTGTAAATAGAATGAAAATTTTACTAAAAACTATAAAAAAATTACAAAAATATTTTGCAAAACTTAAAAATTCAAAAAAAATTTATTTTCGCATTTTCCTTTTTTAGTATGTATATATTAGAGACATAAACACAAAACTACAAAAAAAGATAATAAGTCAAAAATTCAAAAAAAACATTGACTAAAACAAAACAAAAAAATTCAAAAATAGATAATAAATTAAAAACACAAAAAATGATGATAAAAGCTATAAAAATACAAAAATGTTTTGAAGCAAATAAATCAAATATACTATTCTTGATTTTCTTGCTATCCAAAAATTCAGTTTTGAGTTTATTTATATGTGAATCTTATTAATTCTTTGTTTGCTATTCGTTTGTTAATTATTGATTGAAAATTTTAAATAATTGGGGTTAAGTTTTAAAAAATTCATTATGCATTGTTAAAAATAGCGAACTCGTTTTAGTGACTACTTCTAATTTTTCATTGATAGGAGCACATGTATTATGTTAGAAACAAACGACTATAGAATTCAATTATGTTTATTTTTAGCTTTCTGAAAAATTGGAACGTACAATTTATTAAGGTTGCTCACCAAAATTTTTTAATTAAAAATCTAGTTTTCTTTTCTCCCCTTATCATGCGTTACTTGGCATGATAAAATTTCTATTCAAAAAAAAAGATCCTATGTCAATGGGAATAAGATTTCGTTCCGTAAACATAGGCACCCAATAATTTAAAAAGATTATATGTTACGGAGTAAGAGGATAAAATTCATTACTCTCACACATATACATTGGGTCAGTTTTATTATGAAGTTGAAAAAAAATGATATTACGAAAATAAGATTTTATTTTCCTAATAACCCAAAAGAAAAAACATGGAGGTTCGAGAAAAAAATCACCTCACCTCAATATCCAAACCCTCTTCATAAACCAACATCATCCCCCTTAGCCAATTTCACGATTCTAGAATTAATTCAAAAATCTTTTTGAGAGCATAATTTATAAATTGCATTATTTCCAGTAAAACTCCTATAAGCTAAAGGTTATATAATTCCAAAATATTTTTGTTTATCTAACCATTACAATTATTGCTTTCTATTTGATTACATCAAGAAGTCTTTTGGTCAAAACTTTTGCGCTATTTAAATACTCTACATAATTTTAGGACTTAACTCTTACACCCCGTATGTTTATTTAGATCTCTCTTATAATTAATTAAGCGGTAGCTAAACTTAGAATTTTTTCTATTCCTTATAAGTTCACCTCAAACTTTTGCTCTACAATAGCAAAAGCTTAAGTATGGGGGTATTTGATAAGTTATAATTATACGCATTTTTTCTAAGTTTTTATTATGATACTTTAGTTTAGTTTTGGTTTTTTAGTTAGTTTTATTTAATAAATTGCTCCTTTTTGTAAATATTATTTCTAACATAGCTTAAATTTGATTTCTGAAATTTTTCAGAAAATGGTCAAAAATTGACCTGACACGCCCGTGTCAGCCAACCCGACACGCCTGTGTCATTCCCTATCGACGATCAAGGCTTCCAGCTCGACGAAACACTCTCGACGTTCGTCGACCAACATGACACGCCCGTGTCAGCCAACCCGACACGCCCGTGTCGTCAAGTCTTCCAGACTCGACAAACTCTCTCGACACAACGCTCTCGACATTCGTCGAGACCAACCCGACACGCCCCGTGTAGATAGAGACACGGGCGTGACCGCCATGTCTACTCCTCCACCTAGCCGACAAGACCCGCACTGGTGACTTTTTACGCAACCCGCGCCCAGATCTACCTACCCGACACGCCCGGAGTCACGCCCGTGACCTGGGAGTGACATCCTCGTATGCAGCCCGAAGTCAACTTTCCAGTCAAATCGCCGGATCACATCGTGAACAGTAGTGACACGACCCCCAGACACACCAGTGTTGGAGGGCATGTTTTTTGATTTTTTTCTATAAATTGCCCATTTCTGTAAGGTCCAAGGGTTCACTTTTTTGAGCAAATGTTGTGTGTTTTGTGGGCTGCCCTTGTGGATTCAAGTGCTATGTAAGGAGATTTCTCCCCCCTTCCTTTTATGTTTGTTTTTGCTTTAGCTTTAGCTTTGTAATAGTTCCAATTTCATAATAAAAAAATGTGTCCTTTTCTCTCTCCATGGCATGAAAGTTTATTTGGGAAGCTCATCTCTTTCTCTTTTTATCCCTTTGTATTCCCTTGTTCTTCTCTTTTATGAAAAGTGTGTGTGTGTATGAGTGTAACATGTTTATTTTTTATGTTTTTAACTTGTCTTTATATTAGGTTTGTCAAAAATTTTATCTCCAAATGAAATGTATGTTAAGATTTTCTCTTTCTTACCATGTCCTTTTTCAGAGTTTTTAAATTTCATTCTTATGAATTTATAAAAGATTTTTGAAAGTGATTTTGTTTTTTTTTACTTAGCTTTGTTTTAGGAATGTAAAACTTTTTTGTTCTTTTCATTCTCTTTTCACTGTTTAATCACTTTTATAAAAACCTAAGAATGAAAAAGTTGTTATTTTAATTTTTGAAAGGCTTTAGTTTTTGATTTGTTTTGAAAAACATTTGTTCCTTTTATTTTTAATTTGTTATTTTTATTTGTTTTTGGAAAAATCTAAGTATAAAAAAGTTGATGTTTTAATTTTTAGGTAACTTTCATTTTGTTTTTAATTTGTGTGTGTGAGTGTATGAGTTAGTTTTTCACTTTGTTCTTTTAAATTCCATGTTGTGCGTGTGAGTGTATGAGCATAATTTTTCATGCTTTCTTTTATCGCTTTCTTCAATTATGTAGAGAGTGTGTGTGTAGGAGATAAATTTTAATGCTTTATTTTATTGCTTTCTTCAATTATGTACAGTGCATTGTGTGTAGGAGATAGTTTTACTGCTGTCTTTTAATTCGTGTAGAGTGTGTGTGGGTGGGCATTTATTTCCGGCCACTCGTTAAGAGTTAAATGGCGTGCTTTTATTTCCCGCCTACTAGTTTGAGTAGGACTTGTAATTTTCTTTTTTTCTTTTCCACCTACTCGTTAAGAGTTAAATGACGCGCCCTTATTTCCTGCATACTTGTTTGAGTAGGACTTGTAATTTTTTTTGGTAACTTAGTTTTTTTTTATTAATTTATAATTTGAGGTGTGTGTGAGTTCTCGTTTTAGCTAAATTTTCAAATTTTCTAAATGTTTGTTATTTTCATGTCTTCTTCTTATACCCCTTTAGCGCTTAATTACGAAATCATGCCTCATCAAATTATAAAGCCGTCCCCAAACCGATGAGTTGCTAATCATTATTTGCCTCGACATCGAAGAGCATTGGGACATTTAAAATGTTTTGAAATAATTAAAGTTCTTTATTTTCACTTTAATTTTAGGAATTAAGGTTTCCCCGGGTTAACGACGCGTAGGACCACAAATCGATATGTGGGCCATATTTCTGTTATCCATAGGCTAGCTAGCCGAGAGGCCGTGCGTATAGATAGATCACCCCTGGGTAAAGAGAGTTGCGTGCATACCGTCGAGAGAGGACAAGCATAATTCTTCCGGATTGGATTCCCCACCCAATAGCGGGGTTCTTAGCGTAAAGCGGACATTAAGAGGAATCCTTCATCGGACTAATGTTCGGTCGAATAGTCTTAGCGTTCAGGTAGGCAATATTCCTAGAGATAAGTGCGCTCATATCTGTGGAACCTCCACGGCCAAGTTTCCTTTTATTAATTTGAAAACTAAGTTCAGTAATTATTAAAAGTTATTTTAGTCTTAATTCGATTCGGTGCAGAGCGTTAACCCTTCATCGAATTTTTCTAAATCATTTTTTGCTCTTTTATTTTTCCCGTCTTTAGTTAATTAAAATCTCAACCGTACTTTCAGTAAATAATAGTCCTCCTTGAGGAGTAAGAAAAATCAACCCGATCCCGAGAACAATACGATCTCGGTATTCCCCCCAAATATCGAGTACTACTTGTGATAGGTGCACTTGCCTCCTCTAGTAAGACCGCGGCGTATGACTCATCGAACCAACCACTCACATAAGAGTCTGTTTGTGGGCCATCAAACATTATCGTGAGGTGATGGTGGTGGATTGGGCTCTTTCTGAGATTCAGGCTTGACAATCTGCCTGGTCCTTTTAGAAAAGAGAGTAATTGATAGTCTCGTCCCTAGAGGGATGTTCACACCCTTTGATTTTTCACAATGTGGGATAGTAGTACTTGAGAATTTGACTCATAAAAGTCATATACGCATTGACCTTGAGGATGTATTTGTGACTGATTAGGTATAGAAGGCATTTGGCCCAATCAATTTTCTTCCCTAGTGCCAAGACTCCCCCCATCACATCCAGCTGGGCTTTAGGAATGTATCGTGTACTGAGATTTTACACATTTACACCTTCCTCACAGTATCAGCGAGGAACTCATATTCTTCAGAGAAATCCTTCTTCTCTAAATGAATTAGTTTATCTTTTAAAAAGTTCATCCTTTGCAGCACCTCCCTTATCTCTACATCTAAGACCTCTCCTTCACCCTTTCTAGAAGGAAGCTCAAAGGTCACTTGAATCATCTCTGTAGTGATTTGGACATCAGACCCAGCTATCTGGTCTTCATTGTACCATACTAATCAATTGATATAGTGTTCAAAAGCTCTGAATGCTCTGTAGCAAATAATGTGCATCTTGTGGTGATTAGCTTATTCAATCTTAAATTAGTGAATAACTATAGAATTCCTTTAAAGTTTTTTGCAAAAAAGAAAAATTCTTGGACAACACTAAATCCAAAATTAATCTTTGTTGCCATGTTGTACCTACAAAGACACTTGAAAAAGTGGAGTGAAGAAGAACTATGCAATACAGAGTTGATAAGATGAAGAGTTTTGAAAGAAAGTTATAACATAAGTCTGTTAGAAATAGATGAAATGTCAAGAAACTAGGGCAAAATGCGACACACTATAGAAGATTAGGCATGTGCAATATATTCAATCATGTGGCAAATGAAACTCAACATTACGTTGAGTCTCTTCATATCAGCCCAATTGTCGATGCATGCATGAATAAATGTCAAAATTGCGTCAAGTATGTACAAAATCTTTATAATCACTTGCTATTGACATTTCATCATGTAGAAGTTGATGCTACATTTAATTTTGAAAGTATCGCATATTTCTAAGAAGTTATAAATATGAGCGTTAGGATCCCCATCCTGAAGCCCATCAAATTGTACATTCTGTTGCGCTATGTGAAAGATAGGTTTCAATTCAAAATTATTGTTTGTAATAGCGAGTCGAACAATACTTGATCGAACATTGTCAAAATTTGACCGGGCATAATAAGACATTCCTTTGATCGGCCATTTTCAGATTAGGATTTGATCCCGTATATAAGAAGAAAGGTTAGAAAGAGAAGACGAAGTGGAGGGAGAGAGAGAGAAAGTAGAAGGAAGAGAAGAAGGTGAAGATGGTAGAGACAAAGGAAGAAAAGTGTCTCCGACAAATTCCTCAAACAAATCTCGAGAATCAAGATCACAGACTCGTAAGAGGTGCCGAAGGGTTCACTCGATTTTTGGATTTAAATCAACAAGATTTGATGGATTGCCTCGGGTCATACACTGTTGGATCCCTAGTTTGATTTGGGCTAGGTTCACTAAGTTAGGATCAATTGACCCAACATATATAACCATGGTCATAGTTGTGTCCTAGAGTCTAGGCCAAGTCCTTAGAATCAACACTGCAAGGACCAGCCATCAACATTGCCAGAGACTCAAGACTTAGACAGATTTCATACTAAGTAAAATGAGTTCGACATTCGTCGAACGCAGTTGGATGAAAGTCTTGTTCAGCTCGACGATCTCAGAGTAAATTCTCTGAGCTGAGCTCGACGAACTTGTACTCAGGTCGACGAACTTTGGACACTATACTTCAACACTTCAAGATCAAAAAAACATATCTCTTTTCTAAGTCCAGAGTCAAACTTTGGTCGACAAACTTGATTCTCAGCTCGATGAACTCTGACCACAATAGCTAAAGTTATCTAGCAGCAGTTAGTGGTCCTCAGCTCGACGAAACTAATTCTTAGGTCGACGAATTCTGGATACTTCACTTCAACACTTTCATCCAGAAGCATCTGAAATTATTCTAAGCCCAGAAATATTTTACTGAACTTCAGTCGACGAAACTAGTTATCAGCTTGACGAACTCCATGCACAGAAAAGGCAAAGTTTCTAGAGAATATAGTTCTGCTCTCTGCTCGATGATCTTGGAACTCAGCTCGACGAACAGAAGTCATTTGGTCGACTAACTCAGCAACTCAGCTCGACAAACTGTGAACTACACTCGACAATTTCTGTTATCAGTTTGACGAATCCAGACTTAGTTATTTTCCATCCTTCTGTCCCCTTCTTACTGCAATAATTCCTGAGTAATTAATGCTCAAATATTCTCTGGAATATAACCGTTAGACAGAGCATTGATTATGGTCTTCTCCCGGATTATTTCCTACCGTTTTTCCATGGTATAGTTGGGGAAAAAAATCAATGCAAATTATTCTCAAGGTCGTCAGCATTGATTGCAGAGAATTTCAAATTTCGAAAGAGAATTTTGACAGGAAATATAAAAGCAATTTTCCTCTCCTTTCCAAAAAAAAATGAAAAACAGATCTGATAGAGAATACAGAAGAACACAGTCACATACAGAGAAAAAGACAATCATCTGAATCAAGAAAACTCTCTGCATTTTCTTCCATTGATTTCTGAAGATCATCAGCTATCTGAAGAAGAAGAACACAAAATCAAAATCAAGAGTCTTCTGTCTTCAATACTCTAGGAAACTTCAAGGACAACTATAACTTTATCTGTCAAAGAAGTTCTTGAACAGCTGCTGATCAAGGCTAATCTACTGAAGGCCTATCACCCTGCAGCATGGCTCCATCTCTCTAAACCATTCTATTCCTCAGGGGGAGCCTTTGCTAAAATCAATATCCACAAGTCTTCTCAGTTGTATATTGAGAAAGAGAAGACCATATCATCTCTCACCCCCACTGTATAAAGGGTTATAACTCCCTTCAAAAGTTATTCCTAGTTGCAAGTCACCTGATCAAAAGACCTGAGGTTAGGTTTTTGAGCACCTGATCAAAAGCTCATTGGTGTCAGACACCTAATCAAAAATCTGAGTGGATTCCTACAAGGGTGCTAGAAGAGTGGATGATCCCAATGTTGAATTCTGTGAAGTGAAAGTGGGTGAATGGATGGCTTCGGAAACCTATCCGCGCGGACTACGCGGACAGGGTTGGCGGACTGCTAGGTCGGCAGGGATGTTGCAGGCGGTTTGCTCTGTGGCGGCTTGGGCGGTCTATTCGCGCGGACTACGCGGACAGCAGCGGCGGTCTGATAGGCCAGTGTATGCTTAGCAGACGGTTGACACCCAGGAAGTAACCGGGTGGATAGGAATGTTATCCGCGGAGTCCGGCAAGAAGCAGACTGAAGAACTGGAGCTCGGCAGACCAATTTGGCAGTTGCCTTGGTCTTGCTCTAGTGAAGCGGCAAGTGGAAGCCGCGGAGACCGCCGGTCAGCGCGGACAGAAACTGGAGGTCGCCCGGTATGGCGGGCTAGATCCAGTGTCCGCCAGTAAGTGCGGACTGGCCCTTGTGGCCAGCGGACTGGACTTGGTGGGAATTGAACCAAGTCCAGGATGGCTCAGTCCAGGGAGATCGCGCAGTTGAGCGCGGGCTGGTTTCTCAGTCCGTCAAGCATAGTAGAAGTGCAGTTGCCTTATTTGCTAGCTTGGGGAAATGCGGACTGGAGAATTGCTTGTGCAGGAGCGTGCGGACTGGAGCCGGAGTCCGCTGAGTCCGGTTTAGCCTTGTGACGAGGTTATGGACTCAGGAGTTGCGGACTGGAGTCTGCTGTTAGCGGACTGGATTGGCGTGTCCGCTAAGTCCGGAGGTGCCTTGGCAATGAGGTAATGGACTTGGGATATGCGGACGGAAGCCGGGTGTCCGCTGAGTCCGGCAGGTGCCTTGTTGGCGAGGCTGCGGGCTCGGGTTTTGCGGGCTGATGCCTTGTCCGCAGAATGGCGGACACGGCTGTTGTGGAGTCCGGCTGTGGTGGTCCTGGCTTGGCCTCTGGCGGCAAGGTGGGCTGGATATTGGAGTCCGGCCTTGGAGAAGCTGGGGTGGACTGGCTATCTGCACAGGAGCGGCGAACTGGAATGTGTGTCTGCGGGCTGGCGGACACACTTGTTCTAGCTGCGGGTTGTGGCGGTGATCCTATCGGCTAGGGCGGTGACCATACTCATCGTCGTGCCTATAAATAGGACTCATGTAACATCAGGAATAGAGAACCTAGACCGAAGTAAGTGAACAGTAATTGAGCTCGCGTTAGTTGCTGCGGTCTGGACTTTGTGTCCGCGCGGATTGAGAGTTGACCTGGTTGTGCTGTGCAGGTTGTGCGGATAGCGCTGGAAAGCCAGGACTTGGCTCTGATTGCGGTCAGGGACAGTGCGGACTCTGCGGTTAAGCAACAGGCGGTAAACAGCAGGTCGCGGATAGCGACCAGGCGGTCTTCTCTTTGGCGACTTGGTTCGGGGTTCAGGAAGTCGCCTGCTTCAGGCGGACTTTTCCATTTGGTGACGCAGCTTGTGCGGTCTGGCGGCGTGCAGATTGGCGTTGAAGAGCTAAGCATTGGAATAAGGGTGAGTCCGCGCGGCTTGGGTTGCGGTCTGGCGATCTGGCGGACTGAGCGGACTCCACAGCAGTAGGTCGGCGGCTTGTTGATTGAGTCCGCGCGGCTTGTTTTTTGTTCTTGTCTTTGTAACTGTCTCTGCTTTCCCGGTGTTGGGTTTTGGTGAAGCATGTCTCGCCATGTATGTCTCGCCTTGTAAAGAAGTTTGCTCTTGATCAATAAAGAAGCTTGTGCTACATGTGTTGCTGGTTGTTACTGCTTTGTTGAGATAACCCCTGCTAACTCCACGATCCGGGAAAACTTTCAACATTATAAGTGGGCGTATTCTCCTTCGGTTTGTTGAGTTTTCAACAGGGTATCCAAGGGGGCGTCTGCGGTTTGTTGAATTTTAACATGGTATCAGAGCGAGGTTGTTGGAGTGGTCAAGCAGTGCTCAATGGAAGTAGTTGCTCTTCTGAAGAGGAAACCAGTGGTAGAACCATGGCAGTGGAGGATGCAAGTTGTCTTGGTATTGATCTCCTTACAGAGACGAACTGTGAACGGTGGAAGTCCTGTATGAAGAGCTTTCTTCTTGGCGAGGACCTTTGGGAGGTTGTATGCGGAGCAGGAAGACAAGAGGATACTGCTGGCAATGCTGAGACGATGAGAGCTTGGAAGGAGGCAAATGCGAAAGCGGAGTCTATTCTCAAGCAGGTGATCTCATCGGAGCTCTTGGACCACATCAGTGGATGTCGGTCAGCTGCGGAGGTCTGGACTTCCCTTGATGGGTTGTTCAGGAAGGAGGTGAAGGTTGCTGCGGAAGATGGTCCCTCTACTTCGTATCAGGAAGAAAGGAGTGTTTCTCCTAGGCGTGATAGGAAGAGGAAGGAAGGATCAAGGTGCTATAAATGCAAGCAGCAAGGTCATCTTCGGAAGGAGTGCAAGGTTGTCTTGCTCTCGGCGAACGTTGCTCAGGTAGGGAGGAAGGAGAAGAACGTAGTTGGGATATCAACTAGTTCTGGAGTTGATCGGAGGAATGCCAGTGATAGTGCTGCTATCTGGCATGAAAGACTGGGGCATGTAGGGATGGACAAGCTGAAAGCAATGGCAGAAAGAAGACTCGTAAGAGGCTTGCTGTAACAACCCCATCCGTTCATATGATATATTCTAGAAGGTCCGGCCGGGGCCCCACGGGATATAGCACAAAACAGTCGGTGAAGGTACAGGATGATACCAGAGCAGCGCATCGCACCTATCACAAGCATTCTAGCGGAAGCCTAAGCTACTTGAACTCCTCATGAATTTCCAAATATAAACTCCACATTTTATATATAGATAGGAATGTCTTACAACATGTATAAAGTATTGGCCTTATGGCCTTACAGGGCTTTCATGCAGTGGCCTAAACAAATTGGCGCGCAGGCCGGCCACAAAAAGAAAACACTCAAAAGAACATTAGCCTTCGAGGGCTAGCAGCAGCAGCAACACCAGCAGGAGCATCAACCTCTATGCGACCCGCTCGGCTCTCCAGCACCTGTGCAAGGACAATCCACCCAATGGTGGCAAACAAAAGCAACGGTCAGCGTTCAGCTGACCAAATTATAACGACCCTACCCCTCCTCTCGGGGCAGCGGTATTTTCCCTGCAGGCATATCATATCACAAGTATGGCAAGCTATATCATCAAAGGTGCTTTCACGCACACAAGCCATCACAACCGTTCGCCGCCCGACCCAACGGTCCGTGCACTCAGGGCACATTCTTGGTGTTCTGGCAACCTCTTGCCCACCACCGTATCAGGGTTATCACCCAACGGTAACACTCTTGAGCATTTACTCCATGGCGTGCAGCCGGAGTTAGTCCTCGGACACCGGGATGGCCCGTAGCCCCCCTTTGTGTCATGGCGCGCAGGCCGAAGACTCTTGCTATGCGCTCCAACAGACCGCACTTTTTGGTCTCACGTCAGACGGACATAGCGCAGGTCGGATCCTCCACCCCCCGTTGCTCAAATCGCCTTGCCTTCTCCGAGTACAGCATACTCATGGCTATATCAAAGGCGCGGGTCGGTCTCACCAATCCTGTTCCTGGCATTCAAGCCTGGGTAATTCACTATACCCATTTCCTCACAGCAACATCGGGTCTTTCCTGGGCGCACCAGTACTTCCTGTGATTCTCTCCACAGGTGGACACCGCATAAGTACAAATGTCAGGGGTCTTTCCTGGGCACACCAGTACTTCCTGTGACTCACTCCACAGGTGGACACCCTAGGACATCAAGCATCACAAAAAGGGCCTTTCCTGGTCCCACCAGTACTTCCTGTGCCTCAACCACAGGTTGGACCCAAAACCACCACAAGGCTATTTTCCTGGACTACCACCCCAGTACTTCCTGCTACTCCTTTTCGCAGGCATAACCCATAGACTCCTTACACTACACGTTTATCACGGAGTCTTCTCCGGTTCGTATGCAACATCACCAATCCAGACCAACCTGTCCAGATGGGCTTCACACAGCATGCCTATTCCGTACTCATTTCCGGATCTATATGCAATACCAAGGGGATTTCAAGCATCCACCCAAATGACTCCCAAAAGCAGCCACCTCTTGGTGGGGAAATCAAAAGATATGCCAAAACAGAAGCCTTCACATGGCTAGGAAGAAAAGTCGTTACCCTTGACGATCGCTTCGGTGCCATGGCTTGAAAGCTTGCTTGCAAGACTCGCAAGAGCGTTTCCTCCGCAACGCTGGCTTCGGATCTCTCGCCGGTAAACCGCAACACCACCAACAGCAGCCCCCTTCCCTTCTTCCTCCTCCTTTCTCTCTCTCTTTCTCTCTCTCTTGAAGAAAGATGAAGGCCAATTCAAAGTGAGGATTCTTTTCTGATTTCGGCCCTTAAGGAAAAAGAAGAAAAGCTTTCAGCCCTTGGATCCAGACTGAAGAAATGGACGGCCACGATTCTGCCAAAAACACACATTTTGACCCGACACGGCCTCGAACACGGCCGTGTGCCTGGCCGTGTGCCTCAAGCGGTGGTCAACCGACTTATCCAAACCAGTGACACGCCCACGGGACACGCCCGTGTCATTGGCCGTATCACCAACACGCCTTCAGACACGCCCGTGTCTGTGGCCGTGTACCTGGGTGAAAAAATCCCAAATCATCCCGAGACTTCACACGGCCTGTGACACGCCCGTGTCCCAGGCCGTGTGCCCAGACACGGCACAAAGACACGCCCTGACGAACTCATTCGGCGGGCTGAGTTCGTCGCCTGATTTGACACGCCCTGTGACACGCCCGTGTCACAGGCCGTGTTCAACACTCGACACGCACTTCTCGACACTCGACGATCGTCGAGCAAAAATCGTCGAGAATGCGACACGGCCTTGGACACGCCCGTGTCCTGGGCCGTGTGCCTCTCTCGACGAATCGTCGAGACCAAAAAATATCGTCGAGACAAAGCCCAATCGTCGACACAACCCGACACGCCCTGCGACACGCCCGTGTCGCAGGCCGTGTCACCCGACACGCCCTGGGACACGCCCGTGTCCCAGGCCGTGTCACCCAAATTTGCCTGTTTCAGAACTTTGGGCTGTTACAATCCTCCCCTCCTACAAAAATTTTGTCCTCGAAATTCAGAGATAGGAAAGTAACAAAAAGCAGCAAGAAAATGTAACAACATATAACCTATTTATGTTACAATATTCTCGCTCCAAATTACAGAAACAATTCAGGGAACTCTTCTCGCATGGTCTGCTCGCGCTCCCATGTCAGCTCTTCACGGCCGCAGTTGTCCCATCGGACTTTTATCATACCGACCGTCTTGTTCCGCAACTGTTTCTCGGCTCGATCTTCGATCTGAATGGGTCTAACTCTCGTTGTTAGCCCATACTCCACCGGCACACGATCATCCGCGATCACTTGAGCTGGATCTTTCACGGCTTTCCGCAGCACCGAGATGTGAAAGACATCATGTAACACACCCAAGTCCGCCGACAGAGCTAGCCGATAAGCCGTTTCGCCAATTCGCTCAACCACTTCAAAAGGACCCAAATACCTTGGACTCAACTTTTTCAATCGTCGAATCCTGGAGACACCTTTGAATGGCTTGATCTTCAAGTAGACCCAATCGCCAACCGCAAATTCGACGTTCCGGTGCTTGGCGTTGTAGTACTTCGCTTGTCGATCTTGAGCAATCAGCAATCTCTCTCGAATAGTCCGAATGGTTGAGTTTGCTTCATCCACCTCATTTGGTTTAACAACCCGGGCTTCACCCGCTTCTACCCAAGCCAAGGGAGTACGACATTTCCGGCCATATAGGGCTTCATATGGTGCCATCCCAATACTTGCATGGTAGCTGTTATTATATGCAAACTCGACCATATAGAGATGATCTTCCCATCTCTTTCCGAAGTCAAGGGCGCACATTCGGAGCATGTCCTCCATTGTTCTGTTGGTACGTTCAGTTTGGCCATCTGTTTGGGGATGAAAGGCCGTACTGAAAGTCAACTTCGTGCCCAACAGTCGGTGAACTAGCCTCCAATCATTTGACGTGAATCGCCCATCTCGATCACTTACGATGCTCCGAGGAACACCGTGAAGACGCACAATTTGATCAACATATAACTTTGCCAAACTTTCAACCGAATCATCCCGCCTGTTTGGGAGAAAATGTGCTACTTTTGTTAGCCGGTCAACTATCACCCAAATGGAATCATTTCCTCGCTGCGATCTTGGCAATCCATGCACAAAATCCATGGAAATATCATCAAATTTCCATAATGGGATCGGCAGTGACTTCAAATAACCACCCGGCTTTTGGCATTCCGCCTTCACCATCGCACATGTTTGGCATTTGGCTACATACAGGGCAACATCTTTCTTAAGCCCTGGCCACCAAAAGAGCTTTTTCATATCGTTGAACATCTTTGTGCTCCCGGGGTGAATGGAATACTTCGTATAATGTGCTTCATACATCAGTTCTTCCCTCAGTTTCCCCACATTTGGGACGCACAACCGGTCCTCTTTTCGCAAAAGACCGTCATTCCAGGTGAATTTGCCTTCTGGTCCTTCATTCACATAGCGCAAGAGATCTTCATCCAGCTCCGTTGCCCGTCGAACTCGGTCCGCAAGGTCACATTGCACCTCGGTCCAGTTCAAACACGCAATGGCAGTGGAATTCTTGTCAACACAATAGATCTCCAATGCCTCCAATTCCTGGATCAGACATTCATCATGCCTTTGTAACCCATTCGCTCTCGCCGGAACTCGCCGACTCAAAGCATCCGCGACAACATTCCCCTTCCCGGGTGTATAGTGAATCTCGAAAGTGTAGTCCCCAAGGAACTCCAACCACCTTCGTTGTCGCATGTTCAACTCTTTCTGCTCCAACAGATACTTAAGGCTCTTATGATCAGTATAGATCTCCACCTTCACGCCATAAAGGTAGTGTCGCCACAGCTTCAGTGCAAAAATCACCGCTGCTAATTCCAAATCATGGACGGGATAGTTTCGCTCGTGCACCTTCAGCTGGCGTGAGCCATAAGCAATCACCTTTCCGCTCTGCAGAAGAACGCAGCCTAAGCCGCTCCTTGAGGCATCACTATATATTACAAACCCATCGGTTCCACATGGCGAAGACAACACCGGCGCCGTGGTCAACCGAACCTTCAGCTCTTCAAAAGCTCGTGCGCACTCTGGCGTCCAAACGAACTTCTGCTCCTTTCGCGTCAGTGTGGTTAGCGGAAAAGCGATCCGCGAGAAGTTTTCAACAAATCTTCTATAGTAGCCCGCAAGTCCAAGGAAACTCCTGACCTCGGCCACGGAAGACAATATTGGCCAATCTTGTATGGCTCTTATCTTTGCTGGATCCACTGCAATGCCCGCTCCACTCACCACATGGCCCAAAAATGCCACTGACGATAGCCAAAACTCGCACTTCGAGAACTTGGCATAAAGCTGATTTTGCCTCAACGTATTCAACACTAACCGCAAATGAATCTCATGCTCAGCTTTGGACTTCGAGTATACCAGGATATCATCAATAAACACAATCACAAACAGATCCAGGTACTTACGAAAAATACGGTGCATCAAATCCATAAACACCGAAGGCGCATTACACAATCCAAAGGGCATGACTGTGAACTCATAGTGCCCATAACGCGTTCCAAATGCGGTTTTGGGAATGTCACCTTCCCGAATTCTTAACTGGTAATAACCAGACTTCAGGTCCAACTTCGAATAGACGGTAGATCCCACCAGCTGATCAAATAATTCATCAATCCGAGGTATCTGATACTTATTCTTCTCGGTCAGCTTATTCAATTCACGGTAATCAATACACAACCGTAACCCACCATCTTTCTTCTTTACAAAAAGCACAGGCGCGCTCCAAGGTGACATACTTGGGCGGATATAGCCTTGCTCTAACATTTCTTGTAGTTGAACCTTCAACTCAGCCATCTCTTTAGGCGCAACGCGATATGGCGAACGGGCCACTGGTTTCGCACCTGGCACCAACTCAATTGTGAAGTCAATCTCCCGCTGGGGTGGTAGCCCAGGGAGATCTGCGGGAAACATATCAGCAAATTCTGCCACAATCGGAACCTCGCACAAAGTGGCCTTAGGCTCAACAGCCTGAATTAGTGCAAAGTAACACTCCACCCTTCCGAACAGCTTTGACTACCTGGAGTGTAGACATCAACGTCCCGCCTACTCCTCGCATACCCGCGAACTTGGTCTCCTGTTCGGTATTCTGGCCCAACGTGATTTCTTTGGACTGGCAATCGATCATAGCATGCTGCTCCGCAAGCCAATCCATCCCAAAAATCACATCGAATTCCGAAATTGGCAAAACAAATGCGGTTAAACAAAAATCCCGACTTCCCAACTGAACCGCCACATCGCAAGCTTGATCCGCAAGCATCCAACAACCATTCGGCAACACCACTCTGACGCTATCTGTCTTTGCACGACTGGGTATCCCAAGCCGCGTAAGAAACTCACTCGACAGAAAAGAATGCGATGCACCTGTATCAAACAGTGCTCGCGCCAGCGTGTCCCGAATCATCACAAAGCCTATGACAAACATGTCACACACACAAACCACAAACGTAGGGGTACTAAGCTAAGCATACAAACAGTAGCATAAGCAAAACTAAACTCATACCTGTGACCACGTCACTCTGCTTGATGGCCTCATGCAGGCCAAGATTGTAGACCCGGGGTTGCGCTTGCGAGGCAGAAGACTCCACCACCGCTTTTCCTTTCTCCGCATAAGATGCTCCCGCCTTCTTTTCACTCTTTGGCGGCATCCGGCAATCTCGCGCAATGTGCCCCATCCTACCACAATTGAAGCAGGTACGAGTTTCTGGCTTGGAGGTTGCCCCTGATGTTGCTCCCGTTGCAACTGATGAAGGAGCTTGTCCACTCGGCTTGGACCTCTTACCCCATCTCTTCTTGTAAAATGATTTTCCAGAGCGGGGCGCCTTCCACTCCGGTTGCGTCATCACCAACGCTCTCTTCCCTTGCACCCTCTTCATATCCTTTTCCAACGCGGTCGCAGTGTCAACCAACGCTTGGAAACCTTGGTTCACAGAACTAGACACAAGGAATCTCAGCTCGTCCCTCAGTCCTTCATAGAACCTGTTAGTCTTCCTCTGCTCATCAGCAAAAATCGAACCCGCATACCGCCCCAAGCGAGTAAACTCATGCAGGTACGCGTTAACACTGCCCTCACCTTGCGTCAACCGTTGGAATTCATTTTCCATGGCTATCCGTTGAGCTACAGGAAGGTGCTTCGAAAGGAAGAGCCGGGAGAATTCTTCCATCGACACTTGGGTTAACCGACGACCCGCCAAATGATGCAACTCCATCTCATCCTACCATAAACGCGCTTCTCCTTCAAGCAAGAAGGTGGCTAAGGTAACTTTCTGATTCTCCGCCGTTCCTATCGCCGTCATCAATCGCTTGACGCGCGATAACCAATCCTCAGCCTGCGTCGGGGTTCCCGCTCCCGAGAACGTAGGCGGATGGAAACTCATAAACCGTGTTAGCTGCTTCTCAGCCGCTCGAGGTACCACATCCATGACAGGTTCAGGCCTTGCCGCCACCTGTTCTGGCCCCACAGCCGCTTGCTCCTGCCTAAGTGGCTGACCTTGGATCATGGTAAACAAGGCCTCCGCAACTAAACAGACATGTTCCGCAGACGGTGGAGGTGTAGGCACCGCAGCTGGTGCCGTACTTTCATCAGAACGCTGGGGCTCAGACTGCCCAGCTCCACTCCGTGTCACCTAAAGGTGGACAAGACACACACATTAGCGGTCGTACCCAAGCAAACAACACAACATAGGAACACGCAGGTTCCTCAAACATAGCAAATTGCATTCCTATCATGGACATTCAGGAGTTCAATCGTAGACTTTGGTGTGCACAACCACGTGCTCGCCACCCCACAAAAGAAGTCGGCCACGACTTCGAGATATTGATACCTACCTGCATGAATTTACAAGATTGGGGCGATATGCGGGATCGACCTTTGCGGAGGAAGCACGAAAGACAAATCAGTTTTATGGAGGATTGCGGGATGAATTGAGGTTGGCACTTCCGAGTTCCGTGAGCCAAGGCTTTCAGGCGTTGGTTGATACAGCTCGTGCGTTGGAGAAGGATATGAAGCGAGTACAGGAGAATAAGAAACTGGCAAGGGAAAAGTCTGAGTTGAAAGAACTCCATAGTTAAGCGTGCTCGGGCTGGAGAAATTCTGGGATGGGTGACCTCCTGGGAAGTCCCCGTAGTGCGGGCTTGACTATCGAGTTTACCTCATCAAAGGGAGGCTGTGGCCACCAACAACCTGCCTGTGGATGGAGAGGGGTTGGGGTGCTTGGGCTGCAGCCCGGTAGGGTCGCCTAGAGCGGAGCCGTGACGCTGTCACGTTGGATCGGCTAGGGGCCTTACAATAAAAAAGTGCACAGGCCGTGTTCAACACTCGACACGCACTTCTCGACACTCGACGATCGTCGAGCAAAAATCGTCGAGAATGCGACACGGCCTTGGACACGCCCGTGTCCTGGGCCGTGTGCCTCTCTCGACGAATCGTCGAGACCAAAAAATATCGTCGAGACAAAGCCCAATCGTCGACACAACCCGACACGCCCTGCGACACGCCCGTGTCGCAGGCCGTGTCACCCGACACGCCCTGGGACACGCCCGTGTCCCAGGCCGTGTCACCCAAATTTGCCTGTTTCAGAACTTTGGGCTGTTACACTTGCCTAGATTGTCATCCTATGGTGATGGTCGGGGGTGTGCGGGATGTCAGGAAAGTGGAGCCTATCGCTTCATGGTCGACAAAGCACAATCCAGATGTAATGCACCATTGGCGGTTGTCCATTGTGCTCTGGTGGGACCGACCGTCACGGCCAGTCTTGGAGGCAGCAGGTTCATGCTGATATTGGTTGAGGACTATTCTGGGTATACTTGGGTATACTTTATGAAGAAGAAGTCCAACATGGTACGCTTGTTTGTGGAGTTCAAGAAGCTTGTGGAAGGCCAGCTTGGACGGAGGATCAAGGTGCTGAGGACAAGTATCGGTGGTGAGTTTGGCTCAACCGAGTTCTCACGCTTTTGCAGGAAGCAAGGGATCCGGATGGAGCTTTCTTGTGGACATACTTCACAACAGGGTAGTATTGCAGCTCGGATGATCCGTTGGTTAACGGAGACCTGCAAGTGTTGGCTTCAGAGTAAAGGCGTTCCGAAGGCTCTTTGGGCGGAGGGAATAGCCTGTGCTGCTCATGTCATCAACCGGATGCCTCTTAGTCCGATCATAATGAAGACTCCTTATGAGCTAATATTCGAAGTGAAGCCCTCAGTGAAGCACCTTCGGGTGTTTGGATCTACCTGCTATATACACTCTCCGGGTGCTCTCAAGACAAAGCTAGTCTTTGTTGGGTATGATGAGTAGAGAAGAAGATGGAGGTGTATGGATCCTGCTACGAAGAAACTCATAGTGTCGAGAGACATTGTTTTTGATGAGTTGACGCCGTATTAGGGTAGCTCTTATGTGGAGCTAGAGATAAGCAGGTCAGATGGTGGGCTGAAGGAGGCTGCTGCTAAGAAAGTGGAGTTGCCTGAGTCACCAGGTGCTCCAGGTTGTTCTAGCTCCGGGGCAAAGGCGTCAGAGTTGGGAAGAAGGGGGAGCGATGCTCCAGGATCTTCTGGCTCGAAGGCGGAGGCTTCCGGTTCAGGAAGCAAGGGGAGCGATGTTCCAGGCCGTTCTTGTTCAAGAGGGGAGTCTTCTGGTTCAGGTAGCAGGGGGAGCATTGCTCCAAATGCTTTTGGTTCCAGTAAGGAGGCGTCTTGTTCAGGGAGCAAAGGGAGTATTGTTCCGGGTTTGCCCGGGAACGGAGCTGGTTCAATAGCAGCGGAGGTGGTTAGCCATGATCAGGTTCTTCGGAGATCGAAGAGGATCAGTAAGCCACCAGCTCGATATTGTGAAGGGAACATGGCGGACTTGGTTCCGTGTTTCCTTGTTAGCCCTCAGGTCGAGCAAGGTACTTCTGGCTGTGATGACCCCACTAGAATCAAGGAGGTGGTTGACACCAAGTCTGAAGAGGTGACTTCTCTCAGAGGCAACGAGGCTTGGGCTTCTGGGTCCAAGGAAGTTGGTGATACTCCTGTGATGCAAGAGTGGAGGTTGAAGCTGAAGAAGGCAGAGGGAAGCATGACTCCTTTTTGGAGATGCTGGAGGGCTCCCTCATGGTCCATGATATGCGGGGCGAGGACTATGTCTTGGACATCTCTTCGTAGATGCTATCAGAAGGACCAGGTGCAAGGTTACGGGAGCTGCTGGAGTTATTCACCACTTCTCACTTCAAGGGGGAGTATTGAATTCTCTGAAGTGAAAGTGGGTGAATGGATGGCTTGGGAAACCTATCCGCGCGGACTACGCGGACAGGGTTGGCGGACTGCTAGGTCGGCAGGGATGTTGCAGGCGGTTTGCTCTGTGGCGGCCTGGGCGGTCTGTTCGCGCGGACTACGCGGACAGCAGCGGCGGTCTGACAGGCCAGTGTATGCTCAGCAGGCGGTTGACTCCCAGGAAGTAACCGGGCGGATAGGAATGTTATCCGCGGAGTCCGGCAAGAAGCGGACTGAAGAACTGGAGCTCGGCAGACCGGTTTGGCAGTTGCCTTGGTCTTGCTCTAGTGAAGCGGCAAGTGGAAGCCGCGGAGACCGCCGGTCAGCGCAGACAGAAACTGGAGGTCGCCTGGTATGGCGGGCTAGATCCAGTGTCCGCCAGTAAGTGCGGACTGGCCCTTGTGGCCAGCGGACTGGACTTGGTGGGAATTGAACCAAGTCCAGGATGGCTCAGTCCGGGGAGATCGCGCAGTGGAGCGCAGGCTGGTTTCTCAGTCCGTCAAGCATAGTAGAAGTGCAGTTGCCTTGTTTGCTAGCTTGGGGAAATGCGGACTGGAGAATTGCTTGTGCAGGAGCGTGCGGACTGGAGCTGGAGTCCGCTGAGTCCGGTTTAGCCTTGTGACGAGGTTATGGACTCAGGAGTTGCGGACTGGAGTCTGCTGTTAGCGGACTGGATTGGCGTGTCCTCTAAGTCCGGAGGTGCCTTGGCAATGAGGTAATGGACTTGGGATATGCGGACGGAAGCCGGGTGTCCGCTGAGTCCGGCAGGTGCCTTGATGGCGAGGCTGCGGGCTCGAGTTTTGCGGGCTGATGCCTTATCTGTAGAATGGCGGACACAGCTGTTGTGGAGTCCGGCTGTGGTGGTCCTGGCTTGGCCTCTGGCGGCAAGGCGGGCTGGATATTGGAGTTTGGCCTTGGAGAAGCTGGGGCGGACTGGCTATCTGCACAGGAGCGGCGAACTGGAATGTGTGTCCGCGGGCTGGCGGACACACTTGTTCTAGCTGCGGGTTGTGGCGGTGATCCTATCGGCTAGGGCGGTGACCATACTCATCGTCGTGCCTATAAATAGGACTCATGTCACATCAGGAATAGAGAACCTAGACCGAAGTAAGTGAACAGTAATTAAGCTCGCGTTAGTTGCTGCGGTCTGGACTTTGTGTCCGCGCGGATTGAGAGTTGACCCGGTTGTGCTGTGCAGGTTGTGCGGATAGCGCTGGAAAGCCAGGACTTGGCTCTGATTGCGGTCAGGGACAGTGCGGACTCTGCGGTTAAGCAACAGGCGGTAAACAGCAGGTCGCGGATAGCGACCAGGCGGTCTTCTCTTTGGCGACTTGGTTCGGGGTTCAGGAAGTCGCCTGCTTCAGGCGGACTGTTCCATTCGGTGACGCAGCTTGTGCGGTTTGGCGGCGTGCAGATTGGCGGTGAATAGCTAAGCATTGGAATAAGGGTGAGTCCGCACGACTTGGGTTGCGGTCTGGCGACCTGGCGGACTGAGTGGACTCCACAGCAGTAGGTCGGCGGCTTGTTGATTGAGTCCGCGCGGCTTGTTTTTTGTTCTTGTCTTTGTAACTGTCTCTGCTTTCCCGGTGTTGGGTTTTGGTGAAGCATGTCTCGCCATGTATGTCTTACCTTGTAAAGAAGTTTGCTCTTGATCAATAAAGAAGCTTGTGCTGCATGTGTTGCTGGTTGTTACTGCTTTGTTGAGATAACCCCTGCTAACTCCACGATCCGGGAAAACTTTCAACATTATAAGTGGACGTATTCTCCTTCGGTTTGTTGAGTTTTCAACAGGGTATCCAAGGGGGCGTCTGTGGTTTGTTGAATTTTAACACGCAAGTTTAGGGGAACCACTATAAATTCTTATGTTGTCTGGATTGCCATTTTATTTTGTTTATTGTTGTGGTTGTGTTAGTTGTTAGGTTTTGAAAGATATGGTACCTAAACACCTAGAGGGGGGGGGGGTGAATAGGTGACCTAAACCTTATTGAAACTTTGTTGGCAGCAAAACAGTTATCTCACAGATTTCTACAGTTAACATCAATAACAAAATATAAACTGCTAATCCACAGCACAGCACAGCACAGCAGACACACAAATTTATAGTGGTTCCCCAATCTTTGGGTACATCCACTTTCCCCCTTCGCCTATCTAGCAGTGTACTAGATTCGGCCAAACTTCTCCACTATCTCAGAACCCAACTAGGTTCCTACACCTCAGGCCAAAGCCTTACACTCAGCCACCAAGGCCTACACTCAGCCACCCAGGCCTACACTCAGCCAATCAAGGCCTACACTCAGCCAATTAAGGCCTACACTCAGAGTTCTTCAACTCCTACACTCAGGCAACCAAGCCCTACCCTCAGCCTTTATAATATAGGCTTACAATTCACTCAGATCCAATGGATCCTACAAGTTAAAATTGAATTACAATAACTAACTCTACAACTCAGAAAATAAGAGAGGAGTTGAGAGTTTCTTGAAGAGTTCTTGGAAGAACTCAGCTAGATCCAAACTGACTTAGCTTCCTTCAAAGCTTCTTGAGTAGAACTGAATTAGTCTGAATCCTCTGCAGTTGATCCTTGACCTCTGCTTCTTGAGATCCAGATGATTCTGAATCCTTCTTCTCAGCCTTAGTTCCAAAGACTGAATTCTTGATTGGAGCTCTCTCTCTCCAACTTCTTAGATCTGCCGTTGGACAGCAAGATCTTCTTGATTTGTATCACTTGGATAACTTGATCAGCAACCCCTTGAACAAATCTCTTAGATTGTTCTGCACTGGGTCAGAACTTAATCTTCTTAACAATACTTCTTTTCAACTTCTTATTAACACCTTATCAACTATCTTTCTGTAAACAGTCTGTGCCTATTTATAGGCCTTCTTCATGGTAACCGGCTGGTCCGGTTCATAACTGACTTCTGACATCTCTGACAAGTGCTGTAAACCGGCTGGAACGGCAGCTGTCATGTCATCCAGTCAATTCTTGAAATTCTCTAACTGTCAGATAGTGTCGAGACTTTCTGTTCTTAAGTGTCGACACTTATAGACCAAGTGTCGACACATGTTGTGTAAGTGTCGACACAAGTCTACAAGGTGTCGACACAACTCCTTGTATGTCTCGACACAGATTCTTCTTCAAGTGTCGACACTGAAATTAAGTGTCGACACAAGTACTTGATCTTCTGTAACTTGTTGAATTCTTCTAAGTGTCGACACATCTCCTTTGTGTCGACACATCTTCATGTGTTGAAACTGTCAAGTGTCGACACTGCTTCTTGGTGTCGACACAAGTCTTCAATTTTGTTTCTTCAGCTGAGTGTCGACACATTCCCTTAGTGTCGACACTTGTACTTAGAATATTTTGTAAACTTTTCTGTTCTTTGCTAAGTGTCGACACAGCTCCTTGTGTCGACACTTTCTTCAAGTGTAGAGTCTTCAACTAAGTGTCGACACATTGTGCTGGGTGTCGACACTTTCTTCAAGTGTTGACTCTTCTGGTTGTGTGTCGACACATTGTGCTGAGTGTAGACACATACTTCAAGTGTTGACTCCTTTGAGTGTGTGTCGACACATTGTGCTGAGTGTCGACACATTCTTCATATGTTGACTCTGCTGATTGAGTGTCGACACATTGTGTTGAGTGTCGACACTTGTCCTTAGTCTCTGCAGAATTTTGCTGAGTGTCGACACAACTCCAAGTGTCGACACTTTCTGATGTAGAATCAGCTCTTCTAGGTGTCGACACTTCTGCTAAGTGTCGACACAGCTTTTCTGCATTCTTTTTCACTGAGTGTCGACACAGCTCCAAGTGTCGACACTTTCTGTCTGGTGTCGACTCTTCTTCTCAGGTGTCGACACAATTACTCCAAGTGTCGACACTGCTTGTCTGGGTGTCGACACAAGCTTTCTCAAGTGTCGACACTTTCCCTCTGGGTGTCGACACATGGACTTAGAAACTTTTAGCTTCAGTCCAGTGAATACCTAACCTGCACAAGTAACTCAAACAAACATCAAATACATTATGATGTATATCATTGAGTTAGGTGAGGCTTCTTCAAATCAGGTACATTTGACCAATGTACCCAACAATCTCCCCCTATTTGGAGAAGTCATAACCCTTAGTCAATGATATACACCACTCATAATTAAAAATTAGAAAATGATGTAAAGCAGGTATATGTCAACAGGGTAAACTTAAACATGTAATAAAGCACACATGTATACTCATTAAACATTGCAGAACAAACAAGAAATAGACACATGCTTCTGAACCATCATGAGATATATTTATCAAAAATTGTTCTAACATTGTTTTAATACATTTCCATTATTTTACAAAAAGATTACAATAATGTTTCTTAGTCTAATCTTAGTCTAGTTCTGATCAGGTTCTTTTATAACTATTCCTTTCCCATCTTGTACTTTGGCCTTTACAGCAGCAGCAGCAGCAGGCTCAGTATCAGCAGTCTTCTTTCCTTTGAGATCGAGCTTATCAGCCTTGATCTTTTGCCTCTCAAAGTATTGATAGGGCTTAGGAAAGTACTTGCTAGGCTCCACAGCTGTAGGAGGTAGCTTTCCGAACTTAGCCTTCCTTCTATACTGGACAATGGCTTCCTGCCTGATCTCATGCTTCCTCCATTCAGCTTCTGAGAACCACTTGTTTCTATTAGTAGTGTTGTCTTTAGCAGCTTTCCAGGCAGTGAGAATGATATTTCTAGAGGTAGGGCTCCACTGTTCAAAATCTGGCTTTTGTTCTGCTAGTTCCCTAAACCTCTTCTTTGACAGCCTTGTCTCTTCTTCTTTGTCCAAAGCCTCTTGCATAGCTGCTGTTATAGGTTGAACAACCTTTTCTAAATGGACATTGTCCTTGCCCCCAGATGGGCTATACATAGTGCTCACCTCTGCATGAATCATTTCAAAATCTGGAGGTGGATAAATGACTTGAGCTACTTCTTGTGGCTCACCTCCAAGATATGCACTTTGAATCCCTGATTCAGCAACATTATCATCATCACACAGGGGAGGATATCCAAGGGTAGCCCTGATGGAATTTGATATCCACTTAGCATGGTCTGAGCTTGCTTTGACTAACACCCTCTCCCCCTTTATGACTTCTTGGGCAACATGATCTCTTACATCATCTTTCTGGAATCTAATCTGACTATCCAAATACCTTATTCCATCCTTAAAGTAGGGTCTAAGCTTTGTAAGTTGTTCAGAGATTGCTTTCTGGGAATCTTGTATAGCAGTTTTGACAGCAGTAATCTCAGCTTGAAAGATTTTATCAAAATCAGCCTTTGCAGCAGCAGCAGATGTAGATGGTTCAGCAGACTTATTCTTTAATTCAGTGACTATAGCATTGTGGGATGCAGTCAAATTATCATTCATCCTTAATTGATTTTCCAGCACATAGCCTTGTTTCAATGCTATATCATCTACTTGAGTCTTGATCTTCTCCTGGTGAGTAGCCAAATAGACTACTGCATTCCCACCCTTGTGGAAGCAGTCAGTCATCTCCTTTTTATTAAGGTTCATTTCAAACCTTATTGACTTGATTTCCTGTGCCAGATCAAATTGTAGGGTCTTGTGCCCTTCATCAACATAAGTCTCTATAGCCTTCCTTTGCTCATCCAGCTTGATCTGTAGTGCAATCAGTAAAGCACTATAGTCAGCAGTTGGAGCTTGCTGAACTATGGGCTGTGGGGCAATGGATTGTAGAGCTTTTTTGTAGCTCTGACTTCTTCTTTTGAATACAAACAATTTCTTCTTCTTAGCCCTAGCACTCTCCTCATCTTCAGAGGCAGAGGTGCTGGCAATCTCAACCCTATCCTTGGGGCTTTGTGGTTTTTCAGCTTGCACATCTAGTGCCTTCTCAGTGTCTAGCCTTAAAGGCTCTTCCAGAACTGTCATGTGCTCCCCCTCAGCAGCAGCACCCTTCTCTTCAGCAGCAGCAACCTTATCCATGTCAAAGTCCTCTTGATCTAAATTCAGAAAGAGGTCTTCCATTGTGTATTCAGGAGGTGACTGTGTAGGAGAAGTACTTGGTTCTTCAACTACTTGAGTAGTGTCTGGAACATTTTGCACAACAGCAGATGTGTCTGCAAGACCAACATCTGGAGCTTGGCTAGGTAGCTGAGTTTGCTGAGGAACATCAGACAAATCAGCATCTTCAATAAGATATTCTAAAGTTTTTAAGTCAGTGAGTACCTCTTGAATAATGATGGTGGCTTGCTCACTGTCCAGAGTAGAGGGTTCTTCTACTGCTGGAAGCTCCCCCTGGCTTGGATCCTTATACTTGGGGCTAGCTGGAGGCAGCTCCCCCTGGATTTCAGCTGTCTCTTGAGGAGCAGGAGACTTCTCTGCAGCCACTTCCTCTTGACTATCAGGAGTGAAAACAACTTGTTCTTCACTACATGAACTACTGGAGGACTCCTGTGTCACAGGAGCTATCTTCCTCTTCTTCTTTGGAGGTGAAGCTTTCTTAGTAACTGGCTTCTCTGGGGTAGGTATTTCCTTAGATAGTACTCTTTCCCACCTGGAAAATATCCTTTGATCCATCCTTCTCATGTGATTGATTTTAGTACCAGCAGCATTGCTCATTACCTCTGGTATTGTACCAGCCAGGTAGAGACTTAGTATTCTGCCCAGATTGGGCTTCTTCAGACTCTCCTTAATTTTCTCATACACAACCATTGACCAGTCTGTTTTTAGGTTGAAGATAATTCTGGTCATAACACTGAACATGGAGGCTGACACCCTGTCATGCCCTCCAGTCTTGCTGAGTATAACTTTCCCCACAATTTCAGACAGGAATTTTCCTTGGTTATTCATTCCTTTCCTGTTGAATACAGATCCTATCTTCATCTTAGGATCTAGACCACACCAGGTAAGTGCTTCCCTGGTCTTAGATGTAGTCACTTCCTCTTCTGCTTGAATTTTAGGTAGCTGAAGTACCTTTCTCAGAGTTTTGGGTGAAATCTTGACCTTGGTTCCATGCACTCTTGATTTGATTCTGTAACCTGAGTCATCTACAGAAGCTCCAGTAAGGAATTCAAGAACTTCCTTCTTCCATATTTTGGTTGGTTCTGAAACCAAGTACTCCAATCCAGAATCGGTGACTAGGGTTACCACCGATTTGATTTCTTGATCGCCATCGTCGAACGCGCCACGAACCAGTTCATAGCCTTCATTGACGTTCTCCACGAGCTTGGGAGCCATTAGGGTTTGTATAATTAGTCTTTAGAAAAGAGAAATGTCGACACAGTAGTTTGGTCTCGAAACTCTGAAAGCGTGTCGACACACAAAGACAGAATCCTATTTATACCTTTCTGGTTTGAAGACGAACAGGCGGGATGGATTACTTAAGATGTGTCGACACTGACAATAAGTGTCGACACTGACTTATAATGTCTCGACACTCATGTGTCGACACAAGTTTAGTCAACAGATTTTATGTGTCGACACTTGGTTATGTGTCGACACCACACTACTCGACATGTAGTCGAGACGTTACTTAGAAAATTCTGAGTAAAACTTAAGTGTCGACACCTCATTGGATGTGTCGACACCAACTCGACATGTGTCGACACTAACATTCTGAAGTGTCGACACCAACTTCCTAGATGTGTCGACACCATTTTCCTGAAGTGTCGACACTTACTATTCTGTGTCGACATAGACTTGTCTATGTGTCGACACCTTTTTACTTAGCCAATTTTTTAGTTCTGTAAACTTAGTCTAAGTTTATCATACCTAGTTCAATTTTGAACCTATTGAACTTAGCTTCTTCTAAGGGCTTAGTAAACATATCAGCTATCTGATTATCAGTTTTAACATATTCAAGTGCAATATCATTTCTTTCTACATGCTCCCTAAAAAAGTGATATTTAATCTCAATATGTTTAGTTCTACTATGTGATACAGGATTATTAGCTATTGAAATAGCACTTGTAGAATCACAGTAAAGTGGAGTTCTACTTACCTGAAATCCATAGTCCACTAGCTGATGTTGAATCCATAGAAGTTGAGCACAGCAACTTCCTGCAGCTACATATTCTGACTCAGCTGTGGAGATAGCCACACTAGTCTGCTTTTTGCTGCTCCATGAAATTATTCTTCCACCTAGGAATTGACAGGTACCAGTTGTGCTCTTTCTATCCTCTTTGCATCCTGCAAAGTCTGCATCTGTATAACCTGTTAGATCAAAATCTCCATTCCTAGGGTACCAGAGGCCTAGATATGGAGTGCCCTTTAGATATCTCAAAATTCTCTTGACTGCAGTCAAGTGAGACTCTTTAGGGCAGGCTTGATACCTGGCACAAACACATGTAACATACATAATGTCAGGCCTACTTGCAGTCAAGTATAGTAAGGAGCCAACTATCCCTCTATACAAGGTTTCATCTACAGGTTTCCCTGCATCATCCTTGCTAAGAGACACATTTGACCCCATAGGAGTCTTCATGGTACTGGATGAATCCATACCATATTTCCTTATGAGTTCTAGGGTGAACTTGGACTGACATATGGACAAGCCACTTTCAGTCTGTTTAACTTGGAGACCCAAGAAAAACTTTAGCTCTCCCATACTACTCATCTCAAATTGACTTTGCATAAGCTTTGCAAACTTTTTGCAAAGGCTACTTTCAGTAGACCCAAATATAATGTCATCTACATATATTTGGACAAGTATGACTTTGCCTCTAGATTCCCTAAGGAATAGAGTCTTATCTATTTTCCCCCTTGTGAACTTGTTCTCAATGAGGAAACTAGATAGGGTTTCATACCAAGCTCTAGGAGCTTGTTTTAACCCATACAATGCTTTCCTAAGTCTATAGACATAATGAGGTAGAGTAGGATCAACAAAACCTGAAGGCTGCTCCACATATACTTCTTCCTTTAGATTACCATTTAGGAATGCTGACTTGACATCCATTTGGTATACCTTGAATCCTTGATAGGTTGCATAGGCCAAGAACATCCTTATGGCTTCCAGTCTGGCTACTGGAGCAAAGGTTTGATCAAAATCAATACCTTCTTCTTGCCTATATCTTTAGCAACCAATCTTGCTTTATTCTTAATGATGACTCCTTGTTCATCTAACTTATTCCTGTAGATCCACTTTGTTCCTATCACATTGTGATCTTTAGGTTTAGGAACCAGGTCCCAAACCTTGCACCTTTTGAACTGATTAAGCTCTTCCTGCATTGCTTCAGTCCACTGTGGATCTTGTATAGCTTCTTCAAATTTCTTTGGTTCTATTTGAGACAGAAAACTTGAATATACTACAGCATTCTGATTTCTGCTCCTTGTCTAAACACCTTGTCTTGGATCTCCAATAATCAGCTCTACTGGATGATCTCTTAGATGCCTGTTGGCTGGAGGCATCCTTACTTCTGGTTAAACTTCTTCAGCATCTTCATCAAGCTGAGTTCCTTGTACTTCTTCAGCTCCTGGTACATGTAGTTCTCCCCCTGGACATAAGCCATCTTCTTCTACTTGCTGTCTTGCAGCAGGTACATCTTCTATGGTTAGCTTGTCCATCTTCTTAGTAAGACCTGTGGGGCTGCACACACTACTAGACAACTTATTGTTAATAAGTTTTGTCTCATCAAAAACTACATGCACAGACTCCTCTACAACTTGTGTAGTCAAGTTATAGACTCTATAAGCCTTACTATTATTGCTGTACCCAACAAACACTCCCTCTTGGGACTTGGCAGCAAACTTAGTTAAGTAAGACTTTCCATTGTTAAGTATGAAGCATTTGCAACCAAAAATCCTGAAATAGGATAGGTTTGGTTTCCTGCCTTTCACAACTTCATAGGGGGTCTTGTTTAACCTTTTAGTGATGGTAGCCCTATTTATCACATGGCATGCAGTGTTAACTGCTTCAGCCCAGAAATACTCTGGCAGTGATGAATCACTTAATAGGGTCTACCTGCCTCTATCAAGGTCCTATTCTTCCTTTCAGCAATGCCATTTTGCTGAGGTGTTCTAGGTGAAGAAAATTCTTGAAATATCCCAAAGTCTTCACATAGTCTTGTCATGCTATCAGACTGAAATTCAGTGCCATGGTCACTTCTAATTTTGACCACTGTACTGTTTAGTTCATTCTGTATTTGCTTGACAAAGTTATGGAAAACACTAGGTGTTTCAGATTTCTGTCTTAAGAAGAACACCCAGGAAAACCTTGAGTAGTCATCTACAACTACAAAGGTGTAGACCTTCCTTCCTAAGCTGTGAACTGGCATTGGACCAAAGAGATCCATATGCAAGAGGTATAAGCACCTCACAGCATCTTTGTTTTCAATGCTCCTAAAGGTGGATTTAGTCTGCTTGCCCTTTTGACAAGCTGAGCAAATGCCATCTTTAACACACTTAACTTGAGGACCATTCCTCACTAACTCTTTGCTAAAGAGTTTGCTAATAGTCTTGTAATTAAGATGGGCAAGCCTCTTGTGCCATTTGACACATTGAGAGACTGTCTCATCAGCTACAAGACAAACTGGAGAACTATTGTTCTCAACCATAATGTCTAGACAATAGACATTTCTCTTCCTATAACCTGTCAAAATGATCTCTTGATCACTTGACCTCTTGATATGACAACCATCTTTAACAAATGAGATGTCATACCCTACATCACTTAATTGACTTATACTTATAAGGTTGTGTTTCAACCCTTTAACATAAGCCACATGAGTAATGGTAACTAAGTTTGAGGAAATGTTACCAAACCCTTTGATGATTCCTTTTTCAGAACCACCAAAGGTCACCTTTGGACCATTTTTGATTGGAATGAAATCCTTCAGTAGACCCCTAGTTCCAGTCATGTGTCTGGAACATCCACTATCCAAGTACCATGTTGGGGTATGGTCACTTGGATTCACCTGCAAAGCAAATTAATGAACCTTAGAACCCAAAGTAAACTTGGGTCCTTGGTGATTGTTAGTTTGCAACACGACACAGCTACCTACTGGCTTTCCACCAGGTAACTTGCTACTCAACTTGGCACTGGCATTGTGCCAACAATCCAAGGCAAAGTGGCCAACCTTGCCACAACACCAACATTCAAACTTATTGTACCTTTGCTTAGGTACAGACTTTGCTGTCTTAACTACAGCTGACTTATTGAATGTTGGGGCCTTGCCCTTGGACTTGGACTGATCCTGAACAGTCCTAGCAGGTTTAACAAAACCCAGTCCAGCCTTACCTTTGTGATGAGTAAAATCATCAATCAAAGGTAGAACTGATTTAGGCTTTGAAAACTTTGCAACCAGCTCTCTTTCCTTCTGAAGATTGATCTCCAGTTTCTTAATTTGATCATTTTTATAGGTGATAGTTCCCATCTGAATCACAGTAATGTGTTTCAGCCTGGCTACCTCATTGAGCTTTTGATCAAATTTCTTCTCAAAATCTGTTGCAACTGCCTTGAGATCAGCAATCTCCTTTGCCTGACTTTTGGCTAGGGTCTTGCTTTTCTTATAGGCTTGCAACAGTACTTTATATTCATCTAAGAGCTGATGAATATCTCCCTCAGATTCAGAAATACTTCCATCACTTGATGAAGATGAATCTGACTCTGAACTAGAACTGGAATCTGAACTTTGAGTTGGACTTTGTACCTGACTAGGTCCTGGCTGCTCCAGGATTTTGGTACTTTCAGTCAATGCCATCAGTCCTTGGCACTGACACTCTTCTTGTTCATAGATTGATTCCATGATCTGCATAAACTCTTCTTCTTCTTCAGCAAATAGCCCTATGTAGGCTTCAACATCTGTCTCAGTGTCTGAAGAAGAAATGTCTGAAAGAGTCTTCTCATTCTTTGCAACAAAGGACTTCTCCTTCTTTCCTTTGAAGTGAGTCTTCTTTTTGTCACTGGATTCTTTTCTTCTCTCAGGACAATCTGCAATAACATGACCCTGTCTATTGCAGCAGTAACACACTATCTTAGACCCAGTTGCCTTGCTAGTCTTTGTCTTTTTCTTGTCCTTCTTTGAAGGCTTCTTCTCCTGATACTGGACTTCTTTCCCTTTGGAAAATGAAGGTCTGGACCTCCACTGTTTCTTCTTCAGGAATTTCTGAAAATGTCTGGTGAATACAGCAAAGTCTTCATCACTTTCACTGCTTGTAGACTTTGTGCTAACAGACTCATCAGATTCTGATTCAACTACCTCTGGAGGAGGAGTTGATGACTTAGTCCTGCCCTTTCTAGGTACTTCTGACTTGAAGGCAACAGTCCTTTCCCTGTGCTCAGTCCTTGTTGATTTTTCCTCCTCTTTTCTCACTGACAGCTGCATCTCATAAGACAACAACTTGCCAAACAGTGTGGGAGGAGGAATTTCTCCCAACTTTGCCATTTCTCTGATGGCACAGATCTTGGTGTCCCAATCTTTGGTTAGGGACCTTAAGAACTTATCATTCAATTCATAGTTAGTGAACTCTCTTCCATAGGACATGAGTTCATTAACAATTCTATAGAACTTCTTGTAGCATTCAGTGATGCTATCTCCTCTTCCTTGCCTAAAGCTCTCATACTCTTGATTAAGCAAGGACTTCCTATCTTGCCTAACTTCTTTAGAACCTTCCATATAGACAATGAGAGTATCCCACATCTCTTTTGCTGTTTTACAGTGAATTAAGTTCTGAAAAGTGGCATCATCAATGACACTTACTATAATGTTTTGTGCCCTCTTGTCCATAGTGGCTAGGACAATTTCATCCTTAGTCATCTCAGAGAAATCCTTTGGAGTTCTCTGTGTAGCATCCAAAACTGAAACCTTCATGGGCACATATGGCCCCTCTTTGACTGTGATGTAGATTCTAGGGTCAGAGGCCTCCATAAATAGCCTAACCCTTTCTTTCCAGATCCCAAAGATCTCTTTTCTGCATATGGGCAGTTTCATTGAACTCAATTCCTTGTGATTCTCTGAAGAACCCATGTTTCTTGATTTTCTTGAAACTGTGTTCTGACTTACACTGAATCTGCCAAACTGGATCTCCTCAGACAATTAGTCCTTTTTGAGGAACCTCCCTCTGATACCACTTGAAAGATATGGTACCTAAACACCTAGAGGGGGGGGGGGGTGAATAGGTGACCTAAACCTTATTGAAACTTTGTTGGCAGCAAAACAGTTATCTCACAGATTTCTACAGTTAACAGCAATAACAAAATATAAACTGCTAATCCACAGCACAGCACAGCACAGCAGACACACAAATTTATAGTGGTTCCCCAATCTTTGGGTACATCCACTTTCCCCCTTCGCCTATCTAGCAGTGTACTAGATTCGGCCAAACTTCTCCACTATCTCAGAACCCAACTAGGTTCCTACACCTCAGGCCCAAAGCCTTACACTCAGCCACCAAGGCCTACACTCAGCCACCCAGGCCTACACTCAGCCAATCAAGGCCTACACTCAGCCAATTAAGGCCTACACTCAGAGTTCTTCAACTCCTACACTCAGGCAACCAAGCCCTACCCTCAGCCTTTATAATATAGGCTTACAATTCACTCAGATCCAATGGATCCTACAAGTTAAAATTGAATTACAATAACTAACTCTACAACTCAGAAAATAAGAGAGGAGTTGAGAGTTTCTTGAAGAGTTCTTGGAAGAACTCAGCTAGATCCAAACTGACTTAGCTTCCTTCAAAGCTTCTTGAGTAGAACTGAATTAGTCTGAATCCTCTGCAGTTGATCCTTGACCTCTGCTTCTTGAGATCCAGATGATTCTGAATCCTTCTTCTCAGCCTTAGTTCCAAAGACTGAATTCTTGATTGGAGCTCTCTCTCTCCAACTTCTTAGATCTGCCGTTGGACAGCAAGATCTTCTTGATTTGTATCACTTGGATAACTTGATCAGCAACCCCTTGAACAAATCTCTTAGATTGTTCTGCACTGGGTCAGAACTTAATCTTCTTAACAATACTTCTTTTCAACTTCTTATTAACACCTTATCAACTACCTTTCTGTAAACAGCCTGTGCCTATTTATAGGCCTTCTTCATGGTAACCGGCTGGTCCGGTTCATAACTGACTTCTGACATCTCTGACAAGTGCTGTAAACCGGCTGGAACGGCAGCTGTCATGTCATCCAGTCAATTCTTGAAATTCTCTAACTGTCAGATAGTGTCGAGACTTTCTGTTCTTAAGTGTCGACACTTATAGACCAAGTGTCGACACATGTTGTGTAAGTGTCGACACAAGTCTACAAGGTGTCGACACAACTCCTTGTATGTCTCGACACAGATTCTTCTTCAAGTGTCGACACTGAAATTAAGTGTCGACACAAGTACTTGATCTTCTGTAACTTGTTGAATTCTTCTAAGTGTCGACACATCTCCTTTGTGTCGACACATCTTCATGTGTTGAAACTGTCAAGTGTCGACACTGCTTCTTGGTGTCGACACAAGTCTTCAATTTTGTTTCTTCAGCTGAGTGTCGACACATTCCCTTAGTGTCGACACTTGTACTTAGAATATTTTGTAAACTTTTCTGTTCTTTGCTAAGTGTCGACACAGCTCCTTGTGTCGACACTTTCTTCAAGTGTAGAGTCTTCAACTAAGTGTCGACACATTGTGCTGGGTGTCGACACTTTCTTCAAGTGTTGACTCTTCTGGTTGTGTGTCGACACATTGTGCTGAGTGTCGACACATACTTCAAGTGTTGACTCCTTTGAGTGTGTGTCGACACATTGTGCTGAGTGTCGACACATTCTTCATATGTTGACTCTGCTGATTGAGTGTCGACACATTGTGTTGAGTGTCGACACTTGTCCTTAGTCTCTGCAGAATTTTGCTGAGTGTCGACACAACTCCAAGTGTCGACACTTTCTGATGTAGACTCAGCTCTTCTAGGTGTCGACACTTCTGCTAAGTGTCGACACAGCTTTTCTGCATTCTTCTTCACTGAGTGTCGACACAGCTCCAAGTGTCGACACTTTCTGTCTGGTGTCGACTCTTCTTCTCAGGTGTCGACACAATTACTCCAAGTGTCGACACTGCTTGTCTGGGTGTCGACACAAGCTTTCTCAAGTGTCGACACTTTCCCTCTGGGTGTCGACACATGGACTTAGAAACTTTTAGCTTCAGTCCAGTGAATACCTAACATGCACAAGTAACTCAAACAAACATCAAATACATTATGATGTATATCATTGAGTTAGGTGAGGCTTCTTCAAATCAGGTACATTTGACCAATGTACCCAACAGGTTTGCTGTTTATGATTTGAATTTTATTTCTGCACTAGATAAAATAAATTGAAAAATTTATAAAACCTGAATACTCTATTCACCCCCCCCCCTCTAGAGTATTCCTGATCTAATAGCTCACTTTCAATTGGTATCAGAGCATGTATTCCTTGGTGTACAAGCTAACCCTTGCACCAAAGATCCTGTGTTAGATCAGATTTCATCTTTTATCTTTATTTTTATTTAGATTATATACACAGCAATGGCATAGAACAAACACTATGCAAGTACCAGACCTCCAGTTTGCAACCTAAATAGGTTTGCCATCTGGAAGGAAAGAATCAAATTGTATATGAAGTCTATTGATGAAGATATCTACAATTCAATCTTGATAGGTCCTCCTCAAGCCACTGCCTTTACATCTACAACAGCATCAAGCACAAATATAGTTCCACCACCTGAGTGGACTGAGGCTTAGAAGGAGGCCAAGGTTGTTGATGCTAAAGCAATGAATATACTGGCACAGACTATATCAGATGATATCTTCCAAAAGGTTGTTGAATGCACTTCAGCCAAAGCCATCTGGGATTCCCTAAACCAAATGGTGGCTGGATCAGTAGATGAAAGAAAGGATAGGAGATCAAACCTCATATCCTTATATGAAAATTTCAAGAAAGAGGAAGCTGAATCAGTAGCTGAAATGTATAATAGGTTAAGCTCAATCATCAATGAGTTAAAAACCTTGGACAAGGACATCACCCTCACTGAGGTGAATGAAAAAATCCTTATGTGATTCCCATGCTCATGGGATTCAAGGATCTAGCCCATCAAGGAGTCCAGAAGCCTAAATGAGATCTCCACTGAATCTCTATTAGGAAAGCACAGGTCCTATGAACAGCTGATCAAGTCTAGAGAGGCAGCTAAGCAAAGAACACCTCCTCCAGCAAGAAGAGAACAAAGCATTGCATTCAAGGCTACTGAGGAGACAGAGAATCCAACCACAAATGAAGAGCTGATGAGCCTTTTTGCCAAAAGATTCTACAAAATGGCAAGAAAGGACTTCAGGAGAAAGTCATTAAGGGAGGATGACAAACCAAGGTATGATAAAACACCAACTAAAGAAGTGGTATGCTTTGATTGCAGGAAAGCTGGACACTTCATATCTGAGTTTCCAGAGAATTAGAAGAAAGAAAAGAGAAGAGAGAAAGATACAAGGAGACAGCACAACAGCAGACCTTCTTCCAGCAAATACAAGAAGAAGGAGAAGGGTTTTGTGGCTGAAACCTGGAGTGAGACTGAAGATGAATCAACATCTTCTAGCTCCAGTGAAGATGAGGAAGAGGCAAGGGCCAATGAGGTTTGCCTCATGACAATTGATGCTTCCAGGAGCCATTCAGAAGAAGAGGACTTAGACAATGAAGTAGTTTCAGATTCTGAAGATGATAAGGTATTGTCTTCTTTTGATTACAGTTCTTATTCTTTTAAATTTGAATTTAAAACAATGTGTATAGACTTAATATACTCAGAAAAGGAGATTAAAACTCTGACGAAAAAATTAGGAAACATAGAGAATGTCAACTCTGAAAACAATAGGTTAAAAGATGAATTAATCTTAGCTAATGAACAAATAATAATGTTAAAGACTGAGCTTTGTGAAGCTAAACAACTTGAGGAAACTCTTAATGGAAGAAGTCTCAAGTTGATGGACATCACAATCACTGTAAATGACAGACTCAATAACAAGCTAGGCATTGGTGCTTCATCAAGTTTTCCCCCCATCCTCAAGAAAAACATACTGACAACCCCAATCAAATTTGTTTCTGCTAAGGGGAAAGAGAAAATAAACCATAAACAAATAATAGAAAATATTCCCAAATCAATAGGTCTGAAAACCAAAAATCATAAAACCTTAAGTGAAAACAAGGTTCAGCAGAATTCGTCAAACTTAGATCGACGAAATGCAGCCAGTTCGTCGAACCCAGATCGACGAACTCTGAACGAAAACTATAGTTATAATTATTCATCTAACTGCGATCGACGAACTTTGTATGGTTCGTCGAGCAGAGGTCGACGAACGTGGGGTACATAAAATGAATATTTTCATTATCTGGGCAGAGATCGACGATCTCAACCCAATTCATCGAACTCTGGTCGACGAACTCACAGAAATTCGTCGAACCCAGAAAGACTTAACAGAAATTGTAATTTCAATAGCAACTCAAATAATTCTAGGAAACATTTTAATCCTATAGCTGATTGGGTTATACCACATAGGATATATCACCCTTTAGGAACAAATCCCAACCAGAATATTCTGTTATTTCTAGCTTTTCATACCAGCAAAACAAAGGACCCAAGGTAACCTGGGTCAAGAACAATTAATTGTATTTCACTGCAGGTGAAGAGCTGTCCTGCAAAGAATCAAACATGGTACCTGGATAGTGGTTGCTCCAAACATATGACTGGCAGCAAGGACATCTTATACAAATACAAGTCCAAGCTGGGGCCAAAGGTTATCTTTGGGGATTCCAAATGTGGCCAATCAGAAGGCTTTGGAGAAGTGAAGATTGGAGTTGTTACTTTCAAAGAAAGTAACATATGTCAGAGGACTCAAGCATAACCTCATCTCCATAAGTCAGTTATGTGATGAAGGTTATTAGGTACACTTCAACTCATCTTCTTGCGCTATTTCTAATAAAGAAAACCAAACTATTTTAATTGGGAATAGACAAGGTAACATATACTTAGTTGATTTTCTTTCTGCCATTTCTGATATCATAACTAGTAATCAGAATGATTTATGGCACAAAAGGCTTGGTCATGTAAACTTGAAAAACATTGTTATGCTATCAAAAGACAACCTTGTTAGAGGTTTACCTTCTGGCCCCTACAAGAAGGAAGGCCTTTGCAGGGCTTGTCAACTAGACAAGCAAACTAAATCTAGTTTTAAATCTGTAAATAAAAGTGATTCACCTAGGATTTTGTATTTGCTTCATATGGATCTCTTTGGACCCATTGTTGTACAAAGCCTAGGAGGGAAATCCTATAACTTAGTTATTGTGGATGACTTCTCAAGATTCACTTTGGTATACTTTCCGATATCTAAGTCAGATACCTTTAAGATTCTTACAGATTTTCTCAGGACCATACAGATTGAGTTCTATACTCATGTTGCATTGATCAGAAGTGATCATGGCACAGAGTTTGAGTCTCTTCTTATGCATGAGTTCTGTGAGAAGGAAGGTATCTAGCACTGTTTCTCAGCTCCTAGAACTCCCCAACAGAATGGGGTAGCTGAAAGGAAAAATAGGATACTCATTGAAGCTGCAGGTACATTGCTTGCAGATGCTTACATGCCCCTAACCTTTTGGGCAGACGCTGTGAGCACAACAAATTATGTCCTGAACAGGAGTTTAATTCACAAACTAAAAAATAGGACTCCCTATGAATTACTTAAAGGAAAGAAACCTAAAATCAATTATTTTAAAGTATTTGGATGTATATGTTATATTCACAACAATAATAAAAGATACATTAGAAAGTTTGAGGCTAAGGCTGAAGAGGGGATTTTTCTAGGATATTCCCAAGTAAGCAAAGCTTATAGGGTTTTTAATAAATCATCTCTAAAAATTGAAGAATCTATACATGTTATATTTGATGAAGCTAACATGTCTTGCAAGGAGAAAAAGATTTCTACCTATAGCACTTTGCAGGTACCTCACTTGTGTGAGAGTTTGGATGGACTAAACCTCACACAAGAGGTTCCAACAAATCCTTCTCCACAAGTCATTGAATAAAGTGAAATGAAAGCACTGAAGGAATTGATCTTCGCCAAACAGCAAACATAATTCCACAAGAGGAATTAGTTCCTAATACTGTTGTAGAACCAACTCCACCCACTGATCTTGTCACACTAAGGGATCACCCCAGATCTCAAGTGATTGGAAACATATCAGCAGGTGTACAAACCAGGCTTCAACTCATCCAAGATTTGATGCATGCCTGTTTTCTTTCTCAGGTTGAACCTCTATCCATCCATGATGCAGAGCAAGATCCCCACTGGATCATTGCAATGCAAGAGGAATTAAACCAATTTGAGAGATGTATAGTTTGGGATTTGGTTCCAAGACACCAAGACTATCCAGTCTTTGGAACTAAATGGGTATACAAAAATAAATTGGATGCCCAAGGTATAATAGTGAGGAGCAAGGCTAGGCTTGTTGCTCAAGGATACATGCAAGAGGAAGGAATAGATTATGACCAAACCTTTTCACCTGTTGCAAGGTTAGAGGCAATCAGAATATTCCTGGCCTATGCAGCCAACAAGAGATTCAAGGTATATCAGATCGATGTGAAGAGTGCATTTCTTAATGGAGTACTTAAAGAAGAGGTTTATGTTGAACAACCTCCAGGTTTTGTCTCTCCAACTCACCCTTATCATGTTTTAAAATTGCATAAAGCTCTTTATGGTCTCAAGCAAGCTCCAAGAGCTTGGTATGAGACCCTAGCCAGCTTTTTGATAGAGCATAAATTCATTAGAGGCATAGTAGATAGAACACTTTTCACTAGACATCATAAGGATCAAATATTGTTAGTGCAAATATATGTGGATGACATCATATTTGGGTCTACTGATTCCAAATTATGCAAGAGGTTATCTGACCTCATGCATTCAAGATTTGAGATGAGTAGCATAGGTGAGCTCTCATACTTCCTTGATCTCCAAGTGAAGCAGTTATTTGATGACATCTTCATCTCCCAAGCTAAGTATGTTAAAGAGCATATAAAGAAGTTTGGGATGGCTGATGCTTCAGCAAAGAAAACACCTATGGTTACTAATGTTGTGATTGACTCTGATGCACATGGGAAACCTGTGGATCAAAAATTATATAGGGGCATTGTTGGGTCCCTATTATACCTAACAACAAGCAGACCTGATATCATGTTTGCCACATGCCTTTGTTCTAGGTTCCAAGTGAACCCTAAAGAATCTCATCTAATTTTCTTAAAAAGAATTTTGAGATATATAAAGGGTTGTCCTAGTCTAGGCCTATGGTATCCTGCTAAGTAAGAATTTGATTTAACTGGATTTTCAGATGCGGGCTTTGCTGGATGCAGGGTTGAAAGAAAAAGCACCTCTGAGACTTTTCAGTTCCTTAGTATGAGGTTGGTATCCTGGTTTTGCAAGAAATAGTCTTCTGTATCCACCTCAACTGCTGAAACAGAATATATTACAGCAGGTAGTTGTTGTTCTCAGATTCTGTGGATCCAAAACCAGCTCCTAGACTATGGATTAAACTTAAATAATTCAACTCTCTTTTGTGATAACACAAGTGCTATATCAATATCACAAAATCCAGTCCATCACAGTAGCACTAAGCATATAGACATTAGACATCATTTCATCAGAGAGTGTGTGGATAAAAATAAAATTAATCTTGTCTATATCTACACTGATTTACAAAGAGCTGATATATTCACCAAACCTCTGGATGAGAAAAATCACTTATTCTTTATAAATCAGCTTGGAATGATCAATGGAGAAGACTTAGTTTAGTTTCTGTCTGCACTCGACAAATTTTCCAGAGTTCGTCGAACGGAGCTCGACGAATTAGGGAAAGTTTGGGAGATATTCGTCGAACAGAGCTCGACGAATGTAGTTCAAGAAAACTTTCGTTGAACGGAGCTCGATGAAATGTCTTCAAATCTTCAGGCTGGGCTCGATGAATTATTTAACTATCAATTATTTCGTCGATCTCAGGTCGAAGAATTTCTTAATTTTCGTGGAATGGAGTCTGTTGATTCATATTCTGGAAAACCTTACATCTAGGTTTTCTTCGACCTCCGTCCCGTGCTTTCTGTTCCCTTTTCACTTGATCGCTGTTTTTCTCTATTGTAGGTGATTTCATGGCAATTCCAGCGGGAACATTGACTGCGATGAAGTTCGACACCGGATTTGATGTGGACTTTGAATTCATTTCAGCATTCATATCCGATATTTCTAAACATTCTACAACTTTTGGAAGAGCAACATCTAAATACCCTGATGACAACCAGAATCAAATTGTCTGGAACATAAATTAGAGAATGGGTCTCCACTTCATTAACATCTGAGGAGAATACCATGACAGAAACAATTGCAGGTAACGCTATAACTCTCTCTCTACCGCAGTATTAACTGAAATTTTTGGATTGAGCAATGGAGAAGAAGAAATGGAAATAGATTCTGAGGAATATGATATAATGTTAAGTTTGATGGGGTATGATGGAAATAATCCCCATAAACTCTTGAAGAAACATTTATCTGCAGAATATAAATTTTTGGCAAATATTGTTGGGAAAGTCTTGCTAGGCAAGCACACTGCACATGACTACAATACCAAGCATCAATTTTTGGTCATGTGTGCAGTGGTAAATAAGAAACAAGTAAATTGGGCTTAGATCATATTTGATATAATAAAGAAAAAGAATAATAAGAAGGAAGTCTGTTTTGGAAGGATCCTAGGCATCTTCCTGAAGGAGAAGGCTGCTGAATCAGTGGTCTCCCCGACCATATTCATTAATGCCAGCAAGAGGCTCACCTGTGCCTTGTTTGGCAGTTGGGAGAGGACCATATCCAAGCCATCCAAGGCTTCAACCTCTTCCACCCCAGCTTCTGAAAGCACAAGGGCTGTTAGGGCCACTTCCCACCCTGCTGAAGAGATCATCCCCACACCTCCATCCATTCCAACAACTCAACAATAATCACCCTCCATAGTTCATACTCCCTCTCTTCAACCACATCAACAACTCCAACAACAACGTCAACCACATCAACAAACACAACCCTCTGTTCATGTTTCTACTATAGTAACATTACCTGCCACCTCTCCACCAATATACCTTACTGACTTCCCTTCCTCACCCACCCAGGAATACCATCAACCCACTCGATCTCAATCACCACAATCCCCCCATGATATACCAGCCACAACACCACCTTTATCTCCTATTCCACCATATTTGTCCTCCATATCATCATTCAATCTACTGTCATCTCCTCCCACTACTCCCTCTCCTCACAATGCATCCATCCATGATATCCCCATGCAAGATGTCATCCCTCCATCCTCACCAACATCTCCCATCCCTCCAAATATTTCCACCTCCACATCATCTGCCACTCCATCACTGGATCCCTGCATCATCTCATCTGTCATTGCTATCATCATACCCCTCCTCAAAACTCTAATAGCAGAGGCCATTACACCTCTTGCTACTTCCAAATCTACCCTATCTGCCCAGATATCTGCCCTCTCTACTGCCCCCTCTTCATTTAGGGGCCTGGATCTAGTTATTACTGAAACCAGGCAGGGGGAGATGCTTGATGAAGAAGCTGCAGCAGCTCCAGCAGCTCCAACTGTAACAGTAGTTTCAATTCTAGTAGCTCCAGCTCCAGTTGATGCAGAGGCAGCCACAGTAGATGATTCAAAATTTATTGATTTTATTCATTTTGTTGAGACTGACATGGATATAGAAGAGTCAGCTCCAGAAGAAATAATTACTGTTGGTGATTTCATCATTAATCCCACAGTAGACTTAGAATATTTGTTAAAATTTTTTGATACTGCATTCTTGAGCTTCTCTCCAGCTGATCATACTAAGCCATCTTTGGCTATTATCCCATACACCTCCCCAATAAGCCCTAAAGTGGCTAAGCAGCTTAAGGACAACTTTGCTTCTCAAGAGATTCCTACTTCACCTCTTCCTAAAGTTGTTTCCCCAATTATTTCTTCCCCTTCAGTTCCAACTTTTGTAATGGATGACTCACCCTTGCCTGATCTGGATGAGTTAATCAGGGCTAACATTGAAGAAGAAAATAAGGCAGCTACTGAAAGCACTGTCACAGTTAGTTATCCAGCCCATCTTGAAATTTCTCTTCCAGCTCCAGCATCTACTCCAGCTCCATCCCATGTTGAGAAACCCATTATATCTGATGAAACACTGAAAATGCTAGATGCTTTATATGATAATCCACAGGATAGCAGTGATGATGATGATGATGATAAGGATTCTGATGAGGATGCTAAGAAAAAGAAGAATCCAGTATCTAAAAAGAGAAAAGCTCCTCCTCCTCCTGCTCCTAAGACAAATCCAACCAATGACACTTCCTACTATATCCTTCAGAAGATAACTCCAAATAAAGGGATGCCAGCTTGGATGTGGCTATCCAAGAATGAGCATAAAGAGAGGAAGAGAAGTAGAAGATATTCCCCTCCTCCATCTCAGAAATACAGAAAAGATCCACCTCATCCTCCTCCTCCAACTGTTGGTGCTTCAGGCACAACTTCCCAAAGATCTACCCAATTCCAAACATATCAGAGACATCAAGGGAGATCTTCTTCTGAAAACAGCCAGCATAGGTATTACTCTTCAGGAAAGCAACATCAATCTCAGCATCAACCACAGCAGCAGCATCAACAACAGCTATCATTCCCTGTAGATCAGAAAGCCGAATGTCCTAAAAGAACAAATTCTCCTCCTGTTCATTTTGAAGATCCTGAAATAGCTAATATAGCTAGAATAGCCAGGTTCCAAGAACTTGTAGGACTTTCTATGATTAACAAGGCCAAAGCTGAAGGAAAGGATCCTTCTAAATATTCCACAATGTCTAAGTACAGGAAAGAAGATCTCAAGAGTTTTGAGAAAGCAAACAAGTTTTTCAATGTTGATGACTACATGAAGTTGCACCCAGAAGCAGTTGTCCCTAGAGCCACCACATCTTTGAAGATTATAAGGGCTGCTGACATGACCATGACTAAAGTGCAAGCTTCTGATCCTAACAGAGATATTGTCTTCACTAACCCAGGAGACAAGAGCAAAGAAGAAAAGCCAAAGGAAAAGAAGCAAAAGAAATAAGTTCTGGTCTGTTTTATTTATGTTATGTTTTTAAAACTGCTTTCTATTTCTGAACAAAGCTCATCTGTATATATATCTGTTACATGTGTTATTAATCTTTGCCAGATATATGCTTTCTTGCTTTGTTTATTTCCAGTTCTAGTCTGAGTCAGTAATTAGTGGCCTCACCCAAATAGGGGGAGATTGTTGGATCCCTAGTTTGATTTGGGCTAGGTTCACTAAGTTAGGATCAATCGACCCATCATGTATAGCCAGGGTCATAGTTGTGTCCTAGAGTCTAGGCCAAGTCCTTAGAATCAACACTGAAAGGACAAGCCATCAACACTGCCAGAGACTCAAGACTTAGACAGATTTCATACTAAGTAAAATGAGTTCGACATTCATCGAACGCAGTTTGACGAAAGTCTTCCTCAGCTCGACGATCTCAGAGTAAATTCTCTGAGCTAAGCTCGACAAACTTGGTACTCAGGTCGATGAACTTTGGACAATATACTTCAATACTTCAAGATCAGAAAACATCTCTTTATTCTAAATCCAGAGTCAGACTTTGGTCGACGAACTTGATTCTCAGCTCGACGAACTCTGACCATAATAGTTGGAGTTATCCAGCAGCAGTTAGTGGTCCTCAGCTCGACGAAACCAATTCTTAGGTCGACGAATTCTGGATACTTCAATTCAACACTTTCATCCAGAAGCATCTGAAATTATTCTAAGTCCAGAAATATTTTGCTGAACTTCAGTCAACGAAACCAGTTATCAGCTCGACGAACTCCATACACATAAAAGTCAAAGTTTCTAGATAATATAGTTTTGCTCTCTGCTCGACGATCTTGGAACTCAACTCGACGAACAGAAGTCATCTGGTCGACGAACTCAACAACTCAGCTCGTCGAACTGTGAACTCAGCTCGACGATTTCTGTTATCAGTTCGACGAATCCAGACTTAGTTATTTTCCATCCTTCTGTCCCCTTCTTACTGCAATAATTCCTGAGTAATTAATGCTCAAATATTCTCTAGAATATAACCGTTAGACAAAACATTGATTATGGTCTTCTCCAGGATTATTGCCTGCCCTTTTTCCATGGGACGGGTGGGGAAATAAATCTATCCAGATTACTCTCAAGCCCATTAGAATTGATTGCAGAGAATTTCAAATTTCGAAAGAGAATTTTGACAGGGAATATAAAAGCAATTTTCCTCTCCTTTCCAAAAAAACGAAAACAGATCTGATAGAGAATACAAAAGAACACAGTCACATACAAAGAAAAAGACAATCAGTCTGAATCAAGAAAACTCTCGACATTTTCTTCCATAGATTTTTGAAGATCATCAGCTATCTGAAGAAGAAGAACACAAAATCAAAATCAAGAGTCTTCTATCTTCAACACTCCAGGACACTTCAAGGACAACTACAACTTTATCTGTCAAAGAAGTTCCTGAACAGCTGCTGATCAAGGCTGAACTACTGAAGGCCTATCACCTTGCAGTAAGGCTCCATCTCTCTGAACCATTCTATTCCTCAGGGGGAGCCTTTGCTAAAATCAATATCCACAAGTCTTCTCAGTTGTATATTGAGAAAGAGAAGACCATATCATCTCTCACCCCCACTGTATAAAGGGTTATAACTCCCTTCAAAAGTTATTCCTGGTTGCAAGTCACCTGATCAAAAGACTTGAGGTTTGGTTTTTGAGCACCTGATCAAAAGCTCATTAGTGTCAGACACCTAATCAAAAATCTGAATGGATTCCTACCAGGGTGGTAGAAGAGTGGATGTGCCCAAGTTTAGGGGAACCACTATAAATTCTTGTGTTGTCTGGATTGCCCTTTTCTTTTTTTTCTTGCTGTGGCTGTGTTAGTTGTTAAGTTTGTTGTTTATGCTTTGAATTTTATTCCTGCACTAGATAAAATAAATTGAAAATTTTATAAAACCTGAATACTCTATTCACCACCACCACCCCTCTAGAGTATTCCAGATCTAACAGCTCACTTTCATACACCAATAAAAAAAATTATAATTAAAAACATATAACAAAATTTTCTCGCAATTCGCAAGGACTACCCGATGAAGGGTTTATAAGGTACTAAGCAGTCTTATTGGATGAAAACCCAACACAACCCTTTCTCAAGAAAATTCAATTATAAAAATTTAAAGTAAAACATTTCAATAAAAATGAACTATGAAGAAAAAAGGATTTTTTTTCAAACAAAAGAAAAATAATAAAAGTAAAAGAATCGTACTTTCAAAATATCAACAAAAAGTAGTCCCCCAGGCAATGGCGCCAATAACTTGATTAGTGTTTTCTATACTACTAAATAGTTTTGACTCTTGTTATAGCGTAACCCGATAAATCAAGTGCATGTATCGTTTGAAGTATAGAATCAAGTGTTGTATTCCACAGGTCTGTCGAGTACTTGTACTCACACATAAGAGCTATTATTTTATGTAACAAAAAAGGTTGGTTGATTTGACAAACAAAGAGAAAAAGTAACTAAAAATATTAAGATAAAAACGATGAGATAAATGCTAGCACTTAATCTAGAATTTCTTTGTAAAAAATAAGCTTTACTGAAAAATTAAATTGCAAACTGTTAGAATAAACAACTTCAGTCGTGGAGGTTCCATATTTATGAAAGTGCCTCTCTCGAGAATAAGCAACTTCAGTCTAAGCATGCTTTACGCTATGAACCCTACTATTAGGTTTAACCCCAATTCAGAAGATCTATGTCATCCTCTCTCGAGGATTTCAGATAACTCCTTTTATCTTCAAGCGATCTTCTCGTATTCACAACCTCTCGATAAACTAGAATACAGATCTAAAATCAAAAAGCATATTCACATTCTATTTATCCTTGAATGATCTCCTCGTATTCACAACCTCTCGGTATATAAGAATGTGGATCTTAGATCAAAAAATGAGTTCGTGAAATAATAATTCGAAGCCAATTAATCAACCATAAATCGAAGAGATGGAAAATAGAGGGCTTGCTAATTTAAAAAGAGATAAAGTAAAATTTATTTCATTTCAAAGTTCATCATGATCAAGTGCTAAGAGAAATTTAGTTACTTATCATGATGGGGGAATTACACATGAAAATAGGGAGAGACATGATTACTAAGTACAAAAGAGCTTGAATTGAAAAAGTGCTATACTAAGAATGAAAATTTAAAAGCTATACTAACAACTAGAAATAAGAAATACAATTAGAACTAACCAGAATTACAACAACAATTTAGCCCCAAAATCTCACTCCTCAGCTCAAGAACATTGTCGATATTTATAGAATTTTTGTTGAGGGAGTTTATGCCCCTTGGTCCCGCTCACGGCCAGGGTGTGTCAAATATGGTACTACCACCATAAAAACCTCGGGAAACGCTGGGAGAGAGAGCTAATAGCTAATATACAGTGGGTCACTCCCCTAGGTTCTGCCCGATACCAAGGGGGTGTCTTGGTCGAGTCTAGAAAATGGCGGGAAACAGTGCGATATGGAGTTAATCCGTCAGTTTGGGAAGGCATCACGCCCTCTGGTCATGCCCGTGACCAAAGCATATTTTCTATAATATCACGCCAGCACAAACTACTTGATTAAAATCCTATCCACGCCCCTTGGTCTTCTGGTCTTGCCCCCTGTCATGCCCATGACAGGAGCGTGTAAATTTAATCTGACGTAACATCTTATCTAGTACATTGGAGAATGAGCATAGAGCACAAGATTAGTCATGCCCCCTGGCCACACCCATGACTAGGGCATGTAACTTTTAACATTCTCAAAAACCTTCCAAAAAGTGCCCAAAATTCTCCAGTGAGCTCCAATTTGATAATTCCAGTCCAAAATAGCCTGAATTACAAAAAGAAGTCAATTAGACATTATTTAAACAAAAAGTAATTAAAATAGGGATTGTTAACCACAGACCAAATATGGCTATTCGCAGACCAAAAAAGGCACTTTTAAGAGGCGTTAAATATTCCTCTTCCTTTATGAAATCATTTATTCACAAACCAACCCTAATTCCTTTACTCTTCCCAGCAACCCGCCCTCGATCATTTCCTCTGCATCTTCCCCTCTCTCCCTCTCCCAACCCTCGATCTCACGCCTGCATCGCCCGACTACTTGCCGAAGTCGCCCGACGTTGCCCGCCTGCGTCACTCCGCGCTCAGCAGCTTCCCCTCTCTCGCATCTTCCCAGCCACCAGCCCGACGTTGCCCGCCTGCTCGCCGAAGTCAACCGCCTGCTTGCTGACGTCGCCCGCCTGCTTGCCGACGTCGCCCGCCCGCTCGCCGACAAAGACTGCCTGCTCGCCGACATCGCCCGCCTGTAATGGTGGTGCCCTCTATGTCACCGTTCGTTGTGCGTGAATTAATTTTGATTTTCACCTCATTATGTGATGCTCCATGAAGCGGCCGGAGGTGGTGGCGGGGTGAGGCTTCAGGTATGCAAAAGTTGCCCGCCTGCAAAGGTGATGCGAGTTGATTTTGATTTTCACCTTTTTATGTTATAGACATTGTTTGTTGTGGGGATGAGGAGGGGGAGGAGGAGGGGGAAAGCTGCAGAAAATTAAGAACAAATTATTTAGTAGTGAAATTCGTGGAGAAGTGATTTAGTTCTTGTTTGTTTGAATTAGACAAGTGAGACAAATTAAGAACAAAGTTGTGTGTTCCTTTTATAGAGTTAAGGGGAGGAGTCTAATTATTGTTGTGGTGTTGGTGCTTCAGATTTTTTGATGCAGGTTATATATATATATTGATGTAGGCTTCAATTTTGGTGGTAATGAACTATGCCCTTGTTGGTGTACTCCTTGATATTTTTTTTACTTTTAATATTAGTCTGCGAATAACAATAATTTTTGTGAATAACAATTTTGAGTATCTTTGGATCTGCGAATAGTAATAATCTGCGAATAGCCATATTTTGTTTGTGGTTAACAATCCCCTTAAAATAAAACCTGTTATTAAAATAAAACTATATAAAAATAACTCTAAAATTAGAGTTATCATGTGTTTATTTGGGTAGACAACATTTGTCAATAACATCATCATTCAACTCTTGTATGGTTATTGAATAACTCTTTATCCACATTCATCATTTGGCACATATGAACCCTATGCCTCTAGGAACTCAATCTTTAAGGTCACCTAGTTAAGTTTGACCCAATGTCAACCATGAGATATCATAATTATCCGCTCATACCCTTACCATGATAGATTAATGCACCTTGTTTTGTCAAGTCCACACTCCATTGATCGAGACAGGAAGAGTGTCATCCATCGGAAGGCAACCTAACACTTAATATTAAGTTAAGTGATTTTAAAAAATATGATTAATAATTAATCATGATTAATATTTAATCAATGTGCACATTTACAAAGCACGAAATTACAACATACACATTCCATTTACATCCTTGATGTTCACAAAATCAAACCATCAACACTTAATTGAAAAGGGCTAAATCTAAACATTTAGAACTTTTCTAAATCTTCAAATTCACATGTATTGGGCACAAACACAAGAAACTCGACTTATGCAGTAGACAAGCTCGTCTCTTATAATCAGATTCCAAATCCAAGACACACCATTTTGTTTCACAAACAACTTAGAGAGGCGGTTACTACTAAAGGAAAAGCATTTTTGAAACATGGAAATTGCAAAACCTCATTCTAATACCACTGTTGGGTTTCTATATATGAGTGGAACAATACATCATATGTGCACATCAGAATGAATTTACAACAAACACCCAAACGAGTAAAGGATCTTACGAAATCCATGATCAAGAAATTGAATAATAAATAGCAAGTACCTACACGAGGTTGATTCCAAAATAGATCGGTGAAGAAACTCCAGAAGACCACCTTGTTATGAGTTGGAATCCAATTCCAAGTGCTCCTTGTCTGTTGAGTTCGAGAGCATAGAAAAATATCTATGTCTTTACAGGATTTCCACACTAACGGGAGAAATACCTCACCCGTATTCGCATTAGGGCAGGCTGGAAGGGATGTGTGAGTCCTTCTTCTCTACAAACTGCTAGGTTCACTACCAGGAGAGGACCGTCGATGCTAGAGCTCTGATTCGCAAGGGGAGCATCGTCAATGTGTTCGCTTCTCAGAACTCTTCTAAAAATTAGGGCTTAGTAAAACTAGAATAACTCTGTAGCCTAAACTATGAAATTATATTTATATATAATCTTCAGTGAATCAGGTTTGGCTTTAATAGGAATTACCCTTCAGAAAAGCCGAACCTGGTTCAGGGTGCAAAACAGACAAAAGATAGTTCCAGCTGATATTTGTCCAAACGACACTAGACTTGGTATTTTCCATAAATCAAAGCTTATATACATTATATCGACTGCTAGGATGATATCAACTATATCGGCTGGACCATCCAGTCAATAGTTTGTTAAACAACTATTCCTAGAATATTGACAACGAGGACTTTATCAACTACTTGGCTGGACTATCAATTGACAGACTGTCAAACATCTCTTTCTGGAATATTAACTATAGCGACTACAAGGTTTGTCAACCTCATTGGTGGCATGGTATGTTAACTGCATCGACTGCATGGTCTGTTGACTGAATTGACTACATTAACTGGATCATCCATCTAATAGACTGTCAAACAGCCTTTTGGATTTATTGATTATATCAATTGCATTGGCTGAACCATCTAGCCGATAAATCTGCCTAGCCGACAAATCATTTGTTGACAAATCATCAAATAGTTTCTAATCAACTAAGGCATCCAGTCGACAAATTTTGTCACTGCACTCATATCCTATCTGATCATATCTACCTAGATTGATTATCCAATTTCTCGTATGTTATTATTTGCGACCCTATAAGCTCTATTGTGTTAGTAGTAAGAATAAATCATTGACTAGTTTTAGATCACAAACACTCTAACACAGGGCCTGACCATCATACTCGCGAACAGTTTGATGCATACAAACTTTGCCATCTTTCTATGGACCACGTACCAGCAACATCCCACTATCTCTGATCAAAGGTCTGCCCTTATTCACTGTAGTGTGTCGCGGCATCGCCAGGGCTTAACCCCCTCGCGCTCGCCAACGGTTTGAAGATTTTCCCTTCATTATTTCTTTCGGGCCACGCCTACGTGACCTCCCACTAGCACTGATCGAAGGTCCACCCTTCTCAATTGCAGTATGTCACGACAACGTTAGGGCCTTCGCCCCTCACGGACACCACGGTTTGAAGGTCTTCCCTTCATCGCCACACTTAGTGACATCCTGAAGCTCGATCACCCAGGCCTCTCATTACCTGGCTTGAAGCTCCAGACCTTCGCTATAGTAGTAGGTCACAGAGTTGATTTGGTCTCGTCCTCCAGCCACCAAATTTGAAGAAGGAAGTCAAAGTAGTTCACTCAAAACAACGGAGGCAACACCATGAATGTCACAAGCAAATGTATAAAGCTACAACCATCAGCAAACCATGGCGGGCAACATAACACGTAAACAAACTATAAAGAGTATGAATTACAAATACAGATACCCCACCAAGGTAACAAAGGTACAAATCAATGAATAATAAAACAAACAAGGAGTCTTCTCCTCATCATCATCGAACTTAGCACACTCATCCTCAAAGAGATCATTAAATCCAAGGTCAGATACATCGTATGCACGCTTGTGAGAATCATCCGAAGAGCCTTGCCCATACCACATTGAAACACCACCTCTCGCATGGCCGCCAACTCGAGATCCACCTCCCTTGTCCAAACTTATTCACGGATCTCCTCAGAAATCGAGTTGCGATACCAAATAAAATCAATAAAGTTCTTGTATTCGACCACCCCAACTGCCATTAGCTCGGAAACCAGCTTTTGTAATGAAAGGCACTCCGCCTCTATCTCTAAATAGTTGACATCCACCTACGCGCTCTCCAAAAATTGTGCCATCTTCTCCACCCATGACTTATCCGTCTGAAGTTAGTCGCTTAGTTGAGTCACTTCATCCTTAAACACTAACTCAATCTGTCGAAAGAGAGATGTCTTGTAATCTCGCATCTCTCTAAAATCAGAAAGAGAACTCTCCATTCCCTGCAACTTCTCCTGAAGCAACAGATACTCGTCCTTACACAAGATATAATAATCATTCGATATCAGAGCAAAATGAGACTGCAAGACGATCTACAATAAAACTAACAACAAAAGATTAGTAAAAACAACCCAAAAAATTAAAGCCAAATTATGTACTTAAACTGTTATTCATCACCACCAAAGAAGAATATACACGCTTTGTGGGAACCCTATTACTGATTGGGCTAGGATCCCTATCATTTATTTTGGATGACTAGTTTGACCCACTTTGTATAGTCTTGTGTCATAGATTTTTTCCAGGGTTATTTCCTCAAAAGAATTCCAGCAGAAATACAGTTCAACGGATGCAGAAAATCAGTTCGATGGAAGCAGAGTTGCTTTCGACAAACGACATGATCTGCTCGATGAATCAGAGTTCTACCGATGAGCTCAGCTCGACGAAAGCTGAGTTCTGGTCGATGAACTCTGACCTCAACTCTACAGCTCAGATCGACAATAGCCAAGCCCGGTTTGACGAATAACATTTTCAGTTTGACGAACTCCAAGCTCATATCGACGAAAGTTTAGTTCAGTTTGACTAATTCTCTGCAGTGTTTAGGTCGTTATTTTTATTAAGAGGCGGAATGATTTTAGGCTTAAATCCAGTCAGTTATACTCTGGTATTTAATGCTAATAATTTCTAATGAATATAGCCATCTCTGGCTACATTATATATGGAATTATCATATAGTTATTATTCTTATTAATTACCAAGGCAGTTAAGGAATTATTTTATTCTAAATATTTGAATACAGTCGTTACAAATTCTCGGAGATTCTTCAGACAATTCAAGGAATGTTTTTAAAATTCAAATGTTTTAATTCTTCTCAGAAAATATATATCCAGAAAATTGCTGCCTATTCAGAGAGTGACATATTCACACAAACATACACAGACAGAGATAGATATTTTTGATTACTTGTTTCTGACTCTCTAAGAGTCAATCAATTTTACATCAGTCTAAATTTATACTAGATAGAAACAACATTCTTCAAGGCCTACACCCTGAAGAAAAGCCTCCCTCTCCTGATCATAATCTCTACACAAATCATGGGGAACTTTTTGCTTCAACATCAATCCACTAGTCTTCTCATAGAATCTTGTTAGAGAAGACATCAAGAACTTTTAGTTTGTTTCATAAACTATGTACAGGGTTTTTAACTCCCTTCAAAAGTTATACCTCTTGGTTCTTAAGTCATCTGATCAAAAGACTTAGATTGATTTTTGGGCACCTGATTAAAAGATCAAATGGTTGCGAGATCTCCCTTGGAAAATCGATCTTCTGGTGGCAGGGCACCTGATAAAAAACCTATTGTGGATTCCCACCAGGGTGGTAGAAGATTGAATGTACCCAGTTTTTTTGGGGAACCACTATATTTCCTTGTGTCTTCTGTGATTGTTTTACTTTCTTTTTGTGTGATGTGATTCTTCTTTATATATATATATATATCATATAGTTTAAATCCGTAATAAAAATAAATTAAAGTTTCTAACATACACTATTCACCCCCTAGTGTAAATCAGATCTATCCCTCACTTTCAATTGGTATCAGAGCCAGGTTCTTTGGTTTTACATGCTAACACATGAACCAACAAAGATCCTGATAGATCTTAATATACCTAGAGTTTGTATTATTCATCATGGCACAGAATAAAGAGTATGCGAGCACTAGACCTCCTATATGAAATCTAAATAAGTTTGCATCATGGAAGACAAGGATTAAATTATATATGAATTCTATTGACGAAGATATTTATAATTCTATTTTGACAGGTCCACCTCAACAATTGATAACAACTAACACTAGTGTTGTACCACCTCCAGAATGGACAGAAGCCCAGAAGAAAGCAAAAATTACTGATGTCAAAGTTATGAACATCGTAGCTCAAACTATTTCAGGTGACATCTTCCAAAAGGTTGTTGAATGCATTTCAGCAAAAGCCAACTGGAACTCCCTTAATATAATAGTCGCTGGATCTACTGATGAGAGAAAAGACAAAAGATCACAACTTATCTCTCAATATGAAAACTTCAAAAAGGGAGAATCTGAATCAGTAGCTGAAATGTATACAAGGCTCAGTCTCATTATTAATGAACTGAATACCTTGGAGAAGGACATCACATTAACAGAAGTCAATGATAAGATCCTCATGTGTTTCCCTAGCACATGGGTTTCAAGGATCAGGCCAATCAAAGAATCCAAAAGCTTAAATGAGATTATAATAGAGAACTTGTTGGGCAAGCGCAAATCTTATGAGTAGCTCTTCAATAAAATGGAAGCTAAACAAAAGACTCCACCTGCTGTAAGGAAAGAGAAGAGCTTAGCTTTCCAATTAATATAAGAAGCAGAAGTTCTTTTAGAAAATGAAGATCTTATAGGTCTCTTGGCTAAGAGATTCTATAAAATGGCAAGAAAAGACTTCAGGAGAAGAGCTTCCAAAAACAATGAAAAACCAAGGTATGACAAGAAACCCACTAAAGAAATTGTGTGTTATGGGAGCAGGAAACCAGGACATATTCTTCCAGAATGTCCTGAGAATCAGAAGAAGTATAAGAAGAAAGAGAAAGACTCCAAGAAGCACTCTAACAAACCTTCTTCCAGTAAATATAAGAAGAAGGAGAAAGGTTTTGTTGCTTATACCTTGAGTGAATTAGATGATGAAACTTCATCCAGCTCAAGTAAAGATGAAGAAGAAGCAAGGGCTAAGGAAGCCTGCTTGAGGCAATCAATGCATTATGATGCAATTCTGAGTCTGAATAAGAATCTGAAAAAGATTAGGTAATCTCTACCATTGACTTTACTTGAGAACAATTTAAAAAGGATTTTAAATTATTATGTGAAGATTTATTATAATCTGAAAAGGAAATAAAACTACTCAGAGAGAAATTAACTGAATTAGATAATCTTTATTCTAAAAACATAAAACTCAAAGATGATTTGAAAATTGCTTCTTAACAAATAGTATCTTTAGAAAACACATTATCTGAGGCTAAAAAGTTTGAAGAATCCCTTAATGGGAGAAACATCAAACTGATTGATATCAAAAGCACAGTTAATGCCAGACTAAATGACAAACTAGGCTTGGGGGCTTCATCTAGTCAGCCTTATATTTTATAGAAAAAAATTTTATCCACACCTATAAAATTCACCTCTGCTAAAGGTAAAGAAAAATTAAAATACATAGAGAAAACCACAAAACTTGTACAAAAGACTAAACAAAATAAAAATGTTCATAAATATTATGTTCAAAATAATTCGTCGAACCGAGCTCGACAAAATAATTACTTTTCATCGAACAAAGAACGATGAACTATGAACACAGGAAATGGTGTTCGACGAAAACAATTTGATTCGTCAAACTGCGATCGATGAACGTGGAACACAGAACATCAACAATATTATTCTGTGAATGGAGTTCGATGAACTCATTCCATTCGTCGAACTCAGATCGACGAAATCAATTTAATTCGTCGAACCCAAATTTTTCTAACAGAAATTTTAATTCTTTTCATCAATATAATCAAACACAAGAATTTATAAATCCTTTTACTTCTTGGATTATTCCTCCTAGGAGATATCATCCACTTGGATATAAGGATCAACCTGTGTGTTCTTATATTTCAAATTATTATTATGTCAAGAAACTAGGACTCAAGGAAACCTTCGTCAAAAACACCTAATTTATTTTTATGAAGGAAAAGAACTATCCTACCACAGAGGAAGAGTGGTGTCTGGATAGTGGCTGCTCAAAACATATGATAGGCATAAATTAAAACTTAAGTGACTTCAATGCTAAGCTTGGACCTAAAGTCATTTTTGGAGACTCCAACTGTGGGCAGACAAAGGGCTATGAGAATGTCAAAGTTGGAGAAGTTACCTCCAGGGAGGTAGCTTATGTGAAAGATCTCAAACATAACCTTATATCCACAAGTCAATTATGTAATGAAGGTTATAAAGTATCTTTTAGAAAATCATTATGTTCTATTGCATCTAGTTCTAAAAAAATGTATTAATTGGGACTAGACAGGGTAATATATACTTAGTTAATTTTAACTCTGCTAAAACAGAAATTTGCTTGTTTAATCAAATTAGTAAAACAAATGAACTATGACATATGTGATCAAGATATGTAAACCTTAGGACTATTGCTAAGCTATCTAAGGACAACCTTGTTAGAGGACTGCCTTTTGGTTCTTACAAGAAAGAAGGACTTTGCAAGGCTTGTCAATTAGGCAAACAAACTAAAAATAGCTTTAAATCCATTTCTAAAAGTGATTCACCCAGGATTTTATACTTGCTGCATATGGACCTCTTTGGACCTATTGCAGTACAAAGTTTGGGAGGAAAGTCTTATACTTTAGTAATTATTGATGATTGCTCTAGATTCACTTGGGTGTTTTTTCTGAGAAATAAGTTAGATAACTTTAAAGTTGTTATATACTTTCTTAGGAACATCAAGATAGAGTACTATACTCAGATTGTATTAATCAGAAGTAATTACAGAACTGAGTTTGATTCTCTTCTAATGAAAGAATTCTATGAGAATGAAGGTATCAGACATTATTTTTCTGCTCCTAGAACTACTCAACAAAATGGGGTAGCTGAAAGGAAAAATAGAACTCTAATTGAATCTACTGGAACATTACTTGTAGATGCTCACTTACCCATATCCATTTCGGTAGAGGCAGCAAGCACATCAAAATATATATTCTTAACAGGAGTCTGATTCATAAACTAAAGGGTAAGACTCCCTATGAATTACTTAAGAATAAGAAACCTAAAGTAAGCAATTTCAAAGTTTTTGGATGTAAATGTTATATTCACAATAAGGATAAGAAATATTTAAGGAAATTTGAAGCCAAAGCTGCAGAAGGACTTTTTTTCAGATATTCTCAAGCAGCAAGGCTTATAGGGTCTTTAATAAATCTACCATTAAAATGGAAGAATCTGTACATGTTTCTTTTGATAAGACTAATATGTTTTACAAGGAATGAGATATCTCTACCACATAATCTTTTCAGGTACCAAATCGATGTGAGAAACTGGATGATTTAATCCTAATATAAGAGGATACATTACATCCTTCTCAACAGATTGTTGATGTCAGTGATGAAGATGATATATAAATTTATGCTGAAAAAGTTGAACCTAATGTAATTCCACAAGAGGAAGTAGATCCAATTGTTGAACAACCAACTCTACCTGTTGATCATATCATACTAAGAGATCACCCTAGATCTCAAGTGATTGGAGACATATCAACTGGTGTTCACACAAGGCATCAATTGAATCCAAATCAGATGCAAGCTTGTTTTATTTCTCAAATTGAACCTCAATCCATCAAAGATACAGAATAAGATCCCCACTGGATCATTGATATGCAAGACAAACTCAATCAGTTTGAGAGATGTAGAGTTTAGGACTTAGATCCAAGACCCAAAGACTATCCAGTCATTGGAACCAAATTGGTCTTTAGGAATAAGTTGGATGCTCAAGGAATCATTGTTAGAAGTAAAGCAAGATTGGTAGCTCAAGGATATTCACAGGAGGAAGGCATAGACTATGACCAGACATTTGCTCATGTTGCAAAATTGGAGGGTATCAGAATCTTTCTTGCATTTGCAGCATTCAAGAGATTCAAGGTATATCAGATGGATGTGAAAAGTGCTTTTCTAAATGGAGAGCTCAAATATGAAGTTTTTGTAGAAAAACCACCAGGTTAGATATCTCCAACACATTCTAATCATGTTTTTAGACTTAACAAAGCTCTTTATGGTCATAAACAAGCTCCAAGAGCTTGGTATGAGATTCTTGCTAGTTTTTTTCTAGAAAATAAATTAAGTAGGGGTATAGTAGATAAAACATTATTGGTTAGAAATCATAAATCTAAAATTTTGATAGTTCAAATATATGTAGATGACATAATATTTGGCTCTACTGATTCCAAACTATGTAAAAGGTTTTCTGGCATTGAGTAGCATGGGTGAGCTATCCTACTTTCTTGGATTACAAGTGAAGCAAACTTCTGATGACATTTTCATATCCCAATCTAAGTATGCTAAAGTGCTTACTAAAAGATTTGGGATGTCAGATGCCTCAGCCATGAAAACACCTATGCCTACAAATGTTGTTGTTGATACTAATGAACATGGAAAGCCTATTGATCAAAAAATATATAGGACAATCATTGGGTCCTTATTATACCTAACAGCTAGTAGACTAGACATAATGTTTACTACCTGTATTTGTGCTAGGTTCCAAGTAAATCTTAAAGAATCTCATCTGTTGGAACACCCTATTACTAATTTGGGTCAGGATCACTATGTCTCTAGGAATCTGTGTTTGACCTTCTGTATAGCTTAATAGGTCAATTAGAATTGAGTCTAAGGGATCAGGAGTCTAGGTTTGGAAGCTGCCCTGAAGACCAAAGTTTTTCTGGAGACTAAGTCCAATCGTCGAGCTCAGCACGACGTTTCGTCGAACTCCGGTCGACGATCGTCTAGCTCAACTTCGACAGATCGTCGAGCTCCATTCGACGATCGCTGAGCTCAAACCTCATAATATCGTCGAGCTCCACTCGACGATCGCTGAGCTCAGGTCGACGATTTTGTCTCTGCACTGGATCCTTATCTCTGAGCTCAATTCGACGATCTTTGAGCTCAGATTGACGATTTCTTTGCTACTTGCATTTTCCAGTTCGCTGAGCTCAGCTCGACGATAGCAGAGCTCAGTTCGACGATTTCAGTTATCTTTCAGAATTCAAATTCAAATCAGATAGAAGTTATTCTGCATTTAATTCAGAAGATCTGCCAGCCGTTTTCATTTACTTCTGGAGCAAGTTTCAAGGGATTTTTCAAGGAACAAATCAGTGGACTGTCCTTTAGAAGAAATTATGTAATTAAGGCTGTAATCAATGCAGACCAACGGCTATCTTTGACAGAGTGATATCCTATTCAGACACAGAGAATAAAAGAGAGAATGTTTTTGAATCAAATGAGAGATTGACAAGGAGAGGACACACAACTCAATATACAGAGACTCTTTGAAAATATTCTGTCAACAAGAATTCTGAAGAACACTCATCAGAGAGATCAAGCTTTCAAAAAAATCTTCAGATCTCTTCAGCTCTTAAAGTGTTCAAGGCCAACATCATCTCAAGACTCCAGACACTCAACATTTCAGCTTGCTGAAATCATCTATTGCTGGAGTTCTACATTTGAAGGCCTATCACCCTCAAGCAAAGCTCTTCTTCCTGAAGATCAAGGACTCAGGGGGAGCTTTGAAATCCATCCACTTAGTCTTCTCAGTTGATTGAGAAAGAGAAGACTGCCAACACTCTCTCACCCCCACCCTGTAAAGGGTTTTTCAAACTCCCTTCAAAAGTTTGAATCTGGTTTTTGAGCACCTTGTCAAAAGCTCATTGGTGGCAAGACACCTGATCAAAAAATCTGTTTTGGTTTTTGAGCACCTTATCAAAAGCTCATTGGTGCCCAGGACACCTGATCAACTCATCCTGCACTGGATTCCTACCTAGGGTGGTAGAAGAGTGGATGTACCCAAGTTTGGGGAACCACTATATTTCCTTGTGTCATCTGGTTCTGCCTGTTTTTTTTTTGTTTCTGGCCTAGATTTTCTTGTGCTTAGTTTCTGCATAGCTTAGTTTTGTAATTAGTTTTATTTCTGCTTCCCTGCTCACACTCATTACAACAATTGTTGTAAAGCTTTGCAAAAGTTTTTCTTTGTGTTTTAAAAGCACCATATACTCTATTCACCCCCCTCTAGAGTATATCAGATCTAGTTTCCCCTTTCAATTGGTATCAGAGCGAGGTTGGTTAAACATACCATATCTGTTTGGTTGTACAGGCTAACACCTGAACCCCAAGATCCCAATCTAGATCCTTCTTTTATATTTCATTATTAGATTTAGCTTGCACAAGTCATGGCCCAAAATAAAGATTATGCTAGCACCAGACCTCCAGTGTGCAATCTGTCAAAGTTTGCACTTTGGAAAGCAAGGATTAGACTCTACATGAATTATATTGACGAAGACATTTTTAATTCTGTTTTGACAGTGTGTCCAAGACCTCCAGAGGGCACAAGCACAAATGCTGTTCCACCTCCATCAGGAACAGATGCTGACATCAAAAAGTGGAAAGTAGCTGATGCCAAGGCAATGAACATTTTAGCTCAGACAATGTCAGATGACATTTTTCAAAAAGTAGCTGAATGCAATTCAGCCAAGGAGATTTGGGACAAGCTCTCAGAAATTGTCTCTGGCTCAGCTGATGAGAGAAAGGACAGAAGATCCCATCTCATCTCCCAATATGAGAACTTCAAGAAGGGAGAAACAGAGTCAGTGGGAGACATGTACAACAGACTGAGTCTAATTGTCAGTGAACTGAGGACATTAGACAAAGAGATCTCACTGACAGAACTTAATGACAAGATCCTAATGTGCTTCCCCAGCACTTGGGATTCAAGAATCTGGCCAATTAAAGATGCCAAAAGTCTGAATGAGATCACCACTGAAGCCTTGTTGGGTAAGCTCAAATCTTATGAGCTACTCATCAAGAACAGAGAGGAAGAACAGAAGGCTGCTTCACCAGCCACAAGAAAGGAGAAGACTATAGCATTCAAGGCAACTGAAGTTCTACCTGAAGAAAAAGGAACAGGCAATGATGAACTTCTCAGCTTGCTGGCCAAAAGATTCTATAAGATGGCCAGAAAGGACTTCAGAAGAAGATCATACAAGGAGCAGGATAAGCCAAGGTATGACAAGTCCATTGGCAATAGCAAAGACATCATTTGCTTTGGTTGCAGGAAACCAGGGCATATGGTTCCTGACTGTCCAGAGAACAAGAACAAGGACAGAAGGGATAGAAAAGAAAGAAGAAAGGAGAAGGACTCCAAAAGGAATGGAAGTAGCAAACCTTCCTCCAGCAGAAATAAGCACACAAGGAAAGGATTTGTTGCTGAATCCTGGAGTGAGACTGAAGAGGAGTCAGAAGCCTCTTCCAGCTCAAGTGATGATGAGGATGATGCAGAGGAAAAGGAGTTCTGCATGATGGCAATCAATGCCTCACAACACAACTCAGAGGAAGAGAAGTCAGAATCAGACTCAGAGACTCAACCTGAAGAAGATCAGGTAATCAGCTCTTTTGATTTTACTTCAGAAGATTTTAAATTTGAATTTAAAGCTCTATGTTTAGACCTGCTAAAGTCTGAGAAAGAGATCATCTTTCTCAGAAATCAATTATCTGAACAAAAGGTTTTAAAATCAGAAAACCTCAAACTCTCTCAGGAGTTGGAGAACTATAGGGAACAGATAGCTTCACTGAAGAGTGAGCTCTCTGAGGCCAAGAAGCTTGAAGAATCTCTCAATGGGAGAAGCATCAAGCTGATGGACATCACAAGCACAGTAAACTCAAGATTCAACAGTACACTGGGCTTGGGTGCCTCATCCAGCCAACCTATTGTTCTAACAACCCCTATCAAGTTCATTTCTGACAAGGGAAAGGGAGTTGTAGAGGTTGCCAGGAAAAATTCTGATCTGCCTCAGAAATTTAAGTCCCAGCAGAAATCGTCGAACGAAGCTCGACGATCGCCGAATGAAGATCGACGATCGCCGAACGCAGCTCGACGACCTCAGGGAAAATCGTCGAACGCAGATCGACGATCTCAGCCAAAGTCGTCGAACGCTGCTCGACGATCTCATATACCTGACCTCACCCATAGTCGACCGTCGAACGGAGCTCGACGATCTGACCCAAGATCGTCGAACTCAGCTCCAAGATCGTCGAACAGAGGTCAGAGCTCTGGAAAATTTTTCAAAGGCAAATCAAAATTGAATCCTGAGGGTTCTTCATCCCAAACCTTTAACCCTTATACTGAATGGATTTTACCTCCAAGGAGATATCATCCTGAAGGATATAAGAGTCAGCCAGGGATGTCTTTCATTTCTGAATTTAAAGGTTATCAACCTAGGCCCAAGGTAAACTGGGTCAAAAACAAGTGAATTGCTTTATGTGCAGGTGAAGACCTATCCAACATCTAACCAGCAATGGTATTTGGATAGTGGGTGCTCTAAGCACATGACAGGGAACAAGGACAACCTCAATTCCTTTAGAGTCAAGCTTGGACCCAAGGTTATCTTTGGTGACTCCAATTTTGGACAAACTAAAGGTTATGGAGCAGTCCAGATTGGTTCTGTAACCTTCAAGAAAGTAGCATATGTGGAAGGACTGAAGCACAACCTAATCAGCATCAGTCAGCTATGTGATGAAGGCTACCAGGTGACCTTCAGCAAAACCTTATGCAAAATCAAGTCAGAGGACAACACAACTGTGTTGACAGGTAAAAGGAAAGGTAACATCTACCTAGTAGATTTTCTTTCAACTACTATAGATATCTGTTTATTCAATTCAGTTTGTAGACCAAATGTTTTATGGCATAAGAGACTAGGACACCTAAACCTTAGAACTATTGCTAGGCTATCCAAGGACAACCTTGTTAGAGGACTACCTTCTGGCCCCTACAAGAAGGAAGGACTCTGCAAGGCTTGTCAATTAGGCAAGCAAACTAAAAACAGTTTCAAGTCACTTAATTAGAGTGATTCACCTAGGATATTGTATCTGTTACACATGGATCTATTTGGACCCATCACAGTACAAAGCCTAGGAGGGAAATCCTACACTTTAGTAATTGTAGATGACTTCTCTAGATTCACTTGGGTGTTCTTTCTAAGGAAGAAGTCTGATAACTTTAAGTGTCTGACAGAGTTTCTCAAATGTATAAAGATTGAGTTCAATACTCACATTGCCCTGATCAGAAGTGATCATGGGACAGAGTTTGATTCTCTTCTTATGCAAGAGTTCTGTCAGAGTGAAGGGATCAGGCATACTTTCTCAGCTCCTAGAACTCCTCAACAAAATGGGGTAGCTGAAAGGAAAAATAGAACCTTTATTGAATCTGCCACTACATTGTTGTCAGATGCTCATCTACCTCTATCCTTTTGGGCAGAGGCAGTGAACACCTCCAACTATGTGCTGAACAGGAGTCTGATACATAAACTAAAGGGAAAGACTCCCTATGAATTACTCAAAGGGAAGAAACCTAAAGTTGACTATTTCAGAATTTTTGGCTGCACTTGCTATATTCACAATAATGATAAGAAATATTTAGCAAAATTTCAAGCCAAAGCTGATGAAGGAGTGTTTCTGGGATACTCCATGATCAGCAAGGCCTATAGGGTATATAATAAATCATCATTGAAAATTGAGGAATCTGTTCATGTTTCTTTTGATGAAACTAACATGTCTTTCAAGGAGAAGATCTCTTCTACCATAGAACCTTTGCAGGAACACTCTCTAGTTGAAGATATGAACAAGCTACAGGTTGCTCAAGAAGAAGAAAGCAGTGAAGATGAAAGCAATGCTCAACATAATGAACCACCACTTGAAGAGTCAGTTGTTGTACCACAAGAGGAAACAACAACACAGGTTGGTGAACAATCAACACCCCCTGTTGATTTAGTAACATCAAGAGACCATCCAATTTCCCAAATAATTGGAGAAATCTCAGCTGGTGTGCAAACCAGAAATCAGGTCAACCAAAACCTGTTGCACACCTGCTTCCTTTCTCAAATTGAGCCTCAGTCCATTCAAGATGCAGAGCAAGATCCACACTGGATCATTGCCATGCAAGAGGAGTTGCATCAATTTGAGAGAAACAAAGTATGGGAACTAGTGCCAAAGCCAAAGGATCATTCCATTGTTGGAACAAAATGGGTATTCAGAAATAAACTGGATGATCAAGGAGTAATAATAAGGAATAAGGCCAGGCTAGTTGCTCAGGGATACTCTCAAGAAGAAGGAATTGACTACGACCAGACTTTTGCACCTGTTGCAAGATTGGAAGCCATCAGAATATTTCTAGCTTATGCAGCTCAGAAAGGCTTCAAGGTTTATCAGATGGATGTCAAGAGTGCCTTCTTGAATGGAGACATCAAAGAGGAAGTCTATGTCAGACAACCTCCAGGTTTTATCTCTCCAACTTATCCTGATTACGTTTTTAGATTAAATAAAGCATTATATGGTCTCAAGCAAGCTCCTAGAGCATGGTATGAGACCTTAGCATGCTTTCTCTTGGAAAATGGTTTTAAAAGGGGTAGGGTAGACCAAACTCTTTTTATTAGAACCCATAAGTCCCATACCCTACTAGTACAAATTTATGTAGACGATATCATTTTTGGTTCTACTGACTCAAAATTGTGCAAAAGGTTTTCTAACCTAATGCATTCTAAATTTGAGATGAGTAGCATGGGTGAGCTATCCTTCTTCCTAGGATTGCAAGTCAAACAACATGCTGAAGGCATCTTTATTTCTCAAACCAAATATGCTAATGAGCTGGTTAAGAAATTTGATATGTCTGAGGCATCTTGCATGAAAACATCCATGCCTACCAATGCTGTACTGGATGCTGATGAACATGGGAAACCAGTTGATCAGACAACATATAGAGCAATGATTGGCTCTTTACTGTATCTTACAGCTAGTAGACCAGATATAATGTTTGCTACATGTATATGTGCTAGGTTCCAAGTAAGCCTTAGAGAGTCACACCTCACATTAGTAAAGAGGATTCTTAGGTATGTTAAAAGTTGTCCAAATCTAGGTCTCTGGTATCCAAAAGATTCAGCATTTGAGTTAACTGGATTCTCTGATGCTGATTATGCTGGATGCAGAATTGACAGGAAAAGCACCAGTGGAACCTGTCAGTTCCTTGGTGATAGACTTGTCTCCTGGTTTTGCAAGAAACAAACATCTGTGTCAACTTCAACTGCTGAAGCTGAATATATGGCTGCAGGTAGTTGTTGTTCACAAATATTGTGGATTCAAAATCAACTCCTAGACTATGGTTACAACTTAGAGAAGTCAAAAATGTTTTGTGACAATACAAGTGCTATTTCCATAGCTCAAAATCCAGTCCTCCATAGTAGGACAAAACACATAGAGATTAGGCATCATTTCTTAAGGGACAATGTTGAAAAGAATAAAATTGAACTGCAATATATCCCAACTGATTTACAAAGGGGAGATATTTTCACCAAGCCTTTGGATGAAAAGAAACACACCTTCTTCCTAAATCAGTTTGGAATGTTAGATGGAGGAAGTCTTAAATAATCCCCAAGATTTTGAAAGCTAAAAATTGACCAAGACTAGGCAAAATTCTGATTTTTTTTTAGTGTTTAGAATTTTCTGATCTCTGAACTGCGCTCGACGATTTCCCCAAAGATCGTCGAACGGAGATCGACGATTTCCAGAATCGTCGAACTGAGTTCAGCGCCCCTCAGACAGCATGAACTGTCTCCTTCGGTCAACGATCGTCGAACGGCGCTCGACGATTTTGTTCACTGAACGATCGTCGAACGGAGCTCGACGCCTTTCCAGATCGTCGAACGGAGATCGACGATGTTGGAGTCTCTTCAGATTCCTTTAGAAGCCTCGATCGTCGAACTGAGTTCAACGATCTTTCCAATTCTGCGTCGAACCCTAATATAAAACTCATTTTTCGCCGTCGTTCTCTCTTGCGCTTTCAATTTCTCTGCAAGAATTTTCTTCCCTCCAAACAGTTCTACGCTTGTTCGGTTTGTTTGTTAAGTTTTTGCAGGTACAATGGCCGTCTCAGTTGCTGTCCTCGCCGCAATGAAGTTTGATGCAGGGTTTGACATTGATTTGGACTCCTTCAACACCACTGATCAAATCTTCCAGGACATCCTGAGTTTATTCAAGGATCAACATTTGTCTGCCCTCATGACAACAAGAATCAAACTTGCTTCAGATGAAATAAAAGAATGGGTCTATACTGCACACAACCTTGACAACAACACCATTGTTGGATCTATTGCTGGCACCCAGGTACCTCTGACCCCAACAGTCTTAACAGAAGTTTTTGGTTTAAGAAATGGTGAAGACTCTGCTGAACTTTCTGGCGAAGAATTTTCTGATATACTTGCCAGGATGGGTCATCCAGAGGGAAACCCTAGCAAGTTGTTTAAGAGGAACTTGTCAGTTGAATATAGGTTCCTAGCTAATGTTGTAGGCAAGGTGCTGTTGGCCAAGCATTCTGCACATGACACCATCTCCAGACATCAGCTCTGCCTTATGGGAGCTCTGGTAGATAGGAAAAGCTTGAACTGGGGAGAGGTCTTCTTTGACCTGATAAAGAAAAAGATTAACAAAACCTTTGTGAATTTTGGAAGAATTCTGGGAGTCTTCCTTCAGGCAAAGTGCCCTACTCTGCTGGTCTCCTCTGGAGTGCACATCAATGCCTCCAAGAGACTCACCTGTGCCCTATTTGGGAAATGGGATAGGCAGATTAGCAAGCCCTGCAGGCCCTCTTCAACTGCCCCTTCAGGCACCAGGACTCAAAGAGTCACTCCCCCCCAGGTCTCTGCACCTGCAGAAGACCTGCCTGCTGCTAGTGCTGCTTCTCCTCCTCCTCCAAGTTCAATCCTACCTCCAGCTACATCCACCATTTCAGCCTCATCTCCCATTACAATCTCCAGCCCATCTCCAACCTCAATTCCATCCCCAACAACCACTTCATCACCTCCAGTAGACCAACTCCACCCATTGTTCTCCTATCCACCACCAGATGTCACCTCATCTCCATCCATACCATCATTCACCCCTCTGGATGAATCCTACATGGATGATTCCCCCTCTTCTCCTCCAGACTTCCCCTCCTCCTCAACATCCTTCCAAGACCTTCTCCACCACATCCTTGACCAACCATCATTCACTCCATCCATATCTATACCCTTGTCCTCCATCTCCACATTTCCCACACCTCAGCCCTCTATCCCTTCACCATCCAGCACTCCACTTCCAGCATCCTCAGCCATCCCAATACCCTCTACCTCTGCTCCTGCCATTGAGCATGTAGATCTGCCAGCCCTAGCTGACAAGTTGTATGAGCTACTGGCCCCCAGGCTCTCTCTTCTCATGGAGGCCTCCTTAGCTCCTCTACAACAGTCAGTGGCAGCCCTGTCTGCCAGGCTTTCCTCCCTCATTCCTCAAGCAGCCCCACCAGCAGTGTGCCTTGATACAGAGGTATCTGCATCCAGGCAGGGGGAGATGCCTTATGAAGCCAGCCTTCATGCTGCTGTTGCTGCTGCTTCTACTTCTGCTCCTGCTGCTGCTACTGCTGTGCTTATATCTTCTGCTCCAGTTGCTGTGCCTACTCCAGTCTTAGCAATAGACCTAAGGTCTTTGCTCTTAGCCTTTGATCCTGTATTCTACAGCTGTCTGCCAGAAGTTCTTGCTGTCTAGCCCCCAGAGGATTTGTCCAAGGCACTGGTGCCTCTCTCTGGCTGTGACCCCAACATTCTTTCATCCTTTGTACTCTCAGTGATGACTGCTGCTGCTGCTGATAAAGAAAAGGCTGAATCTGTTTCTGAAATTGTTCTTGCTGCAGCCGAAGACAATGTTCCAACTACTGCTGCCATTCAAATTATTTCTGATGAGCTCACACCCCAAGATTTTCTGATGACAGAGGCTGTTGTTTTTGAGCCTGCTGTAGATGTTGTTGTTGTTTCTGAACCTGCTGCTGCCATAATTCCTGAAATAACCAGTGTTGCTTCTACTGCTGCTCCAGTATCTGTTGTTACATCTGCTGCTGTATCTGTCTCTGTTGCTCCTTCTGCTTCTGCCTCTGCCCCATCTGCTGCAATATAACTGAAGAAAGATCTTATGAAGAAGATAGATGCTATATATGATGCCCAGAGCTCTGACTCTGATGAGTTTAAGACAGATTTTGATGACTCTGCTGCCACCATTGCAAGGAAAAGGAAGGCAAGAAGTAAGGCAATAAAGAGGGTTCCACCTGCCAAAGTTAGAGATGATAATGATGTTCCTTACTATATTCTGCACAACTGCCCAATTTCTGAACATTGGATGCAGTACTCCAAAAATCAGCTAAAGGTAATGAAGAAGAAAAGAAAGTTTGATAAGGACTCCTCCCAGTTCAAGCACCCTTATCCTCCTCCACCACCTCCACCTGATGCAGGTGCAGGTGGCAGCTCTGCAAGTTCAGGCCCAGCTAGAAGCCAGGCTCCCTACCAACCTCATGCTAGAACATATCAAAGGGAAAGCCAGTCTAGGGGCTCTTACTCTAGAAGGGGAGGATATAGGGGAAATCAAAGAGAGACTCAGGTTTACTCCAAAGGGCATTCCAGGCAGCACCCTTATTCCAGGGGAGGACATTTTCCTTCTGATACATCTTCAGGTCCATTCCCCTATAAGCTCAGAGAAACTGTGACTGCCAGGACTCCTCAAGATACTTCTTCCAACAGGTATGAGCCACCTGTTCCATTTGAGGACCCTGAGAAGAATCATGTTGCTTGGACTGCTAGAATGAAAGAGTTGGCTGCTTTAGACCAGATAAAGAAAGCCAAAGAGCAAGACCTAGACACCTCCAATATATCTACAATGTCAGAACAAAGACAGAAAGAACTAGAAAGATATGCCTCCAGTAAGTTTTTTGATGCAGACAGGTACATGGAGTTGCATCCAGCTGCAGTGGTTCCCAGGACATCAAAGCAAATTTATTTGGGTGCAGCTGATGACACCAGATCCAAACAGGAAGCTTTAAATCCTAACAGAGAAATCAAGATGGTAAAAGGCAAAGAGAAAAAGTAACTCTGTAAGGTGACAATTCTTGGTTTTTCTGACTGATATCTGGATGACATATATATATATCTCTGTGATGGTTCTGTAATGTCTAGCTATTGTTGTTTTTGTATTTTTCTGATTGTATAATGTTGCTTGATTTTCAAAGTCTGTAAATAGTTTTCCTAACCCAAATAGGGGGAGATTGTTGGAACACCATATTACTAATTTGGGTCAGGATCACTATGTCTCTAGGAATCTGTGTTTGACCTTCTGTATAGCTTAATAGGTCAATTAGAATTGAGTCTAAGGGATCAGGAGTCTAGGTTTGGAAGCTGCCCTGAAGACCAAAGTTTTTCTGGAGACTAAGTCCAATCGTCGAGCTCAGCATGACGTTTCGTCGAACTCCGGTCGACGATCGTCTAGCTCAACTTCGACAGATCGTCGAGCTCCATTCGACGATCGCTGAGCTCAAACCTCATAATATCGTCGAGCTCCACTCGACGATCGCTGAGCTCAGGTCGACGATTTTGTCTCTGCACTGGATCCTTATCTCTGAGCTCAGTTCGACGATCTTTGAGCTCAGATCGACGATTTCTTTGCTGCTTGCATTTTCCAGTTCGCTGAGCTCAGCTCGACGATAGCAGAGCTCAGTTCGACGATTTCAGTTATCTTTCAGAATTCAAATTCAAATCAGATAGAAGTTATTCTGCATTTAATTCAGAAGATGTGCCAGCCGTTTTCATTTACTTCTGGAGCAAGTTTCAAGGGATTTTTCAAGGAACAAATCAGTGGACTTTCCTTTAGAAGAAATTATGCAATTAAGGCTGTAATCAATGCAGACCTACGGCTATCTTTGACAGAGTGATATCCTATTCAGACACAGAGAATAAAAGAGAGAATGTTTTTGAATCAAATGAGAGATTGACAAGGAGAGGACACACAACTCAATATACAGAGACTCTTTGAAAATATTCTGTCAACAAGAATTCTGAAGAACACTCATCAGAGAGATCAAGCTTTCAAAAAAATCTTCAGATCTCTTCAGCTCTTAAAGTGTTCAAGGCCAACATCATCTCAAGACTCCAGACACTCAACATTTCAGCTTGCTGAAATCATCTATTGCTGGAGTTCTACATTTGAAGGCATATCAACCTCAAGCAAAGCTCTTCTTCCTGAAGATCAAGGACTCAGGGGGAGCTTTGAAATCCATCCACTTAGTCTTCTCAGTTGATTGAGAAAGAGAAGACTGCCATCACTCTCTCACCCCCACTCTGTAAAGGGTTTTTCAAACTCACTTCAAAAGTTTGAATCTGGTTTTTGAGCACCTTGTCAAAAGCTCATTGGTGGCAAGACACCTAATCAAAAAATCTATTTTGGTTTTTGAGCACCTTATCAAAAGCTCATTGGTGCCCAGGACACCTGATCAACTCATCCTGCAGTGGATTCCTACCTAGGGTGGTAGAAGAGTGGATGTACCCAAGTTTGGGGAACCACTATATTTCCTTGTGTCATCTGGTTCTGCCTGTTTTCTTTTTGTTTCTGGCCTAGATTTTCTTGTGCTTAGTTTCTGCATAGCTTAGTTTTGTAATTAGCTTAATTTCTGCTTCCCTGCTCACACTCATTATAACAATTATTGTAAAGCTTTGCAAAAGTTTTTCTTTGTGTTTTAAAAGCACCATATACTCTATTCACCCCCCTCTAGAGTATATCAGATCTAGTTTCCCCTTTCATCATCTACTTTTAGTAAAAAGGATTTTAAGATATATAAAAGGTTGCCCTAATCTAGGACTCTGGTATCCTACTGAGTCAGAATTTGAATTAACTAGATTCTCAGATACTGACAATGCTGGATGCAGAGTTGACAGAAAAAGCACATCATGAACTTGTCAGTTTCTTGGTGATAGGCTTGTGTCATGGTTTTGCAAGAAGCAAACTTTTGTATATACTTCAACTGCTGAAGCTGAATACATTGTAGTTGGCAGTTGTTGTTCACAAATTTTGTGGATTCAAAATCAGCTACTAGATTATGTATACAAATTAAATAATTCAACAATAATTTGTGATAATACTAGTGTAATATCAATTGCACAAAATCCAATCCATCATATTAGGACCAAACATATAGAAATAAGACATAATTTTTTTAGAGATAATGTAGACAAAAATAAAATTAATCTTTTTTTCATTTCTACTGATTTATAAAGGGCATATATTTTCACAAAACCCTTAGATGAAAAGAAACATCTTTTCTTCTTAAATCAGTTAGTCATGATAAATGGGGACTCATTAATTTGATTTTTTTTTGAGCTCAATGAATTGGATACCTTTCGTCGAACGGAGATCGTCGAACTGTGAACTCTTCATGAAATTTTCGTCAAACAAAGATCGACGAACTTGCTTTGAGAAACTTTCGTTGAACTGAGATCAACGAATTAGTTTCAAGTATGTTTTGTCGAACGGAGCTCGACGAAATATATTTCTTTCGCAAAACTTTCGTCGACCGGAGATCGACGAAATGTATTTCCTTTGAGAATTTTTCATCGAGTCGGGTTCGATGTTTTGTTTTGCATCAGACGGAGTTCGCCTTTTCAACTTCTGAAAACTTATAACTAGGTTATCATCGAACTAAATCACGCGCTTTCTCCATTTCAACTTCATTTGCACTTGATCTTTCTATTTTTGCAGGAACATGGCGATTTCTCAGGCGACCCTCTCGACCATGAAATTTGATGCAGGATTCGACATGGACATTGAATCATTTAGTCATTCTGATCAAATCTTCCAGGACATCCTGCAACTATTTGAGGCGCAACATCTGCAAAACTTTATGTCCACCATAATCAAGCTCCTCGCTATGGAAATTAAGGAATGATTCTATATTGTAAAGATTCAAGACCCTATAACTATTACTGGATCAGTCACAGGACATCAGGTCTCTCTAACACCCGATATTTTATCTGAAATTTTTGGTTTCATAAATGGTGAAGATGACATAGAAATATCTAGTACTGAATTTGATGATATGCTAGATAGAATGGGACACAATCAGGGAAACCCTAATCACCTATTAAAAAAGAATTTTTTTATTGAATATAAATTCTTATCCGATGTTGTTGGTAAAGTTTTGTTGGAAAACATTCTGCATATGATTATGTCAGCAGGAGACAATTTATGTTGATGTGTGCTTTGGTTAATAAGAAATCTGTGAATTTGGGAACCATCTTATTTGATTCAATTAAGAAGAAGATTAATAAGAAAGATTTCAGCTATGGCAGAATTTTGGGTATCTTCCTCTAAACTAAATGTCCAGAAGTTCTGGTCTCTCAGACTGTGCATATCAATATATCCAAGAGGTTTACCTCTGCTTTGTTTGGAAGATGGTAGAGGGTAATCCCTAAGTTATCCTAGGATTAACCCTTCAGGACAGCTTCTGAAAGCACAAGGGTTGTTATACCCACTCTCCCAACCCCAGCAGAAGTTTCTGCTCCTCCTATTTCTTCTCCTCTACCATCTCCACACCATTCTTCTCCTCTACCATCTACACTTAATTCTCCTTTACCATCTATACCTTCTCATCAACCAAATTTATCTGTAGAGGTTCCATCCACTTCTTTCCATCCAGAATCTTCTACTGTACAGCAATTATCTCAAGATCAATTAGCTTCTATACCTCAGTCACCAATTCAGTGACCACCTACATCTCTATTACTCTCTTCTCCTCCTCACATTGCTTTATTACATTCATCTCCACCTCAATCACATGTATCTCCACCACACTCACCCATCTGGGAGATAACTACTGGTGACATTCCTCCAGTCATCCCTCCGTCATCCATTCCTCAAGCTTTCTATTTCTGCTCCAACTGTGAAAACACTTTCATCCTCTCTTCTTCTACTTCCATTTCATCTACTTCTACATCTACTCAGTCTCCTACAGAGTTTATGTATGTGGATTATTCATCAATTTCTTCTAGTCTTCTTGAACTCATTACTCCAACTCTCAAAAAGCTGATAGATGAAGTTATAGACCCTCTTGCTGCTTCTATATTTGCTTTATTTTCTCAGCTATCCTCTTTCTCCTGTGTCCCTTCTTTTGGGGGCCTAGATTCATGTTTCCCTATATCTAGGCAGTGGGTGATGTTTGATGAAGAAGCTCCAGCAGTTGAAGTTGCAGCAGCAGCAGTCTCTCCAAATAGTCCATAGGATACATATATGATTTGTTCAATTGAAGAAGACGAAGAAGCAGTAGAACCAGAAATAATAATTGTTGGTGATATTTTTATTAATCCCATAGTTAACTTGGAGTCTTTATTATCTATTTTTGATACTCTATATAGTCATTTTCCAGTTTTTGACAATGATCTTTCTAAAGCTATAGTATTCTATACTGCTCCTATTAATCCTTCAGTTTTAGAACAACTAAGGACCAACCTTACAGTTGTTTATTCTAGCATTACTCAAGTTTCTCAAATTGTAGTAGCTGTTGATAATATAATGGATACTATTGAGCAAATTTATTCCCCTCCTACTTTTGCTGGGATGAAACCCCAATGCCAAACCTTGATTATCTTCTTAATGAAGATATGGAGCAGGAAGAAGACATTATAACTGTACAGCTAGTGGCTCAGTTTATTGATCAGACTGATTTGATTAAGCAGTTAGATGAATTGTATGATCAACCTGTATAAGAATATGATGATGATAAATAGTCAGATGATTCAGAGGATTCTGGATCTAAGAAAAGGAAATTAAAGAAGAAGGCTCCTCCAAAGGTTGCTCCTAAACCTTTAGCTATAACAGATATATCATACTATATTCTGTATGGAATACCCCTCACTCCAGACATCCCCCACTGGATGAGGTTCTTTAAGAATGAGCAAAAGAACATGAAGAAAATGAAGAGGTATTCTTCACCTCCAATATCTAGGAGAGGACCTCCTCCTCCTCTTCCTCCAGCAGCAGAAGCAACAAGTAATATTTCTTCTCAAAAGCCTACTTCTTCTCATTTTTCAAGAGCTTCTCAAGACAGAATGGATAGACCTTCATGGTCAGGATCTCAAAGCAGTCAGCAATAGAAGTCAAGTCAAAGAAGCTCAAAACAATCAGATCAAGAGAAGCCACCTTCACCAACATATTATCCAGAATTGGATCCAAATTTCAGAATGGCTAGATTTAATGAGCTTATTGCTCTATCACAGATCAAGAAAGCTAAAGCAGAAGGAATGTACACCTCTCAGTTCTCCACCATGTCCTCTTATAGACAGAAGGAGCTTGCAAGATATCAAGTGAAGAACTTGTTCAATGTGGACAAGTACATGAGCTTACATCCAGAGGTAGTTGTACCAAGGACTACCTCTCTGAAGATCATTGTCTCCCAGGATCTAAAGATGAGTCACAAAGAAGCTGAAAATCCTAACATGAAGTTGATATTTACTAAATCATCTTTTGATTCTCTCTCAGAAGATCCTAAGAAAGATTCATAGCTTTTGATTATGTTTTTAAACTATGTTTATGTTTTGGTACTCTCAAAGCACCTTGTTTTATATCTGATGAGAGTTTTTCTGCCAGATTATTTTTGCTTTGAGTTTTTCTATTGTAGATAGTATCCTCACCCAAATACGAGGAGATTGCTGGAACCTTATTACTGATTTGGGCTAGGATCAATATCATTTGTTTAGGCTGATTAGTTTGACCCACTTTGTATAGTGTTGGGTCATAGATTATTTCCAGGGTTATTGCCTCAGAAGTATTCCAGCAAAAATATAGTTCAACGGATACAAAAAATCAGTTCGATGAAAGCAGAGCTTTGTTTGACGAACGTCGTTCTCAGCTTGACGAATCAGAGTCCTACCGCTGAGCTTAGCTCGACAAAAGCTGAGTTCCGGTCGACGAACTCTAACCTCAACTCTACAGCTTAGCTCAACGATAGCCAAGCTCAGTTCGACGAATAACATTTTCAGTTCGACGAACTCCAAGCTCAGATCGACGGAAGTTTGTTTCAGTTCAACTAATTCTCTGCAGTGTTTAGGCCGTTATTTTTATTCAGAGGCAGAATGATTTCAGGCTTAATTCCAATCAGTGATACTCTGGTATTTACTGCTAAATATTTTTAATGAATATAGCCATCTCTGGCTGCAGAGTTATTATTCTAATTAATTACCAATGCAGTTAAGGAATGTTTTTATTCTAAATATTTGAATACAGCCGTTACAAATTCTTATATATTCTTCAGACTATTCAAGGAATGTTTTTAAAATCCAAATGTTTGAATTCTTCTGAGAAAATATATATTTAGAAAATTATTTCCTATTTAGAGAGTGATATATTCACACAGACATAGACATACAGTGACAGAGATTTTTGATTACTTGCTTCTGACTCTCCAAGAGACAATCAATTTCACATCAGTCTAAATTTCTATTGGAGAAAAACAACATTCTTGAAGGCCTACACCCTGAAGAAAAGCCTCCCTCTCCTGATCATAATCTCTACACAAATTAGGGGGATCTTTTTGCTTAAACATCAATCCACTAGTCTTCTTAGAGAATCTTGATGGAGAAGACATCATCAACTTTTAGTTTATTTCATAAACTGTGTACAGGAGTTTTAACTCCCTTCAAAAGTTAAACCTCTTTATTCTTAAGTCACCTGATCAAAAGACTTAAATTGGTTTTTCGACACCTGATCAAAAGCTCAAAGTGTTCTGAGATCTCCCTTGGAAAATAAATCTTCTAGTAGCAGGGCACCTGATCAAAAACATGTAGTGGATTTCTACTAGGGTGGTCGAAGATTGGATGTACCCAGATTTATTGGGGAACCACTATATTTCCTTGTGTCGTCTGTGATTGTTTTACTTTTTGTACTGTGTGCTGTCATTCTTCTATATATATATATATATATATATATATATATATATATATATATATATATATATATATATATATCATATACTTTAAATCTGCTATAAAAATAAATTAAAGTTTCTAACATACACTATTTAGCCCCCCCCCTCTAGTGTAAATCAGATCTATCCCTCACTTTCACGCATTCCATTTGATACAGGCGGAGCAGGAGCCTCCTTATGAGGGACTTAGGGGGTATAAGAGCCCATGACCTCGTGGTACGGATCGTCGAGTGGAACTCCGTAAACTCTAAAGCTGCAAGGAGCCACCCCTTATATACGCCCCTTTGGCTGCGTAGAGGGATGGCACGCAGGAGTCGAGTCGCCACATCGTTCGAATACTAGTCTCCTTGTTACATCACAGCCCAACGGAACTGCAACTAAATGTTGTTGGTCGGAAGAAAGACCACATAACATCAAGCATTTCTCCTCCACAAATAGAGAGTTACTGAAAAGAGGATTCACTAATCCATGAGGTTCAACAAATTCTAACATCAGCATAAATTTAGATTCACACCCATTCACTCTAATACATGTATATGGTAGGGTCCTCTAAAGTTTTGACAACTCCCAGCAATTTTAGACATATCTGTACATCATGTTCCCATGGCGTCTATCCTTCCGGCTTTTGAACACCAACCAATGCTTATTATTGTGAACTTCAACGCTGCCACCCCTAACATTGCCTATTGGATCTGGTGGCCAACCATAGAGGGGGGTGAATAAGGTTTAAAACTAATTTAAAAATTAAATATGAGTTTTGAAGAAGGAGAAGAGGTGTTGAATGCTATCGCGGGGCGCTAGCTTGCTAGCGCGCGGGGTACGTCACAGAACTCATTTTCTCCATAAAACTTTGCTTTTTAGAGGCTCACACACCCTTCAGAGATCTTCTAGCATACAACTATGAAATTTGATAAGTTGTAATTATACGAATTTTTCTATGTTTTTATTATGATATTTTTGTTTAGTTTTGCTTTTTTTAGTTAGTTTTATTTAATAAATTGCTCCTTTTTGTAAATATTTACCTAACATAACCATAATTTTGATTTCTGAAATTTTCAGGAAAAAGTCAAAATTTTTCCATGTCACGCCCGTATACTTTGGGTCACGCCCATGACCAGGGCGTGACACGTCAAACCCGTGGAAAGCCGCTGTTTTTGAAGAGAAAAGTTAGTCACGCCCGGCGTCACGCCCATGTCGAATGACACGCCCCGTGACCCCAGCCCGTGACACGCAAGCTCGATGATTTGCATTCTACATTCGTCGACCAACCTGACACGCCCGTGGCACCCAAACCGACACGCCTGTATCACTTGCTCTCGACATTTTCTGATCGATGATCAGGACTCGCGCTCGATGAATTATGCTCGACGATTGGCCGCTCGACGATCGGTGATCAACCCGACACGCCCGTGTCAGCCAACACGACACGCCCGTGTCAGCCAACATGATACGCCTATGTCAGCCAACACGACACGCCCGTGTCCATCCCGATCGACGATCAAGGCTTCCAGCTCGATGAAACGCTCTCGGCATTCGTTGAGACCAACCCGACATGCCCCGTGTAGACCGAGACATGGGCATGACCGACACGTGTACTCCTCCACCTGGCTAACAAGACGCTGCCGACGACTTTTTACGCAACCTATGCCGGATCTATCACCCTGACACGCCCAACATCATGCCCATGACTGGGGGCGTAACATCCTCGTATGAAGCCCGAAGTCAACTATGTCATCAAATCGCCGGGTCACATTGCAAAAAGTAGTGACACAACCCCCCGACACGCCCGTGTCGGAGGGCGTGTACTTGGAGTTTTTTCCTATAAATTGCCCATTTCTGTAAGGGCCAAGGGTTCACTTTTTTGAGCCAACTTTAGTGTGTTTTGTGGGCTGCATCCGTGGATTCAAGGGTTATGTAAGGAGATTTCTCCCCCTTTCCTTTCATGTTTGTTTTTGCTTTTGCTTTTAGCTTTGTAATAGTTTGATTATGTTAATTAAAATGTTAGATTTTCTCTCTTTACATGGCATCAAAAAATACATATGGGTGGCTCATCTCTTTCTTCTTTTATCCCTTTGTATCTCCTTGTTTTTCTCTTTATCAAGTGTGTGTATGAGTGTAACATGTTCATTATTCATGTTTTTAACTAGTCTTCATGTTAGTTTTTGTAGTAGATTTTATTTCCAAATCAAATATGGTATGTTAACCTTTTCTCATCCTTATGATTCATAAAAGTGATTTTTAAAGTGTTTTTGTTTTCTTTTTTACTTAGTTTGGTTTTAGGATTGTAAAACCTTTTTTGTTCATTTCATTTTCTTTTCACTTTTTAATAGCTTTTATGAAATCATAAGAATGGAAAAGTTGAAATTTTAATTTTTGAAAGGCTTTAGTTTTTGATTTATTTTGAAAAACTTTTGTTCTTTTGTTTTAATTTGATCTTTTTATTTGTTTTTGGAAAAATCTAAGTATAAAAAAGTAGGTGTTTTAATTTTTAGGTAACTTTCGTTTTGTTTTTAATTTGTGTGTGTGAGTGTATGAGTTAGTTTTTCACTTTGTCATTTTAACCTTCATGTTGTGTGTGTGAGTGTATGAGAATCGTTTTTGATGCTTTCTTCAATTTATGTAGAGTGTGTGAGTGTAGGAGATAGATTTTCAAGTTTTATTTTCATGCTTTCTTTTATGCTTTCTTCAATTATGTAGAGTGTGTGTGTGTAGGAGATAAATTTTCATGCTTTTTTTATCGCTTTCTTCAATTTTGTAGAGTGTGTGTATAGGAGATAGTTTTATTACTTTCTTTTAATTCGTGTAGAGTGTGTGTGTGCGCATTTATTTCCTCCCACTCGTTAAGAGTTAAATGGTGATCTTTTATTTCTCACCTACTCGTTTGAGTAGGACTTGCAATTTTCCTTTTTTTCTTTTCCCCCTACTCGTTAAGAGTTAAATGGCGCGCCCTTATTTCCCGCCTACTCGTTTGGGTAGGACTTGTAATTTTTCATTTTTTGTAACTTAGTTTTTTTTGTTTATTTATAATTTGAAGTGTGTGTGAGTTCTCTTTTTAGCTAAATTTTCTGTTTTCTAAATGTTTGTTATTTTCATGTCTTCTTCTTATAATCATTTAACGTTTAATTACGAACTCGCACCTCATCAAATTATAAAGCCGTCTCCATACCGATGTGTGGCTAATCGTTATTAGCCTCGACATCAAAGAGCATTGGCACATTTAAAAATGATTTGAAATAATTAAAGTTCTTAATTTTCACTTTAATTTTAGGACTTAAGGTTTACCCCGAGTTAACGACGCGTAGTACCACAAATCGATGTATGGGCCCTATTTCCGTTATCCATACGCTAGCTAGCCAAGAGGTCGTGCGTATGGACAGATCACCCCTGGGTAAAGAGAGTTGTGTGCATACCCTCGAGAGAGGACAAGCATAATTCTTCCGGATTGGGTTCCCCACCCAATAGCGGGGTTCTTAGCGTAAAGCGGGCGTTAAGAGGAATCCTTTGTCGGACTAACATTCGGTCGAATAGTCTTAGCGTTCAGGTGAGCAATATTCCTAGAGATAAGTGTGCTCATATTTGTGGAACCTCCACGGCTAAGTTGCCTTTTATTAATTTGAAAACTAAGTTCAATAATTATTATAAATTATTTTAGTCTTAATCCTATTTGATGCCGAGCGTTAACCCTTCATCGAATTTTTCTAAATCGTTTTTCGCTCTTTTATTTTTCCTGTCTTTAGTTAATTAAAATCTCCATCTTAATTTCAGTAAAATAATAGTCCTCCTGGACGAGTAAGAATAGTAAACCCGACCCCGAGAACAATACGACCTCGGTATTCTCCCTAATATCGAGTACTACTTATGATAGGTGCACTTACCTACCTTAGAAAGCCCGCGACGATCGAGTCATCGAACCAACCATAAAAAGAGTCTGTTCGCGGGCCATCAAACAGGCTCTTATTGTGGTTGGTTCGATGAGTCGATCGTCGCAGGCTTGCTAGTGTTTGGCGCCGTTGCCGGGGAAGCCTTTTTTCAGTTGTTATTTTGAATTCCGGAGTCTATTACTTTTACTTATTTTCTAAAAAAAACAAACAAAAACAAAAAAAAAGTAGTCTCTTTCGTTTTTATTTTTTTTTAGTGTGTATGACCCGTGGACAACCCTCCGAGTCTGAAGATTTTGACTTCGACCCTAAGATCAAACGCTCCCTTGTGCATATTCGATCTCAACACCGAATTCCTTCTTTAGACCCCGAAAAATCTATTGGCGAACCCTCTATTGTAGTAATGTCCGACCCTAATCCGAACGCGGCCGCCGAGCTAACAATGTCTTATTACCCCCGGCCGAATTTGGACGATACTGGGTCTAGTATTGTTCGCCCTACGGTGGCGAATAATAATTTTGAAATAAAATCAAGTGTCATTCAAATGGTCCAAAACACCGTGCAGTTCGATGTACTGCCGGATGAGGACCTGAATGTCCACTTGTCCAACTTTTTGGAAATATACGACACCTTCAAGATTAATGGCGTCACTGATGACGTCATTCTCTTGTGCTTATTTCCTTTTTCCCTTAAGTCCAAAGCCAAGGCGTGGTTGAATGACCTCCCGCGAGGATGTATCACCACGTCGGCTGAGTTGACGGAGCGGTTCCTAAGGAAGTACTTTCCGCCCGCAAAAACTGCAAAGTTGCGGGCGGAAATTTCTTCGTTTGTGCAAAATGAACCCGAGTCTCTATATGATACTTGGGAACGGTTTAAAGAGTTCCTCCACCGGTGCTCGCACCACGCGCTGCCAACGTGGTTGCAGGTACAAATTTTTTATAATGGCCTGAACTTTCAGACGCATCAAATGATTGACGCGGCTGCCAGGGGTACCTTGAATAACAAAACCCCCGAGGCCGCCCAGGCTTTATTCGAAGAGATGGCTATGAACGCCTATCAGTGGAACGTCCCGCGGGAATGCCCAAAGCCGGCGGCTGGCCTTTTTGAAGTGGATGCCACTTCTCTTTTAACCCTTCAAGTTGAAAGGTTAACAAAGCAGATGGCGGAGATGTCTGCTGCCTCCTCCACTCCGCCTTGTTTTATTCCCCATAACGTCTGCGTGCCTGAAGAGTTCGTGGATTTCATGGGAAATTCGGGTCGTCCTTCCTTCAACCCCAACAACAACCCTTATAGTAATAACTATAATCCGGGTTGGAGGAATCACCCAAATTTCTCTTGGAGCAACCCGAACAATGCTCATCGTCCCCCTATTTCTTACGCGTCCGAATTTCTGCCTCCTCCTCCTCTTCTAAAACCCTCCCCGATGGAGGAGAATTTTTCTAAGTATATTGCGTCCAACGAATCAAATATCCGGAACATCACCGGATCGCTAAAAACACTTGAACAACAGGTTGGACAGCTGTCAAGGATGATGTCCGAGCGCACGCTCGGGGAACGGCCGGGAAACACGGAGCCCAATCCGTGGGACAACTCCAACGTTATAACCCTCCGTCGCGGAAAGGAGGTGATTGATCCAAAATGGATCGATCCACATGTACATATTTCACCTCCGACCCCTCTTCCCTCTTCTTCGTCTGCGTTACCTTTACCGAATATAAATGAAAAAATTATTTTAAACATGGCCTTACCTTATCCGCATAAATTAGATAACGAGCGTAAGGACGCGCAATATGAAAAAATTATTTTATTATTAAAACAAATTCATATTAATGTTCCTTTTTGCGAGGCTACCTCGCAAATGCCCAAATATGCAATATTTTTTAAAAAATTACTTTCTAATAAACGTAAATTAGAGGATATTTCGCATGTATCTCTCAACGCTGTCTGCTTGGCGGTCCTTACTAATTAATTGCCCACAAAACAAAACGACCCGGGACGGTTTTCCATCCCGTGCCTTTTTGGCGATATATTAGTAAAATACGCCTTAGCTGATTTAGGGGCTAGCATTAATCTGATGCCGTTCTCTCTCTTTCAACGTTTAGGTTAGGGTACTCCTAGTCCTACAAATATGCACATCCAATTAGCGGATCGCTCGGTTAAGTTCCCTATCGGGGTAGTGGAGGACGTCCTTGTCCGAGTAGACAAGTTTACCTTTCCGGTAGACTTCGTCATCTTTGTTGGAACCCTAGTTCTGATTTTTGTAAGGAACACTATTAGGAATATGAGATTGTCACAACATGTATAGTCATGGGTTATAGGATTATTTCTAGGCTTGGTCATTCAGAAGGTTTCTCCAGAATTGCTGAAAGAAGTCCAAGAAATACAGTTAAGATAAAGTCAGAGAATCAGATCAACGATCGTCGAAAGCAGTTCGACGAACGGCGATCTCCGGTCGACGAATTCTGAGTTGTTTCTCTGAACTCAGGTCGATGATCTCAAAGACTCAAGCAAGGCTATGTCGACACCATCACAGCAACTGTGTCGATACTCAACAGTTCTCTCAGCTCGACGAACACAGAAACTGAGCTCGACGAACTGCAAGCTCCGGTCGACGAACGCAGGCAAGATATTCAGCTCGACGAATCTAGCTGAGTTCGACGAATGTCGATGATTGATGAGCAATCAGTAACAGTTGACAGAATTAATTGGGGATTAATTACAGTCAACATTCCCAGTGAAAATAGCCGTTCAAACGGACAATTACAGAGGAATTAAGTGAGGATCAATTTCCAAAGCATCTTCTCTCTCGGGAATGTTTCTTCCACCATCAAGTCTACAGAATTCAAATAGAGGGAAGAAGAGAGAACAAATATAATAGACAGAAAAAGAAGAAAAAATCACTGTAGAGAAAAACATACAGACAGAAGAAGAAAAGAGACAGAAAGTAAAATATCTCTACAGTAACTAGAAGCCCTAAACCAGAGTGATAATAGCTATCTGAAGAAGAAGAAGAACATCTAATCACTATCAAGAGTCTTCTTCTTCCCTATCACAGTAGGATAACTTCAAGGACAATAAATACTTTATCTGTCAGAATTTCCTGAAAGATACTCTAGTCCAGGCCTGAAGATTGAAGGCCTATCACCCTGAAGCAGTGCTCCAACTATCCTGATACATTCAAGATCTCAGGGGGAGCATTTGCTACCATCATTGAATCCACATAGTCTTCTCAGCTGTTATTGAGAAAGAGAAGATTTCCATCACTCTTTTCCCCCTCGTGTATAAAGGGTTGTCATCTCCCTTCAAAAGTGATTCCTGGTTGCAAGTCTCCTTTCAAAAGACTTGAGTTGGTTTTTGGGGACCTGATCAAAATCCATTGGTGTCAGGCACCTGATCAAAAACATGAGTGGATTTCTACCGGGGTGGTAGAAGAGTGGACTACCCAGATTTGGGGAACCACTATAAAATCCTTGTGTCTTTTTTGTGTGGCTTGATCTGCTCTGTTCTATTTAGCTTATTTTGTTTTGTACAGTGACAAACTCTAGCCTTTTTGCATAAGATCTATCACCTTCAATTGGTATCAGAGGCAGGTTGGTTAAAATACCACACCTTAATTGGTTGTACAGGCTAACACCTGAACCACAAAGATCCTTTGATAGATCTTAAGAATCTTTTGAGTTTTATCATGACACAAATTGCAGATTTTTCAAGCACCAGACTGCCCATGCGCAATCTAGATAAGTTTGCACTATGGAAGACAAGGATTAGATTTTTTATGAACTCTATTGATGAAGTCATTTTTAATTCTATTTTGACAGGTCCTTATCAACTATTGGAAACAACAAGCATGAATGCTGTTCCATCATCTCAATGGACAGAAGCCCAAAAATTGCTAAAGATTGCTAATGCAAGAGCAATGGAAATCCTAGCTCAATCAATGTCTAATGACATTTTTGAAGAGGTTGCTGGATGTTCATCAACAAAAGAAATGTGGGACTCCATCGCAGCAATGCTGCTATATCAGCAAAAGAAAGAATAATTAAAGCTGAATCTTGGAGTGACTCAGAGGCTTCCTCCTGTTCAACTGAGGATGAAGAAGAAGCAAGAGCAAAAGAATTTTGCCTAATGGCAATAGATATTTCTCGCAGCAGCTATGCTGCAAAATCTGAAGAATCAAAGTATGAATTAGATGAAGAGGATCAGGTTATTTCTTCCCTTGACTCTTCTTCAGCTAAACTTAACACTGATTTCCGATTATCACATGAAAATCATCAGAAAATCTTAGTTCAAAATATTTCGTCGAATGGAGATCGACGACATCAATACTATTCGTCGAAATCAGATCGACGAACTATGAACAAAGATTTTGCCTTGAACTATTCAGGACTCTGTGCTCGACGAAACAAACTTAATTCGTCGAACAGAGATCGACGAAAATGTATCACAGAAAACAATTATTATCATTCTGTGAACAGAGATCAACGATCTCAATATCATTCATCGAACTCAGACCGACGAAAATAGTTTTCGTCGAACTCAGAATTTCAAAACAGAAATTTTTATTCTTTTATTTCTGACTATTATAAAAGAGAACCAGGACCCAATGTTATCTGGGTACAGAACTCCTAACATCTCCTTGCAGGAAAATAATTCAGTCCAGCAAATATACAGGATATCAGTGGCTGAATAATTTGTGCAAGGCTCTGCATATAGGGGGAGATGCCTATAAATGAAGTTGCAGAAATTCCAGCAATAGCAGTAGTTTGTGGGGATTGTAGCAGCAACAACAATAGATTATAATGCTGCAGATTTGGGCAAGGATCAACAACAGTTATAACAACAGTAACAGCAATAGCAGAAGTACTTGATCCAGATTTTATTGTATTTAATTGCCTTATATTTTACTTACATTTATATAAATAGTGTTCTTACCCAAATAGGGGGAGATTGTTGGAACCCTAATTCTAATTTGGGTAAGGAACACTATTAGGAATATGAGATTGACCCAACATGTATATTCATGGGTCATAGGATTATTTCTAGGCTTGGTCATTCAGAAGGTTTCTCCAGAATTGCTGAAAGAAGTCCAAGAAATACATTTAAGACAAAGTCAGAGAATCAGATCGACGATCGTCGAACGCAGTTTGACGAACGGCGATCTCCGGTCGACGAATTCTAATTTGTTTCTCTGAACTCAGGTCGACGATCTCAAAGACTCAAGCAAGGCTGTGTCGACACCATCACAGCAATTGTGTCGATACTCAACAGTTCTCTCAGCTCGACGAACACAGAAACTGAGCTCGACGAACTGCAAGCTCCGGTCGACGAACGCATGCAAGATATTCAGCTCGATGAATCTAGCTGAGTTCGACGAATGTCGAACTCAGGTAGACGATTGATGAACTCGACGAAAGTTCAGGTCGACGATTTCTGAGCAATCAATAACAGTTAGCAGAATTAATTGGGGATTAATTACAATCAACATTCCCAGTAAAAATAGCCGTTCAAACGGACAGTTATAGAGGAATTAAGTGAGGATCAGTTTCCAAAGCATCTTCTCTCTCGGGAATGTTTCTTCCACCATCAAGTCTACGGAATTCAAATAGAGGGAAGAAGAGAGAACAAATACAATAGACAGAAAAAGAAGAAAAAATCACTGTAGAGAAAAACATACAGACAGAAGAAGAAAGGAGACAGAAAGTGCAATATCTCAACAGTAACTAGAAGCCCTAGACCAGAGCGATAATAGCTATCTGAAGAAGAAGAAGAACATCTAATCACTATCAAGAGTCTTCTTCTTCCCTATCACAGCAGGATAACTTCAAGGATAACAAATACTTTATCAGTCAGAAGTTCCTGAAAGATACTCTGGTCCAGGCCTGAAGATTGAAGGCCTATCACCCTAAAGCAGTGCTCCAGTTGTCCTGATACATTCAAGATCTCAGGGGGAGCATTTGCTACCATCATTGAATCCAAATAGTCTTCTCAGTTGTTATTGAGAAAGAGAAGATTTTCATCACTCTTTTCCACCTCCTGTATAAAGGGTTGTCATCTCCCTTCAAAAGTGATTCCTGGTTGCAAGTCTCCTTTCAAAAGACTTGAGTTGGTTTTTGGGGACCTGATCAAAACCCATTGGTGTCAGGCACCTGATCAAAAACCTGAGTGGATTCCTACCAGGGCGGTAGAAGAGTGGACTACCCAGATTTGGGGAACCACTATAAAATCCTTGTGTCTTTTCTGTGTGGCTTGATCTGCTCTGTTCTTTTTAGCTTATTTTGTTTTGTGCTGTGACAATCTCTAGCCTTTTTGCTTAAGATCTATCACCTTCAATATTAGACATTGAGGAGGATGCTGAGGTACTAATAATACTCGGTCTCCCTTTTTTCGCCACCTCCCGTGCACTAATAGATGTTAGTAATGGTAGTATTCTCCTCCGAGTAGGCGATGATCAAGTTACTTTCTCTATTAATCCCTCGATGGACAATTTGTCATCGAGCGACGATTTCTGCTATTCTTTAGATACCTTTTTTGGAGATTGTTCTTCTCCCGTTTTCGAGTCCGTATTTTTAAATGACGATATTTTTGCGCTCGAAAATATTCAATGTGATGAGGATACATCTATGGACTTGCCTTTCGAACCAATTGGTAAGAAAGACATAGGAATTAAAACCTCCCTAGAAGAACCGCCCATCCTAGACCTCAAACCCTTACCCGCATCACTCAAATACGCTTTTTTGGGAATTGCCGCAAAACGATTCAACCACAGCGTCGTCTTAACCCAAACATGAAAGAAGTCGTTAATGCCGAGATTATTAAGTTATTAGATGCGGGGATTATCTACCTTATTTTGGACAGTGCATGGGTTAGTCCCGTGCATGTCGTGCCCAAGAAGGGCGGTCTAATCGTTGTGGCGAATGAGCATAACGAGCTCGTCCCAACTCGTACTGTTACGAGTTGGCAAGTGTGCATCGATTATAGAAAACTTAGTGATGCTACCCGCAAGGACCATTTCCCACTACCATTTCTGGACCAGATTTTAGAGTGTTTATCCGGTCATCCATATTATTGTTTTCTTAATGGTTTATCGGGGTTTTTCCAAATCCCCATTTCCCCCGATGATCAAGAGAAAAGAACTTTTACTTGCCCGTTTGGCACCTTCGCATACCGAAGAGTGCCATTTGGACTCTGCAATGCACCATCTACATTCCAAAGATGTATGCTAGCGATCTTTGGCGAGTTAGTAGAAGACATTATGGAAGTATTTATGGATGACTTTTCTGTTTTCGGACGCTCTTTTCCCGATTGCCTTCATAATCTAGATCGTGTCCTCCAACGGTACGAGGATACAAGCCTTGTTTTAAATTGGGAAAATGCAACTTTATGCTTCGAGGAGGTTTGGTCCTCGGCCATATGATTTTGTCTAAGGGGGTAGAGGTGGATAAGGCCAAGATAGAAATCATAGAAAAACTTCCGCAACCAACAAACGTAAAATCTATTAGGAGTTTCTTAGGCCATGCGAGCTTTTACCAACGTTTCATTCAAGACTTTTGAAAAATAACAAAGCCGCTAACTGACCTCTTGGAAAAGGAATCACGTTTTGTCTTGAGTTGCAAATGCGAGTCCGCCTTTAATTTAATAGAACAAAAACTTATCACCTCAGCAATTTTAGTGGCCCCTAATTGGTCTCTTCCGTTCGAAATTATGTGCGACACTAGTGATATTGCCTTAGGTGCCGTTCTTGGCCAACGTATAGAAAAACATTTTCGTCCAATTTATTACGCTAGCAAGACGCTCACTTCCACACAAGTAAATTATAGGACAACGGAAAAGGAACTCTTAGCCGTCATCTTCGCTTTTAATAAGTTTCGCTCGTATATAACGTTATCTAAAGTTTTGTATTTACCGATCACTCCGCTCTTAAATATTTATTAGCTAAAAATGATGCAAAGCCCTGCCTTCTTCGATGGATTATCCTCCTACACGAGTTTGATTTGGAGATCCGAGATAAGAGGGGCGCGAAAAATCTAGCGGCAGACCACCTCTCCCGCTTAGAAAATCCGGGTGCGGAAGCGCTCGTCGAATCTGAAATAAATGACAGATTCCCCGAGGAATGGCTCCTTGCCGTTCAGAATTCTTCGTTATCTTCACCTTGGTTCGCAGATTTTGCAAATTACCTAGTAGCGCGGGTGCTTCCTAAAAAGTATTCAAGTCATCAAAAGAAGAAATTCTTTTCTGACTTGAAAATTTTCTTTTGGGAGGACCCATTTCTTTTTCGTATCTGCGCGGACCAAGCGATCCGAAGATGCGTTGCGGGTGTGGAGTGCTTGCAAATTCTTAAGCACTGCCATGAGGGTCCAGCCGGTGGGCATTATCAAGCCAACCGGACCGCTCGGAAGGCGCTAGAGGCGGGCTACTTTTGGCCCACTCTCTTCAAAGACGCTCACACTTTTGTGCAAGCATGCAATAGCTGTCAGCGGTCGGGTACATCTCTCGTCGCGACGAGATGCCCAAAACATGTTTTTAGAATGCAAAGTCTTCAATTTATGGGGCATAGATTTTGTTGGCCCCCTACCTCCCTCTTTCAAAAATATGTATATTTTAGTGGCGGTCGACTACGTATCGAGGTGGGTGAAAGTGCAAGCTCTCCCAATCAACGATGCGCGAGTCATCATTACATTTCTTAAAAAACTATTTTCTCGCTTAGGCACGCCTCGCGCAATTGTTAGTGATAGGAGAACGCATTTCTGTAACGCTCTTATGGCTAAGACGTTAGATAAATATGGAGTCACGCACAAACTCGCCACCCCCTACCACCCGAAAACTAGTGGCCAAGTAGAGGTAGTCAATCGAGAGATCAAGTGAATATTATAGAAAACCATTTCGCTAAATAGGAAAGATTGGTCCGTTAAACTCGACGATGGGTTGTGGGCGTATCGGACGGCATACAAAACCGCAATTGGTTGTACTCCGTTCCGGTTAGTCTATGACAAAGCGTGCCATTTACTTGTAGAACTAGGGCATCACGCTCTTTGGGCTTTAAAACTTTTAAACCTCGACTCCAACTTAGTCGCTCAGAATAGAAAACTGCAACTAAACGAGCTCGATGAATGACATGCATTTTCTTACGAGAGCAATAAGTTCTATAAGGAGCGTTCTAAGTTATATCACAATCGAAAACTAAAGTCCCCAAAATTATTTTCTCCGGGCGATCTTGTCCTTCTTTACAATTCATGTCTTAAGCTTTTTCCCGGAAAAATAAAATCTAGATGGTCCGGTCCATTCATAGTTGAAGAAGTTTTTCCATATGGGACCGTACTCGTCTCCCACCTGGAAAGAGGTTCGTTTAAAGTAAACGATCATCGACAAAAGTTATACATAGCGGGCGACCCAGTGATCGAGCATTACGAAACCATAACCCTTCTCGATTTATAACCCCGCCAAAATAGTCAAGCTACACGACTATAAAAAAGCGCTCCGGGGAGGCACCCCTCGCTTATCTTTTTCGCTCTTTATTTATTTTGTTTGATACTTTTCTAATAAATGCAGGGTTTTTGATGGGCCTCCCCGACCGCGTTTCAGGGAAGCTTCTACCCCCCCCTCTTTAATTCATTTGTACTTATTGCATTTCTTGTTTGTTCCGCATAGTTACGTTACAACATTGGGGACAATGTTGGACTTAAGTTTGAGGGTATTTTCGTGCTTTACTTTATGCACTTCTATTTTCTGCATTTCAAAAACCCAAAAAAATATATATAACAACAAAAAAAACAAAAATTTTAAAATGAAAAATCAAAAAAAAAATTTCTTTCCTTTTAAAACACAAAAATTTCAAAAATAATTTTAAAACACAAAATTCAAAAACATTACAAAACAAAAATTCAACAAAAAAATATATTTTAATTTTACTTTGTAAATATTTTTTTTCTTTGTAGATTTTTTTTATTTGTAAATATTCTTTTTGTAAATACTCTTCTCACTCACCCCCTTCCTTTTCTCTCTCATTCTTATACATAACTTCTCCTTTTCTCCCAATCTTTGTAACTAGAATGAAAATATTCTTAAAAATTACAAAAAAAAAATCGCAAAACTTAAAAAATTCATAAAAAAATGTTTTGCATTTTCCTTTCTTTTGTATGTATATATTAAAGACATTTACACAAAAATACAAAAAAAGATAATAAATCAAAAATTCAAAAAAATTGAGTAAAACAAAACAAAAATTCAAAAAAGAAGATAATAAATTAAAAAAAATGATGAAATGATGATAAAAACTCTGAAAATCCAAAAAAATTGTTTTCAAATAAATAAATCAAATACACCATTCTTAATTTTCTTGTTATCCAAAAATTCTATTTTGAGTTTATTTATATGTGAATTTTATTAATTCTTAGTTTGTTATTCGTTTGTTAATTATTGATTGAAATATTTAAATAGCCGGAGTTAAGTTTTAAAGAATTCATTATGCTTTGTTAAAAATAGCGAACTCGTTTTAGACACTACTTCTAATTTTTCATTGATAGGAGCACGTGTATTATGTTAGAAACTAACGACTATAGAATTCAATTATGTTTACTTTTAGCTTTCTGAAAAATTGGAACGTACAATTTATTAAAGTTGCTCTCAAAAATGTTTTAATTAAACATCTAGTTTTCTTTTCTTCCCTTATTTATCATGACCTACTTGGCATGACAAATGTTTTATCCCTAAAAGATCTTATGTCAATAGGAATAAGATTTCGTTCCATAAACATAGCTACCCAATAATTTAAAAAGATTGTATGTTACGGAGTAAGTCGATAAAATTCATTACTCCCAAACATATACATTGGGTCAATTTTTATATGAAGTTAAAAAAAATGATATTAGGAAAATACGATTTCATTTTCCTAAAAATCCAAAAGAAAAAAATGGAGGTTCGAGAAAAAATTACCTCACCTCAATATCAAAACCCTCTTCATATACCAACGTTAACCCCATTAGCCAATTTCACGATTGTAGAATTAAATCAAAAATCTTTTTGACTGCATAATTTATAAATTGCATTATTTCCAGTAAAACTCATATAAACTAAAGTTCATATATTTCCAAACTATTTTGTTTATCTATCCAGTACAATTTTTGCTTTTCTATTTGATTACATCAAGAAGTCTTTTGGCCAAAACTTTTGCACTATTTAAATCATCTACATAATTTTAGGACTTAACTCTTACACCTCATATATATATTTAGATCTCTCTTATAATTAATTAAGCAGTAGCTAAACTTAGAATTTTTTTCTATTCCTTATAAGTTCACCTCAAACTTTTGCTCTGGAATAGCAAAAGCTTAAGTATGGGGGTATTTGATAAGTTATAATTATACGCATTCTTTCTATGTTTTTATTATGATATTTTAGTTTAGTTTTGCTTTTTTTAGTTAGTTTTATTTAATAAATTGCTCTTTTTTGTAAATATTTACCTAAGATAACCATAATTTTGATTTCTGAAATTTTGAGGAAAAAGTCAAAATTTTGCCATGTCACGCCCGTGTACTTTGGGTCACGCCCGCGACCAGGGCGTGATACGTCAAACCCATGGAAAGCCGCTGTTTTTGAAGAAACAATTTAGTCACGCTCGTGGTCACGCCCGTGTCGAATGACATGCCTCGTGACCCCAGCCCGTGACATGCAAGCTCGACGATTTGCATTTGACGTTCATCGACCAACCTGACACGCCCGTGGCACCCAAACCGACACGCCCGTGTCACTTGCTCTCGACATTTTCCGATCGACGATCAGGACTCGCGCTCCACGAATTCCGCTCGACGATTGGCCGCTCGATGATTGGCCGCTCGACGATCGGCGATCAACCCAACACGCCTGTGTCAGCTAACACGACACGCCCGTGTCCATCACAATCGACGATCAAGGCTTCCAGCTCGACGAAACGCTCTTGACATTCGTCGAGACCAACCCGACATGCCCCGTATAGACAGAGACATGTGCGTGACCGACATGTGTACTCCACCAGGCCGACAAGACGCTGCCGGTGACTTTTTACGCAACCAACGCCAGATCTACCTCCCCGACACGCCTTGTGTCACGCCCGTGACCGGGTGCGTGACATCCTCGTATGAAGCCCGAAGTCAACTATGCCGTCAAATCGCCGGATCACATTGCAAAAAGTAGTGACACGCCCCCCCCCCCCCCCCGACACACCCGTGTCGGAGGGCGTGTACTTGGATTTTTTTTTCCTGTAAATTGCCCATTTCTGTAAGGGCCAAGGGTTCACTTTTTTGAGCCAACTTTAGTGTGTTTTGTGGGATGCATCCGTGGATTCAAGTGTTATGTAAGGAGATTTCTCCCCCTTTCCTTTCATGTTTGTTTTTGCTTTAGCTTTTAACTTTGTAATAGTTTGATTATGTTAATAAAATTGTTAGATTTTCTCTCTTTACATGGCATGAAAAAATTCATATGGGTGGCTCATCTCTTTCTCCTTTTATCCCTTTGTTTATCCTTATTTTTCTTTTTATCAAGTGTGTGTATGAGTGTAACATGTTCATTATTCATGTTTTTAACTAGTCTTCATGTTAGTTTTTGTAGTAGATTTTATTTTCAAATCAAATATGGTATGTTAAGCTTTTCTCATCCTTATGATTCATAAAAGTGTTTTTTAAAGTGTTTTTGTTTTCTTTTTTTTACTTAACTTGGTTTTAGGATTGTAAAACCTTTTTTGTTCATTTCATTTTCTTTTCACTTTTTAATAGCTTTTATGAAATCATAAGAAGGGAAAAGTTGAAATTTTAATTTTTGAAAGGCTTTAGTTTTTGATTTATTTTGAAAAACTTTTGTTCTTTTGTTTTAATTTGTTCTTTTTATTTGTATTTGGAAAAATCTAAGTTTAAAAAAGTAGATGTTTTAATTTTTAGGTAACTTTCATTTTGTTTTTTATTTGTGTGTGTGAGTGTATGAGTTAGTTTTCACTTTGTCATTTTAACCTTCATGTTGTGTGTGTGAGTGTATGAGAATCATTTTTGATGCTTTCTTCAATTTATGTAGAGTGTTTGAGTGTAGGAGATATATTTTCAAGCTTTATTTTCATGCTTTCTTTTATGCTTTCTTCAATTATGTAGAGAGTGTGTGTGTAGGAGATAAATTTTCATGCTTTTTTTATCGCTTTCTTCAATTATGTAGAGTGTGTGTGTAGGAGATAGTTTTATTACTTTCTTTTAATTCGTGTAGAGTGTGTGTGTGTATGTGCGCATTTATTTCTGCCCACTCGTTAAGAGTTAAATGGCGAGCTTTTATTTCCCGCCTACACGTTTTAGTAGGACTTGCAAATTTCCTTTTTTTTTCTTTTTCTCCTACTGGTTAAGAGTTAAATGACGCGCCCTTATTTCCCACCTACTCGTTTGGGTAGGACTTGTAATTTTTCTTTTTTTTTAACTGATTTTTTTGTTTATTCATAATTTGAAGTGTGTGTGTTTTCTCTTTTTAGCTAACTTTTTTGTTTTCTAAATGGCTATTATTTTCATGTCTTCTTCTTATAATCATTTAGCATTTAATTATGAACTCGCGCCTCATCAAATTATAAAGTCATCCCCATACTGATGTGTGGCCAATCATTATTAGCCTCGACATCGAAGAGCATTGGGACATTTAAAAATGATTTGAAATAATTAAAGTTCTTAATATTCACTTTAATTTTAGGACTTAAGGTTTACCCTGGGTTGACGACGCGTAGGACAACAAATCGATGTGTGGGCCCTATTTCCGTTATCCATATGCTAGCTAGCCGAGAGGCTGTCCGTATGGACAGATCACCCCTGGGTAAAGAGAGTTGTGTGCATACCCTCAAGAGAGGACAAGCGTAATTCTTCCAGATTGGGTTCCCCACCCAATAGCGGGGTTCTTAGCATAAAGCGGGCGTTAAGAGGAATCCTTCGTCGGACTAACGTTCGGTCGAATAGTCTTAGCATTTAGGTGAGCAATATTCCAATAGATAAGTGCACTCACATTTGTGGAACCTCCACAGTCAAGTTGCCTTTTATTAATTTGAAAACTAAGTTCAATAATTATTATAAATTATTTTAGGTCTAATCTGATTCGATGCCGAGCGTTAACCCTTCATCGAATTTTTCTAAATCATTTTTCGCTCTTTTATTTTTCCTGTCTTTAGTTAATTAAAATATCCACCTTACTTTCAGTAAAATAATAGTCCTCCTGGAGGACTAAGAATAGTCAACCGGACCCCGAGAATAATACGACCTCGGTATTCTCCCGAATATCGAGTACTACCTGCGATAGGTGCACTTGCCTACCTTAGCAAGCCCGCGACGATCGACTCATCGAACTAACCACAATAAGAGTTTGTTCGCGGGCAATCAAAATAACAACAAGAATAAAGAATGAACTATAATTTTATTCAAAAGTAATGAAAGTGGTTTACACTTAAGACCAACTAGATCTCCTTGACGCCAGAGATCGAAGACGGTGAAATACAAACTCCTTTTCATTTTCTATACCGAGCCACTACCCGGACAGTTGGATCTCTCCCTTTCCCTTACCGGAAAGATCCTCGAGCCAGCTCTTCACCTTCCTTCTCAGAAGTGTCATAGATCCCCAGTAGATCTCCCAATCTTGACATCCTTTCCTCGGGACGATTTCTCACGGAACCCTTCCAAGATTCCGACGATCTTCACCGATCAATTTTCCTCACCCATAAATAATTAGAAAGAGAAAATTACAATAAGAGAGTAAAGAAGATTTAAAGTGATTCACCCTCTAGACAATTCCTCCGTTGAGCGGTGTGTGACCGGTGCTAAAGATCTTCATTCTATTGTACCTGATCAACTACTCTTGGTCGTTGTAGTCCTTTTCTCATCAGAGATCTTCTTGCGCAAATGGGAGGGTGGTGGCTTTCTCTTCCTTCAACGGAGATGGTAGAATGTTGTTCTCGACGACAAATGAACCCTAGAATCAGAATATGTCTCTTTCCTTGTCTCCCGAAAAAGAGACACATGATTTTATACGTCTTGAAAAAATAAGCAACCATCGCCGGTAGAGCTAGCGCTCAGTGGTAGGTCGATGTGCGTGGACGTGACACTTGTCCAGCTGATTTGGAAAAATATCTAAATAAAATATTTTTCTGTTATTTTTGAGCTATCACGGAGTGGTACAGAGCTATCACGCTCGTTGAGAGATCTAGTGTTGCGCAATAAAGATAGCATCACACGGTAGTCCACAAAGCACTTGTCCAGAATTAATTATGAATCTAGCGCTAGCAGTATCGCTCGACGGTAGCTTCCAGAACTTGATTTTTTTGTTCTTTTGTACCTTTAAACCTGCACACTATACCCAAACCTCATATGATCAAATATAATATGGGATTTGATATTGTTAAACTTAAGATATGTGAACCATATGCTCCAACAAACTCCCCCTTTTGATAATATTGAAATCTGTTTATGAGATATAAAACAGTAACAACATAGTATAGTGTAATCCAATCAGTAATCATGAAATCTAGCAGGTTGAACTAATCAATATAAAAATAAATAGTAAGACTCCCCCTATATATGTTCTCATCCTATGTGTGTGTTCCCTGTACACGAGATATTCTCCTGGGTGACTAACAACACTTAACACTCAACTACATAGGATATATTCATGAACACTCAATTCTCCCCCTTTTGATGTTATTGAAAGGGGTCAAGTATTAGAGAACATGTCTGGTGAACACTCAACTCTCCCGCCATGTCATAAGATTCTTAAGAGATGAGAGAATGGTCATACATGCACAAAAAATCATAAGCATTAGGGGCAAAAATTGGATTGGTACAACATGAATAACCAACCCAATAAACAATTAGTTGATTGGATGAGTTTTCAGAGTAACAGAAATTTGGACAGCATAAGAGAAACTAAATACACAATGATTTGATGTACAATGCTCGAAGATTTATAGAGTTAAAATAGTGTAACATTGTAATAGTCAGAAATAGAAATCGTGTACTAGTATAAATGTGCTATAGACATATAATGCAGTGCAAGTCCAATTCTTATGTATGGAAGTGTTAGATAAAATAATGGCATCTATATCTGAAGCATCAAAAGAAAAACATCAAGTAGAAATAATCTTTTGCACATATTTTATCTCATTAATTCAATATGCTAGCTAAATAAACTGAAAAATCATGTCACATTACTATCTACTTCATATCAAGATTCGAACAAGAGGCGCCAACTTATGTTTTAGTCTTTGCACAAGATCGAAATGATTCTTTTGACCAAGGTGCTCATCCTCACAATGCTTATGAAGACTTATCAGGAGGAGTGAGTAGTGCTTGGGGGGCATCCTTGACATAAAAGTTAGTATATGAAGTTCCCAATGTTTTTCTAATCAAATTTTTTCACTATCATTTTTTATACCTTTTTGAGTTCAATGACCCCGAATCAATCAAAATCTACCCACATAAATAGATACACTTTAACTTGTATACAAAAGACTTATGCACTACAATTTTGGCCCAAAATTCTAAGCTTTATATAAAAACATGAATACCGTGATATTGATTATTCAAGATATTTCTAACATGTTAGACACAATATCACGAGTTATAGCTTGTACGCATGAATTTCTACCCGAGTGCATTTTCTAGGGATGTGTGAACAGTGTAATGTCATTATGCTACCTAAATCCTCACACATTCCTAGAGGCATATTCAGCATACACTATCATGTCTAGTCGCACGCAGTAGCTAAGTATCTATAAATTCGACACATCACGACATAATCAGACAATGTTAATAGGGATTAACAATCGTAAATCAAACATTGTACATAATAGTTATGCTCTAGGTTCTAATAATACATGTCCTAAGAATGAACGATCTGTAATTTTTTTTGTGGGGGGTGGGTATTTTTATTTTTTTTTAATAAAAGGATTAAACAACTCAAAGAAAGCAAACTAAAGAATGTGTTTTTGGAGTTTTATGATATTTCAAAAAAACAAATTTGGATTATAAGATAAACAAAAGAAACAAAAAAAACAAAAGGTGAAATACGTAAAACAAACCCCCAAAAATTACAACCAACATAAAACAAACCAAAAAAAAAGAAAAAATGTCTTGATGTTAGTAGATAATGCAGTATGATTAAGTAGTGAGATCAAAAACACCCAGTTCTAGTCAAAGTAACGAAAAACAAGCATCAAGGAGGTGTTTGGTAAAGATATCAACAAGTTGTTTGTCAGGCCTAATGAAGCTCACTTTCACGTTCTCTTTCTTAATGTGGTCTCGAATAAAAATGGTGATGAACGTCAATATGTTTGGAGAGAGAGTGGTGCACTGGATTATTCGTCAAGTCAATGACACTCTTGTTACCGCACCTAGGGTCAACATTCATAAATTTGTGGTTGAAGTCCTCTAATGTCTGTAACATCCAAAGTGCTTGTGTGTAGCAACTTCCTAGGGCTATATACTCGGCTTCAACAGTGGAGAGGATAACTGAGTTATGTTTCATACTTGACCATGAAACTACTGACGGACCTTGGAAGTGACAGGTACCACTTGTGCTCTTGCGATCGAGTGACCATCCAGCATAGTCTGAGTCAGAATATCCATGGAGCTTGAAATTAGTGGTGTGTGGATACCGAAGACCAAGAATTTGGGTACCTATGAGATACCTAAAGATGTGTTTAATAGCTTTGAAATGAGATTATTTAGGATTTGCTTGATATCTAGCACAAAGACACACCGTGATTGTAATATCGGGTCTAGAAGCACTTAGATAAAGAAGTGATCTGATCATTCCTCTAAATGAAGTTTAGTCCACCGAAATGCCACTTTCATCCTTTTCTAATTTTATAGATACGTTCATTGGAGTTTTTACTTATTTTAGATCGTCAAAGCCGAATAGCACAAGCATATCTTTTATGTATTTCGATTGACTTATAAAAATTCCATTCTTTCGTTGAGAAATATGAAATCCTAAGAAATATGCTAACTCTTCAACTAGGCACATTTCAAATTCAGATTGCATTAAGGTGACAATTTCATTGCATAGATTTTCATTTATGGCACCAAAGATGATATCGTCAACATAAATTTGTAATAAAATCAGATCAAGATTTTTGTGATTCACGAACAGTATAGTGTCCACACGACCCATACTAAGACCATTCTCTAGGAGAAAAGTTGTGATCCTATCATACCAAGCATGGGGTTCTTGTTTAAGTCCATACAAGGCCTTCACTAGTTTGTATACATTATTTGGGTTGCCAGCATTCTTTAAATCGGGTGGTTGCTCAACATACACCTCTTCTTTGATATATCCATTTAAAAATGCACTCTTAACATCCATTTAATATAACTTAATTTGTTTATAACTTGCAAATGCCAAAAACATATGAATGGATTCAAGACGTGCAACTGGTACAAATGACTCTTCAAAGTCCACACAATCTATTTGTGAATATCCTTGTGCAACCAACCGTGCCTTATTCCTAGTTATCCTAGAATCACCATCAAGCTTATTTGTATATACTCATTTCAAACCGATAACTGGATGGTTATCAAGATGCTCCACTATTGTCCAAACTTTGCTTCTCTCGAATTGATTCAATTCCTCAGTCATAACCAAGAACCAAGATATTCTTACGTTCTATTTCAGATATAAAACACAAATTTGAGAAAGATTCATGCAAGGCTGAGCGAGTTCTAACCCCAAGTGAAGGCTCTCCTATTACTAGTTCTTGTGGATGTTATTTTGAGAAGTTTAGTGTGTTTGGAGGCTTATATCTTTCAGCATGAGTTGGAACATCAACTACCTCTTATATCTCCTTACCCTTGTCTCCCAGCGACACATCATCATCAACTTCCTCTTCATTCAACATAAATTCTTTAGTTAGTGTATTTTCATTAAAGTGTACGTGAGCAGATTCTTCAACAACCAAGGTTCTTTTATTATTGGCCCTATTGGCACGAATCGTACTAGAGTATCCTAAGAAGATGTCATGTCTGATGTTTCATCAAATTTTCCTAAGAGATCCTTACTGTTTAGAATAATTCATGGGCAACCAAAGACTCTAAATTTGATAACGTGGCCATCTTATCAAAGTATAGCTCAAACGAAGTTTGCTTCCAATTAGGGTGAAGCATGATCCGTCTCATCACATATCTGTTGAAAATTGCGAAGTGAACGTCGGTGAAAGGAGGACTTGGGAAACCGATCCGCGCAGACTATGTGAAAAGGGATGTCAGACAGTTAGGTCGGCAGGGCTATTGCAGACGGTTTGTTATGTGGCAGCCTGGGCGGTTTGTTCGCGCGGACTATGCGAATAGCAGTGGAAGTTTGCCAGGCCGGCGTATGCTCAGCAGGCAGTTGGATCCCAGGAAGTAACCAGGAGGATAGCGACTCTATACGCGAAGTCCAGCATGAAGCAGACTGAAGAACTGAAGCTCGGCAGATTGGCATGGCAGAAGCCTTGGTCTTGCTCTGATGAAGCGGCAAGTGGAAGCCTCGGAGATCGCAAGTCAGTGAGGACTAATGCTGGAGTTCGCAATGGCAGGCGGACTGGTTCCAGTGTCGGCCAGTAAGTGCGGACTGGCCCTTGCGGTCAGTGGTGTGGACTTGGTTGGTTATGAACTAAGTCCAAGTTTGGCTCAGTTTGGGGAGATCGCGTAGTGGAGCCCAGACTGCTTCTCAGTCCGACAAGCTCGGCAGAAGTGCTGTTTGCCTTGGTTGCGAGCTTGGAGTATGCAGATTGGAGTTGCATCCGCAAGTGCGAGCAGACTAGAGCAGGGTCCACTGAGACCGACAGCTGCCTTGCTGGCATTGTCATGGACTCAGGATATGTGGATTGGAGCAGTTTGCGGGATATGCGGACTGGAGGTAACCGCAGTATAAGCAGACTAGAGTTGTGTCCACTGAGTCCGACAGTTGCCTTGGTGGCGAGGCTATGCGCTCGGGATAAGCGAACTGGAGCTCTGTCCGCGGATAGGCGGACAGATGTTGCAGAGTTCGGCTGTGGTGGTATTGGCTTGGCCTTTGGCGACAAGGCGGACTGGAGTTGTGTCCGTCCTTGGTGATGTCTAGGCGGATTGGCTATCCTGCACTGGCAACGATGGACTGGAATGTATCTGTGGGCTTGCAGATACACTTGTTCTTGCTGCGGGATGTGGCGGTGATCCTATCAACTAGGGCGGTGAACACACTCCTCATCGTGCATATAAATAGGACCCATGTCACATCAGGAATCAAGAGAACTTAAGAGAGCGAATGAACAGTAAGTGAGCACGAGATAAGTTGCTATGAACTGACTTTTGATGTCCGCGTGGTTTGATACAGTTGAGCGATTTGTGCTGTGCAGGTTGTGCGGATAGCGTTGGAAAGCCAGGACTTGGCTGTGATTGCGGATAGGGACAGTGCGGACTCTGCGGTTAAGCAACAAGCGGGAAACAACAGGTCGCGGATAGAGACCAGATGGTCTTCTCTTTGGCAACTTGGTTCGGAGTTCAATAAGTCGCTTGCTTCAGGCGGACTGTTCAATTCGGCGTCGCAGCTTGTGCGGTCTAGCAGCTAGACGACCTCGCGATCATGCGGCTTGCAGATCGGAGATTAGAGCAGAGCATTGCAATAATGTGCAGTCCGCACAGCTTGAGTTGCGGTCTAGCGACCTGGCGGATTGTGCGTACTCCATAGCAGTAGACCGGTGGCTTTGTGTTTGAGTCTGCGCAGCTTGTATTGTCTTGTCTTTGTAATTGTCTCTGCTTTTCCTGTGGTGGTTTTTGTGAAGCATGTCTCTCCATGTATGTCTCGCTTTGTAAAGAAGATTGTTATTAATCAATAAAGACTCTTGTTGTTGCATGTGTTTCTGATTGTGACTAACTTTAGTTGAGATAACCTCTGCTCACTCCAAGGTCCGGGAAATTTCAACATGGTATCAGAGAAAGGTTGGAGTGGATAAGCAGTGATCAACTGAAGTGATTGTTGCTCCTGTGAAGAGGGAACTAGTGGTAGAACCATGGCAGTGGAAGATGCAAGTGGTCTTGGAATTGATCTCCTTACAGAGACGAACTTTGATAGGTGGAAGTCTTGTATGGAGAGCTTTCTTCTTGGCGAGGACCTTTGGCAGGTGGTATGTGGAGCAGAAAGACAAGAGGTTACTGCTAGCAATTCTAAAGAGATGATAGCTTGGAATGAGACAAATGCGAAAGCAGAGTCTATTCTCAAGCAAGTGATCTCATCGGAGCTCTTGGTCCACATCAGTGGATGTCGGTCAGCTGCGGAGGTTTGGACTTCCCTTGATGGGTTGTTCAGGAAGGAGTTGAAGGCTGCTGTAGTGGATTGTCCTTATACTTCATATCAGCAAGAGAGGAGTGGTTTTCTTAGATGTGATGGGAAGAGGAAGGAAGGACCTATATGCTATAGATGCAAGCAGCTTGGTCACCTCAGGAAGGAGTGCAAGGTTGTCTTGATCTCGGCAAACGTAGCTCATATTGGGAGTAAGGAGATGAACTTAGTTGGTTCATCAACAAGTTCAAGTGCTGATCGGATGAAGGTCAGTGATAGTGCAGCTATCTAGCATGAAAGACTGGGGTATGTAGGGATGGACAAGCTGAAAGCAATGGCGGAAAGAAGACTCGTAAGTGGCTTGCCTAGATTGTCATCATATGATGATGGTCAGGGGTGTGCGGGATGTCAGCACAGTGAAGATTATTGCTTTACGGTTGATAAGGCACAATCCAGATGTAAAGCATCCTTGGAGGTTGACCATTGTGATCTAGTTGGACCGACTGTCACCACTAGTCTTGGAGGCAGCAGGTACACACTAATTTTGGTTGATGACTATTCCAGGTATACTTGGGTATACTTCATCAAGGAGAAGTCGAACATGTTCTACTTGTTTGTGGAGTTCAAGAGGCTTGTGGAAGGCCAGCTTGGCCTGCGGATCAAGAAGTTGAGGACAAGCGTCGGTGGTGAGTTCGGCTCAATCGAGTTCTCGAACCTTTGCATGAAGCATGGGATCCGAAAGGATCTTCCTTGTGGACATACTTCACAACAAGGTGGTGTTGCAGTTCGGATGATCCGTTTGTTGACGGAGACCTGCAAGTGTTGGCTTCAGTACAAAGGCATTCCTAAGTCTTTTTGGGCGGAAGGGATGACCTGTGTGATACATGTCATTAATCGGATGCCTCTTAGTCCGATCAATGTGAAGACTCCATATGAGCTGATGTTCGGGGTGAAGCCTAGTGTGAAGCACCTATGGGTGTTTGGATCTACCTGCTATAAACACGCTCTGAATGCTCTCAAGATGAAGCTAGTCTTTGTTCGGTATGATGAGCAGAAGAGAAGGTGGAGGTGTATGGATCCTGCAACCAAGAGGTTGATCGTGTCTAAAGAAGTTGTCTTCGATGAGATGACATCGTACTGGGATAGCTAATATATGGAGCTAGAGATGAGCAGGTCAGATGGTGGGCTGAAGGAGGTTGTTGCTAAGGTTCAGTTGGAGCTGTCTGAGTCACCAGGAGCTCCAGGTTTTTTTAGCTCTAGGGCAAAGGCGTCAGGGTCAGGAAGCAGGGGGAGCGATGCTCCAGGTACTTCTGACTCGAATACGGAGGCTGCTGGTTTGAGAAGCAGGGGAAGCGATGTTCCAGGTATTTCTTGTTCAAGAGCGGAGACTACTGGTTCAGGAAGCAGGGGAAGCGTTGCTTCAGGTTCTCCTGATTCCAGTATAGTGGTGTCTTGTTCAGGAAGTAAGGGGAGCATTGTTCAAGGATTGCCGTGAATGGAGCTAGTTCAGGAGAAGCAACAGAAGTGGCTAGCTGTGATCAGGTTCTTCGGATATCGAAGAGAATCAACAAACCATCAGCTCGATATAGCGAAGGGAACGCGGTGAGTTTGGTCTCTTGTTTCCTTGCAAGCCCTTAGGTCGAGCGAGTACCTTCTAGCTGTGATGACACCACTAGAGTCAAGGAGGTGATTAACGCAAAGCTGAGGAGGCACTGTTAAATTTTCTCAAAGTGGTCAGCAAGATAGCCTAAAGCCAAATGAATATTCTCAGAACTATCCAGTTAACACTTTGATCTAGCGGAAGCCCAAAGAGCAAGCTTAACACCACATGCAAATGGAAGAATGAGAAGATCGTATTTTCATTAACTTCTTTACAAGGCGAGGTATACGTAGCAAGACATGATTTCGCAAGTACAACAACTACAAACAAAAAGCTCAAAACACAAGCCGACGGACAGCAATATAAATCGCTGAGACCACTAAGTCTACCAAGATTGCTGAAGCCGCACGAACTACTGCAACACACCGAGTAGAACATGGAGTCCGCCTAAGACCGCGAGGTTGGGCGGACACACCGTTATTCACTGCCTGCTGAGGAACTGAAGAACAGACTGCCATCCCGCCTGAGACCGGCGGACAGGTTATTGGAACTTGAACAAGCTGAAGCAGAGAACTACTGACAAACCGCTGAAGCGACCAGCTGAGACCGCAGAGACTGTACACTTCAAAGTACTTGACCTAAGTCAAAGCCAAACTCCTGGCTCCTTGAAGCTCGCCGCGCGACCTGCGCACATCAAACCGTCAGATCTACTCAACCTGCGCAGACAGAAAAGTTTAGAGCGCAGCAATTGACCAAGCCCCACTTACTGTTCACTCAGTTACTGTAGACATGTCGGGGGGGTTCTATTTATAGGCGAGGTGAGGATTGTGGTCACCACCCTAGTGAATAGAAACACCGCCCCAGCCCGCGCGCTAACAAAACCCAGTCCGCCAAGTCCACATGGACTTGACCATACCTCCAGGAGCCAAAACAAAAAAGGCCAGTCCGCCTCTATGCGGACTCACATGCTACCGACCTGCCTATCACTGGCCCAAAGCCAGTACGCCCAAGGCAAACAGAGCTTGACTGCCACCCAATACAGCACGCGGACACCCCCGCAACATAAGCTGCAACAGCTTGCAATACCATATCACGCGAACTCATGAGACAATCCTCAGAGCTCGGCAAACAACACCACCCCGCCGAGTCCACGACCAACAGGCAGTCAGCCAGGTCAACAACAGACTCTCCGGACACTGCAAACACAGAGAACTTGTCATATCAAATGACCAAGTCCAGCAGCCCACCAAGCACTGGCGCGAGCAAGGCGTACAAAAAAGCTCCAGACCGCCAACCATCAGGACAGTCCGCCCCAGGATGGATAACATCCACTTCATCATGGATAGCTCGACAAGAAGCAAGGCACCGTCTACACAGATGCAGACTCTGCGGACACCAAAGCACGGAAAAGGGCAGACTACGCAAGCTCTACCCGAATAGCTCTCCACAAAGGTCACCTGCTGGACTACAACACCAGTCTGCGCAGTCGTCCACAGCAGAATATCGCCAGCTATACCAACAGAGCTTGGCAAGGGCCACAGCCAAACACCAAGGCCAGTCCGCAGTAGCGGACACCGCAGACTCGTCAGTCTGCAAGCCTCCTGCGGATAAGGCACATAACCCGCTGGTTAGCACAAGCTTGCAACACAGAAGGCCGGTGAACAAAGCACAACCTACAGCCCGCAAACCTCTGTCCACTCAGGCCGCTCAAGCCGCTTCGTAATCAGCCAAGCCACCAAGACAGCCAACGCCCAGGCCGCAACCTGTAATCCTCCCAGGCCGCGAAACCAGTCCGCACAGGCTGCCTGGCTTAACCATCATCCACTTCCACTTCACAAATTTCAACACTCCCCCTTGAAGTGAGAAGTGGTGATCAAGCCCAGCAAGCTACGTAACCGCTGAAAAGGCCCCTTCGACAGCGGCTTCGTGAAGATGTCGGCAAGATTATGTTCACTCTGAACATGCCTGACTAGAAGATATCCATCCAACACCCTCTCCCTTATGAAGTGGTGCGCGATCTCAATATGCTTGGTCCTTGCGTGACACACTAGATTGTTTACCAGTTTGAGAGCACTCTCATTGTCACCCCAGAGTAAAGTAGGCCCTTGCACTTCTTCATGAACATCCTCTACAAGCCTCCGCAACCAGATGGCTTCCCGAGCAGCCAAGGCCGAAGCCTTATACTCAGCTTCTGTAGTAGACACAGACACATAATCCTGCTTCTTGCTACACCATGAAATACCAGCTGAACCATAAGTGAAAACATAACCCGAAGTTGATCTCCGATCATCTAAGTCACCACCATAGTCAGCGTTCATGTATCCAAGCAAAGCAAAGTCCGCATTCCTATAATAGAGGAGTCCTATATCAGAAGTTGACTTGACATAATTCAGAATGTGCTTTGCCGCAACCAGAAGAGACTTTTTTGGTTCAGCCATAAACTGACTTACTCGGCCAACAGCATAAGCAATGTCTGGCCTAGTAATCGTTAGGTAGATCAAACTCCCTACAAGAGCCCTGAACACCATGGGATCAGGAAGAATCCTTCCTTCATCTCATGGAAGCTTCAGCACAAGTTCCAGTGGAGTAGAGCAACACTTCCATTCGCCCATTCCGAATCGACTTACAATGTGATCCGCATATCCCTTTTGTCAAATGAGAATCCCACACTCCTTCCTCTCCACTTCAAGACCCAGAAAGTGATGAAGCTCTCCCAAGTCTTTCATCTCGAAGCGTATAACAAGCTTAGCCCTGAGCCTTGCTACTTCCTCCTCTGAATTCCCAGTGATGATCATATTATCCATATACTGCAGGACCAAGACTTGAAGCTCCACCTTCTTCTTGACGAACAAGCTAGAATCCGTGTTGGAAGCAAGATAGCCGCAGAATTGCAAATACTCTGCTATCTTCCCATACCAAGCTCTAGGAGCTTGCTTCAACGCATAAAGAGCCTTTCTGAGCTTACATACATAGTCCGGATGATCTTCAGAAACAAATCCAAGTGGCTGATCCATGAAGATGTCCTTATCAATGTCTCCGTAAAGAAAAGCATTCTTCACATCAAGCTGCCACATCCTCCATCCCTTGCTAGCAGCCAAGGAGATCACCACTCTAACTGAAGTCATCTTTGCAACCGGACTAAATATCTCCTCATAGTCTTCTCCATACTATTGTGAGAATCCTCGAGCAACCAGGCAAGCTTTGTATCTATCAATGCTCCCATCAGCCTTCTTCTTCAACTTATATACCCACTTGCAAGTCACTGGAGTAATGCCGTCAACCTTGGGCACAAGATCCCGGGTTTCATTCTTCTTCAGAGCAGCAATCTCTTCCTTCATGGCATCATCCCACTCCTTGACTCCAGTGGCCTCATTTAAGTTTACAGGCTCTCGCTCAACCAGAGGATCTGCAAAGAAGCAGGAGACAAAGCTCACTGCATTCCCATCACAGTACCGAGCAGGTGGTTTAACAACCCTCTTTGATCTCCGAAGAGGTTGTTCCTTGCTCACTACCTCTGTTGCTTCTTCAGGATCAACACCACCTTCAGGCAAGCTTTGAGCAATGCTCCCCCTGCTTCCTGAGCCAGAAGCCTCAGCATCAGAACTTGAAGCAACAGGAGCTGCTGGTGAAGCAGCAAGCTCCTCTCCCAGGCCTTCAGCAGCCACCATTGGTTCTTCATCAACCTTGCTTCCGGTTAGCTCAACCGAGCCACCTCCATATGATGTCAGCTCGTCAAAGATAACATCTCTTGACACAACAAACTTCATCATCGCAGGATCCATGCATTTACATCCCTTCTTCTGTTCATCGTAGCAAACAAAGACAAGCTTCCTTGCCTTTGCATCCCGCTTAGTCCTTGAAGCATCTGGGACATGCACATAACAAGTCAAACCGAACACCCGAAGGTGTTCCACACTAGGCTTCTCCTTCAGCAATATTTCAAAGAGAGTCTTCTTGTTGATCGGGCTAAGCGGCATCCGATTGATAACGTAAGAAGCACAAGACATCCACTCCGCCTAGAAGGACCTTGGAATGTCTTTCGCATGAAGCCAACATTTGCAAGTCTCTGTCAGATGACATATCTTCCGCTCCGCTACTCCATTTTGTTGTGGAGTGTGAGCACAAGTGAGCTCTCATTGGATCTCGTGCTTCCTGCAGAAGTTAGAAAACTCGGAGGAGATAAACTCACCACTGTTATCTGTTCTAAGCTTCTTGATCCGCAAGCCAAGCTGGCCCTCCACCAACTCCTTGAACTCCACAAACAAACGGAAGGCTTCATACTTCTCTTTCAAGAAATATACCCAAGTATATCTTGAGTAGTCATCAATCAGAACCACCATGTATCTGCTCCCACCAAGGCTGACAGTGACGGTTGGTCCCATCAAGTCTCCATAGATGCACTCCAATGGTCTCTTGCTCCTCGTTTGTGATTTATCAAACGAAAGGCGATGAGCCTTGCCGTACTAACATCCCGCGCAAACGTGACCATCACTAAATGAAGAAAGCTTAGGCAAGCCTCTTACAAGGCTTTTGTTTGCCATAGCTTTCAATTTCTCCATTCCTACATGCCCCAGTCTTTCATGCCATATAGTCGCGCTATCGTTAACTCTCATCCGATCAACATAAGAGTTAGTTGCAAGAACAAACAAGTTCTTAACTCTTCTCCCAACATGAGCAACATCAGCCTTAACCGCTGATACGTTGCGAAGGAACTTCACTTCTGTTGGCCCAAACAGAACATGATAACCCGCGTCGACCGCGTTGGTCACAGAGAAGAGGTTCTTCTTCATGCCAGGTATGTGATACACACTCCTTCATGTGATTGTCCCCTTATCACTACCCAAAGACACAACCTCATCTTTCTCTACTGTATAAACGGTATTATCAGCAGTTATAATAGCTTCATTAGCTGAGTAAGCTTGCAGAGAAGAGAATGTCGACTTGTCTCCGGTGAGGTGGTGACCACACCCGGAGTCTACGCTCCAATCATCATTGAAGTCGACAGTGGACAAGGAATGGACACAAGTGCCCGTCATGAAATCTCCGCCCCATTCAGCTTCTTCGCTCTTAGAGCAAGCTTCTTCTTTGCCAGCAACATGTCCAGGTTGAAGTTTGACGTTGCAGTCACGCTTGAAGTGTCCCCGCTAATGACACCTGTAGCAATTCAGGTTCTTCTTCCAGTCCTTCTTAGGAGCAGTGCTCCTCTCTTCCTAATAAGAAGTTGAATGCTCATTCTCAGCAGCGACTTGCTTCTTCTTCCCTTCCCATCTCTTCTTCTTCTTGCCCGTGAAGAGTGCTTCACTACTCTCCTCAAAGATAGTGACTTCAGCCATCTGCCTTGCCAAGCTTTCCTGTGAAGCAAGCAGATTCTCAAGCTCTAGCAAAGATGGTTGAGTAGCCCAGCCTTGAACTGATGTCACAAAATCAACATACTCCTTCTGCAAGCCGCGGATTATGTGCCTTTTCAACTTGGCCTCAGAGATAGGTTCATCAGGATCAAGCACTGATATCTCTGCATACATACACTTCATCTTTAAGAAGTATTTAGAGATAGTCAGGTCTCCTTGAGTTGTCCTGGCCAACTCATTCTCCAAGAATTGTAGCCTTGCTACATTCTTCCTATTGAACAACTCATCAATGGTTGACCAAATATCAGCAGCTGATTCACATCTAATGATATGATCAAACAACTCCGGTGAAACAGCACTCTTGAGAACGAACTCCACCTTTGCATTTGTTTTTCTCTAGGGCCTCACCGGCTCAGTAGTACAAAAAGCAGAAGTCACTTCCTGTCTGTCGTCACCACCGACGACCTCCCATAGCTCCTCGCCAAGAAGAAAACTCTTCATACATGACTTCTACTTCTTGAGGTTAGTCGTGGTCAAGAGTTCAATACCAAGACCCCTTGCATAGCTCCCTTCCATTGCAAAAACCGTTGGATAAGCTTATCAGAAGCACAGAGCAACAATGGAGCAACAACAGTAGTTTTCCACCGCTCAAGTTGATCACCACTCAAGCAAATGAACCTCCCTCTGATACCATGTTAAATTTCCTCAAAGTGGTCAGCAAGATAGCCTAAAGCCAAATGAATATTCTCAGAACTATCCAGTTAACTCTTTGATCTAGCGGAAGCCCAAAGAGCAAGCTTAACACCACATGCAAATGGAAGAACAAGCAGATCGTATTTTCATTAACTTCTTTACAAGGCGAGGTATACGTAGCGAGACATGATTTCGCTAGTACAACAGCTACAAACAGAAAGCTCAAAACACAAGCTGGCGACAGTAATAAAAACTATTGAGACCTCTAAGTCCAGCAAGATTGCTGAAGCCGCCCGAACTGCTGCAATAGGCCGAGTAGAACACGGAGTCCGCCTGAGACCGCGAGGTCAGGCGGACACACCGTTATTCGCTGCCTGCTGAGGAACTGAAGAACAGACTGCCCACCCGCCTGAGACCGGCGGACAGGTTATTGAAACTTGAACAAGCTGAAGTAGAGAACCATTGCCAAGCCGCCGAAGTGACCAGCTGAGACCGCAGAGACCGCACACTTCCAAGTACTTGACTGAAGTCAAAGCCAAAATCCTGGCTCCTTGAATCTCGCCACGCGACCTATACACAGCAAACCGTCACATCTACTCAACCCGCGCAGACAGAGAAGTTCATACAGCAGCAATTGACCAAGCCCCACTTACTGTTCACTAAGTTACTGTAGACCTGCCGGGGGGGGGGGGGGTTCTATTTATAGGCGAGGTGAGGAGTGTTGTCACCACCCTATTGAATAGAAACACCGCCCCAGCCCGCGTGCTAACACAACCCAGTCCGCCAAGTCCGCATGGACTTGACCATACCTCCAGGAGCCAGAACAAAAAAAGGAAAGTCCACCTCTAGGCGGACTCGCATGCTGCCAACCTGCCTATCACTAGCACAAAGCCAGTCCACCCAAGGCAAATAGAGCTATACCGCCACCCAATACAGCACGCAGACACCCCCGCAACATAAGCTGCAACAGCCTGAAATACCATATCACGCGGACTCAGGAGACAATTTGCAGAGCTCGACAAACAACACCACCCCGCCGAGTCCACGACCAACAAGCAGTTCGCCCTGTCAACAGCGGATTCTTCGGATACTGCGGACACAGAGAACTTATCATAGCAAATGACCAAGTCCAACAGCCCACCAAGCACTACCGCGAGCGAGGCGGACACAAAAGCTCCAGACCGCCAACCATCAGGATAGTTCGCCCCAGGATGGATAACATCCACTTCATCTTGGATAGCTCGACAAGAAGCAAGGCACCATCCACACAGATGCGGACTCCGCGGATGCCAAAGCACGGAAAAGGGCAGAGTCCTCAAGCTCTACCCGAATAGCTCTCCACAAAGGTCACCTGCCGAACTCCAACACCAGTCCGCGCAGTCCTCCACAACAGAACATCGCCTGCTGTACCAATAGAGATTGGTAAGGGCTACAGCCAAACACCAAGGCCAGTCCGCAACAGCGGACATCGCGGACTCGTCAGTCCGCAAGCCACCCACGGATAAGGCACACAACCTGCTGGTTAGCATAAGCTTGCAACACACAAGGCTGCTGAACAGAGCACAACCTACAACCCGCAAACCTATGTCTGCTCAGGCCGCTCAAGACGCTTCTTAATCAGCCAAGACACCAAGACAGCCAACGCATAGGCCGCAACCTACAATCCTCCCAGGCCGTGAAACCAGTCCGCACAGGCCGCCTGGCTTAACCATCATCCACTTCCACTTCACAAATTTCAACAGGTACTACTCTTAGAGGTGACGAGGCTTGGGCCCTTGTGTCCAAGGACGTTGGTGATACTCCTGTGATACACAAGTGGAGGTCGAAGCTGGAAAAGAAGGAAGAGGGAAGCATGACTCCATTTGGGAGATGCTGGAAGGCTCCCTCATGGTCCAAGATATGCAGGGAGGGGACTATATCTTGGACATCTCCTCGAAGTTGATATCGGAGGGACCAGGTTCAAGGTTATGGGAGCTGCTGGAGCTGTTCACCACTTCTCACTTCAAGGGGTAGTGTTGAAAATTATGAAGTGAAAGTGGGTGAATGGAGAACTTGGGCAAACTATCCTCACGGACTACGGGGACAGGGATGACAGACAGTCAGGTCGGCAGGACTGTTGCAGATGGTTTGTTCTGTGGCATCCTAGGTGGTCTGTTCACACGGACTATGCGAACAACAGTGGCAGTTTACCAGGCCGGCGTATTCTCAGCAGGCAGTTGGATCCCAGGAAGTAACCGGGTGGTTAGAGACTCTATCCGCGGAGTGTGGCATGAAGCAGACTGGAGAACTGGATCTCGACATATCGGCATGGCAGAAGCCTTGGTCTTGCTCTGGTGAAGCGGCAAGTGGAAGCCGCGGAGATCGCCAGTCAGTGCGGAGTGATCGCCAGTCAGTGTCCACCAGTAAGTACAGACTGGCCCTTGCGTCCAGTGGTGTGGACTTGGTTGGTTCTGAACCAAGTCCAGGTTTGGCTAAGTCCGGGGAGATAGCGTAGTGGAGCGCGGTCTGCTTCTCAGTCCGCCAAGCTCGGCAGAAGTGTTGTGTGCCTTGGTTGTGAGCTTGGAGGATGCTAACTAGAGTTGCATCCGCAAGTGTGAGTGGACTAGAGAAGGGTCCGCTGAGTCCGACAGCTGCCTTGCTGGCATGGTCGTGGACTCAGGATATGCAGACTGAAGGTATCCGCAGTATAAGTAGACTGGAGCTGTTTCCGCTGAGTCCGACAGTTACCTTGGTGGCTAGGCTGTGGGCTCGGGATAAGCGGTCTGGAGCTGTGTCCGTGGATAGGCGGATAGTTATTGCAGAGTTTGGCTGTGGCGGTATTGGCTTGGCCTTTGGCGACAAGGCAAACTGTCTTTGTGTATGTCCTTGGTGATGTCTAGGCGAACCGGCTATCCTGCACAGATAGCGACGGACTGGAGTGTATCTGCAGGCTTATGGATACACTTGTTCTTGCTGCGGGATGTGGCGGTGATCATATCGGCTAGGGTGGTGACCTCACTCCTCATCGTGCCCATAAATATGACCCATGCCACATCAGGAATAGAGAGAACCTAAGAGAGTGAATGAACAGTAAGTGAGCCCACAATAAGTTGCTGCGGACTGACTTTTGGTGTCCACGCGGTTTGATAGAGTTGACCGGTTTGTGCTGTGCAGGTTGTGCGGATAATGCTGGAAAGCCAAGAATTGGCTCTGGTTGCGGTCAAGGATAGTGCGGACTCTACGGTTAAGCAACAAGCGGTAAACAACATGTCGCGGATAGCGACCAGACGGTCTTCTCTTTGACACTCCCTCTTGATGTGCCCGGGCATATGGCAGTGATAGCACTCTGGTAGAGACTTCTCATAATCACTATCCATCTCCTTTGATGGTATGTTCCACCTCTTCTTCTCTTCAGCACTTCTCTTCAAAAACTTTTTGAACTTTCTATGCCTCTTGGGATTCTTCATGAATCTTCTGAATTCTCGAACATAGAGGATTTATTCATCTTCATCCTCAGACTCTTTAGCAACCTTCGTCTTTTTGCGGCCTTCAGTGCCAGCCCCTTCTTTTTCATTAACTTGGGATACTCCTTAGCTTATATCTTTGTTTGAGCTCATGGGTCTTCAGGTTTCCAATGAGTCTCTCTATCTCCAGGGTGCTTATATTATGTGATTTAGCAATCATCATCACCTTCGTGTAAAATCATGGAGGCAAAGATCGTAGGATCTTCCTCACCATGTCTCCATTTGAGTATGTCTTACTGCGATATATAGAGGTGTTGACAATCTTGGTGAAGCGAGTGTACAAAGTATCAACCTCCTCGTCGATCTTCATCCGGAAATATTCATCTTCAGATTCAAGTTGGACTAGTTTTTACTCCTTCACCTGCAAGGTACCTTCATGAGTCAGTTCAAATAAACGACAAATATCATAGGAAGTTTCACAGTTGCAAATTCTATCGAATTAAGTTTTATCCAATGCATAGAATAAAGAGTTCATGGATTTTGTATTGTTAGTACATTTCAGTTTATCAGTGTCATCCCATTTATTTTGAGGTTTGATTAAAACTATATCGCCTACAGTGATTGTGGGTGCATTGTATTTTATTTCTACCATGGCCCATACATCCATGTTTTGTGTCATTAAGAAAATTTTCATGCGCGTTCTACAGTGGCTGTAGTTACTCCCCATAAATAGTGGATGTCTACTCACACCTTGTCCCTCAGGCAAAGTGTGATTTACGTTGGCCATCTTACTTCAGCATTTTAATCCTTTTTGAAGTAACCTCCCTTTGACACCACTTGTTGGATTTGGCGGACAACCAAATAGGGGAGTGAATAAGATTTTAAAATTAATTTGAGAATTAAATATGAGTTTTGATGAAGGAAAGTTAATTCTGGATGCTACTACGGGGCTGTTGGAACACCCTATTACTAATTTGGGTTAGGATCACTATGTCTCTAGGAATCTGTGTTTGACCTTCTGTATAGCTTAATAGGTCAATTAGAATTGAGTCTAAGGGTTAGAAGTCTAGGATTGGAAGCTGCCCTGAAGACCAAGTTTTTCTGCAGACCAAGTCTAATCGTCGAGCTCAGCACGACGTTTCGTCGAACTCCGGTCGACGATCGTCTAGCTCAACTTCGACAGATCGTCGAGCTCCATTCGACGATCGCTGAGCTCAACCTCATAATATCGTCGAGCTCCACTCGACGATCGCTGAGCTCAACTTCGCAATATCGTCGAACTCCATTCGACGATCGGTGAGCTCAGGTCGACGATTTTAACTCTGCATTGGATCCTTATCTCTGAGCTCAGTTCGATGATCTTTGAGCTCAGATCGACGATTATCTTGCTACTTGGATTTTCCAGTTCGCTGAGCTCAGCTCGACGATAGCAGAGCTCAGTTAGACGATTTCAGTTATCCTTCAGAATTCAAATTCAAATCATTTAGAAGTTATTCTGCAATTAATTCAGAAGATCTGCCAGCCGTTTTCATTTACTTCTGGACCAAGTTTCAAGGGATTTTTCAAGGAATAATTCAGTGGACTTTCCTTCAGAAGAAATTATGCAATTAAGGCTGTAATCAATGCAGACCAACGGCTATCTTTGACAGAGTGATATTCTATTCTGGCACAGAGAATAAAAGACAGAATGTTTTTGAATCAAATAGAGATGAAATACAGAGATTGACAAGAAGAGGACACACAACTCAGTATACAGAGACTCTTTCAAAATCTTCTGTCAAGGAGAATTCTGAAGAACACTCATCAAAGAGATCAAGCAATCTTCAAATCTCTTCAGCTCTCAAGTGTTCAAGGCCAACATCATTTCAAGACTTCAGACTCTCAATATTTCAGCTTGCTGAAATCATCTTTTGCTGGAGATCTATCTTTGAAGGCCTATCACCCTCAGCAAAGCTCATCTTCCTGAAGATCAAGGACTCAGGGGGAGCTTTGACATCAATCCACTTAGTCTTCTCAGTTGCTTGAGAAAGAGAAGACTGCCATCACTCTCTCACCCCCACTCTGTAAAGGGTTTTTCAAACTCCCTTTAAAAGTTTGAATCTGGTTTTTGAGCACCTTGTCAAAAGCTCATTGGTGGCAAGACACCTGATCAAAAAATCTGATTTGGTTTTTGAGCACCTTATCAAAAGCTCATTGGTGCCCAGGACACCTGATCAACTCATCCTGCAGTGGATTCCTACCTAGGGTGGTAGAAGAGTGGATGTACCCAAGTTTGGGGAACCACTATAATTCCTTGTGTCATCTGGTTCTACATGTTTTGTTTTTGTTTCTGGCCTAGATTCTCTTGTGCTTAGTTTCTGCATAGCTTAGTTTTGTGATTAGTTTTATTTCTGCTTCCCTGCTCACACTCATTACAACAATTGTTGTAAAGCTTTGCAAAAGTTTTTCTTTGTGTTTTAAAAGCACCATATACTCTATTCACCCCCCTCTAGAGTATATCAGATCTAGTTTACCCTTTCAATTGGTATCAGAGCCAGGTTGGTTAAATATACCATACCTGATTGGTTGTACAGGCTAACACCTGAACCCTAAGATCCTAAACTAGATCTGTTTTTCTTTTGTATTTTATTATTAGATTTTGTTTGCACAACTCATGGCCCAAAACAAAGATTATGCAAGCACCAGACCTCCAGTGTGCAATCTGTCAAAGTTTGCACTTTGGAAAGCAAGGATTAGACTCTACATGAATTCTATTGACGAAGATATTTTTAATTCTGTTTTGACAGTGTGTCCAAGACCCCCAGAAAGCACAAGCACAAATGCTGTTCCACCTCCATCAGGAACAGATGCTGACATCAAAAAGTGGAAAGTAGCTGATGCCAAGGCAATGAACATTCTAGCTCAGACAATGTCAGATGACATTTTTCAAAAGGTAGCTGAATGCAATTCAGCCAAGGAAATTTGGGACAGGCTCTCAGAAATTGTCTCTGGCTCAGCTGATGAGAGAAAGGACAGAAGATCCCATCTCATCTCCCAATATGAGAACTTCAAGAAGGGAGAGACTGAGTCAGTGGGAGACATGTACAACAGACTGAGTCTAATTGTCAGTGAACTGAGGACATTATACAAAGAGATCTCACTGACAGAACTTAATGACAAGATCCTAATGTGCTTTCCCAGCACTTGGGATTCAAGAATCTGGCCAATTAAAGATGCCAGAAGTCTGAATGAGATCACCACTGAAGCCTTGTTGGGTAAGCTCAAATCTTATGAGCTACTCATCAAGAACAGAGAGGAAGAACAGAAGGCTGCTTCACCAGCCACAAGAAAGGAGAAGACCATATCATTCAAGGCAACTGAGGATCTGCCTGAAGAAAAAGGAACAGGCAATGATGAACTTCTCAGCTTGTTGGCCAAAAGATTCTATAAGATGGCCAGAAAGGACTTTAGAAGAAGATCATACAAGGAGCAGGACAAGCCAAGGTATGACAAGTCCATTGGCAATAACAAAGACATTATTTGCTTTGGTTGTAGGAAACCAGGGCATATAGTTCCTGACTGTCCAGAAAACAAGAACAAGGACAGAAGGGACAGAAAAGAAAGAAGAAAGGAGAAAGACTCCAAAAGGAGTGGCAATAGCAAACCCTCTTCCAGCAAAAATAAGCATACAAGGAAAGGATTTGTTGCTGAATCCTGGAGTGAGACTGAAGAGGAGTCAGAAGCCTCTTCCAGCTCCAGTGATGATGAGGATGATGCAGAGGAAAATGAGTTCTGCATAATGGCAATCAATGCCTCACAACACAACTCAGAGGAAGAGGAGTCAGAGTCAGACTCAGAGACTCAACCTGAAGAAGATCAGGTAATCAGCTCTTTTGATTTTACTTCAGAAGATTTTAAATCTGAATTTAAAGCACTATGTTTAGACCTGCTAAAGTCTGAGAAAGAGATCATCTCTCTCAGAAATCAATTATCTGAACAAAGTGTTTTAAAATCAGAAAACCTCAAACTCTCTCAGGAGTTGGAGAACTATAGGGAACAGATAACTACACTGAAAAGTGAGCTCTCTGAGGCCAAGAAGCTTGAAGAATCTCTCAATGGGAGAAGCCTCAAGCTGATGGACATCACAAGCACAGTGAACTCAAGATTCAACAGTACACTGGGCTTGGGTGCCTCATCCAGCCAACCTATTGTTCTAACAACTCCTATCAAGTTCATTTCTGACAAGGGAAAGGGAGTTGTAGAGGTTGCCAGGGAAAATTCTGATCTGCCTCAGAAAACTAAAGTCCAGCACAAATCGTCGAACGGAGATCGACGATCGCCGAATGAAGATCGACGATCGCTGAACGCAGCTCGACGATCTCAGGACAAATCGTCGAACGCTGATCGACGATCTCAGCCAAGATCGTCGAACGCTGGTCGACGATCCCATATACCTGATCTCAGCCATAGTCGACCGTCGAACGGAGCTCGACGATCTGACCCACGATCGTCGAACGCAGCTCCAAGATCGTCGAACAGAGGTCAGAGCTCTGGAAATTTTTTCAAAGGCAAGTCAAAATTGAATCCTGAGGGTTTTTCATCCCAAACCTTTAACCCTTATACTGAATGGATTATACCTCCAAGGAGATATCATCCTGAAGGATATAAGAGTCAGCCAGGGATGTCCTTCATTTCTGAATTTAGAGGTTATCAACCTAGGCCCAAGGTAAACTGGGTCAAAAACAAGTAAATTGCTTTATGTGCAGGTGAAGACCTATCCAACATCTAACCAGCAATGGTATTTGGATAGTGGGTGCTCTAAGCACATGACAGGGAACAAGGACAACCTCAATTCCTTTAGAGCCAAGCTTGGACCCAAAGTTATCTTTGGTGACTCCAACTTTGGACAAACTAAAGGATATGGTGCAGTCCAGATTGGTTCAGTAACCTTCAAGAAGGTAGCATATGTGGAAGGACTGAAGCACAACCTAATCAGCATCAGTCAGCTATGTGATGAAGGCTACCAGGTGACCTTCAGCAAAACCTTATGCAAAATCAAGTCAGAGGACAACACAACTGTGTTGACAGGTAAAAGGAAAGGTAACATCTACCTAGTAGATTTTCTTTCAACTTCTATAGATATCTGTTTATTTAATTCAGTATGTAGACCAAATGTTTTATGGCATAAGAGATTAGGACACCTAAACCTTAGAACTATTGCTAGGCTCTCCAAGGACAACCTTGTTAGAGGACTACCTTCTGGCCCCTACAAGAAGGAAGGACTATGCAAGGCTTGTCAATTAGGCAAGCAAACTAAAAACAGTTTTAAGTCACTTAATAAGAGTGATTCACCTAGGATATTGTATCTGTTACACATGGATCTATTTGGACCCATCACAGTACAAAGCCTAGGAGGGAAATCCTATACTTTAGTAATTGTAGATGACTTCTCTAGATTCACTTGGGTGTTCTTTCTAAGGAAGAAGTCTGATAACTTTAAGTGTCTGACAGAGTTTCTCAAATGTATACAGATTGAGTTCAATACTCACATTGCCCTGATCAGAAGTGATCATGGGACAGAGTTTGATTCTCTTCTTATGCAAGAGTTCTGTCAGAGTGAAGGGATCAGGCACACTTTCTCAGCTCCTAGAACTCCTCAACAAAATGGGGTAGCTGAAAGGAAAAATAGAACCCTTATTGAATCTGCCACTACATTGTTGTCAGATGCTCATCTACCTCTATCCTTTTGGGCAGAGGCAGTGAACACCTCCAACTATGTGCTGAACAGAAGTCTGATACATAAACTGAAGGGAAAAACTCCCTATGAATTACTCAAAGGGAAGAAACCTAAAGTTGACTATTTCAGAATTTTTGGTTGCATTTGCTATATTCACAATAATGATAAGAAATATTTAGCAAAATTTCAAGCCAAAGCTGATGAAGGAGTGTTTCTGGGATACTCCATGATCAGCAAGGCCTATAGGGTCTATAATAAATCATCTTTGAAAATTGAGGAATCTGTTCATGTTTCTTTTGATGAAACTAACATGTCTTTCAAGGAGAAGATTTCTTCTACCATAGAACCTTTGCAGGAACACTCTCTAGTTGAAGATATGAACAAGCTACAGGTTGCTCAAGAAGTTGAAAGCAGTGAAGATGAAAGCAATGCTCAACATATTGAACCACCACTTGAAGAGCCAGTTGTTGTACCACAAGAGGAAACAACAACACAGGATGGTGAACAATCAACACCCCCTGTTGATTTAGTAACATCAAGAGACCATCCAATTACCCAAATAATTGGAGAACTCTCAGCTGGTGTGCAAACCAGAAATCAGGTCAACCAAAATCTGTTGCACACCTGCTTCCTTTCTCAAATTGAACCTCAGTCCATTCAAGATGCAGAGCAAGATCCACACTGGATCATTGCAATGCAAGAGGAGTTGCATCAATTTGAGAGGAACAAAGTATGGGAACTAGTGCCAAAGCCAAAGGATCATTCCATTGTTGGAATAAAATGGGTATTCAGGAATAAACTGGATGATCAAGGATTAATAATAAGGAACAAAGGCAAGGCTAGTTGCCCAGGGATATTCTCAAGAAGAAGGAATTGACTACGACCAGACCTTTGCACCTGTTGCAAGATTGGAAGCCATCAGAATATTTCTAGCTTATGCAGCTCACAAAGGCTTCAAGGTTTATCATATGGATGTCAAGAGTGCTTTCTTAAATGGAGACATCAAAGAGGAAGTCTATGTCAGACAACCTCCAGGTTTTATCTCTCCAACTTATCCTGATTATGTTTTTAGACTGAACAAAGCATTATATGGTCTCAAGCAAGCTCCTAGAGCATGGTATGAGACCCTAGCATGCTTTCTCTTGGAAAATGGTTTTATCAGGGGTAGAGTAGACCAAACTCTTTTTATTAGAACCCATAAGTCCCATACCCTACTAGTACAAATTTATGTAGACGATATCATTTTTGGTTCTACTGACTCAAAATTGTGCAGAAGGTTTTCTAACCTAATGCATTCTAAATTTGAGATGAGTAGTATGGGTGAGCTATCCTTCTTCCTAGGACTGCAAGTCAAGCAACATGCTGAAGGCATCTTTATTTCTCAAACCAAATATGCTAATGAGCTGGTTAAGAAATTTGGCATGTCTGAGGCATCTTGTATGAAAACACCCATGCCTACCAATGCTGTATTGGATGCTGATGAACATGGGAAACCTGTTGATCAGACAACATATAGAGCAATGATTGGCTCTTTACTGTATCTTACAGCTAGTAGACCAGATATAATGTTTGCTACATGTATATGTGCTAGGTTCCAAGTAAGCCCTAGAGAGTCACACCTCACATTAGTAAAAAGGATTCTCAGGTATGTTAAAAGTTGTCCAAATCTAGGTCTCTAGTATCCAAAAGATTCAGCATTTGAGTTAACTGGATTCTCTGATGCTGATTATGCTGGATGCAGAATTGACAGGAAAAGCACCAGTGGAACTTGTCAGTTCCTTGGTGATAGACTTGTCTCTTGGTTTTGCAAGAAACAAACATCTGTGTCAACTTCAACTGCTGAAGCTGAATATATGGCTGCAGGCAGTTGTTGTTCACAAATACTGTGGATTCAAAATCAACTCCTAGACTATGGTTACAACTTAGAGAAGTCTAAAATCTTTTGTGACAATACAAGTGCTATTTCCATAGCTCAAAATCCAGTCCTCCATAGTAGGACAAAACACATAGAGATTAGGCATCATTTCTTAAGGGACAATGTTGAAAAGAACAAAATTGAACTGCAATATATCCCAACAGATTTACAAAGGGGAGATATTTTCACCAAGCCTTTGGATGAAAAGAAACACACTTTCTTCCTAAATCAGTTAGGAATGTTAGATGGAGGAAGTCTTAATTAATACCCAAGATTTTGAAAGCTAAAACTTGACCAAGACTAGGCAAAATTCTGATTTTTCTTAGTGTCTAGAATTTTCTGATCTCTGAACTGCGCTCGACGATTTCCCCAAAGATCGTCGAACGGAGTTCGATGATTTCCAGAATCGTCGAACTGAGTTCAGCGCCCCTCAGATAGTATGAACTATCTCTTCCGGTCAACGATCGTCGAACGGCGCTCGACGATTTTGTTCACTGAACGATCATCGAACGGAGCTCGATGCTTTCCAAGATCGTCGAACGGAGATCGACGATGTTGGAGTCTCTTCAGATTTCTTTAGAAGCCTAGATCGTCGAACGGAGTTCAACGATCTTTCCAATTCTGCGTCGAACCCTAATATAAAACTCATTTTTCGCCGTCGTTCTCTCTTGCGCTTTCAATTTCTCTGCAAGAACTTTCTTCCCTCCAAACAGTTCTACGCTTGTTCGTTTTGTTTGTTAAGTTTTTGCAGGTACCATGGCCGTCTCAGTTGCTGTCCTCGCCGCAATGAAGTTTGATGCAGGATTTGACATTGATCTGGACTCCTTCAACACTACTGATCAAATCTTCCAGGACATTTTGAATTTATTCAAGGATCAGCATTTGTCTGCCCTCATGACCACAAGAATCAAACTTGCCTCAGATGAAATAAAAGAATGGGTCTATACTGCTCACAACCTAGACAACAACACCATAGTTGGATCTATTGCTGGAACCAAAGTACCTCTGACCCCAACAGTTTTAACAGAGGTTTTTGGCTTGAGAAATGGTGAAGACACTGCTGAACTATCTGGAGAGGAATTTTCTGATATACTTGCCAGGATGGGTCATCCAGAGGGAAACCCTAGCAAGTTGTTTAAGAGGAACTTGTCAGTTGAATACAGGTTTCTAGCTGATGTTGTAGGCAAGGTGCTGTTGGCAAAGCATTCTGCACATGATACCATCTCCAGACATCAGCTCTGCCTCATGGGAGCTCTGGTAGATAGGAAAAGCTTAAACTGGGGAGAGGTCTTCTTTGACCTGATAAAGAAGAAAATCAATAAAAGCTTTGTAAATTTTGGAAGAATTCTTGGAGTTTTCCTTCAGGCAAGGTGCCCTGCTCTGCTGGTCTCCTCTGAAGTGCACATCAATGCCTCCAAGAGACTTACCTGTGCCCTATTTGGCAAGTGGGACAGGCAGATTAGCAAACCCAGCAGGCCCTCTTCAACTGCTCCTTCAGGCACCAGGACTCAAAGAGTCACTCCCCCTCAGGTTTCTGCTGCTGCAGAAGACCTGGCTATTGCTGGTGCTGCTTCTCCTCCTCCTCCAACTCAAACCCTACCTCTACCATCCACCATTCCAGCCTCATCCACCATTACCATCTCCAGCCCATCCCCAACCTCAATTCCATCTCCAGCAACCACTTCATCACCTCCAGTAGACCAATTCCACCCATTGTTCTCCTATCCACCTCCAGATGTCACCTCATCTCCATCCATACCATCATTCACCCTTCTGGATGAATCCTACATGGATGATTCCCCCTCTTCTCCTCCAGAATTACCCTCCTCCTCAACATCTTTCCAAGATCTCCTCCACCACATCCTTGACCAACCATCATTCACTCCATCCATATCCATACCCTTGTCCTCCATCTCCACAATCCCCACACCTCAGCCATCCATCCCTCCACCATCCAGCCCTCCACTTCCAGCATCCTCAGCCATCCCAATACCCTCTACCTCTGCTCCTGCCATTGAGCATGTAGATCTGCCAGCCTTAGCTGACAAGTTGTATGAGCTACTTACCCCCAGGCTCTCTCTTCTCATGGAGGCCTCCTTAGCTCCTCTACAACAGTCAGTGGCAGCCCTCTCTGCCAGGCTTTCCTCTCTCCTTCCTCAAGCAGCACCTCCAGCAGTGTGCCTTGATACAGAGGTATCTGCATCCAGGCAGGGGGAGATGCCCTATGAAGCCAGCCTTCATGCTGCTGTTGCTGCTGCTTCTGCTCCTGCTGTTGTTACTGCTGCTGCTGCTGTGTTTGTATCTGCTGCTCCTATTGCTGCTGCTCCAGTTCAGGCTCCTACTCCAATCTTAGCAATAGACCTAAGGTCTTTGCTCTCTGCATTTGATACTGCATATTACAGCTACCTCCCAGAGCCAAATGCTGTCCAGCCCCCAGAAGATCTGTCCAAGGCTCTGGTGCCTCTCTCTGGCTGTGACCCCAACATTCTTTCCTCTTTTGTACTCTCAGTGATGACTGCTGCTGCTGCTGATGAAGAAAAGGCTGTATCTGCTTCTGAAACTGTCTTTGCTGCTGCTGAAGAAAATGTTCCAACTGCTGCTGAAATTCAAATTATTTCTAATGAGCCCACATCCCAGGATTTTCTGATGACAGAGGCTGCTGTCTTTGAGCCTGCTGAAGATTTTGTTGTTGTTTCTGAAGCTGCTGCTGCCATCATTCCTGAAGTAACCAGTGTTGTTTCTGCTGTTGCTCCTGTATATATTGTTACATCTGCTGCTATATCTGTTTCTGTTGCTCCCTCTGCTTCTGCCCCATCTGCTGCTGTTCAACTGAAAGAAGATTTAATGAAGAGGATTGATGCTTTATATGATGCTCAGAGCTCTGAATCTGATGACTACAACACTGCCTCTGATGATTCTTCTGCCACTATTGCCAGGAAGAGGAAGGCTAGAAGCAAGGCTATAAAAAGGGTTCCACCTGCCAAAGTAAAAGATGATAATGATATTCCATACTATATTCTGCACAACTGCCCAATTACTGAACATTGGATGCAGTTCTCTAAAAATCAGCTAAAAGCAATGAAGAAGAAAAGAAAGTATGAGAAGGGCTCCTCCCAGTTCAAGCACCCTCATCCTCCTCCACCACCTCCACCTGATGCAGGTGCAGGTGGCAGCTCTGCAAGTTCAGCCCCAGCTAGAAGCCAGGCTCCCTATCAACCCCATGCTAGAACCTATCAAAGGGAAAGCCAGCCTAGGGGTTCTTACTCTAGGAGAGGAGGATATAGGGGAAATCAAAGAGAGACTCAAGTTTATTCTAAAGGGCATTCCAGGCAGCATCCTTACTCCAGGGGAGGACATGCTTCATCTGATACTTCTTCTGGTCCATTCCCCTATAAGCTCAAAGAAACTGTGACTGCCAGGACTCCTCAAGATAATTCTTCCAACAGGTATGAGCCACCTGTACCATTTGAGGACCCTGAGAAGAATCCTGTTGCTTGGACTGCTAGGATGAAGGAGTTGGCTGCATTAGACCAGATAAAGAAAGCCAAAGAACAAGGCCTAGACACTTCCAATATTTCTACTATGTCAGAACAAAGACAGAAGGAATTAGAGAGATATGCTTCCAGCAAATTTTTTGATGCAGAAAGATACATGGAGTTGCATCCTGCTGCTGTGGTTCCCAAGGCTACTAAGCAAATTTATTTGGGTGCAGCTGATGACACCAGATCCAAACAAGAAGCCCTGAATCCTAACAGAGAAATCAAGATGGTTAAAAGCAAAGAGAAGAAGTAACTCTGTAAGGTGACAATCCTTTGTTTTTCTGACTGCTGTCTGGATATCATGTTATATATATATCTCTGTGATGTTTCTGCATTGTGTCTAGCTGCTATTGTTTTCATGTTTTTCTGATTGTATGATGTTATTTGAATTTTTCCAAAATCTGTAAATAGTAATCCTAACCCAAATAGGGGGAGATTGTTGGAACACCCTATTACTAATTTGGGTCAGGATCACTATGTCTCTAGGAATCTGTGTTTGACCTTCTGTATAGCTTAATAGGTCAATTAGAATTGAGTCTAAGGGTTAGAAGTCTAGGATTGGAAGCTGCCCTGAAGACCAAGTTTTTCTGTAGACCAAGTCTAATCGTCGAGCTCAGCACGACGTTTCGTCAAACTCCGGTCGACGATCGTCTAGCTCAACTTCGACAGATCGTCGAGCTCCATTCGACGATCGCTGAGCTCAACCTCATAATATCGTCGAGCTCCACTCGACGATCGCTGAGCTCAACTTCGCAATATCGTCGAACTCCATTCGACGATCGGTGAGCTCAGGTCGACGATTTTAACTCTGCATTGGATCCTTATCTCTGAGCTCAGTTCGACGATCTTTGAGCTCAGATCGACGATTATCTTGCTACTTGGATTTTCCAGTTCGCTGAGCTCAGCTCGACGATAGCAGAGCTCAGTTAGACGATTTCAGTTATCCTTCAGAATTCAAATTCAAATCATTTAGAAGTTATTCTGCAATTAATTCAGAAGATCTGCCAGCCGTTTTCATTTACTTCTGGACCAAGTTTCAAGGGATTTTTCAAGGAATAATTCAGTGGACTTTCCTTCAGAAGAAATTATGCAATTAAGGCTGTAATCAATGCAGACCAACGACTATCTTTGACAGAGTGATATTCTATTCTGGCACAGAGAATAAAAGACAGAATGTTTTTGAATCAAATAGAGATGAAATACAGAGATTGACAAGAAGAGGACACACAACTCAGTATACAGAGACTCTTTCAAAATCTTTTGTCAAGGAGAATTCTGAAGAACACTCATCAAAGAGATCAAGCAATCTTCAAATCTCTTCAGCTCTCAAGTGTTCAAGGCCAACATCATTTCAAGACTCCAGACTCTCAATATTTCAGCTTGCTGAAATCATCTTTTGCTGGAGATCTATCTTTGAAGGCCTATCACCCTCAGCAAAGCTCATCTTCCTGAAGATCAAGGACTCAGGGGGAGCTTTGACATCAATCCACTTAGTCTTCTCAGTTGCTTGAGAAAGAGAAGACTGCCATCACTCTCTCACCCCCACTCTGTAAAGGGTTTTTCAAACTCCCTTCAAAAGTTTGAATCTGGTTTTTGAGCACCTTGTCAAAAGCTCATTGGTGGCAAGACACCTGATCAAAAAATCTGATTTGGTTTTTGAGCACCTTATCAAAAGCTCATTGGTGCCCAGGACACCTGATCAACTCATCCTGCAGTGGATTCCTACCTAGGGTGGTAGAAGAGTGGATGTACCCAAGTTTGGGGAACCACTATAATTCCTTGTGTCATCTGGTTCTGCATGTTTTCTTTTTGTTTCTGGCCTAGATTCTCTTGTGCTTAGTTTCTGCATAGCTTAGTTTTGTGATTAGTTTTATTTCTGCTTCCCTGCTCACACTCATTACAACAATTATTGTAAAGCTTTGCAAAAGTTTTTCTTCGTGTTTTAAAAGCACCATATACTCTATTCACCCCCCCTCTAGAGTATATCAGATCTAGTTTCCCCTTTCAGGGGCGCTAGCTTGCTAGAACACAGCGGTAGGCCACAGAATGCATTTTCTACGTAAAACTTCGCTTTTTAAAGACACACACACACACTTTAGAGATCTACCAGCATAAAACCATGAAATAACAACAAGAATAAAGAACAAACAATAATTTTATTCAAAATTTATGAAAGTGGTTTGCACTTAAGACCAACTAGATCTCCATGATGCCGGAGAACATAGGTGGTGAAATACAAACTCCTTTTTGTTTTCTATACTGACACACTACGTGGACTGGTTGGCTCTAACTTTTTCCCTTACCGGAAAGGTCTTCGAGCCGGCTCTTCACCTTTATTACCAGAAGTGTCTTAGAGCCCCACTATATCTCCTGATCTAGACGTCCCTTCCCCGGGATGATTTCTCATGGAAACCTTCCCAGATTCCGACGAACTTCACCGGTCGATTTTCCACACCAACAAATAAATAGAAAAGAGAAAAATACAATAAGAGAGTAAAGAAGATTTAAAGTAATTCTCCCTCAAGATGATTCCTCCATTGAGAGGTGTGTGACTAGTGCTAAAGATCTTCGTTCTATTGCACCCTATCAACTCCTCATGGTCATTGTATTCCTTTGCACGCCGGAGATCTTCGTGCATGAACTGAAGGGAGGCTGCTTTCTCTTCCTTCGATGGAGATGGTAGAACATTGTTATAGACGACACATGAACCTTAGAATAAGATTATGTCTCTCTTCTTGACCCCAGGAAAAGAGATGTGTGTTTTATATATCTTGAGAAAATAAGCTACCACCGGCAGTAGAGCTAGCGCCCGGTGGTAGGTTGATGCGCGTGGATGTGACACCTGTCCAGCTGATTTGGAAAATATCCAAACAAAATATTTTTCTAATTTTTCGAGCTATCGCAATGTGGTACGGGGCTATCGCCTGGGAGTAGCATGCTGACTCGATGCTCGTTGAGAGAGCTAGCGACGTGCGGTATGGCTAGCTCCACATAGTAGTCCACAAAGCACTTGTCTTGAGTTAATTCTGAAGCTAGTGCAGGCAGTAGTGCTAGCGCTCAGTGGTAGGTTACATAACAAGATTTTCTCATTCTTTTATACCTATAAACCTGCACACTATACCCAAACCTTGTATGATCAAATACAACATGGGATTTTATATTGTCAAACTAAAGTGATGCGAACCATAGGCTCCAAATTGACCACTTTGTCCAATCTCTAAAGAGATAAAAATGAGAATCTCAAACTATGTTCCCCAAAGAAGACTATCAGCCCCATGATATACGTCATCGCAAGAGGGATAAACTATGACACTAGCACCCCGTAATACTCTAAGATCTCTATAACCTCATCGCACTGTATCAAACTGAATGCGACTCCCAATGATGTTTCGCACAATGTCATCCCCCTCACTAGAGAATTCTTCACCCACTGTTCGGCAGGCAAAAATCTTATCCTGAGCTCGAAAGGAATATTGTATCACCACCCCCAAGTGGATATTTGTGTCATCGTAATTCAAGAACGCATTCACATTGGCCAACCTTATAGAACACATATTGAAGCATGAAAAAAATACTTGTCAAAATGACGAAAAGGAGAATCAAAAAATCCATGTGTGATAACGAGGCACCATCAAATTTTGCACACATAGGCAAAGGAGCGAGACATGCGCACTGGAAGACACCATGCACGCAGCACGCAAGCACACTACGAATGCGGGAAGTCTGTGCATGCACTCACATAGCGCGGGGCCAGCGCACACGCATGCGGCCTATGCATGGGTAGTTGTCCCACTCGTTGCGTGTGTGATGTCTTCTTATGTGAGGGGTGTGCGCCCCATGCGCGTAGCCTATGCACGCTTATCCTGCATATACATGCTTGACCGCCGTGTGTGTGCACATGCCCTTATGCACACACATGTCCAAGCTACTCGCTCTGTACGCCTCCTGCCTTGTTTCCTTCCGTACTTGATAATATGTAGTTGTTGGTAGTCTAAATCACCTAGAGGGGATGAATAAGAAGGCTTGTGTTTAAATGATTTTTTTTTATTTTTCAACAAGTGTAAGTAAACAAAAATCACAAATAACAACCACATATCAACACACAGATATTTTATAGTGGTTCCTCGGTGTATATGTATATCCACTGTCCCTCCATGACTATTTAGTAGTGTGCTAGACTCCAAATCTTCCTCCAAATCTTGGCTCCTTTGAGCTTATAATACATATCCCTCAGGATCTCTCGGGACTCCTCTAAACCCTACCTTAGGCACACAAGCCGTATAACTCAGACTTATCAAGAAGTCCTACAACTCTGGCACACAGGACCGACAACTTAGAGTTCTTCCACTATTACAACTCAGAAACACAGCTAGTTTCCTACCTCAGACTTGCACCAAGACTTAAACTCAGACTTATCACCAATCCCTACACTCAGGCTAGGTGTACAACACTACAACTCATACTTATCAAGAACTCTTACAAAAAAGTTGATTGTAATGTTTTACAATAGAAGATTAAAATAAATAGACCTTGAATCTGTATATTATGTTGTTCTTGTTATGAAAGCAAGTTTTCTGGAATCAGCCCCTTAATGGATTGAATCTTCAGGTATAATAGATCTAGGGCTTTCCTCCCTGATCTTCTTCTACGGCTTGAAGAAAACCTGCTTTTGAGTCTAGTAGATGAACTCCACTTTGTTCTTGAAAAAGTATTCAAAGAGAATTGACTTGCTTGAGCAGCACACTGCTTTAGGCCTTTTTTGTTCTTGTTCAACAGAACGAGCAATAGTACTGTTTGATTGCCGTAACAAGTTCTTTTATACCCTTTATTTTCATCAACGGCCTTAGGAAACATCTTGTCAAAGGCATGGAAGAGAATAGAATACTTTATCCAACTTTATTCACCAATGCAAAATTTGAATTCCGTCAGACTGTATGAGCTCAATGATAAATTATTCCCATTTTCATAATATCAATGAGCAAGGTCATCAATCTCAACGGTATCGACCTTAGTGCTGAGAACTCCTTTATTCTGCATCTTCTCCATGATATCATCATCAAGTGCTCCACGATCTCAATGATATTGTGGAGAACCATATACCGATCACAACAGTTTGGTGGAGAACCATACAAACTGATCTTAATGGCACTACTCCTCTCTGCTCTAAACATGTTTTAGAGACAACATTATATATCCTTCATGAATCATGAAATAGACATGTTATCAAATACAATATGTGTTTAACATTATAAGTGTTGCTTCTTCAAATCTTGGAATGTTAAGGGCATTATTCACAACAATATTCCCCTATTTGAAGAAGGCATAACACTTATTAATGCTAAGGTGCATTAACAAAACAAAACATAATATGATAATAAAAACTTGCTATCACAAATAATTTGCAGTGAAACATTAGAAGAACAGTTAAGCATTTTACACAACATAATTAAATAATGAGCAGATAATCATATAGCAGAACTTCAAGATTTAAAACTATATATATATTATCATCCAGAGGATTTCATTGAAAGAACATAATGTTCATTTACAATTTATCACTGATAAATATCAAGAAATTTTAATGCACGGGTTGCTTATCAACTGGCTGGTTTGGTATATCAGCTGACTCTGAGCATGTCCTCTTCTATGCTTAAGAGCCTTCACCTTTTTTAGAAGTTCTCCTTTCAGGAAACTTGGCTTTGATCACCTATCCCATAAGGTAAAGGAAGGGTTTTGTAATGTATGTGGATGGCATCCTCTTTGGATTATTCTTCCTTACTAGATTTTTCTTGAAGACCCTTTCCCTTAGAGATTGCCTTTCAAGATGTTTGATTCATTCTTCTGAGGGATAAACACTGTTAATAATCTATAGAAGTTGTCCATAACTTACCCAGGCATTGACAAAGAGGGTCTGAGAATCATCACTCCAATATTTAAAGTCAGGATCATCTGTCTGTTCAGCTCTTCTTATGTCCATTAACTCTCCATGCACCATGATTCCTTCTCTCTTCTTTCTCTTTGCAAGTTGAGAATACTGAGCTAACTTTTCTTGAGCACTAAAGTCCGTCCGGGGCCACACACCATATTCCACCAATAGGCGGCCGAATTACAGGTTAGTATCAAAACGATTACACAGACCCTAACTCAGAGCACTCTAGCGGAATCTTTAGGGGTTACTATTGAACTCAACAAACAGGAATGTCCACTATATATAAAGAACCACATATATATATCACAGGAATGTATATAGAAATGCACAAAAGTGTTTAGCATTAAGGCCTTACTGTTATACTTCACAGGTGTGGATTACATACATCGACACGCAGACCGGCCACACATGAAAACATTAAAACTTTTCTTCATTCGGCCTTCGAGGGTCAGCATAGTAGCAACAAGGGCTTCAAACCACTATTTCTCGCTCGAATCTCGAACACCTGCAAGGGGACAATCCACCGCAATGGTGGTAAACAAGGTAGTGGTCAGCATTCAGCTGACCAATTTATAACGACCCTACCCCTTTACCGGGGCAGTGGTATTCCTTCCCTGCACACAAAGCATTTTCATAACAGATATATCACAAGATCGTGCACTCACGCACAGTTCAATATATCACAAACATCGGTCGCATGACCCGACATTCCGTGCATTCAGGGCACATTATCGGTGTATCGGAAAACCAGGGTCCCACCACCGTTCAAAGGTCCCAGACATAATGGTAAGTTTGAGCATTCATGCTCCACAGCCCACGACCAGAGACTTTAGTCTTTATGTAGTACAACCCAAGACTCACATTATGTGATCCTAATGAACGCCAGTAACTTAGGCATTCAAGTTAGACAACCACAACGCGGATACAGTTCAGCCCTTACCTGTTTCTCAAATCTCCAGATATACGTCGAGTCTGATGTGGGTCGGCTTCCCCTTATCAGTTCGGCGCACTGGCCTTTAATAGTGCGCAACTCAGAATAGCCACACTATCCTCCAAGGACTGGCTTCAGAATCAAAAAGGGAGTTGGCTCACCGGTGTGTTACAAAGTAGTCCTGACTCCATGTACTACTTATGTAGATAGTTCTACATTGATATTCTCCCCATTTTGCTTCTTCATCAATTTTATTATCCAGATGAGAGGTGTTTGTCTCAAACCTACATGACAATGTCTGAAATATGTTTTCATTATCTTCCAATGTGCTCATAGCCTGAAGTTGAGTTTTATACCATAATCCTAAATGTGCTCCACACCTTGTCTGATTACCTCATCTATTTGGATAACATAATTCTTTGAACTTGAAACATATTGTCTAATCATCCTTATGTTTTCATCCAGGGAAGTGAGAATCTTCACATTCTAGTGCATAGTGTCAGCAAATTTATCAAACCACTTGGTGATTTGAGCATTAGTGTGAGTTGTGTCACCCTTTAAGAAGTCCAAATCTTCCATAATAGTTGCTTTAACTTTCTGAATTTCTAACTGAATTTTAGCATTCACTCCTTGAACTTTCTCCTCAATATATGACTTTAAGGTTGAAGCTTGCTCATCCAATAGAGCTTTCAAGGTGTTGAGGATGGAACTTTCTGAAGTACTGGTAGATGGTTGAGATTTTGTGAACAGGAGGTGGCATTTCAGCAGCACCTTATACCAAACATATCCATAGGTCCTTTTGACTAGCTAACTCAATGTTAATTGCTCTCTCATCCTGTGGGGATATGAGAATGCTTTTTTTCCTGAGTAGGGGCCTCATATTGAGGCTTCTCCTCACTATGCTCATCAACATCAACAATATATACACCTAGAAAATATTCCAATGAGACATCTTTCTCCTCTACAGAAGACTCTCCCTTAGTTGGGGCAGGAATCCTTTTTATCCCCTCAATAGTAGGAACCTCTTTCTAAGGTGAGCTTGCATCAGCTACATCAAGATTTACTTAGAGATTTTTGAGTCTTGAAGATTTTCTTTTTCTCTAGTTGAGGCTGATAGGAAGGCGTTATGGATGGGTTCACTGTCCTCTTGATCATCAGTTCCCTTGCTCGCTGAATCAGAGACATCTTCTACAACTACTTTCTTACCATCCATCTAACTCTTGATATGCTATTTAGCTTGACTTTTTGGCAGTATCCTGGTATATCTCTCAAAAGTATTAATATCCATTCTTTTTATGTAATGGATTTTCACTCCTTGTTTCTTATTGAAATTTAGGATATAAAGTGATTAGGTATAAGGAAAGTATTCTACCTAAAGAAGGTGCTTAGAGACTACTCAGTTGGTTTTCTTCTACAGAATAACCCATGTGGCCAAATCAAACATGGGCTTTGAGATCATATCATAATATCTTGCCCTGCACATGATGGCTTTCCCGATGATATCTGAAAGAAATTTGCCTCTTTGGTTCAAGTACATCCTTTTTAGGGATCCATAACTCTCACCAGAAAATTCACAATAATCTAAGGAATCTACTATTTCTTGTTGAGAAACCTCTCGATCCTCTTCAATGTCAGTAAAGGGAAGGTGTAGAGCCTGGGCAATCCTGGTATAGTATCTTAATCTTTATATCCCCTACCATACTATTAATAGACTTTCCAGAAGATGAAACTTTAATATGTGAGTAGAGTTCCACCACCTCCTCCTTCAGAATTGGGCTTGGTTTAGACAGAATAAATTCTATCCATGAGGCTTATGGCAATCTGATTACTTCCTGGAACTCTTCTGGAGCATCCTTGAATCCAAGTCTTACTAATCTGTATCCTTCATACGAGACCTTCACTACGTTTGGTGTCATAAATATAGTTCATAGTCATGGAGAACGCTGTAAAAGACAATGTAGTCGACGAAACGTAATCAACGGCTTTCAAGGGTTTGAAGTTTTATGTTCTCTAATAAACCTTTGGATATATATATTTATATATATAATGTCTACTAGGTTTAAAATGGAAATGAAGCACCACACTATTTCGTTGATCAATCATAAAGGATCAAATTCCTGAGATTGATTTAGTAATAACGAAAGCAGCCCATCTCAACACTATCGTTGTGACGGAGTGGTATTGTTGAGCTTCTTCTCAATGATCTTCATGATGTAGTTGAGATTATCTCAGTGCATAACATCTGCCCTACTAGGCCAACCTTTCCATTAAACATGACAGACAACTATAGAGAATGAATCAATTGCCTCATACTAATAAGAATTTTCAACAAGGTTATCTACCTAACATGCTACCAGAGATTTGTTCTAGCAGTTAACTATTGCATAAGAAAAGTGAGAAGATAACATTTGAAATATGGAAATGAAATAACTGGAATGCTGCAAGAAAGATAGTTATTATAAATTAAGCATTCCAAACTCAATTTTAAAAGAACTAAACTTTGCCTCATCTAGTGACTTGCTGAAGATATCAATCACTTATTTGTTTGTGGGGATAAACTCAAGGAAGATATTGTAAGACATCCCCCCTCCTGAAACACAAGACACAGCTGAGGGGAGTCTTGTGACTCCCCTATGCCCAAAACAGTCGTCTTGTGGTAACATCAATACACGGACTAACATGTACCATAAGACGCATATCTTGTTGACCATAATCAATATCATACTGTCAACTCATCAATAAAATAAAATCAAGTCTAAGATCCGCAATCAGTAAATAAAAAGTCCACAATAATAACATATAACAAGACATCAAAAAACCCTATCAAAACATCTAAGTACAACAAAGTGTTGCTCATAGGCTACATCACAACTCCCTCAATCACATCTATCACTAACGGTAATGAAGGCAATGTAGCATCTAGCCCTGTCTCCCTGGCCTGGCTGCCATCCTGCACAGGGTGTTGCTGCTGCTCCTGCTAAAAATTTTGTGTAGCAACTATTAGTCATAAAGACTAAGTAGCTTCACATTCTCTGACACCAGCGACTCTTAGGCACCGGTCGGAAGGAAAGAAAGAGGGGGCACAATATAATCAGCTATATTACAAGCAGTTGATGAGATAGAATTATTAATCTAGCAGTTTATATGTCAATAGTTCAATAAGTAAGCAGGTAATAACATAAAACATATACATTTGTATAAGAGCACATCTATACAAGCAGTGTAACAAAAAGCATAATATATAAAGAACTGAATTGAACTTAACTTATAAGGATGCTGATATAAGCTTATAAGTTAAAGGTCTAGTACAATAAATAGTAACTCATCATATAAAAGAATCCATACTAATTTATATGATGAAGATCTTATTCGGTGAAATGCAATGTAATGCAATGCATGTATGATGACTCACCCAAGTTTACACACGCACTCAGATTTGATATGTCGACATAGACCTTTATTTCCCAATTTTTGAGAGGAAGCGGACCTCTAAGGCATCACCCGTTGTGGACAAATATTGATAGTGGAGCGAGCTTCTCCACTACGAGGCGAGGCATGCACACTACTAGGCCTAGGCCTCCGTATGCCTCAAAGCAACCAACACCAACAACAGAGCTCCTGAGTACTATGGCATAGAAGGGGTCTTGGGAAGTAAACACCAAGAGCCCAACACAATTGGCTTGAACAATATGGAAGGGGTCTTTGGGAAGTAAACACCAAAAGCCCTGCCCAACCAGGTCAATTGGTACAAAAGGGGTCTTTGGGAAGTAATCACAAAAGAACCCAACCCAACAGGACAAGGTCTACCTGCCAGCCTCCGTCCTTGTGACGATCGGTAAGACCGTAGACCTGCCACAAGTAATACTCAACTCAGGATCATTCAACAACCATGTATCAATATACATATATACATGTAATTCCCACAATTCAACGACACTACCAAGTGTCCAAGGACATCCACCGAGTCCTTTCACACATCCTTAACTACAAGTTTAACTTGTTCTATTTAGCACCCAAGTATAATTATCTGGGTTCTTAATATAACATCTTAGGATATCATCATATCCTGCAAGTCAAACCTTGTCATCACAGCCTCCCGTACTGAGTTGGCATAGCTCTAGTGCAGTGTAAGGGTAAGCATGGGAGTTATTCTTTATGATCCAAATGAACTACATGTGTATTACTGACATGTCTTTGTCATTTTACAAGGTTTGCCCAACCATACCTATAACCCGCCCCATCTTGGCTAGGTGTCATGGCATGCCTTCGACATTTGAGAACAATGATTAAGCACACTAACTTATTAAGCAAAACACCACTAGAACATTATTTATTCAAGCGAATATTTAATAACCTACCCTCTAAAATTATAGAATATAACATAAATAATATTTCATTCGTTTCCACCAAGTTTTATCTTCATAAGCATTCAATATAATATTTATGTCACAACAGAGTTATGTGATATGATAGCCAAAATCTCAACAATCACTCATCCAAAAAACTCTAATACTTGAAAGGGGTGATCACAACATTCCCAAATAGTTAACTTCCAATTTTCAAGATCACTTCTTTAGTAAATTGAGAGAAATCAGTAAAACATCAAAATATTGATCATGCACGTCACAGTTTACTATAACTAGATTTCTGGGAGCTATAGTCCACCAAAATTGAAGATCCACCACATTCTGGAAAAGTATTTCCAAGGGATACAACTTTTATGTTGCACCTAAGATTCAAATCTAATTCTATCAGGACCAAATTCGAGTTTGAACCTGGCTATGCAAACCAGGACAAAAACTATCTTGTACTTAGAACCTAATCATATTCATGACAGCTATTTCAATTTAGGTTTTAGGGAGCCACAAAGTCCCCCAGAAAATGCACTGTCATTCTACGAAAAGGCCTTTTCAAGGGATACAACTTTCATGCTGAGCTCAAGGCCCAAATTTGGCTGGAACATGCCTAAAAAGTTGCTCAAAGCCAGTTGCGTGTATTAGAAAGATTTTTTCTATATCATTTATATTAAATTCTGCACGAATCTAAAAGCTAAACGAACAACATCCGACCATCTTCTTCCTCCAGCCTGGAGCTGTGATTTGCCCGACCTGGAGCCTAATAAAACTCTCACATTAGCCACCTTATTTCATCGTCCGAGCAACCAACACCACCACCCCTTCCTCATATATGAGGTGCATCAACGAGCGGCAAATTAGTGGATGGAGGAGACCGGAATAAATAATCTTAACACATATTTCAGTCATCCCTCTATGTCTTGCTCTCAAATTAAACTCAATTGAGTTCGATATCTCGCCTAATTTTCATCTAAGAAACTAACACCAAGAGAGTTGAGAGGAAGTTCACTAGATGTCCATGCATGGTACCCAATAGCCACATATACGGCATTTGCATGTTGCTCCATCCACGACCAGATCTCACCGATTTGAGCCTCGTTGAAGGTTGATCCTGGATCTGAGAAAGGCCTCTGGTCAGCCAATAGATATGGAGATCTGGAGGAAGAAGTCGTCATGATATGAGTTGAGGCTTCGAATTTGAATCTTGGTTGCCCGAAATGTTGATCGGAAAAACCTTTAAGAGTGGGTTGTTTTGGTCTTTGGAGTGTGAGTATTGGCCCTTTTGAGAAGGAGAAAATGTTGCTTGACTGCTTGGATGAGTCTTTTAATAGTAATGAAAGAGAGAGGTGGTGGTGAGCGATTCCCAACTTTGTAATGAGGAAAGGGGCTGCTATACAAGAGGCTATATAAGCTACTCAGATATTGAAATAAAAGAGGAAGGTTGCTGCATCGCAGAGCTTGGAGGTTGGGGATTGTTAGAGAAGATGGAGGTGTGTTGTTTAGTGCCAGACAGAATTATAGATTGAGAGAAAAGCGACTTGGATGCCATGGAGATTGCCAGCTGGATCTAGCAGGGAAGGAGATGGCCTACTTTAGGAGTGGTGTCATCGACCATCCATAGAAGCGAAAGAAACAGAACACACTCAGATCTGGAGCTGTCGGGTGGTTGTCGGCCAGATCTTGAAACGTGATTGGAGCAAGCTTCGGGTTGAAGTTTCAAGGAGAAGCTGGTCGGAGATGGAGTTGGTCAGTGCTTGGATCTGTTGGCCATAGAAGTATTCGAGCTATGAAATAGAGAGAGTGTGTGTGTGTGTGTCAGGGGGTATGGGAGCTATTGACGGTGCTGCATGCATGATTTGGATTAGATTGTGCAATGTAAACCTAATGTTTGTATATATATCATATATATTATTAATAGTAATAATAATATAAATATTAACATTCATACGTCCATATCTCGCTCTAGAGAACTCAGAAATTATCCAGAATGGGCTCGTTACGACCATCTCGCTGTCACGCATCCAATGGAATGAATCATGATTAGTTTCGAGTTTGTATGCTCGTTTTATGCTCCCCGGAGTGTTTGCAGCAAATTTACTTGAACTTCAAAATTGTCCAAATGACGCCAGAGTCGTGAACGGACAACCCCGTTGGACATGTACTATTGTTACGAGTCTAACAAAATTATCAGATGTCTTTTGCTCATTTTTAGCATTTTACATAAATACGCTATTTTCAAACCACATTATTTGAGCTCGTGTACGCGCAATAATTTCTTCAAGGCGGCACGCTGCCTTCGAGGCAACACAGGCTTTCTAGGAGACATAGGCATTGTAGGAAAATGCTACCATCAACGGTATACCCAACCACACGATGTTAGCACTTCTCCCACATGATTATACTATAACAATCTCTCCTAATTGCAATTTCCTAACTTAAATTTTACAAATATGGTAACCATGACAAAATCATGATAGCCTCATGACCTAAGGACTTCAACCTAGTCCAGGCCGATACATAGTGACACAAGTCACTCGCGAAGTCTAGCTTGAATTATGATTTTACAAATCCAATAAACAAAGAAATAATTGTTGGATCTAGTGGACAACCTAAGAGGGGGGGTGAATAAGGTTTGCATCGGTTATCAAAAATTAGTTCAAGAATATACCGCAGGGACTTAGGTATCTAACATGAGGCAGTATGTCTATAAACTCATTTTTTGGGTATATTCTCCCTTGGAGATCTATGCACTCCTTTGGACAACACAAACTAACATTCACAGCAGTGCACGCAAGTAAAGAAACAGGAAATAAATTTCATTACGAAAACTAAATCAACAACTGTTTTAAAAATTACAAAATCTTGATCCCTGTGATGTCAGAGATCGAAGGCAGTGAGTGAAAAAGCTTTTTGGTTTTCTATACTGAACCGCTCCCCGGACTAGTTGCCTCTCTCCCTTTCCCTCAAAGAAAGGTCTTCGAGCCAGCTCTTCACCTCCACGCAAGGAAGTGTCTTAGATCCCCGCTAGATAATCTAATTTAAGTGTCCCTTCCTCTGGACGATTTCTCACGGAATCCTAGCCGGAATCTGACAACATCCCCAGTTGATTTACATCACCACAAGAATATAGAGAAATGAGAAAGATTACAACAAAAGTTTAAAGGATTTAAAAGATAAAAATCTCCCTATTGAAGATTCCTCCGTCGAGAATTTCTCGGACGATGCTTGAGATCTTCGTGTGCTTGCAACCAGTCGTCTCTTTGTAGTCGATGTAGTTCTTGGTTTGCGGAGCTCTTCGTACGCAAATGGGAGGGAGGCGGTCTACTTTTCTGTCGGTGGAGACGGCAAATCAAACCACAGAGAGGCGGTCGAACCCTAGAAGTCATAGATCTGAGTTTCTTTTTGTCTTCGTTAGGAACACTGAAAACGAGGCGCCTTTTTATACGTCTTTGTAAAAATAGGTTACCGTTGGCGGTAAGTATAGCACAAGGTGGTAGATCCACATGCTTAATCATGACAACTGTACTCCAAATCTAGAACAATATTCATAACGAATATTATCCTTTTTCTAATGCTAGCGTGATGCGGTAGGTAGAGAGCGCCCAGCGGTAGTCCAGTCATCTCGATGCTTTCGTCTTGAAGATTGTTGAGTGCATTACCGCTGCACGGTACCAAGCTACTGCCGTGTAGTAGTCCAGTCATCTCGACGCTCAGCCAGTCTCTATGAATCAGCCAGTATCGATGATTCAATCAGTCGCGACAATCGTTGAGTTGTCTACCACTGCGCGGTATAAAGTTAGTGCCTGCGCGATAGGTTCACGAGACGATGGAAAACTTAATTCCTCGAGCTAGCACGAGCAGTAGGACTAGTGCGGCGCGGTAGATTCCCGACCGTCTCAGCCATTTAATTCAGGATACTGCCTGACATTAGCTTCTACCGCTCGGCGGTAGGTTCCTGAGGAGAGCTCTTTGTATTTCTTGGACCTGTAAACCTGCACCCTCTACCAAACACAAGATGTAATCAAATATAATATGGGAGTTGATATTATCAAACTTAAGGATATGTGAACTGTCGGCTCCAACAATCGCACCCTTTTGATAATATCAAGTCTCGTTCATGAGATATAATAATGAAGTGCATGATACAACATATATATATTAGAGATTGTCCTGAAAGCTCAGGTTTCAAGTTATATATAGCTCCCCCACAAACGCGCTCCCCCTATATATGTTCCACATACTCCCCCTATCTACGTGCACACAGTGAACTAAGCTCCCCTATACGTGATCTACACTTACCCATGACTCATGAACCATCTATTATCCTCCTTTGATATTATCAAAATGGCATGGGCTAGACCACAAATGAACTTACACATGTACGGGAGAAACATAATGTAGTATATAATGAGCATGAGAAAGAAAGAAAATAATGCACGTTATAGAAAGTGAAATGAGAGGCGAAAACAATCAGGGTGACCAAGCATGAAATCAGATAATATTAAGCATAGAAGTCATATGGATGAGTGTGTTGGAACACCACCTTGTTTACAGTTGATTTGGGCTAGGTTCACTATTAGGACTCTCAGATGACCCACATTATATAGTCTAGGGTAATAAGTCTTTATCAGGGACTAGGTCAAGTCAGCAAACCAAGACTGATTGGTTTTCACCTTCAGAGGGCCTAGATATAGAAGACCTCCAGTGAAAGCAGTTTTCTAAGAGTTAGAAAAAGCATTCGACGATAGATGAACTTAGCTGGACGATCGTCGATCTCAGATCGACGAACTCAAAGTTTCTTCTCTGAGTTGAGCTCGACGAAAGTTCAGCTGAGACGAAAATTTGTCAGCTTATACCAGAAACTCAGCTCGATGAAGTGTTATCTCAGCTCGACGAATTTGGAGCTCCGTTCGACGATTTTCTACCTATTGTCTGCTATCTTCAGTTCGACGATATTGGATCTCAGGTCGACGAAATTTGTTGAGTTCAACTATATTCTCCCAGATTCAGTTCAACTATTTTCTTTCAGTTTCTGTTTGACTAAGGCAAAAGTTTTTCAAATTATATTATATTTTTTCTATAATGCTCTGATAGTTAATGCTATATATTCTTATGAATATAGTCGTTCTATGGCAGCATTAATTATGGTTTTCACGGAGTTATTACTTGACTTATTTACTGGGATAGTTGAGGAAATTCATTTAATATAAATTCTAGCCATTCAACTCCCAGATTTTCTACTGTCAATTAAGGAAAAGGAATTCAAAATTCAAATGCTAAAATCTACAAGGATTATATATAAAGTTTTAATTTTTCAAGACAAAAGCAGTAATACATACAGAAAATAAGAACACACAGAAAAAGGCAGCCAGGAATACATTCTTACTTCAGGAATTTTCAAGAGACAAACAATCTTCATTAGTCTAAAAGTTTCCTGAAGATCTTCTTCAATCTGAAGGCCTACACCCTGAGTAAAGCTCTCATTCTCCTAAACTCTTCTACATCTAGGGGCAAGCTTTGACAACAACAGAAAATCACCTAGTCTTCTCAGTTTATTGAGAAAGAGAAGACATCATCATTTTCTTTTATCCTATTGTAAAAGGGTTTTAACTCTCTTCAAAAGTTAGTCTTTTGGTTGTCAGGTCTCCTGATCAAAAGGCTTGGTTTGGTTTTGGGGCACCTGATCAAAAGCTCAAATGTTTGTTAGATCTCCCTTAAAATAGATCTTGTGGTGACAGGGCACCTTAGCAAAAACCTGTTGTGGCAGGGCACCTAATCAAAAGACTGTAGTGGATTCTTACCAGGGTGGTAGAAGAGTGGATGTACCCAAGTTTTAGGGGAACCACTATAAAATCTTTGTGTCATCTGAGTTGCTCTATTCTCTTATTTATTATGTTGTGATTGTCTTTGTTTTTATTCTCTCTATACATATATATATCACTTATTTTAATTCCACTATAAAAACTAATCAAAGTTTTTAAAATACTCTATTCACCCCCCTCTAGAGTTAAGATAGATCTATTCCTCACTTTCAATTGGTATCAGAGCAAAAGGTTATTTGGTTTCACAGGCCGACACGTGAACCAAAAGATCTTTGATATATCCCACTTACTCTTTTATCTTTCTAAATCATGACACAAACTAAAGAATATTCAAGCACCAGACCTCTAGTGTGCAACCTTAACAAGTTTGCACTTTGGAAGGCAAGGATTAGGCTATATATGAATTCCATTGATGAAGACATCTACAATTCTATCTTGACAGATCCTCCTACTCCTTTTGCAACAACATCCACAAGCACCAGTGCAGTTCCATAACCTGAGTGGACTGATGCACATAAGAAAGCAAAGGTTCAGGATGCTAAAGCGATGAACATCATAGCTCAAACCATGTCTAATGATATATTTCAAAAGGTAGCTGAATGCACATCAACAAAGGTAATTTAGGATTCCCTCAACCAAATGGTAGCAGGATCTGCTGAGGAGAGGAAAGATAGAAGATCCCTTCTCTTCTCACAGTATGAAAATTTCAAAAAGGATGAATTAGAGACAGTTGCAGATATGTACAACAGACTCATCCTGATTGTTAATGAGCTGAAGAAATTGGATAAGAATATCTCATTAATAGAGATTAATGATAAAATCCTTATGTGCTTCCCCAGCACATGGGATTCTAGGATCAAGCCAATCAAGGAGGCTAGAAGCATAAATGAGATTTTTATTGAGTCTTTGTTAGACACGCTCAAGTCTTATAAGCAGCTGATCAAGACTAGGGAAGCTGTTGAACAGAAGACTTCTACCTCAGGAAGAAAGGTGCAAAGTATTGCATTTAAGGCATCTGAAGAATCAGAAGAACTACCAACAAATGAAGCGTTGATGAGTCTCTTAGCCAAGAGATTCTACAAAATGGCTAAGAAGGACTTCAGAAGAAGGTCAACAATGAATGAAGACAAACTAAGGTATGACAAGACTCCTACCAAGGAAATTGTTTGTTATGGTTGCAGGAAGCCTGAACATATTCTACCCGAGTGTTAGAGAAGCAGAAGAAGGATAAAAGGAAAGACAAGGACTTGAAGAAGCACTATAGCACGCCTTCTTCCAGCAAGCATAAGAAGAAGGAAAAAGGCTTTGTTGCTGAGACTTGGAGTGAGTCTGAAGAAGAGTCTTCATATTCTAGCTCCAGTGAAGATGAAGAAAAGGCCAAAGATAGAGAGATTTATTTGATGGCTATCAATGCATCAATCAATCCATCAGAAGCTGAAGAATCAAAAGCTGAGGATTCTGAGTCAGAAGAGGATCAGGTAAAATCCTCCTTTGATTTTACTTCAGAACATTTTAAAATTGAATTTAAGTTACTGTGCAATGACTTAATTAAATCTGAGAAGGAAATCAAACTTCTCAAAGACAAATTAATTGAATATGATAATTTATTTTCTGAAAACATAAAATTAAATGATGAACTTGATATAGCTTCTGAACAAATCATTTCATTAAAATGAACTAAATGTGGCTAAGAAATTTGAAGAATCCCTGAATGGGAGAAGAATCAAATTGATGGACATCACAAGAACTGTCAATGTCAGGCTTAATGGAAAATTGAGCTTACGTGCTTCATCAGGCCAACCTTATCTTCTAAAGAAAAATATTCTTTCAACCCCTGTTAAATTTATATCTAAAAAAGGAAAAGGAAAATTAGATGAAAATAACCAACAAATTGAAGAATTTCAGAAACCTAAGGAAAAGAGAAAGGAAAAGAAAAACTTTAATAAAAATAATGTTCAACAGTTTTCGTCAGACCCAGATCGACGAAATGTATACCGTTCGTCGAACTCCGATCGACGAACTGTGAACGCAGATTTTTCATATAATTATTCTTCGGACTGCGATCGACAAAATCAATATGGATCGTCGAAGCGCATCGACGAAATTGGGGCACAAAAAATGAATACTTTCATTCTCTTAGCAGAGTTCGATGAAGTCATCCATATTCATCGAATGCAGATCGATGAACATTTCAGAATTCGTCGAACCCAGTTAACTTTAACAAAAACTTAAATTATTTCAGAAACTTTAATCAACCAAGAGACTTTGTTAACCCCTTTACCGATTAGATAATTCCACCTAGGAGATTTCATCCTCTAGGATATAAGAGTCAACATTAATTTTCTTATATTTCTAGTTTTAAATTTGAAAAGAATCAAGGACCCAAGATTACCTGGGTCAAGAACACCGGATCTATATTTATGCAGGTGAAGAACTATCCTACCACAGAGAAATAATGGTACTTGGATAGTGGGTGTTCCAAGCATATGACAGGAAGCAAGGACAACTTAACTAACTACAACTCAAAGCTGGGACCAAAGGTGATCTTTGGAGACTCTAACTATGGCCAAACAGAAGGCTATGGGAATGTTAAAGTTGGAGCTGTCACCTTCAGGAGGTAGCCTATGTGAGAGGTCTAAAACATAACCTGATATATATAAGCCAGTAATGTGATGAAGGTTATCAGGTATCTTTTAACCAATCTTCCTGTGTTATTACTTCAATAGATAACAAAACTGTTTTAACTAGAATAAGACAAGGAAATATTTATGTAGTTAATTTCAAGTCAGCTAGTTCAGAAATTTTTTTGTTCAATCTGATTAGTAATAATAATGATTTATGGCATAAAAGACTAGGACATGTTAACCATAAAAATATTGTTAAATTATCTAGGGACAACCTTATTATAGGATTGCCTTCTGGCCCATACAAGAAGGAAGGCCTCTGGAGGGCTTGTCAATTAGGCAAGCAAACTAAAAATATCTTTAAATCTATTAATAAGAGTGATTCACTCAGGATTCTATACTTTCTACATATGGATCTTTTTGGACTCATTGCAGTATAGGGCTTGGGACGGAAATCCTATACTTTAGTTATTGTAGATGACTTCTCTAGATTAACTTGGGCGTTCTTTTCGAAAAACAAGTCAGATAACTTTAAAGTTCTTAAAGACTTTCTTAAAAGCATAAAGATTGAGTACTCTACTCCAGTCGTATTGATGAGAAGTGAACCTGGTACTGAGTTTAAATCTCTTCTTATGCAAGAATTCTGTGAGAAGGAAGGTATCAATCATTGTTTCTCTTCTCCTAGAACTTTTCCACAAAATGGGGTATCAAAAAAGAAAAATAGAACCCTGATTGAATCTGTAGGGACATTACTTGCATATGCTTACTTGCCCCTATCCTTTTGGGCAGAGGCTATAAGCACAACAAACTATGTTCTGAATAGGAGTTTAATAAATAAACTTAAGGGTAAGACTCCTTATGAATTGCTTAAAGGGAAGCAACCTAAAGTTAACTATTTTAAAGTATTTGGTTGTAGATGTTATATACACAATAATAATAACAAACATCTTTGAAAGATTGAAGCCAAAGCTGCAGAGGGAATTTTCTTGGATATTCCCAAGTTAGCAAGGCTTATAGGGTATTTAATAAATCAACTTTAAAAATGGAAGAATTTGTACACATAACTTTTGATGAGGCTAACATGTGTTACAAGGAGAAGAATTCTTCTACGAGAGATATTTTGCAGGTACCCCTTTTGTGTGAGAAATTGGATGACTTAAATCTCACCAAAGAGGTTGCATTGCATCTCTCTCCACAGGTTAATTAAGAGAGTGAAGAAGAAATTGTTGGAACAGTTGAACCAACAACAACAAATATAATTCCACAAGAGGAATTAATTCCCCAAGCTGTTGATCAACCAACTCCTACTGATTTTTTCACACTTAGAGATCACCGCATATCTCAAGTGATTGGAGACATATCAGTTGATGTGCAAACAAGACATCAACTCAACCAAGATTTGATCCATGCTTGCTTCAAATCTCAAATTGAACCTCCATCCATAAAAGATGTAGAGAAAGATCCCCACTGGATTATTGTAATGCAAGAGGAGCTCAATCAATTTGAGAGATGCAGAGTTTAGGATTTAGTTCCAAGACCCAAAGACTACCCAGTCATTGGAACTAACTTGGTTTTCAGGAACAAATTGGTTGCACAAGAAGCTATTGTATGGAATAAAGTAAGATTGGTAGCTCAAGGCTATTCTCAGGAGAAAGGAATTGATTATGATCAGACCTTTGCCCCAATTGTAAGGCTAGAGGATATCAGTATATTTCTTGCCTATGTTGCATACAAGAAGTTCAAAGTCTATCGAATGGATGTTAAGAGTGTCTTTCTCAATGGTGAACTCAAAGAGGAAGTGTATATGGGGCAACCACCTGGTTTTATCTCTCCAACTCATCCATCATTTGTTTTCAAATTGCATAAAGCTCTCTATGGTTTAAATCAAGCTCCAAGAGCTTGGTATGAGACCATATCTAGCTTTCTTTTAGAGCATAAGTTCACTAGGGGCATTGTAGATAGAACTTTGTTTATTAGGCATCATAAAAATAAAATTTTGTTAGTACAAATATATGTAGGTGACATCATTTTTGGCTCTAATGATTCCAAATAATGCAAAAGGTTTTCTGACCTGATGCATTCCAAGTTTGAAATGTGTAGAATGGGTGAGCTTTCCTACTTCCTTGGTCTTCAAGGGAGCAATCCCCTGATGGCATTTTCATCTCCCAATCCAAATATGCTAAGGAGCTAATTAAGATATTTGGGTTGTCTGATTCCTCAGCTATAAAAACATCCATAGCTTCCAATGTAGTGATTGAATATGATGAACAAGGAAGGCCAATTGATCAGAAAACATATAGGGTTATTGTTGGGTCCTTATTGTATCTCACAGCTAGTAGACCAGATATAATGTTTGTTACATGTCTTTGTGCTAGGTTCCAGGTTAACCATAAAGAATCTCACCTTATTTTACTAAAACGAATTTTGAGATATATAAAGGGTTGTCCTAATCTAGGACTCTGGTATCCAACTGAGTCAGAATTTCAATTAATTGGATTCTCAGATGCTGACTTTGCTGGATGTAAAGTTGACAGGAAAAGCACATCAAGAACATGCCAGTTTCTTGGTGATAGGCATGTGTCTTGGTTTTATAAGAAACCAGCATATGTGTCCACTTCAACTGTAGAAGTTGAGTACATTGCAGCTGACAGTTGTTGTTCACGAATATTGTGGATTCAAAACCAACTCCTGTATTATGTTCTCAACTTAAATAATTCAACCATATCTTATGATAATACCAGTGCAATTTTCATTGCACAAAATCCAGTACATCATAGTAGGACCAAGCATATAGAGATTAAATATCATTTCATTAGAGATTATGTGGACAAAAAGAAAGTTAACCTTGTCTTTATCTCTACTAATTTACAAAGAGCAGACATCTTCACTAAACCATTAGATGAGAAGAAACATTTATTCTTCCTAAATTATCTAGGTATGATTAATGGAGAAGGCTTAATTTAACATTTATTATGTGTTCAACAATTTGATCACTTTTTGTCGAATGGAGATCGACGATCTGTGAAATCTTCTTGAGATCATTCGTCGAACAGAGATTGATGAAATCTCATTACGAAACTTTTCATCAAATAGTGATCGACGAAATTTGTTTCAGAAAAATTTCGTCAAACATAGATCAACGATCAGTTTTCTCTCTTCAAACTTCGACCGACGATCTCATTTCTTAATGGAATTTTTCATCGAACTGAGTTCGAAGATCTTTTCCTGGGACGGAGTTCGTCGCTTCATCTTCCAAAACCTTATATCTAGGTTTTCATCGAACTCAATCCCGCACTTTCTTATTCCCCTAGCACTTGATCTTTGTTTCTCATTGTAGGAAATCTATGGTGATCTCTGCGGCTGTGCTCTCCTCCATGAAGTTTGATGCTTGATTCGATATCGATATGGACTCTTTCATCCATTCTGATCAAGTCTTCCAGGATATTCTGAAGCTCTTCGTGGAACAGCAACTCAGAAAATTCATGACGACTAGAATAAAACTTCCAGTGGCTGAGATCAGAGAATGGGTGTATACTTTCAATTCACCAGATGCAACCACAATGATCGACACTATCTCAGGAGAACAAGTTCCTTTAAAACATGTCATTCTATCTGAAATTTTTGATTTGGTAAAAGGCAATGATGATATAGAACTAGATAGTTCTGAATACAATGCTATGTTGATCATTATGGGCCACTCTGAGGGAAACTGTAGCAAGTTACTGAAGAAAAATCTATGTGTGGAATATAATTTTCTGGCTGATGTCATAAGGAAAGTACTCTTGGGCAAGCACACGGCCAATGACTATATTACCAGGCACCAGTTTTTGGTGATGAGTGCCTTGGTCAATAAGAAGTCTGTGAACTGGAGTGTTTTGTTATTTGATTTGATCAATAAGAAGAACTCAAAGAAGGAAGTCTGCTTTGGGAGGATTTTGGGAATCTACCTTGAGGCGAAATGCCCTCAGTTATTGGTTACTCCAACAGGTTTTATCAATGCTTCCAAGAGGCTGTCCTCAACGCTCTTTGTGAAGTGGGAGAGGATAATCCCCAAGCCCTCCAGGGCCTCATCTTCCGGGACAATTTCTGAGGACACCAGGGATGTCACAGCCAGTTCTCCAACCCTAGAAGAAGCTCTTGCTCCTCCTCCCTCACCTCCTATTCAACAAAGATCTCCACAACATTCCCCACTTCAGGAAGATATTATACTCCCTGATGCTTCTACTTCCATCATTCCACCAGACATTCATCTACCATCAACTGTCATTGAAGAAACCCCTTCTACTTCCATTCCTCCAGTCTCGCCATCTCAACCATCATCTCCACCACCATCACCAATCCAAATTCATAAGCATACATCATCTCCACCTCCTCAGTCTCCTCTACCATCCTATCTTGATGATATTCCATCCACCTCTACTCATCAAGCACCACTTCTATCATCTCCAATACACTGTCCACTTCATTCACCCATTCATGATATCCCTCCATCAGGTGTTCCACTCAACTTACCAAGCATTCCACTTACAGATACCTCTTCAGGATTCTCTATCTTTTCAAATTGTGGTCATACTACTCCTTATACCACCTCTAATCCTGAATAATTATATCTAAATTTCTTTGATATTGCTCGAGATCTTCTAAAATTCATTACTCCTACCCTGCAGAAGCTTATTGCTGATTCAGTTGCTCCTCTGATAAAGTGTATTTCTACCCTTTCTGCCCAGCTTGCTTCTGCCTCCTCCTTTATCCCTTCTTAATCTAGGGGCATGGCTTCAGGAATTCCTGAACCCATGCAGGGGGAGATGTCCAATGAAGAAGCTCCATCTTCAACAGAAGCAGCAGCAACAACACAAGTTACAGCAACAACAGCAGCAGTTTTTGAGTGTCTATATATAGATTTAGATGTTGAGATCATAGATATTGAGCTTACAGATACACCAATTATTCTTTGTGAAGAGCCAATAGTTTCATTCTTTCTCATAGTCCCCTCAGTGGATATTTATTCTTTGTTGAGCAGCTTTGATATAATTCATTACTGTTTTCCAATATTCGAGGATACTGCTTCCGGGGCTATAGTATCTTATACTTCCCCAGTTCTTTCTGAGGTCTTAGACCTAATAAATATAAGTTTTGCAGTTCCAGCAGAAATTGAGATTGAGCCCATTGAGACTAAAGATGTCTCTCCTGTTGTGGCAGTTTGGGTTGATTCCCCAATGCCATATATGGATGAGATAATGTTTACTGATATGGAAGATACTCTAGAAGTTCCTGCAGATACAATTACAGAAGCTGAAGTTCCAATCCCTAGTGTACCATCTGAGCCTCAGGCTAAGCTGAACATTTCTGCTGAACAGTTAAAGAGGATTGATGCTTTGTATGATGATCAATTCAGTGAGTCAGATGATGAGGAAGAAATTGAGGATTCTGAAGATTCCAGCTCCAGGAAAAGGAAATTGAAGAAGAAGGCCCCTTATAAGGTTATTTCTAAACCTACTGATTCTAATGATGTGCCTTACTATATTTTGAAAGGAGTGACTCTTGGCCCCAATACACCTCAATGGATGAGGTACTCTAAGAATGAATTGAATGCCAGAAAGAAGAAGAGGAGATACTCTCCTCACCCACAGTACAAGAGAGATCCTCCTACTCCTCCTCCTCCAGCTGCTAGAGCTTCAGTAAATGTTTCTCAAAGAAATCATCTCAGCATTCCAGGCCTTCCTCCTATCAGCGATATGACAAATCCTCTAAGTCTGAGTCAAGAAGTAATCATAGCAGTGGCAAAAAGCATCAGTCTGAAATTCAAGAAAGGCCTCCTTCTCCCACTCCTGTTCCATACTGTGATCCAGAATTGGAACCCAATTACAAGATGGTCAGACTTCAAGAGACTATAGGTCTTTCTCAAATTAGAAGAACTAAAGAAGAAGGGAAGGATGCAAGCCAATTCACTACTATGTCAACGTACATGAAAAAGGAACTCCAAAGGTATGATAAGGCTAAAATAGTCTTTAATGTTGATACCTACATGAACTTGCACCCAGAAGCAGTGTTACCTACAACTACTTCAGTGATAATTCTTGGAGCAGAAGATATGAATATGTCAAAGCAGCAAGCTATTGATCCCAATAGAAAAATCATCTTCACCAAACCTTCTACTGGGACTTCTCAAGATAAATCCAAAAGAGTTGGATAGTTTTTCTTTTCTGCTTTTTGGACTTAACTTTTATTTGTTGTAAATATTTCAAGAGGCAATTTTGTTTATATCTCCTGAAACTTTATAATTCTGCCAGATATTATTTTTCTGCTTTGTGATTTTTCTTTTATTGTTATTCATAGTGACCTCACCCAAATAAGGGGAGATTGTTGGAACGCCACCTTATTTAGGGTTGATTTGGGCTAGGTTCACAATTAGCACTCTCAGATGACCCACATTGTATAGTCTAGGGTCATAAGTCGTTATCATGGTCTAAGTCGAGTAAGCAGACCTAGAGTGATTAGTTTTCACCTTCACAAGGCTTAGAGACAGAAGACCTCAAGATAAAGCAGTTTTCTAAGAGTCAGAAAATGCATTGGACGATAGCTGAACTTAGCTCAACGATCGTCGATCTTAGATCGACGGACTCAAAGTTTCTTCTCTGAGTTGAGCTCTACGAAAGTTCAGCTGAGATCGATGATTTGTCAGCTTATACCATATACTCAACTCGACGAAGTGTTATCTCAGCTCGACGAATTTGGAGCTCCGTTCAACGATTTTCTAGCTATTATCTGTTATCTTCAGTTTGATGATATTGGATCTCAGGTCAACGAAATTTGTTGAGTTCGACTATATTCTCCCAGATTCAGTTCGATTATTATCTCTCAGTTTCAGTTTGACAAAGGCAGAAGTTTTTCAAATTATATTATATTATTTCTGTAATACTCTGGTAATTAATGCTCAATATTCTTATGAATATAGCCGTTCCATGGCAACATTAATTATGGTTTTCACAGAGTTATTACTTGACTTATTTACTGGGATAGTTGAGGAAATTCATTTAATACAAATTCTAGTCGTTCAACTCCTATATTTTTTGCAGTCAATCTAGGAAAAGGAATTCAAAATTCAAATGCTAAAATCTACAAGGATTATATATAAAGTTTTTCTTTTTCAAGACAAAAGAGTAATACATACAGAAAATAAGAAGACACATAAAAAGGCAGTTAGGAATACATTCTTACTTCCGGAATTTTCAAGAGGCAAACAATCTTCATCAGTCAAAGTTTCTTGAAGATCTTCTTCAATCTAAAGGCCTACACACGGAGCAAAGCTCTCATTCTCCTAAACTATTCTACATCTCAAGGGGAGATTTGACAACAATAGAAAATCCACTAGTCTTCTCAGTTTATTGAGAAAGAGAAGACATCATCATTTTTTTTTTCTTACTGTAAAAGGGTTTTAACTCCCTTCAAAAGTTAATCTTTTGGTTGTCAAGTCTCTGAATCAAAAGACTTGGTTTGGTTTTTGGGCACCTGATCAAAAGCTCAAAGGGTTGCTAGATCTCCCTTAAAATTGATCTTGTGGTGACAGGGCACCTGAACAAAAACCTATGGTGGCAGGGCACCTGATCAAAAACTTGTAGTGGATTCCTACCAGGGTGGTAGAAGTGTGGATGTACCCAAGTTTTAGGGGAACCAACTATAAAATCTGTGTCGTCTCGGTTTCTCTACTCTTTTATTTGCTGTGTTGTGATTGTCTTTGTTTTTATTTTCTCTCTATGCATATAGATATCACTTATTTTAATTCCACTCTAAAAAACTATTCAAAGTTTTTAAAATACTTTATTCACCCCCCCTCTACAGTTAAGATAGATTTATCCCTCACTTTTAGAGTGCAGTACATAGAAGTTATTTGAAATAACCGTTCAAAGTTACACAAGATTGGACATCACAAGTAGACAAAGCATATAACGATGTAGAGTACAATGTTACAAGAGTTATAGAATTAATGCGGAAAAATATTGTAAAAGTCATGAATAGAAACCGTGTGCTCGAACTTGTGTGTTATAGATATATTGTTTTGTGTTAGTCCAATTCTTATGGATGGAAGTGTTAGGTAGAGCAATGATGTGTGAATGTGTAGTATCAGAAGATAAACACCAAGTAGAGTGAACATTCATTACATGGCTTTTCTCAATAAGTAAAATTGCTATCGCGAGAGAAATAAGGTGAAAATTCACATCGCGGTGGTGTCTACGAGATATCAAAACTAGAACTAGGGGACATAAGCTTAAGGTACTAGTTTGTGCACAAGATCGAAATGATTTTTTGACCAAGGTACTCAACTTCACAATGCTCATAAAGACTTATCAAGGAGGGGTGAGTAGTGCTTGGGGGTATCCTTGACTCAAGGCTTGATAGCATGCATTGTTTGTTATTTATATGTGTTGAGCTATCAAATTCAAAAATTTGTTTTGTTTGGATTTCAAGGACCCCAAATCAATCGAAATCTACCCACATAGATTGATATACTTTAACTTGTATACACGAGACTTGACCACTAGTGATTTTTCTCAAAATTCTACCCTTTATAAAAAAGCATATGTATCATGACATTGATTCTTCAAGTTATTTCTAACGTGGTAAACACAATATCACGTGTTATAGCATGTAAGCATATACTTTCTACAAGAGTGCTCCGTCTAGGAATGTGTGAATAGTGTAATATTATTCCTCTATCTAAAGCCTCACACATACCTAGAGGCATATTCGACAAACACTAACATATCTACTCGCACTCAGTAGCTAAGCACCTATAGATTTGACACATCATGACATATGTATACAATGTTCACAGGGATTAGAATGCCTAAGTCCAACATTGTATGCAACCGTTATGCTCTAAGTTCTAGCCATGTGTGTCCTAAGAGTGATCACTCCGCAATTATTTTTGTTATTTTTGGGTTTTATGTAAATTTCTTTTATTTTTTGTTTAAAGATTCGACTAAAATAAATCACAAATGAAGAAAAAATAACAAAAAATTAGTAAGTAAATAGGCAAAGACATGTTTTTGGTTTTTCTTTTCCATTGTTTTTTATATTTATATATATATATTAAAAAAATGAAAATAGAAACAAAAACAACCAACAGAAAAAATAATTGACAAATGCACCACGACTAGGAAGAAAGATCCAAAACACCCAGCTCGAGTCGAAGTTATGAGAAACGCGCATCTGGGAAGGGTTTTGTGAATATGTCAACTAGTTGGTCGTCGATGCCAATGAAGCTTAATCTCACATTCTCTTTCTTAATGTGATCCCAAATGAAATGATGACGAACGTCAATATGTTTTGACCGTGAGTGATGCACTGGATTATTGGTCAAGGCTATGACACTCTTGTTGTCGCACCTAAGAGTACTGTTTCTACAAATTAGGTCGAAGTCTTCTAATGATTGAGACATCCAAAGTGCTTGTGCGCAACAAATCCCTAGGGAAATATACTCGGCTTCATAAGTAAAGAGGGCAACCGAGTTTTTTTTCTACTTGACCATGAGACTGCTGCCGGACCAAGGAAGTGACAGGTACCACTTGTGCTCTTACGATCAAGTGAACATCCAGCTTAATCGGAGTCGGAGTACCCATGGAGTGTGAAATCAGTAGTGTATAGTACCAAAGACCAAGATTTTGGGTGCCTATAAGATACTTAAAGATATGTTTAACCACTTTCAAGTGTGATTCTTTAGAATCATCTTGATATCTAGCACAAAGACAGACCGCGAATGTAATATCGTGCCTAAACACACTTAAGTAGAGTAGTGATCTGATCATTCCTCTAAAGACATTTTGATCGACCGAAATTCCACTTTCATCCCTTCCTAATTTTAGAGAGGCACTCATTGGAGTCTTGACTTATTTCATATTGTCAAAGCCAAATCGCACAAGCATTTCTTTTATGTATTTCACTGTGACTTATAAAGATTCCATTGTCAAGTTGAGAAATCTGAAAACATAAGAAATAAGATAACTCTCCAACTAGACTCATTTCAAATTCAGACTGCATTAAAGTGACAATTTCTTTGCATAATTTATCGTTTGTAGCCCCAAAAATAATATCGTCCATGTAAATTTGTAAAAGAATTAAATCAATATTCTCGTGCTTCACAAATAGAGTTGTGTCCGCCCTACCCATCCTAAACCCATGTCCTAGTAAAAATGTTGTGAGCCTATCATACCAAGCACGAGGTGCTTGCTTCAATCCGTATAAGGCTTTCACCAACTTGTATACGTGATTCGGGTTGTCAGCGTTCTTAAATCGGGGTGGTTGCTAAGAACATACGAATGGATTCAAGAAGTGCAACCGGTGCAAATGATTCCCCAAAACTCGCGCCTTCTATCTATGAGTAACCTTGTCCCACCAGCCTAGGTTTGTTTCTAGTTATCCTAGAGTCACCATCAAGTTTATTCTTATAAACCCATTTCAAACCAATAACTGGATGGCTATCCGTACACTCCGCTAACACACAGACTTTACTTCTTTTGAATTGGTTTAACTCTTCAGCCATAGCCAAGAGCCACGATTCATCCTTTAAGGCTTCTGAGATGTTCTTGGGTTCAATTTCAAATACGAAACACAAGTTCGAAAATGATTCATGTAATGCTAATCGAGTTCTAATCCCATGTGTGGTAACTCCTATTACCATTTCTCGTGGATGCTCTTTTAAGAAATTTAGAGTACTTGGTGGCCTAAATTCATCTACATGAATTTGAAGTTCATCTGACACCTCTCTCTCCTCACTCTTAGCTTCTAACTGTGCATCGTCAACAATTTCCTCTTCATTTTTCCTAGGTACTACGGTTGGTGAATTTTCGTTACTATGGATGTGAGCTGATTATTCAACAACTAAGATTCGTTTGTTTTAAACTCTATAGGCACGACTCATACTAGAATATCCTAATAGGATGCCATGGTCTGATTTTTCATCAAGTTTTCCTAACTGATCCTTAGTGTTTAGAATAAAATATGGGTAACCAAAGACTCTAAAATATGAAACTGGCGGCTTCTTATTAAAATAGAGCTCATAAGGAGTTAGCTTAAGAATGGGGCGAAGTATGACCCGGTTTATCACATAATATGTCGTGTTAACCGCTTCAACCCAGAAATATCGAGGCATGCCAAACTAGGAGAGCATTATGCATGCTAACTCTTGAAGCATGCGGTTCTTTCTTTCCACTACCTCATTTTGTAGAGTAGTGCGTGAGGCAGAGAATTCATTTTTAATTCCTAAATTATTAAAATAGTTCGTGAAATTTTCATTGTCAAATTCCCTTCCATGATCTGACCTTATGCATTTTATTTTTAGTTCCTTATCATTTTGGAGTCTAGTGTATAAATTAGTGAAGTCAAGGAATGTGCCAGATTTGTTTTTAAGGAAAATTGTCCTATAATAACTAGAGTAGTCATCAATAAGAACAAAGGTATTTCATTTTCCACCTAAACTACATGTACTAAGAGGACCAAATAGATCCATTGAATGAGTTCAACTAGTCTAGTTATGAAAATGTCATTTTTGCTTTTGACTGAGGTTTTAATAAATTACCCTTTTTGACACGGAGCGCATAAAGAGTTTAATCTACCGCTAAAGTTTGGAAGTTCTCAAACAAGTTTATTTTTCGATAGTTTGACAATAAGCTTACTTCCTGAATGTCCTAGTCTCCTATGCCTAAGATCTAATTCCTCATTCTTGGTAACTAAGAATTTCAAATCAGAAGCAGATATATCATCAAAGCTAACAGTATAAACATTATGAGTTATATGAGCAACAAGTAAAACACTATTAGTTTTAGCATCTATAATTTTTCATGTGTTTGTAGAGGATTCAAATATAACATTTAGACCCTTTTCACAAAGTTGGCTAATAGAGATTAGATTATTCTTAAGTCCATCTACAAATAGTACATTATAAGTTTAAAATGCTTTGTTACCTATGGTGTCGATTCTAAGTATGCGTCCTTTGCTATTGTCCCCAAATGTCACCATGCCTCCCTTCTTCTTCTCCAGGCTAAGGAACTTTTCTTTATCACCTATCATGTGCTTGGAATACTCAGAGTCCAAGTACCAGACATTCTCCTTATCCTTAGCCTGCCAACACACCTAAAAAGAAGATGAGGGTAAAGATATGGTTACCCAAGTTATTCCACCCATACCATAGGTACAAGACTTTTGTAGCCAGACATGCATATCTTTCTTGTTACCTTTCCTCAGACATGACCCTGATGTATGACCAAACCTTTGTCATTTTGCACACAAAGCAAAGGCAGAGGATGCTGCCTTTATCGTGTTCTTAGAGCTCGTGCTTGAGGATGGTGATAACCCTTCTGAACTATTGGTCTTATTGTGAAATTTCTTATGGTTTATTTTATTCTTAGCTTGACTATGATTGCCGCTCGGTGGTAGCGTCAGACATACATTTCCTAGTTCAAATTTTCCAGATCCATGACATTGTGCTCCCAACAACAGTTTCAGTGATTTTTGCCCAATTCCAAATTTCTGGATAACACAGTTGAGATCATGGACCCTCGCCTTTAGGGCGGTGTTTTCAGTAACTAGCATAACACACTGATTTGCGAACTGTTTTTTACCTTCCTCTATTTTGGCAAGAGACATTTGAACTCTTTTCTAAAAGGCATTCTTTTCATTGGGGAGATTGTTGGCTTTCAACAATGTCTTAGAGAGACTTGAATTTTTCTCTTCGATCGTTGCCATCAAGTGAGGACATTAAAGGCACTCGATCTTCTCTTTGGCACATTTTATTAACAAATTTTAAAATTTTCGAAGTCTTTTTTAATTCTCTTGTTTTCATTTTGAATGGACTTCTTCTAAAGTATAACACTATTTAATTTCTAACATAGGTGTTCATAAATCTCAAGATTTTTATTATAAGAGGGTGGAGTTACCTCAATGTCGCTCAAGATACTGGACTCATTATCAGATTCCACTTGATTTCTCCCCATGAGGCACAGATTTGCCTCATCTTCACTGCTCGAGTCAGAGGGGCTCGACTCATCAAATCCATCCTCATCCCAAGTTAGCGAATTCAGAACCTTCTTCTTCCCTTTACGTTTGCTTTGCTTCTCCTTTTCCTTCTTCTGAAGGCTTGGACATTCTCACTTTCTATTCCAAGGCTTGTGACAGTGATAACACTCAGGCTGGGACTTCTAATCATCGCACTTTCTATCCTTTGACATCTTGTTCCACTTCTTGTCTTCTTCAGCACCTCTCTTCAGTAATTTCTTAAATTTTCCCTGCCTCTTGCGATTCTTCATGAACCTTTTGAATTCCCAGACATTGAGGCTTTCCTCGTTGTCTTCCTCAGATTCTTCAACAACTTTTCTCTCCCTTGAGGCCTTCAGTGCCAACCCCTTTTTCTTTATCTCGCTGGGATACTCCTCAGCTTGAATCTTCAATTCATATTTATGTGTCTTCAAGTTTCCAATCAGTATTTCTATCTTCAGGGTGCTGATATTATGTGATTCAACATTCGTAGTGGGTTGATGCAAGGAGGCAATGGTCACAGGATCTTCATCACCAGATCTCAATTTGAGTAGCTCTTCTCGAGGGATCTTGAGGCGTTGACAATCTTGGTGAAGCATGTATACATGTTGTCAACTTCCTCGTCGATCTCGATCTGAAATTGTTCATATTCAGATTCGAGTTGAAATAGCTTCGTCTCCTTCACCTGTGTCGTACTTTCATGAGTAAGCTCAAGTAGATACCATATATCATATGCAGTTTCACAATTACATATTCTATTAAATTCAGTTTTATAGAATGCACAAAATAAAGAGTTCATTTCTTTGGCATTGTTCGTACATCTGAGCTTATCAGTATCATCCCATTTATCGCGTGGTTTGACTAACACAGTATCACCTGCAGTGGTGTTGGGTGTAATGTATTTTGTCTCGATCATGGCCTACACATCCATGCTTTGTGTCATCAGAAAGATTTTCATTCATTTTCTCCAATGACTGTTATCACTCCCCATGAACAGTAGGGGCCTACTCACACCCTGTCCCTCAGGAGCATGAACTGCATTGGCCGTCTTACCCAGGTTGTTAAGCCTTTTTGAAGTAATCTGCCTCTAATACCACTTGTTGGATCTAGTGGTCAACCTTAAAGGGGAGGTCAATAAGGTTCAGGTCGTTTATCAAAAATTCGAATTATTTTGTTCCAAGGAAAAACTAGTTCATGAAGCTACCGTGGGGAGTTAGGTATCTAATTTGTGGCAGTATTTCTATGAACTCGTTTTTCAGGTCTGATTCTCCATTGAATATCTATGCACTCTTTAGGATAACACAGACTAACATTCACATTAGTACACACATGTAAAAAAATAGGAAATGAATTTCATTGCAAAAACTAAATCAACAACTATTTTAACAATTACAAAATCTTGATCCTCGTGACGCCGGAGATCAAAGGCGGCGAGTTAAAAAGCTTTTTTGTTTTCTATACCATCCCGCTCCCCGGACCGGTTGTCTCACCATTTCCCTCCAAGAAAGGTCTTCGAGCTGGCTCTTTACCTCCCTGCAAGGAAGGGTCTTAGAGACTACTACATTACCCGATCTAGACGTCCCTTCCCCGGGATGATTTCTTATGGAATCCTGCCCAGATTCCGATGAACTTCCCCGGTCTAGTTCCCTCACAACAAGAATATAGAGAAAGAAGAAAGATTATAACAAAAGTTTAAAGGATTTAAAAGATTAAAATCTCCCTCTTGATGATTCCTCTGTCAAGCAATTCTCGATCATTGCTTGAGATCTTCGTGTGCTTGCAACCGGTCATCTCTTTATAGTTGATGTAGTTCTTGTCTTGCCAGAGTTCTTCATGCACGAACAGGAGGGAAAGGGTCTTATTTTCCTTCTACGGAGAAGGCAGAACGAACCACAGAGAGGCGGTCGGACACTAGAAGTCGTAGATTTGAGTCTCTTTTTATCTTCGTTAGGAACACAGAAAACAGGGCGACTTTTTGTACGTCTTTGTAAAAATATGCAACTGCCGGCAATAATGGTAGTGCCCGGTAGTAGGTTCACAGCTTGACCCTAACAGCTGTCCTCCAAATTTGGAAAAATATTCAAAACGAATATTTTCCTTTTTTTCTAATGCTAGCGCGGCGCGGTAGGTAGATAGCCACCGGCGGTAGTCCAGTCATGTCGACACTTTCATCTCGAAGATCATTGAGTGTGTTACCGCAGTGCGGTACAAAGATAGTGCATGTGGTAGTCCAGTCATCTCAACACTCAGCCAGTCTTGATGAATCAGCCTGTCTCGACGATTCGATCTGTCACGACGATCATTGAGTGCTCTATCGCGGCACGGTATCAAGTTAGCACATGCATGGTAGGTTCCCGAGATCCTAGATGAATTAATTCCTTGAGCTAGCGTAGGTGATAGGATTAGCATGGCACAGTTTATTCTCGAGAACCTTGGCCATTTAATTTAGGCAACCACCTGACGTTAGCTACTAGCGCTCGACGGTAGGTTTCTTAGAATAGCTCATTATATTTCTTGGACCTGTAAACCTGCACACTCTACCAAACATAAGATGTGATCAAATACAGTATGAGAGTTGATATTATCAAACTAAGGATATATGAACCGTCGCCTCCAACAACAATTTCATCCCCGAAATTTAGGTTGGGGCTACAAGGATTTTCTGGATGAGAGTAAAACATATTCATCATATATAGTTATGGATACTTACCCATAATAGTTTGAGGCTCATATATACATTCTCAATTGTTAAGAATTATACATAAAATCTAGATTGTTTGAGCGCTCCTATCTTATAAGGCGCGAACTAATAGTTACACACACTGTTTCATAATAAATACATCAGTTTAAGGTGATTCGATTATTATTTAAATTCAATGGCCCAATATACAAGAATGTGTTCTGCAAGGATGTAGTGTGTACGACATCATACAGGCTACTCATTTATAAAACCACAATACATCAGGCTACCACTACCAACCTCTCTATCGCAGTACAGGTTCCATGAACCAACAAAACTGTCGAACTACCAGCTCGTTTACACCTTGCAGGACTGGATCTCAAAACTTTAGATCCCTATAGCAAGTGTCATCAATGGTTGTCAAGAATCAATATCTTCCATGTCTACCATGAGTCTCCAACACACATCCTCGACAATCTTATGTTGTTTATAATGTCATCACATTATATATATGTTGAAACCGAAAACCGACTTCTTGTGGACTCCAAACCATTGGGGAAGGGGTGACCACACACCTACTTTGCCTATCAAGCTTTCCTGGACGAATACTTAGAACTTGAAACTGACATAAGGCTCCAGTACATAGGTGCCAACACACACCCAGAAGATATTAGAGCGCTTCCCCTCCTTAGTCTGTGCTTAGCTAAGTGCACCTCAGAAAGCGTTGTAAGACAAGAGAGTAAGGGAATGGAAAGCTTGTCTTCTGAGGTACCCCCTTGGGTCTATTTATAGATTTCTAAAAATGGTCTGCCAACAGCGAGGCTTCGCTGTTCTAAACAGCTATATGCAGACAAAGTGGTTTTCCAACAGCGAGGCTCCATTGTTCTAAACAGCTATATGCAGCCAAAAGTGGTCTGCCAATAGCCAAACTCCATTGTTCTGGTAGGCTATTTGCAGCCCTGCAGGGGCAACCAGGTAATTTTACCTTTGGACCATACTGGGCGAGTGGCCCAAGAAGGAATCACTCACCTAAGGGGGCAACTGCTAGGTAAGACAGGCACTCGCCTCTGCGGCACCCCACTCTGGGTGAATATTGTTCTGGAATGGTCTCATATCACTCAACGACTAAGAGCAGAAGGCGCAGACAGGTCTTGATTCACTCAACGCCTAAGAGCAGAAAGCGTCGACATCTCCAGCTTCACTCAATTCCTAAGAGTAGAAGGCGCCGACAGGTCTCGCTTCACTCAATGCCTTAGAGCAGAAAGCGCCGATAGGTCCAGCTTCACTCAATACCTATGAGCAGAAGGCACTGACAGGTCTCGCTTCACTCAATGCCTAAGTGCAGAAGGCGCCTACAGGTCTCTCTTCACTCAATGCCAAAAGGAGAAGGTGCTGATAGGTCCATCTTCACTCAACGCCTAAGAGCAGAAGGCGTCGACGGCAGTCAACGCCTATGAGCAGAAGGCGCCGACAGGTCCAGCTTCAATCAATGTCGAAGATCTAAAGGTGCTGACAGGTCTAGCTTCACTCAACGCCTCAGGGAAGAATGCGCCGATAGGTCTCGCTTCACTCAATGCCTAAGAGCAGAAGGTGCCGACAGGTCCAGCTTCACTCAATTCCTAAGAGCAGAAGATGCTGACAAGTCTCGCTTCACTCAACGCCTAAGAGCAGAATGCCCGGAAAGGTCCCGCTTCACTCAACTCCTAAGGGCAGAAGGCGCTGTCAAGTCCAGCTTAACTCATTGCCTAAGGAGCTAGCTTGCGCGGCTTGACCGACGAACACTGGATGGATCTCGCATCACTTTCTCGAGCCCTCTCACACCTAGAGATCCTGCAAAGCATTGATCCCCACTTATCGAATACAGGGTTGTACATAATCCCCGGTCTTTGCGAGCTTCCGTGAAGTTCGGAAAGTATCATCCAACCCCAGGTATTTGATGAGTACTTACTAACCTGGAATTGAATCTTTTGTGGGCCCCTCCATGGTTCTATAAATATCCAACCACCAGCAAACAAACTTTACCCTACCCTTTTTCCTGGTGATCTCGCCCCCAACTTGTTATCACTTTCGAAGGAAGCCCAAGTTCGCATAAATGTCGCCCGAGCCGAAACTAAAACTTCGTTGGGATCATTCGCCCTTTGGCTAGCCCGAAAAGCCCCGGGCTCTTCCCCAAAATTGAAGAAGGCCAAGATGGTCAGGCGTGACCTGACCGGAGATGATTCCATCTAGCGAACTCAATCCCACTTCGCTAGCCCGCAGGTGCCGCCAAAGGGGAAGGTAGCTGGGGAGGCTAGTGCGGCCCTGCACTTGCTTGAGGCAGGCAATGATGAGATGGCCCTCGAGATCACCTCTCCTCAAAAACTGAAGGATCTCCAGTGGGCTAATTGAAATTCCACTTCTATACATTCTCTTTCTATCATTTTGCTTACCCTTGTGTATTGCAGCTACTACCTTTGGGACTATGGGACTAGGCATTACAATGCCCAAATCCCCTACTCGCTTGGTGCCTCTAGATCCCACCTTGGGTCAACTTCCTCCAGCAAATATAAGACACAACCTTACTGCTCAGGATGACGTTCATGTCGCTGAGCTGACAGTTCTGCACCCCGGGCTCAGGAAGGATCATATCTCCTTCGGCACTCCCTTCGAGGTGTGGCCTAGTGAAAGTCCACTAAGTGTCGGCTATGTGCACCTATGGGGGGGGGGGGAATAGGTGACGTGTGGTTCTTTTGCGGAATTTACAGATGTACCTGCACAATAAAAACAACAAACACAGCACACAGAATACACAGCAAATTTATAGTGGTTCCCCGACTTGGGTACATCCACTTTCCCCCTTCGACCTATCTCCCCAACAAGGGACGACTCGGTCACTTCACCAACGGGATTGAAATCCAATCCCTGCACTAACGGAAGGATCCCTTCCACACGTGAGAGTCAACACTCACACAAAATGGGTTGCACCCAACCCTTACCACACGGAACAAAAGTTCCTTTACAACAAAAGTAAATATGGAATGTATATGAGATACAAACTTCTTTCGGAGACTACGGTGTTCCTCTTAGTTCGACGACGTGTTCTCGAGGTCGATGAAGAGTCTACAACCTTTGTCTCTCTTGGAGAGGATCTCCCGAAACCGGCGGCGGCAATCCGAGCGGCGGCTTGGTTCGGAGTTGGCGGCGACGAAGGTGCGCTGCTGCAGTGCTTTGAGATCCAAACTTCCTTGCGAAGCAAACTAGGTCTACCAACGGTCACTCTAGGATCGGTCGTCTCGATCGATTCGGACGGGGGAGTGTTTCCCGGTCAACAAATCGAGAGACAAGAGATCTCTGGATAGACGCGTGAGACGCAAGCTTTGCTAAGCTACTGTCGCCGGAGATCGGGAAGAAGAATGATCAGCGGCGGCGACGTACTAGCCCGAGCGCGATGGCGGCGGAGAAGAGAAATCGCGATATTAGGGTTTCGTGCTCGGCTTCTTTCTCGGTGTCTATTCCGTTCAAAATACCCGAGTATAAATACTGTAGCTACAGCAAATTTGACCGTTGTGGGACCCACAAATGAAATCCCCAAAATCCGGTTCAAGCTGATCCAGAAGCAGAATCCGGTTCAGCAGCGATCTGAGAAAACGCTAAGTCAAAATCGGCGAGAATCGCAGACGATTCTCGACGAATCGGCGAGAATCACCAAGTGATTCTCGACGATTCGTCGAGAATCGTTTGTGATTCTCGTCGAATCACTTGTCGATTCTCAACGAATTTTACTTTACATGGGCTGCTTGACCACTGGTTCGGCGGGAATCACAAGTGATTCTCGCCGAATCTTACTTGGCACCATATTGAGATGGCCAGAAGGAGTCGGCGAGAATTACTGATGATTCTCGTCGATTCTGCGAGAATCACTGGTGATTCTCGCCGATTCGGCGAGAATCACTTGGTGATTCTCGTCGAATTTGCCTTGGACGATTTTTCGTCTTCCACTTAGGAGCTGCTCCTTGATCCTCCATGCTCCTTGTCTTCTCTTGCATATGAGCGGCCCTGTGCTTGAAAATAAGTGCACTCCAATAGAGAGAGTACACGTAGGCCAACACACTGATCTGCTCAACGAGGGATTACGTCGTGCAGACCCGTGTATATTGACCTACTGCACCCTGACATTGGTGTGCACTTAGCGTGGAAAAACTACAAGCACAACTAGAAAAAGTTTATCAAATACATAGTCTATTGACCTTAGCTTGTCCAGGGGCTTCTTCAAATCAGGTACATTGTGGATACAATACCCAACAATCTCCCCCTATTTGAAGAAGCCTAAACCCTACAAGCTAAGGTGAATGGAGCGAATGAAAATGAAAGCAAATGAAATTCATAAACTTAACATTGGGTGGAGTCATCCCTTACCAATACCGATTTCTTGGGAGCAAGCTGGAGCCACACCTTAGCCTTGACCCCGAGAGGGTAATCTCCCCCTTTTCGGCTTCTACAAATCGGGGTCTGTAGCGATTGACTCTTTGCTCCCCCTCAGTTCTTGCAGCTGTATGCACGCTGGAGTTCCTTGCTCCCCCTCGGTTCTTGCGCTAGCCTGGAGCTTCTGTAGTCTTCACTCCTCATAGTTGAGCATTCCCAATTCAGTCTTGAAAAGATTGAACTTGGCCTCGTCTAGGGGCTTTGTGAATATATCAGCAATCTGCTTGTCCGTGGGGACATAACAGAGAGAGATATCCTTGTTCTCCACGTGCTCCTGAATGAAGTGGTAGCGTACTTCAATATGCTTCGTTCGGCTGTGCGACACCGGATTGTTGGCAATGGCAATTGCACTGGAGGAGTCGCAGTACATTGGAACTTCCTTGAACTGAAGGTTGTAGTCGGCCAACTGATTTCTGATCCAAAGGAGTTGTGCGCAACAGCTTCCTGCCGAGATATACTCTGACTCTGCTGTGGAGGTTGCAACACAATTCTGTTTCTTGCTGTTCCATGAGATAAGCCTCCTGCCGAGGAATTGACACGTCCCGGAGGTGCTTTTCCTGTCATCCCTGCTCCCTGCAAAATCAGCATCTGAAAAGCCTATTAGCTCGACATCATTGTTCCTCGGGTACCACAAGCCAAGATTAGGAGTACCTTTAAGGTATCTTAGAATTCGCTTTGCAGCGACATAGTGAGATTCCTTAGTGTTCACCTGATATCGGGCACATACACATGTGGAGAACATAATATCCGGTCTACTGGCAGTAAGGTAGAGCAGGGATCCAATGATGCTTCTGTATTTGGTTTCATCGAAGGGTTTACCTTTCTCATCCTTATCCAGAGACATGGTGGATCCCATTGGAGTCCTCATAGAGGTTGCACTCTCCATACCGAATTTCTTAAGGAGTTCATTTGTGAACTTCGTCTGAGAGATGAAGATTCCATCCTCAGACTGTTTCACTTGAAGGCCTAAGAAATACTTGAGCTCTCCCATACTGCTCATTTCAAACTTTCCTTGCATAAGTTTAGAAAACTTTTTGCAAAGATTGTTGTCCGTTGAGCCGAATATTATGTCATCGACATAGATTTGCACCAGCAAAATCTTGCCTTTGACTTCCCTGAGAAACAATGTTTTATCTATTTTACCTCTGGAGAACTTGTTCTCAAGAAGAAAACTAGATAAAGTCTCATACCAAGCTCGTGGAGCTTGTTTCAACCCATATAAGGCCTTATTGAGAAAATAAACGTGATTGGGATAAGTAGGATCGACAAAACCTGGGGGTTGAGCGACGTATACTTCCTCTTTCAGGTCTCCATTCAGGAATGCCGATTTCACATCCATTTGGTAGACTGTGAATCCTTTGTGTGAAGCATACGCCAGGAACAACCGGATTGCCTCGAGCCTTGCTACTGGTGTAAAGGTCTGGTCGAAATCAATCCCTTCCTCCTGTCGGTAACCTTGAGCCACCAGCCTGGCTTTGTTCTTTACGATGACACCATGTTCATCCAGCTTGTTTCTGAAGATCCACTTTGTGCCGATCATATTCTGCTTGTATGGTCTGGGAACCAGCGTCCAAACTTTGCACCGTTCGAATTGATGTAGTTCCTCTTGCATGGCCAGAATCCATGCCGCATCCTTGTTCGCCTCGTCGAACTTCTTTGGCTCTACCTGTGATAGGAAGCTGAGATGCAATACTTCGTTAGTTGTACCTCTTCGAGTTCTGACGCCTACACGAGGATCTCCGATGATCTGTTCTCTAGGATGATCCCTCACGTGACGGAGCTCTAGAAGTCTGGCGTCTGGAGCTTCAGCTACTTCTTGTGCTTCTCTTTCTTCTAAAAGATTTGTTCCATCTTGATCTTCAACATTTTCAGATGACGTGGAGGTGGAAACTTTGACGTACTTGGGTGCGTCATCTTTAGGGGTCTCATCCAGATTCAGCTGGTCAAGTCTAGCACCTGCATCTTCAAGAATACTACTGGAAGAATTGTTGTTAAGCAAACTTCCTTCATCAAATACAACATTTATTGATTCTTCTACCACTAGGGTTTTCTTATTGAAGACCCTATATGCCCGACTATGGGAACTATAGCCCATGAATATGCCTTCGAAGCATTTTTCACCGAATTTAGTACGCGGGTACTTCCCATTATTCAGTACATAGCATCTGCAACCAAAAATCCTCAAGTAGGACATGGTTGGTTTCCTGCCTTTCAGTAGCTCGTAGGGCGTCTTACGATGATGCTTGTTGATCAAAGCTCGGTTTTGTACATGACATGCCGTATTGACACCCTCTGCCCAGAAGTATTCCGGGAGAGAAGCATCTTTCAACATAGTCGTGCAGGCTTCAATGAGAGTTCTATTTCTCCTCTCCGCAACTCCATTTTGCTGAGGAGTGCGCGGGGAGGAAAACTCATGAAAGATACCTTGTTCTTCACAAAATTCTGTCATAGCACCAGATTCGAATTCTGTTCCATGGTCACTTCGGATTTTGACCACAGAGCAGTTAAATTCGTTCTGAACCTGCTTGACAAAATTAGTGAAGATGTCAAAAGTATCTGACTTTCGTTTCAAAAAGAACACCCATGTAAACCATGAGTGATCATCAACTATCACTAGCGTATATGACTTGCCTCCCAAGCTATGAACTTGCATTGGGCCAAACAAGTCCATATGTAACAGGTAAAGACATCGGGAGGAGTCTTTGTCTGCAATGCTCTTGAAGGTAGCCCGAGTCTGTTTGCCCATCTGGCATGCAGGACAGGGGCTATCTTTGATGCACTTGATACTGGGAGCATCTCTTACTAAGTTCTTAGAAAATAGCATACTAATTGTCTTGAAATTAATATGTGCCAATCTCTTGTGCCATTGTTCACAAAGGGATGCACTGCCTGTTGCCACAAGGCATACGGGGGTAGATGAATCCAAACTGAGAAAATCTAAGCAAAAGATATTTCTGCTCCTAATGCCTGATAATACCGTCTCAGAAGAGATACGTGAAATTATCAGACATTTATCCTTGCAGAACTTAACGTCATAACCTTTATCACATAACTGACTTACACTGATCAGGTTATGGTTTAACCCTTCAACATAAGCCACGTCAGTGATAGAGATTATACCGTTGGAAATCATACCATAACCTCTGGTGACTCCTCGATCTGACCCTCCAAAGATGACTTTGGGTCCATTCTCGACTGGAGTGTAATCACGCAGCAGGCTTCTTGTCCCGGTCATATGCCGGGAGCATCCACTGTCCAAATACCAGATTGGCGTTTTGGTGGCCTTTGGACATTCCTGCAAAACAAAATTAATTTGCCTTAGGAACCCAATCGAACTTGGGTCCTAGATTCCTGGTTAGCACACTCCCCCTCGGTTGGTTAACCCTACGAGTGGTCGGTCTCGCATTGTTAACATGGGGAGTCTCGTAGTTCCTTGGATTAAACCAACAATCCACGGCAAAGTGACCGACTTTGCCACAGCACCAACAGTCGAACCTGTTGTATCTCTTCCTAGGCTCCTGCCTTACCCTGGGAACGGTGGGTGCGGCTGGGGCCTTGGATCTGGAGGTGGAGACCTCATGGTGACAACAGTCACATGACTTTGTCACCTTCTGTATAACTGGTTTGGCCTTTGGTGCCTGTTTTCCATTATGGCCGCTAGAGAACGGACCATAATTTCCTATGTGGATTTCCTCATAAGGTGCCTTGAAGGCACTCTCACCAAAGTTCCGGGGGAAGTTCCAACCGTCATACCGGCTCTTAGGCTTTGCAACCGAGGGCCGGAAATGATGCCCAAATGTTGACTCAAAGTCATGTTGGTTGCAAGGAAAGCCAGGCTTCCTGAACGCAACAGGACTAAGAGGAGCCTTCCCCTTTTCATCAGCAGAGGCCTTCTTGGCGGCCTTATTCTTCCTCTGGTTCTTGTTTCTCCTAGATGAAGAACCAGATGCCCCAATATGCCCCAAGCCAGCTCCTTTGGCCTGAGCAGAGAAGGTGTCAACGACTGGAAGCACTGTTTTTGGCATAGAGAAGCTCTGTACGATCTTCCTTTCTGCCGCAAGTAGTTCTTCCAATTTGTTGACTTCCTCCTGCTTGAGATCAAGGAGCTTCAAGGACTCTGAGTGCTTTGAAGTTAGGTCAAGGTGCTCCTGTCTGAGAGAGATCAAGCTAGTGACCTCTTCCCTTAGGGATACACACTCACCCTTAAGGAATTTTACTTCCTTCTTCTCAGCCTTCAGTCTCTTGCGGCACTCGTCGAAAGTGTTGAGCAGAAGCTCATACTTTTCGAGGAGTTCAGCTTCGCGGGCCGAAGGGCCATCCTCAGGTTCATCATACTGAGACTCAGGATCAGAGTCGGAGTCGGAGAGAGGGGTGTGAGCTTTTACCTTCCCAGTAAATGGGGGGCATTCTCCTTCTGAGTCCGAGCGACCCACCAGCCCGAAGTATGCTTCCTCATCATCACTGGAGTCTGAGGAATCAGACTCACTTAGTGTCTTTGGTCTTCTAGCGATGTAGCTCCGCTCCTTCTTCTTATCTCTGGAGGATTTGAGCTCCTCTCCTTTCCCTTTATCTCTTTGCTTTGATGGCAGTCGGCCACGACGTGACCTGGCTTATTGCATCCAAAGCAAATAATATCAGAAGAACGATGTTTGTTAGGTTTAGATGCATACCTGTCAGAAGAGTAGTTTTTCTTCTGATGTCTGGAAGAGGAGCCGTCTCTCTTTCTTTGATTCCTCATCTTGAGGAATTTCTTGAACTCTCGAGTGATGAGGGAGAAATCCTCTTCCGACAGTTCTGAGCTGGAGGAGCATGGATCGGAGTCCTCCTCTTCTTCCTTATTTCTGGCACGGTATGACACCGCACCCTTCCCTTTTCTGGAGTGACTGGCTTTTAGGGCCACAGTCTTTTCTTTTGCAGCAGCCTTCTCTGCTTCTTCCTCTGCCTTCCTGGTGTTCAGCTGAAGTTCATAGGACATCAGCTTCCCGAACAGGATTTGTGGATCAGTTTCTGCTAGTCTGCCAAATTCTCTGATGGCGCAGATCTTTGTGTCCCATTCCTTAGTAAGGGACCTAAGGAATTTGTCATTGAGTTCACCATTGGTGAACACTCTTCCATAGCCCTTGAGGGCGTTGACAATCTTCAGGAAGTTCTCGTATGTGACTCCGATCTCTTCCTTAGGCCCTTGCCGGAAGGCCTCATACTTCTGGTTCAGGAGGGATCTCCGATCATCCCTTACTTCATCTGTGCCCTCCATTAGAATGATCAGACACTGCCATATCTCCTGAGCTGTCCTGCAGTTGCTGAAGTTTTGCATCATCGAGTCATCAACTGCACTGACCAGGATGTTTCTTGCCTTCATGTCAAGGCCCACTAGGACCATCTCATCCTTGTCCATTTCAGAGAGTGTCTTCGGCACTTTCTTGGTGGGATCAATGGTGGAGGCCTTAGTGGGGACATAAGGTCCCTCCAGCACGATCATGAACAGTCGAGGGTCCACTGCTTCCATGTAGAACCTGATTCTTTCCTTCCAGATAGGAAAGTTGAGTCTGTTGCACACTGGGATCTTGCCGGAGTACTTGAGCCCGTCCATAGTAGATGTATGTCTCCTTGTTGACACTAGTGGCAGGATTCACCTCAAGGTGTTAACCTTTTTGTTGAGTAACCTGGCTCTGATACCACTTGAAAGTCCACTAAGTGTCGGCTATGTGCACCTATGGGGGGGGGGGGGGGGAATAGGTGACGTGTGGTTCTTTTGCGGAATTTACAGATGTACCTGCACAATAAAAACAACAAACACAGCACACAGAATACACAGCAAATTTATAGTGGTTCCCCGACTTGGGTACATCCACTTTCCCCCTTCGACCTATCTCGCCAACAAGGGACGACTCGGTCACTTCACCAACGGGATTGAAATCCAATCCCTGCACTAACGGAAGGAGCCCTTCCACACGTGAGAGTCAACACTCCCACAAAATGGGTTGCACCCAACCCTTACCACACGGAACAAAAGTTCCTTTACAACAAAAGTAAATATGGAATGTATATGAGATACAAACTTCTTTCGGAGACTACGGTGTTCCTCTTAGTTCGACGACGTGTTCTCGAGGTCGATGAAGAGTCTACAACCTTTGTCTCTCTTGGAGAGGATCTCCCGAAACCGGCGGCGGCAATCCGAGCGGCGGCTTGGTTCGGAGTTGGCGGCGACGAAGGTGCGCTGCTGCAGTGCTTTGAGATCCAAACTTCCTTGCGAAGCAAACTAGGTCTACCAACGGTCACTCTAGGATCGGTCGTCTCGATCGATTCGGACGGGGGAGTGTTTCCCGATCAACAAATCGAGAGACAAGAGATCTCTGGATAGACGCGTGAGACGCAAGCTTTGCTAAGCTACTATCGCCGGAGATCGGGAAGAAGAATGATCAGCGGCGGCGACGTACTAGCCCGAGCGCGACGGCGGCGGAGAAGAGAAATCGCGATATTAGGGTTTCGTGCTCGGCTTCTTTCTCGGTGTCTATTCCGTTCAAAATACCCGAGTATAAATACTGTAGCTACAGCAAATTTGACCGTTGTGGGACCCACAAATGAAATCCCCAAAATCCGGTTCAATCTGATCCAGAAGCAGAATCCGGTTCAGCAGCGATCTGAGAAAATGCTAAGTCAAAATCGGCGAGAATCGCAGACGATTCTCGACGAATCGGCGAGAATCACCAAGTGATTCTCGACGATTCGTCGAGAATCGTTTGTGATTCTCGTCGAATCACTTGTCGATTCTCAACGAATTTTACTTTACATGGGCTGCTTGACCACTGGTTCGGCGGGAATCACAAGTGATTCTCGCCGAATCTTACTTGGCACCATATTGAGATGGCCAGAAGGAGTCGGCGAGAATTACTGATGATTCTCGTCGATTCTGCGAGAATCACTGGTGATTCTCGCCGATTCGGCGAGAATCACTTGGTGATTCTCGTCGAATTTGCCTTGGACGATTTTTCGTCTTCCACTTAGGAGCTGCTCCTTGATCCTCCATGCTCCTTGTCTTCTCTTGCATATGAGCGGCCCTGTGCTTGAAAATAAGTGCACTCCAATAGAGAGAGTACACGTAGGCCAACACAATGATCTGCTCAACGAGGGATTACGTCGTGCAGACCCGTGTATATTGACCTACTGCACCCTGACATTGGTGTGCACTTAGCGTGGAAAAACTACAAGCACAACTAGAAAAAGTTTATCAAATACATAGTCTATTGACCTTAGCTTGTCCAGGGGCTTCTTCAAATCAGGTACATTGTGGATACAATACCCAACACCTAGAACTTCTCACTGACACTCGGGTAAAGAGCCGGAATGCGGGCCAGGTAATCAATCGCACTCTCCCTATAAATGGAAAGAGGAACACTTGCATCTAAAACGATCCATTGCAGGTTACAGGGATATCTCGTTGACCGATGTCGACATTAACAAAAAGGAGTTCTCTCCTACCCCCTCGCCTGACTCAATCGCCACCTTTCTTGGCAGTCCAAAATATGACGAGGCACTGAAGCGGCCTATAGAGGAGATTCTGCAGAAGCACGCCCTGATGCTGCGCGAGTTCTGCAGCCAAGTTATCTAGAACCACAAGTCCATCGAGGAGTGGATGCTCTGCTTGGAAAAACATTACCTGCAACTAATTGTCGAGCTGGGGGGAGATGCTGGTGGCGGGAGGGAGTTCCCATGAATCCATGTCGCGCGAGCAGAAGATCAATTGTGTCTTGCACAGCAGAGGCTTTAGACCATCAGTGTGTTGTAGTATTTGTGCATGATCCCTAGGGCGGGAAGGGGAGGCCGAGCACGGTGGTAACGACCCAAGGTAGGCCTACCGTCTCTCGCCTTTCCGCCCTCTTATTTTTATCCTTATAATAATTTTGTTCTGTGGCAAATGCTGATGGACAAATGATTGTATTATTATTCTTTTTTCCTTCGCTTGATCGTTCTCGCAATTTATTCTCTATATTCTCATGCATGTTTTGTTTCTGAACTTATTTTTAAGGCTGCAGCATTCAACTTTATTTTGGCGGCGAGTGAGGGAGTGCAAGATCTTTGCCGCGAGTGAGGGAGTGCAAGATCACTGTGGGGTTTTAGGCGAGATCCGGGGAATTGGCTATCCGCACTTTTCCCTGCCTGGATCTTTTCCCGCCCAAACTTTTTGATAAATAGACCCCTGCAAGATAAATATATGGTTAATTAATCCAATATAGGGGGTGAATAAGTGTCTTTTTAATTTCTTTGTCACTTATACTAAAGGTTCAGCAGATACTTGAAAATGAACCTTCACAAGAACACAACACAAGCAATCCACAGAACACATAGATTTTATAGTGGTTCCCCTATTTAGGGTACATCCACTTTCCCCCTTCTTTCTTACTAGCAATGTTCTAGATAAGGTTATATCTCCTCTAGATTAACTCAGATCAATGATCTTACAGGCTTAGTTTCTATTTAAAAACCTACAACTCAGACCCACTGGTCCTACCTCAGAGATCCACTCAATCTCTGACCTCTGGTCCCTCAAGAACCTTACCTTAGACTATATGTAAGATCCCATTTTTTCTTTTTAAACCACGGGGTCTTAGGCCCAGAACCACCGCTTTGTGGTGACACCATCACGCCCGGGAATGTCGTCACTGCAAAACGCTGATTCTGTCGGCCATATCGATCACAGAATAGTACCAAAAGTATGAGAGTACATGAAATTAGAACTCTAACACATGTCTACAAAACTCACATATATAGTAATAATCCTCCACAAAGGGAGGGTCCACAGAAATAATAATAAAAGAACTGCAAATAGGGCTCATGCCCGATGCATCTAAGTTCTCACTACAAGTCACTCATCGTGGAAGCAAATTTATAACAACTACTAGCGAACGGGACCCACTATCCCAGCTGTGTGAACTCCGATGCTAGACTGTCCCGTCTCTAAGTGTGCCGACCTCCGGGGCTGCACCTCCAAGCTGGGCTGCACGATCCCTTAAAATAATTTGGTCCGAAAACCGTTAGTCTAAAAGACTAAGTCCTATTATCCACTACCCCTCCCCCTATGGCTCCTAGGTAGCAAGCAGGAAGAAGGAAAGGAAAGGTAATGAAGGTGGAGAATAAACAATGCAGGTGACGGTAGAATTATTCTAGTAGTTATTTATAATGTATTTACAACTAATGAAGGAAGGTACAAGCTAGCAGTAAGGTAGAAAGTAAAGCAGAGCTGTAAGTATATGAAAGGTAAACTAAGAAAAAAGTTACCTTAACTTATATGAATGCTCATACAAACTTATAAGTTAAGGGATCTTTTACAAGACTCCCATCGTATAAAAAGTCCCATACTGATTTATACTTTGGGATGTCGGTTTTCAAGCAAGTAATATATATATCCATAGAATAATAACCTTAGCTTATAAGCATGCTCACGCAAGCTTATAAACTAACGGCTCGTTTTGCAGGCCTATCGTATAAAATGTCCCATATTAATTTATAAAATGTGTGTCCGGTTTAAATGCAATGATTTATGATATGCTATGTTATGCCATGAATCATGCAAGTGCAACACACCAACCCGAATCTGTGCAAACAGTCCTTTAGTTCCCCCTTTTTGGAGCCTAACCTCCCAGGATACCTCCGTAGTGGCAAACAGAAGCGGTGGGTTGGGCCTGGCCCACCTCTAAACCGGTAATTGCACTACCAATCAGACCTATTGTATGTCTTAACACTGGTGCACTAAGCGGAGCTCCTGCATACTCTTTGTCGGCTGGTCCACCAGACTTAAATTGGTGAAGTGCTAAACCACACTTACCGAGTCAACATATTGGCGTCGGTGCATCGACCCTCCAACACCGAAGACCCACCACCTTAGATTTTTTGCACATGCAATCTTGAAGTATCAACCACTGAGCCAAGTCTTCCCAAACTAACACGTCCTTCACAACCAACAACCGAGCAAAAGCTCCTCGGACTATCCTGTCTGTTACAATGATCTGCCAAGCCATCGGCTCGCCGGGCTAACCTGTCCATCACCAAAACCACCGAGCCTACCTCCTGTGTGAGCCAACCTAACTTCCGGAGATACCGAGGTGTGTGAAAGTGGACCCCTAGTTATACTAGGTGCTCTTAAACATTGATTTTTCTTACGATTTAGGTTAGCTCAGGACTTCCCAAGGTATTCCCGCTGAAGGGCTCTCACAGGGAAGTAGGAACTATGTTGGGCTGAAGCCCAAAGCTCCCTTTCTCAAGGCACTTACTGTTATTGGTTAATACCTGATTCCATATCCATTTTAATATTACTCTGGATCTAACCCTAATGTGTTTTGACCCCCTCTCTCTCTCTCTCCATAGGAAAGACGATCTTTCGTCGATCTCGAGCACCCCCCAATCCTAGTATGCCCCGCATTTTCCTCATCATAACTTCCAATGATGAACTCAATCTCATTTTACCCAATCCATCTAACTATTAACCCTAGCCCTTATGCATAATTCAAAGGCTATCACATTTTCCGCAGTTTTACTATATGCAGACCAACCTATACAATATGTTGTACATGATAGGAGGTACACCAAATTTTCATCCACAAGCCTTAAGATATTTAATGGGGGTCTAACATGACATGATTAGCCTATCTCCAGAAACTTATAATTTTCATATTTATGTTGGTATTTAATTAATTTTCCCCAAAGTTAGGCCATGAGTAATTTGAACTTGAAGTATAATATTTTCTCAAATAATGGCCACCCAAAAATTATGAACACTAGATAACAGAGGAATAACAATAAATACCAATTTTCATGATTTTCCATAAACGATTTGGCCTCTAATTAATTAATCCAATAATAAGACATTATGTGTGGGTAAAGAAAAAAGTACTTAAGCTAATCATCAGAAAATTGTAGAAAATTTACTAAATCTCAAGGATGACTAGAAAGGGCATCTGACCAAAAATCACATTTTATCAAGCTTAATAAGTATCAAAATAAATTCAATTACGTTTACTGAGAAAACAACACATTGTGAACCAACCCCTACAGATAGACTTCCAAAAATTCCATAAAAATTTAATTACTTTTACTTAGAAAACATCACCTTGTGAACCAACCCCTACAGATAGACTTCCAAAAATTCCATAAAAATTCACAGAGCTTTTAAATGTCAATAAAGGTATTCTTACCAAATTTCATAAGTTTCCATTGAGTGGTTTGTTCATAAAAAATTTCGAAGTAGAAGGTGCAACTTGATGGGTTGTGAATGAAATACTGCATATAATGATCAAAAATTCATATTAAAAAATTCTAGGGCTTGTTATAGTCTTAAAACATAACTTGACTGAATATCATCCAATCCTAAGGTTAGGAAGTCACATAATAAAATTCTTCAAGACAACTCATGATAGTGCACTTTTCAAAGGAACCGACTTGTAAACTCATCCAAACATTATGTAGTATATTTTAGTGGTTAATATGAGTAAGAAAATGACCTCTACCAAAATATCATGCAGTTCCGAAGTCATATGAGCCACTGGACATTCCCTAAGGTGTATGAACCCAAAAAAACTTATCCAATGGTTTAAGTGGGGTGCATTTCTCCAAATCCCACCATTTCTCTCCCTAGGGCTTTTCACCACCCTAAGATCACATGGGTTAAACACCAAGTCCATACAACGGCATATCTACTCATACCCTTCACAAATCTCCAAAGTTCAACATTAGGGTTTGAACTTGGGTCCTAGGGAAAATCCACCCCCAATCCACCCCAAATTCCATGTGAGGGTGTCTAGTATCATAAAAAACCAGTGGCCCAATTTTCAGCCTATGTTGAGGTGATTTGACTACTTAAACCCACAAGGAACGCTTTGACCTAAATACCCCCCTTTTAGCAAAGGCTAGGGTTTACAAAATTTCAACCCAAATTTTCTCCAAATGAGATTAAAATTTATCCAGAGCCTTATGATGACCCCAAGGACCACTTAACAAAATTTGGGAGGGTTTGGATGTAACGTCCCAATCCGCGCTAGGCCCCTCGTGCGCCCTTATAAGTTGGGAGAGCTGACTTGGGCTTAGGGAGTGCTGGCAGCTAGGCCTATACTTGAGTAAGGAAGGAGAAGTTGGTCCAGAGTTGGACACGGGTAGTGACACGGGCGTGTCCATACCCTTGTGGCTCTCTGGCAACATTACGGATTCCTTGTTGTGTTTCCCGAGCAGGACACGGGTAGTGACACGGGCATGTCCCTACCCGTGTGTGTGTATTCATCGAGCAGAGCTCGACTAACATTATCGGCCGCGTTCGTCCCGAGCAGGACATGGGTAGAGACACGGGCGTATCCCTACCCGTGTGTAGCTCGATGATTTGTCGAGCAGAGCCCAACGAATCATCGATCGTGTTCCTCCCGAGCAGGGCACGGGTAGAGTCACGGGCGTGCCCATACCCATGTGTGTGTCCAAGTAGTAGCTCGACGATTCGTCGAGAAGAGCTCAGCGAATTGTCGACCATGTACATCCTGAGCAGGACGCGGGTAGTGACATGGTCGTGTCCCTACCCGTGTGTGTCCGAGCAGTAGCTCGACGATTCATCGAATAGAGCTCGACGAACCGTCGACCACGTTCCTTCCGAGCAGGACACGGGTAGTGACACGGGCGTGTCCCTACCCCTGTAGTTTAATTTCTGGCTTTGGAAAATATTCCGGCCGCGTCGTTTCGAAAGGACTCATTTAATGGGTTGATTGGCGGTCTAATGACAGGCCGACAAGTGGCTAGGCAATTATCTCACTATAAAAAGGGACATGAGAAAACCCTAGCCTTCTTTATCACTCGGCTGAGCCATTGTCCTGTGTAACCATCCCTGTAAGAAATTTCTAGAGAGGAAGAAGATGTTGGAGCCGATTTTCTTCCTATGAAGGACGAACACCAACCAGCGGAAGAAGATGCCGCCAAGAAGGGTGTAACATCCCATGTTACTTATGGACCCCTCAACTTAGATTGGGTTAGGCATGGGGTGAGTTTTAGGGAAATTAGCTAGGTCTGACCCTAGGTAGTGGGTTGTAGCCATGTGGGGCCCCACTATAGGACCATAGTCAAACTAGGTCAAACTAGCCTAAGTGAGGACCCTAGCCACACCATGACCCCACCACATTGTCCTAACCCTAAAAACAATCTATGTGGACCCTAGGGCATGCCCTTAGGTCAACACTTTGACCCCAATTGACCAAAGTCAACCTTGGGCTTAATTTGGTCAAACCCACACTCATAAGCCCAATTAGCCTAAGTAGGGCACCCCATTGACCCAACCCAAGTTGGGTGGTGCCACTAGACCAATTTCCATCAAATGGGGTCAGCCCACCCACCATGTTGACTTAGTCAACTCTCCAAGTCAACAAGTCAACTATTTGACCTAAAAGAATGAAATGAAGACCAAGCCATCCTCCATTGGACCAAGCCCACCAAAATTGGCCCATGGACAGCCCAAGTGAACAAGACCAGCCCTACGCCTCTAAATCAGGAGAGAGAATACATGCAAAGGGGTAAAAATGTGATTTTGAGAGAAGGAGGAGAGAGAAATGGAGAAGAAAGGGGAATGACGGCCACATGGCCACCCCTTCAGCTGAATTTATCTGCTCAAAACCAGCTGGCCGACCTCCTCTCACCATTCCAGCAGAAAATAGGGGCTGTGAGCCACTTGGCAGCAGGGGCGGAGCAACCAAAGCTCAAACCGAGCTCACATAGGTGACATCTCCATAAACAGCCAAACTAAGCCCAAACAGACCTCACCAAACAGCTTCAGGAGGTAGAAAGGAGTGGAAATCGAGTCCTGGATCATGGAGAACGGTGGAGAATCAAGCTTTTGGGGTGGAGCTCGCCGGCGCACCACCACCATGGCAAACCGCCGCCTGACCCGCAGCCAAGCCCCAATCCAGGTTCGTTTCACCTCACCTCTACCCGTACTAGCATCTTAGATCGATTAGGTGAGATATCGGGCTCAACTGAGCCCGATGCCATGTGAGAAAAATGAGATTTTTCCAAGCTTTTGAAACCGCTCGGGTTCGCCATCGCCGCTGTCTCCCGCCGCCCCATCGCCGGGAAACGATAGCCACCACCACCGTGAAGGTGATGGCACCGTTGGTCGGAGGTGGCGCCGCCTCATCTGGCCGGAAACCGCCAGCAAAGCTGCTCCAGGTCGGCTCGATCTCAGCCATTGGCTGGAGGTAGGAGATAACCCGATGCCGTCCATCTTCGCTTCAAGATTCGTGCAGATAATAATAATATGATTTAATGTTAAATATGATGAATAGTATGATTTCTGTCACATAAATATAGTCATTGTGCATGCTCTTTTTAGGCCTCTTAGAGGCATTTACAGAAACTAGTCCCTAAATGAAAAATATAGCTGACTGTCTTACCTTTACTTTTCCATCTTAAAGTTGTGATTTGGTGTAGTGTACAGTCCTGTAGGGAATATCTCCTAGGACTGGTCCTAGACTAGGGCAGAAATTCATTTGGATGCCCAAGTCAAACCAGCAATCACCATGGCCCCATATTTTGGGTACATGCATGATTAGGGCATACCTAGCCCCTGCCAAAATTTAGGAATTTTTGAAACAACTTTTCTTATAGTTTTGGTCAAAATGTCAAAATGTAAATAAATGCAATTTATGGAGTTATATACCTTCCCATGGCCCCAAATCTTGGTGGTAGGTCATTGGGGACATCCTTGGTGCATGATAAAAATTTCAGCACCTTTCTATCACTGCATGTTGGAGAATCCACTTGCATGTGTTAGTTCATATTTTGCCTTGGTGTGCTAATAGCAATAGTTCAAATATTGTGTATTCAGCCTAATGGAGGCATGCAAAAATCTTGGACTTGTTTACAGTGGTTCATTAGGGTAAAATTCACCCCTCAAATTAATTATGGGATTTTTGGAATCAAAAATCCCATTTATTGGAATTTATTTTAAATGTAGGTCTTTTGAAAATAAATTTGGAAAATAGGTTTTCCTCAAGCACAAATCCTCAAACTTTGCCAAGATATAGATAAGGTGACATTTGACTTATTAAAAATTTGATCCTTCTGTTTGAAGAGCTTTTGGAATAAAATATCTTAAAATGCCCATTTTACCCTTATTTCATTTATTCTTAAATTGATGGATATGCACGTCAGAAAAATTTGAAAATCATTGTAGTGCTGTAAATTTGAATTATTAGTCTTGCATAATGTTTTCAGAATTAATGGATGTATGGATAGTCTTTAAATTAATATAATGGCATTTTTGGTAATTATGTAAGAATGGAAATTGATAGGCCATTACACACTAAAAGTTGATGAAACTCTGCCAATAGTCATAAATTGATGTTGTATATGTTCTGTAATGTTTCTGGAATTTTGGATTACATATTACTTGTACTTCTTTTGGAAAATGGAATTTATGTGAATTTGGTATTAAATAAGAAATTGGAATAAATATTCAAAGGAAAATTATGAAACTCTGTAGATAGTAATATTTTATCATTATATAACTCAGGAAAACTTACCTAGGTCAGTGGATGTTAAATAAAACTAATTCATGTGTAAAGTGACCTAGTAAATAATTTAAAAGATTTAATTAAAGGATTATTTAGTCAAAGAAAATTATGAGAATTCATAGGGTAGTTCCCTTAGCCCATACCACCCTAGGATACATATTTTGGGGGCAAGATGCCTTAAGGATTGGAAGATTCCATTTTTAGGGTAATAATAGGACATGGTCTGCATATAACATAAATAGGTCTTGCCTTAGGGTTACCCGGGGATTGATTATCGGAAGAAATAAGAGAGTGCAACATGAATGATCCCTGGTGGGTATTATGGTCTTAGTGATGGGTCAAAAGTGCAAGTCTTTAGGAAGCAACTAGAGTGGGGGTCGATGGAAGACCGTCGGTTTCCCGGTAACATCTTAAGTCACTAGGGTTGTACCAGAGAAATAAAGAGAACTGGGGTGAAACATGGGTAGCCATCAACTAAAATAAATATCCTTGCGAAAGGGAATGCTGAGCGTAATCCCAACATAGTTCCTAGTTCCCCTTGAGAGCCCTTCACAGGGAATACCAGGGGCAGTCCTGGGATTAACCTTAAATCACTAAGTATAATAACCCGTAGACAAGAGTATTCTAATAGGTTAGGACATTTGTTGTACCTTCTCACCCGTGTAGGGTTGGAGAGATTCATGATATATGCTCACCCGTGTAGGATTTGAGGGAGTTGGAATAAAGGCACTGATGTGCGTTCTCACCCAGGTTGGGTTTGAGGGTTTTCAGGACGGGTTTGGTCCTGCGAGCGGAAGGCTCGGAGTAAGTACTTGCATGTGCATAAATATAGTGGCGGGGCATGCAGTACTGGCCGTTCGTCACACCGATGGCAGTACGGTGCACCAGGCGGTTGTGAGGGTTAGAGGGGCCAGTGGGTTGTTTTACACTGCAGTCTTGAGGACGACCCCCGATAACGCACATCCGACCCAACAAGACTGACGGGTTGTCAGCAAAGTACGTACGCGAGACTCTAGAGTGCACCTTGGATGTGTACAGAGGCATATGAGAGGGGTCTAAGGCTTGGTAGTGTGCATACCGGCCTAGAAGCGGAGATGCCTGCTCCGCTTCTGCCGTAGCCACAGGGGTGGTACCCGAGAGTGATGCTAGCTCTCAAAAAGTGGGAACTAAAGATCTGTGATCACAGAGTCGTTGTGTCTGAGTTGCACTTGCCTGTGCATAAAATTGCATCATAACATTCATTCATATTAGGTCATACGCTTCATAGATCCTTATCATATAAATTAGTATGGGCTCTTTTATATGATAAGTTAAATTTCCTGGAAATCCTAACTTATATATTTGTATGGGCATTTATATAAGTTAGGGTACTTTGTGATGATAGTATAGTGGTAGATTAGTTTATTTACTTGCTTTTACTGCTGTCTTTTACTTCCTTTACTGTACTGCTCTTACTTACTTGTACTATACTTAGAACTGCTAGAGTAGATCATTATTACTTATTACAACTGCTAGTTAGATTCTGTCACCTGCTTCCACTTTTGCTACCCCTTGTTTGTCCTCCGCTTCGTCCTCCCGCTCGGTGCCTAAGAGCTGCGGGGCGAGGTGCGTATTGAAGTTGAAGACCGCGCGGTCTGGCAGTTTGTCTCAGCCGGCTTGGAGACCGGGCGGTCTGGCGGTCTACCCTGGCAGTCTCTCTCTTCTGCTCTGGTGGTAGTCGTGCGGTTAGCCCTGCTGTCTAACCGCGCGGCTTGTGCGGTTTGTTTTGTATAGTCCGCTTAGTCCTGTAAATTATAGTCCCACATCTCTTATTTGTATTCTCTCATCTCTCCTCCATTCTATATAAAGGAGGGCATACCTTTGTAATAGATACCTTTTTTGGATAATAAAATTTCAATTATTCAAAAGTCTATCCGTTTGTTCTTTTCTATTCCCTACTTTTAACATGGTATCAGAGCACACGGTCATTTCCTCCTGATTCTGTGCGCTCTCTACTTCTAGTGGCTTGTTTTCCGCTATCCGCGACCTCTCTCGGCTTGCCTTCTCTTTTGTCCGCCGCCCTGTTCGCGCGGCTTGTTTCTGTCCGCTGCCCTGTTCGCGCGGCTTGCTTCTTGGTTCTCTTCTACTGCTATTCGTCGCAGCGACCTGTTTCCTTGTCGCCGCGCTCCTTGCTCTTTCTTGCCTCTCCGACTTCCTAGTCTTTGCGGCTTGTGTCTACCCGCTGCGGACTTCTTCTCCCTGTCCGCTTCTGCTTTCCCCATATCCGCTTGCCCCTATACTCGCGGTTTGCTGCTGTGATCTGCCTGACCGTGCGGGTTGTTCCTTTCTCACCCGCATCTTGGTCGCGGTCACCTGCTCTTCTCCTCTCTTCTGTTCGCTCGGCCTTTTCAGTCCGCGCAACCTCTTCCCCGCTGTGCCTTTGACCTCTTGCTAGCCGCTACTATTCGCGCTCTACTTGTTGCCTTCTACCCGCTCCTGCTTGCTAGTCGCGCCGGCCTCATCTTTTGCCGTGCGACCTGTTCTCCTCTGTTCGCCCGACTTTTTCAAGCCGTGCGACTTCTTTCCCTCTGCTTTGCTCTGTTTCTTGGTAGCGGCCTTCCTAGCCGCCCGACCTGTTTTCTATTCGCCCGGCTTGGTGCTCTTTTCTCTTCTCGCGGCTTGTTCTTATCGTCGCGGCCTGCTCATCTTTTGCTTCCATGGCTTTCCCATCCTCCAGCCTGTCCGCCTCCGTGGTCACCTCTTCTAGTAGTGCTCATGTTGTTACTCGCAGAAGATGGCTCATCGACTCTGGTACAACCAATCATATGACAGACAATCCTCAATGTTTCTCTCTTCTTGACACACATGCTCAGTTGCCCCCGGTCATTGTTGCTGATGGATCTCCCTCCCCGGTCCATGGGACGGGCATGGTTCAAGTCACTCCATCTCTCTGCCTGGCTGATACCCTCTATGTGCCCAAGTTTCCGTGCAATTTATTATCGGTTACTTTTTTATGCAAGCAACTACGGTGTTCTGTCATATTCACCCCTAGCTCTTGTGCTTTTCAGGATCCGGACTCCCAACGGACGATTGCTACCGGGACTGAGAGTGGTGGCCTCTACTTCCTCGACAACGTTTCTGCTCTATCTGCCTTCTCCTCCTCCTCTACAGATCTTCTCCAATGGCATCTTCGCCTTGGACATGCTCCTCCCCGAATTCTCCGCCAGCTCCTGCCGCACCTCCCTCCTCATCATCCTCCTCTAAACTGTGATGCATGTTAACTTGGCAAACATCACTGCTCATCCTTCCCCCCAACGCAAAGTCGGGGCTCTTCCCGTCCGTTCGACCTCGTTCACTCTGACATATGGGGTCCCGCTCCTAACCTCACCATCGGTCGGGGTAGTTCCTATTTTGTCACCTTCATTGATGATTTCTCTCGATGTACGTGGGTATATCTTCTCAAAGATCGCTCCGAGCTGTTCTCTGTTTGGACCTCCTTTTATTCCATGGTTACGACTCAGTTTGATACGTCTATTAAACTCCTTCGTTCTGATAATGCTAAGGAGTATCTTAGCCACGACTTCTCCTCCTTTTGTATTCACCATGGTGTTATTCGTCAAACTAGTTGTGTCTACACCTCCCAACAAAATGGTGTGGCGGAATGCAAAAACCGTCACCTCCTTGATGTCGCTCGCACTATGATGACTCAAATGCATATTCCTCGCTCCTATTGGGGATATGCTGTCCTCCTCTCCTGCTATCTCATCAATCGCCTTCCCTCCACAGTTCTCCACGGTGCTACCCCCTTCTCCATTCTTTATCCAGACAAGGATCCCTTTCCTCTTCCTCTACACATCTTTGGGTGCACCGCTTTTGTGCACTCTCCCGCTGCCACCCGTGATAAACTCTCACCACGTGCCACCAAATGTGTCTTTCTGGGCTACTCTCCCACTCAGAAAGGATATTGCTGCTTTGACCCTGTTACCCGCAAGCAATTTGTCTCTGCGGATGTCACCTTCTTTGCCAATGCCTCTTACTTCTCTCCCGCTTCCTCTTCTACTCCTCCTGATCCTACTTCTCATACCAACCCATCCATTCCCTCTGCTCCCACTGCTGTTCCGCCCTCTCCACCCACTCCACCGTCTTCCCCATCCTCATCATCTCCACCCTCTACTCCGCTTTCTCCCTCCACTCCGCTGCCATCTCTCTCTACTCCCGGGCCAGCTCTCTCCACCACGGATACTCCGGATACTGAGGCACCTGCTGACCTGGATCTCCTGATTGCTCTTCGCAAAGGGGTTCGTGCATGTACCCAACACCCGCTTGTTGTAGTTGTTTCCTATGATCGTCTTACCCCTGCTCGCAGAGCTTTTGCACTGGCTATCTCGGCCACTGGTACCCCCCGTTCCTACCAGGAGGCCCTTACTATTCCTCATTGGAAAGTTGCCATGGATGAGGAGATTGCTACTCTCACTGAACGGGGTACCTGGACCCTTGTTCCTCCTCCTTTCAGCACAGATGTTGTTGGCTGTTGGAGAAGACAAAACTTGGACAGATGACTCACCTCTTCTCTCCGATCTTACGAGATACCGGCATCTGGTGGGCAAGCTCATATATCTCACAGTAACCAGACCCGACATCTCTTATGTTGTTGGAAAGGTGAGCCAGTTCATGCAAGCTCCGAGGGAGTGTCATCTACAATCTGCTCTGAGGATATTAGAGTATATTAAAGCTGCTCCAGGGAAAGGACTCCTATTTCAGAAAAATGGTCACCTTAGGGTTGAAGCGTACTCTGATTCAAGCTATGCGGATGACAAAGGGGACCGCAAATCGACTTCAGGTTTCTGCACATTTGTTGGAGGCAATCTTGTGAGTTGGAAGAGCAAGAAACAGTCTGTCGTTTCCAGGTCTAGTGCAGAGGCGGAATATCGCAGCATGGCATCGACTACATGTGAGTTGAAGTGGTTGCGGGCTCTCATGCTTGACTTAGGAGAGGTTTACAACTATGCTCTTCCTATGTTCTGTGACAATAAGGCCGCGATACACATTTCCAAAAATCCGGTCTTTCATGAGAGAACAAAACACATAGAAGTCGACTGTCATTTTATTCGGGAAGAAATATTGAAGAAACAGATTTGCACTCCATTTGTCACTTCCGACAACGAGTTGGCAGATGTCTTCACCAAGCCGGTGTCCGCTTCCTTTTTCCACATCTGCGACAAGCTGGGCATGATCGATATATATGCTCCAGCTTGAGGGGGAGTGTTGAAGTTGAAGACCGCGCGGTCTGGCGGTTTGTCTCAGCCGGCTTGGAGACCGGGCGGTCTGGCGGTCTACCCTGGCAGTCTCTCTCTTCCTCTCTGGTGGTAGACGTGCGGTTAGCCCTGCTGTCTAACCGCGCGGCTTGTGCGGTTTGTTTTGTATAGTCCGCTTAGTCCTGTAAATTATAGTCCCACATCTCTTATTTGTATTCTCTCATCTCTCCTCCATTCTATATAAAGGAGGGCATACCTTTGTAATAGATACCTTTTTCGGATAATAAAATTTCAATTATTCAAAAGTCTATCCGTTTGTTCTTTTCTATTCGCTACTTTTAACAGTGCGGAGGAAACGACTTAGTCTTTTTGACTAATGGTCGGTGACCAAACTATTTTTAGGAGCCCGTGGAGATGGAGCACCATAACGTCGAGGAGGCAGGACTTGAGGAGCAGATACCACTTCAGTAGGCTACTACCACTACTGTGCGTCCTCAGGTGGGACGAGATCTGATGTATTAGTGTAGCTTCCGTTTTCATTTTTGAGAGAGAGTGGATTTGATGTACTGGGCATAAGCCCTTTTTACTCTTTCTTTTGTACTCTATTGTGGACTATATTGGTGTACTTTTCATGTAACGCCCCGAAACTCAAGGGAGCAAAAGGGGGACGTTTTGGGCCAGTTTGGGTTCTGGCAGCAGGCACACGGCCTGGGACACGGGCGTGTCCCAGGGCGTGTCTACTCGTGTCAACACTTAGACGCGAAGTCGTCGAGATTATCTCGACGATTCGTTGAGAATGGGCACACGGCCTGCGACACGGGCGTGTCGCAGGGCGTGTCGACCCGTGTCGACACTTAGCCGTGGAGTCGTCGAGATTCTCTCGACGATTCGTTGAGACATGGCACACGGCCTGTGACACGGGCGTGTCGAAGGGCGTGTCGACCCGTGTCGACGATCGTCCCGGGGAGTCGACGAGATTCACTCGACGATTCGTCGAGACAAGGCACACGGTCTAGGACACGGGCGTGTCCATGGCCGTGTCATCAGATCTACGATTTTCGCTCGACGAAATGTCGAGACCGTGTACACGGCCTGGGGTCCAGGCATGTCAAGGTGACACGGGTAAGGACACGGGCGTGTCCTAGAAACCGTGCAGTGCTCGGGTTGAAAATGGGGAAACATCATGGGGTACACGGCCGGCCACACGGCCGTGTGAGGTGGAACACGGGCATGTCAGCTCGAACACGGGCGTGTTCGATACCCATGTGAGGTTCAAGGCGATTCAATTTTGACGGCGAATGCGGCACACGGCCCTGGACACGGGCGTGTGTCAGGCCGTGTTCGGTCCAGATTGGGCATTTCAGCCCCGAATCGAAGCCGTTCATTTCTTTAACTGAAGATCCAACGGCTGGGGGTTGTTCCTGAAGGGATATACCCATGAATGGGCTTTCAAAACCCTCACTTTTCTTAAGTGTTCTCTTTCTAAAGCCTTAGAGAGAGAGGAGAGCCAAGGGAAGAAGAAGGAGCTAGATCCCGCCATTGGAGGAGCTTCGGAGCTCCGAATCGCGAGCCGACTCCTGATCCGCGGAGGCAATGCTAGTGCGGTGGTTTTCATCCGATTACTTTTCCATGGCGCCAAAGAGGAATGCAAGGTTAACGATCCTCATCTTGAGCATGAGTAGCTCTCTTTCTTAGCATAGGAAGCCCGCTCTCGCGAGTTTGCGGAGAGTTGGAGGCGTTCCTTCGGGTAGATATGTGAAGTCCCCGTTGTTTAGAGTCCGTAAGCGAGAACGGATATAGGCATGATGTGTGAAGCCTACCCAGACATGTTGGTCTGGATCGGTGATGTTGCATTGCATAATGCTGGAGAAGACTCCGTGCTATTGGTTGTTTTTCGGGTTTTCTACGCGGTAGATTGCAATAGGGAGCCTTGGGGACTAACCCAAAGGTGCACCCGGAAAACTGTGCGGATACGAGATCTTGCCAACTTGGTGGCTTGAGAGCCAACTTGAACATAACCGGATTATGTGACTTGTGATGGAAATGGGACTCGGCGGAAGTTTGACCCGCGCAAATGGCTTAAATTGTCGTTGCGATGTGAGCACGGGTTAGATGGAACCGTACCCGTTCTATGTCGTTCGGTTAAAGAGACCTAAAGGCACGTGGCACTTACCGTTGGCATAGAGTAGGGTCTTCGGCGGTCAATGGCTTAAATTGTCGTGACCCAGGACAGGAAGACAAATTGCTCATAGGTTTGGCCGTCCAAGTGGCGGTGGTGAGTCTGGAATGTCTATGGCTTTAATTGACGTGACATCGACCTGTTCACCAAGAATGTGCCCTGAGAGCACAGGGCATGTGGCCGTGCGAGCCAACATCTGTGATGAAATGGCTATATATATATATACATTGCTCGGTTATGCTAATGAAATGCAGGGAAGGAGCATCGCCGCCCCGAGTTGGGGGCGGGATCGTTATAATTTGGTTAGCATAGCTGACTGTTGCCTTATTTTGCCACCGTGCGGTGGTTTGTTGCTTGCAGGTGCAGCTGGACCAAGCGGTCAATAGCGGGCTAAAGCCCTTTTTGCGAAGCCGGCCCTCGAAGACCCAAATGGAAATGTTTACTGCTTTATTCATGTATGACCGGCCTACGTGCCGTGGTTTGTAAAACATGTAATATTCAAGTGAAACATTTTGTAAGGCCTTAAGGCTTGTTTTGGGTATTTTGTATAACATTCCTATTATGTATTAGTGGACATTCGTGCTTTGATGCTGGGTTCTCTGTTTACAACTTTTATAAACTGCTTCCGCTAGAATGCTCTGTGTAGGACGTTGAAATTGGTTGGATGGTTTCCATAAGTAACCACCCGGTCTGTCTGTGGCATACTGCGTCGGGCCCCGGCCGGACCTACTGCTATATGCTATGGACGGATAGGGGGTGTTATATTTCATTCCATTTATATGATTGTACCATGTGACTTGTGGACTGGTGGATTTACATACTGTTTTACTTCTTTCTTCTCATATTGGCCTACAGGTTACATGATCGTACTAGCCGGAAGGATCGGCGTGTTGCGGTGTCGACTAACCCGTCAGTTAGTGCCACCGTAAGACGGCGGTTCTGGGCATAAGACCCGGTAGCCTCCTTGGTAAGGGGAGGGGGGGTCTTACAAACTGGTATCACTTGAACAACGATCATATGAGAAAGAAGTCCAGAACATGCGACCACCCCCGCCCGAGCATTACTTTGCGGACAAACTATGCAGCAGAAGCAGTGGTGTGCCTATGTGCAAAAGTCACATAAATGGTCCACAAAGTACAATGAGTTAGGCCAGTTCTGTTTTAACCTTACCTTTATGCAACCTCCACAGGTCGTCGTACCGCAAAATGTGGCTCCTCCCCCTCCAGCTGCCACTCCATTCCTACATACGGAGATTGGGCAGACCTTGACGGCGATTTTGGATGCCTTCAGATCCCAGCAAGTCCCGGCTCCACAGCCAAATTCGGGGTCGAGCTGGCTGAGTGCATTCAAGAGCCTATCCCCACCGACGTACCGTGGGACAGAGGATGCGGTAAAGATGGAAGAATGGCTGGAGGACCATACACGAGATCTTAGCAGGCATCAGCTGCCCGTCGGCGAGGCAGTACCTCTAGCCACCTCTGTACTAGAGGCTCATGCGAAGAGATGGTGGAAATCAGTGCGGGAGTCTATATATGCGGACTTTGAGCTGTCAGAGATATCATGGGATGAGTTTGGCGATGTGTTTCTGGAGCACTTCGTCTCTGCTACGGACAGAGATGCCTTGGAGGAGAGGTTTTTGAACCTCAGGTAGGGGACTAGATCGGTGATCGAGTATCAGAGAGAGTTCTCTCATTTGGCCAGGTTCGCAGGGATTCAGGATACCGATGATAGGAGGTATGCCAAGAGGTTCTACCGGGGCCTCAAGGACGATTTGAGGCAGGACTTGATGCTTAAAATCTGATTGTTGCAGTAGGCAAGTGCACCTATCGCTTGTAGCATGATCAAGTGTCGTATTTCCCGGGTCTTTTGAGTACTTTTACTCACAAGGTGGAACTATTAACTTATCGAGTGAAAATTGGTTTTGGTTTTTGTAAAAACGAAGAGAGTTGACTAACAAGAAAATTCACGATTTAGCACTTGATTGGGCGTTCTTGGGAATCTGATTATAAAAGATGCGTTCTAATTCTTGAGAATCCGTTTCGATTGGGGGATTAAAAATACAATAGCAACTCGCTAAAGACAACTACCGCTTAATTTTAAAAACATTTCAAACATAATCTCTTAAAATTTGAAAGTAATTTAAAATTGCATGAACGAAAAAATCGCAAATCCAAAAGATTTGATATCCTCAATTCTCATAAAAGAATATCAAAATCTCTTTATTTCCGAGCGATCTATGACATTCATGAGCCTCTCGGCTAACTAGACTACCAATCGGATAGCGAAATTTTATATACTAGTAATATAAACACGCCGCCAAATTTTAATCGGAAATAAATCGAAATGAAAAATTCAAAAATTAGAGACGAAAGATTATAATTAAATCTTCATCCCAATACTAACCAATCAAGTACTAAGAAAGGATTTAGCTACTCATGATAAAGAAAACAACAACAATGAAATAAAAAGTTTGCATTTTCATTAGAAGGGAAATAACAAAAGTACACAACACAATGGAAAATTAAAGCATAAGAGACAACATAAAAGAAACTCTCATACAAGGTAGAACTCTCTCTCTCTCTCTCTCTCTTGAACTTGCTCTATTCTCCAACTCTAACTTTTTTTCCTCCCCCTCAAAGCCTTGGCTTCATGCTCCTTTTATAGCAACCATGGAAGGATCTAGATAAAGAATAAAAATGAAAGGACATAGGATTTAATTGGTGAGAATAAATGTGGGGAAATGAAGAGGTGGAGGGAGGTGAAAAGGTGAATGAGGGAGTTTAACATGGAGGTAACCGGCCACATGAAATGGTGATGAATTAATGAATATGAGGTTTTAATTGATTGGAGTTAATGTGATTAATTAAGAAATGAAGGAGGAACTTAAAGTGGGCGGTTTTGATTAAGGAGGTTATGAGTGGAATTAAGAATATGTGGCGGTTTGCATGGTGGAGGAAATGAATGGCCGGTTTTAATTTGGAGGTGGGCGGTTATGAATGAAAGTTTTGGCCGGCCATATGAAATGAGGTTTACTATTAATAGTGGTGGAGAAAATAAAATATGGGGGGGAAGAAAAAGGGAGAGAGAAAAAAGGAAAACAAAAACTAAAAATAGAGAAGGGGAAGGAATGTGGTCGGCCACATGTAAATGAAAAAAAAAATGAGTGGCAACATGATATGATGTATTTATGGGAGAGGATTATATAAAAATTAAAATAAGAAGATGCTACATGAAATAATTATATAAAGAGGCTTGCATGAGAAAGGAGGCCACATGTATTGATAGTTAAAACTATTCATACATGGTCATGCATGAAAAATCAATTACCATGCATACATATATGAATAGTTATAATAATAATAAAAGATAATTCATGTATTGGGAGGAGAGAGAAAAGGTGGGAAAGCAACATGCATGCAAAACTTATTTGCGTGGGAAATATTTCTCGTACAAAAATGGACAGCGGGCGTTTTACGTCGAATCGTGTCGAATTCCCCCCAGGCCTGTCACAAAACAAAATAAAATGATATTAGTATAAATAATTGTGATATATTAATAATTAGATAATTATATTAAAATTAAGAGTAAATACATATAATTTATAATATAAATATAATAATAATGATGAACATATTTTAGTCAAAATATGTGTCATCAAATCCCACCAGACTTAAGCCTTTGCTTGTCCTCAAGCAAAACAAGACTTACTATAAAAGTTAAATTAACAAAATTTTCTTGTTTTTTTTTTTGTTTAAGAACACCAAAACAAAAATTAAACTATCAAAATTAATATGCTACCAATGAGTGCGGTGATAGAAATCAATGTAGAGGAGAATAAAGAAGAGATTAAAAATATTACTATGGCATATACTTAGATTGTAAATTTTCTACCAACATAAAAATAAGGCATCAACATGTTACCTAACAAACATAATAGATGTAGCGATTCAACCAAAATAAGTGCATTGAACAAACAACATGTTGCTAGACTTCGATTATTCTACAAAACACTCCAAGATAACCTCCAAAGAAATCCATCAATGATGGTGACCATAGGCTTGCCCGGTCACACTCTCTCCACTATACAAGGTAATGTCATGACTTAAAGATCAAAAGGGCTTTCATTAGGAATAAAATTTGGCTTAGGTAAATGATAAGGATTTGGAAATCAAAAGATAAACACGAAGGCTAAATATCACACTAAACCAAGGTGAGAGTTTTATAAAATTTAAAAATAAAACCCTCAATCAAAAAGAAATTTTTACAACAAACTCTCCCTTTTTTTTTGAAACATAAGGCCATGAATATTTTTCTTTCAAAATTGGCCAATGAAATTCTTTTTCACTTGATTTTTTTTATTATTTTTTACATTGATACTTTATTTTTCATACAAAATAGCTCCAAATAAAAATGTGAAAATTCCACTTTTTCACAATAAAAACCACATCATAACATTTTAATAAAACTCAAATATTTAGTGTGATCATGGGATAGATGTTTTGGCTTTGGTGAAAATGAAAGGTGGAGCTAACAAAGAAAATTAGGAAAGGCCCAAAATGGTTTAACAAAGTGAATTTTTATGGTGGGCAAAAAGTCACAAACGACCCAAAAGGAGGCCTAAATCACTTCTAAAAGATCATGACAAACTTATGCAAATGTTTCGAGAGTCGCTTGAGGCAAGTTCTAGCCACCAAGAAAGACTACCTTGCGAGTGAGTGTCTAATAATATCGTCTAACAAAATAAGCACGCTATTACACTTAGAATAGAAGAGATAACTACAACATTATTCCATTAAAATAAAAATGATGCCAAAATTTATGAAAGAGAAAATGACAAAATTAAGATATGAAAGAGTAATATAGTTAAACTAGACTCTATCCTAACATACTACCAATGATTAAGAATACTACATGAGCCTACACAACACTCAAAGAAACATACTAAAATAATGATAGAAAATAATTTTTGATGGTTTCCAAATTTTAAGTTTCCGAATTTTTTTTTGTTTGTTAAAATATTATCTTTTTTTTGTGTTTTTGTTTCTTTTATAACATAATAACATAAACATAAGCTTAAATAAATATATTTTTTTTGAATTTTTTTTTTTTTGATTTACCTAAATTTGATATGATTTTCTTTTTGAAATTTTCTAATATAAACAAACCAAAACAACACAAAATTCAAACTAACTCAATCCCACCGGACTTGGGGAAAACATCATCCTCGATGTTAAAAAGAAGAAATAAAAGAAATTGAAAATAAATAAAACAGGTACTTCCCTGAATTGGCGAGTCTGAAGGTTGATTCTGCTTCCTCATGCTTACTTTGTAGAACATCTTGAAACTTGGCTTGAATTATCATAAAAATCAGCAACGTTGAAGCAACACAGTGGCCAATTCGTAGGAGCCGCCGGAACAAAGATAAAAAGAAAAGAAAAGTGCAAAAAATACAAAAGCAAGAAAAGAATAACAAAAATTACTAAGTGTTTGGAAGAAAAACAACTTCATTGTCCTCGGCAATAACATCACCCGAATAATAGAGTTTAAGATGCTGACCATTAACTTTAAAATCACCCTTGTCAGGGTGTGAAAGCAACACAGTGCCATATGGAAAAACTTCTTTCACCATAAATGGACCAGACCAACGTGATTTCAATTTTCCGGGAAATAAGCGCAAGCGAGAATTATAAAGTAAGACTCGGTCGCCCGGTTTAAATGTTTTTGGGTGCCTTAAATTTTTATCGTGAAAGTGCTTCGTTCGCTCTTTATAAATCTTGTTATTTACATAAGCGTTGGAGCGCCACTGGTCGAGTTCGTTTAGTTGGAATTTGCGATGTTCGGCGACAGAGTGGGGATCAATATTTAAAAATTTTAAGGCCCAAAAGGCACGGTGTTCTAGTTCTACCGGTAAGTGACATGATTTTCCATAGACTAATCGATACGGAGTACAACCGATGGCGGTTTTGTAAGCCGTTCGATAAGCCCAAAGAGCGTCGTCGAGTTTTAAAGACCAATCTTTTTAGAAGATGAAACAGTTTTTTCCAATATACGCTTGATTTCTCGGTTAACAACTTCGACTTGGCCGTTAGTTTGGGGGTGGTATGCCATATTTTAATAAAATTTTTGAAAGTTGGGCATTACAAAAATGCGCACCCCTATCAATAACGATCGCCCTAGGCATGCCAAATCGAGAAAATAATTTTTTAAGAAAAGAAATAACAACACGAGAATCATTCGTAGGAAGAGCTTGGGCTTCCACCCATCGGGAAACATAATCAACCGCAACTAGAATGTATTTATTACCGCAACTTGAAGGAAGGGGGCCTACAAAATCTATTCCCCAAAGATCAAAGACTTCGCATTCAAGAAAATAGTTTTGCGTCATTTCATTTTTATTAGAAATATTTCCGGTCCGTTGGTAACTATCGCACCGTCTCACCAAAGATTGAGCATCTTTGAAAAGGCTAGGCCAATAAAAGCTTGCACTTAGAACTTTGTGAGGAGTCCGATTGGCTTGATAATGGCCACCAGTCGGTCCTTCATGTACATGTTTCAAAATATTTTGACCTTCTTCAAATGAAACACATCTTCGTACTACTTGGTCCGCACATACTCTAAAGAGAAATGGGTCCTCCCAAAAATAATTTTTCAAATCAGCAAAGAATTTCTTCTTTTGTTGAAAAGAAAAATCTTTTAGGAGGATACATGCCACCAAATAATTAGCAATATTGGCAAACCAAGGCGTAGAAGATGAAGAATTGATTTTTAAAATTCTTTCATCCGGAAAAGAGTCGTTAAAAGATTTTTCATTTAATTCTTCAATAAATGGATTTTCTAAACAAGATAAATGATCGGCCGCAAGATTTTCGGCTCCTTTCTTATCCCGGATTTCCAAGTCAAACTCTTGAAGTAGTAGAATCCAACGAATTAAGCGTGGCTTGGCATCCGGTTTAGAAAGTAAATATTTAAGAGCCGAATGATCGGTGAAAACAATAACTTTCGAGAGGGTAATATAAGGACGAAACTTATCAAACGCAAAAATAACGGCTAAAAGTTCCTTTTCCGTTGTGGTGTAATTTTCTTGTGCCGAAGTGAGTGTCTTACTTGCGTAATAGATTGGATGAAAGTTTTTAGAAATACGTTGGCCTAAAACTGCACCAACGGCAAAACTACTCGCATCGCACATAATCTGAAATGGAAGTTTCCAAACCGGAGCAATCATGATCGGCGCGTTAATAAGTTTTTCCTTAATTAAGTTAAAAGCGTATGGACAATCGTCGTCAAATAAAAATGGTGTATCTTTTTCAAGGAGATGAGTGAGAGGTTTAGTGATCTTTGAGAAATCTTTTATAAAGCGGCGATAAAAACCAGCATGTCCTAAGAAACTTCTAATAGCTTTTATGTTAGTAGGCGGAGGAAGTTGTTCGATTACTTCTATTTTTGCTCTGTCTACCTCGATACCCTTAGAAGAAATCTTATGACCCAAAACTAAACCTTCACACACCATGAAATGACACTTTTCCCAATTTAAAACAAGATTTGTTTCTTCACATCTTTTTAAAACTTTTTCTAAATTTTTCAAACATAAATCAAAAGAATCTCCAAAAACCGAAAAGTCGTCCATGAATACTTCCATAATGTCTTCTACGTACTTATCAAAAATAGCCAACATACATCTTTGAAATGTAGCCGGCGCATTACATAAACCAAATGACATTCTTCGATAGGCGAAGGTACCAAAGGGACAAGTAAACGTTGTTTTCTCTTGGTCCTCGGGTGCTATGGGAATTTGGAAATATCCCGAGAGACCATCAAGAAAACAATAGAATCTATGACCGGATAAGCTCTCTAATATTTGATCGATAAACGGTAATGGGAAGTGATCTTTGTGAGTGACATCGTTTAATTTGCGATAATCTATGCACATCCGCCATCCGGTTACCGTTCGTGTTGAAATTAAATCATTTTTTTTCATTTTTTACTACGGTTATACCCCCTTTCTTAGGAACAACTTGAACCGGGCTTACCCATTTGCTATCCGAAATTGGATTGATAATCCCCGCATCTAATAATTTAATAACCTCACTTTTTACTACGTCTTTCATATTTGGGTTTAATCGGCGTTGAGGTTGAACGATATTGCGGGAGTTATCTTCTAAAAGTATTTTATGTGTACAAAAAGATGGGCTTATGCCTTTTATATCTGAAATTTGCCAAGCTATAGCCCGACGGTGCTTTTGTAATACGATTAATAATTTTTTATTTTCGAATTCCGTTAAAAAGGCCGAGACTATAACCGGTAAATTAGAATTATTTTCTAAAAATATATATTTGAGATGATCGGGTAATTGCTTAAGCTCCAAAGTGGGTGGCTCCTTGTAAGAAGATTTTAAAATTTTATCTTTTTCTAAACTAATTTCTTCAAAAGATTTGGATTTTGGCTCACTTTCAGAAATATTGTTGATGGCCATAATTGTATTAGGTGGAAAATTATGCGGGAGTTCCAAAAAGGAAGAAAAACTTTTTTTAGAAAAATTTTCAAAAGGAAAATTTGGCTCGTCTTGAGAAACGTCTAAGAAAAAACAAGAGTCGTCATTGGATGAAGTATTTTTCATAGAAGGGGTGATGGAAAATGAAACTTCGTCATCACCTACTCGTAGAAAAAGTTTTCCGTTGCTTACATCAATTACCGCACGAGAGGTGGCAAGAAAAGGGCGGCCAAGGATTAAGGGAACCTCGACGTCCTCTTCGATATCCAAAATGACAAAGTCTACTGGAAAGATAAACTTGTCAACCTTTACGAGCACGTCCTCAACTATTCCTAACGGATACTTTATGGACCTATCCGCAAGTTGAATACTCATCCTAGTCGGGCTTAGAGTGCCTAATCCTAGCTTCTTAAAAAGAGAAAAAGGCATCAAGTTGATGCTCGCTCCTAAATCGGCCAACGCACGTTTCACAAATAAATTACCAAAAACGCATGGAATAGAAAAGCTACCTGGATCATTTATTTTTTTAGGTAAAGTATTTGTTAAAACTGCGGAGCACTCAGCGTTTAAAGTAACATGAGACAGACTTTCCAATTTCTTTTTGTTAGTTAAAAGATCTTTCAAATATTTCGCATACTTCGGCATATTAGCTATCGCTTCACATAAAGGTAAATTGATATGAATTTGTTTAAACATAGATAAAAATTTGCCGTAATGCGCATCTAGTTGTTCTTTAGCTAATTTTGACGGATACGGAAGAGGCGGTTGATATTCCTTAATGTTATTAGAATTAGAATTTGATACTTGAGGAGTAGGAGGAGGGGAAGAAGAGATGGGTACCTCCTTTTCAACTGGCTTTTCATGAGTGGTTACCTCTTTACCGCTCCGAAGCGTGATGGCCTTCGCTTGCTCCTTTGGGTTGGCCTCCGTATTGCCTGGTAACGCTCCTTGATGACGATCGGAGAGCATTTTTGCAATTTGCCCAATTTGGTTTTCCAAATTACGGATGGATCCGGTGGAATTCCGGATATTTGCATCATTAGTTGCCGTATATTTGGTGAAAACTTCCTCCAAAGAAGGATGTTTTGGAGCTTGCGGTGGAGGAAATCCGGGTGGATTTGCGTTTGGGGGACGCATAGCATTCCCCGGATTGCTCCAAGAGAAATTGGGGTGGTTTCTATAACCCGGGTGATAGGTATCACCATAATTAGTATTACCCGGATTAAAGGGTGGCCGATTCGGATTTCCCATATAATCCACATGCTCGGCCAACGTAGTGGGAGAGGGGGAAGAAGTACGATCCCAGGTAGGTGTAGAAGAGGAAGCAGACATCTCTTCTAATCGTTTGTTTAGCATCTCAACCTGGAGAGATAGATTGGAGACCGTATCAATTTCATACATCCCGGCCGGTTTAGGTGGTTTAGAGCGAGGTGTACTCCATTGATAGGTATTCAAAGTCATACCTTCTATAAGCTCTTGGGCGGCCGCCGGTGTTTTGTTATTAAGCGTTCCACCGGCGGCGGCATCGATATGTTGCCTAGTTTGAGAATTTAATTATATAAAGAGGCTTGCATGGGAAAGGAGGCCACATGTATTGATAGTTATAACTATTCATACATGGTCATGCATGAAAAATCAATTACCATGCATACATATATGAATAGTTATAATAATAATAAAGGATAATTCATGTATTGGGAGGAGAGAGAAAAGGTGGGAAAGCAACATGCATGCAAAACTTATTTGCGTGGGAAATATTACTCGTACAAAAATGGACAGCGGGCGTTTTACGTCGAATCGTGTCGAATTCCCCCCAGGCCTGTCACAAAACAAAATAAAATGATATTAGTATAAATAATTGTGATATATTAATAATTAGATAATTATATTAAAATTAAGAGTAAATACATATAATTTATAATATAAATATAATAATAATGATGAACATATTTTAGTCAAAATATGTGTCATCAGGCCTTGCTGTTCATTTCTCATGGCACATCTAGGCAGATCATCGAGATGGCAAAGAAGCTGGAGGCTGACCAGATGATGGTGCGAGCAGGATGGAAGAGACCATTTGATGGGTCGACATCAGGAGAGAGCAGCAGGGGCTCTCAGAGAGGCAGGACTATCAGATACAGGAACGGTGGGGGACGTCGTCGTCCCAACTTCAGGCAGGAGCAGGGGCCTCCTCCAGCATTGGCTCCCCCACCTCTACAGATGCATGATCCGAGGAGACAGGATGACCGAGGCCACCGACAGGTAGTTTGTTACGGATGCCGCCAGCCCGGGCACATTAGGTCGGAGTGCCCGCATCGATTCCATCCTCCTCCTCCTCCTCCACCTCTAGTGGCCCCAGTACAGCAGGGCCGAGGCCGAGGCCGAGGACGAGGCTGAGGGCAGGGATATCACGGCAGGAGACGCGAGCAGGAGCAGATATACGCCTTGGACCTCACAGAGGAGAGGAATCCCGAGGAGGTTATCACAGGTACTTAAAGTTAATTATTAAATTTCTTGAATTTTCAATTATATATAGTACCTGGAACTATAGGATAACAATTAATTTTAACGTAAACAAACCTAAGGCATAGTTATGATCAGCGGCAAGCCCGCTCATACTCTCTTCGACACGGGTGCTTCGCACTCGTTCGTATCCGAGGCCTTCATCGACGGACTCGAAGGCATGGAGAGGTTTCCTGGACTAGAGATGAGGGTGCGTCTACCCAATGGGTCAGAGCTGCGGACCACTGCACATTGTGATATGGAGGCCGAGATTGGCGGCAAGGCTTTTGAGGCGCCAGCAACTATTCTGAAGCTGCAGGACTTCGACTTGATCTTGGGCATGACATGGTTGCATCAGAACCATGCTTAGATAGATTGTCCGTCCAGGAGGATAACGCTAAGGCATGGCGACTCTCATGTTATCATCGAAGGTATTCAGCCTATCTGCCACCTATTTTTATCTTCTGTACAGGCAGTGAAGGCCCACGAGCAGGGTGAAGAAGTCTATCTTATCTGCTTTGAGATGGTGGGAGCAGAGACGACTATTTCAGATATTTCGGTGGTCCGGGATTTCTCCGACATATTCCCGGAGAAATTGCCCGGGCTACCACCTGTTAGAGACTTGGATTTCAGGATTCAGCTGGTACCGGGAGCGAGGCCGGTGTCCCGGGCACCCTACAGGATGGCTCCCAGGGAGTTAGCAGAGTTCAGGACTCAATTACAGGAGCTAGTCGAGTCAGGATTTGTCCGGCCCAGTTCATCGTCGTGGGGAGCACCAGTTCTCTTTGTGAAGAAGAAGGACGGGTCATTGCGACTATGCATAGATTACCGGGAGCTAAACAAGTTAACGGTCCGCAATACCTATCCTTTGCCTCAGATAGATGAGTTATTTGACCAGCTGCAGTGAGCCTTCTGGTTCTCCAAACTAGATTTGCGATCCGATTACTACCAGCTCCGTATCAGGGAAGAGGACATACCGAAGACGGCATTCAGTTAACGCTATGGATTATACGAGTTCACGGTGATGCCTTTTGGGCTCACGAATGCCCCTGCCGCATTCATGAGTCTAATGAACCGTGTATTCGAGACCTTCTTAGACCGCTTCGTGATTGTATTCATCGACGACATTCTTATATATTCTCGGACTCAGGAGGAGCATATGGAGCACCTGGCGCAGGTCTTGCAGAGGCTGAGGGAGTCCCAGATGTACGCAAAATTTTCAAAGTGCCAGTTCTGGCTGCAGGAGGTGGCTTTCCTGGGGCACACGATCAGTGGGGCTGGATTAGCAGTGGACCCAGCCAAGATAGAGACAGTGAGGGATTGGCCACGGCCGAAGACCGCATTTGACATCCGTAGTTTCTTGGGACTAACAGGGTACTATCGCAAGTTCGTGGAGGGGTTCTCGAGTATAGCACTCCCCCTCACGTCCTTGATGAAGAAGGACGCAGATTTTGATTGGTCAGAGGGGTGCGAGACGGCTTTTCAGGAGCTGAAGGACCGACTCATTTCATCCCCCATTCTTGCGCTTCCATCCGGGAGCGAAGGATTCCATATCTACACGGACGCCTCTTACTAGGGGATGGGTGCAGTCCTGATGCATCATGGACATGTTATTGCTTATGCTTCAAGATAGTTGAAGAAGCATGAGCATAACTATCCAGTACATGACCTAGAGCTCGGGGCTGTGGTATTCGCCCTAAAGATATGGAGGCATTACTTATACGGGATTCATTGTGACATCTTTTCAGATCACAAGAATCTTAAGTATATCGATATACAGAAGGACTTAAACCTGAGACAGAGGAGATGGCTGAAGTTCCTCTGTGATTATGATTACAAGATCCACTACCATCCGGGAAAAGCGAACAAGGTAGCAGATGCTTTGAGCAGGAGGGCCGGCACTTTTGGACCGGAGCCCCGGTTGATGTCTATAGAGCTGCTGTAGATGATGGAGGGCATGCACATTACCATGGTATCTGAGACCGAGCCAGTAGTGTATCGAGAGTATTTGAGCTCAGTGATCAGTGGCGAAGATATACAGGAGCGCATACGAGCACATCAGAGGCTGGATACTGCGTTACAGCCGATTTTCAGTGCCCTGGAGAGGGGCAAGGTTGAGGACTACACGCTACAGGATGATCTTCTTCGATTCCGTGGGCGCATCTACATACCAGCAGGGGGCGGTATCCGGGATGACATACTCAGAGAGGCTCATTGCTCCAGATATTCAGGGCACCCCGACATCACCAAGATGTGGGAAGATTTGTGAAGGTCTATGTATTGGCCCGGGATGAAGTGGGAGATCACGGATTTTGTGACCCATTGCGAGACCTGCCAGCGTGTGAAGGCAGAATGCAAGAGCCCGGGAGGTTTACTACAGCCACTTCCAGTTCCAGAATGGAAGTACGAGGACATCACTATGTACTTTGTACACGGATTGCCTCGCTCCCACTCTGGGCATGATTCTATATGGGTCATAGTGGATAGACTGACCAAGGTAGCGAGATTTAGTCCAGTTCGAAAGGATGCCCCAGTTGCAGTTCTGGTGAGATTATTTGTGGAGCAGTTCGTCAGATATCATGGCATTCCCAGGATGATTGTTTCAGACCGTGATGGTCGGTTCACTTCGAGCGAGTGGAGGGCCGTGCAGGCTTACTTGGGCTCTCGGCTTACTTTTAGTACCGCCTTCTATCCGCAGACAGACAGATAGACCGAGCGGACCATCCGGACCATGGAGGACCTACTCAGACTATGCATATTGGATACGGGGAAGCCTTGGGAGAGGCTGCTGTCACTGATTGAGTTCTCGTACAATAACAGCCACTAGGCTAGCATCAGGATGGCTCCATATGAGGCACTTTTTGGGAGGAGATGTCGGACACCGCTATCATAGGTTCAGGATGTGGATACCAGGGCTCTTGGATCTGATTATATAGAGGATACTGAGGTTCAGATTCGATTGATCAGGGATCAGCTACTAGAGGCCCAGAGCAGGCAGGCAAAGTATTATGATGCTCGGCACCGGAAGGTGGAGTTCCAGGTTGGAGACAGAGTATTCTTGAAGATACGTCCAGTACACGGTGTCTCTTGGGTACGGAGGCACAAGAAGCTTAGTCCACGATACATGGGGCCATACCTGATCCTGGAGCGGATCGGCCCCTTGGCTTACCGACTGCAGCTGACACCGGAGTTGGGTGCATTCCATGACGTCTTCCATGTCTCTTCCTTATGAAGAGCTCTCCTTCGGCCGGAGCAGCACATTACTACTACAGCCGGACCGGTAGAGCCTGACAGATCAGTTAGATTGGAGCCGATCCGGATTGATGATACAGCCATCCGAGTGTTGCGGAAGAAGAAGGTCCCTCTTGTGAAGGTGTTGTGGTCCAACCATGGACGGGAGGAGCACACCTGGGAGCCGAGGGATCTGATGCTGGAGCAACACCCAGAGCTATTCGCATCAGGTACTTTCAAGTTATGTTTTAAAGTTTCTTAAAAATTCTTGCAAGTAGAACCCCGTAGACCCGAACTTAAATTTCGGGGACGAAATTATTTTCTTGTTTATTGGAATTTGTAACATCCCATGTTAATTCTGGACCCCTCAACTTAGATTGGGTTAGGCATGGGGTGAGTTTTAGGGAAATTAGCTAGGTCTGACCCTAGGTAGTAGTGGGTTGTAGCCATATGGGGCCCCACTATAGGACCATAGTCAAACTAGGTCAAACTAGCGTAAGTGAGGACCCTAGCCACACCATGACCCCACCACATTGCCCTAACCCTAAAAACAATCTAAGTGGTCCCTAGGGCATGCCCATAGGTAAACACTTTGACCCCAATTGACCAAAGTCAACCTTGGGCTTAATTTGGTCAAACCCACACTCATAAGCCCAATTAGCCTAAGTAGGGCACCCCCTTAACCCAACCCAAGTTGGGTGGTGCCACTAGACCAATTTCCATAAATGGGGTCAGCCCACCCACCATGTTGACTAAGTCAACTCTCCAAGTCAACAAGTCAACTATTTGACCTAAAAGAATGAAATGAAGACCAAGCCATCCTCCATTGGACCAAGCCCACCAAAATTGGCCCATGGCCAGCCCAAGTGAACAAGACCAGCCCTACCCCTCTAAATCAGGAGAGAGAATACATGCAAAGGGGTAAAAATGTGATTTTGAGAGAAGGAGGAGAGAGAAATGGAGAAGAAAGGGGAATGGTGGCCACATGGCCACCCCTTCAGCTAAATTTATCTGCCCAAAACCAGCTGGCCGACCTCCTCTCACCATTCCAGCAGAAAATAGAGGTTGTGAGCCACTTGGCAGCAGGGGCGGAGCAACCAAAGCTCAAACCGAGCCCACATAGGTGACATCTCCATAAACAGCCAAACTCAGCCCAGACAGACCTCACCAACAGCTTCAGGAGGTAGAAAGGAGTGGAAATCGAGTCCTGGATCATGGAGAACGGTGGAGAATCAAGCTTTCGGGGTGGAGCTCGCCGACGCACCACCACCATGGCAAACCGCCGCCTGACCCACCGCCAAGCCCCAATCCAGGTTCGTTTCACCTCACCTCTACCCGTACTAGCATCTTAGATCGATTAGGTGAGATATCGGGCTCAACTGAGCCCGATGCCATGTGACAAAAATGAGATTTTTCCAAGCTTTTGAAATAGCTCGGGTTCGCCGTCGCCGCCGTCTCCCGCCGCCCCATCGCCGGGAAACGATAGCCACCACCACCGTGAAGGTGATGGCACCGTTGGCCGGAGGTGGCGCCGCCTCAGCTGGCCGGAAACCGCCAGCAAAGCTGCTCCAGGTCGGCTCGATCTCAGCCGTTGGCTGGAGGTAGGAGATAACCCGATGCCGTCCATCTTCGCTTCAAGATTCGTGCAGATAATAATAATATGATTTAATGTTAAATATGATGAATAGTTTGATTTCTGTCACATAAATACAGTCATTGTGCATGCTCTTTTTAGGCCTCTTAGAGGCATTTCCAGAAACTAGTCTCTAAATGAAAAATGTAGTTGACTGTCGTACCATTAATTTGCCACCTTAACGTTGTGATTTGGTGGTGTACAGTCCTGTATGGCATTTCTCCTAGGACTGGTCCTAGACTAGGGCAGAAATTCATTTGGATGCCCAAGTCAAACCAGCAATCACCATGGGCCCATATTTTGGGTACATGCATGATTAGGTCATACCTAGCCCCTGCCAAAATTTAGGAATTTTTGAAACATCTTTTCCTATAGTTTTGGTCAAAATGTCAAAATGTAAATAAATGCAATTTATGGAGTTATATGCCTTCCCATGGCCCCAAATCTTGGTGGTAGGTCATTGGGGACATCCTTGGTGCATGATAAAAATTCCAGCACCTTTGGATCACTGCATGTTGGAGAATCCACTTGCATGTGTTAGTTCATATTTTGCCTTGGTGTGCTAATAGCAATAGTTCAAATATTGTGTATTCGGCCTAATGGAGGCATGCAAAAATCTTGGACTTGTTTACAGTGGTTCATTAGGGTAAAATGCACCCCTAAAATTAATTATGGGATTTTTGGAATCAAAAATCCCATTTATTGGAATTTATTTTAAATGTAGCTCTTTTGAAAATAAATTTGGAGAATAGGTTTTTCTCAAGCACAAATCCTCAAACTTTGCCAAGATATAGATAGGGTGACATTTGACTTAGGAAAAATTTGATCCTTCTGTTTGAAGAGCTTTTGGAATAAAATATCTTAAAATGCTCATTTTACTCTTATTTCATTTATTCTTAAATTGATGGATATGCACCTCAGAAAAATTTGTAAATACTTTTAGTGCTGTAAAATTGAATTATTAGTCTTGCGTAAGTTTTTCAGAATTAATGGATGTATTGATAGTCTTTAAATTAATATAATGGCATTTTTGGTAATTATGTAAGAATGGAAATTGATAGGCCATTACACCATAAAAGTTGATGAAACTCTGTCAATAGTCATAAATTAATGCTTTATATGTTCTGTAATTTTCCTGGAATTTTGGATTTCATATTACTTGTACTTCTTTTGGAAAATGGAATTTATGTGAATTTGGTATTAAATAAGAAATTGGAATAAATATTCAAAGGAAAATTATGAAACTCTGTAGACAGTAATATTTTATCATTATACAACTCAAGAAAAATTACCTAGGTCAGTGGATGTTAAATCATACTACTTCATGTGTAAAGTGACCTAGTAAATAATTTAAAAGATTTAATTAAAGGATTATTTAGTCATGAAAAATTTTGAGAATTCATAGGGTAGTTCCCTTAGCTCATACCACCCTAGGATAAATATTTAGGGGGCAAGATGCCTTAAGGATTGGAAGATTCCATTTTTAGGGTAATAATAGGACATGGTCTGCATATAACATAAATAGGTCTTGCCTTAGGGTAACCCGGGGATTGATTATCGGAAGAAATAAGAGAGTGCAACATGAATGATCCCTGGTGGGTAGTATGGTCTTAGTGATGGGTCAAAAGTGCAAGTCTTTAGGTAGCAACTAGAGTGGGGGTCGACGGAAGACCGTCGGTTTCCCGGTAACATCTTAAGTCACTAGGGTTGTACCAGAGCAATAAAGAGAACTGGGGTGAAACATGGGTAGCCATCAACTAAAATAAATATCCTTGTGAAAGGGAACACTGGGCGTAATCCCAACACAGTTCCTAGTGCCCCTTGAGAGCCCTTCATAGGGAATACCGGGGGCAGTCCTGGGATTAACCTTAAATCACTAAGTATAATAACCCGTAGACAAGAGTAGTCTAATAGGTTAGGACATTTGTTGTACCTTCTCACTCGTGTAGGGTTGGAGAGATTCATGATATATGCTCACCCGTGTAGGGTTTTAGGGAGTTGGAATAAAGGCACTGATGTGCGTTCTCACCCGGGTTGGGTTTGAGGGTTTTCAGGACGGGTTTGGTCCTGCGAGCGGAAGGCTCAGAGTAAATACTTGCATGTGCATAAATATAGTGGCGGGGCATGCGGTACTGGCCATTCATCACACCGATGGCAGTACGGTGCATCAGGCGGTTGTGATGGTTAGAGGGGCCAGTGGGTTGTTTTATACTGCGGTCTGGAGGACGACCCCCGATAACGCACATCCGACCCAACAAGACTGACGGGTTGTCAGCAAAGTACATACGCGAGACTCTAGAGTGCACCTTGGACGTGTATAGAGGCGTATGAGAGGGGTCTAAGGCTTGGTAGTGTGCATACCGGCCTAGAAGCGGAGACGCCCGCTCCGCTGCTGCCGTAGCCACAGCGGTGGTACCCGAGAGTGATGCTAGCTCTCAAAAAGTGGGAACTAAAGATCTGTGATCACAGAGTCGTTGTGTGTGAGTTGCACTTGCCTGTGCATAAAATTGCATCATAACATTCATTCATATTAGGTCATACGCTTCATAGATCCTTATCATATAAATTAGTATGGGCTCTTTTATATCATAAGTTAAATTTCCTGGAAATCCTAACTTATATATTTGTATGGGCATTTATATAAGTTAGGGTACTTTGTGATGATAGTATAGTGGTAGATTAGTTTATTTACTTGCTTTTACTACTGTCCTTTACTTCCTTTACTGTACTGCTCTTACTTACTTGTACTATACTTAGAACTGCTAGAGTAGATCATTATTACTTATTACAACTTCTAGTTAGATTCTGTCACCTACTTCCACTTTTGCTACCCCATGTTTGTCCTCTGCTTCATCCTCCCGCTCGGTGCCTAGGAGCTGCGGGGCGAGGTGCGGAGGAAACGACTTAGTTTTTTTGACTAATGGTCAGTGACCAAACTATTTTTAGGAGCACGTGGAGATGGAGCACCAGCACGTCGAGGAGGCAGGACTTGAGGAGCAGATACCACTTCAGCAGGCTACTACCACTACTGTGCGTCCTCAGGTGGGACGAGATCTGATGTATTAGTGTAGCTTCCGTTTTCATTTTTGAGAGAGGGTGGATTTGATGTACTGGGTATAAGCCCTTTTTACTCTTTCTTTTGTACTCTATTGTGGACTATATTGGTGTACTTTTCATTCCATTTATATGATTGTACCATGTGACTTGTGAACTGGTGGATTTACATACTGTTTTACTTCTTTCTTCTCATATTGCCCTACAGGTTAAATGATCGTACTAGCCGGCAGGATCGGCGTGTTGCGGTGTTGACTACCCCGTGAGTTAGTGCCACCGTAAGACGGCGGTTCTGTGCATAAGACCCGGTAGCCTCCTTGGTAGGGGGGGGGGGGGGTCTTACAAAGGGTGACAAGATACATGGCTAGAAATGATGGAAATGTAGGAAACGAGGTGAACTTCCTACCCTCTCCCTTGGTGCTAGATCTTTAGTTATTTCTAGGAGATACATCGACTCAAAAGGGTCTTGATTTGTGAGAAGAAGGTTTCTAGGAAAAGGCCATGCTAGGACTTGTGTCCTAGGAGTTAGAGTCTTCAACATTTCCCTCACTTCGAATGCAGTTTGTGGACTAGTTTCGTGAAGAGAAGTAGTCTTATGAGGGTGAATAAGGGAGGAGAATTCCTGAATGTTATTTAAAAAGTTTGGTTGAAGGAAGAAGACAAACCAATGTCGTCCGATATGCTTTAAGATGCGTGTAGAGATTTGTTTTCTGTGCGCGACAGCCTTCGAGGCCGTTTTCAGTCACGATGCAGCAAGATCTGGCCTCTCTACTAAACACAAAAGTCACAGCCCTTGGAAATAACTTTCCAACGAGCCTTAAAACTCCTTCACCGGATTCCTGTAGCATCAGTAATCCACGTTTGAAGTTGCTGTACAGTAATCATTCTTGCCCATGTAATTCTTGTGCTTGTTTTGTATTGGTAGAGAGATCATAGTATATTAACGTTAATGTTTGTTGAATTTAGACTATAAATGATTCGGTGAAATATGTTAATGACATTTGTTGGTTATATCCTTAATGAATAAATGGTGTAGTAAGGTGCACTCAACCGATGTGATTTGGTCGAGGTTAGAGAAAGATTTAAACATGTGAAATATTGAAAACGTACTTGACAGTGGTAATGTGTTGAATAATGATGAGCTTGGCTTGAACATGTTGTATGTAATTGGTAATGACTATTACGAAAAAATGGTCATGGCTTAGATGATGAATGTGTGAAATAGCCTTACATTGATAATTTGTTGGGTATTGTATCCACAACGCACCTGATTTGAAGAAGCCCCTGAACAAGCTAAGGTACATAGACAATGTATTTGATAAAATATTTCAAGTTGTGCTTGCAGTTATTCCACGCTATGTGCACACCAATGTCAGGGTGCAGTAGGTCAATATACACGGGTCTGCACGACGTAATCCCTCGTTTAGCAGATCAGTGTGTTGGCCTACGTGTACTCTCTCTATTGGAGTGTACTTATTTTCAAGTACAGGGCTGTGATATTACAAGAACATACAAGTAGCAAGGATGAGACAAAGAGCAGCTCAGAGGCGGAAAGACGAAAAATCATCCAAGTATTATTCGACATGGAAGCAGTTGATCCTCGACTATTCATGATCGTGGAGGAGGGACCTTATGTCCCAACTAAGGTCTCCACCATAGATCCTACCAAGAAAGTGCCAAAGAAAATTTCTTAAATGGACAAGGACGAGATGGTGCTGGTGGGACTTGACAAGAAGGCGCAGAACATTCTGGTCAGCGCGGTCGATGACTCAATGATGCAGAACTTCTGCAACTGCAGGACAGCAAAGGAGATCTGGCACTGCCTGATTATCCTAATGGAGGGAACTGATGAAGTGAGGGATGATCGGAGATCCCTTCTGAACCAGAAGTATGAGGCCTTCAGACAAGGGCCTAAGGAAGAGATCGGAGTCACCTTCGAGAACTTCCTTAAGATTGTCAATGCCCTCAAAGGATATGGAAGAGTGTTCACTGATGGTGAACTTAATGATAAATTCCTTAGGTCCCTTACTAAGGAATGGAACACAAAGATCTGCTCCATCCGAGAGTTTGGCAGACTAGCTGAAACAGACCCGCAAATTCTGTTTGGGAAGCTGATGTCCTATGAACTTCAACTGAACACCAGGAAAGCAGAAGAAGAAGCAGAGAATGCTGCAGCCAAGGAAAAGACTGTGGCTCAAAAAGCCATTCACTCCAGGAAGGGCAAGGGTGCGGTTTCATACCGTGCCAGGAAAAAGGATGAGGAGGAGGACTCCGAGTCTTGCTCCTCCTGCTCAGAGTTGTCTGAGGAAGATTTCTCCCTCATCACCCGAGAATTCAAGAAGTTCCTCAAGATGAGGAATCAAAGAAAGAGAGACGGCTCATCCTCAAGGCATCAGACGAAAAATTACTCTTCTGACAGGTATGCTTCTAAACCGAACAAACATCGCTCCGCTGACATTATTTGTTTTGGATGCAGTAAGCCAGGACACGTCGTGGCCGACCTCCACCAAGGCAAGAGAGAAAAGGGGAAGGGAGAGGAGCACAAGTCTTCTAGAGATAAGAAGAAAGAGAGGAGCTACATCGCCAAAAAGCCAAAGACATTGAGTGAATCTGATTCCTCAGACTCCAGTGATGATGAGGAAGCCTACTTCGGGCTGGTGGGTCGCTCCGACTCAGAAGGAGAATGCCCCCATTCACTGGGAAGGTAAAAGCTCACACCCCTCTCTCCGACTCTGACTCTGATCCTGAGTCTCAGGATGATGACCCTGAGGATAGCCTTTCGGCCCGTGAAGTGGAGCTCCTCGAGAAGTATGAGCTTCTGCTCAACACTTTCGAGGAGTGCCGTAAGAGATTGAAGGCTGCGAAAAAGGAAGTGAAATTCCTTAAGGGTGAGAGTGTCTCCCTAAGGGAAGAGATCACCAGTTTGATCTCTCTCCGACAGGAGCACCTAAACCTGACTTCAAAGCATTCAGAGTCTCTTAAGCTCCTTGATCTTAAGCAGGAGGAAGTCGACAAGTTGGAAGAACAACTTGCGGTAGAAAGGAAGATCGTCAAGAGCTTCTCTATGCCAAAAATAGTTCTTCCAGTGGTTGATACCTTCTCTGCTCAGGCCAAAGGAGCTGTCTTGGAGCATGTAGGGGTATCTGGTTCCTCATCCAGGAGAAACAGGAACCAGAGGAAGAATAAGGGCGCCAAGAAGGCCTCTGCTGCTGAAAAGGGGAAGGCTCCGCTCAGTCCTGTTGCATTCAGAAAGCCTAGTTTTCCTTGCAACCAACATGATTTTGAATCAACCTTTGGTCATCATTTCCGGCCCTCGGTTGCAAAACCAAAGAGCCGATATGATGGTTGGACTTTTCCCCGGAACTTCGGTGAGAGTGCCTTCAAGGCACCTTATGAGGAAATCCACATGGGAAATTATGGTCAATTCTCTAGCGGCCATAATGGAAAGCAGGCACCAAGAGCCAAGCCTGTTATACTGAAGATGAAAGATATGGTACCTAAACACCTAGAGGGGGGGGGTGAATAGGTGACCTAAACCTTTTTGAAACTTTGTTGGCAGCAAAACAGTTATCTCACAGATTTCTACAGCTAACAGCAATAACAAAATATTAACTGCTAATCCACAGCACAGCACAGCACAGCAGACACACAAATTTATAGTGGTTCCCCAATCTTTGGGTACATCCACTTTCCCCTTCGCCTATCTAGCAGTGTACTAGATTCGGCCAAACTTCTCCACGATCTCAGAACCAAACTAGGTTCCTACACCTCAGGACCAAAGCCTTACACTCAGCCACCAAGGCCTACACTCAGCCATCAGGCCTACACTCAGCCAATCAAGGCCTACACTCAGCCAATTAAGGCCTACACTCAGAGTTCTTCAACTCCTACACTCAGGCAACCAAGCCCTACCCTCAGCCTTTATAATATAGGCTTGCAATTCACTCAGATCCAATGGATCCTACAAGTTAAAATTGAATTACAATAACTGACTCTACAACTCAGAAAATAAGAGAGGAGTTGAGAGTTTCTTGAAGAGTTCTTGGAAGAACTCAGCTAGATCCAAACTGACTTAGCTTCCTTCAAAGCTTCTTGAGTAGAACTGAATTAGTCTGAATCCTCTGCAGTTGATCCTTGACCTCTGCTTCTTGAGATCCAGATGATTCTGAATCCTTCTTCTCAGCCTTAGTTCCAAAGACTGATTTCTTGATTGGAGCTCTCGCTCTCCAACTTCTTAGATCTGCAGTTGGACTGCCAGATCTTCTTGTGTTGATACTCTGTGTACCACTTTTCTGATTACTTGAATAATCTGATCTATTACTTCAAAATAGCTTCAACAACAACAGTTTCTATAAACTGTGGGTGCCTATTTATAGACATTCTTCATGGTAACCGGCTGGTCCGGTTCATAATAGACTTCTGACTTCCCTGACAGTTGCTGTAGACCGGCTGGATCGGCAGCTGTCATATCAACCAGTCACTTCTTGAAATTCTCTAACTGTCAGATAGTGTCGAGACTTTCTGTTCTTAAGTGTCGACACTTATAGACCAAGTGTCGACACATGTTGTGTAAGTGTCGACACAAGTCTACAAGGTGTCGACACCACTCCTTGTATGTCTCGACACAGATTCTTCTTCAAGTGTCGACACTGAAATTAAGTGTCGACACAAGTACTTGATCTTCTGTAACTTGTTGAATTCTTCTAAGTGTCGACACATCTCCTTTGTGTCGACACATCTTCATGTGTTGAAACTGTCAAGTGTCAACACTGCTTCTTGGTGTCGACACAAGTCTTCAATTTTGTTTCTTCAGCTGAGTGTCGACACATTCCCTTAGTGTCGACACTTGTACTTAGAATATTTTGTAAACTTCTCTGTTCTTTGCTAAGTGTCGACACAGCTCCTTGTGTCGACACTTTCTTCAAGTGTAGAGTCTTCAACTAAGTGTCGACACATTATGCTGGGTGTCGACACTTTCTTCAAGTGTTGACTCTTCTGGTTGTGTGTCGACACATTATGCTGCGTGTCGACACATACTTCAAGTGTTGACTCCTTTGAGTGTGTGTTGACACATTGTGCTGAGTGTCGACACATTCTTCATATGTTGACTCTGCTGATTGAGTGTCGACACATTGTGTTGAGTGTCGACACTTGTCCTTAGTCTCTGCAAAATTTTGCTGAGTGTCGACACAACTCCAAGTGTCGACACTTTCTGATGTAGACTCAGCTCTTCTAGGTGTCGACACTTCTGCTAAGTGTCGACACAGCTTTTCTGCATTCTTCTTCACTGAGTGTCGACACATTCCCTTAGTGTCGACACTTTCTGTCTGGTGTCGACTCTTCTTCTCAGGTGTCGACACAATTACTCCAAGTGTCGACACTGCTTGTCTGGGTGTCGACACAAGCTTTCTCAAGTGTCGACATTTTCCCTCTGGGTGTCGACACATGGACTTAGAAACTTTTAGCTTCAGTCTAGTGAATACCTAACCTGCACAAGTAACTCAAACAAACATCAAATACATTATGATGTATATCATTGAGTTAGGTGAGGCTTCTTCAAATCAGGTACATTTGACCAATGTACCCAACAATCTCCCCCTATTTGGAGAAGTCATAACCCTTAGTCAATGATATACACCACTCATAATTAAAAATTAGAAAATGATGTAAAGCAGGTATATGTCAACAGGGTAAACTTAAACATGTAATAAAGCACACATGTATACTCATTAAACATTGCAGAACAAACAAGAAATAGACACATGCTTCTGAACAATCATGAGATATATTTATCAAAAATTGTTCTAACATTGTTTTAATACATTTCCATTGTTTTACAAAAAATATTTCATATGTAAAAGATTATAAAAATGTTTCTTAGTCTAATCTTAGTCTAGTTCTGATCAGGTTCTTTTATAACTATTCCTTTCCCAGCTTGTACTTTGGTCTTTACAGCAGCAGCAGCAGCAGGCTCAGTATCAGCAGTCTTCTTTCCTTTGAGATCAAGCTTATCAGCCTTGATCTTTTGCCTCTCAAAGTAATGATAGGGCTTAGGAAAGTACTTGCTAGGCTCCACAGCTGTAGGAGGTAGCTTTCCTAACTTAGCCTTCCTTCTATACTGGACAATGGCTTCCTGCCTAATCTCATGCTTCCTCCATTCTGCTTCTGAGAACCATTTGTTCCTTTCATGAGCATTGTCCTTGGCTGCTTTCCAGGCTGTGAGAATGATGTTCCTAGAAGTAGGGCTCCACTGTTCAAAATCTGGTTTTTGCTCAGCTAGTTCCCTAAACTTCTTCTTTGACAGCCTTGTCTCTTCTTCTTTGTCCAAAGCCTCTTGCATAGCTGCTGTTATAGGTTGAACAACCTTTTCCAGAACAACATTAGACTTTCCAGCAGTTGGACTATACATTGTGCTGACTTCTGCATGAACCATGTCAAAATCTGGAGGTGGATAGATCACCTGAGCTACTTCCTGTTGCTCACCTCCAAGATATGCACTTTGAATTCCTGATTCAGCAACATTATCATCATCACACAGGGGAGGATATCCAAGGGTAGCCCTGATGGAATTTGATATCCACTTGGCATGATCTGAGCTTGCTTTGACTAACACCCTCTCCCCCTTTATGACTTCTTGTGCAACATGATCTCTTACATCATCCTTTTGGAATCTGATCTGACTGTCCAAATACCTGATTCCATCCTTAAAATAAGGTCTAAGCTTTGTAAGCTGTTCAGAAATGACCTTCTGTGAATCCTTGATTGCAGTCTTGACAGCAGTAATTTCATCTTGAAAAGCTTTATCAAATTCAGCCTTTGCAGCAGCAGATGTTGAAGATTCAGCAGTCTTATTCTTCAGTTCAGTGACTATAGCATTGTGAGAGGCAGTTAAATTATCATTCATTCTCAACTGATTCTCTAGCACATAGCCTTGCTTCAGTGCTATATCATCTACTTGAGTCTTTATCTTCTCTTGGTGGGTTGCCAGATAGACCACTGCATTACCACCCTTGGAAAAACATTCAGTCATCTCCTTTTTATTAAGGTTCATTTCAAACCTTATTGACTTGATTTCCTGTGCCAGATCAAATTGTAGGGTCTTGTGCCCTTCATCAACATAAGTCTCTATAGCCTTCCTTTGCTCATCCAGCTTGATCTGTAGTGCAATCAGTAAAGCACTATAGTTAGCAGTTGGAGCTTGCTGAACTATGGGCTGTGGGGCAATGGATTGGAGGGCTTTCTTGTAACTCTGACTTCTCCTCTTGAAGACATAGAGTTTCTTCTTTTTAGCTTGTTCAGCCTCATCTTCCTCAGACTCTGAAGTACTGGCGATATCAACCCTGTTCTTAGGGCTTGATGGTTTGTCAGCTTGCACATCTAGTGCTTTCTCACTTGCTTGCCTTCCAGGCTCTTCCTGAACTTGCAGTTGCTCCCCCTCAACAGCAGCACCCTTCTCTTTAGCAGCAGCAACTTTATCCATGTCAAAGTCCTCTTGATCTAGATTTAGAAATAGATCTTCCATGGTAAATTCTACTGGTGACTGTGCAGGAGAAGTACTGGGTTCATCAACTACTTTATCAGGAACCACTTCTAGGATAACTGATGTGTCTTGGAGAACAACATCTGGTTCTTGATTTGCTTGCTGAGTTTGCTGATGGACATCAGACAAATCAGAATCTATTACAGAAAAATCTAAAGTATTGAGGTCAGTAAGTACCTCTTGGATAATGATTGTGGCTTGCTCACTGTCCAGAGTAGAGGGTTCTTCTACTGCTGGAAGCTCCCCCTGGCTTGGATCCTTATACTTGGGGCTAGCTGGAGGCAGCTCCCCCTGGATTTCAGCTGTCTCTTGAGGAGCAGGAGACTTCTCTGCAGCCACTTCCTCTTGACTATCAGGAGTGAAAACAACTTGTTCTTCACTACCTGAACTGCTAGAGGACTCCTGTGTCACAGGAGCTATCTTCCTCTTCTTCTTTGGAGGTGAATCTTTCTTAGAAACTTGCTTCTCTGGGGTAGATATTTCCTTAGATAGTACTCTTTCCCACCTGGAAAATATCCTTTGATCCATCCTTCTCATGTGATTGATTTTAGTACCAGCAGCATTGCTCATTACCTCTGGTATTGTACCAGCCAGGTAGAGACTTAGTATTCTGCCCAGATTGGGCTTCTTCAGACTTTCTTTAATTTTCTCATACACAACCATTGACCAATCTGTTTTTAGGTTGAAGATAATTCTGGTCATAACACTGAACATGGAGGCTGACACCCTGTCATGCCCTCCAGTCTTGCTGAGTATAACTTTCCCCACAATTTCAGACAGGAATTTTCCTTGGTTATTCATTCCTTTCCTGTTGAATACAGATCCTATCTTCATCTTAGGATCTAGACCACACCAGGTAAGTGCTTCCCTGGTCTTAGATGTAGTCACTTCCTCTTCTGCTTGAATTTTAGGTAGCTGAAGTACCTTTCTCAGAGTTTTGGGTGAAATCTTGACCTTGGTTCCATGCACTCTTGATTTGATTCTGTAACCTGAGTCATCTACAGAAGCTCCAGTAAGGAATTCAAGAACTTCCTTCTTCCATATTTTGGTTGGTTCTGAAACCAAGTACTCCAATCCAGAATCGGTGACTAGGGTTACCACCGATTTGATTTCTTGATCGCCATCGTCGAACGCGCCACGAACCAGTTCATAGCCTTCATTGACGTTCTCCTCGAGCTTGGGAGCCATTAGGGTTTGTAGAATTAGTCTTTAGAAAAGAGAAATGTCGACACAGTAGTTTGGTCTCGAAACTCTGAAAGCGTGTCGACAAACAAAGACAGAATCCTATTTATACCTTTCTGGTTTGAAGACGAACAGGCGGGATGGATTACTAAAGATGTGTCGACACTGGCAATAAGTGTCGACACTGACTTATAATGTCTCGACACTCATGTGTCGACACAAGTTTAGTCAATAAATTTTATGTGTCGACACTTGGTTATGTGTCGACACCACTCTACTCGACATGTAGTCGAGACGTTACTTAGAAAATTCTAAGTAAAACTTAAGTGTCGACACCTCATTGGATGTGTCGACACCAACTCGACATGTGTCGACACTAACATTCTGAAGTGTCGACACCAACTTCCTAGATGTGTCGACACCATTTTCCTGAAGTGTCGACACTTACTATTCTGTGTCGACATAGACTTGTCTATGTGTCGACACCTTTTTAATTAGCCAATTTTTAGTTCTGTAAACTTAGTCTAAGTTTATCATACCTAGTTCAATTTTGAACCTATTGAACTTAGCTTCTTCTAAGGGCTTAGTAAACATATCAGCTATCTGATTATCAGTTTTAACATATTCAAGTGCAATATCATTTCTTTCTACATGCTCCCTAAGAAAGTGATATTTAATCTCAATATGTTTAGTTCTACTATGTGATACAGGATTATTAGCTATTGAAATAGCACTTGTAGAATCACAAAAAAGTGGAGTTCTACTTACCTGAAATCCATAGTCTTCTAGCTGATGTTGAATCCACAGAAGTTGAGCACAGCAACTTCCTGCAGCTACATATTCTGACTCAGCTGTGGAGATAGCCACACTGGTTTGCTTCTTACTACTCCATGAAATGAGTCTTCCACCTAGAAATTGACAGGATCCAGTAGTGCTCTTTCTATCTTCTTTGCATCCTGTAAAGTCTGCATCTGAATAGCCTGTTAGATCAAAATCTCCATTCTTAGGGTACCAGAGGCCTAGATAAGGTGTACCCTTTAGATATCTCAAAATCCTTTTGACTGCAGTCAAATGAGACTCTTTAGGGCAGGCTTGATACCTGGCACAAACACATGTAGCATACATGATGTCAGGTCTACTAGCAGTCAAGTATAAAAGGGAGCCAACTATCCCTCTATACAAGGTTTCATCTACAGGTTTCCCTGCATCATCCTTGCTAAGAGACATACTTGACCCCATAGGAGTCTTCATGGTACTGGATGAATCCATACCATACTTCCTTATGAGTTCTAGGGTGAACTTGGACTGACATATGGATAGAACACTTTCAGTCTGTTTAACTTGGAGACCCAAGAAAAACTTCAGTTCTCCCATACTACTCATCTCAAATTGACCTTGCATAAGTTTTGCAAACTTTTTGCAAAGGCTGCTTTCAGTAGACCCAAATATAATGTCATCTACATATATTTGGACTAGTATGACTTTGCCTCTAGATTCCCTAAGGAATAGAGTCTTATCTATTTTCCCCCTTGTGAACTTGTTCTCAATGAGGAAACTAGATAGGGTTTCATACCAAGCTCTAGGAGCTTGCTTTAACCCATACAATGCTTTCCTAAGTCTATAGACATAATGTGGAAGAGTAGGATCAACAAAACCTGAAGGCTGCTCCACATATACTTCTTCCTTTAGATTACCATTTAGGAATGCTGACTTGACATCCATTTGGTATACCTTGAATCCTTGATAGGTTGTATAGGCCAAGAACATCCTTATGGCTTCCAGTCTGGCTACTGGAGCAAAGGTTTGATCAAAATCAATACCTTCTTCTTGCCTATATCCTTTAGCAACCAATCTTGCTTTATTCTTAATGATGACCCCTTGTTCATCAAGCTTATTCCTGTAGATCCACTTAGTTCCAATTATATTGTGATCTTTAGGTTTAGGAACCAGGTCCCAAACCTTGCACCTTTTGAACTGATTAAGCTCTTCCTGCATTGCTTCAGTCCACTGTGGATCTTGTATAGCTTCTTCAAATTTCTTTGGTTCTATTTGAGACAGAAAACTTGAATATACTACAGCATTCTGATTTCTGCTCCTTGTCTGGACACCTTGTCTTGGATCTCCAATAATCAGCTCTACTGGATGATCTCTTAGATGCCTGTTGGCTGGAGGCATCCTTACTTCTGGTTGTACTTCTACAACATCTTCATCATGCGGAGTTCCTTGTACTTCTTCAGCTCCTGGTACATGTAGTTCTCCCCCTGGACATAAGCCATCTTCTTCTACTTACTGTCTTGCAGCAGGTACATCTTCTATGGTTAGCTTGTCCATCTTCTTAGTAAGACCTGTGGGGCTGCACACACTACTAGACAACTCATTGTTAATAAGTTTTGTCTCATCAAAAACTACATGCACAGACTCCTCTACAACTTGTGTAGTCAAGTTGTAGACTCTATAAGCCTTACTATTATTGTTGTACCCAACAAACACTCCCTCTTGGGACTTGGCAGCAAACTTAGTTAAGTAAGACTTTCCATTGTTAAGTATGAAGCATTTGCAACCAAAAATCCTGAAATAGGATAGGTTTGGTTTCCTGCCTTTCACAACTTCATAGGGGGTCTTATTTAACCTTTTAGTGATGGTAGCCCTATTTATCACATGGCATGCAGTGTTAACTGCTTCAGCCCAGAAATACTCAGGCAGTGATGTATCACTAAGTAGGGTTCTACCAGCCTCTATCAAGGTTCTATTCTTCCTCTCAGCAATGCCATTTTGCTGAGGTGTTCTAGGTGAAGAGAATTCTTGAAATATCCCAAAGTCTTCACATAGTTTTGTAATGCTTTCAGATTGAAACTCAGTACCATGGTCACTTCTAATTTTGACCACAGTACTATTTAGTTCATTCTGAATTTGCTTGATAAAGCTGTAGAAGACACTAGGTGTTTCAGATTTCTGCCTTAAGAAGAACACCCAGGAAAATCTTGAGTAGTCATCAACAACTACAAAGGTATAGACCTTCCTACCTAAGCTGTGAACTGGCATTGGACCAAAGAGATCCATATGAAAGAGGTATAAGCACCTCACAGCATCTTTGTTCTCAATGCTTTTAAAGGTGGATTTGGTCTACTTTCCCTTTTGACAAGCTGAGCAAATGCCATCTTTAATACACTTAACTTGAGGACCATTCCTCACTAACTCTTTGCTAAAGAGTTTGCTAATAGTCTTGTAGTTAAGATGAGCTAGCCTCTTGTGCCACTTGACACACTGAGAGACTGTCTCATCAGCTACAAGACAAACAGGAGAACCATTGTTCTCAATCATGATGTCTAGACAGTAGACATTCCTCTTTCTATATCCTATCAAAATGATCTCTTGATCACTTGACCTCTTGATATGACAACCATTTTTAACAAATGAGATGGCATACCCTACATCACTTAACTGACTTATACTTATAAGGTTGTGTTTCAACCCTTTAACATAAGCCACTTGAGTAATGGTAACAAGGTTTGAAGAAATGTTACCAAACCCTTTGATGATTCCTTTTTCAGAACCACCAAAGGTCACTTTAGGACCATTTTTGATTGGAATGTAGTCCTTCAGTAGTCCCCTTGTTCCAGTCATATGTCTGGAACATCCACTATCCAAGTACCATGTTGGGGTATGGCCACTTGGATTCACCTGCAAAACAAATTAATGAACCTTAGAACCCAAAGTAAACTTGGGTCCTTGGTGATTGTTAGTTTGCAACATGACATAGCTACCTACTGGCTTTCCACCAGGTAGCTTGCTACTCCCATTGGCACTTGCATTGTGCCAACAGTCCAAGGCAAAGTGGCCAACTTTGCCACAGCACCAGCATTCAAACTTGTTGTACCTTTGCTTAGGTACAGACTTGGCTGTCTTGACTACAGCAGGCTTATTGAATGTTGGGGCTTTGCCCTTGGACTTGGACTGATCCTGAACAGTCCTAGCTGGTTTAATAAAACCCAATCCAGCCTTTCCTTTATGATGAACAAATTCATCAATCAAGGGTAGCACTGATTTAGGTTTTGAAAACCTAGCAACTAGCTCTCTTTCCTTCTGAAGATTGATCTCCAGTCTCTTAATTTGATCATTTTTATAGGTGATAGTTCCCATCTGAATCACAGTAATGTGTTTCAGCCTGGCTACCTCATTGAGCTTTTGATCAAATTTCTTCTCAAAATCTGTTGCAGCTGCCTTGAGATCAGCAATCTCCTTTGCCTGACTTTTGGCTAGGGTCTTGCTTTTCTTATAGGCTTGCAACAGTACTTTATATTCATCTAAGAGCTGATGAATATCTCCCTCAGATTCAGAAACACTTCCATCACTTGATGAAGATGAATCTGACTCTGAACTAGAACTGGAATCTGAACTTTGAGTTGGACTTTGTACCTGACTAGGTCCTGGCTGCTCCAGGATTTTGGTACTTTCAGTCAATGCCATCAGTCCTTGGCACTGACACTCTTCTTGTTCATAGATTGATTCCATGATCTGCATAAACTCTTCTTCTTCTTTAGCAAATAGCCCTATGTAGGCTTCAGCATCTGTCTCAGTGTCTGAAGAAGAAATGTCTGAAAGAGTCTTCTCATTCTTTGCAACAAAGGACTTCTCCTTCTTTCCTTTGAAGTGAGTCTTCTTTTTGTCACTGGATTCTTTTCTTCTCTCAGGACAATCTGCAATAACATGACCCTGTCTATTGCAGCAGTAACACACTATCTTAGACCCAGTTGCCTTGCTAGTCTTTGTCTTTTTCTTGTCCTTCTTTGAAGGCTTCTTCTCCTGATACTGGACTTCTTTCCCTTTGGAAAATGAAGGTCTGGACCTCCACTATTTCTTCTTCAGGAATTTCTGAAAATGTCTAGTGAATGCAGCAAAGTCTTCATCACTTTCACTGCTTGTAGACTTTGTGCTAACAGACTCATCAGATTCTGAGTCAACTACCTCTGGAGGAGGAGTTGATGACTTAGTCCTGCCCTTTCTAGGTACTTCTGACTTGAAGGCAACAGTCCTTTCCCTGTGCTCAGTCCTTGTTGATTTTTACTCCTCTTTTCTCACTGACAGCTGCATCTCATAAGACAACAACTTGCCAAACAGTGTGGGAGGAGGAATTTCTCCCAACTTTGCCATTTCTCTGATGGCACAGATCTTGGTGTCCCAATCTTTGGTTAGGGACCTTAAGAACTTATCATTCAATTCATAGTTAGTGAACTCTCTTCCATAGGACATGAGTTCATTAACAATTCTATAGAACTTCTTGTAGCATTCAGTGATGCTTTCTCCTCTTCCTTGCCTAAAGCTCTCATACTCTTGATTAAGCAAGGACTTCCTATCTTGCCTAACTTCTTCAGAACCTTCCATATAGACAATGAGAGTATCCCACATCTCTTTTGCTGTTTTACAGTGAATTAAGTTCTGAAAAGTGGCATCATCAATGGCACTTACTATTATGTTTTGTGCCCTCTTGTCCATAGTGGCTAGGACAATTTCATCCTTGGTCATCTCAGAGAAATCCTTTGGAATTCTCTGTGTAGCATCCAAAACTGAAACCTTCATGGGCACATATGGCCCCTCTTTGACTGTGATGTAGATTATAGGGTCAGAGGCCTCCATAAATAGCCTAAACCTTTCTTTCCAGATCCCAAAGATCTCTTTTCTGCATATGGGCAGTTTCATTGAACCCAATTCCTTATGATTCTCTGAAGAACCCATGTTTCTTGATTTTCTTGAAACTATGTTCTGACTTACACTGAATCTGCCAAACTGGATCTCCTCAGACAGTTAGTCCTTTTTGAGGAACCTCCCTCTGATACCACTTGAAAGATATGGTACCTAAACACCTAGAGGGGGGGGGGGTGAATAGGTGACCTAAACCTTTTTGAAACTTTGTTGGCAGCAAAACAGTTATCTCACAGATTTCTACAGCTAACAGCAATAACAAAATATTAACTGCTAATCCACAGCACAGCACAGCAGACACACAAATTTATAGTGGTTCCCCAATCTTTGGGTACATCCACTTTCCCCCTTCGCCTATCTAGCAGTGTACTAGATTCGGCCAAACTTCTCCACTATCTCAGAACCAAACTAGGTTCCTACACCTCAGGCCCAAAGCCTTACACTCAGCCACCAAGGCCTACACTCAGCCACCCAGGCCTACACTCAGCCAATCAAGGCCTACACTCAGCCAATTAAGGCCTACACTCAGAGTTATTCAACTCCTACACTCAGGCAACCAAGCCCTACCCTCAGCCTTTATAATATAGGCTTGCAATTCACTCAGATCCAATGGATCCTACAAGTTAAAATTGAATTACAATAACTAACTCTACAACTCAGAAAATAAGAGAGGAGTTGAGAGTTTCTTGAAGAGTTCTTGGAAGAACTCAGCTAGATCCAAACTGACTTAGCTTCCTTCAAAGCTTCTTGAGTAGAACTGAATTAGTCTGAATCCTCTGCAGTTGATCCTTGACCTCTGCTTCTTGAGATCCAGATGATTCTGAATCCTTCTTCTTAGCCTTAGTTCCAAAGACTGATTTCTTGATTGGAGCTCTCTCTCTCCAACTTCTTAGATCTGCAGTTGGACTGCCAGATCTTCTTGTGTTGATACTCTGTGTACCACTTTTCTGATTACTTGAATAATCTGATCTATTACTTCAAAATAGCTTCAACAACAACAGTTTCTGTAAACTGTGGGTGCCTATTTATAGACATTCTTCATGGTAACCGGCTGGTCCGGTTCATAACAGACTTCTGACTTCCCTGATAGTTGCTGTAGACCGGCTGGATCGGCAGCTGTCATATTAACCAGTCACTTCTTGAAATTCTCTAACTGTCAGATAGTGTCGAGACTTTCTGTTCTTAAGTGTCGACACTTATAGACCAAGTGTCGACACATGTTGTGTAAGTGTCGACACAAGTCTACAAGGTGTCGACACCACTCCTTGTATGTCTCGACACAGATTCTTCTTCAAGTGTCGACACTGAAATTAAGTGTCGACACAAGTACTTGATCTTCTGTAACTTGTTGAATTCTTCTAAGTGTCGACACATCTCCTTTGTGTCGACACATCTTCATGTGTTGAAACTGTCAAGTGTCGACACTGCTTCTTGGTGTCGACACAAGTCTTCAATTTTGTTTCTTCAGCTGAGTGTCGACACATTCCCTTAGTGTCGACACTTGTACTTAGAATATTTTGTAAACTTCTCTGTTCTTTGCTAAGTGTCGACACAGCTCCTTGTGTCGACACTTTCTTCAAGTGTAGAGTCTTCAACTAAGTGTCGACACATTGTGCTGGGTGTCGACACTTTCTTCAAGTGTTGACTCTTCTGGTTGTGTGTCGACACATTGTGCTGAGTGTCGACACATACTTCAAGTGTTGACTCCTTTGAGTGTGTGTCGACACATTGTGCTGAGTGTCGACACATTCCTCATATGTTGACTCTGCTGATTGAGTGTCGACACATTGTGTTGAGTGTCGACACTTGTCCTTAGTCTCTGCAGAATTTTGCTGAGTGTCGACACAACTCCAAGTGTCGACACTTTCTGATGTAGACTCAGCTCTTCTAGGTGTCGACACTTCTGCTAAGTGTCGACACAGCTTTTCTGCATTCTTCTTCACTGAGTGTCGACACATTCCCTTAGTGTCGACACATTCTGTCTGGTGTCGACTCTTCTTCTCAGGTGTCGACACAATTACTCCAAGTGTCGACACTGCTTGTCTGGGTGTCGACACAAGCTTTCTCAAGTGTCGACATTTTCCCTCTGGGTGTCGACACATGGACTTAGAAACTTTTAGCTTCAGTCCAGTGAATACCTAACCTGCACAAGTAACTCAAACAAACATCAAATACATTATGATGTATATCATTGAGTTAGGTGAGGCTTCTTCAAATCAGGTACATTTGACCAATGTACCCAACAGAAGAAACAGAAGGTAAAGAAGTCATGTGACTGCATTCACTATGAGGCCTCCACCTCCAGATCCAAGGCCCCGGCTGTACCCACCGTTCCCAGGGTAATGCAGGAGTCTAGGAAGAGGTACAACAGATTTGACTGTTGGTGTTATGGAAAAGTCGGTCACTTTGCCGTGGATTGTTGGTTTAATCCGAGGTATAACGAGACTCCCTATGTTAGCAATGCGAGGCCGACCACTCGTAGGGTTAACCACCCGAGGGGGAGTATGCTAACCAAGAATCTAGGACCCAAGTTCGATTGAGTTCCTAAGGGAAATTAATTTTGTTTTGGAGGAATGTCCAAAGGCCACCAAAACGCCAATATGGTACTTGGACAGTGGATGCTCCCGGCATATGACTGGGACAAGAAGCCTGCTGCGTGATTACACTCCAGTCGCGAATGGACCCAAAGTCATCTTTGGGGGGTCAGATCGAGGAGTCACCAGAGGTTACGGTATGATTTCCAACGATATAATCTCTATCACCGACGTGGCTTATGTTGAAGGGTTATACCATAACCTGATCAGTGTAAGTCAGTTATGTGACAAAGGTTATGACGTTAAGTTCTGCAAGGATAAATGCCTGATAATATTATGTGCCTCTTCTGAGACGGTATTAACAGGCATTAGGAGCCGAAATATCTTCTGCTTAAATTTTCTTAGTTTAGATTCATCTACCCCCGTATGCCTAGTGGCAACAGGCAGTGCATCTCTTTGAGAACAATGGAACAAGAGATTGGCACATGTTAATTTCAAAACAATTAGTATGCTGTTTTCTAAAAACTTAGTAAGGGATGCTCCCGTTATCAAGTGCATCAAAGATAGCCCCTATCCTGCATGCCAGATGGGCAAACAAACTCGGGCTACCTTTAAGAGCATTGCAGACAAAGACTCTTCCCGATGTCTTTACCTTCTACATATGGACTTGTTTGGTCCAATACAAGTTCATAGCTTGGGAGGCAAGTCCTATACGCTAGTGATAGTTGATGATCATTCTCGGTTTACATGGGTGTTCTTCTTAAAACGAAAGTCGGATACGTTTGACATCTTCACTAGTTTTGTCAAACAGGTTCAGAATGAATTTAACTGCTCAGTGGTCAAAATCAGAAGTGACCATGGAACAGAATTTGAATCTGGTGCTATGACAGAGTTTTGTGAAGAACAAGGTATCTTTCATGAGTTTTCTTCCCCGCGCACTCCTCAACAAAATGGAGTTGCGGAGAGGAGAAATAGAACTCTCATTGAAGCCTGCACGATAATGTTGAAAGACGCTTCTCTCCCTGAATACTTCTGGGCAGAGGCGGTCAATACAGCTTGTCATGTACAAAACCGAGCATTGATCAACAAGCATCATCGTAAGACGCCTTATGAGCTACTGAAAGGCAGGAAACCAAAAATGTCCTACTTGAGGATCTTTGGTTGCAGATGCTATGTACTGAATAATGGGAAGTACCCGCGTACTAAATTTGGTGAAAAATGCTTCGATGGCATATTCATGGGCTATAGTTCCCACAGTCGGGCATATAGGGTCTTCAATAAGAAAACCCTAGTGGTAGAAGAATCAATTAATGTTGTATTTGATGAAGGAAGTTTGCTTAACAACAATTCTTCCAGCAGTATTCTTGAAGATGCAGGTGCACGACTTGAACAGCTGAGTCTCGATGAGACCGCTAAAGATGAAACTCCTAAGTACGTCATAGTTTCCACCTCAACGTCAACTGAGAATGTTGAAGATCAAAATGTAACAAATCTCTTAGAAGATGGAGAAGCCCAAGAAGTAGTCGAAGCTCCAGACGCCAGACTTCTAGAGCTCCGGCACGTGAGGGATCATCCTAGAGATCAGATCATCGGAGATCCTCGTGACGGTGTCAGAACTCAAAGAGGTACTATTAACGAGATTTTGCATCTTAGCTTCCTGTCACAGATTGAGCCAAAGAAGTTCGACGAGGCGAACAAAGATGTGGCATGGATTTTGGCCATGCAAGATGAACTACATCAATTCGAACGATGCAACGTTTGGACGCTGGTTCCCAGACCACACAAGCAGAATGTGATTGGCACTAAGTGGATCTTTAGAAACAAACTGGATGAACATGGTGTTATCATAAAGAACAAGGCCAGGCTGGTGGCTCAAGGTTACAGACAGGAGGAGGGGATTGACTTCGACCAGACCTTTGCACCAGTGGCAAGGCTCGAGGCAATCAGATTGTTCCTGGCGTATGCTTCGCACAAAGGATTCACAGTCTATCAAATGGATGTGAAATTAGCATTCTTGAATGGAGACCTGAAAGAGGAAGTATACGTCGCTCAACCCCCAGGTTTTGTCAATCCTACTTATCCCAATCATGTATATTTTCTTAATAAAGCTCTATATGGTTTAAAACAAGCTCCACGAGCTTGGTATGAGACTTTATCTAGTTTTTTTCTTGAGAACAAGTTCTCTAGAGGTAAAATAGATAATACATTGTTTCTCAGGGAAGTCAAAGGCAAGATTTTGCTGGTGCAAATCTATGTCGATGATATTATATTCGACTCAATGGACAACAATCTTTGCAAAAAGTTTTCTAAACTTATGCAAGGAAAGTTTGAAATGAGCAGTATGGGAGAGCTAAAGTATTTCTTGGGACTTCAAGTGAAACAGTCTGAGGATGGAATCTTCATCTCTCAGACGAAGTTCACAAATGAACTCCTCAAGAAATTCTGTATGGAGAATGCAACCTCTATGAGGACTCCAATGGGATCCACTATGTCTCTGGATAAGGATGAGAAAGGTAAACCTTTCGATGAAACCAAATACAGAAGCATCATTGGATCCCTGCTCTACCTTACTGCCAGTAGACCGAATATCATGTTCTCCACATGTGTCTGTGCCAGATATCAGGTGAACACTAAGGAATCTCACTATGTCGCTGCAAAGCGAATTCTAAGATACCTTAAAGGTACTCCCAATCTTGGCTTGTGGTACCCGAGAAACAATGATGTCGAGCTAGTAGGTTTTTCAGATGCTGATTTTGCAGGGAGTAGGGATGACAGGAAAAGCACTTTCGGGACGTGTCAATTCCTCGGAAGAAGGCTTATCTCATGGAACAGCAAGAAGCAGAATTGTGTAGCTACCTCCACAGCAGAGTCTGAGTACATCTCAACAAGCAGCTGTTGCGCACAACTCCTATGGATCAGAAACCAGTTAGCCGACTACGACCTTCAGTTCAAGGAAGTACCAATGTACTGCGACTCCTCCAGTGCAATTGCAATTGCCAACAATCCGGTATCGCACAGCAGAACGAAGCATATTGAAGTGCGCTACCACTTCATTTGGGAGCACGTGGAGAACAAGGACATCTCACTCTGTTATTTCCCCACGGACAGGCAGATTGTAGATATATTCACAAAGCCCTTAGACGAAGCCAAGTTCAGTCTTTTCAAAACTGAATTGGGGATGCTAAATTATGAGGAATGAAGACTACAGAAGCTCCAGGCTCGTGCATCTAGGGGGAGCCTCTTCCAGGAACTCAAGTGTGAGCACAGGTGCAAGAACTGAGGGGGAGCAAGGGATCAAATGCAACAGACCCAGATTTGCAGAAGCCGAAAAGGGGGAGAGAATTACCCTCTCGGCTAAGGCTAAGGTGGCTCCAAGTTTGCTCTCAAGAAATTGGTACTGGTAATGAATATCTCTCTCAACTCAATTTCAAGTTTATGATTTTCATTCCCATACGCTCTATTCACCTTAGCTTGTAGGGTTTAGGCTTCTTCAAATAGGGGGAGATTGTTGGGTATTGTATCCACAACGCACCTGATTTGAAGAAGCCCCTGAACAAGCTAAGGTACATAGACAATGTATTTGATAAAATATTTCAAGTTGTGCTTGCAGTTATTCCACGCTAAGTGCACACCAATGTCAGGGTGCAGTAGGTCAATATACACGGGTCTGCACGACGTAATCCCTCGTTGAGCAGATCAGTGTGTTGGCCTACGTGTACTCTCTCTATTGGAGTGTACTTATTTTCAAGTACAGGGCTGTGATATTGCAAGAACAGACAAGGAGCAAGGATGAGACAAAGAGCAGCTCAGAGGCGGAAAGACGAAAAATCATCCAAGTATTATTCGACGAGAATCACCAAGTGATTCTCGCCGATTCGGTGAGAATCACTAGCGATTCTCGCCGAATCGTCGAGAATCACTGGTTGATTCTTGCCGTCTCTTTCCAGCTACCTCCGAGCGTGCAAACAAGTCTACATCGACGAGAATCACCTTTGATTCTCGACGATTCGACGAGAATCACCTCTGATTCTCACCGAATCGGCGAGAATCACCTTCGATTCTCGTCGATTCTTCCTTGGGCAATTTTCTGGAAACCGCTGGACCGGACTCTGCCACTGGCACTGTTTTGAACCGGGCTTGGGGTTCTTCTGGTGGGACCCACAACGGTCATTAAGGAGTATTCGAGTGTATAACTACACGCGTATTTTTTGAACAAAAAAGACACACAGAAAAAGACGAAGCCGAGCCGCCGACCTTAACCTAGATCGCTAAACCTGCTCCGCCGCAGTCGCCGCTCGTGCAAGTTGTTCGCCGACCTTGATCGTGGTTTCTTCCAGATCTCCCGGCGACAGAAGCTTAGCCAAGCATAGCGTCTCATGCGTCTAACCAGAGATCCTTTGTCTCTTGATTTGTTGATCGGGAGAACCTTCCCCGTCTGAATCGATCGAGACGATCGATCCTAGTGTGACCGTTGGAAGACCTTGCTAGCTTTGCTACGAAGTTTGAATCTCCAAAGTACAGCAGTCACACACCGTCGTCGCCGCCGATCCCGAGAACCAAGCCGCCGCCCTTCTTGCCGCCGCCGGTTCCGGGGAGATTCTCTCCAAGAGAGATCCAGGGTTGTGGACTCTTTGTTGACTTCAAGAACACGACATCGAACGAAGAGTGACACCTTAGTCTCCATAAGTAGTTTGTATTTCTTGTACATTCTAGTTCATTTTTGTTGTAAAGGAATGTTGGTTCCTAGTTGTAAGGGTTGGGTGCAACCCGTGTTGTGGGAGTGTTGTCTCCTACGTGTGGAAGGGTTCCTTCCGATAGTGCAAGGATTGGATTTCAATCCTGTTGGCAAAGTGACCGAGTCGTCCCTTGTTGGGAGATAGGTCGAAGGGGGAAAGTGGATGTACCCAAATCGGGGAACCACTATAAATTGCTTGTGTACTTTCTTTGTTGTGCTGTTTTATTTTCGTGTGCAGGTACAAATTTAATTCCGCAAAAACGCTGCACGTCACCTATTCCCCCCCCCCATAGGTGAAGGTGGTTGACACTAGGTGGACTTTCAATAATGAACCCATAAGTACCTTGGAGCACGGGTTTGTGAAAGGGTGTAAGTGCGGGGGTTTTGACTGCACTGCTTTGGTAATGTTGAGAAGAGACGTAAGTGGACAGTTGGGCTTGGTCCTCGGTGTTCATTCCTGAGGCTCCTTTCGTGCCACGATAATGTGAAATTGCATGCGGTGTGAGTTGACACACTGTGTCGTAATCATGGGTTAAGGATAGTGTGGCAGGCCTACAGGCTCGCCAGTCGTCACACCGACGGGAGTTGAAAGATAGACTTTGGGCGGTTGGTCTTGACCCTCGGTGCTCATTCCCGGTGCTCCTTTTGTGCCAAGTGGACAATTGGGCATGGTCCTCATGCTTTTTCCGAGGCTCCTTCCGGGTCACAACATGGGCCAGTTCGGGGCTTGATTCTCGATGCACATCTACCAGAGACTCCCGCTGAGCTGTAGTATGTATGGGAGCTCCGTTGTTGTGTTCTTAGCACTGAGATGTACGGAGGCCTAGGATTTGTAGTTTGGATGCCCTCCTAGTAGTGGAAAAGCATGCTCCACTGTCACCGCCTGGCCACGACAGTTGACACATGAGAGGTTAGCTACCTGTTCGAAAAGTGGGAACTGCAAGTCTATGTCGACATAGCAATTGCATGTTCATGATCATGGGTGAGTCATTGCATTTCATTCATATCATTATATTACATTGCATACACAAGATCCTTATTGTATAGATTTGTATGGGCACTCTTATACGATGAGTTACTATACTGCTGAGCCGATCCTCAACTTATATGTCTGTATGGGCATTCATATAAGTTGAGTTACTTTCTGTTGTACCTCTATATTTTTATATTGCTGTAGATGGTAGAACTGCTGGAGTAGATGGTTTACTCATTTATTGTGCGGCTTATATACATTGATATTGCTCACTCTGTACCACATGTTTATACTTCTACTCTACTTATATATATTGTACCCTTGTTCCTTTCTCCGCCCGCTATCGAGGAGTCGTCATGGGAGCGGATGTGATAGCCACTTAGTCTTTATGACTATCGGTTGCTACGTCTTCCTTTTTATGAGGAAACACCACATACATGGCAGCAGAAGGTCATGCAACAGGATAGCTAGGCCAGGATGGCAGGGCCTGAAGGGACGGTGCCTTCGATACCGTCAGAGGCCAATGTGAGTTGAGAGACTCATGATGTAGCACTTTGGGCAAGTTGTACCCGTACTCTGATATTTTAGAAGCTTGTTATAGCTTCTTTTTCTTGATGTACTTTTGGACTTTTTTACTTATGTGTGGATTAACTTCTGTTTTATATTCATGGTTGGGTTGGCATTGCTTGTTATTGGTTACAACCGGCGGGATAGGCTCTTGTGCTACAGGTTAGCCCGTGTGCTAGCGCTACTGTAAGGCGGCTGTTCTAGGCATAAGACTCCCCACGTGGCATGTTTTGTGTTCTGGGAGGGGGTCTTACAAATGGTATCATCTTGCTACGATCCTGAACTAAAGGAGTCATTCAACAATGATGCCACCCCCATTCGATTAGTCAGTTTGGGAAAAAGCTGACTTAGCGGAAGCAGTGGTTTGCCCATATGTAATTCACACTAAGTATGTCCAACTTGGACCTTAAGATTATCCAACCTGACCTTAGGTTTGTACTTTACGTGTAGATCCCAGTGTATGTTGAGCAAGTGGGCGGCACCACCGCCCCGTCAGTACCCACAAAGTTTTAGCAATCGAAGCTTGGGAGACGCTCACAGCTATCTTGGATGCATATAGATCCCAACAAGCCCCCGTACAATAACAAGCTCCGGGCTCCAATTGGTTGAGCACTTTCCGAGATCTCTCCCCTCCTGCCTACCTTGGGACAGAGTCGACAATGTGTACGGAGGAATGGCTTGACACCATGCAAGAACTGCTGGCGGGAATTAGATGTCCGAACAATATGGTTGTGACCCTGGTAGTAATACTCCTGGAACTGCACGCAAAGAGGTGGTGGAAGTCCCTCATGGGCTCCACCTTTCAAGGGTGAGTTTATACGGAGATTAGATGAAGCAAGTTCACTGGAGCCTTTTTAGAGCACGTCATTCCCTCGTCTGCTCGATATGAACTCGAAGAGAGATTTTTATAGCTGAAGCAAGGATCAAAGTCGGTTACGGAGTATCAACAAGAGTTCCAACATCTCGCGATATTTGTTGACTCATATGACTTGGATGATAGAGGATACGCTAAGAGATTCTACAAAGGGCTGCGGCACCCCCTAAGGCAGGACCTTAAGTTTATAGCGTACTCCAGCTTGGCGGAAATAATTGACATGGCGAAGAGGCTAAAAGCAGACCACTTGGGAAGTGGTAAGAGACCTGCTGAGGGTATGATGGAAGTCGGCCCTAGCAATAGAAGGAGACATGGCTACGGAGGAGGAAGAGGACATCAGAGAGATTGCAGGCATTTCCATCGGAATATTAGAATGGAGCACCCAGTTCCACAGCCGCCAGCATTGCCTCCACCTACACAGCTTCAACAGTTTCAGCAACCCGAGGGGCGGAATGAGCGAGTGTGCTTCAAATGCAACCAACCGGGCCACATCCGACGTTACTGCATGCAACTATTTGGGAATGCTCCTCTTTCTATCCGTCCGGTAGCTCCAGGAGGGCGGGGACATATACATGGTCAAGGACGAGGACCGCGAGGAGGAAACCCCAACCCTGCTCGAAATTAGGTATTCGCGCTGGACATGACACAAGAGCGGAACCCTCAGGACGTGATTGCAGGTATGTTACAATTAGTTATCACATCTTCATTATTAACCTTAAGTTGCTTAAGATGTACTAGAGATCTAGCATTGATTATTTGTTGGATCCCTAGTTGATTTGGGCTAGGTTCACTAACTTAGGATGTGACCCAACATGTATAGCCATGGTCAAATTTGTGACCTAGAGTCTAGGCCAAGTTCTTAGAGTCAATATCAGATGAACCAGCTATCAACAAGACCATCAGAGACTCAAGACTTAGAATATTTCAAGACCAAGTAAAATGAGTTCGACGTTCGTCGAACTTAGTTCGACGAAAGGCGTTCTCAGCTCGACGATCTTGAGATATTTCTCTGAGCTGAGCTCGACGATCTTCATTATTTGTTCGACGAAAATTGGGACACTCCAACAAACTAAAGTCAGGGTAACTCCAGATTTTTCTAAGTCCAACTTCAGGCTTTGGTCGACGAACAAGATTCTGAGCTCGACGAACTTGGATCTCAAGTTCACAACTTCTCAGGTCGACGAACTCAGTACTCTACTCGACGAATTCTGGAATCAGAGGATCTGTGTCGACACTTAGGGTATGTGTCGACACCAACTAAGGTCGACACCAGAAAACTTATGTCGACACCAGAAAATCTTATGTCGACACCAGAAGATTTGTGTCGACAACAAGATTATTTGTCGACACCAACTTGTGTCGACACCAGACGTTTCATGTCGACATACAAAATATCAGTCAACACAAACTATTTATCTAAGTCCAGAACTGTGGTTGAACTCCAGTCGACGAATTCAATTATCAGCTTGATGAACTTCAGACAGAAAAGGCAAAGGTTTTGAAGTATACAAGTTCTATTATCAGCTCGACAAACAGAAGATGTCTGGTCGACGAATACAAAATCTCAGCTCGACGAACTGGTAACTCAGCTCGACGAAATATATTATTCGTTCGACGAATCCAGACTTAGCCATTTCCGGCATTCTGTCCTCATTCTAATGCAGAAATTCCAGAGTAATTAATGCTCTACATTCTCTGAATGTATCCCTTAGAGGAAGTATTAATTACAGTCCTCTTCAAGAATATTACTTGCTGATTTTCCACAAGACAGTTGGGAAATACATCAAGATTTTGTCATTCACCTCTATAATTGTGATATCTTTATCCAAGGTTTTAAGCTCATTGATGATTGAGCTCAATCTATTGTACATTTCAGCAACTGATTCAGCCTCATCCTTCTTAAAATTCTCATACATGGATATGAGATTTGATCTCCTGTCTTTCCTTTCATCAGCTGAGCCAGCTACCATTTGGTTGAGGGAGTCCCAAATGGCCTTGGCTGAGGTGCACTCAGCCACCTTCTGAAATATGTCATCATACATTATCTATGCCAAGATGTTCATGTCTTTTGCATCAACCATCTTGGCTTTCCTGTAAGCATCATTATTATCTGAAGGAGGTACTGCAGTCATGTTTGTAAAGGTGCTTGGAGAAGCTGCAGGTGCTGGAGGTACTCCTGTTAAGATAGAAGCAAAAATATCTTCATCAATAGAATTCATATACAACTTGATTCTTGCCTTCCAAATTCCAAACTTTTGCAAGTTGCAAACTGGAGGTCTGGTGCTTGCGTAATCTTTGTTCTGTGCCATGGCTGTGTTTCTACTTTAAAATGTGAACTAAGTGATATGTAGATCTAACACAGGATCTTTGGTTCAAGGATTAACTTGTGCAACCAAAGAAACATTGCTTTGATACCAATTGAAAGTGAGGGTTAGGTCTACAATACTCTAAAGGAGGGGTGAATAGAGTATATTAAAAATTTGTTATTTCCCCAATAAACGTGCTGTTGCAGCTTTTGCTGTAAACTGAAAAGGTGCAGTGATAGAAAATTGTAAATCAGATAAAAATCTACCTAATCACAGCCACACAGCAAGAAACAAAAAGAAAAGATAAGCAACTAGACGACACAAGAAATTTATAGTGGTTCCCCTCAACTGGGTACATCCACTCTTCTACCACCCTTGGTAGGAATCCACTCAGGTTTTTGATCAGGTGCCTGACACCAATGAGTTTTGATCAGGTACCCAAAAATCAACTCAAGTCTTTTGGTAAGGAGACTTGCAACCAGGAATCACTTTTAAAGGGAGATGACAACCCTTTGTACAGGAGGGGGTGAGAGAGTGATTTTGTCTTCTCTATCACCAATCAGAGAGAAGACTTATGTGGAATGATGTCAGCAAATAGCTCCCCCTGAGATGTAGAATGGTTCAGGGAAGATCTGGAGCTTTGCTGTATGGTGATAGGTCTTCAATCAGAATTCTGAACAAGCAGTGATGTAGGATCTTCTTGACTGATTTGATATCTTGTTGTCCTTGGAGAAGTCCTGGAGAGAATGTCGAAGTAGAAGACTCTTGATATATTATAGTTATTCTTCTTCTTCTGAATATCACTGCCTATCATTGTAAGCTTTTCTATAATCTTCTTGTGTGAAGCTTTTCTGTTGCTGTATGAGAACTCTAGCAGTCAGTTTTTATTGTAACCCTGATTTTCTGACTAAGTATTGTTATTGTGCTTCTCTTTGTGTGTCTTGTTGCAGATTCTTAAAATATTCTTTTCTTATGTCTCTATTCAAAAATTTGAATCCTCTATAATTAATGTTGACGGCCTGAGAATAATCGGCATTGATGTATTTCCCCAACTATCTTGTGGAAAATCAGCAAGTAATATTCCTAAAGAGGACTATAATTAATACTTCCTCTAATGGATACATTCAGAGAATGTAGAGCATTAATTACTCAGGAATTTCCGCATTAGAATGAGGACAGAATGCCGGAAATGGCTAAGTCTGGATTCGTCGAACGAATAACAGATTTCGTCGAGCTGAGTTACCAGTTCGGTGAGCTGAGATTTTGTATTCGTCGACCAGACATCTTCTGTTCATCGAGCTGATAACAGAACTTGTATACTTCAGAACCTTTTCCTTTTCGGTCTGAAGTTCGTCGAGCTGATAATTGAATTCGTCGACTGGAGTTCAACAACAGTTCTGGACTTAGACAAATAGTTTGTGTTGACTGATATTCTGTATGTCGACATGAAACTTCTGTTGTCGACACAAGTTGGTGTCGACAAATAATCTTGGTGTCGACACAAATCTTCTGGTGTCGACATAAGTTTTTTCTGGTGTCAACATAAGTTTTATGGTGTCGACCTAAGTTGGTGTCGACATATACCCTAAGTGTCGACACAGATCTTCTGGTTCCAGAATTCGTCGAGTAGAGTACTGAGTTCGTCGACCTGAGAAGTTAACTTCGTCGACCTGAGAAGTTGTGAACTTGAGATCCAAGTTCGTCGAGCTCAGAATCTTGTTCGTCGACCAAAGCCTGAAGTTGGACTTAGAAAAATCTGGAGTTACCCTGACTTTAGTTTATTGGAGTGTCCCAATTTTCGTCGAACAGAGAATGAAGATCGTCGAGCTCAGCTCAGAGAATTATCTTAAGATCGTCGAGCTGAGAACGCCTTTCGTTGAACTGAGTTCGACAAACGTCGAACTCATTTTACTTGATCTTGAAATCTTCTAAGTCTTGAGTCTCTGATGGTCTTGTTGATAGCTGGTCCATCTGATATTGACTCTAAGAACTTGGCCTAGACTATAGGACACAAATTTGAGCCTGGCTATACATATTGGGTCACATCCTAAGTTAGTGAACCTAGCCCAAATCAATTAGGGATCCAACAATCTCCCCCTATTTGGGTGAGGTCACTAATAAACTCAAAACATAAACATAAGGTAAACAAAGCATGAAAAAGATATATCTGGCAGAGAATTACCAATACATGCAGCAGATATATATGTACATAGGCTTTGTTTAAACAAATAACATAGTTTGAAAGCAAATGCAGAAAGAAATTAAAACAAAGTAAAGATTACTTCTTCTGCTTCTTCTGCATGGACTTGTCTTCTTTTGTCTTCTCTCCTGGCCTTGTAAAGATAATTTCTCTGTTTGGATTTAAAGCCTGTACCTATGTCATTGTCATGTCAGCTGCCCCAATAATCTTCAGTGATGTAGCTCTGGGGACAACTGCTTCAGGATGGATCTTCATGTAATCATCAACATTAAATAGATTGTTGGCTTTATCAAATCTTTTTAGTTCTTCCTTCCTGTATTTTGACATAGTTGTATAACCTGATATGTCTTTACCTTCAGCTTTAGCTTTATTAATCAGGGAAAGACCAATAATTTCTTGGTACCTGGCCATTTTAGCAGTGCTAGCTGTTTCAGGATCCTCAAAAGGAATAGGAGGAGAATCTGGTCTTTCAGGACTCTTAGTTTTCTATTTTGTAGAGATTTGTTGTTGTTGCTGCTGATGCTGTTGATGTTGTTGATGTTGTTGTTGTTGATTTCCTAAAGAATGATGTCTTAGCTTACTGCTTCTAGAGGATCTCCCTTGATGTCACTGATAGGTTTGCATAGGGGCAAATCCCTGAGAGCTAGAGCCAGTGGCACCAGCTGCTGGAGGAGGTGGAGGAGGTGGAGGAGGTGGATCTTTTCTGTATCTATGAACTGGTGGAGGTGAATATTTCCTACTTCTTTTCCTCTCCTTTTGCTGGTTCTTAGACAACCACATCCATGCAGTCATTCCCTTATAAGGAGTAACATTATGCAAGATGTAGTAGGGAGTGTCAGCTGTTGGATTGGGCTTAGGAGCAGAAGGAGGAGGAGTCTTTCTCTTCTTTGACAACATTTGCTTCTTCTTCTTGGCAAATTCTTCATCTGAATCTTCTTCATCATCATCTTCATCATATTCACTGCCAGAACCCTGAGGGTTAGCATATAAAGCATCCAATGCTTTCAAAGCTTTATCATCAATGATAGTCTTTTCTGTAGCAGGAGCAGAAGTTTCAAAAACTGGAGTTTTAGCAGTATTTGAAGAAGAGACTATACAAGCATCAGAAGTAATTGGGACAGAGCTTTTAGCTGCTGCCTTATTTTCTTCTTCAATATCAGCCAAGATCAGCTCATCTAGATCTGGCATAGGTGAGTCATCCATCACAAAGATTGGTGCTGAGACAGCTTTTGGAGAGGATGGAATAACTGTAGAGGTTGGAGCAAAAACTGGAATTTCAAAACTGTCACAGAGTTGCTTAGCAACTGCTAGACTGATAGGAGGAGTATAAGGTACAATAGCCAACTATGGCTTAGTAAGTTCTCCTGGAAGATACTGCATATGTACAGTGTCAAAACTTTTCAGCAATGCTTGTAAATTAACTGTGGGATTGAGGATAAAATCACCAAAAGTTTCATCAATGTCCATATCAGTATCAATAAAACCAATTAAATCAATTAAATCTATATCTATACAATCTGTATATGCTGCTGGGGCTGAAGTCTCGGCTGGTGCTTCTGCTGGTGCTGGTGCTGAAGTATCTGAATCTATTGTTGCTGCTTCATCATCAGGCATCTCCCCCTGCCTGGTATCAGTAGGAACTGAGGCCAGGCCCCTGACTGAGGTGGGGGCAGCAGGGAGGGTAGAGATTTGAGCAGATAAAGATTGAATGGTGGTAGCAAGAGTTGTAATGGCCTCTGCTATAAGAGATTTAAGAATGGGAGTTATGATGGTGATGATAGAAGGTATGGTAGAGGGGCCCAATGAGAAAGTGGGAAATGATGTTGCAGTTGGTGTGGAAGAGGTGGCAACCAGTGTTGGAATGGAGGGTGGAACATCATGTATGTGAATGGTTGATGGTGAGGAGGATGGAGGGGTGGCATCTTGCATCAAGGTGTCTGTAGGTGGGATGTAAGATGGTATGGAGGATAAATGTGGGGGAAGTGGAGAGTGTGGTGGTGTAGGAATGTAGGTGTGTTGAGGTGATTCAGTAGGTGTTGGTTGTGGATTTTTTGGAAGAGGGGAAGAGGTAATGTCAGTGATATCAAGTGGTGGAGATGGAGGTGGAGTAGGAACATGAGTAGGCTGGTGTGATTGGGGTGTTGAAGAAATAATGGGAGAGGGAGTGAGTTGTTTAGCTGAAAGGGGTACTGGAAGAGAGGGTGGAGTGGGATGAATCTCCTCATCAGGTGTGGGAGTGGCTTTAACAGCCCTGGTGACTTCAGAAACTGGGGTGGAAGAGGTAGAAGCCTTAGGGGGCTTGGTGATTGTCCTCTCCCACCTGCCAAATAAGGCACATGTGAGCCTTTTACTGGCATTAATGAATATGGTCGGGAAGACCAGGGATTCAGCAGCCTTTTCCTTAAGGAAGATCCCTAGGATCCTTCCAAGACATACTTCCTTCTTGGTATTCTTCTTCTTTATCAAGTCAAACAGTAGTTGTGCCCAGTCTATTTGCTTCTTGTTGACAATGGCACACATGACCAGAAACTATTGTCTGGTGATGTAGTCGTGTGCTGTATGTTTTCCGAGTAGCACTTTACCAACCAAGTCTGCTAAGAATATATAGGGCGCAGACAGATGTTTCTTCAACAGTTTGTTAGGGTTGTCACCAGCATAACCCATCGGATTTAGCATCATAGTAAACTCCTCAGAGTCAATCTCTAATTCCTCCTCTCCAATTGTCAAACCAAATATTTCTGTTTAAACCACGGGGGTTAAGGAGACAGTGTTACCGGCGATTGATCCTGTCATGGTATTGTCTTTGTAAGCGGTTGAAGTGTAGACCCATTCCCTGATTTCTGTTCCGGCCAACTTTATCCCAGTGGTCATCAAGTTCTTCAGATTCTGTTCTTCCAGAAGTTCCAGAATATATAGAAAGATTGGGTCTGAGTGTTGGAATGATTCGAAGTCGACATCAAATCCAGTATCAAACTTCATAGCAGCTAGGGCTCCTGCTGGAATCGTCATGGAATCACCTGCAAGAAAGCAGAGAAAACGGCGATCACGTGCAAGGGAATAGAAAGCGCGGGATGGAGGTCGAAGAAAAACCTAGATATAAGGTTTTCCAGAATATGAATCTACAATTTCCGTTCCACGAAAGTAAAATTAGTTCTTCGAACTGAGGTCGACGAAATGATTTAATAATAAATAATTCGTTGATCTCAGTCAGGAGACTTGAAGACAATTCGTCGAACTCCGGTCGATGAATATCTTCTGAAGCAATGTTCGTCGATCTCTGGTCAACGAAACTTGTTTCACTCACAGAGAGTTCGTCGAAGGAGTGCACAAAACTCCGGTCGACGAATAAATAATTCGGAGATCTAACATTGAGTATTATTATTGGTACTTATGCACCGTGGTGGTCGGCGGGAAACCGGCCTATAAGTTATTCGATACCAGTTCCTCACACTCGTTTGTGTCTACGAACTTCATTAAAGAACTAGAAGGAGTGCAATACTTCACTGGTATTGCTCGGCAAGTACGCCTCCCAGACGGCTATGAGATGACCGCAACCTCCATGTGCGAATTGGAGATACTCATTGGGGGAAAGACCTTTGATACCCCTGCCACAGTTTTGAGAATGCCAGAATTCGATCTCATTCTAGACATGACGTGGTTAGATTGGCACTATGCAAGAATTGACTGTGCGGAGAAGCGAATTTACTTGAGACATGGGGACACTGATGTCAACTTTCAAAGTATAAAATTCGCACCTCATTTGTTATTATCTTTGATGCAGTCCTTGAAAGCTCATATGAGGGGGGAAGAAGTCTGTATGATATATTTTGAACTGAAGGAGATGAAAATAGATATGAAGGATGTGCGAGTAGTGTGGGACTTTCACAAGGTATTTCTTGATAAATTGCCAGGATTAACCCCACATAGAGAGGGGGATTTTCAAATTAAGCTAGTACCGGGTGCAAAGCCCGTCTCCAAGACCCATTACCAAATGGCCCCGCAGGAACTCGCAGAGTTTAGAGTTCAGTTGCAAGAACTGGTGGCATTAGGGTTTGTTCGCCCTAGCTCATCACCTTGGGGAGCCCCTGTTCTGTTCGTTAAGAAGAAGGATGGAACCTTGCGATTATGCATAGACTATCAGGAGCTCAATCGACTGACGGTGCGGAACACTTATCCGCTACCCCGGATCGATGAGTTGTTCGATCAATTGATAGGAGCGCATTCGTTTTCCATGTTGGATTTGCGCTGGGGGTATTATCAGTTGAGGATACAAGAGGAGGACATTCAGAAAACAGCTTTCAGCTCAAGGTATGGTTTGTACGAGTTCACCGTGATGCTGTTTGGGCTCACAAATGCCCCTTCAGCTTTCATGAGCTTGATGGACAAAGTGTTTGAGCCTTATCTAGATATCTTTGTTATCGTTTTCATCGATGACATTTTGGTCTACTCAAAGACAGAGGAAGAGAATGTCAAACATCTGACCTTGGTACTGAGGAAGCTAAAAGAGCACGCCTTATTTGCCAAGTTTGGCAAGTGAGAATTCTGGCTCCGATAGGTTACCTTCTTGGGCCATGTGATCAGTGGGGCTGGATAGCTGTGGATCCGGAGAAAGTGCATGTCGTGAGGGAGTGGTCGCCCTTAAAATCAGCGGCCGATGTGCGGAGCTTCCTTGGACTTGTCGGGTATTTTCGCAAGTTTGTAAAAGGGTTCTCAAAGATTTCCCTTCCTCTTAATACCCTGACAAAGAAAGGTGTGCCATATGAGTGGACACCCCAGTGTGAAGCCGCGTTCCAAGAACTGAAGGATAGACTTACGTCTGCACCCATCCTAGCCCTTCCATCCGGGAAGGAAGGATTTTAAGTTTACACTGACGCTTCGTATCAAGGGATGGGAGTCGTACTGATGCAGCACGGTCATGTGATTGCTTATGCGTCAAGGCAACTAAAGAAGCATGAACTCAACTACCCAGTACATGATTTAGAATTGGGAGTAGTGGTGTTCGCCTTGAAGATTTGGAGACACTATCTATATGGTATCCACTGTGAAATCTTTTCGGACCACAAGAATCTAAAGTACGTCCATACCAAGAAGTAATTGAATTTGAGACAGCTGTGGTGGTTAGAGTTTTTATGCGATTATGAATTCACCTTGACTACCACCACAGAAAATCAAATTTCGTAGCTGATGCTTTGAGTAGAAAGGTACCAGAATAAAACCCTGAGTCCCGATTGATGAGTATGGAGTTAGCTCGGATGTTCGAAGAGATGGAGATTACCCTGGTATATAAAGACCAATCAGAAGGGTATACATAGTACTTAACCAAGATGAGCATAGTCTATGATATTCGAGACCGAATCCGGGCGAAGCAAGGAAAGGATGCAGCCCTGGCCTCGGCAGTCAAGTCAATTAAAGATGGTACTACTGATGAGTATTCCCTAAAAGAAGGCCTAGTTCATCTCCGTGGCTGGCTTTACATTCCCAAGAACGGTAAAATTCGGGAAGATATCTTGAGAGAGGCTCATTGCTATTAGTATTCAGTGCATCCTGTGATTGCCAAGATGTACGCCGACTTGCAAAAGACCATGTGTTGGCCAGGAATGAAGAAAAATGTCAGATATTTTGTTACACATTGTGAGGCCTGTAAAAAGGGTGAAGGCGGAATGCAATAGCCCCGGAGGGTTATTACAGTCGTTGGCCATCCCAGAGTGCAAGTTAGAGGATATCTCCATGGACTTCATCCATGGATTGCCTCGCTCACGCTGAGGGAATGATTCGGTGTGGGTAATCGTTGACCTCCTAACAAAGGTAGCCATGTTTATTCATATGTAGAAAGAAGCTCATGTGGATGTTTTGGTACGCCTCTTTGTGGAGCAGTTTGTACGGTATCATGGTGTGCCAAAGGCAATTGTTTCTGACCGGGATTGTCGGTTTACCTCTAAAGAATGGAAGCCCGTACAGGCGTACTTGGGTTCACGCCTTACCTTTAGCATAAAATTTCATCCTCTGACGGACGGGCAGTCTGAGAGGACCATTAGAACATTGGAAGACCTATTGAGACTGTATGTGTTGGATAGAGGAGAGCCATGGGAAAGGCTCTTACCCCTCATGGAATTCTCCTATAATAACAGTCACCATGCTAGCATCGGGATGGCACCCCATGAAGCCCTTTACGTAAGAAGGTGTAGAACCCCCTTGTCATGGGTACAAGATGAAGACCTGAAGGTTTTGGGAATTGACTACATCGATGATAATGATGCAGTTGTTAGACTAATACAGGACAGAATGCTTGAGGCTCAAATTCGGCAGGCTAAATAATATAATGCAAAGCACCGAATGGTAGAATTTCAGGTGGGTGACAAAGCGTTCCTGAAAATCCGGCCGATGAATGGAGTGTCACGGGTACGTGGTGTGAAGAAGCTCAGCCCAAGGTACGTTGGACCTTACTTGATATTGGAAAAGATTGGCTCTTTTGCCTACCAGTTGGAGTTACCACCGGATCTAGAGAACCTTCATGACGTATTCCATGTGTCGTCTCTTCGGAAGGCGCTGTTGAGGCCCGACCAACATATTCCCACCATTGATGGAGCAGTAGCAACCGATAGATCTGTACGACTAGAGCCGATGCGGATAGTAGACAACGAGATAAGGAGTTTGCGCTGCAAGAGTGTTCCTTTTGTAAAGGTGTTGTGGTCTAACCATGGGAAGGAGGAGTATACATGGGAGCCGGTGGACTTGATGCAAAAGTGCTACTCGGAGTTGTTTCCCCAAGGTAACTTTTAAATGGCATATTTTATTTTATTTCATGCCTTTCTCTCCCCATAGCCTTAGCCTGATTTCGGGGATGAAATCGTTTATTTTGTTTATAGGATTTGTAACATCCCAATTCGCGCTAGGCCCCTCGTGCGCAATTTTAATTTAGGAGAGCTGACTTGGGCTCAGGGAGTGCTTGCAGCTAGGCCTACACTTAAGTAAGGGAGGAGAAGTTGGTCCAGAGTTGGACACGGGTAGTGACACGGGAGTGTCCATACCCGTGTGGCTCTCTGGTAATATTGTAGATTCCTTGTTGTGTTTCCCAAGCAGGACACGGGTAGTGATACATGCGTGTCCCTACCCGTGTGTGTATTTATCGAGCAGAGTTCGACTAACACTGTTAGCCGCATTCCTCCTGAGCAGGACACGGGTAGAGATACGGGTGTGTCCCTACCTGTGTGTATCTCGACGATTCGTTGAGAAGAGCTCGATGAAACGTCGACCGTGTTCCTCCCGAGTAGGATATGGGTAGAGACACGGGTGTGTCCCTACCCGTGCGTGTGTCCAAGCAGCAGCTCGACGAATCGTCGACCGTATTCATCCCTAGCAGTACACGGGTAGTGACACGGGCGTGTCACTACCCGTGTGTGTTCAAGCAGCAGCTCGATGATTCGTCCAGCGGAGCTCGACGAATCGTCAACCACGTTCCTCCAGAGCAGGACACGAGTAGTGACACGGGCGTGTCCCTACCCGTGTAGTTCCATTTTTGGATTTGGCAAATTCTTCGGCTGCTTCGTTTTTAAAGGACTCATTTAATGGGTTGATTAGTAGTCCAATGAGAGGCCGACAGTGGCTTGGCAATTATCTCACTATAAAAAGGGACATGTGAAAATCCTAGTCTTCTTTATCACTTGGCTGAGCCATTCTCCTGTCAAACCGTCCCTGTAAGAAATTTCTAGAGAGGAAGAATGTGCTCGAGCCGATTTTCTTCCTGTGAAGGATGAACACCAACCAGTGGAAGAAGATGCTGCCAAGAAGGGTGGAAAGATCCATGGTTGGAAATGGTGGAAACAACGAAAACAAGGTGAGCTTCCTACCATCTCCCTTTGTGCTAGATATTTAGTTATTTCTAGGAGAGACATCGACTCAAAAGGGTCTTGATTTGTGAGAAGAAGGTTTCTAGGAAAAGGCCATGCTAGGACTTGTGTCCTAGCAGTTAGAGTCTTCAACCTTTCCCTCACGTCGAATGCAGTTTGTGGACTGGTTTCGTGAAGAGAAGTGGCCTTATGAGGGTGAATAAGGGAGGAGAAATCCTGGATGTTATTTAAAAAGTTTGGTTGAAGGAAGAAGACGAACTGATGTCATCCAATCTGCTTTAAGATGAGTGCATAGATCTGTTTTTTGCGTGCAGCAGCCTTCGAGGCCATTTTCAGTCATGATGCGGCCAGATCTGGGCTTTTGACTAAACACGAAAGTCACAGCCCTTGGAAATTCCTTTCCAACAAGTGGTTAAATGCCTTCACTGGATTCTTGTAGCCTCGGGAATCCTCGTTTCAAGTTATTGTACAGTAATCATTCGTGCACGTGTAATTCTTGTGTTTGTTTTGTATTCGTAGAGAGATCATAGTATATTAACGTTAATGTTTTTGGAATTTAGACTATAAATAATTGGGTGAAATATGTTAATGACATTTGTTGGTTATATCCTTAATGAACAAATGGTGTAGTAAGGTGCACTCAACCGTGTTGATTTATTGGAGGTTAGAGAAAGATTTAAATATGTGAAATATTGAGAACGTACTTGACAGTGGTAATGTGTTGAATAATGATGAGCTTGGCTTGAACATGTTGTATATAATCGGTAATGACTGTTACGAACAAATGGTCGTGGTCTTGGAAGATGACTGTGTGAAATAGCCTTACACTGATAATGAACCCATAAGTACCTTGGGGCACGGGGTTGTGAAAGAGTGTAAGTGCGGGGCTTTTGACCGCACTAGTTTGGTAATGTTGAGAAAAGACGTAAGTCGATGGTTGGGCTTGGTCCTCGGTGTTCATTCCCGATGCTCGTTCTGTTCCACGATGATGTGAAATTGCATGTGGTATGAGTCGACACGCGGTGTCGTAATCCTGGGTTAAGGATAGTGTGGCAGGTCTACGGGCTCGCCAGTTGTCACACCGACGGGAGTTGACAAATAGACTTTGGACGGTTTGACTTGGTCCTCGGTGCTTAGTCCCGGGGCTCCTTCCATGCCAAGTGGAAGGTTGAGCTTGGTCCTCGTGCTTTTTTCGATACTCCCTCCGGGTCACAACATGGGCCAGTTCGGGGCTTGGTTCTCGATGCACATCTACCTGAGACACCCGCAGAGCCGTAGTACGAATGGGAGCTCCACTGTTGTGTTCTTAGCGTTGAAGCGTACGGAGGCCTAGGCTTGTTAGTGTGGATGCCCGCCTAGTAGTGGAGAAGCCTGTTCTACTATCATCAGCTGGCCATGTGTTGGGTACATTGGTCAAATGTACCTTATTTGAAGAAGCCTCACCTAACTCAATGATATACATCATAATGTATTTGATGTTTGTTTGAGTTACTTGTGCAGGTTAGGTATTCACTGGACTGAAGCTAAAAGTTTCTAAGTCCATGTGTCGACACCCAGAGGGAAAGTGTCGACACTTGAGAAAGCTTGTGTCGACACCCAGACAAGCAGTGTCGACACTTGGAGTAATTGTGTCGACACCTGGGTAGAAGAGTCGACACCTGACAGAAAGTGTCGACACTTGGAGCTGTGTCGACACTCAGTGAAGAAGAATGCAGAAAAGCTGTGTCGACACTTAGCAGAAGTGTCGACACCTAGAAGAGCTGAGTCTACATCAGAAAGTGTCGACACTTGGTGTTGTGTCGACACTCAGCAAAATTCTGCAGAGACTAAGGACAAGTGTCGACACTCAACACAATGTGTCGACACTCACTCAGCAGAGTCAACATATGAAGAATGTGTCGACACTCAGCACAATGTGTCGACACACACTCAAAGGAGTCAACACTTGAAGTATGTGTCGACACTCAGCACAATGTGTCGACACACAACCAGAAGAGTCAACACTTGAAGAAAGTGTCGACACCCAGCACGATGTGTTGACACTTAGTTGAAGACTCAACACTTGAAGAAAGTGTCGACACAAGGAGCTGTGTCGACACTTAGCAGAGAACAGAAAAGTTTACAAAATATTCTAAGTACAAGTGTCGACACTAAGGGAATGTGTCGACACTAAGGGAATGTGTCGACACTCAGCTGAAGAAACAAAATTGAAGACTTGTGTCGACACCAAGAAGCAGTGTCGACACTTGACAGTTTCAACACATGGAGATGTGTCGACACAAAGGAGATGTGTCGACACTTAGAAGAATTCAACAAGTTACAGAAGATCAAGTACTTGTGTCGACACTTAATTTCAGTGTCGACACTTGAAGAAGAATCTGTGTCGAGACATACAAGGAGTTGTGTCGACACCTTGTAGATTTGTGTCGACACTTACACAGCATGTGTCGACACTCAGTCTATAAGTGTCGACACTTAAGAACAGAAAGTCTCGACACTATCTGACAGTTAGAGAATTTCAAGAAGTGACTGGTTGACATGACAGCTGCCGATCCAGCCGGTCTACAGCAACTGTCAGAGAAGTCAGAAGTCTGTTATGAACCGGACAAGCCAGTTACCATGAAGGAAGCCTATAAATAGGCACTGACTGTTTACAGAAAGAAGTGGTTAATGCAGAAGTTGTTGATGTAAGAATTACAAGTTGTTCTTTCAAGTAGTGAGAATAATTAAAGTGGTTGATCAGATCATCAGAAAAGTGATACACAGAGGATCAACACAAGAAGATCTGGCAGTCCAACTGCAGATCTAAGAAGTTGGAGAGAGAGAGCTCCAATCAAGAATTCAGTCTTTGGAACTAAGGCTGAGAAGAAGGATTCAGAATCATCTGGATCTCAAGAAGCAGAGGTCAAGGATCAACTGCAGAAGATTCAGACTAATTCAGTTCTAACTCAAGAAGCTTTGAAGGAAGCTAAGTCAGTTTGGATCTAACTGAGTTCTTCCAAGAACTCTTCAAGAAACTCTCAACTCCTCTCTTATTTTCTGAGTTGTAGAGATAGCTATTGTATTTCTATTTTAACTTGTAGGATCCATTGGATCAGAGAGAATTGTAAGCCTATATTATAAAGGCTGAGGGTAGGGCTTGGTTGCCTGAGTGTAGGAGTTGAAGAACTCTGAGTGTAGGCCTTAATTGGCTGAGTGTAGGCCTGGGTGGCTGAGTGTAGGCCTTTGTGGCTGAGTGTAAGGCTTTGGGCCTGAGGTGTAGGAACCTAGTTGGGTTCTGAGATAGTGGAGAAGGTTGGCCGAATCTAGTACACTGCTAGATAGGCGAAGGGGGAAAGTGGATGTACCCAAAGATTGGGGAACCACTATAAATTAGTGTGTCTGCTGTGCTGTGCTGTGCTGTGGATTAACTGTTTATATTCTGTGATTGCTGTTAACTGTAGAATTCTGTGAAATAACTGTTGTACTGCCAACAAAGTTTTAAAAAGGTTTAGGTCACCTATTCACCCCCCCTCTAGGTGTTTAGGTACCATATCTTTCAAGTGGTATCAAAGCCAGGTTCCTCAAAACAAGGACTAACAGTCTAAGGAGATCCTGTTTGGCAGAAACAGTCTAAGTCAGAAAACAGATTCAAGAAATTCAAGAACTTCAAGAAACATGGGTTCTTATGAGAATCACAAAGAGTTGGGTTCCATGAAGTTACCCATATGCAGGAAGGAGATTTTTGGAATCTGGAAAGAAAGGGTTAGGCTATTTATGGAGGCCTCAGACCCAAGAATCTACATCACAGTTAAGGAAGGGCCTTATGTGCCAATGAAGATTTCAGTACTGGATGCAAATCAGAGGACTCCAAAGGATTTCTCTGAGATGACCAAGGATGAAATTGTCCTAGCCACTATGGACAAAAGGGCACAAAACATTATAGTAAGTGCCATTGATGATGTAACTTTTCAGAACCTAATTCACTGTAAAACAGCAAAAGAAATGTGGGATACCCTCATTGTCTATATGGAAGGTTCTGAAGAAGTTAGGCAAGATAGGAAGTCCTTGCTTAATCAAGAGTATGAGAGCTTTAGGCAAGGAAGAGGAGATAGCATCACTGAATGCTACAAAAAGTTCTATAGAATTGTTAATGAACTCATGTCCTATGGAAGAGAGTTCACTAACTATGAATTGAATGATAAGTTCTTAAGGTCCCTAACCAAAGATTGGGACACCAAGATCTGTGCCATCAGAGAAATGGCAAAGTTGGGAGAAATTCCTCCTCCCACACTGTTTGGCAAGTTGTTGTCTTATGAGATGCAGCTGTCTGTGAGAAAAGAGGAGGAAAAATCAACAAGGACTGAGCACAGGGAAAGGACTGTTGCCTTCAAGTCAGAAGTACCTAGAAAGGGCAGGACTAAGTCATCAACTTCTCCTCCAGAGGTAGTTGAATCAGAATCTGATGAATCTGTTAGCACAAAGTCTACAAGCAGTGAAAGTGATGAAGACTTTGCTGCATTCACCAGACATTTTCAGAAATTCCTGAAGAAGAAACAATGGAGGTCCAGACCTTCATTTTCCAAAGGGAAAGAAGTCCAGTATCAGGAGAAGAAACCTTCAAAGAAGGACAAGAACAAGACAAAGACTAGTAAGGCAACTGGGTCTAAGATAGTGTGTTACTGCTGCAATAGACAGGGTCATGTAATTGCAGATTGTCCTGAGAGAAGAAAAGAATCCAGTGACAAAAAGAAGACTCACTTCAAAGGAAAGAAGGAGAAGTCCTTTGTTGCAAAGAATGAGAAGACTCTTTCAGACATTTCTTCTTCAGACACTGAGACAGATGCTGAAGCCTACATAGGGCTATTTGCTGAAGAAGAAGAGGAGTTTATGCAGATCATGGAATCAATCTATGAACAAGAAGAGTGTCAGTGCCAAGGACTGATGGCATTGACTGAAAGTACCAAAATCCTGGAGCAGCCAGGACCCAGTCAGGTACAAAGTCCAACTCAAAGTTCAGATTTCAGTACTGGTTCAGAGTCAGATTCATCTTCATCAAGTGATGGAAGTGTTTCTGAATCTGAGGGAGATATTCATCAGCTCTTAGATGAATATAAAGTACTGTTGCAAGCCTATAAGAAAAGCAAGTCCCTTGCCAAAAGTCAGGCAAAGGAAATTGCTGATCTAAAGGCAGCTGCAACAGACTTAGAGAAGGAATTTGATCAAAAGCTCAATGAGGTAGCCAGGCTGAAACACATTACTGTGATTCAGATGGGAACTATCACTTATAAAAATGATCAAATTAAGATACTGGAGATCAATCTCAAGAAGGAAAGAGAGCTAGTTGCTAGGTTTTCAAAACCTAAATCAGTGCTACCCTTGATTGATGAATTTGTTCATCATAAAGGAAAGGCTGGATTGGGTTTTATTAAACCAGCTAGGACTGTTCAGGATCAGTCCAAGTCCAAGGGCAAAGCCCCAACATTCAATAAGCCTGCTGTAGTCAAGACAGCCAAGTCTGTACCTAAGCAAAGGTACAACAAGTTTGAATGCTGGTGTTGTGGCAAGGTTGGCCACTTTGCCTTGGATTGTTGGCACAATGCCAGTGCCAAGTTGAGTAGCAAGTTACCTGGTGGAAAGCCAGCAGGTAGCTATGTCAAGTTGCAAACTAACAATCACCAAGGACCCAAGTTTAATTTGGGTTCTAAGGTTCATTAATTTGTTTTGCAGGTGAATCCAAGTGGCCATACCCCAACATGGTACTTGGATAGTGGATGTTCCAGACATATGACTGGAACAAGGGGACTACTGAAGGACTACATTCCAATCAAAAATGGTCCTAAAGTGACCTTTGGTGGTTCTGAAAAAGGAATCATCAAAGGGTTTGGTAACATCTCTTCAAACCTTGTTACCATTACTCAAGTGGCTTATGTTAAAGGGTTGAAACACAACCTCATTAGTATAAGTCAGTTAAGTGATGTAGGGTATGACATCTCATTTGTTAAAAATGGTTGTCATATCAAGAGGTCAAGTGATCAAGAGATCATTTTGACAGGATATAGAAAGAGGAATGTCTACTGCTTAGACATTATGATTGAGAACAATGGTTCTCCTGTTTGTCTTGTAGCTGATGAGACAGTCTCTCATTGTGTCAAGTGGCACAAGAGGCTAGCTCATCTTAACTACAAGACTATTAGCAAACTCTTTAGCAAAGAGTTAGTGAGGAATGGTCCTCAAGTTAAGTGTGTCAAAGATGGCATTTGCTCAGCTTGTCAAAAGGGCAAGCAGACTAAATCCACCTTTAGAAGCTTAGACAACAAAGATGCTGTGAGGTGTTTATACCTCTTGCATATGGATCTATTTGGTCCAATGCCAGTTCACAGCTTAGGTAGGAAGGTCTATACCTTTGTAGTTGTTGATGACTACTCAAGGTTTTCCTGGGTGTTCTTCTTAAAGCAGAAATCTGAAACACCTAGTGTCTTCCATAGCTTTGTTAAGCAAATTCAGAATGAATTGAACTGTACAGTGGTCAAAATTAGAAGTGACCATGGTACTGAGTTTCAGTCTGAAAGCATGACAAAGCTGTGTGAAGACTATGGGATATTTCAAGAATTCTCTTCACCTAGAACACCTCAGCAAAATGGCATTGCTGAAAGGAAAAATAGGACCTTGATAGAGGCTGGTAGAACCCTATTAAGTGATTCATCACTGCCAGAGTATTTCTGGGCTGAAGCAGTTAACACTGCATGCCATGTGATAAATAGGGCTACCATCACTAAAAGGTTAAACAAGACCCCCTATGAAGTTGTGAAAGGCAGGAAACCAAATCTATCCTATTTCAGGATTTTTGGTTGCAAATGCTTCATACTTAACAATGGAAAGTCTTACCTAACTAAGTTTGCTGCCAAGTCCCAAGAGGGAGTGTTTGTTGGGTACAGCAATAATAGTAAGGCTTATAGAGTCTACAACTTGACTACACAAGTTGTAGAGGAGTCTGTGCATGTAGTTTTTGATGAGACACAACTAATTAACAATGAGTTGTCTAGCAATGTATGCAGCCCCACAGGTCTTACTAAGAAGATGGACAAGCTAACCATAGAAGATGTACCTGCTGCAAGACAGCAAGTAGAAGGAGATGGCTTATGTCCAGGGGGAGAACTACATGTACCAGGAGCTGAAGAAGTACAAGGAACTCAGCATGATGAAGATGCTGTAGAAGTACAACCAGAAGTAAGGATGCCTCCAGCCAACAGGCATCTAAGAGATCATCCAGTAGAGCTGATAATTGGAGATCCAAGACAAGGTGTTCAGACAAGGAGCAGAAATCAGAATGCTGTAGTATATTCAAGTTTTCTGTCTCAAATAGAACCAAAGAAATTTGAAGAAGCTATACAAGATCCACAGTGGACTGAAGCTATGCAAGAAGAACTTAATCAGTTCAAAAGGTGCAAGGTTTGGGAGCTGGTTCCAAAGCCTAAAGACCACAATGTTATAGGAACTAAGTGGATCTACAGAAATAAGTTAGATGAACAAGGGGTCATCATAAAGAATAAAGCAAGACTGGTTGCAAAAGGATATAGGCAAGAAGAAGGTATTGATTTTGATCAAACCTTTGCTCCAGTAGCCAGACTAGAGGCCATAAGGATGTTCTTGGCCTATGCAACCTATCAAGGATTCAAGGTATACCAAATGGATGTCAAGTCAGCATTCCTAAATGGTAATCTAAAGGAAGAAGTATATGTGGAGCAGCCTTCAGGTTTTGTTGATCCTACTCTTCCACATTATGTCTATAGACTTAGGAAAGCATTATATGGGTTAAAACAAGCACCTAGAGCTTGGTATGAAACCCTATCTAGTTTCCTCATTGAGAACAAGTTCTCAAGGGGGAAAATAGATAAGACTCTATTCCTTAGGGAATCTAGAGGCAAAGTAATACTTGTCCAAATATATGTAGATGACATTATATTTGGGTCTACTGAAAGTAGCCTTTGCAAAAAGTTTGCAAAGCTTATGCAAAGTCAATTTGAGATGAGTAGTATGGGAGAACTAAAGTTTTTCTTGGGTCTCCAAGTTAAACAGACTGAAAGTGGTCTATCCATATGTCAGTCCAAGTTCACCCTAGAACTCATAAGGAAGTATGGTATGGATTCATCCAGTACCATGAAGCCTCCTATGGGGTCAAGTATGTCTCTAAGCAAGGATGATGCAGGGAAACCTGTAGATGAAACCTTGTATAGAGGGATAGTTGGCTCCCTACTATACTTTACTGCAAGTAGGCCTGACATTATGTATGCTACATGTGTTTGTGCCAGGTATCAAGCTTGCCCTAAAGAGTCTCACTTGACTGCAGTCAAGAGAATTTTGAGATATCTAAAGGGCACTCCTTATCTAGGCCTCTGGTACCCTAGGAATGGAGATTTTGATCTAACAGGCTATTCAGATGCAGACTTTGCAGGATGCAAAGAAGATAGAAAGAGCACTACTGGATCCTGTCAATTCCTATGTGGAAGACTCATTTCATGGAGTAGTAAGAAGCAAACCAGTGTGGCTATTTCCACAGCTGAGTCAGAATATGTAGCTGCAGGAAGTTGCTGTGCTCAACTTCTGTGGATTCAACATCAGCTAGTTGACTATGGATTTCAGGTAAGTAGAACTCCACTTTACTGTGATTCTACAAGTGCTATTTCAATAGCTAACAATCCTGTATCACATAGTAGAACTAAACATATTGAGATTAAATATCACTTTCTTAGGGAGCATGTAGAAAGAAATGATATTGCACTTGAATATGTTAAAACTGATAATCAGATAGCAGATATGTTTACTAAGCCCTTAGAAGAAGCTAAGTTCAATAGGTTCAAAATTGAACTAGGTATGATAAACTTAGACTAAGTTTACAGAACTAAAAATTGGCTAAGTAAAAAGGTGTCGACACATAGACAAGTCTATGTCGACACAGAATAGTAAGTGTCGACACTTCAGGAAAATGGTGTCGACACATCTAGGAAGTTGGTGTCGACACTTCAGAATGATAGTGTCGACACATGACAAGTAGGTGTCGACACATCCCAAGTGGTGTCGACACTTAGTATTTACTCAGAATTTTTCTAAGTAAAGTCTCGACGATGTGTCGAGTTATGTTGTGTCGACACATAACCAAGTATCGACACATAAAATCTGTTGACTAAACTTGTGTCGACACATGAGTGTCGAGACATTATAAGTCAGTGTCGACACTTATTGCCAGTGTCGACACATCTTGAGTAATCCATCCCGCCTGTTCGTCTTCAAACCAGAAAGGTATAAATAGGATTCTGTCTTTGTGTGTCGACACGCTTTCAGAGTTTCGAGACCAAACTACTGTGTCGACATTTCTCTCTTCTAAAGACTAATTCTCCAAACCCTAATGGCTCCCAAGCTGGAAGAGAACGTTAACGAAGGCTATGAACTGGTTCGTGGCGCATTCGACGATGGCGATCAAGAAATCAAATCGGTGGTAACCCTAGTCACCGATTCTGGATTGGAGTATTTGGTTTCAGAACCAACAAAAATATGGAAGAAGGAAGTTCTTGAATTCCTTACTGGAGGGTCAGTAGATGATTCAGGTTACCGGATCAAATCAAGGGTGCATGGCACCAAGGTCAAGATTTCACCCAAATCTCTGAGAAAGGTACTTCAGCTACCTAAAGTTCAGGAAGAAGAGGAAGTGACAACATCTAAGACCAGGGAAGCACTTATCTGGTGTGGTCTAGATCCTAAGCTGAAGATAGGCTCAGTATTCAACAGGAGAGGAATGAATACTCAAGGAAAATTCCTGTCAGAAATAGTGGGAAAGGTTATCCTCAGTAAACCTGGAGGGCATGACAGGGTGTCAGCCTCCATGTTCAGTGTTATGACCAGAATCATTTTCAACCTCAAAACAGACTGGTCAATGGTTGTGTTTGAGAAAGTTAAGGAGAGTTTGAAGAAGCCCAATCTGGGCAGGATACTAAGTCTCTACCTGGCTGGTACAATACCAGAGGTCATGAGCAATGCTGCTGGTACTAAAATCAATCATATGAGAAGAATGGATATGAGGATTCTTTCAAGATGGGAAAGAGTGTTGACTAAGGAAGTACCTACTCCAGAGAAGCAGGTTTCTAAGAAGGATTCCCCTCCAAAGAAGAAGAGGAAGATAGCTGCTGTGACTCAAGAGTCCTCCAGCAGCTCAGGTAGTGAAGAACATGTTGTTTTCACTCCTGATAGTCCAATAGATGAGGCTGCAGAGCAGTCACCTGCTCCTCAAGAGCAAGCAGAAATCCAGGGGGAGCTGCCTACAGCTAGCCCCATGAATAAGGATCCAAGACAGGGGGAGCCTCCAGCTGTAGAACAACCCTCTACACTGGAGAGTGAGCAAGCTACAATAATCATCCAAGAGGTACTGTCTGACCTCAATACTTTAGCTTTTTCTATAATAGATTCTGATTTGTCTGATGTCCATCAGCAAACTCAGCAAGCAAATCAAGTACCAGATGTTGTTCTCCAAGACACATCAGTAGTACATGAAGTTGTTCCTGATAAAGTAGTTGATGAACCCAGTACTTCTCCTGCACAGTCTCCAGCTGAATACACAATGGAAGATCTATTTCTTAATTTAGATCAAGAGGATTTTGACATGGACAAGACTGCTGCTGATGAAGAGAAGGATGCTGCTGTTGAGGGGGAGATCTTGGAAGATCAGGAAGAGCCTATTAGGCAGGAAAGTGAGAAAGCACTTGATGTGCAAGATGACAAACCCTCAAGCCCTAAGGATAGGGTGAATATAGCCAGTACTTCAGAATCTGAAGAAGATGAGGCTGAACAAGCTAAGAAGAAGCAATTCTTTGTATTCAAAAGAAGGAGTCAGAGCTACAAGAAGGCTCTACAAACTGTTGCTCAACACTCCCTAGTCCAACAAGCTCCATCAACTGATTACAGTGGATTAATGGTAGCAATGCAAGTTAAGCTGGATGAGCACAAGAGGGCCATAGAGAATTATATTGATGAAGGCCACAAGTCTTTACAATTTGATCTAGCTCAAGATATCAAATCAATAAGGTTTGAAATGAATTTGAATAAGAAGGAAATGACTGACTGCTTCCACAAGGGTGGTAATGCAGTGGTCTATTTGGCAACTCACCAGGAGAAAATCAAGTCTCAAGTAGATGATATAGCACTGAAGCAAGGCTATGTGCTGGAGAATCAATTAAGAATGAATGACAATTTAACTGCCTCCCACAATGCTATAGTAACTGAATTAAAGAATAAGTCTGTTGAACCATCTACTTCTACTGATGCTGCAAAAGCTGAATTTGATAAAGCTTTTCAAGATGAAATTGCTGCTGTCAAGACTGCCATTAAGGATTCACAGAAGGTCATTTCTGAACAGCTTACAAAGCTTAGACCTTATTTTAAGGATGGAATCAGGTACTTGGACAGCCAAATCAGGTTCCAGAAGGATGATGTAAGAGACCATGTAGCCCAAGAAGTCATAAAGGGGGAGAGAGTGTTAGTCAAGGCAAGTTCTGAGCATGCAAAATGGATTTCCAATTCAATCAGGGCTACACTTGGATATCCTCCCCTGTGTGATGACAATGAAGTTGCTGAATCTGTACTGAACCCTGCCTATTTTGGAGGTGAGCCACAAGAAGTAGCTCAAGTCATTTATCCACCTCCCGATTTTGAAATGATTCATGCAGAGGTGAGCACTATGTATAGCCCATCTGGGGGCAAGGACAATGTCCATTTAGAAAAGGTTACTCAACCTATTACAGCAGCTATGCAAGAGGCTATGGACAAAGAAGAAGAAACAAGGCTGTCAAAGAAGAAGTTCAGGGAACTGGCTGAGCAAAAACCAGATTTTGAACAGTGGAGCCCTACTTCTAGGAACATCATTCTCACAGCCTGGAAAGCAGCCAAGGACAATGCACATGAGAGGAACAAGTGGTTCTCAGAAGCAGAATGGAGGAAGCATGAAATTAGGCAGGAAGCCATTGTCCAGTATAGAAGGAAGGCTAAGTTAGGAAAGCTACCTCCTACAGCTGTGGAGCCTAGCAAGTACTTTCCTAAGCTCTATCATTACTTTGAGAGGCAGAAAATCAAGGCTGAAGAACAAAAGAAGAAAGACTCAAAAGGCAAGAAGCCTGCTGATGCTGAGCCTGCTGCTGCTGCTGTGTCAAAGCTCAAGTTAAAGCTGGAAAAGGAATTGTTATCAAAGAACCTGATCAGAAATAGATTAGGAATTAAACTTGAAGCTTGTTGTAATCTTTTAAATGAAAAACATTTTTGTACAACATTGAAAAAGTATAAGGAACAATGTTAGAACAATATGTGATAAATATAGTATGATTGTTCTGAAATGTGTTTGTTTCTTATTTGTTCTGGAATGTTGAATGTGTATATGTGTGAAGTTTTACATGTTCATGTTAACCCTGTTGATTATAATCTGCTTTTCATCATTTTGTAATTTTTTAATTATGAATGGTGTATATCATTGACTAAGGGTTATGACTTCTCCAAATAGGGGGAGATTGTTGGGTACATTGGTCAAATGTACCTGATTTGAAGAAGCCTCACCTAACTCAATGATATACATCATAATGTATTTGATGTTTGTTTGAGTTACTTGTGCAGGTTAGGTATTCACTGGACTGAAGCTAAAAGTTTCTAAGTCCATGTGTCGACACCCAGAGGGAAAGTGTCGACACTTGAGAAAGCTTGTGTCGACACCCAGACAAGCAGTGTCGACACTTGGAGTAATTGTGTCGACACCTGGGTAGAAGAGTCGACACCTGACAGAAAGTGTCGACACTTGGAGCTGTGTCGACACTCAGTGAAGAAGAATGCAGAAAAGCTGTGTCGACACTTAGCAGAAGTGTCGACACCTAGAAGAGCTGAGTCTACATCAGAAAGTGTCGACACTTGGTGTTGTGTCGACACTCAGCAAAATTCTGCAGAGACTAAGGACAAGTGTCGACACTCAACACAATGTGTCGACACTCAATCAGCAGAGTCAACATATGAAGAATGTGTCGACACTCAGCACAATGTGTCGACACACACTCAAAGGAGTCAACACTTGAAGTATGTGTCGACACTCAGCACAATGTGTCGACACACAACCAGAAGAGTCAACACTTGAAGAAAGTGTCGACACCCAGCACGATGTGTCGACACTTAGTTGAAGACTCAACACTTGAAGAAAGTGTCGACACAAGGAGCTGTGTCGACACTTAGCAGAGAACAGAAAAGTTTACAAAATATTCTAAGTACAAGTGTCGACACTAAGGGAATGTGTCGACACTCAGCTGAAGAAACAAAATTGAAGACTTGTGTCGACACCAAGAAGCAGTGTCGACACTTGACAGTTTCAACACATGGAGATGTGTCGACACAAAGGAGATGTGTCGACACTTAGAAGAATTCAACAAGTTACAGAAGATCAAGTACTTGTGTCGACACTTAATTTCAGTGTCGACACTTGAAGAAGAATCTGTGTCGAGACATACAAGGAGTTGTGTCGACACCTTGTAGATTTGTGTCGACACTTACACAGCATGTGTCGACACTCAGTCTATAAGTGTCGACACTTAAGAACAGAAAGTCTCGACACTATCTGACAGTTAGAGAATTTCAAGAAGTGACTGGTTGACATGACAGCTGCCGATCCAGCCGGTCTACAGCAACTGTCAGAGAAGTCAGAAGTCTGTTATGAACCGGACCAGCCAGTTACCATGAAGGAAGCCTATAAATAGGCGCTGACTGTTTACAGAAAGAAGTGGTTAATGCAGAAGTTGTTGATGTAAGAATTACAAGTTGTTCTTTCAAGTAGTGAGAATAATTAAAGTGGTTGATCAGATCATCAGAAAAGTGATACACAGAGGATCAACACAAGAAGATCTGGCAGTCCAACTGCAGATCTAAGAAGTTGGAGAGAGAGAGCTCCAATCAAGAATTCAGTCTTTGGAACTAAGGCTGAGAAGAAGGATTCAGAATCATCTGGATCTCAAGAAGCAGAGGTCAAGGATCAACTGCAGAAGATTCAGACTAATTCAGTTCTAACTCAAGAAGCTTTGAAGGAAGCTAAGTCAGTTTGGATCTAACTGAGTTCTTCCAAGAACTCTTCAAGAAACTCTCAACTCCTCTCTTATTTTCTGAGTTGTAGAGATAGCTATTGTATTTCTATTTTAACTTGTAGGATCCATTGGATCAGAGAGAATTGTAAGCCTATATTATAAAGGCTGAGGGTAGGGCTTGGTTGCCTGAGTGTAGGAGTTGAAGAACTCTGAGTGTAGGCCTTAATTGGCTGAGTGTAGGCCTGGGTGGCTGAGTGTAGGCCTTTGTGGCTGAGTGTAAGGCTTTGGGCCTGAGGTGTAGGAACCTAGTTGGGTTCTGAGATAGTGGAGAAGGTTGGCCGAATCTAGTACACTGCTAGATAGGCGAAGGGGGAAAGTGGATGTACCCAAAGATTGGGGAACCACTATAAATTAGTGTGTCTGCTGTGCTGTGCTGTGCTGTGGATTAACTGTTTATATTCTGTGATTGCTGTTAACTGTAGAATTCTGTGAAATAACTGTTGTACTGCCAACAAAGTTTTAAAAAGGTTTAGGTCACCTATTCACCCCCCCTCTAGGTATTTAGGTACCATATCTTTCACCATGACGGTTGACGCTTGAGAGGTTAGCTACATGCTCAAAAAGTGGGAACTATAAGTCTGTGTCGACATAGCAATTGCATGTGCGTGATCATGGGTGAGTCATTGCATTGCATTCATATCATTATATTACATTGCATACACAATATCCTTATCGTATAAGTTTGTATGGGCACTCTTATACGATGAGTTACTATACTACTGAGCTGATCCTCAACTTATATGTATGTATGGGCATTCATATAATTTGAATTACTTTCTATTGTACCTATATATTTTTATACTGTTGTAGATGGTAGAACTGCTAGAGTAGATGGTATACTCATTTATTGTGTTGCTTATATACATTGATATTGTTCACTCTATAACACCTGTCTGTACATCTGCTCTACTTATATATATTATACCCTTGTTCCTATCTCCGCCCGGTGCCGAAGAGTCTCCGGGGGAGCGAATATGATAGCCACTTAGTTTTTATGACTAACGGTTGCTACGTCTTCCTTTTTAGGTGGAAACCCAGCAGAAAGGGCAGCAACGGGTCATGCAGCAGGACAGCTAGGCCAAGATGATAGTGCCTGAAGGGACGGTGCCTTCGATACCGTCAGTGACTGATGTGAGTTGAGAGACTCATGATGAAGCCCTTTGGGCATGTTGTACCCATACTCTGATATTTTAGAAGCTAGTTGTAGCTTCTTTTTCTTGATGTACTTTTGGACTATTTTACTTATGTGTGGATTGACTTCTGTTTTATATTCTTGGTTGATATTGGTTATAGCCGGCGGGATAGGAGTCTTGTGGTACAGGTTAGCCCATGTGCTAGAGCTACTGCAAGGCAGCTGTTCTGGCCATAAGACTACCCTCACGCCATGTTTTGTGTTCCGGGAGTTGGGTTTTACATTGTAGGTCATTAGGTCCCCTAATTAAATTACCCTAGGACTATTAAATAATTTCAAAAACTATTGCAAAATTATCTCCAAAAATTTTCATTTTTGGATATGTTCTATGTATATGTAAGTGTGACCCCGATCCAAAATTTCAAGTCATTTGGATAGATGGATTGATTGGGGCACTCAAAATAGTCTCTGGTCTATCCTATGTATAGTCCTCACCAAAATGAGTGCACTGGTCAAACCGCTGAACCAAATGGGTTGAAACAGATTTTATATTAAAGTAGACCCATAGAGCTACAATTTTCATGTTGACCATTTTCTCTTATTAAGCTTCTAAGTATTTTTAAATTAATTCCTAAAATCACTGCTTTTTAAGGGCAGAAAATACATTAAATTTAATATATGTAACTTGATCATGCACAGATCTTGACGCAAATCCGACGATTGCTAGTTATCTTCTTCCTCCAACCGACGGGTGTGATTTACCCGACCTGGAGCATCTTCCAACCCTATTGCCCAGCCACCCGGCCACCTCCCTAGCCGGCCACCGCCACCACCACCTCCATCGAGGTGGTGGCTATCGCCATGCGGCGGCACAGCCACCGGAGGGGAGGATTCCGAAAATCCCGCAAACACATTTTTCTCGGAAAAACCAGGAAAACGATCCCTTTCAACGGGCTCAATTAAGCACGATTCACATCCTAAAATATTTCTACGATCTACCCATGGAAAAAAAGCAAGGGAGGACCTGAGTTGCTGCCTGAGAGCGGGTGATGTGCCTCCTTGCCATTTTCGGCCACCAAGCTTTGTCTCCTCTGCAACTTCTACACCAACAACAAGGGAATTGAGATGTAATCGGGGGAAATGCCTGCTCTGATCCTAATGAAGGTTCTTAAAGAAGGAATTGGGGAGAGGAGACTTGTAACTCCCCAATTCATCAAAACACCATTAATGGCCATTAAACCTAATTTTCATTTTCAGCCAAAATGAGGGGGCTGAGCCACCCCACTAGCCGGCCACATCCTGGAAACTCTTCCCCTTCCTCCAAGGAGTAAAAGCCCCATCATAGTGAGGTGTTATGAAACCTCCATGGTCATGATGACCATTAAGCCCCCATTTTCTCTCTCTCCTCCCAAGTGGGGTAACCTCCTCCCTCTCTCTCCCAGTCATCACTCTCTGAATCTGTTGGGCCCAAAATGTGTCTCTCCACTTCCTTAGACTAATGGGCCACACCACTTGGTCTTAGCCCACTTGAATTGGGATAGGTTAACCTAAGTTGACCACTTTGACCCATGAGTTGACTTTGGTCAACTTGACCATTTGGGTTGACCCCAAGGGGTCCTTGGTGACCCCTTGGCTTCCCCTAAGGTCTAGGAAGAGTTGTGTAGGATTGACTTGGCACCTTGGTGGTCACTTGCCCCTTAATTAGGGCACTTTGACCACTTTAGGGCTAGGGTTGACTTGGGTCAACTTAGCCTCTAAGGTTGACCCCAATGGGTCTTTGGTGACTCATTGACTTCACCTTAGTTCTAGGAAGAGTTAGGTAGGGTTGGTTGGGCACATTAGAGGAACATTGCCCTTAGTTAGGGCACATTGCCCAATTTAGGACTAGGATGATCCTAGGTTAACTTGGCCACCCTATGTTGACTCCAATGGACCCTTAGGGCTCTAATAGACCTTGCAATAGGTTGGTGAGGTTGTGGTGGGGTCTTGTAGTCATGGTGAAGCCCCGTGATCATCCTAAACTAGTGTTTAGAAACCTACTATTTGCAGACCATAGTGATCTCACCTACATTCTTAGGTCCACTTGGTCTTTTTGGGCTTCCTAGGGTTTTGCCATGACCTAGTCATGACAAAACCACTCCTAGGGGTGTAGTTGTCTGAGGGATGTTACAAATCCCAATACATAAACAAAAAATTTCATCCTCCAAATTCAAGTTAGGCCTACGGGGTTTCAAGTATGAGAAATAAAATATAACATCCTGAGAGTTTGTAAGGAATACCTGACTAAAATGCTCCGGGTACTTTTGTTGCATCAAATCATGTGGCTCCCATGTGTGCTCCTTGATGCGTAAGATCACGGCAGTGAACCGGTCGCACAAGTAATATAAAATGGGGGTTTTCCCAAGTATCCATCTCTCAAGGAACACAGTAAGGTGGAGTTAATTTCGAGGAGGACTGGAGATTGAACTCCTCAGGTCGGAGCTAACTAAGGGGGGTATTGATGTTTGCGGAAACAGAAAATAAAAGGCTAACAACTACTCCTATGCAACGCCGCTATGCGATGCTTCGTCAGGCGGGATGGAAGACTAGTCGGGCCGCTATGCACCGAATCATGGGGCGGATGGACGAGAAGGCTTGCGGATGAGGTGGTTAGAACAGCGGAATGAGGGTCGTGAGCACCTCTTCGCAAAGCACGCCACTAGCAATTGCTAGTGCGACAAGGGTGGATGGTGGTGGATGGAGTATGGCGCAAATCAAGTAAATAACGAAAACATACAAAATCATATAGACATGATTGTATAAAAAAGTTTTACAAACTAAGCATACTTCATCAATATAAATAGAGTTAAACACCAATATTCAACAATAAAGCAAGAACAAGTCAAGAGATCGACCGAATCTAAAGTCTTGCTGAGGATTCACGGTTGGAATCGTCGGGTTGTCATTCCGCGTCCAAGATCAGTCCTCAACTGCATCCGGGGTAGAGAAGGGCTGTCACCACCTTCCAATGGCCCGTCTTCTTCATCTCACGATAGCGGACGAAGTTTTCTAGATTTCCTTTGCTTGATGGCTATGGCGTCAAACCCTACTTGAAGCTCACAGATGAAGGAGAAGGCCGAGAGGAAGCTCCGGCTTGGATTTGGCGGTGAAAGCTTGCCCGGAGCACCTCCCTAGGGTGGAAGATGAAGGGGAATGGTAGAGAAGGCGGAAAACGGCGGAGAAATGTCGAGCTCCGGATCCTCTCTCAATTAGGGCGAGACCTGCACTATTTATACAAAGCAGAAATAAACAATGCGCACGATCACAGGCGCACGACCAATGGTCGTGCGCACTATGTCCGGTGATCGTGCGCACTTGCATGGAAGATCAGGAAGAGAAACTGGGATAACGTGCACGAGCAGTGGCGCAAGACCAGTGGTCATGCGCACTAACTCCAATGGTCGTGCGATTACCCCAGACAGGACTCCAGAAAAGAGGAATCAATGCACACGATCAGTGGCGCACGACCGGTGGTCGTGCGCATTATGTATAGTGGTCGTGCGCTTACCCCAGGCTGATTCTGGAAAACGTAGAGTAGTGCGCACGATCAGGGGCACACGACCAGTGGTCGTGCGCATTAGATCCCATGTTCATGCGCAGTATTCCTGTTTCACAACCATCCTGGAACACGCACACGACCCCTGTACCGAAAGGAAAAACCAATCACTGATATGTGTAGACATTCCAGGCAATCACAAAAAGAAGTACAAACTATAAAAATAACAAAATACACAACCACGAGCATAAATGTGCACTTCCTATGGAAATAAAGACAAGATGAAATATGAACGATATAGAACTAAAAGTGAAGTGCAAACGCGTGAAAACTAACCCAGATGAGTCCAAAAATAGGTATATAAAGTGGACTCATCACACCCCCAGAATTAACTGTTTGCGCGTCCCGAGCAAACAAAATCTAAGCAGATAGGGAAAAATACTAGTTAACAAAGAAATTGCGATACGAAGTACCAGGCGAAGTCGCATGCTCGCGCGCGTAAAAATATAACAGAAGAAATTTCTAAGTATACAAAATAGTTTATACTTTTCACAATGCGTATCAACATTTTATTATTACTCAAAAATAGAATCACGGTGAATCATCCGGTCATGCATAGGGAGAAATTAGACTAATCGCTAGGCGAGCATTGCCAAAGATCGGGGCTCCGGATAACCTCCAAAGGAATCCACCAATGTCGGTGACCATATGCTTGCCCTTTCGCATTCTCTCCACGGCACTGGTTTGGTTCACACACGAATCAGTAGGACTTTAGGTGAAGAGATGGGGCTTGTGTTTCGGTGAGGTAAACAATGATAAATAAGAATGGCTATGCACCAAACCCAAATGAGCTAATATAAAATGAATCCATCAGCTAACCAAAATACATGCGGGTACACCACACCCCCAAACTTAACTTTTAACATATGGGTGTGTGCACCGCCTACTCCAAATATAATCACATTTCCAAAAAGATTTACAATTTAAATTCTTTCTTTTCACTTTTTTTTTGTTTTCTTTACGAATATTTTTCTTCCTTTTTTTCTTCATTTTATTTTCACAATTCAGCAGATATAAACTTGGGAGCACTTCCACATTTTCACAAATAATAACACCACATCACATCCCAACATTAAAATGTAAAACTCTGAAGCTCAACTTGGGTGTGCGACTAGGATTGGATATGAGGCTTTGGTGAAATCATAGTGGAGCTGAATCAAAAGGAGGGGTAGGCACAACGGGGCTAGCGAGGATAAAATGTTAGGAATGGTACCAAGCTCAACCGGGCCAAAATGATGGCCTACATCACGCTCATGCGAGTGAACTAACCTATACCCATGCTTCAAGAATAGCTTGGGGCAAGTTTTTAGCCAACAAGAAAGACTATCCATCCTCCAGACTCTATCAATACGAATCTAACGGTCGTCTACACACATCCCTAAGCTACCGTCGGATTCACACCGGATTCACCAATTTTTGAGTAGAATAAAAAGTATTTACGCAATTAGAAAAATATAAAACTAAAAGCATACAGAAAAATTAAATCTACTCAAATTTCTACACGAGACGAGAGCACTCGACTAGGAGCACAGCAAGGTCAACATTTTACTCCGTCTCACAATCCTATGTCAGCACCATAATTTTCCCAAATCTAACGAAGAAATGAGTTTAACTCGCGGCACACTAACAGCTAAGCACGCGCTCATGTGGGTGCAGTGGTGTGTAGTGCAATGAACTAATCATAATAAAACTATAAAAGCTTCTAGTATGCACAAGAAATGTGTGCGTGCAAAAGGTAACAAATCTCTCCCCCTGACTTAAACTAAACTACGCAGCAGATGATATAGAAATTAAACTCAAAAAGAGCTAAGGGAAGAGGTTACCCAATGCTCAGCTAGTGAGAATACTAGAAGGCGCATGGAAACCTGAAGCAGGCCCGCCATACGAAGAATCAGAACTCCGCCAATGCGATTTGCCATGAATACCTGTAGGGGTGAGCTCCGCAAAAACAAAACAAAAATATACAAACTACAAAGAAATACTAAAACTAAATAGACATGAAAAACAAAATGCAGAAAATGAAAGATAAGTACTGGGGTTATTGTCATCCCAGCACGACTTATTCGGCTACGAAAAGGTTCTAGCTAATGTCCCTTAAAAAGAAAAATGCACAAGTAACTGTCCCAATATCCGTTTCGGTAATGGGTACCGATACGGAGATAGAACAGTTACCCCTCTACCTAAATAGTAATACCTGTCCAACTCAGGTAGAGGAAATAGGAAATAAGAAGAGGAGGAGCACTGGTCCTCGCTCATCTTATCATAAAAGAAATCCTTGCCTAGCAAGGTATCGTCTATCACAGGCCCGCAGGAGGCGATGGCAACGACATGAGCACAAAGCTCATCATCATCCCAACATACCTGTGGAGACTCATCCTGCACAGGCTTAGATAAGGAAGGGGGATCAAGAAATAAAAGAGAAGAAGAACTAAAAGAATCAGAAAATGGGAGAGTTATCCCGGTCTCACTCTCAGTAGGATCCAAGCAGAGATCATTGTCGGTATCATATGAGTCGTACCGAGGAGAATCCGAGAACTCGAGGTCCACGGTGGTTAGAGGAACAACCTCATCCAATAAGGAGGTGCAAACCTCCGCATCGGAAAGGGGATATTCCTCATCCCACCGGGGTGCATAAAAGTGTTCTGAAGATCCACCTTCTCCGTCGGAGATAGAGGAATCATCATCCCACTTCGGCGCAACCTCGGGCACCGAATCATCAACAAGTATGGAATCATCAGCAGACTCACACAAAAATGGAATAGCACAATCCGGCAAAAATTGCAGAGGGGCAAGGCTGCTCTCAAAATCAAGCACTGAATGAGCAGGCCCCCTCGCACAATAATTCGCAGAGGCCACCCCGTCGACGACCGGAACAATCTCATCATCCCATACAGGAGCGTCCATGAGTTCCTGCTCCTCTTTTTGTTGGCTAACACCAGAGTGATCATCATCACTCAAGGAAAGCTCGTAAAAAGTGATCGAGGGACCCATGAAAGAGTTGTATGCGGCCAGAGATTCTTCAGTAATCTCAACGGGTAAAGAATGAGCAAAGTGCGTTATGTCAGTGTATGGGCCAGACAACACCCTGTTGAAACTTGTGAAGTGAAAGTGGATAAATGGAAGGCTTGGGCAACCTATCCGCGCGGACTACGTGGACAGGGTTTGCGGACTGCTAAGTCGGCAGGGATGTTGCAGGCGGTTTGCTCTGTGGAGGCCTGGGCGGTCTGTTCGCGCGGACTACGCGGACAGCAGCAGCGGTCTGTCAGGCCGGCGAATACTCAGCAGACAGTTGGATCCTAGGAAGTAATCGGGCGGATAGCAATCTTATCCGCGGAGTCCGGCATGAAGCGGACTGATGAACTGGAGCTCGGCAGACCGGTTTGGCAGTTGACTTGGTCTTGCTCTAGTGAAGCGGCAAGTGGAAGTCGCGAAGACCGCCAGTCAGTGCGGAGAGAAGCTGGAGGTCGCCCGGTATGGAGGGCTAGATCCAGTGTCCACCAGTAAGTGCGGACAGGCCCTTGTGGCCAGTGAACTGGACTTGGTGGGTACTGAACCAAGTCCAGGTTGGCTCAGTCCGGGGAGATCGCGCAGTAGAGCGCGGGCTGCTTTCTCAGTCCGCCAAGCCAAGTAGAAGTGTTATTGCCTTGATTGCTAGCTTGGGGATATGCGGACTGGAGGATTGCCTGGGCAAGAGCGTGCGGACTGGAGCTGGAGTCCGCTGAGTTTGGCTTAGCCTTGTGATGAGGTTATGAACTCAGGAATGCGGACTGGAGTTTGCTGTGATAGCAGACTGGATCGGCATGTCCGCTGAGTCTGACAGTGCCTTGGAGATGATGCAATGGACTCGGGATGTGCAGACAGAAGCCGAGTGTCCGCTGACTCCGGCAGGTGCCTTGATGGCAAAGTTGCGGGCTCGGGTTATGCGGGCTGATGCCTTGTCCGCGGATTGGCGGACACAGCTGTTGTGGAGTCCGGCTGTGGTGGTCCTGGCTTGGCCTCTGGCGGCAAGGCGGGCTGGATATTGGAGTCCGGCCTTGGAGAAGCTGGGGTGGACTGTCTATCTGTATAAGGGCGGCGAACTGGAGTGTGTGTCTGCGGGCTGGCGGACACACTTGTTCTTGCTACGGGATGTGGCGGTGATCCTATCGGCTAGGGCGGTGACCATACTCATCATCGTGCCTATAAATAGGACCCATGTCACATCTGGAGTATGCAACCTGAACCGAAGTAAGTGAACAGTAATTGAGCTCGCGTAAGTTGCTGCGGTCTGGACTTTAGTGTCCACGCGGTTTGAGAGTTGACCCGGTTGTGATGTGCAGGTTGTGCGAATAACACTGGAAAGCCAGGACTTGGCTCTAATTGCGGTCAGGGACAGTGCGGACTCTGCGGTTAAGCAACAGGCGGTAAACAGCAGGTCGCGGATAGCGACCAGGCGGTCTCCTCTTTGGGAACTTGGTTCGGGGTTCAGGAAGTCGCCTGCTTCAGGCGGACTGTTCCATTCGGTGACGCAGCTTGTGCGGTCTGGCGGCTAGGCGATCTCGCGGTCAGGCGGCCTGCAGATCGGCGGTGAAGAGCTAAGCATTGGAATTAGGGGTAGTCCGCGCAGCTTGGGTTGCGGTCTGGCAACCTGGCGGACTGAGCGGACTCCATAGCAGTAGACCGGCGGCTTGGTGGTTTAGTCCGCGCGGCCTGTTTTTTGTTTCTTGTCTTTGTAACTGTCTTTGTTCTCCTGGTTGGGTTGTTTGTTGAAGCATGCCTCACCATGTTTGTCTCGCCTTATAAAGAAGTTTGCTCTTGATCAATAAAGAAGCTTGTGCTGCATGTGTTGCTGGTTGTTACTGCTTTGTTGAGATAACCCCTGCTAACTCCACGATCCGGGAAAACTTTCAACAATATAAGTGGGGTGTTCTCCGTCGGTTTGTTGAGTTTCAACAGGGTATCCGAGGAGGCCTCTGCGGTTTTGTTGAATTTTAACATGGTATCAGAGGGAGGTTGTTGGAGTGGTCAAGCAGTGCTCAATGGAAGTAGTTGCTCTTCTGTAGAGGAAACCAGTGGTAGAACCATGACAGTGGAGGATGCAAGTTATCTTGGAATTGATCTCCTTACAGAGACGAACTGTGAATGGTGGAAGTCCTGTATGAAGAGCTTTCTGCTTGGCGAGGACCTTTGGGAGGTTGTATGCGGAGAAGGAAGACAAGAGGATACTGTTGGCAATGTTGAAGGGATGAGAGCTTGGAAGGAGACAAATGCGAAAGCGGAGTCTATTCTTAAGCAGGTGATCTCATCGGAGCTCTTGGACCACATCAGTGGATGTCGGTCAGCTGCGGAGGTTTGGACTTCCCTTGATGGGTTGTTCAGGAAGGAGGTGAAGGTTGTTGCTGACGATGGTCCCTCTACTTCATATCAGGAAGAAAGGAGTATTTCTCCTAGGCGTGATAGGAAGAGGAAGGATGGACCAAGGTGCTATAAATGCAAGCAACATGGTCATCTTCGGAAGGCGTGCAAGGTTGTCTTGCTCTCGGCAAATGTAGCTCATGTAGGGAGGAAGGAGAAGAACCTTGTTGTGTTATCAACAAGTTCTGGATCTGATCGGATGAATGCCAGTGATAGTGCAGCTATCTAGCATGAAAGACTGGGGCATGTAGGGATGGACAAGCTGAAAGCAATGGCGGAAAGAAGACTCGTAAGAGGCTTGCCTAGATTGTCATCCTATGGCGATGGTCGGGGGTGTGCGGGATGTCAGGAAAGTGGAGCCTATCGCTTCATGGTTGACAAAGAACAATCCAGATGTAAAGCACCATTGGAGGTTGTCCATTGTGCTCTGGTGGGACCAACCATCACGGCCAGTCTTGGAGGCAGCAGGTTCATGCTGATATTGGTTGATGATTATTCAAGGTATACATGGGTATACTTCATGAAGAAGAAGTCCAACATGGTACGCTTGTTTGTGGAGTTCAAGAAGCTTGTGGAAGGCCAGCTTGGCCGGAGGATCAAGGTGTTGAGGACAAGTTTCGGTGGTGAGTTTGGCTCAACCGAGTTCTCACACTTTTGCAGGAAGCAAGGGATCCGGAAGGAGCTTTCTTGTGGACATACTTCGCAACAAGGTAGTATTGCAGCTCGGATGATCCGTTGGTTAACGGAGACCTGCAAGTGTTGGCTTCAGAGTAAAGGCATTCTGAAGGCTCTTTGGGCGGAAGGGATGGCCTGTGCTGCTCATGTCATCAACCGGATGCCTCTTAGTCCGATCATAGTGAAGACTCCTTATGAGCTGATGTTCGGAGTGAAGCCCTCAGTGAAGCACCTTCGGGTGTATGGATCTACCTGCTATATACACTCTCCGGGTGCTCTCAAGATAAAGCTAGTCTTTATTGGGTATGATGAGCAGAGAAGAAGATGAAGGTGTATGGATCCTGCGACGAAGAAACTCATAGTGTCGAGAGACATTGTCTTCGATGAGTTGACGTCGTATTGGGGTAGCTCTCATGTGGAGCTAGAGATAAGCAGGTTAGATGGTGGGCTGAAGGAGGCTGCTGCTAAGGAAGTAGAGTTACCTGAGTCACCAGGTGTTCCAGGTTGTTCTAGCTCCGGGGCAAAGGCGTCAGAGTCGGAAAGAAGGGGGAGCGAAGCTCCAGATTCTTCTGGCTCGAAGGCGGAGGCTTTCGGTTCACGAAGTAAGGGGAGCGATGTTCCAGGCTATTCTTGTTCAAGAGGAGAGTCTTCTGGTTCACTTAGCAGGGGGAGCGTTGCTCCAGGTGCTTTTGATTCCAGTAAGGAGGCGTCTTGTTCAGGAAGCAAGGGGAGCATTGTTCCGGGTTTGCCCGGGAACGGAGCTGGTTCAGGAGCAGCGGAGGTGGTTAGCCATGATCAGGTTCTTCGGAGATCGAAGAGGATCAGTAAGCTACCAACTCGATATAGCGAAGGGAACACGGCGGACTTGGTCCCGTGTTTCCTTGTTATCCCTCAGGTCGAGCAAGGTTCTTCTGGCTGTGATGACCCCACTAGAATCAAGGAGGTGGTTGACACCAAGGATGAAGAGGTGATTTCTCTCAGAGGTAACAAGGCTTGGGCTTTTGTGCCCAAGGAAGTTGGTGATACTCCTGTGATGCATGAGTGGAGGTTGAAGCTGAAGAAGGCAGAGGGAAGCATGGCTCATTTCTAGAGATGCTGGAGGGCTCCCTCATGGTCCATGATATGCGAGGTGAGGACTATGTCTTGGACATCTCTTCGTAGATGCTATTAGAGGGACCAGGTGCAAGGTTACGGGAGCTGCTGGAGTTATTCACCACTTCTCACTTCAAGGTGGAGTGTTGAAACTTGTGAAGTGAAAGTGGGTAAATGGAAGGCTTGGGCAACCTATCCGCACGGACTACGCGGACAGGGTTTGCGGACTGCTAAGTCGGCAGGGATGTTGCAGGCGGTTTGCTCTGTGGCGGCCTAGGCGGTCTGTTCGCGCGGACTACGCGGACAGCAGCAGCAGTCTGTCAGGCCGACGAATACTCAGCAGGCAGTTGGATCCCAGGAAGTAACCGGGAGGATAGCAATCCTATCTGCAGAGTCCGACATGAAGCGGACTGATGAACTGGAGCTCGGTAGACCGGTTTGGCAATTGACTTGGTCTTGCTCTAGTGATGCGGCAAGTGTAAGTCGCGGAGACGGCCAGTCAGTGCGGACAGAAGCTGGAGGTCGCCCGGTATGGCGGGCTAGATCCAGTGTCCGCCAGTAAGTGCGGACTGGCCCTTGTGTCTAGTGAACTGGACTTGGTGGGTACTGAACCAAGTCCAGGTTGGCTCAGTCCGGGGAGATCGCGCAGTAGAGCGCGGGATGCTTTCTCAGTCCGCCAAGCCAAGTAGAAGTGTTATTGCCTTGATTGCTAGCTTGGGGATATGCGGACTGGAGGATTGCCTGGGCAAGAGCGTGCGGACTGGAGCTGGAGTCCGCTGAGTTCGGTTTAGCCTTGTGATGAGGTTATGAACTCAGGAATGCGGACTGGAGTTTGTTGTGTAGCAGACTGGATCGGCATGTCCACTGAGTCCTGCAGTGCCTTGGACATGAGGCAATGGACTCGGGATGTGCGGATAGAAGCCGAGTGTCCGCTGAGTCCGGCAGGTGCCTTGATGGCAAAGCTGCGGGCTCGGGTTATGCGGGCTGATGCCTTGTCCGCGGATTGGCGGACACAGCTGTTGTGGAGTCCGGCTGTGGTGGTCCTGGCTTGGCCTCTGGCGGCAAGGCGGGCTGGATATTGGAGTTCGGCCTTGGAGAAGCTGGGGCGAACTGTCTATCTGCACAAGGGCGGCGAACTGGAGTGTGTGTCCGCGGGCTGGCGGACACACTTGTTCTTGCTGCGGGATGTGGCGGTGATCCTATCGGCTAGGGCGGTGACCATACTCATCATCGTGCCTATAAATAGGACCCATGTCACATCTGGAGTATGCAACCTGAACCGAAGTAAGTGAACAGTAATTGAGCTCGCGTAAGTTGCTGCGGTCTGGACTTTGGTGTCCGCGCGATTTGAGAGTTGACCCGGTTGTGCCGTGCAGGTTGTGCGGATAGCGCTGGAAAGCCAGGACTTGGCTCTGATTGCGGCCAGGGACAGTGCGGACTCTGCGGTTAAGCAACAGGCGGTAAACAGCAGGTCGCGGATAGCGACCAGGCGTTCTCCTCTTTGGCAACTTCGTTCGGGGTTCAGGAAGTCGCCTGCTTCAGGCGGACTGTTCCATTCGGTGATGCAGCTTGTGCGGTCTGGCGGCTAGGCGACCTCGCAGTCAGGCGGCCTGCAGATCGGCGGTGAAGAGCTAAGCATTGGAATTAGGGGTAGTCTGCGCGGCTTGGGTTGCGGTCTGGCAACCTGGCGGACTGAGCGGACTCCACAGCAGTAGACTGGCGGCTTGGTAGTTTAGTCCGCACGGCCTGTTTTTTGTTTCTTGTCTTTGTAACTGTCTCTGTTCTCCTGGTTGGGTTGTTTGGTGAAGCATGTCTCACCATATATGTCTCGCCTTATAAAGAAGTTTGCTCTTGATCAATAGAGAAGCTTGTGCTGCATGTGTTGCTGGTTGTTACTACTTTGTTGAGATAACCCCTGCTAACTCCACGATCCGGGAAAACTTTCAACAATATAAGTGGGGAGTTCTCCGCCGGTTTGTTGAGTTTCAACAGGGTATCCGAGGAGGCCTCTGCGGTTTTGTTGAATATTAACACACCATGGTAGGCCTGTCCACAACAGTCTTCCGCGAACGAGAGGTTGTTGTGCACACGCCCTTAGAGGGAGAAGGCTTGCACAAACGAGGGCAATCCTTCAACATGTGGCCCACACCTTGACATAACAAACACCGAATGCAATGATCGGCATTCATAACAGCAATGACATCGATGGATCGGCGCAAAGTGTCAAGGATACGACACTCAGCATCAGGATCCATCACGAACAAAAATAATTGCTGAAAAGGTGCTACACAGCTAAAATGAAAATAGCACAGATCTGCTATCTAAATCACAAATCAGAAAAGGGCAAAAAGAAATACGCAAAATAATAATTCTAATAACCAAAGCAAATAAATAAAAAAATGATATGCACAAATGGAAAAGGGCTTCAATATATTATCTCCCTCTCCAAAAACTCACACGACTGTGTTCCCCGGCAACGGCGCCAAAAACTTGATGCGTAAGATCACGGCAGTGAACCGGTCGCACAAGTAATATAAAATGGTGGTTTTCCCAAGTATCGATCTCTCAAGGAACACAGTAAGGTGAAGTTAATTTCGAGGATAACTTGAGATTGAAGTCCTCAGGTCGGAGCTAATTAAGGGGGGTATTGATGTTTGCGGAAACAAAAAATAAAAGGCTAACAACTACTCCTATGCAACGCCGCTATGCGATGCTTCGCCAGGCGGGATGGAAGACTAGTCGGGCAGCTATGCACCGAATCACGAGGCGGATGGACGAGAAGGCTAGCAGATGAGGTGGTTAGAACAGCGGAATGAGGGTCGTGAGCACCTCTTCGCAACGCAAGCCACTAGCAATTGCTAGTGCGGCAAGGGTGGATGGTGGTGGATGGAGTATGGCGCAACTCAAGTAAATAACGAAAACATACAAAATCGCATAGACATGATTGTATAAAAACGTTTTACAAACTAAGCATACTTCATCAATATAAATAGAGTTAAACACCAATATTCAACAATAAAGCAAGAACAAGTCAAGAGATCGACTGAATCCGAAGTCTTGCTGAGGTTTCACGGTTGGAATCATCGGGTTGTCATTCGGCATCCAAGCTCGGTCTTCAACTGCGTTCGGGGTAGAGAAGGGCTGTCACCACCTTCCAATGGCCCGTCTTCTTCGTTTCACGATAACAGATGAAGTTTGCTAGCTTTCCTTTGCTTGATGGCTATGGCGTCAAACCCTACTTGAAGCTCATGGATGAAGGAGAAGGCCGAGAGGAAGCTCCGGCTTGGATTTGGAGGTGAAAGCTTGCCTGAAGCACCTCCCTAGGGTGGAAGATGAAGGGGAACGGCGGAGAAGGCGGAAAACGGCGGAGAAATGTCGAGCTCCGGATCCTCTATCAATTAGGGCGAGACCTGCACTATTTATACAAAGCAGAAATAAACAATGCGCACGATCACAGGCGCACGACCAGTGGTCGTGCGCACTATGTCCGGTGATTGTGCGCACTAGCATGGAAGATCAGGAAGAGGAACTGGGATAACCTGCACGAGCAGCGTCGCACGACCAGTGGTCGTGCGCACTAACTCCAATGGTCGTGCGATTACCCCAGACAGGACTCCAGAAAAGAGGAATCAATGCACACGATCAGTGGCGCACGACCGGTGGTCGTGAGCATTATGTCCAGTGGTCGTGCGCTTACCCCAGGCTGATTCTGGAAAATGTAGAGTAGTACGCACGATCAGGGGCGCATGACTAGTGGTCGTGCGTATTAGATCCCATGTTCGTGCGTAGTATTCCTGTTTCACAACCATCCCGGAACACGCACACGACCTCTGTACCGAAAGGAAAAACCAATCACTGATATGTGCAGACATTCCAGGCAATCACAAAAAGGAGTACAAACTATAAAATAACAAAATACACAACCACGGGCATAAATGTGCACTTCCTATGGAAATAAAGACAAGATGAAATATGAACGATATAGAACTAAAAGTGAAGTGCAAACGCGTGAAAACTAACCCAGATGAGTCCGAAAATAGGTATATAAAGTGGACGCATCACTCCTCTTGCCCATGATTCCTCCACAAGACCTTGACCAACGGTACCTTCTTGCGTCGCAGGACCCGCATCCCGGTATCGTCTATCCGGATCGGCCCCAGGTGTACCGATTGATCAGAAGCTATAGGACTATCTATAGTCGTAATCTGCTGCTCCGGCCGAAGTAGAGCTCTCCTCAGAGAGGGGACGTGAAAGACATCGTGCAAACCCGCTAGCTCTGGCGGCAGCTCCAGTCTATAAGCCAAGGGGCCGATCCATTCCTGGATCCTGTAGGGCCCCATGTATCTCGGACTTAGCTTCTTCCGACCATGCACCCGCGAGACTCCATGCATCGGTCGGATCTTTAAAAATACCCGGTCTCCTACCGAAAACTATACCTGATGATGCCGAGCATCGTAATACTTAGCCTGCCTGCTCTGGGCCTCCAACATCCTGTCTCGTATCAATCGCACCTGAGCATCCGTATCCTCGACAAACTCCGAGCCCAGTGCCTTCGAATCCTCATCTTATATCCATGACAAAGGATTCTTGCATCCCCGCACGTATAAAACATCATCAGAGGCCTTGCCGATGCTGGACTGGTGGTTGTTGTTGTTGTATGAGAACTCGATCATTGGTAGCTGCCTCTCCCATGGCTCTCTGCGGTCTGATTGGTGCGCTCTGTTTGTCCATTCGTCTAAGGGTGGAAGGCGGTACTAAAAGTCAGTCGTGACCCCAAATAAGCTTGAACCGCCCACCGTTCCTTAGAGGTTAATCATCCATCATGATCGGACACTATCGTCCTTGGCACTCCATGATATTGAATGAAATGCTCCACAAAATTCCGTACCAAGTCACCCACTGGAGCGTCCTTCTTGATCGGTAGAAAACTGGCCACCTTCGTCAATCGGTCTAAGATCACCCATATCGTGTCATTCCCTGCATGTGACCGAGGATGACCATGTTTGAAGTCCATGGCGATGTCGTTGAACTTCCACTCCGGCAACGAAAGTGGATGCAATAATCCGCCCGTGTTTCTACACTCCTCCTTGAAAACTAACAAGCCTCGCAGTGGGTTACGCAGTAGGTGATATCCATCTTCATTCCCGGCCAGTACATTATCCTCTTCAGGTCGGTCGTCATCTTGGTGATGCCTGGGTGCACCGAGTACCTGCTGCAGTGAGCCTCAGTCATGATGTCCTCCCGAATTCTGCCCCCTGCCGGTATGTATACTTTGTCTCTGAAGCATAGCAGCCCATCTCTCTGTATATTCCCCAGCCATTTCTGCCCCCAAGGTCCTGAATACTGGCTCCAGCTTGTCATCCCTTCTCTGCTCAGCTCTGATACAATTGTGAATGTCGTTGGTGGCAACCATCGACGAGTGGTACTCCCGGTATAGCTCTAGGTGACCCTCGGACACCAGAGATATTTGCATCTTCTCTAACACCTGCACCAACTGCATGGCCATCAGCTGAGGTCCTTCTCTTGAGGTAGTAGCCTTCCGGCTCAGCGCGTTCGCCTCCACGTTCGCCTTCCCTGGGTGATAGTGTATCTTGTACTCATAATTAGATAGGAACTCCACCCATCGTCTCTGGCAAACGTTCAACTCCTTCTGTGTATCAACATATTTCTGATTCTTGTGATCTGAAAAAATGTCGCAGTGCACACCATAGAGGTAATACTGCCAAATCTTCAGAGCAAACACTGCTGCTCCCATCTCCAAGTCGTGAACATGGTAGTTCTGCTCGTTCTTCTTCAGCTATCGTGAGGCATATGCTATCACATGATCATGCTGCATCAGTACAACACCCATCCCAAGAAAAGACGCATCACCATACACCTGGAAGCCCTCCTTCCCAGATGGAAGGGCGAGGATAGGGGCCGCGTAAGCCGACTCTTCAACTCCTAGAAGGCCGTCTCACACCGCAGCATCCAAATGAACGCAGTGTCCTTCTTCATAAAAGAAGTGAGTGGGAGGGCTATCTGAGAAAATCACTGCATAAACTTCTGGTATTATCCGGCCAATCCCATGAAACGTCGGACATCCGTGGCTGTCTTCAATTGAGGCCAGTCTCGCACTGCCTGAATCTTTATGGGGTCCACTGCTAGTCCCGCTCCACTGATAATATGGCCTAAAAAGGCCAACTCTGTCAGCCAAAACTGTCACTTGCTGAACATGGCATATAACTGGAGCTCGCTGAGCTTCTCTAGAGTCAAGGCCAGATGTTATGTATCCTCCTCCTTCATCCTTGAATAGATGAGGATGTCATCTATGAATACTCTGTCAAACCGATCGAGATACGGCTCGAACACCCAGTTCATCAAGCTCATGAAAGCCGATGGTGCATTTGTGAGCCCGAAGGGCATCACGGTAAACTCATATAACCTGTATCTACTGATAAAGGCTTTCTTCGGGATATCCTCCTCCTGAATGTGCAGCTGATAGTAACCTGACCTCAGATCAAACTTTGATAACAAGTGGGCTCCCCCCAACTGGTCAAACAGCTCGTCAATCCTCGGCAGAGGATACATGTTCCGGACCGTGAACCTATTTAGAGCCCTGTAGTCGATGCAAAATCGGAGCGTCCCATCCTTCTTCTTGATGAACAACACCGGAGTTCCCCATGGTGTAGAGCTTGGTCGGAACAATCCAGCTTCCACTAGCTCCTGCAACTGGCTTTGAAACTCCACCAACTCCTTTGGGGCCATCCGATAAGGAGCTCTAGATGCTGGCTTAGCCCCTGGAACAAGCTGTATTTGGAAGTCCTTCTCCCGATGCCGGTGTAGCCCCAGAAGCTTCGCTGGAAACACGTCAGCAAAATCCTGTACCATCGGGATACTACGGATGGAATCCTTGGCCTCGACCATCTTAAATAGCACTTGATAGACCTCGTCTCTTTGCAGGTGGGACTTGACGGCCAGTACGGATGATAACAAGAGAGGGGCGGTAGATCTAATACCTTCGATGATGACATAGGAATCCCCATGCCTCAAGGTGATCCTCTTTGACAGGCTGTCGATCTGGGAATGGTTCCAATGCAACCATGTCATGCCCAAGATCAGATTGAAGGTTTGCATCCTTAGGATCGTCGTTGGTGCTTCGAATGCCATTCCGCCGATCTCCGCCTCCATGTTGCAGTGGGCAGAGTTGAATAGCTCTGATCCATCGAGTAGACGCACCCTCATTGTCAAGCCTGTGAATCGCTCCACACCTTCTAGTCCTTCCATGAAGGCTTCCGACACGAATGAGTGTGAAGCACCCGTATCGAATAGCGTATAAGCGGGCTTGCCGCCGACGAATTTTATGGCTGGGATAGTTAAATATCTTAGAAATCTAGTTATGGTTTTCCTTCCTAGTTTTAATTATTCTATATCCATGAGTCTAGCTTTTTAGGAAAGAAAAGAACTTATAAGTACTAGCGTACCTGTTATCACTTGCTCCGGCATCCGAGGTTGTGCCAGATCCAAGGAATACACTTTCCCTCTATACTGTCTGCGTTCTCCACCCTGGAATCCACATCCTCAGCCGCGTACTCGACCTCCAAACTACTGACCAGGCGGGGCAGCTTGTGGTGCTGCTAGGGGTGCCCCCCTCATGGGGCAGTTTCTCCGGATGTACCCTACCTGATGACAATTGTAGCACTCGGGCAGGGGAAATGTCATACCACCGGGTCTCTGTATCTCCCGCATCTGGAGAGGTTGAGGAGCCATTACCACCTGCTTCATTGTCTCTTGTCTCACCTTTTGATGAGGTTGGTCCTCTACCCTTCTCCTATCTCTTCCATCAGCAATGTGGCCCCTTCGCTGATCATTTCTAGCTCCCTGGCCCTGATCCTCAGTTGGCCTCTTCCGGCCCCGAGTCGTGTGCCAATCTGCATCAATCCTCTTAGTCATCTACAACATCCGAGGTATAGGCCCATTAGATACGAACAAAAGAGCCTCTCGCAATTCCTCTCGCAAACCCTTATAGAACCTCTTGATGTATCCTGCCTCATCCAGCTGATAGGAGTCCAAAAATCAGGTTAAATGATTGAACACCCGGTGGTACTCCGCCACCGTCTTGTTGCCCTGCCTCAACTGCAGGAACTTGTCTTCCATCTCATATCTTGTCGACTGTGGAATGAAGTGTAACACCCCCTATCCCCCGCATAGCTTATAGCAGTAGGTCCGGCCGGGGCCCGACTCCATATACCACAGACAGACCGGGTGGTTACTCAATGGAAACCATCTAACTAATATCCAACGTCCTACACAGAGTCATTCTAGTGGATGCAATTTAAAGTTGCAAATTAAAGAACCCATCACGAGCATGAATGTCCACTACTCAAACCAACAGGACTGAAGTTCAATACACAAGCACAATGGCCTTAAGGCCTTACATTTGTTTACTCAAATTACATGATTTGCAAACCTCGGCACGCAGGCCAGTCACACATGAATAAAGTAAGTAAACACTAAATATTTAGGCCTTCGAGGGCCGGCTCAGCAACTTGGGCTTTAGCCCGCTATTTGCCGCTTGGTCCTGTAGCACCTGCAAGCAACAACCCACCGCAATGGTGGCAAACAAAGGCAACGGTCAACTATGCTGACTAAATTATAACGATCCCGCCCCCAAAATCGGGGCGGCGATGATCCTTCCCTGCACTTTATTAGCATAACCAAGAATCATAGAGTAAAAACACTACATCACAGGCGTGGGCACGCACGGCCACACACCCCGTGCTCTCAGGGCACATTCTCGATTAACCCGGTCAATATCGCGGTCTCACCACCGCCCCTTGGATGAAAATAACTCGTGAGCATTTGGTCATTCTGGCCACTGCTTAAGACCCTCCATCAATGCCAACGGTAAGTTGCCAAGTAACTTTAGGTCTCTTTTCCGAACGACATAGAGCGGGTACGGTTCCTCCTAACCCGTTGCTCACACTGCCCTATCACTTTAAGACATGGGTACGGGTCAAACTTCCCCGAGTCCCAATCTGATTTCACACTTTACATAACCCGGTAATGTACAAGTTGGCTCCCAGGCCACCATGTTGGCAGAATCACGTATCTGCCCAGTTTTCCGGGTGCACCTTGGAGTTAATCCCCAAGGCTCCCAGTTGCAATCTACCGCGTAGAAAACCCGAAAAATAACAATTCACATAGAGTCTTCTCCGGCCATTCATGCAATACAACATCACTGATCCAGACCAACTTTTTCCGGGTAGGCTTCACACATCATGCCTATATCCATTCTCGATTACGGACTCTATATGTACACAATGGGGACTATTCATGTCTACCCGAAGGAACACCTCAACTCACCGCAAACTCGCGAGAGCGGGCTCCCTATGCATAGGAAAAGAGTACTTCACATGTCATAGGATGAGAATCGTTACCCTAGCATTTTTCCTTGGTGCCATGAAAATGTATGTATATGAAAAGCACCTCAATCTCCTTGCCTCCGTAGATCCGAAGTTGGCTCGAGATTTGGAGCTCCGAAGCTCCGTCGGTGACCGGATCTAGCCTCCTTTCTTCTTCCTTGCTCTCCCCTCTCTCTAGACTTTAGAAAGAGACTAAGTGAAAGAAATGATGGATTTGAAAACCTATTCCATGCTATATCCCAGAAGGAACAAACCCCAGCCGTCGGATCTCAAAATAAGGAAGCGGACAGCCACAATCCGGAGCTGAAATGCAAAATCTGGGCCGAACACAGCCTGCGACACGCCCGTGTGCAGGGTCGTGTTCCCCTATCGTCGTCGAAACCGACGCGTCTCGAAAAAAACACGGGCACCTGACACGCCCGTGTCAAACTTGACACGCCCGTGTCATCCAGAACACGGTCGTGTACTATGTCGTGTTACTCCATCGACACAGGACCAACACCAACCCGAGAAGCACACGGGTCTTGGACACGCCCGTTTCCCAACCACGCCATAGCACAGCTTCAACCCGAGAAGGACACGGCCTGTGGCATGCCCGTGTCCTAGGCCGTGTTCGCTGCTCGACGATCGTCGACCACAAAATTTGTTGACCTCTTGACCAGTTCGTCGACCCAAGCACGACACGCCCTGGGACACGCCCATGTCTCAGGCCGTGTTCGCTGCTCGACAATCGTCGACTCCAAAATTCATCGACCTCTCGGCCAGATCGTTGACCCAAACACGACATGCCCGGGGACATGCCCGTGTCCCAGGCCATGTGCCTCCTGCAAAATTCCAAACTTGGCTCAAAACGCAAAAACTTAAACGGTACCTGAGTGGAATAACTCCGGAAACTCCTCAAGCATGGTCTGCTCTCGCTCCCATGAGAGCTCCTCCCGACCACAGTTGTCCCAACAGACCTTGACCATCCTGATCTCTTTGTTGCGTAGCTGCTTGACTTCTGAGTTCTCAATTCATACGGGCTTGACCTTCGTTGTAAACCCATTATCCACCGGCACTTGATCCACCGTTATCACATGCGAAGGCTCTTACACCACCTTCCGTAGCACCGATATATGATATACATCGTGTAGACCACTAAGCTCCACTGATAGCTTCAACCGATACGCTGCTTCGCCAATCTGCTCCAGAACCTCAAATAGTCTAAGGTAACTTAGGCTTAGCTTCTTCAATCGCCGCACCTGCGAGACACCATTGAACGACTTGATCTTCAAGTACACCCAGTCGCCAATAGCGAACTCCACGTTCCTGTGCTTGGAATTATAGTACTTAGCCTGGCGGTCCTGAGCGATTAGCAACCACTCCCTAATGGTTCGCACCAACGAAGTAACATCTTCCACCTCTTGTCGCTTGTACAACTTTGACTCACCCATTTCCAACCAAGACAACGACATGCGACATCTTCTACCATAGAGGGCCTCGAAGGGCGTCATTTGTATGCTTGCATGGTAGCTATTGTTGTACGCGAACTCCACCAAGTATAGGTGGTCTTCCCACTGCTTCCCAAAGTCCAGGACGCACATGCGAAGCATGTCTTCCATTGTCCTATTGACTCTCTCGGTTTGCCCATCTATCTGTGGATGAAAGACTGTGCTAAAACTCAGCTTTATTCCCAACATCTGCTGCACCAGCCTCCAATCATTGGATGTGAACCGCCCATCTCGGTCACTCATGATGTTGCGTGGCACACCGTGAAGCCACACTATGTTATCCACATACAACATTGTCAATTTCTCCACGGGATCATCCTTCATATGAAGAATGAAGTGCGACACCTTCGTTAGACGATCTACGACCACCCAAATGGCGTTGTTCCCTTTTTGCGACCTTGGCAGCCTGTGCACAAAGTACATAGTTATGCCGTCAAACTTCCACTCCGGAATAGGCAAGGACTTCAAGAATAATCCCTACTTTTGGTATTCCGCCTTCACCAAGGCGCACGTCTGACACTTCGCCATGTACAGTGCCACATACTTCTTCAGTCCTGGCCTCCAGAAAAATTTCTTCACATCACGGTACATCTTCGTGCTCCCTGGGTGAATTGTGTACTTTGTATAATGCGCCTCGTACAACAATTCCACCCGCAAAGTGGCCACATTTGGGACACATAGACGACCGTCTTTCCAAAACAAACCATCCACAACCTCATATTGGAATTTGACCCATCCAAATCCTCTATCATGAGCTGCTTCATGCTGATATCCACATCCAAAGCCTATCTAATCCGATCAGCCAGGTCATACTGAACTTCCATCCAGTTCAATAGCGCTTCAGCACCCAACTGCTTGTCTACGAAAGAGATCTCCAACGCCTCCAATTCCCGAACCAACCGCTCGTCATGGACCGACATCCAATTGGCATGAGCTGGGGCCCAGCGACACAACGCGTCCGCAACCGCATTGCCTTTCCCAAGCACATAATGGATTTTGAACGTGTAGTCCCCCAGGAACTCCATCCATCTCCTCTGCCGCATGTTTAGATTCTTTTAATCCAACAAATATTTCAGGATTTTATGGTCGGTATATATATCGACCTTCACCCCATACAAGTAGTGCCTCCACAGCTTCATGGCAAAAATCACGGCCGCTAACTCCAAGTCATGGACCGAATAATTTCTCTCGTGCACTTTCAGTTGTCTAGAGCCATACGCTATCACACTTCCGTGCTGCAGTAGAACACAACCCAATCCACTGCCCGAAGCATCATTATAGATCTCAAATCCTTTGGTCCTACTCGGCGAACTCAGCACAGGCGTCGTGGTCAACCGACACTTCAACTCCTCAAAAGCACACGCGCACTCCGGCGTCCAAACGAACTTCTGCTCTTTCCTCGTCAAAGTCGTGAGGGGTAACGCTATCCGCGAGAAGTTCTCCACGAAGCGACTGTAATAGCCGGCAATCCCCAGAAAACTCCAGACTTCGGCTACCGTAGCAAGCACAGGCCACTCTCGTATCGCAATAATGTTCGCCGGATCCACCACAATGCCCTCTCCACTGACTATGTGACCAAGGAACTCCACTGAGGATAACCAAAACTCGCATTTGGAGAACTTGGCGTACAATTGATTCCTCCTCAGCGTCTCCAACACCAAATGTAGATGTTTGAAGTGATCCTCCTCACATTGCGAGTACACAAATATATCGTCGATGAAGACGATCACAAAATGGTTCAAGTACTCCCTGAAAGTCCCGTCCATCAAATCCATGAACATCGACGGCGCATTCGTCAGCCCAAACGGCATGACCGTAAACTCGTAATGCCTATATCTCGTACAAAAAGCTGTTTTGGGGATATCACTCTCCCTTATCCTCAGCTGATAATATCGAGACTTGAGATCCAACTTTGAGTATATCGTTGACTCGACTAACTGTTCGAACAAATCATCAATCCTCAGGACCGGGTACTTGTTCTTCTTCGTTAGCTTGTTCAGTTCCCGATAGTCAATACAAAGTCTCAAGCTCCCGTCCTTCTTCTTCACAAAAAGGACCGGTGCGCTCCAAGACGACGAACTTGGATGCACATACCCCAGCTCCAACAACTCCTGCAGTTGAACCTTCAGCTCCGCCATTTCCTTAGGCGCTAGCCGATACAGAGAGCGTGACACAGGTTTCTCACCTAGCACTAGCTCAATCGTGAAATCTATCTCCCGTTGAGGCGGGGCTCCAGGAAGATCGGCAGGGAACACATCAGGGTACTCAGCTACCACTGAAATATTGTCCAACATAGGCTTAGGCTTTGCAACCTCCACTAGCGTAAAGAATAGCTCTGCACCAGCACGAACCACCTTCACCACTTGAAGAGTAGACATCAACGTCTTGCTCGACCCTTTCAAGCCCGTAAAAGTCATCTCACGACCTGTTCCCAACTTGACTTCCTTGCGACCGCAATCAATATGAGCTTGCTGCTCCGAGAGCCAGTCCATGCCAAATATTACGTCGGACTCCACCAGCGGTAGTAACGACGCTAGTAAATGGAAATCCTGACTCCCAATACGAATCTTAACGCCACAGATACTATCCGCGCGCATCGAACACCCATTCGGCAACAGCACATCCAGTTTGTCCTTCGCCATCGAAGAATATACTCCGATGCGCGATATGAATTTTTTGGACAAAAAGGAGTGTGAATCTCCCGTATCAAAGAGTGCTCTCACCGGATTCTCACAAATCAAAACAAATCCTAAACAAGTAGTGGTAAGGTAACACGCGCATAACAAGTATTTTAAAAATGACTTGCTATAAATTAAACTGTACATGTCACCACATCTGCTTGCTTAATGGCCTCCTGTTGGCCAAAATTATAAACTCTCGGCTGAGCAGGAGCATAATGGGATGTGGTTGACTCCACTGCCTTACACTTCTCTTCATAAGTTGCTCCCGGCTTACTCTCGGACTTGGGACGTCCGCTCCAGCAGTCACGGGCAAAGTGCCCCAACTTCCCACAAGTAAAACATGCACCCGGGGTCCTACTCGTAGTCGCCCCAGCAGCACCAGAAGAGGGGGCTGGACCTGAAGTCCTAGCCTTCTAAGACCACCTTTGGTATGCAGACTTTGAGGTAGTCGGCACCTTGAACTCAGTCTTCTTATCACCAAAGATTTTCTTCGCTTGTACATTCTTCAAGTCCTACTCCAAAGACCGGGTTGTGTTGACCAGGGTCAAGAAACCCTATGTCATAGGACCCGAGAGCAGTAGCCTTAAGTCATCTCTAAAACCTTCATTGAATCGATTCATCTTGCGCTCCTCATCCGCGAATGTGGAACTAGCGTACCGACCCAATTGAGTAAACTCGTGGAGATACGCATCCACATTACTCTCTCCTTGCGTCAATTTCAGGAACTCATTCTCCAAAGCTATCCTCTGCGCTGAAAGGAGGTACCTTGACAAGGACAGTCTCGAGAACTCTTTCATTGAGACGTCGGTAAGTTGTCTTCCTCTCAAGAGATGCAGCTCCAAACCCTCCCACCACAGCCTAGCGTCTCCATCCAACAGGAACGTAGCTATAGTGGTCATCTGCCACTCCTCTGTCTCTGTCGCTGTCAAGAATCTCTTCACTCTGGAGAGCCAATCTTCAGCTTGGGATGGGGTTCCCAATCCCGAGAACACAGGAGGATTAAAGCTCATAACGTCTTTGAGCAGTCTCTCGGTTTCTCTCCTAGGCACCAGAGGCTCCACCACTGCCTGCTCCACCCTTCTCTGCTCAGCCTCTTGAAGAGGTTCCTGCTCCATCGCAGGAGTGGGCTGCTGCATTTTCCTTGCAGGCTACGCATTGATCATGGCAAACACTGCTTAGGCAACCAATCGAATGGTTTCATCAAATGGAGGTGCTACAGGAGCATTGTTTGGTGCACTACTAGCCTTAGAAACTCAGCATTCTGACAGCCCAGCACCGCTTCTGGTCACCTATAGTTGTACAAAACACCGTTATGCGACCATACAAAATTACAAAAAGCAATTATATGAACACGCAAGTTCCTCAAACACGTGTATTTTCATTCCTAATTGGACATTCATGGGTTCTTTTGATGTTATAACAATGACGCACACACATGTGCTCACAACCCCTTAAAAGAATTCGTCCACGAATTCATTTTAAGCCTGACCGAAACCAGTAGTCTGATACCAAATTGTAACACCCCATATCCGTCACATAGCATATAGCAGTAGGTCCGGTCGGGGCCCGACGTCATATACCACAGACAGACTGGGTGGTTACTCAATGGAAACCATCCAACTAATATCCGACGTCCTACATAGAGTCATTCTATCAGAAGCACTTTAAAGTTTCAAATTAAAGAACCCAGCACGAGTATGAATGTCCACTACTCAAACCAACAGTAATGAAGTTCAATACACAAGCACAATGGCCTTAAGGCCTTACATTTGTTTACTCAAATTACATGATTTGCAAACCTCGGCACGCAGGCTGGTCACACATGAATAAAGAAAGTAAACACTCAATATTTAGACCTTCGAGGGCCGGCTCAGCAACTTGGGCTTTAGCCTACTATTTATCGCTTGGTCCTGCAGCACCTGTTAGCAACAACCCACCACAACGGTGGCAAACAAAGGCAACCGTCAGCTATGCTGAACAAATTATAACGATCCCGCCCCCAAACTCGGGGCAGCGATGCTCCTTCCCTTCACTTTATTAGCATAACCAAGCATCATAGAGTAATAACACTACATCACAGGCGTAGGCACGCACGACCACACACCCAGTGCTCTCAGGGCACATTCTCGATGAACTCGGTCAATACCGCGGTCTCACCACTGCCCCTTGGACGACAATAATTTGTGAGCATTTGGTATTTCTGGCCACTGCCTAAGACACTCCATCTATGCCAACGGTAAGTTGCCAAGTAACTTTAGGTCTCTTTTCCGAATGACATAGAGCAGGTACAGTTCCGCCTAACTCGTTGCTCACACCGCCCTGTCACTTTAAGATATGGGCGCGGGTCAATCTTCCCCGAGTCCCAATCCAATTTCACACTTTACATAACTCGGTTATGTACAAGTTGGCTCCCAGGCCACCATGTTGACAGAATCACGCATCTGCCCAGTTTTCTGGGTGCACCTTGCAGTTAATCCCCAAGGCTCCTTGTTGCAATATACAGCGTAGAAAACCCGAAAAAAAACCATTCGCGCGGAGTCTTCTCCGTCCATTCATGCAATACAACATCACCGATCCAGACCAAGTTTTCCGGGTAGGCTTCACACATCATGCCTATATCTGTTCTCGATGACGGACTCTACATGTACATAACGGGGAGTATTCATGTCTACCCGAAGGAACGCCTCAACTCACCGCATACTCGCGAGAGCGGGCTCCCTGTGCAAAGGAAAAGAGGACTTCACATGTCCTAGGATGAGAATCGTTACCCTAGCATTTTTCCTTGGCACCATGGAAATGTATGCGGATGAAAAGCACCATAATCTCATTGCCTCCATAGATCTGAAGTCGGCTCGCGATTTAGATCTTCGAAGCTCCGTCGATGACCGGATCTAGCCTCCTTTCTTCTTCCTTGCTCTCCCCTCTATCTAGACTTTAGAAAGAGACTAAGTGAAAGAAATGAGGGATTTTAAACCCTATTCCCGGGTGTATCCCAGCAGGAAAAACCCCCAACCATCGGATCCAAAAATAAGGAAGCGGACGGCAACGATCCGGAGCTGAAATGAAAAATCCGGGCCGAACACGGCCTGTGACACGCCCGTGTGCAGGGCTGTGTTACCCAATCACCGTCGAAACCGACGCGTCTCGAAAAGAACATGGGCACCCGACACGCCTGTGTCATCCAGAACACAGCCATGTACTATGTCGTGTTACTCCATCGACATAGGACCAACACCAACACGAGAAGCACACGGGTCTTGGACACGCCCGTGTCCCAACCACGCCACAGCCCGGCTTCAACCCGATAAGGACACAGCCTATGACATGCCCTTATCCCAGGCCATGTTCGCTGCTCGATGATCGTCGACCCCAAAATTCATCGACCTCTCAACCAGATCTTTGACCCAAGCACGACATGCCCCGGGACACGCCCGTGTCTCAGGCCGTGTTCGCTACTCGATGATAGTTGACTCCAAAATTCATCGACCTCTCGGCCAGATTGTCAACACAAACACGACACACCCTGGGACACGCCCGGGACGTGTCCCGGGCCATGTTCCCCCTGCTAAATTCCAAACTTGGCTCAAAACGCCTCCCGTCACACTTTTGAGTTTCGGGGCGTTACATAAAGTGCTCCAACAATGCGGCCCTGAACGCCTCCCAAGTAAAGTTAGCAACCTCCTTATCTGCAAATATCATGTCCAGTAGTGTCTTCTGCCATCTCTTGGCATGGTACTCCAAGAAAGGGACCACAAAAGGCACCCTCTCCTCCTATGGGCACCGTATCCCGGTCAGCATCTCGTACATGATGTTAAGCCACTCCATTGTTCATACAACCGACTCTGTCCCCAAGTAAGATGGTGGAGAAAGTCATTGGAAGATGCTCATCCAATTGGCCCCCGGGTTTGGCTGGGGAGCCAAACCTGTTGGGCCCTGAAATCCCCCAGAATGGCTGTCAGTGTCTGCCCCACCTCCGACTATAGAAACGGAGTGGGGGTCGGGGGAGGTGGTGCAACATTCAGAGTTTGCTGGACTCTGCCCTGTGGTGTAGGTTGTGCCGGAGGCTGCGTAACAAAGACCATTTATAAGAAATTGACCCAAACCTAGTTAAAAGTGGACAATTTACATGTGATCTCCCATATGGGCACACCACTGCTTCCGCTGCTTAGTTTGTCCCCAAACTAAACTCGTGCGGGGGTGACCCATGGATAGTGGACTGATACTTTTCGATCGAGGTTTCCCTCTGATACCACATGTAAGACCCCATTTTTTTTTCTTTTTAAACCATCACGACCGGGAAGGTCGTCACTACAAAACACCGATCCTGCCGGCCATATCGATCACAGAATAGTAGCAAAAGTATGAGGGTACATGAAATTATAACTCTAACACATGTCCACAATAATCACATATATAGTAATAATCCCCCACGAAGGGAGAGTCCACAGCAATAATATTAAAAGAGCTGGAAATAGGGCTCATGCCCGATACATCTAAGTCCTCTCTACAAGTCGCTCATCGTGGAAGCAAATCTATAACATCTACTAGCGAACGAGACTCACTGTCCTAGCTGTTAGAACTCTGGTGCTAGACTGTCCCATCACCAAGCGTGCCAACCTCCGGGGCTGCACCTCCAAGCTGGGCTCCACGATCCCCTAAAATGATTTGGTCCGAAAAGTGTTAGTCTAAAAGACTAAGTCCTATCATCCCCTACCCATCATCCCATGGCTCCTAGGCACCGAGTGGGGAGAAGGAAAGGAAAGATAATGAAGGTGGAGGATAAACAAAGCAGGTGATGGTGGAACTATTCTAGCAGTTATTTATAATGTATTTACAACTAATGAAGGAAGGTACAAGCTAACAGTAAGAAAGAAAGTATAGCAGAGCAGTAAGTATATGAAAGGTAAACTAAGAAACAAGTAACCTTAACATATATGAATGCCCATACAAACTTATAAGTTAAGGGATCTTTTACAAGACTCCCATCGTATAGAAAGACCCATACCAATTTATATGTTGGGGTTTCGGTTTTCAAGCAAACAATATATATATCCATAGAATAATAACCTTAGCTTATAAGCATGCTCACACAAGCTTATAAACTAAGGGGTGGTTTTATAGGGCCTATCGTATAAAATGTCTCATACCAATTTATACAATGGGTGTCAGGTTTAAATGCAATGATTTATGCTATGTTATGTTATGCCATGAATCACGCAAGTGCAACACACCCACCCGACTCTGTGCACACAAACCTTTTGTTCCCCCTTTCTGGAGCCTAACCTCCCAGGATACCTCCGTAGTGGCAAAGGGAAGTGGTGGGTTGGGCTTCACCCATCTTTAAACCGGTAATTACACTACCAGTCAGACATATCGTATGCCTCAATGTCGGTGCACTAAGCGGAGCTCCAGCGTACACTTTGCCGACTGGTCCAACGGACTTAAATTAGCGAAGTGCTAAACCACACATGCCGAGTCAATGTATTGGCATTGGTGCATCGACCCTCCAACACTGATGACCCGTAACCTTATATTTTATGCACATTTAATCTTGATGTATAAACCACCGAGCCAAGGCTCCCCGGACTAACACGTCCATCATAACTAACAACCGAGCAAAAGCTCCCCGGAATATCCTGTCTGTCATAATGATCTGCCAAGCCATCGGCTCGCCGGGCTAACCTGCCCATCACCAAAACCACCGAGCCTACCACCCGTGTGAACCAACCTAACTTACCGAGACACCGGGGTGTGTGAAAGTGGACCCCTAGTTACACTAGTTTCTCTTAAACATTGATTTTTCAAATGGTTTAGGTTACCCCAGGACTGCCCAAGGTATTGCAGGTGAAGGGCTATCATAGGGCACTAGGAACTACGATGGGCTGAATCCCAAATCACCCTTTCGCAATGCACATATTGTTATTGGTTAATACAGAATTCTCGATCCCTTTTAGTATTACTCTGGATCTAACCATAGTGTGTTTTGACCCTCTCTCTCTCTCTCTCCGCAGGAAAGATGATCTTTCGTCGATCCCGAGCACCCCCCAATTCTAGTCTACCCCGCATTTTCCTCATGACAACTTCCAATGATGAACTCAATCTCATTTTACCCAATCCAGCTAACTGTTAACCCCAACCCATATGCCCAATTCAAACGCTATCACATTTTCTGTAGTTTTACTATATGCAGACCAACCTAGGCTATATGTTATACATGATAGGAGGTACTCCAAATTTTCATCCACAAACCTTAAGACATTTAATGGGGGTCTATCATGACATGATTAGCATATCTCTAGAAACTTATAATTTTCCTAATTAATTTGGTATTTAATTAATTTTGCCCAAAGTTAGGCCATGGGTAATTTGAACATGAAGTATAATATTTTCTCAAATAATGGCCACCCCAAAATTATGAACACTAGATAATAGAGGAATACCAATAAATACCAAATTTTAGGATTTTCCATAAAAGGTTTGTCCTCTAATTAATTAATACAATAATAAGCCATTAAGTATGGGTAAAGAAGAAAGTACTAAAGCTAATCATCAGAAAATTGTAGAAAACTTATGGAATCTCAAGGATAACCAGGAAGGCCTCTGACCAAAAATCACATTTTATCAAGCTTAATAAGTATCAAGATAAATTCAATTACTTTTACTTAGAAAATAACACCTTGTGAACCAATCCCTACAGATAGACTTCCAAAAATTTCATAAAAATTCATAGAGCTTTAAAATGTCAACAAAATGTCTTTTTACCAAATTTCATAAGTTTCCATTGAGTGGATTGTTCATAAAAATTTCGAAGTAGACGGTGCAACTTGATGGGTTGTGAATGAAGTACCCCATATAATGATCAAAAATTCATATTAAAAATTTCTAGGGATTGTTATAGTCTTAAAATATAGCTTGACTGAATATCATCCAAACCCAAGGTTAGGAAGTCACATAATAAAATTCTTCAAGACAACTATGATAGTGCACTTTTCAAAGTAACCCACTTGTAAACTCATGCAAACATTATGTAGTATATTTCAGTGGCTAATATGATTAATAAAATGACCTCTACCAAAATGTCATGCAGGTCCAAAGTCATATGAGCCACTAGACATTCCCTAAGGTGATGGACCCAAAAAATATAACCCAGTGGTTTAAGTGGTGTGCATATGTCCAAATCCTACCATATATCTACCTAGGGCTTTTCACCAACCTAGGATCACATGGGATAAACACCAAGTCCATACAAGGGCATATCTCCCCATACCCTTCACAAATCCACAAAGTTCAACCTTAGGGTTTGAACTTGTGTCCTAGGGCAAATCCACCCCAATCCACGCCAAATTCCATGTGAGTGTGTCTAGTATCATAATAAACCATTGGCCCAAGTTTCAGCCTCTATTGAGGTGATTTGACTACTTAAACCCACAATGAACACTTTGACCTAAATACCCCCCCTTTTGGCCAAAGATAGAGTTTACAAAACTTCAACCCAAATCATCTCCAAATGAGCTGAAATTTTATCCAGAGCCTTATGATGACCCCAAGGACCACTCAACAATATTTGGGAGGGTTTGGATGTCATTAGGTTCCCTAATTAAATTACCCTAGGACTATTAAATAATTTCAAAAACTATATAAAATATATCTCCAAAAATTCAGCGTTTTGTATATGTTCTAGATATATATATGTGTGACCCCCATCCAAAATTTCAAGTCATTTGTATGGCTGGATTGAAGGGGGCACTCAAAATAGTCTCTAGTCTATCCTAGGTATAGTCATCACCAACATGAGTGCTTTGGTCAAACCCATTACCCAAATTGGTTGAAACAAATTTTAAATTAAATTAGACCCATAGAGCTACAATTTTCATGTTGACCATTTTCTCTGATTACTCATCTAAGTATTTTTAAGGGCAGAAAATACATTAAATTTAATATATATAACTTGATCATGCACAGATCTTGACGCAAATCCGACGATTGATGGTTATATTCTTCCTCCAGCTAACAGGTGAGATTTACCCGACGTGGAGCATCTTCCAACCCTATTTCCCGGCCACCCGGCCACCTCCCTGGCCGGCCACCACGACCACCACCTCCGTCGAGGTGGTGGCTATCGCCAAGCGGCGGCACGGCCCCCAGAGGGGCGGATTCCGACGATCCCACAATCACATTGTTTCGGTAAAACCAGGAAAATGATCCCTTTGATCGGGTGAAAGTGAGGGTTAGATATAATATACTCTAGAGGGGTGGTGAATAGAGTATCTCTAAAACTTTAAAGCTTTTTGTTGTGAATTAAAACTTCAGAGTATAGCAGCTATTTAATACCAATACTCACTGTAAGTAAAAGTTCAAACAAAGATAACCTAATCTACCACAGGCAAAGCAAGACTAAATTAACTAACATATGTACAACAAACCTAACTAGCACAGGTACAACAAGAACAAAAGAAAAAGATGACAACCAGACAACCAAGAATTTTTATAGTGGTTCCCCAACCTGGGTACATCCACTCTTCTACCACCCTGGTAAGAATCCACTCAGGTTTTTTATCAGGTTATTGCAACCAATGAACTTTTGATCTGGTGCTCAAAAACCAATCCCAAGTCTTTTGATCAGGCGACTTGCAACCAAGGAATAACTTTTGAAGGGAGTTAAAGAGCCCTGTGTATAGTGAGGGGGTGAGAGAGTGATGGTGTCTTCTCTTTCTCAAATACAACTGAGAAGACTAGTGGATCTTGATGTTAACAAACCTCCCCCTGAGTTATTGAGTTGTTCAGGAAGATTGAGCTTTACTTCATGGTGAGTAGATCTTCAATCTTTTAGCGTTGACTAGTGTAGATCAAGGAACTTCTTGACTGATAAGGTTTGTTGTCCTTGAAGAATCCTAGAATGAAGAATGAAGAAGACTCTTGATTTGTATGGATGTTCTTCTTCTTCTTCAGTATCTTGAATTATTTTTCTGGTCTGGGCTTCTTGTTTCTTGACTCTATATCTGGGTTATTGTTCTTTGTATGCTTGTTGTATGTCTTCGAGAAGGAGGAAGAAATCCCTTTTTACATTTTCTATGAAATTTTCCTTTGATTTTTTGAATTCCTTCCTTCATTGATTGCTGGCGGCCTTGGGAATGTCTGCATTAATTTATTTCCCCAACTGTCCCATTGAAAAACGGCAAGTAATTATCCTGATGAATACCATAATCAATGTTGCTTCTAACAGTAATATTCAGAGAATATTAAGCATTGATTATTCAGGAATTACTGCAAAAACAATAAGGACAGGAGGAGGGAAAAGTCCAAGTCTGGATGTAACAACCCCATCCGTTTACATATTATATACTAGAAGGTCCGGTCGAGGCCCCACAACATATACCACAAAACAGGCGGTGAAGTTACGGTATGATACCAGAGTAGCGCAGCGCACCCTAACACATGGCATTCTAGCATAAGCCTAACACTAAACTTGAACTCCACACTTGAATGTCCAACATATAAAAGCTCCTCATTTATATATACATAAGAATGTTTTACATATACAAACAGTTGGTCTTATGGCCTTACAGGGCTTTCACAACAGTGGCTTCAACATTGGCGCGCAGGCCGGCCACGTATAAATAAAACACAACATTTATAAGTTTAGCCTTTGAGGGCTAGCAGCAGCAGTAGCAAATGCAGCATGGACTTCAGCCCTTATGCATCCCGCTCTGCTATCCAACACCTACACAGGGACAACCCACACAATGGTGGAAAACAGAGGTAACGGTCAGCATTCAGCTGACCAAATTATAACGACCGCACCCCTTTTCCCAGGGCGGTGGTATTCCTTCCCTGCAGGCATAGCATTTCACACGATTGAACTCCTGAATGTCCACTGTAGGAATGAAACTACATGTGGTTGAGGAACCTGTGCATTCCTATCTTGTTGTGATTGCTTGTGTACGGTCGCTAATGTGTGTGTCTTGTTCCCCTATAGGTGACACAAAGTGGAGCTGGGCAGTCAGAGCCCCAGCGTTCTGATTAAAGTATGGGACCAGCCGAGGTACCTACACCTCCACCATCTATGGAAACTGTGTGATTAGTTACTGAGGCTTTGCTTGCCATGATGCAAACCCAGCCGAATGGGCAGGCACAGCCGGTAGTAAGGCCAGAACAGGTGGAGGCGAGGCCAGAACCTGTTGCGGCTATAGAATCTCGAGCAGCTGAGAAGCAGTTGCGGCTGGGTAGTGATTGCTTGTAAAATGCTATGCCTGCAGGGAAGGAATACCACCATCCCGGGAAAACGGGTGGGGTCGTTATAATTTGGCCAGCTGAATGCTGACCGTTTCCTCTATTTTCCACCGTTGGTTAGGCTATCCCTGTGCAGGTGTTGGAGAGCCGAGCGGGATGCAGAAACGCTGATGACCACTTTTGTCGACCAAAGTACTCGAGTGTCGACCAGGGGGTACACACCCTAGGTCACGCCCATTTCACAGGGCGTGTACCTCCCGAACACTTCACCAAATGCATTTTCATCAAATTCGTGACGTCTACGCACCCAAGCAGGACATGCCCTGGGACACGCCCATGTCCCAGGCCGTGTCACCCAAAATTTTTCCATTCTGAAATTTGGGCTGTTACACTGGATTTGCACAGAATTCATCGAGCAAGAAACAGTATTCTTCGACCTGGGTCTAGAATTCGTCGAGCTGAGAATTCATGTTCGTCGACCAGATAATTATTGTTCGTCGACCTGAGATACAAGATCGTCGACCTGAGAACTGCTGACTGCTACTTGATAAAACTTGTCAATATTGTGGTCTAAGTTCGTCGAGCCGAGAACATGAATTCGTCGAGTAGAGTTCGGTGAAATGATTCTGGTGTTGAAGTAGAGCATCCAGAAATCATCGACCTGAGAATTAAGTTCATTGAGCTCAGCTCAGAGAATTGTCTCTAAGTTTGTCGAGCTCAGCACGACTTTCATCGAACTGCGTTCGACGAACGTTGAACTCATTTCCTGAGTCTTTGAAATTTCTCTAAGTCTTGAGTATTCTGCAGTTTGCTGATGGCTGGTCCAAGTAATGTTTACTTGAAGGACATGGCCTAAACTCTAGGACACAAATATGACCCTGGCTATACATGTTGGGTCAAACATCCTAGTTTAGTGAACCTAGCCTAAATCCAACTAGGGATCTAATAATCTCCCCCTATTTGGGTGAGGTCACTAATTACAGACACAAAATATTTACAAAGCAAGAAAAATATATCTAGCAGGAAACTTTAAAATATGCAGCAGATATATATACAGTGAGCTTTGTATCAGGAAATGAATAAGCAGTTTTTAAGACAAACAGAAAGATTAAACTAATTAAAAACTCATTTCTTCTTATTTGGCTCCTTGTGCTTCTCCTCTTTAGCTTTATCACCAGGCTGAGTAAACTTGATTTCTCTGTTTGGATTGGCTGCTTGAGTCTTTGTCATTATCATATCAGCAACACCAATAATATTAGGGAAGTAGCTCTTGGCACCATAGCTTCTGGATGTAACTTCATATAATCATCAACATTAAAGAATTTGTTAGATTTGGCAAACCTGTTTAGTTCTTCCCCCCTGTATTTGGACATGGTTGAGTATTGAGAGGGATCCTTTCCTTCAGCTTTGGCTTTGTTCATCATAGATAAGCCAACTGTTGGGTACATTGGAAAATATGTACCTGATTTGAAGAAGCCTCACCCTACTCAATGATATACATCAAGGTATATTTGATGTATTTTGAGTTACCTTGTGCAGGTTAAGTAATTGCAGGAAAAGCTTAAAAGTTTCTAAGTCCATGTGTCGACACCTAGAAGAAAAGTGTCGACACTTAAGAAGACTTGTGTCGACACCCAGAGAAGCAGTGTTGACACTTGCAGTAATTATGTCGACACCAGGAATGCAGAGCCGACACTAGAGGAAATGTGTCGACACATACAGGCAGTGTCGACACTCAGTGAAGAATTGTCTAAAGAATCAGTGTCGACACTTAGAAGCAGTGTCGACACCCAGAAGAACTTTGTCGACATCAAAAGTGTCGACACTAGGAGGCTGTGTCGACACTCAGCAAAACTTCAACAAAGTTCAAGTACAAGTGTCGACACTAGGAGGCTGTGTCGACACTCAGTAAACTTCAACAGAGTTTAAGTACAAGTGTCGACATAATGAAGAATGTGTCGACACACAGCAAAAGTCTCAACACATGAAGAATGTGTCGACACAAAGGAGATGTGTCGACACTCGGCAAAAGTCTCAACATATGAAGAAAGTGTCGACACAAGGAGGCTGTGTCAACACTCAGCAAATTTCAATAAAGTCTAAGTACAAGTGTCGACACAAAGGAGATGTGTCGACACTCAGCAAAAGGTTCAACACAGAAGGCATGTGTCGACACCAAAACGATGTGTCGACACTTAGCAAGTTTCAACACAAGAAGATGTGTCGACACAAAGGAGTTGTGTCGACACTTAGCAGAAATCAACTAAGTATTTAAGAAGAAGGGCTTGTGTCGACACACATGATCTGTGTCGACACATGTTGAAGAAGCAGTGTCGAGAAGCAGATTCTACTACACAAGGAGTTGTGTCGACACCATGAAGGCTAGTGTCGACACTTAGTCTACTTGTGTCAACACTTAGTCTATCAGTGTCGACACTTAAAGAATGACTGTCTCGACACTTTCAGACAGTTACAGAAAATTCAAGAAGTGACCGGATGACTTGACAGCTGTCATTCCAGCCGATCTACTGCAAATGTCAGAGCAGTCAAAAGTTTGTTAGAAACCGGATCAACTGGTCGCCATGAAGAAAGCCTATATAAAGGCTTATTGCTTCAACAGAATATAATCTGTAGATGATTTGCATCATTCAGTTTGAGTGATCAGAAGATCTAAGAAGTTGGAGAGAGAGAGCTCTTTCTAAGAAGACAGCTGTTGAACCAGGCTGTGAAGAAAGTTTCAGATTGAGATCTGATTCTTAAGTCAGCAGTGATTGAAGATCATCTGTATAGAGTTTCAACCCTACTGTGTTCTAATTTAAGAAGCTTTGAAGAAAGCCAAGGGAGGTTGATCTCAGCAAAGTTCTTCCAAGAACTCATCATGAAACCAGTCAACTCTTCTCTCTCATTCTGAGTTGTGGGTATATACTTTGTAATTTTAATTTCTTGTAAGATCCTAATGGATCTGAATTGTAAGCCTGAAATTATAACGGCTGAGTGGTAGGGCCTTTGTGCCTGAGTGTAGGAGATACTTTTCTCTGAGTGTAGGCCTTGTTGAAGGCTGAGTGTAGGCCCTATTGGCTGAGTGTAGGTCTTGGTGAAGACTGAGTGGTAGGGCTTTTGTGCCTGAGTTGTAAGCGTGGGATCACTCTGAGCTGTAGGAACCTATTTGGGGTTCTAAGTGTAAGATCTGAGGATCTGAGGAATAGTGGAGAAGTTGGGCCGAATCTAGTACACTATTAGATAGGCGAAGGGGGAAGTGGATGTACCCAGACCTTGGGGAACCACTATAAAATCTATGTGTTCTCTGTGTGTGCTTTATTCTGTGATTGTTGTGTTGTATTGCTGTGAAGAATTGCATATAATTTTGTGTTTTTGCCATTAAAGTTTAAAAAGATCAAGTGCACCTATTCACCCCCCCCCCCCTCTAGGTGATTAGGTATAATTTCTTTCAAGTGGTATCAGAGGGAGGTTGCTCAAATAGGACATAACAGTCTGAGTAAAGATCATGTTGGCAGATTCAGTATAATCAAGAATCAAGAAAATGGGTTCAACAGAGAAACACAAAGAACTAGGATCCATGAAGTTGCCAATCTACAGAAAGGAGATCTTTGGCATTTGGAAAGAAAGGGTTAGACTGTTTATGGAAGCCTCTGACCCTAGAATTTATATTACTGTTAAAGAAGGGCCATATGTGCTAATGAAAGTATCTGTGTTAGATGCAAATCAGAGAACTCCAAAAGAATATTCTGAAATGACCAAGGATGAGATTATTCTGGCCACTATGGACAAGAGGGCCCAGAATATAATTATAAGTGCAATTGATGATGCCACATTTCAGAATCTGATTCATTGTAAAACATCAAAGGAAATGTGGGATACACTGATAGTCTATATGGAGAGTTCAGAAGAGGTAAGACAAGACAGGAAGTCTTTATTGAATCAAGAGTATGAAAGCTTCAGACAAGGCAGGTCTGATTGCATAACTGAGTGCTACAAGAAATTCTATAGGATTGTCAATGAGTTGATGTCTTATGGAAGAGAATTCAGCAACTATGAATTGAATGATAAGTTCTTGAGAACCCTAACAAAGGACTGGGATACTAAGATTTGTGCCATAAGGGAAATGGCCAAATTAGCAGGCATTCCTCCTCCAACATTGTTTGGCAAACTGTTATCCTATGAGATGCAGTTAATGGTAAGGAAGGAGGAAGAAAAGACTACCAGAGTTGAGCAAAAAGAAAGAGTTGTGGCTTTCAAGACAGAAGCCACTAGGAAATATAAAAGTAAGTCTCCATCTCCACCTCCAAAGGTTGCTGAGACTGAGACAGATGAGTCAGAAAGCAAGAATTCTGAAAGCAGTGAGAGTGATGAAGATTTTGCAGCTTTCACTAGACATTTTCAGAAGTTTCTTAAGAAGAAACAGTGGAGGTCTAAGCCATCCACTTCATAGAAGTCATCAAAGAATGAAAGAAGAAAGTCCAGGCAAAGTAAAACTACATCCTCAAAGATAGTTTGCTATTATTGTAACAGACAGGGACATGTTGTTGCTGACTGTCCAGAGAAGAGGAAATAGTCTACTGATAAGAAGAAGACTCAAATCAAGGGCAAAAAGGAAAGGTCCTTTGTTGCTAAGAAGGACAAAAGTCTGTCTGATATGTCATCTTCAAAATGAGATTCAGAAGCTGAAGTTTATATTGGACTGTTTGCTGAAGAAGAGGAAGATGAGTTCATACAATTAATGAAATCAATATATGAGCATGAGGACAATCAGTGCCAGGGTCTGATGGCCTTATCAGAAGGAGACAAAATCCAGGATCAGCCTGGACCAAGTCAGGTACAAAATTGTTCTATTAGTTCAATTTCTAGTACTGAGTCAGATTCAGATACATCAGCATCAAGTGATGTTAGTGGATCTAAATCTGAAGGAGATATTCATCAGTTGATTGATGAATATAGAGTAGTGTTACAAGTTTTGAAGAAAAGCAAATCCTTGGCCAAGAGTCAGGCTAAGGAGATTGCCAGTCTTAAAGTTGCTGTAACAGATTTTGACAAGTTGCTTGATCAGAAATTAAATGAAATAGCCAGACTGAAGCACATTATTGTTATTCAGATGGGGACTATAACATTTAAAAATGATCAAATTAGAAATCTGGAGATTAGTCTTCAGAAGGAGAGAGATATTGTTGCAAGGTTTTCTAAACCAAAGTCTGTTCTACCTTTGATAGATGAGTTCATTCCTCAAAAGGGTAAAACTAGATTGGGGTTTACTAAACCTGCCAGGACTGTACAGTCCAAGTCTAAGGGCAAAGCCCCAGTACTCAACAAGAAACCTGCTGTAGACAAAACAGCCAGGGTTGTACCTAAACAAAGGTACAACAGATTTGAGTGCTGGTGTTGTGGCAAGATAGGCCACTTTGCCATAGATTGTTGGCATAATTAAAATGCCAAGGTGAGTAGCAAACTGCCTGCTAGAAATGCTACAGGTAGTTTTGTTAAGAGTAAGACTAACTTGCACCAAGGACCCAAGAATTATTTGGGTTCTAAGGTAAAGTAATCTGTTTTGCAGGTGAGTCCAAGTGGCCATGCCCCAATATGGTACTTGGACAGTGGATGTTCCAGGCACATGACTGGAACTAGGGGATTATTGAAGGACTATACACCAATCAAGGATGGTCCTAAAGTCACCTTTGGTGGTTCTGAAAAAGGAATCATCAAAGGCTTTGGTATCATTTCTAGCAACCTTATTACAATTACTCAAGTGGCTTATGTTAAATGTTTGAAACACAACCTCATTAGTATAAGTCAGCTGAGTGATTTAGGATATGACATCTCATTTGTCAAAGATGGTTGTCATATCAGGAGGTCAAATGATCAAAAGATCATTCTGACAGGTTATAGGAAGAGAAATGTCTATTGTATAGACATTATGTGTGAGAACAATGTTTCTCCTGTGTGTCTTGTAGCTGATGAGAAAGTCTCTCATTGTGTCAAATGGCACAAGAGGCTAGCCCATCTTAACTATAAGACAATTGGTCAACTCTATAGTAAAGAGTTAGTGAGGAATGGTCCTCAGGTTAAGTGTATTAAGAATGGGATATGCTCAGCTTGTCAAAAGGGCAAGCAGACTAGATCCACCTTTAATAGCATTGAGAACAAATATGATGTGAGGTGCTTATACCTCTTGCATATGGATCTCTTTGGTCCTATGCCAGTTCACAGCCTAGGTAGGAAGGTCTACACATTTGTGGTTGTAGATGACTACTCAAGGTTTTCCTGGGTGTTCTTCCTTATACAGAAATCTGAAACTCCTAGTATCTTTTATAGTTTTGTCAAACAAATTCAGAATGAGTTAGACAGTACAGTGGTCAAAATAAGAAGTGACCATGGTACTGAATTCCAGTCTGACAGTATGACAAAGCTATGTGAAGAGTTTGGGATATTTCAGGAATTTTCTTCACCAAGAACACCTCAGCAAAATGGTATTGCTGAAAGGAAAAATAGAACTTTGATTGAGGCTGGTAGAACCCTATTAAGTGACACATCTCTCCCTGAATATTTCTGGGCTGAGGCAGTTAATACTGCATGTCATGTGATTAATAGGGCTACCATTACCAAGAGCCACAATAAGACCCCCTATGAGATTGTGAAAGGCAGAAAACCAAATCTATCCTATTTTAGGATCTTTGGTTGTAAATGTTATATACTTAACAATGGTAAGTCTTACTTAATCAAGTTTGCTGCCAAATCCCAGGAGGGGATCTTTGTTGGGTACAGCTACAATAGTAAGGCTTATAGGGTCTACAACTTGACTACTCAAGTTGTAGAAGAGTCAGTACATGTAGTGTTTGATGAAGCTAGACTCATTAAAAATGAATTGTCTAGAAGTATTGGTAGCTCCACAGGTGTGACTGAGAAGATGGACAAGCTTACTATTGAAGAAGGTTCTACTGCAAGTCAATAAGTGGATGATAGTGGTTGTTGTCCAGGGGGAGTACTAGATACACCTGATGTAGAAGAAGACCAAGGAGTGCAGCAAGTTGAAGAAGCTGAAGGAGTACAAACTGAAGACAGGCTGCCTCCAGTAATTAGACATCTAAAAGATCATCCAACCAATAAAATTATTGGTGATCTCAGACAAGGGGTACAAACAAGGAGCAGGAATCTAAGTTCAGTTCTCTACTCCAGCTTTCTATCCCAAGTAGAGCCAAAGAAATTTGAAGAAGTTATCCTAGACCCTCATTGGATTGAGACTATGTAAGAGGAGCTGAACCAGTTCAAAAGATGCAATATCTGGGAGCTAGTTCCTAAACCTAAGGACCACAACATTATAGGAACTAAGTGGATCTTTAGGAACAAGATGGATGAACATGGAGTTATTGTGAAGAACAAAGCTAGACTGGTTGCTAAGGGATATAGGCAGGAAGAAGGTATTGACTTTGATCAAACCTTTGCTCCAGTAGCCAGACTGGAGGCCATAAGGATGTTTCTTGCCTATGCAACCTATCAAGGGTTTAAAGTATACCAAATGGATGTTAAGTCAGCTTTTCTGAATGGAAATCTGAAGGAAGAAGTCTATGTGGAACAGCCATCAGGTTTTGTTGATTCTACTAAACCTAATTATGTCTATAGACTTAGGAAGGCTTTGTATGGGTTAAAACAAGCCCCTAGGGCTTGGTGTGAAACCCTGTCTAGTTTCCTCATTGAGAATAAATTCACAAGGGGGAAAATACACAAGACTCTATTTCTTAGGGAATCCAGAGGCAAGATCATCTTAGTCCAAATATATGTAGATGACATCATATTTGGGTCTACAGAAAGTGGTCTTTGCAGAAAGTTTGCAAAACTTATGCAAGGACAATTTGAAATGAGTAGTATGGGGGAACTTAAGTTCTTCTTGGGTCTCCAAGTTAGACAGACTGAGGATGGTTTATCCATATGCCAGTCTAAGTTCATCGTAGAGTTGATAAGGAAGTATGGTATGGAATCATCCAGTACCATGAAAACTCCTATGGGGTCAAGCATGTCTCTAAGCAAAGATGATGCAGGGAAACCTGTAGATAAGACTTTGTATAGAGGGATAGTTGGCTCCCTATTGTATTTGACTGCTAGTAGACCAGATATCATGTATGCTACATGTGTCTGTGCTAGGTACCAAGCTTGCCCTAAAGAATCTCATTTGACATCAGTCAAAAAAATTCTGAGATATCTTAAGGGCACTCCTTATCTAGGCCTTTGGTACCCTAGGAATGGAGATTTTGAACTGACAGGTTATTCAGATGCAGATTTTGCAGGCTGCAAGGAAGATAGGAAAAGTACAACTGGAACCTGTCAATTCCTAGGTGGAAGGCTGATATCATGGAGTAGGAAAATGCAAACCAGTGTGGCTATCTCCACATCAGAATTAGAGTATGTTGCTGCAGGAAGCTGTTGTGCACAACTTCTATGGATACAACATCAACTAGAAGATTATGGTATTCAAGTAAGTAGAACACCTCTATTTTGTGACGCTACTAGTGCTATTTCTATTGCAAACAATCCTGTCTCCCGTAGTAGGACTAAGCACATAGAAATTAAGTACCATTTTCTAAGAGAACATGTGGAAAAAGAAGATATTTCACTAGAGTATATAAATAAAGATAATCAGCTAGCTGACATGTATGCTAAGCCCTTAGATGAAACCAAATTCAATAAATTTAAAATTGAATTGGGGATGATAAACTTAGAATAGTTTACAAAAAATTGGCTAAGTTAAAAGGTGTCGACACACAGAGTTGTCTGTGTCGACACAGAGTAGTGGTGTCGACATTTCAGAGAAATGATGTCGACACATCTAGGAAGTCTGTGTCGACACTTCAGGGAATTAGTGTCGACACATGCAGTATCTGTGTCGACACATCCAAGGTGGTGTCGACACTTAGACTTTACACAGAATTAGTCTAGTAAAGTCTCGACTAAGTGTCGAGCTGAGTGGTGTCGACACATATATTCTGTCGACTATACTTGTGTCGACACATAGTTTTCGAGACATTAGAAGTAAGTGTCGACACTCTTCAACAGTGTCGACACAATTTAAGTATTTTGACGCGCCCTTTCATCTTCGATTCTAGAAAGGTATAAATAGGTTTTCTCCATTGTTTGTTGACACGCTCACCAAAGTTTCGAGACCAAACTTGTGTGTCAACATCTCTCTTCTCTAAATTCAAATTTATTCAAACCCTAATGGCGCCCAAGCTAGAAGAGAATGTGAATGAAGGATATGAACTCGTGTGACACACATTTGATGATGCGGAACCCGAGATCAAAGACGTGATAACCCTAATAGAAGAGACTGGGTTAGAATTTCTTGTATCAGAACCGATCAAGATATGGAAGAAGGAAGTCCTCCAATTTCTGAATGGAACAACTCTAGATGAATCAGGACTAAAGATTAAGTCAAGAGTTCACGGGGAAAAGGTGAAGGTCTCTCCTAAAAGTCTAAGAAACGTTCTTCAACTACCAAGGACAAAGGAAGAGGAAGATGTGTCTGCTTATAAGACAAGAGAGACACTAACATGGTGTGGACTTGATTCTAACCTGAAAATAGGATCTGTATTCAACAGAAAAGGAATGAACATGCAGGGCAAGTTCTTATCTGAGATAGTGGGCAAGGTAATACTGTGCAGGCCTGGTGGGCATGACAGAATTTCAGCTCACATGTTCAGTCTAATGACCAGGATTATCTTCAAACTAGAAACTGATTGGTCTGCAGTTGTGTTTGAGAAGATAAAAGAGAGTATGAAGAAGCCCAATTTGGGAAGAATTCTGAGTTTATACCTAGCTGGAAGTATTCCAGAGGTGATGAATCAAGCAGCTGGATCTAAGATTAACCATATGAGGAGAATGGATTTGAGAATCTTCTCTAGGTGGGATAGAGTACTGACCAAAGAAATGCCATCTCCAGTAAAGGACACGCCCCTGAAGAAGAAGAAGAAGATAGCCACTGTGGCTCGAGAATCCTCAAGCAGCTCTGAAGAGCAAGTTGTTTTTACTCCTGATGAGGAAGAAACTAGAAATGCTGGACAATCTCCAGCTAGACAAGAAGATACACAGAGGTAGGGGGAGCTACCACAAGCTAGCCCAATTCACCTGGATCCACTCCAGGGGGTGCCTCTACTGGTGGATGAGCCCTTAGAGAATGAAAGGGCTACCCACACAATACTTGAGCTAATAACTGAAATTAATAAATTAGATTTCCCTATTGAGGATGATGTTTTGTCTGATTCCTTACATAATGTTAATCAGCAAACACAGACACATAGCCAACCCCAAGATGTGGTCATGGAGGACACATCTGTAGCTGAGAAAGAGGTATCAGCTGATCCTGAGATCAGAGATTCACCAAGTCAACCTCCACAAGAGTTTACATTGGAAGAGCTGTTCCCAGACTTGTTACAGACTGATTTTGAAGTGGAAAAAGCAGCTGTTGAGGGGGAGCTGGTAGATCTTCAGGGGGAGCAAGTTAGGTCTCAAGAGGAGACAGCAAATAAAGAACCTGAAGTGCCAAAGGATGCTGAGCAGGTTCCTAGGACTGACAAGGATTTACCTTCTAGTCCTAAGGACAGAGTGGATATTTCTAGCACATCTGCTTCAGAGGATGAAGAGGCTGTGAGAGCCAAGATGAGAAAGTTCCAAGTCTTTAAGAGAAGGAGCCATAATTATAAGAAAGCCCTACAAACAATTGCTCCACAGCCTGCCCCATCTACTGACTACAGTTCTCTGATGGTAGCATTACAGATCAAGCTAGATGAGCAAAGACAGGCTTTGCAAACTTATATGGATGAAGGGCATAAGTCACTATAGTTTGATCTGGCCCAAGACATCAAGTCAATCAGATTTGAAGTGAATCTGAATAAGAAAGAAATGACTGACTACTTCCATAAGGGAGGAAATGCAGTAGTCTATCTGGCCACACATCAAGAGAAAATAAAGACAAAACTTGATGAGCTAGAAGTGAAGCAAGGCTATGTTCTGGAAAATTAGATAAGGATGAATGATAATCTCACTGCTTCACATAATGCAATAGTAACTGAAATGAAGAATCTAGCTACTGCTCAGACTACAGCAAGTGCTACTACCAAGGCTGAATTTGACAAGCAATTGCAAGAGAGCCTAACTGCTGTTAAAACTGCTATTGAAGACTCTCAAAAGGCTATAACTGAAAAGCTCCAAAGGTTGAAACCCTTCTATAAGAATGGAGTAAACTATCTGAATGCACAGATAAGGTTTCAGAAAGATGATCTGAGGGATCACATTGAGAGAGAAGTCATAAAGGGGAAGAGGGTATTAGTCAAGACAGGCTCTGATCATGCCAAATGGATTTCAAATTCCATCAGAGCCACCCTTGGATATCCACCCTTATGTGATGATGACAATGTTGCAGAGTCTGGAATTAATCCTGCATATCTTGGAGGAGAGCAAGCTGAAGTGGCTCAAGTGATATACCCTCCACCAGACTTTGACATGATACATCAAGAGATCCAGACTATGTACAGTCCTCCTGAGGGAAATCAGAATGTCATCATTGATAAAGTGGTTCAGCCTGTGCCAGAGGCAATACTGAAAGAACAAGAGGCCTTGCTTAAAGAACAAGAAGCACAATTATCTAAGAAAAGGTTCAGAGAGCAAGCTGAACTTAGGCCTGATTTTGAACAATGGAGTCCCACTTCCAGGAATATCATCTTGACTGCATAGAAGGCTGCTAAGGACAATGTCCAGGATAGAGACAAGTGGTATTCTGAACTGGAGTGGAGGAAGCATGAGAACAGGCAAGAGGTTATTGTTCAATATAGAAGAAAGACTAAGATGGGAAAGCTACCTCCTACTGCACAGAAGCCTAGCAAGTACTTACCAAAGCCTTATCATTATTTTGAAAGGCAAAAGATAAAGGCTGAAGAATTGAAAAAGAAAGATCTTAAAGGGAAGAAGCCCCAGTTCAAGCAAAGATTCAATCTGGAAAGGGGATTGTAATCAAGGAGCCTGAGCTGCCTTAGGATAGAAATTTTTCTTAAGTTTACTATGTGTAATCAGTTGCATTCAACTTTCTGTAAACTTTTGAATAATGAAAATGTTGAAGTTATTAGAATAATGTGACATGTGTTAAATCTATTACATTACTGTTCTGAGATATTTGTGTATACATGTTTTGTTTATACATGTTTATGTACTTACCCTGTCATTTAATATTGTTTTACATCATACTGTGAATTTGTTATGTATGGTGTATATCATTGACTAAGGGTTATGACTTCTCCAAATAGGGGGAGATTGTTGGGTACATTGGAAAATATGTACCTGATTTGAAGAAGCCTCACCCTACTCAATGATATACATCAAGGTGTATTTGATGTATTTTGAGTTACCTTGTGCAGGTTAAGTAATTGCAGGGAAATCTTAAAAGTTTCTAAGTCCATGTGTCGACACCTAGAAGAAAAGTGTCGACACTTAAGAAGACTTGTGTCGACACCTAGAGAAGCAGTGTCGACACTTGGAGTAATTGTGTCGGCACCAGGAATGCAGAGTCGACACCAGAGGAAATGTGTCGATACTTACAGGCAGTGTCGACACTCAATGAAGAATTGTCTAAAGAATCAGTGTCGACACTAAGAAGCAGTGTCGACACCCAGAAGAACTTTGTCGACATCAAAAGTGTCGACACTAGGAGGCTGTGTCGACACTCAGCAAAACTTCAACAAAGTTCAAGTACAAGTGTCGACACTAGGAGGCTGTGTCGACATTCAGCAAACTTCAACATAGTTTAAGTACAAGTGTCGACATAATGAAGAATGTGTCGACACACAGCAAAAGTCTCAACACATGAAAAATGTGTCGACATAAAGGAGATGTGTCGATACTCAGCAAAAGTCTCAACACATGAAGAAAGTGCCGACACTAGGAGGCTGTGTCGACACTCAGCAAATTTCAATAAAGTCTAAGTACAAGTGTCGACACAAAGGAGACGTGTCGACACTCAGCAAAAGGTTCAACACAGAAGGCATGTGTCGACATCAAAAAGATGTGTCGACACTTAGCAAGTTTCAACACAAGAAGATGTGTCGACACAAAGGAGTTGTGTCGACACTTAGCAGAAATCAACTAAGTATTGAAGAAGAAGGACTTGTGTCGACACACATGATCTGTGTCGATACATGTTGAAAAAGCAGTGTCGAGAAGCAGATTCTACAACACAAGGAGTTGTGCCGACACCATGAAGGCTAGTGTCGACACTTAGTCTACTTGTGTCGACACTAAGTCTATCAGTGTCGACACTTAAAGACTGACTATCTCGAGACTTTCAGACAGTTACAGAAAATTCAAGAAGTGACTGGATGACTTGACAGCTGCAATTCCAGCCGGTCTACTGCAATTGTCAGAGCTGTCAAAAATTTGTTAGAAACCGGATCAGCCGGTCACCATGAAGAAAGCCTATATAAAGGCTTATTGCTTCAACAGAATATAATCTGTAGATGATTTTCATCATTCAGTTGAAGTGATCAGAAGATCTAAGAAGTTGGAGAGAGAGAGGTCCTTCTAAGAAGACAGTTGTTGAACTAGGCAGTGATTGAGATCTGATTCTTAAGTCAGCAGTGATTGAAGATCATCTGCATAGAGTTTCAACCCTACTGTGTTCTAATTCAAGAAGCTTTGAAGAAATCCAAGGGAGGTTGATCTCAGCAAAGTTCTTCCAAGAACTCATCAAGAAACCAGTCAACTCTTCACTCGCATTCTGAGTTGTGGGTATATACTTTGTAATTTTAATTTCTTGTAGGATCCTAAGGGATCTGAGTTGTAAGCCTGAAATTATAAAGGCTGAGTGGTAGGGCCTTTGTGTCTGAGTGTAGGAGATACTTTTCTCTGAGTGTAGGCCTTGTTGAAGGCTGAGTGTAGGACTTGTTGGCTGAGTGTAGGTCTTGGTGAAGACTGTGTGGTAGGGCTTTTGTGCCTGAGTTGTAAGAGTGGGATCACTCTGAGCTGTAGGAACCTATTTGGGGTTCTGAGTGTAAGATCTGAGGATCTGAGGAATAGTGGAGAAGTTGGTCCGAATCTAGTACACTACTAGATAGTCAAAGGGGGAAAGTGGATGTACCCAGACCTTGGGGAACCACTATAAAATCTGTATGTTCTCTGTGTGTGCTTTATTCTGTGATTATTGTGCTGTATTGCTGTGAAGAATTGCATATAATTCAGTGTTTCTGCCATTAAAGTTTAAAAAGATCAAGTGCACCTATTCACCCCCCCCCCCTCTAGGTGATTAGGTATAATTTCTTTCACCAACCAATTCTTGGAACATGGCCATCCTTGTAGTTTTAGCTGTTTCTGGGTCCTCAAAAGGTACAGGAGGAGATGCAGGTCTCTTTGGGCTTTCAGCTTTTTGTTGTTCAGTAGTTTGTTGCTGTTGATGTTGATGTTGCAAGCTTGAAGAATAGTTCCTGTGCTGGCTACTTCCAGAAGAGGAGGAGGATCTACACTAATGCCTCTAATAAGTTTGATACTGGGTACTCCTTTGAGATGAAGAGCCTGAAGCACTAGCAGCAAGTGGAGGAGGAGGAGGAGCATCTTTCCTGTATCTCTATGGAGGAGGTGAATATTTCCTACTCTTCTTCCTGTCTTTCTGCTGATTTTTGGACAACCACATCCAAGCTGGCATACCCTTGTATGGAGTAATATTCTGGAGAATATATTATGGAGTGTCATGTGTTGGGTTTGGCTTTGGAGCAGGAGGTGGAGGAGCTTTCCTCTTCTTAGAAATTTTCTTTTTCTTAGCAGATGGACTTTCATCTGAATCCTCTTCATCATCATCATCATCTGAAGAGTCTTGAGGGGTATCATATAATGCATTTATTTCTTTCAGAGCCTCTGCAGATATCAAGGGTATTTCTTCCTAGGAAGGAGCTGGAGGAGGAGCTGGAGCTGGAGCTGGAGCAGGATAACTGTACACATCAGTGGTTTCAACAACAGATTTTTTCTCTTCTTCTATATCATCCATGATCAACTCATCAAGATCAGGCATTGGAGAGTCATCCATAATAAAAGTTGGAGCAGAAATGACTCTGGGAGGGGATGAAGTAATGACTGAATCAGCACTTGGTGGAGATGGAATAGCAGGAGCCTCTGTAATAACAAAATTGGCCTTGAGTTGCTTGGCAACTTTGGGGTTTATTGGGGAGGTATAGGGAACTATAGCCAAAGATGGCTTAATGTTGTATACTGGAAGAGAGTTCAAATGAACTGTGTCAAAAATACTCAACAAATTCAAAAGATTTACTGTGGGATTTATAATATAATAACCAACATTTGTTATTTCCTCTGTGACTGTCTCATCCAGATCCATGTCAGATTCAATAAATTTAATTAAATCAAATAAATCATCAGTTGTTGTTGTATCTGCATCTGCTTCTGCTTTTGCTGCTTCTTTTGCTGCTTCTTCTACTGCTTCTGTTGCTGCTACTTCTTCACAGAGTATCTCACCCTGTCTAGTTTCAGTGAGTACTGGAGCCAGGCCCCTAACTGAAGAAGGAGGGATTCAGAGAGCAGAGATTTGAGAAGTAAGTGAAGAGATGGAGGTAGCAAGAGGGGAAATAACCTCTGTTATGAGGATTTTGAGGAGGGGAGTGAGAATTGCTAGAAGAGGTGGAATGATGGAGGGGTCTAGTGGCAGGAATGCAAGGGATGTCTGATAGTACTTTTTGCAGTTAAATTTATTAGTGTATTTTCGGGTTTTTAAAGCACAAATCATGTCTTGCAAGTGCTTATATTGACCCCCTTTTGTAAATATTATTGTCACTAATGCATTTTCTGCTTTTTGCAGGTTTGCACGGCTTTCAGCAAAATTTTACTGTGACATGCCCCACGGGCACGCCTTACCAGGGCGTGTACCTAGGGCATGTAGCCCAGAGGAATGAAGCAACAGGTCCAAAAATGCATTTCTTGGAAACTTAGTGAACATGCCCTCTGTCACGCTCGTGTCACGCCCGACACGGGCGTGTTCAAGAGGCGCGTCCCCAGGTCCTGAGAAATCGCCACAGCACACTACTTTTTCCTGATCCACCATCACGCTGAATGTGTCACACCCCACGGACACGCCCTGGTAGGGCGTGACATATGGGAATGTAACTCAACTACGATGGCCGTCACCTCCAGCATTCAATTTCAGCCCAGAAAGTCGCACTGAATGTGTCACGCCCCAGGTACACGCCCGATCCGGGCATGTCAGGGGGGCGTGACCCAGCCCGAAAAATTCTATAAATTGAGCCCTTCTCCTAGGGTTCAGCAGGCAGTTTTGGAGTGAGAGGTGTAACGGTCCAGGCCCATCAACATGGGACCCAGCTGGACCGTCGGCCTACCAGAGTCCAGACCCGGGCCCACTCCTGGTAGTCAGCCTATCACATTCAAGCCTGCAGGCCATGCACCCCAACCCCTCTCCTGCCTGTTTATCAGTGCGGTAGGTTGTTGCCACTGGGTCTCGAACCCAGGACCTTGATAAGAGAGCTTTCCACCACTCCCTCATCACCAACTGAGCTGCAGCTCAATTGGTGATGAGGGAGTGGTGGAAAGCTCTCTTATCAAGGTCCTGGGTTCGAGACCCAGTGGCAACAACCTACCGCGCTGATAAACAGGCAGGAGAGGGGTTGGGGTGCATGGCCTGCAGGCTTGAATGTGATAGGCTGACTACCAGGAGTGGGCCCGGGTCTGGACTCTGGTAGGCCGGCGGTCCAGCTGGGTCCCATGTTGATGGGCCTGGACCGTTACAAAAAGTGCACTTTTTGTAACGGTCCAGGCCCATCCCATGGGAACCTGCTGGCACCGCCGGCCTACCAGGGTCCAGACCCGGGCCCACCACTGGTAGTAAGCCTTTCACATTCAAGCCTGCAGGCCATGCACCCCAACCCCTCTCCTGCCTGTTTATCAGCATGGTAGGTTGTTGCCACTGGGTCTCGAACCCAGGACCTTGATAAGAGAGCTTTCCACCACTCCCTCACCACCAACTGAGCTAAATGGGTCAAACAAAGAGGTTTTGACATCCCATTTCCAATTAGACCCCTAAGAATGGTTTTGGCCATGACTAGGTTATGACAAACCCTAGGAAGCCAGTAATGAGTCAAGAGATAGGGGACAGAAAGGTGGGGGATCACCATGGTCTGCAAATAGTAGAACTCTGAACCATGGTTTAGGATGACCATGGGCTACACCTTGACCCCAAGACCCTACCACAACACCCCTAATACCTTGGGAGGCCCATTAGAGCCATAAGGACCCATTTGGGTCAAACAAAGAGGCTCAATTGACCAAGGTCAACCCTAGCCCTAAATGGGTCAAACTAGCCTACTAGGGTCAATTGACCTACTCCTAGCCTAGAGGACCCCACCTATGCCCTCCTAACCCTAAAGTGAGGTCAATGGGTCACTAAGGACACATTGGGGTCAGCCCTAGAGGCCAGGTTGACCCAAGTCAACTCAAGCTCCTAATCTGGTCAAAGTACCCTTACTAAGGGTATGTGACCTCCAAAGTGCAGGGTAACCCTACATAACCCTTCCTAGACCTTAGGGGAGGCCAATGGGTCACCAAGGACCCATTGGGGTCAACTCAAATGGTCATGTTGACCAAGGTCAACTCTATTCTAGAGTTAGGTCAAATTAGCCTAAATGAGTCAACCCAAGCTCAACCCCTTTTTCCTTTTAAGTTAACCACAACATAATGAAATATTATGGGTGGAAAGGGCTGCCAATAGGCTGGGGAGTCAGCATGGTCAGTTTTGGTGACTAGGAAAGAGAGAGAAAGCTTCATCCCACACTAATGGAGGAGAGAGAAAAGGGGAAAGAGAGTTGAAGGAGGAGATTGGCCAAGGAAAGGCCAATGGTCCCCATTGATGGCAGCATTCATCTCCTCCAGTGAAGGGGAGGAGTTTCCAGCCGTTTTCCTGGCTGTCAAGGGGCAGTTACAGCCTCCACCATCATGGCCGAAACAAGCCTTTAATGGCCATGATGGCCATGGCAGTTTCTTCCATTCTTCTCCCCCTCTGATGATTTAAACACCACCAGTGAGCTTGGGGGAGAATTTCCCAATCCTTAACTGAAGAAATCCGGCGAGTTTACTGGGAGATTGCAGAAATCCGATCGGCGGCGCCACCACCATGTCAACCCGCAGATCCGCTCGTCTCCAGGCCGCCAACAAGGTCCTCCTCCTCCTCTTTTCTCATGGGCAGATCTTAGGTTTCATTAGGGCCGAGGTTCGGGCTCAATTGAGCCCGATCCAATTCAGAAAATTCATGGCTTTCGGCCGAGAAATTTCTTGGTTGGATCGCCGGAATCCGCCCCTCCGGCGGCTGTGCCGCCGTCTGGCGATAGCCACCACCTCAACGGAGGTGATGGTGGCGGTGGCCGGCCGGGGAAGGGACTGGGTGGCCGGCGGCAGACGTTTGAAGTCGGCACAGGAAGGAGCAATCCTGGCCGTTGGCTCATCGGGGACGATGACCCCGCGCCGTTGATCTGCGCCAAGATTCGCGCGGCATCAATCAGATACTTAGGATTTAAATGAATATTATTTCATTTCTGTCACATTTGATGTATTTAATGTATTTAATTTTTAAAAATACTTAGGGACCCTGAATGGAAATCTGCCCAACATGAAAATTGTAGCTTAGGGTGTCTAGCTTGTAGCAAAAATTGTTTGGACCCTTTTGGGCCACTGGTTAGACCAGGGTACCCTTTTTGGTAGGACCTATACCTAGACCTAAACAGAAATTATTTTTGGTGCCCACACTTCATGCCTTGTCCAAACAAGTTGAAATTTGGGCAGTGAGAAGGTCTTACTCATATCTAGAACCTGTCCAAAATTTAGAATTTTTGGAGAACATTTTTCTATAGTTTTTAGAAAAAATTTAATAAATCATGATTAATTTAATTATGTGACCTAATTAATTTAAAACTCCACCAAATTTTGGTGGGTGGTCTTAGATGACATGATAGGTATAGGTGTAAAATTTTAGCTCATTTGGAGATGTTTAGGATAGGTAATTTACCCACCCTATATATGACCCTATAAGGGTATTTTGGTCAAAAACCACTATTTGATGGTTGAGTGGCCAAATTCCCTCATCAGAGGCTGAAATTTTGGCCACTGATATAATTTGACTTTTTACACTCACTTATGAAGTTTGGAGTGGTTTGGACTAGGGTAGCCCTAGAATTTTAGGGTAGGCCCTTTAGGGTAAGTTTCTAGGGTTTGAGGAATTTGGGGTCAAAAGACCTTGGATGGGCTTGCAAATTGGGACAGATGTCCATAGGGTTACTATGGTCCTGTGGTTAAAATTTTAGGGCATTTGGAAGACTTTAAATCCCTTAAATCTATAACCCTAGTTTAGGGCACTAGCTTTGAAATCATAAGTTCTAATACCAACACTTTCTGAAAAGGGCTGAGTTTTTGAATGGGTAGTTGTTTAGGGTACATACATCTCTGGAAATTTTATAATAAATTTTGGATGAATATTTTTGGTACTTTATTCACAAAGTCATGTTTTACAATTTCCACTTAGGAATTTTTGGAGATAAATATACTTGATTAAATCTGATGAAACTTAGCAAAGGGGCTTGTAATAATGGAACCCATCTCTGTAAAATTTTATGAAATTTTTGAAGAATAATATTTAGTAGTTGCTTCTTTAATTATTTAATTCTATGGAACTTGGGTAAATTTAATAATGACATTTAGATGGTCTGAAAAATTTTAATTTCTTCATCATGATGTTTCTAGTTCCTTATGAAGCCCTAGTAATTTTTACATAATTATTGGAGACATTTTTGTGGCACTTCCTTCATTATATTTGATCTTGGGAATTATTTTCAATAAATCTTTTAGAGGTCAAGAACTATATGGAAAATTATGAAAATTGGCAACCAATAATATTTCTCTGTTATTTAGTGGATAAAAATTTTAGGAGGCCATTACCTGAGCAAATCTTATGGTTCATGTTCAAATTGACTATGGCCTAGTTGTTGAGGAAAATTCAATAAATGGTAGATTAATTAGGAAAAATATAATTTTCTGAATTTAGACTATATTTATCATAATAGACCTCTGGTAAAATTTGTAGAGTTATTGGAGGAGAATTTAAAGTATCACCTATTGAGTACATCTTGTAGCTTAAGTGGTCTGCATATAGCAAAACTGCAGGATTTCATTTGAATGTGAATTAGGGCACGTATGATGGGTCTTGATGGTTTGCTGTAAGAACAAGTGGAATGGGCTGCATCTTTGGAAGATGAGTGAGTAGGGTGTGGTTTTGTCTAGGGTTTAAAGGCGTTCGGGTCCGACGAAAGATCGTCCTACCCAAGGAGAGTTGGAGTCAAATCACCCTAGGATTAGCATATCGAAACATGAGAAAATAATGGGTAAGGGAATCAACCAATAATAAAATAAGTACCTTGCGAAAGGGAACGCTGGGCGTAATCCCAACACAGTTCCTAGTGCCCCTTGAGAGCCCTTCACAGGGAATACCGGGGGCAGTCCTGGGTTAACGTAAACTGTTTAACAAGCTGAAAAGAGTAACTTAGTAATTAGGGTTGCACATTTCACAGACACTGATGGCACGGGATGTTAGCTGGGAGCTTCGGCTCGGATGGTTAAAGACGGACTTTGGGTCCGGGGAGCTTCGGCTCGATTGTTTGTGACGGACGTGTTGGTCCGGGGAGATTCGGCTCGGGTTTTGATTACGCTAAACTTGCATGTGCATAAAAGGAATGATATTAAGGTGGTGGGTCTTCGGTATTGGAGGATCTTAGCACAGACACCAATCCGTTGACTCGGCAAGTGTTGTGATAGCACTTCGCCAACAGAAGTCCGGTGCGCCAGCCGGCAAGAGTACGCAGGAGTCCGCTTGTGCACCAGCGTTGAGGCGTACGATAGGTCTGACCAGTAGTGCTATACTGGTTTAGAGGTGGGCGAGGCCCAACCCACCGCTTCCGTCTGCCACTACGGAGGTATCCTGGGAGGTGAGGCTCCAGAAAGGGGGAACTAAAGGTCTGTGTGCACAGAGTCGGGTGTGTGTGTTGCACTTGCTTGATCCATCATACCCACTTGCATGTCATAGCATAAGCGATTCATTTAACCTTCGACACCTAAAATATAAGTGGTATGGGACACTTATACATTAGGCCCTGCAAAACGACCCCTTGGTCTATAAGCTTGTGTGGGCAAGTTTATAAATTAAGGTTAATTTTCTTTACATATATATATTGCTGTTAATAACCGACACCCCAACGTATAAATTGGTATGGGACTCTTTATACGATGGGAGCCTTGCAAAAGACCCCTTGCTTATATGTACCCATATAAGTTAAGGTCACTTTACTTTACTTGTTTACATATATGATTAGTTACTATATAAATTGCTAGATTTAGGTCCACCGTCACCTGCATTTGATATACTCTCCACTTTCAAGTCCTCCCTTTCTTCCTCTCCGCTCGGTGCCTAGGAGCCACGGGGGAAGGGGTGGGGGATGATAGGATTTAGTCTTTTAGACTAACGGTTTTCGAACCACATCATTTAGGGGATCGCGGAGCCCAGATTGGAGGAGCAGCCCCAGAGGTTGACACGCTTGGAGATAGGGCAGTCTAGCACAGGAGTTCAGACAGCTGGGACCGTGAGGCCCTTACTCTAGCAGTTTTTATTTTATTTCCTCATGAGAGATCTTGTGGTGAGGAATTGATGTATCGGGCATAAGCCCTTATTTACCGTGCTTGGTTTTGTGGACTCTCCCATCGTGGAGATATTTTTACTTGATGTGATATTTCTGTGGACTTTTTCTTAGAGTTTTGCTGCGCATGATATTACTCTAATTTTGTTACTATGCTGCGATCGAATTTGGCCGGCAGAAACGGCGTTTTGTGGTGATGCCGCTTCAAGGCGTGAAGGAGTCACCGCAAAACGGCGGTTCTGGGCCTAAGACCCCGGTGTCGAGAAGGAAAAAAAAATGGGGTCTTACAAGTGGTATCAAAGCAAACCTCGATCGACAAGTAACAGTCCACAACCCCTGGTCCACCCCCACGCGAGCTTAGTTTGCGGACAAACTAGCAGCGGAAGCAGTGGTGAGACCCTAAGGAGGAATTACTTGTAAAATAGTCCACTTTGCATATAATTGAGCTGATTACCCACTAATATAGTTTGTTTCGCAGCCTCCAGCTCAGCCCACACCATAAGGCGGGGCCCAGCGGACTCCGGACGTTGCACCACCTCCCCCGGTCCCTACTCCTTTCCTACAGTCGGAGGTGGGACAGACGTTGACAGCCATTTTGGATGCTTTCAGGGCTCAACAGGTTCTGGCTTCGCAGCCAAACCCGAGCGTCAACTGGCTGAGTATCTTTCAAGGACTCGCTCCCCCATCCTACTGTGGGACTGAGTCTGCCGTCCGGACAGAGGAGTGTCTAGATATCATGTACGAGATGTTGACTGGAATCAAGTGCCCGTGGGAGGAAAGGGTGCCCTTGGTCGTGTCTTGCTTGGAATCTCATGCTAAGAGGTGGTGGAAGACTTCCCTAGATACGATTTTTGCTGACAGGACGGCTGCGGAGATAGCTTGGGAGGAATTCAAGGGCGCTCTATTGGAGCACTTTGTTCCGCAATCAGCCAGAGATGAGCTGGAGGACAGGTTTTTGCAGTTGAGGCAAGGGAGCAAGACGGTGGTGGAGTACCACCGAGAGTTTGATCATTTAGCCCGGTTTGCAGACTCATATCAGTTGGACGAAGCTGGGTATATGAAAAGGTTCTACAAGGGCCTGCGGGAGGAGCTGAGGGAGTCCTTACTATTTGTATCTGACGGGCCCATCTCCCGGATTTTGGAGATGGCGAAAAGAATCGAGGCGGATTGGCTTACTACTCGGGGCCGGAAGCGGCCAAATGAAGACCAGAGCCGGGGAACCCAAAATGATCAGCGGCGGGGCCGCATCACAGATGGAAGAAGGGTAGAAGACCAGCCTCATCAGGAGGCGAGACAGGAGATAGGAAGACCAGTGTTGATGGCTCCACCACTAGTTCAGAGGCGGGACGAACAGAGACCCGGGGGAATGGCGTATCAACCGCCAGTGTGCTTCGATTGTCACCAGGTGGGGCACATTAGGAGGAACTATCCCATGGGGAGGGCACCCCCACCAGCACCACAGGCTGCCCCACCAGCGCCATACTTCGGAGGCCGGGGTCGTGGCCGAGGACATGGATACCCAGGTGGCGATCGCAGACCGGAAAGGGAGCAGGCGTATGCCTTGGATCTGGCACAGCCTCGAAACCCGGAGCAAGTCATAACAGGTATGGCAAGAGTTCTTTTTAAATCATTTAAATAAAAATTCCATTATCTCTGATGTAAATTTCTAGAACTTCTCAAAAAAAAAGATTAAATAGGAAGAAACTAGTTACAGAATCCTAAGACGTTTAACCGATCCAGGTATAGTCTTCGTCAGCGGCACACCCGCCTACACATTGTTCGACACGGGTGCTTCGCACTCGTTCGTATCAGAGGCTTTCGTGGAAGGGCTAGAAGGCGTAGAACGGTTCACAGGCCTGACGAGGAGGGTGCGTTTACCTGATGGATCGGAACTATTCACCTCTGCCCACTGCAACATGGAGGCGGAGATTGGCGGGAAGCCATTCGAAGTGGCGGCAACGATTCTTAGAATGCCAATCTTCGAGTTGATCCTGGGCATGACATGGTTGCACTGGAACCATGCCCAGATTGATTGCCAAGCGAAGAAGATCACAGTGAGGCATGGAGACTCGTTTATTGTCATCGAAGGTATAAGATCCGCCTCTTGTGTGCTTTTATCTTCAGTACAGGCCGTTAAGGCCCATCTACAGGGGGAGGAGGTTTACCAGATTCTGTTTGAGATAGAGGAGGCCAAGGGGGCCATGACAGACATCCCAGTGGTGCGGGACTTCGTCGACGTCTTCCCAGAGAAATTGCCAGGACTACCTCCGTGTCGAGAGCAGGATTTTCAGATAGAGTTAGTGCCCGGAGCCAGGCCGGCATCTAGGGCCCCTTACCGGATGGCCCCGAAGGAGTTGGCGGAGTTCCGGAGTCAGCTGCAGGAACTTGTAGAGGCAGGGTTCGTCCGGCCAAGTTCTTCATCGTGGGGAGCCCCGGTGCTGTTTGTCAAGAAGAAGGACGGAAGTCTCCGCCTGTGCATAGACTATCGAGCGCTGAATAGACTCACGGTTCGGAATACCTACCCACTCCCACGAATCGATGAGTTGTTCGACCAGCTGGAGGGAGCACATTTCTTCTCGAAACTTGACTTAAGGTCAGGCTATTATCAGCTGCGGATCCGAGAAGAGGACATTCCGAAGACCGCTTTCAGTAGCCGATACGGACTGTTCGAGTTCACAGTGATGCCGTTCGGGCTCACGAATGCACCATCAGCATTTACGAGCCTTATGAACAGGGTGTTCAAGGAATATTTGGACGTATTCGTCATCATCTTTATTGACGACATCCTTGTCTACTCAAAGACGGAAGGGGAGCACACACGACACCTGACCTTGACATTGGAGAGGTTACGGGAGCATCAGCTGTACGCAAAATTCAGCAAATGCCAGTTTTGGCTAAAGGAGGTGGCCTTCTTGGGCCATATCGTCAGTGGGGCTGGGTTGGCGGTAGACCTGGCCAAGATTCGGGCCGTTCAGGATTGGCCACCATTGAAGACGGCGACAGATGTACGGAGCTTCTTGGGACTTGCCGGGTACTACCGGAAGTTTGTAGAGGGATTCTCCCGGATCGCGCTCCCTCTTACGACTCTGACGAAGAAGGAATCCCCTTTTATTTGGACACCACAGTGCGAGGCAGCCTTCGTGGAGCTGAAGAGTCGGCTCACTTCGGCTCCCATCCTCGCTATTCCGTCAGGAAGGGAGGGATTCCAGGTGTATACCGACGCCTCCTACCAAGGGATGGGTGCCGTTCTGATGTAGAACGGGCATGTGATAGCTTATGCCTCTCGACAGTTGAAGATCCACGAGAAAAATTACCCGGTCCACGATCTGGAGATGGGCGCGGTAATCTTCGCCTTGAAGATTTGGCGGCACTATCTGTACGGGGTTCATTGCGACATCTTCTCCGACCACCAGAACCTGAGATACGTGGACACGCAAAAAGACCTCAACATCAGACAAAGGCGTTGGGTGGAGTTCCTGACAGATTATGAGTATACTATGCACTACCACCCCGGGAAGGCGAACGTGGTGGCAGATGCGTTGAGCCGGAGAGGAGATGCTTCAGGGAAGGGACCTCAGCTTATGTCTATGGAGCTGGTCCGGTCTTTCAGGGACATGCAGATATCCCTAGTATCCGAGGACGATCCAGAATTATACATGGAGTATCTGGCGTCGATGATCGCTATTGATGATATCCGGGACCGCATCAGGGAAGGGCAGAAGACAGACCCTCGGACGGAACCGATATTTCGAACCTTGGAGGAGGGTTCGACGGGGGATTATACCTTGAAGGATGGGCTATTGTACTTCAGAGGAAGGATTTATATACCCGCAGGAGGTCAGATCCGGGAGGATATCATGGCGGAAGCACATTGCAGTAGGTATTCGATACACCTGGGAATCACCAAGATGATGGCCGATCTGAAGAGGATGATGTTCTGGCCAGGAATGAAGAGGGATATTACGCACTTCGTGACCCATTGCGAAGCCTGCCAGTTGGTGAAGGCGGAATGCAGAAACCCCGCGGGATTGTTGCAACCTCTTCCAGTGCCAGAATGGAAGCTTGAGGATATTGCGATGGATTTTATTCATGGTCTCCCCCGATCACGAACGGGGAATGATTCGATATGGGTCATCGTAGATCGATTGACGAAGGTGGCTAGATTTATACCAGTCAGGAAGGACGATTCAGTGGGGGTTCTGGTTCGGAAGTTTGTGGAGCAGTACATCCGCTATCATGGAGTACCCAGGACGATCGTGTCAGATCGGGATGGTCGGTTTACATCCAGGGAATGGCGGTCGGTTCAGGCATACTTGGGCACTCGACTGACTTTTAGCACCGCCTTCCACCCTCAGACGGATGGGCAGACAGAGCGCACAAACCGGACACTGGAAGACCTGCTACGTCTATGAATCCTAGACCGAGGAGAGCCTTGGGAAAAGATGTTACCGATGGTGGAATTCTCGTACAACAACAGTCATCAGGCCAGCATAGGCATGGCCCCCTACGAGGCTCTATATGGACGAAAATGTAGAACCCCACTCTCTTGGATTCAGGACGAGGACCCGAAGGCTTTGGGATCGGATTTTGTTGAAGACACCGAGGCTCAGGTGAGGTTGATCAGGGACAGGATGTTAGAGGCACAGAGCAGGCAGGCCAAGTATTATGACGCCCGCCATCGTCAGGTGGAATTTCAGGTCGGGGACCGTGTGTTTTTGAAGATCCGGCCTATGCATGGAGTTTCTCGGATGCGTGGCCGAAGGAAGAAGCTCAGTCCCAGATACATGGGCCCTTACAGGATCCTGGAGCGGATAGGGGTCCTGGCTTACAGGCTGGAATTGCCACCAGAGCTGGCAGCTCTGCATGATGTTTTCCACATATCCTCGCTGAGAAGGGCTCTACTACGCCCGGAGCAGCGGATTACGACCACCGAAGGGCCGGTAGCTTCGGACCGATCTGTTCACCTGGAGCCGGTGCGGATCGATGATAAAGGAGTACGGATCCTGCGACGCAAAAAGATTCCCTTAGTCAAGGTTCTGTGGAGGAACCACGGCCAAGAGGAGCATACTTGGGAGCCGCAGGATCTGATGCAACAGAAACATCCAGAGCTATTCAGTCAGGTATACCTCTCAGACCCCTCAAGATGTTAATTTATTCTCCTGCTTTAATTTACTAAGGGCTGCTCTAGGCAGATAGAGGCTTATCTTTTGTTTATTGGGGGCTTATCCTTGTTTATTGGGATCTTGGTCTGCCGATTGGGCAAAATGGACATAAATCTCGGTTTCCCTTTAAACCAATTTTAGCAAACAAGCCGCCATGCTGGGATGTTACAAGATTCTTTTCTTCGGTAGTAAGTCCCGTAGACTCAACTTTGATTTCGGGGACGAAATCTTTGTTTTGTTTATTGGGAGTTGTAACATCCCATTTCCAATTAGACCCCTAAGAATGGTTTTGGCCATGACTAGGTTATGACAAACCCTAGGAAGCCAGTAATGAGTCAAGAGATAGGGGACAGAAAGGTGGGGGATCACCATGGTCTGCAAATAGTAGAACTCTGAACCATGGTTTAGGATGACCATGGGCTACACCTTGACCCCAAGACCCTACCACAACACCCCTAATACCTTGGGAGTCCCATTAGAGCCATAAGGACCCATTTGGGTCAAACAAAGATGCTCAATTGACCAAGGTCAACCCTAGCCCTAAATGGGTCAAACTAGCCTACTTAGGGTCAATTGACCTACTCCTAGCCTAGAGGACCCCACCTATGCCCTCCTAACCCTAAAGTGAGGTCAATGGGTCATTAAGGACACATTGGGGTCAGCCCTAGAGGCCAGGTTGACCCAAGTCAACTCAAGCTCCTAATCTGGTCAAAGTACCCTTACTAAGGGTATGTGACCTCCAAAGTGCAGGGTAACCCTACATAACCCTTCCTAGACCTTAGGGGAGGCCAATGGGTCACCAAGGACCCATTGGGGTCAACTCAAATGGTCATGTTGACCAAGGTCAACTCTATTCTAGAGTTAGGTCAAATTAGCCTAAATGAGTCAACCCAAGCTCAACCCCTTTTTCCTTTTAAGTTAACCACAACATAATGAAATATTATGGGTGGAAAGGGCTGCCAATAGGCTGGGGAGTCAGCATGGTCAGTTTTGGTGACTAGGAAAGAGAGAGAAAGCTTCATCCCACACTAATGGAGGAGAGAGAAAAGGGGAAAGAGAGTTGAAGGAGGAGATTGGCCAAGGAAAGGCCAATGGTCCCCATTGATGGCAGCATTCATCTCCTCCAGTGAAGGGGAGGAGTTTCCAGCCGTTTTCCTGGCTGTCAAGGGGCAGTTACAGCCTCCACCATCATGGCCGAAACAAGCCTTTAATGGCCATGATGGCCATGGCAGTTTCTTCCATTCTTCTCCCCCTCTGATGATTTAAACACCACCAGTGAGCTTGGGGGAGAATTTCCCAATCCTTAACTGAAGAAATCCGGCGAGTTTACTGGGAGATTGCAGAAATCCGATCGGCGGCGCCACCACCATGTCAACCCGCAGATCCGCTCGTCTCCAGGCCGCCAACAAGGTCCTCCTCCTCCTCTTTTCTCATGGGCAGATCTTAGGTTTCATTAGGGCCGAGGTTCGGGCTCAATTGAGCCCGATCCAATTCAGAAAATTCATGGCTTTCGGCCGAGAAATTTCTTGGTTGGATCGCCGGAATCCGCCCCTCCGGCGGCTGTGCCGCCGTCTGGCGATAGCCACCACCTCAACGGAGGTGATGGTGGCGGTGGCCGGCCGGGGAAGGGACTGGGTGGCCGGCGGCAGACGTTTGAAGTCGGCACAGGAAGGAGCAATCCTGGTCGTTGGCTCATCGGGGACGATGACCCCGCGCCGTTGATCTGCGCCAAGATTCGCGCGGCATCAATCAGATACTTAGGATTTAAATGAATATTATTTCATTTCTGTCACATTTGATGTATTTAATGTATTTAATTTTTAAAAATACTTAGGGACCCTGAATGGAAATCTGCCCAACATTAAAATTGTAGCTTAGGGTGTCTAGTTTGTAGCAAAAATTGTTTGGACCCTTTTGGGCCAATGGTTAGACCAGGGTACCCTTTTTGGTAGGACCTATACCTAGACCTAAACAGAAATTATTTTTGGTGCCCACACTTCATGCCTTGTCCAAACAAGTTGAAATTTGGGCAGTGAGAAGGTCTTACTCATATCTAGAACCTGTCCAAAATTTAGAATTTTTGGAGAACATTTTTCTATAGTTTTTAGAAAAAATTTAATAAATCATGATTAATTTAATTATGTGACCTAATTAATTTAAAACTCCCCCAAATTTTGGTGGGTGGTCTTAGATGACATGATAGGTATAGGGTTAAAATTTTAGCTCATTCGGAGATGTTTAGGATAGGTAATTTACCCACCCTATATATGACCCTATAAGGGTATTTTGGTCAAAAACCACTATTTGATGGTTGAGTGGCCAAATTCCCTCATCAGAGGCTGAAATTTTGGCCACTGATATACTTTGACTTTTTACACTCACTTATGAAGTTTGGAGTGGTTTGGACTAGGGTAGCCCTAGAATTTTAGGGTAGGCCCTTTAGGGTAAGTTTCTAGGGTTTGAGGAATTTGGGGTCAAAAGACCTTGGATGGGCTTGAAACTTGGGACAGATGTCCATAGGGTTACTATGGTCCTGTGGTTAAAATTTTAGGGCATTTGGAAGACTTTAAGTCCCTTAAATCTATAACCCTAGTTTAGGGCACTAGCTTCGAAATCATAAGTTCTAATACCAACACTTTCTGAAAAGGGCTGAGTTTTTGAATGGGTAGTTGTTTAGGGTACATACATCTCTGGAAATTTTATAATAAATTTTGGATGAATATTTTTGGTACTTTATTCACAAAGTCATGTTTTACAATTTCCACTTAGGAATTTTTGGAGATAAATATACTTGATTAAATCTGATGAAACTTAGCAAAGGGGCTTGTAATAATGGAACCCATCTCTGTAAAAGTTTATGAAATTTTTGAAGAATAATATTTAGTAGTTGCTTCTTTAATTATTTAATTCTATGGAACTTGGGTAAATTTAATAATGACATTTAGATGGTCTGAAAAATTTTAATTTCTTCATCATGATGTTTCTAGTTCCTTATGAAGCCCTAGTAATTTTTACATAATTATTGGAGACATTTTGTGGCACTTCCTTCATTATATTTGATCTTGGAAATTATTTTCAATAAATCTTTTAGAGGTCAAGAACTATATGGAAAATTATGAAAATTGGCAACCAATAATATTTCTCTGTTATTTAGTGGATAAAAATTTTAGGAGGCCATTACCTGAGCAAATCTTATGGTTCATGTTCAAATTGACTATGGCCTAGTTGTTGAGGAAAATTCAATAAATGGTAGATTAATTAGGAAAAATATAATTTTCTGAATTTAGACTATATTTATCATAATAGACCTCTGGTAAAATTTGTAGAGTTATTGGAGGAGAATTTAAAGTATCACCTATTGAGTACATCTTGTAGCTTAAGTGGTCTGCATATAGCAAAACTGCAGGATTTCATTTGGATGTGAATTAGGGCACGTATGATGGGTCTTGATGGTTTGCTGTAAGAACAAGTGGAATGGGCCGCATCTTTGGAAGATGAGTGAGTAGGGTATGGTTTTGTCTAGGGTTTAAAGGCGTTCGGGTCCGACGAAAGATCGTCCTACCCAAGGAGAGTTGGAGTCAAATCACCCTAGGATTAGCATATCGAAACATGAGAAAATAATGGGTAAGGGAATCAACCAATAATAAAATAAGTACCTTGCGAAAGGGAACGCTGGGCGTAATCCCAACACAGTTCCTAGTGCCCCTTGAGAGCCCTTCACAGGGAATACCGGGGGCAGTCCTGGGTTAACGTAAACTGTTTAACAAGCTGAAAAGAGTAACTTAGTAATTAGGGTTGCACATTTCACAGACACTGATGGCACGGGATGTTAGCTGGGAGCTTCGGCTCGGATGGTTAAAGACGGACTTTGGGTCCGGGGAGCTTCGGCTCGATTGTTTGTGACGGACGTGTTGGTCCGGGGAGATTCGGCTCGGGTTTTGATTACGCTAAACTTGCATGTGCATAAAAGGAATGATATTAAGGTGGTGGGTCTTCGGTATTGGAGGATCTTAGCACAGACACCAATCCGTTGACTCGGCAAGTGTTGTGATAGCACTTCGCCAACAGAAGTCCGGTGCGCCAGCCGGCAAGAGTACGCAGGAGTCCGCTTGTGCACCAGCGTTGAGGCGTACGATAGGTCTGACCAGTAGTGCTATACTGGTTTAGAGGTGGGCGAGGCCCAACCCACCGCTTCCGTCTGCCACTACGGAGGTATCCTGGGAGATGAGGCTCCAGAAAGGGGGAACTAAAGGTCTGTGTGCACAGAGTCGGGTGTGTGTGTTGCACTTGCTTGATCCATCATACCCACTTGCATGTCATAGCATAAGCGATTCATTTAACCTTCGACACCTAAAATATAAGTGGTATGGGACACTTATACATTAGGCCCTGCAAAACGACCCCTTGGTCTATAAGCTTGTGTGGGCAAGTTTATAAATTAAGGTTAATTTTCTTTACATATATATATTGCTGTTAATAACCGACACCCCAACGTATAAATTGGTATGGGACTCTTTATACGATGGGAGCCTTGCAAAAGACCCCTTGCTTATATGTACCCATATAAGTTAAGGTCACTTTACTTTACTTGTTTACATATATGATTAGTTACTATATAAATTGCTAGATTTAGGTCCACCGTCACCTGCATTTGATATACTCTCCACTTTCAAGTCCTCCCTTTCTTCCTCTCCGCTCGGTGCCTAGGAGCCACGGGGAAGGGGTGGGGGATGATAGGATTTAGTCTTTTAGACTAACGGTTTTCGAACCACATCATTTAGGGGATCGCGGAGCCCAGATTGGAGGAGCAGCCCCAGAGGTTGACACGCTTGGAGATAGGGCAGTCTAGCACAGGAGTTCAGACAGCTGGGACCGTGAGGCCCTTACTCTAGCAGTTTTTATTTTATTTCCTCATGAGAGATCTTGTGGTGAGGAATTGATGTATCGGGCATAAGCCCTTATTTACCGTGCTTGGTTTTGTGGACTCTCCCATCGTGGAGATATTTTTACTTGATGTGATATTTCTGTGGACTTTTTCTTAGAGTTTTGCTGCGCATGATATTACTCTAATTTTGTTACTATGCTGCGATCGAATTTGGCCGGCAGAAACGGCGTTTTGTGGTGATGCCGCTTCAAGGCGTGAAGGAGTCACCGCAAAACGGCGGTTCTGGGCCTAAGACCCCGGTGTCGAGAAGGAAAAAAAAATGGGGTCTTACAAGAGGGGAGGTTCTTCCCCTTAGTTTTCTTATATTTTTCTTGTAATTTTCCATGTTTCCACTCTCCTTCCTCATTTCGAGCTTTGTAATCTAGCTTAGTTACTCTTATTTTGTATTAGTTGTTGTAACTGCTTAGTAGCTAAGGGCAATGTTCGCATAGATTTTCATTTCCTGCACCTGTAATCTTTCATTTTCAAGTTGTAGTTCTCTTTCAGTGTTAATAAAAAGTTGGTCGTTTTTCTCGCTTTCTCAACGTATTTCTATTCATCTCTCTTTCCCCATTTCACCATGAGTAACTAATCCTCCTTGTACTCGATCATGATCTGAGGTTCAAGTTAATTAAGTTATGATGCTCTAGTTTTCTTGTTCTTTGTAAGGTTTATACCTTGATTTACCTTTGCTTGGAGATATATCATTGATATAAATTTTCCATCATTAGCTTTCATTCTTGGCTAGCCGAGAGGATGATGGTTTGAAGTGAGCACTCAAGAGTGAAGAGAGTTGCACACACCCCTCGAGAGAGGTGGATGTTAAATCTCCTGGATTGGAGGGGAATCCAATAACGGGGTTCATAGCATAAAGCGAGTTTTAGGCCTCTGATTCGGACGAGAGTTCGGTCACACCTTCCTTAACTCAGATGGGCATGACTTCGAGAGAAGCATGTTCTTGCTTTAAGAACCTCCGCGGTCAAGGTCTCTTGTCTTATTAATTTAAAAAGTTTATTATTGCATATTTTGATCAACTTAAGCCGAGGTGATTCTCGATCGAGTACTAACGCTTAATTAGTTTTTCTCTAATTTCCATGTAAAACATTCTCACTTATCTAATTTAGTAAGCAACCCCAAAAAAACTTTTCTTTGATAAGATAATAGTAACTCCTTGAAGTAGAAGTACTCAAATCGCCCCAGGTAATATGACCTTGATATGGAACTTAATATCCTATACTATATGTGATAATGTACACTTGCCTTCATCAAATATAGAATCGGAGAACGTCTCACAATCACACATTCACCTTCTGCTTCCTTAACTTTGTCTTCTCCACGTATAACCCCTTCTCCGAAAATTTATATCAAGTTTTTGGCGTCGTTTCCGGGGATGTTTTTGTTTTGTTATTTTGAAAAGAGGATAGCTATTAATTTTATTGTCTCTCTCTCTCTCTCTCTTTAGTTTTTCTCTTTACCTCTCCCCCGCCCTTCTTTCTTTTAAGTGTATGACCCGAGAAAGCTCTTCGATTATTCCTTTTTACCCTGAGATAGAGCGTCGAAATACGCGAGTGGAAACTCCGTTACCCTCCACAGTGGAAAAGAAGTTGCTATACCAAGCGAACTCATGGTACCTCTCCCTTCTCCTCTCTCTCCTCCTGTTATTTTAGCTTTAAATTTGCCTACTATGCCTGCGCCACATGCGTCTAATTCAAAATTACCGTATCCGTCGAAACTTAAAAATTAATGCGCCGAAGAAAGTTACAAAAAAATTTTAGAAATTCTAAAACAAATTCATATAAACGTGTCGTTCTGCGAGGCTATCTCTCAAATACCGAAATACGTGAAATATCTCAAGGAGCTCCTATCAAATAAGAAAAAGCTCGAGGATATTTCTCATATTTCCTTAAATGTTGAATGCTTCGCGGTTGTGATCAACAAATTACCCCGCAAAGTTAATGAACCGGGAAGGTTCTCCATCCCGTGCCTATTCGGTAATTCGTTGGTCAAACATGCGTTGGCGGACTTGGGAGCAAGCATAAATCTCATGCCCTTTTCGCTTTTTAAGAAATTAGGTCTGGGATCTCCGAACCCCACTCGTATGAGCATTCAGCTAGCTGATCGTTCTGTGAAATATCTGATAGGGATTGTGGAGGATGTCTTGGTCAAGGTGGACAAATTCATCTTTACGGTGGATTTTGACATCCTAGACATCGAAGAGGATGCCGATGTACCCCTGATACTCGGCCACCCCTTCCTTGCCACCTCCCGCGCTATTATTGATGTTAGTGATGGAAAGGTCCTCCTTCAGGTTGGAGATGATGAACTCACTTTCAGCATTAATCCCTCCAAGCGTAACACCCTACAGCAGGATGATTCCAGCTTTTATCTAGAGGAATTCTTCGAAAATTAATTTTTTGTGCCTTTTGAATTAGTTTCTTCATCATTTGATGAATCTCTTATCACTGAGCTCTTCTGCTTAGAAGAAGTCTCTCGCACTACCCTCCCCGAATCACTTCCCATGGATACCATAAAATTCAAAACCTCTTACGAGGAACCACCCATTTTGGAGCTTAAGAAACTCCCCCCTCATCTGCAGTATCTTTTCCTCGAAAATGACTCTAAGCTACCGGTTATTTTCTCCTCGGATCTGAGCAACTTAGAAATTTTTGAGTTGACTCTAGTTTTGCAAAATCACCACCATGCAATTGCGTGGCAGTTATCCAATATTAAGGGGATTAACCCATCATTCTGCACACACATGATTTTCTTAGATAATAATTTTTGTAGTACTATCCAGCCCCAACGAAGTTTAAATCCAAACATAAAGGGCGTCGTGAAGGCTGAGATTATTAAACTTCTAGATGCCGGAATTATCTATCCCATCTCCGATAGTACTTGGGTAAGCCCAGTACAGGTCGTGCCAAATAAAGGCGGAGTCACGGTAGTGTCCAATGAAAATAATGAATTAATTCCAACCTGTACTATTACGGGTTGGCGGATGTGCATTGATTACCGCAAACTCAATGATGCCACCCGAAAAGACCACTTCCCTCTCCCCTTTATCCACCAAATTTTAGAACGACTTTCCGGTCACTCCTTCTACTACTTTCTCGACGGTCTCTCGGGGTACTTTCAAATCCCTATTTCACCTGAAGACCAAGAGAAGACTACCTTTACCTGTCCCTTTGGCACCTTTGCTTACATACGGATGCCATTTGGTTTATGTAACGCACCGGCTACATTTCAGCGATGTATGCTGGCGATATTCGACGAATTGGTAGAAGTGATGGAGGTTTTCATGGACGACTTCTCGGTGTTTGGTAGTTCTTTTGCGAATTGTTTAAAAAATATCGAGCGTGTGTTGATTCGTTGTGAGGAAACTAACTTAGCCCTCAACTGGGAGAAATGCCATTTTATGGTCCGAGAGGGATTGGTCCTCGGCCATAAGATTTCAGGCAAGATGATCGAGATCGACCGGGCCAAGACTGAAATTATTGAAAAGCTCCTCCCTCTAACGAATATTAAAGCCATTCGTAGTTTTCTTGGGAACGCGAGATTTTATCGGCGTTTTATCCAAAATTTTTCGAAAATAATGAAGCTGATAACCCATCATCTCGAGAAAGAGTCACCTTTCATTTTTAACAACGATTTTCTTCTTGCTTTTAATTTAATAAAAGAAAAATTAGTAAACTCTCCAATTCTAGATGCTCCGGATTGGTCGAACCCTTTCAGAATCATGTACGATGCTAGTGTTACTGCGGTGGGCGCGGTCTTAGGCCAGCGGGTGGATAAATTCTTCCACCCGATTTATTATGCAAGCAAGACACTCACGTCTGCACAGGCGAACTACACCACCACCGAAAAAGAACTCCTAGCAATTGTTTTTACCTTCGATAAGTTTATGTCTTATATCACCCTCTCTAAAGTAATCGTCTTTACGGATCACTCAGACCTTCATTTTTTATTTAGCAAAGCAGACGCAAAGACCCGCCTTTTGCGATGGATCCTCCTCTTGCAGGAGTTTGATTTAGATATCCGGGACAAAAGAGGGGCCGAAAATTTGGCGGCCGACCATTTATCGTGTTTAGAAAACCCTGTCAGCGAAATATTAGTGGAAGCCGACATTAACGATAAATTCCTGAAGAGTGCATCTTCGCTCCCGAAAATTCAAAAGATTATCCCATGCCCTGGTTCACCGAATTTGCCAATTATTTAGTGCCTCGGGTCTTGCCAAAGGAATTCTCAAGTCAGAAAAAGAAGAAATTCTTTTCTGATTTAAAGAATTACATTTGGGAAGACCATTTCTTATGCAGAGTCTATGAAGATCAGGTAGTGCGGCGTTGCGTTTCGAGTGAGGAAGGAGTGCAAATATTGGGGCATTGCTACGAAGGACCAATAGGTGGTCATTATCAAGCAAACCGCACCGCAAGGTACTGGAGGCGGGTCTCTATTGGCCTACGCTATTCAAAGATGCTCACACCATAGTGAGTGCTTGCGATAGTTGCCAGCGGATAGGTAATATCTCACGGCGGGACGAGATGCCCCAAAATATTTTCCTCGAATGTGAAATCTTCGATCTTTGGGGCATCGACTTCATTGGCCCCCTCCCTCCCTCTTATCAAAATAAATACATTCTCGTAGCTATCGACTATATATCAAGGTGGACGGAAGTGCAAGCTCTCCCCACCAACGATGCACGAGTCGTAGTAAAATTTCTAAAAAACTTTATTCTCTAAATTTGGCATGCCGCGCTCTATAATTAGTGATAGGGGAACCCATTTCTGCAATAGCCAGTTTGCCAAAATTTTGGCAAAATATGGAGTAACGCGCAAACTTTCCACCACCTATCACCCCCAGACGAGCGGTCAAGTCGAGCTTGTTAATCGAGAATTGAAACGTATTTTAGAGAAAACTGTATCTTTAAACAGGAAGGATTGGTCACTAAAACTAGATGATGCCCTATGAGCCTATCGAACGGCATATAAGACAGCCATCTGCTGCATGCCGTATCGATTGGTTTATGGTAAGGCTTGCCACCTTCCAGTGGAGTTAGAGCACCGTGCGTTTTGGGCCCTCAAAACATTAAATATAGATCCCACCCTAACCGCCAAACACCGTAAATTTCAGCTCAATGAACTCGACAAATGGCAGGCGAACGCTTACGAGAGTAATAGGCTTTATAAAGAAGGAACAAAGTTCTACCATGACAAAAATATTAAATTTCCTAAATCTTTTTCACCGGGCGATCTCGTCCTTCTTTATAACTCTCGGCTTCGCCTCTTTCCAAGTAAATTAAAATCACGATGGTCCGGCCCCTTTATTGTTAAAGAGGCTTGGTTGTATGGGACGGTTCTCATTTCGCACCCAGATAAGGGTGAAATCAAGGTAAATGGTCAGCGATTAAAACTATATTTGCCTAACGATTTACTTCCTACTACGACAGAATAATTAATGTTATCGAACTCATGAACTATTTCTTTTCTCCTTCATTTGGACTGTAATAATAATAATTTAAGACATCTTATTGTTGGACAATATTCTTTTGGTCGAGGTCAAACGACCTTTATAAACAAAGGGCGCTCTTGGGAGGCAACCCAAATCATTTTTTCTGTTTTCTTTATTTTACACTTTTTGTCCCGGACAGCTCCACAAGTTGAAGCTTCTACAATCACAACCGCCAATGCTGCTAAATCCATCACAAAGTCCGAAGAAGACATGTCAAATAAGATCCAGAGCGCGAGCATGGGGGAACGGAATCAATCAACATTCGCGGCGCATAATTCCGGGGAAGTACCTGTTTTTAAAATTCTGTACGTTATTTTTGTCTCTCTCTCTGATACACCCTTCTTTCTTCATTGAGAACAATGTCTATTTTAAGCTTGGGGGAGGATTTCTTACTTCTCTTGTCTTTATTTTTGTTTCATCAAAAGAAAGCAAAAAGCATATTTCAAAATAATTTTTTTGATATTTCACTAGTACCCCCTGCTTTTGTTTTGTTTTTCTCAAAATTCCATATAAAAACTTAGCCAATTATAATCTCTCTAATCGTTTTTTTAATTATGTTTCACAAGTAAAATATTGGCATTGCTGTGTTTCTAATTCACGGTAGCATGTTAACGTGAAATGTTTTTCTAAAACTCGCATTTTTATTTTGGTTTTCATTTTTATTTTCTTTACTTTCTCGAAAATCTTTCATCGACTATTTTCCTCTTCATTTTTGGATAATTTTTGTAATATCAATTTTTGATTGGTGTAGTAGATGTGAACGATCCAAGCCGCATATTATTTCTATTTCCAAGATAATTTCATTAGTCTTCTTTTATTATCTAGGACTTGCTTTTTGAAAATTTTCAAAACTAATGCTCTAAATAAATTTAGAAGCATGAAAATGATTTAGGCCGTCTTAATTTTCATTTGATCCTTCTTGCCAACCTAAATTTTTCTTTACCCCTAGTTAGCCACTTTTGAGCCTTTTTCCTTCCTCAATTGATTATCTGAACTTATCATTTCATTTTCACCAAAGCTTAAATATTCCAACCTATCTAATCACACTAGCTTATTTGAGTTTCATCAAAACTAAATTTTGATGATTATGATAGTGTTATCTTTGTGATTTATTTTTGGAGAACTTTTTGAAAAATATGCTCAAAAGATGTATTGGCCAATTTCAAATTGAAAAGAAAATTATTTTTGGTCGTTATTTTGTAAAAAAGAAGAAGAAAAAAAAACAAAGATAAAGAAAAAAATAGTTTATTTATGATGAAATTTTTTTTGAAACTTTTCTATTTTGGTTTAGTGTGAGTTTAAGCCTTCGTGTTTATCTTTGATTTCCATTCCTAATTATATGTCTAAACCAAACGTTTCAGTCCTAATAAGTCCTTTTGATTCATGCTTTTAATTTTATTTATTAGCTAAGTAAAGAAGAAAAGTAAAATAGTATAGTTTTGGATTTAAATTTAGATTTTTGTTATTTGATTGATATAGTTATAATGTGCCCCTTGAATCTAGTAACAACTCAATGCTCTTTTTCATTTTGTTGCATTACTTAAATTTATTTAAAAGATCTTCTTAAAATTTTGGATGATTTATTTTCGTTAGTAAAGCCTATAATTTGTTAAACCATGGCCAAGTAACTGTTTTATGTTTACGTTTCACATTCTCCCTACTTGGAATTTCGCATAGTACTTGTGTAAGCATGACTAAAACTTTTTGAATTATTCAATGTTTATGATTAGATAGTTTTTATATCTTTGCTTGGGAATAAGCAAAGTTTAAGCTTTGGGGAATTTGATAGTACTTTTTGCAGTTAAATTTATTAGTGTATTTTCGGGTTTTTAAAACACAAATCATGTCTTGCAAGTGCTTATATTGACCCCCTTTTGTAAATATTATTGTCACTAATGCATTTTCTGCTTTTTGCAGGTTTGCATGACTTTCAGTAAAATTTTGCTTTGACACGCCCCAAGGTCACGCCCTACCAGGGCGTGTACCTAGGGCGTGTAGCCCAGAGGAATGAAGCAACAGGTCCGAAAATGCATTTCTTGTAAACTCAGTGAACACGCCCTCTGTCACACTCGTGTCATGCCCGACACGGGTGTGTTCAAGAGGTGTGTCCCCAGGTCCCGAGAAATCGCCGCAGCACACTACTTTTTCCTGATCCACCGTCACGTCGAATGTGTCACGCCCCACGGACACGCCATGGTAGGGCGTGACATATGGGCGTGTGTAACATCCCATGTTACTTCTAGACACCCCTTAACTTAGATTGGGTTGGGCACGGGGTGGGTGTTAGGGAAATTAGCTAGGTTTGACCCTAGATAGTGGGTTGTAGCCATGTGGGGCCCACTAAAGGGCCCAAGTCAAACTAGGTCAAACTAGCCTAAATATGAACCCTAGCCACACCATGACCCCACCACATTGCCCTAACCCTAAAATAATCTAATTGGACCCTAGGGCATGTCATTAGGTCAACCCTTTGACCCTAGTTGACCAAAGTCAAACATAGCCTTAAGTTGGTCAAACATATACCTATAGGCCCAATTAAACCAAGTAGGGCACCACATTGACCCAACCCAAGTTGGGTGGTGCCATTAGACCCATGACCACCAAGTGGGTCAGCCCACTCATCATGGTTGACCAAGTCAACTCAAGTCAACCTAGTCAACATAATTGACCTAAGAAAGAAAATGAGGGCTAAACCCACTCTCCTTGGGCCAAGCCCACCGAACATGGCCCATTATCAGCCCAAGGTGTCAAAGACCAGCCCTACCCCTCTGGTTTTGGAGAGAGAGTGCATGTATGGGGGCATTTTGGAGAATTTACCCAAAAGAGGAGAGAGAAGATGAGATTAAGAGGAGGAGGCCACTTGGCCTTGGCTCCTTCTGCCCCAAAAGGTGCTGGGTGGCCTCCTCAGAAAATCCAGCAGGTTTTGGCAGCATGGTGGCCACCTGGCACCATGGGTGAAGCCTCCAAAGCCCCAAACCGAGCTCACCTTGGTTGTATCTCCATATACAGCCATTTTCAGCTCAAACCGACCACAACATCAGCTTTAGTGAGTGGAAACGAGTGGAAAATGAGTCCTAGTGCATAGCTTTTGGTGATGGAATGGGATTTTGAGCAGGAGATCGCCGGAGCAGCTCCACCATGGCCAATCGCTGCCACACTCGCCGCCAAGGCCTGATTCAGGTCCGTTTCGCCGCCTCTCTACCCGTACTAGATTTCTAGATCCTCTAGGAGAAACATCGGGCTCATTTGAGCCCGATACGATGTGAGGAAATGGAGATTTTTTCGAGCTTTTCTTCTTGCTCGGGTTCGCCGGAGGAGCCAATTCCGACGGCCTCATCGCCGGGAATCGCTAGCCACCACCTCAGTGAAGGTGGTGGCGACATCCGCCGGCGGTGGTGGTGGCTCAACTGGCCGAAAATAGCCGGCAAGTCGGCCCAGCAGAAATCGATCTGGGCAGTTGGCTGATTGGGGACGACGGCAAGATCTCGTTCATTCTTGCGTCAAGATACGTGCATCCCGATTTTTATTAAAATAAATAAACTATAGTATATATATACATTTTATCACACTTATATAGTGATATTGCATGGCTATTTTAGTCCCCTTAGAGGCACTTTTAGATCTGGTTATTAAGATGAAAGTTGTAGCCCTTCCTCGTAGCTTTAATTTGCCACCTAGTCATATAATTTGGTGCAGTCTACTGTCCTGTAGGGCTGTTTTGCTAGGATTGGTCCTTGACTAGGGCAGAATTTCAAATTGATGCCCAAGCCAAACCAATAATCCAAATGACCCAAAATTTTGGGTGCATGCATAATTAGGGAATATTTATCCCCTGCCAAAAATTGAGAATTTGTGGGAATACATTTTCCATAGTGTTTGCTTAAATATCAAAAAGTAAATAAATGAAATAATTGGAGTGTTATGGCTCCAAATGGCCCCAAATTTTGGTGGCATGTCCTTGGGGACTATGCATGTGCATGGTAAACATTTCAACACATTTGGACCATTGCATGTTAGGTAAACTCACTTGCATGTGTTGATTATACATAGGCTTGGGGTGCAAAGAGCCAATTTTGAAATATTGTGTATTAGGCCTATTTTGAACATCCAAAAAACATTGTATTGATTTCAGAGGCTCATTAGGGTGAATTATACCCCACATTGTAATAATGGGATTTTTGGAAGCAAAAATCCCATTATTTGGATTTTTTAGAATACTAGAACTTTTAAAAAATAAATATAAAAATAGGTTCATCATTAAGATAAAGTCCCCAATTTTTGTCAAGGTCAATATAATGTTAGATTTAACTCCTGAAATTTTTTATGTCTCTGTTTGAAGAATTTTGATAGGAGTTATGTGGAAATTACCTTTTACCCTCATTTTACTTAATTAGCAAATTGGTGAAAATACTTAGTAGAAAATTTTGCAAAATTTCTTGGTGATATATCTGAGAATGAATAACTTTGTATAATTTTCTCAGCATTTTTTGGATGACTCAGTAATTTTTAAAACCTTATAATGGTATTTTGGTAAATTATTAAGAATTGAAATTGGTAGGCCATTACATTATAGAGGTTGATGAAACTCTGCCATTAGACTTAAATTAATGATATATATGCTCTGTAAATTTCCTAGAAGTTTTAGTAATGTATTCCTTATACTTCATTTGGAAAATGACAATTGTGTGAGTTTTGTATTAATTAAGGAATAAATAAAAATAATCAAAGGAAAATTATAAATTTTGGTAGACAGCTATATTTTACCAAGATGCAAGTCAGGAAAAATTTCTTAGGTCAGTGGATTATGATTTGTAATACTTCATGTATTAAATGACCTAGGGGATTAATTAAATGATTTAATTAGAGGCTTTAATGACTTAAGAAAATTATGAAAATCAACATGCTCACTTCATTAGTCCATACCATCCTAGGGTATATAATTACGGGCATGTGGCCCAAGGAATTGGAAGTTCCATTTCGGGGTGGTATTAGGTCATGGGTTGTGCATAGTGTAATTAGGTCATGCTATAAGGACCATCGAGGGATAGATCAACGGATGAGCTAGAGATTACAATTGGAATATGACCTGGTGGGTAGAGTTGTCTTAGTTACAAGAGTAAAAGTGCAAGCCCTTGGATAGCAACTGGAGTGGAGGCCGGTGGAAGACCGTCGCCCTTGTGAGAACATCTTAAGTCATTAGGATCACTCAAGAGTAATAACGAGAGCTGTGGGTGAATTTTGGGTAGTCATCAACTAATGTAAATATCCTTGAGAAAGGGAGCTTTGGGCATAATCACATCGTAGTTCCTAGTGCCCCCGAGAGCTCTTCACTGGGTATACCCAGGGCAGTCCTGGGATTAACCTTAAATCACTAAGTATAATAACCCGTAGATAAAAGTAGTCTAATAGGTTAAGACATTGTGGTTCATTCTCGCCCGTGACGGGTTTGAGGGATTTTGAATAAAGGCACTATTGTGCGTTCTCACCTGCGATGGGTTGGAGGGATATATGTTGCAGGCTCACCCGTGAAGGGTTTGAGGGATTCAGGACAGGTTGGTCCTACGAGCTGAAGGCTCGGGATGAAATACTTGCATGTGCATAAATTTAATGGCGGGTGATGCGTTACTGGCCGATCGTCACACTGATGGCAGTACGGTGAACCAGGCGGGTGTGAGGGTTTGAGGGGCCAGTGGGTTGTTTTATACTGCGATCTGGAGGACGATCACCGATAACGCACACCCGACCCAACAAGACTGACGGGTGGTCATCAAAGTACGTACGCATGGACTCTAGAGTGCACCTTGGACGTGTATAGAGCCGTATGAGAGGTGTCTAAGGTTTGGTAGGGTGCATACCTGCCTAGAAGTGGAGATGCCCGCTCCACTGCTGCCGTAGCCACAATAGTGGTACCCGAGAGTGAAGCAAGCTCTCAAAAAGTGGGAATTAAAGGTCTGTGATCACAGAGTTGTTGTGTGTGAGTTGCACTTGCTTGTTGCATAAATTGCATCTTAAACATTCATTCATATTAGGTCATACGCTTCATAGATCCTTATCATATAAATTAGTATGGGCTCTTTTATATGATAAGTTAAATTTCCTGGAAACCATAACTTATAAATTTGTATGGGCATTTTTATAAGTTAAGGTACGTTTTGTGATGGTAGTGTAGTGGTAGCATAGATTTACTTTTCTGCTCTTACTTTCAGTTCTGTACTTACTCGTACTGTACATGCTTTTACTTTTGTGCTATATACTTAGAACTGCTAGAGTAGAAATAGGTTGCTCTTATACTTAATTAGTAGCTTAGTTTCCCTTGTCACCTGCTTCCCTTTTGTTACCCCTTGTTGTCCTCCGCTTCGTCCTACTGCATGGTGCCTAGGAGTTGCGGGGCGAGGTGCGGAGGAAATGACTTAGTCTTTTTGACTAATGGTCGGTGACCAAACTTTTTTTAGGAGCTCGAGGGGATGGAGCACCAGTACGACCGGCAGGACGAGGTGACAGGGTGTGAGCAGTTGATACCACATACTACTACTACTACAGCGCTACCTCAGGTGGGATGAGCACGAGATAACTTGATTAGCTTCCGCTGTTTTGATATTTTGAGAGGAGAGTTTATTCATATGATGTACTGGGCATAAGCCCTTATTACTCTTCATATTTTTATTCTCATCGTGCATTGTGTACTCTTTCATTCATATATATATATGAGTTGTACTCTGACTAGTTGTGTAGTACTCTGATACGTTTTACTTCTATTTCTCATATTGGCCTACAGGTTATATGATCGTACTAGCCGGCAGAATCGGCGAGTTGCGGTGTCGACTAACCCGTGTGTTAGTGCCACCGTACGACGACGGTTCTGGGCATAAGACCGGGAGCCTCCTTGGTCAGGGGAGGGGTCTTACAAACTGGTATCACTTGACCGAATGATCATATGAGAAAGAAGTCCACAACACTGTACCACCCCGCACGAGCATTAGTTTGCGGACAAACTATGCAGCGAAGCAATGTTGTGCCTATGTGTAAAAAGTCACATAAAATAATCCATTTAAACAATGAGTTGGGCCAATCCAATTAGGACATCACCTTAGTTTGACATACCAAGAGGATTTCGTAGTGTATCCGAGTATAAAATCGACCTCGGAGATAGATTGGTTAACATACAAGGATACCCCAAATTCACCAAGGGAAGAATTTGACGCAAGAGTCACTCTTAAGGCTTAAAGTTTGATGTCCTTACTCCATCTATCGAGTGATATTATCACTTCTTAACCAAGCTGATAGGACCGCCTTAAGGAGAATTGGTGCATATAATCTATTAGTGGAATAGTAGGGTACTCGTAAACTTAACCCTCATACTGATGACTTGATTACGTTGAGACAACCACAGTGTCAAATACCAAAGGTAGAATAAGAATTCAAGTCTCGGAAGATACCCATTTTGGTTGGGTCACATGTTGACCTCGAGAAGATTGTCGTATAAGTAATCTTAAGGGCCAAAGGTATATAGCATAGCAATTAGTCTCAAGGTGGAACTCCAGGTCTAAGATTGTTAGACCTAAGGATTGAGTGCACATATAAGAGGAATACACTATAAATATTAAGGGAATTTAGCCCGAAAGGTATGGGGGCTAATCCTTTTTTTTTATTGGGCTAAATTGGTAACGACTTGAATTTCTCTAGACCCGGTTTATAAAAAATGTGTCACAAACATAGTGTTCTAGAAGACTTGATTAATTCAAATGTTGCTCAAGTAAAGATGAGGTTTTGTATTCGCATAATCGGCAAGATAATCAACCCTCCCTAGAAGTTTGAGATATACGTAGAGGGTTGCCCACTTGGATATATTACAACCCTAGAACAAGGAAAGTCTCCATGAGAAGTTAGAAACTTTCGCGGGCTTGTGAATCAGATCATTACTTGACACAACTTTAAGAGAGATTGTAATTTCATCAATGCATAATGACATGCTATATCCCAAAGATCGAAACAAGTTGCGTATAATCCACAAGAATTCGAACAAATGGTCTTTCGATAAACTAAAATCAAGCAGTAACGACGACACAAAGGTTTTATGTATAATTAAAGGAATATGTTACCTCATCAAAGTATGTTCCTAGATGACCTAACACCTTAACCCAATTGACGTGACACGCGATTAATAATTATATCATCAGTTAAGGATTTGATTAATGAACTCAGATATATTGCAAGAGAAAACCAATGTGAATTGAGAATTCAGTATAAGTCGGAATGGTAGTTGAAAATTTTGCATAGCTGTGGCTCTTAGGAAAGTGACTATGACTTTCACATGTTGAATGTGTAGAATTGGGGGAAGTGGAAATGATGATGGATCACTGCAATCCGCGCCTACCTGGCATGCTCAGGTCACAATGTTAGAAATATACAGATCGAGATAGAGTAACATCATGGTAATGTGAAGGAGTGATTACGGTCTTAACTATGATGTGATTGGACCCATCAAGTAAGGATTCAAATATTTGAGTAATTATGTCAAAAACACTTGGGGTATAACAATCCCAAAAAACTTAAAGTCAAGTGAAAAATCAAAATTGGAAGACGTATATTATAGGTATGATCCTTTGGATGTGACACTGATGATCACAAGAACAAAAACAAAAGTGTTCGATGATGATTTACAGATGGTGTGTTCTCTCAAAGAATCAATCCTTTTCAAATTTAAATGGTTTACTTACCCTTATACTTTGGGAGATAGTTTAAGTTATAATTAGAAATCTTGATAAGATAACGTCTTGCGTTTAGAATATAATGGTTAAGTTACAATGGTTAGGTATGATTTAGTACTACCTTGTTTGATCCTAAAAGGGGCTGGGATTTGGAGAATTAAACACAATGATGAAATATCATTACTATTCAAGCTTACATCATATAGCCAGTCACTTTATCATAATGGTGAACTATAACCTTTGATGATTCAAATTAAGCAAAAGTAATTATATTGAAACTTAAGAACTGAAATAAGGTAACTTTATGATAAATAAGATTAATCTCCTATGGCATGACATTGAAAATGCAACGACTCAACAAATTCAAATGGGGTGAATGATTAGTTGAAACATACGCATAGGTATGATCCCTTGATTATGATAACATCGAGAATTAGGACACATACGTTGTCACCTTAGGAAATTCATGACTATGGAGAGATCAATTTTGGTTTGCTAAGGTGTATACGGTGAAATTACACGAGAAGCAATGAGTGTTTATTAAGATTCTCTTTATGATGAAATCGATTTGTGTCAGATCTCACCATTATTAGACATATACATTTATAAATTTATGAATTATACTATATATGAAAAACAATTGGGAGTCATTTATATTAATATCAATATCATTAATGATCGCTTGATATACGCTTGAAAGGTGAACACTCTATGAATTATGTATTAACGTTTATGTAGAGGTGTAATAATTCATGAGTCTGGAAGAAACAAAATAATGACCTCTTCATCACATCTTAATTTTGGAGGTTGGTTAATTATTATACATAAGTTGGATCTTCGTAATAAATAATATCACGATACATTGCATTTGAAGAATCAATGTAGTATAAGCCATGAGGCATGATGCGATTCTGGAAGAGAAATCTGAGATTAGTGTGCTCAATTCTACATACAAAAGTATTGATTCTCACGTACTTGTTGGTCATTGCTCGTAAGGGACACCAAACCAACGTATGATTAAGGTTTATTTAACGATAATGCGTTGAAAGACTTGGAAATATTCCAATGTAATCCTGATTATGAATATCATGAAGTATAATGAAAATACACTTGGATCGGAATATATAGAGGATATGAGTGCTCAGATACAACTGATTAGGGATCGGATATTTGAGGCTCAAAATAGGTAGGCCAAGTACTACAATGTACGATATCAAATGGTGGAGTTACAGGAGGGGGGACATGGTGTTCTTAAAGATATGTCGGGTGCATGGTGTCTCTCGGATGCGAAGTCACAATTAGCTCAACCCGATATAGGGGGCCGTATTTGATCCTGGAGCGGATCGGCCCCTTGGCTTACAGGCTGGAGCTGCCGCTGGAGTTACGGACTTTGCACGACGTCTTTAACGTCTCCTCACTTTGAAGAGCTCTACTTCGACCAGAACAACATATTACCAGTGCAGCAGGACCGGTAGCACTAGATGGATCAGTTTGTTTGGAGCTGGTCCGGAGCGATGATACGACGATTCGAGTTCTGTTGAAGAAGGTTCACCTAGTGAAGGTATTGTGGTCCAACCACGGACGGGATGAGCACAACTAGGAACTGATAAATCTGATGCGTGAACGGTACTCAGAGCTTTTCTCCTCAGGTGTATTTTAACTATGTTGAAAGTTTCTTGAAATTCTTGTGCATAGAAACCCCGTAGACCCAAACTTGAATTTCGGGGACGAAATTATTTTTTGTTTATTAGGATTTGTAACATCACATGTTACTTCTAGACCCCCTTAACTTAGATTGGGTTGGGCATGGGGTGGGTGTTAGGGAAATTAGCTAGGTTTGACCCTAGGCAGTGGGTTGTAGCCATGTGGGGCCCACTAAAGGGCCCAAGTCAAACTAGGTCAAATTAGCCTAAATATGAACCCTAGCCACACCATGACCCCACCACATTGCCCTAACCCTAAAATAATCTAAGTGTACCCTAGGGCATGTCATTAGGTCAACCCTTTGACCCTATTTGACCGAAGTCAACCATAGCCTTAAGTTGGTCAAACATATACCTATAGGCCCAATTAAACCAAGTAGGGCACCACATTGACCCAACCCAAGTTGGGTGGTGCCATTAGACCCATGACCAACAAGTGGGGTCAGCCCACTCATCACGGTTGACCAAGTCAACTCAAGTCAACCTAGCCAACATAATTGACCTAAGGAAGAAAATGAGGGCTAAGCCCACTCTCCTTCGGCCAAGCCCACCGAACATGGCCCATTATCAGCCCAAGGTGTCAAAGACAAGCCCTAACCCTCTGGTTTTGGAGAGAGAGTGCATGCATGGGGGCATTTTGGAGAATTTACCCAAAAGAGGAGAGAGAAAATGAGATTAAGAGGAGGAGGCCACTTGGCCTTGGCTCCTTCTGCCCCAAAAGGTGCTGGCTGGCCTCCTCAGAAAATCCAGCAGGTTTTGGCAGCATGGTGGCCACCTGGCACCATTGGTGAAGCCTCCAAAGCCCCAAACCGAGCTCACCTTGGTTGTATCTCCATATACAGCCATTTCCAGCTCAAACTGACCACACCATCAGCTTCAGTGAGTCGAAACGAGTGGAAAACGAGTCCTGGAGCAGAGCTTTTGGTGAATAAACAGGAATTTGAGCAGTAGATTGCCGAAGCAGCTCCACCATGGCCAACCGCCACCGCACCGCCGCCAAGGCCTGATTCAGGTCCGTTTCGCTGCCTCTCTACCCGTACTAGATCTCTAGATCCTCTAGGAGAGACATCGGGCTCATTTGAACCCGATACTATGTGAGGAAATGGAGATTTTTCCGAGCTTTTCTTCTTGCTCGTGTTCGACGGAGGAGCCACTTCTGGTGGCCTCATCACCGGGAATCGCTAGCCACCACTTTAGTGAAGGTGGTGGCGACATCCGTCAGCGGCAGTGGTGGCTCAGCTGGCCGGAAATAGCCGGGCAAGTCGTCCTAGCAGAAAATAATCTGGGTCATTGGCTGATTGGGGACGACGACCAGATCTCGTCCATTCTTGCGTCAAGATTCGTGCAACCCGATTTTTATTAAATTAAATAAACTATAGTATATATATACATTCTGTCACACTTATACAGTGATATTGCATGGCTATTTTAGGCCCCTTAGAGGCACTTTTAGATCTGGTGATTAAGATGAAAGTTGTAGCCCTTCCTCGTAACTTTAATTTTCCACCTTAAGCATATAATTTGGTGTCGTCTACTGTCCTGGAGGGCTGTTGTTCTAGGACTGGTCCTTGACTAGGGCAGAATTTCAAATTGATGCCCAAGCCAAACCAATAGTCCAAATGACCCAAACTTTTGGGTGTATGCATGATTAGGGTATATTTAGCGCCTGCCAAAAATTGAGAATTTTTGGGAATAAAGTTTCTATAGGTTTTGCTTAAATATCAAAAAGTAAATAAATGAAATAATTGGAGTGTTATGGCTCCAAATGGCCCCAAATTTTGGTGGCATGTCCTTGGGGACTACATGTGCATAGTAAATATTTCAGCACATTTAGACCACTGCATGTTGGGTAAACTCACTTGCATGTGTTGATTATACAAATGCTTGGGGTGCAAATAGCCAATTTTGAAATATTGTGTATTAGGCCTATTTGGGACATCCAAAAATCATGGTATTGATTTCAGAGGCTCATTAGGGTGAATTATACCCCACATTATAATAATGGAATTTTTGGAACCAAAAATCCCATTATTTGGAATTTTTGGAATAATAGAACTTTTAAAAAATAAATGTAAAAATAGGTTCATCATTGAGATAAAGTCTCCAATTTTTGTCAAGGTCAATATAATGTTAGATTTAACTCCTGAAAATTTTTTGTCTCTGTTTGAAGAATTTTGATAGGAGTTATGTGGAAATTACCTTTTACCCTCATTTTACTTAATTAGCAAATTGGTGAGAATACTTGGTAGATAATTTTGGAAAATTTCTTGGTGATATATCTGAGTATGAATAACCTTGTATAATTTTCTTAGTATTTTTTCGATGACTCAGTAATTTTTAAAACCTTAAAATGGCATTTTGGTAAATTATTAAGAATTGAAATTGGTAGGCCATTACCTTATAGAGGTTGATGAAACTCTGCCATTAGCCTTAAATTAATGATATATATGCTCTGTAATTATCCTTGAATTTTTAGTACTGTATTCCTTATACTTCATTTGAAAAATGACAATTGTGTGAGTTTTGTATTAATTAAGTAATAAATAGAAATATTCAAAGGAAAATTATAAATTTTGGTAGACAGCAATATTTTACCATGATGCAACACAGCAAAAATTGCTTAGGTCAGTGGATTATGACTTGTAATACTTTATGTATTAAATGACCTAGGGGATTAATTAAATGATTTAATTAGAGACTTTAATGACTTAAGAAAATTATGAAAATCAACATGCTCACTTCATTAGTCCATACCATCCTAGGATAAATAATTAGGGGCAGGTGTCCCAAGGAATTGGATGTTCCATTTCGGGGTGGTATTAGGTCATGGGTTGCGCATAGTGTAAGTTGGTCATACTATGAGGACCACCAGGGGATAGATCAACGGATGAGCTAGAGATTACAATTGGAATATGACCTGGTGGGTAGAGTTGTCTTAGTGATGAGAGTAAAAGTGCAAGCCCTTGGATAACAACTGGAGTGGAGGCCGGCGGAAGACCGTCGCCCTTCTGAGAACATCTTAAGTTATTAGGATCACTCAAAAGTAATAACGAGAGCTGGGGTTGAATTTTGGGTAGTCATCAACTAAAGTAAATATCCTTGAGAAAGGGAGTTTTGGGCATAATCCCATCGTAATTCCTAGTGCCCCCGAGAGCTCTTCACCGGGTATACCCTGGGCAGTCCTGGGATTAACCTTAAATCACTAAGTATAATAACTCGTAGACAAGAGTAGTCCAATAGGTTAAGACATTGTTGTTCATTCTCGCCCGTAACGAGTTTGAGGGATTTTGAATAAAGGCACTATTGTGTGTTCTCACCCGCGATGGGTTGGAGGGATATATGATTGTCTCTAAGATATCTGCAAGGAGAGAATACCAAACTAACAATTCATCAAGGCAAGTATACCTATCGAAATGCAGCTAGGGGACACAAGTGTCGTATTGAAATCCGGGAACAGTTGAGTAAGCTTACTCATACGAAATCTATTATTTTATCGACGGAAAAATAAGGTTTTCTTAAGCTAAATGTACTAAAGGAAGAGAACTACTTGCATGAAAAGATAAAGAGAGCTAAAGAGCGATTAACTTAAGCTTAGTAACAATGAAGGGAAAATGCACTCGATCAGAAATCACCTCGGCAAGAGTGGTTAGAAAAATACGTTAAATAAACCTAAGCTAATTAGGGTAAAGATCTTTGACCGTGGAGGTTCCATGAATATTGACACGCTTCTCTCGAAGGCCGTGCCTAACTGAGTTTAGGAAGGTCCGACCGACTTTCGCCTAAATCGGAGGCCTAAAACTCGCTTTACGCGGTGAACCCCTCTATTGGATTTTACTCCAATCCGGGAGATTTGAACGTCTGCCTCTCTCGAGGGGTGCGAACAACTCCCTTTACTCTTGAGTGCTCATTTCAAACTTTCGGCCTCTCGGCTAGCCCAGAATGAAAGCAAAGGTGGAGAGTATATATCGATAATATACCTCCAACCCGTGATAAATCAAGAGTAATTCTGTAACGCCCCTAGTCGATCCAACGTGACAGCGTCACGGCTCCGCTCTAGGCGACGCTACCGGGCTGCAGCCCAAGCACCCCAACCCCTCTCCCTCCACAGGCGGGTTGTTGGTGGCCACAGCCTCCCTTTGATGAGCGAACTCGACAGTTAAGTTGGGTCGTACGGGGACTTCCCAGGAGGTCACCCATCCCAGTACTACTCTCGCCCAAGCACGCTTAACTATGGAGTTCTTTCAACCTTCATCACCAATTGAGCTGCAGCTCAATTGGTGATGAAGGTTGAAAGAACTCCATAGTTAAGCGTGCTTGGGCGAGAGTAGTACTGGGATGGGTGACCTCCTGGGAAGTCCCCGTACGACCCAACTTAACTGTCGAGTTCGCTCATCAAAGGGAGGCTGTGGCCACCAACAACCCGCCTGTGGAGGGAGAGGGGTTGGGGTGCTTGGGCTGCAGCCCGGTAGCGTTGCCTAGAGCGGAGCCGTGACGCTGTCACGTTGGATCGGCTAGGGGCGTTACAATAAAAAGTGCACTTTTTATTGTAACGCCCCTAGCCGATCCAACGTGACAGCGTCACGGCTCCGCTCTAGGCGACGCTACCGGGCTGCAGCCCAAGCACCCCAACCCCTCTCTCTCCACAGGCGGGTTGTTGGTGGCCACAGCCTCCCTTTGATGAGGTAAACTCGATAGTCAAGCCCGCACTACGGGGACTTCCCAGTAGGTCACCCATCCCAGTACTACTCCAGCCCGAGCACGCTTAACTATGGTGATGAGAGTTGAAAGAACTTCATAGTTAAGCGTGCTCGGGCTGGAGAAATTCTGGGATGGGTGACCTCCTGGGAAGTCCCCGTAGTGCAGCTTGACTATCGAGTTTACCTCATCAAAGGGAGGCTGCGGCCACCAACAACCCGCCGGTGGGCTGGAGAGGGGTTGGGGTGCATGGCCTGCAGGCTTGAATGTGAAAGGCTGACTACCAGTGGTGGGCCCGGGTCTGGACCCTGGTAGGCCGGCGGTTCCAGCTGGGTCCCATGTTGATGGGCCTGGACCGTTACAAAAAGTGCACTTTTTATTGTAACGCCCCTAGCCGATCCAACGTGACAGCGTCACGGCTCCGCTCTAGGCGACGCTACCGGGCTGCAGCCCAAGCACCCCAACCCCTCTCCCTCCACAGGCGGGTTGTTGGTGGCCACAGCCTCCCTTTGATGAGGTAAACTCGATAGTCAAGCCCGCACTACGGGGACTTCCCAGTAGGTCACCCATCCCAGTACTACTCCAGCCCGAGCACGCTTAACTATGGAGTTCTTTCAACTCTCATCACCAATTGAGCTGCTATCACCTGTGCAATAAAAGAAGCGGGGGATATAGCCTTTGAAAGCAGTACAATTGCTGCGCTTACGCCAACCGTCCGTCAAAACCTTGAGGAATGAGCTGCAAATAGAGTTCTTTCAACTCTCATCACCAATTGAGCTGCACCCTAAACCCTAAACCCTAAACCCTAAACCCTAAACCCTCCCTCACTTCGACTACTCTACAACAGCCAAAAGCCCTATTTGCAGCTCATTCCTCAAGGTTTTGACGGACGGTTGGCGTAAGCGCAGCAATTGTACTGCTTTCAAAGGCTATATCCCCCGCTTTTTTTATTGCACAGGTGATAGCAGCTCAATTGGTGATGAGAGTTGAAAGAACTCCATAGTTAAGCGTGCTCGGGCTGGAGTAGTACTGGGATGGGTGACCTACTGGGAAGTCCCCGTAGTGCGGGCTTGACTATCGAGTTTACCTCATCAAAGGGAGGCTGTGGCCACCAACAACCCGCCTGTGGAGGGAGAGGGGTTGGGGTGCTTGGGCTGCAGCCCGGTAGCGTCGCCTAGAGCGGAGCCGTGACGCTGTCACGTTGGATCGGCTAGGGGAGTTACAAATTCAAAGCTAAACCCTAAAAAGAAAAGGTAAGATTCAAAGCATCATAACCTAATCACTCGAACCTCGGATCAATTAGATCGAGTACATGGAGGATTAGTTAATCATGGTGAGGTGGAAGAGGGAGTTGAGTAGAAGAAAAATACTGAAAACAGAGCAGGAACGAAAAAGAAAACAACACTTTTTATTAAGAGAAACAGTGATCTTACAGCTTGAAAACCAGAGATTACAAGAACATGAAAAGGAAACTACACTATCATTAGCATCATACTACAGAAAGAAGCTAGGAGCTAATACAGGGAAAGCATAAAGCTAGAGCTACGAACTAAAAATGGAAAGACATGCTTAAAAGTTCAGAAATACAAAGGACAGAACCTCCCCTCTCAAAGCGAAAAGTTCCCCCAAAACCCCTGAAGTTGGGCTCTATTTATAGAATTTTTCGGGTCGGGTCACGCCCCCCTGTCACGCCCTGGTCGGGCGTGACCCTGGGGCGTGACACATTCGGCGCGACTTTTTCGGGCAGGAATTGAATTCTGACGGAGTTGTTGCGGTACACGCCCACTGGTCACGCCCTGATAGGGCGTGACCCTGGGGCGTGTTCTTTGCGGCGTGACTTTGGGAGCTGAAATTGAATGCTGGAGGTGACGGGCGGAATTGCTGAAGTACACGCCCATATGTCACGCCCGGGTCAGGCGTGACCCTGGGGCGTGACACTTTCGGTGCGGCGGTGGAGCGGGAAAGACGAGCGCGCTGCGGCGATTCCTCGGAACCTGGGGACACGCCTATAGTACACGCCCGTGTCGGGTGTGTCACGGGCGTGACCGAGGGCGTGTACACTAAGTTTCCACGGAATGCAGTTTCGGACCAATTGCTTCATTCCTCTGGGTTACACGCCCTAGGTACACGCCCTGGTAGGGCGTGACCTTGGGGCGTGTCACAGCAAAATTCGGCTGAAAGCCGTGAAAACCTGCAAAAAGCAGAAAAAATGCATTAGCGACAAAATTATATACAAAGGGGAATCAAAACAAGTACTTTACAAGACATGATTGGCTTTAAAACCCCGAAAATATCCTAATAAAATTGACTGCAAACGTATTATCAAATTCCCCCAAGCTTAAGTTTTGCTTGTCCCCAAGCAAAGATATAAAGACAAGCTAATCATAAAAAGTGACTAATTCAAAAGGTTTTAATCATACTCACACAAGTACTATGCGAAAATCTAGGTAGGGAGAATGTAAAACGTAAATCTAAAACAATTATTTAGGTATGGTTTAACTTTTATAAACTTTACTTAATAAAAATAAATCATCCAGAATTTTGACGAAATTCTTTAAATAGATTTAAGTAAGGCAATGAAAATGAAAAGAACGTATTGAGTTATTACTAGATCCAAGCAACGCATTATAATTATATCAATTAAATAACAAAAATCTAAGTTTAAATCCAAAACTAAAACTGATTTACTTTTCTTCTTTTCTTAGTTGTTAAATAAAATTAAAAAAGAGCGTGAATCAAAAGGACTTAATAGGACTGAAACGTTTGGTTTAGGAATATGAATAGGAGTGGAATTCAAATATAAACATGGAGGCTTAAAAATCACACTAAACCAAAACAACGAGTTTCAAAAAAATAAATTTATTTTAAACAAAATATGTATAAATAAATTTATTTTTTTTCTCTTTATGATTATTTATCTCTCTTTGTTTTTTTTGTTTTTATTATTTTCATTCATTTTTTTTTTTTTTTCAATTTATTGCTTTTGAGTACACCTTTTTCAACAATATTTCCACAGATAAGACAAAATTTCCTATCAAACAAAATTAGCGTGATTAGATAGGTAGGAATTTGGGCTTTGGTGAAAATGAAATGGTGTGTGGAGTTTATCAAATGAATTTGGAAAAAAGGCTCAAAAGCGGCTAACTAGTGGTAAAAGAGTTTAGATTGGCAAGAAAGCTCAAACGTAAACAAAAATGGCCTAAATCATTTTCACGCGTTTTTTTTTAAATTTATTTAAAACATAGAGTCGATAAATTTCAAAAATCAAGTTCGAGATAATAAAAGAAGATTGATGAAATTATCTTGAAAATAAAAATAATATGTCACTTGGATCGTTCATATCTACTACGTTATTCAAAATATGTTCTTACAAAAATCATCTAAAGACGAAAAGGAAAATAGTGGATGATAAATTTTTAGAGAAAGTAAAGAAAATAAAGAACGGAAAACCATAATAGAAATGCACGGTTTAGAGAAATATTTTACCTTAACATGCTACCGTGAATTAGAAACACAGCATGGCCAACATTTTACTTGTGAAATATGATTAAAAAGAATGATTAGAAAAATTATAATTAACTACGTTGTTTATAAAGAAGTTTGAGAAAAACAAAACATAAACATGGGGTACTTATTGAAATACCAAAATGCAGCTATATATATATAATATTTTGTTTGAAATTTTTTTTTGAAATTTTGGATTTTTTTGGGATTTTTACAAAACAAAAAGAAAACAAAAAGAAGGAGGAAGTCCTCCCCCAAGCTTAAAATCTACATTGTCCGCAATGGAGAAGGAGGTCGGAGAACGAGAGAAAAGTAAAGTACAGAAATAAAAGACAGAATTGAAAAGCAGGTACTTCCCCGGTTTTATTTTGCAGGGCAAGTTGAGTGATACCGCTCCTCCATGCCTGTGCTGTGGATCTTCATGAAACGTCGTCTGGCGGACTTTGGCATGGAAGCAGAACCGTTGGAGCAGGCGATCGTAGAAGTTTCAGCTTGCCGGAGCCAGTCGGGGCAAAAAGTGTAAAAGAAAGAAAACATAAAAAGATAACTTGGGTTGCCTCCCAAGAGCGCCCTTTGTTTAAAGCGTCGTTTGAGCTCGACGCATCAAAATAAGATTGTCCCAAATATTGTTTTAAAAATAAGTTCGAATAAATGTCAAAGTTTGTGAGTAAAATAATGTTCAGATTAATCAAATGTCAGGACCGGAAAGATAGAGTTAACAGGGTTGAGACTGACATCATCACAGAAATACAGTTTAAGACGCTGACCATTCACTTTGAAAGTACCCTTATCAGGGTGAGAAATTAAAACAGTACCATAAGAAAAGACTTCTAAAACAGTAAAAGGCCCAGACCAACGTGATTTTAATTTACCCGGGAATAAACGTAAACGAGAGTTATAAAGAAGCACTTGGTCGCCTGGCTTAAAGATTTTTGGGTGCCTAAGATGTCGATCGTGTAAACGCTTCGTCCGCTCTTTATAAAGTCTGTTATTTTCATACGCGTAAGAGCGCCACTCGTCGAGTTCGTTAAGTTGAAATTTTCGAAAATCGCCGACAGAGTGGGGATCGAAGTTTAAAAATCGCAAGGCCCAAAAGGCGCGGTGTTCTAACTCTACGGGTAAATGACACGATTTTCCATAAACCAACCGATATGGCGTACAGCCGAGGGCGGTTTTGTACGCTGTTCGGTAGGCCCATAGAGCATCGTCTAATTTGGCGGACCAGTCTTTTCTAGATGTTGAAACAGTCTTTTCTAAAATTCTTTTTATTTCTCTATTCACTACTTCGACTTGTCCGTTAGTTTGGGGGTGGTAGGCAGTGGAAAGCTTATGAGTAACGCCATATTTAGTTAGGATTTTTGAAAATTGTGCGTTACAGAAATGGTAACCCCTATCACTAACGATAGCGCGCGGCGTACCGAATCGAGAAAATAATTTTTTTAGGAAATTAACTACGACTCGGGCGTCATTCGTAGGAAGAGCTTGGGCTTCGGCCCAACGTGAAACATAATCAACGGCAACTAAAATATACTTATTCCCGAAGCTAGAAGGAAAAGGACCAACAAAATCAATCCCCCAGAGGTCGAAAACTTCGCACTCTAGAAAATAATTTTGTGGCATTTCATTTTTATTCGAAATATTCCCCGACCGTTGGCAACTATCACACCTACTCACAAAGGCATGGGCGTCTTTAAACAGGCTGGGCCAGTAAAAACCCGCGCTTAACACTTTGTGAGCGGTGCGAGCAGCTTGATAGTGCCCACCTGTCGGTCCTTCATGCAAATGTTTAATAATATCTAATCCTTCATCCAAGGAAACACACCTCCTGATCACTTGGTCTGCACAGACTTTAAAAAGATGCGGGTCCTCCCAAAAGTAGTTCTTCAGCTCAGAAAAGAATTTCTTCTTTTGCTGAGATGAAAACTCTTTTGGGAGCACACGGGCCACTAGATAGTTGGCGATGCGGGCAAACCAAGGAGAAGTAGATGTGTTAATTACGAAAAGCTTCTCATCAGGGAAATAGTAATGAAAAGAATTTTCATCTAATTGTTCTATAAACGGGTTGTCTAGGCGCGAAAGGTGGTCGACGGCCAAGTTCTCGGCACCTCGCTTATCACGGATCTCTAAGTCAAACTCCTGGAGGAGTAAGACCCAGCGAATCAAGCGAGGCTTGGCATCCGTTTTAGAGAGAAGATATTTGAGGGCCGAGTGGTCCGTAAAAACAATAATTTTCGAAAGAGTAATATAAGGGCGAAATTTGTCAAATGCGAATACTACAGCTAAGAGCTCCTTCTCGGTTGTGGTGTAATTTTCCTGTGTAGATGTGAGAGTTTTACTAGCGTAATAAATGGGGTGGAAGTTTTTGGAAATACGTTGACCTAGTACGGCTCCCACCGCATAACTACTTGCATCACACATTATTTCAAATGGAAGATCCCACACCGGAGCTATCATGATTGGCGCATTAACTAATTTTTCTTTTATTAAATTGAAGGCAGCTAGACAGAGGTCATCAAAGATGAATGGGGCGTCTTTTTCTAAGAGATGGGTAAGGGGCTTGGTGATTTTGGAAAAGTCCTTTATGAAGCGGCGGTAGAAACCCGCATGACCCAGGAAACTTCTTATGGCTTTTATGTTCGTAGGTGGCGGCAGTTTCTCGATAACTTCTATTTTCGCAACGTCTACTTCAATACCCCTTTCAGAAATTTTATGTCCCAAAACTAACCCTTCCCTTACCATAAAATGACATTTTTCCCAATTTAAGGCGAGGTTAGTTTCTTCGCATCGCTCTAAGACTTTTTCAAGGTTCTCTAAGCAACTATCGAAGGAATTTCCGAAGACGGAGAAATCATCCATGAAGACTTCCATAATGCTTTCTACGTATTTGTCAAAGATGGCGAGCATACATCGTTGGAATGTAGCCGGTGCATTGCACAATCCAAACGGCATTCTTCGGTAGGCGAAGGTGCCGAAGGGACAAGTAAACGTAGTTTTCTCCTGGTCCTCGGGGGAGATGGGGATTTGAAGATAGCCCGAGAGGCCATCGAGAAAACAATAAAAGCTATGTCCGGAAAGTCGTTCTAAAATTTGATCAATGAACGGCAAGGGGAAGTGATCCTTGCGGGTGGCGTCATTCAACTTACGGTAATCTATACACATTCGCCATCCGGTCACCGTCCGAGTCGGGATTAATTCATTATTTTCATTACTTACGACCGTTATCCCTCCCTTCTTTGGTACTACCTGTACTGGGCTAACCCACTTACTGTCGGATATAGGATAGATAATTCCTGCGTCTAACAATTTCATAACCTCACCCTTAACTATGTCTTTCATGTTTGGGTTTATACGGCGCTGAGGTTGTATAGAGTTACGAGAATTATCTTCCATTAAAATTTTATGAGTGCAGAAAGATGGGCTTATGCCCTTGATATCAGATATCTGCCAAGCAATAGCTTGGCGATGCTTTTGTAAAATTGAAAGAAGTTTATTCTTTTGTGCATCCGTGAGGTAGGCCGAAATTATGACAGGCAGCTTAGAGTCCTTTTCTAAGAAAGCGTATTGAAGGTGCTCTGGTAGTTCTTTCAGTTCCAAGGTAGGGGGGTCATCATACGAGGTCTTGGAAATTTGTTCTTTTTCAAAAACTATGTCCTCGTACACTTTTTTATATGTAAAATTAAAAGGGGTGTTGCTAGCGGCCATGGAGGCTTCGTGCAGCGATTCAGTTGGAAAAGTAGAAGAGGAACAGAAATCATTAAATTCTTTTTCAAAATCAGAGGGGCGAGTGGAGGATTCTTCACTTATGTGTAGAGATTCAGTTGGAAGAGTAGGAGAGGAACAAAAATTGGAAAATTCTTTGTCAAAATCAGAGGTGGGAGAGAAGAATTCTTCACTTATGGTATCCATGAAAAAACAAGAGTCATCATTAGCTAGTGTGTTCTTCATCGAGGGGGTGATAGAGAAAGTTACCTCATCGTCGCCCACTCGAAGGAAGAGCTTACCATTGCTCACGTCAATGATAGCTCGGGAGGTGGCAAGGAAGGGTCGGCCAAGGATCAGGGGAACCTCGACGTCTTCTTCAATGTCCAAAATGACAAAGTCCACCGGGAAGATGAACTTGTCAACTTTGACTAGGACGTCCTCCACTATTCCTAACGGGTATTTGACTGACCTGTCGGCTAGCTGGATACTCATGCGTGTGGGGTTGAGACTACCAATTCCTAACTTTTTAAACAACGAGAGGGGCATAAGATTAATACTCGCACCTAAGTCGGCTAAAGCGTGTTTGACAAAGAGATCACCGAAGACACACGGGATAGAGAAACTACCCGGGTCACTGATTTTTTTCGGTAATCCGTTTGTCAAAACCGCCGAGCACGCGACATTTAACGTGACATGAGAAAGGTTCTCTAACTTCTTCTTGTTAGTTAGGAGGTCCTTAAGGTATTTTGCGTACTTCGGCATCTGGGATATGGCTTCGTGGAAAGGCAGATTTACGTGGATTTGCTTAAACATTTCCAAAAAATGGGTGTATTGATCATCCTGTCGTTGTTTATTAAGTTCGGAAGGGTATGGCGGGGATGGATTATTTTTACAGGTGGGTGGTGGAGTGAATTTTTTTTCTACGATAGGGGTGATAATTTCTTCGGCAGAGGATGGAATTTTTAAAAGGTGAGCGGAGCTTTGATTTTCAAAAACGGGAGCGGAGCTTTGATTTTTAAAAACGGGAGTGAAGCTTGCCTCGGGTTCTTCACTTACCATACCAGGAACTTTCTTCCCACTCCGAAGAGTTATAGCTTTCGCTTGCTCTCTCGGGTTGGGCTCGGTATTGGAAGGAAGAGACCCTACGGGTCGCTCAGAAATCATTTTAGCGAGCTGTCCTACCTGATTTTCTAAGTTTTTAACACTTCCGGTTAAGGTCCTAATCGTAGCGTCATTAGCATTCATGTATTTTGAAAACACTTCCTCCAAATTTGGAGGTTTTGGAAAACTTTGAGGAGGAGGTGGTGGTGGAGCAGAAAAATCACTTTGTGGTGGCGGGCGCACAGCATTCGATGGATTGCTCCACGAAAAATTCGGATGATTTCTTAACGCAGGATTATAACTATTCGGAAAATTAAAACCAGGAGGATGATAATTCGCAGCAGAAAAATTATTAAAAGCAGTTCTAGGCATATTATTTACATAATCCAAATGTTCAGCGGGAGGTGTGCGTTCGGGTCTTCATCTTGAAGCCCGTCAAATTGCACATACTGCTGCACCATTTGAATTATGCTAGGCTTTAGTTCAAAATTATTATTATTTATTGCAGGGCGAACTATACTAGTTTCTGTACCCTCGAGATTTGGTCGTGCATAATAGGACATAGGCCTTTGCACGACTTCCTCCACGTTGGGTTCTGCCATTCTTAAGGTAGAAAATGACTCAGAATCCTCAACCGGCACTTGGGTAGTAGGGCCTTGAAATCGCGATCTTCTCCGAAGAGTACGCTCAATTTCGTGGTCCAGGTCCAAAGTAACCGACGGACTTCCGCGGGTCATACACTAGAAGAAGAGAGGAGAAGCAAGACTAAAAAGTAAAAGAGCTAATGAAGTTGGAAAATTTTTTTGAAATAGATTTTTTTATGTTTTAACTCCCGAACTTCCCAAGGGCTACCCGGTGAAGGGTTCGCAAGGTACTAGACAAGATAGTGGCATTTAGAGCCACGTTGCCCTTTTCGAGAGAGTTAGGTGGTGTAGAAAATTTTGTGATGTGGGTTTCTATTACGAATGCGGTAATTAAAATCCAGCCATTTATCTCTGTGCGAGTAGGCGGAAATTAAAAGCTATACTCACGCACTCGACAGAAAATTAAAACACACCCACTCGACAGAAAGTAAACACACTCTACTGAAATAAAGCCTGCCAATTAACTCAAGTGAGTAGGCGGAAAAATAAAATACGCACACTTGCTTGAAATAAATCCAGCCAATTAACTCAAGTGAGTAGGCGGAAAAATAAAATACGAACACTCTACTGAAATAAATCCAGCCAATTAACTCAAGTGAGTAGGCGGAAAAATTAAAAATACGCACACTTAACAAAATCCAGCCAATTAACTCAAGTGAGTAGGCGGAAAAAAATTAAGAAGGAGGCTGAGAAAGAGAAGTGATAAAATTAATATATTCGCGTTTTCAATTTATCAACAAGCGTTGCTTCCCCGGCAACGGCGCCAAAAACTTGATTGTCTCTGAGATATCTGCAAGGAGAGAATACCAAACTAACAATTCATCAAGGCAAGTATACCTATCGAAATGCAGCTAGGGGACACAAGTGTCGTATTGAAATCCGGGAACAGTTGAGTAAGCTTACTCACACGAAATCTATTATTTTATCGACGGAAAAATAAGGTTTTCTTAAGCTAAATGTACTAAAGGAAGAGAACTACTTGCATGAAAAGATAAAGAGAGCTAAAGAGCGATTAACTTAAGATTAGTAACAATGAAGGGAAAATGCACTCGATCAGAAATCACCTCGGCAAGAGTGGTTAGAAAAATACGATAAATAAACCTAAGCTAATTAGGGTAAAGATCTTTGACCGTGGAGGTTCCATGAATATTGACACGCTTCTCTCGAAGGCCGTGCCTAACTGAGTTTAGGAAGGTCCGACCGACTTTCGCCTAAATCGGAGGCCTAAAACTCGCTTTACGCGGTGAACCCCTCTATTGGATTTTACTCCAATCCGGGAGATTTGAACGTCTGCCTCTCTCGAGGGGTGCGAACAACTCCCTTTACTCTTGAGTGCTCATTTCAAACTTTCGGCCTCTCGGCTAGCCCAGAATGAAAGCAAAGGTGGAGAGTATATATCGATAATATACCTCCAACCCGTGATAAATCAAGAGTAATTCAAAGCTAAACCCTAAAAAGAAAAGGTAAGATTCAAAGCATCATAACCTAATCACTCGAACCTCGGATCAATTAGATCGAGTACATGGAGGATTAGTTAATCATGGTGAGGTGGAAGAGGGAGATGAGTAGAAGAAAAATACTGAAAACAGAGCAGGAACGAAAAAGAAAACAACACTTTTTATTAAGAGAAACAGTGATCTTACAGCTTGAAAACCAGAGATTACAAGAACATGAAAAGGAAACTACACTATCATTAGCATCATACTACAGAAAGAAGCTAGGAGCTAATACAGGGAAAGCATAAAGCTAGAGCTACGAACTAAAAATGGAAAGACATGCTTAAAAGTTCAGAAATACAAAGGACAGAACCTCCCCTCTCAAAGCAAAAAGTTCCCCCAAAACCCCTGGAGTTGGGCTCTATTTATAGAATTTTTCGGGTCGGGTCACGCCCCCTGTCACGCCCTGGTCGGGCGTGACCCTGGGGCGTGACACATTCGGCGCGACTTTTTCGGGCAGGAATTGAATTCTGACGGAGTTGTTGCGGTACACGCCCACTGGTCACGCCCTGGTAGGGCGTGACCCTGGGGCGTGTTCTTTGCGGCGTGACTTTGGGAGCTGAAATTGAATGCTGGAGGTGACGGGCGGAATTGCTGAAGTACACGCCCATATGTCACGCCCGGGTCAGGCGTGACCCTGGGGCGTGACACTTTCGGTGCGGCGGTGGAGCGGGAAAGACGAGCGCGCTGCGGCGATTCCTCGGAACCTGGGGACACGCCTATAGTACACGCCCGTGTCGGGTGTGTCACGGGCGTGACCGAGGGCGTGTACACTAAGTTTCCACGGAATGCAGTTTCGGACCAATTGCTTCATTCCTCTGGGTTACACGCCCTAGGTACACGCCCTGGTAGGGCGTGACCTTGGGGCGTGTCACAGCAAAATTCGGCTGAAAGCCGTGAAAACCTGCAAAAATCAGAAAAAATGCATTAGCGACAAAAATATATACAAAGGGGAATCAAAACAAGTACTTTACAAGACATGATTGGCTTTAAAACCCCGAAAATATCCTAATAAAATTGACTTGCAAACGTATTATCAATATATGTTGCAGGCTCACTCGTGAAGGGTTTGAGGGATTCAGGACAGGTTGGTCCTGCGAGCTGAAGGCTCGGGGTGAAATACTTCCATGTGCATAATTTTAGTGGCGGGTCATGCAGTACTAGCCGATTGTCACACCAATGGCAGTACGGTGAACCAGGCGGGTGTGAGGGTTTGAGGGGCCAGTGGGTTGTTTTACACTGCGGTCTGGAGGACGATCCCCGATAACGCACACCCGACCCAACAAGACTGACAGGTGGTCAGCAAAGTACGTACGCATGGACTCTAGAGTGCACCTTGGATGTGTACATAGGCGTATGAGAGGGGTCTAAGGTTTGGTAGTGTGCATACCTGCCTAGAAGTGGAGATGCCCGCTCCCCTATTGCCGTAGCCACAACGGTGGTACCCGAGAGTGAAGGTAGCTCTCAAAAAGTTGGAAGTAAAGGTCTGTGATCACAGAGTCGTTGTGTGTGAGTTGCACTTGCCTATTGCATAAATTGCATCATAATCATTCATTCATATTAGGTCATACGCTTCATAGATGCTTATCATATAAATTAGTATGGGCTCTTTTATATGATAAGTTAAATTTCCTGGAAACCCAAACTTATAAATTTGTATGGGCATTTTTATAAGTTAAGGTACGTTTTGTGATAGTAGTGTAGTGGTAGCATAGCTTTACTTTTCTGCTCTTACTTTCAGTTCTTTACTTACTCGTACTGTACATGCTTTTACTTTTGTGCTATATACTTAGAACTGCTAGAGTAGAAATAAGTTGCTCTTATACTTATTTGGTAGCTTAGTTTCCCTTGTCACCTGCTTCCCTTTTGTTACCCCTTGTTGTCCTCCGCTTCGTCCTCCCGCACGGTGCTTAGGAGTTGCGGGGCGAGGTGCGGAGGAAACGACTTAGTATTTTTGACTAATGGTCGGTGACCAAACTATTTTTAGGAGCTCGAGGGGATGGAGCAATAGCATGACCGGCAGGACGAGGTGACAGAGCTTGAGGATTTGATACCACCTGCTACTATTACTACAGCACTACCTCAGGTGGGATGAGCACGAGATTAGTTGATTAGCTTCTGTTGTTTTGATATTTTGAGAGGAGAGTTTATTCATATGATGTACTGGGCATAAGCCCTTATTACTCTTTGTATTTTTATTCTCATTATGGACTGTGTACTCTTTCATTCATATATATATATGAGTTGTACTATGACTGTGGACTAGCTGTGTAGTACTCTAATATGTTTTACTTCTATTTCTCATATTGGCCTACAGGTTATGTGATAGTACTATCTTGTAGAATCGGCGTGTTGCGGTGTCGACTAACCCGTGTGTTAGTGCCACCGTAAGACGGCGGTTCTGGGCATAAGACAGTGAGCCTCATTGGTAAGTCGAGGGGTCTTACAGCGTGTAACTCAACTACAATGCTCGTCACCTCCAGCATTCAATTTCAACCCAAAAGGTCGCACCGAATGTGTCACGCCCCAGGTACACGCCCGACCTGGGCGTGTCAGGGGACGTGAACCAGCCCAAAAATTTTTATAAATTGAGCCCATCTCCTAGGGTTCAGCAGGTAGTTTTGGAGTGAGAGGGGAGATTCTTCCCCTTAGTTTTATTGTAGTTTTCTATAAAGTTTCCATGTTTCCACTCTCCTTTCTCATTTCGAGCTTTGTAATCTAGCTTAGTTACTCTTATTTTGTATTAGTTGTTGTATCTGCTTAGTTGCTAAGGGCAATGTTCGCATAGATTTTCATTTCCCGCACCTGTAATCTTTCATTTTCAAGTTGTACTTCTCTTTCAGGGTTAATAAAAGTTTGTTGTTTTCCTCGCTTTCTCAACGCATTTCTATTCATCTCTCTTTCCCCATTTCACCGTGAGTAACTAATCCTCCTAGTAGTCGATCTTGATAATCTGAGGTTCGAGTTGATTAAGTTATGATGCTCTAGTTTTCTTTTTCTTTGTAAGGCTTATGCCCGGTACATCAAAATCTACTCTCTCTCTCAAATAAAAGCAGAAGCTATACTAGTACATCAGAATTCGTCCCACCTGAGGACGTACAGTAGTGGTAGTAGCCTGCTGCAGCGGTATCTGCTCCTCACATCCTGTCTCCTCATTGTGCTGGTGCTCCATCTCCACGAGCTCCTAAAAATAGTATGGTCACCGACCATTAGTCAAAAAGACTAACTCGTTTCCTCCGCACCTTGCCCCGCAACTCCTAGGCACCGAGCGGGAGGACGAAGTGGAGGACAACAAGGGGTAGCAAAAGTGGAAGCAGGTGACAGAATCTAACTAGCAGATGTAATAAGTAATATTGTTCTACTCTAGCAGTTCTATATATGGTGCAAGTAAGTAAGAGCAGTACAGTAAAGGAAGTAAAGAACAACAGTAAGAGCAAGTAAATAAACTATTCTACCACTATACTATCATCACAAAAGTACCCTAACTTATATAAATGCCCATACAAATATATAAGTTAGGATTTCCAGGAAATTTAACTTATCATATAAAAGAGCCCATACTAATTTATATGATAAGGATCTATGAAGCGTATGACCTAATATGAATGAATGTTATGATGCAATTTTATGCACAGGAAAGTGCAACTCACACACAACGACTCTGTGATCACAGACCTTTAGTCCCCACTTTTTGAGATTTAGCATCACTCTCGGGTACCACCGCTATGGCTACGGCAGCAGCGGAGCGGGCGTCTCCACTTCTAGGCCGGTATGCACACTACCAAGCCTTAGACCCCTCTCATACGCCTTTGTACACGTCCAAGGTGCACTCTAGAGTCTCGCATAAGTACTTTGCTGACAACCCGTCAGTCTTGTTGGGTCGGATGTGCGTTATCAGGGGTCGTCATCCAGACCGCAGTGTAAAACAACCCACTGGCCCCTCTAACTCTCACAACCGCCTGGTGCACCGTACTGCCATCGGTGTGACGAACGGCCAGTATCGCATGCCCCGCCACTATATTTATGCACATGCAAGTATTTCATTCCAAGCCTTCCGCTCGCAGGACCAAACCCGTCCTGAAACCCTCAAACCCAACCCGGGTGAGAACGCACAATAGTGCCTTTATACCAATCCCCTCAAACCCTACACTGGTGAGCATATATCATGAATCTCTCCAACCCTACACGGGTGAGAAGGTAGAGCAAATGTCTTAACCTATTAGACTACTTTTGTCTACGGGTTATTATACTTAGTGATTTAAGGTTAATCCCAGGACTGCCCAGGGTATACCCAGTGAAGGGCTCTCGGGGGCACTAGGAACTACGATGGGATTACGCCCAAAGTTCCCTTTCGTAAGGATATTTACTTTAGTTGATAACTACCCATGTTTCACCCCAGCTCTCATTGTTGCTCTGGAACAATCCTAGTGACTTAAGATATTACTGGGAAAACGACGGTCTTCCGTCGACCTCCACTCTGGTTGCTACCTAAAGACTTGCACTTTTACTCCCGTCACTAAGACAATACTACCCACCAGGGATTATTCATATTGCACTCCTTTATTTCTTCCGATAATCAATCCTCTAGTAATCCCCTAAAGTATACCCTAGTTATGCTATATGCAGACCATTCCTATTATTACCCCAAAAATGGAATCTTCCAATCCTTAGGGCCTCTTGCCCCAAAATATTTATCCTAGGGTTGTATGGACTAATTGAACTATCATATGGGTTCTCATAATTTTCCTTGACCAATTAATTCCTTAATTAAATCTTTTAAATTAATTCCTAGGTCACGTTACACATGAAGTAGTATGATTTAAAATCCACTGACCTAGGTAATTTTTCTTAAGATGTATAATGATAAACTATTTCTGTCTACAGAGTTTCATAATTTTCCTTTGATTATTTATACCAAATCCTTATTTAATACCAAATTCACATAATTTCCATTTTCCAAATGAAGTACAAGGAATATGTAATCCAAAATTCCAGGAAAATTACAGAACATATAAAACATTAATTTATGACTATTGGCAGAGTTTCATCAACTTTTATAGTGTAATGGCCTATCAATTTCCATTCTTACATATTTACCTAAATGCCATTATATTAATTTAAAAACCCATCAATACACCCATAAATTCTGAAATAATTATGCAAGACTAATAATACAATTTTACAACACTAGAAATATTTCCAAATTTTTCTGAGGTGCATATCCATCAATTCAAGAATAAATGAAATAATGGTAAAATGGTCATTTCAGGATATTTTACTCCACAAGTTCTTCAAAACAGAAAGATCAAATTTTCCTAAGTCAGATATAACCTTATTTTCAACTTGGCAAAGTTTGAGGATTTTTACTTGAGAAAATCCTATTTTTCAAATTTATTTTCAAAAGGAGCTATATTTTAAAAATTCCAATTAATGGGATTTTTGACTCCAAAAATCCCATAATTAATCTGAGGGGTGATATTTACCCTAATGAATCACTGGAATCAAATCCATGATTTTTGAATGCCTCCATTAGGCTGAATGCACAATATTTAAATTATTGCAATTGGCACACCAAGGCAATATATACACCAACACATGCAAGTGGATTTTCCATCATGCATTGATCAAAAAGTGCTGAAATTTTTATCATGCACTAAATATGTTCCGAAGGACCCACCTCCAAAATTTGGAGCCATGAGGAGTCATATAACTCTATATATTGCATTTATTTACATTTTGATATTATGACCAAAACTATAGAAAACATTATTTCAAAAATTCCTAAAGTTTGGCAGGGGCTAGGTATGCCCTAATCATACATGTACCCAAAATATGGGGCCATGGTGATTGATGGTTTGACTTGGGCATTCAAATGAATTTCTGCCCTTGTCTAGGACCAGTCCTAGGCGAAATGTCCTACAGGCCAGAATACTGGACCAACGTTAATGATTAAGATGTCAAATTAAAGGTAACCGGTAAGGCTACATTTTTCATTCAGGAATCAGTGTCTGGAAATGCCTCTAAGAGGCCTGAAAATGACATGAAAAGTCACTATATTTATGTGACACTTAATCAGATTCATTTCATTATATATATATATATATATATATATATATATATATATATATATATATATATATATATATATATATATATATATAGAATTTTGATTTTTAAAATAAAACCGCACGAATCTTGACGCGCAAATGAACGGAATCCGTTCATATTCTCCACCCGTCCGACGGTTGAGATCGAGCCGACCTGGGCGATGTTTGCTGGCGGTTTCCGGACAGCTGAGGCGGCGCCACCCCCGGCCAACGGTGCCATCACCTTCACGGTGGTGGTGGCTATCGTTTCCCGGTGATGGGGCGGCGGGACACGGAGGCGATGGCGAACCCGAGCGGTTTCTAAAGCTTGGAAAAATCTCACTTTCCTCCCATGGCATCGGGCTCAGTTGAGCCCGATATCTCACCTAATCGATCTAGGATCCTAGTACGGGTAGAGGTGAGGTGAAACGAACCTGGAATTGGGGCTTGGCTGCGGGTCAGGCGGCGGTTTGCCATGGTGGTGGTGCGCCGATGAGCTCCACCCCGAATGCTTGATTCTCCACCGATTTCCATGTTCCAGCACTCGATTTCAACTCCTTTCCACCTCCTGAAGCTAATGGTGAGGTTATTTGGGGCTGAGGTGGTGTATATGGCGAGATACAACCAAGGTGAGCTCGGGCTCAGCCTTGGTTGCTCCGCCCCTGCTTGCCAAGTGGCACACAGCCCCCAATTTCTTCTGGAATGAAGTGAGGAGGTCGGCCAGCAGGTGTTGGGCAGAGAATTTCAGCTGAAGGGGTGGCCATGTGGCCACCATTCCCCTTCATCCCCATTTCTCTCTCCTCTTTCTCTCAAAATTCCATTTCTACCCCTTTTCATGCATTCTCTCTCCTGATTTAGAGGGGTAGGGCTAGGTCTTGTTCACTTGGGCTGGCCATGGGCCAAATTTGGTGGGCTTGGTCCAAAGGAGGGTGGCTTGGTCTTCATTTCCCTCTTTTAGGTCAAATAGTTGACCATGTTGACCTTGAGTTGACTTGGTCAACCATGGTGGGTGGGCTGACCCTACTTGGTGGTAATGGGTCTAGTGGCACCACCCAACTTGGGTTGGGTCAAGGGGGTGCCCTACCTAGGCTAATTGGGCTTATGAGTGTGGGTTTGACCAAATTAGGCCCAAGGTTGACTTTGGTCAACTGAGGTCAAAATGTTGACCTAATGGCATGCCCTAGGGTGCACTTAGATTGTTTTTAGGGTTAGGGCAATGTGGTGGGGTCATGGTGTGGTTTGGGTCCCTATTTAGGCTAGTTTGACCTAGTTTGACTTGGTCCTATAGTGGGCCCCATATGGCTACAACTCACTACCTAGGGTCAAACCTAGCTAAAACCCTTGACACCCATCCCATGCCTAACCCAATCTAAGTGGAAGGGGCCTAGAAGTAACATGGGATGTTACACAGAGAACGTCTCACAATCACACATTCACCTTCTCCTTCCTTAGTTTTGTCTTCTCCACATATAACCCCTTCTCCGAAAATTTATATCAATAACCAATCTTCTCAAGAAAGAGTCACCTTTCATTTTTAACAACGATTGTCTTCTTGCTTTCAATTTAATAAAATAAAAATTAGTAAACTCTCCGATTCTAGTTTCTCCGGATTGGTCGCTCCCTTTCGAAATCATGTGCAATGCTAGTGATACTGCGGTGGGCGCGGTCTTAGGCGAGCGGGTGGATAAATTCTTCCACCCGATTTATTATGCAAGCAAGACACTCATGTCTGCATAGGCCAACTACACCACCACCGAGAAAGAGCTCCTAGCAATTGTTTTTGCCTTCGATAAGTTTAGGTCTTATATCACCCTCTCCAAAGTAATCTTCTTTACGGATCACTCAACCCTTCGTTTTTTGTTTAGCAAAGCGGATGCAAAGCCCCGCCTTTTGCGATGGATCCTCCCCTTGCAGGAGTTTGATTTAGAGATCCGGGACAAAAGAGGGGCCAAAAATTTGGCGGCCGACCATTTATCGCGTTTAGAAAACCCTGCCAGCAAAATATTAGTGGAAGCCGACATTAACGATAAATTCCCTGAAGAGCGCCTCTTCGCTCTCGAAAATTCAAAAGATTATCCTGTGCCCTGGTTCGCCGACTTTGCAAATTATTTAGTGGCTCGGGTCTTGCCAAAGGAATTCTCAAGTAAGAAAAAGAAGAAATTCTTTTCTTATTTAAAGAATTACCTTTGGGAAGACCCTTTCTTATTCAGAGTCTGTACGGATCAGGTAGTGCGGCATTGCGTTTCGATAGAGGAAGGAGTGAAAATATTGGGGCATTTCCACGAAGGACCAACAGGTGGTCATTATCAAGCGAACTGCACCGCCACAAAGGTGCTGTAGGCGGGTTTCTATTGGCCCATGCTATTCAACGATGCTCACACCATAGTGAGTACTTGCGATAGTTGCCATTGGGCAGGCAATATCTCACGACGGGATGTGATGCCTCGAAATATTTTCCTCGAATGTGAAATCTTCGATCTTTGGGGCATCGACTTCATTTGCCCCCTCCCTCCCTCTTATCAAAATAAATACAATCTCATAGCTGTCGACTATGTATCAAGGTGGACGAAAGCACAATCTCTCCCCACAAACGATGCACGAGTCATAGTAAAATTTCTAAAAAAAAAATTATTCTCTCGATTTGGCACGCCGCGCGCTATAATTAGTGATAGGGGAACCCATTTCTGCAATAGCCAGTTTGCCAAAATTTTGGCAAAATATGGAGTAACGCACAAACTTTCCACCGCCTATGACCCCAAGACGAGCGGTCAAGTCGAGGTTGTTAATCGAGAATTGAAACGTGTCTTAGAGAAAACTGTATCTTTAAACATGAAGGATTGGGCACTAAAACTAGATGATGCCCTATGGGCCTATCGAACGACATATAAGACAGCCATCGGTTGTACACCGTATCGATTGGTTTATGGTAAGTCTTGCCACCTTCCGGTTGAGTTAGAGCACCGTGCATTTTGGGCCCACAAAACAATAAATCTAAATCCCACCCTAACCACCGAAGACCGTAAATTTCAGCTCAATGAACTCGACGAATGGCGGGCGAACGCTTACGAGAGTAATAGGCTTTATAAAGAGCGAACAAAGTTCTACCATGACAAAAGTATTAAATTTCCTAAATCGTTTTCACCGGGCGATCTCGTCCTTCTTTATAACTCTCGGCTTCTCCTCTTTCCAGGTAAATTAAAATTGCGATGGTCCGGCCCCTTTATTGTTAAAGAGGCGTGGTCGTATGGGATGGCTCTCATTTTGCACCCGGATAAGGGTGAATTCAAGGTAAATGGTCAACGATTAAAACTCTATTTGCCTAACGATTTACTTCCTACTAGGACGGAACAATTAATATTATAGAACTCATGAACTATTTCTTTTCTCCTTCATTTGGACTGTAATAATAATAATTTAAGACTTCTTATTGTTGGACAATGTTCTTTTGGTTGAGCTCAAACGACCTTTATAAACAAAGGGCTCTCTTGGGAGGCAACCCAAATCATTTTTCTGTTTTCTTTATTTTACACTTTTTGCCCCGGACAGCTCCACAAGTTAAAGCTTCTACAATCACCACCGCCAATGCTGCTAAATCCATCACAAAGTCCGAAGAAAACATGTCAAATAAGATCCAGAGCGCGAGCATGGGGGAGCGGCATCAATCAACATTCGCGGCGCATAAATCCGGGGAAGTACCTGTTTTTAAAATTCTGAACTTTATTTTTGTCTCTCTCTCTGATACCCCCTTCTTTCTTCATTGAGGACAATGTCTATTTTAAGCTTGGGGGAGGATTTCTTCCTTCTTTTGTCTTTTTTTTTGTTTCATGTTGTCTCCTTTAAAAATCAAAAGAAAACAAAATGCATATTTTAAAATAATGTTTTTGATATTTCACTAGTACCCCCTGCTTTTTTTTTGTTTTTCTCAAAATTCCATATAAATAACTTAGCCAATTATAATCTCTCTAATCATTTTTTTAATTATGTTTCATAAGTAAAATGTTGGCCTTGTTGTGTTTCTAATTCACGGTAGCATGTTAACGTGAAATGTTTTTCTAAAACTCGCATTTTATTATGGTTTTCGTTTTTATTTTCTTTACTTTCTCGAAAATCTTTCATCCAATATTTTCCTTTTCATTTTTGGATAATTTTTGTAAACTTTTGATTGGCGTAGTAGATGTGAATGATCTAAGACACATATTATTTCTATTTCCAAGATAATTTCATTAGTCTTCTTTTATTATCTAGGACTTACTTTTAGAAATTTTTCAAACCTAATGCGTTAAATAAATTTAGAAGCATGAAAATGATTTAGGCTGTCTTTGTTTTCGTTTGATCCTTCTTGCCAACCTAAATTTTTCTTTACCCCTAGTTAGCCACTTTTGAGCCTTTTTCCTTCCTCAATTGATTAGCTCCACTTATCATTTCATTTTCACCAAAGCTTAAATATTCCAACCTATCTAATCACACTAGCCTTTTTGAGTTTCATCAAAACTAAATTTTCATGATTATGATAGCGTTATCTTTGTGATTTGTTTTTGGAGAACTTTTTGTAAAATATGCTCAAAAGATGTATTGGCTAATTTCAAATTGAAAAGGAAATTATTTTTGGCCGTTATTTTGTAAAAAAGAAGAAGAAAAAGAAAAAAAAAAGAAAAAACAAAGATAAAGAAAAAACTAGTTTATTTATGATGAATTTTTTTTTGAAAATTTTCTATTTTGGTTTAGTGTGATTTTTAGCCTTCATGTTTATCTTTGATTTCCATTCCTAATTATATGCCTAAACCAAACATTTCGGTCCTAATAAGTCCTTTTGATTCATGCTTTTAATTTTATTTACTAGCTAAGTAACGAAGAAAAGTAAAATAGTATAGTTTTGGATTTAAATTTAGATTTTTGTTATTTGATTGATATAGTTATAATGTGCCCCTTGAATCTAGTAACAACTCAATGCTCTTTTTCATTTTGTTGCATTACTTAAATTTATTTAAAAGATCTTAAAATTTTGGATGATTTATTTTCGTTAGTAAAGCTTATAATTTGTTAAATCATGGCCAAGTAACTGTTTTAGGTTTACGTTTCACATTCTCTCTACTTGGAATTTCGCATAGTACTTGTGTAAGCATGATTAAAACCTTTTGAATTAGTCAATGTTTATGATTAGCTAGTTTTTATATCTTTGCTTGGGGACAAGCAAAGCTTAAGCTTGGGGGAATTTGATAGTACTTTTTCCAGTTAAATTTTTTAGCGTATTTTCAGGTTTTTAAAGCACAAATCATGTCTTGCAAGTGCTTATATTGACCCCCCCCCTTTTGTAAATATTATTGTCACTAATGTGTTTTCTAATTTTTGCAGATTTGCACGGCTTTCAGCAAAATTTTGTTGTGACACGCCCCAAGGTCACGCCCTACCAGGGCGTATACCTAGGGCGTGTAGCCCAGAGGAATGAAGCAACAGGTCCGAAAATGTATTTCTTTGAAACTCAATGAACACGCCCTCTGTCACGCCCGTGTCATGCCCGACACGGGCGTGTTCATGAGGTGTGTCCCCAGGTCTCGAGAAATCATCACAGCGCACTACTTTTTCCTGATCCACCGTCACGCCGAATGTGTTACGCCCCACGGACACGCCCTAGTAGGGCGTGACATATGGGTGTGTAACTCAACTACGACGCTTGTCACCTCCAGCATTCAATTTTAGCCCAAAAAGTCGCACCAAATGTGCACGCCCCAGGTACACGCCCGACCCGGGCGTGTTAGGGCGGCGTGACCCAGCCCGAAAAATTCTATAAATTTAGCCCTTATCCTAGGGTTCAGCAGGCATTTTTGGAGTGAGAGGGGATGTTCTTCCTCTTAGTTTTCTTATATTTTTCTTGTAATTTTCCATGTTTCCTCTCTCCTTCCTAATTTTGAGCTTTGTAATTTAGCTTAGTTACTCTTATTTTGTATTAGTTGTTGTAACTGCTTAGTAGCTAAGGGCAATGTTCGCGTAGATTTTCATTTCCCGCACCTGTAATCTTTCATTTTCAAGTTGTAATTCTCTTTCAGTGTTAATAAAAAGTTTGTCGTTTTCCTCGCTTTCTCAATGCATTTCTATTCATCTCTCTTTCTACATTTCACCATGAGTAACTAATCCTCCTTGTACTCGATCTTGATGATCTGAGGTTTGAGTTGATTAAGTTATGATGCTCTAGTTTTCTTTTTCTTTGTAAGGCTTATACCTTGATTTAATCTTGATTTACCTTTGCTTGGAGATATATCATCGATATATATTTTCCATCATTAGCTTTCATTCTTGGCTAACCAAGAGGACGATGGTTTGAAGTGAGCACTCAAGTGTGAAGAGAGTTCCATGCACCCCTTGAGAGAGGTGGACGTTAAATCTCCTGGATTGGAGTGGAATCCAATAACGGGGTTCACAACATAAAGCGGGTTTTAGGCCTCCGATTTGGATGAGAGTTCGGTCAGACCTTCCTAAACTTAGATGGGCATGACTTCGAGAGAAGAATGTTCTTGCTTTAAGAACCTCCGCGGTCAAGGTCTCCTACCTTATTAATTGAAAAATTTTATTATTGCATATTTCTATCAACTTAAGTCGAGGTGATTCTCGATCGAGTACTATCGCTTAATTATCATTTAGCTTTTCTCTAATTTGCAAGTAAAATATTCTCACTTCTCTAACTTAGTAAGAAACCCAAAAACTTGGCCTTGGCTCCTTCTGCCCCAAAAGGTGCTGGGTGGCCTCCTCAGAAAATCCAGCAGGTTTTGGCAGCATGGTGGCCACCTGGCACCATGGGTGAAGCCTCCAAAGCCCCAAACCGAGCTCACCTTGGTTGTATCTCCATATACAGCCATTTTCAGCTCAAACCGACCACAGCATCAGCTTTAGTGAGTGGAAACGAGTGGAAAATGAGTCCTAGAGCATAGCTTTTGGTGATGGAATGGGATTTTGAGCAGGAGATCGCAGGAGCAGCTCCACCATGGCCAACCGCCGCCACACTCGCCTCCAAGGCCTGATTCAGGTCCGTTTCGCCGCCTCTCTACCCGTACTAGATTTCTAGATCCTCTATGAGAAACATCGGGCTCATTTGAGCCCGATACGATGTGAGGAAATGGAGATTTTTTCGAGCTTTTCTTCTTGCTCGGGTTCGCCGGAGGAGCCCATTCCGGCGGCCTCATCGCCGGGAATCGCTAGCCACCACCTCAGTGAAGGTGGTGGCGACATCCGCCGGCGGTGGTGGTGGCTCAGCTGGCCAAAAATAGCCGGCAAGTCGGCCCAGCAGAAATCGATCTGGGCAGTTGGCTGATTGGGGACGACGACAAGATCCCGTTCATTCTTGCGTCAAGATTCATGTATCCCGATTTTTATTAAATTAAATAAACTATAGTATATATATACATTTTATCACACTTATATAGTGATATTGCATGGCTATTTTAGTCCCTTTAGAGGCACTTTTAGATCCGGTTATTAAGATGAAAGTTGTAGCCCTTCCTCGTAGCTTTAATTTGCCACCTAATCATATAATTTGGTGCAGTCTACTGTCCTGTAGGGCTGTTTTGCTAGGACTGGTCCTTGACTAGGGCCGAATTTCAAATTGATGCCCAAGCCAAACCAATAATCCAAATGACCCAAAAGTTTGGGTGCATGCATAATTAGGGAATATTTATCCCCTGCCAAAAATTGAGAATTTGTGGGAATACATTTTCTACAGTGTTTGCTTAGATATCAAAAAGTAAATAAATGAAATAATTGGAGTGTTATGGCTCCAAATGGCCCCAAATTTTGGTGGCATGTCCTTGGGGACTATGCATGTGCATGGTAAACATTTCAACACATTTGGACCACTGCATGTTGGGTAAACTCACTTGCATGTGTTGATTATACATAGGCTTGGGGTGCAAATAGCCAATTTTGAAATATTGTGTATTAGGCCTATTTTGAACATCCAAAAAACATGGTATTGATTTCAGAGGCTCATTAGGGTGAATTATACCACACATTGTAATAATGGGATTTTTGGAAGCAAAAATCCCATTATTTGGAATTTTTGGAATAATAGAACTTTTAAAAAATAAATATAAAAATAGGTTCATCATTAAGATAAAGTCCCCAATTTTTGTCAAGGTCAATATAATGTTAGATTTAACTCCTGAAAATATTTATGTCTCTGTTTGAAGAATTTTGATAGGAGTTACGTGGAAATTACCTTTTACCCTCATTTTACTTAATTAGCAAATTGGTGAAAATACTTAGTAGAAAATTTTGGAACATTTCTTGGTGATATATCTGAGAAAGAATAACCTTGTATAATTTTCTCAGCATTTTTTGGATGACTCAGTAATTTTTAAAACCTTATAATGGCATTTTGGTAAATTATTAAGAATTGAAATTGATAGGCCATTACATTATAGAGGTTGATAAAACTCTGCCATTAGACTTAAATTAATGATATATATGCTTTGTAAATTTCCTAGAAGTTTTAGTAATGTATTCCTTATACTTCATTTGGAAAATGACAATTGTGTGAGTTTTGTATTAATTAAGGAATAAATAGAAATAATTAAAGGAAAATTATAAATTTTGGTAGACAGCTATATTTTACCAAGATGCAAGTCAGGAAAAATTCCTTAGGTCAGTGGATTATGATTTGTAATACTTCATGTATTAAATGACCTAGGGGATTAATTAAATGATTTAATTAAAGGCTTTAATGACTTAAGAAAATTATGAAAATCAACATGCTAACTTCATTAGTCCATACCATCCTAGGGTATATAATTACGGGCAGGTGGCCCAAGGAATTGGAAGTTCCATTTCGGGGTGGTATTATGTCATGGGTTGCGCATAGTGTAATTAGGTCATGCTATAAGGACCATCGGGGCATAGATCAACGGATGAGCTAGAGATTACAATTGGAATATGACCTGGTGGGTAGAGTTGTCTTAGTTACAAGAGTAAAAGTGCAAGCCCTTGGATAGCAACTGGAGTGGAGGCCGGTGGAAGACCGTCGCCCTTGTGAGAACATCTTAAGTCATTAGGATCACTCAAGAGTAATAACGAGAGCTGTGGGTGAATTTTGGGTAGTCATCAACTAATGTAAATATCCTTGAGAAAGGGAGCTTTGGGCATAATCACATCGTAGTTCCTAGTGCCCCCGAGAGCTCTTCACTGGGTATACCCTGGGCAGTCCTGGGATTAACCTTAAATCACTAAGTATAATAACCCGTAGATAAGAGTAGTCTAATAGGTTAAGACATTGTGGTTCATTCTCGCCCGTGACGGTTTTGAGGGATTTTGAATAAAGGCACTATTGTGCGTTCTCACCCGCGATGGGTTGGAGTGATATATGTTGCAGGCTCACCCGTGAAGGGTTTGAGGGATTCAGGACAGGTTGGTCCTACGAGCTTAAGGCTCGGGATGAAATACTTGCATGTGCATAAATTTAATGGCGGGTCATGTGTTACTGGCCGATCGTCACACTGATGGCAGTACGGTAAACCAGGCGGGTGTGAGGGTTTGAGGGGCCAGTGGGTTGTTTTACACTGCGGTCTGGAGGACGATCACCGATAACGCACACCCGACCCAACAAGACTGACGGGTGGTCAGCAAAGTACGTACGCCTGGACTCTAGAGTGCACCTTGGACGTGTACAGAGCCGTATGAGAGGGGTCTAAGGTCTGGTAGTGTGCATACCTGCCTAGAAGTGGAGATGCCCGCTCCACTGCTGCCGCAGCCACAATAGTGGTACCCGAGAGTGATGCAAGCTCTCAAAAAGTGGGAACTAAAGGTCTGTGATCACAGAGTCGTTGTGTGTGAGTTGCACTTGCCTGTTGCATAAATTGCATCTTAAACATTCATTTATATTAGGCCATACGCTTCATAGATCCTTATCATATAAATTAGTATGGGCTCTTTTATATGATAAGTTAAATTTCCTGGAAACCATAACTTATAAATTTGTATGGGCATTTTTATAAGTTAAGGTACGTTTTGTGATGGTAGTGTAGTGGTAGCATAGCTTTACTTTTCTGCTCTTACTTTCAGTTCTTTACTTACTCGTACTGTACATGCTTTTACTTTTGTGCTATATACTTAGAACTGCTAGAGTAGAAATAGGTTGCTCTTATACTTAATTAGTAGCTTAGTTTCCCTTATCACCTACTTCCCTTTTTTTACCCCTTGTTGTCCTCCGCTTCGTCCTCCCGCACGGTGGCTAGGAGTTGTGGGGCGAGGTGCGGAGGAAATGACTTAGTCTTTTTGACTAATGGTCAGTGACCAAACTATTTTTAGGAGCTCGTGGGGATGGAGCACCAGTACGACCGGCAGGATGAGGTGACAGGGCGTGAGCAGTTGATACCACATGCTACTACTACTACAGCGCTACCTCAGGTGGGATAAGCACGAGATTAGTTGATTAGCTTCCGCTGTTTTGATATTTTGAGAGGAGAGTTTATTCATATGATGTACTGGGCATAAGCCCTTATTACTCTTCATATATTTATTCTCATCGTGCATTGTGTACTCTTTCATTCATATATATATATATGAGTTGTACTATGACTGTGGACTAGTTGTGTAGTACTCTGATACGTTTTACTTCTATTTCTCATATTGGCCTACAGGTTATATGATCGTACTAGCCGGCAGAATTGGCGAGTTGCGGTGTCGACTAACCCGTGTGTTATTGCCACCATAAGACGGCGGTTCTGGGCATAAGACCGGGAGCCTCCTTGGTACGGGGAGGGGTCTTACAAACTGGTATCACTTGACCGAACGATCATATGAGAAAGAAGTCCACAACATTGTACCACCCCGCGCGAGCATTAGTTTGCGGACAAACTATGCAGCGGAAGCAATGGTGTGCCTATGTGTAAAAAGTCACAGAAAATAATCCATTTAAACAATGAGTTAGGCCAATCCAATTAGGACAGCACCTTAGTTTGACTTACCAAGAGGATTTCGTAGTGTATCCGAGTCTAAAATCGACCTCGGAGATAGATTGGTTAACGTACAAGGATACCCCAAATTCACCAAGGGAAGAATTTGACGCAAGAGTCACTCTTAAGGCTTAAATTCTGATGTCCTTACTCCATCTATCGAGTGATATTATCACTTCTTACCCAAGCTGATAGGACCGCCTTAAGGAGAATTGGTGCATATAATCTATTAGTGGAATAGTAGGGTACTCGTAAACTTAACCCTCATACTGATGACTTGATTACGTTGAGACAACCACAGTGTCAAATACCAAAGGTAGAATAAGAATTCAAGTCTCGGAAGAAACCCATTTTGGTTGGGTCACATGTTGACCTTGAGAAGATTGTCGTATAAGTAATCTTAAGGGCCAAAGGTATATAGCATAGCAATTAGTCTCAAGGTGGAACTCCAGGTCTAAGATTGTTAGACCTAAGGATTGAGTGCACATATAAGAGGAATACACTATAAATATTAAGGGAATTTAGCCTGAAAGGTATGGGGGCTAATCCTTTTTTTATTGGGCTAAATTGGTAACGACTTGAATTTCTCTAGACCCGGTTTATAAAACATGTGTCACAAATATAGTGTTCTAGAAGACTTGATTAATTCAAATGTTGCTCAAGTAAAGATGAGGTTTTGTATTCGCATAATCGGCAAGATAATCAACCCTCCCTAGAAGTTTGAGATATACGTAGAGGGTTGACCGCTTGGATATATTACAACCCTAGAACAAGGAAAGTCTCCATGAGAAGTTAGAAACTTTCGCGGGCTTGTGAATCAGATCATTACTTGACACAACTTTAAGAGAGATTGTAATTTCAACAATGCATAATGACATGCTATATCCCAAAGATCGAAACAAGTTGCGTATAATCCACAAGAATTCGAACAAATGGCCTTTCGATAAACTAAAATCAAGCAGTAACGACGACACAAAGGTTTTATGTATAATTAAAGGAATGTGTTACCTCAGCAAAGTATGTTCCTAGATGACCTAACACCTTAACCCAATTGACGTGACACGTGATTAATAATTATATCATCAGTTAAGGATTTGATTAATGAACTCAGATATATTGCAAGAGAAAACCAATGTGAATTGAGAATTCAGTATAAGTCGGAATGGTAGTTGGAAATTTTGCATAGCTGTGGCTCTTAGGAAAGTGACTATGACTTTCACATGTTGAATGTGTAGAATTGGGGGAAGTGGAAATGATGATGGATCACTGCAATCCGCGCCTACCTGGCATGCTCAGGTCACAATGTTAGAAATATACAGATCGAGATAGAGTAACATCATGGTAATGTGAAGGAGTGATTACGGTCTTAACTATGACGTGATTGGACCCATCAAGTAAGGATTCAAATATTTGAGTAATTATGTCTAAAACACTGGGGGTATAACAATCCCAAAAAACATAAAGTCAAGTGAAAAAATCAAAATTGGAAGACGTATATTATAGGTATGATCCTTTGGATGTGACACTGATGATCACAAGAACAAAAACAAAAGTGTTCGATGATGATTTACAGATGGTGTGTTCTCTCAAAGAATCAATCCTTTTCAAATTTAAATGGTTTACTTACCCTTATACTTTGGGAGATAGTTTAAGTTATAATTAGAAATCTTGATAAGATAACGTCTTGCGTTTAGAATATAATGGTTAAGTTACTATGGTTAGGTATGATTTAGTACTACCTTGTTTGATCCTAAAAGGGGCTGGGATTTGGAGAATTAAACACAATGATAAAATATCATTACTATTCAAGCTTACATGATATAGCCAGTCACTTTATCATAATGGTGAACTATAACCTTGGATGATTCAAATTAAGCAAAAGTCATTATATTGAAACTTAAGAACTGAAATAAGGTAACTTTATGATAAATAAGATTAATCTCCTATGGCATGACATTGAAAATGCAACGACTCAACAAATTCAAATGGGGTGGATGATTAGTTGAAACATACGCATAGGTATGATCCCTTGATTATGATAACATCGAGAATTGGGACACATATGTTGTCACCTTAGGAAATTCTTGACTATGGAGAGATCAATTTTGGTTTGCTCAGGTGTATACGGTGAAATTACACGAGAACCAATGAGTGTTTATTAAGATTCTCTTTATGATGAAATCGATTTGTGTCAGATCTCACCATTATTAGACAGATACGTTTATAAATTTATGAATTAGACTATATATGAAAAATAATTGGGAGTCATTTATATTAATATCAATATCATTAATGATCGCTTGATATACGCTTGAAAGGTGAACACTCTATGAATTATGTATTAATGTTTATGTAGAGGTGTAATAATTCATGAGTCTGGAAGAAACAAAATAATGACCTCTTCATCACATCTTAATTTTGGAGGTTGGTTAATTATTATACATAAGTTGGATCTTCGTAATAAATAATATCATGATACATTGCATTTGAAGAATCAATGTAGTATAAGCCATGAGGCATGATGCGATTCTGGAAGATAAATCTGAGATTAGTGTGCTCAATTCTACATATAAAAGTATTGATTCTCACGTACTTGTTGGTCATTGCTCGTAAGGGACACCAAAACAACGTATGATTAAGGTTTATTTAATGATAATGCGTTGAAAGACTTGGAAATATTCCAATGTAATCCTGATTATGAATATCATGAAGTATAATGAAAATACACTTAGATCAGAATATATAGAGGATATGAGTGCTCAGATACAACTGATTATGGATCGGATATTTGAGGCTCAAAATAGGCAGGCCAAGTACTACAATGTACAATATCAAATGGTGGAGTTCCAGGAGGGGGGACATGGTGTTCTTAAAGATACGTCGGGTGCATGGTGTCTCTCGGATGCGAAGTCAAAATTAGCTCAGCCCGATATAGGGGGCCGTATTTGATCCTGGAGCGGATCGGCCCCTTGGCTTACAGGCTGGAGCTGCCGCTGGAGTTACGGACTTTGCACGACGTCTTTCACGTCTCCTCACTTTGAAGAGCTCTACTTCGACCAGAACAACATATTACCAGTGCAGCAGGATCGGTAGCACTAGATGGATCAGTTTGTTTGGAGCCGGTCCGGAGCGATGATACGACGATTCGAGTTCTGCTGAAGAAGGTTCACCTAGTGAAGGTATTGTGGTCCAACCACGGACGGGATGAGCACAACTGGGAACTGATAGATCTGATGCGTGAACGGTACTCGGAGCTTTTCTCCTCAGGTGTATTTTAACTATGTTGAAATTTTCTTGAAATTCTTGTGCACAGAAACCCCGTAGACCCAAACTTGAATTTCGGGGACGAAATTATTTTTTTGTTTATTAGGATTTATAACATCACATGTTAATTCTAGACCCCCTTAACTTAGATTGGGTTGGGCATGGGGTGGGTGTTAGGGAAATTAGCTAGGTTTGACCCTAGGCAGTGGGTTGTAGCCATGTAGGGCCCACTAAAGGGCCCAAGTCAAACTAGGTCAAATTAGCCTAAATATGAACCCTAGCCACACCATGACCCCACCACATTGCCCTAACCCTAAAATAATCTAAGTGTACCCTCGGGCATGTCATTAGGTCAACCCTTTGACCCTAGTTGACCAAAGTCAACCATAGCCTTAAGTTGGTCAAACATATACCTATAGGCCCAATTAAACCAAGTAGGGCACCACATTGACCCAACCCAAGTTGGGTGGTGCCATTAGACACATGACCAACAAGTGGGGTCAGCCCACTCATCATGGTTGACCAAGTCAACTCAAGTCAACCTAGTCAACATAATTGACCTAAGGAAGAAAATGAGGGCTAAGCCCACTCTCCTTCGGCCAAGCCCACCGAACATGGCCCATTATCAGCCCAAGGTGTCAAAGACAAGCCCTAACCCTCTGGTTTTGGAGAGAGAGTGCATGCATAGGGCATTTTGGAGAATTTACCCAAAAGAGGAGAGAGAAAATGAGATTAAGAGGAGGAGGCCACTTGGCCTTGGCTCCTTCTGCCCCAAACGGTGCTGGCTGGCCTCCTCAGAAAATCCAGTAGGTTTTGGCAGCATGGTGGCCACCTGGCACCATTGGTGAAGCCTCCAAAGCCCCAAACCGAGCTCAGCTTGGTTGTATCTCCATATACAGCCATTTCCAGCTCAAACTGACCACACCATCAGCTTCAGTGAGTCGAAACGAGTGGAAAACGAGTCCTGGAGCAGAGCTTTTGGTGAATAAACAGGATTTTGAGCAGTAGATTGCCGGAGCAGCTCCGCCATGGCCAACCGCCACCGCACTCGCCGCCAAGGCCTGATTCAGGTCTGTTTCGCTGCCTCTCTACCCGTACTAGATCTCTAGATCCTCTAGGAGAGACATCGGGCTCATTTGAACCTGATACTATGTGAGGAAATGGAGATTTTTCCGAGCTTTTCTTCTTGCTCGTGTTCGACGGAGGAGCCAATTCTAGCGGCCTCATCGCCGGGAATCGCTAGCCACCACTTCAGTGAAGGTGGTGGCGACATCCGTCAGCGGCGGTGGTGGCTCAGCTGGCCGGAAATAGCCGGGCAAGTCGTCCTAGCAGAAATTAATCTGGGTTATTGGCTGATTGGGGACGACGACCAGATCCCGTCCATTCTTGCGTCAAGATTCGTTCAACCCGATTTTTATTAAATTAAATAAACTATAGTATATATATACATTCTGTCACACTTATACAGTGATATTGCATGGCTATTTTAGGCCCCTTAGAGGCACTTTTAGATCTGGTGATTAAAATGAAAGTTGTAGCCCTTCCTCGTAACTTTAATTTGCCACCTTAAGCATATAATTTGGTGTCGTCTACTGTCCTGTAGGGCTGTTGTGCTAGGACTGGTCCTTGACTAGGGCAGAATTTCAAATTGATGCCCAAGCCAAACCAATAATCCAAATGACCCAAACTTTTGGGTGTATGCATGATTAGGGTATATTTAGCGCCTGCCAAAAATTGAGAATTTTTGGGAATAAAGTTTCTATAGGTTTTGCTTAAATATCAAAAAGTAAATAAATGAAATAATTGGAGTGTTATGGCTCCAAATGGCCCCAAATTTTGGTGGCATGTCCTTGGGGACTACATGTGCATAGTAAATATTTCAGCACATTTGGACCACTGCATGTTGGGTAAACTCACTTGCATGTGTTGATTATACAAATGCTTGGGGTGCAAATAGCCAATTTTGAAATATTGTGTATTAGGCCTATTTGGGACATCCAAAAATCATGGTATTGATTTCAGAGGCTCATTAGGGTGAATTATACCCCACATTATAATAATAGAATTTTTGGAACCAAAAATCCCATTATTTGGAATTTTTGGAATAATAGAACTTTTAAAAAATAAATGTAAAAATAGGTTCATCATTGAAATAAAGTCCCCAATTTTTGTCAAGGTCAATATAATGTTAGATTTAACTCCTGAAAATTTTTATGTCTCTGTTTGAAGAATTTTGATAGGAGTTATGTGGAAATTACCTTTTACCCTCATTTTACTTAATTAGCAAATTGGTGAAAATACTTGGTAGATAATTTTGGAAAATTTCTTGGTGATATATCTGAGTATGAATAATCTTGTATAATTTTCTTAGTATTTTTTGGATGACTCAGTAATTTTTAAAACCTTAAAATGGCATTTTGGTAAATTATTAAGAATTGAAATTGGTAGGCCATTACCTTATAGAGGTTGATGAAACTCTGCCATTAGCCTTAAATTAATAATATATATGCTCTGTAATTTTTCCTTGAATTTTTAGTATTGTACTCCTTATACTTCATTTGAAAAATGACAATTGTGTGAGTTTTGTATTAATTAAGGAATAAATAGAAATATTCAAAGGAAAATTATAAATTTTGGTAGACAGCAATATTTTACCATGATGCAACACAGCAAAAATTGCTTAGGTCAGTGGATTATGATTTGTAATACTTTATGTATTAAATGACCTAGTGATTAATTAAATGATTTAATTAGATGCTTTAATGACTTAAGAAAATTATGAAAATCAACATGCTCACTTCATTAGTCCATACCATCCTAGGATAAATAATTAGGGGCAGGTGTCCCAAGGAATTGGATGTTCCATTTCGGGGTGGTATTAGGTCATGTGTTGCGCATAGTGTAAGTTGGTCATACTATAAGGACCACCGGGGGATAGATCAACGGATGAGCTAGAGATTACAATTGGAATATGACCTGGTGGGTAGAGTTGTCTTAGTGACGAGAGTAAAAGTGCAAGCCCTTGGATAACAACTGGAGTGGAGGCCGGTGGAAGACCGTCGCCCTTCTGAGAACATCTTAAGTCATTAGGATCACTCAAAAGTAATAATGAGAGCTGGGGTTGAATTTTGGGTAGTCATCAACTAAAGTAAATATCCTTGAGAAAGGGAGCTTTGGGCGTAATCCCATCGTAGTTCCTAGTGCCCCCGAGAGCTCTTCACCGGGTATACCCTGGGCAGTCCTGGGATTAATCTTAAATCACTAAGTATAATAACTCGTAGACAAGAGTAGTCCAATAGGTTAAGACATTGTTGTTCATTCTCGCCCATGATGAGTTTGAGGGATTTTGAATAAAAGCACTATTGTGTGTTCTCACCCGCGATGGGTTGGAGGGATATATGTTGCAGGCTCACCCGTGAAGGGTTTGAGGGATTCAGGACAGGTTGGTCCTGCGAGCTGAAGGCTCGGGATGAAATACTTCCATGTGCATAAATTTAGTGGCGGGTCATACAGTACTGGCCGATCGTCACACCGATGGCAGTACGGTGAACCAGGTGGGTGCGAGGGTTTGAGGGGCCAGTGGGTTGTTTTACACTACGGTCTGGAGGACGATCCCCGATAACGCACACCCGACCCAACAAGACTGACGGGTGGTCAGCAAAGTACGTACGCATGGACTCTAGAGTGCACCTTGGATGTGTACAGAGGCGTATGAGAGGGGTCTAAGGTTTGGTAGTGTGCATACCTTCCTAGAAGTGGAGATTCCCGCTCCCCTGCTGCCATAGCCACAACGGTGGTACCCGAGAGTGAAGCTAGCTCTCAAAAAGTTGGAAGTAAAGGTCTGTGATCACAGAGTCATTGTGTGTGAGTTGCACTTGCCTGTTGCATAAATTACATCATAATCATTCATTCATATTAGGTCATACGCTTCATAGATCCTTATCATATAAATTAGTATGGTCTCTTTTATATGATAAGTTAAATATCCTGGAAACCCTAACTTATAAATTTGTATGGGCATTTTTATAAGTTAAGGTACGTTTTGTGATGGTAGTGTAGTGGTAGCATGGCTTTACTTTTCTGCTCTTACTTTCAGTTCTTTACTTACTCGTACTGTACATGATTTTACTTTTGTGCTATATACTTAGAACTGCTAGAGTAGAAATAAGTTTCTCTTATACTTATTTGGTAGCTTAGTTTCCCTTGTCACCTGCTTCACTTTTGTTACCCCTTGTTGTCCTCCGCTTCGTCCTCCCCCACGGTGCTTAGGAGTTGTGGGGCGAGGTGCGGAGGAAACGACTTAGTATTTTTGACTAATGGTCGGTGACCAAATTATTTTTAGGAGCTCGAGGGGATGGAGCACCAGCATGATCCGCAGGACGAGGTGACAGAGTGAGAGGAGTTGATACCACCTGCTACTACTACTACAGCACTACCTCAGGTGGGATGAGCACGAGATTAGTTGATTAGCTTCTGTTGTTTTGATATTTTGAGAGGAGAGTTTATTCATATGATGTACTGGGCATAAGCCCTTATTACTCTTCATATTTTTATTCTCATTATGGACTGTGTACTCTTTTATTAATATATATATATGAGTTGTACTACGACTGTGGACTAGCTGTGTAGTACTTTAATATGTTTTACTTCTATTTCTCATATTGGTCTACAGGTTATATGATCGTACTAGCTTGCAGAATCGGCGTGTTGCGGTTTCGACTAACCCGTGTGTTAGTGCCACCGTAAGACGGTGGTTCTGGGCATAAGACAGCGAGCCTCCTTAGTAAGTCGAGGGGTCTTACAGCGTGTAACTCAACTACAATGCTCGTCACCTCCAGCATTCAATTTCAGCCCAAAAAGTCGCACCGAATGTGTCACACCCCAGGTACACGTCCGACCCGGGCGTGTCAGGGGACGTGAACCAGCCCAAAAAATTTTATAAATTGAGCCCATCTCCTAGGGTTCAGCAGGCAGTTTTGGAGTGAGAGGGGAGATTCTTCCCCTTAGTTTTTTTGTAGTTTTCTATAAATTTTCCATGTTTCCACTCTCCTTTCTCATTTCGAGCTTTGTAATCTAGCTTAGTTACTCTTATTTTGTATTAGTTGTTGTATCTGCTTAGTTGCTAAGGGCAATGTTCGCATAGATTTTCATTTCCCGCACCTGTAATATTTCATTTTCAAGTTGTACTTCTCTTTCAGTGTTAATAAAAAGTTTGTTGTTTTCCTCGCTTTCTCAATGCATTTCTATTCATCTCTCTTTCCCCATTTCACCGTGAGTAACTAATCCTCCTAGTAGTCAAATAAAAGCAGAAGCTATACTAGTACATCAGAATTCGTCCCACCTGAGGACGCACAGTAGTGGTAGTAGCCTGCTGCAGCGGTATCTGCTCCTCACGTCCTGTCTACTCGTCGTGCTGGTGCTCCATCTCCACGAGCTCCTAAAAATAGTATGGTCACCGACCATTAGTCAAAAAGACTAAGTCGTTTCCTCCCCACCTCGCCCCGCAACTCCTAGGCACCGAGCGGGAGGACGAAGCAGAGGAAAATAAGGGGTAGCAAAAGTGGAAGCAGGTGACAAAAACTAACTAGCAGATGTAATAAGTAATATTGTTCTACTCTAGCAGTTCTATATATGGTACAAGTAAGTAAGAGCAGTACAGTAAAGGAAGTAAAGAACAGCAGTAAGAGCAAGTAAATAAACTATTCTACCACTATATTATCATCATAAAAGTACCCTAACTTATATAAATGCCCATACAAATATATAAGTTAGGATTTCCAGGAAATTTAACTTATCATATAAAAGAGCCCATACTAATTTATATGATAAGGATCTATGAAGCGTATGACCTAATATTAATGAATGTTATGATGCAATTTTATGCACAGGCAAGTGCAACTCACACACAACGACTCTGTGATCACAGACCTTTAGTTCCCACTTTTTGAGAGCTAGCATCATTCTTGGGTACCACCGCTGTGGCTACAGCAGCAGCGGAGCGGGCGTCTCCACTTCTAGGTCGGTATGCACACTACCAAGCCTTAGACCCCTCTCATACGCCTCTGTACACGTCCAAGGTGCACTCTAGATTCTCGCGTACGTACTTTGCTGACAACCTGTCAGTCTTGTTGGGTCGGATGTGCGTTATCGGGGGTCGTCCTCCAGACCGCAGTGTAAAACAACCCACTGGCCCCTCTAACCCTCACAACCGCTTGGTGCACCGTACTGCCATCAGTGTGACGAACGGCCAGTATCGCATGCCCCGCCACTATATTTATGCACATGCAAGTATTTCATTCCGAGCCTTCCGCTCGCAGGACCAAACCCGTCCTGAAACCCTCAAACCCAACCCGGGTGAGAACGCACAATAGTGCCTTTATACCAATCCCCTCAAACCCTACACGGGTGAGCATATATCATGAATCTCTTCAACCCTACACGGGTGAGAAGGTAGAGCAAATGTCTTAACCTATTAGACTACTTTTGTCTACGGGTTATTATACTTAGTGATTTAAGGTTAATCCCAGGACTGCCCAGGGTATACCCAGTGAAGGGCTCTCGGGGGCACTAGGAACTACGATGGGATTACGCCCAAAGTTCCCTTTCGCAAGGATATTTACTTTAGTTGATGACTACCCATGTTTCACCACAGCTCTCATTGTTGCTTTGGAACAATCCTAGTGACTTAAGTTATTACTGGGAAAACGACGGTCTTCTGTCGACCTCCACTCTGGTTTCTACCTAAAGACTTGCACTTTTACTCCCGTCACTAAGACAATACTACCCACCAGGGATTATTCATATTGCACTCCTTTATTTCTTCCGATAATCAATCCTCTGGTAATCCCCTAAAGTATACCCTAGTTATGTTATATGCAGACCATTCCTATTATTACCCCAAAAATGGAATCTTCCAATCCTTAGGGCCTCTTGCCCCTAAATATTTATCCTATGGTGGTATGGGCTAATGGAACTATCATATGGGTTCTCATAATTTTCCTTGGCCAATTAATCCCTTAATTAAATCTTTTAAATTAATTCCTAGGTCACTTTACACATGAAGTAGTATGATTTAAAATCCACTGACCTATGTAATTTTTCCTGAGATGTATAATGATAAAATATTTCTGTCTATAGAGTTTCATAATTTTCCTTTGAATATTTATACCAAATCCTTATTTAATACCAAATTCACATAATTTCCATTTTCCAAATGAAGTACAAGGAATATGTAATCCAAAATTCCAGGAAATTTCAGAACATATAAAACATTAATTTTTGACTATTGGCAGAGTTTCATCAACTTTTATAGTGTAATGGCCTATCAATTTCCATTCTTACATATTTACCAAAATGCCATTATATTAATTTAAAAAACTATCAATACACCCATAAGTTCTGAAATAATTATGCAAGACTAATAATACAATTTTACAACACTAGAAATATTTCCAAATTTTTCTGAGGTGCATATCCATCAATTCAAGAATAAATGAAATAAGGGTAAAATGGTCATTTCAGGATATTTTACACCACACGTTCTTCAAAACAGAAAGATCAAATTTTCCTAAGTCAGATATAACCTTATTTTCAACTTGGCAAAGTTTGAGGATTTTTACTTGAGGAAATCCTATTTTTCAAATTTATTTTCAAAAGGAGCTATATTTTAAAAATTCCAATTAATGAGATTTTTGACTCCAAAAATCCCATAATTAATCTGAGGGGTGATATTCACCCTAATGAATCACTGGAATCAAATCCATGATTTTTGAATGCCTTCATTAGGCTGAATGCACAATATTTAAATTATTGCTATTGGCACACCAAGGCAATATATACACCAACACATGCAAGTGGATTTTCCATCATGCAGTGACCAAAAAGTGCTGAAATTTTTATCATGCACTAAAGATGTTCCCAAGGACCCACCTCCAAAATTTGGAGCCATGAGGAGTCATATAACTCCATATATTGCATTTATTTACATTTTGATATTATGACCAAAACTATAGAAAACGTTGTTTCAAAAATTCCTAAAGTTTGGCAGGGGCTAGGTATGCCCTAGTCATGCATGTACCCAAAATATGTGGCCATGGTGATTGCTGGTTTGACTTGGGCATTCAAATGAATTTCTGCAATTGTCTAGGACCAGTCCTAGGAGAAATGTCCTACAGGCCAGAATACTGGACCAAAGTTAATGATTAAGATGTCAATTACAGGTAACAGGTAAGGATACATTTTTCATTCAGGGATCAGTGTCTGGAAATGCATCTAAGAGGCCTGAAAATGACATGCAAAGTCACTGTATTTATGTGACACTTACTTAGATTCATTTCATTATATATATATATATATATATATATATATATATATATATATATATATATATATATATATATATATATTTGATTTTTAAAATAAAACCGCACGAATCTTGATGCGCAAATGAACGGAATCCGTTCATCTTCTCCACCCATCCGACGGCTGAGATCGAGCGGACCTGGGCGATGTTTGCTGGCGGTTTCCGGCCAGCTGAGGCGGCGCCACCCCCGGCCAACGATGTCATCACCTTCACGGTGGTGGTGGCTATCGTTTCCCGGTGATGGGGCGGCGGGAGACGGCGGCGACGGCGAACCCGAGTGGTTTCTAAAGCTTGTAAAAATCTCACTTTCCTCCCATGGCATCGGGCTCAGTTGAGCCCGATATCTCACCTAATCGATCTAGGATCCTCGTACGGGTAGAGGTGAGGTGAAACGAACCTGGATTGGGGCTTGGCTGCGGGTCAGGCGGCGGTTTGCCATGGTGGTGGTGCGCTGGCGAGCTCCACCCCGAATGCTTGATTCTCCACCGATTTCCATGTTCCAGCTCTCGATTTCAACTCCTTTCCACCTCCTGAAGCTAATGGTGAGGTTATTTGGGGCTGAGGTGGTGTATATGGGGAGATACAACCAAGGTGAGCTCGGGCTCAGCCTTGGTTGCTCCGCCCCTGCTTGCCAAGTGGCACACAGCCCCCAATTTCTTCTGGAATGAAGTGAGGAGGTCGGCCAGCAGGTGTTGGGCAGAGAATTTCAGCTGAAGGGGTGGCCATGTGGCCACCATTCCCCTTCATCCCCATTTCTCTCTCCTCTTTCTCTCAAAATCTCATTTTTATCCCTTTGCATGCATTCTCTCTCCTGATTTAGAGGGGTAGGGCTGGTCTTGTTCACTTGGTCTGGCCATGGGCCAAATTTGGTAGGCTTGGTCCAATGGAGGGTGGCTTGGTCTTCATTTCCCTCTTTTAGGTCAAATAGTTGACCATGTTGACCTTGAGTTGACTTGGTCAACCATGGTGGGTGGGCTGACCCTACTTGGTGGTAATGGGTCTAGTGGCACCACCCAACTTGGGATGGGTCAAGGGGGTGCCCTACCTAGGCTAATTGGGCTTATGAGTGTGGGTTTGACCAAATTAGGCCCAAGGTTGACTTTGGTCAACTAGGGTCAAAATGTTGACCTAATGGCATGCCCTAGGGTGCACTTAGATTATTTTTAGGGTTAGGGCAATGTGGTGGGGTCATGGTGTGGTTTGGTTCCCTATTTAGGCTAGTTTGACCTAGTTTGACTTGGTCCTATAGTGGGCCCCATATGGCTACAACTCACTACCTAGGGTCAAACCTAGCTAAAACCCTTGACACCCATCCCATGCCTAACCCAATCTAAGTGGAAGGGGCCTAGAAGTAACATGGGATGTTACAAATTCCAACAACCAAGAAAAATAATTTCGTCCTCGAAATTTAAGTTCGGGTTTACGGGGTTTATTTGCAAGATTTTTTTAAGAAACTTTAAAACATAAATTGAAAGTACCTGATACAAATAGCTCCGGGTGTTGCTCCAGCATCAGATCCCTCGGCTCGCAGGTGCGCTCCTCCCATCCATGGTTGGACCACAGCACCTTCACAAGAGGGACCTTCTTCTTCCGCAACACTCGGATGGCTGTATCGTCAATCCGGATCGGCTCCAATCTAACTGATCTGTTAGGCTCTACCGGTCCGGCTGTAGTAGTAAAGTGCTGCTCCGGCCGAAGGAGAGCTCTTCGCAAGGAAGAGACATGGAAGACATCATGTAATGCACCCAACTCCGGTGGCAGCTGTAGTTTGTAAGCTAAGGGGCCGATCCGCTACAGGATCAAGTATGGCCCCATGTATCGTAGACTGAGCTTCTTGTGCCTCCGCACCCGAGAGACACCGTGTACTGGACATATCTTCAAGAAAACTTTGTCTCCAACCTGGAACTCCACCTTCTGTTGCCGAGCATCATAATACTTTGCCTGCCTGCTCTGGGCCTCTAGTAGCCGATCTCTGATCAAACGAATCTGAACCTCAGTATCCTCTATATAATCAGATCCAAGAGCCCTGGTATCCACATCCTAAACCCATGATAGCGGTGTCCGGCACTTCCTCCCATAAAGTGCCTCATATGGAGCCATCCTGATGCTAGCCTGGTGGCTGTTATTGTACGAGAACTCAATCAGTGGCAGCAGCCTCTCCCAAGGCTTCCCCGTATCCAATATGCATAGTCTGAGTAGGTCCTCCATGGTCCGGATGGTCCGCTCGGTCTGTCCGTCGGTCTGTGGGTGGAAGGCGGTACTAAAAGTAAGCCGAGAGCCCAAGTAAGCATGCACGGCCCTCCACTCGCTCGAAGTGAACCGACCATCACGGTCCGAAACAATCGTCCTGGGAATTCCATGATATCTGACGAACTGCTCCACAAATAATCTCACCAGAACTGCAACTGGGGCATCCTTCCGAACTGGGATAAAACGCACTACCTTGGTCAGTCTGTCTACTATGACCCATATAGAATCATGCCAGAGTGGGTGCGAGGTAGTCCGTGCACAAAATCCATAGCAATGTCCTCGAACTTCCACTCTGGGACTGGCAGTGGCTGTAGCAAACCTCCTGGGTTCTTACATTCCGCCTTCACGCGCTGACACGTCTCGTAGAATGTCACAAAATGAGTGATCTCCTTCTTCATCCCAGGCCAATACATAGACCTCCGCAAATCTGCCACCATCTTGGTGATGCCGGGATGCACTGAATATCTGGAGCAATGAGCCTCTCTGAGTATGTCCTCCCGGATACTGCCCCCTGCTGGTATGTAAATGCGTCCACGGAATCGAAGAAGATCATCATGTATCGTGTAGTCCTCAACCTTGCTCCTTTCTAGGGCACTAAAAATTGGCTGTAATGCAGTATCCCGCCTCTGATGTGTTCGGATGCGCTCTCATATGTCATCACTACTGATCACTGAGCTCAAATACTCTCGATATACCACTAGTTCGGCCTCAGATACCATGGTAATGTGCATGTCCTCAATCATCCGCATGTTGGAGTTACCATTGTGATCTGGAAGTGATCAAACATGTAATCTCACTACCAACGCGATATGAGCCTGCAGGGTCGCACATAAGAGATGTGGAGAAGTTGGTTGATTGACTGTATTGGTAAAGGTTACCAATCACCGCCTTGAATGAGATTGTGGGCAAAGTGTTGCCTTAAAGGATCGTCGGGTTAGGCAAATGTTGCCTTGGAGGGTTGGTAAGGATTGTCGTCCGAGGGTCGATAACATTCGTCGAGAATCGTCTTCTGATTCCCGCCGATCGGCGAGAATCGTCTCTCTGATTCTCACCGATCGACGAGAATCGTCGAGAATCAATATGCTGATTCTCGACGATCGACGACTTCGACATGTATCGTCAACCGCGGCTCGACGTTCGACAAGATTCGACGTGTATCATCAAGTGAGGCTCGACGATCGGCGAGAATCGTCGAGTATTGTACTCTGATTCTCGCCGATCCATGGTGATACTCGCTGATCGATTCTCGCCGATTCTCGCCGACTCTCGCCGATTGATACTCGCCGATTCTGAACCTCATTCTTGGGTGGTCTGCAGATAGCGATAAGCCTAGGTTTATTTATACTTTTGGTATAAATACAGCACTTAGGGTTTTCGGGTTAAGGCGCGCGATTTTCTCCTGTAGCAGATCGAAACCCGCGACGGAAGAGTTCCGTTCCGCGATCGTTTCCCGACCTCGAATCCCGCCGCCGACGGAAGGGTTCCGCCGCCGCCGTGATCGCTCCGCTGACCTCCTCTTCTCCGGCGACTGTCGCTGGCGTTGCTCTTCCTGACGCGGACCTAGCAGTCCGTGGAAAGCAAGGTGCGGTCCTTTCCTCCATCTCGATCTTCCGTGTGACGGAAAGCCCGGTGTTCTCCCGCTCGTGTGGACTTCTGCAGAAACGTGGATATTATTCCACGTAGAACTCGCCACTAGCAAGAAGACAAAGTTTGGAGCATCTCCGTTGAGTTGTGACTCAACGCCACCGAGGTAATTTTTGCCTAGTTTTGCTAACTTCTTGATTCAACGTTCATGGCCCGATCCACATCTCTTTGGGTTTTTCTTGATGTTTTTCCTTCCGCTGCGTGCATAACTGTTGTGCCATCCTCATAGAGAAACCCAACAGTGGTATCAGAGCCAGGTTTCGGCCATGATTGTTGTTTTGGAAGTTTTGTTATTCCAGTGCGTGTAAACCTAGGGATTTAGAAGTGTTCAAAATGTCTAGATTTAGTCTTGGTTCCCCGACAAGAACCTCTGGAATTGCGTGGAATTTCTAATTGTTAGAAATTGTTGTCATCTTAGCAGTAACCATCCCTCGAGTATGTTTTGGATTTTGAATCCAACATAGAGAGATGAGCTTGTCTACTGCTCTAAGTTGAGTTGTCTTTGCCTTTGTCCAATGCATGTAAATCTGAGGATTTGGAAGCTTCCGGATGTTCAGATTTAGCCCTTCCTTCTATCAAATGTTGATGGTGTCAGGATGTGCACATAAGGGATGCATGTGGTTTAGTATTGTTTTTCTTTGGATGTGCACATTGATCAAATGTTGATCATGGTTAATTGTTAACCTATAATTGAAAATCCCTTCATCTAATATTAAGTGTTCGGATGCCTTCCGATGGATGACACTCTTCCTGCCTCGATCGATGAAGTGTGGGCTTGCCAAAGCAAGGTGCATTAATCTATCTTGGTAAGGGTACGAGCGGATAATTGTGATATCCCACTGTCGACATCGGGTCATACTTAACTAGGTGACCTCAAAGGTTGAGTGCCTAGAGGCATAGGGTTGACATGCACCATATGATGGATGCGAATAAGGAGTTATTCACCAACCATACAAGAATTGCATGAGAATGCAATTGGCAAGCGTTGCCTACCTAAATAACCGCATCGTGAGAGGAACGCCAAAGCGGACTCATAGTGTTGGTGAAATACGAATCTTGTCCACTAAGAGAGTAGCTCGCATGAACTCTCCGAATTGTTAGTGAGGGCTATCATTTCGAATAAAATAGTGGGAGTTTTTTAATTGAAGTCCAAATTAAAATAAATTGTATTTGAAATTTTGGTACTGATTTTATTCTGCATAAATTCTTGTAGAATTCCATGGCAAGTGTTTCACACTCCACGTTGTCTCTGAGAGCCATCCATGAGAAGGATAAGCTCAGTGGGACAAATTACATGGACTGGTACAGGAACCTGAGAATTGTTCTCAGGCAAGAGCGAAAGCTCTATGTCTTGGAAGAAGAAGCCCCCGAGGTGCCGACCGGGAACTCTTCCCGTGCTGAGAAAGATACTTATAAGAAGTATACTGACGATGCTTTAGATGTCGAATGCCTTATGCTTGCCACTATGAACTCTGAGCTTCAGAAGCAACATGAGAACATGGGGTGCAAGGAGATTGACGAGCATCTCAAGAAAATGTTTCAAGGGCAGGCTCGTCAAGAGAGGTTCGACATCACAAAAGCGTTGTTTCAGTGCAAGATGGGAGTTCGAGACTCAATAGGGACTCACGTACTCAAGATGATTGGGCATATAGAGAACCTTGAAAGGCTGGGTTTTCCTCTTGGTCAAGAGTGGGCCACGGATCTGATCCTGCAATCGTTGCCGTACAGTTATGAGCAGTTCGTCTTGAACTACAACATGAATGAAATAGACAAGACACTGCCCGAACTCCTAGTCATGTTGAGAACTGCCGAAATCAATATGAAGAAGGCCAAGCCTGCCAGCCCCATACTGATGGTGCATAAGGGCAAGGGCAGGGCCAAGGGTTCCAAGAAAACGAAGGTGGGACCTAAGTCATTTCTTGAGCCCAAGTCTTCTGCACTGATGAAAAAGAAAAGCACGGTGAAGGAAGGGAAATGCCACCACTGTGGCAAAGCTGGTCATTGGAGGAGGAACTGTCCTTCGTACATTGAGGGTCTGCAGAAATTGAGGGGAGGTATGACTTCCGCTTCAAATGTTTACGTTATAGAGATAAACCTTTCTGCTCCTTCATCTTGGGTATTGGATACCAGATGTGGTTCTCACATTTGTACAAATGTGCAGGAACTGGGAAGGAGAAGATTGCTGAGTAAAGGGGAGGTGGACCTCCGCGTCGGCAATGGAGCAAGAGTTGCTGCTGTAGCCGTAGGGGTTTATCGTCTTTCTTTGCCCAGTGGGCTTGTAATAGAACTTGATAATTGTTATTTTGTTCCGGCCATAACTAGAAACATTATATCTATTTCATGTTTGGACATGATTGGATTTTCTTTTATAATTAATAATAATTGTTGTTCTATATTTAAGAATGATGTTTGTTATGCTGTAGCCCAATTGTTTAATGGACTTTATGTTTTGAACTTGGACCATCTGATCTGTAATGTAGAAAATAATAAAAGACTAAGAACAAATGACTCAAACCCTACGTATCTCTGGCATTGTCGTTTGGGTCATATCAACGAGAAGCGCATATCCAAGCTCCATAGAGATGTACTTTTGGACTCATTTGATTATGAATCATTTGAGCGATGCGAGTCTTGTTTGTTAGGCAAGATGACTAAAGCTCCTTTCACTGGTTATACTGAGAGGGCTGAGGATCTCTTGGGTATTGTACATAGTGATGTATGCGGACCCATGAGTTCCATGGCTAGTGTTGAAGTATTAGACCGGGCGGCTTAGCGGTCTGATCCATCGGTTTGTAGACCGAGCGGCTTAGCGGTCTGATCCAGCGGTTTGTAGACCGGGCGGTCTGGCGGTCTCACTCTACGGCTTGTTCTATCCTGCTGGAGTTGCCGAGCGGTTATCCCATCTGTCTAACCGCGCGGCCTGATCGGTCTCCATTATTCTAGCCGCTCAGCCTGTAAATGTTTAGTCCCACATTGTTTGTATACTCTCTTTCTTATCTCCTCCATTCTATATAAGGGAGGCCATACCTTTGTAAATCATATCTTTTTTGGATAATAAAATTTCAATTATTCAAAAGTTTATTCTCTTGTCTTTTTTGGATAATAAAATTTCAATTATTCAAAAGTTTATTCTCTTGTTCTAATCTTTTCGCTTCTTGTCTCTACTTTCTAACATGGTATCAGAGGACACGGTCATTTCCTCCTGATTCTGTGCGCCCTCTGTTGTTCGCGGCTTCTTTTCGGCGTTCTGCGACTTGATTCGCGGCTTGCCCTCTCTTCTATCCGCGCGGCTTGTTTCTATCCGCGCGGCTTGTTTCTTGTCCGCAGACCTGTTCGCGCGGCTTGCTCCTTCTTGGTTCTCCTCTCCTTCTTCTCTTTGTCGCGCCGACCTATTTAGTTGTCGCCGCGCCTCTTGTTCTTTCTTGCCTCTCCGACTTCCTAGTCGCTGCGGTCTGTCCCTGTCCGCGTGTGTGTTGTCTCTCTCCACGCGGTTTGCTGCTGTGATCTGCCTGACCGTGCGGGTTGTTCCTTTCTCACCCGCATCTTGGTCGCGGTCGCCAGCTCTTCTCCTCTTTTCTGTTCGCTCGGGCTTCTCAGTTCGTGCGACTTCTTCCCCGCAGTGCCTTTGCCCGCCTTCTTGCCGCTGCTGTGATCTGCCTGACCGTGCGGGTTGTCTCTTTCTTACCCGCATCTTGGTCGCGGTCACCTGCTCTTCTCCTCTCTTCTGTTCGCTCGGCCTTTTCAGTCCGCGCGACCTCTTCCCCACAGTGCCTCTTTCTAGCCGCTCCTGTTCGCGCGGCTTCCTCTGTTTTTCTAACCGCCTCTGTTCGTGCGGCTTCTTCTGCTTCCGGGTTCTATGACTACCTCCGGTCTCACCACTACTCCTGCAGCTCCTTCTCCTCCTCCTCCTTCGGGTAACCTTGGCACCCTTTCCAAGCTTGTGGGCTCCAACTATCCCGATTGGAGCGTTTCTTTCACCTTTCTCCTTCGTTCTCAACGCAAGCGTCATCACCTCACCGATGACCCTCCTCCTCGCACCTCTCCTGAGTTTGATGACTGGGATGCGAGTGATGCTCTTGTTCGCACCTGGCTGGCCAACAGCCTTTCTGATGAGTGCCTTCCCGTCATTCGCCATGATGAGACGGTCAAGGCCGCATGGCTTCACCTCGCTGCTCTCTATTCTAAGGGGGGCCAGACGTCCCGCATTTATACTCTCTATGCGGACCTCTTCGCCCGCCCTTCCATGTCCCCCGCTGCGGCTTATCAGCAGGTCCAGGCTCTTGGGGCTGAAATCCTCCAGAATCGCCCCTTCTCTGCGGACTTGGCCGACCAGCACAAACACTTCCAGGAACTCCTGGTTGTTTGTTACCTTCTTCGTCTTCCGGACTCTTATGATATGATCCGCCAGCAGATCTTGGGTGAGGCGGAATCTCCTACTTTGGATGCCACTGCGGCCCGCATTGCCGCCGTTACTTCTCTCCTCCAGCGGCCTCTGCTGGCCTCCCCCCCCTTCGCAGGACTCCTTTGCACACCAGGCTCAGCGGGGGGGCCCGAGTGGCCGTGGCTCCTCCGGCGGACGGGGTTCCTCCCGGTTCTTCTGCTCTCACTGTGGTCGTACTGGCCATACTGTTGATCGCTGCTGGCAGAAACATCCTCATCTTCGCCCTTCCGGTGATGCTCCTTCGGCCTCCGCCTCTTCTCGGCCGTCTGCCTCTGTGGCCACGACGTCAGGTAGTGCCCACGTCGTTACCCAAGGTAAATGGCTGATTGACTCCGGTGCCACCAATCATATGACGGGCAACCCTCATTGCTTCTCCCGTCTGGAGACCCATGACCGCTTACCCCCAGTTCGTGTGGCGGATGGTTCCCCGTCTCCGGTTCATGGGACGGGCATGGTTCAACTCACTCCATCGCTTTGCTTAGAGGATACCCTCTATGTCCCGAAGTTCCCGTGCAATTTGTTATCAGTTACCACTTTATGCCGGCAACTTCAGTGCTCCGTTTTATTCACTCCCACTACTTGTTCTTTTCAGGACCCGAGGACCCAGCGGACGATTGCTACTGGGACTGAGAGCGGCGGCCTCTACTTCCTCGACGATGTTTCTGCTCTTTCTGCCTACTCCTCCTCTGCTGATCTCCTTCAGTGGCATCTTCGTCTTGGACATCCTCCTCCCCGGCTTATTCGTCAGCTTCTGCCCACTTACCTCCCACCAGTTCTCCGCTCAACTGTGATGCGTGTCAGCTTGGCAAACATCATCGCTCCTCCTTCCCACCGAAGCAAGGCCGTGGCTCCTCTCGCATTTTTGATATTGTTCATTCTGATGTATGGGGTCCTGCTCCTACCCTCACTGTTGGTCGGGGCAGTTCCTATTTTGTAACTTTTATCGATGATTTTACTCGTTGTACCTGGGTGTATCTCTTAAAGGATCGCTCTGAACTATTCTCTGTTTGGCAATCTTTTTACTTTATGATTAAGACTCAGTTTGCTATTTCGATTAAAGTCTTACGATCTGATAATGCCAAGGAATATCTGTCTCATGAGTTCTCCGCGTTCTTTCACCAACACGGCCTCATTCATCAAACGACTTGTGTTTACACCTCCCAACAGAATGGGGTGGCGGAGCGTAAAAACCGTCACCTGCTTGATGTTGCGCGTACTCTCATGACGCAGATGCACGTCCCTCGCTCCTATTGGGGCTACGCTGTGCTCCTCGCTTGCTATCTCATCAATCGCATTCCCTCCACGGTCCTCCACGGCCGGACTCCCTTCTCCCTTCTCTACCCCACCAGGAACCTTTTCCTCTTCCTCTCCGTGTCTTTGGCTGTACGGCCTTTGTTCACGCTCCCTCCGCTACCCGCGACAAGCTTTCCCCCCGTTCCACTAAGTGTGTCTTTTTGGGGTACTCTACCACTCAAAAAGGCTATTGCTGCTTTGACCCTCTTCTTCGCAAGCAGTTTGTCTCCGCAGACGTGACCTTTTTTGAAAATGCTTCCTATTTCTCTCCTTCCTCTTCTCTTCCTTCTCTTCCTTCTGATATCTCCGTTCATTCCACACCTCTCCCCGTTTTCCCACCTTCGTCTCCTCCTCCACCCACTCCTTCCCAGTCCGTCTCCCCACCTACCCCTCCACCCTCCTCTCCGCTGCCGTCTCTCTCTAGTCCCGGGCCAGCCTTCTCCGCCACGGACGCTCCGGTCGCTGACGCTCCCGTCGCCGCCGCTCCCGATGATCTGGATGTTCCCATTGCCCTTCGCAAAGGGGTGCGGGCGTGTACTCAACACCCGCTCACGGCTGTTGTTTCTTATGATCAGCTTTCTCCTTCTCGCAGGTGTTTTGCCTTGGCTATCTCTGCCACTTCTACTCCCCGTACCTACCAGGAGGCTCTCTCTCTCCCTCATTGGAAGTCTGCCATGGATGAGGAGATGGCTACTCTTACTGAACGGGGTACCTGGACCCTGGTTCCTCCTCCCGTGGGCACTGATGTGGTTGGCTGTCGCTGGGTCTTTGTTGTGAAGTTTCGCCCCGACGGCACTGTGGATCGCTACAAAGCCCGGCTGGTGGCCAAGGGCTTTACTCAGACTTATGGCGTTGATTACTTCGATACCTTCTCTCCAGTTGCTCGCCTCAGCACCATCCGGGTTCTCTTTTCTGTGGCTGTTAACCGGGCTTGGGCTATTTTTCAGCTGGATGTGAAGAATGCCTTTCTTTATGGCGATCTTCAGGAGGACGTCTATATGGAGCAACCTCCTGGGTATGTTGCTCAGGGGGAGACACGTGTCTGTCATTTGAAGAAGGCCATTTATGGCCTCAAGCAGAGCCCTAGGGCATGGTTCGAAAAGTTTAGTGGTATTGTGGCAACCATCGTTTTTCAAAGGAGTTCGGCCGATCACTCCTTATTCATTCGCAAAACGGCCTCGGGACTGGTGGTTTTGGCCGTATATGTGGATGATATTCTCCTTACTGGTGATGACCGAGATGGGGTGGACTTGACGAAGAAGCACCTCCGTCAGCACTTGGTCACGAAGGATATGGGCCCCCCAAAATACTTTTTGGGGATAGAAATCTCGCGGAAACCTGACTCCTTGGTCCTCTCTCAACGGAAGTATGCCCTTGATCTTCTTCGAGAAGCAGGCTTGACAGGTGCCAAACCAGCTCATCTTCCCATGGCTGTTGGAGAAGACAAAACGTGGACGGATGAATCGCCTCCTCTATCTGATGTCACACGGTACAGACGTTTGGTAGGCAAACTCATCTATCTCACGGTGACTAGACCCGACATCGCCTACGCTGTAGGAAAGGTCAGTCAGTTTATGCAAGCTCCCAGGGAGTGTCATCTTCAGTCCGCCCTGAAGATTTTAGAGTATATCAAAGCAGCACCGGGCAGAGGGTTACTCTTCCAGAAGAATGGCCATCTGAGAGTTGAGGCCTACTCAGACTCAAGTTATGCGGATGACAAAGGCGATCGTAAATCCACGTCAGGTTTCTGTACCTTTGTTGGAGGTAATCTCGTGAGTTGGAAAAGCAAGAAACAGTCTGTTGTTTCCAGATCTGATCGTAAAATTTGGGGCTGTGAGGCATACGTGAGACGTCAAATGCCTGACAAGCTGGAACCCAAATCGGATAAATGTTATTTGGTGGGATATCCTAAGGAAATGAAAGGGTATTACTTTTACCTACCGTCTGAGGGCAAAGTGTTTGTCGTAACGACTGGTGTCTTCTTGGAGAAAGAGTTCTTATCAAGAAAGACTGAAAAGGTAGAGATTGAAGAAGTTCAAAGACCACATGTAATGAATGAACCGGAATTGGATTCTGAGACAGGACTACAAGATGTTGTAGCTAGAGAACCTGCTCAGGGAACACAAGTCCTACGTAGATCTGGTAGACCGAGGTTTGAGGCTGAGAGATATGGATTTCTCGTGTCTCAAATAGGTAATGTGTTGCTTATGGATCATGATGATGAACCAGCAACCTACCAAGAGGCTATGAATGGACCGGACTCCGACAAATGGCTTGAGGCTATGAAATCTGAAATGGACTCCATGTATGCAAACCAAGTTTGGAACTTGGTGGAACCACCTGAAGGGGTACGACCCATAGGGTGCAAGTGGGTATTCAAGAAGAAGGCTGACATGGATGGGAATGTACAGACATTCAAAGGGCGACTGGTGGCTAAGGGTTTCAAGCAAATTCATGGTATTGACTATGATGAGACCTTTTCCCCTGTTGCTATGGTGAAGTCCATTAGGATATTGCTTGCTATTGCTGCGTATTATGACTACGAGATCTGACAGATGGATGTCAAAACGGCTTTCCTTAATGGAAACCTCCTTGAGAAAGTGTATATGACACAACCCGAGGGTTTTGTATCCCCAGATGAAGCCACTAAAATATGCAAGCTGAATAAGTCCATTTATGGACTGAAACAGGCCTCTCGAAGTTGGAATCTTCATTTTGATGAGAAAATCAAAGAGTTTGGTTTCATCAAGAATGAAGATGAGCCTTGTGTTTACAAGCGAATCAATGGGAGCATTGTTGTCTTCCTGATATTATATGTAGATGACATACTGTTGATTGGGAATGTCATTCCTACCCTGAAAGTTGTTAAGAACAACCTAGGGAACTGATTTTCAATGAAGGATTTGGGTGAAGCGACTTATATACTTGGTATTAAGATCTATAGAGATAGATCGAAGAAGTTGCAGGGTTTGACCCAGAGTACGTACATCGAAAAGGTGTTGAAGCGGTTCAACATGCTTGAGTCCAAGAAAGGATTTTTGCCCATGTCTCATGGTGTGAATCTCTCTAAGGACCAGTGTCCAAAGTCTTGTGAAGATAAGGACCGCATGAAGTTGATTCCATATGCTTCGGCAATTGGATCAATCATGTACGCGATGTTATGTACTCGACCCGATGTCTCCTTTGCTTTGAGCATGACTAGCAGGTATCAGTCAGACCCCGGTGAGTGTCACTGGATTGCAGTCAAGAATATCCTGAAGTACTTGAGAAGGACTAAGGATGTGTTCTTGGTGTATGGTGGAGAGGAAGAGCTCGTTGTAAGTGGTTACACAGATGCTAGCTTCCAAATTGATAGAGACGACTCCAAGTCTCAGTCAGGTTTTGTGTTTTGCCTGAATGGAGGAGCTGTGAGCTGGAAGAGTTCCAAGCAAGAGACAGTTGCTGATTCTACAACAGAGGCCGAGTATATCGCAGCAGCTAATGCGGCGAAGGAGGCTGTATGGATTAGGAAATTCATCGGCGAGCTTGATGTAGTTCCTAGCATTGTTGGTCCTGTAGTTCTCTACTGTGATAACAATGGTGCAATTGCACAATCTAAGGAACCTAGATCTCATCAGCGCTCCAAGCACATACTTCGGCGGTTTCATCTTATTCGTGAGATTGTCGAACGAGGAGATGTAAACATTTGCAGAGTGCCGACTGAGGAAAATATTGCGGATCCGCTGACAAAGCCTCTCGCGCAGAGAAAGCATGATGGTCATACTAGATCGATGGGTATACGATACCTAAATTATCAACTCTAGCGAGAATCTTGTGGATTGCATGTAAATCTTGTATTTTGTTGGCTGTTTGTTCATATGATGAACTGTGTACCTAATGTTTCTCTTATAATTAATGGCAAGTTCTTTTATTATGTCTTTTTCTATATGATAGTTAAATGTTAACATAATAGATACCCTTAGAATGTTCGCTTCCATGGGACATCAAGTACGTGACTTGAATGTGAGAGCCAATGATTTATTTGAAGCTTCATTCTTAAAGGTCCCTGGTCGAGTATCATCATAGAAGCTAAGAGTGATGATGGTACATGGAGACTAGCACGTGTGTTGATTGATGACCGGTTCTCACAGGTCATGATATTGTGATATCAAGTCATCACGTGGGTACTTGTTAGTGAACAAGTTGTACTGGACAGACCCAACCTGAGACTACTCTGTGGATTGTCATCCAATCGTGTCACGAGTAGGTCTCAATTGACAATGGTGTTGTGGTCCTTTGACCTGAAGTCACAGCATTCATCAAGTGAGAAAGAGCGTGCTTTGATGCCATCTAAAGTCTTCCTTGAGAATGGTTGGTGATAAGGGTGGTTGTTGGGCATGTTACGAATCATTTGGGTGTTTGTGTGTGAGCAGATATGGGATTTGTCCTCCTGTATGACAGGAGTTGCATCCATGGGTCCCTTGATGGAACTGGACTGAGAAATGCATGGCCATGCTTGGTTGAGTCAATATGTGATATTGGACTCACCATTCTCTGGAAGTCCGTCCTGGATCAAGAAACTTGGATTGAGCTATTACGAGGGTGACACGGTCCATGCATCTAGTTCTTTCCGGATGTAAGGGACAAAGGGACAAAGACAACGCTGATACATTGGTCATAAAGGCTTATGAGTTATGAACTCTTATTGCTTGGGGAGCAATGATGCATTGCTAGATGCCGCTCATTGTTTGTGAAGTTTTTTCTTTGATACTTTCGAGATCAAGTGAGAGTCTGTTGGAGTTACCATTGTGATCTGGAAGTGATCAAACATGTAATCTCACTGCCAACGCGATATGAGCCTGCAGGGTCGCACATAAGAGATGTGGAGAAGTTGGTTGATTGACTGTGTTGGTAAAGGTTACCAATCACCGCCTTGAATGAGATTGTGGGCAAAGTGTTGCCTTAAAGGATCGTCAGGTTGGGCAAATGTTTCCTTGGAGGGTTGGTAAGGATTGTCGTCCGAGGGTCGATAACATTCGTCGAGAATCGTCTTCTGATTCCCGCAGATCGGCGAGAATCGTCTCTCTGATTCTCGCCGATCGACGAGAATCGTCGAGAATCAATATGCTGATTCTCGACGATCGATGACTTCGACATGTATCGTCGACCGCGGCTCGACGTTCGATGAGATTCGACGTGTATCATCAAGTGAGGCTCGACGATCGGCGAGAATCGTCGAGTATTGTACTCTGATTCTCGCCGATCCATGGTGATACTCGCTGATCGATTCTCGCCGATTCTCGCTGACTCTCGCCGATTGATACTCGCCGATTCTGAACCTCATTCTTGGGTGGTCTGCAGATAGCGATAAGCCTAGGTTTATTTATACCTTTGGTATAAATACAACACTTAGGGTTTTCGGGTTAAGGCGCGCGATTTTCTCCTGTAGCAGATCGAAACCCGCGACGGAAGAGTTCCGTTCCGCGATCGTTTCCCGACCTCGAATCCCGCCGCCGCCGTGATCGCTCCGCTGACCTCCTCTTCTCCGGCAACTGTCGCTGGCATTGCTCTTCCTGACGCGGACCTAGCAGTCCGTGGAAAGCAAGGTGCGGTCCTTTCCTCCATCCCGATCTTCTGTGTGACGGAAAGCCCGGTGTTCTCCCGCTTGTGTGGACTTCTGCAGAAACGTGGATATTATTCCACGTAGAACTCGCCACTAGCAAGAAGACAAAGTTTGGAGCATGTCCGTTGAGTTGTGACTCAACGCCACCGAGGTAATTTTTGCCTAGTTTTGCTAACTTCTTGATTCAACGTTCATGGCCCGATCCACATCTCTTTGGGTTTTTCTTGATGTTTTTCCTTCCGCTGCGTGCACAACTGTTGTGCCATCCTCATAGAGAAACCCAACACCGCAGCAGCTCTATAGACAACAATCGTGGCTCCGGTCCAGAAGTATCAGGCCTCCTACTCAAAGCATCTGCCACTGTGTTCGCTTTCCCCGGATGGTAGTAGATCTTATAATCATAATCGCAGAGGAATTCCAGCCATCTCCTCTGTCGTAAGTTCAAGTCTTTCTGCGTATCGACATATTTAAGATTCTTGTGATCTGAATAAATATCACAATGAATCCCGTATAGGTAATGCCTTCATATCTTTAGGGCGAATACCACAACCCTGAGCTCTAAGTCATGTACTGGATAGTTATGCTCATGCTTCTTCAACTGTCTTGAAGCATAAGCAATACCATGTCCATGCTGCATCAAGACAGCACCCATCCCCTGGTAAGAGGCATCTGTGTAAATCTGAAATCCTTCACTCCCGGATGGAAGCGCAAGAATAGGGGATGAGATGAGTCGGTCCTTCAGCTCCTGAAATGCCGCCTCACACTGCTCTGTCCAGGTGAACTCAGTATCCTTCCTCGTCAAAGTCGTGAGGGGGAGGGCTATCCTCGAGAACCCCTCCACAAACTTCCGATAGTACCCTGCCAAACCCAGGAAGCTGCGAATATCGGATGATGTCTTTGGCCGTGGCCAATCCCTTACTGCCTCTATCTTGGCTGGGTCCACTGTTAATCCAGCCCCACTGATCGTGTGTCCCAGGAAAGCCACCTCCTGCAGCCAGAACTAGCACTTTGAAAACTTTGCGTACAACTGGGAATCCCTCAGCCTCTGCAAGACCAGTGTCAAATGCTCTGTATGATCTTCCTGAGTACGGGAATATATCAAAATGTCGTCGATGAATACAATCACGAAGCGGTCTAAGAAGGGCTCGAACACACGGTTCATTAGACTCATGAATGCGGCAAGGGCATTCATGAGCCCAAAAGGCATCACTGTGAACTCGTATAATCCATAGCGTGAACTGAACGTCGTCTTCGGTATGTCCTCTTCCTGGATGAGGAGCTGGTAGTAGCCGGATCGCAAATCTAGCTTAGAGAACCAGAAGGCTCCCTGTAACTGATCAAATAGCTCATCTATCCGAGGCAGTGGATAGGTATTGCGGACCGTTAACCGGTTCAGCTCCCGGTAATCTATGCATAATCGTAATGATCCGTCTTTCTTCTTCACAAATAGAACTAGCGCTCCCCATGGCGATGAACTAGGCCGCACAAATCCCGACTTAACTAGCTCCTGAATTTGAGTCCTGAACTCTGCTAACTCCCTGGGAGCCATCCTGTAAGGTGCCCGGGACACCGGCGTCGCTACAGGTACTAGCTGGATCCCGAAATCCACGACTCTGGCTGGTGGTAGCCCGGGCAATTTCTCCGGGAATACATCGGAGAATTCCCGGACCACCGGAACATCTGAAATAGAAGTCTCTGTCCCCAACATCTCAAAGCAGATAAGGTAAACTTCTTCTCCCTGCTCGTGGGCCTTCACAACCTGTACAGAAGAAAACAATGTGTGGCAGATAGGCTGAATACCTTCGATGATAACATGGGAGTCGCCATGCCTTAGTGTGATCCTTCTTGATGGACAATCTATCTGAGCATGGTTCCGATGTAACCATGTCATGCCCAAAATCAAGTCAAAGTCCTGCAGCTTCAGAATAGTTGCTGGTGCCTCAAATGCCTTACCGCCAATCTCGGCCTCCATATCACAATGTGTAGTGGTCCGCAGCTCTGACCCATCGGGTAGACGCACCCTCATCTCTAGTCCAGGAAATCTTTCCACGCCTTCGAGTCCGTCTATGAAGGCCTCGGATACGAACGAGTGCGAAGCACCCGTGTCGAAGAGAGTATGAGCGGGCTTGCCGCTGATCATAACTATGCCTGAGGTTTGTTTTAGTTAAAATTAATTGTTACCCTATAGTTCCAGGTATTATATAATTGAAAACTCAAAAAAAAATTTAATAGTTAACCTTAAGTACCTGTGATAACCTCCTCGGGGTTCCTCTGCTCTGTGAGGTCCAAGCCGTATATCTGCTCCTGCTCGCGTCTCCTGCCGTAATATCCCCGGCCTTGGCCTCGTCCTCGGCCCCGGCCTCGGCCCTGCTGTACTGGGGCCACTAGAGGTGGATGAGGAGGAGGATGGAATCGATGCGGGCACTCCGACCTAATGTGCCCGGGCTGGCGGCATCCGTAACAAACTACCTGTCGGTGGCCACGGTCATCCTGTCTCCTCGGATCATGCACCTGTAGAGGTGGGGGAGCCAATACTGGAGGAGGCCCCTGCTCATGCCTGAAGTTGGGACGACGACGTCCCCCACCCTTCTTGTATCTGATAGTCCTGCCTCGCTGAGAGCCCCTGCTGCTCTCTCCTGATGTCGACCCATCAAACGGTCTCTTCCCTCTGCCTTGCACCGTCAGCTGGTCAGCCTCCAGCTTCTTTGCCATCTCGATGATCTGCCTAGAGGTGCCATGAGAAATGAACAGCAAGGCCTGCCTCAAATCGTCCCTGAGCCACCGGTAGAACCTCTTGGAATACCTCCTATCATCGGTATCCTGAATCCCTGCGAACCTGGCCAAATGAGAGAACTCTCGCTGATACTCGATCACTGATCTAGTCCCCTGCCTGAGGTTCAAAAACCTCTCCTCCAAGGCATCTTTGTCCGTAACAGAGACGAAGTGATCCAGAAATACATCGCCAAACTCCTCCCATGATATCTCTGACAGCTCGCAGTCTGCATATGTAGACTCCCGCACTGATTTCCACCATCTCTTCGAATGAGCCTCTAGTGCAGAGGTGGCTATAGGTACTGCCTCGCCAACCGGGCAGCTGATGCCTGCTAAAATCTCGTATATGGCCTCCAGCCATTCCTCCGTCTTTAATGCATCCTCTATCCCACGGTACACTGGTGGGGACAGGCTCTTGAAAGCACTCAGCCAGTTCGATCCCGGATTTGGTTTCGGAGCCGGGACTTGCTGGGATTTGAAGGCGTCCAAAATCGACGTCAAAGTCTGCCCCATCTCCGTATGTAGGAATGGAGTGACAGCTGGAGGGGGAGAAGCCACATTTTGCGGCGCGGCGACCTGTGGAGGTTGCATAAAGGTAAGATTAGAACAAAACTGGCCTAACTCATTGTACTTCGTGGACCATTTTATGTGACGTTTACACATGGTTCACCACAGCTTCCGCTGCATAGTTTGTCCGCAAACTAAGGCTCGGGCGGGGGTGATCCGGTGTTGCGGACTTTGATGGCGATTCTGGATGCCTTCAAATCCCAGCAAGTCCCGGCTCCGAAGCCAAATCCGGGATCGAACTGGCTGAGTGCTTTCAAGAGCCTGTCCCCACCAGTATACTGTGGGACAGAGGATGCGGTAAAGACGGAGGAATGGCTGGAGGCCATACACAAGATTTTAGCAGGCATCAGCTGCCCGGTTGGCGAGGCAGTACCTCTAGCCACCTCTGCACTAGAGGCTCATGCGAAGAGATGGTGGAAATCAGTGCGGGAGTCTACATATGCAGACTGCGAGCTGTCAGAGATATCATGTGAGGAGTTTTGCGATGTATTTCTGGATCACTTCGTCTCTGTTACGGACAGAGATGCCTTGGAGGAGAGGTTTTTGAACCTCAGGCAGGGGACTAGATCAGTGATCGAGTATCAGCGAGAGTTCTCTCATTTGTCCAGGTTCGCAGGGATTCAGGATACCGATAATAGGAGGTATGCCAAGAGGTTCTACCGGGGGCTCAGGGATGATTTGAGGCAGGCCTTGCTGTTTATTTCTCATGGCACCTCTAGGCAGATCATCGAGATGGCAAAGAAGCTGGAGGCTGACCAGCTGATGGTGCAAGGCAGAGGGAAGAGACCGTTTGATGGGTCGACATCAGGAGAGAGCAGCAGGGGCTCTCAGCGAGGCAGGACTATCGGATACAAGAAGGGTGGGGGACGTCGTCGTCCCAAATTCAGGCAGGAGCAGGGGCCTCCTCCAGCATTGGCTCCCCCACCTCTACAGGTCCATGATCCGAGGAGACGGGATGACCATGGCCACCGACAAGAACTCAAAATAACAGACTAAAAAAAGAAAGATAAAAGTATGAAAACAAATAAAAGAAAAGAGTAAGACAATAAAAAAGAAAAAAATAATGATGAAGATATACATAGGAAATATGAGAAAAGAAGTGTAACAATGTAACAAATCTAAAAGTCCACAAGTCACAGAGTACATCATAAATATAAAATGAAAAGTACAACAACATGGTCCACAAAAGAGTACAAAATGAAAGAGTAATAAGGGCTTATGCCCGGTACATCAAAATCTACTCTCTCCCTCAAATAAAAGTGGAAGCTATACTAGTACATCAGAATTCGTCCCACCTGAGGACGCACAATAGTGGTAGTAGCCTGCTGCAGCGGTATCTTCTCCTCACGTCCTGTCTCCTCATCGTGCTGGTGCTCCATCTCCACGAGCTCCTAAAAATAGTATAGTCACCGACCATTAGTCAAAAAGACTAAGTCGTTTCCTCCGCACCTCGCCCCGCAACTCCTAGGCACCGAGCGGGAGGACGAAGCAGAGGACAACAAGGGGCAGCAAAAGTGGAAGCATGTGACAGAAACTAACTAGCAGATGTAATAAGTAATATTGTTCTACTCTAACAGTTCTATATATGGTACAAGTAAGTAAGAGCAGTACAGTAGAGGAAGTAAAGAACAGCAGTAAGAGCAAGTAAATAAACTATTCTACCACTATACTATCATCACAAAAGTACCCTAACTTATATAAATGCCCATACAAATATATAAGTTAGGATTTCCAGGAAATTTAACTTATCATATAAAAGAGCCCATACTAATTTATATGATAAGGATCTATGAAGCGTATGACCTAATATGAATGAATGTTATGATGCAATTTTATGCACAGGCAAGTGCAACTCACACACAACGACTCTGTGATCACAGACGTTTAGTTCCCACTTTTTGAGAGCTAGCATCACTCTCGGGTACCACCGTTGTGGCTACGACAGCAGCAGAGCGGGCGTCTCCACTTCTAGGCCGATATGCACACTACCAAGCCTTAGACCCCTCTCATACGCCTCTGTACACGTCCAAGGTGCACTCTAAAGTCTCGCGTATGTACTTTGCTGACAACCCGTCAGTCTTGTTGGGTCGGATGTGCGTTATCGGGGGTCGTCCTCCAGACCGCAGTATAAAACAACCCACTAGCCCCTCTAACCCTCACAACCGCCTGGTGCACCGTACTGCCATCGGTGTGACGAACGGCCAGTACCGCATGCCCCGCCACTATATTTATGCACATGCAAGTATTTCATTCCGAGCATTTCGCTCGTAGGACCAAACCCGTCTTGAAACCCTCAAACCCAACCCGGGTGAGAACGCACAATAGTGCCTTTATACCAATCCCCTCAAACCCTACATGGGTGAGCATATATCATGAATCTCTCCAACCCTACACGGGTGAGAAGGTAGAGCAAATGTCTTAACCTATTAGACTACTTTTGTCTACAGGTTATTATACTTAGTGATTTAAGGTTAATCTCAGGACTGCCCAGGGTATACCCGGTGAAGGGCTCTCGGGGGCACTAGGAACTATGATGGGATTACGCCCAAAGTTCCCTTTTGCAAGGATATTTACTTTAGTTGATGACTACCCATGTTTCACCCCAGCTCTCATTGTTGCTCTGGAACAATCGTAGTGACTTAAGATATTACCGGGAAAACGACGGTCTTCCCTCGACCTCCACTCTGGTTGCTACCTAAAGACTTGCACTTTTACTCCCGTCACTAAGACAATACTACCCACCAGGGATTATTCATATTGCACTCATTTATTTCTTCTGATAATCAATCCTCTGGTAATCCCCTAAAGTATACCCTAGTTATGCTCTATGCAGACCATGTCCTATTATTACCCCAAAAATGGAATCTTCCAATCCTTAGGGCCTCTTGCCCCTAAATATTTATCCTATGGTGGTATGGACTAATGGAACTATCATATGGGTTTTCATAATTTTCCTTGGCCAATTAATCCCTTAATTAAATCTTTTAAATTAATTCCTTGGTCATTTTACACATGAAGTAGTATGATTTAAAATCCACTGACCTAGGTAAGTTTTCCTGAGATGTATAATGATAAAAGATTTCTGTCTACAGAGTTTCATAATTTTCCTTTGATTATTTATACCAAATCCTTATTTAATACCAAATTCACATAATTTCCATTTTCCAAATGAAGTACAAGGATTATGTAATCCAAAATTCCAGGAAAGTTACAGAACATATAAAACATTAATTTTTGACTATTGGCAGAGTTTAATCAACTTTTATAGTGTAATGGCCTATCAATTTCCATTCTTACATATTTACCAAAATGTCATTATATTAATTTAAAAAACTATCAATACATCCATAAATTCTGAAATATTTATGCAAGACTAATAATACAATTTTACAACACTAGAAATATTTCCAAATTTTTCTGAGGTGCATATCCATCAATTCAAGAATAAATGAAATAAGGGTAAAATGGTCAATTCAGGATATTTTACTCCAAACGTTCTTCAAAATAGAAAGATCAAATTTTTCTAAGTCAAATATAACCTTATTTGCAACTTGGCAAAGTTTGAGGATTTTTACTTGAGGAAATCCTATTTTTCAAATTTATTTTCAAAAGGAGCTATATTTTAAAAATTCCAATTAATGGGATTTTTGATTCCAAAAATCCCATAATTAATCTGAGGGGTGAACGTTACCCTAATGAATCACTGGAATAAAATCCATGATTTTTGAATGCCTCCATTAGGCTGAATGCATAATATTTAAATTATTGCTATTGGCACACCAAGGCAATATATACACCAACACATGCAAGTGGATTTTCCATCATGCAGTGATCCAAAAGTTCTGAAAGTTTTATCATGCACTAAAGATGTTCCCAAGGACCCACCTCCAAAATTTGGAGCCATGAGGAGTCATATAACTCCATATATTGCATTTATTTATATTTTGATATTATGACCAAAACTATAGAAAAAGTAGTTTCAAAAATTCTTAACTTTTGGCAGGGGCTAGGTATGCCCTAAACATGCATGTACCCAAAATATGGGGCCATGGTGATTGCTGGTTTGACTTGGGCATTCAAATAAATTTCTACACTTGTCTAGGACCAGTCCTAGGAGAAATGTCCTACAGGCCAGAATACTGGACTAACGTTAATGATTAAGATGTCAAATTAAGGGTAACAGGTAAGGCTACAGTTTCCATTCAGGGATCAGTTTCTGTAAATGCATCTAAGAGGCCTGAAAATGACATGCAAAGTCACTGTATTTATGTGACACTTAATTAGATTCATTTCATTATATATATAAGTATTTTGATTTTTAAAATAAAACCGCACGAATCTTGACGCGCAAATGAACGGAATCCGTTAATCTTCTCCACCCGTACGATGGCTGAGATCGAGCAGACCTGGGCGATGTTTGCTGGCGGTTTCCGGGCAGCTGAGGCGGCGCCACCCCCGGCCAACGGTGCCATCACCTTCACGGTGGTGGTGGCTATCGTTTCCCGGTGATGGGGCGGCGGGAGACGGCGGTGACGGTGAACCAGAGCGGTTTCTAAACCTTGGAAAAATCTCACTTTCCTCCCATGGCATCGGGCTCAGTTGAGCCCGATATCTCACCTAATCGATCTAGGATCCTAGTACGGGTAGAGGTGAGGTGAAACGAACCTGGATTGGGCTTGGCTGCGGGTCAGGCGGCGGTTTGCCATGGTGGTGGTGCGTCGGCGAGCTCCACCCCGAATGCTTGATTCTCCACCAATTTTCATGTTCCAGCACTCGATTTCAACTCCTTTCCACCTCCTGAAGCTAATGGTGAGGTCATTTGGGGCTGAGGTGGTGTATATGGGGAGATACAACCAAGGTGAGCTCGGGCTCAGCCTTGGTTGCTCCGCCCCTGCTTGCCAAGTGGCACACAACCCCCAATTTCTTCTAGAATGAAGTGAGGAGGTCGGCCAGCAGGTGTTGGGCAGAGAATTTCAGCTGAAGGGGTGGCCATGTGGCCACCATTCCCCTTCATCCCCATTTCTCTCTCCTCTTTCTCTCAAAATCCCATTTCTACCCCTTTGCATGCATTCTCTCTCCTGATTTAGAGGGGTAGGGCTGGTCTTGTTCACTTGGGCTTGCCATGGGCCAAATTTGGTGGGCTTGGTCCAAAGGAGGGTGACTTGGTCTTCATTTCCCTCTTTTAGGTCAAATAGTTGACCATGTTGACCTTGAGTTGACTTGGTCAACCATGGTGGGTGGGCTGACCCTACTTGGTGGTAATGGGTCTAGTGGCACCACCCAACTTTGGTTGGGTCAAGGGGGTGCCCTACCTAGGCTAATTGGGCTTATGAGTGTGGGTTTGACCAAATTAGGCCCAAGGTTGACTTTAGTCAACTGGGGTCAAAATGTTGACCTAATGGCATGCCCTAGGGTGCACTTAGATTATTTTTAGGGTTAGGGCAATGTGGTGGGGTCATGGTGTGGTTTGGGTCCCTATTTAGGCTAGTTTGACCTAGTTTGACTTGGTCCTATAGTGGGGCCCATATGGCTACAACTCACTACCTAGGGTCAAACCTAGCTAAAACCCTTGACACCGATCCCATGCCTAACCCAATCTAAGTGGAATGGGAATAGAAGTAACATGGGATGTTACACAGAGAACGTCTCACAATCACACATTCACCTTCTCCTTCCTTAGTTTTGTCATCTCCACATATAACCCCTTCTCCGAAAATTTATATCAATAACCAATCTTCTCAAGAAATAGTCACCTTTCATTTTTAACAATGATTGTCTTCTTGCTTTCAATTTAATAAAATAAAAATTAGTAAACTCTCCGATTCTAGTTTCTCCGGATTGGTCGCTCCCTTTCGAAATCATGTGCAATGCTAGTGATACTGCGGTGGGCGCGGTCTTAGGCCAGTGGGTGGATAAATTCTTCCACCCGATTTATTATGCAAGCAAGACACTCACGTCTGCATAGGCCAACTACACCACCACCGAGAAAGAGCTCATAGCAATTGTTTTTGCCTTCGATAAGTTTAGGTCTTATATCACCCTCTCCAAAGTAATCTTCTTTACGGATCACTCAGCCCTTCGTTTTTTGTTTAGCAAAGCGGACGCAAAGCCCCGCCTTTTGCGATGGATCCTCCCCTTGCAGGAGTTTGATTTAGAGATCCGGGACAAAAGAGGGGCCAAAAATTTGGCGTCCGACCATTTATCGCATTTAGAAAACCCTGCCAGCAAAATATTAGTGGAAGTCGACATTAACGATAAATTCCCTGAAGAGCGCCTCTTCGCTCTCGAAAATTCAAAAGATTATCTTGTGCCCTGGTTCGCCGACTTTGCCAATTATTTAGTGGCTCGGGTCTTGCCAAAGGAATTCTCAAGTAAGAAAAAGAAGAAATTCTTTTCTGATTTAAAGAATTGCCTTTGGGAAGACCCTTTCTTATTCAGAGTCTGTACGGATCAGGTAGTGCGACATTGCGTTTCGAGAGAGGAAGGAGTGAAAATATTGGGGCATTTCTACGAAGGACCAACAGGTGGTCATTATCAAGCGAACTGCACCGCAACAAAGGTGCTGGAGGCGGGTTTCTATTGGCCCATGCTATTCAAGGATGCTTACACCATAGTGAGTACTTGCGATAGTTGCCATTGGGCAGGCAATATCTCACGGCGGGATGTGATGCCTCAAAATATTTTCCTCGAATGTGAAATCTTCGATCTTTGGGGCATCGACTTCATTTGCCCCCTCCCTCCCTCTTATCAAAATAAATACATTCTCGTAGCTGTCGGCTATGTATCAAGGTGGACGGAAGCACAATCTCTCCCCACCAAGGATGCACGAGTCATAGTAAAATTTCTAAAAAAAAATTATTCTCTCGATTTGGCACGCCGCGCGCTATAATTTGTGATAGGGGAACCTATTTCTGCAATAGCCAGTTTGCCAAAATTTTGGCAAAATATGGAGTAACGCACAAACTTTCCACCGCCTATGACCCCGAGACGAGCGGTCAAGTCAAGGTTGTTAATCGAGAATTGAAACGTGTTTTAGAGAAAACTATATCTTTAAATAGGAAGGATTGGGCACTAAAACTAGATGATGCCCTATGGGCCTATCGAACGGCATATAAGACAGCCATCGGCTGTACACCGTATCGATTGGTTTATGGTAAGGCTTGCCACCTTCCAGTTGAGTTAGAGCACCGTGCATTTTGGGCCCACAAAACAATAAATCTAAATCCCACCCTAACCACCGAACACCGTGAATTTCAGCTCAATGAACTCGACGAATGGAGGGCGAACGCTTACGAGAGTAATAGGCTTTATAAAGAGCGAACAAAGTTCTACCATGACAAAAATATTAAATTTCCTAAATCTTTTTCGCCGGGCGATCTCGTCCTTCTTTATAACTCTCGGCTTCTCCTCTTTCCAGGTAAATTAAAATTGCGATGGTCCGGCCCCTTTATTGTTAAAGAGGCTTGGTCGTATGGGATGGCTCTCATTTTGCACCCGGATAAGGGTGAATTCAAGGTAAATGGTCAACGATTAAAACTCTATTTGCCTAACGATTTACTTCCTACTACGACGGAACAATTAATATTATCGAACTCATGAACTATTTCTATTCTCCTTCATTTGGACTGTAATAATAATAATTTAAGACTTCTTATTGTTGGACAATATTCTTTTGGTTGAGCTCAAACGAGCTTTATAAACAAAGGGCGCTCTTGGGAGGCAACCCAAATCATTTTTCTGTTTTCTTTATTTTACACTTTTTGCCCCGGACAGCTCCACAAGTTAAAGCTTCTACAATCACCACCGCCAATGCTGCTAAATCCATCACAAAGTTCGAAGAAGACATGTCAAATAAGATCCAGAGCGCGAGCATGGGGGAGTGGCATCAATCAACATTCGCGGCGCATAAATCCGGGGAAGTACCTATTTTTAAAATTCTGAACTTTATTTCTGTCTCTCTCTCTAATACCCCCTTCTTTCTTCATTGAGGACAATGTCTATTTTAAGCTTGGGGGAGGATTTCTTCCTTCTTTTGTCTTTTTTTTTGTTTCATGTTGTCTCCTTTAAAAATCAAAAGAAAACAAAACGCATATTTTAAAATAATGTTTTTGATATTTCACTAGTACCCCCTGCTTTTTTTTTGTTTTTCTCAAAATTCCATATAAATAACTTAGCCAATTATAATCTCTCTAATCATTTTTTTAATTATGTTTCATAAGTAAAATGTTGGCCTTGTTGTGTTTCTAATTCATGGTAGCATGTTAACGTGAAATGTTTTTCTAAAACTCGCATTTTTATTATGGTTTTCGTTTTTATTTTCTTTACTTTCTCGAAAATCATTCATCCAATATTTTCCTTTTCATTTTTGGATAATTTTTATAAACTTTTGATTGGCGTAGTAGATGTGAATGATCTAAGACACATATTATTTCTGTTTCCAAGATAATTTCATTAGTCTTCTTTTATTATCTAGGACTTACTTTTAGAAATTTTTCAAAACTAATGCTTTAAATAAATTTAGAAGCATGAAAATGATTTAGGCTGTCTTTGTTTTCGTTTGATCCTTCTTTCCAACCTAAATTTTTCTTTACCCCTAGTTAGCCACTTTTGAGCTTTTTTCCTTCCTCAATTGATTAGCTCCACTTATCATTTCATTTTCACGAAATCTTAAATATTCCAACCTATCTAATCACACTAGCCTTTTTGAGTTTCATCAAAACTAAATTTTCATGATTATGATAGCGGTATCTTTGTGATTTGTTTTTGGAGAACTTTTTGTAAAATATGCTCAAAAGATGTATTGGCTAATTTCAAATTGAAAAGGAAATTATTTTTGGCCGTTATTTTGTAAAAAAGAAGAAGAAAAAGAAAAAAAAAGAAAAAACAAAGATAAAGAAAAAACTAGTTTATTTATGATGAAATTTTTTTTTTGAAACTTTTCTATTTTGGTTTAGTGTGATTTTTAGCCTTCATGTTTATCTTTGATTTCCATTCCTAATTATATGCCTAAACCAAACATTTCGGTCCTAATAAGTCCTTTTGATTCATGCTTTTAATTTTATTTATTAGCTAAGTAACGAAGAAAAGTAAAATAGTATAGTTTTGGATTTAAATTTAGATTTTTGTTATTTGATTAATATAGTTATAATGTGCCCCTTGAATCTAGTAACAAATCAATGCACTTTTTCATTTTGTTGCATTACTTAAATTTATTTAAAAGATCTTAAAATTTTGGATGATTTATTTTCGTTAGTAAAGCTTATAATTTGTTAAACCATGGCCAAGTAACTGTTTTAGGTTTACGTTTCACATTCTCTCTACTTGGAATTTCGCATAGTACTTATGTAAGCATGATTAAATCCTTTTGAATTAGTCACTGTTTATGATTAGCTAGTTTTTATATCTTTGCTTGGGGACAAGCAAAGCTTAAGCTTGGGGGAATTTGATAGTACTTTTTGCAGTTAAATGTTTTAGCGTATTTTCGGGTTTTTAAAGCACAAATCATGTCTTGCAAGTGCTTATATTGACCCCCCTTTTGTAAATATTATTGTCACTAATGTGTTTTCTAATTTTTGTAGGTTTGCACGGCTTTCAACAAAATTTTGTTGTGACACGCCCCAAGGTCATGCCCTACCAGGCCGTATACCTAGGGCGTGTAGCCCAGAGGAATGAAGCAATAGGTCCGAAAATGTATTTCTTGGAAACTCAGTGAACACGCCCTTTGTCACGCCCGTGTCATGCCCAACACGGGCGTGTTCATGAGGTATGTCCCCAGGTCTCGAGAAATCATCACAGCGCACTACTTTTCCTGATCCACCGTCACGCTGAATGTGTTAAGCCCCACGGACACGCCCTAGTAGGGCGTGACATATGGGTGTGTAACTCAACTACGACGCCTGTCACCTCCAGCATTCAATTTTAGCCCAAAAAGTCGCACCAAATGTGCACGCCCCAGGTACACGCCCGACCCGGGCGTGTTAGGGCGGCGTGACCCAGCCCGAAAAATTCTATAAATTTAGCCCTTCTCCTAGGGTTCAGCAGGCATTTTTGGAGTGAGAGGGGAGGTTCTTCCTCTTAGTTTTCTTATATTTTTCTTGTAATTTTCCATGTTTCCTCTCTCCTTCCTAATTTTGAGCTTTGTAATCTAGCTTAGTTACTCTTATTTTGTATTAGTTGTTGTAACTGCTTAGTAGCTAAGGGCAATGTTCGTGTATATTTTCATTTCCCTCACCTGTAATCTTTCATTTTCAAGTTGTAATTCTCTTTCAGTGTTAATAAAAAGTTTGTCATTTTCCTCGCTTTCTCAATGCATTTCTATTCATCTCTCTTTCTACATTTCACCATGAGTAACTAATACTCCTTGTACTCGATCTTGATGATCTGAGGTTTGAGTTGATTAAGTTATGATGCTCTAGTTTTCTTTTTCTTTGTAAGGCTTATACCTTGATTTACTCTTGATTTACATTTTCTTGGAGATATATCATCGATATATATTTTCCATCATTAGCTTTCATTCTTGGCTAACCAAGAGGACGATGGTTTGAAGTGAGCACTCAAGTGTGAAGAGAGTTCCATGCACCCCTCGAGAGAGGTGGACGTTAAATCTCCTGGATTGGAGTGGAATCCAATAACGGGGTTCACAACATAAAGCGGGTTTTAGGCCTCCGATTCGGATGAGAGTTCGGTCAGACCTTCCTAAACTTAGATGGGCATGACTTCGAGAGAAGAATGTTCTTGCTTTAAGAACCTCCGCGGTCAAGGTCTCTTACCTTATTAATTGAAAAATTTTATTATTGCATATTTTGATCAACTTAAGCCGAGGTGATTCTCGATCGAGTACTATCGCTTAATTATCATTTAGCTTTTCTATAATTTGCAAGTAAAATATTCTCACTTCTCTAATTTAGTAAGAAACCCGAAAACAACTTTTATTTGATAATATAATAGTAACTCCTTGAAGTAGAAGTACTCAAATCGCCCCGGGTAATACGACCTTGATATGGAACTTAATATCCTATACTATATGTGATAAGGTACAATTGGCTTCATCGAATATAGAATCGGAGAACGTCTCACAGTCACACACTCACCTTCTCCTTCCTTAACTCTGTCTTATCCACGTATAAACCCTTCTCTGAAAATTTATATCAATGTCTCAGTGGGGATAGAATGTTGAATGGAAGATGATGGGGGAGTAGGAGGTATAGAGTCTTGCATAGATTCATCTAGGGAAGAAGGAGTATGAAGGGGGATGAGAGCAGATTGAATGATGGTAGGGATGACAGATTGGAAAGGGGAATATCAGCCAAATGTGGTTGTAGTGGAGATAAGGGTGGTGTACCATGTTGTGATGGAGTTGGTGTACCATGGTGGGATGGAGTATGTGAGTTAATATGAGTGTGTGATGGAGTTTGTGTACCATGGGGGGATGGAGGTGGATGAATGTGGACTGTGGTATGGACTGTGGAATGAACTGGTGAGGGGAGTTGGTGTATCATCTAAGGATGGCTTTGAATGACTAGAGGCGGTGGAGGTGGAGTATGGACATCCTCAGTAGGATGGGGAGTGGCTGGAACATCCCTTATACTCTTAGAAGGCCTGGAGGAAGAGGAAGAAGCCTTGGATGGCTTGGTGATGGTCCTCTCCCACCTGCAAAAGATGGCATAGGTGAGACTCTTGGAGGCATTAAAGAATATGGTCGGCGTGACTAGGGATTCAGAAGCCTTTTCCTGAAGGAAGATTCCCAGAATTCTTCCAAAACACACCTCCTTCTTGGTGTTCTTTTTCTTGATCAGCTCAAACATAATCTTAGCCCATTTCATAGGCTTCTTATTCATCACAGCACACATCACCAAAAATTGATGCCTGGTGATGTAATCATGGGTTGTGTGCTTACCCAGCAGAACCTTGCCCACAATATCTGCTAGAAACTTATATTCAGTAGATAAGTGTTTCTTCAGCAGCTTGGTGGGGGTTTCTCCAGAATAGCCCATTTTATTTAACATTTCTTCAAATTCCTCATTATCAATCTCCAACTCTACTTCACCATTAGTTTATCCAAAAATCTCATTCAGGACGGCGAAGGCAAGAGAGAATTCATTACCCAAAATTGTGTCTGTCATGGTGTTGTCATATGTGGTGGAGGAAGTGTAGACCCATTCCATGATCTCTGCACTGGCTAGCTTGATTCTGGTGGACATCAGATGCTTCAAATGCTGATCTTCAAGCAGTTTCAGCATTTCTATTCATCTCTCAGTGGGGACAGAATGGTGAATGGAAGATGATGGGGGAGGAGGTATAGAGTCTTGCATAGGTTCATCTAGGGAAGAAGGAGTATGAAGGGGGGATGAGAGTAGATTGAATGATGGTAGGGATGACAGATTGGAAAGGAGAATATCAGCCAAATATGGTGGTAGTGGAGATAAGGGTGGTGTACCATGTTGTGATGGAGTTGGTGTACCATGGTGGGATGGAGTATGTGAGTGAATATGAGTGTGTGATGGAGTTTGTGTACCATGGGGGGATGGAGGTGGATGAATGTGGACTGTGGTATGGACTGGGGAATGAACTGGTGTGGGGAGTTGGTGTACCATCTGAGGATGGCTTTGGATTACTGGAGGTGGGGGGTGGAGTAGGGACATCCTCAGTAGGGTGGGGAGTGGCTGGAGCAGCCCATATACTCTCAGAAGGCCTGAAGTAAGAGGAAGAAGCCTTGGATGGCTTGGTGATGGTCCTCTCCCACCTGGCAAAGATGGCACAGGTGAGCCTCTTCGAGGCATTAATGAATATGGTCGGTGTGACCAGCGATTCAAAAGCCTTTTCCTGAAGGAAGATTCCCAGAATTCTTCCAAAACACACCTCCTTCTTGGTGTTCTTTTTCTTGATCAGCTCAAACATAATCTTAGCCCAATTCACAGGCTTCTTGTTGGGTATTGTATCCACAATGTACCTGATTTGAAGAAGCCCCTGGACAAGCTAAGGTCAATAGACTAGGTATTTGATAAAATCCTTCAAGTTGTGCTTGCAGTTCCTCCACGCTAAGTGCACACCAATGTCAGGGTGCAGTAGGTCAATATACACGGGTCTGCACGACGTAATCCCTCGTTGAGCAGATCAGTGTGTTGGCCTATGTGCACTCTCTCTATTGGAGTGCACTTACTTTCAAGTACAGGGCCGTTCATATGCAAGAGAAGACAAGGAGCATGGAGGATCAAGGAGCAGCTCCTGGGTGGAAGACGAAAATTCGTCCAAGGCAAATTCGACGAGAATCACCAAGTGATTCTCGCCGATTCGGCGAGAATCACTAGTGATTCTCGCCGAATCGACGAGAATCATTAGTGATTCTCGCCGACTCCTTCTGGCCACCTCTAAATGGTGCCAAGTAAGATTCGGCGAGAATCACTAGTGATTCTCGCCGAACTAGTGGCCAAGCAGCTCATGCATACAAAGTAAAATTCGTTGAGAATCAATAAGTGATTCGGCGAGAATCACTAACGATTCTCGACGAATCGTCGAGAATCACTTAGTGATTCTCGCCGATTCGTCGAGAATCGCCTGCGATTCTCGCCGATTTTCACTTGGCGTTTTCTCAGGATGCTGCTGGACCGGATTCTGCCTTTGGACTAGTTTGAACCGGACTTAGGGATTTCTTTTGTGGGTCCCGCAAACGGTCATATTTGAGAATTCAACAGTATATATATTCCAGTAGTTTTGAACAGTAAAGTGACGGAAAACGAAGAAAGAAGCCGAGCAAGGAAAACCCTAAAATCGCGAACTCTTTCCGCCGCCGCCGTCGCGCTCGGGCAAATACGTCGCCGCTGCTGATCGTTCCTCTTCCCGATCTCCGGCGACAGAAGCTTAGCAAAGCTTGCGTCTCACGTGTCTATCCAGAGATCTCTTGTCTCTCGATTTGTTGACCGGGAAAAACCCCCCCGTCCGAATCGATCGAGACGACCGATCCTAGAGTGACCGTTGGTAGACCTAGTTTGCTTCGCAAAGAAGTTTGGATCTCAAAGCACTGCAGCAGCGCACCTTCGTTGCCGCCGACTCCGAACCAAGCCGCCGCTCGGATTGCCGCCGCCGGTTCCGAGAGATCCTCTCCAAGAGAGACCAAGGTTGTATACTCTTCATCGACTTCAAGAACACGTCGTCGGACAAAGAGGAACACCGTAGTCTCCAAAAGAAGTTTGTATCACGTGTACACTCTACATTTAATTTCGTTGTAAAGGAACTTTTGTTCCGTGTTGTAAGGGTTGGGTGCAACCCGTTTTGTGGGAGTATTGACTCTCACGTGTGGAAGGGCTCCTTCCGTTAGTGCAGGGATTGGATTTCAATCCCGTTGGAGAAGTGACCGAGTCGTCCCGTGTTGGGGAGATAGGTCGAAGGGGGAAAGTGGATGTACCCAAGTCGGGGAACCACTATAAATTTGTTGTGTATTCTGTGTGCTGTGCTTTTTGTTTTTATTGTGCAGGTACATCCGTAAATTCCGCAAAAGAACCACACGTCACCTATTCCCCCCCCCCCATTGGTGCATATAGTTGACACTAGGTGGACTTTCAAGTGGTATCAGAGGGAGGTTACTCTTCAAAAAGGTTAACACCTTGAGTAGAATCCTGCCACCAGTGTCAGAAGCATGGATCTGGATTATGAGATTCCGCCACTCAAACTCCCCGCATGCACAAAGGATTATTATCCCATCTGGAGAATGAGAGTATCCTTTCACCTTGATGCTATCGATCCTCGAGCATCCTTCATTCTGGAAGAGGGTCCGTTTATTCCCATGAAGACCTCCGACTCTGGGATCCAAGTGCCCTTGTGCATTGCTGAGATGTCAGAGACGGAGCTGTCACTATTTCACTTGGACGAGAGGATTCGTCACATTATCTTGGATATCTGGTCTGGAGCTTCTCGCTCTAGATTAGAAAAATGTAAGACGGCTAAATCCATGTGGGTGATGATCTCCGAATTGATGGGGGAGTCGGAGAAAGGTGGAATATGCTGTCAACCAGAGGATGAAGCCTATGTGGGGGTCCTCACCTCTGAAGATGAAGGAATGCATCTCTCGGACAACATCAGAGCTCCAGTGTCCGTGTCTGAGACTGAAGAGACCAGTGAGGAAAGCAGCTCTGATGAGGATGACGCAATGGTCACTGGCTCGAATGACAATAAAACTAAAGAGCAGGTAACTTCCTCATCCTGCCCCATCTCTTTTGAACTTTCTGAAGACAGGAACTGCGTTCCTCCAGAAGATTCTGATTCTCTGACGAGAGCCCTTCAGTCAAGCAACCTACTAGCTGAGGAGCAAGCTCAAGAGATTGCCCGACTGAAGATCTTGTTGGTTCTCCAATTGGCATCCAACAAGGTCAAGGACTCTAAGATCTCAGCTCTAGAGAGTAGTCTAGAGAATGAGAAACGTATAGTATCAAACTTTTCCAAAGTTGATGCTATAAAGAGAAAGCAAGAAAACGGGTGGATCTCCCAGATTATCAATGCGTGGAGAAATGGGGAAACGGTGTTCCGACCCCCCACTCCTAGCAGGAAGGCAACTCATCATACCTTCAGGTATGACCACAGGAATAATCGTGGTCACTGCAAGGGTGATCTGTCCCCATGTGGAAACACCCAGAGTGCAAGGGCCGTCATGGCCACTCATGAGAGAATACCAAAGGCTCATTCTGAGCCCTTTGTATTCACTGCCACGGCCTCAACTCGGTGTGAATCTGCATGTCCTAGCTCACAGAAGACTTCTCACCACCTGAGGACACAGGATAGGGAGGTTAGAAGTCATGGTGTAAGTTCTCATGGGGCCTCAGGAAGGGGGATGCCTGAAAGAAAGGCACCACCTTCCCGGCCTCATAACGCTCACAACATACATTCCTTCCTCCCTTCCACGTGTCACGATGGAAGAGGAAATTGTGTGAGGCAATCATGCTCTATCCCATTTAGACCTAGGACCGTGACTACCTCAGTCACTAGATCAGGTCAGAAACGGCGATATAACATTCACCCATGTTGGTGCTGCGGCAAAGTGGGACACTTTGCCATCGACTGTTGGCACAACCCCTCTGTGCCATCGGCAGGGGCTCATCCACACTCACGGAGCAGAGGTAGTCTTCCTGCCAGAACTTCTGAAGGAAGGCAGTCGAGTGTTTATGCTAACAGGAACCTAGGACCCAATATGATTTGGGTTCCTAAGGTAAGGTAATTCTTTCTTGCAGGGTAGTCTAGGTTCCCGTAAATATGATGGGAACTAGACAGTAGGTGTTCCAAGACTGAATTGGAACATGCATCTGGAATAACTGAAGTGATATCTATATAAGCATACTCACATCGAGCACCTGGGCTTCTCTCCCTAGATCGATAATGGCTCCAAGGACAATCGCTGGGCTGGTCACTGGATGCGAGCTAGTTCGAACAGGGTTCTCTCATGCCTCTGACGAATTCCGAAACATCATTCTGATGCTGGAAGAGGCTGGGCTCTCATTCGTCTTGGAGCACCCGTGCATAATCTTGGACAAAGAGGTGCTGGAGTTCTTCGCTACCGCAAGACTCCGAAATGAAGACTCTCTTATCATGAGCAAGGTGGCGGGGGCAAAGGTCAAGATGTCTGCCAGCAAGCTGAACCGCTTCCTACAGCTATCTAGCTCGGAGCACGAGGACTATCTTGAGGAAGAAGACAAAAGCAGGACTCTCCTATTCTGTGGTCTCCCACGAGGAACTCGGTCAATTAAGCGCAAGGATATGAATGAAGAATGGAAGCTTCTGTCTGACATAGTTGGAAAGGTGGCCAGGGATGCTGTGGCAGATATACAAGAAGATAGTGAAGATGTGCCGGAGAATGAGGAGGCCCTGAACCGGAACGATCAAGGAGCCGAAGCTACTGTACAGGAGACTGCTGACAAAGAGTTGGAAGAGGATGCTGACAAAGATAATTTCATGGATGATGAAGGAGAGGAAGACGGCAATGAGGGACATGAAGCATTGGAGACTCAGGATCTCATTGAACCTCCATCTGACAAGCACGCACCTGAAATCATTCCTGAAAACATTGGTGCACGAGTGGAGGAGGAGTCCGAGAAATCTATAGATGCTGCCAGTATTCCACCCTTAGAGGTTGTGCTCCTGTCCAGCTCTACAGGTGCATTTGCTGAAGTGCAAGGACAAGCAGTGCCTCCGGATATTCCATTACGAGATGAGCTAGCCACTCACACCGTGAGTATCTTCTTTGCTATGTCCCCACGGACAAGCAGATTGCAGACATATTCACAAAGCCCTTAGACGAAGCCAAGTTCAGTCTCTTCAAAAATGAATTGGGTATGAAGAATGAAGACTACAGAAGCTCATGGATCATGCATCTAGAGGGAGCCTCTGCAAGGAACTCAAGTGTGAGCACAGACGCAAGAACTGAGGGGGAGAAAGAGGTCAAATGCTACCGACCCCGATTTGCAGAAGCCGAAAAGGGGGAGATTACCCTCTCGGCTAAGGCTAAGACGCAAGAACTGAGGGGGAGCAAGAGGTCAAATGCTACCGACCCCGATTTGCAGAAGCCGAAAAGGGGGAGATTACCCTCTCGGCTAAGGCTAAGGTGGCTCCAAGCTTGCTCCCAAGACATTGGTATTGGTAATGGATAACTCACTCAACTCTCTTTTCAGTTTATGGTTTTCATTCTCATTTGCTCTATTCACCTTAGCTTGTAGGGTTTAGGCTTCTTCAAATAGGGGGAGACTGTTGGGTATTGTATCCACAATGTACCTGATTTGAAGAAGCCCCTGGACAAGCTAAGGTCAATAAACTAGGTATTTGATAAAATCCTTCAAGTTGTGCTTGCAGTTCCTCCACGCTAAGTGCACACCAATGTCAGGGTGCAGTAGGTCAATATACACGGGTCTGCACGGCATAATCCCTCGTTGAGCAGATCAGTGTGTTGGCCTATGTGCACTCTCTCTATTGGAGTGCACTTACTTTCAAGTACAGGGCCGTTCATATGCAAGAGAAGACAAGGAGCATGGAGGATCAAGGAGCAGCTCCTGGGTGGAAGATGAAAATTCGTCCAAGGCAAATTCGACGAGAATCACCAAGTGGCCAAGCAGCTCATGCATACAAAGTAAAATTCGTTGAGAATCAATAAGTGATTCGGCGAGAATCACTAACGATTCTCGACGAATCGTCGAGAATCACTTAGTGATTCTCGCCGATTCGTCGAGAATCGCCTGCGATTCTCGCCGATTTTCACTTGGCATTTTCTCAGGATGCTGCTGGACCGGATTCTGCCTTTGGACTAGTTTGAACCGGACTTAGGGATTTCTTTTGTGGGTCCCGCAAACGGTCATATTTGAGAATTCAACAGTATATATATTCCAGTAGTTTTGAACAGTAAAGTGATGGAAAACGAAGAAAGAAGCCGAGCAAGGAAAACCCTATAATCGCGAACTCTTTCCGCCGCCGCCGTCGCGCTCGGGCAAATACGTCGCCGCTGCTGATCGTTCCTCTTCCCGATCTCCGGCGACAGAAGCTTAGCAAAGCTTGCGTCTCACGTGTCTATCCAGAGATCTCTTGTCTCTCGATTTGTTGACCGGGAAAAACCCCCCCGTCCGAATCGATCGAGACGACCGATCCTATAGTGACCGTTGGTAGACCTAGTTTGCTTCGCAAAGAAGTTTGGATCTCAAAGCACTGCAGCAGCGCACCTTCGTTGCCGCCGACTCCGAACCAAGCCGCCGCTCGGATTGCCGCCGCCGGTTCCGGGAGATCCTCTCCAAGAGAGACCAAGGTTGTAGACTCTTCATCGACTTCAAGAACACGTCGTCGGACAAAGAGGAACACCGTAGTCTCCAAAAGAAGTTTGTATCACGTGTACACTCTACATTTAATTTCGTTGTAAAGGAACTTTTGTTCCGTGTTGTAAGGGTTGGGTGCAACCCGTTTTGTGGGAGTATTGACTCTCACGTGTGGAAGGGCTCCTTCTGTTAGTGCAGGGATTGGATTTCAATCCCGTTGGAGAAGTGACCGAGTCGTCTCGTGTTGGGGAGATAGGTCGAAGGGGGAAAGTGGATGTACCCAAGTCGGGGAACCACTATAAATTTGCTGTGTATTCTGTGTGCTGTGCTTTTTGTTTTTAATGTGCAGGTACATCCGTAAATTCCGCAAAAGAACCACACGTCACCTATTCCCCCCCCCCATAGGTGCACATAGTTGACACTAGGTGGACTTTCACTTCTTATTCACCACAGCACACATCACCAGAAATTGAATCCTGGTGATGTGATCATGGGTTGTGTGCTTACCCAGCAGTACCTTGCCCATAATATCTGCTAGAAACTTATATTCAGCAGATAAGTGTTTCTTCAGCAGCTTGTTGGGGGTTTCTCCAGAATAGCCCATTTTATTTAACATTTCATCAAATTCCTCATTATCAATCTCCAACTCTGCTTCACCATTAGTTAATCCAAAAATTTCATTCAGGACGGCGGGGGCAAGAGAGACTTCATTACCCGAAATTGTGCCTGTCATGGAGTTGTCATATGTGGTAAAGGAAGTGTAGACCCATTACCTGATCTCTGCACTGGCTAGCTTGAATCTGGTGGACATCAGATGCTTCAAATGCTGATCTTCAAGCAGTTTCAGAATGTCCAGGAAGATTGGATCAGAGTGTTGAAATGATTCGAAGTCTATGTCGAATCCAGTATCGAACTTCATAACTGCAAGACTGTCTGCTGGGATCGTCATAGTGTGCCTGCAATAAACAAAAAAGATCAAGTGCAATGGAACTGAAAGCGCGGGACGGAGGTCGAAGAAAAACCTAGATATAAGGTTTTTCAGAATAAGAATCGACACACTCCGTTCCACGAAAAAATAAAGGAATTCTTCGATCTGAGGTCGACGAAATATTTTGTAGTTAAAAAATTCGTCGAGCTTAGTCTGAAGATTTGAAAACATTTTGCCGAGCTCTGTTCGACGAAATTTTTTGGAAGCAGATTCTTTGATCTCCGTTCGACAAAAATAACTTCACTCACAGAGAGTTTGTCGATCTCCGTTCGACGAATATCTCTAGAACTTTTCTTCTGTTCGTCGACCTCCATTCGACGAACTTTGAAAAATTCGTCAAGCATAGATAGAACTTAAACTAAAGCTTTTCCATTGATTATTCCAAGATGATTTATAAAGAATAAGTGATTTCTTTTATCTAAGGGTTTGGTGAATATATCTGCTCTTTGTAAATCAGTATAGATATAGACAAGTTTAATTTTGTTTTTATCTACACACTCTCTAATGAAATGATGTCTAATGTCTATATGCTTAGTACTACTGTGATGGATTGGATTTTGTGTTATGGATATAGCACTTGTGTTATCACATAAGAGAGTTGAATTATTTAAGTTGAACCTATAGTCCAGGAGTTTGTTTTGAATCCACAGCATCTGGGAACAAAAACTGCCAGTTGTAATATATTCTGCTTCAGCAGTTGATGTAGACAAAGATGACTCTTTCTTGCAGAACCAAGATACTAATCTCATACCAAGGAACTGGAATGTCCCTGAGGTACTTTTTATGTCTACCCAGCATCCAGCAAAGTCAGCATCTGAGTATCCAGTTAACTCAAATTCTGACTTCGTAGGATTCCAGAGTCCTAGACTAGGACAACTCTATATATATCTCAAATTTCTTTTTAGGAAAACTAGATGAGATTCCTTTAGGGTTCACTTGGAACCTAGCACAAAGACATGTAGCAAATATTATGTCAGTTCTGCAAGCTTTAAGGTATAGTAGGGACCCAACAATGCCCCTATATAATTTCTGATACACAAGTTTCCCATGTTCATCAAAATCAATTACAGCATTAGTGGCCATGGGTGTTTCTTTGCTGAGGCATCAGCCATCCCAAACTTTTTAATAAGCTCTTTAACATACATACCCTGGGATATGAAGATGTCATCAGGTAGCTGCTTCACTTGGAGTCCAAGGAAGTAGGAGAGCTCACCCATACCACTCATTTCAAACTTAGAATACATAAGTTCAGAGAACCTCTTGCATAGTTTGGAATCTGTAGACCCAAATATAATGTCATCTACATAAATTTGTACTAACAAGATTTGGTCCTTATGGTGCCTAGTGAATAATGTTTTATCTACAATGCCTCTAGTGAATTTATGCTCCATCAGGAAGCTAGCTAAGGTCTCATACCAAGCTTTTGGAGCTTGCTTTAAACCATAAAGAGCTTTATGCAATCTAAAGACATATGAAGGATGTGTTGGAGAGATAAAACTGGAGGTTGTTCAACATAAACCTCTTCTTTAAGTACTTCATTCAGAAAGGCACTCTTGACATCCATGTGATAGACTTTGAACTTCTTGTAGGCAGCATAAGCAAGGAAAATTCTGATTGCTTCTAACCTTGCAACTAGTGCAAAAGTTTGGTCATATTCTATTCCTTCTTCTTGCCTATAACTTTGAGCAATAAGACTAGCCTTCTTTCTCACAATTACACCATGGGCATCAAGTTTTTTTCTATATACCCATTTAGTTCCAATGACAGGATAGTCTTTGAGTCTTGGAACTAAATCCCAAACTCTGCATCTCTCAAATTGATTGAGTTCCTCTTGCATTGCAATGATCCAGTGGGGATCTTGCTCGGCATCTTTTATGGATTGAGCCTCAACTTGAGAGAGGAAACAAGCATGCATCACATCTTGGTTAAGTTGATGCCTTGTATGTACACCTACTGACATGTCTCCAATCACTTGAGATCTAGGGTGATCCATTAGTGTGACATGATCAGTGGGTGGATTTGGTTTAGCAACAACATGTTGATTTAATTCCTCTTGTGGAATAATATTTGTTGTTGAAGGAATTTCAACTTCTTCCATAAGTTATTCTTCGCTGTCTTCATCAGCTTGTGGAGTAGGAGGTGATATAACCTCTTGTGGAAGGTTCAACTCATCCAATTTCTCACACAAGTGAGGTACCTTCAAAGTGCTATTGGTATAAATTTTTTTCTCCTTATAAGACATGTTAGCCTCATCAAAAGTTACATGAATTGATTCCTCAATTTTTAAAGATGATTTATTGAACACCATATAAGCTTTGCTGACTTGGGAATATCCAAGAAAAATTCCCTCTTAAGCCTTAGCTTCAAACTTTCTAATATACTTCTTGTTATTATTATGAATATAACATAGGCAACCAAATACTTTAAAATATGTTATTTTAGGTTTCTTCCCTTTGAGCAATTCATAGGTAGTCTTATTCTTATGTTTATGTATTAAACTTCTGTTCAGTACATAGTTTGTTGGGCTTACAGCCTCTGCCCAAAAGGATAGGGGCATGTTAGTATTTGCAAGTAATGTGCCTACAATTTCAATTAAGGTTCTATTCTTCCTTTAAGATACTCATTTTATTGAGGAGTTCTAGGAGCTGAGAAGCAATGCCTGATACCTTCCTTCTCACAGAACTCATGCATAAGAAGAGACTCAAACTCTATACCATGATCACTTCTGATCAATGCAACATGAGTAGAGTACTCAATCTGTATGGTCCTGAGAAAATCTGTAAGAACTTTGAATGTATCTGACTTAGATCTCCGAAAGAAAACTAAAGTGAATCTTGGGGGACCTGTCAAAATAGTATTATATATGTCTTCATCAAAAGAATTCATATATAGCCTAATCATTGCCTTTCAAAGTGTAAACTTATTTAGATTACACACTGGAGGTCTGGTGCTGGAATACTCCTTATTTTGGGGCATAATATGAAATACAACTAGAGTAGATAAGATCAAACAAAGATCTTTTGGTTTAGGTGTTAGCCTGTATAACCAAGTAACCTATCCCTCTAATACCAATTGAAAGTGATGACTCAGATGCTGAGGGATTGATCTAACTAACTCCTGAGAGGGGGGGGACAGATTATTTTAAAAACTTTAAGTTATTTTACAGCAGATTAAAATAGGTGATATATATATATATATATATATATATATATATATATATATATATATATATATATATATATATATATATATATATATATAAGAAAAAAACATATATCACAACACAGCAAATAAGAAAGTAGAGCACAACCAAATGACACAAGGAAATTTATAGTGGTTCCCCAATAAACCTGGGTACATCCACTCTTCTACCACCCTTGTAGGAATACATTACAGGTTTTTGATTAGGTGCCCTACCACCACATGTTTTTGTTTAGGTGCCCTGTCACCACAGGTTTTTGTTCAGGTGCCCTATCACCACAAGAGCTATTTTCTAAAGAGGATCTAGCAACCCTTTGAGCTTTTGATCAGGTGCCCAAAAACCAAACCAAGTCTTTTGATCAGGACACTTGACAACCAAAAGATTAACTTTTGAAGGGAGTTATAACCCTGTTACACAGTGAAGGAAAATAAAATTGATATTGACTTCTCTGTCTTAATCCTCTGAGAAGACTAGTGGATTTTGGGATGTTGTCAAAGCTACCCTTGAGTTATTGAAATCTGGTCAGGAGTGGGGACTTTGCTTCAGGGTGTCGTCCTTCAAAGATGGACACTTCTTCTTTTAGTAAATGGTTCTGAGAGATTGAGCTATTGGTCTCAGATTGAATTTTATGTTGCTGGAAGAAAACTTGAAGAAGATGATGATGAACATGATGTTCTCTGTATCTATTACTTGTTCTCTAACTACTTAGATTTTTTCTTTCTACTTATTCCTTACTGTTAGATTTGTTTTGTATGCAATCTTCTGAGAATTTCTTTTATATATTTATTGCTGACTTGAATTTTTGAATTCCTTGAAGTCCTCTGCATATTTTCTGGGAAATAGAATGGCTGATTTTGTCTTCATTGTATTTCCTCAACTGTCCTAGTAAATATGTTAAGTAATAACTCCGTGAAATTGCTAATTAATGCTGTCATGAAACAACTATATTCTTGAGAATATTAAGCATTAATTATCAAAGTATTACTGTCTTAATATTTGAAATTAAATTGCCTTAGTCGAATTGAAAAACTGCAGAGAAGATTAGTCGAGCAGAACTTGGATGGTGTTAGTCGACCTCAATAAAGCATTTGTCGACCTGAGCACCAAGTTCGTTGAGCTGATAATTCTTCTTCGTTGAGTTGAGCTCCAAGATTGTCAAACAGAAAAATATACTTACCAAACTGAGCTCCAAGTTCGTCAAGCTGAGAAGGAACTTCGTCGAGCTGAGATTCTGATATAAGCTCACAGTTCATCAACCTGAGCTAGACTTTCGTTGAGCTCAACTTAGAGAAGGAACTCTGAGTTCATCGTGCTGAGTTCGACGATCATCGAGCAGAGTTCAGCTATTGTCAAACACTTTTTCTATAATCTTTAAAATTGCCATGTCTCTTAAGTCTTGTGTTCTGTAAAGTCTTCTGATGGTTGGTCTTAGTAATCTAACCCTTAAGTGATTGACCTTAACCCTGAAACTAACATATAACCCTAGACTATACATGGTGGGTCATCAATCCTAATAGTGGACCTAGACCAAATCACAAGTTGGGTTCCAACATCTCAAGAAAAATACTTAGAGAAAATTTTGACATAAGTTAAAGTAACTCGAGAAGGAGAATTATGATATACTCGAGTACACAATGCTTTCTCGAGAATTGCAGTAGACTTTCTCGAGAACAGCTTATGCTACTCGAATACATGACTGAGCTTACATGAGTACTAAGAAATAATTCACCTCGAGTATTATAAGTTATTCTCGAGAATAATACTTAGAAAAATTCTGTAAGTCTGAAAATTGATTTTCTTTAAGAAATTCAGCAACCATCTTTTCTTCCATATCTTTAGTACTTGAAAAAAAGAAGTGTGTCCCAATAAAGAGGCTACACATGATTAAACACCATGGATCACACAATGAGGGATTACATTGTATGGTCATGTGTTTGGTGACTCATTGTAGATTGAAATTGGTCTACACTTGGAAATTATATCCTGCAAACACTTATCTAGAAAAGGCAACAAATACAAACTTAATTCATCTTAGTTCAAGGGTGACTTCATACAAATCTGGGTTATTCTAGATACAATACCCAACACTTATTTTCATCAGAAGGGTTCTCTTTCTCATCCTTTTCTAGAGACATAATTGAACCCATTGGAGTCCTCATAGAGGTTGAATTCTCCATTCTGAATTTCTTAACTCCTTGGTGAACTTCGTCTGAGAGATGAAAATTCCATCTTTAGATTGCTTCACATGAAGTCCTAGGAAATACTTCAACTCACTCATACTACTTATTTCAAAATTTCCTTGCATCAAGTTAGAAAACTTTTTGCAGAGGTTGTTGTCTGTAGAACCAAATATAATATCATTGATATATATTTATAATAGCAAAATCTTATCTTTTACTTCCCTAAGAAATAATGTCCTGCCTATGTTTTCACTTGTAAACTTGTTTTCAAGAAAAAACCTAAACAACATCTCATACAAAACTCGAGGAGCTTATTTTAAACCATATAATGTTTTATGTAGAAAATACACATAATCAGGTAGGGATTAATCAACAAAACCTGGGGGTTGTTCCATGTTTACCTTTTTGTTTAAATTATCATTTAGGAAGGCTGTCTTCATATCCATTTGATAGACTTTGAAGCCTTTGCGAGTAATAAATGCAAGGAACAATCTGATCACTTTGAGTCTGGCCACCGAAGCAAAAGTATGATCGAATTTGATCTCTTCTTCTTGTCATTAACCTTGACATACAAGTATGGATTTATTATTTTTGATCACACCATTCCTGTCCAGCTTGTTTATGAAGACCCATTTCGTGCCTATGATATTGTGACCTTTCGGTCTTGGCACTCGCTCCCACACCTTGCATCTTTTGAACTTATTGAGCTCTTCTTACATTACGATGATCCATGAAGCATCCTTATTTATTTCTTTGAACTTCTTTGGCTCATTATAGGTAAGGAAACTCAAATGCAATGCTTCATTAGTTGTACCTCTTCTTGTTCAATCTCCTTTACCAGGATCTCTAATGATCAGATTAATGGGGTGAGCTCTTGAATTTTTGATCATTAGATTAATTGCAGTACCACCAGGAGGTTCGACTTCTTCTGGTGCATGTTCTTCACCTTGGAGTTCTTCATCTTCAATCAAGCTTGGAGTATTGACTCTGATGGTGCTTGAAACATTTTATTTAACTACTTGTTCTAATCTTAGCTTTTTTAGTTGTGACTTGCATCTTCAACAAAGATACTAGAATAACTATTATGAAGCATACTCATCTCATTAAATACAACATTAATGGATTCTTCTACAACCATGGTTTTCTTATTGAAAATTCTATATGCCTTACTATGGTTATTATATCTTAGCAAAATACCTTCAAAACATTTTTCACTATACTTAGTTTTGTAATACTTCCTATTGTTAAGTACGAAGCATTTGCTTCCAAAGATTTTGAAGTAGGACACAGTTGGTTTCCTGCCTTTCAGAAGTTCATAAGGTGTCTTACGATGATTCTTGTTGATTAAGGCTCTATTTTGTACGTGACAAGCTATGTTTATTGCTTCAGCCCAAAAGTACTCTGGTCATAAAGATTCATTTAACATTGTTCTGACTCCCTCAATAAGTGTTCTTTTCTTTCTCTCTATAACTCCATTTTACAACGGAGTACGAGGAGAGCAAAACTCTTAAAAGATACCTTAGCTTGCACAGAACTCTGTCATGACACCAAATTCAAATTCTATTCCATAGTCACTTCTGATTTTGACCACATAGCATTTCAATTTTGTGTCTATCTGACAAAGCTAGTGAAAGAGTCAAAGGTATCTAACTTATGTTTTAAAAAGGACACTCATGCAAAACGTGAGTGGTCATCAACAATAACAAAGGTCTAAGCTTTACCACCTAAACTACGAACCGATAAGAGACCGAATAAGTCCATATGAAGTAGATATAAACATCTGGAAGAGTCTTTAGAGATTATGCATTTAAGGGTAACTCTTGTTTACTTGCTCATTTGGCATGCGTGACAAGGTCTCTCTTTAATGCACATAATATCGGGTGCATCACTCACTAAATTATGATAAAATAACATATTTATAGTTTTTAAATTAACATATGTTATTATCTTATGCCATTGATCAAAAAGAGATGCATTATCTTTTAGCAAAAAGCACACTGGTGTAGCAGATTCAAAATTAAAAAAATTAAGATAGAAAATATTTCTACTCTGAGGCCAAAGCAATGAATATACTGGCACAAACCATGTCAGATGACATATTTCAGAAGGTTGTAGAATGCACTTCAGCAATGGCCATTTGGAACTTACTGAATGTTATGGTGGTAAGATCGGCTGATGAAAGGAAGGATAGGAGATCGCACTTGATCTCTTAGTATGAAAAATTTAATAAGGAAGAATCAGAATTAGTTGCAGACCTGTATAATAGACTCAGCCTCATAATCAATGAGCTGAAAACTCTTGACAAGGACATCTATTTAATAGAGATAAATGATAAGATTCTTATGTGCTTCCCAAGTACATGGTACTCTAGGATCTGGGAAATCAAGGAAGCCAGAATCCTGAATGAGATTTCCACTGAAAATATGTTGTGCAAGCTCAAGTCTTATGAGCAGCTCATCAAGACCAGAGAAGCTGAATAAAGGACTACCTCATCTTCAGCAAGGAAAAAACAAAGTATTGCTTTCAAAGCATGTGAAGTAGATGAAGCCACTCCAGATAATGAAGATCTACTAAGTCTCTTGGCAAAGAGGTTTTGTGAGATGGCAAGGAAGTATTTCAGAAGAAGACCATCCAAAAAAGATGACAAGCAAAGGTATGATAAACCCCCCACTAAAGAAATAATTTACTATGGGTGCAGGAAACCTGTACACATACTACTAGAGTGTCCAGAGACACAGAAGAAAGACAAGAAAAAGGAGAATGCCTCAAGAAAACATTCCAGCAAGCCCTCCTACAACAAATACAAAAAGAAAGAAAGAGGATTTGTTGCAGAAACTTGGAGTGAATCTGAGTCAGAATCTTCATCCAGCTCCAGTGAGGATGAAGAAGAGGCCAAAGCCAGAGAGATATGCTTGATGGCAATCAATGCCGCTTGCAGCAACTCTGAAGCTACTAATTCAAAAGCTGACAATTCAGAAGAAGAATCCATGTCAGAAAAGATCAGGTAATCTCTTCTTATGATTTTTCTTCTGATCAATTTAAAATTGATTTCAAATTATTATGTAATGATCTAATTAGGTCTGAGAAGGAAATCAAACTTCTCAGAGAGAAATTAATAAAATTTGAAAATATTTCTTCTGAAAACTCAAAACTTAAAGAAGAACTAAAAACGACTAATAATCAAATTTCTTCTTTAGAAAATAAATTATCTGAGGCTAAATAATTTGAAGAATCCATTAATGGGAGAAACATAAAATATGATGGACATCACAAGCACAGTGAATGTTAGATGCAATAACAAACTGGGCTTGGGTGCTTCATCAAGCCAGCCTTATATTTTTGAGAAAAATATATTATCTAAACCCATGAATTTTATTTATGCAAAAGAAAAAGGAAAAAAAGTTTTACAACTTAAAAATAAAATTCTGAAATCTTACCAAAGAATAGATCAAAGAAAAATAAAAAATCTCATGAAAATAATGTTCAACAAAATTCATCGAACCGAGATCGTCGAAATCTGTATTATGCGTCGAACAGTCATCGACAAACTTCGAACCCAAAATTTGGGTATGATTACTCAACAATGGGTGCTCGACAAAATCAACATGTTTCGTCGAACAGAGATCGACGATCATAGAATGCAGAAAATTAGTATTATCATTCTGTGAATCGAGATCAATGAAATCAGTACTTTTCGTCGAACTCAGCTCGACAAACTCCATTAAATTCGTCGATCTCAATTATTGAGAATGGATGTTTTAATTTCTATCTGATGCGTGCGAAGCCTGTGTCTAAATTATTTAAGGAGCACGGCGGATCCGGATTTCACGCGGTGAATTATAGGTAATTGCACCTATCACAAATAATACAGGATATTCTGTGAATATCGAGATCGTAAATTTCCCGGGAACGGGTTGATTATCCCTACTGCACCGAAGGAACTATTATTTTACGGAAATATTTATGTTGTTGATTTTAACTAAGAAAAAGCTGGAAATAGATTAAGTACATGGTCGATGATGAAATAACACGCGGTATCGAATTACGTTAGGACTAAAATAGATTTGAATAATTAGAGATCTTAGGTTTCAATTCAATTAAAGCAAAAACTTGGTCGTGGAGGTTCCAAAAGAATGAGCTCAACTATCTCTAGGAATATCACTTACCTGAACAATAAGGCTATTCGACCGGGCTGTCGTCCGATGAAAGATTCCTCTTAATGCCCGCATTATGCTAAGAACCCCGCTATTGGGGGGGACCCAATCCGGTAGAATTACGCGCATCCTGTCTCGAGGTTAGTGCGAAACTCTCTTTATCCAGGGGTGATCAGTGTATACGCACGGCCTCTCAGCTAGCTAGCGTATGGATAACGGAAATAGAGCCCACACATTGATATGTGGTTCTACGCATCGTTAACCTGGGGTAAACCTTAAGTTTTTAAATTAAATAGAAAAACAAGATCTTTAGTTATTTAAAACATTTTATATCCCAATGCTCTTCGATACCGAGGGCTAAAAGCGATTAGCCACTCATCGGAATGGGGATGACTTATGAGTTTGGTTAGGCGTGAGTTCTAAACTATGCACTGAAGGGTTACAAAAAAATAAGAAGAAAAATAAGATAACCTAGTATGAGAAATAGAAAAGCTACTAAAAAAACACACGCACTCAGCCAAACGCATAATAAAGAAAAAAAAAGCTAAGTTATAAAAATGGAATATTGCATAATTGAAATGATAAGTCCTAATCAAACAAGTAGGCGGGAAATTAAAGCAGAAAATTGCAAGTCCTACTCAAATGATTAGGCAGGAAATTAAAGCGAGTACTACTCAAATTAGTAGGATAAAATAGATGCACACACGCACCACTCTACATAAATGAAAACACACACACACTTTATAAATAAATACTCACATACTTTACATAAATGAAAACACACACACACACACTCTATAGAAATAAATACTCACACAATCTACATAAATAAATACTCACAGACACACTGTACGTAAATAAATACACACACGCACACTTTAAATAAATGAAAACACACACACACTACAGAAATTAAAACGCACACACACACTCTACATGAAATGAAATACACCCACACACTCTAATGGAAATGAAAACATACCCACTCTACATAAAGTAAAACACACGCACACACTCTATAAAAATGAAAGAAAGCAATAAAAATTAACTCAAACACGCACGCACACATACGAAAAAAGCGAAAAATGAAGTTATCTAAAAATTAAAACAACTACATTTCTACAACTAGAATGTGGTAGAAATTCATAAAAAGACAAAATAAAAATTATTTGAGCAAAAGAGTTTTAAAATTAATGCGAGACAAGCAAGTGCTTGAAAAATTAAAATATTTACATTTTTACCGTTATGATTTGATGGAAATGCATAAAAAGTCGAAATACAAATTGTTTAAGCAAAAATCTTTTTAAGTAAATGCGAAAATCAAAGGTGTTGAAAAATTAAAATAACACATAATCCATTCTTATAACTTTGTAAAATGGTTTAAAAAGGGGAAGAAAGTTAAAAAGAAGCAAAAGTTTTACAACCTAAAAAAGGAAAATCTAAGTTAAAGAGTAATGAAAACCATTATTGAAATCATTTTACAAGTTCATAAGAACGAATATAAAAGCATAAAAATCCTAAATCTAAACCATTCTAAGGAGTATGATAAGAAAAATGGCTATAACAACGACAAGTAATTTTGAGAAAATTTAAAGTAAAGCAAAGTAATTTTTCATTTTAAAGCATAAATTTTGCAAACTTAACTCCTACACGCACACACCCATATGAAAATGAAAAAATAAAGATAGATAAAATTGCTGAAAGGGAGGCATTCAGAGACATTCCAGAGCAATGTAAGGATGACTCAACCCATTGCTGACATCGCCACGTTAATTTAAGTCATCAGCGCGGGTCAAGCTTCCCCGAAGCCTGATTATCGATAACACAATACTATATAACCAGTTATGTACAAGTTGGCTCCCAGGCCACCAAGGTGGCAGAATCACGCTTTTGCCCAGTTTTCCGGGTGTACTTTGGAGTTAGTCCCCAAGGTTCCCTGCTGCAATCTACCGCATAGAAAACCCGAAAACAACCATCGGCACGGAGTCTTCTCCGGCCATTCATGCATAATGAAACATCACCGATCTAGACCAACTTGTCCGGGTAGGCTTCACACACCATGCTTATGTCCGTTCTTCGATTCCGGACTCTACATGCAAAACAACGGGGACTATTCATGTCTACCCGAAGGATTACCTCACAATCATCGCATACTCGCGAGAGCGGGCTTCCTATGCGAAAAAGAAAAGAGGACTTCACATGTACAAGAAGAGAATCATTACCCTTGTGTTTCTCTTTGGCACCGCAACGACCTCACCTCCGTAGATCTAAACTCGTCTTGCGATTTGGGGCTCTGAAGCTCCACTGGCCGCCGGATCTCTCCTCCTCCTTCTTCCTTGCTCTCCCTCTCTCTAAAGCTTTAGAAAGAGAAAGTTCAAAGTGGATGAGGGTTTCAAACCCTATTCCCAGCTTTAACTCAGCAAGGACAGCCCTGGGCCCTTGGATCCTTAAAGAAGGAAATGGACGACAATGATTCGCACTTAAAACCAATTTCCTATGCCGAACACGGCTTGAGGCAGGCCCATGTCCAAGGCTGTGTGCCTCAATTAACACTGTAACTGTCGCATCCCGAACAGGACACTGCCCCTAGACATGCCTGTGTCACATGCCGTGTGCCAGACACGGCCATGCACACAACCGTGTTCCAGGCCGTGCTCCTGATGAGTACGATTATGATAGGCTTTTTACTATCATAATTGTAATCATGTCTACTATTTCATGCCCCTTTTTGTGTTGATTTCACGATAATAGTAAAGACATTGTCGTATTATAGATAGAAGAGCACATTTTGAAGTCTTTGGCATTCCTTATAATAAACTATTTACTGATTCTTTCATTTTTCTATTGCAAGTAATGGCAACCAATGGACCTAAAAGTCTCGGAGCAAACAGAGGAGTTCACGGAGTCAACATGGCTGATGACAGGACGACAATTTGGTGCACACGGCCAGACACACGGTCGTGTGCCTACCCGTGTCCTATGCACCTGGAGCTGAAGAAATTGCACACAGGAGACATAGACTCACACAGGTAAACCACACGCCCGTGTGCCTACCTGTGTCATATTGAACACGCCTGCCGACCAACCCGTGTCTGAAGAACACGGCCGACCACACGGCCGTGTCAATACCTGTGTCATCTGACACGACCCACTACCAGACACGCCTGCTCGTGGGGAACCGCCTAGGAACCGTCCACACGGCCTGACACACGACCGTGTTGGAACCCGTGTCCTACCTGTTTGTAATGGGACTATATATTTCCTGTAGAAAAAGTTGTTTAGAACTTTTGGATCATTTCTGGGATTGGAGAACTGCTGAAGTCCGAAGGGGAGCATCCAAGAGAAGGACGATTGAAGGGTATTTTTTATGTATATTGTTTATTCATTAATTCCTTTCAATCTCTCTTTTCTCTTGGTGATTCATCTTCAATTATCTTTTAATTTTGCATGAACTTCTATTTGAACATTCTAGTAATCATGTATCACTTTGTTTATGTAAAATTTATGGTATTTTATTTGTTTTTATGCTTGCAAACAAAGAGTTTAATCTTCCTTATGATTTACTACTTTGCTTTACATAATTTGCAAATTGCTAGATTGGGAAATTGGTTCTTTGCAATGATATTTGTATATTCATATTATTATGTTAAGTCTCTTTGTAAATCAAACTCTATGATCGAGAGATATTTTGTTTGGAAATTTAGAACACGAGTAAAATGATTCATGGTAGTTTAGAGATAAAATTCATGAATTTATGTAGTAATAAAGGTACTTTACTTAATGCGAACTTGAGTATTGTAAATTGTTTGAGAGAAAATTTACTCTCTTATATTTAGATTTGGAATTGCTCGAGAGAGAATTTTGATGAACATTTAACCTTTACATTACAACAAATTTAATAGTCTTTTCATTTCATGATCACTTAGAATTGAACTAATAAATGAATTCGTTCATGTAATCATTTAAAAGCTTCATGTTTTTTTTATCATATTTACTTCTCCAATGCTGAATTATCCAAATGGTCATAGTTAGGTTAATGTAGTTTAAATATCACTTTTATTTATAGGTATGATAATAAAGGGATGGTGAGTACGAGTAGTTGAAACGACCCTGTGGAATACGACACGAGATGTAGATTTCTCCTATACTATGATTGATAGGTGCACTTGCCTGAATGCTAATTCAATCTAGTTTAAGCCCATCTACATAGTTGTATTAGAATGTAGAATGAAATCACATTGAGTTATTACTTGTTAGCAAAGCAAATCATCAAGTTTTTGGCGTGCGAAGTTGTATTAGAATGTAGAATGTAGAATGTCTATTCATGTGGTTATAATTGATTCTAATCTGCATATCATAATACTCAAATTTGTTAAACCCCCCCCCCCCCCTTCAAATTTTTGTTTGACTCTTTTAAGCTCTCATTATTCATTCATTTGGGATTATAACTATCTAATTTAACTTCGCACGCTGATTAAAATGAATTGATGTAGACTCATAGAGTATTCAACTTTGTTGATTTCGTAGTTAAGCATAGAAATTCATTAGCTTAATTTTCTCTATATAATTTACTTTTATGATTACTCCTCTATATTAGTAACTATCCAACACTCTATTTTAGAAAATATACTTATCTATAATAAAGTGAGTCGATGATTGTAACATTTTCATAATTTGGTATTAGGGGTTTAAAATGAAAAATTACTCTCTATTGATGTCTAGGACTTACCCTCTAACATTCCTCAAAACATTACATAGGTTAATTAGTAAGGGCGAAAATGACTTAGGCCTCCTATTGGATAGCTTGAGCCTTGTTAACCCAAAACCTTTAACATGATACCCTTGCACACCCAATTTGAACCTAATCCCCATCCTTTTGATGCTCTACTACTAAAATTCACCAAGGCCAAATCCTTACCTATTAGCACACCTATCATTGATGCCTTCTCGAAATGATTTGTTCATTGTGATATGTGTCCTGAGTGCGTGTATACTTGCACCCACTTGGAATGATCCCTACTTTGAAACCTTTAAAAAAATACATAGTGATATGTGGCCTGAGTGCGTGTTTACTTGCACCCACTTAGAATGATCCCTACTATGGTCCCTTGGTTAAGAAAAATATATATATATATATATAAAAAATAGAGTGCCCTTCAAAATGTGGGAAATATACAAATTGTAAAGTCTTGGGGTGTTTATATAAAATTAAAGTATGTTAAGGTATCTTCCAACATAAGGCTCAATCAAGATTTAGGTGTGAAAAAATTCATCGAACTTATCTTTGATTACCTCACCTTCAATCTTCTATCCTAAGCCAAAAAGGCTACACCAAAATTCAATGTAAATATTGAGTGGTAATGACAATACATAAAGGAAATTAACATACATATAACAATTTGAATTTCAAACATTTCATAATAAATTAACTCAACAAATCACAGAATTTCTTTTATAAATTTATCTAAATAAAAATCTTCATTCTAACAAGATACATATGATTAAATATCATTACAACAACCTTAATGAAATTTAAAGGACAAGATACTAATAGAAGTAGAAATGAAGTTGAATTTAAACTATGTGCAAATAAAGAATTTGTGTGATAATTTCTTTATTTGTCTCTCTAAAACTTGTGGAGTAATTACTTAAGGTTTGAAACCTTAATTGTCCACAATGAAGAAGATGATATGTAGTAATTTTAAACAAACAACTACCTCAGTTTTCTTCTCAATATTTGAAGGGACAAAGACTTAATTCTCATCAAACCTTCTCATCCAACTTGAAGCCTCTTCACGGTTTTCTTCAACAAGACTTTTCTATGGCCGAACCTTCCACTTCTTATGCAAGTGTTTTGGATCTGAGATCCAAGTGCTCGGCTTTCTCCTTTCTTCAATCAAGTCGTGGACTTGATTCTTTATTCTTTTGAGATTTCCCTCAAGAGAACAAAACCGAAGACATTGTTCTTGGCAACAATGTTCTTCACAGTTTTCCTTCTTCACCCTTTGCGGTTTTCTTTCTCACTTGCTATTTTAAAACACACGGCTTAAACATTAACTCAATAATCACTATAGCATTTATAAGATGTTAGTTATTCAAAAAGAAGAAACCGCAACCTTTCATCAAGGGGTGCTACCTTTTCGTGTTTTGTTTTTTTTTTATTTTTTAAAAAGGAACCGCCAATGGTAGCAAGAGATTCGGCCCTATTTAAAATAGTTTTTATTAAATAAAAAAAGGCTGGTTTAAATCCGAAAATAATTGAGATTATTTACCTTAATATAGTAAAAAATAAACCTTAATAAAACTCATAAAGGACCTTACAAAATATTCCATAAAAGTAAGGTTTTGACAAGTGTAATACTTAGGCATTAAGTTAACAAATATAGTGTTACATGTGATAACCTTTCATGATATGAATTCTCTTTCTCATCATGTAATCATTTTCAAAACAATGCTTAGATACCCTACATCATGTTTAACATAGACTTGATCATATCATTACACACCATCAACATAAAAGGACATATGCCAACTTGACATTTGAATAAGAACATGAACTATTGTGCTCATACCATCAAGCCACACATTGTCTTTCTGATGTTGTTAAAAAACAATAAAGTCATTCATAAGAAGTAAATACAAAACCACATTTAAAAGAGCATAAAGTGCTTTTGGTTAGTAGAAGAATTTCTTTCTACTTGGAGATGTGTACCCTTCACGGTACCATTTGTTTGAAGCAAATTGATTCTCAACATCTTCTTTCCAAGTGTTAACATAACACTTGTTCATATTTTTTTTCCTGAAAATAAAGGATATAGTTATTAAAAAAATTAAAAACAAGAAGGACAACAATGACAATCCTAGTTAAAATGACCTCAACAAACTCCCCCTTTGGCATTGTTGTCAACTTTTAATTTTTTAATAATAGTAATAGCAGTCTCCCCCTATTACCATTCTCCCCCTTTGACAACCATGCCAAAGGATAGTAGCCCCCTTCCTGGATGATCAGGTAATAACTGCTAGGGATTTGATCCCTAAGCTATTCCTTATGTCAATGAAGTGAATTTTTGACAAGGGTTTAGTAAATATATCGGCTAGTTGTTCCTTTGTAGAAACATAGGTTAGAATAACATCCTTGTTGGTGACATGTTCTTTTAGAAAGAAATATTTTAAAAAGATTTGTTTTGTTCGATTGTGCATAACAGGATTCTTTGAGATATTAATTGCACTTGTGTTATCACACTTTATCTCTAAAGGTTTATCAATTTGAATCCCAAAGTTTTTAAGTTCTTCTTTCATCCATAAAATTTGTGTGCAACATGTCGTTGCAGCAACAAATTCTGACTCAGCTGTCGATAATGTAACTGAATCTTGCTTCTTTAAGTGCCATGCCACAAGATGGTTTCCTATAAAGAAGGCTCCTCCACTTGTACTTTTACGTTCATCGATACAACCGGCCTAGTCAGCGTTTGTATAAGCCATAAGAGTGCCATTTGTTTTATTTGAATAGAATAACCCAAAATCAATAGTGCCTTTCAAATACCTTAAGATTCGTTTTCCAGCACTCCAGTGACTCTCTTTAGGATTACTTTGAAATCTAGATATTAAACATACTGAGTGCATTATCTCTGGTCGAGTTGATGTTAAGTATAAAAGACTTCCTATCAAGGATCTATATTGTTTTTGGTCAATTTCTTGTCCATCCATATCTTTTGATAACTTCTCATTTGTACTCATGGGAGTACTAATGGGTTTACAATCTTTCATTCCAAATTTGTCAAGTATTTCTAATAGATATTTACTTTGACTTAGAAAGATTCCCTCTTTCTTTTGATGTATTTGTAAACCTAGAAAATATGATAATTCACCTATCATTGACATTTCAAAAGTATTTTTCATTTCTTTCACAAAGTCATTGCATGAAGCTAAGTCTCTTGAACCCAATAATATATCATCAACATATATGAGAACAAATATTAGATTATCTTTAGTGTGTTTGATATATAAGGTATTGTTCAATTGACTTTTTGCAAAATTAGCTTTGTGAAAAAAATCATCTAACCGTTCATACCAGGCACGAGGAGCTTGCTTTAATCCATACAATGCCTTCTTTAATTTACATACATGTGAGGGATTTGTGCGATCAACAAATCCTTCAGGTTGCTCCATGTAAACCTCTTCTTCTAGGTAGCCATTTAAGAATGCCGATTTTACGTCCATTTGAAAAATTTTAAAGTTTAAGTTTATGGACATTTAAAGAAACATTCTTATTGACTCCATTCTTGCGACAGGAGCAAAAGTTTCCTCATAGTCTATACCTTCTATTTGGGAATATCCTTTACATACTAGTCTAGCTTTATTTCAAATGACGTCACCTTTTTCATTTAGCTTATTTCTAAACACCCATTTTGAACCAATACTATTTTTATTTTTAGGTCTTTCTACAAGTTCCCAAGTGTTATTTTTTAGAATTTGATGAATTTCTTCAGTCATAGCATGCAGCCAAGATTCATTAACAAGAGCACCTTTTACAGTTTTTGGTTCATCTACGGCTATCATGGAATATAGTATTCTTGGTGAATTTCTTCTTGTAGTGACCCCTTGACTTGGGCTTCCAATAATTTGACTTTCAGGATGATGTTTGTGGCATGTTTTGATTTTTCTTGGAATTATTTCTGTGTTTTCATCCACATTTGAGTTTATGGATGCATCACTAGATGAATCAGAATTATCTAGTTCAGGTGTAATTTCAATTTGTTCATTTTCTATTAGGTCATCATCTTTTTCAGAATCTACTTTTACTTGTCTCAAATTAGATTCTTCAAATTTAACATCCGAGCTTTCAAAAATTTTTTGACTTTCTTTTAAGAGACATCTATACCCTATACTGGCCAAAGAGTATCCAATAAATATAGCTTCATCACTTCTGTTATCTAACTTTCCTAGATTAGCTTCTTTCTTCTTAACCCAACATTTGCTTCCAAATACCTTTAGATATTTAACTGAAGGTTTTTTATTATACCATAATTCATATGGTGTTTTTTGAGAATCATGTTTTAATAAGCACCTGTTCATTATATGAACAGCTGTTTGAACTGCAAAGGTCCAGAAGGTATCACTTAGCTTACTTTCATTAAGTATAGTCCTAATCATTTTTGAATAGTTCTATTTTTCTGTTCTGCAACACCATTTTGTTGTGGTGTTCTAGCTTCAGTTAATTGTTTATTAATTCCATTATCAATACAGAAGTCTTTGAATTCTTTTGATATAAATTCCCCACCTCTATCTGTTCTTATACTTTTTATGCTCTTTCCTGATTGTTTTTCTACATGAATTTTATAATCATAAAAGCTTTTGAATGCCTCATCTTTGCTCCATAAAAGAGTGACACATGTTAACCTTGCATAGTCATCTATCATTGTCATGAAATATCTCTCACCATTATACCCCTCAGTCCTAAAAGGGCCACATAGATCCATGTGAATAAGATCTAGTAGTTTAGAGGTATTAATTTCTTTGCTAGGATGTTTAACTCTAACAATTTTTCCTTTCATACAAGAATCACAGATAGGATTTACTGGTTTTTTTAATTTTAGGAATGTCACGTACAGCTTGTCATTGATATAATTTTACTAAATTGTCAAAACTAATATGACACATTCTCTTATGCCATAACCAGTTATTTTCTTCTTAAGTTATCATGCATTTTGGATTGATGGAATCACTCATGATGTATAGATTTTCTTTGTTTCTTTTTCCTAAAGCCACTACATTGCCATTTTTGTCATAAACTTTTACACCTTCTTTATTGAATGTTACTTCATAATCTTGATCACAAATTTGACTTACACTTAGCAGATTATGTTTTAATCCTTCTACAAATAAGACATTTTTTAATTTACCATTAACAAGTGAGACTTCACCTTTTCCTTTAATTTCTGCTCCTTGATCATTTCCAAATTTAACTGTGCCTCCTAGATAGTTTTCTAGATTTTTAATTTTCTTTAATTCTCCTGTCATATGACTAGTGCAACCACTGTCAATTATCCATTTATTGGATCTACTTTCTTTTAATCCTTTTAGGGCAGATTGAACAACATAGCAATGATAGATTCCATTATTTATTTCAAAGGCATTTGAGGAGTTTAACTTATTGCAGGTTCTTATAGTGTGACCATATTTTTTGTAGTAAGAACAACTATCAACAGTGCTAAAAGATGATAAAGATGAATAATTATAAAAATTGCAGTTAATAGATTCATGACCATAATAATTGCAGATATAACAAATTTTGTTGGAGAGTGGTTGAGAAGTATACCTTTTTGGCATGAGATTTTCAGCACCTTTGAGTTGGAAATTCATTTGATTTCCACCCTTCTCTGTTCCTTCTGATGATTCTCGTGTATGATAGCCTAATCCACTCTTATCATGTGTAGATCTTTGCATGGATATGAGACTATTCAGCTTGTTTGTGGAGTCTTCAAACTTGAGCAACCTTTGAAGATCATCCTTGAGTTGTTGAACCTGCAGTGTTAGATCTTGAATTTGCTTTCTATCAATATCCCTATCTCTCATTAATTGATTTATGTTATTCACTAAATCAGTAGCTTCAAAAAGCTCATCACTGTCAGTTAACTCATTATTGGTTACTGAATTTAATTTCATTTCATGAAGGTTTTCAGATATGTTTTTCATTTTCTCTTCCATTTGGTCTCCTGCATCAACAAAGGAACAAGTATCAGATAAGGATGAAACTTTGTAATGTTTATTTTTAATTTCGGTTTTTAACAAGAGAATTTCTTCTTTTAAATCACTAATCATATTCATTGATCTCTCTACATGATTTTCAATGCGATTTAAGGTGATGCTTTGACTCCATGTTTGAGTATTTTCTAGAGACAATTCAAGTGATTCAATTAACTCTTCTTGTTCTCTTACCCTTTTTAGTGAAGCTATTAGTTCTTTTTCTAAATCACTTTTATCTTCTAAATCATCATCAGAAGATTCAATAAAACTAGTCTTTGTCATGAATGTAAAAGAGTGTTTTTTCTTGTCATTATTAGCTTCATTTTCATCCTCACTACTATCAATTTCCTCATTAACAAAATTTGATTTATTTTGATTGTAGAACTTCATTTTTCCATTACTATATCTATCATTTTTACTTTCAGTGTTTCCTTTGTTTTTGTTTTTGTTGTGATAGCAATCCACTGAATAGTGACCTGGTTTTCCACAAGTGTAACAATTTCCTATTAACTTGGGTTTATCAAACTTATTATATCTAGAGTTATTTTTCTTTCCAAAGTTTGAATGTTCAACTTTATGTTTGTTCTTAGCAAGCTCGGTTTTGAAAGCAAGTTGTTTTTCATATTCTTTATTAATGTCCATTGTTCTCATTTCATAGGCCACTAATGATACAAGTAGCTCATCAAAAGATAACTGGTTTAAGTCCTTAGCCTCTTCAATTGCCGAGACCTTGGAATTAAATTTTTCTGGTAATGATCTTAATATTTTCTTTATAATTGTTGCATCATTTAGAATTTCACCTAAACAGCGAATAGAATTTACGATTTCATTTGTTCTTTGCATGAAATTTTCTATTCTTTCATCATTTTCCATTTTTATTGATTCAAATCTACTCCTATAAATTTGTAATTTTGCCTCTTTTATTTTGCTATCTCCTTCATATAAATTTTGAAGTTTTAGCCATATACTATGAGCTGTAGAACACTTCATAACTTTAACTAATTCTGAATCAGTTAAGCCAGACATTAAAGCTTGCATTACTTTATTATTTTTATCTATCCTTCTTATTTTATTTTGATCTTCAAGGATATTTATTCCAGCAGTTTGCACGTATTCATTTTCTATAAAATTCCAGACATCAATTCCTAATGATTTAATATAAATTTCCATTCTTTTCTTCCAATAATTATAATCTTTTCCATTGAACAATGGAGCTCTATTCATGGCACCTCCTTCATTAGTCATTTTTTTAAAGAAACTTATGACCCTAATTGGTAAAGATTATAATATGATGGCTCTGATACCAATTGTTAATATTGAGTGCTAATGACAATACATAAAGGAAATTAACATACATATAACAATTTGAATTTCAAACATTTCATAATAAATTAACTCAACAAATCACAGAATTTCTTTTATAAATTTATCTAAATAAAAATCTTCATTCTAACAAGATACATATGATTAAATATCATTACAACAAACCTAATGAAATTTAAAGGACAAGATACTAATAGAAGTAGAAATGAAGTTGAATTTAAACTATGAGCAAATAAAGAATTTGTGTGACAATTTCTTTATTTGTCTCTCTAAAACTTGTGGAGTAATTACTTAAGGTTTGAAACCTTAATTGTCCACAATGAAGAAGATGATATGTAGTAATTTTAAACAAACAACTACCTCAGTTTTCTTCTCAATATTTGAAGGGACAAAGACTTAATTCTCATCAAACCTTCTCATCCAACTTGAAGCCTCTTCACGGTTTTCTTCAACAAGACTTTTCTATGGCTGAACCTTCCACTTCTTATGCTAGTGTTTTGGATCTGAGATCCAAGTGCTCGGCTTTCTTCTTTCTTCAATCAAGTAGTGGACTTGATTCTTTATTCTTTTGAGATTGCCCTCAAGAGAACAAAACCGAAGACATTGTTCTTGGCAACAATGTTCTTCACGGTTTTCCTTCTTCACCCTTTGCGGTTTTCTTTCTCACTTGCTATTTTTAAACACACGGCTTAAAAATTAACTCAATAATCACTATAGCATTTATAAGATGTTAGTTATTCAAAAAGAAGAAACCGCAACCTTTCATCAAGGGGTGCTACCTTTTCGTGTTTTGTTTTTTTATTATTTTTAAAAAGGAACCGCCAATGGTAGCAAGAGATTCGGCCCTATTTAAAATAGTTTTTATTAAATAAAAAAAGCTGGTTTAAATCCGAAAATAATTGAGATTATTTATCTTAATATAGTAAAAAACAAACCTTAATAAAACTCATAAAGGACCTTACAAAATATTCCATAAAAGTAAGGTTTTGACAAGTGTAATACTTAGGCATTAAGTTAACAAATATAGTGTTACATGTGATAACCTTTCATGATATGAATTCTCTTTATCATCATGTAATCATTTTCAAAACAATGCTTAGATACCCTACATCATGTTTAACATAGACTTGATCATATCATTACACACCATCAACATAAAAGGACATATGCCAACTTGACATTTGAATAAGAACATGAACTATTGTGCTCATACCATCAAGCCACACATTGTCTTTCTGATGTTGTTAAAAAACAATAAAGTCATTCATAAGAAGTAAATATAAAACCACATTTAAAAGAGCATAAAGTGCTTTTGGTTAGTAGAAGAATTTATTTCTACTTGGAGATGTGTACCCTTCACGGTACCATTTGTTTGAAGCAAATTGATTCTCATCATCTTCTTTCCAAGTGTTAACATAACACTTGTTCATATTCTTTTTCCTTAAAATAAAGGATATAGTTATTAAAAAAAATTAAAAACAAGAAGGACAACAATGACAATCCTAGTTAAAATGACCTCAACATTCAAGTCCTAAGGATCCGACCTTAATAATTCTAACTAGTGCTGTGATGAGGGTGTAAAAAGGGTAAGCTGATGATTATCAATATGGGTACTTATAAGTTTTGAAATACTAATACGTATCTTATAGAGATTGTTATTTTCTCCTCATATTTGTTAAAGATGACTATACTTTTATTTCTAAAAAGCGAGTGAGAGATAGTTAACAGATATATTGGAAGAATTTTAAGACTATGTTATATTTAGAAAAGTCTGCTAAATTATTTCCTATGCGATTACATCATCAAAATTCTCTTAAATTCATAGCAACCAGTGTGCGGAGGCAAAATTATTTAATGGTAACCCAAGTGTTTGAATTAGTTTGCTTAGGGACAAGCAAACATCTAAGTCTGGGGGTATTTGATGAGTACGATTATGATAGGCTTTTTACTATCATAATTGTAATCATGTCAACTATTTCCTGCCCCTTTTTGTGTTGATTTCACGATAATAGTAAAGAAATTGTCATATCATAGATAGAAGAGCACATTTTGAAGTCTTTGGCATTCCTTGTAAAAAACTATTTACTGATTATTTCATTTTTCTATTGCAGGTAATGGCAACCAATGGACCTAAAAGTCTCGGAGCAAACAGAGGAGTTCATGGAGTCAACATGGCTAATGATAGGACAAAAATTTGGTGCACACGGCCAGACACACGGCCGTGTGCCTACCCGTGTCCTATGGACCTGGAGCTGAAGAAATTGCACGCAGGAGACATAGACTCACACGGGTAGACCACACGCCCTTGTGCCTACACGTGTCATATTGAACACGCCTGCCGACCAACCCGTGTCTGAAGAACACAGCCGACCACACGGCCGTGTCAATACCCGTGTCATCTGACCCAGCCCACTACCAGACACGCCTGCTCGTGGGGAACCGCCTAGGAACCGTCCACACGGCCTGACACACGGCTGTGTTAGAACCCGTGTCCGACCTGTTTGCAATGGGACTATATATTTCCTATAGAAAAAATTGTTTAGAACTTTTTGATCATTTCTGGGATTGGAGAACTGCTGAAGGCCGAAGGGGAGCATCCAAGAGAAGGAAGATTGAAGGGTATTTGTTTATGTATTTTTTTTATTCATTAATTCTTTTCAATCTCTCTTTTCTCTTGGTGATTCATCTTCAATTATCTTTTAATTTAGCATGAACTTCTATTTGAACATTCTAGTAGTCATGTATCACTTTGTTTATGTTAAATTTGTGGTATTTTATTTGTGTTTATGCTTGCAAACAAAGAGTTTAATCTTCCTTATGATTTACTTCTTTGCTTTACATAATTTACAAATTGCTAGATTGAGAAATTGGTTCTTTGCAATGATATTTGTATATTCATATTGTTATGTTAAGTCTCTTTGTAAATCAAACTCTATGATCGAGAGATATTTTGTTTGGAAATTTAGAACACGAGTAAAAGGAATCATGGTAGTTTAGAGATACAATTCATGAATTTATGTAGTAATAAAGGTACTTTACTTAATGCGAACTTAAGTATTATAAATTGTTTGAGAGAAAATTTACTATCTTAGGATTAGATTTGGAATTGCTCGAGAGAGAATTTTGATGAACATTTAACCTTTACATTACAACAAATTTAATAGTCTTTTCATTTCATGATCACTTAGAATTGAACTAATAAATGAATTCGTTCATGTAATCGTTTAAAAGCTTCATGTTTTTTTTATCATTTTTACTTCTCCAATGCTGAATTATCCAAATGGCCATAGTTAGGTTAATGTAGTTTAAATATGACTTTTATTTATAGGTATGATAATAAAGGGATGGTGAGTATGAGTAGTTGAAACAACCCTATGGAATACGACACGAGATGTAGATTTCTCCTATACTATGATTGATAGGTGCACTTGCCTGAATGCTAATTCAATCTAGTTTAAGCCCATCTACATAGTTGTATTAGAATGTAGAATGAAATCACATTGAGTTATTACTTATTAGTAAAGCAAATCATCAGATCCACAGCCGACTAAACATAGAGAAGGACACGGGTTCTTGACACGCCCGTGTCAATTTTGACACACCCATGTCAACCAGAACATGCCTTGATCCAGACACTATTCCTCACCCAACACAGCCCGGCTAACAACCCTGGCAGGACAGGGCCCTGGACACTCACATATCTCAGGTCGTGTTCACTGTCTCGACGCCTCGTCGAGCGTATTTTTTCGACCACTCGGAAAGTTCGTCAAACCCGAGCACGACATGGCCCTGGACATGCCCGTGTCCCAGGCCGTGTGACCCTTACCAGGCACCAAACTTGGCTCTAAACGCTTCCTGTCCCTCTTTTGAGTTTCGGGGCGTTACATCAGTGAAGACCTACCCTCTCTACCTAGTATTCCTTCTGAAGATGTTGCACCTCTAGTGCTAATAGTTCTATTTTGAAGACAATAGAGGTTCTGTTGGGAAGACAATAAGAGAAATTTGAAGTCTGCATGCAGAAGGTTCTGGACAAGCTCAAGGAAACTGAGCAAGATGTTAATAAAGGCCTTGCAAAAGTTAAAATTCAGATTGACAAGCTTGATACCAAGCTTGATTCATTGTATGCCTAGGGTGGAAAATGTATCACGCTTAACATGCAAGAACTCAAGTATGCTTCAGACATTCTTGGTATTATTGATAAGAACTCCATGATAATGATTGATGCCCACAACCGATCGATGGCTCACTTTGATAGCACTATTCCTTCTTATTCTAATGCTATCATTGATATAGTCAGAAAGGGGGGGGAGGCCAAGAAAGCTAAGGTTGTTGCAGTTGAAGCTGTTATGGTAGAAAATTTCAAAAAGACAAATGAATACTACTATGACAACTTTGTGTGGCTATATGGTCAGATATTTAGCTCTCAAGTACCTATTGTGCCCGCTCATGTTGAAGTTTATCTTGCTAAGGATTACTCTCAACATTGGATAGACACACAGGAATTCTTTAAGGACACTGTTGCTATTGCTGCTAAAGTTCAAGTGATTGAAGATATTCCTCCTGCTCCATTCTACAAGAGAAGAAAGTATGGTGAAGGCCTGTTTGCTGCAAGATCAGACCTTGCCAGAGAACTGCTTGCTAGAGATAGAGAAATTGGTGAAGTGTGGAGTCCTAATTCTAGAGGAATTATTCTAGACACCTTAACCCTAGTTGATCTTGGAAATGAGAACATATGGAACCATTACGATTATGATGAATGGCATAATTATGAATTGGCCTCTGCCAAGAGAATAATACATTTCAAAAATAACAAGAATGATGAGTCTGTGCCTCCAGCCCCACCAAAGTATTTTCCTAAGCCAAGGGCTTATTTTGTTAGGCAGCGTTACAAGAGTCAAGGCAGGCAGGCCTGATGTTCATGTTTTTTTTGTTTGATTGAGATGTGGCTGGAATGTGCGCTGTATTTTAATTTTCTTTAATCTACTTATCTTGTTAATTTTATGTTCTATGATTATTTTGGTTATGTGAAATTCACCTTAGCTTATAGGATTCTGACTTCTTCAAATAGGAGAAGATTGTTGGGTATTGTATCCACAATAACCCTGATTTGAAGAAGAGTCCAGTTAAGCTAAGAGGAATTGTGACTGTATTTAATATTATATTTTTGTTATGTACTTGCAGGTTTACAATTCTAAGTACACACCAATGTCAGGTTATAATGGGTCAGTAAACACGGGACTATATAATGTAATCCTTCATTGTATAAGCTATTGTGTTGACTCACATGTAATCTCTCTATTGGATTGTACTTCTATTACAAGTACATGAAGGGTTCAAGGAAGAAGATCTCAAATTCAATTGAACAGAATTTTTCCGAAGTAAAATTCATCGAGTATCGTAATGGATATTCGTCGAACTCGTCGAGTATCATTGATATTTGTCAAATTCGTCATATAACTTACTAACACTCGTCGAATTCATCTTATATACATGTGGTGAAATATCTAGAAAGATTGGGAAAACAGTTAAGTAAAATTCATCGAGTATCATCAAGTACACTCGTCGAATTCGTCAAATGTATCTAACGATACTCTCTAAATTCATCGAATATACATGAATATACACGCTGAATTCGTCAAATCATCTCGACGCTACTTCTCTGATTTTTCTTAAGGCAAATTCGTCAGGTGCATCTTGGCGTCGAGAGCATCTAGTGCATCTTGGTGTTTAGTGCATCGTGTCGAAAGCATCGTGTGCTTTGATGGCATCGAGTGAGTCGACAGCATTGAGAGCATCAAGTCTGCTAGCCTATACTCATCGAATTCATTAAGTATACCATCCGATACTCGATGAATTCATTGAGTATGATTCCAGCCTTGGCGTTGAGTGCTTTGCTAGATTGGCTAGGATTTCTCTAAGTCAAATTCATCACATATCAATGACTATTCGGCGAGTATACTTGCGATACAAGACGATACTAGACAAACATGACTTAGGTCATTTTTTCAAATCCAGGCTCAAGTTGCGGCGGCCATGCACAGTAATTTTAGGAAGTTTTTCTTTTGGAAATTCTTTTATAGCCATTGCTATTAAAGATGTCTATATATATTTAGGGTGGATTACTACTCTTGCTAATCATGCTAATTATTCTCATTTTCAAATCGAGATACTTTCCAAAAACAATGAATCACTCAGCCTCATGTGCGATATGTGAATTCCGATCAGCTGACAACTGCGAACGTTGCACGATTTAATCTTCATATACCTGTACGACTGGATTGCTACTCTCTAAAGACCTCTATTCCTCTAGATCTAGTCAATTGAAGACTCAAGATTCAAGGACTTCAACGACTTCTATTTTTCGAGTTCTCCAAAATTTCAAGATCTACATAATCGAAGAACGTCAGAGTGAAGACTTATAATCTTTATTACTTTGTAATATTCCTTTACTCTTGTAGGTGATTTTTCTCCGAGTTGTAGATATGTTTATGGATCGAGTTGTAGATTCGTTTGTGGATCAAGTAGTAGATCTGGTTGTGGATCGTGTTGTAGGAGAGGTTGTTCTCCTAGTGGTAGGAGGTTTGTCTCTGAGTTCTAAAAGTTGTGTCTCTGAGGTGTAAGATTTGTTGAAATCTAAGAAAGGTGAAGTAACTGAATCTAGCCCTTTATGGTAGATAGGCGAGGCGAGATAGAGGACGTACCCAACACGGGGAACCACTATAGATATCTATGTTCTGTGTGCTTGCATATTTTTAAGTAATTTTTATTCCGCAAAAAGACACAGACATCACCTATTCACCCCCCTCTAGGTGATTTAGGTAGATGGTAGATACTTTCAATTTCATCTTCAGATTGCTTCATTTGGAACCCTAGGAACTATTTCAGTTCTCCGATACTGCTCATTTCAAATTTTTCTTGCATAAGTTTCGCAAACTATTTGCAAAGGTTATCATCTACAGATCCAAAGATAATGTCATCAACGTAGATTTGCATTAGTAAAATCTTGCCTTTTATTTCCTTTAGGAATAATGTATTGTCTATCTTCCCCCTTGAAAATTTGTTTTCAATAAAGAAATTGGATAAGGTCTCATTCCAAGCTCTGGGTGCTTGCTTAAGGCCATATAGTGCCTTTCTTAGGCTGCGTTTCGTGCGGCTTATCTCAACTTATTTGCTTCAATGAGGTTGGACAAAATTGTCATTGTATATTTGATATGACAAAAGTTACTACTGTTATAAAAAAGTAACTAGTTTGGGGCATAAGATTTTGGTATGACAATGACATTTTTGTCCACCGGAGCAAATAAGTTATGATAAGTCATGCCAAATGCAACCTTAAATAGAAAACATTAGTTGGATAAGTTGGGTTAACAAAACCTGAAGGTTGTTTTACATATACTTCCTATTTTATTTCACCATTTAGAAAGGAAGACTTCCCATCTATTTGATATGCCTTGAATCCTTTGAGAACTGCATATGCTAGAAACAGCCTTATGGCTTCCAATCTTGCTACTGGTGCAAAGGTTTGATCAAATTTTATTCCTTCTTCTTGTTTGTAACCTTTGGCAACCAGTATTGCTTTATTCTTAACAATAACTTCGTGCTCATCTGCCTTTTTTCTGTATACCCACTTTGTCCCTATAACATTATGGTTAAGAGGTCTGTGGACCAACTTCCATACCTTACATCTCTTGAATAGTTCAAGTTCTTATTGTAAGGCCAAGATCCAAGATGGATCTGTGTTGGCCTCCTCAAAATTCTTTGGCTCCACCTGTGATAGAAAACTCAAATGGACACTTCATTCATAGCTTTTCTCCTAGTTTGTACTACTTGATTCAGATGTCCATTGATTTGAGTTTGAGGATGATCATTTAGATGTCTTGTAGCAGCTGGCTTTAATTCTGTATTATCCAGTTCCACTGGTTCATCTTGACCTATAGGTTGCTCTGTCATTTCTACTACATCATTTTCTTCTTCACTGAGGTAGTTTACATTTGGGACAAATTCATTCAAGGATAATTGTTCACCTTCCTTCCTTGGTATGTTGATAGTTGTAAGCTCATATCCTTTCTCTATACCTGCAATACTAGGAGAACTATACCAGCCCTTATGAAACAGGCTAGTGTCATCAAATACTACATGAATGGACTCTTCTACAACTCTAGTTTTTGTGTTAAATATTATATAGGCTCTACTATGAGAGATATATCCAACAAAAATTCCTTTATAAGCTTTCTCAACAAACTTGGTCAGAAAATGCTTCCTATTGTTTAATATATAGTACTTCCAAAGATTTTGAAGTAGGTCAGTGTTGGTTTTCTGCCCTTCACAAGCTTATAGGGAGTCTTGTCGTGAGACTTGTTGATTAATGCCATGTTCTAAACATGACAAACTGTGTTGACAGCTTCAGCCCAAAAATATTTTGGGAGCTAAGAGTCACTCAGCATGGTTCTACAAGCTTAAACCAGGGTTCTATTCCTTCTCTCTGCAACTCCATTTTGTTGTGAAGTCCTAGGAAAGTTAAACACTTAAAAGATACCTAGATTTTCACAGAATTTGATAATTGCAATAGATTGAAATTTAATCGCATGATCACTCCTGATCTTTTCTATAGGGCTGCCTATTTCAGTCTGAATTTGCTTGACATAATTAGTGAAGATTGCTAGGGTATCAGACTTTTGTTTGAGAAAGAACACACAAGTGAATCTTGAGTAATCATCAACAAACACTAAGGTATGACCTTCCGTCCTAAGTTGTGAGTTATCATAGGAGAAAATAAGTAAATGTATAAGTATAAATACCTTGTGGAGTACTTAACCCCAATAGGCTTGAATGTTCCCCTTATTTCCTTTCCCTTTTGGCATGCCTGACAAGGACTTTCTTGGACACACTTCCACTATGGGCCATCCCTAACTAGGTTTTCTGATATCATCTTATTAATAGTCTTATAGTTGAGATGAGGCAATCTTTTGTGCCATTGTACATATAGTGATGCTTTATTCTCAGCCATAAGACATATAGAAGAGTCAGAATTATTATAAAGAAATTTTAAGCAATAAATATTTCCACTCCTAGTGTCAGTTTGAATTATCTCTTCAGACTTATTAATTAGGCATTCATCCTTGTGAAAAATAATGGAATATCCAAGGTCACATAGTTGGCTTATGCTTATTAGATTGTGTCTTAAGCTACCCTTGAGATGGTGACTATGTCATTTGAGATTTTACGATAACCTTTGGTCTTCCCTCTGTCAGACCCTCCAAAGATATATTTGGGTCCATCCTTAACTAGAGAATAATCTGTCAGAAGGCTTCTAGTTATAGTTATGTGTCTGGAACATCCATTGTCCAAATACCGGATTGGATTTTAATTGGCCTTTAGACATCCTACAAAAGTGTTTACCATTTCTTAGGAACCCAAATCTTATTGCGTCTGAGATGCTTGTTAGTATTTGCTCTTTTTCTTGGTTTTAGAGCTTGCTGAGGTGCATTGTGGAATTGTCCATATCTGGGGGCTTGTCTGTTGGAGAATGTTTTGTGTACAGTTGGGTTGAACCAATAGTCTACAACAAAATGTCCAACCTTTCCACAGCACCAGCACTCAAATCTTTTATACCTTCTCTTGGAGCTCATTGTAAGAGTTGGATGGGTCCTCTCTAGATTAGAGGTATGTCTACGAGATATTGCATGTGAGTCCTTGTTGGGCTTGTGGTGTTATGCTAGTGGTGACTTAACATACACAACCATAGCCTTGCTCTTCCCAACATCTCTTCATATAGGACCACTCCCCTTACCCTTGGTGCTAGTGTTAACACCAAACACAAAGGGGCCATGATCCTACATCACAACTTCCTCATAAAATGCTTTGAGAGCACACTTTCCACGGTGCACATTTTTGGTTCCACTAGTGGAACATTCATTTTTTTAGTGTCCATAGACACTTTCCAGGTCATAGTTGTTTGAGGTTAAGAGAACCTTTTTGAAATGTATTGGTTGTAGTGGTGCTTTCCCTATAACTTTGGTTCTCTTTCTCTTACTCTCCTTGTACCATATATCATTTTTGTATGGTGCAGAGAAGATGTCTATTATAGGAAGAACAGTATGGGGCTTGGAGTAATTTGACACCAGGTATCTCTCCTTGAGGAGATCGTTGTCAAGCTTCTTAATGATCCTCTCTTTCTGAAGGTGAATCTCAACATGCTCTTCAATGATTGCTTGGAGCTTAATGATAATTAAATTCATTTGATGGATCTCATCCATCTACCCCTCAATCTGATCCTTTAGAGGTCAAAGGAGGTTAAGCTCTTCAGCTTGCTTTTTAGCAAGCTTCCCGCTCTTTCCCAAGGCTTTTAGGAGGGCCACATACTTCTCCACAATCTCATCACAAGAATTCTCTGGTTCTGAGTCCTCCTCAATTCCAGAAGATGATGTTGCCTCTGACTCAACACCATATTCATAATCTGAATCAGCCAAGATCATTTTTGTTTGTACCTTATCAGGATGTGTGTCATCCTGAGCCATCGGTCCATAGCTATTTTCCTCTTCTTCATCATCACTATCCAGGGATGATAGTGAAGCCCTGATTCCTATATGGTGGGCAGTAGGTGATGCATTTTCAGATGATGCAATCAGTCCTATATAGGCTTCTACCTCTACAAATTTAGAAGAGTTGGTGTCATTGTCACTCCAGCTTTCTTTCCTTTTTGTCTAAGAGGCTCTTTTCAGATCTCTTACCTTACTGGTGTATGTCCTCCTTGTTTCCTTTCTTCTCTTTTCTCTTGACTGGATTGTGAGATATAACATGTCCCGACCTACTACAACAATTGCAAATAATGTCAGTATTAAGGTATTTGTTCTTAGGTATGTCCCTTTTGGGGTCCTTTCTAAACTTGTCAGACTGATGATTGTGCCTTCTGCAATTTGAGGAGGAGGATGGTTTGGAATTATTCATGTGTTTCCTCCTTCTTAGCATCTTCTTGAAATTCCTTATGAACAAGGCCAGATCTTCATTAGACATTTCTTCTCTAGAGGTGCTTGGTTCAAATTCTTTTGACACCACTTCCCAAATAGATTTTGAGGCTCAATAATCCCTAGATTTCCCATTCTTTGATGGCAAAAAATTTGACATCCTATTCCTTATGCAGGAATCTGAGAAATTTATTATTCAGTCCATAGTTTGTGAAAGCTCTTCCATAGTTTCTTAAACCATTCACAATCCTAAAGAATCTCACATAGCATTAAACAATACTAACTATCTTTCCCTATTTGAATGCCTCATACTATTGATTAGGGAGGGTTTTTCTGTCATCCCTAACTTCTTCAGTTCCTTCCATGCAGACTATCAATGTATCCCGCATTTCTTTGGATGTATTGAAATGGAGGAGATTCAGGAATGTGGAATCATCAATTATACTAGCAATGATGTCTTATCTCTGTTATCCATTTTAACCAGAATGACTTCATCTTTGTTCATTTCTAAGACTTTTTTGGGAACTCTTAGATTTAAATCCAAAGGTGAGATATTCATTGGGACATAGGGTCCCTCTTGAACAGTCACATAGATTCTTAGATCAGATGCTTCCATGAAGAGCTTGACTCTTCTCTTCGAGATTCCAAAACCTCTTTCCTATAGATGGGAAGTTTCAAGGAGCTGAGCTCCTTGCTATTTTATCTAGAACGTATAGTGATGTAGCTTTTATCCAACCCTCGAAGGATCTTTCTCAGTTGTTAGGCCTTTTTGAACAACCTCGCTTTGATACCACTTGAAAATTAAGGTTTGCTACTCACCTAGAGGGGGTGAATATGTGTTCTACTAAGTTATTTTAATCGTATGGTTTTCTTTTGAATTAGCATAGAAGAATAGTTAATCACACAGAAAATCCACATCACACAAAGATTTATAATGGTTCCCTAAGAATGGGTACATCCACTTACCCCCTTCACCTATCAAGCAGAGATCTAGCTTAGGCTAAACTTCACCAACCTTACCTCAGATCCTCAGATCATACAACTCACGATCACACATTCCCTACCTCAAACATTTCCCTAGGTCCTATAGTGTTGGAGCATACAGTTCACATATCTTCAGTTTGACAATATCAATTCTTAGGTTGTATTTGATCACACGTGTGTTTGGTATAGTATGCAGATTTACAGGTTCAAAAGAAGCAAAGAACTAAATTCTGTGACATACCATCGCGTGCTAGTGCTACTGTCGAGCTCTAGGCTCGATTTAATTTGAATGGGCGCTCGGGCACCTACCGCGCCATGCTAGTGCTACTGTCAGCGCTAGCTTCAGGATTTATCCTGGACATCCATTCAGTGACCTACCGCACAGCGCTAGCTTCCTACCGCATAGCGCTAGCTCCATCAATGGTCGTCGAGATGTATTCATCGAGAAGCTTGATATACTGCCGGGAGATAGCTAGGTATCGCACCACGCTAGCACAAAAAAGCAGAAAAATATCTTTTTCGAATATTTTTCCAAATACGTGAGATAGTTGTCACCTCGACGTGTAATGATCTACTGCCGGGCGCTAGTCTTACCGCCGACAGTAGCCTATTTTTTAAAGATGTATAAAACTATTTCGTTTTCTCATTCCTTGTACAAAACAAGAGAGACAGAACTTCATTCTAGGTTTCTAGAGCCACCTCTGAGCACTATTCCACCATCTCCATCAAAGGAAGTCAAAGTCTCCTCCCTCCTATTCGCGCACGAAAATCTCTGGGGAGCAAAGGACAACAATGACGAAGAGAAGTTGATCATTCTGTTGTATACAAATTAGTGAAAGCATTGTACGGACTGAAATAAGCAGCTCGTACTTGGTATGATAGGCTCACAGCCTTTCTCCTATAGCATAGTTTTAGGATGCATAGTGCAGACACTACACTGTTTGTGAAGCTTGAGAATCTCGATCTAATTCTACAAAAAATGTACGTTGATGATATCTTATTTGGTGCCACAAATGAAAATATATACAATGAAATTATCACCTTAATGTAATCTGAATTTGAAATGAGCTTAGTTAGAGAGTTAACATATTTCTTAGTATTTCAAATTTCTCAACAAAATAATTGAATTTTTATAAGTCAATCGAAATACATAAAAGATATGCTTGTGCGATTCAGCTTTGAAAATCTGAAACTGGTAAAAACTCCAATGAGCGCATATCTAAAATTAGGAAAGGATGAAAGTGGTATTTCGGTGGATCAAACTTCATTTAGAGGAATGATCGAATCACTTTTTTATTTAAGTGCTTCTAGACCTGATATTACATTCACGGTGTGTCATTGTGTTAGATATCAAGCCAATCATAAAGAATCTCATTTCAAAGTTATTAAACACATCTTTAGGTATCTCATAGGCACCCAAAATCTTGGTCTTTGGTACCTTCACAACGCTGACTTCACGCTCCATGGGTATTCTGACTCTGAATACACTGGATGTTCACTCGATCGTAAGGGCACAAGTGGTACATGTCACTTCCTACGTCCGACACTTGTTTCATGGTCAAGTAGAAAACAAAACTTAGTTGCCCTCTCCAATGCTGAAGCCGAGCATATTGCCTTAGAAAGCTGTTACGCACAAGCACTTTGGATGTCACAAACGTTAGAGTAGTTCGGCATAAAATTTAAGAACGTTGACCCTAGGTGTGATAACAAGAGTGTTATAGACTTGATGAATAATCCAATACAAGACACTCATTCTAAACATGTTGACATTTATCATCCTTTCTTCCGGGACTACATTAAGAAAGAGAACGTGAGAGTGAGCTTCATTGGAACTGACGATCAACTAGGTTATATCTTCACAAAAACCTCCCCGATGCTCGTTTTTCTTTACTTCGATTAGAGTTGGGGGTTTTGGATCTCACTCTTTGAGCGTGTTGCATCATCTACTGAATTTGATTTGATCTGTTTTGTGTGTTTCTGTTTTTTATTTTTTGTCTTCTCTTTCACTTTTCTTACAAAAAAATGAAAAATCTCAAAAGTCAAGAAACATGTCTTGTTTTTCAGTTTGTTTTTCTTGATTTGTTTTATCATTTTTTAAAAATAAAAATAATATATACAGATAAACCCTAAAACACAAGAAACTGCGGATCGTTCTTTCTTTGGACACACATGACTAGAACCTAGAACATAACGATTACGTGCAATGTTTGATTTAGGATTGTTAATCCTTATGAATATTGTCTAGTTTTGTCATGATGTGTCAAATTTATATGTGTTTTGCTACTGAGTGCGACTAGACATGATAGTGTATGTTGAATATGTTTGTAGGTATGTGTGAGCATTTAGGTAGCGTAATGACTTTACACTGTTCACACATCCCTCGACAAAGCACTCATTTAGAAATTCTATTCTTACCAGTTATAACTCGTGATATTGTGTCTACCACTTTAGGAATGACTTGAACAATCAATGTCATAGTGTTCACTTTTTATATAAAGCTTAGAACTTTGGGCCACAATTCAAGTGATCAAATCCTTTATATATGAGTTAAAGTGCATCTATCTATGTGGCTAGATTTTGATTGATTAGGGAACCTTAAAATAAGTGCTATAATAATGATAGTACAAAATAATTGTTAAAAAACTAGGCATGCTATCAAATCATGTGTCAAGGATACCCCCCCAAGCACTACTCACTCCTCTTGATAAGTCTTCATGAGCATTGTGTGAATAAGCACCATGGTTAAACAAATCATTTCGATCTTGTGCCAAGACTGCAACTTAAGTTTTGTGCCCTAGTTATAGTCTTGGTATGAAGTAGATACGACCGTGACATGATTTTTTACTCTATTTCTCGTGTGATAGCATTTTGAATTATTGAGATAACACATGTACTAAAGGTTATTTCTACCTGATATTTCTCTTTTGATGCTACACATACACAAGTCATTGTTCTACCTAATGCTTTCATGCATAAGAATTGGACTGCAACTGCATTACATGCCTATAGCATATTGGTCTTAGTACATGATTTCTATTCTTGAATCTGACAATGTTACACTTATTAACTCTATAAATCTCTTAGCATTGTACTCCAAAAATGGTTGTATATTTAGTTTCACCTGTGTTGTCCAATTCTTTTAACTCTAAAAATGCATATGATTTGCTTCATTGTAATTCACACGTATGTTTGACCCATACGCATTATACTCTATAATTTATGTTTGGTCACCCCTATTGTGTTTGCTTCTTGTGTCACGTTCTAACGTGCATTGTTTGCAATTTCTCATGCTTATGTCGGCTGCACTTTTTTCCTCATGCTTGCATATAGTCTTATTTCGATCTTGCCCACCCCTTTAGATAATATCAAAAGGGGGAGAATAGAAAGTTCATGAGTCACAAGTTAGGTAAGATCACATGTAGGGGGAGCTCGTTGAACTATGTGCACGTAGATATAGGGAGCGCGTAAAACACATATATAGCGGGATCGCATTTGTAGGGGGAGTTGTAAGTAACCTGAAAATTGACTTCCTAAAGTTTATTTCTTATTTGCAATGTATCATGCATCTCAACTATTATATCTCATGAATGAGATTTGATATTATCAAAAGGAGGAGTTTGACGGTTCACATATCTTCAGTTTGACAATATCAATTCTCATGTTATATTTGATCACACGTGTGTTTGGTATAGGGTGCAGGTTTATAGGTTCAAAAGAAGTGAAGAACTCAATTCTGTGACCTACCGCCGTGCTCTAACGCTACCGCTGAGCGCAAGCCTCGATTTTATTTCAATGGATGCTTGGGGACCTACCGTGCCGTGCTAGTGCTATTGTCAGTGCTAGTTTAAGGATTTATTCTGGACATGCGTTCAGTGACCTACCGCACAGTGATCGATTCCTACAGCCCATCGCTTGCTCTCCCAAAGGTCGTCAAGATGGATTCGTCGAGAAGCTTGAGATACCGTCAGGCGATATCTAGGTACCGCGCCGAGGTAGCACGAAAACGCGAAAAAAATATCTTTTTCAAATAATTTTCTAGATATGCAGGACAGATATCACCTTGATGTGTAACGACCTACCACCGGGCACTAGTCTTAATGTCGGCAGTAGCCTGTTTTTCAAAGATGTAAAAAAGGCTTTCATTTTCTCATTCCTTGTACGAAATAAGAGAGTCAGAAGTTCATTCAAGGTTTTGGGAGCCGCCTCTGAGCACTGTTTTGTCGTCTCCGTCAAAGGAAGAGAAAGATCTTTGACGTGCAAAGGACTACAGCGACCAAGAGGAGTTGATCAGTTGCAACAAAATGAAGATCGTTAGCACCGGTCACGCATCGCTCAATACTGGAATCATCTTGAGGGAGAATTAATCTTAAATCTTCTTTATACTTTTGTACTTTTCTCTTTTCTATTTGGTTGTAGTGAGGAAAATCAACTGGTGAAGGTCGTCGAAATCTGGGTAGGATTCCATGAGAAATCATCCCAGGGTTAGGGACGTCTAGATCGGGGGATCTATTGGGGTTCTAAGATATTTCCTTGTGTGTAGGTGAAGAGTCAGCTCGAAGACCTTTCTTGGAGGGAAAGGGAGAGAGCCAACCGGTCCAGGTAGTAGGTCGGTATAGAAAAAGAAAAGAAATTTGACTATTACCGCCTCCGATCTTCATCGTCATGGAGATATAGTGCTTGTAATTGTAGAACACCTTTGTTTCTGTTTGTAAAAATTATTTGTCGTTCTTAATTCTATGTGTGATGTCGTGTTTGTTTGTCGGTAGTTCTCTGAAGAGTGAGTGTAACTCCAAGGAGAAATTCGGTCAGGAAAACGAGGTTTGTGTCCTACCATCGTGTGCTACAAGCTAGCGCCCCGCGGTAGCTTCCAAAACTAGTTTCCCTTAGCAAAATTATTTGAATTTTTAATTAACGTGTAAAACCTTATCCACCCCCCCCCCTCTAAGGTTTGCCACTATATCCAACATATAACTCAAGCTACACAAGAGCCCTACACACTCAGGCACTAAGCCTTACACCTCAAGCTGTAATATAAGCCCTACATCTCAGGCACTAAGAATGACACCTCAGGCTATAGCACAAGCCCTACCTCAATTTCCACACACAGATATTTACACTCAGATCATAGATCCTACAACTCAGATTCATAAGGAATCCTACATAGATAATAGAATACAGGTTTTGACTCAATACTTTAACGTTTGAGTCCTCTACGTGAAGCCCTCAGAACAATCTTCCTCTTCTTTTCCTTGATCAGCACTCGAAATGTCTCCTTTGAAATAGCTGGCTTGATCAAGAAACACTTGGGCCAGAGAACGATCCTTTACAAAAAGATGTTGCTCAACAAAATCAAGAAGCAACTTTTCTCTGCATGATGCATCAATGGTTGAAAAAGAAAACACTTGAAGACTTTATCACTATTATAAAACTTTCACAGGAGACTTGATAAAATTTCAAGCGCCAATTAAAAAACTTGATCTTGGAATCTCTAAGTCCTTTTATACTTGACTTGGCTGTCGGAGGAAAAACTGCTGTTAAGTTGAATACCCTAACGTCTAGATTGATTTTCCTTTAGTAGGTGATGTATTAGGAATGTCCAACGGCTCAAATAAAATTCAGTATAAGGAAGATCTTCACAATAAACTTATTCTGGGCAAATTCCCTTTCAAACGGCTAGCAGGTGCTTTAGGAAATAATCCTCCTTTGGAATAAACAAGGTTGTCGACATTTGATTAAGGAAAGATTTTGGAATACATAATTATTCTCTCATAAATGAGAATATTTCTTCTTGATGGTCGCCCCTTGAAGTATGTAGCAAATCCTCTTTTTATTCTGATTTAAATATTATGCATATTCTGTTCCTAAAATCAAGGGTATAGTTGTGGTGCCACATGTCAGGGCGAGAGAAATAGGTCTATGTGACCATAACATGATGTCAAAGACTAAGTCTAATATCACCCATGAAATTTACATGAATAGCCCTTCAATCATATAAGACTTACAAAAGGAAAGTCCTGACACTTGCCCATTTCAGCATGCTCACAAGCTCCACTCTATTTGCAGTCAATCCAGTCGAATTCTAACTCCGATACAGTCGATGCAGTCGAACTCTTATAGTCGGTGCAATCGATATTTTACATGTTCATAAAGTTAATCATTTCTATCCAATCGAACTTTTGCACTCGATGCAGTCGATATTTTACTTAGTCATAAAGTTGATGTCTTGGATCCCATCAAACTTTTACACTCAATGTAGTCGATATCTTACCTAGTCAGTTTTCTGACCTTGCCATTAATTTCTTCTGCACTTAGTGACTTTTTCCATAATAGTGGCATATTTAATATATAATTAGTCCAGAGGTCAACATAAATTCTATTATTTGATGGATTACAAGTGCAAAATCATGTTTATGTGACCAAGTGTCTAATCATACACTAGCTATGCACTTTAGTTATACCTGTCACACCAAAACTAGAGAGAACATCAAATTCAAGATGTTTATTGTCATCTTAAGGCCTTCTTCAAATCAGGAATCTTGGGAACAATATTCCTAACAATTTGCACTAGAGCTCCCAGAAACACAAGTGATCTATATGACCACAAAATCTTGAATAAGACGCTCATCATGCATCTGTACCCAGTTGTCTTATGTCGGAGCCCTACGACTCAACGCATCTGCGATAATATTTCCCTTCCCAGGAACATAGTGCATCTCAAACGTATAGTCCCTAAGAAACTCCATCCACCTCCTTTGTCACATATTCAAATCCTTCTAGTTTAACTTGTACTTTAGGCTCTTATGGTCTGTAAAGATGACAACCTTAAAGCCATTCAAGTAATGTCACCGCAGCTTCAGGGCAAATATCATAGCCGCCAACTCCAAGTCATGGACTGGATAGTTTCTCTCGTGCACCTTCAGTTGGCGAGAGCCATATGTTATGACATTCCCAAACTGTAGAATAACACAGTATAAGCCGCTCCCTGAGACATCGTTGTAGATCTCATAGCCTTTTACACAAGGCGAGCACAAAATAGGCATCGTGGTCAGACGACTCTTCAACTCCTCAAAGGCTCGCGTACACTACGGTATCCAAATGAACTTCTGATCCTTCCTTGTAAACATAATGAGAGGTAGAACTACCAACAAAAAGTTCTCTACGAAGTGCCTATAGTAGGCAGTAAGTCCAAGAAAGCTCCTAACTTCCACCATAGTAATCAACATAGGCCCCTCCCGTATTGTAACTATCTTCGTTGGATCCACGACAATACCCTTTCCACTAACGACATGACCAAGAAAAGACACTAATGATAGCCAAAACTCATACTTAGAGAACTTAGCATATTGGCGTATCCTCCTTAGGGTAAATAAAACCAACCTCATGATCCTCCTCTTACTAAGAGTATACCAATATGTCTTTTATAAAGACGATCACAAATTGGTCCAAATACTCTCGAAAGGTCCTATGCATTAGATCCATGAATGCCGATGGCATATTTGTTAACACAAACCTTATCACAATAAACACATAGTGTCCATAGCGTGTATCAAACGCTATCTTGGGAATATCACTTTCCCTGATCCTCAACTGATAATAGCTAGAATATAAATCCAGCTTCGAATAGACAGTTTATCCAACCAACTAATCAAATAAATTATCGATTCTCAGAATCGAAGACTTGTTCTTCTGCGTCATCTTATTCAGTTCACGGTAGTCAATGCATAGAAGCAAGCTTCCATCCTTCTTCACAAAGAGGACTGGTGCGCTCCAAGGTGATATACTTTGATGTATATAGCCTTGCTCTAGCAACTCCTGCAACTGAACCTTTAGTTCCACCATCTACTTTGGAGCTACACAGTATGGTGAGCGTGACATAGGTTTTGCACCTGGAAATAACTCAATGGTGAAGTCGATCTCACGCTGAGGGGGAATTTCAGGGATATCTTTAGGAAACACATCCACAAACTCCAACATGATAGGAATGTCACTTAAATCGTACTCTGGCTCTACAGTCTCCTATAGTATGAAGAATAACTTTGCGCCCTTCTCAACTGCCTTGACCACTTGGAGAGTAGACATCAGTATCTTTCTCGATCCTCGCATACTATCGAATTTAGTCTCGCGTTTTGTGTTCTCTCCAGGCGTGACGTCCTTTGAGTTGCAATCAATGCAAGCATGCTGCTCCAGAAACCAGTCCATGCCAAAGATCAAATCAAACTCTTTTATCTGTTGTACAAATACTTCTATTCTAAAGTCATTACTTCCTATCTGCGCATGAACATAACAAGATCTATTTGTATGCACCGAACAGCCATTAGGCAGCAATACATCCAATATATATGTCGATATAAAAGAAGGTACTATGATACACAACATGAAGTACTCAAATAGAAAGGAAGGAGAAGTGCATGAAGCAAACAGTACTCTCGCCGGATAGTCCACGATTAGGACAAAGCCTAATTCAAACAAGTTAAGCAATACACATAATGTAGCAATATATAAAGCAGTAAAAGATATATACTAAACCATACATGTCACCACATCGCTTTGTTTTATGGCCTCCTGTTGGCCAATATGGTACACTTAGGGCTGAGCTACAGCATAATGGGACCCAAACGACTCCATTGCCTTCTCTTTCTCCACATAAGTCACACCCGTCTTTGGAGGACCGCTCCAACATTCTTTTGCAAAGTGTCCTGGCTTTCCACAAGTATAGCAAGTTGTAGGACATCGCCCTGTAGTCACCCCAGAAGTAGTAGAAGAAGAAACTGGTGTAGAAGACCTCGACTTCTTATTCCACTTGCGATATCCAATTTTGCAGAGCTCAGTGATATGAACTCTGGATTATTCATACCCAGTTCCTTCTTACTTTGGACACTTTTCAGATCCTTTTCCAGGGATTGGGCAGTATTGACCAATGTCAGAAATCCCAGCGTCAATGGACCTAAGAGAAGAAACCTCAGATCATCATGTTGACCTTCAAATAACCTATTTGTCATGCGCTCCTTGTCAACAAACATAGAGCCCGCATACCACCCCAATCTTGTAAACTCATGCAAGTAGTAATCAACGCAACACTCACCCTGAGTCAACCTCAGGAACTGATTCTCCATTGCAATCCTCTGAGCAGATGGGAGATACCTTGCCAGAAAAAGCCTCAATTACTCATCCATCAAGACCTCAAATAGTTGCCTTCCAGCAAACTGATGTAGTTCTAGCTCATCCCACAAGAGTCTTGCCTCTCATTCCAAAAGAAAGGTAGCCATAGAAACCTTCTGCCTCTCCTTCATCTCTATCATCGTCAAGATTCTCTTTATTCCTGAGAGCCAATATTCTTCCTATGTGGGGTATCCAGTCCCTCAAACATTGGAGGATAGACGCTCATAACATGCTTTAGTTGATTTTTTGTCACTCCCCTCATCTCCAAAGACTAATCGGGCACTTGCCTCTTAGCCACAGGATCAACTACACCAACCTGCGCTCGGGAAACCTCAGGGGTAGGATGTTGTACTTGCCCTCCTGGATGCGCATTGATCATTATAAACATGGCTTCAACAACCAATCTAATTATTTCAGAAGAGGGAGGAGGTGTCGACACCTCAGCTGAAACACTACACTCCAATGAGCACTGGGGCTGAGAATGCCCCGCACAGCTTCTAGTCACTTATAATCGTGAAACACACAATTAAGAGACTTGCAAAATTGCATAACAACAATCAAAGGAACACGCAGGTTCCACAAATATGTGTAGTTCTATTCCTAAGTGGACATTCATAGGTTCTTTCTTGTTATAACGATAATGCATAGACATGTGCTCACCACCGCTTAAAATAATTAGCCCATGAAATTGAAGAAGGAGGACTGACACCAAAAATTGATACCAAATTATAACACCACCATCCGTCTCCTAGAATGTAACAGAAGGCCTGGTCCAAACTCCACACCATATTCCACGTAGAGTCGGTGGAGTTACGCATTGAAACCATAATATTCATACATACTAACTCAGAGTTGCATTCTAGCGGAAGCAATAATTAGTTAAGAAGAACCCAACACAAGGAATGTCTACTAACCAACTGAGGAATGATATAAGTATACACAAAGAGTTTATTGTTAAGGCCATACAAACTATTTCCTTCACAAAAGTGTTTTTCATACATAGGCACACAGGTCGGCCATATATGATAATAAGTAAATACTTTGATTAACCTTCGAGGGCCAGCATAGCGCAAAAGGAGCTTCCATCTACTACTTACCGCTCGGCTCTCCAGCACCTATATATAGACAAACTACCAAGATGTGGCAAAGAAGGCAACGGTCAGCTTTAGCTAACCAATTTATAACGACCCCAACCCTCACTCGCGGCGGCGGTGCTCTTTCCCTGCAAGTACGTAGCATGTATATATTGTTATAAGAACATACAATTTAAACATAATTCACCACAGACGTTGGCTAATAAGGCCACACGTCCTATGCACTCAGAACATATTATCTGTGTACTGGATTGTCACAACCCGCATTTTCTCAACGATAAAATCGTATCAGAGCAAAAGAAAACACGTGCCGTGATGCCACGTCGTGCAGGGGATAACTGCACACGCTCAGGCAAAACTCCAGACCTTAGATTTTAAGGAAAATCGTTCATTAATTATGAAAGAAAATCAGTTATGTTGAATGGCCATATCCCTCGGCACGGCCAATCAGCTAGTCCACAAGTAAAAGTATATTTATACGCAGCAGAAAATACTTTGGTTCAATTAGGTTGACACACTAAATGAGCATAAGTGTCCCCGAGGGACGACTCATGGTATGCACGACTCTAAAGTGAATATAGTATATATGAAAGATAGTCTCTTATGCTAAGAAAAAACTAGTGTCTTGGTTTTATAAATATGTTATGCATGAGATACATATTGTAATGCTTTTAGGGTTTAAAATATCTAACATGCAACCTAGCATAAATCCTTACCAGAAGCAAGTAAACAACCACAAATAGGCAAAAATAACAGTTTAAGTTCATACCCAGCATCGCAAGAAGCCACCAGTGGGAGTCAACAACCTGACACGAACCCACTGGTGAGTATGTATGTCCATACAGAAAGGTAAGGAACTACCTCACAAAATCGGGGATCAGCTATCGCAGCTACCCAAGAGGCCACCAGCAAGCCCCTCCAAAAGAACTAGCCGCTGAACTGGCTACAACCTGGATCGGTGGCATTCAAGAAAAGAACACATCAGCAAGAAAATAATCAAAAAGGTAAATAAAGCATTAGATTTATGAGCAAAAAGAAGGGTTTACCAACCCGGCATCAAACTGCTATAAGCAAAAAAAGGGCATGACAGTAAGAAAAGAGCACTGTCTAAAGCACAGCAAAGCACACCCAGTGCGAGCAATAAAAGCAATATGCCCTACAAGAGAGTCTGCAACAGCAACAAGACATATGCATATATGCCAAAAGAGGAAGAAAACATGAACAGGAAAGGGACTGTTTTAAATGGCAGTGGTCAAAACATGGATCTGAATATATAACCAAAGCCAGATCCAAAAATGGGCTAAGGGGTCAAACAGTTGCAGCACTAGGGTCCCACACACGCCAACCCAAACCGGGGCAAAAGGCGGTGGCCACAGCTCTCCACATAAAACCACCCCTCCAGAGGCCACCAAAACTCCACCACCTTCCATAACCCAAGAGTCGGCATGCAAAAATTAGCCGAACACCCAATTCCACCCCCTAGAGAATAGGGAAAAGTCATACTAACAATCCTAAGGAAACACATGAACCCAAGACAGAAACGTTGAGCCCACTCGACGCGGCGTTGAGTAATCTCCACTTACTTGACGCCCAAAAATACTTAGCCACAAAACCTACGCTGGATGACGGCGTTGAATGAAATCGGTTCACTCAATGCTGTCAGCGCTTTCTACTTAGGGTAAACGTAAATTTTAGTTAAAACCACAGCCTAAACTTTCTCAACGCGCGGAAATAGAGAGTTGGGAATTTAATTCCAACCCTCCCTTCCATCCTATCTACTCGGGGCTACCGCATCTAAACTTAAACCAGAACTAATCGCAGCTTTACCCTAACTCTAGCTACCCACTGTACACCAGAACGAGACAAAGAGAGAAAGCTTGATTTAAATTCTAGAAAAAAAAAGAATCAACCACTTGATTTAAAGCTTGATTTAACAACTCAACCTGCTGCTCTAGGGAGGAAAACAAAGAGAACAGAGCTATTGCACAAGAAATGAAAATAGAGCATGGGTTAGAAATAATTTGGCAAGGGCAAGGGAGCCACTTGCCTCTACCTCCAGGAAAAACAATAGCTATCTCCAAAGCTTGGCACCGGCGGCATGATCGGCCACCTAGAAGGCTAGAACTGAAGATGGAAGGGAAAAGAAAAGAAATCAGAAATTCTCAACTCCTAGAATCAACCCTAAATCAAGAAAAACTTACATGGAAGGGAAGATCTAGACGAGAGCAAGCCAAATCCGCTATCGCACGAGAAAAACGAGCTTCCTCCCGCAAACACCAGCAAAAGAAACCACCGCCTCCTCTCAAAACCCTTCCACTGGAAGCTCTCCAGGCTCGGGAACGACGAAATGAGAACGAAAAACGGTTCACGGCAACAAAATATACTCTCAGGAGAAAAAGTACGGAACACGCCCCAGACACACCCGTGACACGGCCCGACACGCCCGTGTCACGGGGTGTGTACTTACACACTCGAGGAACATCGATCTCCACTCGACGAAACACGGGACACGCCCCAGACACGCCCGTGATACGACCCGACACGCCCGTGTCACGGGGCGTGTACTCACACAACTACCCACTCGACGAATATCGATCTCCGCTCGACGAAACAGGTGACACGCCCTGTGACACGCCTGTGTCACAAGGCATGTACCAACTCAAACACCGCTCGACGATCGTGGAGCGCCGATCGTCGAACAGAGAGACACGCCCCGTGTCACGCCCGTGTCCGATACGACACGCCCGTGACACGACCGTGTTCTCACTAAAACACCGCCTGATGACCATCGAGCGCAGCTCGACGAACCGAAGGGGGACACTCCCTGTGACACGCCCGTGTCACAGGCCGTGTTCCTACCAAAAAACCCCGTCGACCAAAATTCGTCGACCACACAAAGGAGAGCTCTACCCGAGCACGACATGCCCGGGGTCACGCCCGTGACCAAGGCCGTGTCACCCAAACTTACAAAAAAAGAAACCTGCTAACTCCTTAGCAAAAGACAAGGCACCAGCCTACAAGCTCGGCCACATCAGGCCACACACAACACATCAAACATTACAGCTAACAAAAACAATCGTTGAAACGACGCGAAAACGATCGATCCCGGACTTCGACCAAAACTCGCACCGTAGCTGAACACCCAAGCTATGAAAACAACGGTGAGGTCAAAAACAACATCCGACGATCGCAAACGCTCGGGCCAACACCTCCCGAAGCCAAAACACAAGCATTTCCCTAAGAGGCCCAACCGAGTCACCAAAAACAGACTCCGGCTAGCTGGGGAAACTCGCCAACAGGCTACAACCAGGCTACACAAGGAACCTAAAGAGCTAGGACCACGCTCTACAACGGCGAAGGGCCGGAAAATGCGTCATCGTAACGCCAATCCAAGATCAAACAAAACAAAGAAAAACTGGGGGCGTTACAGCCACTCCCCCTAAAAGAAAGTTTCGCCTCGAAACTTTACTCACAACACTCCTATGAAGAAGGAGAGAGAAAGAGCTAGGAAAGGGCTATATATATATAAATAAAACATAACATAACAGGCACAAGATCAGGGAAATAGATGAGGGTGAGCCTCCCTCATAGCCGACTCCAATTCCCAAGTTGCGCTTTCTACATCCTGATTCCTCCATAAAACTTTAACCATAGGAATAGACTACTTCCGCAACGCACGAACCTGAGAATCCAGAATGCGGACAGGCACCTCCACATAAGAAAGATTCGGCTCCAACTGAGGCACAGAATCCAAAACCTGCCTGCCATTCAGCACACATTTACGTAGCTGACTGACGTGGAAGACATCATGCACGCCAGGGAAATTGGCGGGCAAAGCCAGTTTATAAGCTGATAACCCAATCCGCTCAACAATCAGAAACGACCCCACGTACCTCTGGTCCAACTTCCTGTTCTTGTCAAACCGATTGACTCCAATCAACGGGGAGACCTTTAAGAACACTGAGTCCCCCACCACAAATTCGAAGTCCGATCTACGCCGGTTGGCGTTCTTCTCATATCTCTCTTGGGCTAACCGAATCTTTTCCCGAATAAGCTTCACAGCGGTTTCCATCTCCTCGAGTGCTTCTTGACCCAACAAAGGTCTCTCGCCAACCTCAGCCCAAAACAAGGGAGTCCTGCAGCGCCTCCCATACAAAGCTACAAAAGGAGCCATTTGCAAGCTTTCTTGATAACTGTTGTTATACGCAAATTCCATAAGCTGCAAGCGCTCATCCCACGCTCCTCCGTGGTCCAGAATATAGCATCGGATCATATCTTCCACAATCTGATTTACTTGCTCCGTCTGACCATTGGTCTGCGGATGATAAGCTGTGGAATATCTCAAATCTGTACCCAACCCCTCTTGAAGGCTCTTCCAAAAAAGAGACGTGAACCTGGAGTCTCGATCTGATATGATACTCACGGGTACACCATGCAATCTAATAACCTCATCCAAATACAGCTCGGCTATCTTCCTCATCGGATAATCAATCTTAAATGGTACGAAGTGAGCACACTTCGTCAATCTGTCTACGATCACCCAATCTGAATCATGCCCCTTAGGAGATCTCGGTAAGCCCGTAATGAAATCCATCGAAATACTCTCCCACTTCCACGTCGGAATCTCCAAGGGAGTCAGCTTGCCACCAGGCCTCCCATGGTAAGCTTTCACACGCCTGCAAGTGTAACACTTAGAAACAAATCTGGCTATGTCCCTCTTCATCCCACACAACCAGGTAATCTGCTTTAAATCATGATACATCTTGGTAGACCCTGGATGGTAGGCAACACTAGATCCGTGGGCTTCTCTGCACACCATATCTCGAATATCTCCAACTGCGGGGATGCAAAACCTGCCACGAAACTTCAAGGTACCCGCATCATCTATAGAGAAATCTGGTAATTCACCTTTTTCAGCACGAAGATACAAATGCAGAAGATCCGGATCATCCTTCTGATGCAGTCTCATAAGCGCAATCCACGAAGGTTCTGCCACTGCCAAGCTACTCTGCGAATCGCAGCTTCCCACAGAAATGTCCATCAAAAGAAACTCTTCCACTAGACGCTCGGCGGAGAGATTGAAAATCTTCCCTGACTTCCGACTCAGGGCATCGGCCACCACATTCGCTTTGCCCGGATGGTATTTGATTTCAATATCATAGTCGGCCACGTACTCCAACCATCGCCGCTGGCGCAGATTCAATTATTTCTGGGTGAAGACATACTTTAAACTCTTATGATCTGTGAAAATCTTGCATTGGGCGCCATACAGCAAATGCCTCCATAATTTCAGCGCATAGATCATAGCTGCAAACTCCAGGTCATGCGTAGGGTAATTCCTCTCGTGAGTCTTTAGCTGCCTCGACCCGTATGCAATCACCTTCCCGCCCTGCATCAATACGCAGCCCAGTCCGACATGCTACGCATCCACATATATATCATACTCACTGCCTTCAGTAGGCAAGGACAAAATTGGAGCTGAACATAACCTTCTTTTTAGTTCCTCAAAAGCCTCCTCACACTTGCCATCCCATATGAAGGTTACATTCTTCTGCGTCAACTTGGTCAACGGCGCAGACAAGGTAGAGAATCCCTCTACAAATCACCTATAATATCCAGCCAAGCCCAAGAAGCTTCTGATCTCTTTGGGAGTAACAGGCCTCGCCCATTCCCTCACAGCAACGATCTTTTCTGGGTCCACCGATATTCCGTCCTTATTAACCACGTGGCCGAGAAACGAAACTTGAGGCAACCAAAATTCGCATTTGCTCAGCTTGGCATATAGCTTATGGTCTCTCAGAGTCGCCAAGACCAGCCTCAAATGTCGATCATGCTCCTCTGCATCTTTAGAGTACACCAAAACATCGTCTATAAAGACAATCACAAACTTATCTAGAAAGTCCTTGAAAACTCTGTTCATCAGATCCATAAAAGCTGAGAGCGCATTAGTCAAACCAAATAACATGACCAAAAACTCAAAATGCCCATGACGAGAGCAGAACGCAGTACGCGGAACATATGAATCCCGAATCTTCAACTGGTGATAGCCTGAACGAAGATCAATCTTGGAAAACACAGCACTACCACGCAGTTGGTCAAACAAATCGTCAATCTGAGGCAAAGGGTACCTGTTCTTAATAGTAACCTTGTTCAGCTCTCTATATTCGATGCATAGCCTCATCGACCGATCTTTCTTTTTAACGAACAGCACTGGTGTACCCCAAGGAGAAGAACTTGGCCTTATGAAACCTTTTGCCAACATCTCATCCAGCTGAATTCGCAACTCTTCCATCTCTCGTGGGGCCATCCGGTACGGCGCCTTTGCAATAGGATGCGTGTCTGGCTCCAAATCTATAACAAACTCGACATCTCTATCGGGTGGAAGACAGGGAAGACCATCAGGAAACACATCAGAGAAGTCACACACCACAGGAATCTCTCCCAAACACGGCACACTAACAATTGTCCCTACTAGAGAGACCACACAGGCAAAACAGCCAGAATCAAGCCACTTCTGAGCACGTATCGCAGAAATGACTGGAGACTCCTGGAGAGAATACCCATAAATGCTCACTGGCTGACCGTTGTCTTTGGCGAAGTCCAAGCGCTTACCCTTGCACTGGATAACTGCATCGTACCTGGACAACCAGTCTATGCCCAAAATAACATCGAAGTCCTCCAGGTCAATCACCTTTAGATCTGCCTTTGATAGAAAATCCCCCAACAAAATCGGACAATCAAGGACACCCAGGTCCGTAACCACAGAGTCACCAGAGGGGAACTTAACACAGAAGGCACCACCAATACGATCGAGGCCCAAACTGAACCGCTCCACGAATGCTCTAGCCACAAACAAGTGGGTTGCGCCTGAATCGAAGAGAACGCGCGCCCAGCCGTTCTTTACCTTAAATCGTCCTACAAATAGCGCACGCTTCTAAGGCAACAAACGCTAAAACGAAAACTACAACAAAAAAAAGGAAACATAATGAAACGACTGGGGAGGAGTCGAACCTGATATAACCTGGGTCAAAGTCTGCACTTCGTATGCCGAAAACACGTTCAGCTTCCCCTTTCCTTTATCCATTTGCTGAGCCGGGGGCAAAGCCTGGAGGGGAACTGGCTGCAGAATAGGTTGGGTCTGTGGGCACCTTGTCTTGAGGTGACCCTTCTTGCCGCACTGAAAACATACCTTATCTCTTAACCAGCAACGGGCAGCATCATGCCCCTTCCTTCCACACAAAGCACACACCGTGTCTCCTCGGGGAGCACCCTGAATTGCATGCACCTGTTCCTTCTTCTGCGCTCCCAACCTTTTGAAACACCTCTCAAAGGGGTTGCCTGACCGGCCACAGAAACTACAAACCTCTTTGTTCTTCTTTCTCGAAACAGCATCAGGTTCCTGAGGGCTCTTCCCTCCACCGGACTTCCGCTTATCCTTGCTCAACTGCTGTCCTCTATTCTTGGCATTCTCAATGGCCTCAACTCTCAAGGCAGCTTTAACCACGCTGACATAACTGACTGCTCCGTAGGCATTCGCTAACTGCTGAATGTCGCTTCTTAGTCCACCCAGAAATCGCTTAACTCGGTCTGCTTCAACACTCACCAGACCAGGAGCAAACCGACTCAACTTACTAAACTCAATCTCATACTCACTAACCGTGAGTTTCCTCTGTTTTAAATGGAGGAAGTCATTCATTAGCCGGTCCCTCTCGACTGGCAGAAACTTACTCAACAGCATCAACTTAAATGACTCCCAAGAGCATCCTGCCACCAAGCTTTCTTTCTCCATCAGCCACCAATTCTTTGCTAAACCCTTGAGCTGGTAGGCAGCGAGCATCACTCTCTGATCGTCCGCAATCCCTGAGTAAGAGAACATCTCCTCAATGGTAATCAGCCAGTCATCCAAAATCATGAAATCTTCTTGCCCATCATAAGTAGGGGGCCTAAGCCGCTGAAACTGGGATATGAACGCCATCTCCGGGGGCACCACAACCAAAGGCACGGGAGGAGCAGGAGGGGCGGGAACAACTACCCTCTCAGCGGGGTCCTGAGCTCTTGGAGTCTGTCCCGCTGCCACTGCTACAAGGGACTGAATCTGAGCCTGCATCGCCATCACTTGTCTTGATACCGCCTCATTACTCTGTTACAGGCTTTCTATCAATGCCTCGCTCTGCGCTCCCGACGACTCACCCTCTGATTGGGGAGTCGATCTCATTGCAGGACGTCTCTCCATCCTATAATCGCACAAGCTTTAGACAAGACCTAGCCCAAAATCTAGAACAAAACTACCCGGTACAGACAAACACACTTAAATATGAACATCAACTGCAAAACTTGCTCTGGGAGTTGTTTTTTTACCATGATGATGTTATGCTTAACCTAAGATGGTTCACCACCATCATACTAACTCATGTGCATAAACCATGAATGCATGTATTTGTATTCTTTTTGACTCAAAACCATGTGTGTACATATGTCATCATGCAAATCTTTAACCTGGCACGTTGTGCTTATGAAATGTTATGCTATTCATGATGTGCTATGCATTTTAAAAAAAGCCTTAATGCATGCCATGGGCGGCATACACATGAAAATGTTATGCATCCCATACTACATAACATTCTCATGCAACGAAAAAAGAAAACGTGCTAGCCGCATTCATGTGGTGAGGTTATTCATCCTATACTACATAACCCTCACATGTTGCCTCCTAAGGTGGATCCATATACAAACACATATTATGCATCCCATACTACATAATATGCCCCGTATACTTCTTTATGCTCATGAGTGTAGTGTTCGTGCTTTAGCCAAGACGTGCTGATGACATATCGGTGTGTGTATGGTATGGCGCTAACCTCTAATGCAAACAAGGGAAAGGTTGCCCGACCATTTGCCAAGCAACCTCCCTCTGATACCAACTGTCACAACCCGCATTTTCTCAACGATAAAATCGTATCAGAGCAAGAGAAAACATGTGTCGTGATGCCACGTCGTGCAGGGGATAACTGCACACGCTCAGGCAAAACTCCAGACCTTAGATTTTAAGGGTAATCGTTGATTAATTATGAAAGAAAATAAGTTATGTTGAATGGCCGTATCCCTCGGCAAGGTGGATCAGCTAGTCCACAATTAAAAGTATATTTATATGCAGCAGAAAATACTTTGGTTCAATTAGGTTGACACCCTAAATGAGCATAAGTGTCCCCGAGGGACGACTCATGGTATGCACGACTCTAAAGTGAATATAGTATATATGAAAGATAGTCTTTTATGCTAAGAAAAAATAGTGTCTTGGTTTTATAAATATGTTATGCATGAGATACATATAATAATGCTTTTAGGATTTAAAATATCTAACATGCAACCTAGCATAAATCCTTCCCAGAAGCAAGTAAACAATCACAAATAGGCAAAAATAGCAGTTTAAGTTCATACCCAGCATCGCCAGAAGCCACCAATGGGCGTCAACAAAATGACACGAACCCACTGGTGAGTATGTATGTCCATATAGAAAGGTAAGGAACTACCTCACAAAATCGGGGATCAGCTATCCCAGCTACCCAAGAGGCCACCAACAAGCCCCTCCAAAAGAACTAGCCGCTAAACTGGCTACAACCTGGACCTGAGGCATTCAAGAAAAGAACACCTCAGCAAGAAAATAATCAAAAAGGTAAATAAAGCATTAGATTTATGAGCAAAAAGAAGGGTTTACCAACCCAGCAACAAACTGCTATAAGCAAAAGAAAGGGCATGACAGTAAGAAAAGAGCATTGTCTAAAGCACAGCAAAGCACACCCGGAGCGAGCAATAAAAGCAATATGCCCTACAAGAGAGTCTGCAACAGCAACAAGACATATATATATATGCCAAAAGAGTAAGAAAACATGAACAAGAAAGGGACTAACAGCCCTAACACGTGGGTAAATGGCAGTGGTCAAAACATGGATCTGAATACATAACCAAAGCCAGATCCAAAAATGGGCTAAGGGGTCAAACAGTGGCAGCACTAGGGTCCCACACACGCCAACCCAAACCGGGGCAAAAGGCAGTGGCCACAGCTCTCCACATAAAACCACCCCTCCAGAGGCCACCAAAACTCCACCACCTGCCACAACCCAAGAGTCGGCATGCAAAAATTAGCCAAACACCCAATTCCACCCCATAGAGAATAGGGAAAAGTCATACTAACAATCCTAAGGAAACACATGAACCCAAGACAGAAACGTCGAGCCCACTCGACGCGGCGTTGAGTAAGCTCCACTTACTTGACGCCCAAAAATACTTGGCCGCAAAACCTACGCTGGATGACGGCGTTGAATGAACTCGATTCACTCAACGCTGTCAGCGCTTTCTATTTAGGGTAAACGTAAATTTTAGTTAAAACCGCAGCCTAAACTTTCTCAACGCGCGGAAACAGAGAGTTGGGAATTTAATTCCAACCCTCCCTTCCATCCTATCTACTCGGGGCTACCGCATATAAACTTAAACTAGAACTACTCGCAGCCTTACCCTAACTCTAGCTACCCACTGTACAGCAGAACGAGACAAAAAGAGAGAAAGCTTGATTTAAATTCTAGAAAAAAATAAAAGAATCAGCCACTTGATTTAAAGCTTGATTTAACAACTCAACCTGCTGCTCTAGGGAGGAAACTAAGAGAACAGAGCTATTGCACAAGAAATGAAAACAGAGCATGGGTTAGAAATAATTTGGCAAGGGCAAGGGAGCCACTTGCCTCTACCTCCAGGAAAAACAACAGCTATCTCCAAAGCTTGGCACCGGCGGCAAGATCGGCCACCTAGAAGGCCAGAACTGAAGATGGAAGGGAAAAGAAAAGAAATCAGAAATTCTCAACTCCTAGAATCAACCCTAAATCAAGAAAAACTTACATGGAAGGGAAGATCTTGACGAGAGAAAGCCAAATCCGCGATCGCACGAGAAAAACGAGCTTCCTCCCGCAAACACCGGCCAAAAGAAACCACCGCCTCCTCTCAAAACCCTTCCACTAGAAGCTCTCCAGGTTCGGGAACGATGAAATGAGAAGGAAAAACAGTTCACGGCAACAAAAGATACTCTCAGGAGAAAAAGTACGGAACACGCCCCAGACAAGCCCGTGACACGGCCCGCCACGCCCGTGTCATGGGGCGTGTACTTACACACTCGACGAACGTCGATCTCCACTCGACGAAACACGGGACACGCCCAGACACCCCCGTGACACAGCCCGACATGCCCGTGTCACAGGGCGTGTACTCACACACCTACTCACTCGACGAACATCGATCTCCGCTCGACGAAACAGGTGACACGCCCTTTGACACGCCCGTGTCACAGGCCATGTACCAACTCAAACACCGCTCGACGATCGTGGAGCACCGATCGTCGAACCGAGAGACACGCCCCGTGTCACGCCCGTATCCGATACGACACGCCCGTGACACGGCCGTGTTCTCACTAAAACACCGCCTGACGACCATCGAGCGCAGCTCGATGAACCGAAGGGGGACACGCCCTGTGACACGCCCGTGTCACAGGCCGTGTTCCTACCAAAAAACCCCCATCGACCAAAATTCGTCGACCACACAAAGGAGAGCTCTACCCGAGCACGACACACCCTGGGTCACGCCCGTGACCCAGGCCGTGTCACCCAAACTTACACAAAAAGAAACCTGCTAACTCCTTAGCAAAAGACAAGGCACTAGCCTACAAGCTCGGCCACATCAGGCCACGCACAACACATCAAACATTACAGCTAACAAAAACAATCGTCGAAACGACGCAAAAACGATTGATCCCGGACTTCGACCAAAACTCGCACCGTAGCTGAACACCCAAGCTACGAAAACAACGGTGAGGTCGAAAACAACATCCGACGATCGCACGCTCGGACTAACACCTCCCGAAGCCAAAACACAAGCATTTCCCTAAGAGGCCCAACCGAGTCACCAAAAACAGACTCCGGCTAGCTGGGGAAACTCCAGGCTACAACCAGGCTACACAAGGAACCTAAAGATCTAGGACCACGCTCTACAACGGCGAAGGGCCGGAAAATGCTTCATCGTAACGCCAATCCAAGATCAAACAAAACAAAGAAAAATCGGGGGCGTTACATGGATTCCCAGTCCCACTACCATCTTCAGTCCTAGAATGATGGTTCAATACTGAGCTTTTACCGTCAAGGTCACCTTACCATACGGACTGCCCAAAATAATATGGTGCACCTAGGAGCTACCTATTCACCAACCAGTAAGGGATGGGTTTGGATTAGCCTCGACAAACCTCAAATCATTGGCATTATGATGGAACGATGTGTGTACATCTTCACCTCAACCCGTATATGATAACCAATATTATCCAAAAATGGCCAGCACTCAAGGCTACCAAGCTAGGCACTGCAGGCCTCGCAGCTTACCTTATCAACCCCTTATCCCCGGGGCCTGGGCTTGCAATCACAATTCAGCTCATGGGGAGCTATCGCCGGTGGTAGCACTACCGCCTGGTGGTAACAAATAGAATCACAACATTTGTCTTCAGCTAGTCATCGCAGGCCTTCTTGCTATCTGATGCTACGCACCCTGTCCCCAGGATGTGGGCTTCACATCTATTATAAACATTTCACTAGATATGATCAGTATCTACCGCTAGTGATATCACTATCGTCGGGTGATAATAGACTAAATAGCATTCATGTCCCAAAATTAGGTGTTTTCCTGAATCACACCTCCAATACTAAATGCAGTAAGTTGCTCACCCCAAAACTCCGTAAAACTACACATTTACCCATAAAGTCTTCTCTGGCATGCAAATCAATCATCACCAATCCATATCAACCTGTCTGGATGAGCTTCACACAGCATGCATATTTCATAATTCAATTCTGAATTATAAATACAAATTTACTCTCAGGGATTTCACTGATCAACCCATTATAAACTTCTTATTCTCCACCAATTAGTGAGGGTTTCCATGCACATGTCAAATATGGAATTCACTTGTCCAAGAAGGAAGATCGTTACTCTTGTTGTTCTCTTAAGAGCCATGAATTTGCAAGAGATCTGGATGGAAGTGTTCGCAACACCTTCCTCTCCACAAATCCAACCTCGACTCACGAATCCAACCACCAGAACTCCTTCCAAGCTCTTCGAGATTACTAAACTATCATTCTCCTTCCTCTCCTTTCCTTCTTATTCTTCTTTCTCAAGGTCCAAGAGAAAGTGAGGGAGAGAGAGAGAATAAGAGAAATGAGGAGAATTTTCTTCTCAACCCTCTTAACATTCACGGGCCAAACATCAGCCATTTGATCTCCATGCCAAAAGGAATAGATGGCAGCGATATAACTGACCATTATTTTTTAAATTGGCGGTAGCATGCTATCGCCTTGCGGTATCTTAGGCGGTGGCCTATGGCCTAGTCAGCACCGCTTTGCCGCTTAACAAAATCCTAAACCTTATCTGACATGTGGCATGCTATCACTAGTGGTCTTCCTATCGCATGGCGGTTGCAACTCAACGTAATGCATTCTCTACGCCAATAACTCGACACCCATGGTTGTTCCTGACGCCCGCTACCTGACGCCTTCTACCACCAGCGGCAGCTAGATATTGTCGTACGGTAGATTCCAGTAACCAGAAAATTTGTTTTTTCAAACATGTGAAGCCTGGGGTGTTACACACTATCTCTACAGCTTGACGATACTCTTTATGTAAGACCCCCCCCCCTCCCGGATCTCAAAACACGGCACGAAGGGGGTCTTATGCCCGGAAAAGCCGCCTTGTGGTAGCATTAGCACACGGGCTAACCTGTACCACAAGACGCCTATTCCGCCGGCTACAACCAATATCAATATAAACATGCCAACCCAACCATAATATAAAGGAGAAGAATAAATCAAATCTACACTAAGCACATAGTACAAATACATCAAATTAGAGAAGCAAAAATATGCTTCTACAATATCAGAGTACAGCTATAAGATTGCCCAAACGGGCTACATCAAAATCTCACAACACTCACATCCGTAACTGACGGTAGTGATGGCACCGTCACATCAGGCCCTCTTCTCCTTGCATGGATGTCCTGCTGTAAAGTCTGCGGCTGCTCTACCTGCGGGATGATCTCCTAAAAAGGAAGATGTAGCAACCGTTAGTTGAAAAGACTAAGTGGCTTCATATCTGCTCCCCCGGCGACTCCTCGGCACCGGGTGGAGAAAAGAGCAAGGGTACAAGTATAATAAATAGTGTAACAGGTACAAGCAGCTGGTAATGGTACGATAAGATTAATAACATTATATTCTAGCAGTTCTACATAAACAATAATAAACTATCAAGTATATGTATCTACAGCAGAAAAGTAACTTAACTTATAAGGATGCCCATACAAGCATATAAGTTAAGGATCGGGTTACATAAAAGTAACTTATTATATAAGAGTGCCCATACAAACTTATATGATGAGGATCTTGTTTGTGCAACGTAACATCCCATTTCCAACTAGACCACTAAGAGTGTTTTGTCATGACTAGGTCATGACAAAACCCTAGGAAGCTCAAGAAGACCAAGTAAGCTTAGGCATGAAATTGGAAATCATCATGGTCTGCAAATAGTAGAATTCTAAACAATAGTTTAGGATGACCATGGGGCTACAACTTGACCCCAGGACCGTACCACAACACCCCCAAACATTATGGGAGGCCCATTAGAGCCACAAGGACCCATTGGAGTCAATCAAAGAGACTAAGTTGACCCAAGTCAACCCTAACCCTAAATGGGTCAAACTAGCATACTTAGGGTCATTTGACCTTCCCCTAGCCAAGTTGACCCCACCCATGCCCTCCTAACCCTAAAGTGAGGTCAATGGTTCACTAAGGATACATTTGGGTCAGCCCTAGAGGCCATGTTGACTGAAGTCAACTCAAGTCCCTAATCTGGTCAAAGTGCCCTTACTAATGGTAGGTGACCTCCAAAGTGCAAGCTAACCCTACATAACCCTTCCTAGACCTCAGGGGAAGCCATGGGGTCACCAAGGACCCCTTGGGGTCAATCAAAGAGACTAAGTTGACTAAAGTCAACCCTTGCCATAAAAAGGTCAAAGTGCCCTAACTAAGGGTCAAGTGACCACCAAGGGACCCAACCAACCCTACCCAAGCCTTCTTAGACCTTAGAGGAGGCCAATGGGTCACCAGGGACCCATTGGGGTCAACCCAAATGGCCATGTTGACCAAGGTCAACTCCACCTTAAGGTTAAGTCAAATTAGCCAAATAGGCTAACCCAAGCTCAAACCCATTTCCCCCCCACTTGGGCTAGCTTTATTTTAATTAATCATAATGATTTTAAGGGCTACAAATAGGCTAGAGTGATGGACAAATTCGTCTATGAGGGGCAGGATAGAGAAAACTCCAAATCCCTTTTAATGGAGGAGAGAGAAAGTGAGAAAAGGAGGCCATCCATGGCCAAGGGAGACCAAGTGTAACACCCCCTATCTGTCGCATAGCATATAACAGTAGGTCCGGCCGGGGCCTGACGCCATATACCACAGATAGATTGGGTGGTTACTCAATGGAAACCGTCCAACCAATCCAACGTCCTACACAGAGCATTCTAGCGGATGCAGTTTTGTTAGTTGCAATAAAAAGAACCCAGCACAAATAGCATGAATGTCCACTAAACAAACACAAAGGAATGAAGTACAATTACACAAGTACTGGCCTTAAGGCCTTGCAAATTGTTTCCTTAAAAATTACATGTTTCCAAACCTCGGCACGCAGGACGGTCATACATGAACAAAGAAAACAACCAAAAGATTAGGACTTCGAGGGCCGGCACAGCAACTTGGGCTTAAGCCCGCTATTGACCGCTTGGTCCAGCAGTACCTACAAACAACAAACCACCGCAAGGTGGCAAACAAAGGCAACAGTCAGCAATGCTGAGGAAATTATAACGATCTCGCCCCCAACTCGCGGCTGCGATGCTCCTTCCCTGCAGTTTATTAGCATAACCAAGAAGTATAGTAATGTCAATACATCACAGGCGTAGGCTCACATGGCCACATACCCCGTGCACGCAGGGCACATTCTCGGTGAACCCGATCAAAACCGCGGCCCCACCACCGCCACTTGGACGGCACCACACGTGAGCATTTGAGTCTTTTAGGCAGGAGTTATGACACTTAAAATCATCAACAGCCTATAAGCAAAAGTCATGACACTTAAAATCATCGACAACCAAAGACCCGACCTTTATGCCCTCGGTAGGCCTCAAAACACTAACAGCATAGAGCAGGAACGGTTCCACTCAACCCGTTTCTCACTTGCCACGATATTTAAAATCATCGGCATGAGTTAAGTTTCCCTGAAGCCCGTGAATCGAACGCACAATATTACATAACCCAGTTATGTACAAGTTGGATCTCAGGCCACTAAGACGGCAGAATCACGCATCTGCCCAGTTTTCCGAGTGCACCCCGAGGTTAGCCCCCAAGGCTCCCTGCTGCAATCTACCGCGTAGAAAACCTGAAAACAAACATTTGCGCAGAGTCTTCTCCGGCCATTTATGCAATGCAACATCACCGATCCAGACCAACTTGTCCGGGTAGTCTTCACACATCATGTCGATATCCATTCTCGATTACGGACTTTACATGTACACAACGGGGACTATTCATGTCTACCCGAAGGAACACCTCAAACTCACCACAAACTCGCAGGAGCGGGCTTCCCTATGCAAAAGAAGTTGAGCTTCACATGCTCAAGTAGAGAATCATTACCCTATCGCTCTTCCTTAGTGCTATGGAAATGTAAGGAGATGAAAATCACCGCACTCTCCTTGCCTTCGTAGATCCGAAGTCGGTTCGCAATTTGGAGCTCCGAAGCTCCGCCGGTGACCGGATCTAGGCTTCTTCTTCCTCCTTTGCTCTCCTCTCTCTCTATACTTTAGAAAGAGAACCACTCAAGTGAAATGAGGGTTTCGAAGGCCCAATCACGGTTATATCCTAGTAGGAACAACCCCCATCCATCGGATCCCAAAATATGGAAACAAATGGCTACGATTCGTAGCTGAAAAGTAAAACCTGGGCCGAACACGGCCTGTGACACTCCCGTGTCCAGGGCCGTGTCCCTCATTCGCCGTTAGAATTGACGCATCTCGAAAAACACATGGCCATCTGACATGCCTGTGTTCGACCTGACACGCCCGTGTTCCAACTGAAACGGCCGTGTTGTTGGCCGTGTGCCCCCATCGACACAGCCCCGAAAACAGCCCGAGACTCACACGGGTCTTGGACACGCCCGTGTCAAACCCGAACAGTCCTGGGCTCCAGGCCGTGTTTACTGTCTCGACACTTTGTCGAGCGAACTTTGTCGACCACACGATACGGTCTGGGACACGCCCGTGTCCTAGGCCGTGTTCTCTGATCGACGATCGTCGAATCCAAAATCGTCGAACACACGACCAGATCGTCTAACCCCTCTCGACACGCCCTGGGACACGCCCGTGTCCCAGGCCGTGTTCTCTGCTCGACGATCGTCGAATCCAAAATCGTCGAACACACGACCAAATCGTTGAACCAGCTCGACACGCCCTGGGACACGCCCATGTCCCAGGCCGTGTGCCCCCTGCCAAATTCCAAATTTGTCCCGAAACGTCACCCGTCGCTCTTTTGAGTTTTGGGGTGTCACAGCTCTCTCCCTCTTAAAAGAATTTCGCCCCGAAATTACATGAAGAAAAGATAAGCATAAAACTAAATTTGTACCTGAGCGGAAAAACTCCGGGTACTCGTCAAGCATAGTCTGCTCTCTCTCCCAAGAGATCTCTTCTCGACCGCAATTGTCCCAACGGACCTTAACCATCCTGATCTCTTTATTACGTAGCCGCTTGACTTCCGAATCCTCAATTCGTGCAGGCTTGAACTTTGTCGTCAACCCACGATCAATTGGCATTTGATCGACCACGATCACTTGCGTAGGCTCTTGCACCGCCTTCCGTAGCACTGATATATGGAATACATCATGTAGACCACTAAGCTCCACTGATAGCTTCAAATGATAGGCTACTTCACCAACCCGCACCAGAACCTCAAACGGCCCAAGGTACCTCGGGCTTAGCTTTTTCAATCGCCGCACCCACGAGACACCCTTGAACGGCTTGATCTTTAAGTACACCCATTCGCCCAAAGCGAACTCCACGTTCCGGTATTTTCCATTATAGTACTTCTCCTGACGGTCCTGAGCGATTAGCAACCTCTCCCAAATTGTTCGCACTAATGAAGTAGCATCCTCCACCTCTTGACGCTTGTACAACTTTGACTCACTCGTTTCCAACCAGGACAACGACGTGCGACATCTTTTACCATATAGTGCCTCGAAGGGCGCCATTTGAATACTCGCCTGGTAGCTATTGTTGTACGCAAACTCCATCAAGTATAGGTGGTCTTCCCATTGCTTTCCAAAGTCCAGGACACACATGCGAAGCATATCTTCCGTTGTCCTATTGACCCTCTCGGTCTGCCCATCCGTTTGTAGATGAAAGGCTGTGCTAAAACTCAGCTTTGTTACCAACATTTGCTGCACTAGCCTCCAATCATTGGACGTGAACCGCCCATCTCGGTCACTCACGATGCTGCGGGGCACACCATGAAGCCGCACAATATTGTCTACATACAACTTTGCCAATTTCTCAACCGGATCATCCTTCCTATGCGGAATGAAATGCGACACCTTTGTTAGACGATCTACGACCACCCAAATGTCGTTGTTCCCCTTTTGCGACCTTGGCAACCCGTGCACAAAGTCCATAGTAATGTCGTCGAACTTCCACTCCGGAATAGGCAAGGATTTCAAGAATCCTACCGGCTTTTGGCATTCCGCCTTCACCAAGGCACAAGTTTGGCACTTCGCCACGTACAACGCCACATCGTTTTTCAGTCCTGGCCACCAGAACAATTTCTTAACATCGCGGTACATCTTCGTGCTCCACGGGTGAGTTAAGTACTTGGTATGATGCGCCTCATACAACAATTCCACCCGCAAATTGCCCACGCTTGGGACGCACAGATGACCGTCTTTCCAAAGTAATCTGTCCTCCACAACGAATTGGGAATTTGACCCATCCAGAGCCTCTATCATGAGTTGCTTCATGTGGACATCCATATCCAACGCCTGCCGAATCCGATCAGCCAGGTCATATTGAACTTCAGTCCAATTCAACAATGCTTCAGCACTTGACTGCTTGTCCACACAAACGATCTCCATCCCCTCCAACTCCCGAGCCAACCGCTCGTCATGGACCGACAAGCAATTGGCTTGAGCTGGGCCCGGCGACTCAACGCGTCCGCAACCGCATTACCTTTACCAGGCACATAATGGATCTTAAACGTATAGTCGCCCAGGAACTCCATCCATCTACGCTGCCGCATATTCAGATCTTTCTGATCTAGCAAATATTTCGGGCTTTTATGGTCGGTATAAATATCGACCTTTACTCCATACAAGTAGTGTCTCCACAGCTTCTAGGCAAAAATCACGACCGCTAACTCCAAGTCATGGACCGGATAGTTACTCTCGTGCACCTTCAGCTGTCTCGAGTCATATTCTATAACGCTTCCATGCTGTAACAGCACACAACCCAAACCACCGCCTGAAGCATCTCTATAAATCTCATAACCTTCGGTCCCACTTGGCGAACTCAACACAGGCGCCGTGGTCAACCGACATTTCAACTCCTCAAAAGCTCGCGCGCACTCCGGCATCCAAATGAACTTCTGCTCCTTCCTCGTCAAAGTAGTGAGAGGTAACGCTATCCACGAGAAGTTCTCTACGAAGAGCCTATAATAGCCGGCAAGCCCTAGAAAGCTCCGCACTTCCGCTACCGTAGAAAGCTCAGGCCACTCTTGTATCGCAACAATCTTCGCCGGATCCACTGCAATACCTTCCCCACTCACTATATGAACGAGGAACGCCACTGAGGACAACCAAAACTCGCACTTCGAGAACTTGGCGTACAATTGATTCCTCCTTACGTCTTCAAAACCAAATGAAGATGCCTGAAGTGATCCTCCTCACTCTATGAGTACACCAAAATGTCGTCGATGAAGACGATCACAAAATGGTCCAAGTACTCCCTGAAGGTTTTGTTCATCAAATCCATGAACACTGACGGCACATTAGTCAGCCCAAACGGCATGACCGTATACTCGTAATGCCCGTATCTTGTATTGAACGCTGTCTTAGGGATATAAGTCTCCCTTATCCTCAGCTGATAATAACCAAACTTGAGATACAACTTAGAGTACACCGTCGACCCGACCAACTGATCAAAAAGATCATCGATCCTTGGGATTGGGTACTTGTTCTTTTCCGTCAACTTATTCAGTTCTCGGTAATCAATACATAGCCTCAAGCTTCCGTCCTTCTTCTTAACAAAGAGGACCGGTGCGCTCCAAGGCGACGAACTTGGACGCACAAACCCTTGCTCCAATAACTCTTGAAGTTGCACCTTCAGCTCCGCCATTTCCTTAGTTGCTAGCCAATACGGAGATCGTGACACAGGCTTCGCACCTGGCACTAGCTCAATAGCGAAATCTATCTCTCGTTGAGGCGGGGCTCCAGGAAGATCTGCGGGGAACACATCAGGGTACTCAGCTACCACTGAAATACTATCCAACGTAGGCTTTGGCTTTGCAACCTCCACTAGTGTAAAGAACAGCTCTGCACCAGCACGAACCGCCCTCACCACCTGAAGAGCAGACATCAACGTCTTGCTCGACCCTTTCAAGCCCGTAAAAGTCGTCTCACGACATGCTCCCAACTTGACTTCCTTGCGAACGCAATCAATATAGGCTTGCTACTCCGATAGCTAGTCCATGCCAAATATAATGTCGAACTCCACCAATGGTAGTAACGACGCTTGCAAATCGAACTCTTGATTCCCAATGCGAATCTTAACATTGCAGATTTTATCCGCGCGCATGGAATACCCATTCGGTAACAGCACATCCAACTTATCCTTTGCCATCGAAGAAGGTACTCCAATGCGTTATATAAATCCTTTGGGCAAGAAGGAGTGTGAAGCTCGCGTATCAAAGAGTGCTCTTGCCGGATACTCACAAATCAAAATAAATCCTAAACAAGCAGTGGTAAGGTAACATGCATATAACAAGTATTTAAAAGATTAACTTGCTATAAATTTAAATTTTACCTGTCACCACATCCGCCTGTTTGATAACCTCCTATTGGCCAAGATTGTACACCCTCGCTTGGGCCGGAGCATATTGGGACGCGGTCGACTCCACCGCCTTGCCCTTTCCTTCATACGTTGCACCCGGCTTCAACTCAGACTTTGGACGTCCACCCCGGCTCTCACGGGCAAAATGCCACAGCTTCCCACAGTTGTAACATGCGCCCGGGGTCCGACCTGTAGCCGCCCAGAAGCACTAGCAGAGGGGGCGGGACCCGAAGTCCTAGCTTTCTTGTTCCACTTCCGGAACACAGACTTTGAGCAGTTCGGCACTTTGAACTCCGACCTCTTATCACCAGAGTTTTTCTTTGCTTGGACACTCTTCATATCCTTCTCCAAGGACCGGGTCGTGTTGACCAGGGTTAAGAAACCCTGCGTCATAGGCCCCGAGAGTAGTAGCCTCAAATCATCTCTCAAACCTTCGTAGAATCGATTCGTCTTGCGCTCCTCATCCGCGATGGTGGAGCTAGCATACCGACTCAATCGAGTAAACTCGTGGAGGTATTCATCCACACTACTGTCTCCTTGAACCAACATCAGGAACCCGTTCTCCAAAGCTATCCTCTGCATCGAAGGGAGGTACCTAGCTAAGAACAGTCTCGAGAACTCCTCCATCGAGACGTCTGCAAATTGCCAACCTCTCAATAGATGCAGCTCCAATCCTTCCCACCACAATCTCGCTTCACCATCCAGAAGGAACGTAGCAATAGTGGTCATTTGACATTCTTCTGTCTCCATTGCTGTCAAGGCTCTCTTAACCCTGGAGAGCCAGTCTTCAGATTGAGATGGGGTTCCTAACCCCGAGAATACCGGAGGATTAAATCTCATAACATGTTTGAGCTATCTCTCGGTTGCCCTCCTTGGCACCAACGGCTCCACTACTACCTGCTCCACTCTTCTCGGCTCAACCTCTGGAAGAGGTACTTGCTCCATTGTTGGAGCGGGCTGCTGCATTTGCCTTGCAGGCTGTGCATTGATCACAGCAAACACTACTTCGGCCACCAATCGTATGGTCTCAGCCGATGGAGGTGTTGTAAGAGCATCATTTGGTGCACTACTAGCCTCAGAAACTCGGCATTCCGACGGCCCAGCACCGCTTCTGGTCACCTATAGTGGTACAAAACATCGTTAAGCGACCAAACAAAATTGCAAACAGCAATTATAGGAACACACAGGTTCCCCAAACATGTGTATTTTCATTCCTAAGTGGACATTAATGGGTTCTTTAGTTGTTATAACGATGACGCACACACATGTGTTCACCACCCCTTAAAAAGAATTCGTCCACGAATTCATTTTAAGTCTGATCGAAACCAATAGTCTGATTCTAAATTATAACACCCCCTATCCATCGCATAGCATATAGCAGTAGGTCTGGCCGGCGCCCGACGCCATATACCACAGACAAACCGGTTGGTTACTCAATGGAAACCATCCAACCAATCCAACGTCTTACACAGAGCATTCTAGCGGAAGCAGTTTTATAAGTTGCAATAAAAAGAACACAGCACAAATAGCATGAATGTCCACTAAACAAAACTAAAGGAATGAAGTACAAATACACAAGTACTGGCCTTAAGGCCTTACAAATTGTTTCCTTCAAAATTACATGTTTTCAAACCTAGGCACGCAGTCCGGCCATACATGAATAAAGAAAACAACCAAAAGATTAGGCCTTCGAGGGCTGGCACAGCAACTTGGGCTTGAGCACGCTATTGACCGCTTGGTCCAGCAGGATCTGCAAACAACAAACCACCACACGGTGGCAAACAAAGGCAACGGTCAACAATGCTGACCAAATAATAACGATCCCGCCCCCAACTCGGGGCGGCGATGCTCCTTCCCTGCAGTTTATTAGCATAACCAAGCAGTATAGTAATGTCACTACATCACAGGCGTAGGCTCACACGGCCACACACACCCCGTGCACTCAGGGCACATTCTCGGTGAACCCGGTCAAAACCGCGGTCCCACCACCGCCACTTGGATGGCACCACACGTGAGCATTTGAGTCTTTTAGGCAGGAGTTATGACACTTAAAATCATCAACAGCCTATAAGCAGAAGTCATGACACCTAAAATCATCGACAGCCAAAGACCCGACCTCTATGCCCTCGGTAGGCCTAAAAAATCGAACAGCATAGAGCAGGAACGGTTCCACTCAACCCGTTGCTCACTTGCCACGACATTTAAAATCATCGGCACGTGTTAAGTTTCCCCGAAGCCCATGAATCGAACGCACAATATTACATAACCCAGTTATGTACAAGTTAGCTCTCAGGCCACCAAGACGGCAGAATCATGCATCTGCCCAATTTTTCGGGTGTACCCCGAGGTTAGCCCCCAAGTCTCCCTGCTGTAATCTACCGCGTAGAAAACCCGAAAACAAACATTTGCGCGGAGTCTTCTCCGGCCATTTATGCAATGCAACATCACCGATCCAGACCAACTTGTCCGGGTAGGCTTCACACATCATGCCTATATCCATTCTTGATTACAGACTCTATATGTACACAATGGGGACTATTCATGTCTACCCGAAGGAACACCTCAAACTCACCGCAAACTCGTGAGAGCGGGCTTCCCTATGCAAAAGAAGTAGAGCTTCACATGCTCAAGTAGAGAATCGTTACCCTAGCGCTCTTCCTTGGCGCCATGGAAATGTAAGCAGATGAAAAGCACCGCACTCTCCTTGCCTTCATAGATCCGAAGTCGGTTCGCGATTTGGAGATCTGAAGCTCCGCCGGTGACCGGATCTAGGCTTCTTCTTCCTCCTTTGCTCTCCTCTCTCTATACTTTAGAAAGAGAACCATTGCAGTGAAATGAAGGTTTCAAAGGCCCAATCATGGGTATATCCCAGTAGGAACAACCCCCATCCGTCGGATCCCAAAATAAGGAAATGAATGGCTACGAATCGTAGCTGAAAAGTAAAACATGGGCCAAACACGGCCTGTGACACGCACGTGTCCAGGTCCGTGTCCCTCATTCAACGTCAAAATAGACGCATCTCGAAAAACACATGGGCATCTGACACGCCCGTGTTCGACCTAACACGCCCGTGTTCCAACTGATACGGCTGTGTGGTTGGCCGTGTGCCCCCATCGACACAGCCCCGAAAAGAGCCCGAGACTCACACGGGTCTTGGACATGCCCGTGTCCAATGTGACAAGCCCATGTCAAACCCGAACATGCCTGGGCTCTAGGCCGTGTTCACTGTCTCGACAATTCGTCGAGCGAAGTTCGTCGACCACACGACACGGCCTGGGACACGCCCGTGTCCTAAGCTGTGTTATATGTTCGACGATCGTCGAATCCAAAATCGTCGAACACACGACCAGATCGTCGAACCCCTCTCGACACGGCCTGGGGCACGCCTGTGTCCCAGGCCGTGTTCTCTGCTTGACGATCGTCGAATCCAAAATCGTAGAACACACGACCAAATCGTCGAACCAGCTCGACACGCCCTGGGACACGCCTGTGTCCCAGTCCGTGTGACCCCTGCCAAATTCCAAATTTGCCCGAAACGTCACCCGTCGCTCTTTTGAGTATTGGGGTGTTACACCAAGGGCCGTCCTTCTTTGCTTGATTCATCTCCCCTATCAGCCATGAGAAGATCAGGAGACTTTCCAGGCCCTTCCACTGGCTGGATGCATTGAACCACCAAGGCCAAGAGGTGGCTTTCAAGGCCATTAATGGTCATTGATGATCCAGCCTCTCCCCTCCCCAATTGAGTCTTTAAACACCTTCAGTGGGCCGAGAGGAGGATTTACCATGCCTTACTTGAAGAAACCGAGCCACCCCACTGTGTTGTTGTAGAAACCGAGCGGCGCCGCCTTCAAATATGGCTTCCCGGCAATCTTCGTGACTTCAAGCTGCCGACAAGGTCCTCCTCTACTCCTTCTTTCATGGGTAGATCTTAGGAATCTCTAGTGCCAAGGTTCGGGCTCAATTGAGACCGATCCATTGGGAACTTTTTTTGGTTTTTCCGCAAAAATGCAACCATCGGGATCGCTGGAATGGGGCTCTCCGGCGGCTGTGACGCTGCCTGGCGGCAGCCACCACCTCAACGGAGGTGATGGTGGCGGTGCCCGGCCGGGGGAGTGGCTGGATGGCCGGAGGCAAGCGTTTGAAGTCGGCCCAGGAAAAATGAATCCTGACCGTCGGCTCAAGGAAGAAGATGACGGGATGTCGTCCGTCGCGCGGCAAGATTCGCGCTCCATCTAAATATTAAACTATAGGATATATTTCATGATATTTTAATTATGTCACACATATTTGTATTTAATGGTTTTAATATTTAAAAATACCTATGCTTCTCTACTAAAAAAGTCACCAACATGAAACTTGTAGCCCTAGGTGTCTATTGTATTTTAAAATTTATTGGAACCAATTTGGGTGAATGGTTTGACCAAGGCACTCATTTTGGTGGGACCTACACCTAGGGCTAGGCAGACATTAAACTGAGTGCCCACACTTAATTCTTTGTCCAAATTAATTGAAATTTTGGTAGGGAGCCTACCCTAGCTATACCTAGGTCCTGTCCAAAATTCAGAATTTTTAGAGAATATGTTTCTATAGTGTTTAGGTAAATTTAATAATATATTAATAAATTAATTAAGTGTCCTAAACTCCTCAAAATCCCCCCAAATTTGGGTGGGCGGTCTTAGAGGGCATTTTAGGGCTCTGGTAAAATTTTCATCTCATTTGGAGATGTTTTGGTTAGGTATTGATCCAACCATAGGTTGACCACTTTTAGGGTTAAATAGGTCGCATCCCCTTTGGGTTTTGAGTGGACAAATCACCTCAACAGAGGTTGATATTTTGTCCACTGACGTTTTATAGTATGACTCACCCTCCAATGAAATTTGGGGTGGTTAGGTGTAGGGTAGCCCTAGAACCCTAGGGTAAGTTCCTTAATGGGGATTTTTAGGGTTTGAGGATCATAGGGTCAAATGACCTTGGATTGACTTGAAACTTTGTGGAGAGGACCATAGGGTTAGTATAGTTCTCTGGTTAAAATGTTAGGGAATTTGAAAGCCTTATACTCCCTCAAAACCCTAACCCTAGTTTAGGGCACAAACCTTGTAAGGATAGAAAATGTGACAAACACTCTTTAACAAGTGCTGAGATTTGGGTTGAGTAGTTTTATAGAGATAGTACAAGCTCTGGAGATTTTATCATGAATTTAGGATTTATATTTTGGATACTTCTTTAACAAATTGGTAATTTGTATTATTTACTTAGAAATTTATTAGGAAGAAACTACTTGATAAAAACTGATGAAATTTAGCCAGAGGTCTTATCATTATGTTTTAAAGCTCTGTGAATTTATATAGAATTTTTGGATGAATATTTTTAAGGGTTGCTTCATTAAGAATGGTTTCCCATGAAAACTTATTTTAATTTATTTTGGAGTCTAGCAAGCCTCTAATATTATGATTTTTCTATAATGATCTTTTCTGAACCATATTACGACTTTGAAATTTTTGTATAATTTTCTAATGAATAATTTTGGTACTTCCTTCTATACATGTGATTAATGGAAATATTTTGGATAAATTAATTAGAGGTCAAATAGTTTCTGAATAATTATGAAAATTTGTTTCTAGTCATATATCTCTGTCAATTTAGTGATCAAAATCTTTAGGTGTCCAATACTTGAGTAGATCATATAGTTCATGTTCAAAATTGCCAATGGCCAATCATTTGGGAAAATTCAATAAATACCAAATTAATTAGAAAAATTATGGATCTCTGATTTTAGAAGAAATTTGTTATGATAGACCTCTGGTAAATTTTATAGGAGATTTGGAAGACAATCCGGAGTACCTCCTTTATACACCTCATATAGTATAGGGTGGTCTGCATATAGTAACTGCGAAAACAGAACTAAAGTGGGTAGAGAATTATGAAGAGTTGAATCCTCGGTAGGTTGCTGGTTTGGGTAATAAAGGAGTTCATCATTGGAAGACAGGATTTGTAGAGTGAGTGATTGTCTAGTGTTAGTTGGTGCCCGGGATCAGCGAAAGATCATCATTCCCGTAGGGAGGAAGTGTTTAGATGCATTAGGGCTAGACTCAGTGAAATTAACTAAGGGTTGGGAAATCGGGTAGCAACCAATAATAGTAAGTGACTTGCGAAAGGGAGCTTTGGGCGTAATCCCATCGTAGTTCCTAGTGCCTTCGAGAGCCCTTCACGGGGTATACCTTGGGCAGTCCTAGGCTAACGTAAACCGTAGGTGTGATAAATCATAAAGAGCAACTAGAATAACTAGGGGTTCACCTTCACACACCCAGGTGTCTCGGGAAGTTGGTTTGACTCGGTTGATTTTTTGTAAGGGGCAGGATGGCCCGACGAGCTTTGGCTCGGTTGGTGTTTGTGACGGACGGGATGGTCCGGGGAGCTTTGGCTTGGTACTGATACATAAGGTTGCATGTGCATAAAAATAAGGTGGTGGATCTTCGATATGGGAGTGTCGATGCATCGATGCCAATACGTTGACTCAGCAAGTATGGCTAGCACTTCACCAACAGAAGTCCGGTGCGCCATCCGGCTAGAGTACGCAAGAGTCTGTTTAGTGAACCAGCGTTGAGGCGTATGATAGGTCTGACCGGTAGTGCTATACTGGTTTATAGGTGGGCGAGGCCCAACCCACCGCTTTTGTCTGCCACTACGGAGGTATACTGGGAGGTGAGGCTCCAGAAAGGCGGAACTAAAGGTCTGTGTGCATAGAGTCGGGTGGGTGAGTTGACCTTGCATGATAGCATCATAACCCACTTGCATGTCATATTATAATCAAAGCATAAAACCCATATCACCTATTGTATAAGTGGTATGGGACGCTTATACAATAGGCCCTGCAAAACGACCCCTTGGTCTATAAGCTTGTGTGGGAAAGTTTATAAATTAAGGTTAAATTCTTTATATATATTACTGTTAATAACTGACACCCCAACGTATAAATTGGTCTGGGACTTTTTATACGATGGGAGCCCTGTAGAAGATCCCTTGCTTATATGTTTTTCATATAAGTTAAGTTTCTTTTCATACTTTAATTTACTGCCAGATGTACTATAAAATTGCTAGTATAGGTCTGCAGCCATCTATTTCTTGATTACTCTTCACCTTCAAGTCCTCCCCTTTCTTCCTCTCCGCTCGGTGCCTAGGGGCCATGGGGGAAGGGGTGGGCGATGATAGGACTTAGTCTTTTAGACTAACGGTTTTCGAACAACATCATTTAGGGGATCGTGGAGCCTAGCATGTAGGAGCAGCCCCGCAGGTCGGCACGCTTGGAGATGGGGCAGTCTAGCACTAGAGGTCAGACGACAGGGACTGTGAGCCGCTAACCTTAGTAGTGTTTTATTTTGCTTCCGCTTGAGTGACTTTGTAGTGAGGATTTGATGTAGCGGGCTTAAGCCCTTATTTTCAGTACTTTTATATATTCTGTGGACTCTCCCTTCGTGGAGATATATTTACTCTGATGTGATTGTATTTTGTGGACTTCTGGTTAGAGTTTTACCACTCTTGTGCTTACTCTACTTTGTTGCTTTTCTGTGATCGAATCGGCCGGCAGAATCGGCGATTTGCGGTGATGACTCTTCAGGGCGTGAAGGTGTCACCGTAAAGTGGCGGTTCTGGGCCTAAGACCCTAGTGTTTGAAAAAAGAAAAAAAAGGGTCTTACAAGTGGTATTAGAGGGAGGTTTCAATCCTCCGACCTGTGGGTTACAACCATTTTGGAAGCTTTTAGGGCCCAACAGGTTTCGGCTCCGCAGCTAAACCCCGGGGCCAACTGGCTGAGCATTTTCTGAGGACTTGCTCCCCCATCCTACTTGGGGACTGAGTCGGCTGTTCAGACAGAGGTGTGGCTGGATATTGTGTACGAGATGCTTATCGGGATACAGTGCCCTTGGTAGGAGAGGGTTCCCTTGGTGATCTCCTGCCTGGAGTCGCATGCAAAGAGATGGTGGAAGACCTCGCTAAACACGACATTTGCGGACCGGGAAGTAGCAGAGATTTCTTGGGAGGATTTCAGGGGTGCGCTGTTGGAACACTTTGTTCCACAGTCAGCCAGGGATGAGCTGGAGGACAGATTTTTGCAGTCGAGGCAATGGAACAAGATGGTGGTGTAGTGTAACGTCCCCTAGGCCGTCTCCGTTAGACCATTACCGGGCTGCAGTCCAAGCACTCCAACCCCTCTCCCTCCACGGGCGGGTTCTTGGTGGCCGCAGCCACCATTTGATGAGTGAACTCGACAGTTAATTTGGGTCGTACGGGGATTTCCCAGGAGGTCACCCATCCCAGAACTACTCTCGCCCAAGCACGCTTAACTATGGAGTTCCTTTACTTCTCATCACCAATCGAGCTGCATGAAATACATTCCTAGTGGACATTCGTGAGTTCAATTATGTTCTCTCCTCCCAAACAATCTCAAACTGGCTCTGATATCACTTTGTAACACCCCCATTCGTCACATGGCATATAATGGTGGGTCCGGTCGGGGCCCCACGCCATAGGTCACAAACAAGTGACGGAATTACTTGTGGTGATCAAATTCTATTCATATCCTTAACCCAATCCATTCTAGCGCAGAATTTTTTAAGTTATATGAACTCAACTCCAGGAATGTCCACTAATACATAAATTCCACATTTATATATATCCAAACCAGGAATATATACAACCCACACACACATGGACTAAAGGACTTATGTGTTTCTCTTTTTACACATATACAGGTTCGTACATCGGCACGCAGGCCGGCCACACATGAAATCCAACCACGATTCACTTGGCCTTCAAGGGCCTTAGCAGCAAGCTTTCAATCCGCCCATTTCATTTCAAGTCGTAGCACCTGCAAGTAGACATCTATCAAAGAGCGGCAAACAAAGTAACGGTCAGCTACAGCTAACCAATTATAACGACTCTACCCCATGCCCGGGGCAGCGGTTCCTTCCATATATGCATTTGCAAGTATAATAGCTAACAATCACAAGCACACACATCAAATCACAAACGCCAACCGCAGCCAGATGCTTCGTGCAATCTGGGCACCTTACGGTGTACCCGAAACCCGTGGTAACACCAACAACGAACGGTAATTAACTTGTTGGCTGGCCGGTCCTAGTCACCCCAACACGCATGCTGGTTGCATTCCACCCAAACCAAGCAGAGGTAGGTACCGCATGACAAACATGAGCATTAATCCATTAGATCGACCTGATTTTAATTCGGTGTATCAAGTTGGGCTATCGCACGCTCCCGAAACACTGCCACCAATCGATCTCCCCAACATGCCCATGTACAGGTTAGCCTTGCCCGTGCTCACATCGTCACTGGCGCACCGTGACGCAGGTCAGCCTTCCCTTCCTGGGTAGCCGCAGCTTTCCGCTCTCGCAGAGAAAACGAGCACACTCAGCGCTCAAATCACAAGGAGCTTACACAAAGCATCCAAGATAATTTCCATGGCTAGCTCACGCATGAGCACACCATCCACACATAGCATTCAGTCATCCAAGACACAAAGCAAATAACATCTTTGCAAACCCACGGAGTCTTCTCCGATTTACCCATGATCATCACCAATCCAGACTAACTGTGCAGATGTGCTTCACACAGCATGCCTATGTCGTACTCCAAAATTCCTGCTCTAGATGCAGACTCAACGACGGAATCACTTCGCGAATCCACCTTTTGGTGGAGGATTCCATGCATATGCATAAAGAAAGTAATTCGATGTCCAAGAAGGAGATCGTTACCCTTGAAGATCGCTTCGGTGTCATGAAGTAGCCTGACGGAAGTCACCGTCTTGACTTAGCCTTCACGAATCCGCTCTCGGATCATCACTCCACACTCCGCATCTCCTCCAGTTGCTAGATTCGCTTCCTCCTTCCTTCCCTTGCACTCCCCTCTTCTTTCTCTCTCTTGAAATGAGAAGAAGAAGAAGATGAAGAGGAAGGGTTTAAATCCCCTTTTCCCCGGCCTTAGCAACACATGGACAGAGCCTATCCATTGGATCTAGGAATAGGGAATCAACCGGCTCAGAATTGTCCAGAAAATCATGAACACGGCCTGATACACCCAGTGACATGCCCGTGTCACGGGCCGTGTCCCTTAAGCGGCAGTCAATGACTTAATGCCAGTCAGCACACGGCCATGTGACACGCCTGTGTCACACCTACACGCCCGTGTCATACATGACACGCCCGTGTTGGACACCCGTGTTCATCAGGCTACATAACCTCAAAATCACCCGAGACTCACACAGCCCTGGGACACGCCCGTGTCTCAGGCCGTGTGCCCATGACACGGCACCAGACACGCCCCAGCTCAAAGTCGTCGGGCTGAGATCGTCGACCGCGCTGACATGCCCTGTGACACGCCCGTGTCACAGGCCGTGTACCCCTACTCGACGATCGCCGCTCGATGATCGACGCTCGACAATCGACGTTCGACGATCGACAAGCAAAATCCTCGAACCGAGGGGACACGCCCCCTGTCACGCCCGTGTTACAGGGCTTGACCATCCAAACACATCGTCGACCAGACTCTCCACTCTGCAAGTCAGGCACGACACGCCCTGGGACACGCCCGTGTCCCAGGACGTGTCACCCCACCTGAAACCCAAATCTATTTTTGAGGTGTTACATGGAGTACTGCAGAGAGTTCAACCATTTAGCACGGTTTGCAGACTCTTACCAGTTAGCAGAGGCAGGATATACCAAAAGGTTCTACAAGGGCCTACGAGAGGTGCTGAGGGAGAGTCTACTATTTGTATCCGACGGGCACATTTCCTGGATACTAGAGATGGCAAAAAGGATAGAGGATGATTGGCAAGCTACTCGGGGCCGGAAACGGCCGACGGAGGATCAGGTTCGAGGAGCAAGGAACGATCAGAGACGAGCCCGTATCACGGACGGGAGGAGGGTCGAGGACCAGCCTCGTCAGGAGGCAAGACAGGAGACAAGGGAGCCAGTGGTGGTGGCTCCACCACCTCTTCAGACACGGGAGGGACAGAGACCCGGGGGAATGTCATATCCCCCGCCGGAATGCTTAAATTGCCATCAGGTGGGGCACATCAGGAGGAACTGCCCCATGAGGGGGGCACCCCCACCAGCACTACCGGCTTTCCAGCCAGCGCAATATTTTGGAGGCCGAGGTCGTGGCCGAGGATGTGGATACCAAGGTGGGGATCGTAGACAAGAAAGAGAGCAGGTGTATGCTTTGGACCTGGTGCATCCTCGGAACCCAGAGCAGGTCATAGCAGGTACGCCAAGATGTTTAATTGTTTAAATAGAATCCCCTTTCTCAGTTGTCGAATTGGTAGGACTGCACTAGGTAGAATAAATAAAAAAGAAAACCCGTTATAGAATACTAAGACATTTAACCATCCCAGGTATAGTCTTCATCAGCGGCAAGCCTGCCTATACTCTGTTCGACATGGGTGCTTCGCACTCGTTCGTGTCGGAGGCCTTCCTGGAAGAGCTCGAAGGAGTGGAGTGGTTCACAGGCCTAATGAGGAGGGTGCGTCTACCCGACAGATCGGAGCTAATCACCTCTTCCCACTGCAACATGGAGGCGGAGATTTGCGGGAAGTCATTCGAAGTATCAGCAATGATCCTAAGGATGCCAGTCTTCGAGCTGATCTTGGGCATGACATGGTTGCACTGGAACCATGCCCAGATTGATTGCCAAGCAAAGAGGGTCACCGTGAGGCACGGGGACTCCGTGATTATCATCTAAGGTATGAGATCTGCCTCTCGTATACTCTTATCTTCAGTACAGGCCATTAAGGCCCATCTGCAGGGAGAGGAGGTTTATCAGATTCTATTTGAGATGGCGGAGGCCAAGGGGTCTGTGGCAGACATCCCGGTGGTGCGAGATTTTACTGACGTCTTTCCAGAGAAACTGCCAGGACTACCTCCGCACCGAGAGCAGGACTTCCAGATATAGCTTGTGTCGGGGGCAAGCCGGCATCTAGGGCCCCTTACCGAAAGGCCCCAAAAGAGTTGACAGAGTTTCGAAGTAAGTTGCAGGAGCTAGTAGAGGCAAGGTTTCTCCGGCCAAGCTCTTCGTCGTGGGGAGCCCCGGTGCTATTTGTCAAGAAGGGCTGAAGTCTTCGCTTGTGTATTGATTATCAAGCACTGAACAGACTGACGGTCCGGAATACATACCCCTGCCACGGATTGACGAGCTGTTCGACCAACTGGAAGGGGCGCATTTCTTCTCGAAACTTGACTTGAGGTCAGGTTATTATCAGCTACGGATTCGAGAGGAGGACATTCCAAAGACCGCCTTCAGTAGTAGGTATGGACTATTTGAGTTTACAGTGATGCCATTCGGGCTAACAAATGCGCCATCGGCATTCACAAGCCTCATGAACAGGGTATTCGTGGAGTATTTGGATGTATTCGTCATCGTATTTATGGAAGACATCCTCATCTACTCAAGGACGGAGGAAGATCATACACGACACCTGACTTTGACTCTACAGAGGCTACGAGAACACTAGCTATACGTGAAGTTCAGCAAATGCCAGTTTTGTCTAAAGGAGGTGGCCTTCTTAGGTCATATCATCAGCGGTGGAGGGTTGGTAGTAGACCCGACCAAGATTCGGGCAGTTTATGATTCGCCACCGTTGAAGACAGCCACGGATGTACGGAGCTTCCTGGGACTTGCCGAATATTACCGGAAGTTCGTCGAAGGATTCTCCCGGATTGCACTCCCTCTTACATCCCTGACAAAGAAGGAATCTCTGTTCATTTGGATGCCACAGTGCGAGGCGGCCTTTGTGGACTTGAAGGGTCGGCTTACCTCAGCTCCCATTCTCGCTCTTCTGTCGGGAAGGGAGGGATTCCAGGTGTACACAGATGCCTCCTACAAGGGGATGGGTGCCATTCTGATGCAGAACGAGCACGTAATATCCTACGCCTCCCGACAGCTGAAGACACATGACAAGAACTATCTGGTGCAAGATCTGGAGATGGGTGCAGTAATCTTTGCTCTGAAGATTTGGTGACACTACCTCTACGGGGTTCACTGTGACATCTTCTCCGATCACAAGAATTTGAGATATGTGGACACACAGAAGGAATTCAACATCAGATAGAGACGTTGGGTGGAGTTCCTGTCAGATTACCAGTACACCATGCACTACCATCCCGACAAGGCGAACGTGGTGGCAGATGCTCTGAGCCGGCGAGGAGATACCTCAGGGAAGGGACCACAACTGATGTCCATGGAGCTAGCCCAATCTTTCAGAGATATGCAGATATCCTTAGTATCCGAGAATTATCTAGAGTTGTACATGGAGTATCTAGCATCGATGGTTGCCATAGATGATATTCGGGACCGTATCCATGACGGACAGAAGGCAGATGCATGGGCAGAGCCGATATTCCAAGCCTTTAAGTAGGGTTCGACGGGAGACTATTCACTGAGGGATGGATTGCTATGTTTCAGAGGCAGGGTCTACATACCCGTAGGAGGTCAGATTCGGGAGGACATCGTAGCGGAAGCACATTGTAGCAGATATTCTATACACCCGGGGATCACCAAGATGACGGCAGACTTGAAGAAGACGATGTCCTGGCCGGGGATGAAGAAGGACATTACATACTTCGTAACTCAATATGAGGCATGCCAGCTAGTAAAGGCAGAGTGTAGAAACCCCGCGGGATTGCTACAGCCACTTCCGGTGCCGAAGTGGAAATTTGAGGACATTGTGATGGATTTCATTCATGGTCTTCCCCGATCACGGACGGGAAATGATTTGATTTGGGTCATTGTCGATCGGCTGACGAAGGTGGCTAGATTCATTCCGATCAGAAAAGATGACTCAGTTGGTGTACTAGTGCCGATATTTGTAGAGCAGTTCATTCGTTACCACGGGGTGCCCAGCACGATCGTGTCAGATCGGGATGGTTGGTTCACATCTAGGGAGTGGATATCCGTGCAGGCTTACTTAGGCACACGGATGAACTTCAGCATAGCATTTCATCCCCAGACGGATGGGAAGACATAGCGTACCAACCGAACATTGGAGGACCTCCTAAGGCTATGCATTCTGGATCGAAACGAACCTTGGGAGAAGCTTTTACCACTGGTCAAGTTCTCATATAACAACAGCTAACAGTCCAACATAGGGATGGCTCCTTATGAAGCCTTGTACAGAAGGAGATGCAAGATTCCACTTTCATGGGTTCAGGACAAGGATCCGAAGGCATTGGGGTCATATTTTGTCGAAGATACCGAAGATCAGGTGCGATTGATACGGGACAGGATGCTGGAAGCACAGAGCCGACAGGCTAAGTACTACGACGTCCGACATCGTCAGGTAGAGTTTCAGGTGGGAGATCGGGTTTTCTTCAAGATTCGGCCCATGCACGGAGTTTCACGAGTGCGTGGTCGGAAGAAGAAGCTCAGCCCTAGTTATATGGGGCCTTATAGGATCCTGGAGCGGATCGGGCCCCTAGCTTATAGGCTGGAGTTGCCACCGGAGCTGACGGGTTTACACGACGTGTTCCATATTTCTTCGCTTAAGAGGGCTCTACTACGCTCGGAGCAGCAGATTTTTACCACAGATGGACCGGTAGCTTCAGACCGGTCAGTTCACTTGGAGCCGGTTCGGATCGATGACCGAGGAGTACGGATCTTTCGTCGAAAAAAGGTTCCGTTAGTCAAAGTCCTGTGGAGAAACCACAGCCAGGAGGAGTATACCTAGGAACCGCAGGACCTGATGCGACAAAAGTATCCAGATGTTCAGTCAGGTATACCTCACAACCTCTCAAGATGTTCAATTTACTTTCCTGTTTTACACTAGTAGGGCTGCTCTAGGAAGAGTAGAGGCTAATCTTTTGTTTATTTGGATCTTGACTTTGCCAATTGCGCGAGTTGGTCATGGATTTAGGTTTCCCTTTAAACCTCACTTAACAAACATGGCGCCGAGATGTAATCTTTCACTTCTTATGGGATGTTACAAGCTTCCTTTTTCTTCGACAAAAATTCTCGTAGCCTTAACCTTGATTTCGGGGACGAAATCTTTGTTTTGTTTATTGGGATTTGTAACATCTCATTTCCAACTAGACCCCTAAGAGTGTTTTGTCATGACTAGGTCATGACAAAACCCTAGGAAGCTCAAGAAGAACAAGTAAGCTTGGGCATGAAGTTGGAAATCATCATGGTCTGCAAATAGTAGAATTCTAAACAATAGTTTAGGATGACCATGGCGCTACACCTTGACCCCAGGACCCTACCACAACACCCCCAAACACTTTTGGAGGCCCATTAGAGCCACAAGGACCCATTGGAGTCAATCAAAGAAACTAAGTTGACCAAAGTCAACCCTAACCCTAAATGGGTCAAACTAGCATACTTAGGGTCAATTGACCTTCCCCTAGCCAGGTGGACCCCACCCATGCCCTCCTAACCCTAAAGTGAGGTCAATGGGTCACTAAGGACACATTGGGGTCAGCCCTAGAGGCCAAGTTGACCGAAGTCAACTCAAGTCCCTAATCTGGTCAAAGTGCCCTTACTAAAGGTAGGTGGCCTCCAAAGTACAAGATAACCCTACATAACCCTTCCTAGACCTCAGGGGAAGCAATGGGGTCACCAAGGACCCCTTGGTGTCAATCAAAGAGACTAAGTTGACCAAAGTTAACCCTTGCCCTAAAAAGGTCAAAGTGCCCTAACTAAGGGTCAAGTGACCACCAAGGTACCCAACCAACCATACCCAAGCCTTCTTAGACCTTAGGGGAGGCCAATGGGTCACCAGGGACCCATTGGGTCAACCCAAATGGCAATGTTGACCAAGGTCAACTCCACCTTAAGGTTAAGTCAAATTAGCCAAATAGGCTAACCCAAGCTCAAGCCCATTTCCCCCCCCCCCACTTGGGCTAGCTTTATTTTAATTAATCATAATGATTTTAAGGGCTGCAAATAGGCTAGAGTGACGGACAAATTTGGCCATGAGGGGGCCGGAGAGAGAAAACTCCAAATCCCTTTTAACGGAGGAGAGAGAAAGTGAGAAAAGGAGGCCATTCATGGCCAAGGGAGACCAAGGGCCATCCTTCTTTACTTGATTCATCTCCCCTATCAGCCCTGAGAAGATCAGGAGACTTTCCAGGCCCTTCCACTGGCTGGATGCATTGAACCACCAAGGCCGAGAGGTGTCTTTCAATGCCATTAATTGCCATTGATGATCCAGCCTCTCCCCTCCCCAATTGAGTCTTTAAACACCTTCAATGGGCCGAGAGGAGGATTTCCCATGCCTTACCTGAAGAAAATGAGCCACCCCACTGTGTTGTTGCAGCAATTGAGTGGCGCCGCCTTCAAATATTGCTTCCCGGCGATCTTCGCGACTTCAGGCCGCCGGCAAGGTCCTCCTCTACTCCTTCTTTCATGGGTAGATCTTAGGAATCTCTAGGGCCAAGGATCGGGCTCAATTGAGCCCGATCCATTGGGAACTTTTTCTGGTTTTTCCGCAAAAATGCAACCATCGGGATTGCCGGAATGGGGCTCTCCAGCGGCTGTGACGCCGCCCGGCGGCAGCCACCACCTCAACGGAGGTGATGGTGGCGGTGGCCGGCCGGGGGAGCGGCTGGATGGCCGACAACAAGCATTTAAAGTCGGCCTAGGAAAAATGAATCCTGACCGTAGGCTCAAGGATGAAGATTATGGGATGCCCTCCGTCGCACGTCAAGATTCGTGCTCCATCTAAATATTAAACTATAGGATATATTTCATGATATTTTAATTATGTCACACATATTTGTAATTAATGGTTTTAATATTTATAAATACCTATGCTACTCTACTGAAAAAGTCACTAACAAGAAACTTGTATCCCTAGGTGTCTATTTGATTTTAAAATTTATTTGAACAAATTTGGGTGCTTCGTTTGACCAGGGCACTCATTGTGGTGGGACCTACACCTAGAGCTAGGCAGACATTAAACTGAGTGCCCACACTTCATCCTTGGTCCAAATTAATTGAAATTTTGGCAGGGAGCCTACCCTAGCTATACCTAGGTCCTGTCCAAAATTCAAAATTTGTAGAGAATATTTTTCTATAGTCTTTAGGAAAATTTAATAATACATGAATAAATTAATTAAGTGTCTGAAACTACTCAAAATACCCCCAAATTTGGGTGGGAGGGTTTAGAGGGCATGTTAGGGCTCTGGTAAAGTTTTCATCTCATTTGGAGATGTTTTGGTTAGGTATTGATTCAACCCTAGGTTGACCCCTTTTAGGGTTAAATAGGTCAAGCATCCCCTTTCGGTTTTGAGTGGTCAAATCACCTCAACAGAGGTTGATATTTTGGCCACTGACTTTTTATAGTATGGCTCACCCTCCAATAAAATTTGGCTTGGTTAGGTGTAGGGTAGCCCTAGAACCCTAGGGTAAGTTCCTTAATGGGGATTTTTAGGGTTTGAGGATCATAGGGTCAAATGACCTTGGATTGACTTGAAACTTTGTGGAGAGGACCATAGGGTTAGTATAGTTCTCTGGTTAAAATTTAAGGGATTCCTCAAAACCCTAACCCCAGTTTAGGGCACAAACCTTGCAGGGATAGAAAATGTGACAAAAACTCTTTGAAAAGTGCTGAGATTTGGGTTGAGTAGTTTTTAAGAGATAGTGTTGGATCCCTAGTTGATTTGTGCTAAGTTCACTGACTTAGGATGTGACCCATCATGTATAGTCAGGGTCAAGTTTGTGTACTAGATCCTAGGCCAAGTCCTTAGAGTCACTTCCAGATGGACTAGCTATCAACAAGACCATCAGAGAGTCCAGATTTAGAGGTTTTCAAGTCTAAGTAAAGTGAGTTTGACGTTCGTCGAACTCAGCTCGACGAAAGGTGTTCTGTACTCGACGATCGTGAGACAATTCTTTGTGCTGAGCTTGATGATCTTGGTTCTCTTTTCGACGAAGACAGAGTTTCTACATCAAGCTTAAGTCAGGATAACTTTAGAATTTTTCTAAGTCCAGCTTCAAGCTTCGGTCGACGAATCAGTTTCTGAGCTCGACGAACTTGGACCTCAAGCTCTCAAATTCTCAGGTTGATGAAGTTAGCTTCTCAGGTCGACGAATCAAGGACTCTACTCGACGAATTCTGAACTCAGAGTATTTGTGTCGACACTTAGGGCATGTGTTGACACCAGACAATTTATGTCGACACCAGAAGATTTGTGTCGACACCAGGATTTCAGTCAACACCAATTTATGTCGACAGCAGAAGATTTGAGTCGACACTAAGATCAATCAGTCGACACCAGCTTATGTCGACACTGAATATCAGCAGATGCAGAATATTTGGCTAAGTCCACAATCTATCTCAGCTCGACGAATGAAGATGCTCTGTTCGAGGAATGAAGATTGTCTGTTCGACGAATGAAGATTGTCTGGTCGACGAACTCAAGCTCAGCACGACGAACTCAAGCTTAGCTCGACGAACTCAAGCTCAGCTCGACGAACTTAAGCTCAGCTCGACGAACTCTAGCTCAGCTCGACAAACTCATACTCAGCTCGACGAATTGCGTTCTTCGTTCGACGAATCCAGACTAGGTCATCTTCAGGTTTCCCGTCCCGTTTCTTGGAAATGATCCCGGAGTTATTAATGTCATATCTTCTCGGAATGTTACCGTTAGAACGCGCATTGACTATGGACTATTACATGCCATTTTTCCATGGGACAGTTAGGGAAATCATTGATTGTCGCTTCCTTCCAAGGCCGACTGTAATTACTGAAAGTCCACCTAGTGTAAACTATGTTCACCTATGGGGGGGGAATAGGTGACGTGTAGCGCTTTTGCAGAATTTAAATTGTACCTGCACACGAAAATAAAACAACACAGCACAACAGAGTACACAAGCTATTTATAGTGGTTCCCCGACTTGGGTACATCCACTTTCCCCCTTCGACCTATCTCCCAACAAGGGACGACTCGGTCACTTCTCCAACGGGATTGAAATCCAATCCCTGCACTATCGGAAGGAACCCTTCCACATGTGGGAGTCAACACTCCCACAAAACGGGTTGCACCCAACCCTTACAACACGGAACAAACATTCATTTACAACAAAAGTAAATCTAGAATGTACACGAGATACAAACTTCGTTTGGAGACTACGTTGTTCCTCTTCGTTCGACGACGTGTTCATGAAGTCAACGAAGAGTCTACAACCCTAGATCTCTCTTAGAGAGGATCTCCCCGGAACCGGCGGCGGCAATACAAACGGCGGCTTGGTTCGGGATCGGCGGCGACGACGATGTGCGGCTGCACTTCTTTAGAGATCCAAACTTCGTAGCGAAGCTAGCTAGGTCTACCAACGGTCACACTAGGATCAATCATCTCGATCGATTCGGATGGGGAAAACTTTCCCGATCTACAAATCGAGAGACAAGAGATCTCCGGTTAGACACGTGAGACGCTGAGCTTAGCTAAGCTTCTATCGACCGGAGATCTGGAAGAAACCACGATCAAGATCGGCGATCTACACTCTCGCGCGGCGACGGAGGCGGCGGCGGAAAATCGCGACCTAGGTCAAGTCGCGGCTCAGCTTTGTATATCTTTTTCCGTCTGCTTTTACTGTTCAAACATACCCCTGTATATATACTGTAGACACTTTCAATATGACCGTTTTGGGTCCCACAAGTAGAATCCCGAAATCCGGTTCAAAATAGTCCAGCGGCAGAATCCGGTCCAGCAGCTTCCAGAGAAAACGCCAAGTAAAACTCGGCGAGAATCGCAGGTGATTCTCGACGAATCGGCGAGAATCAGTTAGTGATTCTCGACGATTCGTCGAGAATCACTAATGATTCTCGCCGAATCACTTTTTGATTCTCAACGAATATAACTTGGTATTCAGGATCTGCTCTGCGATGGGTTCGGCGAGAATCACTAGTGATTCTCGCCGAATCTTACTTGGCACCGTTTTGAGGCAGTCAGAAAGAGTCGGCGAGAATCACTAATGATTCTCGATGATTCTCGTCGAATTACACTTAGACGAATTTTCGTCTTTCCACCCAAGAGCTCCTTTACCTATCCTTGCTCCTTGTCTGCTCTTGCAAGATTACAACCCTGTACTTGAAAGTAAGTGCACTCCAATAGAGAGAGTACACGTAGGCCAACACACTGATCTGCTCAACGAGGGATTACGTCGTGCAGACCCGTGTATATTGACCTACTGCGCCCTGACATTGGTGTGCACTTAGCGTGGAATAACTGCAAGCACTACTTAAGAAGTTTCATCAAATACATTGTGAATTCATCTTAGCTTGACAGGTGGCTTCCTCAAATCCAGGTGATTGTGGATACAATACCCAACAATCTCCCCGTATTTGACGAAGCCAAAACCCTACTAGCTAAGATGAATAACACTAATCAAAAAATAAAAACAGCATTCAGAATTTAAACATGCAGCACAAGAGAGTATAAGTAAACAGATCAAGACTTGAGTCATTCACAAATTCAAATATATATACCAATATATATATATATATATATATATATATATATATATATATATATATATATATATATATACACATATAATCTTAGAATTGTTCATATAATAACAATAAGCATTAAATGTTCTTAAGAAAAAATGACAAGCTAAAAATTGTTGACTATTTTTCCTTAGCTAACTCATCCTTGAATTTTTGCGCCAAATACTTCTTCCTTTGCCTCTCCATATACTCTTTAGGCTTCGGATAATATCTGGGAGGAGGAACTTTATCTGCATCTGTGTTGTTTCTGAAGAAGATGTTTCGTTTTGCTTCATACGTCTTGTGCATTTCCCACTCATACTGGCTGTATACTTCGTTTCGATTTAGTTCTCCTTTTTCTTATAGCCAGAAGGTGTCCAAGATGATGTTCTTTGAAACTGGACTCCACTTTTCGTTTCGTACTTCCTCCTCACTCATTCTGATTCCCTTCTCAGCTAGTGTCTCCTTGGAGGTCCCTTCATGAGCTTTTCTCTTGCCCCTGGCTTTTGCTAGGGCCCCTTGGTCAAACATGCTCCTCAGTTTAGCTTTGGAAATAGCCCTAGCATCAGCTTCACTTATGGGAACATCTGCAGCACTTGCACCTATTCCATCAGCAGCACATACTCCCTCAGCGGCCGTAGAAGTCTCAGGAGCATGAATATCCGCAGGATTTTCAGGCAAGGCGACGCCTAACGCCTGGTGGAGCATCCACCAGCAGCTCTCATAGACATATTTGTTTGACTGTTCGAAGTTTGTGATCATGATTTCTTGAAGCTCGGCCATCTTAGCTAGATACTCTTTCTCCCCCTTTTTGGCTTCGACCGCGATGGAATTGGCATATGAGTGCAGCGAGTCATCAATATGCTTTGAAGTCCTGGAGAATTCATTGACTAAGGCTTGCTGATTGGCGTTGAGAGTTACCATATTACCGTCAAACTTTTGAATGTTGTTGGCTACAACATGAGCATTCTGATTTACCACGACAAGAGTGTCGGTGTTCTTTTTCAACCCGTCCATAAGAAGAGTGACCGCTTGGCCGGCCGCGGTATACTTTTCTTCAAATTTCTTTTCCATCACGTCAAGTTTATGATTGATCTCCACCATATTCTTGAGCATGAGATTTTCAGATTCCTTAATCCTTTTCAGCATTTTATTTTGAGCTTTTTTAAAAGAGGTCTTAAGCTCATCCACTATGCCCTGAATGATATTCACGGTGTGAGTGGCTATATCATCTCGTAGAGGAATATGCTGAGGCACTTCTTGGCCTTGCTCTTCAGCAGAAGCACCTGTAGAGCTAGACACCAACACAGTCTCTAATGGAGGAATACTTGTAGCATCTGCAGATTTCTCGGACTCCCCCTCCACTTGTGCACCAATGGTCTCAGGAACGCTCTCAGGTGCATGCTTGTCAGATGGAGGTTCAATGAGATTCTGAGTCTCCAATACTTCTTGTCCCTCATTGCCGTCATCCTCTCCTTCATCATCCATGACATCATCTTCATCAGCATCCTCTTCCAACTCTTGGTCAGCAGTCCCCTGTACATCAGCTTCGGCTCCTTGATCGTTCCGGTTCAGGGCCTCCTCATTCTCCGGCACAGCTTCACTGTCTTCTTGTATATCTGCCACAGCATCTCTGGCTATTTGGGAGATGTCAGCTGCGATATCAGTCTGAGTGGGTAGAGGCTCCCCCTCAATTCCTGCAGTCAAAGTATCAGGAATTTCACTGGGGGTGACTGCTGGAGATACTCCCTGTTGTTCTTCTACGGCAGTCTGCCCAATACGCCTCTCCCATCTGTCAAACACACTTGAGTCCATCTTCTTCAAGTAGTGTAGAGGAACACCTTTACTCATGTCAAATTTGTCTCCATTTAGCTGATTTAGATACAGACTTATGATTCGGCCAAAACTCGGAGAGCTCAAGGTGTCCTTTATCTTCTCGAACAGCAACGTCCCCCAGTTGAACCTTTTACGGCAGACAATTGCCACCAGGATCTTGAACATATCCGCAGAGATATAGTCATGAGATCCTGGCTTGCAGATGAGTACCTTTCCAATTATGTCAGACAGAAGCTTCCCTTCTTCATTCATATCCTTGCGCTTGATCGACCGAGTTCCTCGTGAGAGACCGCAGAATAAGAGAGTCCTGGTCTTGTCTTTGTCCTCAAGATAGTCCTCGTGCTCCGAGCTAGAGAGCTGCAGGAAGAGGGTCAGCTTGCTGGCAGACATCTTGACCTTAGCCCCAGCCACCTTGCTTTTGATTAGAGAGTCGCCATTCCGGAGTCTTGCGGTAGCGAAGAACTCCAGCACCTCTTTGTCCAAGATTTTGCACGGGTGCTCCAGGACGAATGAGAGCCCAGCCTCTTCCAGCATCAGAATGATGTTTCTGAATTCGTCAGAGGCGTAAGAGAACCCAGTTCGAACTAGCTCGCAACCTGTGACCAACCCAGCAGTTGTCCTTGGAGCCATTGCAGATCTAGGGAGAGAAGCACTATTCTATGCTTAATCAAACATCAAAAATGAAGCGACACTAGCGATCAAGTCCAAGTAAGGGTGAGGGAGGGTTACCTAAAGGTGTAGACGGTGGGTTAGTGTGATGAAGACGAGGGACACCCGATGAGTGTACGCGGAGAAATTCCTGGAGGCAAGAACTGAAGCCGGAAGAGCGTCCAAGAGCAAGGTGAGCGACCTGTGGGAAACTTGCGGTGAGAAGCGATGAAAGGGGAAGATGATTCGGGGAGATTCCAGCGGGATTCGGCGGGAGACCTGCGATGGAGACCGGGTCGGCGAGAGTCTTGCGGGAGTCGGCGAGTTGCTCTTCCGGTGAGTTTCCCCTGCGGCGGTGAGTCTTGCGGGAGTCTGTGAGTTTCCCCTCGGCGAGTTTCCGGCAGAGAAGGAGAGAGTCCCCTGCGGAGAGAGTCAGCGAGATTTGGCGAGCTTCCGCGAGTCGGTGGGAATGGGAAGAGTCGGCGGTAGAAATCTTGCGGGATTTGGCGTGTTTCCTGCGAAGTTCAGCGGGATTCGTAGAGTTTGCTCCTTCGGTGGGATTCTTATGGAAGGTGAAGGGTCGGCGGGATTCTAATATACATAAAGATGAATTCGGCGGGAGACCATGTGAGATAAACGGGATTTAGAATGAATTTAACGGGTTTCCGGCTTTTCCATATATTTCTTGATGACAATCTTCGCTAGTTTTTAGTGAATAGATGGAAAATTCATTATTTCTTTCAGGGTTTCTGCAACGAGTGATGAATATCTTTTAAGTTTCCTCAAAGGCTAGTAAATACGCTTTGCATATGCTACAGGTTCTTTATTTAAATCTGTACATTTGCCATCATAAAATCAATTCCTAGTTCATGAAGGGAACACTAAAAGAAGAGGTTAGAACAATAACCAGGATCACTAAATAAGCTTTTCAAGGCCAATGTAATAAGGACTTTTTCCTCCATGTTATTAGATGATTCAAGGATAACTAGAAAGTGATCAAGAAAACACTGACTTGCAATCACCCTCATACCAGTTGACATTCTTTAGATGTACTTACATACAAGTGAAGTATACGTATAAATATGTATATGTATATATATATATATATATGTAACTGTGGATACCCTATGACTCAAGTCCTGGAACTGAGCAAACGTACCTGGGATTATGAGAGTTATCATTTAGTCCCCCAGGTAAAACATATTAGGAGCTCGATGTGAATAAGCTCAATTAGATATCTCTTCTGTTAGTCCAGATGCATGTTCCAATTCAGTCTTGGAACACCTACTGTCTAGTTCCCATCATATTCACGGGAACCTAGACTACCCTGCAAGAAAGAATTACCTTACCTTAGGAACCCAAATCATATTGGGTCCTAGGTTCCTGTTAGCATAAGCACTTGACTGCCTTCCCCCAGAAAACCTGCCAGGAAGACTACCTCTGTCCCGTGAATGTGATAAGCCCTTTTCTTTGGCACAGAGGGGTTGTGCCAACAGTCGATGGCAAAGTGCCCCACTTTGCCACAACACCAACATGGGTGAATGTTGTATCGCCGTTTCCGATCTGATCTAGTGACTGAGGTAGTCACGGTCCTAGGTCTAAACGGGATAGAGCATGATCTCCTCACAAAATTTCCTCTTCCATCGTGACACGAGGAAGGGTGGAAGGAATGCATGTTGTGAGCGTCATGAGGCCGGGAAGGTGGTGCCTTTCTTTCAGGCATCCCCCTTCCTGAGGCCCCATGAAAACTTACACCATGACATCTAACCTCCCTATCCTGTGTCCTCGGGTGGTGAGAAGTCTTCTGTGAGCTGGGACATGCAGATTCACACCGAGTTGAGGCAGTGGCAGTGAATACAAAGGGCTCAGAATGAGCCTTAGGTATTCTCTCATGGGTGGCCACGACGGCCCTTGCACTACGGGTTTCTCCACATGATGACAGATCACCCTTGCAGTGACCACGATTGTTCCTGTGGTCATACCTGAAGGCATGATGAGTTGCCTTCCTGCTTGGAGTGGGGGGTCGGAATACCGTTTCCCCATTTCTCCACGAATTCATAATCCGGGAGATCCACCCATTTTCTTGCTTTCTCTTTATAGCATCAACCTTATAAAAGTTTGATACTATTCTTTTCTCATTCTCTAGACTACTTTCTAGAGCTGAGATTTTAGAGTCCTTGACCTTGTTGGACGCCAATTGGAGAATCAACAAGGTCTTCAGTCGAGCAATCTCTTGAGCTTGCTCCTCAGCAAGTAGGTTGCTTGTCTGAAGAGCTCTCTTCAGGGAATCAGCATCTTCTGAAGGAAGGCAGTTCCTATCTTCAGAAACTTCAAGAGATACGGGGCAGGATGAAGAAGTTACCTGCTCTTCAGAGATATTGTCATTAGAGCCAGTGACCATTGTGTAATCCTCATCAGAGCTTCTTTCCTCACTGGCCTCATCAGTCTCTGACACGGACACTGGAGCTCTGATGCTGTCCGAGAGATCCTTGCCTTCATCTTCAGAAGCGAGGACCCTCACATAGGCTTCATCCTCTGATTGACAGCAGATTCCAGCATTCTCTGACCCCCCATCTGCTCTGAGATCATCATCCACAGAGATTTAGCCGTCCTACATTTTTCCAATCTAGAGCGAGAAGCTCCAGACCAGTTATCCATGATAATTTGACGAATCCTCTTATCCAAATTAAAGAATGAAAGTTCCATTTCCGACATCTCAGCAATGCACTTGGGCACTTGAATTCCAGAGTCGGAGGTCTTCATAGGAATAAAAGGACCCTCTTCCAGGATGAAAGATGCACAAGTATCGATGGCATCCAAGTGATACGACACTCTCATCCTCCAGATGGGATAATAATCCTTTGTGCATGCGGGGAGTTTTAGTGGCGATATCTCATAATCCAACTCCATGCTTCTGACACCGGTGGCAGGATACTACTCAAGGTGTTAACCTTTTTGATGAGCAACCTTGCTCTGATACCACTTGAAAGTCCACCTAGTGTCAACTATGTTCACCTATGGGGGGGAATAGGTGACGTGTAGCGCTTTTGCAGAATTTAAATTGCACCTGCACACGAAAATAAAACAACACAGCACAACAGAGTACACAAGCTATTTATAGTGGTTCCCCGACTTGGGTACATCCACTTTCCCCCTTCGACCTATCTCCCAATAAGGGATGACTCGGTCACTTCTCCAACGGGATTGAAATCCAATCCCTGCACTATCGGAAGGAACCCTTCCACACGTGGGAGTCAACACTCCCACAAAACGGGTTGCACCCAACCCTTACAACACGGAACAAACGTTCCTTTACAACAAAAGTAAATCTAGAATGTACACGAGATACAAACTTCGTTTGGAGACTACGGTGTTCCTCTTCGTTCGACGACGTGTTCGTGAAGTCAACGAAGAGTCTACAACCCTAAATCTCTCTTGGAGAGGATCTCCCCGGAACCGGCGGCGGCAATACAAACAACGACTTGGTTCGGGATCGGCGGCGACGACGATGTGCGGCTGCACTTCTTTAGAGATCCAAACTTCGTAGCGAAGCTAGCTAGGTCTACCAACTGTCACACTAGGATCAATCGTCTCGATCGATTCGGATGGGGATGACTTTCCCGATCTACAAATCGAGAGACAAGAGATCTCTGGTTAGACACGTGAGACGCTGAGCTTAGCTAAGCTTCTATCGACCGGAGATCTGTAAGAAACCACGATCAAGATCGGCGATCTACACTCTCGCGCGGCGACGGAGGCGGTGGCGGAAAATCGCGACCTAGGTCAAGTCGCGGCTCAGCTTTGTATATCTTTTTCCGTCTGCTTTTACTGTTCAAACATACCCCTGTATATATACTGTAGACACTTTCAATATGACCGTTTTGGGTCCCACAAGTAGAATCCCGAAATCCGGTTCAAAATAGTCCAGCGGCAGAATCCGGTCCAGCAGCTTCCAGAGAAAACGCCAAGTAAAAATCGGCGAGAATCGCAGGTGATTCTCGACGAATCGGCGAGAATCAGTTAGTGATTCTCGACGATTCGTCGAGAATCACTAATGATTCTCGCCGAATCACTTTTTGATTCTCAACGAATATAACTTGGTATTCAGGATCTGCTCTGCGATGGGTTCGGCGAGAATCACTAGTGATTCTCGCCGAATCTTACTTGGCACCGTTTTGAGGCAGTCGGAAAGAGTCGGCGAGAATCACTAATGATTCTCGACGATTCGGCGAGAATCACTAGTGATTCTCGTCGAATTACACTTAGACGAATTTTCGTCTTTCCACCCAAGAGCTCCTTGACCTATCCTTGCTCCTTGTCTGCTCTTGCAAGATTACAGCCCTGTACTTGAAAGTAAGTGCACTCCAATAGAGAGAGTACACGTAGGCCAACACACTGATCTGCTCAACGAGGGATTACGTTGTGCAGACCCGTGTATATTGACCTACTGCGCCCTGACATTGGTGTGCACTTAGCGTGGAATAACTGCAAGCACTACTTAAGAAGTTTCATCAAATACATTGTGAATTCATCTTAGATTGACAGGTGGCTTCCTCAAATCCAGGTGATTGTGGATACAATACCCAACAATTACTGCTCAACATTCAAAATTTCGAATGCTCTTAGTCAGTCGATACAGAGAAAGAAAAAAGAAATCAAGAAGAATCAATCAGTAACAGAGTAGTACAAGCAAGCAATACTGACAATCAGACATACACTCAGATTGCACAGAAGAACAACCTTTAGAAATCAAAAGTTCTACTGCAATCAGCCTAACCAGAGAACATCTTCAAGAAGAAGAAGAAGAACAACCAATCACTATCAAGAGTCTTCTTCTGACAATTCTTAGGACAACTTCAAAGGATAACAAATTTCAATCTGTCAAAGAAGTTCCTGAAGCATCTCTAGTCCAGGCACTCTAGGTCTTTGAAGACCTATCACCCTGAAGCAGTGCTCCAGCATTCCTGATACATTCAAGATCTCAGGGGGAGAAAAATCTGCTACAATCAATCCACAAGTCTTCTCAGTTGATATTGAGAAAGAGAAGACACTATCTCCTTATTTCCAATTCCTGTACAAGGTTTTAATTCCCTTCAAAATTATTCTAGTTGCAAGTCACCTTCCAAAAGACTTGAGGTTTTGGTTTTTGAGCACCTGAACAAAAGCTCATTGGTGTCAGGCACCTGATCAAAAACCTGATTGGATTCCTACCAGGGTGGTAGAAGAGTGGATGTACCCAGGTTGGGGAACCACTATAAAATTTCTTGTGTCGTCTGGTTGCCCTTTTCTTGTGTTTTGGCTGTGCTCTGTGATTACTTAGTTTGATGTGCTTAGTTTTATTTACTCACTGACTTGTTCACTTAGGAATACAACAAAAGTTGTAAAAATGTTTTTAATGAGCACAATACTCTATTCACCCCCCCCCCCCTCTAGAGTATTTCAGATCTAACCTGCACTTTCAATTGGTATCAGAGGCAGGTTGGTTAAAATACCACACCTTATTGGTTGTACATGCTAACACCTGAACCACAAAGATCCCTCTAGTTAGATCTGCTTGTTTTAAGTTTGTTATTAGATTTATTTCTTCACAGAAATGGCCCAAAACAAAGATTATGCAAGCATCAGACCTCCAGTGTGCAATCTCAACAAGTTTGCCATCTGGAAGGCAAGAATCAGATTATACATGAATTCTATTGATGAGGATATTTTTTTCTGTTATCTTCACAGGTGTACCTCCAGCACCTATAGCTTCTACAAGCACTTCAACAAACATGACTGCAGTTCCTCCTCCAGAGAACAATGAAGCCTACAAGAAAGCTAAGATGGCAGATGCTAAGGCAATGAATATCTTAGCCCAGACTATGTCAGATGACATATTTCAGAAGGTGGCTGAGTGCACCTCAGCCAAGGCCATTTGGGACTCCCTCAACCAAATGGTAGCTGGTTCTACAGATGAAAGAAAGGACAGAAGATCCATTCTCATTTCCCTGTATGAAAACTTCAAAAAGGATGAGACAGAATCAGTGGCTGATATGTATAATAGGTTGAGTTCAATCATCAATGAACTCAAAACCCTGGATAAAGACATCACCTTGACAGAGGTGAATGATAAGATATTGATGTGCTTCCCCAGCTCTTGGGACTCCAGAATCTGGCAAATCAAAGAAGCCAGAAGCCTCAATGAGATATCAACTGAGTCTCTTTTAGGAAAATTAAAATCCTATGAGCAGCTGATAAAATCAAGAGAAGTAGCAGAACAGAAGGCAACAACTCCAGTTAGAAAGGAGCACAGCATAGCCTTCAAAGCATCTGAAGAAAGTGAGACATCAACTTCAAATGAAGAACTCATGAGCCTCTTTGCCAAAAGTTTCTACAAGACGGCAAGGAAGGACTTCAAAAGGAAATCATCCAGACAGGATGATAAGCCCAAGTATGACAAGACACCAACCAAGGAGGTTGTGTGCTTTGGTTGCAGAAATCCTGGACACTACATCTCAGAATGCCCAGAAAACCAGAAGAAGGACAAGAGCAGAGAAAAGGACTCCAGGAGAAGACATAGCAGCAGACCCTCCTCCAGCAAATATAAAAAGAAAGACAAGGGATTTGTTGCTGAGACTTGGAGTGACACTGAAGAAGAAACATCTTACTCCAGTTCAAGTGAAGAAGAGGAAGAAGCTAGATCCAAGGAGGTTTGCCTAATGGCAATTGATGCCTCCAGGAGCTGTTCTGGATCAGAAGAAGAATCAGAAGAAGAAGCAGCCTCAGACTCAGAGGCAGATCAGGTTCTCTCAAATTTTGATTTTAATTCTGATTCATTCAAAATTGATTTCAAAGCCATGTGTTTAGATTTAATTAGCTCAGAAAAGGAAATAAACTCTTAGAGAAAGATTAGGAAATCTCGAATCAGTTAACTCAGAAAACATAAAACTACAAGATCAACTAACCTTAGCTAATGAACAAATAATTAAATTAAAATCTGAATTATGTGAGGCCAAACAACTTGAGCAATATCTCAATGGGAGAAGTCTCAAGCTGATGGACATTATAAGCACAATGAATGCCAGATTAAATGACAAGCTGGGCTTGGGTGCTTCATCAAGTTTACCACCCATAATAAAGAAAAATATTCTTTCAACCCCCATCAAGTTTATTTCTGCAAAGGGAAAAGAAAAATTAATAGACAAACCAAGGTCAGAAAACAATCCAAAGCCTATAGACAAGAGAAACAGAAATTTGAAAACAACAAATAAAAACAAAGTTCAGCAGCATTCGTCGAACTCAGATCGACGAAATGTAGCCAGTTCATCGAACCCAGATCGACGAACGTTGAACGCAAACTTCAGTTATAATAATTCGTCTAACTGCGACCGACGAACTGTGTATGGTTCGTCGAGCAGAGCTCGATGAACTTGGGGCGCAGAAGATGACTACTATCATTCTCTGAGCAGAGATCGACGATCTCATCCCTATTCGTTGAACTCTGGTCGACAAACTTACAACAATTCGTCGAACCCAGAAAGACCAAACCTAAATCATTTTTCTTACAGAAACGCTAAACCAACTAATAAGACATTTAATCCATTAGCTGATTGGGTAATTCCACCTAGGAGATATCACCCCTTAGGTTATAAATCTCAACCTGCTTTATCAGTTATTTCCAGCTTTACTTTTCAACAAAATAAAGGACCCAAGGTAACCTGGGTCAAGAACAATTGAATTTTGTTTTTTCTTTGCAGGTACAGGTGAAGAGCTGTCCAAGGGTGAGTCAAACTTGATACTTGGACAGTGGTTGCTCCAAGCATATAACAGGCAGCAAGGCAAATTTTATCCAAGTACAAGTCCAAGCTAGGAACAAAGGTGATTTTTGGAGATTCAAAAAGTGGCTAGTCAGAAGGATATGGAGCGGTGAAGATTGGAGCAGTTACTTTCAAGAAAGTAACATATGTAAGAGGACTCAAACATAACCTTATATCCATAAGTCAATTATGTGATGAAGGTTATCAGGTACATTTTACCTCTACTTCCTGTTCTATTATTAATAATAAAAACAAAACTGTTTTAATTGGACTTAGACAAGGGAACACATATTTAGTAGATTTTATTTCTGCCACAACTGATATCTGCTTACTGAATGTTACTAGTAATCAAAATGAGTTATGGCATAAAAGATTAGGGCATGTAAACCTTAAGAATATATCTAGGTTATCTAAAGACAACCTTGTTAGAGGTTTACCTTCTGGCCTGTTAGAAAGTAGCGAAAAAGAGAGAACAAGCGGATAAGCTTTTGAATAATTGAAATTTTATTATCCAAAAAAGATAACTATTACAAAGGTATGCCCTCCCTAATATAGAATGGAGGAGAGATGAGAGAATACAAATAAGAGATGTGGGACTAAAAATTTACAAGCTAAGCGGACTGTACAAAGTAAACCGCACAAGCCGCGTGGTTAGGCAGAAGGACTAACCGCACGGCTACAACAAGAGAAGCAGAGAAGTCGCCTGTGAAGATCGCTAGACCGCCCGGTTTACAAGCCGGCGAGTCAAACCGCCAGACCGCGCGGTCTTCAACCCGCCAAGACAGACCGCCCGGTCACCAACTTCAACACTCCCCCTCAAGCTGGAGCATATATATCAATCATGCCCAGCTTGTCGCAAACATGCAGAAACGAGGCGGAAACTGGCTTGGTGAAGATATCAGCCAGCTCTTTATCAGACGTGACAAACGGAGTGCAAATTTGTTCTTTTAAAATCTCTTCACGAATGAAATGGCAGTCAACCTCATTGTGCTTTGTTCTTTCATGGAATACCGGATTTTTGGAGATGTATATGGCGGCCTTGTTATCACAGAACATAGGTAGAGGATGGTTGTACACCTCTCCTAAATCTAGCATGAGAGCCCGCAACCATTTCAACTCACAAGTGGTTGACGCCATACTGCGATACTCAGCTTCTGCACTAGACCTGGAGACAACAGACTGCTTCTTGCTCTTCCAGCTCACCAGATTTCCCCCAACAAAGGTGCAAAAACCTGAGGTTGACTTGCGATCCCCTTTGTCATCAGCATAACTTGCATCTGAGTAGGCTTCAATCCTCAGATGACCATTCTTCTGAAAAAGTAATCCTTTCCCAGGCGCTGCTTTGACATACTCCAAGATCCGCAAGACGGACTGTAGATGACACTCCCTAGGCGCTTGCATGAATTGACTCACCTTGCCCACAGCATAGGAAATGTTGGGTCTGGTCACTGTGAGATATATGAGCTTACCAACCAGACTTCTGTACCGCGAACTATCTGAAAGAGGAGGCGAATCATCTGTCCAGGTTTTGTCCTCCCCAGTAGCCATGGGGCATCGGGCAGGTTTTGCTCCAGTTAATCCTGCCTCTTTTAAAAGATCAAGGGCATACTTACGCTGAGAGAGAACTAAGGAGTCGGGCTTCCGAGAGAGTTCGATCCCCAGAAAGTACTTTGGAGAGCCCATATCTTTAGTGATCAGATGTTGGCGAAGATGTCGCTTTGTCAGGGCTACCCCTTCCTGGTCATCGCCAGTGAGGAGAATATCATCGACGTACACAGCAAGAACAACCAGCCCAGAAGGAGTTTTGCGAATAAAGAGAGAGTGATCAGCAGAGCTTCGCACAAAACCAATAGCCGCCACAATGCCGCTGAACTTGTCAAACCAAGCTCGAGGACTCTTCTTGAGGCCATAAATTGCCTTCTGCAGCCGGCATACCCGTGTCTCCCCCTGAGCAACATACCCAGGAGGTTGCTCCATGTAAACGGCCTCGTGAAGATCACCATAAAGGAAGGCATTCTTGACGTCCAGCTGAGAAATCAGCCAATCCCGATTGACGGCCACAGAGAGAAGAACCCGGATAGTGCTGAGACGAGCCACAGGGGAGAAGGTGTCAAAGTAATCAACCCCATAGGTCTGAGTAAAGCCCTTAGCAACAAGGCGAGCCTTATACCGATCCACAGTGCCGTCTGGGCTAAATTTGACCACAAAGACCCAGCGACAGCCAACAACATCAGTACCGAAGGGAGGAGGAACAAGAGTCCAGGTACCCCGCTCAGTTAGGGTCGCCATTTCCTCATCCATGGCCATCTTCCAGTGAGGAATAGCAAGGGCCTCCTGATAGGAGCGGGGTGTGGCAGTGGCAGAGATAGCCAGTGCAAATGCCCTACGAGAAGGGGTAAGACGATCATAGGAAACAACAGCAGCAAGGGGGTGTAGGGTACACGTCCGCACCCCTTTGCGAAGAGCTATAGGAAGATCCAGGTCAGCCGGGCCCGCGGCATCCGGAGCATCCGTGGTAGAGAAAGCTGGCCCGGGAGAAGAGAGCGACGGCAGCGGAGATGAGGGAGAGGGTGGTGGAGAAGGGAGAGAGAGAGGTGGAGGAAGAGGAGGGGTGGAGACGGTGTAGGGGTGGAGAGTGTAGTAGGAGGCGAGGGAACGAAGGGAACGGCAGGAGAATCAGAAGCTGGGAGAAGAGGAGAGGAGTCATCCGAGAAGTAGGAGGTATTCTCGAAGAAGGTGACGTCAGCAGAGACGAACTGCTTACGAAGGACGGGATCAAAGCAATAGTAGCCTTTCTGAGTGGTGGAGTACCCCAGAAAGACACATTTGGTGGAGCGAGGGGAGAGCTTATCACGGGTGGCAGAAGGGGTATGCACAAAGGCAGTGCATCCAAAGATTTGGAGAGGAAGAGGAAAACGGCTCCTTGCCCGGATACAAAATGGAGAACGGGGTTTGGCCGTGGAGAACCGTGGAGGGAATGCGATTGATGAGGTAGCAGGCAAGGAGAACAGCATAGCCCCAATAGGAGCGAGGAACATGCATCTGGGTCATCAAGGTGCGAGCGACATCTAGGAGGTGACGGTTTTTGCGTTCGGCCACACCATTTTGTTGTAAAGTATAGACACAACTAGTTTGATGAAGAATCCCATTTTGCATGCAGAATGTAGAGAAGTCACGACTGAGATATTCTTGGGCATTATCAGATCGAAAAACTTGGATAGAAACACCAAACTGAGTTTTGATCATGAGATAGAAGGATGTCCATACAGAGAATAATTCGGAGCGATCTTTTAATAGATACACCCACGTACAGCGAGAGAAATCATCAATGAACGTGACAAAATAGGAACTACCCCGACCAATGGTAAGAGTAGGAGAAGGACCCCAGATATCGGAGTGGATAAGATCAAACGGACGGGTAGAGCTACGAGCGTGCTTTGGAGGGAAGGAGGAGCGGTGATGCTTGCCAAGCTGACAGGCCTCACAGTTGAGCGGAGGACTTTGAGAAGGAAGGTGGGGCAGAAGTTGACGAAGAAGACGGGGAGGAGCATGACCAAGGCGGAGATGCCATTGGAGAAGATCTGTGGAGGTGGAGGAGAAGGTGGAAAAAGCAGAAATGTTGTCCAGGAAGTATAAGCCGCCACTCTCAGTCCCAGTAGCAATCGTCCGTTGGGAGTCCGGATCCTGAAAAGAGCAAGAAGTAGAAGTAAATGTGACGGAACACTGTAATTGCTTGCAAAGAGAGGTAACAGATAATAAGTTGAACGGGAACTGGGGCACGTATAGAGTATCCGCCAAGTGAAGAGACGGAGTGACATGAACTATCCCTGTTCCATGGACTGATGATGAAGAGCCGTCAGCGAGAATAACCGGGGGCAAGCGAGCATGTTTTTCTAGGAGAGAGAAACACGGGAGATGGCCGGTCATATGATTTGTAGCACCAGTGTCGATCAGCCATTTTCCCTGAGTAACAACGTGTGCACGACCAGAAGACGTGACAACCGAGGCGAATGGCTTGGAGGAGGATATGAAAGCCATGAAGGGAGGAAGAAGAAACTGCAGCGTTCTCGGTGACAGCACACCAGCGGCAAGAAGGGCCACGACCAAGGTGCAGAGCACAAGCCGCACGACTGAACCAGGAGGTCGCGGCGACTAACAAGCAGGAGCGGCTAAAGGAAGAAAGGCAGAGAGGCCGCTCAAACAAGGAAGAATCCGCGCGAACATAGAGAAAGCCGCGGGGAGAGGAAAAGAGAGCAACCCGTGTGAAACCGCATCGGGTTAAAGGGAAGAAGTCGCACGAACACGAGCGGCTAGGAAGCAGAACAAGGCACAGCGGGGAAGAGGTCGCGCGGACTGAAAAGGCCGAGCGAACAGAAGAGAGGAGAAGAGCAGGTGACCGCGACCAAGATGCAGGTGAGATAGGAACAACCCGCACGGTCAGGCAGATCACAGCAGCAAACCGCGAGTATAGAGACAAGCGGAAATGGGGAAAGCAGAAGCGGACAGGGAGAAGAAGTCCGCAGCGGGTAGAGACAAGGCCGCAACGACTAGGAAGTCGGAGAGGCAAGAAAGAACAAGGAGCGCGGCGACAAGGAAACAGGTCGCTGCGACGAATAGCAGAAGGAGAAGAGAACCAAGAAGAAGCAAACCGCGCGAACAGGGCAGCGGACAGAAACAAGCCGCGCGAACAGGGCAGCGGACAAAAGAGAAGGCAAGTCGCGAAACAGGTCGCAGAAAGCGGAAAACAAGCCGCGAATAACAGAGAGCGCACAGAATCAGGAGGAAATGAACCTGGCTCTGATACCATGTTAGAAAGTAGCGAAAAAGAGAGAGCAAGCGGATAAGCTTTTGAATAATTGAAATTTTATTATCCAAAAAAGATAACTATTACAAAGGTATGCCCTCTCTAATATAGAATGGAGGAGAGATGAGAGAATACAAATAAGAGATGTGGGACTAAAAATTTACAAGCTAAGCGGACTGTACAAAGTAAACCGCACAAGCCGCGCGGTTAGGCAGAAGGACTAACCGCACGGCTACAACAAGAGAAGCAGAGAAGTCGCCTGTGAAGATCGCTAGACCGCCCGGTTTACAAGCCGGCGAGTCAAACTGCCAGACTGCGCGGTCTTCAACCCGCCAAGACAGACCGCCCGGTCACCAACTTCAACATGGCCCCTACAAGAAGGAAAACCTATGCAGGGCTTGTCAATTAGGCAAGCAAACCAAAACTAGCTTTAAATCCATTAATAAAAGTGATTCACCTAGGATATTGTATTTGCTTCATGTGGATCTATTTGGACCCATTGCAGTACAAAGCTTAGGAGGGAAGTCTTATACTTTAGTGATTGTTGATGACTTCTCTAGATTCAGTTGGGTAGCCTTTCTGAGAGCTAAGTCAGATACATTCAAGGTTTTTACAGATTTTCTCAGGACCATACAGATTGAGTTCTCTACTCATGTTGCATTGATCCGAAGTGATCATGGCACAGAGTTTGAGTCTCTTCTTATGCATGAGTTCTGTGAGAAGGAAGGTATCAGGCAGTGCTTCTCAGCTCCTAGAAATCCCCAACAAAATGGAGTTGCTGAAAGGAAAAATAGGACACTCATTGAATCTGCAGGTACATTATTGGCAGATGCTTACATGCCTCTATCCTTTTGGGCAGAAGCTGTAAATACTGCCAACTATGTCCTGAATAGAAGTCTTATACATAAACTGAAAAATAAGACCCCCTATGAATTACTTAAAGGGAAGAAAACTAAAATCACATACTTTAAAGTTTTTAGTTGTAATTGTTATATTCACACAAATAACAAAACATACATTAGAAAGTTTGAGGCTAAGGCTGAAGAAGGGATTTTTCTAGGATATTCCCAAGTAAGCAAGGCCTATAGGGTTTTTAATAAATCCACCCTTAAAATTGAAGAGCCTGTTCATGTATCTTTTGATGAAACTAACATGTCTTATAAGGAGAAAAAGATTTCTACCAATAGCTTTTTGCAGGTTCCTCAACTGTGTGAGTCTATGGATGGACTAAACCTTACCCAAGAGGTATCAACTCATCCTACTCCACTGGTTGCTGAAGATAGTAAAGAAGAAATCCAAGAGGAAGTGGCTGAACTTCCATCAACTGCTAGTACCACTCCCCGAGAGGAATTAATTACAAAAGCTGTTGCTCAACCAACTTCACCAACAGATCTTGTCACACTTAGAGATCACCCCAGATCTCAAGTGATTAGATACATTTCAGCAGGTGTACAGACAAAGCATCAACTAAATCAAGACTTAATGCATGCCTGTTTTCTCTCTCAAATTGAACCTCTCACCATCCATGAAGCAGAGTAAGATCCCCACAGGATCATTGTAGAGTTTGGGATTTGGTTCCAAGACCCCATAACTACCCAGTCATTGGAACCAAATGGGTCTACAGGAACAAGTTGGATGCTAAAGGGAACATAGTGAGAAACAAGGCTAGGTTTGTTGCTCAAGGCTACATGCAAGAGGAAGGAATTGACTATGACCAAACCTTTGCCCCTATTGCAAGGTTAGAGTCCATAAGAATATTCCTTGCCTATGCAGCTCATAAGAGATTCAAAGTCTTTCAAATGGATGTCAAGAGTGCATTTCTGAATGGAGTACTTCAAGAAAAGGTTTATGTAGAACAACCTCCAGGTTTTATCTCACCAACTTATCTCTCTTTTGTATTTAAATTGCATAAAGCTCTCTATAGTTTAAAGCAAGCTCCAAGAGCTTGGTATGATACCATAGCAAGCTTTCTTTTAGAGCATAAATTTACAAGAGGAGCCATAGATAAAACCTTTTTCACTAGACATCATAAGGACCAAATATTATTAGTACAAATATATGTGGATGACATCATCTTTGGGTCTACTGATCCCAAATTGTGCAAGAGGTTTTTTGACCTCATGCATTCTAAATTTGAGATGAGTAGCATGGGTGAGATTTCCTACTTCCTTAGTCTCCAAGTGAAGCAGCTCCCTGATGGTATCTTCCTCTCCCAAGCTAAGTATGCCCTATGGCTACAAATGCTGTTGTGGATTCTGATGCAGCAGGGAAACCTGTAGATCAGAAACATTATAGGGCAATTGTTGGATCCCTATTATACCTAACAGCTAGCAGACCTGATATAATGTTTGCCACATGCCTTTGTGCTAGGTTCCAAGTGAACCCTAAAGAATCTCACCTTATTTTCCTAAAAATAATTTTGAGATATATAAAGAGTTGTCCTAATCTAGGACTCTGGTATCCTGCATAGTCAGAATTGGAGTTAACTGGATACTCAGATGCTGACTATGCTGGATGTAGAGTGGACAGGAAGAGTACCTCTAGAACTTGCTAGTTCCTGGGTATGAGACTTGTCTCCTGGTTTTGTAAAAAGTAGACATCTGTGTCTACATCAACTGCAGAAGCAGAATACATGGTTGCTGACAGCTGCTGTTCAAAAATGTTATGGATACAAAACCAACTCCTAGACTATGGTATCAAATTAAGTAATTCAACATTATTTTGTGATAATACTAGTGCTATTGCTATAGCACAGAATCCAGTTCACCATTCTAGGACTAAGCATATTGAAATAAGACATCATTTCATTAGAGATAATGTGGACAAAAAGAAATTTAACTTGATCCATATTCCTACTGATTTACAGAGAGCAGCCATATTCACCAAGCCCTTGGATGAGAAAACTCATCTGTTCTTTATAAATCAACTAGGAATGATTAATGGAGAAGAGTTAAATTAACTTTTGTCTGCATTCGACGAATTTTCCAGAGTTCGTCGAACGGAGTTCGATGAATTAGGGAAAGTTTGAGAGATTCTCGTCGACTGGAGATCGACGAATTATCTGTCTATAATTTATTTCGTCGAGCTCAGTTCGAAGAATTTCTTTTTTTTTTTCGTGGAACTGAGATTGTCGATTCATATTCTGAAAATCTTATATATAGGTTTTCTTCGACCTTCGTCCCGTGCTTTCAGTTCTTTTGCTCTTGATCGTCGTTTTTCTCTGTGTCTTTTTTGCAGGTCATCAATGGTGATTCCAGCAGGAGCCTTAGCAGCAATGAAATTTGATTCTTGTTTTGATATGGAGTTCGTTTCTTTTCAACATTCGGATCCCATCTTTCTCTATATCTTGGAATTGCTAGAAGAACTTCATCTCAAGGATTTCATGACCAGGCGAATTAAATTGCACTCAACTGAAATCAGAGAACTGGTGTATACATCTACTGTTTCTGAGGAAGATGTTCTGACTGGAACTATCGGGAGTACTGCTGTTTCATTATCTCCTGCAATTCTGTCTGAGATTTTTGGCCTAATCAATGGAGAAGATAATATGGACATGGATTCTGAAGAGTTTGGTGATATGCTGAAGCTAATGGGTTTTTCTGGAAACAACCCTAATAAGCTGTTGAAGAAGCAACTGTCTGCCGCGTATCAGTTCCTGGCGGACATTGTCGGAAAAGTGCTAATGGGAAAGCACTCTGCCCATGATTACATAACCCGCTACCAATTCCTAGTTATGTGCGCCGTGGTGAATAAGAGACGTGTCAACTGGGGCACAATCTTCTTTGAGTTAATCAAGAAAAAGAACAGTAAGAAGGAAGTCTGCTTCGGCAGAATTTTGGGAATTTTTCTTCAAGAGAAGGATGCTGAATGTATGGTATCCCCGACCATCTTCATAAATGCCAGCAAGCGCCTCACATGCGCTCTGTTTGGCAGGTTGGAGAGGACTATTTCCAAGCCCTCAAAGGCTTCCTCCTCTTCCATCCAAACTTCTGAGAGCACCAGGGCTGTAAAGGACACTCCCCTCCCTGCTGAAGAGGTCATTCCATCTCCTCAACCTCCTCCAGCAACTCATCTTCCATCATCAACCTCTCTTAAAATTCCTCCAACTTCACCCACTCATGTTTCTTCATCACCACAGCATACCTCTATGCCTAGTCCACCTCCATCTCCACCTCTGGACAACACCAATATTCCAACACCTCCTCCTTCCCCTCATGAGGCACATATCCCTACACCTCCTCTGTCTCCTCTTCCCCCTCATTTGTCATCCATTCCCTCTTACAGCATACCCACAGACTCTGTCATGCCAGATGCCCCCATTCCATCTGTTATTCCTCCTTCCATTCCATCCTCTTCCCCATCCCCATTTGATCCATCTACCATCATATCCTTGCTCACTCCTCTCATCAAATCTCTCATCCAAGTGGCCATTACACCTCTTGTGACCTCCATCAATTCTTTATCTGCCCAAATTTCGGACCTATCTGTTGTCCCCTCTTCATCAATGGGACTGGCTCCAAGTTCCCCTGAACCCAGGCAGGGGGAGATGCTCAGTGATGAAGTTGCAGCAGATTCAGATACAGCAGCAGCAGTTACAGTAGTAGTCCCCTCCACAGCAGATGCAGATTCAGATACAGATACAGAAATTTTGATAGATTTTGATTCTAAAATGATTGAATTAATTCAGTATATGGATACTGACCTTGATTTGGATGAGTCAGTTGAGCAAATAAAACCTGTTGGTGATTTCCATTTAAATCCCACAGTTAATTTGTCTGTTTTATTAAGAAGTTTTGATGCAGCTTTTATGCACCTTCTTCCAGCTGATTTTACTAAGCCAAGTTTGGCTATTGTACCCTACACCTCCCCAATAAGTCCAGCAGTTGTTAAGCAACTCTGTGACAGTTTTGCTCCTCCAGTTGTTGCTCCATCATCTTTAGTTTTTCCAGAAGTTATTTCAGCCCCAAGTTTTGTCATGGATGACTCTCCTATGCCTGACTTGGATGAGCTAATCTTAGCTGATATTGAAGAGGAGAATAAGGCAGCAACTGAAAGCTCTGTCCCCATTTTTTCTGATTCCTTTATAGTCTCCTCCTCTTCTATTGCTGATATTCCAGTTCCTGAATCTTCTGCCCCTCCTCCAGAAAAGCTATTATTTCTGATAAAGCTTTGAAAGCTTTGGATGCTCTTTATGACATCCCTCAAGGTTCTGATTCTGAAGAATAAGATGATGATGACTCATATGAAGATGCTGCCAGTAAGAAAAGAAGATGCTGACAAAGAAAATAAAGGCTCCTCCTCCTCCAGCTCCCAAGCCAAATCCCACTGCAGACACCCCCTATTATATTCTGCACAATGTTGCTCCCTAGAATGCCCGCATGTATGTGGTTGTCAAAGAACCAGCAGAAAGAAAGAAAGAGAAGTAGGAGATATTCCCCTCCTCTAGTGCACAGATTCAGGAAGGATCCTCCTCCTCCAGCAGCTGGTGCCTCTGGCTCCTCTAGCACCCAGAGATCTGCCCCAATGCAAACATATCAGAGACAATCAGGGAGATCTTCTGGAAGTAGCCAGCAGAGGCAGCCATCCTCTTCAGGACATCAACACCAACAACATCAGCAACAGCAACAACAAATTTCTTATGTATAGAAAGCTGAAAGTCCAAAGAGACCTCTCTCTCTCCTCCAATTCCTTTTGAAGATCCTGAAACTACAAATACTGCAAGAATGGCCAGATTCCAGGAGTTAATTGGACTATCTCTGATTAATAAAGCTAAGGCTGAAGGCAAAGATACATCAGGTCTTACAACTATGTCTAAGTACAAAAAAGAAGAGCTGAAAAGATTTGACAAAGAAAACAAGCTATTTAATATTGATGACTATATGAAACTTCATCCAGAAGCAGTTGTCCCCAGAGTAACATCATTGAACATTATAGGGGCAGCTGATATGACTATGACAAAGGCTCAGGCTTCAGATCGTGGATAGAGTCTTAACAACTTCAGAATTTTTCTAAGTCCAGCTTCAAGCTTCGGTCGACGAATCAATTTCTAAGCTCGATGAACTTGGACCTCAAGCTCTCAACTTCTCAGGTCGACGAAGTCAGCTTCTCAGGTCGATGAATCAAGGAATCTACTCGAAGAATTCTGAACTCAGAGTATTTGTGTCGACACTTAGGGCATGTGTCGACACCAGACAATTTATGTCGACACCAGAAGATTTGTGTCGACACCAGGATTTCAGTCAACACCAATTTATGTCGACACCAGAAGATTTGAGTCGACACCAAGATCAATCAGTCGACACTAGCTTAGTCGACACTGAATATTAGCAGATGCAGAATATTTGGCTAAGTACACAATCTATCTCAGCTCGACGAATGAAGATTATCTGTTCGACGAATGAAGATTGTCTGTTCGACAAATGAAGATTGTCTGGTCGACGAACTCAAGCTCAGCTCGACAAACTCAAGCTCAGCTCGACGAACTCAAGCTCAGCTCGACGAACTCAAGCTCAGCTCGACGAACTCCAGCTCAGCTCGACGAACTCAAACACATCTCGACGAATTGCGTTCTTCGTTAGACGAATCCAGACTAGGTCATCTTTAGGTTTCCCGTCCCGTTTCTTGACGATGATCCTGGAGTTATTAATGTTAGATCTTCTCGGAATGTTACCGTTAGAATGCGCATTGACTATGGACTATTACATGCCATTTTTTAATGGGACAGTTAGGGAAATCATTGAGTGTCGCTTCCTTCCAAGGCCGACTGTAATTACTGCTCAACATTCAAAATTTTGAATGCTCTTAGTCAGTCGATACAGAGAAAGAAAAAGAAATCAAGAAGAATCAATCAGTAACAGAGTAGTACAAGAAAGCAATGCTGACAATCAGACAGACACTCAGATTGCACAGAAGAACAACCTCTCAGAAATCAAAAGTTCTACTGCAATCAGCCTAACTAGAGAACATCTTCAAGAAGAAAAAGAAGAACAACCAATCACTATCAAGAGTCTTCTTTTGACAATTCTCAGGACAACTTCAAAGGACAACAAATTTCAATTTGTCAAAGAAGTTTCTGAAGCATCTCTGGTCCAGGCACTCTAGGTTTTTGAAGACCTATCACCCTGAAGCAGTGCTCCAGCATTCCTGATACATTCAAGATCTCAGGGGGAGAAAATCTGCTACAATCAATCCACAAGTCTTCTCAGTTGATATTGAGAAAGAGAAGACCCTATCTCCTTATTTCCAATTCCTGTACAGGGTTTTAATTCCCTTCAAAATTATTCTGGTTCAAGTCTGCATGCAAAAGACTTGAGGTTTTGGTTTTTGAGCACCTGAATAAAAGCTCATTGGTGTCAGGCACCTGATCAAAAACTTGAGTGGATTCCTACCAGGGTGGTAGAAGAGTGGATGTACCCAGGTTGGGGAATCACTATAAAATTTCTTGTGTCGTCTGCTTGCCCTTTTCTTGTGTTTTGGCTGTGATCTGTGATTACTTAGTTTGATGTGCTTAGTTTTATTTACTCATTGACTTGTTCACTTAGGAATACAACAAAAGTTGTAAAAAAGTTTTTAGTGAGCACTATACTCTATTCATCCCCCCCCCCCCTAGAGTATTTCAAATCTAACCTGCACTTTCAGATAGTACAAACTCTGGAGATTTTGTCATGAATTTAGGATTATTATTTTGGATACTTCTTTAACAAATTGGTAATTTGTATTATTTACTTAAAAATTTATTAGGAAGAAACTACTTGATGAAAACTGATGAAATTTAGCCAGACGACCTATCATTATGTTTTAAACTGTGAATTTCTATATAATTTTTGGATGACTACTTTTAAGGGTTGCTTCATTAAGAATGGTTTCCCATGAAAACTTAATTTAATTTATTTTGGAGTCTAGCAAGCCTCTAATATTTCGATTTTTGTACAATGATCATTTATGAACCATATTAAGACTCTGTAATTTTTGTATAATTTTTTGATGAATAATTTTGGTACTTCCTTCTTTACTTATGATTAAGGGAAATATTTTGGATAAATTAATTAGAGGTCAAATAGTTTTTGAATAATTATGGAAATTTGTATCTAGTCATATATCTCTGTTAATTTAGTTATCAAAATCTTTGGGTGGCCAATACTCGAGTAGTTCATATAGTTCATGTTCAAAATTGCACATGGCCAAACATTTGGGAAAATTCAATAAATACCAAATTAATTAGAAAAATTATGGATCTATGATTTTAGACTAAATTTGTTATGATAGACCTCTGGTAAATTTTATAGGAGATTTGGAAGACAATACGGAGTACCTCCTTTATACACCTCATATAGTATAGGGTGGTCTGCATATAGTAACTGCGGAAACTGAACTAAAGTGGGTAGAGAATTATGAAGAGTTGAATCCTCAGTAGGTTGTTGGTTTGGGTAATAAAGGAGTTCATCATTGGAAGACAGGATTTGTGGATTGAGTGGTTGTCTAGTGTCAGTTGGTGTCCGGGATCGGTGAAAGATCGTCCTTCCCATAGGGAGGAAGTGTTTAAATGCACTAGGGCTAGACTCGGTGAAATTAACTAAGGGTTGGGAAATCGGGTAGCAACCAACAATAGTAAGTTGCTTGCGAAAGGTAGCTTTGGGCGTAATCCCATCGTAGTTCCTAGTGCCTTCGAGAGCCCTTCACGGGGTATACCTTGGGCAGTCCTGGGCTAACGTAAAACGTAGATGTGATAAATCTTAAAGAGCAATCAGAATAACTAGGGGTTCACCTTCACACACCTCGGTGTCTCGGGAAGTTAGTTTGACTCGGTAGATATTTTGTAAGGGGCAGGATGGCCCAGCGAGCTTTGGCTCGGTTGGTGTTTGTGACGGACGGGATGGTCCAGGTCGCTTTGGATCGGTACTGATACAGAAGGATGCATGTGCATAAAAATAAGGTGGTAGGTCTTCGGTATTGGAGTGTCGATGCACCGACACCAATACGTTGACGCGGCAAGTGTGGCTAGCACTTCGCTAACAGAAGTCCAGTACGCCAGCCGGCAAGAGTACGCAGGAGCCCGCTTAGTGCACCAGCATTGATGCGTACGATAGGTCTGACCGGTAGTGCTTTACTGGTTTAGAGGTGGGCGGGGCCCAACCCACCGCTGTCGTCTACCACTACGGAGGTATCCTGGGAGGTGAGGCTCCAAAAAGGGGGAACTAAAGGTCTGTGTGCACAGAGTCGGGTGGGTGAGTTGCACTTGCATGATAGCATCATAACCCACTTGCATGTCATAACATAATCAAAGCATAAAACCCCTGTCACCTATTGTATAAGTGGTATGGGACGCTTATACAATAGGCCCTACAAAATGACTCCTTGGTCTATAAGCTTGTGTGGGCAAGTTTAGAAATTAAGGTTAAATTCTTTATATATATATTACTGTTAATAATCGACACCCCAACGTATAAATTGGTATGAGACTTTTTATACGATGGGAGCCCTGTAGAAGATCCCTTGCTTATATGTTTTTCGTATAAGTTAAGGTTACTTTTCATACTTTACTTTACTGCTACATGTACTATAAAATTGCTAGTATAGGTCCGCTGCCATATGTTTCTTGATTACTCTCCACCTTCAAGTCCTCCCCTTTCTTCCTCTCCGCTCATTGCCTAGGGGCCATGGTGGAAGGGGCGGGGGATGATAGGACTTAGTCTTTTAGACTAACGATTTTCGAACCACATCATTTAGGGGATCGTGGAGTCCAGCATGGAGGAGAAACCCCGCAGGTCGGCACGCTTGGAGATTGGGCAGTCTAGCACCGTAGTTTAGACGACGGGGACTGTGAGCCCCTGACCTTAGTAGTGTTTTATTTTGCTTCTGCTTGAGTGACTTTGTCGTGAGGATTTGATGTAGCGGGCTTAAGCCCTTATTTTCAGTACTTTTATATATTCTGTGGACCCTCCCTTCAAGGAGATATATTTGCTCTGATGTGATTGTATTTTGTGGACTTCTGGTTAGAGTTTACCACTCTTGTGCTTACTCTACTTTGTTGCTTTTCTGTGATCGAATCTACCGGCAGAATCGGCAATTTGCGGTGATGACTCTTCAGTGCGTTAAGGTGTCACCGTAAAGCGGCGGTTCTGGGACTAAGACCCCGGTGTTTGAAAAAAAAAAGGTGGTCTTACATGCAATGCTATGTATGGTATGTATGCTATGCAATGACTCACCCATGATCACACACATGCAATTGCCATGTCGACACAGACTGTAGTTCCCACTATTCGAGCAGGTAGCTAACCTCTCAGGCACCAGCCGCCGTGGCTAGGCAGTGACAGTAGAGCGGGCATCTCTACTACTAGGCGGGTATCCACACTACTTCACATAGGCCTCCATACGCCTCAACGCTAAGAACACAACAGTGAAGCCCATGCGTACTATGGCCCAGCGGGGTCTCGGGTAGATGTGCACTGAGAACATAGCCCGAACTGGCCTGGTGTGACCCGGAAGGGGCCTCGAAAGAAGGCACGAGGACATAGCCCAACCGTTCACTTGGCACGGAAGGGGCCTCAGGATGTGAACACTGAGGACACAGCCCAACCGCCCAAAGTCTAACTGTCAACTCCCATCGGGGTGACGATCGGTGAGCCAGTAGACCTGCCACACTATCCTTAAGCTAGGATTACGACACCGCATGTCGACTCACATCGCATGCAAATTCCACATCACTGTGGCATGGAAGGGGCCTCGGAAGTAAGCACGAGGACACAGCCCAACCATCCACTCGGCACGGAAGGAGCCCCGCGACGTGAACACCGAGGACCAAACCCATCCGTCCATCTATACCTCAATTCAACATTAACTCAACTAGTGACGACCAACGCCGCACTTACATCCATGCACAATACTACCCGTCGGGAGACTACGCTCTAAGTATTGGACAACTACATTTCATTCTAACCCTCATACATACTCATGGCCATGCTTTATAATTATATTTGTCATTCCAAAAGATTTCAACATATTACAAACATGATGCGCATAAATAATAATCTACCAATTTGATCTAGTCATTTCATTCATCATATTATAAACTTGATGCGCATATATAATAATCTATCAATTTTTAGCAAGTCATATCATGCCACAAAGCTTGCTTCACAATTCAGTTTAATGAAATCTAATTAACAAGATTCATCATTCATAACACTACGGTGGTTAGCATAAAATAGTTATTCAAAATCTCGAGTTAATTTGCAACATCGATTCCACCAAATTAAAATTCATATTATATAAACCCCAGAAATTAAGTGCAGAAAAAATCAGAGCAGCAACTTCGACCGGATATTCCCGAAGCTACAGGAATCCGGTGAAGACGTTTAACCCCTCAATGGAAAGGTCTTTCCATGGTTCATACTCAGCCCACGACCCAGATTTGAATGCATCATATTTGAAATCGGCTTCAAATTCCACTGCGCACAGAACAACATTTCTGCATGCAGGATTTATCGGACGTCATTTTTGTCCAGACTTTCCCATGGCTACAGACTTCTCAGGAAGACGTGCAACCACTCGTTGGAAAGGTATTCTCAAGGGCTTCAACTTTTGTGTTTAGTCAAAACCCAGATCTGGCCATATCACATCAAAAAATGGCCAAGAAGAACGCTGCGCGTAGAATAAAGATTCTGCACGTATCTTAAAGAGGAATGAACGGCATCGGTTCATCTTCCTCTTCAAGTCGATCTTCCAAAAATCACTCCAGAAATTCCTCTTCCCTTATTTACCCTCAAAGGGGCCATGATTCTTCACAAAACCATCCACCCATCATCACATAGAAGAAAGGGGAGGTTGAAGAGATCTAAAACCTAAAATACATGTCCTAGCATGGCCATCCCTAGAAAACTCCTTCTCTCCATCAAGAATCTCTTGAGTCGATAACTCTCCTAAGAAAATAACTAAAGATCTAGCACCAAGGGAGAGGGTAGGAAGCTCACCTCATTTCCGGCGTTTCCACTATTTCCGCCCATGGATCATGTAACTCTTCTCGGCGGCATCTTCTCCTTCACGGCGACGGCAGATCTTCTCCTCTAGAACTAGATCCAGCAATTTCCTTCTCTCAACAGGAGTTTCTCTTAGGAAATAGGGGATGAAATGAGCATGGAAACGCCCAGGGTTTTCTCTTCCCCTTATATATGAAAAGTGACACGGGTAGGGACACGCCCGTGTCCTTACCCGTGTCCTGCTTGGGCGAAACGGCAACGACAGTTTCCGTGTCGGTTCAATACTTGACATGGGTAGGGACACTCCCATGTCCCGACCCGTGTCCACATGACACGGCAGTGTTCCCTGGCCGTGTCGTTCTCTGGATATATTTCGACGAACTCAACTCGACACAACGACACATGGGTAGGGACACGCCCGTGTCGCTACCCGTGTCATACAATTCGTCGATCTCGACACATAGTTCGTCGATCTCGACATGCTCTGTCGAGTGTAACTCGACACACACGGGTAGGGACATGCCCGTGTCGCTACCCATGTCATACAATGTCGACACACCTCGTCGATCTCGACACGCCCTGTCGAGTGTAACTCGACACACACGGGTAGGGACAAGCCCGTGTCGCTACCTGTTTTTTACGATGTCGACACACCTTGTCGATATAGACATGCCTCGTCGAGTTCAACTCGATGCACATGCACACGGGTAGGGACACGCCCGTGTCTCTACCCGTGTCACTTCACACGGGTAGTGACACACCCGTGTCACTATCCGTGTCCTTCTCTGGACATACTCGAGTCATTGACTCGAGAGCCGGCCACGCCAACACGGGTAGGGACACGCCCGTGTCTCTACCCGTGTCCTATACTTGACTGATTTCTCCTCCTTTTCACATGTGCTTCCCTGTTGTTAGCACTCCCCATGAACCCTAGTCAGCTCTCCTGACTCAAAAACACGCACGAGGGGCCTAGTGCGATTTGGGACGTTACAAATCCTATAAACAAAATAAAAGATTTCGTCCCCAAAATCAGGCTTAGGCTATGAGGAGAAAAGCATAACAGAAGATATAATATGCTTTTAAATAAAATTATCTTGAGCAAACAACTCCGGGTAGTGTTTTTGCATCAAATCCATCAGCTCCCATGTATATTCCTCCTTCCCATGATTAGACCCTAGCACCTTCACCAAGGGAACACTTTTGCAACACAACATTCTTGTCTCATTATCAACGATCCGCACCTATTCTAGGTGCACAGACCTATCAAACTCCACAGCACCATCAGTTGTGGGGATGTATTGATCGGGCTGCAACAGCGCCTTCCGAAGCGACGACACATGGAACACGTCGTAGAGGTTCTCTAGCTCGGACAGTAACTCCAACTAATAGGCCAATGGTCCAATCCTTTCCAATATAGTATAAGGCACAACATACCTTGGGCTGAGCTTTTTCACACCATGCACACGTGACACTCCATGCATCGGTCGGATTTTTAGGAACACCCTATCGCCCACTTGAAACTCCACCGTCTGGTGCCTTGCATTATAATACTTCGCCTGCCGACTTTGAGCCTCCAACATATGACCCTGTATCAGTCTAACTCCCGCATCGGTATCATCAATATATTCAACACCGAAAGCCTTCAAGTCTTCATCTTGCACCCAAGACAAGGGTGTTCGACACCTCCTTCCAAAAATAGCTTCATGAGGAGCCATGCCGATGCTAGCCTGGTGGTTGTGTTGTAGGAGAACTCCACCAACGGTAATAACCTTTCCTACGGCTCTCCTCTATCCAACACACATAATCTCAACAAATCTTCCAATGTCCGGATGGTCCTTTTAGATTGTCCATCCGTCTGAGGATAAAATGCGGTGCTGAAGGTAAAGCGCGAGCCCAAATACGCCTGTACCCCTTTCCACTCCTTGGAGGTAAACTGACCAACACGATCAGACACGATCGTCTTAGGCACGCCATGATACCGTATGAATTGCTCCACAAAGAGGCATACTAAGACATCCATATGAGCTTCTTTCTTCATTGGGATAAACTGGGTTACTTTTGTCAGACGATCAACTATCACCCACACCGAATCATTTCCTGAGCGTGAGCGAGGTAACCCATGAACAAAGTCCATGGAGATATCCTCAAACTTCCACTCGGGGATGGGCAATGATTGTAGCATACCACTGGGACTCTTGCATTCCGCCGTCACCCTTTGACATGCTTCGCAATGTGTAACAAAATATCAGACATCTTTTTTCATTCCCGGCCAACACATGGTCTTCCGAAGGCCGGCGTACATCCTAGCAATGCCCGGGTGCACTGGATATTGAGAGCAATGAGCCTCTCTCAAGATATCCTCCGGATTTTACCACCTTTGGGAATGTAGAGGCGGCCTCAAAAATAAATGAGGCCGTCTTTTAGCGTATACTCATCCGTAGTCCCATTTTCGATTGACTTGATTGCCGGGTCCAAAGTTGCATCCATTCCTTGCTCCACTCTGATTCGGTCCCGGATATCACAAACTATGCTCATGCTTGCCAAGTACTCTGTATATTCTGCCGAAGGAGCCTTAAATATCAACGTAATATCCATCTCCTCAAACATCCGAGCCAACTCCATACTCATCAACCAAGATTCTGGGCTAGAACCTGGTACCTTTCTACACAATGCATTGGCCACCGAGTTCGCCTTTCTGGGGTGGTAGTTCATGGTGAACTCATAGTTGCATAGAAATTCTAACCACCGTTGTTCTCTCAAGTTAAACTCCTTCTGAGTATGAACGTACTTCAAGTTTTTGTTATCTGAAAAGATCTCGCAGTGGATGTGTAACGCCCCGAAACTCAAAGGAGCAAAGGAGGGCGTTTTGGGCCAGTTTTGGTTTCTGGCTGAAGGCACACGGCCTGGGACACGGGCGTGTCCCAGGGCGTGTCGAGCGTGTGTCGACACTTAGCCGCGAAGTCGTCGAGTTATTCTCGACGATTCGTCGAGAATGGGCACACGGCCTGCGACACGGGCGTGTCGCAGGGCGTGTCGACCCGTGTCCACACTTAGCCGAGAAATCGTCGAGTTATTCTCGACGATTCGTCGAGTATGGGCACACGGCCTGCGACACGGGCGTGTCGCAGGGCGTGTCGACCCGTGTCGACGATCGTCAAGGTGAAATCGTCGAGATTCACTCGACGATCGTTGAGACAAGGCACACGGCCTAGGACACGGGCGTGTCCAAGGCCGTGTCATCCAGTCGTCGTTCTCCCCTCGACGAAATGTCCCGTGTACACGGCCTGGGGGCCCAGGCGTGTCAATATGACACGGGCAAGGACACGGGCGTGTCCTAGAACCCGTGCAGTGCTCGGGTTGAAAACGGGAGAAAATAATGGGGTACACGGCCGGCTACACGGCCGTGTCAGCTGGAACACGGGCGTGTCAGCTCGAACACGGGCGTGTTCGATACCCGTGTGCGTGTTCAGAAGATTCGATTTTGACGGCGAATGCGGCACACGGCCCTGGACACGGGCGTGTGCCCGGCCGTGTTCGGCCCAGATTGGGCATTTCAGCCCCGAATCAAAGCCGTTCGTTTCCTTGATTGAAGATCCAATGGCTGGGGGTTGTTCCTGGGAGGATATACCCGGGAGTTGACTTAGAAAAATCCATTTTTCTTACCTTTTTATCTCTCCAAACCCTCGGAGAAAGAAGAGCTAAGGCAAGAGGAAGAGGAGCTAGATCCGCCATTGGAGGAGCTTCGGAGCTCCAAATCGCAAGCCGACTCCGGATCCACGGAGGCAACGCAAGTGCGGTGATTTCTATCCGATTACATTTCGATGGCGCCAAAGAGGAACGCAAGGGTAACGATCCTCACTTGTGAGCATGATAGCTCTCTTTCTTAGCATAGGAAGCCCTCTCTCGCGAGTTTGCGAAGAGTTGGAGGCGTTCCTTCGGGTAGATATGTAAAGTCCCCGTTGTTTAGCGTCCGTATGCGAGAACGGACATAGGCATTTTGGTTGAAGCCTACCCGGACATGTTAGTCCGGATCGGTGATGTTGCATTGCATAAGGCCGGAGAAGACTCCGTGCTATTGGGTGTTTTTCGGGTTTTCTACGCGGTAGATTGCAGCAGGGAGCCTTGGGGACTAACCCAAAGGTGCACCCGGAAAACTGGGCGGACACGAGGTCTTGCCAACTTGGTGGCCTGAGAGCCAACTTGAACATAACTGGGTTATGTGATTTGTGATGGACACGGGACTCGGTGGAAGTTTGACCCGTGCATATGGCTTAAATTGTCGTTGCGACGTGAGCACGGGTTAGATGGAACCGTACCCGTTCTATGTCGTTCGGTTAAAGAGACCTAAAGGCACGTGGCACTTACCGTTGGCATAGAATAGGGTCTTCGGCGGTCGATGGCTTAAATTGACGTGACCAATGCCAGGAAGACAAATTGCTCATAGGATTAGCCGTCTGTTGGCGGTGGTGAGTCCGGAATGTTGGTGGCTTAAATTGACGCGACATGGACCGGTTCACCGAGAATGTGCCCTGAGTGCACGGGACGTGTGGCCGTACGAGCCAACGCCTGTGATGAAATGGCTATGGTTATATGCATTGCTCGCTTGTGCTAATGAAATGCAGGGAAGGAGCATCGCTGCCCCGAGTTGGGGGCGGGATCGTTATAATTTGGTCAGCATTGCTGACCGTTGCTTTGTTTGCCACCGTGCGGTGGTTTGTTGCTTGCAGGTGCAGCTGGACCAAGCGTTCAATAGCGGGCTAAAGCCCTTTTTGCGAAGCTGGCCCTCGAAGGCCCGAATGGAAATGTTTTCTATTTTATTCATGTATGGCCGGCCTGCGTGCCGAGGTTGGTAAATCATGTAACAGACAAGTGAAACATTTTGTAAGGCCTTAAGGCCGACTTTTGAGTATTTTGTAATAACATTCCTTTTGGTATTAGTGGACATTCATGCTTGTTGCTGGGTTCTTGAGTACAACTTATATACACTGCTTCCGCTAGAATGCTCTGTGTAGGACGTTGAGATTAGTTGGATGGTTTCCATACGTAACCACCCGATCTGTCTGTGGTATATGGCGTCGGGCCCCGGCCGGACCTACTGTTATATGCTATGCGACGGATAGGGGGTGTTACAATTTGGTATCAGACTACTGGTTTTGGTTGGGCTTGAATTGAATTCGTGGGCGAATTCTTTTTAAGGGGTGGTGAGCACATTGTGTGCGTCATCGTTATAACAGTAAAAAGAACCCATGAATGTCCACTTAGGAATGAAAATACTCGTGTTTGAGGAACCTGCGTGTTCCTATAATTGCTGTTTGCAATTTATTTGGTCGCTTAACGGTGTTTTGTACCACTATAGGCGACCCGAAGTGGTGTTGGGCCGTCAGAACGCCGAGTTTCTGAGGCAAATAGTGCACCGGAAGTTGCTCCCGCAACACCTTTGTCGGCTGAAAATATAAGATTGGTTGCTGAAGCGGTGTTGGCCGTGATCAATGCGCAGCCTGGGAGGCAAGCGCAGCAGCCCGCTCCTATGATGGAGCAAGTACCTCTACAAGAGGCGGAGCCGAGGAGGGTTGAGCAAAGGGTTGTGGAACCAATAGTGCCAAGGAGGGCGACTGAGAGGCAGTTGAAGCATGTAATGAGCTTTAACCCTCCGTTATTCTCGGGGTTGGGAACCCCATCTCAGGCTGAAGACTGGCTCTCTAGGGTGAAGAGAGTCATGACAGCGACGGAGACGGAGGAGTGGCAGATGACCACCATCGCTACGTTCCTGCTGGACGGTGAAGCGAGGATGTGGTGGGAAGGCTTGGAGCTGCATCATCTGAGAGGTAGACAACTGATAGACGTTCCGATGGAAGAGTTCTCGGAATTGTTCTTGGCAAGATACCTCCCTTCGACTCAGAGGATTTTAATGGAGAATGAGTTCCTGAAGTTGGTGCAGGGTGAGAGGAGCGTGGATGAATATCTCCACGAGTTTACGCGGTTGAGTCATTATGCTAGCTCCATCATCATGGATGAGGAGCGCAAGACTAATCGTTTTTATGAAGGCTTGAGGGATGAGCTGAGATTGTTACTGTCGAGGCCGATGACACAGGGTTTCTTAACCTTGGTCAATACTGCCCGGTCCTTGGAGAAGGACATGAAGAGTGTGCAAGCGAAGAAAAGCTTGAGTGAAAAGAAATCTGAGTTCAGAGTGCCGACTGCTTCAAAGTCAGGCTATCGGAGGACTTTCAAGAAGCATAGGACTTCGGGTCCAGCTCCTTCTGGCGCTTCTGGGGCGACTACGGGTCGGACCCCGGGTGCGTGCTTTACGTGTGGAAAGACGGGGCATTTCGCCCGTGATTGTTGGAGCGGACGTCCTAAGTCCGAGAGGAGGCCAGGAGCTACTTATGAAGAGAAGGGTAAGGCGGTGGAGTCGACCGCATCCCACTATGCTCCGGCCCAACCAAGGGTCTACAATCTTGGCCAACAGGAGGCCATTAAACAAGCTGACGTGGTGACAGGTACGGTTTAATTTATAGCAAGTCAATTCCTTTATATGCTTGTTATGCACATGTTACCTTACCACTGCTTGTTTAGGATTCGAATTGATTTGTGAAAATCCGGCACGAGCACTCTTCGATACGGGAGCTTCACACTCCTTCTTGTCCGAAGGATTTATATCACGCATCGGAGTCCCTTCTTCGATGGCGAAGGATAAGTTGGATGTGTTGTTGCCCAATGGGTGTTCGATGCGAGCGGTTAGGATCTGCGATGTTAAGATTCGTATTGGGGAGCAGGAGTTCGACCTGCGGGCGTCTTTACTTCCGTTAGTGGAGTTCGACGTCATATTTGGCATGGACTGGCTCTCGGAGCAGCAGGCCCATATAGATTGCGGTAGCAAGGAAGTCAAGCTGGGAGCAAGTCGTGAGACGACTTTTACGGGCTTAAATGGGTCGAGCAAGACGTTAATGTCTGCTCTTCAGGTGGTGAAGGAGGTTCGTGCCGGAGCAGAACTGTGCTTTACACTTGTGGAGGTTGCAAAGCCGAAGCCCGCTTTGGATTGTATTTCAGTGGTATCGGAATACCCTGATGTGTTCCCCGCGGATCTTCCTGGAGCCCCGCCTCAACGGGAGATAGATTTTACGATCGAGCTAGTGCCAGGTGCAAAGCCTGTGTCACGATCTCCGTATCGGCTAGCGCCTAAGGAAATGGCGGAGCTGAAAGTTCAATTGCAAGAGTTGTTGGAGCAAGGTTATGTGCGCCCGAGTTCTTCGCCTTGGAGCGCACCGGTCCTCTTTGTTAAGAAGAAGGACGGAAGCTTGAGATTATGTATTGATTATCGGGAGCTAAACAAGCTGACTGAGAAGAATAAGTACCTGATCCCTAGGATTGATGATCTCTTTGATCAGTTAGTCGGATCGACGGTGTACTCGAAGTTGGATCTCAAGGCTGGGTACTATCAGCTGCGGATAAGGGAGAGTGATATTCCGAAAACAGCGTTTAGTACGAGATACGGGCATTATGAGTTTACGGTCATGCCGTTTGGGCTGACTAATGCGCCGTCAGTATTCATGGATTTGATGAACAGGACGTTCAGGGAGTACTTGGACCATTTCGTGATCGTCTTCATCGACGATATTTTGGTGTACTCGCAAAGTGAGGAGGATCACTTCAAGCATCTCCATTTGGTGTTGGAGACACTCAGGAGAAACCAGTTGTATGCCAAGTTCTCGAAGTGCGAGTTTTGGCTATCCTCAGTGGCGTTCCTCGGGCATATAGTGAGTGGAGAGGGTATTGCTGTGGATCCGGCGAAGATTGTTGCGATACGGGAGTGGCCTGAGCTTGCCACGGTAGCAAAAGTCCGGAGCTTTTTGGGGCTTGCCGGTTATTATAGGCGCTTCGTAGAGAACTTCTCGCGGATAGCGCTACCTCTCACTACTTTGACGAGGAAGGAGCATAAGTTCGTTTGGACGCCGGAGTGCGCGCGAGCTTTTGAGGAACTGAAGTGTCGGTTGACCACGGCGCCTGTGCTGAGTTCGCCATGTGGAACCGAAGGCTATGAGATATATAGTGATGCTTCGGGCAGCGGTTTGGGTTGCGTGCTACTGCAGCACGGAAGCGTGATAGCTTATGGCTCGAGACAGCTAAAAGTGCACGAGAGGAATTATCCGGTCCATGACTTGGAGTTAGCGGCCGTGATTTTTGCCTTGAAGCTGTGGAGACACTATTTGTACGGTGTGAAGATTGATATCTACACCGATCACAAGAGCCTAAAGTACCTGGTGGATGGAGTTCCTGGGGGACTATACATTCAAGATCCACTACGTGCCTGGCAAAGGGAATGCGGTTGCGGACGCGTTGAGTCGCCGAGCCCCAGCTCAAGCGAATTGGCTATCAGTGCATGATGAGCGGTTGGTGCAGGAGCTGGAGGCGTTGGAGATTGTTTGTGTGGATAGACAATCTAGTGCTGAAGCAGTGCTGAATTGGACTGAAGTCCAATATGACCTGGCTGATCGGGTTCGGCAGGCTTTGGATATGGATGCTCATATGAAGCAGTTCATGATAGAGGCTCTGGATGGGTCAAATTCCCAATTCGTTGTGGAGGACGGATTGCTTTGGAAAGACGGTCGTTTGTGCGTCCCAAGTGTGGGCAATTTGCGGGTGGAGTTGTTGTACGAGGCACACCATACCAAGTACTCGATTCACCCGGGGAGCACGAAGATGTACTGCGACGTCAAGAAGCTATTTTGGTGGCCGGGTTTGAAAAAGGATGTGGCGCTATACGTAGCGAAGTGCCAAACTTGCGCCTTAGTAAAGGCGGAGTGCCAAAAGCCGGGAGGATTTCTTAAGTCCTTGCCTATTCCGGAGTGGAAATTTGACGACATCTCTATGGACTTTGTGCACGGTTTGCCAAGGTCGCAAAAGGGGAACGACGCCATCTGGGTGGTCGTGGATCGATTAACGAAGGTGTCGCATTTTATTCCGCATAGGAAGGACGATCCGGTGGAGAAGCTGGCAAAGCTTTATGTGGATAATATAGTACGGCTTCATGGTGTGCCCCGCAGCATCGTGAGTGACCGTGATGGGCGGTTCACGTCCAATGATTGGAGGCTGGTGCAGCAAATGTTGGGAACAAAGCTGAAGTTTAGCACAGCCTTCCATCCGCAAATGGATGGGCAGACCGAGAGGGTCAATAGAACGATGGAAGACATGCTTCGCATGTGTGTCTTGGACTTTGGAAAGCAATGGGAGGACCACCTTTATTTGGTGGAGTTCGCATACAACAACAGTTACCAAGCAAGTATTCAGATGGCGCCTTTCGAGGCCCTATATGGTAGAAGATGTCGCACGCCGTTGTCTTGGTTAGAAACGGGCGAGTCGAAGTTGTATAAGCGATCGGAAGTGGAGGATGCTACTTCTTTGGTGAGAACCATTCGGGAGAGGTTGCTCATCGCTCAGGACCGGCAAGCAAAGTACTATAATGCCAAGCACAGGAACGTGGAGTTCGCTGTGGGTGATTATGTATACCTAAAGATCAAGCCGTTCAAGGGTGTCTCGCGGGTGCGATGGTTGAAAAAGCTAAGCCCGAGGTACCTTGGACCGTTTGAGGTTCTGGAGCGAGTTGGAGAAGCGGCCTATAGGTTGAAGCTTTCGGTGGAGCTAAGTGGTTTACACGATGTGTTCCATATTTCGGTGCTTCGGAAGGCGGTGCAAGAGCCTACGCAAGTGATCGCGGTCGATCAAGTGCCGGTGGATAGTGGGCTAACGACAAAGGTCAAGCCCGTGCGGATTGAGGACTCGGAGGTCAAGCGGCTACGCAATAAAGAGATCAGGATGGTCAAAGTCCGGTGGGACAATTGCGGTCGTGAGGAGCTCTCTTGGGAGCGAGAGCAGACTATGCTTGATGAGTATCCAGAGTTGTTCCGCTCAGGTACAAATGTTGTTTTTGTATATCTTTACTTTATGTAATTTCGTGGGCGAAATTCTTTTAAGAGGGGGAGAGTTGTAACGCCCTGAAACTCAAAGGAGCAAAGGGGGGCGTTTTGGGCCAGTTTTGGTTTCTGGCTGAAGGCACACGGCCTGGGACACGGGCGTGTCCCAGGGCGTGTCGAGCGTGTGTCGACACTTAGCCGCGAAGTCGTCGAGTTATTCTCGACGATTCGTCGAGAATGGGCACACGGCCTGCGACACGGGCGTGTCGCAGGGCGTGTCGACCCGTGTCGACACTTAGCCGTGAAATCGTCGAGTTATTCTCGACGATTCGTCGAGTATGGGCACACGGCCTGCGACATGGGCGTGTCGCAGGGCGTGTCGACCCGTGTCGACGATCGTCAAGGTGAAATCGTCGAGATTCACTCGACGATCGTCGAGACAAGGCACACGGCCTAGGACACGGGCATGTCCAAGGCCGTGTCATCCAGTCATCGTTCTCCCCTCGACGAAATGTCCCGTGTACACGGCCTGGGGGCCCAGGCGTGTCAATATGACACGGGCAAGGACACGGGCGTGTCCTAGAACCCGTGTAGTGCTCGGGTTGAAAACGGGAGAAAATAATGGGGTACACGGCCGTACACGTGTCAGCTGGAACACGGGCGTGTCAGCTCGAACACGGGCGTGTTCGATACCCGTGTGCGTGTTCAGAAGATTCGATTTTGATGGCGAATGCGGCACACGCCCCTGGACACGGGCGTGTGCCAGGCCGTGTTCAGCCTAGATTGGGCATTTCAGTCCCGAATCAAAGCCGTTCGTTTCCTTGATTGAAGATCCAATGGCTGGGGGTTGTTCCTGGGAGGATATACCCGGGAGTTGACTTAGAAAAATCCATTTTTCTTACCTTTTTATCTCTCCAAACCCTTGGAGAAAGAAGAGCTAAGGTAAGAGGAAGAGGAGCTAGATCCGCCATTGGAGGAGCTTCGGAGCTCCGAATCGCAAGCCGACTCCGGATCCACGGAGGCAACGCAAGTGCGGTGATTTCTATCCGATTACATTTCGATGGCGCCAAAGAGGAACGCAAGGGTAACGATCCTCACTTGTGAGCATGATAGCTCTCTTTCTTAGCATAGGAAGCCCTCTCTCGCGAGTTTGCGAAGAGTTGGAGGTGTTCCTTCGGGTAGATATGTAAAGTCCCCATTGTTTAGCGTCCGTATGCGAGAACGGACATAGGCATTTTGGTTGAAGCCTACCCGGACATGTTAGTCCGGATCGGTGATGTTGCATTGCATAAGGCCGGAGAAGACTCCGTGCTATTGGGTGTTTTTCGGGTTTTCTACGCGGTAGATTGCAGCAGGGAGCCTTGGGGACTAACCCAAAGGTGCACCCGGAAAACTGGGCGGACACGAGGTCTTGCCAACTTGGTGGCCTGAGAGCCAACTTGAACATAACTGGGTTATGTGATTTGTGATGGACACGGGACTCGGTGGAAGTTTGACCCGCGCATATGGCTTAAATTGTCGTTGCGACGTGAGCACGGGTTAGATGGAACCGTACCCGTTCTATGTCGTTCGGTTAAAGAGACCTAAAGGCACGTGGCACTTACCGTTGGCATAGAATAGGGTCTTCGGCGGTCGATGGCTTAAATTGACGTGACCAATGCCAGGAAGACAAATTGCTCATAGGATTAGCCGTCTGTTGGCGGTGGTGAGTCCAGAATGTTGGTGGCTTAAATTGACGCGACATGGACCGGTTCACCGAGAATGTGCCCTGAGTGCACGGGACGTGTGGCCGTACGAGCCAACGTCTGTGATGAAATGGCTATGGTTATATGCATTGCTCGCTTGTGCTAATGAAATGCAGGGAAGGAGCATCGCCGCCCCGAGTTGGGGGCGGGATCGTTATAATTTGGTCAGCATTGCTGGCCGTTGCTTTGTTTGCCACCGTGCGGTGGTTTGTTGCTTGCAGGTGCAGCTGGACCAAGCGGTCAATAGCGGGCTAAAGCCCTTTTTGCGAAGCTGGCCCTCGAAGGCCCGAATGGAAATGTTTTCTATTTTATTCATGTATGGCCGGCCTGCGTGCCGAGGTTGGTAAATCATGTAACAGACAAGTGAAACATTTTGTAAGGCCTTAAGGCCGACTTTTGAGTATTTTGTAATAACATTCCTTTTGGTATTAGTGGACATTCATGCTTGTTGCTGGGTTCTTGAGTACAACTTATATAAACTGCTTCCGCTAGAATGCTCTGTGTAGGACGTTGAGATTAGTTGGATGGTTTCCATACGTAACCACCCGGTCTGTCTGTGGTATATGGCGTCGGGCCCCGGCCGGACCTACTGCTATATGCTATGCGACGGATAGGGGGTGTTACAGGATGCTGTATAGATAATGCCTCCAAACCTTCAAGGCGAACACCACTGCTCTAAGCTCCAAATCGTGAACCGGGTAATTGATTTCATGCTTCTTCAACTGTCTTGAAGCATAGGCAATCACGTGTCTGTGCTGCATCAACACCGCTCCCATCCCTTGATATGATGCGCCAGTGTAAGCTTGAAATCCTTCCTTCCCAGACGGAAGTGCTAGGATGGGGGCGGAGGTAAGTCTATCCTTAAGCTCCTGGAACGCCACTTCACATTGGGTGTCCACTCAAATGGCACACCTTTCTTCGTCAATGAAGTAAGAGGAAGAGCAATCTTTGAAAATCCTTTTACGAACTTGCGGTAGTACCCGACAAGTCCAAGGAGACTTCTCACATCGACCGCCGACTTCAAGGGCAACCACTCCTTCACGGCACGCACCTTGGCTGGATCCACCGCTAGTCCTGCTCCACTGATCACATGCCCCAAGAAAGCAACCTCTTTAAGCCAAAATTCGTACTTGCTGAACTTGGCGAACAAGGCGTGCTCTTTTAATTTCTTCAATACCAAGGTCAAGTGCTCAGCATGCTCCTCCTCCGTCTTTGAGTAGACCAAGATGTCGTCGATGAAAACAATGAAGAAGACATCCAAATAAGGTTCAAACACCTTGATCATCAGGCTTATGAAGGCCGAAGGGGCATTTGTGAGCCCAAACGGCATTACCATGAACTCGTATAGTCCATATCTTGAACTAAAGGCCGTTTTCTGGATGTCACCTTCTTGTATTCTCAACTGATAATACCCTGAGCGCAAGTCCAGCTTAGAAAACCAATGCAGTCCCACTAGTTGATCGAACAACTCGTCAATCCGAGGTAGAGGATAAGTGTTCCACACCATCAACTGATTGAGTTCCCGATAGTCTATGCACAAACGTAGGGTTCCATCCTTCTTCTTCACGAACAATACAGGGGCTCCCCGGGGTGACGAACTGGGGAGAACGAACCTTGACTCCACCAGTTCTTGCAGTTGAACTCTAAACTCAGCGAGTTCCTTCGGGGCCATTCGGTAAGGGGCCTTGGATACCGTCTTGGCACCCGGTATTAGACTAATCTGGAAGTAAACCTCTCCATGCGGGGGTAATCCTGGCAGTTTCTCAAGAAATACCTCGGGGAAGTCCCACACTACCCGTACATCTTTTATATCCAATGCTATCTCCTTCAACTCGAACCAGATCATGAAGACTTTATACCCCTTCATATGGGCTTTTACTGTCTGAACTGAAGATAGCAACATGCGAGGTGCGAAGCTAATACCTTGGAAGATGACATCGGAGTCCCCATGTCTCAAGTAGATTCGTTTCTCTGCACAGTCAATCCTCGCAAAGTGTCAGTCCAACTATGTCATGCCCAAAATGATGTCAAACTCTGGCATTCTCAAGTCCGAGGCAGGAGTATCAAAGGCTTTTCCCCCAATGAATATCTCGAACTCGCACTTAGCGGTTGCAATCATCTCTGAGTCGTCCGGTAGGCGCACTCGTCGGGTTATACCAGTAAAGTATTGTACTCCCTCCATGTCCTTAATGAAATCCTCAGACACAAAGGAGTGTGAGGCACCAGTATCGAATAGAGTGTAGGCCGGTTTCTCACTAACCATTACGCCTAAGTATCAAAATTGTGAAGGATCAAGCCAGATTCCTAGAACAACTTAGGTAGACTAAGGACGAATGCTTAATTTCTTCCTCGTAGTCCTCATCCTGGAGTTGGGTCATGCTTCAATTACTCATTCAGCGAGTCTCTTAATGCTTGTCTAAACACCCAAAAGCCCGCTTCCAACCACTTTACCATATCCATTAACCCACCAAGCTTGAGTCTGCTATAAACAAAAGTCCTCGGGAATCTGCCATGTGTATTATCTCTGCCATATTCAAAATCCGCTATAAACAAAAGTGATTGCCCTAGGGGATCTCGCAAGACTTTATACAATAGGTTTACATACCTAGGGTCATCGAAACTTTAGGAGATCGACGTACAAAGGTACTTACCTAAGGTTAGGTTGGCTAATCGTATGGTCAAAGTTGGACATACTTAGTGTGAATTACATATGGGCACACCACTGCTTCCGCTAAGTCAGTTTGTCACCAAACTGACGAATCGAACGGGAGTGGTACCATTGTTGAATGACTTCTTTAGTTGAGGATCGTGGCAAACTGATACCATTTATAAGACCCCCCCCCTCCCGGATCCCAAAACACGGCACGAAGGGGGGTCTTATGACCAGAACAGCCGCCTTGAGGTAGCATTAGAACATGGGCTAACCTGTACCACAAGACGACTATTCCGCCGGCTACAACCAATATCAATATAAACATGCCAACCCAACCATAATATAAAGGAGAAGAAGAAGTCAAATCCACACTAAGCACATAGTCCAAATATGTCAAATAAGAGAAGCTAAAATATGCTTCTACAATATCAGAGTACAACTATAAGATTGCCCAAACGGGCTACATCAAAATCTCACAACACTCACATCCGTAACCGACGGTAGCGACGACACCGTCACATTATGCTCTGTCATCCTGGCCTGGCTGTCCTGCTGTAGAGTCTACGGCTGCTCTACCTTCGGGGTGACTTCCTAAAAAGGAAGACGTAGCAACTGTTAGTCGAAAAGACTAAGTGGCTTCACATCCACTCCCCCGGCGACTCCTCGGCACCGGGCGGAGAAAGGAGCAAGGGTATAAGTATAATTAATAGTGTAACAGGTACAAGCAGGTGGTAACGGTACAATAAGATTAATAACATTACATTCTCGCAGTTCTACATAAATAATAATAAACTATCAAGTACAAGTATCTATAGCAGGAAAGGTACTTAACTTATAAGGAAGCCCATACAAGCTTATAAGTTAAGGATCGGGTTACATAAAAGTAACTCATCATATAAGAGTGCCCATACAAACTTATACGATGAGGATCTTGTTTGTGCAATGATATGTATGGTATGTATGTTATGCAATGACTCACCCATGATCACACACATGAAATTGCCATGTCGACACAGAATATAGTTCCCACTATTCGAGCTGGTAGCTAACCTCTCAGACATCAACCGCCGTGGCAAGGCGGTGACAGTAGAGTGGGCATCTCTACTACTAGGCAAGTATCCACACTACTTCACCTAGGCATTCGTACGCCTCAACGCTAAGAACACAACAGCGGAGCCCATGCGTACTATGTCACAGCGGGGTCTCGGGTAGATGTGCACCAAGAACACAGCCCGAACTGGCCTGGTGTGACCCGGAAGCGGCCTCGGAAGAAGGCACGAGGACACAGCCTAACTATTCACTTGGCACGGAAGAGGCCTCGGGATGTGAACACCGAGGACACAGCCCAACCGCCCAAAGTCTAACTGTCAACTCCCGTAGGTGTGACAATCGGTGAGGTCGTAGACCTGCCACACTATCCTTAAAACAGGATTACGACACCACGTGTCGACTAACACCGCATGCAAATTCCACATCACCGTGGCATGGAAGGGGCCTCGGAAGTAAGCACGAGGAAACAGCCCAACCATCCACTCGGCATAAAAGGAGCCCCGGGACGTGAACACCGAGGACCAAACCCATCCGTCCATCTATACCTCAATTCAACATTAACTCAACTAGTGACGACAAACGCCGCACTTACATCCATCCACAATACTACTCGTGGGGAGACTACGCTCTAAGTATTGGACTACTACATTTCATTCTAATCCTCATACATACTCTTGGCCATGGTTTATCCTTATATTTGTCATTCCAAAAGATTTCAACATATTACAAACATGATGCGCATAAATAATAATCTACCAATTTGTATCTAGTCATTTCATTCATCATATTATAAACATGATGCGCATATATAATAATCTATCAATTTTTAGCAAGTCATATCATGCCACAAAGCTTGCTTCAAAATTCAGTTTAATGAAATCTAATTAACAAGATTCATCATTCATAGAACTACGGTGGTTAGCATAAAATAGTTCATCAAAATCTTGAGTTAATTTGCAACATCGATTCCACCGAATTCAAATTCATATTATATAAACCCCAAAAATTAAGTGCAGAATAAATCTGGACAGCAACTTCGATCATAGATTCTTGAAGCTACAGGAATCCGGTGAAACGTGTAACCCCTCGATGGAAAGGTCTTTCCATGGGTTACAACTTTCATACACAGCCCACAACCCAAATTTGAATGTATCCTATTTGAAATCAGCTTCAAAGTTCGCTGCGCACAGAACAACATTTCTGCATGCAGGATTTATCGGACGTCATTTTCGGTTAGACTTTCCCGTGGCTACAAACTTCGCATGAAGACGTGCAATCACGCGTTGGAAAGGTATTCTCAACGGCTTCAACTTTCGTGTTCAGTCGAAAGCCTAGATCTGGTCATATCACATCAGAAAATGGCCAAGAAGATCTCTGCGCGCAGAATACAGATTCTGCACGTATCTTAAAGAGGAATGAACGACATCGGTTCATCTTCCTCTTCAAGTCGATCTTCCAAAAATCACTCCAGAAATTCCTCCTCCCTTATTCACCCTCAAATGGCCATGATTCTGCACGAAACCATCCACCCATCATCACATAGAAGAAATGGGAGGTTGAAGAGATCTAAAACCTAGAATACATGTCCTAGCATGGCCATCCCTAGAAAACTCCTTCTCTCCATCAAGACTCTCTTGAGTCGATATCTCTCCTAAGAAAATAACTAAATATCTAGCACCAAGGGAGAGGGTAGGAAGTTCACCTCATTTCCGGCGTTTCCACTATTTCCAGCCATTGATCGTGTAACTCTTCTTGGCGGCATATTCTCCTTCACGGCGACGGCAGATCTTCCCCTCTAAAACTAGATCCAGCAATTTCCTTCTCTCAACAGGAGTTTCTCTCAGGAAATAGGGGATGAAATGAGCATGGAAATGGCTAGGTTTTTCTCTTCCCCTTATATACGAAAAGTGACACGGGTAGGGACACGCCCATGTCCTTAGCCGTGTCCTGCTTTGGTGAAACGGCAATGACAGTTTCCGTGTCAGTTCAATACTTGACACGGGTAGGGACACGCCCGTGTCCCGACCCGTGTCTACATGACACCGCCGAGTTCCCTGGCCATGTCCTTCTCTGGATATATTTCGACGAACTCAACCTGACATAATGGCACACGGGTAGGGACACGCCCGTGTCGCTACCCGTGTCATACAAATCGTCGATATCGACACGTAGTTCGTCGATGTCGACACGCTCTGTTTAGTGTAACTCGACACACACGGGTAGGGACACACACGTGTCTCTCCCCGTGTCATATGATGTCGACACTCCTCGTCGATCTCGACACGCCCTGTTGAGTGTAACGCGACACACACGGGTATGGACACGCCCGTGTCGCTACTCATATCATACGATGTCGACACACCTTGTCTATCTCGACATGCCTCGTCGATTTCAACTCGATACACACGCACACGGGTAGGGACACGCCCGTGTCTCTACCCGTGTCACTTCACACGGGTAGTGACACGCCCGTGTCACTACCCGTGTCCTTCTCTGGACATACTCGAGTCATCGACTCGAGAGCCGGCCACTCCGACACGGGTAGGGGCATTACACTCCCCATAGACCCTAGTCAGCTCTCCTGACTCAAAAACACGCACGAGGGGCCTAGTGCGATTCGGGACATTACACTCTACATCCCAAATTTTCCGTGTAATTTGCTCTATGTTCCCTCTCTCTGCAAATAACTAAATTGCATGGTTACGTTTACATCCAATACTTGCTCTTTTCAGGATCGACACTCCAAGGATATGATTGCCACTAGGATTGAAAGCGACAGCCTTTTCTTCCTTGACAATATCTCCGCTTTATCTGCCTCTACTTCTCTTCTACAGTGGAATATTCGCCTTGATCATCCTCCTCCTCGCCTCATCTCCAACACCTACCATATCTTCCTCAGGAAGACTCTTTTCTCAACTGTGAAGCTTCCTAACTCGGCAAACATCACCACTCATCCTATCCAGCAAGACAAGGATGTAGTTCTTGTCATCCTTTGATCTTATTGATTTTGATATTTGGGGTCCCTCCCCTACTAGATCTGTTGGAAGGAGAAGTTTATATTTTTTAACTTTATTGATGAATTTTCTAGATACACTTATTTGCATCATTTAAAAGAACATTCTGAACTTTTCACTATATTTATTACCTTTTATAATGAAATACACACACTGTTTGATGTGCCTATTAAAATTCTTCATACTGATAATGCTAAAGAGTATCTTAGTCATCAATTCTTAGTTTTTTGTATGCATCATGACATTATTCATCAAACTGGTTATCTATACACCTATCAACAAAATGGCATTGTTGAACGCAAGAATTATCATCTCCTGGATGTTTCTCGCACTCTTCTCACTCAAATGAATGTTCCTCGATCATATTGGGGTCATGTTGTCCTTATATCTTGTTATATCGTCAACCTTATTACTTATTTGATTCTCCATGGTAAAACCTCAATTCTTTATCATGTACACAGGTTCCACACCATTTTCTTTACCTCCACGGGTCTTTGGTTGTATGGTATTTGTCCACTCTCCTTCTCCTGGTCATGACAAACTTTCTCCTTGCATTATTAAGTGCATCTTTCTTGGCTATTGTCCAACTCAAAAGGGGTATCGATGTTATGATCCTATTCTCGGGAAATAGTATGTATATGCTGACATTACTTTCTTTAAAGATACTCATTACATTGCACTTGCCTCTATTCTCTTCCCACTTAGTGATCCTCCTTCTTAACTTATTATGTTTATACCTCTACCTGAGTTTCTTCTTCCTTCTCTTCCCACACCAATTTCTATTTCTCCATCTTTTTTTCGATAGGGAGTCATCCCTGATAGTTTTTGCGCCAGTACTCTCTCCAATAAATGGATCTAATTTAGCGGACAGGTCACCTTGATCTTCTCATTGCTCCTCAGAATGGAGTTTGAACATGCACTCAACATTCCATTAAGGATGTTGTCTCAAATGCTCATATTTTCCCTCACTTGCAAGAGTTTTTCTCTCGCACTATCGTACATTATCACTCTGGCTACCTACCAAGAAGCTATTGTAATTCCTCATTAGAAAGCTATTATGTATTAAGAAATGAATACCTTGATTGATAGCAGTACTTGGACTCTTATCCCTACCCCTCCAGGGGCAAATGTGGTTAGTTGTTGATGGGTCTTTGTAATAAAGTTTCATCCTAATGATACTATAGACCATTATAAGGCCAGACTAGGTTCCAAAAGATTTACTCAGACATATGGTGTGGACATCTTTAACACATTCTCCTTAGTTATTGGCATTAGCACAATCCGTATTATCTTTTCTATGGTAATTAACAAGGATTAGGAGATGTCTCAGTTAGAGGTCAAGAATGCCTTCCTTTATGGTGATCTATAAGAAATGGTATATATGGAGAAACCTCCTGGGTTTGTTGCTCCGGGGGAGTCTCAGGTATAAAAGTTGCGTAAGGCAATATATGGCCTAAAGCAAAGCCCATGGTCCTGGTTCAACAAGTTCAGCAAATTTATCTTAGTCATTAGCTTTGCTCAAAGTTCTGCAAATCACTCTCTTTTCATACGCAAAACCTATAAAGGGTTGGTTGTTCTTGTTTTCTATGTGGATGGCATTCTCCTTATAGGTGATGATAAGGAGGGAATCGATCTAACAAAGAAACCTCTCAACACTTTTTTATAAAAAAAATATGGGATCTCCTAAGTATTTTCTAGGAATATAAATCTCATGAAAACACAACTCAGTTGTGCTCTCACAACGTAAATATGCGTTGGATATTTTAAAAGAGACCGGTCTTCTTAGGGCAAGACACGCTCGATGTTTGATGGTTATTGATGATTATAAGTGTTGGATTGAGGATTCACTTCTTCTTTCAGATAACACCAGGTAAAGGCGACTTGTGGGATAACTCAACTATCAGACTGTCATAAGACCCGATATCTGTTATGCGGTCGGCATGGTTTGTTAGTTTATGTAGGCTCCTAGGGAGTATCATCTTCATTCAGCCCTAAAAATGCTAGAATATGTGAAAGGATTTATAAGGAAGGGATTGTTGTTTCAGAAGAATAACCATTTGAGGTTTGACGCCTACTCTGATTCTAGCTATGTTGATAATAAGAAGATAGAAAGTCTGCATCTAGTATTTGCACCTTTGTAGGAAGAAATCTGTTTAGCTGAAAAAACAAGAAATAATTTGTTGTGTTGAGATTAAGTGCTGAAGCTGAATATAGAAGCATATCTTTGACAACTTGCGAGTTGAAGTGGTTATGTGAACTTATACTTGACTTAGGGGAGTTCAATGATCATCCACAACCAATATTCTGTTACAACAAAGTCACTATATACGTATCGAAGAATATATTTTTTTCATGAGAGGACAAAGCACATTAAAGTTGACTGTAACTTTATCATAGAAGAAATATTGAAGAATCAAATTTTCACTCTATTTGTCACTTTTGACAAAGAACTAGCAGATATCTTTACCAAACCAGTATCTGCTTCTTTTTCAAACATCTGTGGCAAGCTGGGTATGATTGATATATATGCTCCAATTTGAGGGGAGTGTTAAAACATGTCTCAGAGATCAGCTCTAGCGGTCTGGTGTTGGTGGTTTGGTAGTATGATCTGGTGGTCTGACCCTGGCAATGGAGAAGACTTCTATAGCTATTATGAGGATAACTAGTATAATTATAGCTTTGTTAGATCAAGAGAAGCCTGGTGATGGTTCACTAGTCTTGTTGTCTGGTGATCAAAAGACTAAATCCATTGCGGTTTGGCGGTTAGAGTCTGTCTAACTGCCTCTATTGCTCCTGGTGGTCAACTGCAATTCGTGGATTATAGATCGGCAGATACTTTGCTGATATGGTTAGTTTGTATGTTGTTCAGCTGTTAGCTAGTCTAACCGCATAGCTCGTTGCAGTCTATAAATATCAGTTCGCCCAATTCATATGTTGTAATTAGTCTCATGTTTTCTGTTGTATTCTCTCTCTATCTCATCTCTCCTATAAATACGGGGTCATACTAGTGTAATATTAAATTTTGGATCAATAAAATTTAGTTATTTGTTAGAATTCTCACAATAGAAAACAAAACTTATTTAGGCTCAAGGATTGTGCATGAATGCTTGGAGTCTTCTTTCAAGTTGATGGTTAAAAGCTTCTACTAGAATCTTCTTGCAAAGATTAAATAAGTTCTTCAATCTGAATTGACTTGCTCTTTATGAAGGTCCTTCTTCTTTAGCTGTTAAAGATTTGACTTTTAGATCACAGCAACTTCAATCGTCGGAATATCTTTTTGGAGAAGAAAAGATACTGTCTGTTTTAATCATCTTCTCCAAGTACTTGCACTTTTGTTTTGTCGCAGCTGGTGGTGCAAAAGATTTCTCTGTAATTGACTTTCAGTTTCTGCTTTGTCGATTAGGGTTTACGAAAATCTTTGTATATCTTTTTATAATAAATCAATTAACGGTCGAATCCTCGACGTGCTCCACATGTCAGAGATCCATATCCTTAAAGCGCGGATTTGATTTGACCTTTCTGCGATGACATTAATGAGCAAGCGACAAATCAGTGCGTGATTTGAATTTTCATGTTTTTTGAATAATTTGACATGACAATCTTGATTCAGTCGAATTTTTCTCATCGGGTTGAACTTACTCTTTCAGGTTGATTTGCTTCTTTCCAGTCAAATTCATCCTTTCATGTCAAATTCTATCTTTCAAGTCAAATTCTGTCTTACTTATGAATACGCTTCTTCACAAGTCTTTTACCCGAATTTGTTTGATATTGTTTCTTCTTCCAGACGAATATGGACTTATGGCAATGCTTTCTCAATAGCTGGTATCTTCAAGATATGTTCAGTCGAATCACCTTGATACTTCTACATGAACATTTAAGATTCGGTCGAATCGTCATGATGCTTCTGCATGATTTCATGATTTGGTTGAATCTTCATTGTATCTTTTAATTAGCCTGAATAACCTTGATGTAGCGACTCGATCTCTGCCCGATTTCATACTTAACCAGGTTTTTACTTTCAAGTGACTTTAGTACGTATGGTTTTAATTCATTAGGTCGAATTTATACATAGTCAAAAACCATTTTCTTCCTAAACATTGCTGACTCATCATCTTGATACTTCTACATATTTGATCTGAATGTTCACTAGTTTGACTGGACATCTGGTTGAATATAAACTTAAGCAAACTTTACACAACATAAATTTGTTCGAATCATTTATTCTTTTGACTAGACCCACTTTCCATTTGACTGAGTATCCAGTAGAATTTATACATAGTGGAATTATTATCTTCTAGATGACAGCTCATCTCTTCTGGATATTTGACCAGACCATCTGGTCGAATTTATACTTAAAAAGCTTTTGCTTCTTCTATTTAATTCCTTTCTTTACCCATGATTCCAACTTGTGTTTCCTAATCCTCTTCAAGCTGAGTGTCAAATCCAACATATTCTAGAACTTAGGTTGACATGATGTCTTGTATAATAAGGGATTACATTTACAAGACGATGTATAATTACACTAAATCTAGCTCTATGTCGAGCTTAAGCATATGTGCACCTGTCTCATCACAACATGGAAACATATTTATCAAATACAAATGTGATCATCTATATTGTGAGAATTTCTTCAAATTAGGAACATTGTGGGCACTGTTTCCAACAACATGTTCTTTTGTTATGTGAATTTTTTTCAATATGTGATAGAGCAATTAACATAATAAATGTTCTCGAATGTTTGCTTTCATAGTAATTCAAGTGTGTGACTTGAAAGTGATGGCCTATATTTATAAGAAGCATCATTCCTAAATGGTCCATGGTCAATGTATCAACTTATAAATTTGTGTGGTGATGACACATTAAGACTAGTATGTATGTTGACAGAAGACTGGATTTGATAGGTCATGATATTAGATATTCAGTCATCACATAGGTACTTGTTAGAGAATAAGTTATACAAGACAAACCTACTCTGAGACTACTTTATGGATTGTTATATGAATGTATCATAAGTAGGTCTCATGTGACAATGGTGTTTGTGGTTCTTTGACCAATATACACAACATTCATCAGCTGAGGAAGAGCATACTTTGATTTTATTTAAAGTCTTCCTTGAGAAAGGTTGATGATAAGGGTGGTTATTGGGTTATTTACGAATCATTTAGGTGACTGTGTGTGGACAAAAATGAGATTTTTCCTCCTATATGACAGGAGTTACATCCAAGTGCCCCTTGGTGGATTGTGACTGAGAAACGCATGGTCATGCATGGTTTAGTTAATATATGATATTGAGCTCAACAATTTCTAGAAGTCTATTCAAGATAAAGAAACTGAGACTGAATTATTAAAAGTGTGATGCGCACCATGCCTCAAGTTCAATCTGGATGTAAGGGAGAATCGTTGACTGGTTTTGATAGGTCATGATATTAGATATCCAATCATCACATAGGTACTTGTTAGAGAATAAGTTATACAGGACAAACCTACCCTGAGACTACTTTGTGGATTATTATATGAACGTATCATAAGTAGGTCTCAAGTGACAATGGTGTTTGTGGTTCTTTGACCAATATACACAACATTCATCAGTTGAGGAAGAGCATACTTTGATGTTATTTAAAGTCTTCCTTGAGAAAGGTTGATGATAAGGGTTGTTATTGGGTTATTTATGAATCATTTAGGTGATTGTGTGTGGACAAAAATGGTGTTTTTCCTCCTATATGACAGGAGGGACAGCCAGGTGGCCCTTGGTGGAATATGACTGAGAAATGAATGGTCATGCATAGTTTAGTCAATATATGATATTGAGCTCACCTATTTATGGCAGTCTATTCAAGATCAAGAAACTGAGACTGAATTATTAAAAGTGTGATACGCTCTATGCCACGAGTTCATGCTAGAAACTAGATTAAAATCTAACATGAGATCACTCGTTCGTTAAATTTAAGGTGAACAACCATTGGGCACGTGTTCTTTTCGATTCTGGTTCTACCCACTTGTTCGTGGCTAGGACTTTCGTAGAGCATCATCATCTGACACTCAATCTAGTTGGCTATTCATTTTGCGTTAAGTTTCCTTACGGGGATTCGGTGGTGTCGGAACAGGGTATCTAGAGCTGTTTGATCCTTTTAGGTGATTTCCTAGCTTTTGTTGATCTGAAGGTATTAGACCTGGAGGACTTCGATGTGATCTTGGGCATGGACTGGTTGTCTAGATATGATGCGGTTATACAATGCAAGGTTAAGCATTTGGACTTCAAGATGGACAATGACCACCCCAAGAGTGTGTATGGTTTTTCGTGCCAGGATTCCTCGACCATTTCTACAGTATGTGCTCGGAAACTTTTAAATTCCTACTGTTTTGCTTGTCTGGTTTCTATTTTTGGAAACTGTTGGTAGTTTATCGTGTGCCAAGGATATTCCTGTGGTGCGAGAGTTTCCTGATGTCTTCCTAGTTAGTCTTCCTCATCTTCCGCTTGAGAGGGATGTGGAGTTTGTTATTGATTTGGAGCCGGGTACTCGCCCTATTGCTTAGGCACCATACCGGATGGCCCCACGTGAGTAGGAAGAGTTGCGTACCTAGCTAGATGAGTTGTTGTAGTGTGGATTAATTAGGACAAGTTCTTCACCTTGGGGTGCTCCCGCATTGTTTGTTAAGAAGTAGGATGGATCTATGAGGTTGTGCATTGATTATAGGGAATTAAATAAGGTAACTATCAAGAACAGGTATCCCTTGCCACAAATACATGATTTGTTTGATCAGTTGCATGGTAGTACGGTGTTTTCGAAGATTGACCTTCATTCAGGCTACCATCAGTTGAGGATTCTTGTGATAGATTTTCCGCGGACCGCTTTTCGTTCTCGGCATGGACATTTTGAGTTCTTGGTAATGTCCTTTGGATTGACGAATGCACCCTCTGCTTTCATGGACATGATGAACAGAGTGTTCAATGTTTTTCTAGACCGTTTTGTGATCATTTTTATTGATGATGTCCTGGTTTATTCCCGGAGTACTGGGGAGCATGCCCAGCACTTGCGTTTAGTTCTATCTACTTTAAGATAACATAAGTTGTTTGCAATGTTAAGTAAGTGAGAGTTTTGCCTACCTCAAGTTTTCTTTTTGTGTCATGTTGTGAATAAGGATGGAATTTCTATTGACCCAGAAAAGATAGCTACCATAATGGATTGGAAAAGATCTACCACACCCAAAGAGATAAGAAGTTTCCTAGGGTTGGCAGGCAATTATAGAAGGTTTGTGGAAGAATTTTGTACGATGTCTATGCCGCTGACTAAGCTTACACATAAGAACGCAGTGTTTATGTGGAGCGATACATACAATGAAGCTTTTTAGGAATTGAAAAAGAGGTTATGCACTGCTCTAGTGTTTTCTTTGTCTATCGGAGGAGTGGAGTATGTCGTTAATGTTGATGCATCGCACATCGGACTTGGTTTTGTATTGATGCAAGAAGTCAAGGTAATTGTGTATGGATCAAGGCAATTGAAGATTCATGAAAATAACTACCCTACTCATGATTTAGAGTTTATGACAGTGATTTATGCCCAGAAGTTGTGTAGACATCTGTTGTATGGCGCGTTGTACAAGATTTACAGGGACCGAAATATCTTGAAGAATGTCTTTGTAACACCCCAAATTTTTCCAGAGCTTTAGCCTAAGGAAGCTATCGTACGGCGATAGGTAGCTATCGCCGGGCGATAGCCTTGTTTCATCGAAACCAAGCATTGATACCGTTGAGTGCTAGAGTGTGGCATTATATAGGTACCGCACGGTGATAGCTTGGCATTGAGTGCGTTGAGTGAAGGCGTTAAGTGGTAGACATTGAGTGAGCTACCACACAGTGTTAGTACTATCTCCGGCGTTAGCGTGGCATTTTTTTAGCCGAGTGCTTGGGAAGCTACAGCCTGGCGGTAGGTAGTAACCACCCGGCGATAGCGCATGGGAGCAGTTCCATCGTTTGGCATTTTAGCCGTCTGAGCCTTCTTGGATTTCTATCTTATGGCCCAGAATACTCTATCCAAGGTACTTAAGTAGGGCTGAATGGTTGTTCTCCATCATTCTAGTCATTTGGAGTGATAGTTAGGGTTTGAGAGATAGAGTTTGGAGGAGGAAGGAGAAGGTATTCCACTGCCATTGATAAAGCTTCGGGGCTCTGATCGTTGATTCGAGGCCAGAACCATGCAGAGGACTTGAAGGCGCACGTTTTCATCCCTAAAAATCAAGGATTCCATAGCAAGGAAGAGGAGTCATAAGGTAACGACACTTCTTCTCTTGGTCTTTAGGATGCGTGTATGGCATCCATTCTTTTATTGCTTTCTTTCTAGCATTCTAGGCACCGGATCTCTTAAAGGAGAGGGATTCGGGTTGCCATGGTTCAAGAGGAGCCACCGAGTCGATTGTGTCCGTCCTCGGCATGATATTGCATTACAAATATGCTTCGTTAGTGGATTAGGCATTGTGGGTGAAGCCGTATTCGCGACTATTAGTCCAACTCAGTGATGTTGCATAGCGAGTTTAAGGATTTTGTTAGAAATCCGTTAGGGTCAAGACGCCGTTTGTGATGTTGTTTTCCTCCTCTTTTGTGTGAGTATGTGTAACTAGAACTGGACAAGTAGGAAATTAGAGTACATGCTGGGGCACGAGGGCGGTACGGTACGAATGGTGTATTAGGGCGGGAAAGGCTTGGGATTGTGATGTGATAAGGCATGGCTTTGTCTCTGTGGTTGGCTGGCTAGCCCATGACATGCAAGTCATGTGTGGAGGGTGTCCCGACGATACTAGTCCCCTTCTATGAAACTAATGAGAAGGCCAAGCTTAGGACAAGCCTGGGTGATGAAGCCCACGAGCAGGTGGTGGGTTTGAGACCCATGAGCGGGTGGAGCCTAGGCAAGCATTCCGTGTAGCGGCTTGAACGTCGATGCGGAAATTGGAAGTACCCTTGTGTTTGTAGATTGAACGTCAATGGGGAAATTTGAAGTACCCTTGTGTTTGCGGCTTGAATGCCAATGTGAAATTGGAAGTACCTGATTGATGATGTGTTAAAAGAATATGCTTTAGGGTGCCTTGGGTTAAACCCGGGATTGTATATATGATGTATTGTAGGCCCCTTTTATATTGCATGCTCAACTTAGAAACATGTTTATTGTATTAGACATCCCAACCTATTTTATAGCTTTACATGTTTATGTATATTGCATACGAAGTGCTGAAATGCAAGGTCGTTGTGTACCCCGGGGTCCGCTAGGGATGGCCGGGAGATGTGTTGGTTACACAATTGAGGTCAGCTTTTGCTGACCCACGATTCCATAAATTTTTACAGGATAAGGATAGCAAGTAGGAGAATTCTCGCAGACCAAAAAGGACTAAGCCTCATGAAGTGAACTTTTGTTTAGTAGCTTTGTTTGGGTGAATGCTTTGCTTAGTGCACAATGTAATGCAGCTAGCATGCCGAGGTAGTCTAGGAGTGTTTATGCACATTGCTATGTTGTTGATGTTGGTTTGGTTTTGAACTCATGCATTATTGTAAGGCCTTAAGGCAGATTTGGTACTCTTGTGTTAGTGGATAATGATATCTCTTAGATATTCGCAAGGAGAAAATAACCAAACTAACAATCCAACAAGGCAAGTATACCTATCGAAATGCATCTAGGGGACACAAGTGTCGTATTAAAATCCGGGAACAGTTGAGTAAGCTTACTCACACGAAATCTATTATTTTATCGACGGAAAAATTAGGTTTTAGAAGAAAGCTAAGCGCACTAAAGGAAGAGAACTACTTGCAATGAAAGAGAGCTACTTGCATGAAAAGATAAAGAGAGCTAAAAGAGCGATTATGCTAAAGCTTAGTAATGATGAGAGGAAAATGTACTCGATCAGAAATCACCTCGGCAAGAGTGGTTAGAAAAATATGATAAATAAACCTAAGCTAATTAGGGTAAAGGTCCTTGACCGTGGAGGTTCCATAAATATTGACACGCTTCTGTCGAAGGCCATGCCTAACTGAGTTTAGGAAGGTCCGACCGACTTTCGCCTAAATTGGAGGACTAAAACTCGCTTTACGCGGTGAACCCCACTATTAGATTTTACTCCAATCCGAGAGATTTGAACGTCTGCCTCTCTCGAGGGGTGCGAACAACTCCCTTTACTCTTGAGTGCTCATTACAAACTTTCGGCCTCTCGGCTAGCCCAGAATGAAAGCAAAGGCGGAGAGTATATATCGATGATATACCTCCAACCCGTGATAAATCAAGAGTAATTCAAGGTTAAACCCTAAAAAGAAAAGGTAAGATTCAAAGCATCATAACCTAATCACTCGAACCTCGGATCATCAAGATCGAGTACATAGAGGATTAGTTAATCATGGTGAGGTGGAAGAGGGGGGATGAGTAGAAGAAAATAGTGAAAACAGAGTAGAAACGAAAAAGAAAACAACACTTCTTTATTAATGGAAACAGGTATCTTACAACTTGAAAACCAGAGATTACAAGTGCATGGATAGAAAACTACACTATCATTAACATTATACTACAGAAAGAAGCTAGGAGCTAATACAGGGAAAGCATAAAGCTAGAGATAAGAGCTAAAAATGAAGAGACATGCTTGAAAAAGTTCAAAAATACAAAGGACAGAACCTCCCCTCTCAATGCAAAAAGTGTCCCTGAACCCTTGGAGTTGGGCTCTATTTATAGATTTTTTCGGGTCGGGTCACGCCCCCCTGTCACGCCCGGGTCGGGCGTGACACTGGGGCGTGACACATTCGGTGCGACTTTTTCGGGCTGGAATTTAATTCTGGCGAAGTAGCTGAAGTACACGCCCACATGTCATGCCCTGGTAGGGCGTGTACCTAGGGCGTGTTCTTTGCGGCGTGACTTTGTTGAGCTGAACTTGAATGCTGGAGGTGACGGGCGGAATTGCTGAAGTACACGCCCATATGTCACGCCCGGGTCAGGCGTGACCCTGGGGTGTGACACTTTCGGTGCGACGGTGGAGCGGGAAAAACGAGCGCATTGCGGCGATTCCTCGGAACCTGGGGACACGCCTCTGGAACACGCCCATGTTGGATGTGACACGGGCGTGATAGAGGGCGTGTACACTAAGTTTCCACGGAATGCAGTTTCGGACCAATTGCTTCATTCCTCTGGGTTACACGCCCTAGGTACACGCCCGGGTAGGGCGTGACCTTGGGGCGTGTCACAGCAAAATTCGGCTGAAAGCCGTGAAAACCTGCAAAAAGCAAAAAAAAAACGCATTAGCGACAAAAATATATACAAAGGGGAGTCAAAATAAGTACTTTACAAGACATGATTTGCTTTAAAACCCCGAAAATATCCTAATAAAATTGACTGCAAACCGTATTATCAAATTCCCCCAAGCTTAAGTTTTGCTTGTCCCCAAGCAAAGATATAAAGACTAGCTAATCATTAAAAGTGACTAATTCAAAAAGTTTTAATCATACTTACACAAGTACTATGCAAAATTCTAGGTAGGGAGAATGTAAAACGTAAATCTAAAACAATTATTTTGGTATGATTTAACTGTTATAAACTTTACTTAATAAAAATAAATCATCCAGAATTTTGACGAAATTCTTTAAATAGATTTAAGCAAGGCAATGAAAATGAAAAGAACGTATTGAGTTATTATTAGATCCAAGCAACGCATTATAATTATATCAATTAAATAACAAAAATCTAAGTTTAAATCCAAAACTAAAACTGATTTACTTTTCTTCTTTTCTTAGTTGTTAAATAAAATTAAAAAAAAAAGCGTGAATCAAAAGGACTTAATGGGACTGAAACGTTTGGTTTAGGATTATGAATAGGAGTGGAATTCAAATATAAACATGGAGGCTTAAAAATCACATTAAACCAAAACAACGAGTTTCAAAAAAAAATTTATTTTAAACAAAATATGTATATATATATATAATGTTTTTTTCTTCTTCTTTTTTTTTTCTTTATTATTTTTTATTTTTTATTTTTTTCATCATTCATTTTTTTTCTCTTTTTTTCAAAACATTGCTTTTGAGTACACTTTTTTCAACAATTTCGCCAAAGATAACACAAAATTTTCTATCATGAAAATTTTAGAATGAAACTCCAAAAAAAAAATTAGCGTGATTAGATAGGTAGGAATTTGGGCTTTTTTGAAAATGAAGTGCTATGTGGAGTTATCAAATGAATTTGGAAAAAAGGCTCAAAAGCGGCTAACTAGTGGTAAAAGATTTTAGGTTGGCAGGAAAGCTCAAACGTAAACAAAAATGGCCTAAATCATTTTCACGCTCTTTTTTAAATTTATTTAAAACATAGAGTTGATAAATTTCAAAAAGCAAGTTCGAGATAATAAAAGAAGATTGATGAAATTATTTTGAAAATAAAAATAATATGTGACTTGGATCGTTCATATCTACTACGTTATTCAAAATTTGTTCTTACAAAAATTATCTAAAGACGAAAAGGAAAATAGTGGATGATAAATTTTAGAGAAAGTAAAGAAAATAAAGAACGGAAAACCATAATAGAAATGCACGTTTTAGAGAAATATTTCACCTTAACATGCTACCATGAATTAGAAACACAGCATGACCAACATTTTACTTGTGAAATATGATAAAAAAATGCTGATTAGAAAAATTATAATTAACTACGTTGTTTATAAAGAAGTTTGAGAAAAACAAAACATAAACATGGGGTACTTATTGAAATACCAAAATGCAGCTATATATTTTTTGGGATTCTTTGGATTTTTTGGATATTTACAAAAAGCAAAAAGACGGAGGAAGTCCTCCCCCAAGCTTAAACTCTATATTGTCCTCAATGGAGAAGGAGGTTGGAGAACGAGAGAAAATTAAAGTACAGAAATGAAAGACAGAATTGAAAAACAGGTACTTCCCTGGTTTTAGTTTGCAGGGAAAGCTGAGTGATGCCGCTCTTCCAGGCCTGTGCTTTGGATCTCCAGGAAACATCGTCTGGTGGACTTTGTCATGGAATCAGAACCGTTGGAGCAGGCGATCGCAGAAGTTTCAGCTTGTCGGAGTCATTCGGGGCAAAAATTGTGAAATAAAGAAAACAGAAAAAGATAATTTGGGTTGTCTCCCAAGAGAGCCCTTTGTTTAAAGCGTCGTTTGAGCTCGACGCATCAAAATAAGATTGTACCGAATATTGTTTAAAAATAAAGTTCGCATAAAGTTCAAAGTTTTTAAGAAAAATAAAGTTCAGATTAATCAAATGTTAGGACCGGAAAGATAGAGTTAACAGGGTTGGGACTGACATCATCACAGAACTACAGTTTAAGACGTTGACCATTCACTTTGAAAGTACCCTTATTAGGGTGGGAAATTAAAATAGTACCATAAAAAAAGACTTCTAAAACAGTAAAAGGCCCCGACCAACGTGATTTTAATTTACCCGGGAATAAACGTAAACGAGAATTGTAAAGAAGAACTTGGTCGCCCGGCTTAAAGATTTTTGGGTGCCTAAGATGTCGATCGTGCAAACGCGTCGTCCATTCTTTATAAAGTCTGTTATTTTCATAGCCGTAAGAGCGCCACTCATCGAGTTCGTTAAGTTGAAATTTTCTAAAATCGCCGACAGAGTGGGGATCGAAGTTTAAAAATCGTAAGGCCCAAAAGGCGCGGTGTTCTAACTCTACGGGTAAATGATACGATTTTCCATAAACCAACCGATATGACGTACATCCGAGGGCAGTTTTGTACGTTGTTCGGTAGGCCCATAGAGAATCGTCTAATTTGGCTGACCAGTCTTTTCTAGATGTTGAAACAGTCTTTTCTAAAATTCTTTTTATTTCTCCATTCACTACTTCGACTTGTCCGTTAGTTTGGGGGTGGTAGGCAGTGGAAAGCTTATGAGTAACGCCATATTTAGTTAAGATTTTTGAAAATTGCGCGTTACAGAAATGGGAACCCCTATCACTAATGATAGCGCGCGGTGTACCGAAGCGAGAAAATAATTTTTTTAGGAAATTAACTACGACTCGGGCGTCATTTGTAGGAAGAGCTTGGGCGTCGGCCCAACGCGAAACATAATCAACGGCAACTAAAATGTACTTATTCCCGAAGCTAGAAGGAAAAGGGCCGACAAAATCAATCCCCCAGAGGTCGAAAACTTCGCACTCTAGGAAAAAATTTTGTGGCATTTCATTTTTATTCGAAATATTCCCCGACCGTTGGCAACTATCACACCTACTCACAAAGGCATGCGCATCTTTAAACAGGGTAGGCCAGTAAAAACCCGCGCTTAACACTTTTTGAGCGGTGCGAGCAGCTTGATAGTGCCCACCTGTCGGTCCTTCATGCAAATGTTTAGTAATATCTAATCCTTCATCAAAAGAAACACACCTCCTGATCACTTGGTTGGCACAAATTCTGAAAAGATGCAGGTCCTCCCAAAAATAGTTTTTCAGCTCAGAAAAGAATTTCTTCTTTTGCTGAGATGAAAACTCTTTTGGGAGCACACGAGCCACTAGATAGTTGGCGATGTGGGCAAACTAAGGAGAAGTAGATGTGTTAATTATGAACAGCTTCTCATCAGGGAAATAGTCATTAAAAGAATTTTCGTCTAATTTTTCTATAAACGGGTTGTCTAGGCGCGAAAAGTGGTCGGCGGCCAAGTTCTCGGCACCTCGCTTATCACGGATCTCTAAGTCAAACTCCTGGAGGTGTAAGACCCAGTGAATCAAGCGAGTCTTGGCATTCGTTTTAGAGAGAAGATATTTGAGGGCCGAGTGGTCCGTAAAAACAATAATTTTCGAAAGAGTAATATAAGGGCGAAATTTGTCAAAAGCGAATACTATAGCTAAGAGCTCCTTCTCGGTTGTGGTGTAATTTTCCTGTGCAGATGTGAGTGTTTTACTAGCGTAATAAATGGGGGTGGAAGTTTTTGGAAATACGTTGACCTAGTACGGCTCCCACCGCATAACTACTCGCATCACACATTATCTCAAATGGAAGATCCCACACCGGAGCTATCATGATTGGGGCATTAACTAATTTTTCTTTTATTAAATTGAAGGCAGTTAGACAGAGGTCATCAAAGATGAATGGGGCGTCTTTTTCTAAGAGATGGGTAAGGGGCTTTGTGATTTTGGAAAAGTCCTTTATGAAGCGACGGTAGAAACCCGCAACGTCTACTTCATTACCCCTTTCAGAAATTTTATGTCCCAAAACTAACCCTTCCCTCACCATAAAATGACATTTTTCCCAATTTAAGGCGAGGTTAGTTTCTTCGCATCGCTCTAAGACTTTTTCAAGTTTCTCTAAGCAACTATCGAAGGAATTCCCGAACACGGAGAAATCATCCATGAAAACTTCCATAATGCTTTCTACGTACTTGTCAAAGATGGCGAGCATACATCGTTGGAATGTAGCTGGCGCATTGCACAATCCAAACGACATTCTTCGGTAGGCAAAGGTGCTGAAGGGACAAGTAAACGTAGTTTTCTCCTGCTCCTTGGGGGAGATGGGGATTTGAAGATACCCCGAGAGGCCATCGAGAAAACAATAAAAGCTATGTCCGGAAAGTCGTTCTAAAATCTGATCAATGAACAGCAAGGGGAAGTGATCCTTGCGGGTGGCGTCATTCAACTTACGGTAATCTATACACATTCGCCATCCGGTCACCGTCCGAGCCGGGATTAATTCATTATTTTCATTACTTACTACAGTTATCCCTCCCTTCTTTGGTACTGCCTGTACTGGGCTAACCCACTTACTATCGGATATAGGATAGATAATTCCTGCATCTAACAATTTCATAACCTCGCCCTTAACTATGCCTTTCATGTTTGGGTTTATACAGCGCTGAGGTTGTATAGAGTTACGTGAATTATCTTCCATTAATATTTTATGAGTGCAGAAAGATGGGCTTATGCCCTTGATATCAGATATCTGCCAAGCAATAGCTTGGCGATGCTTTCATAAAATTGAAAGAAGTTTATCCTTTTGTGCATCCGTGAGGTAGGCTGAAACTATGACAGGCAGCTTGGAGTCCTTTTCTAAGAAAGCGTATCGAAGGTGCTCTGGTAGTTCTTTCAGTTCCAAGGTAGGGGGGGTCATCATACGAGGTTTTAGAAATTTGTTCTTTTTCAAAAACTATGTCCTCGTACACTTTTTTATATGTAAAATTAAAAGGGGTGTTGCTAGCGGCCATGGAGGCTTCGTGCAGCGATTCAGTTGGAAAAGTAGAAGAGGAACAAAAATCAAAAAATTCTTTTTTCAAAATCAGAAAGGCGGGTGGAGGATTCTTCACTTAGGTGTAGAGATTCAGTTGGAGGAGTAGGAGAGGAACAAAAATTGGAAAATTCTTTTTCAAAATCAGAGGTGTGAGAGAAGGATTCTTCACTTACGGTATCCATGAAAAAACAGGAGTCATCATTAGCTAGTGTGTTCTTCATCGAGGGGGTGATAGAGAAAGTTACCTCATCGTCGCCCACTCGAAGGAAGAGCTTACCATTGCTTACGTCAATGATAGCTCGGGAGGTGGCAAGGAAGGGTCGGCCAAGGATCAGGGGAACCTCGACGTCTTCTTCGATGTCCAAAATGACAAAGTCCACCGGGAAGATGAACTTGTCAACTTTGACTAGGACGTCCTCCACTATTCCTAACGGGTATTTGACTGATCTGTCGGTGAGCTGGATACTCATGTGTGTGGGGTTGATACTACCAATTCCTAACTCTTTAAACAACGAGAGGGGCATAAGATTAATACTCACACCTAAGTCGGCTAAAGCGTGTTTGACAAAGAGATCACCAAAGACACACGGGATAGAGAAACTACCCGGGTCACTGATTTTCTTTGGTAATCCGTTTGTCAAAGCCGCCGAGCACTCGACATTTAACGTGACATGCGAAAGGTTCTCTAACTTCTTCTTGTTGGTCAGGAGGTCCTTAAGGTATTTTGCGTACTTCAGCATCTGGGATATGGCTTCGTGGAAAGGCAGATTTATGTGTATTTGTTTAAACATTTCTAAAAAATGGGTGTATTGATCGTCCTGTCGTTGTTTATTAAGTTCGGAAGGGTATGGCAGGGATGGATTATTTTTAAAGGTGGGTGGTGGAGTGAGTTCTTTTTCTAAAATAGGGGTGATAATTTCTTCGGCAGAGGGTGGAATTTTTAAAACGGGAACGGAGCTTTGATTTTTTAAAGCGGGAGCGGAGATTGCCTCGGGCTCTTCACTTATCGTACCGGGAACTTTCTTCCCACTCTGAAGAGTTATAGCTTTCTCTTGCTCTCTCGGGTTGGGCTCGGTATTGGAAGGAAGAGACCCTACGGGTCGCTCAGAAATCATTTTAGCAAGCTGTCCTACCTGATTTTCTAAATTTTTAACACTTTCAGTTAAGGTTCTAATCGTAGCGTCATTAGCATTCATGTATTTTGAAAACATTTCCTCCAAATTTGGAGGTTTTGGAAAATTTTGAGGAGGTGGTGGTGGTGCAGAAAAATCACTTTGCGGTGGCGGGCGCACAGCATTCGATGGATTGCTCCACGAAAAATTCGGATGATTTCTTAACGCAGGATTATAACTATTCGGAAAATTAAAAGCAGGAGGATGAAAATTTGCAGCAGAAAAATTATTAAAAGCAGTTCTAGGCATATTATTTACATAATCCAAATGTTCGGCGGGAGGAGTTGCAGATTCCCATACCTGAGGGGTAGAGGCAGCAGTCATCTTCGTAATTGTTTTGCTTAATATTTCAACTTGCATTGCGAGTTGGGAGACGCTGTCCACTTCAAAGAGACCTGCAGGGTTGTTTGGGCGGGACCTAGGCACATTCCACTGGTAAGTGTTCATGGCCATGTCCTCAAATAGCTCAAGAGCTGCTTCCGGGGTCTTATGGTTTAAAGTACAGCCAGAAGCTGCGTCTATCATTTGCTTTGTGCTTTGATTTAGCCCATTATAGAACGTCTGCACCTGCAACCATACAGGCATAGCGTGATGTGGGCATCGTCTCAATAATTCTTTAAATCTTTCCCAGGTTTCGTAAAGGGTCTCAGAGTCTATTTGTCCAAAGGCTGAAATGTCATTCCTAAGTTTTGCAGTTTTAGCAGGCGGAAAATACTTCGCCAAAAATTTTTCATTTAATTGCATCCAAGTAGTTATGCTATTTTTAGGAAGGGTGTTCAGTCACTGCTTAGCCTTAATTCTAAGAGAGAAAGGAAATAATCTTAGCCTAATCGCATCATTTGTGACACCATTTATCTTGATGGCGTCACAAATCTCAAGAAAGCTGGCTATGTGTGCGTTCGGATCTTCATCTTGAAGCCCGTCAAATTGCACATACTGCTGCACCATTTGAATTATGCTAGGCTTCAGTTCGAAATTATTATTTGCTATTGCAGGGCGAACTATACTAGATTCTGTACCATCGAGATTCGGTCGTGCATAATAGGCAATGGGTCTGTGCACGGCTTCCTCCACGTTGGGTTCTTCCATTCTTAAGGTAGAAAATGACTCGGAATCCTCAACCGGCACTTGGGTAGTAGGGCCTTGAAATCGCAATCTTCTCAGAAGAGTACGCTCGATTTCGTGGTACAGGTCCAAAATAACCGACGGACTTCCGCGGGTCATACACTAGAAGAAGAGAGGAGAAGAAAGATGAATAAAATAAACTAGAAAATAAAAGAGCTAATAAAGTTTGTTTTTTTTTTGAAATAGATTTTTTTATGTTTTAACTCCCGAACTTCCCAAGGGCTACCCGGTGAAGGGTTCGCAAGGTACTAGACAAGATAGTGGCATTTAGAGCCACTTTACCCTTTTCGAGAGAGTTGGGTGGTGTAGAAAAATTTGTGATGTGGGTTTCTATTAAGTAGGCGGTAATTAAAATCCAGCCATTTAACTCCGAGCGAGTAGGCGTAAAATAAAAGCTACACTCACGCACTCGACAGAAAATTAAAACACACCCACTCTACAGAAAGTAAACACACTCTATTGAAATAAAATCCTGCCATTTAACTCATGTGAGTAGGCGGAAAAATAAAAATACGCACACTTGCTTGAACAAAATCCAGCCATTTAACTCAAGTGAGTAGGCGGAAAAATTAAAAATACGCACACTTGCTTGAACAAAATCCAGCCATTTAACTCAAGTGAGTAGGAGGAAAAATTTTAAGAAGGAGGGTGAGAAAGAGAAGTGATAAAATTAATATATTCGTGTTTTCAATTTATCAACGAGCGTTGCCTCCCCGGCAACGGCGCCAAAAACTTGATGTCTTTTAGATATTTGCAAGGAGAAAATAACCAAACTAACAATCCAACAAGGCAAGTATACCTATCGAAATGCAGCTAGGGGACACAAGTGTCGTATTAAAATACGGGAACAGTTGAGTAAGCTTACTCACACGAAATCTATTATTTTATTGACGGAAAAATTAGGTTTTAGAAGAAAGCTAAGCGCACTAAAGGAAGATAACTACTTGCAATGAAAGAGAGCTACTTGCATGAAAAGATAAAGAGAGCTAAAAGAGCGATTATACTAAAGCTTAGTAACGATGAGAGGAAAATGCACTCGATCAGAAATCACCTCGGCAAGAGTGGTTAGAAAAATACGATAAATAAACCTAAGCTAATTAGGGTAAAGGTCCTTGACCGTGGAGGTTTCATAAATATTGACACGCTTCTCTCGAAGGTTGTGCCTAACTGAGTTTAGGAAGGTCCGACCGACTTTCGCCTAAATCGGAGGCCTAAAACTCACTTTACGCGGTGAACCCCACTATTGGATTTTACTCCAATCCGGGAGATTTGAACGTCTGCCTCTCTCGAGGGGTGCGAACAACTCCCTTTACTCTTGAGTGCTCATTTCAAACTTTCGGCCTCTCGGATAGCCCAGAATGAAAGCAAAGGTGGAGAGTATATATCGATGATATACCTCCAACCCGTGATAAATCAAGAGTAATTCAAGGTTAAACCCTAAAAAGAAAAGGTAAGATTCAAAGCATCATAACCTAATCACTCAAACCTCGGATCATCAAGATCGAGTACATAGAGGATTAGTTAATCATGGTGAGGTGGAAGAGGGGGGATGAGTAGAAGAAAATAGTGAAAACAGAGTAGAAACGAAAAAGAAAACAACACTTCTTTATTAATGGAAACAGGGATCATACAACTTGAAAACCAGAGATTACAAGTGCATGGATAGTAAACTACACTATCATTAACATTATACTACAGAAAGAAGCTAGGAGCTAATACAGGGACAACATAAAGCTAGAGATAAGAGCTAAAAATGAAGAGACATGCTTGAAAAGTTCAAAAATACAAAGGACAGAACCTCCCCTCTCAATGCAAAAAGTGTCCCTAAACCCTTGGAGTTGGGCTCTATTTATAGATTTTTTCGGGTCGGGTCACGCCCCCCTGTCATGCCCGGGTCGGGCGTGACCCTGGGGCGTGACACATTCGGTGCAACTTTTTCGGGCTGGAATTTAATTCTGGCGAAGTAGCTGAAGTACACGCCCACATGTCACGCCCTGGTAGGGCGTGTACCTAGGGCGTGGTCTTTGTGGCGTGACTTTGTTGAGCTGAACTTGAATGCTGGAGGTGACGGGCGGAATTGCTGAAGTACACGCCCATATGTTACGCCCGGGTCAGGCGTGACCCTGGGGCGTGACACTTTCGGTGCGATGGTGGAGCGGGAAAAACGAGCGCGTTGAGGCGATTCCTCGGAACCTGGGGACACGCCTCTGGAACACGCCCATGTCGGATGTGACACGGGCATGATAGAGGGCGTGTACACTAAGTTTCCACGGAATGCAGTTTCGGACCAATTGCTTCATTCCTCTAGGTTACACGCCCCAGGTACACGCCCGGGTAGGGCGTGACCTTGGGGCATGTCATAGCAAAATTCAGCTGAAAGCCGTGAAAACCTGCAAAAAGCAGAAAAAACGCATTAGCGACAAAAATATATACAAAGGGGAGTCAAAATAAGTACTTTACAAGACATGATTTGCTTTAAAACCCCGAAAATATCCTAATAAAATTGACTGCAAACCGTATTATCAGATAACTTCTAGTCTTGTTATTTTGTTTCCACTGTGTTTAGTCTGCGTTTTGAGTTGGGTAGTTTATATCATTTTATAATGCTTAAGCTGTGGCATCTGTATGTTGTGGGGCACCGGCGGGACCAATATTATACAGTCATTACAGGGGATGTGTTACAGTCTTCACTCAGAAGGAGTTGAATCTGCCCATGCGTAGATGGTTGGAGTATGTCCTGGATTATGATGTTGATATTCTATATCATCCGGGAAAAGCTAATGTGGTAGCCGACGCCTTGAGTATAAATACCACGTAGATCTTTAATCTTTCGATGGAATCCTTGGTGGAAGGGTTTTTTTAATGGGTATTTTTTTGGGGAGTAGTGATTCACCAAGCATCCTGAAAGTGGCAGAGCCTTCATAGATTACGATTACGATTACGAGGCTACATCAAAAGGACGATCCTGATTTGCAGCACCTTCGTAGTAGAACTGAGAAAGGGGAATTACCAGACATTTCAATTGATGATGCTGGTACTTTTAAGTACCGCGGTAGATATTGTATCCCTGTTGTTGAGAATATTCAAGCTAAGTTGTGTAGTGAAGCGCATGATTCTAGTGTTGTCTACCACCCCGGTTCTACCAAGATGTATATAGATCTGAAGCAGATTGTTTGGTGGTATAGAATGAAGAATGAAATAGCCAAGTTTGTGTCAGAGTGTTTCACATGCAAGTGCATTAAGGCAGATCATGGACAGCCTGGTGGCAAGCTGATGCCTTTGGATATTCCAAGTTGGAAGTGAGAGAGTATTTCTATGGACTTTATTACTGGTTTGTCAAGATCTCCCCGAGGACATGATTCGGTGTGGGTCATAGTTGACAGATTGATGAAGTGTGCTCACTTTATGTTGTTCAAGATTGATTACACCATGGAGAAAATAGTAGAGTTATGTTTAGATGAGGTCATCAGACTTCATGGAGTACCAGTAAGTATCATGTCACATTAAAATTACAGGTTTATGTCTCACTTTTGGAAGAGTTTATAGGAAGGGTTGGGTACCGACCTCAGATATTTAACCGCTTATCATCCGCAGACCAATGGTCTGACAGAGAGAGTTAATCAGATTTTGGAGGATATAATTAGACGTTACATCATGAACTATGGAGGGGCATGGGACGAGCGGATTAGATTGATGGAATTTGCCTAGAATAACAGTTATCAAGAGAGTTTGCAAATGGACCCATTTGAGGCTTTGTATGGGAGGAATTGCAGAACTCCCTTATATTTCGCCGAAGTTGGTGAACGACCGTTGTTAGGTCTGAAATCCTTGGAAGAGATGAATACTTCTATGATGCATATTCGAGAGAAGCTTCGTATATCTCTGGAGCATTATGAGAAGAACGCTAATCGGAGAAGGAATTATTTGTAATTTGTAGTTGGGGACATGGTTTTTCTCAAGGTTTCTCTGATGTCTGGTGTTAAGAGGTTTAGAAGGAACCACAAGTTGGATCCCAGGTATGTGGGACCTTTCAAAGTTATAGAATGTATCAGAGTTTCAGCGTATAGGCTGGATTTGCCCACAAATTTCCCTGGTGTGCACGATGTGTTTCATGTGAGCTAGTTGTGGAAATGTGTGCTTAATGATAGACATGTTCCTGACTCGGTGCCCAAGTTGAAGTCTAATCTTTCTTATGTCGAAGTGCATATTTGTATTCTAGAAACTCAAGATCGGGTGTTGCAAAGGAAGATAATATCCATGGTCAATGTTTTGTGGTGAAACCAAGACGTGGAGAGAGCGACTTGAGAGTTAGAGTCAGTTATAAGGGAGGTTCATCCTCATCTGTTGTTCTAGTTTCTTTTGGTAAGTGTTTGTATTCAGTAACCTTTGGATATTTTCCTTCATTAGTGGATTCAGTTGTTTATGAAGTTTTGGGACGAAACTTTCTTTTAGGAGGAGTGGTTGTAACTCCCTTGATTTTTCGATGTATAATTTAATTCCTTTAGTGGTGTATTTTTGATGCCAGGGCGTTACATTGATGTTGATGCGCGAAAACGGCACCGGGGTAGCTAACACAGAGGGAGCGTGTTCGGTCTCACAGGATAGGAGAGGAAGAGGGATGAAGGAAGCTTCTGAGTGCTCGAGAGTGGAGCAAGCAGCTTGTTAGAGGAGTTGCGGGGATAGAGGAGAGGCTTGATCAATAGAGAAGGTTGATAAAGAGAGGAGGAAGTTGATCAGGAGCTGTCAAGCAGACGGTTAATATGACGGTTGTGCTTGCAGGTTGGTCGCCGAGAGGGCTGTGTTGAGCTAGGAAGAAGGGAGAGAGAGAAGGGGCCGCTAGCAGCGTCAACAGCAGACTACGCCCGCCACGGCTTAAATGTCACTCTTGCATCGGGTTTTCCTTTTATTAATAGCGAGGGCTACAACTTGCTAGTACACCTTCACAACAAAGCAACAAAGGGGTGCAAAAGGAAGCTGGCGGCTAAGGGAGAAGAATGCCAGAGGAGGCCGCGCGGACTGAAGAGCGAAGCTGGCAGTCTGCGTGGTTAAGCAAAGGAAGAAGACCGCGCGGACTGGGGATCCAGGTCGGCAGGCCGCGCGATTAAGGCCGCAGAGACGGTTGCAGACTGAAATTCAGAGTCCGTAGGAGGGCTGACTGAGCGTGAGCACTTTGGCGATCCTCTGGGGCATCGTGCGTCGACCCCCCCCCCCCTATATGAGAGGCATGGGGGGCTATTTATAGGCCCAAGGAGGTAATGGCTTGCGGTGACGTTACCCCCGGTGAGACGGTAACTTGAGCGAGATCGGAACGGAGTCCGCCGAGTCCGCACTAGACCGCGCGAACTGGGAATTTGCACTGAAGCCGGAGCTGCTGGGGACGCGGGCAGCAGAGTGCCCGCAGAGTCTGGCGAGTCCGCACGAGGTTATGCGGACTGGAACTGCTCTGGAGAATTTGCTTAGTGGCGGACTGGAACGCGTCCGCAACTATTGACTTAGTCTGCACGAGGCCTGCGGACTGAGGAGGAAGCTACTACTACTGGCTGAGCCTGTGAAAGGCCTGCAGACTGAGGAGGACTTGACAACGCTGCTGCTGAGAAGCTGGTGCTGGCTAAGGAATTGGCGAACTGCATAGAGAGTTAGCCAAGTCCGCGGCTGCTGTAAGGCTGAGTCCGCTTACGTTGGAGAAGAAGAGCCTGGCTATTGAGGCTATTGGGGGTCACCAATTATGGCGGACTGGAAGTCTTGATTGCACTTCGAGTCCGCCCAGCTCGCGAGGGACTTGGAGGTTGCTGCTGGTCTTAGCGGATAGCCGGAGATGGAGTCCGCGCCTTACAGGCGGACTGGAGGACTCGGCTGCCCATATTGCTGGGGTCAAGGACTAATCGACCTATTACCGGCCTGGGCGGACAGGAAGTTGAGTCCGGCAGAAAGTGACCTGCAGATACAACATCGTGGTTAAGCCGAAAAGGGGGAGTACTGCAGAGGCGGACTGCGGAATCAGTCAGCGGACCCTGCAGACCAAGGAAAGGCGGGCGGACTGGGTTTCAGACCGCTGAGACCGTGCAGGCCGTGCGGCCTGAGCGGACAGAAAATTCTATCCGCCCAACCTAGGGCATCACGGCCTCTAGGAGGAACCCGAGGGCAGGCCATGATGAGCGAGCTGGATCCCTTGAGAAGGATCGCCGATTTCGGGGTTAACATAATCCCCACACTTTTTTAAGTTCCGAAAAGAACTTCGAAAAAGTTGGAGACCCGCAAAAATCGTGATCCACCCCAACGGAAAGAGAAGGGGGTCAAGGAGAGACATAACCTGAATCCTCTCCTTAGAATGTTGGAGTTGCCTGCCTGTTTTCCCTGCAAGAGGAAAGTTAGGGTAGGCATGTATGGGTGGTACAACAAGTGTGTACCTGAGTTTGCTTTTGCAAAATGAAGAAGATGTGTTTTCCACTGAGTTCTATAAAATGAAAGCGAGAGGGAAAACAAAAAGGCATAATAACTTGCAAGTACCTGATGGAGACTCGCAAGCACCTGTTATCCTCTACAAAAAAAGGAAGGATGAAGAGTATACAAAAAAGAAGAATGAGCTGCAAGTACCTGGAAGGAACTTGCAAGTCTTTGCTGGTTTCTGCAAAAGAAGAGTTAAAAGTATGCACAGTATACAAAAGTAACTTGCAAGTACCTGTGAAGAAACTCGCAAGTAACGAATGATCTCTGGATATGACTTGCAGGTGTCTGCTAACCGCTGCTAAGAAAAGAGTGAGCAACAGATATAGAATAATGAATTAAACTGCAAGTAACTGGATGAGGCTTGCGGGTGTCTGTTAATATCTACAAAGAGAAGAGTTTAGTAGCAGAAAATATATATGAAAGAAGCTTGCAAGTACCTGGGAGAAGGCTTGCAAGTGTTTGCTAATCTCTGCAAGGAGAAGAGTTAGAAGCAAACATATATATGAAAGAAGCTTGCAAGTACCTGGGAGAAGGCTTGCAAGTGTTTGCTAATCTTTGCAAGGAGAAGAGTTAGAAGCAAACATATATATAAAATAAGCTTGCAAGTACCTGGGAGAAGGCTTGCAAGTGTTTGCTACTCTCTGCAAGGAGAAGAGTTAGAAGCAAACAAGATATGAAAATAACTTGCAAATACCTGTGAAGAGAAGGCTTGCAAGTGTTAACTGTTGATGGGATAAGGCCGATATGACCAAATAGCAAGGAAAATGCCTGATGAACTCTTTATCATGAAGCCCAGATCAATAAATCGAGTGTTAACTGTTGATATGGCTGGATGGACATGATCAGATTAGCAGAGAAGTAACTTGACGAATTCTGCCAATCTGAACTAGATTGCAATAGCATGGCTTGGTGATTGAGGAGATTAAGACTCCTTGATCAATGTTTGATACCATTAGATTATGATAAGAATAATGAATAGCTTTGTGAATCTTTATCTGATAGCGCTTGAGTAAGCAATGTATATGAAACAAGCATAAGCAAAATCATCGCTAGAAATCATTTTGGTAGGTCGGATTAACCTGTTCACCTTTGAAAGAAGGCAATTGACAAAAAAGGATAACTAGCTAAACTCCCTTGACAGAGCACAAAAGGGAGACATGCGCAAAAAATCCTAAGAAGGAAACGACAGATGCACTGCTCTCTTGCCTCGGGTACAATCATCACTAATCAATGAGACTAGTTCCGCCAAGTGGCCTCTTGCTTATCTATGGATTGATCAGTGGAGTTGTGGGAACCCGCGAAGGCACGGATCGAGAGTACCATAGAGTGTTCGGACATCACAGTTAGGTGATGATCGAAGAGACAAGGCTACCCTTGATCTCCATCGCTTGTCAATCAAATATCATCATAACTGTATTGTATCCTTTGCGAAGCACAGCAGAGCTAACACATGGAGATCCCCTAGCACACACTTTGTGCCAGATGCCGGCTAGGATCCTAAGTCTGAATCCCAACATCGTGATTGAACGGCTCCCACTACACATATGGGTATACTCCCGCCATATGTGGTCAAAGCGGTGGTGCCAGAGAACAATCTACGGAGGGAGCATTCCTGACTTGGCGATATCTCATTGGTGTAGCGATCTCTTTCGCAAAGAGAAAAATAGAGGAAGGAGAAACACAAGAGGGGAACAGTGTCAGTATGAGATCCCTGATAAAAGCTTTATTGAAAAGCAAGTAATGAACACTAAGAAGTGTTTTGAAATGAAAATGTCTGAAAATCATGAAGAGAAAAGTAAGGGTAACCGATAGTGGGCGTGAGGATCTTTGAGGACTCATGAATGTGATGGGTCACCCTTCTGGACCAGATGTTGAATTTTACCCTCCTTCAGCATTTCTTGCACTAATCGCCGAAGAGCTCTGCAATCCTCTGTTGCATGACCCTTTTCTTTGTCATACTCACAGTATTGGTCAGAGTTTTTGCCCTTCCGATCAATAGGCTGAGGGCCCATACTGCTTGTTTTGCTCTTGATGGTGTGAGTTGCCCCACCCAACGTGTTATCCACATTAGATCCTTTGCGTTGGAATAGACGTTGACGACTTCGGAAACATCTTCCTTTCTTTGCTTGCGATTGAAGACACTTTTGGGGAGAGTTTGGAGGTCGTTCGGTAGGGAGCAAAACCTCTGGGCCTCTCTTCCTCCCAATGGGAAGTTCAGGTGACTTCACTAGGTGATGGGAGGCGTACATGGTCGTTTGAGGGCTGAGTTTGCTGACACTTTCTTTTTGCCCAGTAACTGGAAACTGTACAGCGACTGTGGTCTGGCTGGATGGACAACTTGTCAGATAAGCATAAGGGCCAACTAGTAGAAGAGTTGGTATATTAAAATGTGAATTACCCACTTCCGAGTTGACTGTAGCAACTGGTTCTACTACAGGTTGAGAGTTTAGTCACTGAACTCTAATGGCTCGGGTGTCATTGATTGCTGCTATCTGCTGGGAAGTTTCCCGACGTAACAACAAGAGGGCTTCCCAAAGAGCGTCTTCGCTGGTAGGAGGAATGTTCTGAGAGGGTTGGCGGTCTTACATGGCTAACTGTCATTATTCACCGTCTGTTCGGATATGAAGGTCGCGTGTTAACTGTTGATGCGCGAAAATGGCACCGGGGCAGCTAACACGGAGGGAGCGTGTTCGATCTCACAGGCTAGGAGAGGAAGAGGGATGAAGGAAGCTTCTGAGTGCTCGAGAGTGGAGCAAGCAGCTTGTTAGAGGAGTTGCGGGGATAGAGGAGAGGCTTGATCAACAGAAAAGGTTGATCAAGAGAGGAGGAGGTTGATCAGGAGCTGTCGAGCAGATGGTTAATATGACAGTTGTGCTTGCAGGTTGGTCGCCGAGAGGGCTGTGCTGAGCTAGGAAGAAGGGAGAGAGAGAAGGGGCCGCTAGCAGCGGCACCAGCAGACTTCGCCCGCCGCGGCTTAAATGCCACTCTTGCGACGGGCTTTCCTTTATTAATAGTGAGGGCTACAACTTGCTAATACACCTTCACAATAAAGCAATAAAGGGGTACAAAAGGAAGCCGGCGGCTAAGGGAGAAGAATTCCAGAGGAGGCCACGCGGACTGAAGAGCGAAGCTGGCAGGCCGCGCGGTTAAGCAAAGGAAGCAGACCGCGCGGACTGGGGATGCAGGTTGGCAGGCCGCACGACTAAGGCCGCAGAGACGGGTGCGAACTGAAATTCGGAGTCTGCAGGAGGGCTGACTGGCTGACTGAGCGTGAGCACTTTGGCGATCCTCCGGCTCGTCCTGCGTCGACATGAGAGGCATGGAGGGCTATTTATAGGCCCGAGGAGGTAACGGCTTGCGGTGACGTTACCCTCGGTGAGACGGTAACTTGAGCGAGATGGGAACGGAGTCCGCCGAGTCCGCACTAGACCGCGTGGACTGGGACTTTGCACTGAAGCCGAAGCTGCTGGGGACGTGGGCAGCAGAGTGCCTGCGGAGTCTGGCGAGTCCGCACGAGGTTATGCGGACTGGAACTACTCAGGTGGATTTGTTGAGTGGCGGACTTGAAGGCGTCCGCAACTATTGACTGAGTCCGTACAAGGCCTGCGGACTGAGGAGGAAGCTGCTACTACTGGCTGAGCCTGTGAAAGGCCCGCGGACTGAGGAGGAGTTGACCCCGCTGCTACTGAGAAGCTGGTGCTGGCTAAGGAATGGGCGGACTACATAGGGAGTCTGCCAAGTCTGCGGCTGTTGTAAGGCTATGTCCGCTTACGTTGGAGAAGAAGAGCCTGGCTGTTGAGGCTGTTGGGGGTCACCAATGATGGCAGACTGGAAGTCTTGATTGCACTTCGAGTCCGCCCAGTTCGCGAGGGACTTGGAGGTTGCTGCTGGTCTTAGCGGATAGCCGGAGATGGAGTCCGCGCCTTACATGCGGACTGGAGCAGTCGGCTGCCCATGTTGTTGGGGGCAAGGACTGATCGACCTGTTACCGGCCTGGGCGGACAGGAAGTTGAGTCCGGCAGAAAGTGACCTGCGGATACAACATCGCGGTTAAGCCGAAAAGGGGGCGTCCTGCAGAGGCGGACTACGGAAGCAGTCCGCGGACCCTGCCGACCAAGGAAAGGCGCGCGGCCTGGGGTTAAGACTGCTGAGACCGCGTAGGCCGCGTGGCCGGAGCGGACAGAAAATTTTGTCTGCCCAACCTAGGGCATCACGGCCTCCAGGAGGAACCCGGGGGCAGGCTGTGATGAGCGAGCTGGCTCCCTTGGGAAGGATCGCCGATTTCGGGGTTAACAGTTGATGCATAGTTGACAAACATCATTGCTGGAGCATGACGTTTGCTCATTGGTATCTGATGTTTTGACTTAGAATATTAGCATGGCTAATTTCTAGTGTGTTTTTGAAATTTCCCTTGCGAACTGGGTTTATTTTGAAACTCGGTGGAGCCTTTTAGGGATATTTGGTGTTTTAACTTCGGGAAGTTCTTACCAGAGTTTGGTTTGTCGGATTCGTATTTCGACTTCATCATTAGTTTTATAGCATGGGTAATTAGCTTTGGTGCGAATTTTGTGGAAATCTGTGTTGATTCGAGATTTTTGTTGTTTGGATGTTTAATTAATAATATTATATTATATATATATAAGCATATACATTTTGGCAGAACCCTATTCATCGTCTTCTTTCCTAGCCGTAAGACTGATTCACAGAAGAGAGAAAGCGACGGACATCACAAGCTTTTGGTCATCGACTATAGGAGTTCCGGTGCGCGAAATTGTCATCGTAGGGTATATCCGGAAAGCTCTCGTCGAGATCTATGTGTGAGCAGTGAGTTTTTTCTGTTTCTTAGATTTTTGGGCATTATGTTATTTGGTTTTGAGCCTCATTTTCCCCGAAAAGTTTCAGCAAGTGTAGTCAAGGTGTTTTTGCGGCCGGATCTATAAGGAGCACTCGTAAGGCCGGATTTCTGAAGCTTTGAGGCAAGTGGTGAATCTTCCCCTTGCTATTTTCTTGCTTTTCATTCCTTTCTTTTTCTTCCCTCCTTAGAATGTAGGAGTAGTGTAAGGTCCAGCCAAGATCGATCTGCTGAGTGGTGTAGGATTTTTGGCAAAGGAAACTTCGTCGGATAAGGGTTGAGTTCGGTTAAAAGAAATCTGTCGATTATAGGGGAGTCAACCTAAGTTTAATTCATCATATATGGTGGGGTCAGCCTGAGTGGAATTCATCAAATATGAGTTTTCGGACTAAGTAAGATTCGTCGAGTATTCTCGATGAATTCGTCAAGTATCAACCATTATGTCCAGTGATCCGGCATTCATTGGGTTTAGGCGTCGTGTTCATCGAGAATCAGTCTTGGCATTGAGTGAATTTTGTCTTGGCGGCGGGAGCGTTGAGTGATCTATGAGAATAAGTCCAACTCATCGAGTATTCTCGATGAATTCATCGATTATGGTGCTAACGTTCAGTGCGTCGATTGACCTGTAAGTATAAGTCTTTTTCGTCAAGTTAAGACTATTTGGCATCGAGTGCATCGAGTGAAACTGTATGGCGTCGAGTGCTTTGAGTATGTGCCTTTGGCGTCGAGTGCATTGAGTAAACACAGCTAGGCATCAAGTGAACTCAACTAGGCGTCGAGTGAAGTAAAGTTCATAGAGTTAAGTCCGGGCGTTGAGTGAAACCACATTGGTGTTTAGTGCATTGTGTCAACTCCAAATTCGTCGAGTATACTAGACGAATTTCTTGTGGAATTGGTGATTTGCGTCGATTCGTCGAGTATCAAGGTAATGTTAGCTGATTCGTATAGTATCGTTAGTTAGCCAGATTTTCGCTAAGTAGAATTCGTCGAGTGTCTACTGCATTCATCGGGTATACTCGACGAATCAGAGTGGACTTAGAATTTTCTTGTCGAATTGAGTTCAATTCGTCGAGTTTAGCCTCAGGGTATTTTCAGGATTTTTTTTTCTCTTTTTGATATTGGTGTAATCCTGTGTTTCGATTATGGTTTTACTAGTGTTTTATGGATGTTTTTGGTGTGGCCCATGGTTGGCAGTGGATAAAGGATCAGCAACCTAAGACCAGCTTTTATATCTTTGCCCTGGTGGGTTTATCCGGTGTGGGTTTGTGACTGGGTGTATGGTGTAGGTGACGACCACTACAAGTGTTGGTAGTTCCCCAGTATTGGGTGTGTCAGGAAACATGACTACCTTTTCCTTGGGCCATTGTGAAGTTTTTATTGTTTGTGTGTTGGGTAGGTTCCCACCACCGCAGGTGACGGATTTTGTCGATGTTTATGCTCATTCTATGATGAGCTTGCCACTCTTATTTATATATACACTTATATAAATGTTTTATAAAACATAGATTTTTATCGCAGTTGGTGCAGCTTGGGATATCTAACCCTTGTGAGTTCTTTATTACTTATTAGCTTATGGTTGAGTGTTGGTGTTTTCATTTCAGCTATTCCTATTTGGGTTGGTAATCCTTTGACTCATTTGCTTTCATTTGAAATTGATTTTTTATTTATCACTTGTATATTCTTGCTGAGGTATTCTTTTCTTTGGAATGCCTTGGGTTTGGAGCAGTAGCTGGTTGAGCGGCTAGGGTTGGTGGTTGTTGTTGTTCTCCGGGAATACGTCGGCGAAATCCCGAACCACCGGAATATCTGAGATAGTCGCCTCTGTTCCCACCATCTCGAAGCAGACAATATAGACTTCTTCACCCTGCTCATGGGCCTTCACAGCCTGTATAGAAGATAATAGTAGGTGGCAGATAGGCTGGATACCTTCAACGATAACATGAGAGTCGCCATGTCTCAGCGTGATCCTACTGGACGGACAATCTATCTGGGCATGGTTCCGGTGCAACCAGGCCATGCCCAAGATCAAGTCAAAGTCCTGCAGCTTCAGAATAGTCGCCGGCGCCTCAAATGCCTTGCCGCCAATCTCGGCCTCCATGTCACAATGTGCAGTAGTCCGCAGCTCCGACCCATCGGGTAGGCGTACCCTCATCTCTAGTCCAGGGAACCTCTCCACGCCTTCGAGTCCGTCGATGAAGGCCTCGGATACGAACGAGTGTGACGCACCCGTGTCGAAAAGAGTATGGGCAGGCTTGCCGCTGATCATGACTATGCCTGAGGTTTGTTTATGTGAAAGTTAATTGTTGTCCTATGGTTCCAGGTACTATATATATATCATTGAAAAATTCAAGAAAACTCATAATTAACTTCAAGTACCTGTGATGACCTCCTCGGGATTCCTCGGCTCTGTGAGGTCCAAGGCGTATATCTGCTCCTGCTCGCGCCTCCTGCCATGATATCCCCGACCTCGGCCTCGCCCTCGGCCTCGTCCTCGGCCCTGCTGTACTGGGGCCACTGGAGGTGGAGGAGGAGGAGGGGGATGGAATCGGTGCGGGCACTCCGACCTGATGTGCCCAGGCTGGCGGCATCCGTAACAAACCACTTGTCGGTGGCCTCGGTCATCCTGTCTCCTTGGATCATGCATCTGTAGAGGTGGGGGAGCCAATGCAGGAGGAGGCCCCTGCTCCTGCCTGAAGTTGGGACGACGACGTCCCCCACCCTTCCTGTATCCGATGGTCCTGCCTCTCTGAGAGCCCCTACTGCTCTCTCCTGACGTCGACCCATCAAATGGTCTCTTCCCTCCGGCTCGCACCATCAGCTGGTCAGCCTCCAGCTTCTTCGCCATCTCGATGATCTGCCTGGATGTGCCATGAGAAATGAATAACAGAGCCTGCCTCAGGTCATCCCTGAGGCCCCGGTAGAACCTCTTCGCATACCTCCTATCGTCGGTGTCCTGAATCCCCGCGAACCTGGCCAAGTGGGAGAACTCTCTCTGGTACTCTATCACTGATCTAGTCCCCTGCTTGAGGTTCAAAAACCTCTCCTCCAAAGCATCTCTGTCCGTAGCAGAGACGAAGTGCTCCAGAAACACATCGCCAAACTCTTCCCAAGATATCTCTGACAGCTCAAAGTCCGCATAAGTAGACTCCCGGACTGACTTCCACCATCTCTTCGTGTGGGCCTCTAGCACAGAGGTGGCTAGAGGTACTGCCTGGCCGACTGGGCAGCTGATGCCCGCTAAGATCTCGTGTATGGCCTCCAGCCATTCTTCCGTCTTCACCGCATCCTCTGTCCCACGGTACGTCGGTGGGGACAGGCTCTTGAATGCACTCAGCCAGCTCGACCCCGGATTTGGCTGTGGAGCCTGGACTTGCTGGGCTCTAAAGGCATCCAAAATCGCCGTCAGGGTCTGCCCCATCTCCGTATGTAGGAATGGAGTGGCAGCTGGAGGGGGAGGAGCCACATTTTGCGGCGCTGCGACCTGTGAAGGTTGCATAAAGGTAAGGTTAGAGCAAAATTGGCCTAACAAATTGTACTTTGTGGACCATTTATGTGACTTTACACATGGGCACACCACTGCTTCCGCTGCATAGTTTGTCCGCAAACTAATGCTGGGGCGGGGGTGGTCCCATGTTGTGGACTTCTTTCTCATATGATCGTTGTTCAAGTGATACCAGTTTTTAAGACCCCACCCCCCCCCCCCCCTCCCCCTTACCAAGGAGGGCTACCGGGTCTTATGCCCAGAACCGCCGTCTTACGGTGGCACTAACTCACGGGTTAGTCGACACCGCAACACGTCGATTCTGCCGGCTAGTACGATCATAAACCTGTAGGCCAATATGAGAAGAAGAAGTAATCTATATATGTAAAACTACCAGTCCACAAGCCACAGTACAATCATGAAAAGAAATGAATAGTACATCATAATAGTCCACAACAAACAAATGAAAGAGTAAAAAGGGCTTATGCCCAGTACATCAAATCTCTCTCACAAAAATCAAAAATGCGGAAGCTATGCTAGAACATCGGATCTCGTCCCACCTGAGGACGCACAGTAGTGGTAGTAGCCTGCTGAAGTTGTATCTGCTCTTCATGTCCTGCCTCCTCGACGTGCTGGTGCTCCATCTCCACGGGCTCCTAAAAATAGTTGGTCACCGACCATTAGTCAAAAAGACTAAGTCGTTTCCTCCGCACCTCGCCCCGCAGCTCCTAGGCACCGAGCGGGAGGACGAAGCGGAGGACAACAAGGGGTAGCAAAGTGGAAGCAGGTGACAATATCTAACTAATGCTGTAATAAGTACTGTAATTCTACTCTAGCAATTCTATGTACGGTACAAGTAGTAAGTAAGAGCAGTGCAGTAAAGAAAAGTAAAGAAACAGCAGTATGAACAAGTAAATAAGCTAAGCTACCACTAAGCTATCATCACAAACGTACCCTAACTTATATAAATGCCCATACAAATATATAAGTTAGGGTTTCCAAGAAATTTAACTTATCATATAAAAGAGCTCATACTAATTTATATGATAAGGATCTATGAAGCGTATGACCTAATATGAATGAATGATATGATGCAATTTTATGCGCAGGCAAGTTCAACTCACACACAACGACTCTGTGATCACAGACCTTTAGTTCCCACTTTTTGAGAGCTAGCATCACTCTCGGGTACCACCGCTGTGGCTACGGCAGCAGCGGAGCGGGCGTCTCCGCTTCTAGACCGGTATGCACACTACCAAGCCTTAGACCCCTCTCATACGCCTCTGTACACGTCCAAGGTGCACTCTAGAGTCTCGCGTACGTACTTTGCTGACAAACCCATCAGTCTTGTTGGGTCGGATGTGTGTTATCGGGGATCGTCCTCCAGACCACAGTGTAAAACAACCCACTGGCCCCTCTAACTCCCACAACCGCCTGGTGCACCGTACTGCCATCGGTGTGACGAACGGCCAGTACCGCATGCCCCGCCACGATATTTATGCACATGCAAGTAATTCATACCGAGCCTCCTGCTCGCAGGACCAAAACCCGTCCTGAATCCCTCAAACCCAAACCCGGGTGAGAACGCACATTAGTGCCTTTGTGTCAACTCCTCAAACCCCAAACGGGTGAGCATATATCATGAATCTCTCCAGCCCCCACACGGGCGAGAAGGTACAACAATGTCCTAACCTATTAAACTACTCTTGTCTACGGTTTATTATACTTAGAGATTTAAGGTTAATCCCAGGACTGCCCCCGGTATTCCCTGTGAAGGGCTCTCAAGGGGCACTAGGAACTGTGTTGGGATTACGCCCAGCGTTCCCTTTCGCAAGGATACTTATTTTAGTTGATGACTACCCATGTATCTTCCCAGCTCTCCTTATTGCTCTAGTACAACCCTAGTGGCTTAAGGTGTTATCGGGAAAACCGACGGTCTTCCGCCGATCCCCACTCCAGTTGCTAGTTAAGACTTGCACTTTTGATCCCTCACTAAGAAAAGCTCTACCCACCAGGGTTACATATGTTGAACTCTCTCTTATTTCTGCCGATAATCAATCCCCTGGTAATCACCTAAGGCAAGACCTATTTGTGTTATATGCAGATCATGACCTATGATTACCCTAAAAATGGGATCTTCCAAACCTTAAGGCATCTTGCCTCTAAATATTTATCTTAAGGTGTTATGAACTAAGGGAACTATCCTAAGAATTCTCATAATTTTCCTTGGCCAAATAGTCCTTTAATTAATTCTTTTAATTTAAATGCTAGGTCACTTTACACATGAAGTAGTTTGATTAAGTATCCACTGACCTAGGGAATTTTTCCTGAGATGTATATTGACAAAATATTACTGCCTACAGAATTTCATAATTTTCCTTAAATTATTTATTATCATTTTCAATTTAATATCAATTCCACAAAATTCCATTTTTCCAAATGATGTATAGGCATTATTTACACAAAAATTCCAGACAAATTACAGAGCTTTTAGGACACTAATTTATGACTATTGGCAGAGAATCATCAACATTTAATGTAAGATGGCCTATAGGATTCCATTATAAGATATTTACCAAAATGCCATTATACTAATTTAACACAAATAATGCATCCATTAAATTCTGAGAAATTTGTGCAAGACTAATAATAACATTTTATGACAGTAGAAAAATTTCCAAATTTTTCAGAGGTATAAATCCATCATTTCAAGAATTTACAAAATAAGGGTAAAATGGGGAATTTAGGGTATCTATTCCAAAAGTTCTTCAAAACAGAGAAATCATATTTTTCCTAAGTCAAATGTGATGTTATCTATGCCTTGGCAAAGTTGTTTGGATTTGTACTTGAATAAATCCTATTTTCCAATTTTATCTCCAAAATAGCTATATTTAAAATAAATTCCAATAAATGGAATTTTGATTCCAAAAATTCCATCATTAGTTTGAGGGATGAAATTTACCCTAATGAACCACTGTAAATAATTTCATGACTCTTGCATGTCACCATTGGGCTAAATACACCAATTTGCATTTTTGCTATTTGCACACCAAGGCTAAACATAGGCTAGCACATGCAAGTGGATTTCCCCAACATGCAGTGAACCCAAGGTGCTGAAAATTTTATCATGCACCAAGGATGACCCCACTGACCCACCACCAAAATATGGGGCCATGGGGAGGAGTAGAACTCCATATATGTCATTTATTTATATTTTGATATTTTACCAAAAACAATAGGACAATATTCTCTAAAAATTCCTAAATTTTGGCATGAGCTAGGTATGTCCTAATCATGCATGTGCCCAAAATTTGGGGCCATGGTGACTAATATTGAGACCAAGGCATCCAATATAATTTCTGCCCTAGTCTAGGACCAGTCCTAGGAGAAATGTCCTACAGGACTGTACACTACACCAAAATGTATGTTTAGGGTGGCATTTTAAAGGTAAGACCCTAGGCTACATTGTGCATTAAGGGTCTAAGGTCTGTAAATGCCTCTAGGAGGCCTATATTTAACATACAAGGTAACTGAAAAAGTGTGATAGAAATGTTACTATTCAATACATTAATTAAAATGAATTATTTATTCTGTAGCACGAATCTTGAAGTAAGATCCAACGGGATCTGGTCGTCGTCTACCTCCAGCCAATGGCTGAGATCGAGCCGGCCTGGAGCGACTTTGCCGGCGATTTCCGGCCAGCTGAGCCACCACCACCGCCGGCGGATATCGCCACCACCTTCGTTAAGGTGGGGGCTAGCGTTTCCCGGCGGTGGGGCCGCCGGAGTTGGCTCCTCCGGCGAACCCGAGCAAGAAAAGAAAAGCTCGAATTTCTCCATTTCCTCTCATGGCATCGGGCTCGATTGAGCCCGATATCTCCCTAGTTCGATCTAGAAAGTTAGTACGGGAAGAGGTGAGGTGAAACGCACCATAATCGGGGCTTGGCTGCGGGTCAGGCGGCGGTTTGCCGTGGTGGTGGTGCGCCGGCGAGCTCCACCCCGAAAGCTCAAATCTCCACTGTTCTCCATGATTAAACAGTCGAACTCCACTCCTTTCAGCCTTCTGGAACTAATGGTGAGGTTTGTTTGGACTGAGGTGGCCTATAAGTGGAGATAACTCCAATGATAGCTCGGTTTTGAGCTTTGGAGATTTCACCCAGCTGGCATGTGGCTCACAGCCCTGGTTTCCTGCTGGAAATGAAGAGGGGAGGTCAGCCACTTGGTTTTGGGCAGCCTAAGTCAGCTGATGGGGTGGCCATGTGGCCACCATTTCCTTCATTCCTCTTTCTCTCTCCTCTTCTCCTAAAATTTCCAATTTTACCCCCTTACATGTATTCTCTCTCCTGATTTAGAGGGGTAGGGTTGGTCTTGTTCACTTGGGCTGACTATGGGCCAATTTTGGTGGGCTTGGTCCAAGGGGGAATGACTTGGCCTTCATTTCATTCCTTAGGTCAAATTGTTGACCAAATTGACTTTTGGGGTTGACTGGTCAACTATGGTGGGTGGACTGACCCCACTTGGTGGAAATGGGTCTAGTGGCACCACCCAACTTGGTTTGGGTCAAGGGGGTGCCCCACTTAGGTTAATTGGGCCTATGAGTGTGGGTTTGACCAATTTGAGCCCAAGGTTGACCTTGGTCAACTGGGGTCAAAATGTTGACCCAGTGACATACCCTAGGGTCCACTTAGATTGTTTTTAGGGTTAGGGCAATGTGGTGGGGTCATGGTGTGGTTAGGGTCCCCACTTAGGCTAGTTTGACCTAGTTTGACTATGGTCTTATAGTGGGCCCCACATGGCTACCACCCACTACCTAGGGTCAAACCTAGTTGGTCTCCTCAAATCTCACCCCATGCCTAACCCAATCTAAGTTGAGGGGTCTAGAAGTAACATGGGATGTTACAAGAAGTCTACGGGTTATGCATGCGAAAAGGAGTAGCAGGAAGTACTGGGGTGGTAGCCCAGGAAAATAGCCATGTGATAGTTTTGGGTCCAACCTGTGATTGAGGCACAGGAAGTACTGGTGGGACCAGGAAAGGCCCTTTTTGTGATGCTTGATGTCGTAGGGTGTCCACCTGTGAAGCGAGTAATAGGAAGTACTGCATGATAGCTAGGAAAGACCCCTGACATTTGTGCTGGTGCGGTGTCCACCTGTGGAGAGAGTCACAGGAAGTACTGGTGTGCTCAGGAAAGACCCGCTGTCGCTGTGAGGAAATGGGTATAGAGAAATACCCAGGCTTGAATGCCAAGAATAGGATTGGTGAGACCGACCCGCGCCTTTGATATAGCCATGAGTACGTTGTACTCGGAGAAGGCAAGGCGATTTGAGCAACGGGGGGTGGAGGATCCGACCTGCGCTATGTCCGTCCGACGTGAGACCAAAAAGTGCGGTCTGTTGGAGCGCATAGTAAGAGTCTTCGGCCTGCGCGCCATGACACAATGGGGGGCTACGGGCCATCCCGGTGTAGGAAGACTAACTCCGGCTGCACGTCATGGAGTAAATGCTCAAGAGATTTACCGTTGGGTTGTGACCCTGAATACGGTGGTGGGCAAGAGGTTGCCAGAACACCAAGAATGTGCCCTGAGTGCACGGACCATTGGGCCGGGTGGCGAACGGTTGTGATGGCTTGTGTGCGTGAAAGCACCTTTTGATACTATAGCTTGCCATACGTGTGATATAATATGCCTGCAGGGAAGATACCGCTGCCCCGAGAGAAGGGGTAGGGTCGTTATGATTTGGTCAGCCGAACGCTGACCGTTGCTTTTGTTTGCCACCGGTGGGTGGATTGTCCCTTTCCAGGTGCTGGAGAGCCGAGCGGATCGCATAGAGGCTGATGTTCCTGCTGGTGTTGTTGCTGCTGCTGCTGCTAGCCCTCGAAGGCTAGCTGTGTTCTTTTGTGTGTTTTCTTTTCTTGTGGCCGGCCTGCGCGCCAATTGTTTAGGCCACTGTGTGAAAGCCCTGTATAGGCCATAAGGCCAACTCTTTTGTACGTGTTGTAAGACATTCCTATATGATATAAAATGTGGAGTTTTATGTTTGGACATTCATGAGGAGTTCAAGTTGTAGTCTAGGCTTCCGCTAGAATGCTTTGTGTTAGGTGCGATGCGCGACTCTGGTATCATCCTGTACCTTCACCGACTGTTTTGTGATATATCCTGTAGGGCACCGGCTGGACCTTCTAGAATATATCATATGAACGGATGGGGTTGTTACATGTGAGAAGAAAATAAAAATCTTAATAAGGTAGACATTAGTGTTTCAAAACTTATAAGTATCAATATTGATAGCCATAAGCTTGCCTTTTCACACCCTCTCCACGGCACTATTTTGGATTAGCAAGGTTGGATCCTTAGGACTTGTATTAGGATGTAACCTTTTGGCTTAGGAAAAAAGATTATAGGTGTTGGAACCAGCTTTCTAGTCCCTCCTACAGTTCGAAACTGAGGATGCAGCCCACATGTACTCTTCTTAAACTACCCTCCCGACGTGAGTGGGAGACCTGGAAACAGACCGAGGGGTCTCAGCCCGGAGGTCCCACCTCTTTCCCGGAAGAACTGAAGATCTTCCCCTCCCTAACCAATGCTGAGCTAGGTTCCGGCGAGGAAGACAGTGGAAAAGTTCAACAACCTTCTCAGGCACCTTATCGGTCTATTTATAGGCCTCTGAATCTGATCTATAAATATCACATCTGAACTAACCTGAAATGACCAAAACACCATGTGTTGGATTTGCCAACAGCCAAATTCTGCTGTTCTGGAGGGCTATACGCAGACCTCCAGGGTTAGAAGTGTAAAATTACACTGGGCAAAAAGGTAAAATCCCCCTTTGGCATAAAAAGCTAAAAACATCTCTTCTCCTATGTGGCGAGTGGGGAAAAGACTGACGGGTGAGACGACAGCGCTGTTCGTCTCGCCGGCCTCTCACCCTATAGGCCATCTCGCCTCCTAGAGTAATATCGCCCCCTATGGTGTCTCGCCTACTTCAGAGAATCCCACATCCCGTCTCCTGCATTTGGGCCTCCTGGTTTTACTCGCTTGTCAAGTTCATCTCGCCAGCCTCCCCTTCTCACTCATTGAGCCACCTCTCGCGAGCCCAAGGTTGTACACAATCTCTGCTCTTTTCGAGGTTGCCCTAACCTCGGAAAGGTAAGTCCAACTAAGGCTTGCGATGCTGGGATTCGTTCATGAGAATCTTTGGTGCCCCCCCCCTAGGGTCTATAAATATGAGATCCCACCTCTCCTCAAGGCACCCATTTTTATCCTCCTTCATTTCTTCGACCCTCAACATGTCTCACAGCCAGAGTTTTCGTGAGCACCTTGCGATGGTGTGAAAATGAAATAAAGCCAACATGGCCGTCCTGTTCCTGGATCTGGGGCGTACTCCTTCCTCAGCCCCTCCATCCTCTTGCCTGAAGAATATGAAGGCCGCCTGCCCACCCCTCTCAGCCGGCCCGACCTCCTCTGCACCCTCGACAACAGATAGTCTTCCTCCCGCATCTCCCGGGGAGAGATGGGTAATTTCTTATTCTTCCGTCTCTTCTTTTTTTGTCCCGCTTGTTGATCACGCTTTTACAGAGAAACTTTGTTGATTCCCCTATGCCCGCAAATCCTCCCAACGTTACCAACAAAACTTATCTGTGCACCGACTCGCCCGAGGCATCCTCCCCACCCCTCATGCGGAAAGAAAACCTCTCGCGAGTTGTGGGAAACCCGCGCATCCCAAGTAAGAAAACCCATCGTCCTCGGTTTCGCTCCAATTCGCATTCCTTTTTTCAACCCATGCGAGATCACTGGGTTAACTTCTGTAATCCTGGCGCGCGGCCGCGAGATCATCCTTCCTTATGATTTTTCGCTTTCTGTGCAGGCATCAAATTTGAATCTGACACTGAGGATGCTATCGCGTCTCCTCCCCTCTCGCCTCTTCCATGCCCTAATGAGATCGAGGATTACTTGGGTGATCACATGGATGCTCTGGAGATGAAGCGGAGGACGGCTAGGATGTTCCCCAAATACACACATATAATCCGCGAGATGGAGCTGGAGAAGCAGGCCTCTGACCGGCGCATGGACTGGCTAAAAACTAAGTGCCATCGCCTTTCTGCCGAGATGGAGGTCGACGGCATAATGGATAGGATAGACCCCCAAGCCACCCTAAACGAGATGGATGAACACCTCTGTCTCGCGCGCCGCGGCCTAGTTGCCGCCCGTGCTTTTCATCTACCTGGCCGCCCTCCCTACGCAGGAGGTTAGGATGGCCGCTAGAAATGGGTCAAGAATTAAGCAGTCACGGCCCCGTCTCGCATTCTCAAGGCTCTCCTGTATCTTGATTACCAACTTAATTATGTTAATTATTAATTTGTTGTATAAAAAACCCCTTGGACGAGATGCTTCCCCCACGTGGGATGAAATAATTTATAATTACAGTATTTTGTCTACCTGTCATGTCATGCTGGGTTATTCATCATTACTGTGATTAGCTCCTTTTCAATTAATTAATCTGTCTTGATTGTTTTGACTCATTGAAAAAGTCGTCGCGGCGCTTCCGCCCCTTGGGTTCTAGAGAGAGAGAGATGAAGCGTCAGGCTGCCTCTTCATTTCCTGCCTCTTGGTTTTCCCGCTCAATCCCCTCTCTCTTCTCCATCTGCTATAAATACCCCTCTCTTAGATTCGGATATTTCCATACTTCCATTACTGTTCTTTGCTATCTTCGCGGTCGGAGGTTCCTCCTGCCCCTCTTCTTCCCAACACCTCTCGCGTGCCGCTCTCCCTCTAATCTTTTCTTTTCTCCTATTTCTGCCTCCTCGCCTGCTATGGGAAAGAAGAGTGTGGAAGAAGGTGAGGGCCGCAGCCACTGCGGAAAGCGATTCGTGAATCATGATTTTCCTCTCGATAGACTACCAGAGGAAGAATATACTTGCTTCGCCAGCGAGTTTCTTGTTGACAGCTATCTGTCTCGCCCACCCAAAGTTGGCGAGTGCATCAATACTTTTTACGCCAATGAACTGGCCTTCTCCGTCTCGCACTTCGAGGCGGGGCGGCGACTTCCCCTTTGGCCAGAGGTCAAATTAGTATTTAAGTATTTCGGGGTTGTTCCCGCCCAATTCAACCCCAACGCTATCTCCATGCTGCTCGCTTTCGCCTACTACTTGCGGCGAGAGCGCATCGAATTCAGCTTGAACGTCTTTAGCAAGTTGTTCATCTATCATGCGAAAGACGATGGCATTTCCTACTTCACCGGCCAAGGCCTGATGGTGTGCGAGACGCCGAATAAGAATCATCACTAGCTGACCCGCTTTGTCTTCATTCGCGGGGACTTGGGAGGCATCCCTCTCGCCCCGGTGTCCCCTGTCGAGTGATACTACGGAACTCCCATGGTTGGGGGTGCCGAGAAGGCTCTCTGCGACTTCTTCGCAGGGAAAAACTTCGAGGTCAATTTCCTCAGGCGAGACCTCGACTCGCTTCATGCTGTCTTCCCTGGCGAAGGTACACTCCTGCCCCCTTAGCATTCTAAATTTTTTTGTTTTATGCTGACTATTAACCTGCTCAGGGGAGAGAACCGTCCCTGTCCATCCTCCTTATCAAATTAACAGGGGTCTCGCCATGGCGAGTATGCTGGCAGAGGCCGTGAAGGAGACGCTGACCCCAACCGAAAAGAAAAGGCCGGGGGACAAGGGCACTTCTCTGCACAGCCGAAAGAAGAGGGTGAAGAAATCGGTGTCCTTTAAAAAGGAGAAGAAAATGTCCACCCCCAAAGAAAGGAAGGAGTTATCGGGATCCCTGTCCCCCATTTCTTTAGGGTCTCCCTCACCTCGCCAACTAGCCATCTCGCCTACCCGCGAGACGGTCTTGTCAGAATCAACCGCCACCACCACTGTCCAGCCCGTTGAGTTCCCCTCTGGAGAGGCTGGCTCCTCTAGCCGTCCGGCTCCCTCTTCGCACCCCAATTATAACATGGGGCCTGTGACGGATGATGTTGTCGGTGATCCGGTACTCTTATGGGATAAGGATGCTAACCGCGTGTCGGTGTCCACCCTACTTCCTTCCTGAAAAGAGTAGGACCCGCCCACCAGTCACGCCTTCTCCCTAGGGTACGGACTATATGGCAGCCTCAGCAATGATCCCGCGGATAATGAGATGTTGTGAGACCTCATTCTGAAGAGCTCCCATGCTCAATTTCTATCCTTGGATCTCGCGCACCGGGTCTCGCGCCTCCTGGTCTTCATTAATAAGAAATGGAAGGATGCGGAGGCCGGTCTCGCAGCGGATAGTGAGAAGTCCAACGACCTTGAGAAGCGGCTGGTCGTCGCCGACAACCTCCTTGCGTAGAGTCAGGGTGGTGTGGTAAGTTTTCTTACCGCTGCTTTGCCAACCTCACTCGCTGCTCATTATGGTCCTTTATTCATTAAATCTTCCTGCAGGATGCCGAGACTGCCGACCGGATGCGCTCGCGCATTGAGGCACTGGAGGGAGAGAACAAGAGATTAAATGCTGAAAATATCCATCTTCGGGACAGCGCGACACCCCCTTCAGATCAATTTCCAGTTCCTTCTCGCTACCTCGTGGACAAGGTCGATGCCCTCTGCTGAGATTACAATATCAAGACAACGAAGCTCGTTCTCAAAATGATGAAGGACTTGGGGATGGTGTGCGATGATGCCGAGACGGTTACTGTCCGCGACCTGGTCCCCCGTTTATTCGGCGAGACGGACGACAGTTCAACTTCCCGCAGCGAGGAGTAAGGAGACACCAATGCAAGGGACTTCCCCCCCCCCCATCTTTTTTATCTTGTCCTGTACTTGTAATTACTCATGATATAGACATTCCCTCTGGGATAGCGAGGTGTTCTTTTTTTTTGTGATGATCCAAGGAAATTTTATTATTAACTTTTTATATGTTACTTTATTGCTTATTTTACCTTCGGCTGTTTCGCTTAATAGTTAGCCCAAAATGCGAGACCTTATATCTCTCTTCGCCTATACCACCCGCGAGATCATCTGACGCTTAGTGCTCGTCTCGACGTAATATTAACCTGCGTTGAAGACCTTGGAGACCAGCGGTTCCTTATGACAAGCCCCACCTTTTTACGTCGGGCCCGTGCTTTGGACAAGGAAGTCCCACTCGCTATGGGCGAGACCACCCATGCCGAATGTCAGCCAGAGATCCTCCTCCCTGGCCTAATCAACAATCCTTCCTTTTTCAAGGGATTTTCTACCAATCTCCTGATAAATATGGACACTTCTCCCCGTGAACTCTTACCACTTGACTTGCCTTCGAGTGAGCCCACAACCCTGCCAACTAGATGATAGTCTGGTCAACGGGTCTGCTCGGGGTCTCCTCTCCAAACCATCTCCAACCACCGAGTGAGCCTACAACCCTGCCAGCTAGATGAGAGTCTGGTCAGCGGGTCTGCTCGGGGTCTCCTCTCCAAACCATCTCCAACTGTTCAGTGAGCCTACAGCCCTGCCAGCTAGATGAGAGCCTGGTCAGTGGGTCTGCTCGTGGTCTCCTCTCCAAAACCTCCAACCACCGAGTGAGCATACAACCCAGCCAGCTAGATGAGAGTCTGGTCAACGGGTCTGCTCGGGGTCTCCTCTCCAAAACCTCCAACCACCGAGTGAGCCTACAGCCCTGCCAGCTAGATCAGAGCCTGGTCAGTGGGTCTACTCGGGGTATCCTCTCCAAAACCTCCAACCACCGAGTGAGCCTACAGCCCTGCCAGCTAGATGAGAGCCTGGTCTATGGGTCTGCTCGAGGTGTACTCTCCAAAACCTCCAACCACCGAGTGAGCCTACAACTCTGCAAGCTAGATGAGAGCCTAGTCAGCGGGTCTGCTTGGGGTCTCCTCTCCAAAACCTCCAACCACCGAGTGAGCCTACAGCCCTGCCAGCTAGATGAGAGCCTAGTCAGCGGGTCTGCTCGGGGTCTCCTCTCCAAAACCTCCAACCACCGAGTGAGCCTACAGCCCTGCCAGCTAGATGAGAGCCTGGTCACCGGGTCTGCTCGGGGTCTCCTCTCCAAACCCTCTCCAACCACCGAGTGAGCCTACAACCCTGCCAGCTAGATGGGAGCCTGGTCAGCGGGTCTTCTCAGGGTCTCTTCTCCAAAACCTCCAACTACCGAGTGAGCCTACATCCCTGCCAGCTAGATGAGAGCCTGGTCAGCGGGTCTGCTCGTGATATCCTCTCCAAAACCTCCAACCACCGAGTGAGCCTACAGCCCTGCCAGCTAGATGAGAGCCTGGTCAGCGGGTATGCTCGAGGTCTCCTCTCCAAACCATCTCCACCCACCTAGTGAGCCTACAGCCCTGCCAGCTAGATCGGAGCCTGGTCAGCAGGTCTGCTCGGGGTCTCCACGCTCCTCTTCCTCCCTGGATGCCATGAAAAAAGACACCTACACTCTCATCATATCAGAAGGGCACATCAAAATTGTAAGCATTGTACAACAATAAAAAATGTAATGAACAGAAAGTGTTATGGGTAAAATCTCTTTAAATCATCACCACTTCGGGAACGATCGAGGGGTACCCCATCCACATCCTGGAGGTGGTACCCTCCTGACTTCAAGACCTCTTTTACTACAAAAGGACCCTCCCAATTGGGATGGAGCTTCCCTACGGAGGCCCCTCTACCTGCTGCATCTACCTTTTTTAGGACCAAATCCCCCTTCTCGAACTGCCTGATCCTTATATGCTTGTTGAAGTACCTTGCCATCTGACGCTTGACCTCCTCCTTTCGGACCATCACCAAATCCCTGAGCTCTTCCACGAGATCCAGAGAGAGTCTCTGCTCTTTCTTGTTCTCCGCAATCCATCCCTTGTCCCCTTCCCTTGCAACTGCTACTCTTGGTGATGTGACTTCAAACTCGATAAGTATGACAACCTCCGAGCCATGAGAGAGCTTAAACGGGGTCTCTCCCATGGCGGTGTTTGGTGTGTTTCTCAAGGCCCAGAGGACTGAAGGGAGCTGCTCAACTCAGCTTCCCCTCAAATTTTCCACTTTCTTTCTCAAAAGATTGACAATGATCATGTTGGCTGCTTCCACCTGCCCATTACTTCGTGGATGATGAACAGAGGCAAAATGAAGATCTATTCCCAAACGGCTACAGAAGTCAACGAACTCCCTACTTGCAAATTATGGTCCATTATCCGTTACAATGGCTAGCGGTAACCCATGACGGCAGATGATCTCTCCCCATATAAAATTCTTGACCACCTGCGATGTCACCTTAGCCAGTGCCTTCACCTCCAGCCATTTTGAAAAGTAGTCCACCATGACTAGCAGGAATTTCCTTTGGCCACTCGCTTGGCGAAAAGGACCCACCAGATCTAGCCCCCATATAGAGAAATGCCAGGGAGTTGTGATTGTCTGCAACCTCTGGGCCGGAAGGAGCTGGAGGGGGCGAACTCCTGGCATTTTGACAGCTTTTCGCGAACTCCTCCACATCTTTCCTGAGGGTAGGCCAGAAGTACCCCTATCTTATCACCCTCCCCTCTAACGTCCTGCTCCCCAAGTGACTCCCACATTCTCCTGAGTGAATCACTTACAGAAACTTTGGAACCTCCTCTTCTGACACACATCAGGCCAGCAAACCTGACAGCGTCTTGCGGTATAAAACTCCATCTTTCAGCAGGTAGTATGCCGATTTGTATCTGGTATGCTTCTTGTCGAGTTCTTTCACGGGTAGCTGCCCTGAAGCCAAAAAGGCGATGAAGGGGTCCATCTGGGATATCTCCATGAGCTCCCCTTCTTCTATAGACAGCCTGAAGAGCTCCGTCATTGTTCCTCCAACTCGAGGGCCATACTTGGCAAGTTGGTCAGCCTGAGTACTCTCCCCCCCGGGACGTGCCGAATTGAAAAGCTTCGGAACTGCCTGATAATGCCCTTGACAATCCCTAGGTACAACTGGAGGGTGGGATCTCTTGCCTCGAACTCCCCTTTGATCTGGCCTGCCACCACCATGGCATCCGTCGAGCCCTCAATGTCTCGTATGCCCAACTCCAAGGCTAACTTGAGTCCTGCGATGATCGCCTCATATTCCGCTTGGTTGTTGGTGATCGTGAAATGGATCTTCAAGGCTTGTTCAATCTCGGTCCCCTCTAGACTTACCAAGATCATTCCCCCTCCGAAGGAATTTCTTCCTGACGCTCCATCTACCAACATCTTCCAAGTTGCACAAGGGGGCGCTTCAGTCTCTTGGACCTAAACTACGTAGTCCACCAGGAAATAGGCCACCACTTGTGCCTTAATGGCAAGCCGAGGAATAAAAGAGAGGTAGAATTCACTAAGCTCTATTGACCACTTGGCCAGCCTCCCGGAGTGTTCTACCTTTTTCAAGATGCGACGGAGGGGGTGATCTGTTACCACCTGAATAGAATAAGCCTGAAAATACGGTCTGAGCTTTCGGGCTTAGACGATGAGGGCAAACGCTAACTTTTCAAGAATGGGGTACCCGAGCTCCGCTTTCTTTAGAACCCTGCTCACGTAGTAGATCGGAAATTTCTTCTTCCCTTCTTCTCGCACAAGAACCGAGCTCACAGCCCCAGTCCCTACCCCTAAGTATAAGAACAAGACCTCACCTTCCCTTGGCCCCTGGAGTAAAGGCGTCTGGGTGAGCTGTTGCTTTTGAGCCTGAAAAGCCTTCTCACGCTCTGGGGTCTTTCAAACTTCTTGCCTCCTCACAATGTCCGAACGAAAGGCGAGTATCTCTCTCCGGCTCGAGAGAGAAACCTGCTTAGCCCGGCCAACTTGTCGGTGAGACGTTGAACCTCATTGGCATTTCTAGGGGAATCCAACTCTAGGATTGCGTTTACTTTCTCGGGGTTGGGCTCCACTCCAGATGGGGTGAGAAGATGTCCTATGAACTTTCCCCTATTGGCTCCAAATACACATTTCTGGGGGTTGAGTCTCATTTTATATTTTCTCGGGGTCTCAAAGGTTTCCTCAAGGTCCAGGACATGAGCTTCGAGGTCCTTGCTTTTGATCATCAAGTCATCCACATACACCTCGAGGTTCCTCTCTTTCTGTTTTCGCAAGATCTGATCCATCATTCTTTGGTAGGTTTCCCCCACATTTTTCAACCCGAAGGGCATCAGATTAAAATAGAAGCAACCATCCTCCGTGACGAAGGTGACGTCCTTAACGTCCGGAGGATGCATGCGTATTTGTTGATATCCGAAAAACGCATCCAAGAAACTCATAAAAGAAAAACCGACGGCTGAGTCAACCAGCGCGTCGATTCGGGGCAACGGGTAACAATCCTTAGGGCACGCTTTATTTAAAAGAGAGAAATCCACACACATTATCCATCTACCCTCCCCCTTTTTAACCATTATAACATTACTTACCCACCCTGGATACTTACAGGCGGACACAAACCCCGCCTTAAGTAACTTCTCTACCTCCTCTCTAATAGGCCCGACCATCTTGGAGGCGATGGCCCTCTTCTTCTGTTGTATGGGGCGAGTGTTGGGATCAAGGTTGAGGCGATGATAAGCGACGTCCAAATCTACCCCGGGCATGTTTGCGGCGCTCCACGCAAAAACGTCAACATTTTTTTGCACGCAGGCCTTGATCTTCTCTCGGTCTTTCGGGCTGAGTTTGCTGCTGATCTTTACCTTCTCCTTTCTCCCTTCCTTGGTGCGGATCTCTACATCGAGTACCTCCACACCCGTCATCAGCCTTGATGGCTCTTCCTCTCCTTCCTGCTCTTCCAGCGCGTCCTGTTCTCTGGCTTCGTCTTCCGCGACAGCCATCACCATTTCTTCCCCAAGCTTTTCCATCTCCCACTTGCTTGCGTCCTCTCCTTCCTGCAGTGAGGCTCTTCTTTTTTCCAGCCGGGCCCCCCTCCTGGGCGACCCTCCCGCTTCCTCCATCTTCCTCTTCTCTTTCCTCCGCCTACCATCCTCCATTAACTCCCCTTCCTCTTCCGCCTCCCTATATCCATGCTCCTCTCCAGCCATTCCTAGCTCCCCTGCAATGCCTCCAACCATTACCACTTCTCCCTCTCCTCCAGCATCTTCTTTCTCCCTCTCTTCTATTATACCTGTCTCTCCATGATTCTCTCCTGCCATTTCTGGCTCCCCTGCAATGCCTCTAACCATTACCACTTCTCCCTCTCCTGCAGCATCTTCTTCCTCCCTTTATTCTACTTCTCCCCCCAGTTCCTGTTGCAATTGCTCCATCCTCTTCTCCATCTCTTCAGCATCTCCCTACCAGGAGATGGTGTTCCCTACCATCACGTAGCATTCCCTTGCAGCCTTTGGATTCCCCCGCACCCTGATTTGGGTACCTCCTGAGTTCAACTTCAAGCACTGGTGAAACGATGAGGGAACGCATCTGAAAGCGCTGATTAAGGGGCGCCACAAAATGGCGTTGTAACTACTGGGGGCATCCGCTATGACAAAACGGCAATTTCTGGATAGCCCCCCATGGTTACCTGAAGTCCCACTCCCCCTCGACTTCTTTCCTCTCTCCTGAGAACCCAAACAATGGTCCATCTGCCGCCAGCACCCTCCGGGCCTCCACTCTCATCTCATTGAATGCTTTCTTGAAAATAGCATTCACAGAGCTCTCATTGTCTACTAGGATCTGTGATACCGTAAAGTTCTCGATGGCGATTCGTATCACCAGCGCGTCACAGAAAGGGTCTTCATGGTCTGGCATGTCCTTCCTTGAAAAGGTGATTTTCTCATCTGGGGGAGGGGATTGTTACATCGAGGCTACGCTTCGGCGAATCATAGTGTGAAAGCTTGCCATTCGGGCTGCCTCTATCCCTACCCCTCCATGGATTACTCCAATTCCCCCTCGATCTCCTACATTCGTTCGATCTACACATCAATCCTCCTCTCCTGTACCTGTCACTTCCTCTATCTGCATCGGTCTCTATTGCTTTCCTGCTCCTCTAATTCTCCTCATTTCCAAGAAATCTGGGCAGGTAGCCATTGCGTGACCTTCCTCCTTGTGGAAGTCGCAATATGGCAATGCCACCTCCCCCCCCCCCCCTTGCCTTCCTTCCTGAGGGTTTCTCCTTCTCCCAGCCCCTGCTCCTCTTCCTCTCCCCCGGCCTCTACCTCTCCCTCGGCTGATTGCCATAGCTTACTGCGGAGGAGGCAGGGGTGGTCTATGACTGTACCCCCATCCTTGCTTGTGAAACCTTCCCGGTCCTCCCTGTTGGTTCCTCCCCCCTGTGGGGAAATCCTCTCCCTTGTCCTGGGGCAGGGCCTCCCTGCTGCCTCCATCCCAACTCCTGATAGGTCGGCACCCTCGGCTCTTCTCTTCTCCTCACTTCCTGATGTCTCCCCGACTCCCTCGACTCCACTTCCGTAATCCTTGCCAACGTTTTTGCAAAAGCGGGATTCGCGGCTTCCATCGCTATTTCCTTTGCCACCTTCTCCATCAAACCCTCAAAAGATAGTGACGCCTTCCGGGTGAGGCTCATTTTGAAGAATCCTTCCTGCAATCCCGCAGTAAAGGCCATTTCGAGGGCAAACCCAGGCACCTCCTGTATATCCAAGATCTCCTCTTGGAATCTATCCACGTACTGACCTAGGGATTCATCTGCCTCCTGCTTAATCAAAAAGATTGACTTCGGGTTCTTCATTCTCTTCTTCGAAGTTGAGAACCGTAGATGGAAACTCCTGCTTAGGTCCTCGAAGCAATATATAGATCCAGTTGGAAGCTGGTGAAACCTTTCCCGAGCCTTGTCCTTCAGCGTGATGGCAAAGAGACGACACTTGAACGCGTCTGTCATGTGCCTGATCGAAACTGCATCCTCGAACCACTGCAAGTGATGGAGGGGATCATCCTTACCTACATAATAGTTCATTTCAAGTTCCCGGAACCCTTCTGGGATGGGAGCTGACATGATCAGCTCACAAAAAGGCGACCCTCTCGCCGCCGGTCTCATCGCCCCTACTCACGCGATGACCTCCCCTGGCGAGATGGTACTCCCCGGGCTTGGGAACAGCTCCCTTCCCGCCATGTCTCTCCCACTCCCTTCCACTATCACCTCCATCCCTGGCCTCCTTCCCGGGGCATCTTCTCCCACTCGCACCGAGACACGCTCTTCTTGTGGTGCGAGAGCGGGCACCTGAGGTATTGGGGTTGAACAATCTCCCTATCGTGAGATCCCCTACAACAAGTCCAGGATGCCCTTAATTGAAGACATAAACTCTTCCCTTCCAACAAATCCTCCTGGGTTATCCGACCCCTCTCCTTATCCTTCTCTGTGACCACCCGCCATGTGGTTGCTCAAGGTTCTTCTCTGAGGGCTGAGCTCCACGCTCACCGCACCAAACAAATGTTGGAACAAGCTTTCTAGTCCCTCCTAAAGTTAGAAACTGAGGATGCAGCCCACACGTACTCTTCTTGAACTACCCTCCCGACGTGAGTCGGAGACCTGGAAACAGACCGAGGGGTCTCAGCTCGAAGGTCCCACCTCTTTCCCAGAAGAACTGAAGATCTTCCCCTCCCTAGACATTGCCGAGCTAGGTTCCTGTGAGGAAGACAGTGGAAAGGTTCAACAACCTTCTCAGGCACCTTATCGGTCTATTTATAGGCCTCTGAATCTGATCTGCAAATATCACTTCTGAACTAACCTGAAATGACCAAAACACCCTGTTCTGGGTTTGTCAACACCCAAACTCCGCTGTTCTGGAGGGCTATACGCAAACCTCCAGGGGTAGAAGTGTAAAATTACCTGGGGCAAAAAGGTAAAATCCCCCTTGGGCGTAAAAAGATAAAAACATCTCTTCTCCCATGTGGCGAGTGGGGAAAAGACTGACGGGCGAGACGACCGCCCTGTCCGTCTCGCCAGCCTCTCTCCCTGTATGCCATCTCACCTCCTAGAGTAATCTCGCCCCCTAGGGCATCTCACCTACTTCAGAGAATCCCACATCCCGCCTCCTGCAGGTGGACCTCCTGGTTTTACTCGCCTGTCAAGTTCATCTCGCCAGCCTCCCCTTCTCGCTCATTGAACCACCTCTCACGAGCCCAAGGTTGTACAATAGGTGGGGTAATCAAAGATAAACTCTATGGTTCTAATGACACCTAGATAACGATTGAGCCTCTTGCTATGTAATTACCCTAACATACATCAACATTATAAAAGCACCCCCAGACTTCACAATTATTAAACTTCCCCTTTTTTGTATTATTTTTTTCTTTCTTCAATCCTTTATTTTTCTTCTTCTTTCTTTTGATGCATATTCATATTTTTTTCTTTTTTTTTCTTCACCAATAAATAGCTTATCAAACTGCTTTACACCATCTGTTTAAATTTTGTTATTCACATAGCAAAAGGTGCAAACTCAATGATTGATGTGTTAATAGGTAAGGATTTTTGGCCTTGGTGAATTTTAGTAGTGGTGTATCGAAAGAAATAGGGATTAGGTCCAAATAGGGTATGCAAGGGTATAGCGTTTAGGGTTTTGGGCTTGTAAGGCTCAAGCTATCTAATGGGAGGCCTAAGTCATTTCCGCCCTAACAAATTAACTTATGCGAATGTTTTGAGGATCGCTAGGGGCAAGTTCTAGACACCAGTAAAGAGTATGCTTCATTTTGATTCCCTAATATAAAACTATCAAAATGTTACACTCTTCGACTCTCTTTATTATAGATAATTATATTTTCTAAAATAGATTGATTGTTAGTTAATTATATAGAGGACTAATCTTAAAAATAATTTATATAGAGAAAATTAAGCAAATGCATTTCTATACATAATTACTAAAACAAATTTGTACACTCAATGAGTCTCCTTTAATTCATTTTAATCAGCTTGCCAAAGAAAATTAACTATTTATAATCTCAAGTGAGTGAATTAATAAAAGCTTAAAAGAAGCAAAAACAATTTTATTAGGGGGGTTTAACAATATTGAGTAAAAAAATTATTATAATTTTTTATTTTGGCATGTTTCTTAACAAATTGTAATCATGTCCAGTAGTTAAATATTAGAATTTAAGAATATCCATCCCCAGACTTAAAATTTGCAGTGTCCTCGATGCAACGTAAAGAACTGATAAAGCAAATAAAACAATAGGTGAAGAACTGAGCATCAATAAAATAGAAGGGCACAATAAAGCAGTAGCACACACGGCCTTATATAATGTTTCGAACATGGGTTGAGACACGGGCGTGTGTGGACCCTTGTTCACTAATTAATAACCGCGTAGTACACGGGTCTCGAAATGACGTGTGGTCAAACTGATGGGGAAGCAGCGCGCCAGGCAAACACGGTCAATAACACTCACGTGTGTAGACTTGTGTCCTGCTCGGGAACATTGCATCGTCGAACTCATTACCCTACACACAGGTGCGCACACAGCTGGGTAGCTATCTGTGTGGTGCTCAGGGATCTTTAACACGGCTGCGCACACACGGGTGTGTGTCCACCTGTGTGGTGCTTGGGATGAGTATGAGAGAAATGGAGCTAATGTGACACGGCAGAGCACACGGGTGGGTGTCCACCTGTGTGGTGCTCGGGAAAAATAATTTCTACTCAGGTTTTAAATTGAACACGGTTGGGTTAAAATTTTTTTCATGAACGCGGCTTGGCACTCGGGCGAGTGCAAACCCATGTGCTCCTATAAAATGGAATTAATTTCTAACTGATTTTATAATGTTTTTATACTCAAATTTAACTAAAATTTTACCAAAGATAATAAAAACTTATAAAATTAACTAAATTACACTTAATCCATGTCTAGTCGAAGGCATGATTCTTGGCGAGTGAAATCTTAAGGAAACTCTCCATAATAAAGTTTTAATCGGTGCTCGTTGACTTTAAAATCTCCCTTCTCAGGGTGGGTTAGTTCAATGGTGGTATAGGGAAAAACCTCTTTGACTTGGAAAGGTCCGGATCACTTAGACCTTAACTTCCCTGGGAATAAACTAAGACGGGATTTGTAAAAGAGGAATTGGTCACCTTTTTGGAATGTCTTATGTTTTGAAAGCTGACAGTCATGGAACAATTTAGTCTTCTCCTTATATATACGAGAATTTTCATAAGCCATGGTTCTCCACTCATCTAATTCGTTAAGTTGAAGTTTTCATTTCTCCCCTATAGAATTGGTGTCCAAATTCAAAGAGTGTATTGCCCAATATGATTTATGTTCTAATTCTATAGGCAGGTGACATGATTTACCATAGACTAGTCTAAAGGGAGTGGTCCCTATGGGTGTTTTGTAGGCGGTCATATATGTCCACAAATAATCGTTTAGTTTCTTAAACCATTGTTTCTTATTCCCTTCTATAGATTTTTCTATGATTCTCTTAAGTTCTCTATTTGAAACTTCAACCTGGCCACTAGTTTGTGGATGATAAGTTGTGGTTATCCTATATATGACCCCATATTTTTGTAAGACTTTATCTAACTGTAGATTACAAAAATGTGTACCCCTATCGCTAATAAATGCATGTGGTGTGTCAAATCATGCAAATAAGGATTTCAGAAATTGAATTACTACTCTACTATCATTAGTAGGGAAAGCTTGTGCCTCTACCCACTTCGATACATAATCTACAGATACCAAAATATATTTATTCTCATAAGAAATTGGAAACGGTCCCATAAATTCAATCCCCCACACATCAAACACTTCACATTCAAGAATATATTTTTGTGGAATTTCATGTAATTTAGAGATATTACCTGATTTTTTACAAGAATCACATGAAAGTACATACCTTTGGGCATCCCTGAATAGAAGGGACCAATAAAAATAGGAATCAAGAACATTTTTAGCTGAGCGGTTTGCTCCAAAGTGACCACCTGTAGATCCTGAATGACACTGCTCCAAGATTTTTCAACCCTCCTCTACTGATACACATCTACGTATAATGGAATCTGCACATATCTGAAAAAGATAGGGGTCCTCCCAAAAGTAATATTTCAAGTCAGAGAAAAAAAAATTTCTGCTGATATGAAAAAACTTTTGGAAGGACCTTAGACAAAATATAGTTTGCATAGTCGGCCAACCAAGGATAATCAGTATTTATATTTGTAGATAATGCAAACAACGATTCCTCCAGAAATGTATCACTAATCTCAGACTCATCTAACATTGTTCGTAGTGGATTTTCCAAATGTGAGAGATGATCTGCCGCTAAGTTTTCTACTCCTCATTTATCCCTAGTTTCCAAATCAAATTCTTGCAATAAAATAACCCAATGGATTAAACGAGGTTTTGCTTCTGCTTTGGCAAGTAAATATCTTAGGGCAGAGTAATCTGTGTATACTACCACCTTAGACAATGTTAAAAATGATCTAAATTTATCGAAGGCAAATGCCACAGCTAGGAGTTCTTTTTTTGTAGTTACAATTCTCCTGTACTTTATTAAATGTTTTGTTAGCATAATATATAGGCTGAAAGTATTTGTTTCGGTGTTGTCCTAAAACAGCCCCTACCGCAAAACTACTAGCGTCACACATGATCTCGAAAGGTTGAGCAAAATCAGGTGCGATCATAATAGGAGAATTAATTAATCTCTCTTTCAAAAACTCAAAGGCTTGTAGATACTCTTGATCAAAAATAAAAAAAGGTGTGTCTTTCTCTAAAAGCCTAGTAAGTGGTTTAGTGATTTTAGAGAAGTCTTTAATGAACCGGTGATAGAATCTGACATGACCTTAAAAGGTTCTCACTACCTTAACGGAGGTTGGTGTTGGCAACTTTTCTATGGTTTCAATCTTCACTTTATGCACTTGAAGTCCTTGGCTTGAGATCTTATGGGCAAGTACTAACCCTTCTTGCACCATAAAATGGCACTTCTCCCAACAAAGTACTAGATTTGTTTCCTCATATCTCCTTAGAACTTTTTCTAAATTTCTCAAACACAAATCAAAAAAATCACCAAACACAGAAAAATCATCCATAAAGACTTCAATAATATCTTCAACATAATCATTAAATATAGCTAACATGCACCTTTGGAAAGTGGCGGGTGCATTACATAAACCAAATGGCATACATCTATATGCAAAGGTACCAAATGGTTAAGTGAATGTTGTTTTCTCCTGGTCTTCTGGTGCTATAGGGATTTGGAAATATCCAGATAATCCATCTAGAAAATAATAATAAGAATGGCCTGATAATTGTTCTAATATTTGATCAATAAATGGTAGAGGGAAATGGTCTTTCCTTGGAGCATCATTTAACTTTCGATAATAAATACAGACACGCCAACCTGTTACTATTCATTTTGGAATCAATTCATTCTTATCATTTTCTACTACTGTTAAACCACCCTTCTTAGGAACGACTTGTACAGGACCAACCCATGAACTATCTAAAATAGGGTATATCATTCCAGGATTTAACAACTTAATAATCTCAGCATTCACTACCACTTTCATATTTGGATTTAGCCTATATTGTGGTTGAATAAAAGGCTTATAGTTTTCTTCAAAAAGGATCTTGTTGGTGCAAAAACTAGGGTTGATGCCTTTTATATCAGTTATTTTCCATGTTATAGCACCATTATACTTCTTTAGCACAGTTATTAACTTTTGTTTTTCAGTTTTAGGTAAGTAGAATTAGATCCTAAGAATGCATACTCAAGATAATCCAATAATTTTTTAAGTTCTACTATCGGTGGATCCTTAGTATTATTCTTAAGTACTTCAAGATCTCCTTGTGTAATCAAACTATACTAAATCTTCATATTCATCGAAATAGAGTTATCTAGATAATATAAATGTTCAACAATATCTTGATTTTTGTCTTCTTCTAGATAACTATTAGCGATGCAAATCTCTAAAGGATCTCTATAATATAATTCAGAATTCATAGAAGTCATAATATTATCAACACCATGACAAAAATAGCAACAATCATCATTATCCAAAGATTGCTTCATTGTATTGTTGATTTGAAAAGTAACTTCATCTTCCCCTACTCGCAAAACTAATTTACCATCAAAAAAGTCGATAACATCTCTAGATGTGGCTAAGAATGGACGACCTAGTATGAGTGGCACTTCTACATTTTCATCCATATCTAGAATAACAAAATCAACGGGGAATATAAACTTATCTACCTTAACCAATACATCCTCTACTATTCATCTAGGATACTTTACCGAACGATTTGCTAATTGAATACTCATTCTAGTAGGGCTAAGTTCTCCTAGACCTAGTTTCAAATATAGTTTATAAGGCATTAAGTTTATACTAGCTCTTAAGTCCGCTAAAGCTTTATTCACTTATAAATCACTGATTAAACAAGGAATTGAAAATGAACCGGGATTCATAAGTTTTTATGGTAATTTTTTCTGTAAAATAGCAGAACATTCTTCGTTAAGTGTTACTAAAGATAATTCTTTTATTATCTTTTTATTTGAAATCAAGTCTTTTGGAAATTTATCATACTTCAGCATTTGAATGACTTCAAAAAAAAGGTAAATTAACATGTAATTATTTAAACATAGATAAGAACTTACCATATTGCGCATCCATGCACTCCTTTTTCAGCTTCACTGGATATGGTATTGCTGGTTGATAATCCTTCGAATTTGAATTCATCTAGTTCTGTCCTTCGCCACTAGACTCCTTTTGGGGTGCTTCCTTTGTAAGCCTTTGGTCTTGTAATTACTTTCCACTCCTCAATTGGATTGATTTTGCATACTCCTTCGGGTTTATTTCGGTATTACCCGGAAGTGTTCCTTGTTGTCTTTTAGATACCATAATTGCGAGTTGACCTATCTGATTCTCCAAATTCTGAATAGAGCCCTCTTGATTCTAGAAAGCTACATCAGTCGTTTGCATGAACTTGGTGAGTACAGCTTCTAATGATGTCTTCCTTTGCTCTGGTTGCTGTGGTTGTCCAAACACAGGTTGCTTGCCTTGATTTTCTTGTCCTCCCCAAGAGAAATTTGGGTTGTTCCTCCATCCTATATTTTGTGTAGAACTATATGGGTTGTTTGCTTGGTTGAAGGGAGATCTGGTATTGTTGCCCATATAGTCAACATGTTCATGCACTTGAGGTTCACAAACAGACATTCCACTAAATGAAGGGTCCCATTATTGAGGTAGCCTGGAGGGTGATGCTAAAGATAGGTTATCCATCTTCTGATGAAGCTTATCCACTTGAATAGCTAAGGTAGTGACTGCATCCACTTCATAGACTCCATAAGGCTTATTAGGCTTTTGTCTTACGGTAGTCCATAGATAGTTGTTCATTGTCATGTCTTCTATCAACTGTTGAGCCACTTCTGGTGTCTTATTGTTCAAGGTGCCTCCACTAGCTGCATCGATCATCTATTTAGTGGCTGGATTGAGACCATTGTAGAATGTTTGAATCTGAAGCCAGGAAGGTAATGCATGATGGGGACACTTCCTTAATAGTTCCTTGAATCGTTCCTTTATGTCATACAATGATTCAGATTCTAATTTAAAATATGTATAAATGTCATTCCTTAGCTTTTCAGTCTTTGCTAGTGGAAAATACTTCATCAAGAACTTCTCAACCATCATATCTCATGTAGTGATCGACCCTCTAGGTAATGAGTTTAACCACTGCTTCGCTTTGTGCCTTACTAAGAATGGAAACAACCTCAATCAAATGACATTATTGGTAATGCCATTGATATTGAATGTATCACATATCCCCAAGAATCTGGCTAAGTGTGTGTTGGGATCTTCATCTTGCAGGCCATCATATTGGACATACTGTTGAACCATCTAAATAATGTTAGGCTTCAATTCCAAATTTTTGGCGTCAATTGGTGGTCTAGCAAAGTCAGACTTGGTTTGCTCGTTCTGATTTGCCATGATAACTGGATGATGATCTCCTAAGTTTATTGTTTCCTCTTCTGAAAGTCCGTTTGAATTATTTGTTTTATTAGTTCTCAAGTCCCTTTGTGAGGTGTTGCGAATAATCCGTTCCAGGTCAAGATGAAATGGTCTTATCCCAGAATTTCTCCCCCTGGTCATAGACTAACAAACTACAAAATAGAGATTAAGTTATATAATTATGCAATAAACTAATTTACAATTATATGCTAGTAATAAAAAATTGGAAGATTAATAGAGTTTAAGCTTTCAAAATATTGAAAATGAGTCCCCGGCAACGGCGCCAAAAACTTGATGCGATCATTTCTACTCTAGTATAAACTATGTAGATAGGTATAAGCTATATTGATTTTAATCTCAGGCAAGTGCACCTATTGATGCGTGGAAATCGGCAAGCGCACCGGTCGCACAAGTAATAAAATTTGGGAATAAATCCCCGAGTGTCGGTCTCTTTAGGAATGCAATTAGCATAGAGCGGTGACAGTTCAGAAAATATTATGAGGGTTATTCTTAGAAAAGATTAAAAAAGGGGGCTTGTGAGATTGTGGTTTTGATCTAATAAAAAAACTAATTAAGGCTATGTGGGGCGAAGGCACCGCTTCGCCAGGTGAGGTGAGTGTATCGGCCGCGATGCCGAACTTCGGTTGGGCAAGTGGACGGAAGCTAATGGATGGAGGTGTTCTTGTGCGTAGTGCAATCAGGTGAAACAAGGGTATGGACTGGATGTGGAGTGGGCAAGGTGCATTCACGAAATGCAACTCAAAAGCAAATGAAAACTACAACATTCACTTAGATATATAGTAGAAAATGTATTTCATTACAATATCATTTCATTCCATACAACAGAGGAAGGTGAAGAGGAGTAAACCACTAGAGGGTGAAGGTCCACCGCAGGTCGTGGCCGGAATAGCGATTTGTCAATCCGCTTCCGGGCTCAGTCCGAGGAGGCTTCCGGTACCAACGAGCTGTCACCTCAAAGGCCTTTGAGTCCATTCTCTAGGTAATCTTCTTCTCCAACTCCAGTGGAAAGCTTGGAGTTGAGGTCATCAATGGTAGGGAGCTTTGCCGGAGGGTTTGGAAAGCATCGGAATCACCAGCTACGGACTCCCGATGAAGGTGGAGGTGGATGGAGCAGCTGGAGAGGTAGAACGACACTCCCCGTGCACTCTCCGATCGCATAAATGACCCATCTTGCTCTAAATCACGGAGCAGGCCCTTAAATACGGAGGCAGAATAAGCAGAGCGCACGATAAGTGGTGCACGACCAGTGGTCATGCACACTATCGGTCGATGATCGTGCACAATTTCCAATTAAACCTGCAACTTGGACAGAAACATCATCAGATATGCGCACGATCAGTGGCGCATGACCGGTGGTCGTGCGCACTGAATCCACTGATCGTGCGATTGTCTAAGACAGAACTGTGGAAAATGAGAATGTAATGCGCACGATCAGTGGCGCACGACCAGTGGTCGTGCGCAGTGAGTACAGTGATCGTGCGCAGTGTTCCTGTATCGTCGGGGTCTCCCGAGCGGTTCCGGAGCACGCACATGACCCATGCACCAGCAGAAGAGGCAGATATGCCACCAAAAGTGCACACCACATTCTCAATACACGGCTAGAGAACAAGTAAAACAAACGGAAATATAAAAACATCTAAAGCACACAGAAAACGGGCCTAAAGTGCACTTAATCATGAAATAGGCAAGTAAGCAAATATAAGCAGTTATAGCTCTCAAGTGCAGTGCTAAGACGATAAAACTGGCCCAGATGAGTCCAAAAATCAGTGTACTATTTGGACTCATTTGTAATACCCACCTCCCCCATACCCAGGAGGGCTACCGGGTCTTATGCCCAGAACCGCCGTCTTACGGTGACACTAACGCACGAGTTAGTCGACATCGCAACACGCCGATTCTGCTGGCTAATACGATCATTTAACATGTAGGCCAATATGAGAAGTAGAAGTATAGCAGTATGTTAAATCCATTAGTCCACAAGTCACAGAGTACATATCATATATATAAATAAAGAGTACAGAAACATAGTCCACAATGAGTACAAATGAAAGAGTAATAAGGGTTTATGCCCAGTACATCATATCAACTCTCTCTCTATCAAATCAAAGCAGAAGCTAATCTAATACATCAAAACTCATCCCACCTGAGGACGCGCAGTAGTAGTAGTAGTCTGTGGTAGCGGTATCTTCTCCTCAAGTCCGGCCTCCTCGTCGTGCTGGTGCTCCATCTCCACGAGCTCCTAAAATAGTGTGGTCACCGACCATTAGTCAAAAGGACTAAGTCGTTTCCTCCGCACCTCGCCCCGCAGCTCCTAGGCACCAAGCGGAAGGACGAAGTGGAGGACAATAAGGGGTAGCAAAAGTGGAAGCAGGTGACAAGAACTAACTAGCAGTTGTAATAGATATTATTATTCTACTCTAGCAGTTCTAAGTATATAGTACAAGTAAGTAAAGTGCAGTACTAGTAAGGAAAGACTGAAAGTAAAGAGCAGAAAAGTAAAGTAAAGCTGAAAGGTAAAGCTATCTACCATCATAAAAGTAACTTAACTTATAAAAATGCCCATACAAATTTATAAGTTAAGGTTTCCAGGAAATTTAACTTATCATATAAAAGAGCTCATACTAATTTATATGATAAGGATCGATGAAGCGTATGACCTAATATGAATGAATGTTATGATGCAATTTATGCACAGGCAAGTGCAACTTACACACAATGACTATGTGATCACAGATCTTTAGTTCCCACTTTTTGAGAGCTAGCATCACTCTCGGGTACCACCCCTGTGGCTATGGCAGCAGCGGAGCGGGCATCTCCACTTCTAGGCCGGTATGCACACTACCAAACCATAGACCCCTCTCATACGCCTCTGTACACGTCCAAGGTGCACTCTAGAGTCTCTGCGTACGTACTTTGCGGACAACCTGTCAGTCTTGTTGGGTCGGATGTGCGTTATCGTAGATCGTCCTCCAGACCGTAGTGTAAAACAACCCACTGGCCCCTCTAACCCTCACAACCGCCTAGTGCACCGTACTGCCATCAGTATGAGGAACGGCCAGTACCGCATGCCCCACCACTAAATTTTATGCACATGCAAGTATTTCATCCCGAGCCTCCAGCTCGCAGGACCAACCCGTCCTGGATCCCTCAAACCCTACACGGGTGAACATTTATCACAATCCCTCCAACCCTACATGGGTGAGAACGCACAATAGTGCCTTTATTCCAAATCCATCAAACCTTACACGGGTGAACATGTACACAAGTCTCCCTCCAAACCAATACGGGTGAGAAAGAACCACAATGTCTTAACCTATTAGTCTACTCTTCTCTACGGGTTATTATACTTAGTGATTTAAGGTTAATCCCAGGACTGCCCAGGGTATACCCAGTGAAGGGCTCTCGGGGGCACTAGGAACTATGATGGGATTACGCCCAAAGTTCCCTTTCTCAAGGATAATTACTTTTATTGGTGTCTACCCAGGATTTTTACCCCAACTCTCGTATTACTTTCGAACGACCCTAAATACTTAAGGTGTTATTAGGAGCGCGACGGTCTTCCGCCGGTCCCCGTTATTGTTGCTGCCACGGGACTTGCACTCTTCCACACATGGTTAAGTAATCCTCTAGGAGACCAACCAGGGTTAATTCCTTTTTTACTAAGATCCTCATTTTACTAGTTATTCAGATTCCTCTCCTAGTGGCCCTACTAGTACGAACATCGGTGCTAGACCCTTACCCATGTCCTGATACCACTCACAAATGTGACCTTCTAATTTCTCTAGCCATATGCCTCAAATTATTTATCCTAGGATGGTATGGACCTATAAGATGACTAGGATGAATTTCCATAATTTCCAAATTACTTACACCATTAAATTAATTCCTTTAAATGTAATCCCTAGTCATCTTGCACATGAAGTATTGTCAATATTGAACCTACTATACTAGGAATTATTCCAGGTATATAATATGACAATTAATGGGGCCTACCAAAATTTCATGCTTTTTCAATTCAGATTTACAATTAATTCCTATTTAATACTATATCCACAAATCTAGCATTTTCGAAATGAAGTACATAAAATATTATCTCCAAAATTCTAATTAAATTACAGAGTATTGATAATAATAAAATAATGCTATGTCCAGATTTTCATTTACATCTAGGTTTACATGGCCTATCCATGATCAATTTGAGTTATTAACCAAAATGCCATTATGGGGCCTAAGTACATTATTTTGCACTCCAAAATTTCTGAAATAATTGCACAAGGTATAAAACATAAAATTACAGCAATATGAATTTTCTCAGATTTTTGCAAAGGAATATACCATCATTTCTACACAAACTTCCATAAGGGTAAAATGGTCATTTTGCTCCTTAAACTACTTAAACTTCTTCCAACAGAGATATAATTTATTTCTAGTGCTTATTATGTCACTCCTTAGTCCTCAACAAAAATTGAACCTTTTATGATAAGGGTAAACCTATTTTAAATTTATTTCCTAAAAAGGGCCAAATTTTCAGAAATTCAAAATAATGGTGTTTTTGTTCCCAAAACTCGCACCATTGCTAGGAGTGGTGTATTACACGCTCATGTGTCTCTATAATGAGAATCATGATTTTTGAATGTTCCAAGTTGGCTGAATACACATTATTTAATTCTAGGCTAAATGCACACCAAGCCTATAACAAGCCAACACATGCAAGTGGGTTTACCCAAAATGCAGTGGTCCAAAATGGCTGAAATTTAATACATACACTTATAATGTCCCTAAGGATATGCCACCAAACTTTGGGGCCATTTGGAGTAACACAACTCCAAATATTTCATTTATTTCATTTTGGGTATTTTGAATAAAATTATAGAAAAAGGTTTTCCCAAAAATTCTCAATTTTTGGCAGGGGCTAACTAAGCCCTAAGCATGCATACACCCATAATGTTGGGCCATTTGGATGATTCGTTTGACTTGGGCATCATTTTGAAATTCTGCCTTAGCTATGGACCAACCCTAGCAAAATGGTCTTACAGGTCAGACCACTGGACCAAATCTCACGTTAAGGGTGGAAAATTAAAATTAAGACAAATAGCTACAATTTTTATGGTGGTGACCAGTTCTGTATTAGCACCTAAAGGGCCTAAATTTTGCATGCAAGTGACAGTAAAAACAAGGACAGAAAATTTAAATTGTTACAGCACTAATCTCAAAGAAGAAGGGAGGGCATCTGTTCATCTTCTCCATGGAGCCAAGGGTCGCGATTTACCCGACCTGGAGCACCTTCCAAGGCCATTTCCCGGCCATCCAACCACCTCCCTTGTAACATCTCATTTCCAACTAGACCCCTAAGAGTGGTTTTGGCCATGACTAGGTCATGACAAACCCTAGGAAGCCAGGAATGGGCCAAGGGATAGGAGACAAAGTGGGGAAACTCATCATGGTCTGCCAATAGTAGAACTCTGAACAATGGTTTAGGATGACCATGGGCTACACTTTGACCCCAAAACCCTACCACAACACCCCCTAATACCTTGGGAGGCCCTTTAGAGCCATAAGGACCCATTGGGGTCAACCAAAGAGGCGTAGTTGACCAAGGTCAACCCTAGCCCTAAATGGGTCAAACTAGCCTACTTAGGGTCAATTGACCTACCCTTAGCCTAGAGGACCCCACCTTTGCCCTCCTAACCCTAAAGTGAGGTCAATGGGTCACTAAGGACACATTGGGGCCAGCCCTAGAGGCCAGGTTGACCTAAGTCAACTCAAGCTCCTAATCTGGTCAAAGTACCCTTATTAAGGGTATGTGACCTCCAAAGTGTAGGGTAACCCTACATAACCCTACCTAGACCTTAGGGGAAGCCAATGGGTCACCAAGGACCCATAGGGGTCAACCCAATTGGTCATGTTGACCCAAGTCAACTCTAGCCCTAAAATGGTCAAAGTGCCCTTACCAAGGGACATGTGACCACCAAGATGCCCAACCAACCCTATTCAAGTATTCCTAGATCTTAAGGGAGTCCAATGGGTCACTAAAAACCCAATGGGGTCAACCCAGAGGGTCAAATTGGCCCAGGTCAACCCTAGTTTAAGCTAAGTCAAACCTAGCCCAAAAGGGCTAACCCAAGCCCAAGCCACTTCTTCCTTGGGCTAACCCCATTTCCATGTTCATCATAACCAAGTGGGCTGCACTTAGCTTATGGGGTTGACCAGTCAACCAGGGGTGACTAGGAGAGAGAAAGAAGCTTCCCTCCATGTTAATGGAGGAGAGAGAAGATGGGGGAGAGGAAGGGAGAGAGTGGAGCCGGCCAAGGGAGGCTAACAGCCACCTTTAATGGCTTCAATCAACTCCTCTAGGGAAGTGGAGTTGATTCCAGCCATTTCCCGGCCACCAAGGGGTGGATTCAGCCCCCCTCCACTCTACCCGAGCCACACCATAAATGGTGTTGATGGCCATTGAAGAACCAGCCACCCCCCTTCCCCAATTTCCATTTAAACACCATCAGTGGGCAAAGGGGAACATTTTCGAGCGTTTACCTGGAGGAGACGGGCCATCCCACTGTACTGTTGCAGAAGCCGAGCGTCGCCGCCGTCAACAATGGCATCCCGCCGCTCTTCCCGCATCCAGGCCGCCAGGAAGGTCCTCCCCCTCTCCTTAACTCTCGGGTAGATCATAGGACTCTTTAGGTTCAAGGTTCAGGCTCAATTGAGCCCGATCAAATCCAAGTTTTCATGGTTTTTCGGCAAGAAACTCTCCTGCTATAACCGCCGGAAAAAGGGCTTCTGGCGGCCAAGCCGCCGCCTGGCGACGGCCACCACCTCAACGGAGGTGGTGGTGGCGGTGGCCGGCCAGGGAGGCGGTCGGTTCGCCAGCGGTGGCGTTTGGAAAATGATCCAGGCGGGATCAATCAGAACCGTTGGCTGAACGGGGAAGATGAATAGATCCCGTCCATAACCGCGCCAAGATTCGTGCAAATCCGATTTAGAAACTATGGTTTAAATATTCATTTTTATGATTTCTATCTCACTATTACCAGTTAATGTTCTATTTTTTAAAAAAATAGATAGAGGCACTGTATAAGAAATTGGTCAACTGAGGATTTGTAGCCCCTTGGGTCTAGTTTATTTTAAAATTGGTTTGGACCAATTTAGGTACCTGGTTTGACCAGGGCACCCATTTTGGTGGGACATACCCTTAGGGCTAGGCAGTCATTAAACTGAGTGCCCACACTTCATACCTAGCCCAAATCAATTGAAATTTTGGCAGGGAGCCTAACCTAGCTATACCTAGGGCTTGCCCAAAACTCAGAATTTTTGGACACATGTTTCCGAAAGTTTTTGATTTTATTTTATAAAGCTAGGGTAATTTAATTAAGTGGTCAAATTACCTCCAAACCCTCCCAAATTTTGGGGAGTGGTCCCTGGCTTCCAGACCTAGTTTTGTACAAAATTTGAGCACATTTGGATAGGTTTTGGTTAGGGAATCACCACACCCTAGTTTGGCCTTAAGAGGGCATTTTTGATTAAAAGTGCACTATGGACTTAGGGTGGTCCCCTCCCCTCAACAGAGGCTGAAGTTTTGGACAATGCCTTGGCATGGCCAATGTCACCCCCTTAAGGAAAATGGGATGATTTAAGCTTGATTTGCCCTAGGGTTCAACCTCAAACCCTAAGGAAGGACTTTTGAGGGTTGTGAAGGACATGGGGGCAAACGCCCTTGCATTGCCTTGGAAACCCAGTAGAATTGAGGCTAATATAGCCTAAGATCTCTGGTAGGAAATTTAGAAGAATTAGAGCAAGGTAGACACCTCCAAACTCTAACCCTATTTTTAGGATAGGAGCACAAACTTGAAGAATCAGCTCCTAAACCTTCCCCAAATGTTATAAAACTTGGGTAGAATAGGTTTTAGGCCATCTAGAGCCTTTGGTAATTTTTGTAGAATTTTATGGATTTTATTCTTGGTACTTCATTTGTTAATTACCAAAAAGCCCAAAATGATGTTTGATTTTATTATAGAGGTTATGTGCTTTCAAATATGATGAAACTTGGTCGGAGGTTCTTTTAGGGCTAGTTGATCATCTCTGAATTTTATCACAATTTTCAATTAATTTTATTTGGTACTTCCTTCATTAATTTCAGAAAGGGGTTTTGGTAACAAAAATTCATTATTGATGATATATCTATTGAAAAATCATGAGGCTTATGTTTTGATGTTGTTAGGCCAAAACGTACTTGTAGAAATTTATTTATAATTTTTGGAGGTCTGTTTTCAGAACTTTCTTTACAAGGCCATATTTTTGAGAATAGGATATTTAATTAATTTAGGGAATACTTCTTTCAAACAAATTATGAAAGTTTACTTAGAGGATTTATGTGCCCTTACAATCATCCTGGAATTTTCTCTGAATTTTTGAAAGCATTTTTATTGTACATCCCCTTTTAGTGATTTATTTTGGAATAAATTGGAAATAAAATTTAAGGGCTAAAATCTTTCTGGAAAATTTGGAGATTCTGGATTTGTAGATGATTACCCATCTTGCATTTATCATAATTTTAGTGGAGCTTTATATTGCTTAGATCTTGTACTTCCTATTCAACCTTGGAACTTTGGGCTTTTAAAATAAATAAATAAATTAGCATTTAAATTATGAAAGTTAGAAAATTGGGGATTCAGTCTACATATGCCTATATAGACCTATAATAATTATTACATAAGCATTGAATGATCATATAGCATACTTCCCCTATTACGGGTCATATAGCTTAAGTGGTCTGCATTTAGCAAACCTGCAGGAACTCATTTGGGATATGAATTAGAGCACATGTGATGGGTCTTGATTGGTTTGCTGGAAGGATAGTAGATTTAGGTGCTTCTTTGAAAGATAAGTGAGTAGGGTGTTGTTTTGTCTAGGGTTTAGAGGCGTTCGGGTCCGACGAAAGATCGTCCTACCGAAGGAGAGTTGGAGTCAAATCACCCTAGGATTAGCCTATCGGAACATGAGGAAGTAATGGGTAAGGGAATCAACCAATAACAAAAATAAGTAGCTTGCGAAGGGAACGCTGGGCGTAATCCCAACATAGTTCTTAGTGCCCCTTGAGAGCCCTTCACAGGGAATACCGGGGGCAGTCCTGGGTTAACGTAAACTGTTTTAACAAGCTGAAAAGAGTAACTTAGTAATTAGGGTTGCACATTTCACAAACACGGGTAGCACCGGAAGATAGCTTGGAGCTTCGGCTCGGATGGTTAAAAGGCGGACTTTGGGTCCGGGGAGCTTCGACTCGTTTGTTTGAGACGGACGTGTGGTCCGGGGAGCTTCGGCTCGGTTCTTGATTACGCTAAATTTGCATGTGCATAAAAGGAAAGGAAATTAAGGTGGTGGGTCTTCGGTATTGGAGGGTCGATGCACCGATGCCAATACGTTGACTCGGCAAGTGTGGTTAGCACTTCGCCAACAGAAGTCCGGTGCGCCAGCCGGCAAGAGTACGCAGGAGTCCGCTTCGTGCACCAAGCGTTGAGGCATACGATAGGTCTGACTGGTAGTGCTTTACTGGTTTAGAGGTGGGCTAGGCCCAACCCACCGCTTCCGTCTGCCACTACGGAGGTATCCTGGGAGGTTACGGCTCCAGAAAGGGGGAACTAAAGGTCTGTGTGCACAGAGTCGGGTGTGTGTGTTACACTTGCATGATCCATCATACCCACTTGCATGTCATAGCATAATCGATTCATTTAACCCTAACACCTAAAGTATAAGTGGAATGGGATGCTTATACTTTAGGACCTGCAAAACGACCCCTTGGTCTATAAGCTTGTGTGGGCAAGTTTATAAATTAAGGTTAATTTTGGCATATATATTTGCTGCTGTGTGATAACCGACACCCCAACGTATAAATTGGTATGGGACTTTTTATACGATAGGAGCCTTGCAGAAGACCCCTTGGCTTATGTGTTTTCACATAAGTGAAGGTTACTTTTCATATTTCAGCTTATTGTCTATACATGCCATAGAATTTGCTAGTATAAGTCCGCTGTCATCTGCTTTTGATTTTCTCCACCTTCAAGTCCTCCCCTTTATTCCTCTCCGCTCGGTGCCTAGGAGCCGTGGGGGAAGTGGCGGGGGATGATAGGACTTAGTCTTTTAGACTAACGGTTTTCGAACCGCATCATTTAGGGGATCGTGGAGACCAGCATGGAGGAGCAGCCCCAGACACCGGTGCGCTTGGAGGTGGGGCAGTCTAGCTCCGGAGTTCATATAACCGGGACCGTGAGTCTCGACCTTGAGTAGTTTTTCTGCTTTTGCTTCCGCATGAGTGATTTTGTAGTGAGGATATGATGTACCAGGCATAAGCCCGTATTTTGCTACTCTGATGTTTTAATCTGTGGACACTCCCTTCGTGGAGTTATATTTATTATGATATGTGGTTTTCTGTGGACTGATAGTTTCCATTACTTCTTTATGCTACTTTTCTGTGATCGAAATCGGCCGGCAGAATCGGCGCTTTGTGGTGATGACCCTTCAGGGCATGAAGGAGTCACCGCAAAACGGCAGTTCTGGGCCTAAGACCCCGGAGTCGAAAGGAGAAAAAAAGGGGTCTCACAAGTGGTATCAGAGCAGACCTCGATCGAAAAGTAGTAGTCCACAACCCTGGGTCACCCCCGCATGAGTTTAGTTTGGGGGCAAACTAAGCAGCGGAAGCGTGGTGTGCCCATATGGGGGATCACATGTAAATTGTCCACTTTTATCAGGTATTGAGTCGATTACCTACTAATGTAGTTCGTTTTGCAGCCCCCAGCTCAGCCCAGCCCACAAGGGGGAGCTCAGCAGACTCCAGACATTGCACCACCTCCCATGGTCCCCACACCTTTCCTTCAGTCAGACATGGGGCAAACCCTTACAGCTATCCTTGAGGCCTTTCGGGCTCAGCAGGCTCCGGCCCAGCAGCCAAACCCAGGGGCCAACTGGATGTGCACCTTCCGAGGACTCTCTCCCCCGTCATACTTGGGGACAGAGTCGGCAGTGCGGACAGAGGAGTGGCTGGATGTTATGTACGAGATGTTGACTGGGATACGATGCCCTTGGGAGGAGAGGGTGGCCTTGGTGGTATCTTGCTTGGAGTCCCATGCCAAGAGGTGGTGGAAGATGTTGTTGGACACGACGTTTGCCGATAGGGAGATTGCAGAAATTACTTGGGAGGAATTCAGGGCCACGCTGCTGGAGCACTTTGTTCCGCAGTCGGCCAGGGACGAGTTGGAGGAGCGTTTCTTGCAGCTGAGGCAGGGCACCAGGACGGTGGTGGAGTACCACCGAGAGTTCGACCATTTGGCCCGATATGCGGGTTCTTACCAGTTGGACGAAGCAGGATACGTCAAGAGATTCTATAAGGGCCTAAAAGAGGAGTTGAGGGAGGCCCTGCTGTTTGTATCTGACGGGCCTATCTCCCGGATTTTGGAGATGGCGAAGAGGATTGAGGCCGATTGGCACACCACTCGGGGTCGGAAGCGACAAGCAGAGGATCAGGGTCGGAGAGCCCGAAATGATCAGCGGCGAGGCACCATACCAGATGGGAGAAGGGCACTGGAGCAGCCTCGTCAGGAGGTGAGGCAGCAGCCGAGAGAGCAGATGGTTTTGGCCCCACAACCTCTTCGGATACAGGAGATGTAGAGTCCCGAGGGTATGGCGTATCCCCCGCCGGAGTGCTTCCATTGTCATCAGGTGGGGCACCTCCGGAGAAACTGCCCCATGAGGGGGGCACCACCTCCAGTACCACAGGGTGGCCCACCTGCCAAGCATTTCGGAGGCCGAGGACGCGGCCGAGGACGTGGTTACCAGGGAGGAGACCGAAGATAGGAAAGGGAGCAGACATATGCCTTGTATCTGGCACAGCCTCGAAATCCAGAGCGGGTCATCACAGGTAAGCTAAGATGTTTTAAATCGTTTAAACTAAATTCCCGTTCTCAATTGCTCAACAAGTAGAACTGCCCTAGGTAGAATAAATAGGAAAGAAAACGTGTTATGAAATACTAAGACCTTTAATCATCACAGGTATAGTCTTCATCAGCGGCAAGCCCGCCTATACTCTGTTCGACACGGATGCCTCGCACTCGTTTGTGTCGGAGGCCTTTCTGGAAGGGCTGGAAGGAGTGGAACGGTTCACAGGCCGGATGAGTAGGGTGCGTCTACCCGATGGATCGGAGATACTCACCTCAGCCCACTGTAGTATGGAGGAGGAGATTGGAGGGAACTCGTTCGAAGTTCCGGCAACGGTCCTGAGGATGCCAGTCTTCGAGCTGATCCTGGGCATGACTTGGTTGCAGTGGAATCATGCCCAGATTGATTGTCAAGCGAAGAGGATCACTGTGAGGCACGGGGACTCTACCATCATCATCAAAGGTATAAGACCTGCCTCACGCATACCTTTATCTTCGGTACAGGACGTTAAGGCCTACTTACAGGGGAGGAGGTCTACGAAGTGCTGTTCGAGATGGCGGAGGCCACGAGTTCTATATTGATTATCCAGGTGGTGCGGGAGTTTGAGGACGTCTTTCCAGAAAAATTACCCGGATTACCCCCGCGCAGGGAGCAGGACTTCCAGATATAGCTTGTGTCGGGGGGCCAAGCCAGCGTCCAAGGCACCTTACCGGATGGCCCGAAAGGAGTTGACAGAGTTCCGGAGCGATCTTCAGGAGTTAGTGGAAGCCGGATTTGTCCGGCCAAGCTCTTCACCTTGGGGAGCCCCGGTATTGTTCGTCAAAAAGAAAGACGGGACCCTCAGATTGTGCATCGATTACCGAGCACTAAATCGGCTGACGGTCCGGAACACCTATCCACTGCCAAGGATAGACGAGTTGTTCGACCAGCTGTAGGGAGCGCAGTTCTTTTCGAAATTAGATTTGAGGTCGGGATACTACCAGCTTCGGATTCGGGAGGAGGACATTCAGAAGACTGCTTTTAGTAGCAGATATGGTTTATACGAGTTTACGGTGATGCCCTTCGGGCTCACCAATGCACCATCAGCATTCATGACCCTCATGAACCAAGTCTTCAAGGAATATCTTGATGTGTTTGTCATTGTGTTCATCGATGACATCCTCATTTACTTGAGGACGGAGGAGGAGCACACTCGCCATCTGACACTGACCCTGCAGAGACTGCGGGAGAATCATCTATATGCGAAGTTTAGTAAATGTCAGTTCTGGCTGAAGGAGGTGGGCTTCCTAGGCCATATTATCAGTGGAGTCGGATTGGCAGTGGACCCGGCAAAGATTCAGGCTATTCGGGATTGGCCGCAGCTGAAGACAGCCACCGACGTACAGAGTTTTCTAGGACTTGTCGGTTACTACCGGAAGTTCGTGGAGGGATTCTCTCGAATCGCCCTCCCGCTCACATCCTTGACGAAGAAGGAGGTACTGTTCGTATGGACCCCGCAGTGCCAGCCAGCTTTCCAGGAGCTGAAGGATCGGCTAACCTCGGCTCCCATTCTTACTCTCCCCTCGGGGAGGGAAGGATTTCAGGTCTACACTGAGGCTTCCTACCAGGGTATGGGAGCTGTACTGATGTAGAAGGGCCATGTGATTGCATATGCATCTCGCCAGTTGAAGAAGCACGAGCAGAACTATCTTGTGCACGACCTTGAGATGGGGGTGGTCGTTTTTGCTTTGAAGGTCTGGCGCCATTATCTTTATGGAGTCCACTGCGATATCTATTCCGACCACAAGAACCTGAAATACGTGGACACGCAGAAGGAACTGAACATCAGGCAGAGGCGCTGGGTGGAGTTCCTTGCAGATTATCAGTATGAGATGCACTACCATCCAGGGAAGGCAAACGTGGTGGCGGACGCTTTGAGTCGGAGAGCTGCCACTTCCAAGGTCGGGCCCCAGGTTATGTCTATGGAGCTGGTGAGGAGACTGGAGGATATGCACATCACACTGCTGTAACGGACTCAGAGGCTGCCGCACCATACCAATGGCCGCACAGCGTGGACCGCTACAGGGCTGCAGCCCAATACACCCCAACGCCTCCTCGGCCTGTTTCTCAGCACGCCGCGTTGTTGGCGCTAGGTATCGAACCCGCAACCCTTGATAGCAACTCTTCCAACAGTGCTCATCACCAGCTGAGTTGCAGCTCAGCTGGTGATGAGCACTGTTGGAAGAGTTGCTATCAAAGGTTGCGGGTTCGATACCTAGCGCCAACAACGCGGCGTGCTGAGAAACAGGCCGAGGAGGCGTTGGGGTGTATTGGGCTGCAGCCCTGTAGCGGTCCACGCTGTGCGGCCATTGGTATGGTGCGGCAGCCTCTGAGTCCGTTACATAAAAAGTGCACTTTTTATGTAACAGCCCGGCCCATGGCACTCAGAGGCTGCGCACAGCATGACCCAAGCTCCGGCACTGCTACAGGGCTGCAGCCCAATACACCCCAACGCCTCTCCCGCCTGTTTCTCAGCAAGGCGCGTTGTTGGCGCTAGGTATCGAACCCGCAACCCTTGATAGCAACTCTTCCAACAGTGCTCATCACCAACTGAGCTGCAGCTCAGTTGGTGATGAGCACTGTTGGAAGAGTTGCTATCAAGGGTTGCGGGTTCGATACCTAGCGCCAACAACGCGCCTTGCTGAGAAACAGGCGGGAGAGGCGTTGGGGTGTATTGGGCTGCAGCCCTGTAGCAGTGCCGGAGCTTGGGCCATGCTGTGCGCAGCCTCTGAGTGCCATGGGCCGGGCTGTTACACCTTAGTTCACTGACAATTAGACTCAGTCTGTTATACATGTCTCCCACTGACTCATTCTCTCCCTTTTTGAAGTTCTCATATTGAGAGATGAGATGGGATCTTCTGTCCTTTCTTTCATCAGCTGAGCCTGAGACTATTTCTGAGAGTCTATCCCAGATTTCCTTGGCTGAATTACATTCAGCAACCTTTTGGAATATGTCATCTGACATTGTCTGGGCTAGGATGTTCATAGCCTTGGCATCAGCTACTTTCCACTTTTTGATGTCAACATCTGTTCCTGATGGAGGTGGAACAGCATTTGTACTTGTGCTCTCTGGGGGTCTTGGACACACTGTCAAAACAGAATTAAAAATATCTTCATCAATGGAGTTCATGTAAAGTCTAATCCTTGCCATCCAAAGTGCAAACTTGGAAAGATTGCACACTGGAGGTCTGGTGCTAGCATAATCTTTATTTTGGGCCATGATTTGTGCACACAAGATCTAATAATAAAATACAAAAGAAAAACAGATCTAGTTTAGGATCTTGGGGTTCAGGTGTTAGCCTGTACAACCAATCAGGTATGGTATGTTTAACCAACCTCGCTCTGATACCAATTGAAAGTGCAACTAGATCTGATATACTCTAGAGGGGGGTGAATAGAGTATATGGTGTTTTAAAACTTTTTAAAAGCTTTTACAACAATTGTTGTACTATGTGTGAGCAGGGAAGCAAATATAAATCTAATCACAGAACTAGGCTATGCAAAAACTAAGCACAGACAAATCAAGGCCAGAAACAAAAAGGTAAACAAGCAGAACCAGAGGACACGAGGAAATATAGTGGTTCCCCAAACTTGGGTACATCCACTCTTCTACCACCCTAGGTAGGAATCCACTGCAGGATGAGTTGATCAGGTGTCCTGGGCACCAATGAGCTTTTGATAAGGTGCTCAAAAACAAAAGCAGATTTTTTGATCAGGTGTCTTGCCACCAATGAGCTTTTGACAAGGTGCTCAAAAACCAGATTAAAACTTTTGAAGGGAGTTTGAAAAACCCTTTACAGAGTGGGGGTGAGAGAGTGATGGCAGTCTTCTCTTTCTCAAACAACTGAGAAGACTATGTGGATTGATGTCAAAGCTCCCCCTGAGTCCTTGAGATCTTCAGGAAGAAGAGCTTTGCTGAGGGTGATAGGCTTTCAAAGATAGATCTCCAGCAATAGATGATTTCAGCAAGCTGAAATGTTGAGTGTCTGGAGTCTTGAGATGATGTTGGCCTTGAACACTTTGAAAACTGAAGAGATCTGATGATTTTTGAAAACTTGATCTCTTTGATGAGTGTTCTTCAGAATTCTTTTTGACAGAAGTTTTTGAGAGAGTCTCTGTATTCTGAGTTGTGTGTCCTCTTTTTTTTGTTCTTCTGTCTTCATTCAAAAAACATTCTGTCTTTTATTCTCTGTGCTAGAATAGAATATTACTCTGTCAAAGATAGCCGTTGGTCTGCATTGATTACATCCTTAATTGCATAATCTCTTCTAGAGGAAAGTCCACAGAATTATTTCTTGAAAAATCCCTTGAAACTTGGTCCAGAAGTAAATGAAAACGGCTAGCAAATCTCTGAATTAATTGCATAATAACTCCTGTCTGATTTGAATTTGAATTCTGGAAGTTATCTGAAATCGTCGAACTGAGCTCTGCTATCGTCGAGCTGAGCTCAGCGAACTAGAAAACTCAAGCAGCAAAATAATCGTCGATCTGAGCTCAAAGATCGTCGAACTGAGCTCAGAGATAAAGATCCAAGGCAGAGTCAAAATCGTCGAACTGAGCTCACCGATCGTCGAATGGAGTTCGACGATATTGTGAAGTTGAGCTCAGCGATCGTCGAGTGGAGCTCGATGATCTGCCGAAGTTGAGCTCGACGATCGTCGATCTGAGTTCGACGAATCGTCGTGCTGAGTTCGATGATCAGACTTAGTCTCCAGACAGAAAAACTTGGTCTTCAGGGCAGCTTCCAATCCTAGACTTCTAACCCTTAGACTCAATTCTAATTGACCTATAAAGTTATACAGAAGGTCAAACAAAGGTTCCTAGAGACATAGTGATCCTGACCCAAATTAGTAATAGGGTGTTCCAACACTCACCGCTGCTAAATACTCCGTGTAAAGCTCGGGGTCCTCGGATGACAGCAGTTGTAACAGCCCGGCCCATGGCACTCAGAGGCTGGGCACAGCATGGCCCAAGCTCCGGCACTGCTACAGGGCTGCAGCCCAATACACCCCAACGCCTCTCCCGCCTGTTTCTCAGCAAGGCGCGTTGTTGGCGCTAGGTATCGAACCCGCAACCCTTGATAGCAACTCTTCCAACAGTGCTCATCACCAGCTGAGCTACAGCTCAGCTGGTGATGAGCACTGTTGGAAGAGTTGCTATCAAGGGTTGCGGGTTCGAAACCTAGCGCCAACAACGCGCCTTGTTGAGAAACAGGCGGGAGAGGCGTTGGGGTGTATTGGGCTGCAGCCCTGTAGCAGTGCCGGAGCTTGGGCCATGCTGTGCGCAGCCTCTGAGTGCCATGGGCAGGCTGTTACATAAAAAGTGCACTTTTTATGTAACAGCCCGGCCCATGGCACTCAGAGGCTGCGCACAGCATGGCCCAAGCTCCGGCACTGCTACAGGGCTGCAGCCCAATACACCCCAACGCCTCTCCCTCCTGTTTCTCAGCAAGGCGCGTTGTTGGCGCTAGGTTTCGAACCCGCAACCCTTGATAGCAACTCTTCCAACAGTGCTCATCACCAGCTGAGCTGCAGCTCAGTTGGTGATGAGCACTGTTGGAAGAGTTGCTATCAAGGGTTGCGGGTTCGATACCTAGCGCCAACAACGCGCCTTGCTGAGAAACAGGCGGGAGAGGCGTTGCGGTGTATTGGGCTGCAGCCCTGTAGCAGTGCCGGAGCTTGGGCCATGCTGTGCGCAGCCTCTGAGTGCCATGGGCCGGGCTGTTACATAAAAAGCTGGTGATGAGCACTGTTGGAAGAGTTGCTATCAAGGGTTGCGGGTTCGAAACCTTTTTATGTAACAGCCCGGCCCATGGCACTCAGAGGCTGCACACAGCATGGTCCAAGCTCCGGTACTGCTACAGGGCTGCAGCCCAATACACCCCAACGCCTCTCCCGCCTGTTTCTCAGCAAGGCGCGTTGTTGGCGCTAGGTATCGAACCCGCAACCCTTGATAGCAACTCTTCCAACAGTGCTCATCACCAACTGAGCTGCAGCTCAGCTGGTGATGAGCACTGTTGGAAGAGTTGCTATCAAGGGTTGCGGGTTCGATACCTAGCGCCAACAACGCGGCGTGCTGAGAAACAGGCCGAGGAGGCGTTGGGGTGTAATTGGCTGCAGCCCTGTAGCGGTCCAAGCTGTGCGGCCCATTGGTATGGTGCGGCAGCCTCTGAGTCCGTTACATAAAAAGTGCACTTTTTATGTAACAGCCCGGCCCATGGCACTCAGAGGCTGCGCACAGCATGGCCCAAGCTCCGGCACTGCTACAGGGCTGCAGCCCAATACACCCCAACGCCTCTCCCGCATGTTTCTCAGCAAGGCGCGTTGTTGGCGCTAGGTTTCGAACCCGCAACCCTTGATAGCAACTCTTCCAACAGTGCTCATCACCAGCTGAGCTGCAGCTCAGTTGGTGATGAGCACTGTTGGAAGAGTTGCTATCAAGGGTTGCGGGTTCGATACCTAGCGCCAACAACGCGCCTTGCTGAGAAACAGGCGGGAGAGGCGTTGGGGTGTATTGGGCTGCAGACCTGTAGCAGTGCCGGAGCATGGGCCATGCTGTGCGCAGCCTCTGAGTGCCATGGGCCGGGCTGTTACATAAAAAGTGCACTTTTTATGTAACGGACTCAGAGGCTGCCGCACCATACCAATGGCCGCACAGCTTGGACCGCTACAGGGCTGCAGCCCAATACACCCCAACGCCTCCTTGGCCTGTTTCTCAGCACGCCGCGTTGTTGGCGCTAGGTATCGAACCCGCAACCCTTGATAGCAACTCTTCCAACAGTGCTCATCACCAGCTGAGCTGCAGCTCAGTTGGTGATGAGCACTGTTGGAAGAGTTGCTATCAAGGGTTGCGGGTTCGATACCTATCGCCAACAACGCGGCGTGCTGAGAAACAGGCCGAGGAGGCGTTGGGGTGTATTGGGCTGCAGCCCTGTATCGGTCCAAGCTGTGCGGCCATTGGTATGGTGCGGCAGCCTCTGAGTCCGTTACATAAAAAGTGCACTTTTTATGTAACAGCCCGGCCCATGGCACTCAGAGGCTGCACACAGCATGGCCCAAGCTCCGGCACTGCTACAGGGCTGCAGCCCAATACACCCCAACGCCTCTCCCGCCTGTTTCTCAGCAAGGCGCGTTGTTGGCGCTAGGTATCGAACCCGCAACCCTTGATAGCAACTCTTCCAACAGTGCTCATCACCAGCTGAGCTGCAACTCAGTTGGTGATGAGCACTATTGGAAGAGTTGCTATCAAGGGTTGCGGGTTCGAAACCTAGCGCCAACAACGCGCCTTGCTGAGAAACAGGCGGGAGAGGCTTTGGGGTGTATTGGGCTGCAGCCCTGTAGCAGTGCCGGAGCTTGGGCCATGCTGTGCGCAGCCTCTGAGTGCCATGGGCCGGGCTGTTACATAAGGACATTAGACAAAGAGATCTCTCTGACAGAACTTAATGACAAGATCCTAATGTGCTTCCCCAGCACTTGGGACTCAAGAATCTGGCCAATTAAGGATGCCAGAAGTCTAAATGAGATCACCACTGAAGCCTTGTTGGGTAAGCTCAAGTCTTATGAGCTGCTCATCAAGAATAGAGTGGAAGAACAGAAGGCTGCTTCATCAGCCACAAGGAAAGCGAAAACCATAGCATTCAAGGCAACTGAGGATCCGCCTGAAGATAAAGCTATAGGCAATGATGAACTTCTCAGCCTGTTGGCCAAAAGATTCTACAAGATGGCCAGAAAGGACTTCAGAAGAAGATCATACAAGGAGCAGGATAAGCCAAGGTATGAGAAGTCCACTGGCAATAACAAAGACATTATTTGCTTTGGTTGCAGGAAACCAGGGCATATAGTTCCTGACTGTCCAGAGAACAAGAATAAGGACAGAAGGGACAGAAAAGAAAGAAGAAAGGAGAAGGACCCCAAAAGGAATGGAAGTGGCAAACCTTCTTCAAGCAGGAATAAGCATACAAGAAAAGGGCTTGTTGCTGAATCCTGGAGTGAGACTGAAGAGGAGTCAGAAGCCTCATCCAGCTCCAGTGATGATGAGGATGATGCAGAAGAAAAAGAGTTCTGCATGATGGCAATCAATGCCTCACAGCACAATTCAGAGGAAGAAGAGTCTGAGTCAGACTCAGAGACTCAACCTGAAGAAGATCAGGTAATTAGTTCTTTTGATTTTAGTTCAGAAGATTTTAAATCTGAATTTAAAGCACTGTGCTTAGACCTACTAAAGTCTGAGAAAGAGATTATCTCTCTCAGAAATCAATTATCTGAACACAATGGTTTAAAGTCAGAAAACCTCAAACTCTCTCAGGAGTTGGAGAACTGTAGGGGACAGATAGCTACACTGAAAAGTGAGCTCTCTGAGGCCAAGAAGCTTGAAGAATCCCTTAATGGGAGAAGCATCAAGCTGATGGACATCACAAACACAGTGAACTCTAGATTCAACAGTACACTGGGCTTGGGTGCTTCATCCAGCCAACCTATAGTCCTAACAACTCCCATCAAGTTTATTTCTAGCAAGGGAAAGGAAGTTGTAGAGGTTGCTAGGAAAAATTCTGATCTGCCTCAGAAAACTAAGTCCCAGCAAAAATCGTCGAACGGAGATCGACGATCGCCGAATGAAGATCGACGATCGCCGAACGCAGCTCGACGATCTCAGGACAAATCGTCGAACGCAGGTCGACGATCTCAGCCAAAGTCGTCGAACGCAGCTCGACGATCTTATATACCTGACCTCAGCCATAGTCGACCGTCGAACGGAGCTCGACGATCTGACCCAAGATCGTCGAATGCAGCTCCAAGATCGTCGAACAGAGGTCAGAACTCTGGAAATTTTTTCAAAGGCAAATCAAAATTGAATCCTAAGGGTTCTTCATCCCAAACCTTCAACCCTTATACTGAATGGATTTTACCTCCAAGGAGATATCATCCTGAAGGATATAAGAGTCAGCCAGGGATGTCTTTTATTTCTGAATTTAGAGGTTATCAACCTAGGCCCAAGGTAAACTGGGTCAAAAACAAGTGAATTGTTTCATGTGCAGGTGAAGACCTATCCAACATCTAACCAGCAATGGTACTTGGATAGTGGGTGCTCTAAGCACATGACAGGGAATAAGGACAACCTCACTTCCTTTAGAGCCAAGCTTGGACCCAAAGTTATCTTTGGTGATTCCAACTTTGGACAAACTAAGGGATATGGTGCAGTACAGATTGGATCAGTAACCTTCAAGAAGGTAGCATATGTGGAAGGACTGAAGCACAACCTGATCAGCATCAGTCAGCTATGTGATGAAGGCTACCAGGTGACCTTCAGCAAAACCTTATGCAAAATCAAGTCAGAGGACAACACAACTGTGTTGACAGGTATAAAGAAAGGTAACATCTACTTAGTAGATTTTCTTTCAACTGATATAGATATTTGCCTGTTTAACTCAGTCTGTAAACCAAATGTGTTATGGCATAAGAGATTAGGACACCTAAACCTTAGAACTATTGCTAGGCTATCCAAGGACAACCTTGTTAGAGGACTACCTTCTGGCCCCTACAAGAAGGAAGGACTCTGCAAGGCTTATCAATTAGGCAAGCAAACTAAAAACAGTTTTAAGTCACTTAATAAGAGTGATTCACCTAGGATATTGTATCTGTTACACATGGATCTATTTGGACCCATCACAGTACAAAGCCTAGGAGGGAAATCCTACACTTTAGTAATTGTAGATGACTTCTCTAGATTCACTTGGGTGTTCTTTCTAAGGAAGAAGTCTGATAACTTTAAGTGTCTGATAGAGTTTCTCAAATGTATACAGATTGAGTTCAATACTCACATTGCCCTGATCAGAAGTGATCATAGGACAGAGTTTGATTCTCTTCTTATGCAAGAGTTCTGTCAGAGTGAAGGGATCAGGCATACTTTCTCAGCTCCTAGAACTCCTCAACAAAATGGGGTAGCTGAAAGGAAAAATAGAACCCTTATTGAATCTGCCACCACATTGTTGTCAGATGCTCATCTACCTCTATCCTTTTGGGCAGAGGCAGTGAACACCTCCAACTATGTGTTAAACAGAAGTCTGATACATAAACTGAAGGGAAAGACTCCCTATGAATTACTCAAAGGGAAGAAACCTAAAGTTGACTATTTCAGAATTTTTGGTTGCATTTGCTATATTCACAATAATGACAAGAAATACTTAGCAAAATTTCAAGCCAAAGCTGATGAAGGAGTGTTTCTGGGATACTCCATGATCAGCAAGGCCTATAGGGTCTATAATAAATTATCTTTGAAAATTGAGGAATCTGTTCATATTTCTTTTGATGAAACTAACATGTCTTTCAAGGAGACGATTTCTTCTACCATAGAACCTTTGCAGGAACACTCTCTAGTTGAAGATATGAACAAGTTACAGGTTGCTCAAGAGGATGAAAGCAGTGAAGATGAAGGGAATGCTCAACACATTGAAGCACAACCTGAAGAGCCAGTTGTTGTACCACAAGAGGAAACAACAACACAGGTTGGTGAACAATCAACACCCCCTGTTGATCTAGTAACATCAAGTGACCATCCAATTTCCCAAATAATTGGAGAAATCTCAGCTGGTGTGCAAACCAGAAATCAGGTCAACCAAAACCTGTTGCACACCTACTTCCTTTCTCAAATTGAACCTCAGTCCATTCAAGATGCAAAGCAAGATCCACACTGGATCATTGCAATGCAAGAGGAGTTGCATCAATTTGAGAGAAACAAAGTATGGGAACTAGTGCCAAAGCCTAAGGATCATTCCATTGTTGGAACAAAATGGGTATTCAGAAACAAACTGGATGATCAAGGAGTAATTATAAGGAACAAGGCAAGGCTAGTTGCCCAGGGATATTCTCAAGAAGAAGGAATTGACTACGACCAGACTTTTGCACCAGTTGCAAGATTGGAAGCCATCAGGATATTTCTAGCTTATGCAGCTCACAAAGGTTTCAAAGTCTATCAGATGGATGTCAAGAGTGCTTTCTTAAATGGAGACATCAAAGAGGAAGTTTATGTCAGACAACCTCCAGGTTTTATCTCTCCAACTTATCCTGATTATGTTTTTAGACTAAACAAAGCATTATATGGTCTCAAGCAAGCTCCTAGAGCATGGTATGAGACCCTTGCATGCTTTCTCTTGGAAAATGGTTTTATAAGGGGTAGAGTAGACCAAACTCTTTTTATTAGAACCCATAAGACCCATACCCTACTAGTGCAAATTTATGTAGACGATATCATTTTTGGTTCTACTGACTCAAAATTGTGCAGAAGGTTTTCTAACCTGATGCATTCTAAATTTGAGATGAGTAGTATGGGTGAGCTATCCTTTTTCCTAGGATTGCAAGTCAAACAACATGCTGAAGGCATCTTTATTTCTCAAACCAAATATGCTAATGAGCTGGTTAAGAAATTTGGTATGTCTGAGGCATCTTGTATGAAAACACCCATGCCAACCAATGCTGTATTGGATGCTGATGAACATGGGAAACCTGTTGATCAGACAACATATAGAGCAATGATTGGCTCTTTACTGTATCTTACAGCTAGTAGACCAGATATAATGTTTGCTACATACATATGTGCTAGGTTCCAAGTTAGCCCTAGAGAGTCACACCTCACTTTAGTAAAGAGGATTCTCAGGTATGTTAAAAGTTGTCCAAATCTAGGTCTCTGGTATCCAAAAGATTCAGCATTTGATTTAACTGGATTCTCTGATGCTGATTATGCTGGATGCAGAATTGACAGGAAAAGCACCAGTGGAACTTGTCAGTTCCTTGGTGACAGACTTGTCTCTTGGTTTTGTAAGAAACAAACATCTGTGTCAACCTCAACTGCTGAAGCTGAATATATGGCTGCAGGCAGTTGTTGTTCACAAATATTGTGGATTCAAAACCAACTCCTAGACTATGGTTACAACTTAGAGAAGTCAAAAATCTTTTGTGACAATACAAGTGCTATTTCCATAGCTCAAAATCCAGTCCTCCATAGTAGGACAAAACACATAGAGATTAGGCATCATTTCTTAAGGGACAATGTTGAAACGAATAAAATTAAATTGCAATATATCCCAACTGATTTACAAAGGGGAGATATTTTCACCAAGCCTTTGGATGAAAAGAAACACACATTCTTCCTAAATCAGTTAGGAATGTTAGATGGAGGAAGTCTTAAATAATCTCCAAGATTTTGAAAGCTAAAAATTGACCAAGACTAGGCAAAAATTCTGATTTTTCTTAGTGTCTAGAATTTTTCTGATCGCTGAACTGCGCTCGACGATTTCCACACAGATCGTCGAACGGAGATCGACGATTTCCAGAATCGTCGAACTAAGTTCAGCGCCTCTCAGATAGTATGAACTATCTCTTCCGGTCAACGATCGTCGAACGACGCTCGACGATTATGTTCACTGAACGATCGTCGAACGGAGCTCGACGCCTTCCAAGATCGTCGAACGGAGATCGACGATGTTGGAGTCTCTTCAGATTCCTTTAGAAGCCTAGATCGTCGAACTGAGTTCAACGATCTTTCCAATTCTACGTCGAACCCTAATATAAAACTCATTTTTCGCCGTCGTTCTCTCTTGCGCTTTCAATTTCTCTGCAAGAATTTTCTTCCCTCCAAACAGTTCTACGCTTGTTCGTTTTGTTTGTTAAGTTTTTGCAGGTACAATGGCCGTATCAGTTGCTGTCCTAGCCGCAATGAAGTTTGATGCAGGCTTCGACATTGATCTGGAATCGTTCAACACTACTGATCAAGTTTTCCAAGACATTCTGAATTTATTCAAGGATCAGAACTTGTCTGCCCTCATGACCACTAGAATCAAGCTGGTCTCAGATGAAATAAAGGAATGGGTCTATACTGCTCACAATCTAGACAACAACACAATAGTTGGATCTATTGCTGGAACTCAGGTACCTCTGACCCCCACAGTTTTAACAGAGGTTTTTGGTTTAAGAAATGGAGAAGAAACTGCTGAATTATCTGGGGAGGAGTTTTCTGATATACTTGCCAGGATGGGTCATCCTGAGGGAAACCCTAGCAAGTTATTCAAAAGGAACCTGTCTGTTGAATACACGTTCCTAGCAGATGTTGTAGGAAAAGTGCTACTGGCAAAGCACTCAGCTCATGATACTATCTCCAGACATCAGCTCTATCTCATGGGAGCTCTGGTAGATAAGAAAAGTCTGAACTGGGGAGAGGTCTTCTTTGACCTAATAAAGAAGAAAATAAACAAAAGCTTTATAAATTTTGGAAGGATTCTTGGAGTCTTCCTGCAGAACAGGTGCCCTACCTTGCTGGTCTCCTCTGGAGTGCACATCAATGCCTCCAAGAGACTCACCTGTGCCCTCTTTGGCAAGTGGGACAGGCAAATCAGCAAGCCAACCAGGCCCTCCTCTAGTGCTCCTTCAGGCACCAGGACTCACAGAGTCACTCTCCCACAGGTCTCTGCTCCTGCAGAAGACCTGGCTGCTGCTGTTGCTGCCTCTCCTCCTCCTCCAAGTCCAACCCTACCTCTTCCATCCACCATTCCAGCTTCATCCCCCATTACCATCTCTAGCCCATCTCCAACCTCAACTCCATCTCCAGACCCAATTCTACCTCCACCAGCAGACCACTTCCACCCATTGTTTTCATATCCTCCACCAGATGTCACTTCTTCACCATCCATACCATCTTTCACCCTTCTGGATGACTCCTACATGGATGATTACCCCTCATCTCCTCCAGAATTACCCTCCTCCTCAACCTCATTCCAAGATCTCCTCCACCATATCATTGACCAACCAACTTTCACCCCATCCACATCCATCCCCTTGTCCTCCATATCCACCATCCCCACACCTCAGCCATCCATCCCTCCACTCTCCAGCCCTCCACTTCCAGCATCCTCAGCCATCCCTATTCCATCTACCTCTGCTCCTGCTATTGAGCATGTAGATCTCCCAGCCTTCGCTGACAAGTTGTATGAGCTACTTGCCCCCAGGCTCTCTCTTCTCATGGAGGCCTCCTTAGCTCCTCTACAACAGTCAGTGGCAGCTCTCTCTGCCAGGCTTTCCTCCCTCCTTCCTCTGGCAGCACCTCCAGCAGTGTGCCTTGATACAGAGGTCTCTGCATCTAGGCAGGGGGAGATGCCCTATGAAGCAAGCTTTCCTGCTGTTGCTGCTGCTGTTTCTGCTCCTGCTTCTGATGCTGCTGCTGCTGATGTTTCTGTGCCTGCTGCCTCTTCTGCTCCTGCTGCTGTGACTCCTACTGCAGTCTTGGCAATAGACCTAAGGTCTTTGCTTTCTGCCTTTGATACTGCATACTTCAGTTATCTCCCAGAGCCTAATGCTATCCAGCCCCCAGAAGATTTGTCCAAGGCACTGGTGCATTTCTCTGGCTGTGACCCCAGCATTATATCCTCCTTTGTACTCTCAGTAACTGCTGCTGCTGCTGCTGTTGAAGAAAGAACTGTTTTTGCTGCTGCTGAAATCCCAACTGCCTCTGATGAGCAGATATCCAAGGATTTTCTGATGACAGAGGCCACTGAGTTTGAGCCTGCTGCAGATTCTGTTGATGTTACTGAAGTTGCTGCTGCCATCAGTCCTGAAGTTACTGTTGTTGTTTCTGCTTCTCCTTCTGTATCTGCTGCTGAATCTGTTACTGTCTCTGCTGTTGTTCCTGCTGCTGCTCCTTCTGCTTCTGCCTCATCTGCTGCTGCTCAGTTGAAGAAAGAATTGATGAAGAAAATAGATGCTGTATATGATGACCAGAGTTCTGAGTCCGATGAGTTCAAGACAGACTCTGATGACTCTGCTGCCACTATTGCCAGGAAGAGGAAGGCTAGAAGCAAGGCTATGAAAAGGGTTCCTCCTGCAAAAGTAAAAGATGATAATGATATTCCTTATTATATTCTGCATAACTGCCAAATTACTGAACATTGGATGCAGTATTCCAAAAATCAGCTAAAAGCAATGAAAAAGAAGAGAAAGTATGAGAAGGGCTCCTCCCAGTTCCAGCACCCTTATCCTCCTCCACCACCTCCTCCTGATGCAGGTGCAGGTGGCAGCTCTGCAAGTCAAGCCCCATCTAGAAGCCAGGCTCCCTACCAACCCCATGCCAGATCATACCAAAGGGAAAGCCAGCCTAGGGGTTCTTATTCCAGGTGAGGAGGATACAGGGGAAGTCAAAGAGATATTTAGGTTTATTCTAAAGGGCATTCCAGGCAGCACCCATACTCCAGGGGAGGACATGTTTCAGCTGACACTACTTCTGGACCATTCCCCTATAAGCTAAGAGAGACAGTGTCTGCTAGGCCTCCTCAAGATAATTCTTCCAACAGGTATGAGCCACCTGTACCATTTGAGGACCCTGAGAAGAATCCTGTTGCTTGGACTGCTAGGATGAAGGAGTTGGCTGCATTAGATCAGATAAAGAAGGCCAAAGAACAAGGGCTAGACACTTCCAATATTTCTACTATGTCAGAGCAAAGACAAAAAGAGCTAGAAAGATATGCCTCCAGCAAATTCTTTGATGCAGACAGATATATGGAGTTGCATCCTGCTGCTGTGGTTCCCAGGACTTCAAAGCAAACATACTTGGGTGCAGCTGATGACACCAGGTCCAACAAGGAAGCCTTAAATCCAAACAGAGAAATCAAAATGGTTAAAGGCAAAGAGAAGAAGTAACTCTGTAAGGTGACAATCTTTGGATTTTCTGATTGCTATCTGGATGCCATATATATATATATATATATATATATATATATATATATATATATATATATATATATATATATATATATATATATATATATATATATATATATATATATATATATCTGTGATGTTTCTGCAATGTCTAGCTGCTGTTGTTTTTATGCTTTTCTGATTATATGTTGTTATTTGAATTTCCAAAGTCTGTAAATAGTAATCCTAACCCAAATAGGGGGAGATTGTTGGAACACCTTATTACTAATTTGGGTCAGGATCACTATGTCTCTAGGAACCTTTGTTTGACCTTCTGTATAGCTTTATAGGTCAATTAGAATTGAGTCTAAGGGTTAGAAGTCTAGGATTGGAAGCTGCCCTGAAGACCAAGTTTTTCTGTCTGGAGACTAAGACTGATCGTCGAACTCAGCACGACGATTCGTCGAACTCAGATCGACGATCGTCGAGCTCAACTTCGGCAGATCGTCGAGCTCCACTCGACGATCGCTGAGCTCAACTTCACAATATCGTCGAACTCCATTCGACGATCGGTGAGCTCAGTTCGACGATTTTGACTCTGCCTTGGATCTTTATCTCTGAGCTCAGTTCGACGATCTTTGAGCTCAGATCGACGATTATTTTGCTGCTTGAGTTTTCCAGTTCGCTGAGCTCAGCTCGACGATAGTAGAGCTCAGTTCGACGATTTCAGATAACTTCCAGAATTCAAATTCAAATCAGACAGGAGTTATTATGCAATTAATTCAGAGATTTGCTAGCCGTTTTCATTTACTTCTGGACCAAGTTTCAAGGGATTTTTCAAGGAATAATTCTGTGGACTTTCCTCTAGAAGAGATTATGCAATTAAGGATGTAATCAATGCAGACCAACGGCTATCTTTGACAGAGTAATATTCTATTCTAGCACAGAGAATAAAAGACAAAATGTTTTTTGAATGAAGACAGAAGAACAAAAAAAAGAGGACACACAACTCAGAATACAGAGACTCTCTCAAAAACTTCTATCAAAAAGAATTCTGAAGAACACTCATCAAAGAGATCAAGTTTTCAAAAATCATCAGATCTCTTCAGTTTTCAAAGTGTTCAAGGCCAACATCATCTCAAGACTCCAGACACTCAACATTTCAGCTTGCTGAAATCATCTATTGCTGGAGATCTATCTTTGAAGGCCTATCACCCTCAGCAAAGCTCTTCTTCCTGAAGATCTCAAGGACTCAGGGGGAGCTTTGACATCAATCCACATAGTCTTCTCAGTTGTTTGAGAAAGAGAAGACTGCCATCACTCTCTCACCCCCACTCTGTAAAGGGTTTTTCAAACTCCCTTCAAAAGTTTGAATCTGGTTTTTGAGCACCTTGTCAAAAGCTCATTGGTGGCAAGACACCTGATCAAAAAATCTGCTTTGGTTTTTGAGCACCTTATCAAAAGCTCATTGGTGCCCAGGACACCTGATCAACTCATCCTGCAGTGGATTCCTACCTAGGGTGGTAGAAGAGTGGATGCACCCAAGTTTGGGGAACCACTATATTTCCTTGTGTCCTCTGGTTCTGCTTGTTTACCTTTTTGTTTCTGGCCTTGATTTATCTGTGCTTAGTTTTTGCATAGCTTAGTTTGTGATTAGATTTATATTTGCTTCCCTGCTCACACATAGTACAACAATTGTTGTAAAAGCTTTTAAAAAGTTTTAAAACACCATATACTCTATTCACCCCCCTCTAGAGTATATCAGATCTAGTTGCACTTTCAGTGAGTGCTACAGACGATATCCGGGACAGAGTCAGAGAGGGACAGAGGCGAGATGTCAATTTGGAGCCGATATTCTGGGCCTTGGAGAACGGTACAGCAGGAGATTACACGATGAGGGATGGCGTGGTATACTTTAGGGGTCGGACTTATATACCGGAAGGAGGCCAGGTCCGGGAAGATATTATGGCAGAGGCCCACCACAGCAGATACTCGGTGCACCCGGGCATCACGAAGATTACTGCGGATTTGAAAAAGACTATGTACTGGCCTGGCATGAAGAAGGATATCACTCGGTTTGTGACCCACTGTGAAGCTTGCCAGCTAGTGAAGGCAGAGTGCAAAAACCCTGCGGGGTTGTTGCAACCACTCCCGGTACCAGAATGGAAGTTCGAAGACATCGCGATGGATTTTATTCACGGACTTCCCCGATCACGAACAGGGAATGACTCAATTTGGGTCATCGTTGATCGGTTGACTAAGGTAGCCAGGTTCATTTCGATCAGGAAGGATGACGCTGTGGGAGTATTAGTACGGAGATTTGTGGAGCAGTTCATTCGATATCACGGGGTGCCCAAGACGATCGTGTCGGATCGGGATGGTCGGTTCACTTCCAGTGAGTGGAGATCCGTGCAAGCTTACTTGGGCACGCGATTGACCTTCAGCACAGCATTTCATCCCCAGACGGACGGTCAGACAGAACGCACCAACCAGACGCTGGAAGACCTTTTGATTCTATGCATTTTGGATCGCGGGGAACCGTGGGAGAAACTCTTACCCCTGGTCGAGTTCTCCTATAACAACAGCTACCAGTCCAGCATCAGGATGGCGCCTTACGAAGCCTTGTACGGAAGGAGATGCCGGACCCCGCTTTCTTGGGTTCAGGACGAAGACCCGAAGGTGTTGGGATCAGAGTTTGTTGAAGACACCGAGGCTCAGGTGAGGCTGATCAGAGACAGGATGCTAGAGGCGCAGAGTAGACAGGCTAAGTACTATGACGCTCGGCATCGACAGGTGGAGTTCCAGGTGGGAGACCGGGTGTTTTTGAAGATCCGGCCCATGCATGGAGTCTCGCGGGTGCGTGGTCGGAGGAAGAAGCTCAGCCCTAGGTACATGGGCCCTTACAAGATCCTGGAGCGGATCGGGACCCTAGCCTACAGGCTGGAGTTACCATCAGAGATGGAAGCGCTGCACGACGTCTTCCATATTTCTTCACTGAGGAGGGCTCTGCTACGCCCGGAGCAGCAGATTTTGACCACCGAAGGGCTGATAGCTTCAGACCGGTCATTTCGTTTGGAGCCGGTTAGGATCGACGACCGAGGAGTACGGGTCTTGTGACGCAAGAAGGTCCCACTAGTCAAGGTCCTGTGGAGGAACCACGGCCAGGAGGAGCATACCTGGGAGCCGCAGGACCTGATGCGACAAAGATACCCAGAGCTGTTCAGTCAGGTATACCTCACAAACCCCTCAAGATGTTTTAATTATTTTCCTACTTTAACTAGTAAGGGTTGCTTTAGGCGGGTAGAGGCTTATATTTTGTTTATTGGGGGCTTATCTTTTGTTTATTGGGATCTTGGCTTCATCCATTGGGTGAATTGAACATAGATTTAGGTTTCCCTTAAAACCTAGTTTAGCAAACATGGCATCGTGATGGGATGTTACAAGTTTCCTTCTTCGGTAGAAAATTTCCGTAGGCGTAACCTTGATTTCGGGGACGAAATCTTTGTTTTGTTTATTGGGATTTGTAACATCTCATTTCCAACTAGACCCCTAAGAGTGGTTTTGGCCATGACTAGGTCATGACAAACCCTAGGAAGCCAGGAATGGGCCAAGGGATAGGAGACAAAGTGGGGAAACTCATCATGGTCTGCCAATAGTAGAACTCTGAACAATGGTTTTGGATGACCATGGGCTACACTTTGACCCCAAGACCCTACCACAACACCCCCTATTACCTTGGGAGGCCCTTTAGATCCATAAGGACCCATTGGGGTCAACCAAAGAGGCTCAGTTGACCAAGGTCAACCCTAGCCCTAAATGGGTCAAACTAGCCTACTTAAGGTCAATTGACCTACCCCTAGACTAGAGGACCCCACCTATGCCCTCCTAACCCTAACGTGAGGTCAATGGGTCACTAAGGACACATTGGGGCCAGCCCTAGAGGCTAGGTTGACCCAAGTCAACTCAAGCTCCTAATCTGGTCAAAGTACCCTTACTAAGGGTATGTGACCTCCAAAGTGCAGGGTAACCCTACATAACCCTACTTAGACCTTAGGGGAAGCCAATGGGTCACCAAGGACCCATAGGGGTCAACCCAATTGGTCATGTTGACCCAAGTCAACTCTAGCCCTAAAATGGTCAAAGTGCCCTTACCAAGCGACATGTGACCACCAAGATGCCCAACCAACCCTATTCAAGTATTCCTAGATCTTAAGGGAGTCCAATGGGTCACTAAAAACCCAATGGGGTCAAACCAGAGGGTCAAATGGGCCCAGGTCAACCCTAGTTTAAGCTAAGTCAAACTTAGCCCAAAAGGGCTAACCCAAGCCCAAGCCACTTCTTCCTTGGGCTAACCCCATTTCCATGTTCATCATAACCAAGTGGGCTGCACTTAGCTTATGGGGTTGACCAGTCAACCAGGGGTGACTAGGAGAGAGAAAGAAGCTTCCCTCCATGTTAATGGAGGAGAGAGAAGATGGGGGAGAGGAAGGGAGAGAGTGGAGTCGGCCAAGGGAGGCTAACAACCACCTTTAATGGCTTCAATCAACTCCTCTAGGGAAGAGGAGTTGATTCCAGCCATTTCCTGGCCACCAAGGGGTGGATTCAGCCCCCCTCCACTCTACCCGAGCCACACCATACATGGTGTTGATGGTCATTGAAGAACCAGCCACCCCCCTTCCCCAATTGTCATTTAAACACCATCAGTGGGCAAAGGGGAACATTTTCGAGCGTTTACCTGGAGGAGACGGGCCATCCCACTGTACTGTTGCAGAAGCCGAGCGCCGCCGCCGTCAACAATGGCATCCTGCCGCTCTTCCCGCATCCAGGCCGCCAGGAAGGTCCTCCCCCTCTCCTTAACTCTCGGGTAGATCATAGGACTCTTTAGGTTCAAGGTTCGGGCTCAATTGAGCCCGATCAAATCCAAGTTTTCATGGTTTTTCGGCAAGAAACTTTCCTGCTATAACCTCCGGAAAAAGGGCTTCCGGCGGCCAAGCCGCCGCCTGGCGACGACCACCACCTCAACGGAGGTGGTGGTGGCGGTGGCCGGCCAGGGAGGCGGCCGGATCGCCGGCGGTGGCGTTTGGAAAATGATCCAGGCGGGATCAATCGGAACCATTGGCTGAACGGGGAAGATGAATGGATCCCGTCCATAACCGCGCCAAGATTCGTGCAAATCCGATTTAGAAACTATGGTTTAAATATTCATTTTTATGATTTCTGTCACACTATTACCATTTAATGTTCTATTTTTTTAAAAATAGATAGAAGCATTGTATAAGAAATTGGTCAACAGAGTATTTGTATCCCCTTGGGTCTAGTTTATTTTAAAATTGGTTTGGACCAATTTGGGTGCACGGTTTGACCAGGGCACCCATTTTGGTGGGATATACCCTTAGGGCTAGGCAGACATTAAACTGAGTGCCCACACCTCATCCCTAGCCCAAATTAATTGAAATTTTGGCAGGGAGCCTAACCTAGCTATACCTAGGGCCTTCCCAAAACTCAGAATTTTTGGACACACTATTCCTAAAGTTTTTGATTTTATTTAATAAAAGTAGGGTAATTTAATTAAGTGGTCAAATGACCTTCAAACCCTCCCAAATTTTAGGGAGTGGTCCCTGGATTCCAGACCTAGTTCTGTACAACATTTGAGCACATTTGGATAGGTTTTGGTTAGGGAATCACCACACCCTAGTTTGGCCTTAAGAGGGCATTTTTGATTAAAAGTGCACTATGGACTTAGGGTGGTCCCCACCCCTCAACAGAGGCTGAGGTTTTGGACAATGACTTGGCATGGCCAATGTCACCCCCTTAAGGAAAATGGGATGATTTAGGTTTGATTTGCCCTAGGGTTCAACCTCAAACCCTAAGGAAGGACTTTTGAGGGTTGTGAAGGACATGGGGGCAAATGCCCTTGCATGGCCTTGGAATCCCAGTAGAATTGAGGCTGATATAGCCTAAGATCTCTGGTAGGAAATTTAGAAGAATTAGAGCAAGGTAGACACCTCCAAACCCTAACCCTAGTTTTAGGGTAGGAGCACAAACTTGAAGGATCAGCCCCTAAACCTTCCCCAAATGTTATGAAACTTGGGTAGAATAGGTTGTAGGCCACCTAGAGCCTCTGATAATATTTGTAGAATTTTATGGAGTTTATTCTTGGTACTTCATTTGTTAATTACCAAAAAGCCCAAAATGATGTTTGATTTTATTATGGAGGTTATGTGCTTTCAAATATGATGAAACTTGGTCAGAGGTTATTTTAGGGCTAGTTGATCATCTCTGAATTTTATCACAATTTTCAATTAATTTTATTTGGTACTTCCTTCATTAATTTCAGAAAGGGGTTTTGGTAAAGAAAATTCATTATTGATGATATATCTATTGAAAAATCATGAGGCTTATGTTTTGATGTTTTTAGGCCAAAAAGTACTTGTAGAAATTTATTTATAATTTTTGGAGGTCTGTTTTCAGAACTTTCTTTACAAGGTCATATTTTTTAGAATAGGATATTTAATTAATTTATGGAATAATTCTTTCAAACAAATTATGAAAGTTTACTTAGAGGATTTATGTGCCCTTACAATCATCCTGGAATTTTCTCTGAATTTTTGGAAGCATTTTTATTGTACATCCCCTTTTAGTGATTTATTTTGGAATAAATTGGAAATAAAATTTAAGGGCTAAAATCTTGCTGGAAAATTTGGAGATTCTGGATTTGTAGATGATTACCCATCTTGCATTTATCATAATTTTAGTGGAGCTTTATCTTGCTTAAATCTTGTACTTCCTGTTCAACCTTGGAACTTTGGGCTTTTAAAATAAATAAATAAATTAGCATTTAAATTATGAAAGTTTGAAAATTGTGGATTCAGTCTACATATGCCTATATAGACCTATAATAATTATTACATAAGCATTAGATGATCATATAGCATACTTTCCTTTTTACGGGTCATATAGCTTAAGTGGTATGCATTTAGCAAACCTGCAGGAACTCATTTGTGATATGAATTAGAGCACATGTGATGGGTCTTTATTGGTTTGCCTGAAGGATAGTAGATTTAGGTGCATCTTTGAAAGATAAGTGAGTAGGGTGTTGTTTTGTCTAGGGTTTAGAGGCGTTCGGGTCCGACGAAAAATCGTCCTACCCAAGGAGAGTTGGAGTCAAATCACCCTAGGATTAGCCTATCGGAACATGAGGAAGTAATGGGTAAGGGAATCAACCAATAACAAAAATAAGTACCTTGCGAAAGGGAACGCTGGGCGTAATCCCAACATAGTTCCTAGTGCCCCTTGAGAGCCCTTCACAGGGAATACCGGGGGCAGTCCTGGGTTAACGTAAACTGTTTTAACAAGCTGAAAAGAGTAACTTAGTAATTAGGGTTGCACATTTCACAAACACAGGTATCACCGGAAGATAGCTGGGAGCTTCGGCTCGGATGGTTAAAAGGCGGACTTTGGGTTCGGGGAGCTTCAGCTCGTTTGTTTGAGACGGACGTGTGGTCCGGGGAGCTTCGGCTCGGTTCTTGATTACGCTAAATTTGGATGTGCATAAAAGGAAAGGAAATTAAGGTGCTGGGTCTTCGGTGTTGGAGGGTCGATGCACCGACACCAATACGTTGACTCGGCAAGTGTGGTTAGCACTTCGCCAACAGAAGTCCGGTGGACCAGCCGACAAGAGTACGCAGGAGTCCGCTTCGTGCACCAAGCGTTGAGGCGTACGATAGGTCTGACCGGTAGTGCTTTACTGGTTTAGAGGTGGGCGAGGCCCAACCCACCGCTTCCGTCTGCCACTACGGAGGTATCCTGGGAGGTTACGGCTCCAGAAAGGGGGAATTAAAGGTCTGTGTGCACAGAGTCGGGTGTGTGTGTTGCACTTGCATGATCCATCATACCCACTTGCATGTCATAGCATAATCGATTCATTTAACACTGACACCTAAAGTATAAGTAGAATGGGACGCTTATACTTTAGGACCTGCAAAACGATCCCTTGGTCTATAAGCTTGTGTGGGCAAGTTTATAAATTAAGGTTAATTTTGGCATATATATTTGCTGTTGTGTGATAACCGACGCCCCAATGTATAAATTGGTATGGGACTTTTTATACGATGGGAGCCTTGCAGAAGACCCCTTGGCTTATGTGTTTTCACATAAGTGAAGGTTACTTTTCATATTTCAGCTTATTTTCTATACATGCCATAGAATTTGCCAGTATAGGTCCGCTGTCATCTGCTTTTGATTTTCTCCACCTTCAAGTCCTCCCCTTTCTTCCTCTCCGCTCGGTGCCTAGGAGCCGTGGGGGAAGGGGCGGGGGATGATAGGACTAGGTCTTTTAGACTAACGGTTTTCGAACCGCATCATTTAGGGGATCGTGGAGACCAGCATGGAGGAGCAACCCCAGAGACCAGTGCGCTTGGAGGTGGGGCAGTCTAGCTCCGGAGTTCATACAGCCGGGACCGTGAGTCTCGACCTTGAGTAGTTTTTCTGCTTTTGCTTCCGCATGAGTGATTTTGTAGTGAGGATATGATGTACCAGGCATAAGCCCGTATTTTGCTACTCTGATGTTTTAATCTGTGGACACTCCCTTCGTGGAGTTATATTTATTATGATATGTGGTTTTCTGTGGACTGATAGTTTCCATTACTTCTTTATGCTACTTTTCTGTGATCGAAATCGGCCGGCAGAATCGGCGCTTTGTGGTGATGACCCTTCAGGGCGTGAAGGAGTCACCACAAAACGGCGGTTCTGGGCCTAAGACCCCAGAGTCGAAAGGAGAAAAAAAAGGGGGTCTTACATCCCTGGCCGGCCACCACCACCACCACCTCCGTTGAGGTGAGGTATAACGTTCGGCGGCGACTTGGCCGCCGGAGGCGGCGGTTTCCGGCGAACTTGCACTCCATCAAAAATCTGAAATTCATGAAAAAGCTCACCTTGGATCTGGCTCATTTGAGCCCGATGTCTCGCCTAATAGATTTAGGAAACTAGTATGGGTAGAGGTGAGGTGAAACGGACCCGAATTGAGGCTTGGCGGCGGGTTTGGCGGCGGTGAGCCATGAAATTTCTTCTCTCCGGCGAGCTTGCTCCCGAACCCGATTCTCCACCAAAAGCTTAGATCTAGGTATCAAATTCCACTCCTTTGGACCTTTTAAAGCTAATGGGAGGGTTGGTTTTGGCTGATATGGGCTGTATACAGAGATGCCATGATGGGGATTTCGGCCATGAGCTTTGGTTTCTCCTTTTTGGCTCCAAGTGGCACGAAATTGGGTTGGAAAGGCTGATAATTGATGTGTTGGTTTAGATGTGTGCTTGGGAAGAGAGGAGGAGGGACGCATGGCCTTCATCCCCATTTTCCCTCTCTTCTCTCTCCTCTTTTTCCCCCAATTTCCAAAACTACCCCCTTGCATGCAATCTCTCTCCAATTTCAGGGGGGGTAGGGGCTGTCATTAACCATTAAGGCTGGTCATGGGTCTTGGTTCATGGGCTAAGCCCATTGGAAATGAGCTTGACACTCATTTTCTCTCTTTAGGCCTTATATTGACCAAGTTGACTTTTAGGGTTGACTTGGCCAACTTGATGAATGGGCTGGCCCCACTTGATGGTCATGAACCCCATGTCACCATCCAACTTGGGTTGGGTCATGGTGGTGTCCCACTTGGACTATTTGGCCTTTAGGTGTAGGGGTTTGACAAAATTAAGGTTTAGTGTTGACTTGGTCAAATTGGGTCAATGGGTGACCTAATGGCATGCTTTAGGATTCACTTAAATTGTTCTTAGGGTTAAGGCAATGTGGTGGGGTCATGGTATGGTTAGGGTTCCTATTTAGGCTCGTTTGACCTAGTTTGACTTTGGCCTCTTAGTGGGCCCCACATGGCTACAGACCCGGTAGCCCTCCTTGGTAAGGGGGAGGGGTGTCTTAAAAACCGGTAAAGATGGAGGAATGGCTGGAGGCCATACACGAGATTTTGGCAGGCAACAGCTGCCCGGTCGGCGAGGCAGTACCTCTAGCCACCTCTGCACTAGAGGCTCATGCGAAGAGATGTTGGAAATCAGTGCGGGAGTCTACATATGCGGACTGGGAGCTATCAGACATATCGTGGGAGGAGTTTGGTGATGTACTTTTGGAGCACTTCGTCTCTACTACGAACAGAGATGCTTTGGAGGAGAGGTTTTTGAACCTCCGGCAGGGGAGCAGATCAGTGATTGAGTACCCGAGGGAGTTCTCCCACCTTTCCAGGTTTGCAGGGATACAGGATACTGATGATAGGAGGTATGCCAAGAGGTTCTACCGGGACCTCAGGGACGATTTGAGGCAGGCTTTGTTTTTCATTTCTCACGACACGTCCACCCAGATTATCGAGATGGCGAAGAAGCTGGAGGCTGACCAGCTGATGGTGCAAGGAAGAGGGAAGAGACCGTATGATGGGTCGACATCAGGAGAGAGCAGCAGGGGCTCTCAGAGAGGCAGGACTATTGGGTACAAGAGGGGTGGGGGACGTCGTCGCCCCAACTATAGGCAGGAGCAGGGACATCCTCCAACATTAGCTCCCCCACCTCTACAGGTGCATGATCCGAGGAGACAGGATGATCATGACCACCGACAGGTAGTTTGTTACGGATGCCGCCAGCCCTGGAACATTAGGTCGGAGTGTCCGCACCGATTCCATCCTCCTCCTCCTCCACCTCCAGTGGCCCCAGTACTGCAGGGCCGAGGCCGATGTCAAGGCCGAGGACGAGGCCGAGGCCGGGGATATCACGGCAGGGGACGCAATCAGGAGTAGAAATATGCTTTCGACCTCACGGAGCAGAGGAACCCCGAGGAGCTTATCACAGGTACTTAAGATTATTGTTAAAATTCTTGAGCTTTCTATTATATAGTACCTGGAACCATATAATAACAATTCATTTTAACTTAAACAAACCTCAGGCATAGTTATGATCAGCAGCAAGCCCGCACATACCCTCTTCCACACGGGTGCTTCGCACTCGTTCGTATCTGAGGCCTTTATAGACGGACTTGAAGGCATGGAAAGATTTCCGGGATTAGAGATGAGGGTGCGTCTACCCGATGGGTCAGAACTGCGGACCACTACCCATTACGATATGGAGGCCGAGATTGGCGGCAAGGCATTTGAGGCGCCAACAACTATTCTGAAGCTGCAGGACTTCGATTTGATTTTGGGCACGACATGGTTACATCGGAACCATACTCAGATAGACTGCCCATCAAGGAGGATCACACTAAGGCATGGAGATTCCCATGTCATCATCGAAGGTATTAAACCTATCTCCCACCTATTACTATCTTCTGTACAGGCTGTGAAGGCCCATGAGCAGGGAGAGGAGGTTTACCTTATCTGCTTTGAGATGGTGGGAGCAGAGGCTTCTATTTCAGATGTTCCGGTCGTCCAGGATTTCTCCGATGTGTTCCCGGAGAAATTGCCCGGGCTACCACCAGCCAGGGACTTGGATTTCAGGATTCAGCTGGTACCGGGAGCGAGGCCAGTGTCCCAGGCACATTACAGGATGGCTCCCAGAGAGTTGGCAGAGTTCAAGACTCAACTTCAGGAGCTAGTTGAGTCAGGATTTGTGCGGCCCAGTTCATCATCGTGGGGAGCACCAGTTCTTTTTGTGAAGAAGAAGGACGGGTCGTTACGACTATGCATAGATTACCGGGAGCTGAACCGATTAACGGTCCGCAATACCTATCCACTGCCTCGGATAGACGATCTATTTGATCAGCTGCAGGGAGCATTCTGGTTCTCTAAGCTAGATTTGTGATCCGGTTACTACCAACTCCGCATCCGGGAAGAGGACATACCGAAGACAGCATTCAGTTCACGATATGGGTTATACGAGTTCACGGTGATGCTTTTTTGGCTCACGAATGCCCCCTCCGCGTTCATGACCCTAATGAACTATATATTCGAACCTTACTTAGACTGCTTCGTCATTGTGTTCATCGATGATATCCTGATCTATTCCCGGACTCCAGAGGAGCACACTAGACACTTGACACAGGTTTTTCAGAGACTGAGAGAATTCCAGATGTATGCGAAGTTTTCGGAGTGCCAGTTCTGGCTACAGGAGGTGGCTTTCCAGGGGCATACTATCGGTGGGGCTGGATTGGCACTAGATCCAGCCAAGATAGAGGCAGTACGAAATTGTCCACGACCGAAGACAGCATCATACATACGCAGTTTCTTGGGGTTAGTCGGTTATTATCGCAAGTTCGTGGAGGGATTCTCGAGGTTAGCCCTCCCCCTCACGTCCTTGACAAAGAAGGATACAGATTTTGTTTGGTCAGAGCAGTGCGAGACAGCTTTTCAGGAGCTGAAGGACCGACACACCTCATCCCCTATTCTTGCGCTTCCATACGAGAGTGAAGGATTTCAGATCTACACATATGACTCCTACCAATGGATGGGTGCTGTCCTGATGCAGCATGGACATGTTATTGCTTATCCTTCAAGACAGTTGAAGAAGCATGAGCATAACTATCCAGTACATGACTTAGAGCTCGGGGCTGTAGTATTCACCCTAAAGATGTGGAGACATTATTTATACGGGATCCATTGTGATATCTATTCAGATCACAAGAATCTTAAATATATCGATACGCAAAAGGACTTGAACCTGCGACAGAGGAGATGGCAAGAATTCCTCTGCTACTATGATTATAAGATCCACTATCATCCGGGGAAAGCAAACACAGTAGCAGATGCTTTGAGTAGGAGGGCCGACACTTCTGGATCGGAGCCTCGGTTGATGTCTATAGAGCTGTTACGGATGATGGAAGACATGCATATTACCATTTTATCTGAGACTGAACCAGTGGTATATCGAAAGTACTTGAGCTCAGTGATCAGTGGTGATGATATATGGGAGCGCATCCAAACACATCAGAGGCTGGATGTTGCATTAGAGCCGATTTTCAGTGCACTGGAAAGGGGCAAAGTCGAGGACTACACACTGCAGGATGATCTCCTTCGATTCTGTGGAGGCATTTACATACCAGCAGGGGGCAATATCCGGGATGACATACTCAGAGAGGCTTATTGCTCCAGATATTCGGTGCATCCCGGCATCACCAAGATGTGGGCAGATTTACGGAGGACCATGTACTGGCCTGGGATGAAGAGGGAGATCACCTATTTTGTGACACATTGTGATACTTGTCAGCGCGTGAAAGCGGAATGTAAGAGCCCAGGAGGTTTACTACAGCCACTGCCAGTCCCAGAGTGGAAGTTCGAGGACATTGCTATGGATTTTGTGCACGGACTACCTCGCTCCCACTCTGGGCATGATTCTATATGGGTCATAGTAGACAGACTGACCAAGATAGCGCGCCTTATTCTAGTCCGGAAGGATGCTCCAGTTGTAGTTTTAGTGAGACTATTCGTGGAGCAGTTTGTCAGATACCATGGCATTCCCATGACGATTGTTTCGGACCGTGATGGTCGGTTCACTTCGAGCGAGTGGAGGGCCGTGCATGCTTACTTGGGCTCTCGGATTACTTTTAGTACCGCCTTCCACCCGTAGACCGACGGACAGACTGAGCGGACCATCCGGACTATGGAGGATCTACTCCGCCTGTGCATATTGGATACGGGGAAGCCTTGGGAGAGGCTACTACCACTGATCAAGTTCTCCTACAATAACAGCCACCAGGCTAGCATCAGGATGGCTCCTTATGAGGCACTTTATGGGAGGAAATGTCGGACACCACTGTCATGGGTTCAGGATGTGGATACCAAGGCTCTTGGTTCTGATTATCTTAAGGATACGAAGGCTCAGGTACATTTGATCAGGGATCGGCTGCTAGAGGCCTAGAGCAGACAGGCGAAGTATTATGATGATCGGCACCGGAAGGTGGATTTCCAGGTTGGAGACAGGGTTTTCTTGAAGATACATCTGGTACATGGTGTCTCTCGGGTGCGGAGGCACAAGAAGCTCAGTCCTCGATACATGGGGCCATACTTGATCCTGGAACGGATCGGCCCCTTCGCTTACCGACTGCAGCTGCCACCGGAGTTGGGTGCCCTACACGACGTTTTCCATGTCTCTTCCTTACAAAGAGCTCTCCTACGGCCAGAGGAGCATGTTACTACTATAGAAGGTCCGATAGCGCCAGACAGATCCATCATACTGGAGCCGATCCAGATTGATGATACAGATGTCCGTGTGCTGCGGAAGAAGAAGGTCCCTCTCGTGAAGGTATTATGGTCCAATCATGGACAGGAGGAGCACAACTGGTAGCCAAGGGATCTAATGCTGGAGCGACACCCGGAGCTGTTCACTTCAGGTATACTTTAGTTTATACATTTAAAATTTATTATAATTCTTGTAAGTAGAACTCCGTACACCCGAACTTAAATTTCAGGGACGAAATTATTTTCTTGTTTATTGGGATTTGTAACATCCCATGTTACTTCTATGTCCCCTTCACTTAGATTGGGTTAGGCATGGGGTGGGTGATAGGGGATTTAGCTAGGCTTGACCCTAGGTAGTGGATTGTAGCCATGTGGGGCCCACTAAGGGGACAAAGTCAAATTAGGTCAAACTAGCCTAAATAGGAACCCTAACCATACCATGACCCCACCACAATGCCCTAACCCTATCTAAGTGAAGGGGGCCTAGAAGTGACATGGGATGTTACATCATCACACCCCCAGACATACCCATTTTCGCGTCCCGAGCAAATCATTTCTCCGTGGAAAGTAAAAACAGCTAGCTGGCTTAGAAACTTCAAAATAAAGTAGGACGAGAAATCAAATACATCATGCTCATAGAAAATAGAATAGAAAAAAACTTTTTAATTATATTACGGAGCTTAAATTATGCGACAGAGGTAAATAAATATTGTGTTTACTTAAAATTAGAATTCTGGAGAATCGTTAGGTCATGTGTACGGAGAAAGTAGACAGGCCACTAAGGTGAGCATTGCCCAAGACCGAGGCTCGTGATCACCACCAAAGAAATCCATCAATGTCGGGAACCATAAGCTTTCCCTTTCACACTCTCTCCACGGTGCTAAGTAGACTCAAATGTGAATCAACAGGACTTGTAGGTTTGAATGGGGCTAAGGCTAAGGTGTGGTAGTCAATGATAAACAAGGAGGCTACACGCAACCAAAGCGAGCGAACAAGAGCTAAACCCAAAAAGCCACTAAGAAATGCATGTGTGACACACCCCCAGACTTGGCTTGAAAACCGGGTATGCACACGGCCTATCCCGACCAAAGACTAACACACAAGATAGGGATTGCAATTCTCCTTGTAGTAATTTTAAATTTTTTTCTTTTTTTTTATTCATCTTTTTCTATTTCATTTTTCTTCTTTTTCATTCAGCAATCCCCAAATCTAAAAATTAGCAAATCATGAATTCATCTCCACATCACATGAATCCCAAATATCATAACATATCAAAAAGGTTTTTTGAATTCGATCAAGCTCAAGGATTTGGTTGCGACAAAAGAGTTGGCTTTTAGGCTTTGGTTAATATAGGTGGAGCTGAAACAAAAGGAGGGTAAGTGCAAATTTGGCTTGCAAGGGTCAGCTGCTAGGACTATGTACAAAAAGGCTCAAACTAGCCAAAATGATGGCCTACCTCACGCTCACACTCGACTAACTGGGCACCAATGCTTCGAGAGTAGCTTGGGGCAAGTTCTCAGTCCCCGAAAAACACGATCCTTCCCCCCGACTCGAGCAATACGAGAATACTGACGGCTACACTCATCTCTACACTATCGTTCGATTACTCCAGATTCTACAATTTTAAGTAGCACAAACAAAATTTACTTTTGCAGAAAAAATTTAAGTTTACGAGCATGAAAAAAAAAGTAATCCAATACTATTTCTATGCAAATCATGAGTACTCGATTAGTAGCCCTGCATGAGTTTCTAACTACTATATCCCAAAATCCTAAGTCAGCACCATTTTTTTGAGTTTACACAAAAGTAATACATTTGCCCGGAGCCGCGCGCATGGTTAAGTGCGCACTCATGTGGGTGATTCAGTGTGTGCAATTAGTGATCATGAAATAAATAAATGCATACTAGTTTGCAATAAACTGTGTTGTGTAGTGATCACAGGCAACTCCACCCCCAGAATAGAATATGACAATACGAAAAAGTAAAACATGTAAATAAAAATAAAGGGCTAGGGGAAAAAGTATCATGCTCAAAATTGAGCATACCGGTCGTGCGACGAGATATCCAAGTGCGGCCAAGTTGTCGCACCTCAAAAAAGTCTTGTACCTGCGATTTAAATACGGATGCAAAACAAAAGATGGACACACATATATATATATAAAAAGAGCTCAAAACACAGCACAGGACAAAATGGTCCAACATAGGTTGTCTCCCGAAAGACCTTTTGTTTACCGTCCTTAAGTTGGACCAAATACCTGTATTAGAAGATCATATAGTATATAAAAAAACATTCGGCACCCAGATGGGCACCCACAAAAAATATAATTGTCTCATGTCTAACCCTGCTAAATAAAGTACAAAAAGTTCTCCAATCTAATAAAGCACGAAAAATAAGAACAGAAGGCGTGGTAGAATAGCTCTATGGTGAACTCCACTCACTCCCCCTCACTATCGCTGTAGTGAATCTCGATGGGAGACAGACGAGGAGCAGGTGCTGACGGAGCGACGCGAGTAGGTGGTGGTCGAATGTCCAACCCGCCTCTCACCGCTTGCTGATAAATAAAGTCCTGCATCCAAAATTATGATGCTTCTAGATCAACAAGGCGCTCAGCAAATGTGGGACGCCCCGCTCCTGAGCTGGGCTGAACTGACGGCTAGATTGCCCCTCATGCTTTACTGGAGGCCTCAGTTGCTGTTGACTCTGATGCAGTGGCACTCCCGCACTCTGCCTACCTATAGCGGAAGATTCACCCGGCTCTCCTTCATCTTCCCCCTCATCTCTACCCTCAGGCGCATCACCAGGCATGCTGACGACAAACTTCCGGCTAACTTTTCTCCCAAACACTCGCAGCAAATGACAACTCACCAGGTTGGCCCTGGAGATCATGGAAGGGGCAGTAACCTACACCATCAGAGGTAGCTGGCTCCAAACTCCCAAACTTTTAGCGATACGGGTAATGTAGTAAGCACCCCCGATCACGCTCGCGAGGCCATAAGTGGCTTCGTGGTGGAAGAAATAGGCCAGCATGTACCCCAGATGGATGGGGTACTGCTACTGCATGCTAAACAGGGAAATCAAATCCTGCCACCCCACCACATTCTTGCTCAAGGCCCTTGCGGTGAGTGAGTGACTAAGCAAATGCTGCAAATACCTTAGAGCAGGGGAGACAATTTTCGTCGATTTGGCACAGCGGGCGACGTACTCCTCGTTCCCTCCGGTCAGAGAACGCCAAGCGGCACGCAGAGTTACACCCTCTGGAAAATCAATGCATAACTCGGGGAAGTTAATCTGGGATGCCTCCGCCTCGGTATAGATGCCGGCATGAATGGCAAGCTCCGGCAATGTGACAGTAAAGACTTTTCCCATTATCCGGAATGAACAAGTGGGCAAATAGCGGTTGTCCGCCGTTCTCTCCCAATCGAATGTGGAAAGTAAATCCAATGTCAGTTCCCGGTATCCAAGCTCGTCACACTCGAACAACTTGCTTAAAAAATCGAAGGAGTAGAGGAGGAGCATGGCCTCCGCCAACGCACCATCATCCCCAATTGAATGCAGCTCGTTCTAGTCAACAAGCCGCTGAGAGAGGAATGGCTTGCCCTTCAAGGAATTGTAGCGCTGAGTATGCTCTGCCTTCGAGAAGGTTCCCATTCTCCCCAAGATCTAAGTAGGGTTGCCGAAGCACAATCAGAGCGTTGGTAGGCCTTTACCACTTGGCAGCGTCCAGGCTCCATTACAGCACAAGGAGGAAGAGAATCTGAGATTGCGGGAGCCTACCGGAGGAGAAAGGGCCAGATCATTGGAGAGGAATCGGAACGGGAGGACCGACGAACAACGCACGCACAGCGGACCAAGCGAGATATTAGGGCGTACACACAGTGGATGGCCGACTGAAATTTAAAGAAACTGGGCCGACGCACGACCATTGGTCGTGCGATGATAAGTAGTGCGCACGACCAGTGGTCGTGCGTAGTGAAATTTTTCGCACGCCTATTTTTTTAGTCAATTTCACATTGCTGACCACGTGGTGCAATAGAGATCTCATCACGCAGCTGGTCTACCACACCCTTTTGACAGATAAATTTAACAACAATCCTAAAATAGAGACAAAAAATACATACATATATTTAAAACAAAAGGAACACTACCCTAGATAACTGTTGGGTTTATTGTCGCCCAACAGGACTTATTCAAAATCTGAGCATTTACTAACTGATTGGCATATGAAACTTGAAATGCTCAGGCAGTGGTTCATGTTCGCATTTCGGTAGCGGGTACCGGAACCGAGACAGAACTGAAGCCCCAATACTTGTATATGTATACATGTGTGTGTGTCAGGCATGGGCAGAAAGAAACTTGGGAAGCTCGTCGGCTCCAACTCCACCTGCATCTGGTCACTATAAGTCCTAGGCCGCATTACAGGCCCTTGCACTGATTGTACTGGTTCAACGATGTGGTCCTGTAGGGAAGTAGACACGAGAGCGGGGTCAAGAAACAAACTAGAAGAATAACATAAAGGAACCTCAATCGTGGGGATGGTCCCGGAGTCATCCACCGTCGGTGGAATTGTGGGTGCTTCTACACAGCTATCTAGGTTGATGCAAGAATGTTCGAGAGCTGCATCTGCCTCGTCCACGCATCGGGCATCCTCACATGGGGTAGAGGTCGCAACCTCGGCCACGGAGTCGTCCTCCTTGACTGGATCTAACAGAACGCTGGAAATGCTAATTTCCACCTACGAATCAACCTCAACAGCACTGTCAGAAAAAGAAAGAATGCTATGAAAAGAAGAAGGTGAAGGCACAGAGCTCGATAGGACGTCGAGCGCTGGCTCTTCGCAACTAATAGACTCTATGCTAGGTGATGTATGAACTTCAGGAGTATAAATATCCGTGTCGGAATGGGGATAAACACATGTATCGGTGCACATACCTGCGATGCCTTCTCCCTAACATAGAGATGGCAATGGTGCACAACCCGATACGGAAGGGGTGCTTCCCAAGTTTGAAGTGGAGACAATCTGAAGATCAGGCTCGTCATCGACTTCTAGCTCAGCTAGGTAAGAGGCGCAATCATTCAATGCATGATCCCAGCTTGGACAAAAAAGGCACTGCTTAGCCGGCTTCAGCGGTGTAATGGGTGCTGAAGCCGAATAGAAGTAGTGAGTGTAACACCCCCTATCCGTCGCATAGTATATAGCAGTAGGTCCGGCCAGGGCCCGACGCCATATACCATAGACAGACCGTGTGGTTACTCAATGGAAACCATCCAACCAATAATAACGTCCTACACAGAGCATTCTAGCGGAAGCAATTAAAATTATTTCATTAATAAAGAACCCAAAACTAGCATGAATGTCCACTAATACGCCAAAAGGAATGAAGTACAAATACACCAGTACTGGCCTTAAGGCCCTACAATTGTTTTTCTCAAATTACATGTCTTCAGACCTCGGCACGCAGGCCGGCCATACATGAATAAAAGAAAACACTCAAAAATTAGGCCTTCGAGGGCCGGCTCAACAACTTGGGCTTTAGCCTGCTATTTACCGCTCTGCTCCGCAGCACCTGCAAGCACAATCCACCGCAACAGTGGCAAATCAAAGCAACAGTCGGCCATGCTGACCAAATCATAACGATCCCGCCCCCAATTTGGGGGGGGCGATGCTCCTTCCCTGCACTTTATTAGCATAACCAAGCAGTATATAAATACATTGCATCACAGGCATAGGTACGCACGTCCACACACCCCGTGCACTCAGGGCACATTCTCGGTGAACCGGTCAATGTCACGTCAATTTAAGCCATAGACACCCCGGTCTCACCACTGCCACTTTGACGGCCAAACTTATGAGCATTTGTCTTCCCGGCATGGGTAACGTCAATTTAAGCCATAGACCGCCGAAGAACCTCATCTATGCTAACGGCTCTAACCGAATGTCATAGAACGGGTACGGTTCCGTCTAACCCGTGCTCATATTGCAACGAAAATTTAAGCCATATGCGCGGGTCAAACTTCTCCCGAGTCCCGTTTCCGTTACACACTTCACATAATCCGGTTATGTTCAAGTTGGCTCCCAGGCCACCATGTTAGCAGAATCACGTATCTGTCCAGTTTTCCGGGTACACCTTGGAGTTAATCGCCAAGGCTCCCTGCTGCAATCTACCACGTAGAAAACCCGAAAAACAACCAATCTCACGGAGTCTTCTCCAGCCATTTATGCAATGCAACATCACCGATCCAGACCAACTTGTCCGGGTAGGCTTCACACATCATGCCTATATCCATTCTCGGTTACGGACTCTACATGTACACAATGGGGACTATTCATGTCTACCCGAAGGAATGCCTCAAACTCACCGCAAACTCGCGAGAGTGGGCTTCCCTATGCAAAAGAAGTAGAGCTTCACATGATCAAGTAGAGAATCGTTACCCTATTGTTCTTCCTTGGCACCATGGAAATTTAAGTGGATGAAACGCACTGCACTCTCCTTGCCTCCGTAGATCCGAAGTCGGTTCGCGATTTGGAGCTCCGAAGCTCCGCCAGTGACCGGATCTATGCTTCTTCTTCCTCCTTTGCTCTCCCCTCTCTCTAGACTTAGAAAGAGAACCACTCAAGTGAAATGAGGGTTTCAAAGGCCCAATCCCGGGTATATCCCAGTAGAAACAACCCTCAACCGTTGGATCCCAAACAAAGAAACGAACGGCTACGATTCGTAGCTGAAAAGTAAAACCTGGGCCGAACAGGGCCTGCGACACGCCCTTGTCCAAGGCTGTGTCCCTCATTTACCGTCAAAATCAACGCGTTACAAAAATTACACGGGTCCCGATACGCCCGTGTTTACCCTGACACGCCCGTGTTCAAACTGACACGGCCATGTGGTTGGCCCTGTGCCACCATCGACACAGCCCCGAAAACAACCCGAGACTCACACGGGTCTTGGACACGCCCATGTCCTATTTGACACGCCTGTGTCAAACCCGAACACGACTGGGCTCCAGGCCGTGTTCACTGTCTCGACACTTCGTTAAGCGCAGTTCGTCGACCACCCGACACGGCCTTGGACACGCCCGTGTCCTAGGCCGTGTTCCTTGTCTCGACACAACGTCGAGCGAAAATCGTCGGCTTCCTCGACAGATCGTCGACACGAGCTCGACACGCCCTGAGACATGCCTGTGCATCAGGCCGTGTTCGCTGCTCGACGATCGTCGACTCCAAAAATTCGTCGACCTCACGGCCAAATCGTCGACTCGAGTCTGACACGCCTTGGGACACGCCCATGTCCCAGGCCGTGTGCCCCCTGCCAAATACCAGATTTGGACCAAAACGCCTCCTGTCGCTCTTTTGAGTTTCGGGGCGCTACAACTCTCCCCCTCTTAAAAGAATTTCGTCCTCGAAATTACATAAAGGAAAGAAACATAAAACCTAAACTATACCTGAGTGAAACAACTCCGGGTACTCCTCAAGCATAGTCTGCTCTCGCTCCCAAGAGAGCTCCTCCCGACCGCAACTGTCCCAACGGACCTTGACCATCCTGATCTCTTTATTGCGTAGCCACTTTACTTCCGAGTCCTCAATATGTACGGGCTTGACCTTCATCATCAACCCACTATCAACCGGCACTTGATCGACCGCGATCACTTGCGTAGGCTCTTGCACCACCTTCTGAAGCATCGATATATGGAATACATCATGTAGACCACTAAGCTCCACAGACAGCTTCAACTGGTATGCTGCTTCACTAATCCGCTCCAGAACCTCAAACGGTCCAAGGTACCTCGGGCTTAGCTTCTTCATGCGCCACACCCACGAGATACCCTTGAACGGCTTGATATTCAAGTACACGCAATCGCCAACAGTGAACTCCACGTTCCTGTGCTTGGCATTATAGTACTTAGCCTGGCGGTCCTGAGAGATTATTAACCTCTCCCGAATGGTTCTCACCAAAGAAGTAGCATCCACCACTTCTAATCGCATTATACAACATTGATTTACCCGTTTCCAACTAGGACAACGACGTGCGACATTTTCTACCATAAAGGGCCTCGAAGGGCGCCATTTGAATGCTCGTCTGGTAGCTATTGTTGTAAGCGAATTCCACCAAGTATAGGTGATATTCCCATTGCTTTCCAAACTCCAGGACACACATGTGAAGCATGTCTTGCCATTATCCTATTGACCCTCTCGGTCTGCCCATTCGTTTGCGGTTGAAAGGCTATACTAAAACTCAGCTTTGTTTCCAACATTTGCTGCACCAGCCTCCAATCATTGGACGTGAACCACCCATCTCGGTCAGGATGTGAACCACCCATCTCGGTCACTCACGATGTTGCGGGGCACAACATGAAGCCGTACAATATTATCCACATATAGCTTTGCCAATTTCTCAACCGGATCATCCTTCCTATGCGGAATGAAATGCGACACCTTTGTTGGACGATCTGCGACCACCCAAATGGTGTTGTTCCCCTTTTGAGACCTTGGAAACCCGTGCACAAAGTCCATAGTAATGTCGTCGAACTTCCACTCCGGAATAGGCAAGGATTTCAAGAATCCTCCTGGCTTTTGGCATTCCGCCTTCACCAAGGAGCAAGTTTGACACTTCGCCACGTAGAGCGCCACATCCTTTTTCAATCCTGGATACCAGAACAATTTCTTAACATCGCGGTACATCTTCGTGCTCCCCAGGTGAATTGAGTACTCGGTATGATGCGCCTCGTACAACAATTTCACCCGCAAATTGCCAATGCTTGGGACGCACAGACGACCATCTTTCCAAAGTAATCTGTTCTCCACAACGAATTGGGAATTTGACCCATCCAGAGCCTCTATCATGAGTTGCTTTATGTGGACATCCATATCCAATGCCTGCCGAATTCGATCAGCCAGGTAATATTGGACTTCAGTCCAATTCAATACTGCTTCAGCACTTGATTGCTTATCAACGCAAAAGATATCCAACGCCTCTAACTCACGAACCAATCGCTCGTCATGGACCGACAGCAAATTGGCTTGAGCTGGGGCCCGGCGACTCAACACGTCCGCAACCGCATTGCCTTTACCAGGCACGTAGTGGATCTTGAATGTATAGTCCCCCAGGAACTCCATCCATCTACGCTGCCGCATGTTCAGATCTTTCTGATCAATCAAATATTTCAGGCTCTTGTGATCGGTGTAAATATTAATTTTCACACCGTACAAATAATGTCTCCACAGCTTCAAGGAAAACATCACGGCCGCTAACTCCAAGTCATGGATCGGATAGTTCCTCTCATGCACCTTCAACTGTCTCGAGCCATATGCTATAACGCTTCCATACTGTAACAACACACAACCCAAACCACTGCCCGAAGCATCGCTATAAACCTCATAACCTTCGGTCCCACTCGGCGAACTCAACACAGGCGCCGTGGTCAACCGATATTTCAACTCCTCAAAAGCTCGCGCGCACTCCGGCGTCCAAATGAACTTATGCTCCTTCCTCGTCAAAGTAGTGAGAGGTAACGCTATCCGCGAGAAGTTCTCTACGAAGCGCCTATAATAGCCGGCAAGCCCCAGAAAGCTCTGGACTTCCGCTACCGTAGAAAGCTCAGGCCACTCTCGTATCGCAACAATCTTTGTCGGATCCACTGCAATACCTTCCCCACTCACTATATGACCGAGGAACGCCACTGAGGACAACCAAAACTCGCACTTTGAGAACTTGGCATACAATTGATTCCTCCTTAGCATCTGCAAAACCAAATGAAGATGCCTGAAGTGACCTTCCTCACTCTGCGAGTACACCAAAATATCGTCAATGAAGACGATCACAAAATGGTCCAAGTACTCCCTGAACGTCTGGTTCATTGGATCTATAAACTCTGACGGTGCATTAGTCAGCCCAAACAACATGATCGTAAACTCATAATGGCTGTATCACGTACTAAAAGCTGTTTTGGGGATATAACTCTCCCTTATCCTCAGCTAATAGTATCCAGACTTGAGATCCAACTTTGAGTACACCGTCGATCTGACCAACGGATCAAATAGATCATCGATCCTTGGGATTGGGTACTTGTTATTTTCCGTTGGCTTGTTTAACTCCCGATAGTCAATACAAAGTCTCAAGCTCCCGTCCTTCTTCTTTACAAAGAGGACCGGTGCACTCCAAGGCGACGAACTTGGACGCACAAACCCTTGCTCCAACAACTCTTGAAGTTGCACCTTCAGCTCCGCCATTTCCTTAGGCTCTAGCCGATATGGAGATCGTGACACAGGCTTTGCACCTGGAACTAGCTCAATAGTGAAATATATCTCCCGTTGAGGCGGGGCTCCAGGAAGATCTGCGGGGAACACATCGGGGTACTTAGCTACCACTGAAATACTATCCAACGTAGTCTTTGGCTTTGCAACCTCCACTAGTGTAAAGAACAGCTCTGCAACAGTATGAACCGCCTTCACCACCTGAAGAGCAGACATCAACGTCTTGCTCGACCATTTCAAGCCCGTAAAAATCATCTCACGACTTGCTCCCAACTTGACTTCCTCACGACCGCAATCAATATAGGCTTGCTGCTCCGAGAGCCAATCCATGCCAAATATAACGTCGAACTCCACCAACGGTAGTAACGACGCTTGCAAATGGAACTCCTGACTTCCAATACGAATCTGAACACCATAGATTCTCTCCACGCGCATCGAACACGCATTCGGTAACAACACATCCAACTTGTCCTTTACCATCGAAGAAGGTACTCCGATGCGCGATATGAATCCTTCGGACAAGAAGGAGTGTGAAGCTCCCGTATCAAAGAGTGCTCTCGCGGGAAACTCACAAATTAAAACAAATCCTAAACAAGCAGTGTTAAGGTAACATTCGCATAACAAGTATTTAAAGAAACTTAACTTGCTACAAATTAAATGAAAGATATTGTACCTAATCACCTAGAGGGGGGGGTGAATAGGTGACTTAAATCTTTTTAACTTTTTAGGCAGAAATCAGATTTTATCACAGAGTTATATCTACTTTTTCACAGCAATCAATCTGCAATCACAGAATCACACATGCATACAGTAGACACACAGATTTATAGTGGTTCCCCAAGGTTTGGGTACATCCACTTTCCCCCTTCGCCTATCTAGTAGTGTACTAGATTCGGCCAAACTCCTCCACAAACTCAGATCCTCAGATCTTACACTCAGAACCCCAAAACAGGTTCCTACAGCTCAGGCCCAAGGCCCTACAACTCAATCTTCTTCAAAGACCTACACTCAGCTTCTTCACAAAGCCTACACTCAGCCACAGCAGGCCTACTCTCAGCCACAACAGGCCTACACTCAGAGATACAAATCTCCTACACTCAGGCACATAGGCACTACACTCAGCCTTTATAATTGCAGGCTTACAACTCAGATCCCTAAGGATCCTACAAGAAATTAGAATACAAAGTTTATACCTTCAACTCAGAGAATAGAGAGAAGAGTTGATAGGTTCTTGATGAGTTCTTGGAAGAACTCTGCTGAGATCAATCTCACTTGGCTTTTCTTCAAAGCTTCTTGAATGTAGAACACAATAGGATTGATCTTCTCTACAGCTGATATTTGATCTCTGCAACTTAAGATTCAGAACAAGGTCTGAATCCTTCTTCACAGCCTGGTTCCAATGGCTGTCTTCTTGGATGGAGCTCTCTCTCTCCAACTTCTTAGATCTTCACTGGATTCTTCAATGAATAGCTAGATCTTCTTTGTATTACTTGATGTGTTGATCTGTGTTAAATCATCTTTTTCTGTAGACAGTATAAGCCTATTTATAGGCCTTCTTCATGGTAACTGGCTGGTGCGGTTCATAACTGATTTCTGACAACTCTGACAGGTGCAGTAGACCGGTTGGAATGGCAGCTGTCAAGTCATCCAGTCAATTCTTGAAAAATCTGTAACTGTCTGAAAGTGTCGAGACTGTCTGTCTTTAAGTGTCGACACTTATTGACTAAGTGTCGACACAAGTTGACAAAGTGTTGACACTAGCCTTCAAGGTGTCGACAAAACTCCTTGTGTTGTAGAATTCACTTCTCGACACAGCTTCCCCATCATGTGTCGACACTGAAATTGAGTGTCGACACAACTCCTTGTTCTTCAGCACTTTGTTGAATTCTTGTAAGTGTCGACACAACTCCTTTGTGTCGACACATCTTCATGTGTTGAACTTGTTAAGTGTCGACACATCTTCTTGGTGTCGACACATGCCTTCTGTGTTGATACTTGCTGAGTGTCGACACTGCTCCTTGTGTCGACACATTCTTCTTCTGTTGAGACTCTGGCTGAGTGTCGACACATCTCCTTAGTGTCGACACTTGTACTTAGAATTTTTGTTGAACTTTGCTAAGTGTCGACACTTTCTTCAAGTGTTGAGTCTTCTGCTGAGTGTCGACACATTCTTTCTTGTGTCGACACTAGTCTTCAAGTGTTGAGTCTTCTGCTGAGTGTTGACACATTCTTTATTATGTCGACACTTATACTTAGACTCTGCTGACTTTTGCTGAGTGTCGACACAGCCTCCAAGTGTCGACACTTTCTGATGTAGACACAGTTTCACTGGGTGTCGACACAACTGCTAAGTGTCGACACAGCTTCACTGGACTTTTCTTCATTGAGTGTCGACACAGCTCCTTGTGTCGACACTTTCTGTCTGGTGTCGACTCTGCATCCCTGATGTCGACACAAGTACTCCAAGTGTCGACACTGCTTGCCTGGATGTAGACACAAGTCTTCTTAAGTGTCGACACTTTGCTCCTGGGTGTCGACACATGGACTTAGAAACTTTTTCATCTTTCCTGCAAATACTTAACCTGCACAAGGCAACTCAAAATACATCAAATACATTTTGATGTATATCATTGAGTAGGGTGAGGCTTCTTCAAATCAGGTACATTAGAACCAATGTACCCAACAATCTCCACCTATTTGGAGAAGTCATAACCCTTAGTCAATGATATACACCATACAGAATAAAATCATAGCATGATGTAAAGCAGGATTATATAACAGGGCAAACATAAACATGTATCAAACAAAACATGTATACACAGATATCATCTCAGAACAATTATGAAATAAATATATCACACAGCACATTGTTCTAACAGCTTTGTCATATTCATTTTTCAAAAGTTTACAAAGTGTTTTAATACATGTGATTACATAGTAAACTTAATATAATGCAATTCTATTTCTGCTCAGCCTCCTTGATCACTATGCCTTTCCCAGACTTTATCTTTGCTTGCACAGGGGCTTCAGCATCTTCAGTATCAGCAGGCTTTTTCCCTTTCAGATCCTTCTTCTTTAGCTCTTCAGCTTTAATCTTTTGCCTCTCAAAATAATGATAAGGCTTGGGAAAGTACTTGCTAGGCTCCTGGGCAGTAGGAGGTAGCTTTCCCATCTTTGCCTTTCTTCTATATTACACTATGGCTTCTTGCCTAGTCTCATGCTTCCTCCACTCCAGTTCAGAAAACCATTTGTTTCTATCTTGAATATTATCTTTTGCAGTCTAACATGCAGTTAAGATAATGTTTCTTGAAGTGGGACTCCACTGCTCAAAGTCAGGCCTTTGTTCAGCTTGCTCTCTAAACCTCTTCTTAGACAATCTAGCTTCTTGTTCAGCTTGTTCTTTCAGAAAAGCTTCCTGTAAAGCCTCAGATACTGGCTGAACCACCTTCTCTATGATAACATTTTTCTTACCCTCAGGTGGGCTATACATGGACTGTATATCAGCTTGTACGATATCAAAATCTAGAGGAGGGTAGATTACTTGAGCCACTTCAGGTTGCTCCCCTCCTAGATATGCAGGATGTATCCCAGATTCTGCTACATTGTCATCATCACATAAAGGAGGATAACCAAGAGTAGCTCTGATAGAATTAGAAATCCACTTGGCATGATCAGAGCTGGCTTTGACTAACACCCTCTCCCCCTTTATGACTTCTCTTTCCATGTGATCTCTTAGGTCATCCTTTTGAAATCTTACTTGGGCATCCAAATAGTTCACTCCATCTTTAAAGAAAGGTTTCAACCTTTGGAGCTTTTCAGTTATCAACTTCTGAGAGTTTTCAATTGCAGTTGTAACAGCAGTTAAGCTCTCTTGTAAAGCTTTATCAAACTCTGCCTTAGCAGTAGCAGTAGAAGTAGTCTGTCCAGCAGTTATATTCTTCATCTCTGTTACTATGGCATTGTGGGAAGCAATCAAATTATCATTCATTCTTATTTGATTTTCCAGTATATATCCTTGCTTCAGTACAATGTCATCCACTTGAGCCTTTATTTTCTCTTGATGAGTAGCTAAGTATACCACTGCATTCCCTCCCTTGTGGAAGCAGTCAGTCATCTCCTTCTTATTGAGATTCATTTCAAATCTTATAGACTTTATGTCTTGGGCTAGATCAAACTGTAGAGATTTATGCCCCTCATCTACATATGTTTCTATGGCTTTCCTGTGCTCATCAAGCTTAATTTGCATAGCAACCATCAAAGCACTGTAATCTACAGTTGGTGCTGGCTGTAGTGCAGGCTGAGGTGCTATAGTTTGCAGAGCCTTTTTGTAAGTCTGGCTTCTTCTTTTGAATACTTGAAATTTTCTTTTCTTTGCTCTTGCAGTCTCCTCATCTTCAGAAGCAGATGTACTTGCAATTTCTACCCTCTCCCTTGGTAGCTCCTCAACAGCTTTTTGCTTCTTTGGCTCTTTCCTTGGAGGTTCTTTAACAAGTATTACTTGCTCCCCCTCAACTTGATCATTCTCCCCCTCAGCAGCAGTAATTTCCTTCTCAAAGTCAGCTTGGTCCAGATTAAGGAAAAGATATTCCATAGTAAATTCTTGTTGAGGAAGAGATGAAGATTCTCTTATCTCATCAGTTACTTGATCAGATACAACTTGAGCTGCAACAGATATGTCCTTCATGATAACATCTGGGAGTTGACTATCAATCTGTGGGGTCTGATTAACATCAGATAAGTTGTCAATTATAACTTCACTCTCAATAAGGAAATCTAATTGATTGATTTCTAAGATTACCTCAAGAATGGTTTGAGTGGCTTGTTCACTTTCCAGTGGAGTTGGCTCTTCTACTACTAGTGGCTCCCCGTGGACTGAATCCTGGTGTAAGGGGCTAGCTTGAGGTAGCTCCCCCTGCCTCTCAGCAACTTCTTGTTGAGCTTGAGACTTCCCAGCATCTCCAGTGTCTTCTTCATCAGGAGTGAAGACAACTTGTTCTTCTGAACTACTTGATGATTCTTGAGCTACTGGAGCTATCTTCTTCTTCTTCTTGAGTGGGGTTTCCTTCTCAGGAGTTATTTTCTCGGGTGTTGGCATCTCCTTAGACAAAACCTATCCCATCTGGAGAAGAGTCTCATGTCCATTTTCCTCATATGATTGATCTTAGACCCAGCAGTTTGACTCATTACTTCTGGTATACTACCAACCAAGTAAAGACTTAATATTCTACCCAAATTTGGTTTCTTCAGACTTTCTTTAATCTTATCAAAGATAACAACATACCAATCAGTTTGCAGGGTGAAGATAATCCTTGTCATAAGATTGAACATATGGGCTGATACCCTGTCATGCCCTCCAGGCTTACTCAATATCACTTTGCCAACAATTTCTGAGAGAAATTTTCCCTGGCTGTTCATGCCCTTTCTATTGAACACTGATCCAATTTTCAATTTGGAATCCAGTCCACACCAAGTTAATGCTTCTCTGGTCTTTGAAGCAATAACTTCTTCCTCTTCTTTTGTCCTTGGTAGATTTAGGACCTTTCTCAAAATTTTAGGTGAGACCTTCACCTTTTCTCCATGTACCCTTGACTTGATCTTGAATCCAGAGTCGTCTAGGGTTGCTCCATTTAGAAACTCTAGAACTTCTTTCTTCCAAATCTTGGTTGGTTCTGATACAAGAAAATCTAACCCTGAGGTTGTGACTAGGGTTACCACATCCTTGATCCCCTGATCTGCATCGTCAAACGCATGCCGCACCAGTTCATAGCCTTTTTTACGTTCTCCTCGAGCTTTGGCGCCATTAGGGTTTGAAGAATTTGAATGGAGAGAAGAGAGGTGTCGACACACAAGTTTGGTCTCGAAACTTTAGTGAGCGTGTCGACAGATAATGGAGAAATTCTATTTATACCTTTCTAAGATTGAAGATGAAAGGGCAGGTTAACTAACTTAAATTGTGTCGACACTGATGATAAGTGTCGACACAGACTTATAATGTCTCGACACCTATGTGTCGACACAAGTATAGTCGACAGAATATATGTGTCGACACTTGTTTATGTGTCGACACCACTCAACTCGACATTTAGTCGAGACTTTACTTAGATAATTCTGAGTAAAGCCTAAGTGTCGACACCACCTCGTTTGTGTCGACACTAACCCTGTATGTGTCGACACTAATTTCCTGAAGTGTCGACACCAACTTCCTAGATGTGTCGACACCTTTTCCCTGAAGTGTCGACACCACTTTTCTGTGTCGACACAGATATCTCTGTGTGTCGACACCATTTTACTTAGCCATTTCTATAAACTTATTCTAAGTTTATCATATCTAGTTCAATTTTAAACCTATTGAACTTTGTTTCTTCTAAAGGCTTAGTATACATATCAGCTAGTTGATTATCTGTCTTAACATATTCTAGTGAAATATCTTCTTTTTCTACATGTTCCCTTAGAAAATGATATTTTATTTCAATATGTTTAGTTCTACTATGGGAAACAGGATTGTTTGCAATGGATATAGCACTAGTAGAATCACAAAATAGTGGAGTTCTACTAACCTGAATTCAATAGTCCTCAAGCTGATGTTGTATCCATAGAAGTTGAGCACAGCAACTTCCTGCAGCCACATATTCTGACTCTGCAGTGGAGATAGCCACACTTATTTGCTTCTTGCTACTCCATGAAATCAGTCTTCCACCTAGGAATTGACAGGTTCCAGTTGTACTTTTTCTGTCTTCTTTGCAGCCTGCAAAATCTGCATCTGAATAACCTGTTAGATCAAAGTCTCCATTCCTAGGGTACCAAAGGCCTAGATAAGGAGTGCCCTTTAGATATCTCAATATCCTTTTAACTGCTGTCAAATGAGACTCTTTAGGGCATGCTTGGTACCTAGCACAGACACATGTAGCATACATGATATCTGGTCTACTTGCAGTCAAATAGAGTAGGGAGCCAACTATCCCTCTATACAAAGTCTCATCTACAGGTTTCCCTGCATCATCTTTGCTAAGAGACATACTTGACCCCATAGGAGTCTTCATGGTACTGGATGAATCCATACCATACTTCCTTATCAGTTCTAGGGTGAACTTAGACTGGCATATGGATAATCCATTCTCAGTCTGTCTAACTTGGAGACCCAAGAAGAACTTAAGTTCCCCCATACTACTCATCTAAAATTGTCCTTGCATTAGTTTTGCAAACTTTTTGCAAAGACTACTTTCAGTAGACCCAAATACTATGTCATCTACATATATTTGGACTAGAATTATCTTGCCTCTAGATTCCCTAAGGAATAGAGTCTTGTCTATTTTCCCCCTTGTGAATTTATTCTCAATGAGGAAACTAGACAGGGTTTCATACCAAGCCCTAGGTGCTTGTTTTAACCCATACAATGCCTTCCTAAGTCTATAGACATAATTAGGTTGGGTTGAATCAACAAAACCTGATGGCTGTTCCACATAGACTTCTTCCTTTAGATTACCATTAAGAAAGGCTGACTTAACATCCATTTAGTAAACTTTAAATCCTTGAAAAGTTGCATAGGCCAGGAACATTCTTATGGCTTCCAGTCTGGCTACTAGAGCAAAGGTTTGATCAAAGTCAATACCTTCTTCCTGCCTATATCCTTTAGCAACCAATCTTGCTTTGTTCTTGACTATTACTCCATGTTCATCCATCTTGTTCCTAAAGATCCACTTGGTTCCAATTATGTTGTGGTCTTTTGGTTTAGGAACAAGCTCCCAGACTTTGCACCTCTTGAACTGATTCAGCTCTTCTTGCATTGCCTCAATCCAATGAGGGTCTAGGATGGCTTCTTCAAACTTCTTTGGTTCTACTTGGGATAGAAAACTGGAGAAGAGTGCTGCACTCAGATTTCTGCTCCTTGTTTGTACCCATTGTCTTAGATCACCAATGATTTGATCTGCTGGATGATCTCTAAGATGCCTATTAGCTGGAGGCATCCTGGCTTCAGGTTGAACTTCTTCAGTTTCTTCAACTTGCTGCACTCCTTGGAATTCTTCTGCATTAGGTACATGTAGTACTCCCCCTGGACAACAGCCACTATCTTCTACCTGCTGTCCTGCAGTAGGTCCTTCTTCTATAGTGAGCTTGTCCATCTTCCCAGTCACACCTGTGGAGCTGCAAATACTACTAGACAACTCATTGTTAATAAGTCTAGTTTCATCAAATACTACATGTATAGACTCTTCTACAACTTGAGTAGACAAGTTGTAGACCCTATAAGCCTTACTATTGTTGATGTACCCAACAAAGATCCCCTCTTGGGACTTGGCAGCAAACTTAGTCAAGTAAGACTTTCCATTGTTAAGTATAAAGCACTTACAACCAAAGATCCTGAAATAGGATAAGTTTGGTTTTCTGCCTTTCACAATCTCATAGGGGGTCTTGTTGTGGCTTTTAGTAATGGTAGCCCTATTAATTACATACCATGCAGTATTAACTACCTCAGCCCAGAAATATTCTGGTAGAGATGTGTCACTTAATAGGGTTCTACCAGCCTCAATCAAGGTTCTATTTTTCCTCTCAGCAATGTCATTTTGCTGAGGTGTTCTTGGTGAAGAAAACTCCTGAAATATCCCAAATTCTTCACATAGTTTTGCCATACTATCAGACTGAAATTCAGTACCATGGTCACTTCTTATCTTGACCACTGTACTATTTAGTTCATTCTGAATTTGTTTGACAAAGCTATAGAAGATACTAGGTGTTTCAGATTTCTATCTAAGGAAGAACACCCAGGAAAACCTTGAGTAGTCATCTACGACTACAAAGGTATAGACCTTCCTACCTAGGCTATGAACTGGCATAGGACCAAAGAGATCCATATGCAAGAGGTATAAACACCTCACAGCATCTTTGTTTTCAATGCTACTAAAGGTGGATCTAGTCTGCTTGCCCTTTTGACAAACAGAGTATATTCCATCTTTAATACACTTAACTTGAGAACCATTCCTCACTAACTCTTTACTAAAGAGTTGGCCAATTGTCTTGTAGTTGAGATGGGCTAGCCTCTTGTGTCATTTGATACAATGAGAGACTTTCTCATCAGCTACAAGACACACTGGAGAACCATTGTTCTCACACATAATGTCTAGGCAATAGACATTCCTCTTTCTATAACCTGTCAAAATAATCTCTTGATCATTTGACCTCCTGATATGACAACCATTTTTAACAAATGAGATGTCATATCCTAAATCACTCAGTTGACTTATACTAATAAGGTTATGTTTCAAACCCTTAACATAAGCCACTTGAGTAATTGTAATATGGGATTTAGAAATGTTACCAAAACCCTTGATGATTCCTTTTTCAGAACCACCAAAGGTGACTTTTGGACCATCCTTGATAGGTGTGTAGACCTTTAACAATCCCCTTGTTCCACTCATATGTCTGGAACATCCACTGTCCAAGTACCATATTGGGGCATGGCCACTTGGACTCACCTGCAAAATAGATTAGTGAACCTTAGAACCCAAAGAATTCTTGGGTCCTTGGTAGTGGTTAGTTTGCCTCCTAACAAAGCTACCTGCAGGTTTTCCAACAGGCAGTTTGCTACTCACTTTGGCACTTGCATTGTGCCAACAGTCCATGGCAAAGTGGCCTACCTTGCCACAGCACCAACACTCAAACCTATTGTACCTTTGCTTAGGTACATTCTTAGCTGTTTTATCTACAGCTGGCTTGTTGAGAGCTGGGGCTTTGCCCTTGGACGTGGACTTGACAGTCCTAATAGGTTTAGAAAACCCCAGTCCAGCTTTACCTTTTTGATGAACAAATTCATCAATTAAGGGTAGAACAGACTTTGGTTTAGAAAACCTAGCAACTAAATCTCTCTCCTTCTGAAGACTAATCTCCAGACTTTTGATTTGATCATTCTTAAAAGTTATAGTCCCCATCTAAATCACAGTTATGTGCTTCAGTCTGGCTATTTCATTTAGCTTTTGATCAATCATCTTCTCAAAATCAGTTGCAGCAACTTTGAGACTAGCAATTTCCTTTGCCTGACTCTTGCTAGGGACTTGCTCTTCTTAAAAGCTTGCAACAGAACTTTATATTCATCTATCAATTGATGAATATCCTCTTCAGACTCAGATGCACTCTCATCACTTGATGATGATGAATCTGATTCTGAACTAGCACAAGAAATTGAACTTAAAGAACAATTTTGTACCTTACTAGGTCCAGGCTGCTCCTGGATTTTGTCACTTTCTGTCAATGCCATCAGTCCTTGGCACTGACTGTCCTCTTATTCATAAATAGAGTTCATGATCTGGATGAACTCTTCTTCCTCTTCCTCAGCAAACAGTCCTATGTATGCTTCAGCATCTGACTCAGTTTCTGATGAAGATATGCCTGATAGGCTCTTATCCTTTTTGGCAACAAAAGATCTTTCCTTCTTACCCTTGAATTGAGTCTTTTTCTTATCATTAGACTCCTTCCTTTTTTCTGGACAGTCTGCAATAACATGTCCTTACCTGTTACAGCAATAGCATACAATTTTTTATAGAGTTGTTTTGCTTGACTTGGTCTTTTTCCTGTCTTTCTTTGATGACTTCTTGTTCTGATAATAGTCATCTTTTCCTTGTGAAGTAGATGGCTTTGTCCTCCACTGTTTCTTCTTTAAGAACTTCTGAAAGTGTCTTGTGAAAGCTGCAAAGTCCTCATCACTTTCACTGCTCTTAGAATTTCTACTTGCTGACTCATCTGACTCAGTCTCAGCTACTTTAGGAGGTGGAGTTGGTGACTTACTTCTGTATTTTCTGGTGGCTTCTGTCTTGAATGCCACTGTCCTTTCTTTATGTTCACTTCTTGTAGACTTCTCCTCTTCTTTCCTCACCATCAACTGCATCTCATAGGATAGTAATTTTCCAAACAAAGTTGGAGGAGGAATTTCTGCTAACTTTGTCATTTCCCTAATGGAACAGATCTTGGTGTCTCAATCCTTTGTTAGGGACCTTAGAAACTTATCATTTAACTCATAATTACTGAATTCTCTGCCATAGGACATTAGCTCATTCACAATCCTATAGAACTTCTTATAGCATTCAGTTAGGCTATCAGCTCTACCTTGCCTAAAACTTTCATATTCCTGGTTTATAAAGATTTTCTATCCTGTCTCACCTCTTCTGAACCCTCCATGTACACTATAAGAGTATCCCACATCTCCTTAGATGTCTTACAGTGTATCAAATTCTGAAAGGTAGCATCATCTATGGCACTCACTATGATATTCTGAGCCCTCTTGTCCATTGTGGCTAGAACTATCTCATCTTTTATCATCTCAGAAAAGTCTTTAGGTGTTCTCTGATTTGCATCTAAGACTGAAACCTTCATAGGCACATATGGCCCTTCTTTAACTGTGATATATATTCTAGGGTCTGAGGCTTCCATAAATAGTCTCAGCCTTTCCTTTCAGATGCCAAATATTTCTTTTCTGCAAATGGGTAGCTTCATGGATCCCAATTCCTTATGATTCTCAGTGGAACCCATGGTTCTTGATTTTCTTGATTCTGCAATTTACTTAGACTGAATCTTCCAACAGGATCTACTCAGACAGTTATGTCCCTTTTTGAGTAACCTGGCTTTGATACCACTTGAAAGATATTGTACCTAATCACCTAGAGGGGGGGTGAATAGGTGACTTAAATCTTTTTAACTTTTTTGGCAGAAATCAGATTTTATCACAGAGTTATATCTACTTTTTCACAGCAATCAATCTGCAATCACAGAATCACACATGCACACAGTAGACACACAGATTTATAGTGGTTCCCCAAGGTTTGGGTACATCCACTTTCCCCCTTCGCCTATCTAGTAGTGTACTAGATTCGGCCAAACTCCTCCACTAACTCAGATCCTCAGATCTTACACTCAGAACCCCAAAACAGGTTCATACAGCTCAGGCCCAAGGCCCTACAACTCAGTCTTCTTCAAAGACCTACACTCAGCTTCTTCACAAAGCCTACACTCAGCCACAGCAGGCCTACTCTCAGCCACAACAGGCCTACACTCAGAGATACAAATCTCCTACACTCAGGCACACAGGCCCTACACTCAGCCTTTATAATTGCAGGCTTACAACTCAGATCCCTAAGGATCCTACAAGAAATTAGAATACAAAGTTTATACCTTCAACTCAGAGAATAGAGAGAAGATTTGATAGGTTCTTGATGAGTTCTTGGAAGAACTCTGCTGAGATCAATCTCACTTGGCTTTTCTTCAAAGCTTCTTGAATGTAGAACACAATAGGATTGATCTTCTCTGCAGCTGATCTTTGATCTCTGCAACTTAAGATTCAGAACAAGGTCTGAATCCTTCTTCACAGCCTGGTTCCAATGGCTGTCTTCTTGGATGGAGCTCTCTCTCTCCAACTTCTTAGATCTTCACTAGATTCTTCAATGAATAGCTAGATCTTCTTTGTATTACTTGATGTGTTGATCTGTGTTAAATCATCTTTTTCTGTAGATAGTATAAGTCTATTTATAGGCCTTCTTCATGGTAACCGGCTGGTCCGGTTCATAACTGATTTCTGACAACTCTGACAGGTGCAGTAGACCGGCTGGAATGGCAGCTGTCAAGTCATCCAGTCAGTTCTTGAAAAATCTGTAACTGTCTGAAAGTGTCGAGACTGTCTGTCTTTAAGTGTCGACACTTATTGACTAAGTGTCGACACAAGTTGACAACGTGTTGACACTAGCCTTCAAGGCGTCGACACAACTCCTTGTGTTGTAGAATTCACTTCTCGACACAGCTTCCCCATCATGTGTCGACACTGAAATTGAGTGTCGACACAACTCCTTGTTCTTCAGCACTTTGTTGAATTCTTGTAAGTGTCGACACAACTCCTTTGTGTCGACACATCTTCATGTGTTGAACTTGTTAAGTGTCGACACATCTTCTTGGTGTCGACACATGCCTTCTGTGTTGATACTTGCTGAGTGTCGACACTGCTCCTTGTGTCGACACATTCTTCTTTTGTTGAGACTCTGGCTGAGTGTCGACAAATCTCCTTAGTGTCGACACTTGTACTTAGAATTTTTGTTGAACTTTGCTGAGTGTCGACACAGCTCCTTGTGTCGACACTTTCTTCAAGTGTTGAGTCTTCTGCTGAGTGTCGACACATTCTTTCTTGTGTCGACACTAGTCTTCAAGTGTTGAGTCTTCTGCTGAGTGTCGACACATTCTTTATTGTGTCTACACTTATACTTAGACTCTACTGACTTTTGCTGAGTGTCGACACAGCCTCCAAGTGTCGACACTTTCTGATGTAGACAAGTTTCACTAGGTGTCGACACAACTGCTAAGTGTCGATACAGCTTCACTGAACTTTTCTTCATTGAGTGTCGACACAGCTCCTTCTGTCGACACTTTCTGTCTGGTGTCGACTCTACATCCCTGGTGTCGACACAAGTACTCCAAGTGTCGACACTGCTTGTCTGGATGTAGACACAAGTCTTCTTAAGTGTCGACACTTTGCTCCTGGGTGTCGACACATGGACTTAGAAACTTTTTCATCTTTCCTGCAAATACTTAACCTGCACAAGGCAACTCAAAATACATCAAATACATTTTGATGTATATCATTGAGTAGGGTGAGGCTTCTTCAAATCAGGTACATTAGAACCAATGTACCCAACAATCTCCCCCTATTTGGAGAAGTCATAACCCTTAGTCAATGATATACACCATACAGAATAAAATCATAGCATGATGTAAAGCAGGATTATATAACAGGGCAAACATAAACATGTATCAAACAAAACATGTATACACAGATATCATCTCAGAACAATTATGAAATAAATATATCACACGGCACATTGTTCTAACAGCTTTGTCATATTCATTTTTCAAAAGTTTACAAAGTGTTTTAATACAAGTGATTACATAGTAAACTTAAGATAATGCAATTCTATTTCTGCTCTGCCTCCTTGATCACTATGCCTTTCCCAGACTTTATCTTTGCTTGCACAGGGGCTTCAGCATCTTCAGTATCAGCAGGCTTTTTCCCTTTCAGATCCTTCTTCTTTAGCTCTTCAGCTTTAATCTTTTGCCTCTCAAAATAATGATAAGGCTTGGGAAAGTACTTGCTAGGCTCCTGGGCAGTAGGAGGTAGCTTTCCCATCTTTGCCTTTCTTCTATATTGCACTATGGCTTCTTGCCTAGTCTCATGCTTCCTCCACTCCAGTTTAGAAAACCATTTGTTTCTATCTTGAATATTATCTTTTGCAGCCTTCCATGCAGTTAAGATAATGTTTCCTGAAGTGGGACTCCACTGCTCAAAGTCAGGCCTTTGTTCAGCTTGCTCTATAAACCTCTTCTTAGACAATCTAGCTTCTTGTTCAGCTTGTTCTTTCAGAAAAGCTTCCTGTAAAGCCTCAGATACTAGTTGAACCACCTTCTCTATGATAACATTTTGCTTACCCTCAGGTGGGCTATACATGGATTGTATATCAGCTTGTACCATATCAAAATCTAGAGGAGGGTAGATTATTTGAGCCACTTCAGGTTGCTCCCCTCCTAGATATGCAGGATGTATCCCAGATTCTGCTACATTGTCATCATCACATAAAGGAGGATAACCAAGAGTAGCTCTGATAGAATTAGAAATCCACTTGGCATGATCAGAGCTGGCTTTGACTAACACCCTCTCCCCCTTTATGACTTCTCTTTCCATGTGATCTCTTAGGTCATCCTTTTGAAATCTTACTTGGGCATCCAAATAGTTCACTTCATCTTTAAAGAAAGGTTTCAACCTTTGGAGCTTTTCAGTTATCAACTTCTGAGAGTTTTCAATTACAGTTGTAACAGCAGTTAAGCTCTCTTGTAAAGCTTTATCAAACTCTGCCTTAGCAGTAGCAGTAGAAGTAGTCTGTCCAGCAGCTATATTCTTCATCTCTGTTACTATGGCATTGTGGGAAGCAGTCAAATTATCATTCATTCTTATTTGATTTTCCAGTATATATCCTTGCTTCAGTACAATGTCATCCACTTGAGCCTTTATTTTCTCTTGATGAGTAGCTAAGTATACCACTGCATTCCCTCCCTTGTGGAAGCAGTCAGTCATCTCCTTCTTATGGAGATTCATTTCAAATCTTATAGACTTTATGTCTTGGGCTAGATCAAACTGTAGAGATTTATGCCCCTCATCCACATATGTTTCTATGGCTTTCCTGTGCTCATCAAGCTTAATTTGCATAGCAACCATCAAAGCACTGTAATCTACAGTTGGTGCTGGCTGTAGTGCAGGCTGAGGTGCTATAGTTTGCAGAGCCTTTTTGTAAGTCTGGCTCCTTCTTTTGAATACTTGAAATTTTCTTTCCTTTGCTCTTGCAGTCTCCTCATCTTCAGAAGCAGATGTACTTGCAATTTCTACCCTCTCCCTAGGTAGCTCCTCAACAGCTTTTTGCTTCTCTGGCTCTTTCCTTGGAGGTTCTTCAACAAGTATTACTTGCTCCCCCTCAACTTGATCATTCTCCCCCTCAGCAGCAGTACTTTCCTTCTCAAAGTCAGCTTGGTCTAGATTAAGGAAAAGATCTTCCATAGTAAATTCTTGTTGAGGAAGAGATGAAGATTCTCTTATCTCATCAGTTACTTGATCAGATACAACTTGAGCTGCAACAGATGTGTCCTTCATGATAATATCTGGGCATTGACTATCAATCTGTGGTGTCTGATTAACATCAGATAAGTTGTCAATTATAACTTCACTCTCAATAAGGAAATCTAATTGATTGATTTCTGAGATTCCCTCAAGAATGGTTTGAGTGGCTTGTTCACTTTCCAGTGGAGTTGGCTCTTCTACTACTAGTGGCTCCCCCTGGACTGAATCCTGGTGTATGGGGCTAGCTTGAGGTAGCTCCCCTGCCTCTCAGCAACTTCTTGTTGAGCTGGAGACTTCCCAGCATCTCCAGTGTCTTCTTCATCAGGAGTGAAGACAACTTGTTCTTCTGAACTACTTGATGATTCTTGAGCTACTGGAGCTATCTTCTTCTTCTTCTTGAGTGGGGTTTTCTTCTCAGGAGTTATTTTCTCAGGTGTTGGCATCTCCTTAGACAAAACCCTATCCCATCTGGAGAAGAGTCTCATGTCCATTTTCCTCACATGATTGATCTTAGTCCCAGCAGTTTGACTCATTACTTCTGGTATACTACCAGCCAAGTAAAGACTTAATATTCTACCCAAATTTGGTTTCTTCAGACTTTCTTTAATCTTATCAAAGACAACAACAGACCAATCAGTTTGCAGGGTGAAGATAATCCTTGTCATAAGATTGAATATATGGGTTGATACCCTGTCATGCCCTCCAGGCTTACTCAATATCACTTTGCCAATAATTTCTGAGAGAAATTTTCCCTGGCTGTTCATGCCCTTTCTATTGAACACTGATCCAATTTTCAATTTGGAATCCAGTCCACACCAAGTTAAAGCTTCTCTGTTCTTTGAAGCAGTAACTTCTTCCTCTTCTTTTGTCCTTGGTAGATTTATGACCTTTCTCAAAATTTTAGGTGAGACCTTCACCTTTTCTCCATGTACCCTTGACTTGATCTTGAATCCAGAGTCGTCTAGGGTTGCTCCATTTAGAAACTCTAGAACTTCTTTCTTCCAAATCTTGGTTGGTTCTGATACAAGAAAATCTAACCCTGAGGTTGTGACTAGGGTTACCACATCCTTGATCTCCTGATCTGCATCGTCAAACGCATGCCGCACCAGTTCATAGCCTTCGTTTACGTTCTCCTCGAGCTTTGGCGCCATTAGGGTTTGAAGAATTTGAATGGAGAGAAGAGAGGTGTCGACAAACAAGTTTGGTCTCGAAACTTTAGTGAGCGTGTCGACAGACAATGGAGAAATTCTATTTATACCTTTCTAAGATTGAAGATGAAAGGGCGGGTTAACTAACTTAAATTGTGTCGACACTATTGATAAGTGTCGACACAGACTTATAATGTCTCGACACCTATGTGTCGACACAAGTATAGTCGACAGAATATATGTGTCGACACTTGTTTATGTGTCGACACCACTCAACTCGACATTTAGTCGAGACTTTACTTAGATAATTCTGAGTAAAGCCTAAGTGTCGACACCGCCTCGTTTGTGTCGACACTGACCCTGTATGTGTCGACACTAATTTTCTGAAGTGTCGACACCAACTTCCTAGATGTGTCGACACCTTTTCCCTGAAGTGTCGACACCACTTTTCTGTGTCGACACAGATATCTCTTTGTGTCGACACCATTTTACTTAGCCATTTCTATAAACTTACTCTAAGTTTATCATACCTAGTTCAATTTTAAACCTATTGAACTTTGTTTCTTCTAAAGGCTTAGTATACATATCAGCTAGTTGATTATCTGTCTTAACATATTCTAGTGAAATATCTTCTTTTTCTACATGTTCCCTTAGAAAATGATATTTTATTTCAATATGTTTAGTTCTACTATGGGAAACAGGATTGTTTGCAATGGATATAGCACTAGTAGAATCACAAAATAGTGGAGTTCTACTAACCTGAATTCCATAGTCCTCAAGTTGATGTTGTATCCATAGAAGTTGAGCACAGCAACTTCCTGCAGCCACATATTCTGACTCTGTAGTGGAGATAGCCACACTTGTTTGCTTCTTGCTACTCCATGAAATCAGTCTTCCACCTAGGAATTGACAGGTTCCAGTTATATTTTTTCTGTCTTCTTTGCAGCCTGCAAAATCTGTATCTGAATAACCTGTTAGATCAAAGTCTCCATTCCTAGGGTACCAAAGGCCTAGATAAGGAGTGCCCTTTAGATATCTCAATATCCTTTTAACTGCTGCCAAATGAGACTCTTTAGGGCATGCTTGGTACCTAGCACAGACACATGTAGCATACATGATATCTGGTCTACTTGCAGTCAAATAGAGTAGGGAGCCAACTATCCCTCTATACAAAGTCTCATCTACAGGTTTCCCTGCATCATCTTTGCTAAGAGACATACTTGACCCCATAGGAGTCTTCATGGTACTGGATGAATCCATACCATACTTCCTTATCAGTTCTAGGGTGAACTTAGACTGGCATATGGATAATCCATTCTCAGTCTGTCTAACTTGGAGACCCAAGAAGAACTTAAGTTCCCCCATACTACTCATCTCAAATTATCCTTGCATTAGTTTTGCAAACTTTTTGCAAAGACTACTTTCAGTAGACCCAAATACTATGTCATCTACAAATATTTGGACTAGAATTATCTTGCCTCTAGATTCCCTAAGGAATAGAGTCTTGTCTATTTTCCCCCTTGTGAATTTATTCTCAATGAGGAAACTAGACAGGGTTTCATACCAAGCCCTAGGTGCTTGTTTTAACCCATAAAATGTCTTCCTAAGTCTATAGACATAATTAGGTTGGGTTGAATCAACAAAACCTGATGGCTGTTCCACATAGACTTCTCCTTTAGATTACCATTAAGAAAGGCTGACTTAACATCCATTTGGTAGACTTTAAATCCTTGAAAAGTTGCATAGGCCAGGAACATTCTTATGGCTTCCAGTCTGGCTACTGGAGCAAAGGTTTGATAAAAGTCAATACCTTCTTCCTGCCTATATCCTTTAGCAACCAATCTTGCTTTGTTCTTGACTATTACTCCATGTTCATCCATCTTGTTCCTAAAGATCCACTTGGTTCCAATTATGTTGTGGTCTTTTGGTTTAGGAACAAGCTCCCAGACTTTGCACCTCTTGAACTGATTCAGCTCTTCTTGCATTGCCTCAATCCAATGAGGGTCTAGGATGGCTTCTTCAAACTTCTTTGGTTCTACTTGGGATAGAAAACTGGAGAAGAGTGTTGCACTCAGATATCTACTCCTTGTTTGTACCCCTTGTCTTAGATCACCAATGATTTGATCTGCTGGATGATCTCTAAGATGCCTATTAGCTGGAGTCATCCTGGCTTCAGGTTGAACTTCTTCTGTTTCTTCAACTTGCTGCACTCCTTGGAATTCTTCTGCATTAGGTACATGTAGTACTCCCCCTGGACAACAGCCACTATCTTCTATCTGCTGTCTTACAGTAGGTCCTTCTTCTATAGTGAGCTTGTCCATCTTCTCAGTCACACCTGTGGAGATGCAAATACTACTAGACAACTCATTATTAATAAGTCTAGTTTCATCAAATACTACATATACAGACTCTTCTACAACTTGAGTAGACAAGTTGTAGACCCTATAAGCCTTACTATTGTTGTTGTACCCAACAAAGATCCCTCTTGGGACTTGGCAGCAAACTTAGTCAAGTAAGACTTTCCATTGTTAAGTATAAAGCACTTACAACCAAAGATCCTGAAATAGGATAGGTTTGGTTTTCTGCCTTTCACAATCTCATAGGGGGTCTTGTTGTGGCTTTTAGTAATGGTAGCCCTATTAATTACATGCCATGCAGTATTAACTGCCTCAGCCCAGAAATATTCTGGTAGAGATGTGTCACTTAATATGGTTCTACCAGCCTCAATCAAGGTTCTATTTTTCCTCTCAGCAATGCCATTTTGCTGAGGTGTTCTTGGTGAAGAAAACTCCTGAAATATCCCAAATTCTTCACATAGTTTTGCCATACTATCAGACTGAAATTCAGTACCATGGTCACTTCTTATCTTGACCACTGTACTGTTTAGTTCATTCTGAATTTGTTTGACAAAGCTATAGAAGATACTAGGTGTTTCAGATTTCTATCTAAGGAAAAACACCCAGGAAAACCTTGAGTAGTCATCTACGACTACAAAGGTATAGACCTTCTACCTAGGCTATGAACTGGCATAGGACCAAAGAGATCCATATGCAAGAGGTATAAACACATCACAGCATCTTTGTTTTCAATGCAACTAAAGGTGGATCTAGTCTGCTTGCCCTTTTGACAAGCTGAGCATATTCCATCTTTAATACACTTAACTTGAGAACCATTCCTCACTAACTCTTTGCTAAAGAGTTGGCCAATTGTCTTGTAGTTGAGATGGGCTAGCCTCTTGTGCCATTTGACACAATGAGAGACTTTCTCATCAGCTACAAGAAACACTGGAGAACTATTGTTCTCACACATAATGTCTAGGCAATAGACATTCCTCTTTCTATAACCTGTCAAAATAATCTCTTGATCATTTGACCTCCTGATATGACAACCATTTTTAACAAATGAGATGTCATATCCTAAATCACTCTGTTGACTTATACTAATAAGGTTATGTTTCAAACCCTTAACATAAGCCACTTGAGTAATTGCAATATGAGAGTTAGAAATGTTACCAAAACCCTTGATGATTCCTTTTTCAGAACCACCAAAGGTGACTTTTGGACATCCTTGATAGGTGTGTAGTCCTTTAGCAATCCCCTTGTTCCAGTCATATGTCTGGAACATCCACTGTCCAAGTACCATATTGGGGCATGGCCACTTGGACTCACCTGCAAAACAGATTAGTGAACCTTAGAACCCAAAGAATTCTTGGGTCCTTGGTACTGGTTAGTTTGCCTCCTAACAAAGCTACCTGCAGGTTTTCCAACAGGCAGTTTGCTACTCACTTTGGCACTTGCATTGTGCCAACAGTCCATGGCAAAGTGGCCTACCTTGCCACAGCACCAACACTCAAACCTATTGTACCTTTGCTTAGGTACATTCTTAGCTATTTTATCTACAACTGGCTTATTGAGAGCTGGGGCTTTGCCCTTGGACTTGGACTTGACAGTCCTAATAGGTTTAGAAAACCCCAGTCCAGCTTTACCTTTTTGATGAACAAATTCATCAATTAAGGGTAGAACAGACTTTGGTTTAGAAAACCTAGCAACTAAATCTCTCTCCTTCTGAAGACTAATCTCCAGACTTTTGATTTGATCATTCTTAAAAGTTATAGTCCCCATCTGAATCATAGTTATGTGCTTCAGTCTGGCTATTTCATTTAGCTTTTGATCAATCATCTTCTCAAAATCAGTTGCAGCAACTTTGAGACTAGCAATTTCCTTTGCCTGACTCTTGGCTAGGGACTTGCTCTTCTTAAAAGCTTGCAACAGAACTTTATATTCATCTATCAATTGATGAATATCCTCTTTAGACTCAGATGCACTCTCATCACTTGATGATGATGAATCTGATTCTGAACTAGCACAAGAAATTGAACTTAAAGAAAAATTTTGTACCTTACTAGGTCCACGCTGCTCCTGGATTTTGTCACTTTCTGTCAATGCCATCAGTCCTTGGCACTGAATGTCCTCTTGTTCATATATAGAGTTCATGATCTGGATGAACTCTTCTTCCTCTTCCTCAGCAAACAGTCCTATGTATTCTTCAGCATCTGACTCAGTTTCTGATGAAGATATGTCTGATAGGCTCTTATCCTTTTTGGCAACAAAAGATCTTTCCTTCTTACCCTTGAATTGAGTCTTTTTCTTATCATTAGACTCCTTCCTTTTTTCTGGACAGTCTGCAATAACATCTCCTTATCTGTTACAGCAATAGCACACAATTTTTGATAGAGTTGCTTTGCTTGACTTGGTCTTTTTCCTGTCTTTCTTTGATGACTTCTTGTTCTGATAATAGTCAAATTTTCCTTGTGAAGTAGATGGCTTTGTCCTCCACTATTTCTTCTTTAAGAACTTCTGAAAGTGTCTTGTGAAAGCTGCAAAGTCCTCATCACTTTCACTGCTCTCAGAATTTCTACTTGCTGACTCATCTGACTCAGTCTCAGCTACTTTAGGAGGTGGAGTTGGTGACTTACTTCTGTATTTTCTGGTGTCTTCTGTCTTGAATGCCACTGTCCTTTCTTTATGTTCACTTCTTGTAGACTTCTCCTCTTCTTTCCTCACCATCAACTGCATCTCATAGGATAGCAATTTTCCAAACAAAGTTGGAGGAGGAATTTCTGCTAACTTTGTCATTTCCCTAATGGCACAGATCTTGGTGTCCCAATCCTTTGTTAGGGACCTTAGAAACTTATCATTTAACTCATAATTACTGAATTCTCTGTCATAGGACATTAGCTCATTCACAATCCTATAGAACTTCTTATAACATTCAGTTATGCTATCAGCCCTACCTTGCCTAAAACTTTCATATTCCTGGTTTAACAAAGATTTTCTATCCTGTCTCACCTCTTCTGAACCCTCCATGTACACTATAAGAGTATCCCACATCTCCTTAGATGTCTTACAGTGTATAAAATTCTGAAAGGTAGCATCATCTATGGCACTCACTATGATATTCTGAGCCCTCTTGTCCATTGTGGCTAGAACTATCTCATCTTTTGTCATCTCAGAAAAGTCTTTAGGTGTTCTCTGTTTTGCATCTAAGACTGAAAACTTCATAGACACATATGGCCCTTCTTTAACTGTGATATATATTCTAGGGTCTGAGACTTCCATAAATAGTCTCACCCTTTCCTTCCAGATGCCAAATATTTCTTTTCTGCAAATGGGTACCTTCATGGATCACAATTCCTTGTGATTCTTAGTGGAACCCATGGTTCTTGATTTTCTTGATTCTGCAATTTACTTAGACTGAATCTTCCAACAGGATCTACTCAGACAGTTATGTCTCTTTTTGACTAACCTGGCTTTGATACCACTTGAAAGATATTGTACCTAATCACCTAGAGGGGGTGTGAATAGGTGACTTAAATCTTTTTAACTTTTTAGGCAGAAATCAGATTTTATCACAGAGTTATATCTACTTTTTCACAGCAATCAATCTGCAATCACAGAATACACATGCACACAGTAGACACACAGATTTATAGTGGTTCCCCAAGGTTTGGGTACATCCACTTTCCCCCTTCGCCTATCTAGTAGTGTACTAGATTCGGCCAAACTCCTCCACTAACTCAGATCCTCAGATCTTACACTCAGAACCCCAAAACAGGTTCTTACAGCTCAGGCCCAAGGCCCTACAACTCAGTCTTCTTCAAAGACCTACACTCAGCTTCTTCACAAAGCCTACACTCAGCCACAGCAGGCCTACTCTCAGCCACAACAGGCCTACACTCAGAGATACAAATCTCCTACACTCAGGCACACAGGCCCTACACTCAGCCTTTATAATTGCAGGCTTACAACTCAGATCCCTAAGGATCCTACAAGAAATTAGAATACAAAGTTTATACCTTCAACTCAGAGAATAGAGAGAAGAGTTGATAGGTTCTTGATGAGTTCTTGGAAGAACTCTGCTGAGATCAATCTCACTTGGCTTTTCTTCAAAGCTTCTTGAATGTAGAACACAATAGGATTGATCTTCTCTGCAGCTGATCTTTGATCTCTACAACTTAAGATTCAGAACAAGGTCTGAATCCTTCTTCACAGCCTGGTTCCAACGGTTGTCTTCTTGGATGGAGCTCTCTCTCTCCAACTTCTTAGATCTTCACTGGATTCTTCAATGAATAGCTAGATCTTCTTTGTATTACTTGATGTGTTGATCTGTGTTAAATCATCTTTTTCTGTAGACAGTATAAGCCTATTTATAGGCCTTCTTCATGGTAACCGGCTGGTCCGGTTCATAACTAATTTCTGACAACTCTGACAGGTGCAGTAGACCGGCTGGAATGGCAGCTGTCAAGTCATCCAGTCAGTTCTTGAAAAATCTGTAACTGTCTGAAAGTGTCGAGACTGTCTGTCTTTAAGTGTCGACACTTATTGACTAAGTGTCGACACAAGTTGACAAAGTGTTGACACTAGCCTTCAAGGCGTCGACACAACTCCTTGTGTTGTAGAATTCACTTCTCGACACAGCTTCCCCATCATGTGTCGACACTGAAATTGAGTGTCGACACAACTCCTTGTTCTTCAGCACTTTGTTGAATTCTTGTAAGTGTCGACACAACTCCTTTGTGTCGACACATCTTCATGTGTTGAACTTGTTAAGTGTCGACACATCTTCTTGGTGTCGACACATGCCTTCTGTGTTGATACTTGCTGAGTGTCGACACTGCTCCTTGTGTCGACACATTCTTCTTTTGTTGAGACTCTGGCTGAGTGTCGACACATCTCCTTAGTGTCGACACTTGTACTTAGAATTTTTGTTGAACTTTGCTGAGTGTCGACACAGCTCCTTGTGTCGACACTTTCTTCAAGTGTTGAGTCTTCTGCTGAGTGTCGACACATTCTTTCTTGTGTCGACACTAGTCTTCAAGTGTTGAGTCTTCTGCTGAGTGTCGACACATTCTTTATTATGTCTACACTTATACTTAGACTCTGCTGACTTTTGCTGAGTGTCGACACAGCCTCCAAGTGTCGACACTTTCTGATGTAGACACAGTTTCACTAGGTGTCGACACAACTGCTAAGTGTCGATACAGCTTCACTGAACTTTTCTTCATTGAGTGTCGACACAGCTCCTTCTGTCGACACTTTCTGTCTGGTGTCGACTCTGCATCCCTGGTGTCGACACAAGTACTCCAAGTGTCGACACTGCTTGCCTGGATGTAGACACAAGTCTTCTTAAGTGTCGACACTTTGCTCCTGGGTGTCGACACATGGACTTAGAAACTTTTTCATCTTTCCTGCAAATACTTAACCTGCACAAGGCAACTCAAAATACATCAAATACATTTTGATGTATATCATTGAGTAGGGTGAGGCTTCTTCAAATCAGGTACATTAGAACCAATGTACCCAACATTAAACCATACTTGTCACCACATCTGCTTGTTTGATGGCCTCCTGTTGGCCAAGATTATAAACCCTTGGTTGAGCCGGAGCATAATGGGACGCGGTTGACTCCACCGCCTTGCCCTTCTCTTCATAAGTTGCTCCCGGCTTCCTCTCGGACTTGGGACGTCCGCTCCAATAGTCACGGGAAAAGTTCCCCGGCTTCCCACAAGTAAAACATGCACCCGGGGTCCGACCCGTTGTCGCCCCAGAAGCACCGGAAGAAGGAGCTGGACCCGAAGTCCTAGCCTTCTTAAAGAATTTACGGTACCCAGACTTTGAGGTAGTGGGCACCTTGAACTCCGATTTCTTATCACCCAAGCTCTTCTTCACTTGAACATTCTTCATGTCCTTCTCCAAGGATCGGGCCGTGTTGACCAAGGTCAAGAAACCCTACGTCATCGGCCCCAAGAGTAGTAGCCTCAAGTCATCTCTTAAACCTTCGTAGAAACGGTTGGTCTTACACTCCTCATCCGCGATGGTGGATCTAGCATACCGACCCAACCGAGTAAACTCATGGAGATACTCATCCACGCTACTCTCTCCTTGTACCAACCTCTGGAACTCATTCTCCAAAGCTATCCTCTGAGTCGAAGGGAGGTACCTAGCCAAGAACAGTCTCAAGAACTCCTCCATCGAGACGTCTGTAAGTTGCCTACCTCTCAATAGATGCAGTTCCACACCCTCCCACCATAGCCTAGCATCTTCATTCAACAGGAATGTAGCTATAGTGGTCATCTGCCACTCCTCTGTCTTCGTCGCTGTCACTCCTCTGTCATTGATGACTTTTCTCGCTGTACTTGCTCTGAACTTTTTGATGTATGGACATCGTTTTATCATTCCATTCAGACTCAGTTTGATGTCTCCGTTAAACTTTTATGCTCGGATAATGCGAAAGAATATCTCAGTCAAGCTTTTTCCTCTTTTTGCACACAACATGAGATTCTTCATCAAACCAGTTGCGTTTAGACCTCAAATTATCTAGCACTCTAATCTATGTACTTCAGTTTATTCTTGATTTTAATTTCGTCGAATTCATAAGTTGCAAATTATTTTTATTCGATCTTAGATCTGTATCCTAGATTTACCGAGAGGTTGTGGATACGAGTAGATCACTCAAGGATAAAGAGAGTTTCATGCACCCCTCGAAGAGGAAGGCATATTTCTTCCGCATTGGAGTCAACTCCATTAGTGAGGTTCACCGCCTAAAGCAAGCTTAGGTTTTTCGACTGGTCGAGAGGTCTTAATCGATCAACCTAAGGTTAGTCAAATGCATATTCTCGAGAGAGGCGCTTCGTAGCTATGGAACCTCCGCGGTCGAAGTTATAATTCAGATGCTTGAATTTATTTTCATTCCATGGAAATTTATTCTAACCCAAAGGTATTCTAGATCAAGTGCTTGCTTTCCTATCATCGTTTTTCTCCTCTTAGTTCAACGTTTTCTTTTTCGCAAAACCAATTTCTGTTCGACAAAATAATAGCTCTTCCTTGTCAGTACAAATACTCAATGGTCCCCGAGTTTAAATATGACATTTCCTATACTAAATTTTGATAGGTGCACTTGCCTAGTTTGAGATTTTAGTTTGGATATATTTCAAAACTATATAAAATCTTCATCAACACTCAACGCTAAAAGTTGTATGGCGTTGAGTGAGTAGACCATACTCAATGTCTGTGGACTTAGTCAAATTTTCAGCCAATTTCTCTAGGCTTTGACTGATTCAGACTAACTCACAGCCTTTTTGATGTATGGCATTGAGTGAGTCGACTACACTCAACGCATTTGTACTTAGCCAAATTTTTGTCTATCTAATAGTTAGGCTGAGATAGACTCAACGTTATTTGATATATGGCATTGAGTGAGCTATCCTCACTCAATGCCTGTGGACTTTGCCAAATTTCTACTAGAAAATATTGAATCTATACCTCTGGCATTGAGTGAGCTTGCTCCACTCAATGCTTGTGGAGTTAGTAGATTTTTTGCTCTGTCCAGCAACCAATTATTTTCCACCTGTCCAATCAATGTGATATGGACTAACCTGCACTCAACACCTCAAATACACATCAAATACAGTTGATGTGTGTTACATTGACCAGTTTGACATCTCACAAATCAGGGACATTGGGAACAATGGACCCAACAATCTCCCCCTATTTCAAGAAGTCAAAATCCTTATCAAAATTGTTTTCTTTCCTTGGTCAATGACACATACAACCTATACAGCAAAATAAATATTGAAATTTTGATATGATATAAGTAAGTGTACCTCATTTCCTGCCTGTATGGTGAGCATTACTTACTCCCCCCATTTTGCTGCAAGGTGTTTTGTTCTTACTTGAGTGCCACATGTCCTTCTCTGGATGACTGTATATGTCCTTCTTTCCCTTTGCCATCTCTCCCTCTTGCTATCTCTCCCACTTGCTGAGACCTTATTGTTGGGTATTGTATCCACAATGCACCTGATTTGAAGAAGCCCCTGGACAAGCTAAGGTCAATAGACTATGTATTTGATAAAATCCTTCTAGTTGTGCTTGCAGTTTTTCCACGCTAAGTGCACACCAATGTCAGGGTGCAGTAGGTCAATATACACGGGTCTGCACGACGTAATCCCTCGTTGAGCAGATCAGTGTGTTGGCCTACGTGTACTCTCTCTATTGGAGTGCACTTATTTTCAAGCACAGGGCTGTAAATATGCAGGAGCAGACAAGGAGCAAGGATGGGTCAAGGAGCATCTCATAGGTGGAAAGACGAAAATTCGTCTAAGTTAGAATCGACGAGAATCACCAAGTGATTCTCGCCGATTCGGCGAGAATCACTTGGGATTCTCGCCGATTCGTCGAGAATCAGAGGTTGATTCTCGCCGAACTCGATCCAGCAACTTCTAAGCAAGCACCTCTGCGTCTAAGTAAGAATCGACGAGAATCACTTAGTGATTCTCGCCGATTCGGCGAGAATCACTAGTGATTCTCGTCGAATCGAACGAGAATCACTGGTTGATTCTCGCCGTCTCGACCTGGCTTAAAGCAGTGCGTGCAACCAAGGCAAATTCGACGAGAATCACCTTTGATTCTCGCCGATTTTGACTTGGCGTTTTTCTGGAACTTCCTGAACCGGATTCTGCCGCTGTTAAATTTCTGGACCGGGATTTGGGGATTTCTTTTGTGGGTCCCACAAACGGTCTTATTGGAGGTAGCTACAGTATTTATACTCGGGTATTTTGAATGGAATAGATACACAGAAAGAAGCCGAGCAAGCGGAAAACCCTAATCTCGCGAAATCTCTCCGCCGCCTCCGTCGCCGCTCGCGCAAGTCCGTCGCCGCCGCTGATCGCTCTTCTTCCCGATCTCCGGCGACAAAAGCTTAGCAAAGATTGTGTCTCAAGTGTCTATCCAGAGATCTCTTATCTCTCGATTTATTGACCGGGAAAAACTCCCCCGTCCGAATCGATCGAGACGACCGATCCTAGAGTGACCGTTGGTAGACCGAGTTTGCTTCGCTACGAAGTTTGGATCTCCGAGTTCAGCAGCCGCTCATCATCGTAGCTGCCGATCCCGAAGCTAGCCGCCGCTCGTGTGCCGCCGCCGGTTCCGGGGAGATCCTCTCCAAGAGAGACCGAGGTTGTAGACTCTTCATCGACTTCAAGAACACGTCGTCGAACGAAGAGGAACACCGTAGTCTCCAAAAGAAGTTTGTATCTCGTGTACATTCTATATTTTCTTTTGTTGTAAAGGAACTTTTGTTCCGTGGTGTAAGGGTTGGGTGCAACCCGCTTTGTGGGAGTGTTGACTCTCACGTGTGGAAGGGTTCCTTCCGTTAGTGAAGGGATTGGATTTTAATCCCGTTGGAGAAGTGACCGAGTCGTCCCTTGTTGGGGAGATAGGTCGAAGGGGGAAAGTGGATGTACCCAAGTCGGGGAACCACTATAAATTGCCTGTGTATTATGTGTGCTGTGCTTTTTATTTTTATTGTGCAGGTACGTTCGTAAATTCCGCAAAAGCGCTACTCGTCACCTATTCCCCCCCCCCCCCCCCCATAGGTGCACATAGCTGACACTAGGTGGACTTTCAAGTGGTATCAGAGGGAGGTTCCTCATCAAAAAGGTCAACACCTTGAGTTGAATCCTGCCCCTAGTGTCAAGAAGAAGACAAATATCTACTATGGACGGGCTCAAGTTCTCCGGCAAGATCCCAGTATGCACCAGGCTAAACTTTCCGATCTGGAAGGAAAGAATCAGGTTTTACATGGAAGCAGTCGATCCTCGACTCTTCATGATCGTGGAGGAGGGACCTTATGTCCCCACCAAGGCCTCCACCATCGATCCCACCAAGAAGGTGCCGAAGACACTTTCTGAAATGGACAAAGACGAGATGGTGCTCGTAGGACTGGACAAGAAGGCAAGAAACATTCTGGTGAGCGCAGTTGATGATTCCATGATGCAAAATTTCAGCAACTGCAGGACTGCTCAGGAGATCTGGCAGTGCCTGATCATCCTAATGGAGGGCACGGATGAAGTGAGGGATGATCAGAGATCCCTCCTGAACCAAAAATATGAGGCCTTCAGGCAAGGGCCTAAGGAAGAAATCGGAGTCACATACGAGAACTTCCTGAAGATTGTCAATGCCCTCAAGGGCTACGGAAGAGTGTTCACCAATGGTGAACTCAATGACAAATTCCTTAGGTCCCTTACTAAGGAATGGGACACAAAGATCTGCGCCATCAGAGAATTTGGCAGACTAGCAGAAACTGATCCACAAATCCTGTTTGGGAAGCTGATGTCCTATGAACTTCAGCTGAACACCAGGAAGGCAGAGGAAGAAGCAGAGAAGGCTGCTGCAAAAGAAAAGACTGTGGCCCTAAAAGCCAGTTACTCCAGAAAGGGCAAGAGTGCGATGTCATACCGTGCGAGGAGTAAGGAAGAGGAGGAGGACTCTGAACCATGCTCATCCGGCTCAGAGCTGTCGGAGGAGGATTTCTCCCTCATCACCCGAGAGTTCAAGAAGTTCCTTAAGATGAGGAATCAAAGAAAGAAAGACAGCTCCTCCTCCAGGCATCAGAAGAAAAATTATTCTTCTGACAGGTATGCATCTAAACCTAACAAACATCGTTCTTCTGATATTATTTGCTTTGGATGCAATAAGTCAGGACACGTCGTGGCCGACTGCCATCAAAGCAAAAGAGAAAAAGGGAAAGGAGAAGAGCTCAAATCCTCCAGAGATAAGAAGAAGGAGCGGAGCTACATCGCAAGAAGGCCAAATACACTAAGTGAGTCTGATTCCTCAGACTCCAGTGATGATGAGGAAGCCTACTTCGGGCTGGTGGGTCGCTCCGACTCAGAAGGAGAATGTCCCCCATTTACTGGGAAGGTAAAAACTCACACCCCTCTCTCCGACTCCGACTCTGATCCTGAGTCTTAGGATGATGAACCTGAGGATGGCCCTTCAGCCCGTGAAGCTGAGCTCCTCGAGAAGTATGAGCTTCTGCTCAACACTTTCGATGAGTGCAGAAAGAGACTGAAGGCTGAGAAGAAGGAAGTAAAATTCCTTAAGGGTGAGTGTGTATCCCTAAGGGAAGAGGTCACTAGCTTGATTTCTCTCCGACAGGAACACCTTGACCTGACTTCCAAGCATTCAGAGTCTTTGAAGCTCCTTGATCTAAAGCAAGAGGAAGTCGACAAGTTGGAAGAACTACTTGCGGCAGAAAGGAAGATCGTCAAGAGCTTCTCCATGCCAAAAACAGTTCTTCCAGTCGTTGATACCTTCTCTGCTCAGGCCAAAGGAGCTGGCTTGGGGCATATAGGGGTACCTGGTTCTTCATCTAGGAGAAACAAGAACCAGAGGAAGAATAAGGCCGCCAAGAAGGCCTCTGCTGATGAAAAGGGTAAGGCTCCTCTTAGTCCTGTTGCGTTCAGAAAGCCTGGCCTTCCTTGCAACCAACACGACTTTGAGTCAACATTTGGGCATCATTTCCGGCCCTCGGTTGCAAAGCCAAAGAGCCGGTATGACGGTTGGAACTTTCCCCAGAACTTCGGTGAGAGTGCCTTCAAGGCACCTTATGAGGAAATCCACATAGGAAATTATGGTCCGTTCTCTAGCGGCCATAATGGAAAGCAGGCACCAAAAGCCAAGCCTGTTATACAGAAAGTGACAAAGTCATGCGACTGTTGTCACCATGAGGCCTCCACCTCCAGATCCAAGGCCCCAGCAGTACCCACCGTTCCCAGGGTAAGGCAGGAGCCTAGGAAGAGGTACAACAGATTTGACTGTTGGTGCTGTGGCAAAGTCGGTCACTTTGCCGTGGATTGTTGGTTTAATCCAAGGAACTACGAGACTCCCCATGTTAGCAATGCGAGACCGACCACTCGTAGGGTTAACCAACCGAGGGGGAGTGTGCTAACCAGGAATCTAGGACCCAAGTTCGATTGGGTTCCTAAGGCAAATTAATTTTGTTTTGCAGGAATGTCCAAAGGCCACCAAAACGCCGATCTGGTATTTGGACAGTGGATGCTCCCGGCATATGACCGGGACAAGAAGCCTGCTGCGTGATTACACTCCAGTCGAGAATGGACCCAAAGTCATCTTTGGAGGGTCAGATCGAGGAGTCACCAGAGGTTATGGTATGATTTCCAACGGTATAATCTCTATCACCGACGTGGCTTATGTTGAAGGGTTAAACCATAACCTGATCAGTGTAAGTCAGTTATGTGATAAAGGTTATGACGTTAAGTTCTGCAAGGATAAATGTCTGATAATTTCACGTACCTCATCTGAAACGGTATTATCAGGCATTAGGAGCAGAAATATCTTTTGTTTAGATTTTCTCAGTTTAGATTCATCTACCCCCGTATGCCTTGTGGCAACAGGCAGTGCATCTCTTTGTGAACAATGGCACAAGAGATTGGCACATATTAATTTCAAGACAATTAGTATGCTATTTTCTAAGGACTTGGTAAGGGATGCTCCCAGTATCAAGTGCATCAAAGATAGCCCATGTCCTGCATGCCAGATGGGCAAACAGACTCGGGCTACCTTCAAGAGCATCGCTGACAAAGACTCTTCCCGATGTCTTTACCTTTTGCATATGGACTTGTTTGGTCCAATGCAAGTTCATAGCTTGGGAGGCAAGTCATATACGCTAGTGATAGTTGATGATCATTCTCGGTTTACATGGGTGTTCTTTTTGAAACGAAAGTCAGATACGTTTGACATCTTCACTAATTTTGTCAAGCAGGTTCAGAACGAATTTAACTGCTCCGTGGTCAAAATCAGAAGTGAACATGGAACAGAATTCGAATCTGGTGCAATGATAGAATTTTGTGAAGAACAAGGTATCTTTCATGAGTTTTCCTCCCCGCGCACTCCTCAGCAAAATGGAGTTGCGGAGAGAAGAAATAGAACTCTCATTGAAGCCTGCACGACAATGTTGAAAGATGCTTCTCTCCCGGAATACTTCTGGGCAGAGGGTGTCAATACGGCATGTCATGTACGAAACCGAGCATTGATCAACAAGCATCATCGTAAGACGCCCTACGAGCTACTAAAAGGCAGGAAACCAACCATGTCCTACTTGAGGATTTTTGGTTGCCGATGCTATGTACTGAATAATGGGAAGTACCCGCGTACTAAATTCGGTGAAAAATGCTTCGAAGGCATATTCATGGGCTATAGTTCCCATAGTCGGGCATATAGGGTCTTCAATAAGAAAACCCTAGTGGTAGAAGAATCAATAAATGTTGTATTTGATGAAGGAAGTTTGCTTAACTGCAATTCTTCCAGTAGTATTCTTGAAGATGCAGGTACTAGACTTGAACAGCTGAGTCTGGATGAGACCCCTAAAGATGACGCTCCCAAGTACGTCAAAGTTTCCACCTCCACGTCATCTGAAAATGTTGAAGATCAAGATGGAACAAATCTCTTAGAAGAAAGAGAAGCCCAAGAAGTAGTTGAAGCTCCAGACGCCAGACTTCTAGAGCTCCGGCACGTGAGAGATCATCCTAGAGATCAGATCATCGGGGATCCTCGTGTTGGTGTCAGAACTCGAAGAGGTACAGTTAACGAAGTATTGCATCTTAGCTTCCTGTCACAGGTTGAGCCAAAGAAGTTCGACGAGGCGAACAAGGATGCGGCATGGATTCTGGCCATGCAAGAGGAACTACATCAATTCGAACGTTGCAAGGTTTGGACGCTGGTTCCCAGACCATACAAGCAGCATGTGATTGGCACGAAGTGGATCTTCAGAAATAAGCTGGATGAACACGGTGTCATCGTAAAGAACAAGGCCAGGCTGGTGGCTCAAGGTTACAGACAGGAGGAAGGGATTGACTTCGACCAGACCTTCGCACCAGTAGCAAGGCTCGAGGCAATCAGGTTGTTCCTGGCGTATGCTTCACACAAAGGATTCACAGTCTATCAAATGGATGTGAAATCGGCATTCCTGAACGGAGACCTGAAAGAGGAAGTATACGTCGCTCAACCCCCAGGTTTTGTCGATCCTACTTATCCCAATCACGTTTATTTTCTTAATAAGGCCTTATATGGGTTGAAACAAGCTCCACGAGCTTGGTATGAGACTTTATCTAGTTTTCTTCTTGAGAACAAGTTCTCCAGAGGTAAAATAGATAAAACATTGTTTTCTCAGGGAAGTCAAAGGCAAGATTTTGCTGGTGCAAATCTATGTCGATGACATAATATTCGGCTCAACGGACAACAATCTTTGCAAAAAGTTTTCTAAACTTATGCAAGGAAAGTTTGAAATGAGCAGTATGGGAGAGCTCAAGTATTTCTTAGGACTTCAAGTGAAACAGTCTGAGGATGGAATCTTCATCTCTCAGACGAAGTTCACAAATGAACTCCTTAAGAAATTCGGAATGGAGAGTGCAACCTCTATGAGGACTCCAATGGGATCCACCATGTCTCTGGATAAGGATGAGAAAGGTAAACCTTTCGATGAAACCAAATACAGAAGCATCATTGGATCCCTGCTCTACCTTACTGCCAGTCGACCGGATATTATGTTCTCCACATGTGTCTGTGCCCGATATCAGGTGAACACTAAGGAATCTCACTATGTCGCTGCAAAGCGAATTCTGAGATACCTTAAAGGTACTCCTAATCTTGGCTTGTGGTACCTAAGAAACAATGATGTCGAGCTAATAGGCTTTTCAGATGCTGATTTTGCAGGGAGCAGGGATGACAGGAAAAGCACCTCCGGGACGTGTCAATTCCTCGGCAGGAGGCTTATCTCATGGAACAGCAAGAAACAGAATTGTGTTGCAACCTCCACAGCAGAGTCAGAGTATATCTCGGCAGGAAGCTGTTGCGCACAACTTCTATGGATCAGAAACCAGCTAGCCCACTACGACCTTCAGTTCAAGGAAGTACCCATGTACTGCGACTCCTCAAGTGCAATTGTCATTGCCAACAATCTGGTGTCGTACAGCAGAACGAAGCATATCGAAGTACGCTACCACTTCATTCGGGAGCACGTGGAGAACAAAGATATCTCTCTCTGTTATGTCCCCACAGACAAGCAGATTGCTGATATATTCACAAAGCCCCTAGACGAGGCCAAGTTCAATATTTTCAAGACTGAATTGGGGATGCTCAATTATGACAAATGAAGACTACAGAGGCTCCAGGCCCGTTCAAGAACTGAGGGGGAGCAAAGGGTAAAATGCTACAGACCCCGATTTGTAGAAGCCGAAAAGGGGGAGATTACCCTCTCGGCTAAGGCTAACGTGGCTCCAAGCTCGCTCCCAAGAAATTGGTATTGGTAATGGATAACTCACTCAACTCTCTTTTCAGTTTATGGTTTTCATTCTCATTTGCTCTATTCACCTTAGCTTGTAGGGTTTAGGCTTCTTCAAATAGGGGGAGATTGTTGGGTATTGTATCCACAATGCACCTGATTTGAAGAAGCCCCTGGACAAGCTAAGGTCAATAGACTATGTATTTGATAAAATCCTTCTAGTTGTGCTTGCAGTTTTTCCACGCTAAGTGCACACCAATGTCAGGGTGCAGTAGGTCAATATACACGGGTCTGCACGACGTAATCCCTCGTTGAGCAGATCAGTGTGTTGGCCTACGTGTAATCTCTCTATTGGAGTGCACTTATTTTCAAGCACAGGGCTGAAAATATGCAGGAGCAGACAAGGAGCAAGGATGGGTCAAGGAGCATCTCATAGGTGGAAAGACGAAAATTCGTCTAAGTTAGAATCGACGAGAATCACCAAGTGATTCTCGTCGATTCGGCGAGAATCACTTGGGATTCTCGCCGATTCGTCGAGAATCAGAGGTTGATTCTCGCCGAACTCGATCCAGCAACTTCTAAGCAAGTACCTCTGCGTCTAAGTAAGAATAGACGAGAATCACTTAGTGATTCTCGCCGATTCGGCGAGAATCACTAGTGATTCTCGTCGAATCGACGAGAATCACTGGTTGATTCTCGCCGTCTCGACCTGGCTTAAAGCAGTGCGTGCAACCAAGGCAAATTTGACGAGAATCACCTTTGATTCTTGCCGAATCGTCGAGAATCACCTTTGATTCTCGGCGACTCGGCGAGAATCACTTTCGATTCTCACCGATTTTGACTTGGCGTTTTTCTGGAACTTCCTGAACCGGATTCTGCCGCTGTTAAATTTCTGGACCGGGATTTGGGGATTTCTTTTGTGGGTCCCACAAACGGTCTTATTGGAGGTAGCTACAGTATTTATACTCGGGTATTTTGAACGGAATAGATACACAGAAAGAAGCCGAGCAAGCGGAAAACCCTAATCTCGCGAAATCTCTCCGCCGCCTCCGTCGCCGCTCGCGCAAGTCCATCGCCGCCGCTGATCGCTCTTCTTCCCGATCTCCGGCGACAGAAGCTTAGCAAAGCTTGTGTCTCACGTGTCTATCCAGAGATCTCTTATCTCTCGATTTGTTGACCGGGAAAAACTCCCCCGTCTGAATCGATCGAGACGACCGATCCTAGAGTGACCGTTGGTAGACCGAGTTTGCTTCGCTACGAAGTTTGGATCTCCGAGTTCAGCAGCCGCTCATCATCGTAGCCGCCGATCCCGAAGCTAGCCGCCGCTCGTGTGCCGCCGCCGGTTCCGGGGAGATCCTCTCCAAGAGAGACCGAGGTTGTAGACTCTTCATCGACTTCAAGAACACGTCGTCGAACGAAGAGGAACACCGTAGTCTCCAAAAGAAGTTTGTATCTCGTGTACATTCTATATTTTCTTTTGTTGTAAAGGAACTTTTGTTCCGTGGTGTAAGGGTTGGGTGCAACCCGCTTTGTGGGAGTGTTGACTCTCACGTGTGGAAGGGTTCCTTCCGTTAGTGAAGGGATTGGATTTCAATCCCGTTGGAGAAGTGACCGAGTCGTCCCTTGTTGGGGAGATAGGTCGAAGGGGGAAAGTGGATGTACCCAAGTCGGGGAACCACTATAAATTGCATGTGTATTCTGTGTGCTGTGCTTTTTATTTTTATTGTGCAGGTACGTTCGTAAATTCCGCAAAAGTGCTACTCGTCACCTATTCCCCCCCCCCATAGGTGCACATAGCTGACACTAGGTGGACTTTCACTTATCTCTTCTCTCCCCCTTGCTGAGACCTTATCTCTTCTCTCCCCCTTTTTGACTTCTACAGAATAGGCAGATAGAGGCTGACCCTTCCAGAATAACTTAGTCCCCCTCAGTGGAAGCAGCAGTGAACTGATACTACTGGGGAGTCTTTATCTCCATCAAGATGAACAATACCTACACTACAAAAAAAATGCAAAAGGGAGTGCCTGAAGCTAGGCCAAGTTCAACATACATAACTCAAATTTGAGGGTGTTGAACTTTGCTTCATCTAATAGCTTAGTGAAGATATCAGTCACTTGCTTATCTGTAGGGACAAACTCAATACTGATGTCTTCCTTCTCCACATGCTCCTTAATAACATGATATCTAATTTCTATATGCTTAGTTCTATTATGTGAGACAGGATTCCTAGCAATAGAAATAGCACTTGTAGAATCACAGTAGAGAGGAGTTCTACTTACCTGAACGTTGTAGTCCTGGAGCTGATGATGGATCCACAGCAGCTGAGCACAGCAAATGCATGCTGATATATATTCTGACTCAGCAGTGGATATGGACACACTAGTTTTCCTCTTGTTGCTCTAAGAAACTAGCCTACTTCCTAAGAACTGACAGGTTGTAGTAGTGCTTTTTGTGTCTTCTTTACCGCCTGCAAAATATGCATCTGAAAATCATGTTAGATCAAAATCCCTATTTTTAGGGTACCATAGGCCAAGATTTGGTGCGCCCTTAAGATATATCAAGATTCTCTTTGCAGCAGAGTAATGAGATTCTTTAGGGTAGGCCTAATACCTAGCGCATACACATATAGCATACATGATGTCAGGACTAATAGCAGTCAGGTATAGAAGGGAGCCAATTATCCCTCTATATAAAGACTCATCAACAGGTTTCCTTGCATCATCTTTGCCTATAGGCATACTTGACCCCATGGGAGTTCTCATGGTGGAGGCATTCTCCATACCATATTTTTTAATTAGCTCCTTGTTGAACTTGGACTGGGATATGGACAAGCCATCATCAGTATGTCTTACTTGGAGTCCCAAGAAGAACATGAGCTCACCCATGCTGCTCATTTCAAACTTCCCTTACATAAGTTTAGCAAACTTCCTGCAAAGGTTTTCATCAGTAGATCCAAAGATAATGTCATCGACATATATATACACTAGGATAAGCTTGCCCTTTGATTGCCTTAGGAATAGGGTCTTGTCAATCTTCCCCCTTGATAATTTATTCTCAATGAGGAAACTGGACAAGATTTCATACCAAGCCCTAGGGGATTTCTTTAACCCATATAGAGCTTTCCTAAGCTTATAAACAAAATTAGGAGAGTTAGGATCTACAAAATATGGTGGTTGATCCACATATACTTCCTCTTTTAGGTTCCCATTCAGGAATGTTGACTTGGCATCCATCTAGTAGTCTATGAATCTCTGATAGGCAGCAAATGCAAGGAATATCCTTATTGCTTCCAATCTGGCTAATGTGGCAAAGGTCTGGTCAAAGTCTATGCCCTCTTCTTGTTTGTAGTCTTTAGCCACCAGTCTAGCCTTATTCTTAACAATAATGTCATCTTGATCCAACTTGTTCCTGTAGATCCACTTTGTCCCTATAACATTTTGTCCTTGTGATCTGGGAACCAACTTCCAAACCTTACATCTCTTAAATTGGTCCAGTTCTTCTTGCATTGCTCCAATCCAGAACTGGTCCTTGATTGCTTCTTCAAACTTCTTGGGCTCTTCTTGAGACAGAAATATTGAGTAGAGAGATGTATTCATGCTCCTACTTCTGGTCTGGACTCCATGATTTACATTACTAATGATTTGGTGTGCTGGATGGTCCCCTAGATGCCTGGTAGCTGGAGGCAATCGAACTGCATCTTGCTTATCTTCAGGGTTTTCAGGTAGCTAGTCTTCAATTTCTTCAGGTATGTCTTGCCCTTCTCATTGGAATAGACAGTCCATCATCATTATCTTGGACTATGGGGGTAGCTTCCTTCATGGTCAGCTTGTCCATCATCTACTCTGTACTTGCAATACTATAAGAGGAGGATCTTGGCATCTCACAGTTAACCATGTTGGACTGATCAAAAACAACATGCATTGACTCTTCTACAACTTGGCTAGCTAAATTATAGATTCTATATGCCTTACTATGAGTGTTGTACCCAACAAAGATCCCTTCATGGGACTTCCCAGCGAACTTAGTTAAATGGACTTTTCCATTGTTGAGCAAATAGCACTAGCAACCAAAGATCCTGAAATAGATCAGGTTTGATTTTCTTCCCTTCAAGATCACATAGGGAGTCTTCTTGTGACTATAGGTGATAGAAGCCCTATTAAGGACATAGCATGAAGTGTTAACTACCTCAGACCAGAAATATTCTATGAGGGATGAGTCATTTAACAAGGTTTTACCATCCTCTATGAGAGTCTTATTTTTCCTCTCAGCAATTCCATTTTGCTTGGTGTTCTAGGAGAGGAAAATTATTTATGAATCCCATGCTCTTCACAGAACCTTGTCATGCAATCAGACTGAAACTCAGTCCCATGGTAACTTCTAATTTTGACCACAGTGTTGTTGAATTCATTCAGAATTTGCTTGACAAATGCCTGAAAGACATCAGGGGTTTCAGATTTATTCCTTAGAAAGAACACCCATGCAAATCTGGAAAAGTCATCAACAACCACAGGGGTGTAGACTTTCCTACCTAGACTTTGAATTGGCATAGGACCAAACAGATCCATATACAAGAGGTACAAGCACCTCACTGAGTCTTTGGTGCCAATACTCTTGAAGGAGGTCTTAGTCTATTTTCCCTTTCGGCATGCAGAGCAGATACCCTCCTTAGTTCACATAGACTTAGGCCCTTTCCTAATAAGCTCATTGTTGAACAGCTTGCTTATGGTCCTATAATTTAGATGGGCTAGCTTTTTGTGCCACTGGACACAGGAAGATGCTTTCTCATCTGCAACTAGGCATACAGGTGAGTCTTTACTAGAGCATAGGAAATTTAAATAATAAACATTTCCACTCGTAGTGCCTGTTGAGATGACCTCTTGATCACTTAACCTCCTAATTTGGCACTCATCCTTGTGGAATACTATGTCATAGCCAAGATCAAAGAGTTGGCTAATGCTTATCAGGTTGTGTTCCAACACTTCCACATAGGCTACTCTAGTGATAGTGACTATGTCATTAGAGATCTTACCATAACCTCTAGTCACCCCTTTTTCTGACCCACCAAAGGTAACCTTTGGTCCATTCCTTACTAGAGCATAATCCTTCAGTATGCTCCTTGTTCCAGTCATATGCCTGGAACATCCACTGTCTAAGTACCATATAGGGGTATGGGGTACCTGTACTAACCTGCAAGACACAAATTCGTTAACCTTAGGACCCCAATTTTTATTGGGTCATTGGTGCATGTTAGACTGAAAATAAATCTGCCTGCCTGCAGTTTTTCTGACAGGAAAGCTACCATTGGCTCTCTACACACTATGATTGTGCCAGCAATCAACAACAAAGCGGCCTACCTTACCACAACACCAACACTCATGGATGTTGTACCTCCTTTTCAGAGCAGGTCTAGTTGTTGTGCTAACAGCAGCTCTCGGTCTAGAAGGGGTACCTCCTAATTTGGTACTCATGGATGTTGTACCTTCTTATATCTTTAGATCCAGCAATTTTGCTGATTCTGAACCAGCAAACTGTAGAGAAGCAATTTCCTGAGCCTGCTGTTTGGCCAGGAGCTTGCTTTTCTTTAGAGCCTGCATAAGTGCACCATAGTTATCAATCAATTGATTTATGTCTACTTCAGATTCTGAGTCATCATCATCATTTGATGAAGAGGTACAAGAATCTAGAACTGATTCATAATCTGAACAAATATGAGCTAGTAACAGAGATTACCTTGCTTGGACCAGGCTGATCCTGGCTGACTTCTTCATCAGACCTAGCCATCAACCCAAGACAGCAACTATCTTCTTCATAATCCACCTATGAATCACCATCCGACTGTGATAGAGGGGCCATGTCTTCAATCCTGGCAGCAGGAAGAACCTTCTTATCTTTTTCTTCTATATCAGCCAGCCTTTTGATGCAGTCTGCTTCTACAGCTCCATCTTCAGCAGCGTACAACCCTATGTAGGCTTCTTCTTCTTCATCTTCTAACTCTGATGAGGAGGAGTCAGTCCAGCTTCTTTGCTTCTTAGCAATGAGGGATTTCTCCTTCTTGTCTTTTTTGCTGGTGGTCCTTTTTCTCACCATGTTCTCTTCTTTTGACTGGGCAGTCAGCTATTACATGTTCAGGTTTTCTGCAATGGTAACAAGTCATGTTAGATGAAACTTGTTTACTAGTTTTTGAACCATACTTGTCCTCCTTAGAGGATTTTCTCCTTCCCTTATAGTAGTCATCCTTGGGATGAGAGGAGGAGGAAGGTTTGCCTCTCCAGTGTTTCTTCTTAAAGAACTTATTTAATTGCCTGGTGAAGGCAGCAAAATCTTCGTCAGACCATTAGCAGTCTGATATGCTTTTCTCTGATCTTCCAGAATCAGATTCAGCATCTCTCCTTGGGGGAGAGGGAGACTTTCTTCTGCCTTTCCTGGAGCCTTCAGCTTTGAATGCTATAGACTGGTCTCTTGCCTGAGACTTGTTGTGGTTCTCCTCTTCTTTCCTAGTAGCCAGCTGCATCTCATATGATAGCAGCTTCCCAAATAGTGTGTGAGTAATAGTATCACCCAGCTCTCCCACTTCTCTGATGGCAAAGATCTTTGTGTCCCACTCTCTCGTGAGGGATATAAGGAACTTGTCATTCAGTTCATAGTGACTGAATACTCTTCCATAAGTCTTCAGTTCATTCACAACCTAAAGAACTTTTCATAACAGATGGTTATGTTGTCCCCCTTGGATTGCCTGAAAGCCTCATACTCTTGGTTGAACATGGACTTCCTATCTTCTCGAACTTCATCTATCCCCCACCATGTAGATCACAAGTGCATCCCATAGTTCCTTTGATGTTGTGCAATGGATCAGGTTCTGAAGTGTAGAGTCATCAACAACACTCATAATCATATTCTTTGCCCTCTTATCTATTGAGGTCAGGGCCAACTCATCCTTAGTCATCTCATCATATGTCTTGGGAGTATTGACATTTACATCCAGTGCAGAGACCTTCATTGGGATGAATGGTTCCTATTCAACTGTAGTGTTAACCCAGCAATCGGCGATCCTTCCCAAAGATAGCCAGCTCACTAGTCGCAGCCTGCTCTCGGTTCCTCCTGGAGGTCGTGACGTGTTATGGTAGGCGGATAGAATTTTCTGTCAGCTCAGGCCACACGGCTTGGGCGGTCTTAGCGGTCTGACCGCCCAGGCCGCGCGCCTTGTTCCTTTGGTCGGCAGGTGTCGTGGACAGCTTCTGCATTCCGCCCCTGTAGGCTGCGTGCCTTGTCAACTAAACCACATGTTTCTCAATAGGAGCCCCCTTTACCGGACTCGGATGTCTATCCGCCCAGGCCGCTCAAACTGCCAAACAAAGGTGGCGACCTACCCCAAGTCCGCCAGCAAGCTACCTCTATTTCCACCTCGCCAACATGAGCGGCCTGCCTCGTCAGTCTGGTAGGTCGCCCATCCCTTGTCATCCAGCAGCATGGGCAGCCAGCATCATCAGTCCGCCTAGGAAGTGCGGACGCTCCAGCTCTCTGGCTATCCGCAAAGATCAGCAGCCATATCCAGCTCCTCGCGAGCTGGGCGGACTCGAGGTGGGGTCAAACCTTCCAGTCCGCCTATGTTGATGAACCCCAGCTCCAGCTCCTCAGTAGCAGCAGGCCTCTCCATTCCGGCATAGGCGGACTCAGCTTAGCAGTAGGCGCAGACTACGCGGACTCAGCAGATTCGCTATGCAACCCTTAATTCCTCAGCCTTCAGCACCTGCTTCTCTCCAGCAGTGGGGTCAACATCCCTCAGCCCGCATTCTTTGCGCGGGCTCCAACTGTAGTGGCGGACTCCTCCCAGACTGCCAGACAGCAGAACTTCCTCAGGCAGTCCCAGACCGCGCAGCCCCGTGCGGACTCTATAGACTCCGCGGATACCTCTTCATCTCGCACCCTTTGCGCGTGCTCAGTTCAACAGCGGCGGACTTCACGAATTCTCCTCGTAGTCTACCACATAGCTCCCAGCACCCGCTTCTCAGCAGCGGGCAGTCCTTCAGCCCACACAATCTTAGCGCGGGCTCGATTAGCTCAGTCCGGGCGGACTCTTCCCAGTCTTCCATCAGCAGGACCAGTTCCAGAAGCAAGCCCGAGTCTGCATGGCCTATTGCGGACTCGGCCAACTCCATCCTCTTCTTACTCAAGTTACCGTCTCACCGGTGGTAACGTCATCGGAAGCCGTTACCTCCTCGGGCCTATAAATAGACCCCCATGCCTCTCATTTGGATGGAGACACAACATCGGCAAGGTGCTCACGCTCGAAGACAGCCCACAACAAGCTCAAGCTATCAGCCCCTACGGACTCCTCTTCTTAGTCCGCGACTTCTCTGCTCTTAGTCGCGCGGCCTGCCGACCTGGCTCTGCAGTCCACGCGGTATCTGTTCTTCCCTTAACCGCGCGGTCTGCCGGCCTCCAAGCTCAGTCTGCGCGGCTTCCTCTGGCATTCCTTTCTTAACCGCCAGCTTCCTCTTTGTACCCCTTTATTTCTTTCTTATAAAGGTGTATTAGCAAGCTGTAATAACTCAATATTAATCAAAGGAAAGCCCGTCATAAGAGTGGCATTTAAGTCATCGCGGGTGAAGTCTGCATTTGCCGCTGCCAGCGGCCCCTTCTCTCATTCTCAGCTCAGCTTGGCTCTCTCGGCGTCAACCTGCAAGCACAACCGTGAAAGTAACCGTCTGCTCAACAACTCCTGATCAACCTCCTCCGCTGATCATCAAGCGCCTCCGCTGATCATCAACCTTCTCTATTGATCATCAACCTCCTCTACTGATCATCAGCCTTCCCGGCTGCTCTCAGCAAACCTCTCCTCTATCCCCGCAACCCTCAGACACGTGATTGCTCCACTCTCGAGCACTCAGAAGCTTCCTCTTCTCCTCCTCAACCCCGCAACCTTCATCCTCTTCTTCACCTTACCCGTGAGACCGAACACTCCTCCGTGTTAACTAGGCGGTGCCGTTTTCGCACATCAACATATAGTATACATCCTATGTTCAGTAGCTACCATGAACTGCCTCACCCTTTCTTTCTAGATGCCAAAATCTTCCTTCATACAGATTGGAAGTCTCACAGCTCTAAGCTCCTTATTGGTCATTCCTGAAACCATAATGACAGACTTCTAGCTAACCTTTGAGATCTACTTAGACTGTTAAGCTTTTAAAGAGTAACCTCCCTCTGATATCACTTGAAAGTCTTATTTTCAAGGTTCGCTAGAAACCTAGAGGGCGGTGAATAGGTTTTTGTCTCTATTTGAATTTTCTTGCTTTTTTGCAGATTTTTGTGGTTGGTGATTAGGTTAGTTTTTAGCTTTCAAGATCAATCATAGATGACACAACAATTTATAATGGTTCCCCAATCTTGGGTACATCTGATGTCCCTCTATGTCTATCTAACAGTGTGTTAGACTCGGCTCTCGTATTGGTTACATTGGGAAATGTGTACCAGATTTGGAGAAGCCTTAGCTAACTCAATGATATTCATCAATGTGTATTTGATGGTGTTCTGAGTTTCATTGTGCTAGTTAAGGAAATGCAGAAAAAGTTTCTAAGTACAAGTGTCGACACCTGAGAAAAATTGTGTCAACACTTGGTAAAGGCTGTGTCAACACCAGAAGCCAGATTATATCGACACATAGGACTTGTGTCGACACATAGAATTCTATCGACAGTAATTGTGATGACACACAGGACTTGTGTCGACACACACCAGAATTCTGTCAACATCAACTTTGTCGAGACTAGGAGTTATTGTGTCGACACACTCCACAGAAGCTATATCAAGAAGAAAAAGAAGAGATGTGTCGACATTATGTGAACTGTGTCGACTTCACCAAGGATTGTGTCGACACATGATCTATTTGTGTCGACACATTTGAAGTATTGTATCGACACTTTACTGCTGAGTTAAAGTTCAATGAAGTATCAAATGACTTGACTGGAGACTTGACAACTGTCACAACCAACAAAGCAGTTACATCTGTCAGAGCTGTCAGATGGCCGTTAGGAACCGGATCAGCTGGTAACCTCGGATGAAGTCTATATAAATACATGTTCTATCATCAAACAGAACAACTTAGTAGAAGAAGAGAAGTCTTCATTCAGAAATCAACATGTCTCTAAGGGCAGATCCAGAACAAATCTGCAAGAAGAATTCAGAGCCACATATGAATTAAAGAAGGAAGCTGATTGAAGATCATCTCCAAGAAGATCAACCTTACTTTGTTCAAATTCAAGAAGCTTTGAAGAAGTTAAGACAGGTTGGATCTAAAGTAATCAAATCTATCAAGAACTGATCAAGAAACCTTCAACCCATTCTCTCTCTACTTGGGTGAAGGAATTATACTTTTTATAATCACTTTTCTCTGTAGGATCTAATATAAATATGAGTGTAGGAGAGTTATCTCTCTCAGTTATAAGCCTAAATCTATAAAGGATGAGGTAGGGCTAAGTGCCTGAGGTAGGGGATTAATTTCTCTGAGTTGTAGGCCTATTGAAGAGGCTGAGGTAAGGCTTGATTGCCTGAGTTGTAGGAGTGTGGACTCACTCTGAGGTAGGATTCTCTGTGAGGATCTGAGCTATAGGACTTGCTGAATTCTGAGTTGTAGGAACCATTCTGGGTTCTGAGTTGTAAGATCTGAGGATCTGAGAAGGAAGAAGGGAGTTAGGCCGAATCTAGTATACTGCTAGATAGGCGAAGGGGGAAAGTGGATGTACCCATCACTTGGGGAACCACTATAAATCTGTGTGTTTGTTGTGTTGCCTGTATTTGATATAATCTGTGTTATCATAGAAAGTGTTAAGGCTGTCTAACAAGTAATTTACATTATTTGTCTGTATAAAAAGAATTGAACCTATTCACCCCCTAGGTGTTTAGGACATCTTGAATCCAATTCTTTGAAGTGGTATCAGAGCCAGGTTCCTCAAAAAATAGGCTTAACAGTCTGAGTTGATCTATAAGGCAGTTAACAGCTATATTCAGAATTGGTTCAGGTGAGAATCAGAAGGAACTTGGATCCATGAAACTTCCTATCTATAGGAAAGAAAATTTTGGCATATGGAAGGAGAGGGTTAGATTGTTCATGGAAGCATCTGATCCAAGAATTTACATAACAGTGCTAGAAGGGCCATTTATTCCTATGAACATATCAGTTCTTGATGCTAACATTAAGACTCCAAAAAGTTATTCTGAAATGACTAAGGAAGAGATCATCCTAGCAACCATGGACAAGAGGGCACAGAACATAATTGTCAGTGTCATAGATGACTCTACATTCCAGAATCTGGTCCATTGCAAATCCTCCAAGGAGATGTGGGACACCTTGATTGTCTACATGGATGGAACATAAGAAGTGAGAGAGGATAATAAGTCTATGTTAAATCAGGAGTATGAAAGCTTTAGACAAGCTAAGACAGATAGCATAGTTGAATGCTATAAGAAATTCTTTAGAATTGTTAATGAGCTAATGACATATGGAAGAGTCTTTAGCACTTATGAATTAAATTACAAATTTCTCAGATCTTTAACCAAGGATTGGGATACTAAAATATGTGACATCAGAGAGGTGGCCAAGCTTGCAGATACACCTCCACCAACCTTATTTAGCAAACTATTATCCTATGAGATGCAGCTCACTGCTAGAAAGGAGGAGGAGAAAAGTTGTAGGTCTGAATACAGAGAAAATTCAGTTGTCTTTAAGGCTGAAGAAACAAGAAAGGGCAGGAGAAAGTCACCTTCTCCTCCCAGGAAAATGGCTGAAGTTGAATCTAAAAATACTGACATCAACACTTCAGATAGTTAGAACTCTGATGAAGACTTTGTTGCCTTCACAAGGCAGTTTCAAAGGTTCATGAAGAAGAAGAAATGGAGAACAAATCCATCTTCATCCTTCTCCAAGGATGACTATTACAAGAAGAAGAAAACATCTAAGGATGACAGATTTGTCTCTAATCCCAGTAAACAAAATTATTCTAAAATTGTTTATTATTGTTGCAACAGGCCAGGACATGACATAGCTGATTGTCCTGATAAAAGAAAGGAATCTAAAGATAAAAAGAAGCAACAAAATAAGGGGAAGAAGGAGAGATCTTTTGTTGCAAAGAATCAAAAGAGTTGGACTGACTCCTCATCATCAGAATCAGGAGAAGAAACTGAAGCTGAAGCCTACATAGGATTGTTCACTACTGAAGAGGATCCAGTGGAATCTGAGTTCTTGCAAATGCTGGTCTCTATTAATGGGATTGAAGATCTTCATTGCAAAGGGCTGATGGCTATATCTGAGGAAGATCAGTGCCAGGATCAGCCTAGTCCAAGTAAGGTAAACCATCTATCTTCAGTTTCTAATTATTATACTGGATCAGAATCAGAAGCATCTGCATCAAGAGATGTGGATGGTTCTGAATCTGAAGGGGTTGTTCATCAACTTATTGATGAGTATGTTGATATATTGCATGCACTTAAGAGAAGCATAAACCTTGTCAAAAATAAGGATAAGGAAATTACATCCCTTAAACTGGCTGCATCTGATTCAGAAAAAATGCTGGATCTGAAAATGAATGAAGTTTCCAAACTGAAAAACATAATACTTATTCAGATGGGTACAATTACATTCAAAAATGATCAAATCAAGAGTCTAGAAGTCAGACTTCAAAGAGAGAAGGAACTTGTGGCAAAATTCTCAAAGCCAAAGTCAGTCTTACCCTTAATTGATGACTTCATTCTCCAAAAGGGTAAAATAGGATTAGGTTTCAAGGGAAGAACTAGGGCAGCTAATGCCAAAAGAAAAGGCAAAGCCCCAGGTCAGCCACTAGCTTCCAAACCCCCTGTTGCTTTCAGGAAAGTGATACAGCCTACTAACAAGTATGACCATGACATTACTCATGGTCACTGTAAGTCTGGTAATCTAAATGACAAGGGTGTAAATGCCAATAGGGCAGCCCATGTACAAACATATTATGATCTTCAGAAATCATCAATGTTTGATGCATCAGCCCCAGCACTCAGGAAAAGGACCACTATACCTACAGTGTTAAGGTCTGCTGACAGCAATGCTGTTAAGACTATACCTAAAAGAAGATACAATAGATATGAGTGCTGGTGTTGTGGCAAAGTAGGTCATTATGCAATTGATTGTTGGTACAACACTAATGTCAGGAAGAATGCCAGCTTACCTGTCAAAAAGGCTGCTGGCAAGTATGACAAGTTTCAGTTTAACCTGAACCTAGAACCTAATAATTATTGGGGTTCTAAGGTTAAGTAATTTTATTTGATGTAGGTGAGTCCAAGTGGTCATACCCCAATATGTTACTTGGATAGTGGATATTCCAGGCACATGACTGGAACAAGATGGATGCTGAAGGATTACTCTCCCATAGAGAATGGACCCAAAGTGATCTTTGGTGGATCTGAAAAGGGGGTCATCAAAGGGTTTGGTAACATTTCCAATAGTTCTATCACTATTACTCAAGTGGCTTATGTGAAAGGTCTGAAACATAACTTAATAAGCATAAGACAACTGAGTGATCTTGGTTATGAGACCTCTTTTATTAGGGATGGCTCTCAGATTAGAAAGACAAGTGATCAAGAGGTCATCTTGTCAGGTTATAGAAAAGGAAATGTTTATTATCTCAACTTTAAGTGAGAGAATAAGTTCTATCCAATTTGTCTAGTTGTAGATGAGAAAGCTTCTCATTGTGTCAAATGGCATAAGAGGCTGGCTCACCTGAACTACAAGTCAATAGGGAAACTCTATAGTATGGAGTTAGTGAGGAATGGTCCTCAGGTCAAGTGCATCCAGGAGGGTGTGTGTTCAACTTGTCAAAAAGGCAAACAGGCTAAGACGTCCTCCCATAGTCTTGATACCAAAGACTCAGTGAGTTGTTTGTATCTCCTGCATATGGATCTATTTGGTCCTATTCCAGTTCATAGTCTAGGTAGGAAAGTCTTTACACTTGTGGTGGTGGATGACTATTCTTGATTCACATGGCTTTTCTTCCTGAGGCAGAAATCTGAAACCCCTACTCTCTTCCACAATTTTGTTAGGCAAATTCAGAATGAACTAAACAATTCAATGGTCAAAATCAGAAATGACCATGGGACTGAATTTCAGTCTGAATGCATGACAAGATTTTGTGAAGAACAAGGGATTCATCAAGAGTTCTCCTCACCTAGGACTCCCCAGCAAAATGGTATTGCTGAAAGAAAGATGATGAATTGTAAATATACCTATTTTTATGTACATTAATTAAGTCATTTTTATTTCTTTTTGTTATTTTTGTTTAATTTTATTTAATAAATTGTTTCTTTTTTGTAAAATTTATTCTAACTTAGCTTTATTTTGTTTCCTGAAAATTTCAGGAAATTGTCAAATTTTGCATGGGTCACGCCCGTGTTCTTTGGGTCACGCCCGTGACCAGGGAGTGACACGTCAACTTCTAGTGAATCAGCAATTTGTGATGAAAAAAAAAACTTGACACGCCCAACGTCACGCCCATGTCGAATGACACGCCCCGTGACCCCAGCCCGTGTCACGCAAGCTCGACGATTAGCATTCGACGTTCATCGACCAACCTGACATGCCTGTGTCACCCAAACCGACACGTCCGTGTCACTTGCTCTCGACATTTTCCTCACGACAACTTCCAGATTCGTTGATTCAACCCGACACGCCCGTGTCAAGATGGGAAACGGGCGTGTACTCCTCCACCTGGCAGATAAGACCACACCGGAGACTTTTCGACGCAACTCGCGCCCAGATCCACCTTCCCGACACGCCCACCGTCACGCCCGTGACATGGGGCGTGACCGCCACGTGACCTATATGTGTTCAGCCCGAAGTCAACTAAGCCGTCAGATCACCGGATCAAATCGATGAATAGTGCTGACACACCCCCTGACACGCCCGTGTCAGCGGGCGTGTCCCATGAAATATTTTGCCTATTTAAGCCAGCTTGCTGGATGTATTCTTGTTCCACTTTTTGGGCCATTTTGTATAGGGGAAGTGCTGTTCAGATGAATTCCAAATGTTATGTAAGGGATATTTTCTCCCCCTCTCCTTAGCTTTTATTTTCGTGTCTTTGTAACTCGTTCATTTTAACTTAATAAAATGTGTTTTCATCTCTTTATTTGGCTTTGGAAGGAATCTAAACAACCCACTCTTATGCAATCTTATTTCTTTCTTCTTTGTTTTAACTTAGTTTTTTTCCGCCTTTTAAAATGTGTGTGTGAGTGTATGAGTATAGTTTCTTTTACTTTGATGTTTTCATTAAATGTTCGCTTAGATTTGGTTAGATTTAGAATTTTGTAGCTTTTATTTCATTCCTATAGGTTTATAAAAATGTTTTAAAAGGTGGTTTTTAATTTTCTTTAACTTAGCCTATTTAGGATCGTAAAACTTTTCGTTCTCTTTTAGTTTTATTTACACTTTTTATGCGTTTCTATAAAATTATAAGAATGAAAACGTAATAATTTTAATTTTTCGAGCACTTCCATTTTGCGTTTATTTGCAAAAACGTTTGCTCCGTTAAATTTTATTTCAGCTTTTTATGCATTTCTACCGCATTCTAGTGGTAGAAATGCAGTTGTTTTAATTTTTCAGTAACTTAGTTTTTTTCTTTTTTTGTACGTGTGCGCATTTATTTCCGCCTACTCGTTAAGAGTTAAATGGCGCATTGTTTTACTTTCTTCAAGTTGAGTGTGTGGAGCGTGTTTAATTTTTTATCGAGTGAGTGTGTTTTACTTTCTGTAGAGTGGGTGTATTTATTTAGTCCGACTTGTTTGAGTAGGACCCGCATTTATTTTCTCCTACTCATTTGAGCAGGACTTGTGTGCGTGCATATTTCATTTCATGTCGAGTGTGTGCGTGAGTTTTAATTTATGTCGAGTCTGTGTGTGCATTGTATTTATTTTGTCCTACTTATTTGAGTAGGACTCGCTTTCATTTCTCCCGCCCATGCATTTGCGTCGGGACTCGCACTTTACTGCTTTCATTTCAGTGCTACTCATTTGAGTAGGACTTGCAATTTACTGCTTTCTTTTACTGCTTTCCTTTATTGCTTTCTTTCCTGCTTTATTTACTGCTTTCCTTTTATTGCTTTCACCGTCTGCCATCCCCATTCCGATGAGTGGCTAATCGTTCTTAGCCCTCAGTATCAAAGAGCATTGGGACAAATAAAATAGCTTTAAATAATTAAAGGTCTTTATTTTCTAATTAATTAAAATTAACTTAAGGTTTGCTTAGGGTTTACGACGCGTAGGACCACATATCGATGCGTGGGCCCTATTTTCGTAGTCGATACACTAGCTAGCTGAGAGGTCGTGCGTATGGACCTATCACCCCTTGGTAAAGAGAGTTTCGCACTAACCCTCGAGAGAGGAGGCGCGCAAACTCTACCGGATTGGGTTCCCCACCCAATAGCGGGGTTCTTATAGTAATACAGGCGTTAAGAGGAATCTTTCATCGGACGAGAGCCCGGTCAAATAGTCTCAGCGTTCAGGTGAGCGATATCCCTATAGCTAGGTGAGCTCATTTTAGTGGAACCTCCACGGCCAAGTCTCCGCCTTAATTAATTTGAAATTTAAGATCTCTTTTTATTAAAAGTTTATTTTAGTTCAAATTCTATTCGATGCGGTCGCGCTAAGCTCATCATCGGCTCCACCTTTTATGGTTTCATTTTTTGTCTTTTTGCTTTTCATATATATAAAAAAATACCCGACAAGTAATTATCGGTAAAATAATAGTACCCTCCATGGAAGAGTAGAAATAATCGAACTGACCCTGAGAACAATACGACCTCGATATTCCACACCGGAATATCCTGTACTACACGCGATAGGTGCACTTGCCTCCGTTCGTTAAAACTCGATCTAAACCGTTTTATATCCAAATAAATAAATCTGTGCGCCCTGTTTTCTAAATAAAACTGAATCCGCCTTTTTCCTAAAATAAACTGTCGGGGGCGCCGCGGGAATTCTCACCAATTTTTGGAGTTTTAACCGTATCAAGTTTTCGGACTCGATGCAAACATAATCTTAAAGTTTTTGGCGTCGTTGCAGGGGAATTTTCGGGTCGTTATTTTGAACCCTGAAAATCAATTAATTTTACCTATATCTATATATATAACAAAAATTTAAAATGGCCAACAAAAATAATAATAATAATAATACCACTTCAAAAAAAACACAAAAAAAAACTTTAAAAAATTATAATATAACTATCTATAAAATTGTTTTTTTTTGAAATGACGTCATTTCCAACTAAAAAAACTAAAAAATTATTATCATATTATTATCCAAAAACTAAAAAAATCCTAAAAACTAAAAAACAAACTAAAATCCGAAAAAAAAACTAAAATCCTAAAAGGCTAAAAAAACCATAAAACTCAAAATCTAAAAATCTAAAAAACTAAACATCTAAAAAACTAAAAAAATCACAAAAAATCAAAAAAAACCCACAAAACCTACCTCAAAATCAATTACAAATAAAACAAAAAACACAAAACAAAAAAAAACCTACTTAAAAACACACAAAAAATAATATAATAATTTGTTATTAAATTATATATGTTTTATTTAACTTAATTTATTTTGACTTCTTTTATTTTAATTTATTTTGTTTCGCTTCGGCGCGCGTCACGCTCTTGTGCGCGCTAGGGGAATGCATATTTGTAGCGCTCATCTGCTAAGACGTCAGCTTACGAGTCACCCACACACTTGCCACCCCTACCGCGCACAAACTTTTCGCCGAATTTATCTTTTCTATTTTTTTTTCTTTTATTTTTTTTCTTTTGTTATTAATAATGCAGGGTATCAACCCGGGCCTCCCGACCTCGTCTAAGGGAAGCTTCTGCCCTCTCTTTTAATTTTTGTGCATCTTTTATTTTGTAAATTATTTGATCCACATACTTACATTGCAACATTGGGGACAATGTTGGTTTTAAGTATGGTGGTGTTTTCCTATTCTGCATATTTTATATTTTGTACTTAGTAAAAAAATACAAAAAATGCAAAAAATTAAAATCTCAAAAAAAAATTCATTGTTTTGTTTCTAATAATCAAAACAAAAAAACTTCAAAAAAATTCATAAAACACAAAATTCAAAAAAAAATTATTATAAATTAAAAAAATCAAAAATTTTTAAAACTAAAAATTTAAAAAAAAATAGAAATAGTCTTTTCCTTTGTAAATAGTTTTTGTAAAAAGAAAATTCTCTGTCCCCCCCCCCCCCCCCCCGCCCCTTCTTATTTGTAAAAGCTCGCCTTTTTAGCAAGCCCGCGGCGTTCGACTCATCGAACCAACCACTGAAATAAGAGTCTGTTCACGGGCATTCGAGTTTTTTACTTTGTACTCTTTTTTTGTAAAAATCTCTCTTTCCCCACTATCTTTTTTGTAATTAACACTTCTTTCTCTTCTCTTTCTTGTAAATAACTTATCAAAATACACTAAAAAATCAAAAAATTTAGAAAAACTAAAAATCCTAAAAAAGTAAATAACTCTAAAAATCCTAAAAAGATAATAATCAAAATTCCAAAAAAAATGATAAAACCCCTAAAATTCAAAAAAATATTTAGTTAAATTATGTAACAAAATAAATCGAATATACCACATCTTAACCTTTTTTGCTTTCTAAAAATCTAGTTTTGAGTTAATTTATTTGCTAATTTTACTTATTCTTTGTTTATTATTCGTTTATTAATTAAAGTTCGATAGATTTAAGTGTTTGGGGTTAAGATTTAAAAAACAATTTATGTCTTTTCCTTATAATAGGGAACTTGTTTTTCACCAGCACTTCTAATTTTTATAAATAGAAGCTCATCTTTTATGTTAGAAAATAACAATCATGGATTTCTATTATTTCTACTTCATGCTTTTAGAAACATAGGAACGTCCATTTTAAAAAGGTTGCTCTCAAAACGTTTTTATTAAAATCTAGTCTTCTTTTTGAAAAAATATACCCACCTCCATTTTTTTTATGTCTCACTTGACATGCTTACCCCTATTTTATCCCTAAAAAGATCCTTTGTCAATGGGAATAAGATTTCGTTCTGTAAACAAAGGCACCCAATATTTAAAAAGATTATATGTTACGGAGTAAGAGGATAAAATTTATTACTTCTATACATATACATTGGGTTATTTATTATTTATGAAGAAAAAAAATTTACATGTTAGGAAAATAAGATTTCATTTTCCTAATTATTCAAAAGAAAAAAATATATAGAGGTTCGAGAAAAAATTATCTCGCCTCTATATCCAAGCCTTCTTCATAAACCACCAATCCACTTATCCTATTTCAATAATTCTAGAATTAATTTAAAATTTTTTGAGAGCATAATTTTTAAATTGCATTATTTTCTTTAACTTTTTTAAGCTAAAGTTTTTTATATAATTTCAATCCATCTTTGTTAAACTAACAAAAATAAATTTTTGCTTTCTATTTTATTTTATATAGAAGTCTTTTTGAAACTCTTCCTCTATTTATAACATTTTCATAAATTAGGATTTAACTCTAGTACCCCAGATGTTTATTTTGATCTTACTTTTAATTAATTCAAGCGGTAGCTAAACTTAGGATTGCTTTAATTCCTTATAAGTTCATCTCCAATTTTTGCTCTAGAATAGCAAAAGCTTAAGTATGGGAGTATTTGATGAATTGTAAATATACCTATTTTTATGTACATTAATTAAGTCATTTTCATTCTTCTTGTTATTTTTGTTTAATTTTCTTTTATAAATTGTTTCTTTTTTGTAAAATTTATTCTAACTTAGCTTTATTTTGTTTAATAAATATTTCAGGAAATTATAAAATTTGCATGGGTCACGCCCGTGTTCTTTGGGTCACGCCCGTGACCAGGGCGTGACACGTCAACTTCCAGTGAATCAGCAATTTTTGATGAAACAAATATTGACATGCCCGACGTCACGCCCGTGTCGAATGACACGCCCCATGACCCTAGCCTGTGTCATGCAAGCTGGACGATTTGCATTCGACATTCGTCGACCAACCTGACACGGCCGTGTCGCCCAAACCGACACGCCCGTGTCACTTGATCTCGACATTTTCCGCTCGACAACTTCCAGATTCGTCGACTCAACCCGACATGCAAGTGTCAAGATGTGACACGGGCGTGTACTCCTCCACCTGGCCGACAAGATCGCACCGGAGAATTTTTGACGCGACTCGCGCCCAAATCCACCTCCCCGACATGCCCACTGTCACGTCCGTGACATGCGGCGTGACCGCCACGTGACTGACACGTGTCCAGCCCGAAGTCAACTAAGCCGTCAGAACACCGGATCGAATCGATGAATAGTGCTGACACGCCCCCTAACACGCCCGTGTCAGAGGGCGTGTCCCATGAAATGTTTTGCCTATTTAAACCAGCTTACTAGATGTATTCATGTTCCACTTTTTGGGCCATTTTTATAGGGGAAGTGCTATTCAGATGAATTCCAAATATTATGTAAGGGATATTTTATCCCCCTCTCCTTAGCTTTTTTTTGTGTCTTTGTAACTCGTTCATTTTAACTTAATAAAATGTGTTTTCATCTCTTTATTTGGCTTTGGAAGGAATCTAAACAACCCACTCTTATGCAATCTTATTTCTTTCTTCTTTGTTTTAACTTAGTTTTTTTCGTCTTTTAAAATGCGTGTGTGAGTGTATGAGTATAGTTTTTTTTACTTTGATGTTTTCATTAAATGTTCGCTTAAATTTGGTTAGATTTACAATTTTGTAGCTTTTATTTCATTCCTATAGGTTTATAAAAATGTTTTAAAAGGTGCTTTTTAATTTTCTTTAACTTAGCCTGTTTAGGATCGTAAAACTTTTCGTTCTCTTTTTGTTTTATTTACACTTTTTATGTATTTCTATAAAATTATAAGAATGAAAACATAATCGTTTCAACTTTTTCGAGAACTTCCATTTTGCATTTATTTGCAAAAAGGTTTGCTCCGGTAAATTTTATTTCAGCTTTTTATGCATTTATACTGCATTCTAGCGGTAGAAATGCAATTGTTTTAATTTTTCAGTAACTTAGTTTTTTACTTTTTTTGTACGTGTGCGCATTTATTTCCGCCTACTCGTTAAGAGTTAAATGGCGCATTGTTTTACTTTCTTCAAGTTGAGTGTGTGGAGTGTGTTTAATTTTCTGTCGAGTGAGTGTGTTTTACTTTCTGTAGAGTGGGTGCATTTATTTAGTCCTACTCGTTTGAGTAGGACCCGCATTTATTTTCTCCTACTCATTTGAGTAGGACTTGTGTGCGTGCGTATTTCATTTCATGTCGAGTGTGTGCATGAGTTTTAATTAGTGTCGAGTGTGTGTGTGCGTTGTATTTATTTTGTGCTACTCATTTGAGTAGGACTCGCTTTCATTTCTCACGCCCATGCATTTGCACCGGGAGACTCGCACTTTACTCCTTTCATTTCAGTCCTACTCGTTTGAGTAGGACTTGCAATTTACTGCTTTCTTTTACTGCTTTCCTTTACTGCTTTCTTTCCTGCTTTATTTACTGCTTTCCTTTTATTGCTTTCACCTCCTGCTGTCCCCATTCCAATGAGTGGCTAATCGTTCTTAGCCCTCAGTATCGAAGGGCATTGGGACAAATAAAATAACTTTAAATAATTAAAGATCCTTATTTTCTAATTAATTAAAATTAACTTAAGGTTTGCTTAGGGTTTATGACGCGTAGGACCACATATCGATGTGTGGGCCCTATTTCCGTAGTCTATGCGCTAGCTAGCCGAGAGGCCGTGCATATGGACCGATCACCTCTTGGTAAAGAGATTTCTGCACTAACCCTCGAGAGAGGAAGCACGCAAACTCTACCGGATTGGGTTCCCCACCCAATAGTGGGGTTCTTATCATAATGCGGGCGTTAAGAGGAATCCTTTGTCGGATGAGAGCCCGGTCGAATAGTCTTAGCGTTCAGGTGAGCGATATCCCTATAGCTAGGTGAGCTCATTTTAGTGGAACCTCCGCGGCCAAGTCTCCGCCTTAATTAATTTGAAATTTATGATCTCTTTTTATTAAAAGTTTATTTTAGTTCAAATTCTATTCGATGCGGTCGCGCTAAGCTCATCATCGGCTCCACCTTTTATGATTTCATTTTTTGTCTTTTTTGTTTTTCATATATATAAAAAATACCTGACAAGTAATTATCGGTAAAATAATAGTCCCCTCTAGGGAAGAGTAGAAATAATCGAACCGACCCCGAGAACAATACGACCTCGAGATTCCGCACCGGAATATCCTGTACTACACGCGATAGGTGCACTTGCCTCCTTTCATTAAAACTCGATCTAAACCATTTTATATCCAAATAAATAAATCCGCGCGCCCCGTTTTCTAAATAAAATTGAATCCGCCTTTTTCCTAAAATAAACCGCTCGGGGTGCCGCGGGAATTCTCACCAAGTTTTGGAGTTTTTAGCCGCATCAAGTTTTCGGACCCGGTGCAAAAAAATCAATCAAAATAATAGGACTCTTATTGAGTCTGGTAGAACCCTTTTAAGTCACTCTTCTCTCCCTGAATATTTCCGAGCAGAGGCAGTAAACACTGCATGTCATGTTCTCAATAGGGCTTCCATCACCAAAGGCCACAAGAAGACACCCTATGAGATTATGAAAGGAAAAAAACCAAATTTAGCCTATTTTAGAATCTTTGGTAGCAAGTGTTTTATTTTTAATAATGGCAAGCACTATTTAACTAAATTTGCTGCCAAATCCCAAGCAGGGATATTTGTTGGGTACAGAAATAGCAGTAGGGCATACAGAGTCTACAACTTGACTACTCAAGTTGTAGAAGAATCTGTCCATGTAGTTTTTGATGAAACTAAACTAATCGACTATGAGTTGTCTAATACACCTTGTAGCTCTATAGGTTTGAAGGAAAAGATGGACAAGCTAACCATTAGTGAAGACCAACCTGCAAGGATGAAAAAAATGATGGATGTTGTACAGGGGGAGTACAAGACCCACAAGCTGATGAAGAGGACAATGAAGTACAGCATGGTGTGGTGATTGGAGAACATCAAGGTGTAGATAGATTGCTTCCAGCAATAAGACATCTGAAGGATCATCCTGCACACCAAATTATTGGTGATCCAAGTCATGGTGTTCAGACAAGGAGCAAGAACATAAACACAATCCTTTGCTCAAGTTTCCTGTCCCAGTTGGAACCCAAGAAATTTGAAGAAGCCGTACAAGACCCAAATTGGATTGATGCCATGCAGGAAAAACAAAATCAATTTAGAAGATGCAAAGTCTCGAAGTTGGTTCCTAAACCAAAGAATCACAATGTCATAGGGACTAAGTGGATCTACAGGAACAAGCTAGATGAAAATGGCTTTATAGTTAAGAACAAAGCAAGATGAGTAGCCAAAGGCTACAGGCAGGAAGAAGGAATAGACTTTGATCAGACATTTGCCCCAGTGGCAAGGTTGGAAGCAATAAGGTTGTTCCTTGCCTTTGTAGCTTATCAAGGTTTCAAAGTTTTTCAGATGGATGTAAAGTCAGTATTTCTGAATGGTAACTTAAAGGAGGAAGTTTATGTTGAACAACCCTCAGGTTTTGTAGATCCTCTCTATCCTAATTATATGTATAGGCTTAAGAAAGCACTATATGGTTTGAAACAAGCCCCTGGGGCTTGGTATGAAACATTGTCTACATTCCTCATTGAGAACAAATTCTCAAGAGGGAAAATAGACAAAACTCTATTCCTCAGGGAATCAAAAGGCAAGATGATCCTAGTCCAGATATATGTTGATGACATTATCTTTGGATCAACTGAAAACAACATTTGTAGAAAGTTTGCTAAACTTACGCAAGGGAAGTTTGAGATAAGCAGTATGGGTGAACTGAAATTCTTTTTGGGACTCCAAGTTAGACAGACTGATGATGGCTTGTCAATATCCCAGTCTAAGTTCACCAAGGAGTTGATTAAGAAATATGGTATGGAGTCAGTGATGAGTGCGATTATGATAGGCTTTTTACTATCAAAATTGTAATCATGTCTACTATTTTCTACCTCTTTTTGTAGTAATTTCGCGAGAATAGTTGAGAAATTGTCTTATCATGAATAGGAGAGCACAGTTAGGATTTTTGTTATTCCTTGTATTAAGTTATCTAATTTATTCCTTCACTTTTATAATGTAGGTAATGCCAACCAATGGAACTAAAAGTCTTAGGAGCAAACAGAGGAGTTCATGCAGTCAACATGGCTGATGACAGGACAAAAATTGGGCGTACACGGGTAGGCACACGCCCGTGTCCCTACCCGTGTCCTATATGTGCTGGAATTGAAGAAACTGGATTAGAAGAAAGAGACTCACACGGGTTGGCACACACCCGTGTGCTTACCCATGTCAATTCAACCTCGACTACTAACCAACCCGTGTCTGAAGAACATGAAGAACAACATAGCTGTGTCAGTACCCGTATCATCTGACACGGCCCACTACCAGACACGCCAGTTAGTGTAGAACTGCCCTAAAACCGTCAACACGGCCTGACACACGGCCGTGTTGCAACCCGCGTTCGACCCTGTTTGCAAGGGACTATAAAATACCTGTAGGAAAATTAGAAGGGACTTTTTGGATCATTTTCATTGGGGAGAACTTCTGGAGCACGAAGTGGAGCATCCAAGAGAAGGAGGATTTGAAGGGTATTTTTGTATGTATTTCATCTTTCATTAATCCCTTTTAATCTTCCCTATCTCTTGGTGATTCAAGTTTAGTCATCTTTTATTTTACATGAACTTTAATTTGGAACAATTTGTTAATCATGTATCATATTGTTTTCATTGAATTTGTGGTATTTTATTTGTATGTAGGCTTACAAAGAAGGAGTTCTATCCTAATTATGAATTGGTTATTTGTTTTAAATGAATTGCAAATCTCTAGATTGAGAAATTGGATGTTTGTGATGATGTTTACATGTTCATATTTTGGTGTTAGATCTCTTTGTAATTCGAACTTCATGATCGAGAGATATGTTGTTTGGATAATTGGAATACGAATAGATGGATTCATGGTATTTTAGAGATAGGATTTCATGAATTTATGTAATAGATAGTATACTTCCATTAATGCAAATTTGACTGTTGTAAATTGTTCGAGAGAAAGTTTACTAACTTAGGTTTAGATTTTGAATTGCTCGAGAGAGAATTCGATAGATGTTTACCCTTTACAATACAACAAATTTGATAGTTTTATTATTACATGATTACATAGAATTGAGTTAATGAATGAGTATGTTCATGTGATTGCACATAAGCTTTCGGCTTTTTATCTTGTTTAATCCTTCAATGTTTATTTATCCAAATAGGCATAGTTAGGTTAATTTAGATTAGAAATAAATTTTAATTATAGGTATGATAAGAGAGTGAGGGTGAGTACGAGTATTTGAAATGTCCCTGTGGAATACGACCCCAGATATAGGTTTCTCCTATACTATGATTGATAGGTGCACTTGCCTGAAAGTTAATTCAATCTACCTATGCCCATCTACATAGTTTATACTAGAGTGTAGAATGAATCCACATAAATCTATTACTTGTTAAGCAAAAGAAATCATCAAGTTTTTTGCGCCGTTGCCGGAGAATTCGATTTCAATATTTTGAAAGCCTAAACTTTATTAATCTACCAATGTTAGTTTATTCATATATATATAATTGTAAATTAGATTATGGAATAATTATATCGCTTAATCTCTGTTTTGGAGTCTGTTAGTCTATGACCAGGGGCAGAAATTCTGGGCTAGCACCATTTCATCCTGACCCAGAGCGAATTATTCATAACACCAACCATAGGGACGTGGGAGTTAATACCATAGATATTTCAAACGAACTATTAGAAGAAGTAGTAGTTAACCAAGGAGAGAATCATCCGGAAAATTTGGACACCATGGCCAATAAGAATGAGCAAACTATGTCTGACTTTGCTAGACCTAATCTCCAAAGAACTGCGTCAAGCATCGTTATACCGTCAATAGTCACCAATAACTTCGAATTGAAGCCTAGTGTTACACAGATGGTTCAACAGTATGTCTAGTATGATGGCCTGCAAGATGAGGATCCTAACACCCACTTGGCCGGATTCCTAGAGATATGTGACACATTCAAGATTAATGGTGTTTCCAACGATGCCATTCGATTGAGATTATTTCCATTCTCGTTAAGGTATAAGGCGAAGCAGTGGTTGAATTCATTACCTAGAGGGTTGATTACTACTTGGGATATGAGGGTTGAGAAGTTTTTGATGAAGTATTTTCCACCGGCAAAAACTGCAAAGCTAAGGAATGACATCTCTACGTTCATGCAATCAGAATCTAAATCATTGTATGACACGTGGGAACGATTCAAGGACCTTTTAAGGAGATGTCCCCACCATGCTAGACCTTCATGGCTTCAGATTCAGACCTTCTACAATGGACTAAATCCGGCCACTAAACAGATGATTGATGTGGCTAGTGGAGGCACCTTGAACAACAAGACACCTGAAGCGACTCAGCAGTTGATAGAAGACATGGCTATGAATAACTATCAATGGACTACCGTAAGACAAATGCCTAGCAAGCCCGCAGGAATTTATGAAGTGGATGTTGTCACTGCCTTAGCCATTCAAGTGGAGAAGCTTCACCAAAAGATGGACAACCTTGCCTTAGCATCACCCTCCATGGCACCTCAACAATGGAACCCTTCATGTAATGGAATGCCTAGTTGTGAGCCTTCAGTACAAGAGCATGTTGACTATATGGGAAATAATATTAGACCTCCTTTCAACCAAGCGAACAACCCATATAGTTCTACATACAATCCTGGATGGAGGAACTACCCAAATTTTTCTTGGGGAGGAGAAGGCAATCAAGGGAAGCAACCTATGTTTGGACAACAACAACAACTGGAACCAAGGAAGCCTACATTGGAAGATGTGCTCACCAATTTCATGCAAACTACCAATGTAGCCTTCCGGAATCAAGATTGCTCGATTCAGAATTTGGAGAATCAGATTGGAAAGCTTGCAAGGATGGTTTCTGAAAGACAACAAGGAACACTTCCAGGAAATACTGAGACAAATCCAAGGGAGCATGCAAAATTCATTCAATTGAGGAGCGGAAAGGAGTTACAAGACCCAAGGATTATGAAGGAAGCACCCCAAATGGAGTCTAGCGGCGAAGGACCGAGTGAGATGAACGTACAACCGATGGAGTATCAACCAGCAGTATCATACCCAGCAAAGCTTAACAAGGAGCGCATGGATGCGCAGTATGGTAAATTTTTATCTATGATTAAACAATTACATGTCAATTTACATTTTTCTAAAATTATTCAAATGCCTAAGTATGCGAAATTTCTTAAAGATTTAATTTCTAATAAAAGGAAATAGAGGAATTATCTTTAGTAACACTTAGTGAAGAATGTTCTGCAATTTTGCAAAATAAATTACCACAAAAACTTAAGGATCCCGGTTCGTTTTCAATTCTATGTTTAATCGGAGATTTACAAGTAAATAAAGCTTTAGCGGATTTAGGAGCAAGTATAAATTTAATGTCTTATAAACAATATTTGAAACAAGGTCTAGGAGAACTTAGCCCAACTAGAATGAGTATTCAACTAGCAGATCGATCGGTTAAGTATCCTAGAGGAATAGTGGAGGATGTATTGGTTAAGTTAGATAAGTTTATATTTCCTGCTAATTTTGTTATTCTAGATATGGATGAAAATATTTAAGTACCACTCATATTAGGTCGTCCATTTTAACCACTTCTACAGTGATTATTGATGTTTTTGATGGTAAATTAGTCTTGCGAGTAGGGAAAGATGAAGTTACTTTTCAAATTGGTAATACTATGAAACAATCTTTAGATAATCATGATTATTGCTATTTTTCTCATGGTGTTGATAATTTTATGACTTCTATGCATTCCAATTTTTATTATAGAGATCCTTTATAAATTTGCATTACTAACTGTTATCTAGAAGAAGAAAAAAAATAAAGATATTGTTGCACATTTATTTTTTCTAGATAATAGTGTTGCGATGAATAGAACGACCGAATATAGTTTGATTACTCAAGGAGATCATGAAGCTCTTAAGAATAATACTAAGAATCTGCCAATAGTAAAACTAAAAAAATTATCGGTTCATCTTCAGTATGCATTCTTAGGAACTAATACTTCTTACCCATTTATTATCTCTTCTACTCTTTCTAATACTGAAAAAACTAAATTAATAATTATATTGAAGAAATGTAAAGGTGCAATAGCATGACAAATATCTAATATAAAGGGTACTAATCCTAGTTTTTGCAAGCATAAAATCTTTTTGGAAGAAAACTATAAATCTTCTATTCAACCGCAATGTAGGCTAAACCCGAATATGAAAGAGGTAGTTAAGGTGGAGATTGTTAAGTTATTAGATGCTGGTATTATATATCCAATTTCGGATAGTTCATGGGTTAGTCCTGTCCAAGTCGTTCCTAAGAAGGGTGGTCTAACAGTGGTAGCTAACGATAAGAATGAGTTAATTCCTATGCGAACGGTAACAGGTTGGCGTGTCTGTGTTGACTATAGGAAGTTAAACGATGCCACTAGGAAGGACCATTTTCCTCTCCCTTTCATTGACCAAATATTAGAACATTTGTCAGGACATTCCTATTATTGTTTTCTAGATGGATTTTCTGGATACTTCCAAATTATTATAGCACCAAAAGACCTGGAGAAAATAACTTTCACCTGCCCATTTGGTATTTTTGCCTATAGATGTATGCCTTTCGGGTTATGTAATGCACCCGCCACTTTTCAAAGGTGCATGCTAGCCATCTTTAACGAATACGTTGAAGATATTATGGAAGTATTTATGGATGATTTTTCTGTTTTTGGCAACTCGTTTGATCTATGTTTGAATAATTTAGAAAACGTTCTTAGGAGGTGTGAGGAGACTAACATAGCACTTAGTTGGGAGAAATGTCATTTCATGGTCAAGGAAGGTTTAGTGCTTGGCCATAAAATCTCAAGCCAAGGAATCCAAGTAGATAGAGTGAAAATTGAGGCCATAGAAAATTTACCACCACCAACCTCCGTTAAGGCAGTGAGAAGTTTCTTAGGACATTTGGGATTTTACAGCAGGTTTATTAAGGACTTCTCTAAAATAACTAAACCACTTACCAGGCTGTTAGAAAAAGACACACCTTTCATTTTTGAACAAGAGTGTCTACATGCCTTTGAGTTTTAAAAAGAAAGGTTAATTAATTCTCCTATTATGATCGCGCCCGATTTTAGTCAACCATTTGAGATCATGTGTGACGCTAGCAGTTTTGCAGTAGGGGCTGTTTTAGGACAACGCCGAAACAAACACTTTCACCCTATATACTACGCTAGCAAAATACTTAATAATGCACAGGAGAATTATACAACTATAGAAAAAGAACTCCTAGCAGTGGTATTCGCCTTCGATAAATTTAGATCTTATTTAACATTATCTAAAGTGGTAGTATATACCGATCACTCTGCCCTAAGATATTTATTATCCAAGGCGGAAGCCAAGCCTCGTTTAATCCGTTGGGTTCTTTTATTACAAGAATTTGATTTAGAAATTAAGGATAAACGAGGAGCAGAAAACTTAGCGGCGGACCATCTTTCACGTTTAGAAAATCCATTACGATCAATGTTAGATGAATCTGAAATTTCTGATACATTTTCTGAGGAATTGCTATTTGTCATATCTACAAATATGCATCTTGATTATTCATGGTTTGCGGATTATGCAAACTATCTTGTAGCTAAGGTTCTTCCAAAAGAATTTTCATATCAGCAGAAAAAGAAATTTTTCTCTGACTTGAAATATTACTTTTCGGAGGACCCCTTTCTTTTTTGGATATGTGCAAATTCCGTTATATGAAGGTGTGTATCAACGGAGGAAGGTTGGAAAATTTTGGAGCAGTGTCATTCAGGCCCTGCCGGTGGTCACTATGGAGCAAATCGCTCGGCCAAAAAGGTTCTTGATTATAGTTTTTATTGGCCCCTTCAATTCAGGGATGCCCAAAGGTATGTGCTTTCATATGATTCTTGTCAGAAAGAAGGTAATATTTCTATATTACATGAAATGCCACAAAAATATATTCTTGAATGTGAAGTATTCGATGTGTGGGGTATTGATTTTATGGGACCATTTCGAGTTTCTTTTGGGAATAAATATATTTTAGTAGTTGTAGATTATGTATGGAAGTGTGTTGAAGCTCAAGCTTTGCCTACTAATGATAGTAGGGTTGTAGTCTGATTTTTAAAATCCTTATTTGAACGATTTGGCACACTATGTGCACTTATTAGCGATAGGGGTTCACATTTCTGTAATCTGCAGCTAGATAAAGTATTGGAAAAATATGGAGTTACACATAGGATAGCCACTCCTTATCATCCGCAAACTAGTGGTCAAGTTGAAGTTTCCAATAGAGAGCTTAAGAGGATCTTAGAAAAATCTATAGAAGGGAATAGGAAGCAATGGTCTAGAAAACTTAACGATTGATTGTGGGCATATAGGACCGCCTTCAAAATACCTATAGGGACCACCCCCTTTAGATTAGTCTATGGCAAATCATGTCACCTGCTTATAGAATTAGAACACAAGTCGTATTGGGCGATACGCTCTTTGAATTTTGATACTAATTTTATAGGGGAGAAACGTAAACTTCAACTTAACGAGTTAGATGAGTGAAGAACCATTGCTTATGAGAACTCCTGGATTTATAAGGAGAAGACCAAGCTATTTCATGACCGTCACCTTCGCAAACCCAAGACATTCCAAAAAGGCGACCAAGTCCTTCTTTTCAATTCACGTCTTCGTTTATTCCCAGGGAAGTTAAGGTCTAAGTGGTCCAGACTCTTTAAGGTTAAAGAAGTCTTCCCCTACGGTACCGTCGAACTTACCTACCCTAAGAAGGGAGATTTTAAGGTTAATGGACACCGACTGAAGCCTTATTATGGTGAGCTTCCTAAAGACTTCGCTCGTCAAGATACCTGCTTCCGTCTAGATTAGGGTTTTGTAAAATAAAGTAATGTTCATAAGTTCTAAATTTTTTTTAGTATAAGTATAGTTAGGTTTTAAGAAAAAATTCTGTAATAAAATTCACCTAGGAAGAATTCGAAAGGCAAGGGAAGACACGGGTAACCACACGCCCGTGTGGTTGGCGGTGTGCTCAACACAGACTCAGTCCCAGTCGTGTCATTTAAAATCTAGAGTAGGAAGAATTCATCCCGAGAACCACACGGGTTCACACCAACCCGTGTGTGACCGTGTTATATGGTGTATTTTCACTCGACGATCGTCGAGACCATTTTGTCGACAAAGGGTGACACACCCTCCAACACGCCCGTGTCGGATGGTACACGCCCGTGTAGCGTGGCGTGTTCCCTCTGTCGACCATTTTTGTCGACCAAAGACTCGAGTGTCGACATAAAGCAGGACACGCCCGGGACACGCCCGGGGACACGCCCATGTCCTAGGCCGTGTCACCCAATAACCCGTGTGTTTTTAATGCAGTGTGCCAGATCAAACACGGGTCAAAACACGGCCGTGTTGTTGACCGTGTCCGCCTGACACGATGCTCTCCCGTGACTTTGACCACACGTCCCGAGGCTCCCCGTGTTCCACGAGGGTTTAGATTCCCTAACACGGGTGAACACAAGGACGTGTGCACACCCATGTTCGTCTTCTTTAAATGGAGGTCGTGTGATGTTCTTCCTCATCTCCTTCCCCTGGTTCCCAGCATCAGTCCTATGCAAGTTTTTGCCTCCAGTTCCGGTTGAATTTTCATCTTCAACGTGTGCGGCTTTGTGTCCAATATTCGTCTTCTTTCCTCCTAGGCAACATTTCGTTTCCATTTTTATGCATCTTCTTCTTCATCTCCACTTTTCTTTCCAAATTCTTCTCCACCAATTTAGTTTCTTTTTTAAAAAAATCTTTCTATTTTTCCACATATAATGTCTTCTAGAAGAGGACAAGGCGGTCGTCGTCGTCGACCGGAGCTCCAGGCTCTATCTACTGAGAGACGCGACACTACTGCGCCACTAGTGTTCACTGATCATGCGCACGTCGCCCACTACAACCGCCTCCAATCGAAGAAATTTCAAGACATCCGAATAATTTATTGGAGTTTCCTCGAAGAGATACATTTAGCGGTGGATGTTACATAATTAATATTTGTAACGGGTTTTGAGCAGTTCTTTGCGATAGTGGAATTAGGCTTTAAGGAACTCACACTTGAGTTCATGTCCTCATTTTACTTAAATATTAGGCCTAATCTCACTGATTCTGCTCACGTGCACGAGGGGGTCATTTCCTTCCGAGTAGGGGCACTTTTTACACACTTACCCTGCTCCAATTCGCCCAGTACCTAGGGGTATACGGGGATTCATTCCTCTTTAGTACCACCTATCCCAAGCTCCATTTCGACCTCCCCTCTCGCGACCTTGCCGACTATATCTGGACCCGTCTCTCTTCTGATCTTAGTCTGTATGAGGCCAAGAGGTCTAAGGCCTCCCAGTTGCATTCTCCCACCCTCCATTACATTCACCACCTCCTTAGCCACACCTTGAGCGGCCGGGGCGAAAGCTCCGGCATTGTTAATCGGCAGGACGTGCTATACCTCTACAGCATGTCATCTCGTTATCCCCTCCACCTCGGTTTCATGCTCGCCCATTACATTCTTCACCAGGCCGACAACTCCCGAATAGGGTCTATTTGTGTAGCACCCTACATTACATGGCTGGTGAAGAGCATGAACATCTTCTCATCCCTCCCCCCGATGACAGTGGTCGCGAAGACCATGCTGATTATGATGGCCAGTCTTCGATCCCTCTGCCTCGTCACCATCCGTCAGGGTCGGGGAGGCATTACATATTCTCTTGCGAGGCATGGGCCGCACGCGCAGGACGACGCTGATGACGATGAGGTGGATCCGGACCTCGATGAGCCGCTGGTGCCTCCGTCCTGTTCTACTTATGAACGGGGAGAGTCTTCTACTGCTCCCCCTCCAGCTCGTTCGCAATATTCGCGGGAGCTCCAGCATTTATTCGACACTAAGCTCTAGCCACGCTTCTAGCATATCGAGGATGCGCAGACGCAGATAGAGGACCTCCTCATTCAGATCAGGGACCACTTGGGAATTACTCCTTGCGCACCGGCAACTCCTGGCCAGCCACACTTCCCCGACGACCAGACCGACCAACCGCCTTATTTTTGACATGTATCTGTGTATTGTAGCCTTTCTTTATATCAGTGTAATTCAGATATTATATATGATATCTTATCAGCTCTTATTTCCTTCGTGTGATCTTCTATTTTCATGATAGCAGTTTTTTTTATTAGTGAAATTACTCTTTCAGCACTTTACATTGCAATGAGGACATTGCAAATTTTCAGTATGGGGGTGGATGTTCTTCCATTTTATAATTGCTGTGATAGACATGGTTACAATTGATTATAATTCTGCTACCATAATACTCAAGTTTGTTATACCCCGCCCCCCCCCCCCCCCCAAAAAAAGAAAAGAACTAAAAAAAAATATTTATTTTTTTGGTTTTTGTTACTCCTTTAAGCTCTCATTATTCATTCATTTGGATTATAATTATCTAATTTAACTTCACACGCTGATTAAAATGAATTGATGTAGACTCATAGAGTGTTCAACTTTGTTGATTCGTAATTAAGTATAGAAATACATTAGCTTAATTTTCTCTATATAATTTACTTTTTAAGATTAACCCTTTATAGCATTAACTATCAATCACTCTATTTTAGAAAATATACTTATCTATAATAAAGTGAGTCGATGAGTGTAACATTTTTATAAGTTGGTATTAGGGAATTAAAATGAAAATACTCTCTATTGATGCCTAGAACTTACCCTCTAGCGGTCCTCAAAACTTTTGCATAGGTTAATTAGTGAGGGCGGAAATGACTTAGGCCTCCTTTTGGATAGCTTGAGCCTTGCAATCCCAAAACCTTAAACATTATACCCTTGTACACCCAATTTGGACCTAATCCCTATCCTTTTGATACTCTACCACTAAAATTCACCAAGGCCAAATCCTTACCTACTAGCACACCTATCATTGAGACCTTCTTGGAATGAATTTGTTCATAGTGATACGTGGCCTGAGTGTGTGTATACTTGCACCCACCTGGAATGATCCCTACTATGGACCCATGAAAAGAAAAGACATAGTGATATGTGGCCTGAATCCGTGTATACTTGCACCAACTCGGAATAATCCCAACTATGGCCCCTTGGTTAAAAAAAATAAATAAAAAGTTGGACTATCTTTCAAAAATATTGGAAGTATACAAATTGCAAAGTCTGGGGGTGCTTTTATAACACTGATGTATGTTAAGGTATTTACCAACAAAAAGGCTCAATTGTGATTTAGGTGTGAAAGAAAAGAAAACAAAATCCATAAATTTATCTTTGATTACCTCACCTATAATCTTCTATCCTAAGCCAAAAAGGCTACACCATAATACAAGTCCTAAGGATCCGACCTCACCAATTCTAACTAGTGTCGTGGAGAGGGTGTGAAAAGGGTAGGCACATGACTATCAATATGGGTACTTATAAGTTTTGAAATACTAATACGTATCTTATCGAGATTGTTATTTTTTCCTCACATTTGTCATAGAAGACTATACCTTTATTTCTAAGAAAGAGTGAAAAATAGCTAAAAGATACATTGGAGGAATTTTAAGATAAGTCTATACTTAGAAACGTCTGCTAAACTATTTCTTATACGATTACATCATCAAAGTTCTCTTTAAATTCATAGAAACCAGTATGCGTAGGAAATATTATTTATTGGTAACCCAAGTGTTTGAATTATTTTGCTTAGGGACAAGCAAACATCTAAGTTTGGGGGTATTTGATGAGTGTGCTTATGATAGGCTTTTTATTATCATAATTGTAATCATGTCTACTATTTTCTACCTCTTTTTGTTGTAATTTCGCGAGAATAGTTGAGAAATTGTCTTATCATGAATAGGAGAGCACAGTTAGGATTTTTGTTATTCCTTGTATTAAGTTATCTAATTTATTCCTTCACTTTTATAATGCAGGTAATGCCAACCAATGGAACTAAAAGTCTTGGAGCAAATAGAGGAGTTCACGGAGTCAACATGGTTGATGACATGGACAAAAATTGGGCGTATACTAGTAGGTACACGCCCGTATCCCTACCCGTGTCCTATGTGCGCTAGAATTGAAGAAACTGGAAGCAGAAGAAAGAGACTCACATGGGTTGGCACATGCCTGTGTGCCTACCCGTGTCAATTCAACCTCGACTGCTAACCAACCCGTGTCTGAAGAACATGAAGAACAATACAGCCATGTCAGTACCCGTGTCATCTGACACGGACCACTACCAGACACGCCAGTTCGTGTGGAACCGCCCTAGAATCGTCAACACGGCCTGACACACGGCCGTGTTGCAACTCGTGTTCGACCCTGTTTGCAAGGGACTATAAAATACCTGTAGGAAAATTAGAAGGGACTTTTTGGATCATTTTCATTAGGGAGAACTTCTGCAGCACAAAGTGGAGCATCCAGAGAAGGAGGATTTGAAGGGTATTTTTGTATGCATTTCATCTTTCATTAATCCCTTTTAATCTTCCCTATCTCTTGGTGATTCAACTTTAGTTATCTTTTATTTTGCATGAACTTTAATTTGGAACAATTTGTTAATCATGTATCGTATTGTTTTCATCGAATTTGTGGTATTTTATTCGTATGTAGGCTTACAAACAAGGAGTTCTATCCTAATTATGAATTGGTTATTTGTTTTACATGAATTGCAAATCTCTAGATTAAGAAATTGGATGTTTGTGATGATGTTTACATATTCATATTTTGGTGTTAAATCTCTTTGTAATTTGAACTTCATGATCGAGAGATATGTTTTTTGAATAATTAGAATACGAATAGATGGATTCATGGTATTTTAGAGATAGGATTTCATGAATTTATGTAATAGATAGGGTACTTCCATTAATGCAAATTTGAGTGTTGTAAATTGTCCGAGAGAAAGTTTACTAACTTAGGTTTAGATTTTGAATTGTTCGAGAGAGAATTTGATAGATGTTTACCCTTTACAATACAACAAATTTGATAGTTTTATTATTACATGATTATATAGAATTGAGTTAATGAATGAGTATATTCATGTGATTGCTCATAAGCTTTTGGCTTTTTATCATGTTTAATCCTTCAATGTTATTTATCCAAATGGTCATAGTTAGGTTAATTTAGATTAGAAATCAATTTTAATTATAGGTATGATAATAGAGTGAGGGTGAGTACGAGTGTTTGAAATGGCGCTGTGGAATACGACACGAGATGTAGGTTTCTCCTATACTATGATTGATAGGTGCACTTGCCTAAAAGTTAATTCAATCTAGCTTATGCCCATCTACATAGTTTATACTAGAGTGTAGAATGAATCCGCATCAAGTTATTACTTGTTAAGCAAAAGAAATCATCAGTCAGCCTCCACCATGAGAACTCCAATGGTGTCAAATATGCCTATAGGCAAAGATGATGGAGGGAAACATGTAGATGAGTCTTTGTATAGAGGGATAATTGGCTCCCTTTTATACTTAACTGCTAGTAGACCAGACATCTGTATGCTACATGTGTCTGTGCTAGGTATCAAGTCTGCCCTAAAGAATCTCATTATACTGCAGTCAAAAGAATTTTGAGATATCTTAAGGGAACACCAAATATTGGTCTTTGGTACCCTAAGAATAGAGATTTTCTACTAACTGGGTATTCTGATACAGACTTTGCAGGATGCAAAGAAGACAGGAAAAGTACAACTGGCACATGTCAGTTTTTAGGTGGAAGATTGGTGTCATGGAGCAGCAAAAAGCAGACAAGTGTGGCTATTTCCACTGTTGAGTCTGAATAAATTGTTGTAGGCAGTTGTTGTGCTCAGCTGTTATGGATACAACATCAGCTTAAAGATTATGGCATCCAAGTAAGTAGAACTCAATTATTTTGTGATTCTACTACTGTCATTTCTATTGCTAGAAATCTTGTTTCTCATAGCAGAACTAAGCACATAGAAATAAGATTTCATTTCCTTAGACATCATGTTGAAAAGGAAGATATAAGTTTAGAATTTGTCAATACTAATTTTCAAATTGCTGACATGTTCACCAAACCACTAGATGAAACTAAATTCAATTATTTTAAAATTGATTTAGGCATGTTAAACTTGGAATAAGAATGACAAATTTGACTAAGTAAATTTTTGTCGAGACATAAAGACATCTGTGTCGATACTTCGTAGTTGGTGTCGACACCTATGGAAAATTCTTTTGACACAACAAGAAGATTGTGTCGACACTTAGAATTTGGTGTCGACACATAGCTTTCCTGACACTTAAATATTGGTGTCGACACATACAGTCGTCTGTGTCGACACGTAGACATTAGTGTAGACTCTTAAGATTGTATGTGTCGACACATCGCAGATGTTGTCGACACATAGTATTATAATTCCTTTACATTCTCTGTCGAGACTTTAATAGTTTGTGTCGACACAATCCCAATAGTGTCGACACACTAAGAGTATTTCAACACATCTTTTGACCTTCTTTGTTTAGAAACATATAAATAGGTGGAAGTAAAACCCTGTCGACTATGCTCTCAGTTTTCTCGAGACCAAATCTTTGTGTCGACAGACCTTCATCTCTCTTCTCCTCAATCTCTAATCCCTAATGGTGCCCAAGCTGGAAGAGAACATCAATGAGGGCTATAAACTAGTTCGTCATGCGTTTGAGACTGCCACGCCAGACATCAAAGCCGTGATTACCCTAATCACAAAAAATGGATTGGAATACTTGGTCTCAGAACCTACAAGGATATGAAAAAAGGAAGTTCTTGAATTCTACTCATCGAAATCCATGGATTCGACGGGCATGAAAATTAGGTCGTCAGTTCAAGAAGCAAAGGTAAAACTGACACAAAAAATCTTAAGAAAAACACTTCAACTTCCCAAGTTTAAGGAAGAGGATGACATAGCATCCTCCATGATAAGAGAAGCTCTTCAATGGTGTGGAATGGATCCCACTACCAAGATTGTATCCTCTATGAATAGGAAGGGAATGAATTCCCAGGGCAAATTCCTGTCAGAAATCATAGGAAAGGTTATTTTGTGTAAAACAGGAGGACATGATAGGATTTCTGCCTATATGTTCAATCTTATGACCAGAGTCATCTTCAAGGTCAAAACTAACTGGTCTGCTGTGATATTTGAAAATATCAAAGAAAGCTTAAAGAAACCAAATCTGGGCAGGATACTAAGCCTATATCTGGTTGTGAATATTCCTGAAGTGATGAATCAGACTGCAGGATCTAAAATAAACCATATGAGAAGAATGGATGTGAGAATCTTGTCCAGATGGGAAAGGGTCCTGACCAAGGATATTTCTACTTCACAGAAACAAACAAAACAGATACAGTCATAGAAGAAACCAACCCACAAGACAGCTGAATCTTCTAGTGATTCAGAATAAGAAGTGGTCTTTAGCTTAGATGAAGAAAGACCAGAGAATGCTAGGAAATCACCTGCTCCAAAGACTGTAGATGATGGTCAGGTACAGGGGGAGCAGATTCCTTCCACCAACATGTCAGAGGTTCAGGTACAGGTAGAGCCTCATCAAGAGGGAGCCAATGAGCTTTCTCTAGCTTCAGCTCAATAAGAGGCATTATCTTCAGGGGGAGCTCCTGAGCAAGAGCCACTTATCCACACAGCTGCATTGGACAGTGAAGCAGCTACACAATCTATATTTGAGGTACTACTGGATATAAATCAAGCTGCTACAGACATTGAAAAAGATGCACAGGATGTGCATATGACTGCTATTGATAAAGATAACCAAGATAATATCCCTGAGGATGACATTACCAGGGAAGAACCTTTTGAAGTTGAAGGGGGACAATCTACTGAGCAAGAGCAAGCTATTCCTTCTGTTCAAATAAACCAAGAAGTAACTTTAGAAGAGTTATTTCCTGATTTGATATGAGTAAGGACTGAGGGGGAGCACACAATAATTGAGCAAGAGATTCCCTCAAGTCCAAAGGACATTGTGAATATAGCAAGTTCATCTGATTCTTCTGAACATGAAGAAGCCTCCAAGTCTAAGAAGAGAAAATTTGTGGAGCTCAAGAAAAGGAGCTCAAGCTATAAGAAAGCTTTGCAGGCTATTCCACAAACACTAGCTCCAGTAGTATACTTCAGTTCACTTCTGGTGCAACTGCAAGTGAAGATGGATGAACAAAGAAAAGCCCTTGAAAAATATGTTGATGAGAGCAATAAAGAATTGTAACTTCAGCTGGCCCAAGATATTAAATCTATCAGATTTGAAGTGAATTTACAAAGAAAGGAAATGACAGATTGCTTCCATTAATGTTGTAGTCTATTTGGCCAAGCAACAACAGGAGGCCAAGACACAAATAGATGACATAGTAGTGAAACAGGGATATAAAACCAAATTAGAATGAATGACAATCTGACAGAATCACACAATGTTATTGTTACAGAACTTCAGAATAAATCCACTGCTTTAACTGAACTCTTTGTTAAAGAAAAATCTGAGTTTGATAAACACCTCAAAGCAAATTTGACTGATGTTAACACTCAATCCAAGCCTCTCAGAAGGTCATTGTTGATCAGCTACTGAAGCTCAGGTCATTCTACAAAGAAGGCACCAATTATCTGGCAGATCAGATAAGGTTTCAAAATGATGACCTAAGAGACCATGTTGAACGAGAAGTCATAAAGGGGGAGAGAGTGTTAGTCAATGCAGGCTTGCTAAATGGATCACTAATACTATCAGAACAACACTTGGTTGATGAACAATACTGCTAAGTCAGGCAGTACCAATGAAGGGGTTCAGCAGGAAGTCGCTAAAATCATTTATCCACCTACTGATTTTGAAGGAATTCAATCTGTTGTTCAACAAATGTATAGTCCGCCACCATAGGTACGGAATGTCATTATTGAGAAAGTTGACATATCTGTAGTTGCTTTGAAAAGAGAGCAAGAAGCTCAACTTTCTAAGAAAAGGTTTAGAGAACACGCTGAGTTAAAACCTGATTTTGAAAGATAGAGTCCCACCTCCAGAAACATTATTCTCACTATCTGGCAAGCTGTTAAAGATAACATGCATGATAGGGGCAAGTGGTACTCTGCACAAGAATGGAGCAAGTATCAGAAGCGGCAAGATGCCATTTTTCAATTCAGAAGAGATATCAAAGCTGGAAAAATACCTGCTAACTCTGTGGAGCCGAGCAAGTACTTTCCAAAGCCTTTTCATTATTTTGAACGGCAAAAGATCAAGGCTGAAGAGCTCAAGAAAAAGGTTCTTAAAGGGAAAAAGCCGGCTTAAGACACTGAAGCTAATGTACAAGCAAGGATTCATTCTGGCAAAGGCAATATCATCAAGGAGCCTGATCAGTCTTAGATTAGATTGACTAGATTTTAGAACTATGTACTCTTTTGTTTTAAAATCTATATAATCTGTTTTTCCAAAACTTCTTGTAGTTCAACAAAACACTGATTTATGTTCACTATATTTTATCATATTTTGTGATGAAATAATATACTGGTTTTATTTATGTGTTACCATGTCTAAATATTCCTTCTATACATCATAATCTGTGTTTTATTATAAAGTGATGTATATCATTGACTAAGGGTTATGACTTCTCCAAATAGGGGGAGATTGTTGGGTACATTGGGAAATGTGTACCAGATTTGGAGAAGCCTCACCAAACTCAATGATATTCAGCAATGTGTATTTGATGGTGTTTTGAGTTTCATTGTTCAGGTTAAGGAAATGCAGAAAAAGTTTCTAAGTACAAGTGTCGACACCTGAGAAGAATTGTGTCGACACTTGGTAATGGCTGTGTCGACACCAGAAGCCAGATTGTGTCGACACACAGGACTTGTGTCGACACACAGAATTCTGTCGACAGCAATTGTGACGACACACAGGACTTGTGTCGACACACAACATAATTCTGTAGACATCAACTTTGTCGAGACTAGGAGTTATTGTGTCGACACATTACACAGAAGCTGTGTCAAGAAGAAAAAGAAGAGTTGTGTCGACTTTATGTGAACTGCGTCGACATCACCAAGGATTGTGTCGACACATGATCTATTTGTGTCGACACATTTGAAGTATTATCTCGACACTTTGTTGCTAAGTTAAAGTTCAATGAAGTATCAGATGGCTTGACTGGAGACTTGACAGCTGTCACAATAAACAAAGCAGTTACATATGTCAGAGCTGTCAGAAGGCCATTAGGAACCGGATCAGTCGGTAACCTCGGATGAAGTCTATATAAAGACATGTTCTATCATCAAACAGAACAACTAAGTAGAAGAAGAGAAGTCTTCATTCAGAAATCAACAAGTCTCTAAGGGCAGATCCAGAACAAATCTGCAAGAAGAATTCAGAACCACATCTGAATTAAAGAAGGAAGCTGATTGAAGATCATCTCCAAGAAGATCAACCTTACTTTTTTCAAATTCAAGAAGCTTTGAAGAAGCTAAGACAGGTTGGATCTAAAGCAATCTGATCTATCAAGAACTGATCAAGAAACCTTCAACCCATTCTCTCTCTACTTGGGTGAAGGAATTATACTTTTTATAATCACTTTTCTCTTTAGGATCTAATATAGATCTGAGTGTAGGAGAGTTATATCTCGAAGTTGTAAGCCTAAATCTATAAAGGTTGAGGTAGGTTTGAGTGCTGAGGTAGGTGATTAATATCTCTGAGTTATAGGCCTGTTGAAGAGGCTTAGGTAGGGCTTGATTGCCTTAGTTATAGGAGTGTGGACTCACTCTGAGGTAGGATTCTCTGTGAGGATCTGAGCTGTAGGACTTGCTGAAGTCTGAGTTGCAGGAACCATTCTGGGTTCCGAGTCTTAAGATCTGAGGATCTGAGAAGGAAGAAGGGAGTTAGGCCGAATATAGTATACTGCTAGATAGGCGAAGGGGGAAAGTGGATGTACCCATCACTTGGGGAACCACTATAAATCTGTGTGTTTGCTGTGTTGCCTGTGTTTGTTATAATCTGTGTTGTGATAGAAAGTGTTAAGGCTGTCTAACAAGTAATTGATATGATCTGCCTCTATAAAAAGAATTGAACCTATTCACCCCCCTAGGTGTTTATGACATCTTGAATCCAATTATTTCATCTCCCTCTAGAACTCAATTCCTTAAGAGCTTACAACACATATCCCATAGGACCACACAGGTCACATAGACCTACAACTTAGGCACTAAGACAAACCCAGGTCACAAAGACCTTTCAACCGACACAAAGCCAAACACAGGTCACAAAGACCTTAGCCTTTATAATACAGTCTTACAACTACAGACTCACAAAGAATCTTTACAGAAGAATGAGAAGGTGAATGATTAGACACCAGAGCAAGATCTTTGTGTCTTCTTCTTCCTGGACTAAGCAGATATCAGTCCAAGCTTTTGTTGTTGAAGATAATATAATTTGCATTTTAATCTTCCTTCAAACAACTTTCTTTTCTCTACAGAGCTTGTAGATCTGCTTCCTCAGAATCGCTTTTGAACCTGCTATTGCAAATGGTGATTGCTTTGCTTCAGCTATCTCTTTCCTCAGCTAGGTTTTCTATGCAGAATAGCTTCTTCAGGCTCCACAAGAATGGTGAGGAAGAAGATTAATTTCGGTCGCACTTTTGTTTTCAGAAAACCTAGATAAGGATACGATTTATTTGCTCTGGCCGATTTGCTTCTTTTTATTCTCTGAATGCCTATTGAGCAGTGGGCCCCACCACCAGGATTGTTGGCTGAGATTTAGCCATTCAGCACATGCTTTCCATTTAATCTTGATTCAACGGCTCTTTATTGTGTGTGGGCCACAGCACTTAATGATGAAAATATTTCTTGGAAAGTGCAGAAGATGATAACAGCTGGCCGCCAACATCTCTGGTAGCATTTCCGCAACATTTGAATTTTGGTTGACTTTTTGACTTTGCTGATGTCAGCATGACTCAGCATCTCTGGAGTTGGACAAAATTCAAGCATTAAAACCAAAGGTGTTGAGTGAGTAAGCATCACTCAACGCCATAACACTTAGACAAAATTCTATCTGTATATGTATTGAGCTCGACGAACGTTGAGCTCCGTTCGACGAACTGCAAGCTCAGTTTGACAAAGGCGTAAATTCAGTTCGACGAACTTTAGACTTAGTTCAACGAAAGATAAACTTAGATTGATGAAAGAGTAAATTCAGTTCGACGAAGTCCAGACTTAGTTCGATGAAAGCTAAGCTCAGTTCGATGAAGCTGAGCTCGACGAAAGCCAAGTTATCCACGATTTTGGACTTAGCCAAATTTTCTGTGTCATAGAGTTGAGAGTGTCGATAGAGTTGAGTGAACTTGCCTCACTCAATGTTATTTGCCTTAGCAAATATTTCTATGCCTTGGTGTTGAGAGAGTAAGCTCCACTAACCGTCAAACTACTTAACAAAATTTTCCTGTTATCTGGCATTGAGTGAGTAAGCTACACTCAACGCATATGGACTTAGTCAAATTTTTGCCCAGCTTTTCTGTGGTGTTGACGGACACAGCAAAACTCAACGCTAAAAGTTATATGACGTTGAGTGAGTAGACTACACTCAACACCTGTGGACTTAGTCAATTTTTTAGCCAATTTCTCTAGGCTTTGAATTATTCAGCCTGACTCACATCTTTTTTGTTGTATGGCGTTGAGTGAGTAGACTACATTCAATGCTTTTATACTTAGCCAAATTTTTGGCTATCTAACAGTTAGGCTGTGATAGACTCAATACTATTTGATATATGATGTTGAGTGAGTTGTCCTCACTCAATGCCTGTGGATTTAGGCATATTGCTACTAGATAATATTGAATCTATACCTCTGGTGTTGAGTGAGCTTGCTCCACTCAACACCTATGGACTTAGTAGATTTTTTGCTATGTCCGCAAACCAATTATTGTGTCCAACCTATCCAGTCAATGTGATATGTACTAACCTGCACTCAACACCTCAAATACACATCAAATACAGTTGATGTGTTTGACATTGACCTGTTTGACTTCTCACAAATTAGGGACATTGGGAACAATGGGCCCAACACGGTGTAGCAGTCTGTCGCCCTCCAAGATCAAACCAATCTTTGTAACACTACAAGAAGCTTGTGGATTTTGGCACGGCAGAGTTCCAGCCACGTGATTTTTCACCATTTCCGGGTTTTCCACATCAAAAAAGTCTTTTGTCCATTGTTGCATTTTCTTTAACTGATTGGGCGCCTAGCTCGACTCCGAGCTAAGGTGGTCTGATTCTCCAGACCAGGAAAAAGGTTGGGTGGCCCGCAACAAATTATATAAAAAAGCACAAAAGCAAGGTGGGTGTCCACTAAGTGGTTTTGGTAAGCTGATTAGCAAATTTTTAAAATCTATTTTGGTGTGCAATTATAGGTTTGGTATGAAAATATCTGAATTGGGCTGTATTTATATTTTGGTTGCATATATCCAAAATTGGTGTGTCTATAACACCACTCATAAATAAATGTCGAATTTTGTGCCTAGGGTAAGATCGAGTTTGCGACTTTAATTTACGAGACGGTTTGGCCAACCTATCGATCACAAGCTTCGATCGTTTGCACGACTGAACTAACGCATGCTCGTAGGAGTCTGAATATGCTCAAATATTCACATATGACTTCACCGAAACATCTCCATAAATCCAATCCACTAATAGAAAATTTCCAATAGATACAAAATATCATTAAAAGAATTATAACATGCGTACCTTTTTTAAAACCTTAGAACACACAAGGATTACATTTGGTAACCATAACATCTAACTCATCCATTGAACAAAATGTGTGCATTAAGAAGTATTTAGAATTGAAAATAGTTCATTATTTGGGAATATATTTTTGATGTAGTCTCCTTCAAAGTGCTAGTCGCACTTCTTGCATGGGGTGGTGCGGTTATCAAAAGCCCCCCCCCCCCCCCAATAATATAATTACCTGAGGTGTAACAGTCGTGGCAACAGCCGCCATCACCAAGGCAACTGCCATCATCTTCATCACCGCCTCCATCGTTGCGGCAACCGCCTCCATTGTCATCAACGTCTTCATCGTCATCACCAACGTCTTCATCATCGCCGTCATCGCCGCCATCACCGCGACAACCTCCGTCCTCACCATGGCAACCGCCTCCATCACCGTCATCATTGCCATCACCATGCGGCTTCCACCACCACCCCAAAGACGGTGGTCTCCCGACTTTTGCCGCCTCCCCTAACAGGGATGGCCTCCCGATTCACCCGGATTGGGCAGCCAAATTGGCCGCCCAACTCCGGTCGCCGCCCCTTTGTGGGGTAGGCCCCTCTTTGCCCGAGACGGGAGGCCAATTGGCCCCCCATCCTCTTGCCACCGCCCCCATGAGGGTGGCTGTAACGCCCCCGAATTTTTTTCGGCAATTATTTAAATCCTCGTTTGGCATTACGTTGGCGCATTTTTCGGCTCGTGTCGTTGTTAGAGTACCTCGTTAGGTGTTCTTAGAGGTTATAGCCTGTTGCAGGGTTCCCCAGCTAGCCGGAGTCTGTTTTGGAGACTCGGCTGAGCCTCTTAGGGAATGCTTGTGCTTTGGTTCGGGTGAGGTTAGCCCGAGTGTGTGGTCGTCGGAGGCTGTGTCCGACTTCGCCGATGTTTTCGTAGCCCGAGTGTTTAGCTACGGTGCGGATTTGTTCGGAATCCGAGAGCGTTAATTTTCTTGTCATTTCGACGGTGGCTTGTTAGCGGGTAGTCATTTTATTTTAGCATATACATATAATTACGCATTTTTGCATGCGAGTGATTTAGGCATGCCGGTGAATTAATGCATGCGTGCACGTAAGTGAGAGGCTTTATAAATGCATGTGTGCGGGTATGTGCGGGTATGTGCGGGTAGGTGAAGTTATATATATATTTATAGGTGTAAACAAAATTTATGTGTATAGGTATATGAATAAGTAAATGGCTGTGTGTTGGTGTACATGTATGTGTTTAGTAGAGGCATATGTATAGGTTAGTATAAGTGTGTAAAGGTATATGAGTGTATATGATTAATTGCTTAACACAAAAAAATTTATTTAGGTAAATGATTCATTTATATAGAATTTAGTATTAGGGTATGAATATATATATATATATATATATATATATATATATATATATATATATATATATATATATATATATATATGTATATATATATATATATATATATGTATATATATATATGTATATATATATATATAAATATATATATATCATTAGGTTATCTTCCCCCCCCCCCCAAACCCGACGCAGGCAGACCCGAGCGGAAGAAGGAATCAGGCGGAAGCCCCCGCAGCACTCCGACCGCCCGTTCGCCGGCCTTTTCAGCACGGATCTCCAGTTCGAGGCCGGATTCGGACTCCTCTAGGCAAGATCTGCGTTCCGAGGTAACTAATTTGGGATTTCACCATCCTTTTTTTTTCCGATCGGTGTTGGAGTTCTCGTTTTTTCCATGCTTGACCGCCCAGTTTTCTTTGTCCAGTGTTTTCATAGCATTGTTGGCTGTGATCTTGACCTATTGGGAAGAACGTGCTGGCCGAATTCCTCCTAAGATCTAGGCAAGTTTTCCCTTGCCAAAGCACCTTCATATCTTGTCTTGGATCGCTTGTTTTTTTTGGAAAGCTAATGTTGGATAGATACACATATATGTATATTTTTTTACGTGGTTATGCTTATGAAAAATCGCTGCAAGGCCTCACATCTCCTTTCCTTAGTTTGTTAATGGCAAGTGTTCCATTGCTAGGAGTATTGTCCCAATCGGGTATAACACGAGAGCCCTCGGTGGTAAGCTTGTCCGTTCCATGAGATATTTTCATTGGATGCGGTCTTCCTTGGGTGTAAATCATAGCTATGGTTGGTTTTAATTAGTTGCTAGATTATTTTATAACCCGCTCCGTAGATGCACCGAAATCGGATTTGTATCAAAACCACCCAGATCTCATGTTTTCCTTTTTTTTGCCTAGCGTCGATCCCCTGGTTTGCATTTAATGCCAAACTCCCTTGCTTAGGTGCGGTATCAAATCCTCTCAATTTAAGCGTATATGTTTTGGCAGTAAACTAATCGTACATGTGTGGTACCAATCTACTTGTTCATGTGTAGTATTAAACAACTTAGATACATTTAGTGTTGTGTTACTTTCTTTTGCTTCGTATCAAATTACTCGAATAAACAAATTAGGGGTTTAGTTCGTTGGAAAACTTATAGAATTCGTAGGTGTAAGACCTCTTGATACTGAAGTTTAGCCCAAGATAACTGCTTGCAACATAATATTTTCAAGTGTTTAATTATCTGTAGTGCTTTGTGTACGCAAGTCGAATATAATTTGCGAGGTCGGATGCGTGTCTAATTAACCAATGCTGTCAGCCGCTTGACAGCTAAGTCTCCTAGGTGGGTTACTCTAGATGTTAGGGTTCAGTGTTGACTTCATGGTGGTTCATGGAACTACCGGTTAGGGTTTTCCCGAGTCACTTAGTGCTGGAGTAGGATGTGGTTTTGAGGTGGGTCGGACCGATGCCGCCACCCTTGTTTTACTTCTTGTCTTATTAAGACAATGTGAGCTGTTTGGTTGGGTTGGACTGATGCCACCACCACAGCACCTTGAGATGTTTAGGCCTGTTAGACGTGGTTGGACCATTGCCACCAGTCTAGGCCCTTATTTCTGATTTTTGTCCATCTCCAGTATTAGGTGACTCTTTCTGCTCTAGCTTTATACTAGGATTTATTTATTTTGCTAATCCTTCCTGCAGAGATTTGTGAGGCTCGACTTCGCCCGTGCACTTGGTGCACCCCTTTTTACTCACTCATGGCGAGTATTAATCCTTCGTTTGTTTACCTTAGCTCTTACCTGTTTCACTTTTCCTTACTCTATTGTTTCATTTTCATATATATATTGCTTTGCTGAGGCGTTCTTTTCTTTGAATGCCTCAGGTTCAGGTTTATAGCCGACTGTGCGGCTAGGTTTCCTCTGGAGTTGCTAGTGCTATAGCTGCTGCTGAGTTTTCTTTTCCTCACTCCTGGGAGGTAGTTTCTTTAGACTTGCAGTACAGATATGCCTACTCACCAGTGGGTTTGTGTCAGTTGTTGGCGCTCACTGGTGGTTTCTCTTTTAGATGCTTTGTACTTTGCTTATACTGCTAGATTTCCTGTTTTGGAGTTTATTGAACTTGCTTTTGGGATGATTTATGATAGGTTGCTAGTTACTTTAAAACCTATAAAGAAAATAATTATTATATTAAAAACATAGACCGCATGTTTTCCTTTCTAAAAAGCTTAATCACTATTTTCAAACCACGTAAAAGGGCATTTCATATATATATTATATAAATTAAATCTAGGGTCTTGCATAGCCATAGGTGTCCCCTGGGGACGCTTAAGCATTCTCTTATTGTGTTAAAAAAATGAATAAAGTATTTTCCGCTACGTATAAGTATAATTTTGAAGGGTGGACTAGCTGATCCATGAAGCCGAGGGATACGGCCTCAAAAAAATATATAATTGATTTACGCATCATTAAAGCTTTTGAACTTTCATAGTCTTAGCAGTTGGTGGTTGCCTGAGCGTCGACAGTTATCCCCTGTCCGACGTGGCATCACAACGCGAGTTTTCTTCTACTCTGATACTTCTTAAATTTCGGAGAAAATGCGGGTTGTGACAGTTGGTATCAGAGGGAGGTTTCTTGATAATCTGTCGGGCAACCTTTCCTTGTAGGTATTAGAAGTTTAGCATCATGTCATACACACACCGATATGTCATCAGCACGTCTTGGCTGAAGCACGAACACTACACTCATAGCATAACATGAAGTATACGGGGCATATTATGTAGTATGGGATGCATAATATGTGTTCGTATATGGATCCACCATATGAGGCAACATGTGAGGGTTATGTAGTATGGGATGCATAACCTCACCACATGAATGCGACTAACACGTTCTCTTTTTCGTTGCATGAAAATGTTATGTAGTATGGGATGCATAACATTTTCATGTGTACGCCGCTCATAACATGCATTAGGTCCTTTTTAGAATGCATAGCACAATCATGCATAGCATAACATTGCATTAGCACAACGTGCCAAGCTAAAGACTTGCAGGATGACATATGTACACACATGGTTTGAGTCAAAAAGAATATAAATTCATGCATTCTCGATTTAGGCACAAGAGTTAGTGTGATGGTGGTGAACCATCTTAGGTTAAGCATGACATTATTTCCCCTGTATAAATATATATATATATACATATATAAAAAAAACCCCAGAGTAAGTTGGCAGTGAAAGCAAGTACTTATGTAGGTTTGTCTGTACCTGTTTGTTTTGTCCTAGTAGTTGGACTAGGTTCTGATGATTGCTTGTTTGTTTTTTTAGGATGGCGCCTAAGCGTAGGGTGGCGAGATCGACTCCCCATTCTGAGGGTGAGTCTTCTGGTGCTCAAAGCGGTGCAGTTATGGAAAGTCTGAGGCAGAGCAATGAGGCTCTATCGAGGCAGATGGTGGACGTTCAGTCTCAGATCCAATCCCTATTATCTGTGGTGGTAGGACTAGCCCCGAGAGCGCAGGATCCTGCTGCGGGTTTAGCTGTTCCCGCACCTCCTGCACCCCCAGCCCCTTTTGTGCCTCTAGTGGTGGTGCCCCCGGAGATGGCCTTCATCACTCAGTTCCAATGACTGCGACCCCCTACCTACGATGGTAAGGCGGACTTCATGATATTGGATGACTGGTTGATTACCATAGAAGAAATGTTTCATTACTCTGGAGTGTCTGAGGATCAGAAGGTGATGCTGGCCGCCTATCAGCTGAAGGGGTTAGCGAAGAGCTGGTGGATGAGGGAGGAGGGAATGGTAGGAGGAAGCACTTAGGCTTCCTTCAAGGAGATCTTGATGCGGAAATTTCTACCGTCAGTGGAGCGAGACAGGCTGATGAATGACTTCTTGCATCTGAAGCAGAGGCAGCTCTCAGTCAGCGAGTATGAGATTGAGTTTAGCAAACTCAGTAGCTTTGCCCCTAGTTTGGTGAGCTCAGAGGAGGATAGAGCGAAGCGTTTCCTCGGTGGCCTGCGGAGCGATGTACAGCACCTAGCGGTGGCTCATGGAGCGGTCAGTTATGCTGGGGCAGTGGAGGCCGCTTTGAAGGTAGAGGCCATCGAAAACGCGAAGCAAAGAGGACAGCAGGCGAGGAATGAGAAGAGGAAAGCTGTTGAAGCAAAGAGCCCCCAAGTGCCCGGTGCTCCTTCGGGGAAGAGGAGCAAGGAGGTCTGTAGTTTTTGTGGCCGGTCGGGCCATCCTGCTGAGAGATGTTTCAAGAGGGCGGCGGCGCAGAAGGTGCATGTGCATTCTATACAGGATGCTCCCAGGCAGAATGCGGTGTGTACTTTGTGCAAGAAAGAGGGGCATGATGTTGCCCATTGCTGGTTGAAGGACAAGGTCTGTTATCAGTGCGGACAGAAAGGTCATACCAAGGCCTGATGCCCGCAGCTCCAGTCTGTGCACCGACCAGTTCCTCTTCAGGCGTTGCCACCGCCTTAGTCTATGGATAGAGGCAAAGGGAAGCTGAACGTGATATCCACAGCGGAGGCTCAAACTTCGACGCAAGTCATTTCAGGTAAACCTTCTCGCTAGTCTTTTACTTCTATTGCAGATTAGTTTGGCTTTTGTTTTCTTTATTGATTGTGCAATTTCCCCGTTTATATTTATATATGGAGTTTTAAGGTAAAGAACCGCTGGGCGCGCGTTCTCTTTGACTTAGGTGCTACCCACTCATTTGTGGCTAGGGCCTTTGTAGAGCAGTGCCAGCTGGTTCTTGATCGTGTCGGTGATGCCTTTTGCGTCAAATTCCCTTCGGGTGATTCCGTGATATCAGATCAGGGCATTCTGGATTGTCCTATTATGTTGGGGGATTTCCCAGCCAAGGCGGATCTGAAGGTTATAGACTTGGAAGATTTCGACGTCATCCTGGGTATGGATTGGTTGTCCAGATACGATGCAGTGATCTAGTGCATGGGTAAGCGCTTGGATTTCAAGAAGGACAACGGTCAGCCTGGGAGTATTTATGGCGATCCGCGCCAGGCCTCTCTGGCGATTTCTGCGGTATGTGCTCAGAGGTTATTCAGTTCTGATTATTTTGCTTGTTTAGTCTCGGTGCTGGGGACTGTTAGCAGTGTGCCGCTGTTGGATGGGATTCCTGTTGTCCGTGAGTTTTCGGATGTGTTTCCTAGCGACCTTCCCGGTCTTCCCCCTGCCAGAGATGTCGAGTTTGTGATTGATTTGGAGCCGGGAACGCGTCCTATTGCTAAGGCGCCGTACCGGATGGCCCCGCGAGAGCTGGAGGAGCTGCATACCCAGCTAGATGAGTTATTGGAGAAGGGTTTCATAAGGCGGAGCTCGTCGCCCTGGGGTGCACCCGTTCTTTTTGTGAAGAAGAAAGATGGTTCGATGCTCCTTTGCATCGACTATAGGGAGTTGAACAAAGTCACCATCAAGAATAGGTATCCCCTGCCCAGAATCGACGACTTATTCGATCAGTTGCGTGGTAGCTCTGTGTTCTCCAAGATTGACCTTCGATAAGGATATCATCAGCTCAGGATCTGGGAGTCGGACATTCCACGGACGGCTTTCCGATCGAGGCAGGGACATTTCGAATTCCTAGTTATGTCTTTTGGGTTGACCAACGCGCCATCAGCATTCATGGACATGATGAACTGGGTGTTCAAAGATTTTCTGGACAAGTTTGTGGTCGTATTCATAGACGACGTTCTGATTTACTCACGGAATGCTACGGAGCATGATCAGCACTTGCGGTTGGTGTTATCTGCCTTGAGAGATCATCAGTTGTACGCCAAGTTGAGCAAATGTGAGTTCTGGTTGCCTCAAGTGTCCTTCTTGGGTCATGTGGTGAACAAGGATGGCATTTCAGTGGACCCGGTGAAGATTTCTGCAGTGATGGATTGGCATAGGCCGAGCACCCCCAAGGAGATTAGGAGCTTCTTGGGGTTGGACGGCTATTATATAAGGTTTGTTGAGGGTTTTTCTACCTTGGCAGCGCCCTTAACTAAGCTGACGCAGAAGCATGCAGCGTTCATCTGGAGCGAGCAGTGCGAGGAGGCCTTTCTAGAGCTAAAGAGGAGATTGTGCACCGCTCCTGTTTTGACATTGCCTACGGAGGGCAAGGACTATGTTGTTTATGTGGATGCCTCGCATGTTGGGCTCAGAGGCGTGTTGATGCAAGAGGGGAAGGTGATCGCGTATGGGTCGCGGCAGTTGAAAACTCATGAGCGGAATTATCCTATGCATGACCTCGAGTTTGCGGTGGTGATTTTTGCATTGAAGTTGTGGAGGCATCTACTCTATGGGGCCCAGTGCAAGATTTTCACAGATCATAAGAGCCTGAAGTACGTGTTTACTCAGAAGGAGCTGAATCTGCGCCAACGGCGGTGGTTAAAGTTTGTGGTCGATTATGACGTGGAGATCCAGTACCATCCAGGCAAGGCCAACGTAGTGGCCGACGCCCTGAGCCGCAAGACAGGGAAGATCTTCAACCTCACGGCGGACCGTTTAGTGGAAGAGTTCTTGTTGATGGACATCTCTATGGGAGGCTGTGATTTGCAAAACAGTTTGGCAGTGGCAGAGCCATCTTGGATTTCGCTCACCAGGTTGCACCAGAAGGATGATCCAGATTTGTTACACCTTTACCTCAGGGCTGAGAGAGGGGAGTTGCCGGATTACTCCATCGACGATTCGGGTACCTTGAATTACTGCGGCAGGTTTTGCATCCCCGCGGTTGGAGACATCAGGAGTATGGTTTGCAAAGAGGCTCATGGATCCAGTGTTGCTTACCACCCAGGATCCACGAAGATGTATCATGATTTGAAGCAGATCGCCTGGTGGCATGGTATGAAAGGGGATATCGCTCGGTATGTTTCTGGATGTTACACTTGCAAGCGGGTGAAGGTCGATCATGGGAGGCCTGGTGGAAAGTTGACTCCTTTGGAAATCCCGACTTGGAAGTGGGAAAGTATCTCCATGGATTTCATTACGGGCTTACCAAGATCTCCAAGGGGATTTGATTCAGTTTGGGTGATCGTGGACCGATTGACGAAGTGTGCGCACTTCGTACCTTATAAGATCGACTACCTGATGAAGAAGATAGCAGAGTTGTATTTGAGCGAAGTCATCCGATTACATGGAGTTCCCGTGAGTATCATTTCAGACCGAGACTCCAGATTTACTTCCCATTTCTGGAAGAGTTTGCAGGAGGGTTTGGGTACAGATTTGAGATATTCTACCGCTTACCACCCCCAGACAAATGGGCAGACCGAGCGTGTGAACCGGATTGTGGAGGATATGATCAGGTGCTACATTCTAGATCACGGTGGAGCGTGGGATGAGCGTTTGCGGCTCATGGAGTTTGCCTACAATAACAGTTACCAAAAGAGCTTGCAAATGGCTCCCTTCGAGGCATTGTATGGGAGGCGCTGCAGAACTCCATTGTTTTGGACTGAGGCCGGGGAGAGGCCTTTGTTGGGTCCTGATGCTCTCGAGGAAAAGGAGGTTGCTGTGAAGCTCATTCAGGAAAAGCTTCGATTAGCTCAGGAGAGATATGAGAAAAACGCCAACCAGCGTAGGTCTGATTTGGAATTTTTGGTAGAGGATTTGATCTTCTTGAAGGTATCTCCGATGGTTGGAGTGAAGAGGTTCGGCAAGAACCATAAGCTGGATCCGAGGTACGTGGGCCCATTCAGAATTTTGGAGCATATTGGTGTGGCAGCATATAGGTTGGATCTACCATCCAACTTCCCGGGCGTACATAATGTCTTTCATGTAAGCCAGCTGCGGAATTGTGTGCGGAGCAGTGGGCAAGTCTTGGATGCCATGCCCCAGTTGGAGCCTAACCTCTCATATGTTGAGGTGCCGGTCCGCATCTTGGATACTCAGGACCGGGTGCTGCGATCAAAGTCTATCCCGATGGTGAAGGTTCTTTGGAAGAATCAAGATTTGGAAAGTGCGACTTGGGAGCTAGAGTCGGCTATGAGGGAGGCGTACCCTCGCCTGTTCTCCTGATTTGTTGGGTATGTTTTCTTCCTAGTAACTTTTATATTGTTACTTTCCTCTTTAGTAGAAGTAGTGTACGTAAAGTTTCGGGACGAAACTTTCTTTTAGGGGGAGTGACTGTAACGCCCCCGAATTTTTTTCGGCAATTATTTAAATCCTCGTTTGGCGTTACGTTGGCGCATTTTCCGGCTCGTGTCGTTGTTAGAGTACCTCGTTAGGTGTTCTTAGAGGTTATAGCCTGTTGCAGGGTTCCCCAGCTAGCCGGAGTCTGTTTTGGAGACTCGACTGAGCCTCTCAGGGAATTCTTGTGCTTTGGTTCGGGTGAGGTTAGCCCGAGTGTGTGGTCGTCGGAGGCTGTGTCCGACTTCGCCGATGTTTTCGTAGCCCGAGTGTTTAGCTACGGTGCAGATTTGTTCCGAATCCGAGAGCGTTAATTTTCTTGTCATTTCGACGGTGGCTTGTTAGCGGGTAGTCATTTTATTTTAGCATATACATATAATTACGCATTTTTGCATGCGAGTGATTTAGGCATGCCGGTGAATTAATGCATGCGTGCACGTAAGTGAGAGGCTTTATAAATGCATGTGTGCGGGTATGTGCGGGTAGGTACAGTTATATATATATTTATAGGTGTAAAAAAAATTTATGTGTATAGGTATATGAATAAGTAAATGGTTGTGTGTTGGTGTACATGTATGTGTTTAGTAGAGGCATATGTATAGGTTAGTATACGTGTGTAAAGGTATATGAGTGTATATGATTAATTGCTTAACACAAAAAAATTTATTTAGGTAAATGATTCATTTATATAGAATTTAGTATTAGGGTATGAATATATATATATATATATATATATATATATATATATATATATATATATATATATATATATATATATATATATATACATGTATATATATATATATATATATATATATATATATATATATATATATATATATATATATATATATATATATATATATATATATATATATATATATATATATATATATATATCATTAGGTTATCTTCCCCCCCCCCCCCCCAAACCCGACGCAGGCAGACCCGAGCGGAAGAAGGAATCAGGCGGAAGCCCCCGCAGCGCTCCGACTGCCGGTTCGCCAGCCTTTTCAGCCCGGATCTCCAGTTCGAGGCCGGATTCGGACTCCTCTAGGCTAGATCTGCGTTCCGAGGTAACTAATTTGGGATTTCACCATCCTTTTTTTTCGATCGGTGTTGGAGTTCTCGTTTTTTCCATGCTTGACCGCCCAGTTTTCTTTGTCCAGTGTTTTCATAGCATTGTTGGCTGTGATCTTGACCTATTGGGAAGAACGTGCTGGCCGAATTCCTCCTAAGATCTAGGCAAGTTTTCCCTTGCCAAAGCACCTTCATATCTTGTCTTGGATCGCTTGTTTTTTTTTGGAAAGTTAATGTTGGATAGATACACATATATGTATATTTTTGTACGTGGTTATGCTTATGAAAAATCGCTGCAAGGCCTCACATCTCCTTTCCTTAGTTTGTTAATGTCAAGTGTTCCATTGCTAGGAGTATTGTCCCAATCGGGTATAACACGAGAGCCCTCGGTGGTAAGCTTGTCCGTTCCATGAGAAATTTTCATTGGATGCGGTCTTCCTTGGGTGTAAATCATAGCTATGGTTGGTTTTAATTAGTTGCTAGATTATTTTATAACCCGCTCCGTAGATGCACCGAAATCGGATTTGTATCAAAACCACCCAGATCTCATGTTTTCCTTTTTTTTGCCTAGCGTTGATCCCCTGGTTTGCATTTAATGCCAAACTCCCTTGCTTAGGTGCGGTATCAAATCCTCTCAATTTAAGCGTATATGTTTTGGCAGTAATCTAATCGTACATGTGTGGTACCAATCTACTTGTGCATGTGTAGTATTAAACAACTTGGATACATTTAGTGTCGTGTTACTTTCTTTTTCTTCGTATCAAATTACTCGAATAAACAAATTAGGGGTTTAGTTCGTTGGAAAACTTATAGAATTCGTAGGTGTAAGACCTCTTGATACTGAAGTTTAGCCCAAGATAACTGCTTGCAACATAATATTTTCAAGTGTTTAATTATCTGTAGTGCTTTGTGTATGCAAGTCGAATATAATTTGCGAGGTCGGATGCGTGTCTAATTAACCAACGCTGTCAGCTGCTTGGCAGCTAAGTCTCCTAGGTGGGTTACTCTAGATGTTAGGGTTCAGTGTTGACTTCATGGTGGTTCATGAAACTACTGGTTAGGGTTTTCCCGAGTCACTTAGTGCTGGAGTAGGATGTGGTTTTGAGGTGGGTCGGACCGATGCCGCCACCCTTGTTTTACTTCTTGTCTTATTAAGACAATGTGAGCTGTTTGGTTGGGTTGGACTGATGCCACCACCACAGTACCTTGAGATGTTTAGGCATGTTAGACGTGGTTGGACCGTTGCCACCAGTCTAGGCCCTTATTTCTGATTTTTGTCCATCTCCGGTATTAGGTGCCTCTTTCTGCTCTAGCTTTATACTAGGATTTATTTATTTTGCTAATCCTTCCTGGAGAGATTTGTGAGGCTCGACTTCGCCCGTGCACTTGGTGCACCCCTTTTTACTCACTTATGGCGAGTATTAATCCTTCGTTTGTTTACCTTAGCTCTTACCTGTTTCACTTTTTCCTTACTCTATTGTTTCATTTTCATATATATATATTGCTTTGCTGAGGCGTTCTTTTCTTTGAATGCCTCAGGTTCAGGTTTATAGCCGACTGTGCGGCTAGGTTTCCTCTGGAGTTGCTAGTGTTATAGCTGCTGCTGAGTTTTCTTTTCCTCACTCCTGGGAGGTAGTTTCTTTAGACTTGCAGTATAGATATGCCTACTCACCAGTGGGTTTGTGTCAGTTGTTGGCGCTCACTGGTGGTTTCTCTTTTAGATGCTTTGTACTTTGCTTATACTGCTAGATTTCCTGTTTTGGAGTTTATTGAACTTGCTTCTGGGATGATTTATGTTAGGTTGCTAGTTACTTTAAAACCTATAAAGAAAATAATTATTATATTAAAAACATAGACCGCATGTTTTCCTTTCTAAAAAGCTTAATCACTATTTTCAAACCACGTAAAAGGGCATTTCCTATATATATTATATAAATTAAATCTAGGGTCTTGCATAGCCATAGGTGTCCCCTGGGGACGCTTAAGCATTCTCTTATTGTGTTAAAAAAATGAATAAAGTACTTTCCGCTACGTATAAGTATAATTTTGAAGGGTGGACTAGTTGATCCACGAAGCCGAGGGATACGGCCTCAAAAAAAATATAATTGATTTATGCATCATTAAAGCTTTTGAACTTTCATAGTCTTAGCAGTTGGTGGTTGCCTGAGCGTCGACAGTTATCCCCTGTCCGACGTGGCATCACAACGCGCGTTTTCTTCTACTCTGATACTTCTTAAATTTCGGAGAAAATGCGGGTTGTGACAGTGTCCTCCTCTTTGCCCGAGACGGGTGGCCAATTTGGTTTCCCATCCTTCTATCTCCGCCTAGGTGAGGAGCGACGTCCTGCTCACCATAGACAGGAAGCTGATTTGGCTGCCCGACCTTCCGACGCTGCCTAGTAGGGGCAGTCTCCCACCGCCAGCCTTGCCAGCCTCCCCTCCCCTCGCGAAATGGGTGGTTACTCTTTTGATGAACCCAAAACCTCTCGTGGCATTCTTGTCATTTTCATAAATTTGGCGATCTGTGTGCCCCTTTTCGGACATTTCTATTCATCCATATAATAGTTATTGTTTGAAATTACCAGAGTGTCCTTCTTAAAATCTATAAATATACCCCTTTCCACTTTATTTTCATGCTCTTCTCGGCCGAAAAATCCTCCAATAGATTTTCTCTCTCCTCCTTCTACAACTTTCTCTCTCCATAATTTCTCTTTCTTGTGCCCTCGTGTGCACGTCTCCTCCTTGCGCGCTCGTGCACGGGCCTCTTCCATGCGTGCTTGTGCACTCCTGCGTGCACCTCCTCCTTGCACGGTCAAGCGCGTGTCTCCTCCTTGCACGCTCTTGCACGCGCCTCCTCCTTACGCGCTCTTGCGTGTACCTCCTCATTGGGCGCTCTTCCATGCGCCTCCTCCATGTGCGCTCTTGCGGGCACCTCCACCTATCGCACTCTTGCGCATGTCTCCGTGCACACTTCCATCAATACTGTTCCAAGTGCATCTTCGTGCGCTCTGCCGTCAAGATCCTGGAAGCCTCCTGCAAGATATAATAAGCACTTTCAAGATCACAAGAGGTCCAACAACTGCCTTCTCCCATCAGTCGTTCGTGTAGCGACCAAACCAACTGTGGGCTTCCTCAGAGCGAATAGACCAAGCCCACCAGAACTCCCGAATTTCATGTGCCTCACACCGCCAGAAGTTGACAAGACCAACTTCAGAGCCCTCCAAGGGCCGCTCAATTACAATCAGACGTACACAACATTCAGTATTCCCAGTACCCTCAACTCAGCAACAAGCTTACCGGTCGGCGACAAGTCAACCACTCCAAACTCCTCTAAGCTCAACAGGAGACAAACCACAAATGATAGGGTGCACCGAGAACATCACTCAAGCCTCCAATCCTTAGACATCATAACGAGCGCAACAAGTCTCTCCCGCTTCAAAACACCAGTAGAGGACTTCGGGATGCAACTAGCGCATCACTCCCAACAACTCACAAATAAATACTTAGTTTTATGAGTGGTGCCCTGTGACCCGCTCAGCCCTTCTCTCTCTCAACAATTGTAATGAGTGGCGGCCTGTCACCCTTGAGATCTCTAAAAAAGCTCTATACATCAATCAACATATAGTGGAGGTTTGGCCGGCACAGATCTGGACACATGGTTTTTCACCCACTTTATGTGCTTTCCATGTTAAAAAATTTATCGTATCAACTTCTCTTTTTATGTGACTGTTTTCACGCTCAACTGCTTCTGGGCTAAAGCAGTTCAATTTAGTCCGATCTACCAGGAGCCTTGAGCGATCCCCAACATTTTTATTAGATACTTCATATTTGAGAATAGAATAAGAAATTTTGTTAATCAAGTAGCAAACATAAAGAACAGCATAATTTTAGGGAACTCATTTGAAATATCATAAAACAGATTGATGGGATCTCCCTCAATTTATAGGAATTCTAGTCTACAAATAGTCAAAATTCTCATGTCCCCCACTCATTTTATGGGGAGTTATGGTAATAACCGCCTTGCATGCGATCCGCATGATCGATCCATGTGTGATGCACGGGCTAACCACCGTGTGTGTGATTCCAACGCCACGTCGACTACTGCCCCCGTACCAACCGCATGCAGCCGGCTAACAAGACGGTCGTCATCGCTGCCTCGCAGATGCAGCCCGAGGCCCACGGCCGATCTCTTGGTCGTATTCCAGTGGCCGCCAAGCGTGACCATCACCCCTGCTGGTGCAATGGTGGTCGTCGCGTGTAGTCTTACCCTCCTGAGTCGGCGCAACTGCGACCGCCGGGCGTGATCAGCCTTTCTTAGGTTGGTACGGTCAGAGTCAGCCTTCCAATTGACCGCGGCCACGCCTGGCAACCGCGCATATCTCCATAATCACCCTAGGGGCTTATAAATAGGACATCAACATCTCCTTCATTTCCACCTTTCTCCTCCTCCACTTCTCCTCCTACGTGCTTGAGAGCTCCACCGGGAACATCCTTAGCTCATCGAAGATCTTCATCCACCGCCATCCACCTTCATGGTACCCGAGCATTTCGCTCTGTGTGCACACCTCCAACCGCAGCAAGCAACCTACATGTGCAACTCCCAGCACTCAGCACCATCCAATCAACTACAAGCCTTCTCCGTTCCAGCCACTGATCATGAGTAGAAGATCGACAAGTCTCTATAGCGCGTGTTCCCCACTACAGACAAAGACAAACACTTAGCTTCATATGTAGTGGTCTGTCACCCTACGAACACCTCTCTCTCTCTCTCTCCATGTAAGTTGTAATGAGGAGTGGCCTATCTCCATCGCCTTCTCTATAAAGCCTTGTAAAAGTAACAACTTGTATTAGAAATCTGGTCGGCGTCAATCCAGTCACGTGGTTTTTCACCTCTTTTCTAGATTTTCTATGCATAAAGCCATTCTTGCCTCCGTCTCTTTTTTATGTGTTTGTGCGCTCGATCGCTCAATAGCTAAGACGATCTAACTTAGACTAGTCTGCCAAGAGCATCGAGTGACCCGCAATAGTTTGGCGCAGTCTGTGGGAAGTGGGTTTCCACCATTCCTGGGAGATCCAGAAGATAGGGTCTTCTACAAAGCTATACTCGTGACTAGAGTCCATGGCAAGAAGAGTTCTCCACACTTTTGAAGGATTAGCCCCTAGGGAGCATGTTGATCCTTCTCCTCTCCACTCACACATCAACATGCCTTGCATGGAAGAGTCTATGTGCGCACCTCGTGTGACTTTGGAGGAACGCGTGTGCCAGATCTAAGAATAGATTGCAAATAAAGAAACGCTTAGAGCTCATAGCCCTTCCCCTGAGAGAGGCGGACCGCCGCCGCCAGCTCCACATTGTTCTTCGCCTGAAAATTTCTATAACGACCCTAGCCGATCCAACGTGATAATGCCATGGCTCTGCTCTATGTGACATTACTGGGATGTATCCCAAGCACCCCAACCCCTCTCTAGCCTGCTGGTAAGATTAACTATGGAAATGGAAAAACCCCATACTTAACCGTCTCGGGCTGTAGTAGTACTAGGATGTGTGACCTCCTGGGAAGTCCCCGTTATGCATGCTTGACTATCAAGTTTGCCTCAACAAAGGGAGGTTGTGGCCACCAACAACTCGCCTATTGGTGGAGAGGGGTTGGGTGCTTAGGCTGCAACCTGGATGACATCAGGTGACGCCACAATGATCCTACTGAGATCCAAATTGGGTCGGCCCTGGGTCGTCACAATTTCTCTCACAATTTCCATGACTTAGAAGTAGAATTTTTCAGTGCAAGCAACTCAAACCACTCAATTCACCCGGCCTGGAAGTTAGAAGATCATTATCATCACTATCTCCCATATGTAACAGATATCGGGCATGCAATTGAAGATTTTGCTGATGAAAAGTTTATGGCACAACCGCAGGAGAGCGTGAGGATGGCGAGCAGCATGACACTTCGGCCTGCCACCCGTTTTATTTCCACTCTTTGTTAGCACATAATGTTTTGATGCACCCTATTACACGTGGCTTCGAGTTACAAAACATCCAAAAGTTTGATAGGACGGACGACCCTCTAATGCATGTTAGACATTTTGTAACTGTCATGCACATTTGAAATGCATCAGACCAACTCCTGCAACAAGCTTTCCTAGCCACTTTGAAGGGACAAGCTCGTACTTGGTATTACTCCCTAAGGGAAAAAGGGATCAACAACTTTACATATTTATCTCAACTCTTTGTTGACCGATTCATCGCCAAAACTGACAATAAATCGCTCCTGAAGAATCGTGCCAACAGCAAGCCGGAAAATCAAAAGAAGTGAACAACCTACTACCAACACCCAAAAGAAGTTGCGGCCATGATGCTAATGCTTGTCAGTCAGAATAGCAACTCCAGCATCAAAACTTCATCCCGTAAATGTCACTCGGGGAAAGATTTTGCTCTCCATCCACAATCTCAATGCTCAATGAAGGCCTAGGTTGCTCTCCCTGAATCGAGGAAATCTGTCCAAGTATTGCAACTACCACCAAGGTCTTAGATATGACACGGAAAGATGCAAGTTCCTAAAAGAGGAAATTGATTCGCCTAGGGCTCATAGACAATTTTCGTTAAGTTCAAACGCAGGAACAACCAGTCATGAATACATCTGCATGGAAACACGATAGGGGCAAAAATGTGTGGGGTGCATTAAATTAACCAAGCCCCTCCGAAGAACAAGCCCCACATCATAGCATGATGAGCATTAGTGCGGCTATTGGAGAGCCCACCACCCCAGATAAGTCGAGTTTGGTCGACGACAAAATAGCGGTCAATGTACTATTCATTCCAACGCTGCTACATCTCTAGCTGGTGAATGGAAGCATCAAACTGAAGTCAGTCAGCACATACGCACTATGAAGTTGTCCAGTTCTATTCCTAGGAAGCATCATTTGTTGGGGAGACTCTCATGCAAGTGACCTATGACTTACAGTTCCTCGTCATTCAAGATGACTCTAACTACAATGCCATACTCCAATGATCATTCCTGGATGCTTTCCATATTAGCGCCCACTGTTATCACTCCCTTTAAAGGCAACCCAAAAACCATGAATTGGGTGAGAGAGCCACATTATATTCTTGAATCATTTAATCTAACCTTACTTCATCTTATCTGTTTAAGAACAATTATTAACTCTAGGAAGTCGCAAGTCTGCACTTATGCATGTACTGTTATCTTTTTCAATACAATATATTTTATCTGCTCCTAACTCTACTATCGCAGGAACAATTTGAGGCTCGTCCCCCACGGTCATTCGTAGACCGCAGCGCGGTACCCTTGACCTCACTACCACGGCTCGAAGAGTTGTCATTAAACCTTGTAGTATGTTACAACACCATTAGGGATCAGATCCTTCGGTCATGTGTAGCCCACAGCATGGTTTGACCTCGCTACCCCGGCTCGAATGTCAGCCTTTCGACTGCATAGCAGGTTATGATATCATTTGGGGATGATCCATTCAGTCTCGATCAGACCATACCACGGTGACCTTGACCTCTCTACCTGTCTCATAGGTCTTCAATTTGCCCTTGTAGTAGGTTACGATATCGTCAGGGGCTAGTCCCCCGATCACATCCAGACCGCAGTATAGCATCCTTGAACACACAATCACCTCAAAGGGTCCTCCTTTCACCCTCATAGTAGGTTATGACGTCGTTAGGGATTTGATCCCCTGGTCAAGTACAAACCGCATCACGACAGCCTTGACCTCACTACCTCAGCTCGAAGGGTCTTCCCTTCGCCCTCATAGTAGGTTATGACGTTATCAAGGATCAAATCCCTCGGTTGTGTGTAGCCCACGGCATGGTGTCCTTGCCCTCATTACCATGGCTCGAAGTTCCACCCTTCGGCCGTGTAGTAGGGGAAAATCATCATGGTCTCTTCGGGGCCACACCCAACTGACCTCCCGCTGCCCTGGATCGAAGGTCAGCTCTTCTCCCTTGTAGTAGTAGGTCATGGCGTCTCCAGGACCTGCCCCCTTATGCACGCCAGCGATTCAAATTTTTTGCCCTTAACTATCTAACTGGGTCTACACCCTTGAGACCTTTTATTACCCCGGATAGAAGGTCTGCCCATCTCCCCCATAGTAGGTCATGGAGCCTCCATGGCCTACCCCCTCATGGTTGCCGAGGTTCAAAGGTCTGCACTTCATTGCCTCAACTAGGACAACTGACAGTACGGTGTCCATGACCTCGCTACCCCGTCTCGAAGGTTCGCCCTTCTCTCACGTAGTTGGTTACTACACCATCAGGTACTAGTCCCCCGGTCACATTTCGACGGCAGAACGATGACCTTGACCACACTACCTCAGCTCAAAGGTTCCTCCCTTCACACTCATAGTAGGTTACGATGTTGTCAGGGATAAAATCCCCTGATCACGCACAATCTGCAGCTCAGCATCCTTGACAACACTACCTCAGCTCGAACGGTCTTCCCTTCTCCTTTGTAGTAGGGTACAACGTCGACAGGGATCAAATCACCCAGCTGTGTGCAGCCCGTGACACGATGGTCTTCCCTCATTACCCTGGCTCCTAGGTCTGCCCTTCGCCCACGTAGTAGGGAATGACATCACCATGGTCTTTTCTAGGCCACGCCCTAGTGACCTCAAACTACCCCTGATCGAAGGTCATCCATTTTCCCTTATAGTATGTCATATTGTCACCAGGTCCTGCCCCCCCCCCCCCCCGAACGCTTGTTAGTGGTTCAAAGTTTCTTCCCTTCACTATCTTTCCGGGTCCACACCCCTGAGAACTTCCACTGCCCTGGATATAAGGCCTGCATATCTCCCCCGTAGTAGGTCATGGAGCCATCAGGGCCTGCCCCCACATTATTGCCCGGTTTTGAAGGTCTGCCCTTCACCACCTCAAATAGGACAACCAGCGGCACGGTGGCTTTGACCTCGCTACTCTGAATTGAAGGTTCACCCTTCGCCCAAATAGTAGTCTACTACATCATCATGGACTAGTACCCCGAGTCACATCTACACCACAGCACGACATCCTTGACCACACTACCTTGGCTTGAAGGGTCCTCCCTTTACACTCATAGCAAGTTATGATGTCTTCAGGGATCAAATCCCTCGATCATGCACAAACCGTAGCCCGACATCCTTAACCACACTACTTCGGCTCCAAGGGTCTTCCATTTGCTTTTGTAGTATGTTATAATGTTGTAAGGGATTAGATCCCCGGGTTGTGCATAGCCTGCAGTATGGTGGCCTCAACATCTTACTATCATGGATCGAAGGGTCCGCCCTTTGCCCACGTAGTAGGTTGTGCATCATTAGGGTCATGTCCCCACGCAGCTGAAATCTAAAAGCAAATAACAAAAAACAAAGTCGTGCATAAAACAGCAGTGGCGACCCAACAAGAAGCAGATGTAAGACCCCCCCCCCCTATTTTTCTAAAACCATCGGGGTCTTATGCCTAGAACCTCCATTTTGCGGTGACACCAACACAACCTGGAAGGCCGTCACTACAAAATGCCGATCCTGTCGGCCATACTGATCGCAGAAGAGTAGAATAAATATAAGAGTACATGAAAACTCAAATACTTGTCCACAAAAATCACATGAAATATAATATAATTCTCCACGAAGGGAGAGTCCACAAAAATGATAAAATAAAGTACTAAAGAGGGCTTCTGCCCAATACATCAAAATCCTCACTATAAATCACTCAATCACGGAATCAAAACTATAATATCTACTAATGGTCGGGACTCGCTATCCCTGCTGGCTAGACTCCCGTGCTAGACTGCCTCGTCTCCATACGCACCGAACTTTGGGGCTACATCTCCTGGTTTGGCTCCACAATCCACTAAAATGATTTGGTCAACGACCATTAGTCTAAAAGACTAAGTCTTATCATTCCCTACCCCTCCCCCAATGGCTCCTAGGAACCGAGCAGGGAGGAGGAAAGGGAAGGTAATAAATGTAACGACTCCATCCGTTCATATAGAATATGATAGAAGGTCCGACCGGGGCCCCATACCATATACTACAAAATAGGCGGCAAAGTCACGGAGTGATACCAGAGTTATGCATCCTAACTCATACCATTCTAACGGAAGCTTATAACACGAAACAGAACTCCAAGCATGAATGTCCACCATATAAAATCCACATTTATATATAACAGGAATGTTCACCAAATACATAGTCAGTTGGCCTTCTAGACTTACAAGTCCGTTTACAACAGTGGCTTCCAACTATTGACACGCAGGCCAGCCACATAGAACAAAACACAGCATTTAAGCTTAGCCTTCAAGGGCTAGCGGCAGCAGCAGCAACAGCAGCAGGGACTTCTGCCTTTATGTGTCCCACTTGGTTCTCCAGCACCTACACAAGGACAGCCCACCCAACGGTGGCAAACAAGACAACAGTCAGCATTTAGCTGACCAATTTTATAACGACCATACCCCTTTCCCGGGACAGTGGTATTTCTTCCCTGCAGGCATAGCATGTTACAGGCATATATATTCATACATTGTGCTCTCATGCATGTACATTCCATCACAACCATCAGCCATGCGGCCCGACAGTCCGTGCACTCAGGGCACATTCTTGGTGTACTGGCGAACCAGTTGCCCACCATCGTATCAGGGTCGCAACCCAACGGTAAAACATTGACCATTTACTCTATGGCGTGCAGTCGGAGATTGAAGTCTTAGTGACCCGGGATTGGTCGTAGCCCCCAATGGTGTCACGGTGCGTAGGCCTAAGATTCTCGTTATGCACTCCAACAGACCACACTTTCAAGTCTCATGTCGGACGGACATAACGCAGGTCGGATCATCCACCCCCCGTTGCTCAAATCGCCTTGTCATCACCGAGTACAGTGTACTCGTGGCTAAAGAAAAGGTGCGGGTCGGTTTCACCTTACCTGTTTGGCATAAAGCCTTTGTGTTTTCCTGGGCACACCAGTAATTGCTGTTACACCCATTAATTATCATAACATCAGAGGGTCTTTCCTGGACTTCCGTACCAGTACTTCCTGCTACTACCCTTCACTGGAACAACCTAATAATCATCACAAGTATCAAGGGTGAAAGTGCAAGTTAGATCTGATATACTCTAGAGGGGGGTGAATAGAGTATGGTGCTTGCTAAAAAAACTTTTTACAACAGTTGTTGTATTCCTAAGTGAACAGGGAAGCAAATAACATAAGGTAAATCTAAACACAGCAACTATCTAATCACAGAGCAATCTAGTCACAAACCACAGCCAGAAACAAAAGAAAGACAAGCAACCAGATGACACAAGGAGCTATAGTGGTTCCCCAACCAATCTGGGTACATCCACTCTTCTACCACCCTAGGTAGGAATCCACTACAGTATGAGGGTATCAGGTGTCCTGGGCACCAATGAGCTTTTGATAAGGTGCTCAAAAACCAAACCAGATTTTTTAATCAGGTGTCTTGCCACCACTGCGTTTTGATAAGGTCTTATAAACAAAACACAAACTTTTGAAGGGAGTTTGAAAAACCCTTTACAGCAGAGAGAGAGAGAGAGGGATGAGATGATCTTCTCTGTCAACAGTCAGAGAGAAGATAGTGGATGTTGTCAAAGCTCCCCCTAAGATCTGTAGTTGTTCAGGAAGTGAAGCTTTGCAGTATGGTGATAGGCCTTTAAATGATTTGATCTCCAACAAAAGATGATTTCAGCAGCAACTGAAATGTAAGGTGTCTGGAGTCTTGAATGATGATGGCCTTTGAACACTTGAATCAAGAGAGATCTGAAAATTTCAGTATGTTGATCTCCTTTGGTGATGTGTTCTTGTCTGAATTCTTGAGACTGAGAATGTCTGCAACTCCCTTTCTTTCTCTTGTGTAATTGTTGTTGTAAGAGCTGTAAATCTTGTTGTTGCAGAGAATTGTTATTGCAGAATATGTGTCTTTTTTTTCTAACTTTGAGAATAATGAAAAACTGATCTTTTATTCTCTTGGTCTGGATAGAAATGATCCTCTGTCCAAGATAGCCGTTAGCCTGTTATTAATTACTTCCTTAACTGTATTTGTCTTCTGGAGGAAAGTCCAATAAAATATTCCTTGAAAATTCCTTGAAACTTGCTCCAAATTAATTAAAAACAACTACAAGATCTCTGAATTAAATGCTGACAATAATTCCACAACTGTCTAAATTTAAATCTTGAAAACGTTGAACTCTTTAGAGAAACGTCGAACTGAGCTCCACTATCGTTGAACTGAGCTCAGAGATTGGACTTAGACAGAAACAGAGATCGTCGATCTGAGCTCAACTATCGTCGAACTGAGCTCAGAGATAGAGAATCAAACTGGAGTCAAGATCGTCGATCTGAGCTCGAAGATCGTCGAATGGAGTTCGACGACTCGTTGAAGTTGAGCTCAGAGATCGTCGAATGGAGTTCGACGATTCGTTGAAGTGAGCTTAATGATCGTCGAATGGAGTTCGACGATTCGTCGTACTGAGCTCAACGAAATGACTTAGTCTCCAAAACTGAAAAACCTGGTCTTGAGGGCAGCTTCCAAACCTAAACACTAACCCTTAGACTCAATTCTAATTGACCTTTAGATCTATACAGTGAGGTCAAAACAGGTTTCCTAAGAGACATAGTGATCCTTGCCCAAATCAGTAATAGGGTGTTCCAACAATCTCCCCCTATTTTGGTTAGGATTACTATTTACAGATATTGAAAAAATAAAAACATACAAAGCAGAAATGCAACAAATAAAGCATTACAGAATCACAGATATTTTCTCAGATAGTTCAGAAAACAGAATATATTGTCACCTTACAGAATTACACTTTCTCTTTGCTCTTTATAAGGAATATTTCTCTATTTGGATTGAGAGCTTCTTTCTTAGATCTTCTATCATCAGCTGCACCTAGAGAAGTTTGTTGCTTTGGTCTGGGCACTACAGCTTCAGGGTGCAGCTTCATGTAGCTTTCTAAATCAAAGAACTTACTGGATGAATATCTTTCAAGTTCCTTTTCCTTTGATCTGATAAGGTGGTTATATTGGATGTATCCCTTCCTTGTTCTCTGGCTTTCTTAATCTGATCCAAAGCAGCCAATTCTTTCATCCTAGCTGTCCATGAAGTAGGATTGTTTTTTGCATCCTCAAATGGAACTGGAGGCTCATATTTATTTGAGGGATTATCTGGAGGAGCTCTGGAAGAGACTAAATCTTTCAGTTTGTAAGGAAAGGGACCAGAGTTTGGATCAGATGGACCTTGTCCTTCCCTTGAATATGAATGTTGTCTGGAATAGCCTTTGGAGTATACTTGAAATTCTCTTTGATGTCCTCTATAATTTCCTCTTCTTTACTGATAGCCTCTAGATTGACTTCCTCTGTATTGGGATCTACCTTGAGGTTGATAAGAAGATTGGCTTCTGGCAGAAGGTTGAGATGCAGAACTTCCACTTGCACCTGTACCTGGTGAAGGAGGAGGAGGAGGATTGAACTGGAATGATCCTTTATCATATTTTCTCTTTTTCTTCATAGCCTTCAGTTGATTTTTGGAGTATTGCATCCAATGTTCTGTGATAGGATAGTTATGCAGAATGTAGTAAGGAATATCATTTGTGTCTTTCAATTTTGCTGGGGGGACTCTCTTCATTGTTTTGCTTCTGGCTTTTCTTTTCCTTGCAATTGTAGCAGAGGAGTCATCTGAGTCAGTCCTATACTGATCACTTTATGAGCTTTGATCATCATATAATGCATCAATCCTTTTGAGGTATTCTTTTTGTTGTTGAGAATGAGCAGGAGAAACATCAGAAATATCAACAGTAGTAGCATCAACAGCAGGAAGAGGAGTAGAAGTATCACTGGCAGAAGAAGTTATAACAGCAGATTCAGATACAATACTTTCAGAAACAGAAGGTACAGCAACAGATTCAGAAGGAGCATTAGCAGCAGTAACAGTAAGCTCAAAAATAGATGCCTCTGTCATATGTATATCCTCAATAACATCAATATCAGTTCTAGCAGAAACATCAAAACTATCAGCAATAGCAGCATTAGCAGTAGGAGCAGCAGCAGTACTTTCAACAGAAACAGAAGGAGCAGCAGCATAGAGGGAATTTATAAAAGAATTTATTATACTGTGTCACAGCTGGAAATGGGCACAATGGCCTTAGCGAGATCCTCAGATTGCTGTACTACAGTGTGCTCTGGAAGACAGCTGAAATAAATAGAATCAAAATCTGATAATAGTGACCTGAGGTCCACTGTGATAACTGCAACTGGATTTGTTGAAGCTTGATCTTGGGCTAAAGTAACAGCAGTAGCAGCAGCAGGCAATCTTTCCACGTCATGAGGCATCTCCCCCTGTCTAGATTCAGTGGCACCTAGATCAAGGCACCCATAAGAAAGGATTGCCTAAGAAGGAAGAAGAGAGGAGAGCCTGGCAGACAGTTCTTGGATTATTTTTAGAAGAGGAGCCAAGGAGGTCTCCATCAAGAGTGACAGCCTGGGAGCTATCAGCTAATAGAGCTTGTCTGCTAGAGCTAGAAGATCTACATGCTCAAGATGGACTTGAGTAGAGGTAGGGATTGAAGGAGGAGGAGCAGGAGATGTTGGTGGAGAACTTGTGGATGGTCGAAATGAAGGTTGAGAGATGGGAATTGTGGAAATGGAAGATAATGGAATGGAAATAAAGGGTGTAAATGATGGTTGAGCAATAATGTCTTGAAGTAGTTGTTGGTATGAGGTGTGTGAGGAAGGTGGCTCAGTAGGGGATGAGGGAGAATCATTCATAAAGGAATCATCTATAAGGTTGAAAGATGGAATGTGAGAGGATGTGTCAATATCTAGATGGGGGTATTGATGTAGAGGATGGAAGATTTCTTCTGTGAGTTGTGGAGGTGGAGAAGGAATTGATGTTGGAGATGGGGTGGAAATTATGATGGTGGATGTGACTGGTGTAGATGAAACAAGAGGTGGAGGAGGAGGAGATGAAGCAGGCAAGTCTTCTGCAGGGGCAGTAACTTGAGGGGAAGTGACTGGAGCAGTCCTTGTGCTTGAAGTAGTAGATGCAAAGGGCCTGCTGGGCTTCACTATTTGCCTATACCATTTTCCAAACAGGGCACAGGTGAGCCTCTTGGAGGCATTGATGTGCATCCCATTTGAGACTAGCAGAGCAGGGCATCTGTTCTGAAGAAACAGTCCTAATATCCTCCCAAAATTAACAAAATTTTTGTTGATTTTCTTCTTAATCAAATCAAAGAAGACTTCTCCCCAGTTCAATTGTTTCTTATCCACAAGAGCACACATCAAGCAGAGCTGATACCTGGATATGGTATCATGGGCTGAGTGTTTGGCCAACAATACCTTCCCAACAACATCAGCTAGGAATCTGTACTCCATAGATAGATTTTTCTTCAGCAACTTGCTAGGGTTTGCATCTGAATGTCCCATTCTTTCAAGCATAGCAGAAAATTCCTCTCTAGAAAGTTCAACAGACTCTTCTCCAGATTTTAATTGAAAAATCTCTGTCAGGGCAGCAGGTGTTAGAAATACCTGGGTTCCTGAGATTATTCCAATCACTGTATTCTGATCCTGATTGTGGGTAGTATATACCCATTTCTTGATCTCATCTGCAGGTAATTTGATCCTGGTAGTCATGATTGTAGCTAGATGTTGTTCTTTGAAAAGGTTCAGAATGTCCTGGAAGATTTGATCACTGTTGTTGAACGAATCCATGTCGATGTCAAATCCCGCATCAAATTTCATTGCGGCCAAGATGGCGACCGAGACGGCCACTGATTCCTGCAAAAATGAACAACCAAACGACCATGTGTAGAGAAGTTTGGAGGGAAAGAGAAAATTTGCAGAGAGAATGAAAGCGCAAAAGGAGAACGACGGCCGAAAAATGAATTTTATATTAGGGTTCGACGCAGAAAAGGAAAGATCGTTTAACTCTGTTCGACGATCGGGGCTTCTAAAGGAAACTGAAAGGTCATCAATAGCGTCGATCTCCGTTCGACGATATTGGAGAGCGTCGAGCTCCGTTCGACGATAGTTCAGAAAACAAAATAGTCGAGCTTCGTTCGACGATCGCTGACCTGGAGAGAGTTTAGTACTATCTGAGAAGCACTGAACTCTGGTCGACGATTTCGGAAAGCGTCGATCTCCGTTCGACGATCTGGGGGAAAATCGTTAAGCGCACTTCAAAGATTAGAAACACTCTTATACACTAGAAAAATCAAGACGTTTGCCTAGTCTTGGTCATTTTTTAGAGTTGTAAAATCTTGGATATTATTTTAGACTTCCTCCATCTAACATTCCTAACTGATTCAGGAAGAAGGTGTGTTTCTTTTCATTCAAGGGTTTGGTGAAAATATCTCCCCTTTGCAAATCAGTTGGGATATATTGAAGTTCAATTTTATTTTTCTCAACATTATCCCTTAAAAAGTGATGCCTAATTTCTATGTGTTTTGTCCTACTATGGAGGACTGGATTTTGGGCTATAGAAATAGCACTGGTATTATCACAAAATATTTTTGACTTCTCTAAGTTGTAGCCATAGTCTAGGAGTTGGTTTTGAATCCACAAGATTTGTGAACAACAACTACCTGCAGCCATATATTCAGCTTCAGCAGTTGAAGTTAACACAGATGTTTGTTTCTTGCAAAACCAGGAGACAAGTCTGTCACCAAGAAACTGACAAGTTCCACTGGTGCTTTTCCTGTCTATTATGCATCCAGCATAATCAGCATCAAAAAATCCAGTTAAGTCAAATGCTGAATCTTTTGGATACCAGAGACCTAGATTTGGACAACTTTTTACATACCTGAGAATCCTTTTTACTAAGGTTAGGTGTGACTCTCTAGGGCTCACTTGGAATCTAGCACATGTGCATGTAGCAAACATTATGTCAGGTCTACTAGCTGTAAGGTACAATAAAGAGCCAATCATTGCTCTATATGTTGTCTAATCAATAGGTTTCCCATGTTCATTAGCATCTAATACAGCATTAGTAGGCATAGGTGTTTTCATACATGATGCTTCAGACATACCAAATTTCTTAACCAATTCTTTTGAATACTTGGTTTGAGAAATAAATATGCCTTCAGCATGTTGTTTGATTTGCAATCCTTGAAATAAGGATAGCTCACCCATGCTACTTATTTCAAATTTAGAATGCATTATATTGGAGAACCTTCTGCACAAATTTGAATCAGTAGAACCAAAGATAATATCATCTACATAGATTTGTACTAGTAGGGTATGGGACTTATGGGTTCTAATAAAAAGAGTTTGGTCTACTCTATCCCTTATAAACTCATTTTTCAGAAGAAAGCATGCTAGGGTCTCATACCATGCTCTAGGAGCTTGCTTTAGACCATATAATGCTTTATGCAATTTGAAAACATAATCAGGATGACTTGAAGAGATAAAACCTGGAGGTTGTCTGACATAGACTTCTTCTTTGATATATTCATTGAGAAAAGCACTCCTTACATCCATCTGGTATACTTTGAAACATTTGTGTGTTGCATATGCTAAGAAGATTCTTATGGCCTCTAACCTTGAACTGGTGCAAAAGTCTGGTCATAATCTATCCCTTCTTCTTGAGAGTACCCTTGAGCAACTAGCCTTGCCTTGTTCCTTACAATTACTCCTTGATCATCTAATTTGTTTCTGAACAACCACTTTCTTCCAACAATGGAGTGATCCTTAGGCCTTGGTATTAGTTCTCAAACTTTGTTCCTTTCAAATTGATGCAACTCTTCTTGCATTGCAATGATCCAGTGTGGATCTTGCTCAGCATCTTGAATGGATTGAGGTTCAATTTGAGAAAGGAAGCAAGTGTGCATCAGGTTTTGGTTGACCTGATTTCTGGTTTGCACACCAGCTGAGATGTCTCCAATCACTTGGGAAATTGGATGGTCTCTTGATGTTACTAAATCAACAGGAAGTGTTGATTGTTCACCAACTTGTGTTGTTGTTTCCTCTGGTGGTACAACAACTGGCTCTTCAAGAGGTTTCTCTTCAAGGTGTTGAGTGTCTTCTTCATCTTCACTGCTTTCCTCTTTTTGAATAAATTGTAACATGTTCAAGTCTTCAGCAAGAGAATGTACATGCAAAGGTTCTATGGTAGAAGTGTTCTTCTCCTTGAAAGACATGTTAGATTCATCAAAAGATACGTGAACAGATTCTTCAATTTTAAGAGTTGATTTATTATATACCCTATAAGCCTTACTGATCATGGAGTATCCCAGAAACACTCTTTCATCAGCTTTAGCTTGAAATTTTGCTAAATATTTTTTGTCATTATTATGAATATAACAAATACAACCAAAAATTCTAAAATAATCTACTTTAGGTTTCTTTCTTTTGAGTAGTTCATAGGGAGTCTTGCCCTTCAGTTTATGTATTAAACTTCTATTCAACACATAGTTGGAGGTGTTCACTGCCTCTGCCCAAAAAGATAGAGGAAGGTGAGCATCTGACAACAATGTAGTGGCAGATTAAATAAGGGTTCTATTTTTCCTTTCAGCTACCCCATTTTGTTGAGGAGTTCTAGGAGCTGAGAAAGTGTGCCTGATCCCTTCACTCTTACAGAACTCTTGCATAAGAAGAAAATCAAACTCTGTCCCATGATCACTTCTGATCAGGGCAATGTGAGTATTGAACTCAGTCTATATGCATTTGAGAAACTCTGTCAAACACTTAAAGTTATCAGACTTCTTCCTCAGAAAGAACACTCATGTGAATCTAGAGAAGTCATCTACAACTACTAAGGTATAAGATTTCCCTCCTAAGCTTTGTACTGTAATGGGTCCAAAAAGATCCAAGTGTAACAGATACAAAATCCAAGGTGAATCACTCTTATTAAGTGACTTGAAACTATTTTTGGTTTGCTTGCCTAATTGACAAGCCCTGCAGAGTCCTTCCTTCTTGTAGGGGCCAGAAGGTAGTCCTCTAACAAGGTTATTCTTGGATAGCCTAGCAATGGTTCTAAGGTTTATATGCCCTAGTATCTTATGTCATAACTCATTACATCTACAAATAGAATTAAACAGGCAAATATCTACTTATGTTGAAAGAAAGTCTACTAAATAGATGTTACCTTTCCTTTTACCTGTCAACACAGTTGTGTTGTCCTCTGATTTGATCTTGCATAAGGATTTGCTGAAAGTCACTTGGTAGCCTTCATCACATAGCTGACTGATGCTGATCAAGTTGTGCTTCAGTCCTTCCACATAGGCTACTTTCTTGAATGTGAATGTGCCAATCTGGACTGCACCATATCCTTTTGTTAGTCCAACGTTTGAATCACCAAATATGACTTTGGGTCCAAGCTTGGCTTTGAAGGATGTGAAGTTGTCCTTGTTTCCTGTCATGTGCTTGGAGCACCCACTATCCAAATACCATTGTTGGTTTGATGTTGGATAGGTCTTCACCTGCACATAAAACAATTTACTTATTTTTGACCCAGTTTACCTTGCGCCTAGGTTGATAACCTTTAAATTCAGAAATAAATGACATCCCTGGTTGACTCTTATAACCTTCAGGATGATATCTCCTTGGAGGTATTATCCATTCAGTATAAGGGTTAAATCTTTGGGATGAAGGACCCCTAGGTTTGGATTTTGATTTACCCTTGAATAAGTTTTCAAAGCTCTGATCTCTGCTCGATGATTGTTGATCTGAGTTCGACGATCTTGGGTCAGATCGTCGAGCTCCATTCGATGATCGACTGTGGCAGAGTTCAGGGTTTATAGATCGTCGACCTGAGTTCGATGATTTTGGCTGAGATCGTTGATCTCCGTTCGGCGATCGTCTAGCTCCGTTCGACGATTTCTGTTGAACCTAGGTTTTCTTAGGTAAGTTAGAATTTTTCCTAGCTAACTCTACAACTCCCTTGCCTTTATCAGAGATAAATTTAATTGGGGTTATTATTACTATAGGTTGGCTAGATGAAGCACCCAAGCCTAGTGTACTATTGAATCTAGAGTTCACTGTGCTTGTGATGTCCATTAGCTTGATGCTTCTCCCATTAAGGGATTCGTCAAGCTTTTTGGCCTCTGATATCTCACTTTTCAGTGAAGCTATCTGCTCCCTACAGCACTCCAACTCCTCAGAGAGTTTGAGGTTATCTGATTTTAAGGTACTGTGTTCAGACAATTGATTTCTGAGAGAAATGATTTCCTTCTCAGATTTTAATAAGTCTAAACATAGTGCTTTAAACTCATACTTAAAGTCCTCAGAATTAAAATCAAATGAGTCTATTACCTGGTCTTCTTCAGGTTGAGTCTCTGATTCAGATTCAGACTCTTCAGCATCAGAATTGTGTTGTGAGGCATTGATAGCCATCATGCAGAATTCCTTCTCTTCAGCATCATCCTCATCATCACTTGAGCTGGAAGAAGTTTCAGATTCTTCTTCTGTCTCACTCCAAGTTTCAGCAACAAATCCCTTCCTTGTGTGTTTGTTCTTGCTGGAAGAGGGTTTGTCATTGCTATTCTTCTTGAAGTTATTATCTTTTCTTCTTTCTCACTTATCCTTTCTGTCCTTGTTTTTATTTTCTGGACAGTCAGGCACAATGTGGCCTGGTTTCCTGCAACCAAAACAGATAATTTCTTTGTTATTTGATTTATCATACCTTGTCTTGTCATGCTCTTTGTATGATCTTTTTCTGAAGTACTTTCTGGCCATTTTGTAAAATCTTTTGGCCAGTAGACAAAGCAGCTCATCATTGCATGTGACCTTGTCTTCAGGCTGATCTTCAGTGGCTTTGAAAGCTATTGACTTTTCCTTTCTTGTGGCTGGTGAGGCAGCCTTCTGCTATTCTTCTCTATTTTTGATGAGCAGCTCATAAGACTTGAGCTTGCCCAAGAGAGCTTCTGTTGTGATCTCATTGGGACTTCTAGCATCCTTGATTGGCCAGATCCTTGAGTCCCAAGTGCTTGTGAAGCACATTAGGATTTTATCATTTAGCTCAGTCAATGAGATCTCTTTATCCAAAGTCTTCAGTTCATTGACTATCAGGCTGAGTCTATTATACATTTCTTCTACTGACTCAGCTTCTCCTTTCTTGAAATTCTCATACTGGGTTATGAGGTGAGATCTTATGTCTTTTCTCTTATCAGCAGATCCTAAGACTATTTCAGATAGCTTGTCCCAGATGTCCTTTGCTGAGTTCCATTCAACTACCTTTTGGAATATCTCATCAGACATAGTCCGGGCTAGAATGTTCATAGCTTTTGCATCTGCAACTTTCCATTTCTTTATCTCTGCATCTGTTCCTGATGGAGGTGGAACAGTACTTGTGCTTGTATTCTCTAGAGGTCTTGGACACACTATCAAAACAAAATTGAAAATGTCCTCATCAATAGAGTTCATGTACAGTCTAATCTGTGCCTTCCAAAGTACAAACTTAAATAGATTGCACACTGGAGGTCTGGTGCTAGCATAATCTTTATTTTGGGCCATATTTTGTGAGGAAATAATTCTAATAACAAACTCAAAACAAGCTGATCTAACTATAGGGATCTTTGGGTTCAGGTGTTAGCCTGTGCAACCACTAAGGTGGTATTTTAACCAACCTTGGAAGATATGGTATGTTTAACCAACCTGGCTTTGATACCAATTGAAAGTGCAAGTTAGATCTGATATACTCTAGAGGGGGGTGAATAGAGTATGGTTCTTGCTAAAAAAACTTTTTACAACAGTTGTTGTATTCCTAAGTGAACAGGGAAGCAAATAACATAAGGTAAATCTAAACACAGCAACTATCTAATCACAGAGCAATCTAGTCACAAACCACAGCCAGAGATAAAAGAAAGACAAGCAACCAGATGACACAAGGAGCTATAGTGGTTCCCCAACCAATCTGGGTACATCCACTCTTCTACCACTCTAGGTAGGAATCCATTGCAGGATGAGTTGATCAGGTGTCCTGGGCACCAATGAGCTTTTGATAAGGTGCTTAAAAACCAAACCAGATTTTTTGATCAGGTGTCTTGCCACCACTGAGTTTTGATAAGGTCTCAGAAACCAAACACAAACTTTTGAAGGGAGTTTGAAAAACCCTTTACAGTAGAGAGAGAGAGGGGGATGAGTTGATCTTCTCTGTCAACAGTCAGAGAGAAGATAGTGGATGTTGTCAAAGCTCCCCCTGAGATCTGTAGTTGTTCAGGAAGTGAAGCTTTGCAGTAGGGTGATAGGCCTTCAAATGATTTGATCTCCAGCAAAAGATGATTTCAGCAGCAACTGAAATGTGAGGTGTCTGGAGTCTTGAATGATAATGGCCTTTGAACACTTGAATCAAGAGAGATCTGAAAATTTTAGTATGTTGATCTCCTTTGGTGATGTGTTCTTGTCTGAATTCTTGAGACTGAGAATGTCTGCAACTCCCTTTCTTTCTCTTGTGTAATTGTTGTTGTAAATCTTGTTGCAGAGAATTGTTATTGCAGAATATGTGTCTTTTTTTGTCTAACTCTGAGAAGAATGAAAAACTGATCTTTTATTCTCTTGGTCTGAATAGAAATGATCCTCTGTCCAAGATAGTCGTTAGCCTGTCATTAATTACTTCCTTAACTGTATTTGTCTTCTGGAGGAAAGTCCAATAAAACATTTCTTGAAAATTTCTTAAAACTTGCTCCTGATTAATTAAAAACGGCTACAAGATCTCTGAATTAAATGCTGATAATAATTCCACAGCTGTCTAAATTTGAATCTTGAAAAACGTTGAACTCTTCAGAGAAACGTCGAACTGAGCTCCACTATCGTTGAACTGAGCTCAGAGATTGGACTTAGACAGAAACAGAGATCGTCGATCTGAGCACAACTATCGTCGAACTGAGCTCAGAGATAGAGAATCAAACTGGAGTCTAGATCGTCGATCTAAGCTCTAAGATCGTCGAATGGAGTTTGACGACTCGTTGAAGTTGAGCTCAGAGATCGTCGAATGGAGTTCGACGATTAGTCGAAGTGAGCTCAACGATCGTCGAATAGAGTTCGATGATTCGTCGTACTGAGCTCGACGAAATGACTTTGTCTCCAAAACTGAAAAACCTGGTCTTGAGGGCAGCTTCCAAACCTAAACACTAACCCTTAGACTCAATTCTAATTGGCCTTTAGATCTATACAGTGAGGTCAAAACAGTTTTCCTAAGAGACATAGTGATCCTTGCCCAAATCAGTAATAGGGTGTTCCAACAAAGGGTATTTTCCTGGCTGACCACACCAGTACTTCTTGCTACTACCCTTCACAGGTACCACCCATGAACATCAAGCATTATAAGCATCAAGGGTATTTTCCTGGCTTACCATGCCAGTACTTCCTGCTACTACCCTTCACAGGTACTACCCAACAACACAAACATAGGATGGGTATTTTCCTGGACTACCACCCCAGTACTTCCTGCTACTGCCCTTCACAGGTTTAACCCGTCGACTCCCAAACTACATGTTTCATAACGGAGACTTCTCCGGAGCGTATATGCAACATCACCAATCCAGACCAACCTGTCCGGATGGGCTTCACACAGCATGCCTATTTTGTACTGCTTTCCGGATCTATATGTCAAATGAATGGGGATTCCATGAATCAACCCAAGAGACTCCCATAATAAGACACCCTCTGGTGGGGGAATCATATGCACATGCCAAAAAGGAAGCCTTCACATGGCTAGGAAGAAAGGTCGTTACCCTTGAAGATCGCTTCGGAGCCATGGATTCCTAGTCGGCTGGAAAGCACCGCAGCGGCTTTGCCTTCCCAACGCTAGCCTCAGATTATGAATAGGAACTCCGCAGCTCCACCGGTGGCCGGCTCCTTCCCACCTCCTCCTCCTTCCTCTCACTTTCTCTCTCTAGCTTTATAGAAAGATGAAGGCCAAAAGCACAATAAGGATTTCCTTCTCATCCTCGGCCTTAAGGAGAGAGGGAGGAACCTCAGCCATCATATCCAGCTGAGGAAATTGACAGCCACGATTTTGCCACAAAAGGATAAATCTTGCCTGACGCGGCCTATGACACGTCTGTGTCGCAGGCTGTGTACCTTAAGCAGCACACAACCGAATCATCCAGACAAGTACACGCCCCTATGACATGCCCGTGTCACGGGCCGTGTCACCTAACACTCCTTCATACATGCCCGTGACTGTGGCCGTGTACAGCAGGCTACACAAAATCAATCTCAACCCGATCGGGACACGGCAAGTGACACGCCCGTGTCACAGGCCGTGTACCCTAAGACACAACCGTATTGTGCCCATGTTCACCCGGCCTCAATGCCTTGGGCACATCCCGCAAAGTACACGGCCTGTGACACGCCCGTGTCCCAGGTTGTGTGCCCATACACGGCAGCAGACACATCCCAGCTCAATTTCATCGAGCTGAAGTTCGTCGAGCAGAGGAGGACACGGCCTCTGACATGCCCGTGTCAGAGGGCATGTTCCCTCATTTCTTCGTCGAATGAATTTTCATCGACCACTCTCCGGCTTCTCACCCGAGCAGGACACGCCATGGGACACGCCTGTGTCCCAGGCCGTGTCACCCAACTTTTCTCAATGATGGGATTTGGGGTGTTACAACCATCCCCTCCTTAAATAAAATTTCATCCCCGAAATTTGCACACAGGAAGGTAATCAAACACAAGTTGTTTTATTCTATAAACGTTCAATACAACTCGATACACACTGCATAACTGTTACACAAAGAGCTCGGGAAATTCAGCTCGCATGGTCTGCTCTCGCTCCCATGTTAGCTCCTCACGGCCGTAATTTTCCCACCGGACTTTGACCATCCCGATCATCTTATTCCGCAACTATTTATTGGCATGATCCTCGATCCGAATAGGCCTAACCTTCGTTGTTAGCCCATACTCCACCGCCACACGATCAATCTCGATCACTTGGGTTGGATCTTTTACAGATTTTTGAAGCACCGAGATGTGAAACACATCATGTAATCCATCCAAGTCTGCCCGAAGAGCCAGCCGATATGCAGCTTCCCCAATACGCTCCACCACTTAAAATGGACCAAGATATCTCAGACTCAACTTTTTCAGTCGCCGAATCCTGGACACGCCTTTGAATGGTTTGATCTTCAAGTATACCCAATCACCCACCGCAAACTCCACATTCCGGTGATTGGTGTTGTAGTATTTCGCTTGACGATCCTGGGCTATTAAAAGCCTTTCTCTAATAGTGTGTATCATTGAGTTCGCTTCATCGACTTCGTTATGCCTATACACTTTGGATTCGCCTGGTTCTGCCCAAGCTAACGGCGTACGGCACTTTCGACCATACAGCGCTTCAAACGTTGCCATACTGATGCTTTTTTGGTAGCTGTTGTTGTAGGAAAACTCCACTAAATTGAGATGATCTTCCCATCTCTTCCCAAAGTCTAGGGTGCACATGCGGAGCATATCCTCCATCGTTTTGTTGGTTCTCTCAATCTAGCTATCTGTCTGGGGATAAAAGGTTGTACTGAACATCAACTTTATGCCCAACAGCTGATGGACTAGCCTCCAATCATTCGAAGTTAAGCGCCCATCTCGATTGCTCACAATGCTCCGAGGAACACCATGTAGTCGTACAATCTGTTCAACGTACAGCTTTGCCAAACTTTGCACGGAATCGTCCCGTTTGTTCGAAAAGAAGTGTGCCACATTCGTCAGCCGGTCTACAATCACCCAGATGGAATCATTTCCGCACTGAGATCTCGGCAACCCATGCACGAAATCCATGGAAATATCATCGAACTTTCATTCCGGAATAGGTAACGACTTCAAGAAACCACCCGACTTCTGGCATTCCGCCTTCACCAAAGAGCAAGTTTGGCATTTGGCCACATAATGAGCAACATCTTTCTTTAGTCCTGGCCACCAGAACAGCTTCTTCATGTCTCTAAACATCTTTGTGCTCCCGGGGTGAATTGAGTACTTCGTATAGTGAGCTTCGTACATCAATTCTTCTTGCAATTTACCCAAATTCGAGACGCACAAACGGCCCTTTTTTCCGCAAAAGGCCGTCATTCCAGGAGAACTTGCCCTCTGGTCCGTACTTGGCATAGCGTTAGAGACTTTCACCTAGCTCTGTTGCTCGTCGAATCCTGTCCGCAAGGTCACACTGCACCTCCGTCCAGTTCAAACATGCATCGGCTGTAGAATTCTTGTCAACACAAGAAATCTCTAACGCTTCCAACTCCTAGATTAGACGTTCATTGTGCCTCTGTAACCAACTTGCCCTTGTCGGAGCCCTCCGACTCAAGGCATCAGTGACCACATTTCCCTTCCCGGGGGTATAATGAATCATAAAAGTGTAGTCCCCAAGGAACTCCAGCCACCTTCTTTGCCGCATATTCAGGTCCTTCTGCTCCAACAAATACTTTAGGCTCTTGTGGTCTGTATAGATTTCCACTTTCATGCTATACAGATAATGCCTCCATAACTTCAGTGCAAAGATCACTGCCGCCAACTCTAAGTCGTGGACAGGATAATTTCTTTCATGCACCTTTAGTTGGCTAGAGCCATAAGCAATCACTTTCCCATTTTGCAGAAGAACGCAGCCTAAGCCGCTCCTTGAAGCATCACTGTAGATCTCGAATCCGTCAGTACCACATGGCGATATCAACACAGGCGTCATGGTCAACCGACACTTCAGCTCTTCAAAAGCTCGCGTGCACTTCGGCATCCAAATGAACTTTTGATCCTTTCTCGTCAGTGTGGTTAAAGGAAAAGCGATCCGCGAGAAATTTTCAACAATTCATCTATAGTAGCCCGCCGGTCCAAGGAAGCTCCTTACTTCGACCACCGAATACAACACTGGCCACTTCTTTATGGCCCTTATCTTCGACAGATCCACTAAGATGCCCTCTCCGCTTACCACATGGCCAAGAAAAGCCACTGACGATAGCCAAAACTCGCACTTCGAGAACTTGGCATAGAGCTTATTCTTCCTCAAAGTATGCAACACCAACCGCAAGTGGTTTTCGTGATCGGCTTCAGATTTCGAGTACACCAGGATATCATCAATGAATACAATCACGAACAAGTCCAGGTACTCTCTGAATGTTCGGTGCATCAGGTCCATAAACACAGATGGTGCATTGCACATCCCAAACGGCATTACCGTGAACTCATAATGCTCAAAATGTGTCCCAAATGCTGTCTTGGGAATGTCACCTTCCCGAATCCTCAACTGGTAATAACCAAACTTCAAATCCAACTTGGAGTAGATTGTTGATCCCACCAGCTGATCGAACAATTCATCAATCCGTGGAATCGGATACTTGTTCTTCTCGGTCAGCTTATTCAGTTCACGGTAGTCAATACATAACCGCAAACCACCGTCTTTCTTTTTCACAAACAGAACAGGCGCACTCCAAGGTGACATGCTTGGGTGTATATAACCCTGCTCCAGTAACTCTTGCAGTTGGACTTTCAACTCCGCCATTTCCTTTGGCGCGACGCGATATGGCGAGCGGGCCACAGGTTTCGCACCTGGCACTAACTCGATCGTGAAGTCAATCTCTCGCTAGGGTGGTAGCCCAGGGAGATCCTTGGGAAACACATCTGCAAATTCCGATACAACCGGAACATCGCTCATACTGGCCTTGGGCTCAACAGCCTGAACCAGCGTGAAGTAGCACTCCGCGCCCTTCCGAACAGACTTGATGACTTGGAGTGCAGACGTCAACATTCCGCCCACTCCGCACAGTCTCGCGAACTTCGTATCCTGCTCGGTATTCTAGCCCAACGTGATCTCTTTGGCATTGCAATCAATCAAGGCATGCTGCTCCGCGAGCCAATCCATACCAAAGATCACGTCGAATTCCGATATCGGCAATACAGATGCAGTCAAACAGAAATCCTGACTTCCTATTTGCACCGCCACATCGCAAGCCCGACCCGCGAGCATCAAACAACCATTCGACAACACCACCCTGACGATATCTATCTTCACACGACTAGGTATCCCAAGTCGCGCTATGAAGTCTTTATACAGAAAATAATGCGAAGCACCCGTATCAAATAGTGCTCACGCCAGCGTGTTTCGAATCATCACAAAGCCTGTGGCAACCGTGTCACACACAAGCCACATCCAAAGCACACAATAAACAAAATATGAATTAACCAAAACAATGCAATAACTTAACTCGTACCTGGGACAACGTCACTCTGCTTAATGGCCTCCTGCAGGCCAAGATTGTAGACTTAGGGATGCGCCTGGGAGGCAGAGGACTCCACCACTGCCTTTCCTTTCTCCGCATAGGACGCTCCTGCCTTCTTTTCTCCCTTCGGCGGAACCACCCGACAATCACGGGCTATATGCCCTACCCATTCACAAGTAAAGCACGTACGAGTCTTCGGCCTCAAAGTGGCCCCCGACGTTGCTCCTGATACAACCGTAGAAGGAGCTTGTCTAGCTGACTTAGACCTCTTGCCCCATCTCTTTTTATAGTATGATTTCCCAGGTCGGGGTACTTTGAACTCTGGCTGTGTCACAGCCAAGGCCCTCTTCCCTTGCACCCTCTTCATTTCCTTTTCCAGCATGCACGCAGTGTCAACCAATGCCTGAAAGCCTTGGTTCATGGAACTAGAGAGCAGGAACCACAATTCATCCCGCAATCCTTCGTAAAACCTGTTAGTCTTCCTCTGCTCATCAGCGAAGATTGAACCTGCATAGCATCCCAATCTCGTGAACGCATGCAGGTACGTTTCAACACTGCCATCTCCTTGTGTCAGCCTTTGGAATTCATTCTCCATGGCAATACGTTGTACCGTCGGGAGGTGCTTTGTTAGGAAGAGTCGGGAGAATTCCTCCATCGTCACTTGTGTTAACAGCCTCCCCGCTAAGTGGTGTAGTTCCATCTCATCCCACCATAAACGCGCCTCTCCTTCCAATAAGAAGGAGGTTAAGGTGAACTTCTGATCATCCGCCGTCCCAATCGTCGTCATTATCCGCTTGACACGTGACAACCAGTCCTCCGCCTACGTAGGGGATCCCACTCCCACAAACGTAGGATGGTTAAAGCTCATGAACTGCTTCAACTGCCTTATAGCTACTCGAGGTTCCACAGCCTCAACAGGTTCTGCCCTCGCCGCAACCTGTATCGGCCTCAAGGACAGTTGCGCCTGCCCAATCGATTATTCTTGAATCATGGCAAATAATGCCTCAGTAACTAATCGCACAGTTTCCGCAGAAGGCGGAGGTGTAGGCACCTCAGCTGGTGTCGTACTTTCATCAGAACACTGTGGCTCTGACTGCCCTGCGCCACTTCTAGTCACCTATAGGTGAACAAGACACACACATTAGCGACCGTACACAAGCAATCACAACAAGATAAGAACGCGCAGGTTTCTAAAACACATATATTTGCATTCCTAAAGTGAACATTCACGAGTTCATTAGTGTTAACATGGTTCGCACATACACGTGCTCGCCACCCCACAAAAGAATTCAACCATGAATTCGAAAGGGAAAGATCGAGACAACTGATACCAAAAATGTAATGACTCCATCTGTTCATATAGTACATGATAGATGGTCCAGCCGGGGCCCCACACAATATACTACAAAACAGGCGGTGAAGTCACGGAGTGATACAAGAGTTGTGCATCCTAACTCATACCATTCTAACGGAAGCTTATAACACGAAATAGAACTCCAAGCATGAATGTCCACCATATAAAAATCCACATTTATATATAACAGGAATGTTCACCAAATACATAGTCAGTTGGCCTTCTGGCCTTACAAGTCCGTTTACAACAGTGGCTTCCAAATAGAACAAAACACAACATTTAAGCTTAGACTTCAAGGGCTAGCGGCAGCAACAGCAGCAGGGACTTCAGCCTTTATGTGTCCCACTTAGTTCTCCAGCACCAGCACAGGGACAGCCCACCCAACGGTGGCAAACAAGGCAACGGTCAGCATTCAGCTAACCAAATTTATAACGACCCTACCCCTTTCCCGGGGCAGTGGTATTTCTTCCCTGCAAGCATAGCATGTTACAGGCATATATATTCATACATTGTGCTCTCACGCACATACATTCCATCACAACCGTCAGCCATGCGGCTCAACAGTCCGTGAACTCAGGGCAAATTCTTGGTATACCGGCGAACCAGTTGCCCACCACCGTATCAGGGTCGCAACCCAATGGTAAAACATTGATCATTTACTCCATGGCGTGCAGCTGGAGATTGTAGTCTTAGTGACCCGAGATTGGCCCGTAGCCCCCCATGGTGTCACGGCGCGCGGGCCTAAGCCTCTCGTTATGCGCTCCAACATACCGCACTTTCAGGTCACACGTCGGACAGACATAATGCAGGTCAAATCATCCACCCCCCGTTGCTCAAATCGCCTTGCCATCAACGAGTACAGCGTACTCGCGGCTAAAGAAAAGGCGTGGGTCGGTTTCACCTTACCTGTTTGGCATAAAGCCTGGGTGTTTTCCTGGGCACACCAGTACTTGTTGTTATACCCATTAATTATCATAACATCAGAGGGTCTTTCCTGGACTTCCGTACCAATACTTCCTGCTATTACCCTTCATAGGAACAACACAATAAGCATCACAAGTATCAAGGGTATTTTCCTAGCTGACAATGCCAGTACTTCCTGCTACTACCCTTCACAGGTATCACCCATGAACATCAAGCATTACAAGCATCAAGGGTATTTTCCTGGCGTACCATGACAGTACTTCCTGCTACTACCCTTCACAGGTACTACCCAACAGCACAAACATTAGACAGGTATTTTCCTGGACTACCACCGCAGTACTTCCTGCTACTGCCCTTCACAGGTTTAACCCATCGACTCCTAAACTACATGTTTCATCACAGAGTCTTCTCCGGTGCATATATGCAACATCACCAATCAGGACCAACCTGTCCGGATGGGCTTCACACAGCATGCTTATTCCGTACTCCTTTCCGGATGTATATGCCAAATGAATGGGGATTCCATGAATCAACCCAAGAGACTCCCATAACAAGCCACTCTATGGTGGGGGAATCATATGCACATGCCAAAAAGGAAGCCTTCACATGGCTAGGAAGAAAGGTCGTTACCCTTGAAGATCGCTTTGAATCCATGGATTCCCAGTCAGCTGGAAAGCTTCGCAGCCGCTTTGCCTTCCCAACGCTAGCCTCAGATTGTGAATAGGAACTCCGCAGCTCCACCGGTGGTTAGCTCCTTCCCTCCTCCTCCTCCTTCCTCTCACTTTCTCTCTTTAGCTTTGTAGAAAGATGAAGGACAAAAGAACAATGAGGATTTCCTTCTCATGCTCGGCCTTAAGGAGACAGGGAGGAACCCCAGCCATCAGATCCCAGCTGAGGAAATTGACGGCCACGATTTTGCCACAAAAGGATAAATCTTGCCTGACACGGCCTGCGACACGCCCGTGTGACAGGCCGTGTACCTTAAGCGGCACACAACCGACTCATCCATACTAGTACACGCCCCTGTGACACGCCCGTGTCATGGGCCGTGTCACCTAACACACCTTCAGACACGCCCGTGTCTATGTCCATGTACAATAGGTTGCACAAAATCAATCTCAACCCGATCGGGACACGGCCAGTGACATGCCCATGTCACAGGCTTTGTACCATAAGACACACCCGTGTCGTGCCCATCTTCACCTGGCCTCAATGCCTTGGGCACATCCTGCAAAGGACACGGCCTGTGACACGCTTGTGTACCAGGCTATGTGCCCATACATGGCAGCAGACACGCCCCAGCTCAATTTTATCGAGCTGAAGTTCGTCGAGCAGAGGAGGACACGGCCTTTGACACGCTCGTGTCAGAGGCCGTGTTCCCTTATTTCTTCGTCGAATGAATTTTCGTCGACCTCTCTCCAGCTACTCACCCTAGCAGGACGCGTCGTGGGACATGCCCGTGTCCCAGGCCGTGTCACCCAACTTTTCCCAATGCTGGGATTTGGGGTGTTACAATAAAGGTGGAGAGTAAAAAAGTAAGCAGGTGATGACAGAACTAGTCTAACGTGACCAAATAACCATAACAAGTATAAGTAAGCAAATAATAGGTGAGCAGTATGAGTATACATATGAACATAGTGAGCAAGTAAAAGTACAAAAGGTAAACTAAGTTAGTAACCATGACCTATCGGAATGCCCATACAAACCTATAGAGCAAGGGGGCATTTTGCAAGACCTATTGTTTAAAGAGTCTCATACGAATTTATACAATAGGTGCCAAGGGTTATGTGCAATAATTATGCTATGTCATGCAAGAATGTTATGGTATGAACATGCAAGAGCAACTCACACACCCGACTCTATGCACACAGACCTTTAGTTCCCCCTTTCTGGAGCCTAACTCCAAGGATACCTCCGTAGTAGCAAACAGAAGCGGTGGGTTGGGCCTCGCCCACCTCTAAACCGGTATCAACACTACTAGTCAGACCTATTGTACGCCTCAACCCTGGTGCACTAAGCGAAGCTCCTGCGTACTCTTGCTGGTTGCCACACTGGACTTTATTTGGCCAAGTGCTAAGCCACACTTGCCAAGTCAACGTATTGGTGTCAGTGTGATGACTCTCCAATACTGAGGACCCACCACCTTATATCTTATGCACATGCAACAATAATGTGCATGATAGGAGGTACTCCAAATCAGTATATCATTAACTCAACACCCGATGTTTATATCCCAAGTTATCGCCATTTTCGCAGTTTTACTAAATGTTGACCAACCTAAGCTATATGATGTACATGATAGGAGGTACTCCAAATTTTCATCCAAATGCCCTAAGATAATTATTGTGGCCCAATCATGACATATTTAGCATAAATCCAAAGACTTGTAATTTTCCTAATTAATTTAGCATTTATTAGATTTTCCCAAAAGTTAGGCCATGGGTAATTTTGAATATGATGTACTAGATTTCCTTAAGTTTTGACCACCCAAAAATTATGAACACTATATGATACCAATATATCATAAAATACCAAGTTTCATAAATTTTCATAATGATTACAACCCTTAAATAAATAATTCATGATAGTTCCACTATTTAAGGGTAAAGAAGGGAATAATGAAATAAATCATCAGAAAATTATGGAAAACTTACCAGAACCTAAGGGTGACCAGAAAAGGTCCCTGGCCAAAAATTATAATTTTCCAAGTTCAATGGGTACCAAAATAGAATCATCTAAATTAAATTAAGAACAATCACTTTTTGAAGCAACCCTCAAAATAGACTTCCAGAAATTCCATAAAACTTCATAGAGCTTTGTAAAGTCATAAAAGGTCCTTTGACTAAATTTTAAGAAATTCCAAGTTCAGAAAGCAACTTAGAAAACTACTTCCAGGAAACCTACTATAGTGCACTTTGTGAATAAACATGCTTATAAATTCATCAAAACTACTTGCAATAATTTCCTAAGACCCAATATGCCCAAAACGGCTTCTTGTCCAAGTAATATAAGTTTCCAACAAGTTATGATATTTATTACCTATTTATCAAAATATGGTGCACTAATTCACTTAACAAATGAAGTACCATGAAAATAAATCAAATCACTCCTAATACTTTACTAGAGCACTTAAGTGATATTTGATTAACGTTTCCAGAATTTCAAATCATTCTAAGACAATTAAAGCCTAATTAATTCAATTTCATCAAAAAGGGCAAGATGGAGATTAAACCTATAAGTTTGGGTTTCTGATTCCTAAACATCCTAAAATAAATCGCAAAGGTTAATAACACTACAAATTTACTTCTAACAAAGTTTCATAAGGATCCAAGGTCATATGACCCTTCAATATTTTCATAAAAGGTATAGGCCTAAACTATCCCTAATTGGTATATGTTGTGTGGCTAAGTATAAATGTCACCAAATTCCTTCCTACGGCATTTCACCACCCTAAGATCACATGGACTAAACACCAAGTCCATACAAGGACATATCACCCCATGTCCTTCACAAACCCCTAAAGTTCAACCCTAGGGTTTGAACTAGGGTACTAGAGAAAATCCACCCCAAATCACCTCCACTCCATTAGAAGGTGTTTTAACTGACCATGGAGCTTTGGCCCAAGTCCCAACCCCTTTGTGTGAGAATTGGCCCCTCTATACCCCAAACACTCTTTGCCCTAAATTACCCTTAAGGCACCAAACTTTGATCACACCATTACATATTAAAATCAACACCAAATGGGTTGTAATTTTACTCAGAGTCATAATATGGCCCTAGAAGACAATCACCAAAATTGTGGTGGGTTTAGAGGTCATTAGACCCCTAAAATAATTCTTACATGGTTTATTAAATTTCTACAAAAACTTTAGAAAAGTGTTTTCCAAAAATTCCCATTTTTGGATATGTTCTAGGTATAGGAAATAATGACTTCTATCCAAAATTACAAGTCATTTTAATGTTTCGATTGATGGGGGCACTCAAAACAATCTCTGATCTGGCTTAGGTATAGACCTCACCAAAATGAGTGATGTGGTCTGACCTGAACTCCAAATTGGTTCAAGCCAATTTTAAAATAAAGTAGACTTCAAGCTCTACAATGTTCATGTTGGTCATTGTTCCATCAAGGGGACCTATGTATTTTTAATAATTAACTTAATACAGCTTAATAACTGTGATAGAAAATGAAATAAAAGTAACTAATAAATTCAATCACTGCACGAATCTTAAAGCAGATCGGACTATCCCTGGCCTTCTTCTTCGTCCAGCCAATGGTCAGGATCTACCCAACCTGGATCAACTTCCAAGCCAATTTCGGAGCCACCCAGCCACCTCCCTGGCCGGACACCACCGCCACCACCTTCGTTGAGGTGGGGGATATCGTCGGGTGGCGGCATGGCTACAGGAGGGGAGGTTTCCAGCGAACCCGCAAGGTAGAAAACCATGGAAATTTCTGAAATTCCTCCCACTCGATAGGGCTCAATTGAACTCAATTTCTCTCCTAAAAGATCTAAGATGCTAGCCCACGAAGAGAGGAGTAGAGGAGGACCTGAGTTACGGCCTGAGAGCTAGTGGTTTGCCTCCTTGACATTTTTGGTTGCCGGCTTGAGCTCCTATGTAACCTCCACAGCAACCTTCACGAAATCAAGATTAGAACGGGGGAAATGCCTACTCTTGTCCTGGTGAAGGTTCTTAAAGGAGGAATTGGGGAGAGGGGGCTTGTAACTCCCCAATTTTTGAAATCCCCATTAATGGCCATGAAGATTATTTTCGGTTTCTTCTCAATTGAGGGGGCTGAGCCACCCCAAGGGCCAGCCAACACCAGGAATCTCCTCCCCTGCCTCCTAGAAGTAAAAGCCCCATCAAAGTGGGGGGGGGGGGGGTTATGGAACCTCCATGGCCATGATGGCCATTAAGCCCCCACTTTCTCTCTCCTCCAAATTGGGGTAACTTCCTCCCTCTCTCTCCTAGTCATCAATCTCTGAATTTGGTGGGCACAAAATGTGTCTCTCCACCTCCTAGACTAATGAATCACACCAATTGGTCTTAGCCCACTTGAATTAGGCTAGGTTAACCCAAATTGACAACTTTGACCCATGAGTTGACTTTGCCCAAATTGGCCACTTGGTTGGCTTAGGTTTGGGGCTTTTGGGTCCATTGGGTCCCCCATGATGCCATGAGAATATGGGTGAGGTCAATTTGACACTTGGGTGAATAATTGACCCAATTTGGGCTAAGTTGACTCCTTTAGGCTTAAAGCTGACTTTTGTCAACATGGTCTATTATGTTGACTTCAATGGATCCCTATGGCAATTTTGAACATGATGTACTAGATTTCCTTAATTTTTGACCACCCAAAAATTATGAACACTATATGATGCCAATATATCATAGAATACCAAGTTTCATAAATTTTCATAATGATTACAACCCTTAAATAAATAATTCATGATAGTTCCACTATTTAAGGGTAAAGAAGGGAATAATGAAATAAATCATCAGAAAATTATGGAAAACTCACCAGAACCTAAGGGTGACCAGAAAAGGTCCCTGACCAAAAATTATAGTTTTCCAAGTTCAATGGGCACCAAAATAAAATCATCTAAATTAAATTAAGAACAATCACTTTGTGAAGCAACTCTCAAAATAGACTTCCAAAAATTCCATAAAACTTCACAGAGCTTTGTAATGTCATAAAAGGTCCTCTGACTAAATTTTAAGAAATTCTAAGGTCAGAAAGCTACTTAGAAAAATACTTCAAGGAAACCTACTATAGTGCACTTTATGAATAAACATGCTTATAAATTCATCAAAACTACTTGCAACAATTTCCTAAGCCCCAATATGCCCAAAACGGCTTCCTATCCAAGTAATATAAGTTTCAAACAAGTTATGATATTTATTACCTATTTATCAAAATATGGTGCACTAATTCACTTAAAAAATGAAGTACCATGAAAATAAGTTCAATCACTCCTAATACTTTACCAGTGCACTTAAGTTAAATTTGATTAAATTTTCCAGAATTTCAAATCATTCTAAGACAATTAAACCCTAGTTACTTCAATTTCATCAAAAAGGGCTAGATGGAGATTAAACATATAAGTTTGGATTTCTAATTCCTAATCATCCTAAAATAACACTATAAATTTACTTCTACCAAATTTTCATAAGGATCCAAGGTCATATGACCCTTCAATATTTTCATAAAAGGTATAGGCCTAAACTATCCCTAATTGGTATATGTTGTTTTCCTAAGTATAAATGTCACCAAATTCCTTCCTAGGGCATTTCACCACCATAAGATCACATGGACTAAACACCAAGTCCATACAAGTACATATCACCCCATGTCCTTCACAAACCCCCAAAGTTCAACCCTAGGGTTTGAACTAGGGTCCTCGAGCAAATCCACCCCAAACCACCTCCACTCCATTAGAAGGCGTTTTAACTGACCATGGAGCTCTGGCCCAAGTCCCAACCCCTTTGTGTGAGAATTGGCCCCTCTATTCCCAAAACACTCTTTGCCCTAAATTACCCTTAAGGGACCAAACTTTGGTCACACCATTACCTATTCAAATCAACCCCAAATGGACTGTAATTTTAATCAGAATCATGATATGGCCCTAAAAGACAATCACCAAAATTTTGGTGGGTTTAGAGGTCATTAGACCCCTAAAATAATTCTTACATTGTTTATTAAATTTTTACAAAAACTTTGGGAAAGTTTTTTTCCAAAAATTCCCATTTTTGGATATGTTCTACTATAGGAAATAGTGACCCCTATCCAAAATTTCCAGTCATTTGAATGTTTCAATTGATGGGGGCACTCAAAATAATCTCTGTTTGGCTTAGGTATAGACCTCACAAAAATGAGTGATGTGGTCTGACCTGAACTCCAAATTGGTTCAAACTAATTTTAAAATAAAGTAGACTTCAAGCCCTACAATGTTCATGTTCGTCATTGTTCCATCAGGGGGAACTATGTATTTTTAATAATTAATTTAAAACAACCCAATAATTATGATAGAAAATGAAATAAAAGGAACTAATAAATTCAATCACTGCACGAATCTTAAAGCATATCGGACTATCCCTGGCCTTCTTCTTCGTCCAGCCAACGGTCAGGATCTACCCGACCTGGAGCAACTTCCAAGCCAATTTCCCGGCCACCCAGCCACCTCCCTGGCCGGACACCACCGCCACCACCTTCGTTGAGGTGGGGGCTATCGTCGGGCGGCGACATGGCTGTAGGAGGGGAGGTTTCCGGCGAACCCGCAAGGTAGAAAACCATGGAAATTTCAGAAATTCCCCTCACTCGATCGGGCGCAATTGAGCTCGATTTCTCTCCTAAAAGATCTAAGATGCTAGCCCACGAAGAGAGGAGTGGAGGAGGACCTTAGTTGCGGCCTGAGAGCAGGTGGTTTGCCTCCTTGCCATTTTCGGCTGCCGGCTTGAGCTCCTCTGTAACCTCCACAGCAACCTTCACGAAATCGAGATTAGAATGGGGGAAATGCCTACTCTTGTCTTGGTGAAGTTTCTTAAAGGAGAAATTGTGGAGAGAGGGCTTGTGACTCCCCAATTTTTGAAATCCCCATTAATGGCCATGAAGGTCATTTTTGGTTTCTTCTCAATTGAGGGGGTTGAGCCACCCCAAGGGTCAGCCAACACCAGGAAACTCCTCCCCTGCCTCCTAGAAGTTAAAGCCCCATCAAAGTGGGGGGTTATGGAACCTCCATGTCCATGATGGCCATTAAGCCCCCACTTTCTCTCTCCTCCAAATTGGGGTAACTTCCTCCCTCTCTCTCCTAGTCACCAATCTCTGAATTTGGTGGACCCAAAATGTGTCTCTCCACCTCCTAGACTAATGGATCACACCAATTGGGCTTAGCCCACCTGAATTAGGCTAGGTTAACCCAAATTGACAACTTCGACCCATGAGTTGACTTTGCCCAAATTGGCCACTTGGTTGGCTTAGGTATGGGGCTTTTGGCTCCATTGGGTCCCCCATGATGCCATGAGACTATGGGTGAAGTCAATTTGACACTTAGGTGAATAATTGACCCAATTTGGGCTAAGTTGACTCCTTTAGGCTTAAGCTGACTTTTGTCAACTTGGTCTTTTATGTTGACTTCAATGGATCCCTATGGCTCTAATGGACCCTCCAATGGGTTAGTGATATTGTGGTGGTGTCATGAAGTCATGGTGAGGCCCTATGATCATCCGTATGCTAGTAATTGGAATTCTACTATTTGCAAGCCAAGGTGGTTCACACACTAATTCCTAGTCTCCCCCCAACCTTTTGATACTTCTCAGGGTTTTGTCATGACCCAGTCATGACAAAACCATCCTAGGAGTCTAGAAGTCTGAGGGATGTTACACCAGATCATTACACAAGCAATGCTCCAAGCCAGAGCAAGTCGTAAATGTCCATAAAAATGCAAAAAGCATCTAAAGAGGCACAGTTGTCACACCCCAGGTTTCCTGTACTAAAAACAATAAAGAGTTGGTCTTTAGAGCTATCGCTAATGTTAGCTCAATGTCGCCAAGCGATAGCATGCCATGCGGTAGGCGTCCATGTATCAGTATGTGGCGAAGCGATCATTAAGCACCACTGACTGGGTCAAGTGGCCACCGTTGGAGCTATCGTGTCACGATAGGTGGATATTGCCTGGCGATAGTATTAAATAAAGTTTTGTTGCTGAAATCGTGACCCTTCATTCTTTTTGATGAAATGATCTTCTGGTTGGGTTTAATCTCATGTCTACTTAGTCAGAGGAGTGAGGGAAAGAAACTCATTTCTCTTTCTATCAGTCTCTCACTCTCTTCAAACCTTGGAAGAAAATAAGAAATGAAGAAGAGGGTTGGAGGCAGGTATTTGGAGAGCTACTAAAGGAGTTCCTACGGTTGGATTTGTGAGTTGAGGCTAGATCCGCAAAGAGAAAGGCAAGGAGAGCCTTTCCATCCAGACAAAATTCTTGTTCATGGCTCCTAAGCGATCTACAAGGGTAATGATCTCCTTTCTTGGAGAAGTGAAGTCCTTATTTGGCATGTGCTTGGAAACCCTCACCAATTAGTGAAGAATAAGAAGTTTCTAACGGTTTGATCGACTATATCCCCGGTAGTATATTTGCATATTGAATCTAAAATCGAAGTACAGAACAGGCATGCTGTGAGAAGCCCATCTAGACAGGTTGGTCTGGATTAGTGATGATTATTTTTCCGATTGTGTGCTGGAGAACACTGTATGATGATTATGCTATTTTCGGGTTCTGGGTATTATAGAGAGTTACATGGAGACTTGGAGGTGAACTCCAGGAAACACCCTAAAAGTGGAAAAAATTGTTGTTATGTTCAATACCGCTCGGTGGTAGTACTACCGCCGGCGATAGCTCCCAGAGATCTATGTTTGTGAGGCATGTCACTTGGAGATTAGGGGCCAATATGTTGAGTTGTGTGCTTAAAGTGCTAGGTATGGTGGCCTTGAGTGACAGCCTTGAAACATAACGTGGATATGTATGTGAACATGCAAGGGGAGGCTGACCCACTATTGGGTCCATTGATCCCAATGTCCTGTATTTGAAGAAGGCCTAGCAAACAATGCATTCATATGTGGTGATCTAACATATGCTCAAGGTTAGTGATTGCAGGATGTCCTAGTAATAATTACGGGACAGGTAACCTAAGTGGCTAGGTCAGGTAAATACTTACCTAAGGTGTGGATAGACAACAAACTGTCCAAGTCCACAGGAATTGAGTGAAGGCTATTTACTCAACGCCAGATGACTTATAGTGCTAAGTGAAGGCTATAGAGTCAAAGCCAAAGTAGTGGCAAGCTGAGAAAGAGGCTAAGTCCACATGCATTGAGTGAAGTCAACTCACTCAATGCCATACAACATAAGACTGTGAGACAGGCTAATGCAGTAAAAGCCTAAGAGGAAATGGGAAGAAAAGAGGCTAAGTCCACAGGTGTTAAGTGAGTATCACTCACTCAACGCCATACTCTATATTCGTTGAGTATTGCCTTATAAGTCAAAGCCACAGAAAAGATGTGCAAGTATTTGGCTAAGTCCAAATGCATTGAGTGTAGCTTACTCACCCAATGCCACCTAAACAGAATAAAATATGTTAAGTAGTTTGGCGTTGAGTAGAGCCTACTCACTCAACACTAAGGAGCAGAAAAATCTGGCTAAGGTAGAAAGCGTTCAGTGAGGCGTGCTCACTCAACGCTCTCAACGCCATGATTCAGAAAATCTGGCTAAAGCCAAAAGTGTTAAGTGAGGCCTGATCACTCAACACTCTCAATGTTTAAGATGCTGAATAAGCAAAAAATTGGTTAAGGTAGAAAGCGTTAAGTAAGGAGTGCTCACTCAACGCTCTCAATGCCTATATTTACATAAAGCATTGCTATGGTGCAAGGCATTGAGTAAGTCGTGCTTACTCAACACTCTCAATGCCAAGTATGCAGAAAAGGCTGAAGAATAAGCTAAGGCATAAAGCATTGAGTGAGGCTTGCTCACTCAACGCTATCAATGCCTAGATATACAGATTTATATCTAAGTACTTTGGCATTGAGTGAAACTCATTCACTCAATGTCTATTCTACCGATGCTTGATTTTTGACCAAGTCCACAGGTGCTGACATCAGCAAGTCAACAAGTTAACCTTATTCAAATTGTTAGCGGCAAAGCTACAGTACATGACAAAATACAATGCAGAGCTACTGTACGACGGTTAATGTTAAAGCAAGATAGCAGCTGGCCATCAATGGTGTGGGGCCCACTGGTAAAAGGGTCGTTGGGTTGCATTCAATAAAAGGAGAAGCCTTTTACGGAAAAAGAAAGCTATTGGTGTAGTTCATCCTCACCGTCATTGTTGCTATGAAGAGAAGAACAGGGAGCAAAAAGACTGCAGGTCTAAAGGCCCAACAAGTTAGTTGTTTGTCTTCATCATCGACTACAGCAAAATCAGAACTGATCTCTGAAGAGGAAAAAGAAAGTTAGTTGGTGGCCTTTTCCGTATGCACCAGTAGGTTCTTCACAGATCCAGCAGTATAACTCTGAAGAATAATTACTGGAGGTTGTGGAAAACAAGTTAGGACTGAGTCTCCTCAGCTCAGGAAAGGAAGAAGAATCAAAGAAGTTTAATTCTAGTTACTTCCAGCACAAGTCAAAGCATATTGAAGATCTACATACTTGTTGTTGTGAAGAAAGTTGGGCTAGGATTCTCTCAGCTCAGGTAGCAGCAAGTTCCGTTGTAGACACTTATTAGTTCCAGTAGGAAAAATCTCTAGTGCTGAGAATAAGACGTCGGGACTAAGTATATCTCAGTTCAACTAAAAGTAGATGAAAGTGTAGCTAGATCTGATATACTCTAGAGGGGGGGTGAATAGAGTATATGGTGATTTTAAAACTTTTACAACTGCTGTTGTATTTTTGGGTGTATGTGTGTATGCAACAAATACAATAAACCAGAAAACAGCAATGGACTAATCACAGCACAATCATAGAGTAAGGCCAGAAAACAAAAGGAAAAGAAAGCAACCAGACGACACAAGAATTTTATAGTGGTTCCCCAAATCTGGGTAGTCCACTCTTCTACCACCCTGGTAGGAATCCACTGCAGGAAGGGGTTGATCAGGTGTCCTGGCACCAATGGGGTTTTGATCAGGTTCCCAAAAACCAAGCCCTCAAGTCTTTTGGTAGGAGACTTGCAACCAGAATAATTTTGAAGGGAATTAAAACCATGTACAGAGGTGGAGTGAGAGGGTGATGAGGTCTTCTCTTTCTCATGTCAAATGAGAAGACTTGTGGAATGTTGTTTAGTAGCTTTGCTCCCCCTGAGATGTAGAATGGTTCAGGAATAAAACTGGAGCACTGCTTCAGGGTGATAGGTCTTCAAAGACCTAGAATTCCAGGTCCAGAGAAAGTCTTCAGGAACTTCTTGCAACTGATATGAATGTATTGTTCTGAAGTTCTCCTGAGTAAAAGTAGATGAAGAAGACTCTTGATATTGATGTAATGTTCTTCTTCTTCTTCTTCTAGATCAAATTCTCTCTGGGCCAAGAATGAATTCTTTTTCTTGTGTTCTCTGAATTACTGTCTATGCTGTCCTAGTTGTTCTGGTCTCGTATCTGTTGTATATTTTTGGTTTTTGTATCTCTCTGTCTGTCAAGGAGAGCATTCGAATTTTTGAATGCCGAGCAGTAATGACAGACGGCCTGGAAAGGAAGCAGCAATTAATTATTTCCCCAACTGTTTCCATGGGAAAACGGCATGTAATAATCCAGAATTAACTGTGCATCCTAACGGTAGTATATTGTGAAGAACTGCCATTAATTGTCCAGGAATCAGCGCCATGGAATGAGACGGGAACGGAAGAAGACCTAGTCTGGAATCATCGACCGAAGAACAGAATTCGTCGAACAGAGTCTTGAATTTGTCGAGCTGCGCTGAGTTCGTCGAGCTACGCTGAGTTCGTCGAGCTGAGCTGAGTTCATTGAATAGACAATCTTCAATATCATACAAACATTATTCGTCGAGCAGAGAACCAAATTCGTCGAGCTGAGAATAAACTTCGTCGACCTGAGAAAAGTTCTGGACTTGGACGAAATACTCTGCATCTGCTGAAAAACTGTGTCGACACAAAATGGTGTCGACAGATTGATCTTGGTGTCGACACAACTCCTCTGGTGTCGACAGATTGGTCTAGGTGTCGACACAAATCCTCTGATGTCGACAGATTGGTCTAGGTGTCAACACAAATCCTCTGGTGTCGACAGATTGGTCTAGGTGTCGACTGAAATCCTGGATGTCGAAACAAATCGTCTGGTGTCGACACAAGCCCTAAGTGTCGACACAGATTCTCTGAGCACAAAAATCATCGAGTAGAGATTAGCATTCGTCGACTTGAGAAGCTGTGAACTTGAGGTCCAAGTTCGTCGAGCTTAGAATTAATTCGTCGACCGGAGCATGAAGCTGGACTTAGAGAAATTTGAAGTAGTCCTGAGAAAGCTTGAAGTAGAATCTGGTGTTCGTCGAGTAAAGAACAAATTTCGTCGAGCTCAGCACAGTGAATAGTCTCACGATCATCGAGCGCACAACTTCCTTCGTCGAGCTGAGTTCGACGAACGTCGAACTTATTTCACTTAGTCTGAAAATCTGATAGATCTGGAGTTCCTGAAGGTCTTGAAGAAGGCTGGTCCATCTGAAGTTGAGATAGAGGACTGTCCTAGACTCTAAGACACAAACTTGACCCAGACTATACATGATGGGTCACATCCTAAGTCAGTGAACCTAGCCCAAATCAACTAGGGATCCAACAATCTCCCCCTATTTGGATGAGGTCACTAACAGAAACTCCAAGCAAAGAACAAACAGAAAAACAAAGCAAAATAAAGAGATATATCTAGCAGAGAATTTACAACACATGCAACAGATATATATATACATACTGGCTTTGTTTTAATGCAAGATATAGACTGAAACATAAGCGGAAATGAAAAGAAACACAAAATTACTTCTCTGATTTCTTCTGTTTTGGCTTGACTTCTGGTGCTTTTTTTCCTGGCTTCTTGAAAATGATTTCCCTATTGGGATCTGAAGCTTCAGCCTTCGTCATAGTCATGTCAGCTGCCCCTATAATGTTCAGTGAAGTGGCTCTGGGGACAACTGCTTCTGGGTGAAGATTCATATACTCATCAACATTTAGTAGCTTGTTTGCTTTCCCAAATCTTTTCAGTTCATCTCTTCTGTACTGAGACATAGTGGTTAAGCCTGTTGTGTCCTTGCCTTCAGCTTTAGCTTTGTTGATAAGAGATAAGCCAATGATTTCTTGGAATCTTGCCATTCTGGCTGTGTTGGCTGTTTCTGGATCTTCGGGAGGGGAATAGGGCCTTTCAGCTTCATGTACCTTAGATTCTTGGTGCTTCTGCTGTTGTTGTTGATGGTGTTGACTGCCTGAAGATGGTGGCCTTGGCTGACTGCCACCAGAGGATCTCTCTGTTTGTCTCTGATAGGTTTGAATAGGAGCAGATCTCTGAGAGCTTGAGCCAGAGGCACCTGCTGTTGGAGGAGGAGGAGGAGGGGGATCCTTTCTGTATCTATGAACTGGGGGAGGAGAGTATCTCCTACTCCTCTTCCTCTCTTTTTGCTGGTTCTTAGATAACCACATCCATGCAGGCATCCCTTTGTAGGGAGCAACATTATGCAGAACATAATATGGAGTGTCTGCAGTGGGATTAGGCTTGGGAGCAGGAGGAGGAGGGGCCTTCCTTTTCTTAGAGAGCAACTTCTTTCTCTTCTTAGCAGCCTCCTCATCTGATTCATCATCATCATCATCATCAGAATTTGAGCTCTGAGGATTATCATACAAAGCATTCAGCTTCCTCAGAGTGGCATCAGGAATGATAAGAGGTTATTCTTGAGGTGGAATAGAAGGTTCAGAGGGTGAAGGTTCAACAACAGTAGAGATAGAACTTGCAGCTGCTGCCTTGTTCTCTTCCTCAATGTCTGCCAGAATGAGCTCATCTAGATCAGGCATGGGAGAATCATCCATGACAAAATCTGGGACAGGGCAGATTGCTGGGATAGACACAGGAGTTGGAACAGCAGCAGGAGCAGTAAAGGATGCACAAAGTTGGCTGGCAACTGCTGGATTTGCTGGAGAAGTATACTGGACAATAGCCAAATTTGGCTTAGTAATTTCTACTGAAGGAAGCTTCATATATACAGGATAAAAGATCTGAAGTATTGCAGATAAATTAATTGTGGGATTTATAAGAAAATCACCAACAGTTGTTATTGAATCTACTGACTCATCAAAGCTACTGTCAGTCTCCATGAATTGAATAAAATCTATTGCTGTATCTGTAACTGTATCTGTATTATCAAGCACTGAATCAACTATATTTGTAGTATCTGTATCTGTATCAACTGTATCCACTTCTGCAGCTGCTGCACCAGCTTCATCATGGAGCATCTCCCCCTGCCTGGGTTCAGGAGAACCTGGAGCCAGGCCCCTGAATGAAGAGGGGGCAGTAGAGAGGGCTGAGATTTTGGCAGATAAGGAATCAATGGAAGTCACCAGAGGTGTAATGGCCTCTGTGATGAGAGATTTAATAAGAGGAGTCAGAAGAGAGATGGGGGTGGGAATTCTGGAAGAATACATAGGTGGAGAGAGAATAGGAGAGGAGGAAGGAAGAATATGTGGAGGGGATAAGGGAGGTAGAACAGGTTGTGGTTCAGTGGGTATAGTGTAGGATGGAATAGTGGAAAGGTGTGGTGGAAGAGGGGATTGAGGGGGTGAGGGACTATGTGTTGCAGTGGGGGAAACTGGAGGTATAGGTATATGTGTAAGATCAGGCGGTGGAGATTGATGCTGAGGTGGAGTCAATTGAGGTGCAGGAGGAGTGGGAAGAGATTTGGTAGGGGGAATGACCTCTTCAGAGTCAGGGTGGGGAGTGACCTTGACGGTCCTGGTGCTCTCAGAAGCATTGATGGAGGAGGAGGAACCCTTGGAGGGTTTGGAGATTGTCCTCTCCCATCTGCCAAACAAGGCGCATGTGAGGCGCTTGCTGGCATTGATGAATGTGGTCGGGGAGACCAGACATTCACTGGCCTTTTCCTGGAGGAAAATCCCCAGGATTCTGCCGTAGCAGACTTCCTTCTTACTAATCCTTTTCTTGATAAGGTCAAAGAAAACCATGCCCCAATCAACCTGACGCTTGTTGAGCACTACGCACATGATCAGGAATTGATGGAGAGTGATGTAGTCGTGCGCCGAGTGCTTGCCCATCAGAATTTTCCCGACAATTTCAGCCAAAAACTGATAAGCGGCGGACAATTGTTTCTTCAGAAGCTTATTAGGGTTGTTGCCAGAGAAACCCATGACTTTCAGCATATCAGCATATTCCTCAGCGTCCATTTCCAAGTTGTCTTCCCCATTGATCAGACCAAATATTTCAGAGAGTACTGCTGGGGATAGGGAAACGGTAGTGTTTCCAATATTTCCGGTCAGATTTCCATCTTCAGAAGTTGTGGCAGTGTACACCCATTCTCTGATCTCGGTTGAGTGTAGCTTGATGTTGCGTATCATTAAGTCCTTGAGATGCAGTTCTTCCAGTAGTTCAAGGATATAAAGAAAAATGGGATCGGAATGCTAGAAGGACTCAAAGTTCATTGAGAATGCTGCATCAAACTTCATCATTGCAAGTGCTCCTGGAGGAATTGCCATTGATGACCTGCAAAGAAAATTATAGAGAAAACGGCGATCAAGAGCAAAGGAACTGAAAGCGCGGGATGGAGGTCGAAGAAAACCTAGATATAGGATTTTCAGAATATGAATCGACAAGCTCCGTTCCACGAAAAAGAAACAGATCTTCGAACTGAGATCGACGAAATAAGGTATAGGAGAGTAGTTCGTCGAACCCATTCAGAAGAATTGAAAACAGTTCTTCGAACTCAGTTCGACGAAATGGTTTCTGAAACCAGGTTCGTCGATCTCCAGTCGACGAAAATTGTTTCCACACAGAGAATTCGTCGATCTCCGTTCGACGAGAATCTCTCAAACTTTACCTAATTCGTCGAACTCCGTTCGACGAACTCTGGAAAATTCATTGAATACAGACAGAAATTAATTTAACTCTTCTCCATCAATCATTACCAGTTGATTTATAAAGAACAGATGGGTTTTCTCATCCAAAGGCTTGGTGAAGATATCTGCTCTCTGTAGATCAGTAGGAATGTGGATCAAGTTAATTTTCTTTTTGTCCATATTATCTCTAATGAAATGATGTCTTATTTCAATATGTTTAGTCCTAGAATGATGAACTGGATTCTAAGCTATAGCAATAGCACTTGTATTATCACAAAATAAGGTTGAATTATTTGAGTTGATACCATAATCTAGGAGTTGGTTTTGTATCTATAGCATCTGTGAACAGCAGCTGCCAGCAGCCATATACTCTGCCTCAGCAGTTGATGTAGACACAGATGTCTGTTTTTTGCAAAACCAGTAGACAAGTCTCATAACCAGGAACTGGCAAGTTCCAGAGGTACTTTTCCTGTCCACTCTACATTCAGCATAGTCAGCATCTGAGTATCCAGTTAACTCAAATTCTGACTCTGCAGGATACCAGAGTCCTAAACTAGGACAACTCTTTATATATCTCAAAATCCTTTTTAGAAAAATAAGATGAGATTCTTTAGGATTCACTTGGAATCTAGCACAAAGGCATGTGGGAAACATTATGTCAGGCCTGCTAGCTGTTAAGTATAATAGGGATCCAACAATTGCCCTATAAAGTTTCTGATCTACAGGTTTCCCTGCTGCATCAGAATCCACAACAGCATTTGTAGTCATACGTGTTTTCATTCCTGAGGCATCACCCATCCCAAACTTTTTAATAAGCTCTTTAGCATACTTGAATTGGGAGAGGAAGATACCATCAGGGAGCTGCTTCACTTGGAGACCAAGGAAGTAGGAAAGCTCACCCATGCTACTCATCTCAAATTTGGAATACATGAGGTCAGCAAACCTCTGGCACAATTTGGGATCAGTAGACCCAAAAATAATGTCATCCACATATATTTGTACCAATAAAATTTGGTCCTTATGATGTCTAGTGAAAAGGGTTTTATCTATGGTTCCTCTTGTAAATTTATGCTCTAAAAGAAAGCTAGCTAGGGTCTCATACCAAGCTCTTGGAGCTTGCTTTAAACCATAGAGAGCTTTATGCAACTTGTAAACATAAGAGGGTTGAGTTAGAGAGATAAAACCTGGAGGTTGTTCTACATAAACTTCTTCTTGAAGTACACCATTCAGAAAGTCACTCTTGACATCCATCTGGAATACCCTGAACTTTTTGTATGCTGCATAGGCTAGAAATATTCTAATGGCCTCCAACCTTGCAACAGGGGCAAAGGTTTGGTCATAGTCTATTCCTTCTTCCTGCCTATATCCTTGGGCAACCAGTCTAGCCTTGTTCCTTACTATGTTCCCTTGTGCATCTAATTTGTTCCTATAGACCCATTTGGTTCCAATAACTGGGTAGTTATGGGGTCTTGGAACCAAATCCCAAACTCTACATCTCTCAAACTGATTTAGTTCCTCTTGTATTGCAAGAATCCAGTGGGGATCTTGCTCAGCTTCATGGATGGTGAGAGGTTCAATTTGAGAGAGAAAATAGGCATGCATCAAGTCTTGATTGAGCTGATGTCTTGTCTGTACACCAACTGAAATGTCCCCAAGCACTTGAGATCTGGGGTGATCTCTAAGTGTGACAAGATCAATTTGTGGAGTTGGTTGAGCAACAGCTTCTGCAAATAATTCCTCTTGAGGAATGGTGCTGGCTGTTGATGGAAGTTCAGTTACTTCCTCTTGGATTTCTTCTTCACTATCTTCAGAAGCCTGTGGAGTGGGATGAGTTGGAACCTCTTGGGTAAGGTTTAGTACATCCATAGACTCACACATTGGTGAAACCTACAAAGGAATATGTCACCTTTTTGAAAGTCACTGCTCCAATGCTTACTCTTCCATACCCTTCTGACTGACCACTCCTTGAGTCTCCAAATATCACCTTTGGTCCTAGCTTGGACTTATAGTTGGAGAGATTTGCTTTGCTGCCAGTCATGTGCTTGGAGCAGCCACTGTCCAGGTACCATGTTTGACTTAGCCTTGGACAGTTCTTCACTTGTACCTGCATCAAAAAACAAAGCTCAATTGTTCTTGACCCAGGTTACCTTGGGTCCTTGGTTTGGTTGAAAAGTAAAACTAGAAATGATTGATAATGCAGGTTGAGACTTATACCCTAGTGGGTGATATCTCCTAGGTGGGATTATCCAATCAGCTACTGGATTAAATGTCTTGTTAGCTGTTTTAAAATTTCTATAGGAGAAATTATTTATATTTGGTCGTTCTGGGATCGACGAATTATTGTAAGTTCGTCGACCAGAGTTCGACGAATGGGGATGAGGTCGTCGACCTCCACTCAGAGAATGACCATGGTCATTTTCTGCGTCCCACGTTCGTCGACCTCTGCTCGACGAACCGTACACAGTTCGGCGATCGCAGTAGGATGAATAATTATTTCTAAAGTTTGCATTCAGCGTTCGTCGATCGGGGTTCGACGATCTTGCAGGATTTCGTCGATCTAGGTTCGACGAATTCTGATGAACTTGGTTTTTAACAGCTTTCTTCTGTTTTCTGTTGCTATTGTCTAGGGGATTTGACTTGTTTTCTGATCTGGATTTTTCAGTTAGTTTCTCTTTACCTTCAGCAGTGATAAACTTTATGGGAGTGGAAAGTATATTCTTCTTTATTATGGGGGGTAAACCTGATGAAGCCCCCAAGCCCAGCCTGTCATTTAATCTGGCATTTACTATGCTTGTGATATCCATCAGCTTGAGGCTTCTCCCATTGAGAGATTGCTCAAGTTGTTTTGTCTCACATAATTCAGATTTTAACTTGATTATCTGTTCATTAGCTAGAGTCAATTGGTCAGTTAGTTTTCTATTTTCTATGCTGACAGATTCAAGGTTTTCTAGTCTAGTCCTCAGGGTTTTTATCTCTTTCCCTAAGTTTATTAAATCCATGCACATAGTTTTAAACTCTATTTTAAACAAATCAGAATTGAAATCAAAACTAGAGATCACCTGATCAGCCTCTGAGTCTGAGGCACCTTCATCTTCAGAATCCTCTTCTGATCCACAGTTGCTTCTGGAGGCATCTATTGCCATTAGGCACACCTCCTTGGATCTGGCTTCTTCCTCTTCTTCACTGGAGCTGGAGGAGGATGTTTCTTCTTCTGTGTCACTCCAGGACTCAGCAACAAATCCTTTGTCCTTCCTTTTATACTTGTTGGAGGAGGGTCTACTGCTTTGTTTTCTTCTGGAATCCTTGTCCCTGCCCTTGTCCTTTTTATGATTCTCTGGGCATTCTGAAATATAGTGCCCTGGCTTTCTGCATCCAAAACACACAACCTCCTTGGTTGGTGTCTTATCATATTTGGGTTTATCATCCTGCCTGGATGATTTTCTTCTAAAGTCCTTTCTTGCCATTTTGTAGAATCTTTTGGCAAAAAGGCTCATTAACTCTTCATTGGAGGTAGATGTTTCACTGTCTTCAGAAGCTTTGAGGGCCAAGCTGTGCTCCTTTCTAACTGGGGTAGTTGTCTTCTGTTCTGTTGCTTCTCTTGATTTGACAAGCTGCTCATATGACTTCAGCTTGCCTAGCAGAGATTCTGTTGAGATCTCATTGAGGCTTCTGGCTTCTTTGATTGGCCAGATTCTGGAGTCCCATGAACTGGGGAAACACATCAATATCTTGTCATTCATCTCAGTTAAGGTGATGTCCTTGTCAAGGGTCTTGAGTTCACTAATAATTGAGCTTAATCTATTGTACATCTCAGCCACTGATTCTATCTCATCCTTTTTGAAATTCTCATAGAGAGAGATGAGACTGGATCTCTTATCCTTTCTTTCATCAGCTGAGCCTGCTACCATTTGATTGAGAGAGTCCCAAATGGCCTTGGCTGAGGTGCACTCAGCCACCTTCTGAAATATGTCATCTGACATTGTTTCGGCCAAAATATTCATAGCCTTTGCATCAGCCATCTTGGCTTTCTTGTAGGCTTCAGTATTATCTGGAGGTGGTACTGCACTCAGATTAGTTTATGTGCTGGAAAATGTTGTAGGAGCTGGAGGAACACCTGTTGAAATGACAGAGAAAATATCCTCATCAATGGAGTTCATATATAATCTGATTTTTGCCTTCCAGATGGCAAACTTATTAAGATTGCACACTGGAGGTCTGATGCTTGTATAATCCTTATTTTGGGCCATGTCTGTGAGAACAAAATCTAGTAATAGAATAAAAAAAAGAGATCTAACTAAGGGATCTTTGGGTTCAGGTGTTAGCCTGTACAACCAATCAGGTATGGTATGTTTAACCAACCTCGCTTTGATACCAATTGAAAGTGTAGCTAGATCTGATATACTCTAGAGGGGGGGTGAATAGAGTATATGGTGATTTTAAAACTTTTACAACTGTTATTGTATTTTTGGGTGTATGTGTGTGTATGCAGCAAATACAATAAACCAGAAAGCAGCAATGGACTAATCACAGCACAATCACAGAGCAAGGCCAGAAAACAAAAGGAAAAGAAAGCAACCAGACGACACAAGAATTTTATAGTGGTTCCCCAAATCTGGGTAGTCCACTCTTCTACCACCCTGGTAGGAATCCACTACAGGAAGGGGTTGATCAGGTGTCCTGGCACCAATGGGGTTTTGATCAGGTTCCCAAAAACCAAACCCTCAAGTCTTTTGGTAGGAGACTTGCAACCAGAATAATTTTGAAGGGAATTAAAACCCTGTACAGAGGTGGAGTGAGAGGGTGATGAGGTCTTCTCTTTCTCAAATCAAATGAGAAGACTTGTGGAATGTTGTTTAGCAGCTTTGCTCCCCCTGAGATGTAGAATGGTTCAGGAAGAAAACTGGAGCACTGCTTCAGGGTGATAGGTCTTCAAAGACCTAGAATTCCAAGTCCAGAGAAAGTCTTCAGGAACTTCTTGCAACTGATATGAATGTATTGTTCTGAAGTTCTCCTGAGTAAAAGCAGATGAAGAAGACTCTTGATATTGATGTAATGTTCTTCTTCTTCTTCTTCTAGATCAAATTCTCTCTGGGCCAAGAATGAATTCTTTTTCTTGTGTTGTCTGAATTACTGTCTATGTTGTTCTAGTTGTTCTGGTCTCGTATCTGTTGTATATTTCTGGTTTTTGTATCTCTCTGTCTGTCAAGGAGAGCATTCGAATTTTTGAATGCCGAGCTCGTCGAGCTGAGAATCCTGAGTTCGTCGACTGGAGATGATTCTGGACTTAGAAAAATAGAGATGTTTTCTGATTGTGAAGTGTTGAAGTATAGTGTCCAAAGTTTGTCAACCTGAGTACCAAGTTCGTCGAGCTCAGCTCAGAGAATTTACTCTGAGATCGTCGAGCTGAGCAAGACTTTCATCGAACTGCGTTCGACGAACGTCGAACTCATTTTACTTAGTATGAAATCTGTCTAAGTCTTGAGTCTCTGGCAGTGTTGATTCTAAGGACTTGGCCTAGACTCTTTCTAAGAACTTAGCCTAAACTCTAGGACACAAAGACATGACCCTAACTATACATGGTGGGTCAATTATCCTAGTTAGTGAACCTAGCCCAAATCAACTAGGGATCCAACAGACTATCTCTTTATTTCTTTTAATTTGTTGTTTTAGTGGTTAGTAAGTTTTTGCTTTCAAGATGAGCTAGCTGCATAAAGAAAACAAACACAACAGAGTACACAAAGATTTATAGTGGTTCCTCAATCTTTGGGTACATCCACTCTCCTCCCACCTTCCCAACTTCCTATAGGTCAATGCCCAAACTCCTCCAAAAGGCTCTTTAGAGCTTACACCTCAGGCACTCAGCCTTACACTCAGGTTCTCTTCAGAACCCTACCACAGAACCACAAAGGTTCCTACCTCAGAGCCCTGCAGTGCTCCTACAACTCAGTGGTCCTCAAACCACCTACCTCAACCTTATCTTTAAGGCCTACAACTCAGGCTTTTCAACCCTATAACTTCAGGAACAAGGCCCTACTCTCAGAGTGTTGCAACACTCCTACAGCTCAGTATCATTCCAGGTACCTACCTGAGTGCCCTTTCAGGCACCTACAGCTCAGTGACACATTTGTCACCTACCCAAGGACAAAAGGCCCTACAGCTCAGATCTAGAGGATCCTACAAGATGAAAGTGGGTTGATGAGGTTCTTGATTAAACACAAGAGGAATTCCTTTGTGAAAATCAACCTTGGGTGAGTTAGACTCAGCCCCCCACCACGACACCAGGAATGTGTTCATGTGCCTACTTTACTGGACTAAGTGCACCTTAGTCCCAACTACTTCATAGCAATAAGTATATCCACTTGAGCCAGAAGTGACTTGCAGAATACTATTCTACCCCTTTCTGAACTGAACCAAAGGTTCAGCTCTCTATTCTTCACAGCAACAATGATGTAGAAGTTTTGGCTTAAGCTGGAAGCAACTTGCAGATCAGCTTCTCTTCACCTTTCTGAACCGAGCCAACTGCTCAGCTCTATCTTCTTCTTCACAGCTCCCTAAGAGAATGTTCTTTAGAAATTATACGCTGGATCTGTGAAGCCCCTACAGCAAGGGTTGGCCCTAGATGCTAACTCTTTCTCAGAGAATCACCATGATCTTGCTAGCTAGTGCAGATGAAAAAGGCACCAACAATCTTGTTGTTGAAGGTGTTGATCTCAACAGCTAACTTGATCTGTCTCTCGACTTGCTTGTCTTGGGCTCTTTGTTCTTCAATCAAACCCACAACAATGGTGATTGTGAATAACTTCTGTAACAGTTGTCTCTTTCTGTAAAGAGTATTTCCTTTTATTTATTGTAACCCAACGGCTCTTTTAGCATTGGGTCTCATACCATTAATGATGGATGCATCTTTGCTCTAACGCCTAACTGACGTACAGTGGGCCTGCGACGCCTTTTGTCATGTACTGTGGCTTTGCCGCTAATAATTTAAATATTGTTGACATTTTGACTTACTGAAATCAGCACCTGAAGACTTAATCAAAATTCAAGCATCAGTAATATAGGCGTTGAGTGAGTGAGCTTCACTCAGCGCCAAAGTACTTAGACAGTTTTACTGTCTCTTAGCATTGAGTGAGTTACCTTCACTCAACGCCAAATTACTTAGAATATAAATCTATTTTTAGGCATTGAGTGGTTCAGCTTCACTCAACACCAACTTACCTTCTCAGCTTTTTGTTGATTGGCATTGAGTGAGAGAGCGTCACTCAACGCAAAATACCTTAGACAGAATTCTATCTTCACTAGGCGTTGACGGTGTTGAGTGAGTAATGCACACTCAACGCTTTTTGCCTTAACAGTTTTTGCAGCCTATTCTGCATGTAAGGCGTTGAGAGCATTGAGTGAGCATGCCTCACTCAACGCATTTTGCCTTAGGCTCCATTTGGTTCGACGTTTCGCTGATCCGTTTTGGGCAAATATCGCTAGAAGGAGGGTAAACAAATGAACCTCTGGCGGCATTTGCTCCGTTTCCGCCCGCCCGCCTTGAAAAATGCCCCAAAAAGCTCTGCTTGGAGCAACCACCTCCCCCCTCCGGTTCGAACACTCGGTTTCCCCCCGCCGGATCGAACCGCCACCGCTAAACCAAATGAAGCATTAGTCATTTTTGCTTCTTTATCATCTTAAGCGTTGACAGCGTTGAGTGAGCATGCCTCACTCAATGCTTTATGCTTTAACTAATTCTGTATAAAGACGTTGAGAGCATTGAGAGCGTTGAGTGAGCATACCTCAATCAACGCTTTCTGCCTTAGCCAGATTTTCTGTTTCAGAAATCATTTTGAGTTCGACGAACTCAGAACTTAGTTCGACGAATAAGTAAAAACTCAGTTTGATGAATTTAGAGTTCAGCTTGACGAACAAGTGAAAGTTTAGATCGACGAACTCAGGATTTAGTTCGACGAACTCTGAACTCAGTTCGACGAAATTGGACTTTGCCAAATTTCTAAGACGCTGAGCTTAGTTCGACAAACGATTAGCTCAGCTCGACGAACTCTGAGCTCAATTCGACGAATTTGGACTTAGCCACTTTTATGCTCATTTTTCTTTAGGCTTAAACTGTTATTAGCTTGACTCACAACCTTTTGCTGTATGGCGTTGAGTGAGTTGACTTCACTCAACTCCTGTGGATTTTGCCACATTCTAAGCTTGCCACTTCATGGCTTTGACTGAATAGACTTTACATAGCACTATAAGTCATCTGGTGTTGAGTGAATGATCTTCACTCAACGCCTGTGGACTTAGACAGTTTTCTGTCTTTCCATTACTTAGGTAAGAACTTATATGTCTTAGCCACATCAGCTACCTGTCCCATCATTGCTTATTAGGATAATCTGCAATCATTAATCTCGAACACAAGTTAGATCACAACATGTGTATACATTGTTTGTTGGTTCGTCTTCAAATTCAGGAATTCAGGACATTGGGATCAATGGACCCAACCCCCCCCCCCCCCCCCCGAGATAATTTAGCTATCCTTTGAATAAAGACTATCACCCGGATCGTGGCTTGTGCGCCTGGCGACTTGAGCGACGGGCTGTGGTTGAACTGTACCCACCCTATGGCGTTTGACTTGGAGTGAGTCACTAGCATGAATCTCACCTTTGAATTTGTCGTAGCAAAGGGGGTCTTAGGATTCGGGCTGGTAAGACTAGAAATTCTCAATAGGTGGGGCTTGAATCTCAACACACTAGAAGAGAATGCTCAAATAGGTGGGGCTTGAATCTCAGCACACCAAAAGAGAATGATCAAATAGGTGGAGCTTGAATCTCAGCACACCAAAAGAGAATGCTCAAAAGTGGACCGTCACTGAGTACGGTGGTGGGGCTTGAATCTCAGCACATCGATAATGTGCCGAGAGTTCTCGAGGCGTATGATCGTATGTGTCAACGTTTGTGGTGAATAGTGCTTCTATTGAACGTTCTGATGCCATTTTATATACATGTTGTTTACCTACATGGAAGGAGCAGCGCCGCCCCAAGTGAGGGGTAGTGACGTTATAATTTGGTCACCAAAAGCTGACTGTTGCTTTGTTTGTCACATCCTTGTGGATTGTTCCCATGCAAGTGTTGGAGAGCCAAGTGGAAAGTAGCATGTTGAAGCACTTTGCGTTATATTGGCCCTCAAAGGCCCAAATGCAAATCTTTTACTGTTTTCATGCGTGCTCGGCCTGTGTGTCGATGTATGTAATATAATTTTGTGAAGAGAACAGTTAGTAAGGCCTTAAGGCCAAAACACTTTGTATTTTTTTTTATCATTCCTATGGTATTATTAGTGGACATTCCTGGTGTTGGGTTCTTATTAACTTAAAAATTTCTGCTAGAATGCATGGTGTAGTGGTGTACGTGACACGGACGTGCTTACGCTAACGGACGCTTACCCATCACAGAACATAAAAAAATAAAGAGAGTGCTCCGACCAAAAGCGAATGTAAAGGGGTCGGTTGGATCTCAAAAATACGGAACTCGATACCACGTCCTTAGGACCTAACTCTCCAACAAGCACACACCTCACCGCACCTACACAAGCATCTATTCTTTTCACTATAAGCCGTCAATCGCAGCAATAATACACTTAGGAGCGGCAGTAAACGATATTGAGCGATCAAGAACAAGTTGAGATTAACTCCCTTGTTAGCACAAAGTGTGCCCAAACTTGGAGAACAAGTCAAGGCTAGGCCTAGTTTGTTCTCCAACGGGTCTTCCCAATCCGGATAACAAGAGGATCAATAACAACGTTTCGATTCAGATTTTTGCAAGCGGAAAACACTTTAAAATTGCAGAAAAGACGGATGTATAACCTCCACAAAATCTCACAGCAAGAAAACACAAAGAAAGGAAGGAGATTACCCAACCAAGAAGATGATCAGACAAGATTTGTGGGAGAATCACTCTCTCCACGGATCCACCGGTTTCACACCGAATGGGGCTGCTTCCTTCTTCCACGGAGTCGCACCGATAGAAGCCACGCCGGAGTCGCACCGAACGGGGATGGAGGAGGCAAGGTATGGCTTCACACCAAGGGGGGTGGGCGGCTAATGGAGTCTCTCCATGGTGACCGAAATTCTCAAGGGGGAGTTTTAGGTTTTTTTTTTCCAATCCTTTAACTCCTCATAATAGCCTCCTTTAAATATGAGTTATAAAAGAGATCCAACCGTCCGTGATGGAGATGAAATCTCATCCATCCGGGCGGTTAAATACACACCAAATGTTTAGTAGAACACCAACATGAAAATAAAAATTAATACAAGCCATATTTTTAAAAGCAATTAAAATAAAACTAATTAAAAACTAATTAAAACTTTTAAGCAAGCTTTGCGCGCCGCGCACGGAGGTTGTATCGCAGCTTTCCGTTAGCGTCTGTGGCGTTTTCATGACGTCGCAAATCTTTAAATTGTTGCGCCGCGGCAACCGGGTCATCATCAAGAAATGTTGGAGGGGTCGCGCCATCAATCCTCCCCCACTCAAAATCTAGCATCGCCGATGCGTGGTCCGAGAGAAAGCGGCGGAGAACCTCGACATCCAAACGTTGAGGCTCTGTCGCGAGTACCCATGAGTCGTCCGAAGGTGGGAGGTCACGCCAACGGATGAGGAAGCGGTAGGTAGCACCGTCTGGAGTAGCAAGTGGCTCAGCAGCTAGTATCATATCTGGATGGAGAAATGTCTTGGGAAACCTGGGAAACATGTCAGCAGTAGGAATAAAAGAAGGCAACGTACCATCTGATATTAGACCTGCGGGGACAAAAGGAGAGAGATCATCCGAACTACCACTCCCCAACCCATTAGAAATTTTAGTGGAGGGAGAAGACGACAAAGAAACCAACTCTTGTGGAGGCACAACAAACAGCATCAAATTCGAGACATTAAAAATAGGGGAGATACCTCATTCAGCAGGCAAATCCAATACGAAAGCGTTGTCACCTAGCTTCTTTATAATCCGAAAAGGACCGGAGCGCTTTGGAGCTAACTTTTTAACGGTGCCAGTTGGCATTCGTTCGGGAACTAACCGTACTAAAACCAGATCGCCGACTTTAAAGTGTGACACCTTCCTATGTAGATTAGCGTGTGCTTGATAAGACTCATATTGAGCAGTCAAGGTAGCTCGTATACGTGCATGTAAGTCGTGAATATGTTGGGCGAAGGATTGTGAAAACTTATTTGTTTTGTATGTGGGAGGTAAGGGGACCAAGTCAAGTGGCACAGGGGCCTTATACCCGTGAACAATTTCATTTGGAGACATACCCGTGGACCTATTTTTAGAATTATTGTAAGCTAGTTGTGCATGTGGAAGAAGTAAATCCCAAGTGCCTTTATGATCTCTCACTAGACATCTAAGAAGATTTCCTAGGCTCCGATTGACTACTTCCGTCTGGCCATCAGTTTGTGGATGATAAGCCGCAGAGAATAATAATTTTGTTCTCATAAGAACCCACAAGGTTTTCCAAAAGTAGCTAGTGAACTTTACGTCCCTATCTGAGACAATAGTCTTCGGAACTCCACGGTGACTAACGACATCCTTAAAATACAGTTTCGCAATGTGAGAAGCGTCGTTGGTCTTACTATATGGGAGGAAGTACGCCATCTTGGAGAACCTATCCACAACAACGAGTATAGAATCATGACGTCGAAGGGTTGGGGGAAGGCTGTCACACCCCAGATTTTTGATTGCGTACGCTTGATGGGCGTTACGTTGGCTTTGACCGTTGTTCGAGCATGGTTTTTCTCGCGGGCTTGCGAGTGGCTGTTTTGGTAGCCAAGTTGCACGATTCCCCAGCAAACCGGAGTCCAGATGGGGACTCGGTGAGGCCTCTTAGGGAATGCTTGCACTTTTTCGTGCCCGGGTAATGTTGCTCAAAATGGGTTTCTTGTACAGCAAATAAAAAAGGGTAAAAAGTTCTTAAGGCAAAAATGGTCTAGGACGACACAGAAACATTTTTCAAAACGGGGAAAAATAGTCATTTTTGTGCGTGACACGCCCCCCGACACGGGCGTGTCGGGGCGTGACCCAGGGCGTGACATGGGCGTGACCTCCTTGAATCGACGATTTTCCTGTGTCGAGTTGAGCTCGACGAATGGGGTACACGCCCCGTGACACGGGCATGTCACGGGCCGTGTCCCGTAGTGTCGAGTGTCGAGTGTCGAGTGTCGAGTGTCGGGTGTCGAGAGAGGGGACACGGCCTGTGACACGGGCGTGTCATAGGGCGTGTCCCGCTGTGTCGAGTGTCGACACTTTGGGTCGACGAGGTATCGAGACATGGGCTATACGCCCTAGGTCACGGGCGTGTACTCGGCCGTGTACCGTGTGGATAAATTTGGATTTGCCGACTTTCTGCGCCGCTTAAGGTACACGCCCTGCGTCACGGGCGTGACACAGGGCGTGACAGGGCCGAAAATCGATTTTTTCCAGTTTTTTTGTGCCGTTCATTTCCTTGGTTCTGCATCTAACGGTGCAGCTCTGTTCTGGAGGAAATAAGGCCGAAATAGAGTTTTTCCTCCTCATTTCACCTTCTTCTTCATCTTCTTCCTCATTCCAAAAGGAACTCAAGGGAGCAAGGCTCAAGCAAGGCAAGGAAAGAAAGGAGCAGCCGTCGCGGCGTCGTCTCGGTTCAAGCAAGCGGTGTTCTTCACCCTTGCCACTCTTCTTTCTTGTCTTTGATTGTGCAAAATAGCTAGTTTTTCTCTTGCAATTTCCTAGCTTGTTCTCCTTGTTTTGTGTTATACCTCACTAGTCTTATGATGCTTTTGAATTTCCCTATGCTCCATGAATATGATTTTCCATGCTTAGTTTTGTTTAGGATGATTTATGTAGTTTATCTTGTTCATGTGATTCATGTAGCTAAGTTGATTCATGTTCATGTAGCCTTGCTCATTTATGTACTTCTTTCTTGTTCATATCAAAAGTATGTAATTCTTTCTTGGTATGTCATGAAGTTAATCAAACTCTATCAAGTTTGACATAATGTTGGCCATTTGTAGTCATGTGTGAGGATGAAGGAAGGGAATGTGTGTACTTGGGTTATGGTGAGATTTGCTTGTGGTGTTAAAGTTAGGTTCGTTTATGGTGCGTTTTGCGAGGCGAATGGTGAACCATGGCAGAAGCGTTTGTGTGAGGATTCGGTAAGGGGTGGTGTGGGTTAAGCCTTTGTGGCCACCGGGTTTGGATTTGTGGTGTAGAGCACCATTTTGGCCCCGATTTGGGCTGGTTTTTATTGGTGCGTTCCACTTTAAGGCTGCCACCAAAAGACCCTTGCTGAATCGCATTTAACCGTTGCTTATGTTTCACTCGTATAGTTGTTTCTTGTACTAAGGATGATGAAATGGGCATGTGTTTTGCCCTTTTGCTCCTGCGGGTTGAGCAGGACTTAATGACACTTTTACGCACTTGGTGCATTTAGCATGTGTTTTTGTGCGTTTTCCACTTGTTTTGTTCACTCTTTTTACTTACATGAAACATTGCTACGGGGTCGGTAAGCCCCTTCGTCATATTTTCTGAACTTCCTACTATCTTGTGTAGCTTTGATGATTGCTGAGGTGTTCTTTCTTGAATGCCTCAGGTGCAGGTTGTAGCTGGTTGAGCGGCTAGTGCTTGGATCGAGTTTCTTGGGAGCTAGCCGAGCTTACTGAGAGCGGTAGTTCTTTTCTTTGTTGTACAGACATACATGTGCCCCAATGGGTTCGTGTCAGCTTGTTGGCGCCCATTGGTGGATTACTTTACTTGTGATATATGAATACTAGACTGCTAATGTGACTCATTTGGATGAGATGATGTCTTCTTGCTCTTGGGAAGAATTTATGGTAGGTTGCATTAGGTATTTTTAAGCTAAACAAACCTATTATTGTATCCATGCATAACATGTTTTGGTTACCAAACACGTATTTTCCAAATGACGTAAACAAAGATGATTTCTTATAGTAGTATCACAATAGACTGCATATAGGATATCGTCATAAATCCAAAGGTTTTGATACCTAAGGCCGAGGGATACGGCCTTTAAATTCAAAGGTTTTCTTGCATTTAACTGTTGAATTTCAACTCATAAAGTAAGCGTCAAGGGTTGCTTGAGCGTGTGCAGTTATCCCCTGCACGACGTGGCATCATAACCCGTAGTTCCTCTTGCTCTGATACGAGGTACTCGTTGAGGAAATGCGGGTTGTGACAGTTGGTATCAGAGCGAGGTTTGCTTGCCAATTGGTCGGGCAAACTTTCTTGTTTGGTTGTAAGCATCATATCATACACACACCGAGGTGCCATCAGTATGACTTGGCCGACGCACGCACACTACACTCATGGCATGACAAGAAGTATACGGGGCATATTATGTAGTATGAGATGCATAATATGTGGTTGTATATGGATCCACCATAGGGGCAACATGTGCAGGTTATGTAGTATGGGATGCATAACCTTACCACATGGATGCGACTAGCATGTTATCTTTTCTTCGTTGCATGCAATGCTATGTAGTATGGGATGCATAGCATTGTGATGCGTACGACTGCTCATGGCATGCATTAAGGCCTTTTCTAGAATGCATAGCACAGCACGCATAACATAACATTGCATGAGCACAACGTGCCAAGCTAAAGATGTACATGATGACACCTGTACACTCATGGTTTTGGGTCAAATAAAGTCATGCATTCATCGGTTAGGCACAAGTTAGTGGGATGACGGTGAGTCATCTTTAGGCTAGGCATACCATCATTCTCAAACTCCCAGAGCAAGTTAGCAGTTGATATTCATATTTCGATATGTATGGTCTGTACATAGCCGTTGTGTGTTTTGTTGGGTTTGAGCTTGATAAGAGTGAACGTGTTGATAGGATGTCGAAGCATCCAGTGACAAGGCAAACTCCCCAATCCGAGGGCGAGTCTTCGGGCACGCAGAATAATGCCCTGATGGATAGTCTACGCCAAAGTAATGAGGCTTTGACGAGGCAGGTGCAGGAAGTGCAGTCCGAGATCCAAGCTATGTCCTCAGCGATGTCTGGACTGGCACCAAGAGGGCAAGAGACGGTCCGAGGCCCCACCATTTCTACTCCTTCCGTGGCAGTGATACCCCCAGTTGTGGTTCCTCCTGCGATGACTTTCATCTCGCAGTTTCAGCGACTTGGACCACCGACTTATGATGGAAAAGCGGACTTTGTGATCTTGGATGATTGGGTGATCACGTTGGAAGAAATGTTTGGTTATTCTGGCGTTACTGAGGACCAGAAGGTGATGCTTGTCGCCTATCAACTCAAAGGGTTGGCTAAATGTTGGTGGTTGCGCGAAAAGGAGAGCTTAGGGGCGGGATGTTCGTGGGAAGCCTTTAAAGAAATGTTACGGCGCAAGTTTCTACCGTCAGTTGAAAGGGACCGCCTGATGAATGACTTCTTGTACCTGAAGCAGAGGAAACTCACAGTTAGTGAGTATGAAATTGAGTTTAGCAAGTTAAGTCGGTTCGCTCCGAGCTTGGTGACTACGGAAGCTGACCGCGTAAAGAGATTTCTTAGCGGACTCCGCAGCGACGTGCAATAGTTCGCAAGTGCTTATGGTGCGACGAGTTACACCACTGTGGTGGAGGCTGCTTTGAAGGTTGAAGCGATAGAAAATGCAAAATAAAGAGGACAACTGATGAGGAAGGATAAGAGGAAGCTGATGGGAGGGAAAAGCTCCCAAGAATCAGATGTAAGGAAGAAGAACAAGGAGACGTGTAGCTTTTGTGGCCAGTCAGGCCACCCATTTGAGAAATGTTTCAAGCGGTTGGGGATGCAAAAGAAGGAGCAGGTGCACACCATTCAGAGTGCGCCAACCAGAGACTTGGAGTGTACATCTTGTGGGGGAAGAGGTCATGATATGAGCCGCTGCTGGGTCAAGGAAAAGGTGTGCTTCCAGTGTGGCAAACATGGACATCTGAAGGCAAGGTGCCCACAAAACCAGCCCGTGCTGCAGCCAATGCCACTCCAGGCTTTGCCTCCGCCTCTGCGTTTGGACAAAGGAAAAGGGAAGTTAAATGTGATCTCCTCAAAGGAAGCTCAGATGTCACCCCAGGTTATCTCAGGTTCGATTCATTCCTCTGGTTCACGTTTTGTTTATGCCTCTTACGCGTAGTTCTTAGCTACATATGTACCCTTATAGGAAACTTTAAGGTAAAGAACCGTTGGGCGCGTGTTCTTTTTGATTCTGGCGCTACCCATTCATTTGTGGCTCGAACCTTTCTAGATCGGTATCATTTGACACCAGATCGAGTGGGGAATGCCTTTTTGGTGAAGTTCCCTTCCGGTGCTTCTGTGGTGGCAGAGTGGGGTCTTCTTAATTGTCCCATTTTGTTGGGCGATTTCTTAGCAAAGGCTGATTTCAAGGTGATCGATTTGGAGGATTTTGACGTCATTCTGGGCATGGACTGGTTATCCCGCTATGACGCCGTCATCCAGTGCAAAGGGAAGCGCTTGGATTTTATCAAGGACAATGGTCAGCCGGGAAGTGTTTATGGTGATTCATGCCAGGATACTCCAAGGATATCGGCGGTATGTGTTCGGACGTTGTTTGTTTCCGACTGTTTTGCTTGTCTAGTCTCAGTTGTGGGGACTAGTGTTGTTTTGCCGCGTTTGGAGGAGATTCCGGTTGTGCATGAATTCCCAGATGTTTTTACTACTGATCTTCCTGGTCTTCCCCCTGATCGTGATGTCGAGTTCGTTATTGATTTGGAACCGGGTACGCAGCCTATTGCGAAAGCGCCGTACAGAATGGCCCCGCGTGAGCTATCAGAGTTGCGTACCCAGCTGGATGACTTATTGGCCAAAGGGTTTATCAGGCCGAGTTCATCACCTTGGGGTGCACCGGTGTTATTTGTGAAGAAGAAAGATGGGTCGATGCGGCTTTGCATCGACTACCGGGAGTTGAACAAGGTGACGATTAAAAACAAGTACCCACTGCCAAGAATTGATGATTTGTTTGATCAACTGCGTGGCAGTTCAGTATTTTCGAAGATTGATCTCCGCTCGGGCTATCATCAGCTCAAGGTCCGGGAGTCTGATATTCCGCGGACTGCATTTCGATCAAGACATGGTCATTTTGAATTTCTGGTGATGTTGTTTGGTTTGACCAATGCACCATCAGCCTTCATGGATATGATGAACAGGGTGTTCAAGGACTACTTGGATAAGTTTGTGGTGGTTTTTATTGATGACGTTCTTGTCTACTCCCGCAGTGCTGAGGAGCATGAACAGCATCTGTGATTGGTATTGTCCACTTTGCGAGACCAACGGTTATTCGCCAAGCTAAGCAAATGTGAGTTTTGGTTGCCTCAAGTTGCCTTTCTGGGTCATGTCATTAATCAACATGGCATTTCAGTGGATCCCGAAAAGATTGCTGCAGTCATGGAGTGGAGAAGACCGGAGACACCCAAGGAGATTCAAAGCTTCTTGGGATTGGCCGGCTATTATCGCAGATTTGTCGAAGGTTTTGCGACGTTGGCCGCACTTTGACTCGCTTAACCGAGAATAATGTGGCGTTTGATTGGACTGGCAAGTGTGAGGCGTCATTCCTTGAACTCAAGAACAGGTTATGTACCGCTCCTGTGTTGATCTTGCCGACGGAAGGGATAGATTATGACATCTTTGTGGATGCGTCGCACGTTGGACTTGGATGTGTTTTAATGCAAGACAAAAAAGGTGATTGCGTATGGGTCTCGGTAGTTGAAAAGTCATGAAAAGAACTACCCAACGCATGATTTGGAGTTCGCAGCGGTGATATTTGCATTGAAGTTGTGGAGACACTTACTTTATGGTGCGCAGTGCAAAATCTTTACGGATCATAAAAGTTTAAAGTACGTCTTCACGCAAAAGGAACTGAATCTGCGCCAATGGCGATGGCTTGAATATGTAGCTGATTATTATGTGGACATTCAGTATCATCCGGGGAAAGCGAATGTTGTGGCCGATGCTTTGAGTCGGAAAACGGGGAAATTATTTCATCTTTCAGTCGACCGTCTTGTGGAGGAATTTCTATTGATGGATATTTCCGTGGGCAAATATGACCCGCAAAGTCATTCGATGGTAGAAGAACCTTCATGGCTGGTGCTTGCAAGACAACACCAAAAGGATGATCCTGATCTTTTACATCTATTGCTTTGGACTGAAAAGGGGGACTTACCGGATTTTTCTTTTGATGAGGAGGGCACGTTAAAGTATCGTGGTCGATTTTGTATTCCCACAGTTGGAGACATTCGCGAGATGGTGTGTCGGGAAGCACATGGCTCAAGTATGGCCTACCATCCAGGCTCAACAAAAATGTACCGTGATTTGAAACAAATTGTCTGGTGGTATGGAATGAGAAGAGATATAGCGCGATTTGTATTTGAATGTCATACCTGCAAGCGGGTGAAAGCTGATCATGGGAGGCCTGGTGGAAAGTTGACACCATTGGAGATTCCAACATGGAAGTGGGAAAGCATCTCAATGGATTTTATTACAGGCCTACCAAGATCTCCACGAGGACATGACTCCGTGTGGGTGATCGTGGATAAATTGACCAAGTGTGCTCATTTCATACCATTTAAGGTCAACTACCCGATGAAGACAATAGCGGAGCTCTATTTGAACGAGATCATCTGACTGCATGGTGTGCCAGTCAATATCATATCAGACAGGGATTCCCGATTTACTTCTCATTTCTGGAAGAGTCTACAAGAGGGTTTGGGGACGGATTTGCGATATTCCACTGCGTACCACCCTCAGACGAATGGCCAAACAGAACGAGTAAATCAAATTGTGGAAGATATGATTCGATGCTATATTATTGAGTATGGCGGGGCATGGGATGAACGTTTGTGGCTTATGGAATTCACATATAATAATAGCTATCAAGAAAGCTTGCAAATGGCTCCGTTCGAAGCTTTATATGGGCGTCGATGTCGGACTCCTCTCTTTTGGACTGAGGTTGGTGAGCGGCTTTTGTTGGGCCCAGAGGCACTCGAGGACATGGAAGTTGTCGTACGACTTATTCGGGAGAAACTCCGAATCGCCCAAGAGCGATATGAAAAGTACGCCAACCGACGAAGGTCGGAATTAGAGTTTGTGGTGGGGGATTCCGTTTTCTTGAAAGTCTCCCCAATGGTTGGGATTAAAAGGTTTGGAAAAGAGCGCAAATTAGACCCAAGATTTGTGGGTCCATTCAAGATTCTTGCGCGAGTTGGTGCATCCGCTTACAAAGTAGAATTACCCGTGAACTTTCCTGGTGTTCACGACGTGTTTCATGTTAGCCAACTTCGCAAGTGTGTGCGACATGACACGCAAGTGTTGGACGTGGTACCGCAATTGGCGCCAAAACTTTCTTATGTGGAGATGCCCATCTGGATATTGGACTCCCAAGATCGCGTGTTGCGGAAAAAGAAGATTCCTATGGTCAAGGTGTTATGGAAAAATCAGAATGTGGAAAGCGCGACGTGGGAGCTCGAGTCAACAATGAGGGCGGCTCACCCTCATTTGTTCCCGTAAATAAGCTGGTATGTGAACTGGTGTTTTTGTTGCATTGCTGTGTTTGGTTTGTTACCTTCTTTGATTGAGATCAAAATGATTGAAAAGTTTCAAGGCGAAACTTTTTGTTAGGGGGAGTGATTGTAACACCCCGGATTTTTGATTGCGTACGCTTGATGGGCGTTACGTTGGCTTTGACCGTTGTTCGGGCATGGTTTTTCCCGCGGGCTTGCGAGTGGCTGTTTTGGTAGCCAAGTTGCACGATTCCCCAGCAAACCGGAGTCCAGATGGAGACTCAGTGAGGCCTCTTAGGGAATGCTTGCACTTTTTCGCGCCCGGGTAATGTTGCTCAAAATGGGTTGCTTGTACAGCAAACAAAAAAGGGTAAAAAGTTCTTAAGGCAAAATGGTCTAGGACGACACAGAAACATTTTTCAAAACAGGGAAAAATAGTCATTTTTGTGCGTGACACGCCCCCCGACACGGGCATGTCGGGGCGTGACCCAGGGCGTGACCTGGGCGTGACCTCCTTGACTCGACGATTTTCCTGTGTCTAGTTGAGCTCGACGAATGGGGTACACGCCCCGTGACACGGGCGTGTCATGGGCCGTGTCCCGCAGTGTCGAGTGTCGAGTGTCGAGTGTCGGGTGTCGAGAGAGGGGACACGGCCTGTGACACGGGCATGTCACAGTGAGTGTCCCGCTGTGTCGAGTGTCGACACTTTGGGTCGACGAGGTGTCGAGACACGGGCTACACGCCCTAGGTCACGGGCGTGACCGACCCGTCACGGGCGTGTACCCAGCCGTGTACCGTGTGGATAAATTTGGATTTGCCGACTTTCTGCGCTGCTTAAGGTACACGCCCTGCGTCCACGGGTGTGACACAGGGCGTGACAGGGCCAAAAATCGATTTTTTCCAGTTTTTTTGTGCCGTTCATTTCCTTGGTTCTGCATCTAACGGACCAGCTCTATTCTGGAGGAAATAAGGCCGAAACAGAGTTTTTCCTCCTCATTTCACCTTCTTCTTCATCTTCTTCCTCAATACAAAAGGAACTCAAGGGAGCAAGGCTCAAGCAAGGCAAGGAAAGAAAGGAGCAGTCGTCGCGGCGTCGTATCGGTTCAGGCAAGCGGTGTTCTTCACCCTTGCCACTCTTCTTTCTTGTCTTTGATTGTGCAAAATAGCTAGTTTTTCTCTTACAATTTCCTAGCTTGTTCTCCTTGTTTTGTGTTATACCTCACTAGTCTTATGATGCTTTTGAATTTCCCTATGCTCCATGAATATGATTTTCCATGCTTAGTTTTGTTTAGGATGATTTATGTAGTTTATCTTGTTCATGTGATTCATGTAGCTAAGTTGATTCATGTTCATGTAGCCTTGCTCATTTATGTACTTCTTTCTTGTTCATATCAAAAGTATGTAATTCTTTCTTGGTATGTCATGAAGTTAATCAAACTCTATCAAGTTTGACATAACGTTGGCCATTTGTAGTCATGTGTGAGGATGAAGGAAGGGAATGTGTGTACTTGGGTTATGGTGAGATTTGCTTGTGGTGTTAAAGTTAGGTTCGTTTATGGTGCGTTTTGCGAGGCGAATGGTGAACCATGGCAGAAGCGTTTGTGTGAGGATTCGGTAAGGGGTGGTGTGGGTTAAGCCTTTGTGGCCACCGGGTTTGGATTTGTGGTGTAGAGCACCATTTTGGCCCCGATTTGGGCTGGTTTTTATTGGTGCGTTCCACTTTAAGGCTGCCACCAAAAGACCCTTGCTGAATCGCATTTAACCGCTGCTTATGTTTCACTCGTATAGTTGTTTCTTGTACTAAGGATGATGAAATGGGCATGTGTTTTGCCCTTTTGCTCCTGCGTGTTGAGCAGGACTTAATGACACTTGTACGCACTTGGTGCGTTTAGCATGTATTTTGGTGCGTTTTCCACTTGTTTTGTTCACTCTTTTTACTTACATGAAACATTGCTACGGGGTCGGTAAGCCCCTTCGTCATATTTTCTGAACTTCCTACTATCTTGTGTAGCTTTGATGATTGCTGAGGTGTTCTTTCTTGAATGCCTCAGGTGCAGGTTGTAGCCGGTTGAGCGGCTAGTGCTTGGATCGAGTTTCTTGGGAGCTAGCCGAGCTTACTGAGCGAGGTAGTTCTTTTCTTTGTTGTACAGACATACATGTGCCCCAATGGGTTCGTTCCAGCTTGTGATGAAGATGATCTGCTCTTACTCCTCTTTGAGTTGGGCGAGTGGAGCTGGCGGCGTCAGAATAATCCTCAAGCTCTTCTTGGACCCTTTCCGGGCTTGGTTGCAGCGGAGGATTTGCTGGGGCCGGCGGCATCGGGGGAGCAGGAGGTGCTCCCATGTTTCGGAGTAATGCAAGCATTTCCGTTTGTTGTTCTTTCATTTGGCGGACGCGCCCCTCCAGGGCGGTGACGAGGGCGAAAGCTACTTTGGCAGTCAGTAGCACGTCCACTAGTGAGTGAGATCGTGTTGGTTCGATGTGTCCGCCAAGTTCGGATCCTTCAGTGATGCGGGTACTTCTCTTTGCCATTGAATCTGAGCTTTGGAAGCTGTAAAGATGAGGGACTTGTCTTCTAAAGGATGTTGGGAATGTTCCCACAAACGGCGCCAAACTGTTGCAGACTAACTCGATGCACCGGTCAGACCGGATTTGCTCGGACTGTCTTAGCTCACGAGGCGGTCGAGCGCGCACACAGTCAATGAAAGTAGAAAGTTGACACAAGATGTGATGACGTGGAAAAACCCCTTAAATGGGTAAAAAACCACGTGACCGGGCCTGCGCCGATCAAATTTCACTAGATTCCGGTGATTATAGTGTGTTGGAGAATCGGGGCGACAAGCCGCTCCCATTACAACTTGGGGGCGAGAGAGACTACGACTCCCGACGGGCAACAGACTGTGCCGCGGGAGTAACTTGGATGTTGAAATGCGTGGGATGATCCTGGTGCTCTAGCGCTTGCGGTCGCGTACACTTGCTGGCGACGGTTGCCTTCTTCCTTTGGCTTTTTTGGGGACTAGGGCGTTTTCCTGCTGGCAACGTGTTGGTGGAGCGCTGGTAGCCGCTGGTGGCCGCAGGTGGTTCACAACGATAGGAGGCCGAATCAGGGGAGGAGGCGGCGGAGGTACTAAAGACTAGGATGTCGTCGAAATATACTACAACAAACTTCCCCATATATGGCCTAAAGATGTGCGTCATCATCTGGGAGAAGGTGCTGGGGGCATTGGATAACCCAAAGGGCATCACAAGCCACTCATACAACCTGTCCTTAGACTTGAACGCTGTCTTCCACTCATCCCCCTCTCGGATCCTAATCTGGTTGTAACCACTCCGTAAGTCCAATTTTGAGAAGATAGTGGCACCCGATAGGACATCCAAGAGATCATCTAGTCGCGGAATTGGAAACCTATATTTTATAGTAATTTTGTTGAGAGCTCGGCTATCAACACACATGCGCCAGGTGCCATCCTTCTTAGGGGCAAGAAGAGCGGGGACAGCACATGGGCTTATACTCGTCCTAATAAATCTCTTATTTAGCAAATCCTCTATCTGGGTTTGTAACTCTTTGTGGGCAGCAGAATTAAGCCTATAGTGCGGTTGATTGGGTAAGGACAATCCGGGGATAAGGTCTATAGCGTGTTGTATATCTCTAAGCGGTGGTAACGACGAAGGCAACTCTTCCGGGTATACATCCCTAAACTCATCCAACAATACCCGTAGCTCTCGGGGTAAATCTTCCAACACGCCACTATCAGTCTTTGCACTCATGAGAACGAGAGCGTACATTATACCCCCAATGAAGGGATCCTTCACAAATTCCTTCCTACCAACTAAACTCAAGGCTTTCCTCTCTACTGGGACGGTGGTATCCTTAGCCAACACTACCGGCTCTTTTGGCACAGTCGGTCTCAAGGTGACGATCCTGCCATTGAATTTGAACTCATAAGTGTTGGCACGACCATAGTGCGTCACATCACGGTCGTATAGCCGAGGGCGGCCTAATAACGCATGACAAACGTCCATCGGTAGGACGTCGCACCAAACCTCATCCGTGTAGGATTTGAAAGACAGGGGGACTAGGCATCGTTGGGTAACCTTAATAGTAACCTTACTAATCCAAGCAACCTGGTAGGGGGTCGGGTGCGGCTCGGTAATCAAGGACATACGCGTAACAGCGTTCTCAGAAACGGCATTTACGCAACTACCACCATAGATAACTAATTTGCAAAGTTTTTCTCCACTCTTAAAGATCTGGGAAAATATGTTCGTCCTCTTCCAGTCGTCTACGGGACGAGGAGTGGTCAAAATACAACGCATCACCATAAGGCGGTGATCGTCCTCCAAGTCACTAGGGACTCCTTTGGGGTCGCTCTCCTCTTTGGCCTCATAGACATAATCGTCAGGGTCGGTAGCGGACTCTAACAAGGTTATGGCCTTCGTCTTAGTGGGGCATTCGTAGGCATAGTGGCCTTGAATGCCGCATGAGTAACACGTGGTGTTATCCTTGCTAACCTTTCCTACGGGGATACGCTCACTAGCGGGGTTCTTGGTATTTCTAGCGGTGATCACTACGGATTTCTACTCAGAGGATCTAAATTTTCCCTTATCAGGAAATGTGGAAGAAGATGCCCCAGTGGTGGACTTATTCTTCGTATTAGAATAACGGGAGTGAGCCTTAGATGCTAGGTGCTTCTCAATGTCCAAGGCGGCATTGAAAGTCGTATTCAAGTCCGTATGACCGTAACGCAAGAGTTTCCGCTGAATGTCGGGGTGAAGTCCCTTTCGAAATCTAGATAAAGTGACTTCGGGGAGCTCTCGAAGGTCACATCGTACCATACGGTCCTTAAGTTCTCCCATATATTCAGCAACAGACATTGAGCCTTGCCGAAGGGTGGCAAGCTCATCGAACATCTGCGTCCGATGGTACGCGGGAACGTACTGATCGGTCAGCAGGTTCTTCATCACAGCCAATCCAATGAGTGGGACCCCGTGCCCAGTTCCTAACCTACGTTCTTCATTAAGCCAATAAGTTTTGGCACGTCCCGTTAATTTCATCCTGGCAACTTGAACATTTTGGGGGTCCGTGAGGTTGTGCCATTCGAAATAGCACTCCATGTCTATAGCCCAATGGAGGAAGATCGGGAGATCTCCCATGCCATCATAGGTGGGGGCATTTATCTTGATGGCCCTCATGATATCAAATCCTCGCTCGGGGCGGGGTTCTCTAGGGGGCACACGGGGAGAGTTTCCCTCAGAATCCGAGTCAAAGTTCGGTTGGTGCCGGTTGGGCTGCCCAACATTAACAGGAGGTGGGGGTGGCCTTTCCTGATTAAGAAGGATCTGGGCTAAGACGTTCCTAAGCACAGCCATTTCGGCACGAAGACCCGCTATAGCCTCGGTGTTGGGATCACCATGCTCGTTCGCAGCCATCCTAGACGTAGATGGGGTTGTGTACTCCATTTCTATCCTAGTGCGCATTCAGGTTTGGGAGACCCCGGGCAAGATGAATTTTCCTAGGGTTGAAGCTATACTGGAAATGGAATATTTTTAGATATTCCCGATGGTAGTAAGGCGTAGATCATTAAAATAAATTTCAGATTTCGCAGAAAATTACAGAGTTTAGCCCGCTATTGGCAGACAGCAAAAAAAATTGATTTTTTTTCTAAGATTAGATGGACCGACAAGGAACGCAGCGAGGATGTTTGCAACGTAGAAGTTGAAACAACCTCGCTTTGATACCAAATTGGTGTAGGGGTGTACGTGACACGGACGTGCTTACGCTAACGGACGCTTACCCATCACAGAACATAAAAAAAAAAGAGAGTGCTCCGACCAAAAGTGAATGTAAAGGGGTCGGTTGGCTCTCAAAAATACGGGACTCGATACCACGTCCTTAGGACCTAACTCTCCAACAAGCACACACCTCACCGCACCTACACAAGCATCTATTCTTTTCACTATAAGCCGGCAATCGCAGCAATAATACACTTAGGAGCGGCGGTAAACGATAAAGAGCGATCAAGAACAAGTTGAGATTAACTCCCTTGTTAGCACAAAGTGTGTCCAAACTTGGAGAACAAGTCAAGGTTAGGCCTAGTTTGTTCTACAACGGGTCTTCCCAATCCGGATAACAAAAGGATCAATAACAGCGTTTAGATTCAGATTTTTGCAAGCGGAAAACACTTTAAAATCGCAGAAAAGACGGATGTATAACCTCCACAAAATCTCACAGCAAGAAAACACAAAGAAAGGAAGGAGATTACCCAACCAAGAAGATGATCACACAAGATTTGTGGGAGAATCACTCTCTCCACGGATCCACCGGTTTCACACCGAATGGGGCTGCTTCCTTCTTCCACGGAGTCGCACCGATAGAAGCCACGCCGGAGTCGCACCGAACGGGGATGGAGGAGGCAAGGTATGGCTTCACACCAAGGGGGGTGGGCGGCTAATGGAGTCTCTCCATGGTGGCCGAAATTCTCAAGGGGGAGTTTTAGGTTTTTCTTTTCCAATCCTTTAACTCCTCATAATAGTCTCCTTTAAATAGGAGTTACAAAAGAGATCCAACCGTCCGTGATGGAGATGAAATCTCATCCATCCGGGCGGTTAAATACACATCAAATGTTTAGTAGAACACCAACATGAAAATAAAAATTAATACAAACCATATTTTTAAAAGCAATTAAAATAAAACTAATTAAAAACTAATTAAAACTTTTAAGCAAGCTTTGCGCGCCACGGACGGAGGTTGTTTCGCAGCTTTCCATTAGCGTCTGTGGCGTTGTCATGACGTCGCAAATCTTTAAATTGTTGCGCCGCGGCAACCGGGTCATCATCAAGAAGTGTTAGAGGGGTCGCGCCATCAATGCAACTCTGAGTTAGGATGCATTAATGATTTGGTTTCAAAGCATAACTCCGCTGACTGTCCGTGGAATTTAGCGTGGGGCCCCGACCGGACCTTCTGTTATATTCTATGTGATGGATGGGGGTGTTACAATAACAACATACAAAGCAACCATGAAGTACAAATATACATAATACAAACACCACAAAGTACAAACGTGCAAAGGTACAATAAAGGTGGACCTTGTCCTCGCCGTCAACATCAACATCAGAATCAACACTCTCATCCTCATAGTGGTTTCCAAAGTCGAGCTGTACACATCAAATCCACGCTTTCACATTACCATCCACAGGGTTTTCCACATCCCCATCTTAAGAGGCATCTCTCGCTCATCCTCTAACTGGGGCACTACCTCCTTAGTCTAGACCTCCTCGTGGGTCTCCTCAGAGAGCAGGTAACGATCTCGTATAAAGTCAATGGAGTCCTTGTACTCAGTGACTCCAACAGCATTTAACTCAGCGACCCGCTCCTACGAAGAAAGGTTCTCCACCTTGGCCTTCAAGGGCACCGGCCTGGTCTCCAGGCAAGACACATCCCCTTGCGCGCTCTCTAGTAGCTGCACCGTTTTCTCCACGAGGGTCTTCTCCGTCCGTAACTCCGCCCGCGACTGCTCCAACTCAGCTCGTAGCTCAAAATCGATCTGGCAGAAGTGAGACGCGTCACGATCTCGCTTTCCCCTCGTATTAAAAACGGATCTCTTCACTCCCTGAAGTTCCTCCTGAAGCGCAAGGTGCCCATATTTCTGTCTCATGTAGTGGTCATTACACGTAAGAGTGATGCTCGCCTGGACCCAGATCTACGAAAAGAGAAGAAGTCATATTCTTAGCAAGTTAAAATACTAACAAAAGCAAAATGTTGTACTTACCACATTGCTCATCGCTTCCAAAGAAGAAGACACACCGTTCTCCTTAGCTAACGGCGGAACAGGAGCCTTCATGGGAGATATCTATCTGGGGGCAGAGGAGCCTAGAACCTCAAGATTAGGATCAGTAGGCGCATTATCAATTCTAGAGCTACTAGGCGCCGCTTCGTTAGAGCGCTCTCTCAGCCGAGAGGAAGTCGAGACAAGGGATCCAAAGAGCCACACTTGAATCCATCTTTCTCTTTTAATCGTGATTCAGTAGCACTGCAGTAGAGCCCTCTGGATCAGTATAGAGCCCACACAACAATAGGCGCTTCTCTTCCACAAATACAGATATGGCAAACAAGGGGTTCGCCAATGCATGATGCTCAGCAAACCACAGCACCGGCATAAACTCTCGCTCATAACCCTTCACACGACGGCAGCGTTCGCGAAGCAACTTCCAAAGTTCCGGAAAACCCAGGAGTTCTTGACATAACCGAACAAGGTGTTGCGGTGATGACAGACCGCAAGACTCCCAAACTCGAGACGGTGTTTATTGTTGTGAACTTCGATAAGCCCTCCATCAGTGTGCACCTCATACCATTATTTAAAGAGGTCCAAGGAGAACCTCGAGTCGTACTCCTGGAAGAACGCAATAAACCTCATGATGTGCGACGTCCAAGTAGAAGTGAACTGGGACATTGGCATGTCGCAATACTTTAAGATTTTGACCACCTCCTTGCACGGTGGCAAGTAAAACCCGAACCTCAACGATGACTCACAAAATGTCATCCAGCCCGTCGGAGGATTTTACACTCTCTCCTTGGTGCGTGAGATTTTTATCACCAGCCCAGCAGTTATTCCGTGCAGCTTCTTCCATACGTCAAATTGATTAGCAGTGAGCGAAGAGCGCAGTCGCATTGGTCGACCTTATGTGCGGTGCTTTGGCACCTGAAACAAAAATATACGCCAAATTTTGCAAGAGCGAAATGCCCAAAAATCATCACAACGCACGTGTATATGCAAGCATCCCTCGCGAACGCAAGATGTCGAGCACGCGACCCACGCACGTAAAACACACAAGCGCAAGCATAGCGTTGCTCAGCAAGCTCACCAAGCGCGCAGGTGCGCCCGGATGCGCACTGAGCGCCCTGGGTGTTGGTTTGCCCTGTGCGCGCGTCCTGCACGCTGGAGCGCCCCACCCCCCTCTGCGATTTACCTTCACGCCATTGTCACGTCCTCTCACCGCCTTCCGTGCCCCACCATTCGCCTCAACCATGGTCCTCGTAATCCGCTCAAAGAAAGCCCTCATGAACCTTGCGCTCTGGCTCCGGACCTCAAGGACTTTGGGGGACAAATGATATGATCTCCCTCAATTTATAGGAATTTTTAGCTGCAAATAGCTGGAATTCTCATGTCCCCCACTCATTTAATGGAGAGTTTTGGGAAAAACCACCTCACGACCAATCTGTGTGATCCACGCGCTAACCACCATGTGGGTGATTCCCCCGCCACGCTAACCGCCACCCTCGCACCAACCGCCCGCGGCCGGCCAACCGACCGGCCGCCGCCGCACGGATGCGGCCCCGAGACCTGTGGCCGACATCCCGGCCGGCCATGGTCGCATAGCCCGACCGCATGCCCAAGGCCATCCCCCAACCGGCGCATCCACGGGCGTCGGGTGCAGTCGGCCCCTCCTCGACCTGCACACCCACGACCGTCGTGCGCGGCTGGCCTTTCCTCGACTAGCGCGCCATGAGCAGACCTTCCAACTGACTGTGGTCGCAAGGCTTGCCCGACATCGCGATCGGCCTCCCCAGCATCGTGGCCGGTCTCCCCAACGGTGCGCCCGTGATCGGCCTCCACAGTCGGCGCGCCCGCCGCCAGCCTCCCGGCCTACCTTGGTTGTGACTCGCGGCAGCGCGCCCCACGACAACAAGGAACGACAGACATCACGGTTGATCTCCCTGCTGGCATGCCCACGCCCGGCAGCCGCTCTCTCCTCCCCGGACGGCTTCCCGCCACCGAGGGCTCGCCACTGGCCGCTTCCACCAGTCGTCCCGCACTCCGTTGTCAGCCAAACCATTATTATCTAATCGTCCTCACCCGATCTTCACCGTCCTATGTACGGGTAACCACACACATAACCACTGACATAAGCACTCATTTATGAGTGAGTGTAAATATCTGAAATTTTATCGATCTGCGCATAGTAAAAATTTTATAAAAAAAACATCATATAAAACATACTAAATTGACCTGCAAATAATAAAATGATGGTTATTGTTTGCAGATAATCATGTAATCACAATTACAACACTATGGCCTATAAATAGGACCTCAGTCTCTCCTTCATTTCCAGTATTCTACTCCCCCGCTTTTCTTCTAATCGTTTGAGAGCTACACCGGGAATCGCCATAACTCGTCAAAGATCTTCATCTCAAGTAACAGTTTTGGGACATTGTCACTCACAAAAGCTATTAGGATTCGTTCGTTTGACGGAATTTGATATTGAAGTATTGACTTTCAATCCAATATCAATACACATGGGAAATTACATTGAGTTCAAATTCAATTCTTTTGTTCGTTTGTATGATGGCTTTCTTTCATAGAAATTGAAATTCATAACTTCTTATTATTCGTTTGCAAAAATATTTTGTCACATGAATTGACATTGATTAGTGTCGAGTTTCTAAGCTTCATCTTGCAAATTATCCTGAGCAATGACGCAATTATTCGCCCGGGCGCGTTGTTTTTGCTCGGGCGCGATATTTTCGCTCGGGAGTGATTTTTTCACTCGGGCGTAATGTTTTGGCTCGGGCGCGATTGTTTCGCCCGGCCGCGTTTTTTTTCGCCCGGGCACGATATTTTTGCATGGGTGCGAAAAAATCGCCACCAGGCAGGCAAAAAATTCTCACGGGCTAAAAAATCACGTCGGGACGACATCATTGGCGCGCTAGTATAAAAGTCGCGCTGGGGCATAAAAATCCCTCTCGGGCGAAAAAATTACGCCCGGGCGAAAAAATTGCGTCCGGGTGAAAAAATATGCTCCGAAAAAAAAGGCGAGAAAATCGTGCTCGACCGAAAAAAAACTGCGCAGACCGAAAAGAATCGCACCCGAGCGAAAAATTCGTGTCTGGCCAGAATATTCATCCGGCCGAAAAAAGCGCATCTGAGCAAAAAAGATCACGTCTATGTAGAAAAATCTCATGCAAACGAAAAAATCACAACCGGCCAAAAAAATCGCGTACAAGCAAAAAAATTGCGTGCATGTGAAAAAAATACGTTCACGCAAAAATTTAGCCGGAAAAAAAAATCGCATCCAGACCGAAAAATAGCGTCCCATCGAAAAAAATCACGTATTGGTCGAAAAAATCCCATTTGGGTCGAAGAAAATTGCTATCCTCTTGGAAAGCCAAAGTTGGCAATTTCAAAATACGCCCCCGCAGATAAACATTGGACTGCTGAGTTTTTAAGTTATGGTGAATATCATTGATTTTCCACTAGATAGCCAATTTCACTCTATAATTGTTGGTAAGAAGAACAAAAATGACTTTCATATTCTCACTGTCATTACTTCAATATCAATGTTTGCGAAACGCACGGACCCTTAGTGGTGTTGAATTTATTTAAAATCTCAGCAGAAAAATCTATAGATGATTTGTATAAATATGAGTGACTAAGGCTTCAGTTGGTAAGGTGTTTGGAGACAGGAGGAACGAGTCAAGCCGCCGCTCGAACCGGAGGGGGGAGGCCGCCGTTCGAAACGCCACATTTTGCTCCATTCCTCATGGTGCGGCAGGTGGAGACGCAGCAAACGCCACCGCCAGGCGTTTGGTTACCCGTCTTGCGGTGACGTTTGACGCAAACACGGCCTCCAAACGTCGCGCCAAATGAAGCCTAAGTAATAAAAACATCCAACATCACAAAATAATCAATCATTCAAAAAAGTTCACACCCCTAGGATCTCATACATTACTATGAATAAGTTCACAAGGACTGCCCAATCTTTTATTGACGGGAGGATATGAAACGGATTGATGCTTCTCATACTACATTAACACTCAAAGAATATATACATTGGTAAATTGTAGAAACATTATACATTGGTAAAGCCCCTCTGACTCAATCCTCGTGCTAATCATCCCCCTTGTCACCGCATCCTGAAAAACAAAAAAAAAACAAAATAGAAGAACAAAAATATCATTGACCAGTTTAAAATTTTAGTAATTACATGCAAATAATAAATTTAAGAGAATTTTAAGCACATATAAGGTTGCTGATAGTTTCAAGTCAAAGAACCATCATCAAGATGAACAGGACAATAAACATAACAATATTTAGGTTACATATCATGCGGTCTGAGGCTCCAGAAGGAGAATAGTTGAACACACAAGTTGTTAGATTACCTAAATGAATATGCATAGCTACTCGGTCGGTTGGAGTCTTTTTCCTATTTTTGTGCTCATCAAGTACAGACTAGAAGGAGAACAATAAGCCAACATAATGCTCAAAGGCTTGTCTCTTTCTCTCGTCATTTGAAAGCTAGTAGTTTCAAAATGCTGATCATATAGGGCTTCGTTTAGCGCAGTATTTTTGTTCCGGTGAGTTTGGACGAAAAACGCCACCGGCATAGAATGTATGTGTTCGGCATGACACTGTTATGACCGCCACCAAGAAAAAATAACTAGTTTTGAACTTAAAAGTGGATGGAGTTCTTTAGGTGAGGTCGGGTGTTCACGAACGACGATTCATAATCACCATGTTCACAACTGCCACCGCCACGCAAACAAAGCCTAGGTTCCCAGAAGAACTCTAAACATCACATGGTTACAAATACCAAACCTAATCCTAAAAACACAAACACTACGGGATGCGACACAACAGATGTTCATTCAAAATTTGCAAGATCCAGAATCAGTCATTATAAACTTCATTAAAATTAAAATAGAGATACAAAAATCTTTTTCCCTAAATAAATGAAAATATACTAAACTATACTAGGAATCTAGCTTGACTAATCACTTGATAATTGAAGGATTCTAGACAGCCAGAGTCACAAGCTGATTGTAACGATCATTATATTTATCTTCAAATTCAAAAACTCGGAGAGCCAATTAATTTGCTTTATCGATGAGCGCTCCTGCATGTAAAATTTCTAGATAATGTTGGTGACATTATCAAAGGATCATAGAGAGTCTGTCCTCATGGTACTTTCAGTTAATTTCTCTTTGACTATCTTCTAAGTGAGCCAACATTTTCGATAATATACCATCTTGAAGAACTTGCATTGCCTCATTAATGCAAGTTGATGTCGCATTGTCTAAAGAAGAGTCTCTCAGAGCGGTAGCGCAGCAGGAGTATAAATCCCAAAACAGCACTTTATCGTGGACTTATCTCCTCGTAAGCACCCCTACGGCCTTAGCCTCTCTTTGTCACTCCACATAGCCTAGCTAAGCCGGCCTCCAGTAAGAATTTATTGGTCAGAAAGAGAATTGTGGAGAAACAACTCAAGAGAAACCTCACAAGTGAAGAGAGCTCAAAGAACTCTATTGCGTTTTCAAAACTTGGATGGTTACAAATGATGGGTTTTTCCCTTTTATAGGCCCCAATAAATCTTCTCTCAAAGTATGGAAGGATATAGAATGTCTCTTGTTCTAGATTCAATAAATCTCTTGTATTTACATTATCCGTGAATCATCCAAGTTACTCTAAAATATTCGCTTGAGGCCATCATAGAATTCTCTATGAGCTTCATGTATTCTTTTATGAACAAGAATGTGTAAGACACCACATCTCTCTAGAATCTTGTCGAGGCTAGTATAAAAATTGCCACAGGCGGGACAAATTTGGCAGGTCATGATATCCTCCCCCACCTATCCTGGTGGTGTCCTCGTCGTCTCGTACTATTGAAGGATGTCATTGAATTGCCACAAGTCTTCCAATGTCTCCTGGGTTGCCATGGAGTCTGACAATGCCTTCCATTTGATCAAGTAATGTTTGTTAGGTTGCACATCTCTACTTTGTACAACTCTCTTTGTCAACACCTCTTCCACAATTTTGTCAAAAGACTTTCTCATCACCGGAGGCACTCTTTGGGATTCTCCTCTAAAGATTTTCATTATCCTCATAATATGGTTTGAGAATGCTCACATAAACATAGGATGAATCTTCAAAAAGCTCGGTAGATCAAGGCAATACAAAACCTTGCCAACTTGTGCCGCCACCGAAAATGGCCTTTCTTATCTTTGTATTAAGTCATTACGCATGTTGCGCAAAACCTTGAATTGTTGAGGTAGGAGCTTTACCATCACTTTATCTCCCATTAAATACTCCATCGGTCATCTCTATGTATCAAACCACTTCTCATGACTTAGCCATCTTCCAAGCATCTGGGCTCCTTCCATCAAAAGTAGCGATCGTCAATTTGTGCGGTGTGAGAAGTCGCCTTCCTATAGCAAGCTAGAACAGGATCTTTTTTGTAGCCTCATCCGTTGTAAGTAGTATAAGAACAACGTCGCGGCCATTAGTTTTTCAATTCCTATTGATTTGTGATCACAAAATTCCGCAAGTAGGGTATTTACCCGCTTTGTTTGCCCATTCGTTTGAGGGTGGAAACTAGTAGAGAAGTTCAACTCCGACACCAATAGCTTGAATAACTCAGTCGATAGCTTCCCACTAAAACGAGGGTCTCGATCACTCACAAAGGTTTTGGGCAACACCCAATACTTCATTACATGTTTGAACAACAATGAGATCATCTCTTTCGTTGTTGTGTCTTTTACACTTGGAATGAAGATGTCATATATGGAGACACAATCCACCGTAACCAAGGTAGATCTACAACCTTCAAATTTGGGTAAAGCATTGTAGTCAAGTGTCACCGTCTCCCACGGATGTTCTGGCACTGGTAGTGGATCAAAGAGGCCGATCGATTGCTTTTTCTCCATCTTGTCTTGTTGAAAAGTAAGACATGTCTTTATATACAATTCAATATTATCCCTCATTTGTGGCCAGTATTATGAGTCATCTATCATGTCCAAAGTACACTTTTGTCCAAGACGAGCCCACTTGGTTTCATGACAATCTTTGAGCAAATCTCTCTGCAGGTTTTCCAACATAGGGATGAATCCTTCTCCCTTTTGTGTAGATTTGTCCGTCCTCTACCCAAAACCACTTGGGCAAGCATTCTTTAGCTAGTAGAATAAGTTGCTTGGCCAAGGGATCCTCATCAAGCCTTTTCTTTAATTTTTCCATGACATCACTCTTCTCCATGAAGATAGCTACTAATTCTGCTCGGAGGCCGGGTACATCTGCCACTATGTTGACTTTGCACGGTTTGTGTTCTAGGACAATAAATTCTGCTACAAAATTCTAGCACTTGCTTGTTTTGTCTGACTTCTTTTGAGTCTAGAAGTTGTTGTTACTAAGGTTATTGTTGATAGTGCCCAAAGCTTGTATGTATTATTCAAGTAAATAAATACAAGGAGAGAATACAAATATATAGGAGAGAAGAGAGAAGAATAAATCCTATACATGATGTGGGACTAAAGAAGGAGGAGAAAAAAGTGGGCCATCAAATGGGTCTTTTACATGGGCTTTTCTAATACTCCCCCGCAAGCTGGAGCGTACAAGTCGTATGCGCCAAGCTTGGATAGGCACTGATAGAAGAGGGTACTAGGTAGAGCTTTGGTGAGGATGTCAGCAACCTGTTCAGTACCCGGAACATGCTTGAGCTCGATCTTCTTCATGTGGACTTTCTCTCGGATGAAATGACAATCTACCTCAATATGCTTCGTTCTTTCATGGAAGACCGGGTTTTTAGCAATATGTATGGCAGCTTGACTGTCACATAGGAGGAGAGCTGGTGAAGGTAGTTTAACTCCAAGGTCGGTAAGGAGACTCTCAATCCATGTGAGTTCAGAGACCACAGCAGTCATTGCCCGATATTCTGCTTCTGCTGAGGATCGAGCAACCACTGCTTGTTTCTTGCTTCGCCAAGTAATCAGATGTCCTCCAAAATAGGTGCAAAACTCGCTAGTAGATCGTCGATCGTCGAGGGAGCCAGCGTAGTCGGCATCAGAGTATGCCACTAGTGTAGGAATGGAAGATGAAGTTTTGTATACAAGTCCTTGGTCAGGAGCTGTCTTAAGATATCTGAGAATGCGTTCCACAGCCTGGAGATGAGAGCTTCGAGGAGAGTGCATATAGCGACTCACAAGTCCCACAGCGAAAGATATATCAGGTCTTGTAACTGTTAGGTAGATAAGCTTCCCAACTAGACGACGGTAATATTCTGGATTTGGTAGAAGCGAATCAGAATCCGAGCCCTGAGCACATATTTTGTGATTTGCATCCATGGGAGTGTTAATAGGTTTGCAGCCAGAGTAGCCTGCATCATGAAGAAGATCCAGGCAATATTTGCGCTGAGAGAGAACCAACCCATCTGACCGTCTGACCACTTCCAGACCGAGGAAGTACCGAAGATGTCCCAGATCTTTAGTTTGGAAGACGGAGCTCAGATGTAGCTTAACGGCCTGTATGCTGTCCAAGTCACTGCCAGTAATAATGATGTCGTCGACATATACCAATAGGAGAACCGTACCAGTGGCCTGGTGGCGAGTAAACAATGACAAGTCAGCCGAGCTGCGAGTGAAGCCAATTTCCCGGAGAGCTTTGCTGAACTTGTCGAACCATGCCCGAGGGGATTGTTTGAGACCATATAGTGATTTGAGAAGATGACAAACCCGTGACTCCCCCGTGGTCTCAAACCCGGGAGGTTGTTGCATGTAAACCGTTTCCTGAAGGTCGTCATTAAGGAAAGCGTTCTTGACGTCGAGTTGAAATAAGGGCCATTGGCGATGGACAGCCACAGAAATGAGAATGCGGATCGTGTTGAGCTTAGCGACCGGAGAGAAAGTCTCGTCATAGTCCAGCCCCTGTTGCTGGGTGAAGCCACGAGCAACCAAACGAGCTTTGAGGCGATCAATGGTCCCATCAGGAGCATGTTTAATGACGAAGACCCATTTGCACCCAACAGGTTTCTGTCCGGGAGGAAGGGGCACCAAGGTCCAAGTCTGGTTGGCCCAAAGAGCATCCATCTCGTCTTCCATGGCCGCACGCCACCCAGGATGTTGAAGAGCGTCCTGGACAGAAGTAGGAATAGAGACCGAGGAGAGCGAAGTAGCCAAGGTCTGAAGAGGTGGAGAGAGGCGATGGAGAGAAACATAGTCCGCCATTGGATGAGCGGTAGAGGCCGACACCGGAGCAGCAGAACACGGAGAAGCCGAGGTCGAAGCCGACTGCAAAGGAGCAACGGGAGGAAGAGGGCGATGAGTATAGACCCGAATGACGGGGGGTCGAGGAGGGTCAAGGGTGGGAGGAGGCGGAGGGAGGGTGGGAGGGGACTGGACGGGGATCACCGGCCGTGGGAGGGAGGGTGTTGTAGGAGGTGGTGGTAGAAGTGGTGGCAAAGGGGGGGGAAGAAGGGTTGATCCTCCCGGAAAGTAACATCAGCCGATACAGAGATCTTCCGGGTGAGCGGAGAGTAGCAAACATAGCCCTTTTGGGTGCGGTAGTAGCCGACGAAAATGTGTTTGGCCGCACGGGGATCCAGTTTGTCAAGAGGAGGGCCCAGGTGATGGACAAAGCAGGTACATCCAAAAACCCGGGGGGTGAGGGGGAAGGCAGGTGTGGAGGGAAAAAGAAGGCTGAAGGGGGTAGCGTTCTGGAGAACTGGAGAGGGGAGACGGTTGATAAGAAAACATGCAGTGGACACCGCAAAGTTCCAGAAGACTTTCGGAACGTGCATGTGAAGCATGAGAGAACGAGCAACATCAAGCAAGTGGCGGTTCTTTCGTTAGGCGACCCCGTTTTGTTGAGGGGTGTAGGGACAAGAGGTCTGGTGAACAATACCGAAGTTTGCGCAGAGAGTGGCAAACTCGTGGCTAGTGTATTCCCGGGCATTATCAGAGCGGAAAGTTTTAATGGTGGTAGAGAATTGCGTACGAGTCTCTAACACAAACGCCTGAAAGACACGAGGAAGCTCAGAGCGATCATGTAGGAGATACAACCAGGTAGTGCGAGAGTAATCATCAATAAATGTTAGAAAATAACGATAACCAGAAATGCTAGAAACTTTATATGGTCCCCAAATATCAGAATGTATTAAATCAAACGGAGCAGAGCTCCTAGTACAATGAGCGGGATAAGAAGAGCGAGGTTGTTTGCCAATAATACAAGAATCGCATTTAAAAGCAGGAAGAGAAAGGTCTGGAAGCGCCTTCTGGAGGATAGGTAGAGGGGCATGCCCAAGCCGACAATGCCAATCAGACGAGGAAACAGAGGAAAGGGATGTGGGAGAGACATCGAGGAGGTAGAGCCCGTTCTGCAGTCGACCCCTACCAATGGTAATCCGCGTCTGTCGTTCCTGTATCAAAAAACCAGAAGAGGTGAAGGTGATAAAGCAATTCATATCAATAGTAAGACGACCAACAGAGAGTAAATTAAAAGGTGAGGCTGGCACATAAAGAACGGAACGAAGAGAGAGAGAGGGAGGGAGGAAGAGATCAGCGCAGCCGGAGACCGGGACAAGCGCACCATTGGCCACAGTAATAGACGGGGGATGAGCAGCAGCAGAGAACTGGGGCGGCCGCATGGAAGTGATGTGGTGGGTGGCTCCCGAGTCCAGGATCCAGCGAGATCCGGAGGAAAGACAGGCAGTACCTGCAGTGGAGGTGGAGACAATACCTGCATGGGAGGTGGAGGCAATGGAAGCAGAGGGTGGGTTGAGGAGCCCCTGGAGTTGTTGCAGCTGAAGGCGAAGAGCCTCAAGATCCGTACCAGTCGGAGGAGAGCTATCGGTAACAGCAGCAGTAGGCGGGCGAGGATGGTAGCCATGTTTCTTGTGACAGACTGCTTCAGTATGGCCATCCCGGCCGCAGTAGGTGCACTTGGGCCGTCCGCGGCCACCACGGCCCCGCCCACGGGAGCCCGTACGGCCACCCCGAGTAAAAGAGGGTTGTGGAAGTAAAGGAGGAAGGGCCTGCTGAAGAAGGGCCGGCGAGGGTGGTGCAGGAGCCTCCGGTGGAGGTGGTACGCGAAGTAACATCGAGCAGACATCAGAGAAGGAAGGGGTAGTGGGTGAAGCCAGAACCTGGGCCCGGATACTGTGCAGGTGTGGCGGGACGCGAGCCATAATCATAGCAATACAAACAGCCTCCTTCTGGGCGCGTTGGGCAGCGAGATCAGTAGTCGCGGGCTGGTGCTGAATCCAGGCCTCCGTGAGAGTTTTAGCACGGGCCACGAAGGAGGTCATGTCCAGAGCTTTGCCAACATCCAAGGCTTGAAGATCAGTGATGATGTCAAAAAGGTGCTGAAGGCTGTCCTTCCCTGAGTACAACGAATGATCCCACATGGCTTTGGCGGTCTCATGATACATGATCATCTGGTACGGCTCACCCTCCACCGAGTTCAGGATCCAGGTCTGGACGCGACCGTCATTGCGGAGCCAATCATCAGTAGGAGGAGTTGGTGAGCCCTGGGTAAGGTGACGGGCAAGACCCTTGGCCTGTAAGACCCGGCGGACGGAGTGGACCCAGGGAATGAAGTTGGACTTGCCAGAGAGGGAAATAGTAGTAATCTGAAGCTCATCGCGGAGTTCGAGAGGAGCCACGTGGTCGGCCGGGGGTTGAGCGGTAGTGGAGTCGCTGGAGGACATGGCGACTGAGGAGGAGCAGACAGCAGGGCTCGGAGAGAACAAACCGCGCGGCAAGCAGTGGGTGAAAGGAGGTCGCGGCGGACTGGAGGTCGCGGCGAACTGAGTGAGGCCGCGGCGAACAGGAGCAGTCCGCGAAAGGAGGTCGCGGCGAGTTGGAAGAGGTCGCAGATCAGTGGAGCAGATCGCAGCTGTTTAGAGCAGAGCTGGAGCAGTCCGCGACAGAGGTCGCAGCGGTTTGGAGCAGAGCTTGGAGGAGGTCGCGGCGAACTGGGGGCAGTCCGCGGCAGAGGTCGCAGCAATGTGGAGCAGATCGCAGCGGACTGGGGCAGGTCGCTGAAAAACACTGTGGCGGACTGAAGAAGAGATCGCGAGAAAGAAGCCACGCAGCAAGAGAAGAGCGCACAGTGGACACAAGGAGAGCCCGCAGCGGACAGGAGCAGTCCGCAAAAGACTGCGGATAGAGAGTCCGCGAGCACAGAGGCTCGAGCGGACAGAAATAGAGCGGGCTAGAGGGAGCAGTCCGCGAGCAAAGAGGCTCGAGCGGACACAAACAGAGAGTGCAGCGGACAGGAAGGATCGTCCGGAGCGGATAGAGAGAGGTGGGCCCCACGAGTCAGAGCAGAAGATGGCTATAAGAAGCCTGAGGAGGGTGGAACCACGGAGGGAGAGAAGAGAGCGGAAGCAGAAGGGCAGTCCGCACGAGACCGGAGCGGACAGGAAGGTAGTCCGCAGGGTAGCCGAGCGGACAGATGCAGAGGGGCAGTCCGCAGAGAGGCGGATGCAGAAGGGCAGTCCGCAGAGAGGCGGATGCAGAAGGGCAGTCCGCAGAGAGGCGGATGCAGAAGGGCAGTCCGCATGAGACCGGGCGGACAGAAAAAGGGCAGGTCGCAGCTAGAAGGAACCTGCCTCTGATACCATGTTGATAGTGCCCAAAGCTTGTATGTATTATTCAAGTAAATAAATACAAGGAGAGAATACAAATATATAGGAGAGAAGAGAGAAGAATAAATCTTATACATGATGTGGGACTAAAGAAGGAGGAGAAAAAAGTGGGCCATCAAATGGGCCTTTTACATGGGCTTTTCTAATAGTTATAATTATCTGATGTCGGGGACATGTCGATGATATTTTAAAATTTTGAATTTTCACATCTTATAAAAAAAATTTGTGTACTATAATTATATGTTATAAACATTAAAATTTATTAATATAACAAATACATGAACAATGAGTCATGCATACTACAAAATAAATTCGAATAGTATTCAAGATAAAATAGTAACAGAAGCAAAATGATATTTTGCAAAATATATTTAATATTATATAATAATTTTATTTTAATAACACCATGTTAATAGCAAATAAAGAAGATTTAAAAGTTAAATATCTTTAATTGATTATGTAAGGAGAGATCTCAAATCTTGTATATACTTTCTTGAATAATAGTTACAAGTATACATACACTTATATAGGAGAAGAATGAAGAGAGAAATCCTAATACATGACGTGGGACTAATACAAGGAGAGAGAAAGGAGAAAAACATGAGCCCTTAATTGGGCTTTTCTAACACTCCCCCTCAAGCTGGAGCGTACAAGTCGTAGGCACCTAGCTTGGATAAAAACTGATAGTATAGCGGCCTGGAGAGAGCTTTCGTCAGGATGTCCGCAACTTGGTCGATAGCAGGAACATGCTCCAAATCTATCTTCTTTGACCGTACCTTTTCCCGGATAATATGACAGTCAACTTCGATATGCTTTGTGCATTCGTGAAAAACCGAATTCTTGGCAATATGAATTGTTGTCTGACTGTCACAAAATAAGGTTGCCGGAGATGAGAGACGAACACCCAAGTCTCACAAAAGGCCTTCAAGCGAGGTTAGCTCAGAAACAACGACAACCATAGTCCGGTACTCGGCTTCAGCAGAAGAACGCGCAACCACAGTCTGTTTCTTGCTACGCCAAGTTATGAGGTGTCCACCAAAGTACAGAACCCAGTTGTGGAGCGTCTATCATCAATAGATCCTGCATAGTCAGCGTCAGAATACACGACAAGAGATACAGACGTGGATGGCTTGTACACGAGTCCTTGTCCGGGGGCGATCTTGAGATATCGAAGGATGCGCTCGACAGCTTGTAGATGAGATGTCCGAGGAGCGTCCATGAACCGACTCACAACTCCCACAGCAAACGAGATGTCTGGTCAAGTCACCGTAAGGTAGATCAGCTTCCCAACCAAGCGTCTGTAATATTCTGGATTTGTAAGCAGCTTGTCAGAGTCAGAGCTACGGGCCGAGAGCTTGTGATTGGCGTCCATAGGAATCTCTGCAGGTTTGCACCCAGAATAACATGCATCATGAAGGAGGTCCATACAGTACTTCCTTTGAGATAACAAAAGACCATCAGAGCGTCGTGCGACCTCGAGGCCAAGAAAGTACCGAAGGTTGCCCAGATCTTTGGTCTGAAAGGCGGAATTTAACTGTTCCTTGATCTGTTGTATTGCTGTCGTGTCATCGCCAGTAATCAGGATATCCTCAACGTAAACCAGGAGAATCATAGTCCCGGTTGACCGATGTCGGGTGAAGAGAGAAAAATCAGCCGAGCTCCGAGTGAAGCCACTCGTACAGACCACCTTACTGAATTTTTCAAACCACGCACGCGGGGACTGTTTGAGAGCATAAATGGATTTCCAAATGTGACATACCAAAGACTCCCCCATGGTCTCAAACCCGGGAGGTTGCTGCATATAAACTGTCTCCTGTAGATCGTCGTTGAGGAAGGCATTCTTAATATCCAGCTCATAAAGTGGCCAGTGACGATGAACAGCCAAGGAGAGAAGAACGCGGACCCTGTTCAATTTTGCCACGGGAGAGAAGTTTCCTCGTAATCAAGGTCATGTTGCAGAGTAAAGCCCTGTGCCACGAGGCGGGCCTTCAGACGGTCGACAGTCTCATCCGCCGCATGTTTAATGACAAAGACCCATTTGCAGCTAACAGAGATGTGGCATGCGGGAAGAGGAACCAGATCCCAGGTCCGGTTAGCCCAGAGAGCCCGCATTTCATCGTTCATAGCGGCCCGCCAGCCTGGGTGTTGAAGCGCCTCCTGCACAGTGTGAGGTATAGAAATAGAGGAAAGAGAGGTGGCAAATGCATAGAGAGGCGGCGTCAGCCGATGGAGAGGGACGTAGTTGGCCAAGGGATGAGCTGTAGAGACGGTTGCGGGATCTGCCGTGGCCGATGTATCGCTGGTAGCGGGGAGCTGGGTCACGGGAGCATCCTTGGATAGGCGACGAGATTAAACACGGATAAGTGGTGGAGGAACCCGAGGAGGAACGAGGGGAGAGGTGGAAGAGGATGGCAAAGATTGCGTGACCGGTACGACAGGCCGGGGAATAGAGGGCGCAGAAGACGAGGTGGTGCTAGGTAAGTGGAAGGGTTGCTCTTCGCAGAAGGTGACATCCGCAGAAACAACCAGCTTGTCGTCAGAAGGAGAGTAGCAGACGTACCTCTTTTGAGTGCGGGAGTAGCCAACAAACATATACTTGGCGGCCCAAGAAGCAAGTTTGTCGGAAGGAGGGCCAAGAAGGTGGACATAGCAAACACACCCAAAGATCTGCGGTGTGAGAGAGGTGAGGTTGGTGGAGGGATAGAGGAGTTGGATGGGTGAGGCAAAATTAAGCACAGACGAGGGAAGGCGGTTGATGAGATGACAAGCGGTGGATACAGCAAAGTTCCAATATTCAATTGGAATGTGCATTTGGAACATAAGGGAGCGCGCAATATCGAGAAGATGGCGATTTTTGCGTTCCGCCATCCCGTTTTGCTGAGGGGTGTACGCACACGAAGTTTGATGGATGACACCAAATTCGGTGCAGAGATTGGAGAAGGTACGACCCGTATACTCGCGAGCATTATCAGTGAGAATGACTTTGAGAGGGGTGGCGAACTGCGTACCCATCTCAAGTAAAAAGGCGCGAAACACAGAGGTAATTTCAGGTCGATCATGTAGTAAATAGAGTCACGTGGTACGCGAGTAATCGTCAATGAACGTGACAAAATAGCGAAAGCCAAAAATACTGGGGACTCTATAAGGAACTCATACATCAGAATGAACTAAAGATAAAGCAGTACTACTTTTGGTACAGGCAGTGGGGAAAGAGGAACGATGTTGTTTGCCGTAGATACAAGATTCACAGGAGAACTCCCGGAGAGGAACATCAGGAAGAGCCCGCTTGAGAACCGAAAGGGGAGCATGCCCAAGGCGGCGATGCCAACCAACAGTGGAGACGGCGGAGAGAAGAGTAGGTGAGATATCCAAGATGTACATCTCATTCAACAGCTGCCCCTTACCAATGGTACTCCGGGTACGGCGATCCTGCATAAGAAAAGAAGAAGGTGAAAAGGTAATGCAACAATCAAGGTCGTGTGTGAGATGACTAACAGATAATAAATTGAAAGGAGACCCCAGGACGTGAAAAACCGATGAAAGAGAAAGGTTCGGCGTAAGCTGAAGAGCAGCGGAGCCAGAGACTGGTAGGGTGTCACTGTTGGCCACAGTGATGCAAGCAGGATGAGGCGTCTGTAGGTACTCTGTGGGCTTCTGGGAGGTAATATGGTGAGTAGCGCCAGAATCAACGATCCTGCAACGATTATGAGAGAGGCAGGTTATACCTTATGCAGAAGAGGACGCAACAGAGCCGGAGGAGCGGCTGAGGGCACCCTGAAGCTGTTGAAGTTGGGTGCGGAGCTCATCAATGGCTTAGCGGGTAGTAGCCGGATCAGTGGCAGAAGACCCAGTAGAAGTTGGAGCAACAGATATAGTAGCAGTAAGGTGAGGAGGTAAGCCATGCTTGCGGTAGCAGGTAGCTTCAAGATGATTATCCCGGCCACAGTAGGTGCATTTCATAGAAGAGAGACCACCACGTCCTCGTCCCCGAGACGGGGGTCGCCCCCCCCCCCCCCCCGAGTGGAAGATCCACGAGGAGGAGGGGTCGAAAGGAGAGGCTGCTGAAGAAGAGCCGGGGCAAAAACAGGAGGAGCCTCAGAGGGAGGCGTGACTTTTAGCAGCATGGAGCAGACATCAGACAATGAAGGAGTTGTGGCGGAGGATAGAATCTGGGCCCGAATACTATGCAGGTGGGGATGAACCCGGGACATCATGATGGCGATGGCGACAGCTTCTTTCTGGTTGCGTTGAGTGGTTAGATCGGTAGTAGCAGGCTGATATTAATCCAAGCCTCTGCCAAACTCTTGGTTTTAGCCACGAAGGAGAGCATATCACCAGGAGCACTCGGGGTAAGATTCTGAAGATCGCAAATGATATCATATAGGTGTTGTAGGCTGTCATGGCCAGAATAAAAAGCGTGAAGCTCCTCCTACATGGACTTAGCCGTATCATGATACATGTCCATCCGGTAGGGCTCGGGATCCATATAGTTTAGAAGCCAGGACTGGACACGACCATCATCGCGAAGCCAGTCATCGGAGGGAGCAGTTGGAGTAGCGCGGGTCAAGTGGTGAAGAAGACCCTTCGTCTGCAGAACACGGCGAACCGAGGGAACCCACTCGACGAAATTCCGTTTTCCAGTTAGGGAGATGGTAGTAATCCGCAACTCATCACGGAGTTCGGAAGTCGTGGCAGCCGCACGGTCGGGTGGAGCAGAAGTAGTAGCGGAATTATCGGAAGTCATGCGCAGCCAGCAGAAGAGACCGGGCAGTTAGAATAGGCAGTCGCACGGTCTCGGTGGACACACCAGCGATCAGGAGATCGCGCCCAGAATGCGACTATGGAGAAGCCGGCAGAGAAGATAGTCGCACTGTCTCGGCGAGTACACCAGCGACAAACGAGGTCGCGACCAGGATGCGGCTAAGGACAGAGAGGAGAACGCTAGCTGGCGAGATCGCAGCGAGCAGAAAAGGCAAGTCGCGACGAGCAGGAGAGGCAGGTCGCGGCGAACAAGAAAGGAGGTCGCGGCGAGCAGGAGAGCAGGTCGCGGCAAGCAGGAGGCAGGTCGCAGCGAGCAGGACAGCAGGTCGCGGTGAGCAGGAGGCAGGTCGCGGAGAGAAGGAGAACAGGTCGCGGCGAACAAGAGGCAGGTCGCGGCGAGCAGGAAAACAAGTCGCGGCGAGCTGCGATCAGCGAGCAGGAAGAGCAAGTCGCGGCGAAAGAACGCGAGCGGCAAGCGAAAGAGGCCGCGAGTAGAGAACTCGAGCGGTCAGAAGAATAGTCCGCGAGTAAGAGAACTCGAGCAGATTAGGCAGAGGGAGGAAGCCGGGAGTAGGATGAGAGAGCCTGCAGCGGACAGCAGATAGGAGAGGTCGCAACAGATAGAAAGAGCCCGCGCGGGTAGAGAAGGAAAGAAGAAGGTAGACCCACGTCAGAGAGGATTATAAAAGGAGAGGTGGTAGGAAGGAGGAGGTGGAAGCCACGAGAGAAGCAGAGTTGGAGGCGGGTAGAAAAGAGGCCGCAAGAGTCCGCAGCTAAGGGAAGCCGCGCGGACAGGGAAGGAAAATAGGCGGCTAGAAATGGGCTAGGCCGGATACTCAAGGAGGAGACCGGTTGCCTCTGATACCATGTAAGGAGAGATCTCAAAGCTTGTATATACTTTCTTGAATAATAGTTACAAGTATACATACACTTATATAGGAGAAGAATGAAGAGAGAAATCCTAATACATGATGTGGGACTAATACAAGGAGAGAGAAAGGAGAAAAACATGGGCCCTTAATTGGGCTTTTCTAACAGATTAGAAGTTTTTCAAACTTATAAATTTATATTAAAAATATACAAATAATCAAATAATATGTAAAAAAAATTATATTTTTGTAATATGAAATAAAAAAAGAATTGAAATAATTATACAAAATTGTTTGTAAGAAAAAAATATTAAAAAAACTGAAACAATAGGTTTAATTGATTTAAACATGCATAATATAATACAAATAGGCAATTTAAACATATACTACTAATCTATTAATATAAATAAAATAAAATAGTGGGTGATATATTTAAAAATCGTATTAACTGATATATTGGGGAAAAATCAGATGTGGGATTATATTTTACAAAAAAACATGATCTATTTTTTTAGAAAAAAATATCGTTTTGCCCTCAAAAATGACATGTTTGGCGATATGTCAGACAATTGGACATGTCAGAGAACATTTAAAATAATGTTAGCTACATTTTTTGGATTTGATCATGAATTGCGCCCCAAGTAAATAGTGTCTCCATACATATAAGCAATAGATGGAGTAGTCTCCTATTGTAATGTATATCGTCGCTCTGTCTCGTTCGGCTAGCGGCTCTCGAAACCTATGGGGTGTCCTTGAATCAGCATCCCTCTGATGAAGATTTTATAGTTTTAAAATTAATTCCGAACTAAAATCCCAAAATAGGCAAGTGTACCTATCAAAATATAGTATAAAAATTGTCGTATTTAGACTCGGGGACTGTTGATTACTTCTACTCACGCAAACTAATATTATTTTATCTAAATATTAAAAAGGGTTAAATTGAATTATAGGAAGAAAATAAACTAAAAACTAGCACTTGATCTAGACTTCCTTTGAATTTAAATAAACTTTTTATAAAAGACAAACTCTACTTTACCTACTTCGAACGTGGAGGTTCCCAAAGTACAAACGCGTCTCTCTCGAGCTTATGTTTTTGACTAACCTTAGGTTGATCGATTAATACCTCTCGGCCAGTCGAAACCCCTAAGCTTGCTTTAGGCGGCGAACCACTTTATTGGATTTGACTCCAATCCGAAAGATTTATGTCGTTCTCTCTAGAGGAGTGCAATTAACTCCTTTTATCTTTGAGTGATCTCCTCATATCCGCAATCTCTGGTCATTTAGAATACAGATCTTAGATCGAAGAACATATCCGCGAAATATGAATTCGACACGATAAAAATCAAAGATAAATCGAAGTAGAAATAAAGAGTTTGACAAAAAATATTATTTTATTCAAAGATCATCATGATCAAGTGCTAAGAAATTAGCTAATTGACATGATGAAGAAATTACAAAATAAAGAAAAGAGTGACAAGATTGCTAAAAAGAAAGTACTAGAATTGAGATTGCAAAAGGAAAACTAAATTATGAAATGTAAATTACAAGAAAGAAATGTTGCAATACTGAAAACTAAGCTACTAAAACTACTCCTAAATGACTCCCTAGATGCCTTCAGCTTCTGGCTTTGTCTGGAATTTATAGGACAATTTCTGGAAGGTCACGCCCCTAGGTCACGCCCGTGACCTAGGGCGTGTAAGTCTCGGAACCGTCATCTTAAAAGCCCGCGAACGTTGGGAGAAAACCGCCAAAATTCGTCGTTCTGCGGGTCACGTCCCTAGGTCACGCCCGTGACCTAGGGCTTCTCAAGTCTGTTACTGGAAACGGTGGGAAGGAGAAACGGCGGGAATTAAACTCTGGCTGTTGTGAGATGACACGCCATAGGTCACGCCCGTGACATAAGGCGTGTAAGTCGAAAACCGGCTAGACCATAAACTGGCGACATTAAGCGCGACACGCCTGGAAGTCACGCCTGAAAGACACGCCCGTGACCTGAAGATCACGCCCGTGACCTGAAGGTCACGCCCGTGACTTGGGCGTGTAGCTTTAATCCGACGTGGCAATGATTTCTGGAGAACCTGGAGGGTCACGCCTACTTGTCACGCCCGTGACCTGAAGGTCACGCCCGTGACCGGGGCGTGCTCTTGAGATTTTTCCAGCTCTTCTCCGTTTCATCTCCTGATCAGTTCTACAAGCTCCAAATAGCTATTAGCAGTCGAGATTGACCTGAAATAAGAAAACAAAACATTTTAATAATATTATTATAATAAACTAAATAAAATATTATTATTTATTAAATAAAATTTATATATAAATAACTATAAATAATGACATATCAAATACCTCAATACTTAAGTTTTTGTTATTTCAGAGCAAAACCATGAGAGTACTTATAAAAAATTAATATAATTTTATTAAACTAAAAATTTATTAAATCAAAAGAAAGTTAAAAATTAACTTTACGGATTCAAATTTTTAAGTCCTAAAATATGAAAGTAAAATGTGAAAAGCTAAATATTTAGCAAAGTTTTCTCTAATAAATTAATTAGAACTCAAAATTAAGTATTTAGCAAACAAAGTTAGATTAAAAATTAGTAACATTTTTTCACTAGAAAGAAACTTAAAGGAAAATTCAAACTACTACTTATACTTTCTTAACATTTTAATTTAATTCTAAAGTAATTATATTGGGTATTAGATTTTGGGAATAAGATAATTGAAGAGATCTTAGATTGGGGGTGACGAATTTTATCCTCTCACCCCGCACAATTTTTTTTCTTTGTGATATTTGCATATGTTTATCAACAAAATGATGAATTTTATCCTCTCATTTTTCATGACATATGAACAAATATTTTTTTTCTTCAAATAAAAATAAAATTAATAAGGAGTAATGAATTTTATCTTCTTACTCCCTTTTTTGTGGTTGCATATGTATACCAAGGAATATTTGATTCTCATGACATATGATCTAACCAAAAAGGAAAAATTGCATATGTGTAACAGGGGATAATAAATTTATCCTCTTATTCCTGTGACATATGATCTAACAAGAAAAATTAAAACAGAGGAAAGACCAGCGAAAATTTAGATTAAATTAAAATAGTTAGAGAGCAATTATAGTAAATTAAAATTTCTAAGAATCTTAAAGCTTAAGTGAATATAATTAAAATCTAGACATTGTTAAACAAAGCACTATAAAATTAAAACTAATTAGAATTCGAGAGAAAAAGACTAAATAAATTTCTCTAAACAAATTTACTTTATAAAGTTATTTCTTAAAATCAAATCATCTAAAAATTAAATCTAACTAACTATAATGAAATAAAAGATTAGAAAATCAGAAATTATATAACTTCTTATAAATTAACTCAAAATAAATTTCTGAAACTCACAAAAATTTAAGCTGGGGTTTATTATATTTTTTGGTATTTTCTTCTTTTTCTATTTTTTTATTTTTTTGGTTAAAATAAAAAAAGGAACAAAATTTTTTTTAAAGATTTTTTTAATATAATTTTTAAAAATTTGTAATTAAAAATAATAAAAAAGACTACACTCACATACTTAAAGATAAACATTGTCCCCAATGTTTATAAGTCAAGTAGGAGAAGGTAAGGAAAAAGAAATAAATTAAAAAATTTTAGAAATTTTTTTTTTAAAAAAAAGTTATTAAAGGTAAACAAGGGATGTCTCCCAAAAGCGCTTTTCTTTTTCTCGTCTTTAAGCTAGATGGTTGGGGTTAAGAGAATGAAAAATAAAAATTGAAGTGAACAGGCAACTCCCTTAATTCGCGCTTTGGCGAAGATGTCAAAGTCGCTCGCCTGGCTACTCCTCCGTTTTCTTCTTGATATTTCTTCTTTGAACAGTTACCTTGAAAATGTAGATTCAAATCACATCTTCATACCTGATGTGATTCGAATCTTTGTAAATGAGCGGCAAATGGATCGGGGACAACGTTGTTTTGCAACGACTCGTCTTCTTCCTGAAATTTGTTAATTAGAGAGAAATCAAAAATAAGCGCGTCAGAAAAATCTTCGCAGGTAGGAGCCTCTTTCGAAGTTATATGATTAGACTCCGGTTGTTTATTTTCTAAAGTAAAGTTACTATTTGAATTTTCATTTATAAAATCATTAGGCACAAAATTTTCATAAATTTGAATTCCTAAATATTTATAAGTGATAATTGAAAATTCATGATGAGAACGAAAATCGAGAGAAATAGGAGAAAAAACATGTTCTTCTATTTCTCCCGGAGTGCCCATAATTTTAATAAATTCTTGATATAATAATTCTTCTTACTCTTCCGAATAAGACACCAAGGAGCGCATGAAGATTCATGTTCCTTACTAGGTGAAATATTTGAAGAGGGGAAAGAATCATTAGAAAAAATATTAATAAATTCTTTATATAATAATTTGTCTTTCTCTTCCGAATAAGACACTATGGGAGCACATGAAGATTCATGTTCTGTCATAGGTGAAATTTGCAAAGGAAAAAAATTATTAGGACAAGCAAAAATTTTTCTAAATTTTTGGGAGGATCAACTTGAAATTGTGTAAAGTTCCCAAAATTAGAAGTGTGTGGAGTGATAAAAGAAGAATAAAAATTCTGATTTAAGTAATTATTCTCATAACGCGGGAAGTTTTCTGATTGATCTTGCGAACAAGAAAAACCAAAATCCGATTGAGAAGAGAAATTATTTGAATCAAAATAATTATTCTCGTTTAAATTCGAAAAATTATTTTCATAAAAATTAGAAGAATTGGAACAATTATTTTCATGAAAATTGGAAAAAAAATTATCATAAAAGTGAGAATAGTTATTTTCATAATTATTATAAAAATTATTTTCATAAGAAAGATTTTTATAATAATTATAATGATAACAATATTCACTTCGATGAGAACCACCATAATAAAAACAAGAAATTTTACGTTTGTGCGCGGCTTCTAAATTATTGAGGTGATTTTCAAGCTTCGCAAGCGTGGCGGCGAATTTAGATAACATTTTTATAAAAGAAAATAAAAACAACCGTTAACTAATTGAAATGAATGTGAAAAAGAAAATTAAAAAGAGAATTGGGGATAGAGAAAGAGAGTGATAAAAGTAATACAATTTTCGCTTTCAAAATATAAACAAAATAAATCTCCGGCGACGGCGCCAAAAACTTGATGGGTAAAATTTAGGATAAGTAATATCTCCAAATTCTACGAACTATAGGCATGAGCATCTATCATTCATAGTATAGGATATTTTAAAAATATCAAGTGTCGTATTCTTCCGGATCTGTTGAGTACTCCTACTCACTCGAGCTCTTCCTTTTGACTAACCTTAGGTTGATCGATTAAGACCTCTCGGTCAGTCGAAATTAGCTAATTGACATGATGAAGAAATTACAAAATAAAGAAAAGAGTGACAAGATTGTTAAAAAGAAAGTACTAGAATTGAGATTGCAAAAGAAAAACTAAATTATGAAATGAAAATTACAAGAAAGAAATGCTGAAATACTGAAAACTAAGCGACAAAAACTACTCCTAGATGACTCCCTAGATCCTCCTCAGCTCCTGGCATTGTCTGGAATTTATAGGCAATTTTCTGGAAGATCACACCCCTAGGTCAATCCTGTGACTTAGGGCGTGTAAGGCTCAGAACCGTCGTCTTAAAAGCCCGGGAACGTTGGGAGAAAACCGCCAAAATTCGTCGTTTTGCGGGTCACGCCCCTAGGTCATGCCCGTGACCTAGGGCGTATCAAGTCTGTTACTGGAAACGGCGGGAAGGAGAAACGGCGGGAATTAAACTCTGGCTTTTGTGGGATGTCACGCCCTAGGTCACGCCCGTGACCTAGGGCGTTTAAGCCGAAAATCGGTTGGATCTGAAACTGGCGACATTAAGAGCGGCAGGCCTGGAATTCATGCCAGAAAGCCACGCCCGTGACCTGAAGGTCACGCCCGTGACCAGAAGGTCACGCCCGTGACCAGAAGGTCACGCCTGATGATTTTTCTTGCTAACAAGTAATAACTCAATGTGATTTCATTTTACATTCTAATACAATTATATAGATGGACTTAAAATAGATTGAATTAGCATTCAGGCAAGCGCACCTATCAATCGTAATATATGAGAAATCTGCATCTCGTGTCGTATTCCACAGGGTCGTTTCAACTATTCGTACTCACCCTCCCTTTATTATCATACCTCTAAACAAAAGTGATATTTAAACTACATTAACCTAACTATGACCATTTGGATGATTCAGTATTGGGGAAATAAAAACGATAACCACATGAAGCTTTTAAATAATTACATGAACAAATTCAATTATCAATTCAGTTCTAAGCGATCATGACATGAAAAGATTGTTACATTTGTGCAATGTAAAGGTTAATTTTTCATCAAAATTCTCTCTCGAGCAATTCCAAATCTAAACCTAAGATAGTAAATTTTCTCTCGAACAATTCACAACACTCAAGTTCGCATTAAGTAAAATACCTTTATTACTACATAAATTCATGAATTTTATTTCTAAATTAACATGAATCCTTTTATTAGTGTTCTAATTTTCCAAACAATATATCTCTCGATCATAGAGTTTGAATTACAAAGGGAATTATCATCACAATATGAACATACCAAAATCATTGCAAAGAACCAATTTCTCAATCTAGCCAATTGCAAATTGTGTAAAACAAATAAGTAATTCATAAGTAGGATTAAACTCTTTGTTTGCAAGCATAAACACAAATAAAATACTACAAACGTAACATAAACAAGTTGATACATGATTACTAGAATGTTTAAAGAGAAATTCATGCAAATTAAAACATAAATTGAAGATGAATCATCAAGATAAAGGAAGGATTCAAAGGGGTTAATGATTAAATGAAAATACATAGGAATACCCTTCAATCCTCCTTGTCTTCGATGCTCCCCTTCGGCCTCCAGCAGTTCTCCAATCCAGAAATGATCCAAAAGTTCTAAACAAATTTTTCTACAGGAAATTTATATTTCCCTTGCAAACAGGTCGGACACGGGGTCGCACACGGCCGTGTGGCAGGCCGTGTGGACGATACCTAGGCGGTTCCTGGGCGGTTCCCCACGAGAAGGCGTGTCTGGTCGTGGGCCGTGTCAGATGACACGGGTAGGGACACGGCCGTGTGTTCAGCCGTGTTCCTCAGACACGGGTTGGTCTGCAGTCGTGTGCAAAGATGACACGGGTAGGCACACGGGCGTGTGCCATACCCGTGTGAGGTTCCATCGTCTGCGCCCAAATTCTTCAGCTCCAGGTGCATAGGACACGGGTAGGCACACGGCCGTGTGTCTGGCCGTGTGCACCAAATTTTCGTCCTGTCATCAGCCATGTAGACTCCGTGAACTCCTCTGTTTGCTCCGAGACTTTTAGGCCCATTGGTTGGCATTACCTGCAATAGAAAAATGATAGACTCAGTAAATAGTTTTATTACAAGAACTGACAAGGACTTCTAAATACGCTCTTCTATCTTTGATACGACAATTTCTTTACTATTATCATGAAATCAACACAAAAAGGGGCAGAAAATGGTAGACATGATTACAATTATGATAGTAAAAAGCCTATCATAATCGTACTCATCAAATACCCCCAGACTTAGATGTTTGTTTGTCCCTAAGCAAACTAATTCAAACACCTGGGTTACCATTAAATAATTTTGCCTCCGCACACTGGTTGCTATGAATTTAAGAGAACTTTGATGATGTAATCGCATAGGAAATAATTTAGCAGACTTTTCTAAATATAGATTTATCTTAAAATTCCTCTAATATATCATTTTAACTATCTCTCACTCGTTTTTAGAAATAAAAGTATAGTCATCTTTAACAAATATGAGGAGAAAATAACAATCTCTATAAGATACGTATTAGTGTTTCAAAACTTATAAGTACTCTTACTGATAATCATGAGCTTACCCTTTTTACACCCTCATCACAGCACAATTTAGAATTAGTAAGGTTGGATCTTTAGGACTTGAATTTTGGTGTAGCCTTTTTGGCTTAGGACAGAAGATTAAAGGTGAGGTAATCAAGGATAATTTCGATGAATTTTTCACACCTAAATCTTGATTGAGCCTTATGTTGGAAGATACCTTAACATATTTCAATTTTATGTAAACACCCCCAGACTTTGCAATTTGTATATTTCCCACATTTTGAAAGGCACTCTATTTATTTTTTTTTATATACATATTTTTTTTTTAACCAAGGGACCATAGTATGGATCATTCCAAGTGGGTGCAAGTATACACGCACTCAGGCCACATATCACTGTCTTTTTTTTTGGGTTCAAAGTAGGGATCATTCCAAGTGGGTGCAAGGATACACGCACTCAGGCCACATATCACAATGAACAAATCATTCCAAGCAGGCATCAATGATAGGTGTGCTAATAGGTAAGGATTTGGCCTTGGTGAATGTTAATAGTAGAGCATCAAAAGGATGGGGAGTAGGTTCAAATTGGGTGTGCAAAGGTATCATGTTAAAGGTGTTGGGACAACAAGGCTCAAGCTATCCAATAGGAGGCCTAAGTCATTTCCGCCTTACTAATTAACTTATGTAATGTTTTGAGGAATGCTAGAGGGTGAGTCCTAGACATCAATATGGAGTAATTTTTAATTTTAAAGCCCTAATACCAAATTATAAAAATGTTACACTCATCGACTCACTTTATTATAGATAAATATATTTTCTAAAATAGAGTGTTGGATAGTTACTAATATAGAAGAGTAATCTTAAAATTAAATTATATAGAGAAAATTAAGCTAAAAAAAAATTTCTATGCTTAATTACGAAATCAACAAAGTTGAATACTGTATGAGTCTACATCAATTCATTTTAATCAGTGTGCAAAGTTAAATTAAATATTTATAATCTCAAATGAAAGAAAAATGAGAGCTTAAAAGATCAAACAAAAATTTGTAAGGGGGGTATAACAACTTGAGTATTATGATAAGCAGATTAGAATCAATTGTAACCACATGAATAACCATTCTACCCCCAGACTTAAGAATTGCAATGTCCTCAGTGCAATGTAAAAACCGGACATAGAGTGATTTCATGATGATATAAGAAAAAAAACTGTTATCATAATAAGTAGAAGAGCACAGTAAAGAAACAGGAGTTGTAATGGAATGCACTGATATATAATAGCTAATAGAACTGAATACACTGATATATATAAAAAATACAAGATACGATACATAAAGATAGCACTACATCGATACATATCAGAAGTAATCATGGTGGCTTGTCGAATCGTCCGGGAAGGAAGGCGGTGCTGGAGCTGGCGGCTGGCGAGGGGCGATCCCAAGGTGGTCTCTGATCTGTGTGAGGAGGTCCTCGGTCCGCTGCTGTGCCTCCTTAATGTCGTGTAAGCGCGGCGAGATCTCGGACTCGAAAAACTGTCTGAACTCGCGCGATTACCGTGAACGAGGTGGAGGAGGTGCAGTAGACAACTCGCCATGAGCGTAAGTGGAACGGGGTGGAGGCACCAACGGCTCGTCGAGGTCAGGATCTATCTCATCATCACTGTCATCCTGTATATGCGGTCCACGTCGAGCAATAGAATATATGACCCCTCCCCGGCCCTGACGGGCGGTGACGAGTCGGAGGGCGCGAAGACTAGCCATCGTGATAGGCACGGTCTTTGCGACCACTGTCATCTGGGGGAGGGCTAAAAAGATGCCCATATTCTTCACGAGGCGAGTAATGTAGGGTGCTACGCAAATAGACCATATACGATGGGTGTCAGCCTGATGGAGAATGAACTGGGCTAGAAGATAACCGAGATGTAGAGGATATCGTGAAGTCATACTGTAGAGGTATAACAGGTCCTGCCTACTGACAACTCCGGAGCTTTCGCCCCGGCCGCTCAACGTGTGGCTGAGGAGATGGTGGATGTAATGGAGGGCGGGGGAAATCAATTTAGATGCCTTAGATCTCTTGGCCTCGTAGGCGCCAGTGTCAAAAGAAATCTGGCGCCATATACCACCGACCATATCGCGGTTGGGGAGTTCAAAGTGGAGTTCGGGGTAGGCAGCACTAAAAAGGAACGACTCCTCATACACCCCTAAATATTGGGTGAATTGGAGCATGGTGAGTGTATAAAATGTGCCACCCACTCGAAATGAAACTATCCCCTCGGGCGCGTGCGGTGCGTCGATGAAATTAGGCCTAAAGCTGGAATAAAATGAAGATAGGAACTCTAGGGTGAGTTCCCTAAAGCCTAACTCCTCGATGGCAAAAAATTGACTCCACCCCGTTACAGAAATTAGCCCCCTAACATCTCCAGCTAAGTTTATCTCCTCAAGTACGCTCCAATCAATCATACGTATATCTTGAAATTTTTTTGATTGCAAGCGGTTGAAGCGGGCGGTGTGCGACGCATCTGTGAAAATTAGCGGAGCAGCTGTCTGTCCGCGCCGGCCTGTTTTTCCCTTTGTCCACTCGGCCTCTGCGGACTGCCCCTTGGCATCCGCCTCTCTTCTTTCTCTCTTCTTTCTCTCTTCTTTCTCTCCGTGGTTCCACCCTCCTCAGGCTTCTTATAGCCATCCCCTGCTCTGACCCGTGGGACCCACCTCTGCCCCTTGTCCGCTCGTCCTCCTTTCTACTCGCGGACTCCTCCTCTCTACTCGCGGACTCCTCTCCCGCATCTTGGTCGCCGTCTGCTTCGGTCCGCTACGGTCTGTCTCTAACCGCGCGGCTTGTCTTTTCCCGCGGCGACTTCTCTCTGCCCGCCTCTGCCGCGGTCTGCTCCTGACCGCCGCGTCCTCATCCAGTTCGCCGCGACCTCCTCAAGTTCGCCGCGACCTCCTCAAGTTCGCCGCGACCTCATCCAGTTCGCCGCCGCCTCATCTAGCCCGCTCTGCTTCTGTCCGCTCGAGCCTCTTTGCTCGCGGACTCCCTATCCGCAATCTCTTGCGGACTGCTCCTGTCCGCTGCGGACTCCCCTCTTGTCCGTTGCGCGCTCCTCTTCTCTCGTGCTGTGTGGCTTCTTCTTCCCCGTCCGCTGCGGCCTCTCTCCTAGTCGCGGCCTCTCGTCAGTCCGCTCCTGCGCTCCTTGCTTGTTCGCGGACTGTCTTGCCTGCGGCCTCTTTTCTGTCCGCCGCGGCCTCCTTCTCTGTCCGCTGCTAAGATCTGCCTGACCGTGCGGGCTGTCTCCTTTTTCGCCTGCATCTTGGTCGCGATTTCCTCCGGTTCTTCCTCTCTCTCCACGCGGCCTGCCTCTGCTCACTGCGGCCTGTCTCTGTCCGCGCGGCCTTTCTCTTCCCGCTGCGGCCTCTCTGTTTGCGTGGGCTGTCTCTACCGCTGCGGTCTTCCCTACTCACCTCGATCGACTCCAGTCCGCCGCGGTCTGTTCCTGCTCGCCGCCGGCCTCCCTTCTGCCAGTCGCCGGCCTCCTCTCCGCTAGCCGCCCGGCCTCGTCTCTGTCACCGCATGGCGCCTGCTGCTTCAGCTGTCACCTTTGTTGTGTCCTTCTCTACGGAGGGTCTCACATGCCTCTCTCATCATCCTTGTTGGATCGTTGATTCCGGCGCTACTCACCATATCTCCTCCCAGCAGCCCCCAGCATATCTCCACACGCCTCATCCTGCTCGCATCACTGTGGCCAACGGTGACACCCTCCCCGTCTTTGGCTCCGCTGATCTTCAGCTTACGTCAACCCTTTCCCTTTCCTCGGTTCTTCACGTTCCGGGGTCTCCCTTCAATTTATTATCAGTTAGTCGTCTCACACACGACCTTGACTGTTGTATTACTTTTTCACCCTCTTCTTTTCTTATGCAGGATCGCCGCACCCGGAGTACCATTGGTCAGGGGCAGCTGGTGAATGGGCTGTACATCTTGGATATCCCACCAACTCTTCTCTCCACCATCTCTACTGCTGATTGGCATTGCCGTCTTGGACATGCTCCACTTCCGATTCTCAAGCGGGCTATTCCTGATATATCTTTACAGGAGTTCTCCTGTGAATCTTGTGTCTACGGCAAACAACACAGTTCCTCTTTCCCCCCAGCCTGTACCAGGAGTCCTACTCCCTTGTCGTTAGTTCATTCTGATATTTGGGGTCCTTATAGGATCCCTAGTATATTTGGCTTTCGGTATTTTGTTACGTTCATTGACAATTACTCCCGTACCATGTGGCTCTATTTACTACGTGATCGCACTGAACTTCCCTCTGTCTTTTGCGCCTTTTTACTTGAGATGCGTACGCAGTTCGTCACTCCTCTCAAAATCCTTCGCATTGATAATGCTCGGGAGTATACGGGTCGTGCCTTCTCCAATATCTGCACTGACTTTGGTATCATCCATCAAACTTCCTGTGCGTATACCCCTCAGCAAAACGGGGTGGCCGAACGCAAAAATCGTCATCTTCTCGATGTTGCCCGTTCCCTTATGTTCCAAATGCACGTTCCCACCAAATATTGGAACTTTGCTGTTTTCACCGCCTGTCATCTCATCAACCGCCTTCCCTCCTCTGTCCTGGATTTTGCCTCGCCCATCCAACTCCTCTATCCCTCCACCCCCTCACCTCTCTCACCCCACGGATCTTCGGGTGTGTTTGTTATGTCCACCTTCTTGGCCCTCCTTCCGACAAACTTGCTCCTCGGGCCGCCAAATATATGTTTGTTGGCTACTCCCGCACTCAAAAGGGGTACGTCTGCTACTCTCCTACTACCGGCAAAATGGTCGCTTCTGCGGATGTCACCTTCTGCGAAGACCGGCCCTTCCACTTACCCAGCACCACCTCGTCTTCTGCTCCCTCGTCTTCTGCTCCCTCTCTTCCCCGGCCCGTTGTCCCGGTTACGCCGTCTGCGTCGTCGTCTTCCTCCTCCCCCCCCCCGTTCCTCCTCGGGCTCCTCCCCCGCTAATCCGTGTCTACTCTCGTCGCCCATCCAAGGATGCTCCCGTGACCCAGCTCCCTGCTGCCAGCGATAGTTCGGCTGCGGTCGATCACGCTCCCGTCTCTACAGCTCATCCCTTGGCCAACTACGTCTCTCTACATCGGCTCACACCGCCTCTCTACGCATTTGCCACCTCCCTTTCCTCTATTTCTCTTCCTAACAATGTGCAGGAGACACTTCACCACCCCGGATGGCGGGCTGCTATGCACGATGAAATGCAGGCCCTCTGGGCTAACCAGACCTGGGCTCTGGTTCCTCTTCCTGCTGGTCACACCCCTGTTAGCTGCAAATGGGTCTTTGTCATTAAACATGCGGCGGATGGCACTATCGACCGTCTGAAGGCCCGTCTTGTGGCACGGGGGTTTACTCAGCAACATGGCCTTGATTACGAGGAAACCTTCTCTCCCGTGGCAAAATTGAACACGGTTCGCGTTCTTCTCTCCTTGGCTGTTCATCGTCACTGGCTTCTTTATCAGCTAGATATCAAGAATGTCTTCCTCAACGGCGATCTACAGGAGACAGTTTATATGCAGCAGCCTCCCGGGTTTGAGACCACGGGGGAGTCTTTGGTCTGTCATCTTCGAAAATCCATTTATGGTCTCAAACAGTCCCCGCGTGCGTGATTTGAAAAGTTCAGTAAGGTGGTCTGTGCTAGTGGCTTCACTCGGAGCTCGGCTGATTTTTCTCTCTTCACCCGACATCGGTCAACTGGGACTGTGATTCTTCTGGTATACGTTGATGATATCCTGATTACTGGTGACGACACGGCAGGAATACAACAGATCAAGGCACAGTTGAATTCTGCCTTTCAAACCAAAGATCTGGGCAACCTTCGGTACTTTCTTGGGCTCGAGGTCGCCCGACGCCCTGATGGTCTTGTGTTATCTCAAAGGAAGTACTGTATGGACCTCCTTCGTGATGCAGGTTATTCTGGGTGCAAACCTGCGGAGACTCCTATGGACGCAAATCACAAGCTCTCGGCCCATAGCTCTGACTCTGACAAGCTACTTACAAATCCAGAATATTACAGACGCTTGGTTGGGAAGCTGATCTACCTTACGGTGACTCGACCAGACATCTCATTTGCTGTAGGAGTTGTGAGCCGTTTCATGCACGCTCCTCGGACATCTCATCTTCAAGCTGTCGAGCGCATCCTTCGATATCTCAAGATCGCCCCCGGACAAGGACTCGTGTACAAGCCATCCACATCTCTATCTCTTGTCGCGTATTCTGACGCTGACTACGCAGGATCTATTGATGATAGACGCTCCACAACTGGATTCTGCACTTACTTTGGTGGACACCTCATAACTTGGCGTAGCAAGAAACAAAATGTGGTTGCGCGTTCCTCTGCCGAAGCTGAGTACCGAGCTATGGCTGCTGTTGTCTCTGAGCTAACCTGGCTTGAAGGCCTTCTGGGAGACTTAGGTGTTCGTCTCTCATCTCCGGCAACCTTATTTTGCGACAGTCAGGCAGCAATTCATATTGCCAAGAATCCGGTTTTTCACGAACGAACAAAGCATATCGAAGTTGACTGTCACTTTATCCGGGAAAAGGTACAGTCAAAGAAGATAGATTTGGAGCATGTTCCTGCTACCGACCAAGTTGCGGACATCCTGACGAAAGCTCTCTCCAGGCCGCTATACTATCAGTTCTTATCCAAGCTTGGCGCCTACGACTTGTACGCTCCAGCTTGCGGGGGAGTGTTAGAAAAGCCCATTTAAGGGCCCATGTTCTTTATTCTTTTTCTCTCTTCTTGTATTAGTCCCACATCATGTATTAGGATTTCTCTCTTCCTTCTTCTCCTATATAAGTGTGTGTATACTTGTAACTATTATGGGAATATAAATATACAAGGTTTTGGGCCAATTTCTACACCATCCTTGCAAGCTGACCAATCTGATTTTCCAAGTTCCAAATTGAACCCTCTTGATTTCGGAAGGCTACATCGGTAGTTTGCATAAATTTGGTAAGCACATCTTCCAATGTAGGCTTCCTTGGTTCCAACTATGGTTGTTGTCCAAACATGGGCTGCTTCCCTTGATTTCCTTGTCCTCCCCAAGAGAAATTGGGGTGGTTTCGCCATCCAGGATTATATGTAGAGCTATATGGGTTGTTGGCTTGATTGAAAGGTGGCCTAATATTGTTACCCATATAGTCAACATGCTCTTGAACTTGCGGTTCACATCCAGGCATTCCAGTGCATGAAGGGTCCCATTGTTGAGGTGCCATGGAAGGTGATGCTAAGGCAAGGTTGTCCATCTTTTGGTGAATTTTCTCCACTTGAATTGCTAAGGCGGTGACGGCATCTACTTCATAAATTCCTGCGGGCTTGCTAGGCTTTTGTCTTACTGTAGTCCATTGGTAATTGTTCATTGCCATGTCCTCTATCAACTGCTGAGCCGCTTCAGGTGTCTTGTTGTTCAAAGTTCCTCCACTAGCCGCATCAATCATTTGTTTGGTGGTTGGATTTAGACCATTATAGAAGGTCTGAATCTGAAGCCATGAAGGTAGAGCATGGTGGGGACATCTCCTTAACAACTCCTTGAATCGTTCTCATGTGTCGTACAACGATTCAGACTCCAATTGAATGTATGTAGAGATGTCATTCCTTAACTTCGCAGTCTTCGCAGGTGGAAAATACTTCATCAGAAACTTCTCAACCATCATGTCCCAAGTAGTGATCGACCCTCTAGGTAAGGAATTCAACCACTGCTTCGCCTTATGCCTTAAAGAAAATGGAAACAATCTCAATCGAATGGCGTCGTTGGAAACACCATTGATCTTAAATGTGTCACATATCTCTAAGAATCCGGCCAAGTGGGTGTTAGGATCCTCATCTTGCAAGCCATCATACTGAACATACTGTTGAACCATCTGTATCACACTAGGCTTCAATTCAAAGTTATTGGTAGCTATCGGTGGTCTAACGATGCTCGACCCGGTTCCTTGGAGATTAGGTCTAGCAAAGTCAGACATGGTTTGCTCATTTTGGTTGGCCATGGTATCTAAGTTTTCAAGATGATTCTCTCCTTGTTTTACTGTCTCCTCTTCTGATAGTCCGTTTGAATTATCTGTGGTATTAATTCCCACGTCTCTTAAGTTAGTGTTATGGAGAATTCGTTCTGGGTCAGGATGAAATGGTGCTAGCCCAGAATTTCTGCCTCTGGTCATAGACTAACAGACTACAAAAAAAATATTACGCAATATAATTATTCAAATACTAATTTACAACTATATAAATGAAAATTGGTAGATCAATAAAGATTAGGATTTCAAAATATTGAAAACGGTCCCCGGCAACGGCGCCAAAAACTTGATGATTTTTCTTGCTAACAAGTAATAACTCAATGTGATTTCATTTTACATTCTAATACAATTATGTAGATGGACTTAAAATAGATTGAATTAGCATTCAGGCAAGCGCACCTATCAATCGTAATATATGAGAAATCTGCATCTCGTGTCGTATTCCACAGGGTCGTTTCAACTATTCGTACTCACCCTCCCTTTATTATCATACCTCTAAACAAAAGTGATATTTAAACTACATTAACCTAACTATGACCATTTGGATGATTCAGTATTGGGGAAATAAAAACGATAACCACATGAAGCTTTTAAATAATTACATGAACAAATTCAATTATCAATTCAGTTCTTAGCGATCATGACATTAAAAGATTGTTACATTTGTGCAATGTAAAGGTTAATTTTTCATCAAAATTCTCTCTCGAGCAATTCCAAATCTAAACCTAAGATAGTAAATTTTATCTCGAACAATTCACAACACTCAAGTTCGCATTAAGTAAAATACTTTTATTACTACATAAATTCATGAATTTTATTTCTAAATTAACATGAATCCTTTTATTAGTGTTCTAATTTTCCAAACAATATATCTCTCGATCATAGAGTTTGAATTACAAAGGGAATTATCATCACAATATGAACATACCAAAATCATTGCAAAGAACCAATTTCTCAATCTAGTCAATTGTAAATTGTGTAAAACAAATAAGTAATTCATAAGTAGGATTAAACTCTTTGTTTGCAAGCATAAACACAAATAAAATACTACAAACGTAACATAAACAAGTTGATACATGATTACTAGAATGTTTAAAGAGAAATTCATGCAAATTAAAACATAAATTGAAGATGAATCATCAAGATGAAGGAAGGATTCAAAGGGGTTAATGATTAAATGAAAATACATAGGAATACTCTTCAATCCTCCTTGTCTTCGATGCTCCCCTTCGGCCTCCAGCAGTTCTCCAATCCAGAAATGATCCAAAAGTTCTAAACAAATTTTTCTACAGGAAATTTATAGTTCCCTTGCAAACAGGTCGGACACGGGGTCGCACACGGCCGTGTGACAGGCCGTGTGGACGGTTCCTAGGCGGTTCCTGGGCGGTTCCCCACGAGAAGGCGTGTCTGGTCGTGGGCCGTGTCAGATGACACGGGTAGGGACACGGCCGTGTGTTCAGCCGTGTTCCTCAGACACGGGTTGGTCTGCAGTCGTGTGCAAAGATGACACGGGTAGGCACACGGGCGTGTGCCATACCCGTGTGAGGTTCCATCTTCTGCGCCCAAATTCTTCAGCTCCAGGTGCATAGGACACGGGTAGGCACACGGCCGTGTGTCTGGCCGTGTGCACCAAATTTTCGTCCTGTCATCAGCCATGTAGACTCCGTGAACTCCTCTGTTTGCTCCGAGACTTTTAGGCTCATTGGTTGGCATTACCTGCAATAGAAAAATGATAGACTCAGTAAATAGTTTTATTACAAGAACTGACAAGGACTTCTAAATACGCTCTTCTATCTTTGATACGACAATTTCTTTACTATTATCATGAAATCAACACAAAAAGGGGCAGTAAATGGTAGACATGATTACAATTATGATAGTAAAAAGCCTATCATAATCGTACTCATCAACGCCCGTGACCTGAAGGTCACGCCCGTGACCTGGGCGTGTAGCTTTAATCCGACGTGGCAATGATTTCTGGAGCTCCTCGAAGTTCACGCCTGCTTGTCACGCCCGTGACCTGAAGGTCACGCCCGTGACCGGGGCGTGTTCTTGAGATTTTTTCCAGCTCTTCTCCGTTTCATCTTCTGATCAGTTCTACAAGCTTCAAATAGCTATTAGCAGCCCAAATTGACCTGAAATAAGAAAACAAAGGATTTTAATAACAATATTAAAATAAACTAAATAAAATATTATTATTTATTGAATAAAATCTATATATAAATAACTATAAATAATGACTTATCACCCTCCAATCGCGAAGTCTGAAGCATCAGTATGTACCTCCATTACATTCTTGTTAAAATCTAGTAGTGTTAGCACTGGATCCATGTTCACAGTCATCTTCAGATCTTCAAAAGCTTGTTGGCACTTTGATGACTAGTTTTAGTCATCGTTTCTTGGGTTAATTTAGCATGAAAAATTCGTAGGTTTAATTATATTTTTATGTATTTTATGTTTCTTACGTTTTAATATCTTATTTTTGATAATTATGTTTTAATATGTTATAAAACATAACTAATGTTGTGTTTTATTTTATTTTTGTAGGTTCGAGCCTCCTTGATGTTGTCCAAACCCGTGAGTCATGCAGCCCTCTCATTCGGTCAGCTCAAGATCCAATCCAGCCCGAGCACATGATGCAGCGGGCCCCTTTATCTCAAGTCCAGCCCGGCCCTCCTTGGTGCAGCCGGCCCTCCTTCAAGTCCAACCCGAGCCAACTTCACTCATCAAAGCCACCTGCCACCTTTGCATGGCTCTCCACTTAATGCATGGGTCGGCCTTCTCTCTCCCCCCCCCCTTTCTTTTTATATTTTTCTCCCCTCTTTTATAACTCATTCATCCCCCTTCTTCTATTCCTATTTTCCTATTTTTCTATTTTTATTTTTTTAAATAACATGCCTTGAACCTTGTTCTCTCTCTCCTCTTCTCTCTCTCCTCTTCTCTCTCCCCTTCATTAATTTCATTCATGCACTTCTCCACCCATGCATGGTCGGCCCCCCTTGTGCCCCTTCATCTCCACCTCCCTTTAGAACCTCCCCCCTCATCTATATAAGGAGCACTTGCATCATGCTTTGGAGGTTGGAATTTGGAGAGCAAGTGAGAGTGCTAGTTCAAGAGAGAGTTCTTTTCTTTTCTTGTTGTTAAGTTCTTTTTATTAGTGTAATCTTTTTCTTGGTAGTATAATATTGTATCTTCTATTATTATTTACTGTTTTCTTTTATCAATCAATGAAAATAAAATTTCTCTATCTTATTGTGGTTTCCTTCTTGAATATGTGTAGCTAATCTTCTTTAGCATTCGATCACGAGGATCCATGAATTGAGATGAGATGTTTCTTTGCTTCTTAGTTTTATTTTTGCAACATTTTTTCTCGATCCTTCTTTGATTTATCTCGCGTCGACTGCGTATTTCTGGTATACGGTAATAGGCAATTTGATCTCATTTCATATTAGTCGAGAGACTCGTTGACTTGAAAGATCACTCAAAGAAGAAAGGAGTTGCACGCAATCCTAGAGATAGGATGACGTAAATCCTCCGGATTGGAGTCAAATCCAATAGTGTGGTTCACTTCGATAATGCAATTTTAGGCCTTTTGATTTGCAAAGAGATTTCAGTTAAAACGTCTAGAAGTTAGGAGATTTAATGCTCTAGCGAGATTGTTTCATATTTTCGGATCCGCCGCGGTCGAGAACGATTTGCAATTATAAAACATTATTTTTTTTCTTTTGAATCTGAAGTTTTCGTTTTAATATTATTTTCGGTTTATTTTAAAATTCTCAAAACACCCAACAATCGTACGGTAGGATAATAGTAGGAGCGTGAGTAATAGTAATTGACAGTCCCGAGTTTTTAATACGACCTTGGTACTGCAATTCGATAGGTACACTTGCCTGTTCGGGTTGATAGTCATTCAATTTCAACAAGTTTTTTGCGTCGTTGTCGGGGACCCTTTTTCGTCAATATTAGGAAAATGCTTTCGTTATTACTTCTGCAAAAATCAAAAAACAAAATTACCTTTCTCTATTTTCTTCTTCAAGTTTCTATTTTCGTTCTTCTCTTTTTCCTTCCTTCATTCTCCTTCTATTTTTTTTCTAGTGCATGACCCGCACGAATCTGTCGCTACATGTTGACTTGTTCCCAGAAATCGAGCGTTCTTTTCGGAGAAACTTGCGATTCAGGGGTTCCACTTCTCAAACAGCGGTTGAGGATTCCGACGGTGATTGTAACTTTAACTCTGAAATGTGAGAACCCAACCCAGTGGTTGCCCCGCAAAGGACAATGACCGATTATGCTCGGTCCAACCTGTAGGGTACAGAAACAAGTATTGTTCGCCCTGCAATTGCGAACAACAACTTTGAGCTTAAGCCTAGCATCATACAAATGGTGCAGCAATATGTACAGTTCAACGGATTACAAGATGAAGATCTGAACTTGCATATTGCTACTTTTCTCGAGATCTGTGACACCTTCAAAATCAATGGTGTCTCAGACGACACAATCAGGCTAAGACTCTTCCCCTTCTCCTTAAGAACAAAAGACAAACAGTGGTTGAGTTCTATTCCAAGAGGATCAATCACCACTTGGAATATTTTAATAGATAAATTTCTCGCTAGATATTTCCTCCCCCCCCCCCCCCCCCCGCTAAAACTGCGAAACTTCGAAATGATATTACCTTTTTTTCTCAAATTGCTTCTGAGACCCTCTATGACACTTGGGAGAGGTTCAAAGAACTTTTGAGACGCTTCCCTCATCATGCTCTGTCTGTATGTTTACAGGTCCAGACATTCTATAATGGGCTAAATCAAGAGACCAAGCAGATGATAGATGCCGCTTCCAGGGGGGCTTTGGACCGTAAAACTCCGGAGGCCGCTCTTGAGCTTATCGAGGACATGGCGATGAACACCTATCAGTGGAAACTCGTCTAGGACTCACCCAAATAAACCTTCAGGTATCTACGAAGTGGACTCTTTGTCCCAACTGGCGCTTCAAGTGGAGATGCTGAACAAGAAAGTAGCGGAGATGACTGCTTCCTCCGCCCCTCAGGTATATGAAAATGCAAATATCGTTGCCGAGCAGGTGGATTATCTGGGGAACATACCCAGACCTGCTCAAAACAATTTTTCTAATTTTTCTAATTTTTCTGCTGCTCCTGGTTTCAATAATGCTTCGAACTCGTATCACCCTGGATGGCGTAACAATCCGAATTTTTCGTGGAGTAACTCCGCAAATGCCACACGTCCACCACACGATTTCACTCCACCACCACCACCACATCAAACTAAAATTCAAAACCAAAATTTTCAAAAACCTCCCTCTTTGGAGGAAATGTTTTCTAGATATATCAGCATGAACGAGGCGACCATTAGAAATTTAACAGGGTCGATGAAAAATCTAGAAAACACGGTCGGGCAACTCGCTAAGTTTATCTTCGAGAGGCCACCTAGGACTCTTCCCTCAAATACTGAACCCAACCGAAGGGAGCACGCGAAAGCAATTTCCCTTCGGAGCGGTAAACTAATCTACGAGCCCACCACCAGGGAAGAGCCAGAGGTGATTACCTCTCCTGCTGCTGAACAAACCATCATTACGGAAATGAATGATAACAATTTTGAAAAAAAAAAGAAAAACTTGTTTTTGAAAAAGAAAACGATAATTTTCAAAATGATGCTCCGGAGTTTATAAAAGAATTTTTGTCACCTCCCTATCCCGCTAAGCTTAGGAAAGACAAATTAGATGATCAGTACCAACGCTTTCTCGAGATGTTAAAACAAATCCATATTAATCTGTCGTTTCACGAAGCTATTAGTCAAATGCCTAAGTACGCTAAATATCTTAAGGATTTGTTGACTAATAAAAATAAACTAGAAAATCTATCTCATGTAACGTTAAACGAAGAGTGTTCGGCGGTCATTAATAATTCTAATCTTCCTGAAAAGATAAACAATCCGGATAGCTTTTCTATTCCTTGTGTTCTTGGTAATCTTTTCGTAAAGCACGCGTTAGCGGATCTAGGTGCGAGCATCAACTTGATGTCGTTTTTCTTATTTAAGAAGCTAGGATTGGGCACTCTCAGCCCTACGTGTATGAGTATCCAGTTAGCCGATCGATCAATCAAGTATCTGTTAGGTATTATAGAGCACGTGCTAGTGAAGGTCGACAAATATATCTTCCTAGTAGATTTTGTTATTCTTGATATTGAAGAGGACATCGAGGTCCATCTTATCCTTGGTCGTCCCTTCCTAGCCACCTCTCGAGCAGTCATCGATGTGAGTAACGGGAAGCTCTTTATTCGTGTGGGAGATGACGAGGTTACTTTTTCTACAAATCAATCTATGAAAACTGTTTGAAAAATGATGATTCTTGTTTTTTTCTTGATGTATTAAATGAAGACTCCTTTCTTTCCCTTTCCAATGTTTCTTCAAATGTTTTTCTTCTTTTTCTGAAATTTCTTCAAATGTTTTTGAAGACACGATTATGTTCGTGCAAGCCAATTTTGAAAATGAACCTATTTTTAGACCAGAATCTTGAAAATCTTACTTTTGAAAAAGAAAAAATTTTGAAAAACTCTTATGATGAACCACCCAACCTGGAATTAAAACCACTCCCCGAACATCTTAAATATGCTTTTCTGGAAAAAAATTCTAAATTGTCTGTTATAATTTCGGCTTTTCTTTCTCAATCCGAGAACGATCAATTGATCGAAGTGCTACAAAGGCATCGCCGAGCTATAGCGTGGCAAATATCTGATATTTCTGGCATAAGCACCTCTTTTTGCACCCATAAAATATTTTTCGAAAATAATTCTAAAAGCGTAGTCCAGCCTCAACATCTTCTTAATCCGAACATGAAAGAGGTCATGAAGGGAGAGGTGCTTAAATTATTATATGCGGGAATAATTTACCCAATTTTCGATTGTAAGTGAGTAAGTCCGGTCGAGGTTGTACCTAAGAAGGGTGGGATCACGGTAGTGACGAATGAGAACAATGATTTAATTCCAACTAGAACGATAACGGGATGAAGGATGTGCATCGACTACCGTAAGCTAAACGATGTCACTCGTAAAGATCACTTCCCCCTCCCCTTTATCGATCAGATTTTAGAACGGTTATCCGGGCATAGTTTCTATTTCTTTCTCGACGGTGTCTCGGGGTATTTCCAAATCCCTATCGCACTCGAGGACCAAGAGAAGACAACATTCACTTATCCCTTCGGAACCTTCGCCTACCGTAGGATGCCTTTCGGTCTCTGCAACGCACCAGCTACCTTTCAGCAGTGCATGTTAGCAATTTTCGATAAATACATTGAGAGTATAATAGAAGTCTTTATGGACGACTTTTCTGTTTTCGGTGACACTTTCTCTTTATGTTTACAAAATCTAGCTAAGGTCTTAGAACGATGCGAGGAAAGGAACCTGGTTTTAAACTGGGAAAAATGTCACTTTATGGTGAGAGAAGGTCTAGTTTTAGGACATAAAATCTCTGCTAGGGGAATCGAGGTCGATCGAGATAAGATCGAGGTGATTGAGAAGCTGCCGCCGCCTACGAACATAAAAACGATTAGGAGTTTTCTAGGCCATGCGGGATTTTATAGGCGCTTCATTAAAGATTTTTCTAAAATCACCAAACCTCTAACCCAACTTCCGGAAAAAGACACCCCATTTAATTTTGACAAATCATGTCTAGCTGCTTTTGAATTGATTAAATCTAAACTTATTAATACTCCAATTATGATCGCCCCAGTTTGGGATTTGCCTTTCGAAATAATGTGCGATGCGAGTAGTTTTGCGGTCGGTGCGGTGCTAGGACAACGAATAGCTAAGAATTTCCACCCAATTTATTACACGAGCAAAACGCTTAATTCGACGCAGGAAAACTACACCACAACCGAAAAGGAACTCTTAGCTGTTATTTTCGCATTCGATAAATTCCGACCGTACATTACTCTTTCTAAGGTTATCGTTTTTTAGGGATCATTCCGCTTTGAAGTACCTCATTTCTAAACCGGACGCTAAGCCGCGCTTTATTTGTTGGAAAACTTAGCGGCTGATCATCTTTCTCGCCTCAAAAATCCTGAAATCGGTGTTTTAAATGAAAATTCTCTTAATGATTCTTTTCCGGATGAACAAATTTTAAACGTTTTTTATTCTATCCCCTGGTTTGCCGATCTGGCCAATTATCTCGTGGCTCGGGTCCTTCCAAAAGAGTATTATTCTCAGCAAAATAAGAAATTCTTTTTTGAGTTGAAGTATTATTTTTGGGAAGACTCCTTTCTATTCCGCATTTGTGCAGACCAGTTGGTAAGAAGATTTGTTTCCCGGGAAGGTCAACAGATTTTGAAGCATGTTCATGAAGGTCCAACTGGCGGGCATTTTCAAGCAAACCGCACCGCCCACAAAGTACTTAGTGCTGGCTTTTATTGGCCAAGCATATTTAAAGATGCTCCAATCTTTGTGAGCGGGTGTGATCGGTGTCAACAGACTGGAAACATATCCAATAAAAATGAAATGGAACAAAATTATTTTCTTGAATGTGAAGTTTTCGATTTGTGGGGCATCGACTTTGTAGGCCCGTTTCCCTCAAGCTTAGGTAATAAATATATTCTAGTCGCCGTATATTATGTTTCTAGGTGAGCGGATGCCCAAGTTTTACCCAGTAACGACGCTTGAGTCGTTTCTTTTCTAAAAAAATTATTTTCTCATTTTGGTTTTCCTCGAGCGATCGTTAGTGATAGGGAAAGTCTTTTCTGCAACGCACAGCTCGCTAAAGCTTTAACTAAATACGGCGTTACGCATAAACTATCTACCGCTTATCACCCTCAAACGAACGGTCAGGTCGAGATAGTCAATCGCGAACTTAAAAGAATTTTGGAAAAAAACCGTTTCTACTTCTCGTAAAGATTGATCATTAAAGTTAGATGATGCTCTTTGGGCATATCGGACAGCGTACAAGACCACTATAGGTTGTACTCCTTTCCGATTGGTATATGGAAAATCGTGTCATCTCCCGGTAGAAGTAGAACACCATGCGTACTGGGCACTAAAATTTTTTAATTTCGATCCACACTCGATCGGTGAGCATGGAAAAAATCAATTAAATGAACTCGACGAGTGGCGAGCGAACGCTTATAAGAACAACAAAATCTATAAAGAACGCACGAAATTTTATCACGATTAGAACATGCGTCACCCTAAAACATTTAAACCAGACGATCAGGTTCTTCTTTTTAATTCGCGCTTACGTCTTTTCCCTGGAAAGCTTAAGTCTCGATGATCTGGACTGTTTACGGTCAAGCAAGTTTTTTCGTATGGAACTGTGTTGCTCTCGCACCCGAACAACGGTGACTTCAAAGTTAATGGTCATAGACTGAAGTTGTATTTTTCAAATGACTTGCTATCTCCTGCAAATGAGCATCTTATTTTTGTCTTTTAATGTTTATTTTTCATGTGGAACTCTTTCTTTTCCTGCACTTCTTATCATTATAAAACTGTTATAATTATTTCAAACTTTATATTGTTAAATAAAGAACACTCTTGGGGGTCTGCCCAAGGATTTTTCTGCTTTTATTGTTGTATTTTGCTTTTCCTCCCGGTGGCCAAACAAGTGCAAGTTAGTGATTGCCGCTCCAACGTTGCTGATTTCAAGAAGGATCAAGTCAAGCTTGCTGGTGATAAATTGAATTCAAGCTCAAGCACGGGGGAGCGACATCCGCTTTCGGCCTCACAAACTCGGGGAAGTCCTGTTCTTTTCTTTTTCTTCTTATTTTTACTTTACTGCATTTTCTATCCCCCCTCTTCTCCTTCTCTCTCGTTTTTTTTTCATTGAGGACAATGAAAAATCTAAGCATGGGGTAGGGTTTCGTTTATTTTTTTTTCTTTTTTTTTCCTTTTTTTTATAAAAAAAACATTTAAATTTTATTATAGTTATATTAAGCCTCTTATGAGTACTACTTTTTCTTTAACTTTATCAAAAATCCAAAAAAAAGCTAGAAAATACAAAACCCAAAAAATCAAAAATCCAAAAATTTTTCTAAAATCTATTTGAAAATCAAAATCAAAAATTATTTTCTATCTTTATTTTTTTTATGTTTCTTCTAGTGGTGTGTATGTCGCTGCGGTTCTTTAGTTCTAAGTAGAATTTCTTTGAATCGGTTTTCTAAATCTATTATTTTAACATACCTTAGTTTTACTATTTTCTAGTTCTTAAATATAGGTATCTGTTTTTTACGTTGTAAGTTAGTAAATTGTAGTTTTTTCTCTTATTCGGTTAAATTGCGTATGAACGGTTGCTAGATAACGTTATCATTTTTTTATTTTGGGGTAATTCTTTCTTACTGTCTAAAACTTGTCTCTAGCGACTCTCGAAACATTTGCGCCGTTTTTCTGGAACTTCAGAAATAATTTAGGTCACCCTTTGTCCCGTTTGAGCCTTTTTACCCACCTGAATATTTCACCTTTGCTAAAACAACTTTGGGCATTTTTCTATTTTTCTTTGTTTAGCTCCACCTTTCATTTTTCACAAAAGCCAAAATGTCATTCCTATTTCACACTAGACTTTGCGCTTTACTTAAATATTATTATTGTGATGGGTTATCATCTTTGAAAAATGAAAAAGAAATTATAAGCTTATATTTGGAGCTCTCCTATGAAAAGAGAAAAAATTATGATCCAAAATTGTGAAATCAAAAAAAAAAAGTTTATTTTTTGGTCAATTATGTGAAAAGAAAAAAAAAACTGCATGACCTTGTGTTTTGTTAAGTTTGAATTGGAGAAAATGATGTACTTGTTATTTCACATTTTTGTGCTTTTATGTCTATTTAAAACTCATCCTTGGTTTAGTGTGTTTTGACCGTCATTTTTATCCTTGGTTTTTTATTCTTAACCATTTACCTAAGCCAAGTCTTTACGCCTATAAAATTCCTTTTGATCTTTAGAACGTGACACAAACCTGCGTAGCGGAGAGAGTGTGAACGGACAAGTCTATGGCCACCATCATTGATGGATTTCTTTGGAGGTTATCTTGAGGTGATTTATGGGTAATTGTTCTTCTAGCAAGCTAGTAGTTCGTTCAATGCGCCGTTTATTTAGAATCTCTACTTTTGTCTTTCTTATTCTCCTAAAATTTTGGATGTCTTGTTTTAGGAATTTAGAAATGTGTAATTCTTCCTTATGTTCCAATGATATTTTTAGGTCTTCATTTTTCAAGTTTTTTATTGTGAACTTCTCACCTCATTAGTTGTTAACATAGAAATCAGAATAGTTTAGTTTTTCATGTTTTGATTTTCTTAACTATGAAACTTAAAATTATTTTCTTTGCTTTTATTCCTATTCCCTAGTTTTTAATTCCATTTGCTTGAGGGCAAGCAAATACTTAAGCATGAGGGAATTTGATGACTAGTTTTAATCATCGCTTTTTGGGTTAATTTAGCATGAAAAATTCCTATGTTTAATTATATTTTTATGTATTTTATGTTTGTTACGTTTTAATATCTCATTTTTGATGATTATGTTTTAATATGTTATAAAACATAACTAATGTTGTGTTTTATTTTATTTTTGTAGGTTCGAGCCTCCTTGGTGCTGTCCAAACCCGTGAGCCATGCATCCCTCTCATTCGGCCAGCTCAAGATCCAATCCAGCCCGAGCACATGATGCAGTCGGCCCCTTTATCTCAAGTCCAGCCCGGCCCTCCTTGGTGCAGCCGGCCCTCCTTCAAGTCCAACCCGAGCCCACTTCACTCATCAAAGCCACCCTCCACCTTTGTATGGCTCTCCACTTAATGCATGGGCCGGCCTTCTCTCTCTCCCCCCCCTTCTTTTTATATTTTTCTCCCCTCTTTTATTACTCATTCATCTCCCCTTCTTCTATTCCTATTTTCCTATTTTTCTATTTTTTTTCTTTAAATAACATGCCTTGAACATTATTCTCTCTCTCCTCTTCTCTCTTCCCCTCATTAATTTCATTCATGCACTTCTCCACCCATGCATGCCCCCCTGGGCCCCTTCATCTCCACCTCCCTCTAGAACCTCCCCCCTCATCTATCTAAGGAGCACTTGCCTCATGCTTTGGAGGTTGGAATTTGGAGAGCAAGTGAGAGTGCTAGTTCAAGAGAGAGTTCTTTTTTTTTCTTGTTGTTAAGTTCTTTTTATTAGTGTAATCTTTTTCTTGATAGTATAATATTGTCTCTTCTATTATTATTGTGTACTCTTTTCTTTTATCAATCAATGAAAATGAATTTTTTTTATCTTATTGTAGTTTCCTTCTTGAATATGCGTAGCTAATTTTCTTTAGCATTCGATCATGAGGATCCATGAATTGAGATGAGATTTTTCTTTGCTTCTTAGTTTTATTTTTGCTAAATTTTTTCTCGATTCTTCTTTGATTTATATTGTGTCGACTCCGTATTTCCGGTATACGGTAGTAGAAATTTGATCTCATTTCATAGTAGTCGAGAGACTCGTTGACTTGAATGATCACTCAAAAAAGCAAGGAGTTGCACGCAATCCTAAAGATAGGACGACGTAAATCCTCCGGATTGGAGTCAAATCCGATAGTGCGGTTCACTTCGATAATGCAACTTTAGGTCTTTTGATTTGCAAAGAGATTTTGGTCAAAACGTCTAGAAGTTAGGAGATTTAATGCTCTAACGAGATTATTTCTTATTTTCGGATCCGACACGGTCGAGAACGATTTGCAATTATAAAACTTCATTTTTTTTTTCTTCTTATCTCTTTTCATGGTGAATCATTGATCGAATGCTATCTTTTGAATATGAAGTTTTCGTTTTAATATTATTTTCGATTTATTTTAAAATTCTCAAAACACCCAACAATCGTACGGTATGATAATAATAGGACCGTGAGTAATAGTAATTGACAGCCCCGAGCTTTTAATACGACTTTGGTACTGCAATTCGATAGGTACACTTGCCTGTTCGGGTTGATAGTCATTCAATTTCACCACACTTCATCGTCCAGATCCATGTTTTATCTGTCTTAAAAATGCTTGTAAGTGGCACTGCACTCTTTGAGTATCCTATGCTAAACCGCCTATAATAGTTCACCAACCAAAGGATGATCATAGCTCTGTCACCTTTACCGATGGTTCCATTTGATGATTGCCCGCAATTTGTCCATATCCACCCGCAGTTGATCATGCTCAATGACATTCTCAAGAACAAGTATCTTCTCTTAGTCAAAATAGCATTTTGACCCCTTGACATAAAGTTCACTCTCCCATGGTAATTTAAAATACTAAGTGAAGGTGCCTAACATGCTACTCTATTATGTTATTATAAACGACAATGTCGACTAAGTACATTACTACAAATTTGTCTAAGTATGAGTGGATGATTAGATTCATCAATGTGCAAAAGGTTGTTGGTGCATTGGCTAATCCAAATGACATCACCAACCACTCAAATGACTAGTACCTTGTCATTGCCTCATCTCTTTAGCAATACACAATTGGCGGCAGTACCTTTTGCAAATTCATTCTTGTGTATATCCTTGCACCACCAAGTCGAGCGAAGCATTCGACGATCAACGGGATGGGATACTTGTTTTTATTGTCACGTTGTTTAACACTTGGAATTCAATACATAATCGCAGTGTTTCATTCTTCTTCTTTTGAAAGAGTGTCAATGCTCCAAATGGTGCCTTTGACGGTCTGATCATCCCATCCTCAAGTAGTTGCTGAAACGACTTTCTCAACTCCTAAAGTTCAAGTGGAGCCTTCCGGAATGGTTCCCTTGTCGGTGATTTTGCTACAAGCTCTAACTCAATCTTATGATCCACCTCCCTGCGGGTGGCAGCTTCTTTGGTAACTTTGTAGGTATGATGTTCTTGTTCTCCTCAAGTACTTCAACAATAAGTGGAGGCACTCCCTTCATCTTTGCAACTGTTATATCCTCTTTCAAGGTAGCAAAGAAAGTATGCTGGCCTTTTCCAAACACTTTTTGCAATTTGCACTGCCAACAATTGCCTTGTTGCATGGCTTCTTGGAGGCCCCTCAATTGAGAGGAACATATAAGTTGCTCACTTCACCATGATGCAGATCGATTTAGCATGACAATTGCACCCCCCGTGTCAACACAATTTTGTGATCATCTGTCACTGCGACTGAGAGGTCCGCTTGTCATCTCCACTGTCCTAAGCATAGCTCCACGTCACAAGCCACTTCAGACAGTGATCTCGCCCTTTGGCTCGCGGTCTTGACATCCATTGTTGTTTGTTACTTAAAGGTCAATCCTTCAAGATTCTTCCTCCGCCACAAACTTTTGAGTTGCCCATGTATCTATCAAAGCTCCAGTGGCCTTGTTGTTCATCATACTTTCTACATACATCATTCTCACGTTGGTTGCATTTTCCGCCAACTTCGCATTCACATTTAAAAGTTGCAATGAGCATATTTGATTTGTTCATTCTCACTTCATGTTGCATTCTTCTCTTGTAATGTTGAAAGTGAACCAAGCTCTGGTATTTGTTTATCATGTGTGGACTTTTGCAGATAAAGCATCCACATTTTAACGTAAAGTTCTAGCTTCTACCATCGATCACCTTCCCATTATGCATAGAAGTTTGATCTCATCTAGAAGGTCTACGTGACCCTTGCCCATCTCCGCCAACCTTTGATATCATTTTTGTAGCCACTTCATAGGTGCCGCATTTGGTTGTCGTTGGAATTATGTAATGGCCTCGACCGCAGCAATGGCTTCAACCAACAGCTTTGCATCGCGCTGATGTACTTCATGTTTCAACCAAATTGGAATATCATCCTTGAAGTTGAAGAGTAGTTCTTTCTCGAACACTCGACCCCATTAGCATTAAGGTTTCGAAATCTTTCACGTACTCAGCGGCCCATTTGCTTAAATTTGAAGCCTTCAACTTCTTCCCTCATTTGCAACGTTCTCTGGGTAGAAGTGTCGCTTGAGTTCACTCTTGAACTCCTCCCAAGTGTCTAAGTTGCATGCTCCCTTTTTTATGTCTGAATGTTTTCATTGCAACAGTTAGAAAAGCCCATTTAATCTAGGCCCATTTTGTAACATTTATTGTTTTTCTCTCCTCTTTAGTCCCACACCTTGTATAGGATCTTCTTCTCTCTTTCTCTCATCTATATATTTGTACTCATTCTTTGTATTTGACACAAGTGAACATATATACAAGGTTGGTTTTTTCCCTCTCTACATGGTATCAGAGCCAACGATTCTCCTTAAGCGGCTTCCCCTTTCTTACCCGCGCGGTCTGTTTTCTGTCCGCTACCCGCCCGGCTTCTTGCAGTCTGCCTGCCTGACCGCTCCGCTCCTCTTCTTCCGCTTCCTCTTCTTCGTGGTTACACCCCTCCCTTCCGGCATTTTATATCCTTCCCCTTCTCTCTCTCGTCGGATCCACCTTCTCTCTCTCTCCTACAGACCGTTGTCTCTTGCGGCCTGTTCTCTCTCCCTCTGCGGCCTGTCCTTCTTTCGGCCTGGTACAGCTCGCTGCGGCCTGCTGATCTGCCTGCCTCGCTAGCGACCTGCTCAGGTTCGCTCCGGTTCACTGCGGCTTATTTTACCTCGATGCGGCATGCCCCTCTCCCGACCTGCTTCAGCTCGCTGCGGCTTGACTTAGCTCACAGCGGTCTGCTCCTCCTCGCTGCGGACTACCTCTCGTGCGGCCTGCTCCGGCTCGCTGCGGCCTGCCTCTTCTGCGGCCTGCCTCTCCTGCGGGTTGGTCCCGGGCGTTGCAGTCTCTTCTCTTTTTCCGCTCGAGTCTCCCTACTCGCGGCCTCTTCTCTCTAACCGCTGTCGGCCTCCTGTTTCTTGGACCTCTGCTATGCTCCGCCAGACCGTGCGGACTCCTGCCTTCCCGCATTTTGGTCGCGGTCTTCTCCTCGTTCCTTTCTTCGCGGCCTCTCTCTGTCCGTTGCGGCCTGCTCTCTCTCCCGGCCTCCGCCTTTGGTCGCGGACTCCTCTCGCAGTTGGTGCCTTCCCATCGTGGCTGGGCAGTTTCTGCTCCGGTCGCGCGGTCTTCTTTGTTGTCCGGTCTGTTCTCTGAGCCGCCTCTCTTCTCCATGACCTCCTCTGCTGATTTCGTTGGCACGGCGATTCCTCCTGCTGACCGCCCGGCCTCTCTGCCGGAAGTCCGCGATGAGCTTCGTATTACCACAATCTCTCTGACCGGCAAGAAAAACTTTGTGGAATGGGCGCATTATGTTTGCCGTGTCTTGCAATCCAAGGGGTTCCTTCATCACTTGACTCAGGCCGTTACCGGTACTCCTACAGATGAATGGTTATGCAATGATGGTCGGGTACAGACTTGGCTTCTTAATTCTCTTGATGGCGAATCTTATCACCTGGCCATGTACCATGAGACGGCCAAAGGCATGTGGGACGAGCTCCACACCCTCTACTCTGGCAAGGATAGTCTCCACCATCTGTATGACATTATTACTGCTCTCCAGGCCCTTGATAGCAGTGGCGCGACCGATCTGACGTCCTTTGTTGCTCAGGCTCGGTCTCTGGTCGAGGCTTGGATCCACCATCAGCCTCCTACTCTGGATCTTACTGTCCAACGTGCCCAGAAGGAAGCTGTGGGTATCGCCATGATGATGGCCCGGGTCCCGCATCATCTTCACAGTGTACGGGCTCACATTCTCTCCTCTACTGTTACCCTATCTTTCTCCGATGTGTGCTCTATGCTTCTCAAGGTCTCCCCACCTCCGGATGTGCCCGGGCCACCTTCTCCGGCCCTTGTTCAGCAGGCCCCTGATCCCTTATTGCCTCTTCCATCTTCTGCTCGTGGAGGACGCTCTGACTCTCGCGGCCGGGGCCGGGGTGGCCGACCTCGACCTAAGTGCTCGTTCTGCGGCAAAGATGGGCATCTTGAAGCCACGTGTTACCGCAAACATGGCCGCCCTACTCGTCCACAGGCCGTTGTTGCTGCCACCGACTCCTCTTCCACTCGTCCTGACCTCGACGAGGTTTGTCTTCAGCTCCAGCATCTTCATGGACTGCTTAGCCGCCCTCCTGCCTCGGTTGCCTCCGCTGCCTCCATCTCCAATGAAGGTATCGCCTGCCTCTCCTCTGTCCCGCGATGGATCCTCAATTCTGGTGTCACTCATCACATCACCTATGTTCGGCCGCCTCAGTACTTGTCTTCACCTCACCCGAAGTACATTACTGTGGTCAATGGGGTATCTGTTCCTGTCTCTGGATGTGCTGATATTCGCCTCACCTCTACTCTCCTTCTGCGCTCGGCTCTTCACGTTCCGGGCTCTCCTTTCAATTTACTTTTTGTTGGTCGCCTTACTACTGATTCTAATTACTCCGTGACATTTACTTTCTCTTCTTTTCTCATACAGGATCAGCAGACGCGGACTATCATTGGTAGGGGGCGGATGCAGAATGAGCTCTATCTTCTTGACGACTCTCCTACTACCCTCTCGTCTATCTCCTCTTCGGATTGGCATCGCCGCCTGGGTCATGCTCCTCTTCCAGTCCTCCGAAAGGCTCTTTCAGATGTTTCTCTTCCTGCATTTCAATGTGACACATGTATTTTGGCAAACAGCCCCGTTCATCTTTTTCTTCTCATTGTACTCGGAGCTCCGCTTCTTTTATTTTGGTACACTCCGATATATGGGGTCCGTACAAAATCACTAATCTTTCTGACTACCGGTATTTTCTTACTTTTATTGATGACTACTCTCGCATGACGTGGTTGTATCTCCTCCGGGATCGCTCTGAGCTTCCCCGCGTCTTCCGGGCCTTCATACTTGAGACTTGCACTCAATTCACTGCATCCATTAGTACTATTCGTACTGACAATGCGCGTGAGTACAACGGTCATACCTTCGCGACTCTCTGCTTTGAGTTCGGCATTATTCACCAAACCTCGTGTCTGTATACTCCACAACAGAATGGTGTCGCCGAGCGCAAGAATCGTCACCTTCTTGATGTTGCCCGTTCCCTTATGCTCCAAATGCGGGTTCCCAAACCGTACTGGCACTACGCGCTCTCCACGGCTTGTTTTCTCATCGATCGCCTCCCTTCTTCCGTCCTCCAATATGTCACTCCCTTCAGCCTCCTCTTTCCCTCCACTCCGCCTTTTCCCGTTCCTCCTCGGGTCTTTGGGTGTACCTGCTACGTTCACCGACTTGGTCCCTCCATCGACAAGTTGGAACCACGTGCCGCCAAACATATCTTTGTGGGCTACTCGCGCGCTCAAAAGGGTTACGTGTGCTATTCATCTGCTACCCGCAAAGTTACTGTCTCTGCGGATGTCACTTTCCGTGAAGATCTTCCCTTTTTCTCTGATCTGGATATCGCTCCTACTCCAGACCCCGTGGTTCGTCATGTCATCCCTGCTCCCCGCTCCTCATCCTCTACTCCTCCGGCCCTACCTCCGGTCCGTCTACCATCACCAGTTATCAGGGTCTATTCTTGTCGCTCTCCTCATCCCGTTTCCCCTCTGCAGTCGGCTTCGACCACTGGTGCTCCGCTACCTGCTGCTCCGGCTCCCGCATCAACCGCTCATCTGATGGCAAATTACGTCTCTCTCCATCGCCTTTTTCGACCTCTTCTTCACTTCGCCACTTCTTTATCCTATGTTTCTGTCTCTAACTCTTTAAAGGAGGCACTTCAACATCCAGGCTAGCGAGCGGCCATGGACGAAGAAATGACGGCCCTTTGGGCCAGCCAGACCTGGGTCTTGGTTCCCTTACCTCCAGGTCAGCACCCGGTTGAGTGTAAATGGGTTTTCGTCATCAAGCATGCTCCAGATGGCACTATTGTCAGACTGAAGGCCCGTCTTGTGGCCCGTGGCTTCACGCAACAGGAGGGTCTTGACTATGAGGAGACCTTCTCTCCCGGTGGCTAAGTTCAACATTGTCCGTGTTCTTCTCTCCGTGGCGGTGCACCGCCAGTGGCCCCTTCATCAGCTCGATATCAAGAACGCCTTTTTGAATGGCGACCTTCAGGAAACCGTCTACATGCGCCAACCGCCCGGGTTTGAGACCACGGGGGAGTCTCGGGTGTGTCTTCTCAAGAAATCCATTTATGGTCTCAAACAGTCCCCTCGGGCGTGGTTTGACAAGTTCAGCCAGGTTGTTCGGGACATGCGGTTCACTCGGAGTTCTGCAGATTTCTCCCTATTCACCCGATACCGGGCCACTAGAACCGTCCTTCTGTTGGTTTATGTTGATGATATACTACTCACTGGGGATGATTCAAAGGGGATTCACGAGGTCAAACAGCATCTGAGCACTGTATTTCAGACTAAAGACCTGGGGCATCGTCGCTACTTTCTTGGTCTTGAGATCGCACGACGGTCGGACGGGCTGGTCCTCTCCCAACGGAAGTACTGTCTCGATCTTCTCAAAGACGCTGGTCAGTTCGGTTGCAAACCAGCTTGTACCCTGATGGAGGCAAATCACAAACTGTGTGCTCATGCTTCTGATGACGATTTGCTTCTTCAGAACCCAGAATACTATCGACGCCTTGTGGGCAAGTTGATCTATCTAACGGTCACGAGGCCGGATATATCGTTTGTCGTTGGGGTTGTCAGTCGGTTCATGCATGCCCCCCCCCCGAGTTTCTCATATCCAGGCGGTTGAACGGATTCTCCGATACCTTAAGGGAGCTCCGGGTCAAGGGCTGGTTTATAAAACCTCCGACTCGGCTCCCGCATTAGTCGCTTATTCTGATGACGATTATGTCGGTTCCCTGGACGATCGAAGGTCAACAAGTGGGTTCTGTACTTATTTTGGGAGTCATCTCATTACACGAAGAAGTAAGAAACAAGCCGTGGTCGCTCGTTCCTCTGCGCAAGCTGAATACCGATCGATGGTCCCTGCTGTCTCAGAACTTACATGGCTTGAAAGTCTCCTTACTGACCTGGGAGTAAAACTCCCATCATCTGTTGTTCTATTTTGTGATAGTCAAGCCGCCATACACATAGCAAAAAATCCGGTGTTTCACGAGCGCACAAAACATATCGAAGTTGACTGTCACTTCATTCGAGAGAAAGTTCAATTGAAGAAACTTTAGTTAAAGCATGTTTCGGACACTGATCAAGTTGCTGACATTCTCACAAAGGTCTTATCAAGTACCTTGTTCTACCAGTGTTTGTCCAAGCTGGGTGCATATGACCCATACGCTCCAGCTTGCGGGGGAGTGTTAGAAAAACTCATTTAATCTAGGCCCATTTTGTAACATTTATTATTTTTCTCTCCTCTCTTTAGTCTCACATCTTGTATAGGACCTTATTCTCTCTTTCTCTCATCTATATATTTGTACTTATTCTTTGTATTTGACACAAGTGAACATATATACAAGGTTGGTTTTTTCCGTCTCTACAACAACCAAAGATAGTAACTAGCGGTTTTTACCTTGTGCACTTCATATGTGATGTTGCACCCTTCAAAATAGACTTCAATCTGGTAAAATGTTCAACCTTCTTCTTGACCATCTTTCCAGTGAAGAATTTTGACTTAGGCACATCAATTCTTAGGTTATGCACCCCATCATTTCAATTTGTCTCATTACAAGGACCCGTGCGGCCATAGCTTCCCTTTGTCACAACCTAGCTAAGTCAGCCTCCTGCAAGAACTAGTTGGTGATGAAGAGAAGAATGGAGAAAAAAACTCAAGAGAAAGCTCACAAATGAAGAGAACTCAAAGAAATTTTTGTTCGTTCAAAACTTGGATGGTTAAAAATAAGGGATCTTCCTCTTTTATAGGCCCCAATGAATCATTCTCCAAAGTAGGAAGGATTTAAAATGCCTCATATTCTAGATTATTATATACATCTCTTGTATTTACAATATTCATAAATCATCTAAGTTACTCCAGAATGTTTTCATAAGCCCAGCATAGAATTCTCTATGATCTTCATGTATTCTCTTATGTACAAGAATTTCCAAGACTCCATATATCTCTAGAATTTTCTTAGGCAATAGCATAAAAATTGTCACAGGTGGGCCAAAATATGGCAAGCCCTGATAACCTGTTGGCTTTGGGAGGACCAATAGAGATTGGGAAGATAGATTATTCTAAACTCTAGAGTAAAAGATTATCAAAGATGTCTATTTCTATGAAATTTTACACATTGTTATTTGGAGAGAAGTTCTTAATTTCTTGTAAAGGTTCTTCCAACCCACAAGAAGAGGTCAAAGAAATGTCAAGAGAAATCTCTCCAGGAACCATGATGAGTTGCCACTAGGAGGACGCGGAACCTTCTCTGAAGCAATTTTAGTGTAAAAGGAAAAGAAGACAGTGTGACCTTGATCCCCTCCACCATAAGGTTGAGTTCTTTTGACCTACAAGAACCCTTGTCAAGGGAGGGTTGTAAAGAGACACAGCAAGGTTTTCTGGGGAAAGAAAATCAGAAAAACAAAGAGACTGAGAACCTTTTGGGAATAAGAGACCGTGATCTTCAAACCCTATTAATTTAACGGCACAGGAGATAAAAAATGTTACCAAAGAGAGAACTATTTTGTGTTAATTAAAATAAACTCATTATTCTATACATTTAATGTCTCCGCCATCATAAAATGGGTCGGGAGATATAAATAAGGAGGAACGATATGGACATAATTCCGGAAGACCTTATCTTAACATAGCTCGGGCTTTTGAACGACATAATGGTATCAAGGAGATGATGTAATAATGAACAAGTTTATGCCATTACATATAAGAAATGCCTAATGGGAATAGAAGGGCGTGTGATTACAAACCTCAGAGGCATTACTGTGGAAACTAATGAATGTTTATGACTCGTTAAGCTTATTGATGGGGATCGACAAGACAGTAAAGCATGAATTTTATGCCCGTTTGGGGTTAATTTGTCACCTGCCATATTGATGTCGCCCGATGGATAACCTGAGCTCAATGTTGCGTCTGGAGTGTCGTTTAGACATTTCTATGTGGTTTCTTTTAGTTTTGATGTATTCAGTGAGAACGGATACTTATCGTGTATGGCCAATCATAGTCGTCCATGATGGCTGCTCTAAATAGGTTTTATTATAAATAAGAGGGTAGGGGCAACTGGCAAGGTTATTAAAGATTTTAGAGAGCTTTTTCTTGGAATCTGGTGGTCTTCTAACGATGCCGACTCCATTTGGCATTAGGAACTCTTAGGTTTATCCTTTTTGTTCTTTGCCTTTTTCCTTGCCATTTCATCGTGCAGCCCCCTTGCCTTTTCTTCCAATCGCCCATCTAGCCATCAAACAGAATTTTGGCGATGATTCACCCTCCCAATTACCGCTACTTCCTCCTCCTTACCCAACAACCTGATGCGGAATGGAGACGCGGACCCGCAGCGGAGGACAAGTTTGGGGCCCGTTCGGGCTCAATTGGCCACTTACCATATATGGCGTGCCCGGATCGATGATCATATCTATTTATTATAAATAGATGTGTATAGGGGCTGATAGAGGCTATTGTAGATTTTTGAGATTGTGAATCACAGAATCCCGTGATCCTCCCACAGCGCCGACTCTGTGGAACCATAGGTGACGACCCCTAAGCGTGTATCTTCCTCCCCAAGGTTACCCAACCCTAGCCCTCTTCCCCCACCTCCAAAAATCATTTCCCGCAGCCCTGTTGGAGAATTCATGCAGCCGCACCATCTCTAGTCATTGTTTTCTTGCACCCTTACCGTTATTTTTCAGTGGTTTTGTCGCTGATTTTCTTCCGTCCAGCTACAACCGCAACTTTGGCTTTTCACTCCCCTATCACCGCCAGCCACCCCTTGCTCTTGTTGCCACCCTCCCCTGTGAACATGTTGCTGTCGGCCATGCCTTTCTCCCGCCGCCACCTTCCCCTGTAATCTTGCTGCCTCCAGCCACTCTCAGCCGCCGGCCCACTTCTGTGGAACCACCAACAGCCCTCTCGTTGTTTGATCTACCTCCCACCGCCCGGATCCGCTTCCATATAGCCGGATCTACCCCTTTAAGGCTCAATCCCGCATCTCACCGCCAAATCCAGCTGTATTTGTTGTCATCTCGCCTTCGGTTCCGCATCGGATCGCCGTCAAAGCGCCGCACAGCTCCGGATCTCCATTGCCTTGGGAAGCCCTCATATCTTGTGAGTGTTATTGTGGTATGGATATTAGTTAGCTTTATTAATATATGGTATCGTGATTGTGTGTTCTTTGGGATCTACTCTTTGTGGAATTTTGCATTAGATATCTTGTGATTTGCAGGAATCATTCGCCGCGTGTTTTGATTTGACCCTCCACGCGGAGGGAAGCCTAATCCGCTTGCTCAAACGAATTATTATGTTTTTGTTATAATCATGTGAGTGAGATTTAATTATTTATTATCTGATTTTTTTTTACCCGTCTAATTTGCATGGCATATAGGGTTAAGGAATCATTAATCCGTCGACTATAGATTCGTCTTGCGTCACAACCTCTCTCCAGTAGCATATTCCCCTTCAACTGAACATTCACCAATAGCCATCACAATTCACACCATAAAACCCCTCCAAACAGTCACAACCCTCCATGTTTTCCTCTCCCTCCACTTCCACAATCCCCATCCCCGCAACAGCGGATATTCCTCCCCACTCCAAACAGCTCGTCTTTAACCCTCTTCCATCCTTAAACTCTGGATCGATCCTTCCCACACCCTCAATTCATGGCCAAACTCCTCCTTACCTATGTTGCACGGGGACGGGAAACGGGATATAATACAAAATGAATACCAACATGATTTAAAAATAAAACAAGGATATGGGATAGACTTTATAAAAAAATTAATTATTTAAATATAAATATTAATTAATATGAAAACAAGATAACCAATAAACTAAGTGTAAATATCTTAAAACAGTGAAATTTGAATTCATCTAATGAAATATTGCAATATAAGACATAATATAAAAAACTTAGAATATTAGAATGTCATAAATAAACATGGAAGAATGAACAATCATTTACAACTAAAACATTCAATAGAAGGAAATAACAATATTAAATTTCTAATTATGAACAAACTGTTCTCCAAACTCTGATTAAATGCTAAATTTTATATAAATTACATACTGGAAATCTGCAGAAATCTGCGAGGCTTTGATGGTGCTTGCGAGGAGGGCTCTCATTCTACGATCTCTAAGGTCTTTGAAAGCCACGAAATTAGGGGAGGAGCCGATGGTGCTTCTAAATAAGGCTTTGATTCCACGATCATTTTGTTGCTTGGAAACGACGGAAAAAAGGGAGGCGAGGGGCTTCTAAGTGGGAGGTGAGCAAGGGGTTCTGATGTGGGAGGTGATCGAGCAGCATCTATAACCAGAATATGTGAGTGGGTTAAGGGGGTGGGGGTGGGGGTGGGGGGGTCGAGCAGAGCAGTGAGAAAGATTAGGAGCGTGAGGAGCAACGAAGATCTTAGGATATGACTCAGAGCAGTTCGGTCGCCCGATTAATGATGTGAAGCGCATATCCCGCTTGTTATTTTTATTTTTTTAAATAAATTTTGATGCGGGTACATTTCGTAAACAGATTTTTGAGAATTTTCGAACGTTTCCCGTCCTCGATATGTGTTTGAGTCAATATGGTAGGCCATTTTAAGTATTTGTGCTTCATAGCTCCCTAGTCCCCACCTTCCCCATCTTAGTTAAACCTCCATATACCCCTCCCTACCATCCAGATCTTAGCTGGCCCTTCAAATACCCTTCCCTACCCAAAACAGTCCCCAAACAACCCTATATCCTCTCCTACAGGCACCATACAACATTCCACCCCTTCAGAGAGCCACCACCGCACCCTAACGATTATCGAGACTCCACTTTACATATGGCTCCTTACTCGTGAATTGTACTATTCGGATTTGTTGGGTCCATTCCCCACAATGTTCCCTATAGTGGATTTGAAAAAGCATCACCATCAAGACTAAGAGCATAGTTGTATCTTATGTTGTTTAAGATCATCATGTGCAGGATGTTCCATGTAACAAGTCTAGACATGTTGTCTAAGTAATGTGACAGGTGGTCACAAAGTGAAGAAGCTGGAAAGGCAGGAAGTAGCTTAAGTGGCCAAGTCAGGTAAACTCTTACCTATGTTGTGGGTTGACAGAAATCTGTCTAAGTCCACAGGCGTTGAGTGATGAAGACACTCAACGCCACACAGCAAAAAGTCTGTGAGTCGAACTTAGTTCAAAATTCGTCGAACTAAGTTCAGAGTTCGTCGAGCTGAGCTCGCGATTCGTCGAGCTAAGATCACGGCAAAAAGTCTGTGAGTTGAACTTAGTCGAACTTCAAAATTCGTCGAACTAATTTCAAAATTCGTCGAGCTGAGCTCGTCATTCGTCATGCTAAGATCACAGCAAAACATTTGTGAGTTGAACTTAGTCGAACTTCAAAATTCGTCGAACTAAGTTCAGAGTTCGTTGACCTGAGCTCACCATTCGTCGAGCTAAGAACACAGTTTGAGATTCTGAGTTCGTCGAGCTCAGTTAAGAATTCATCGAACTGAGTTCAGAGTTCGTCGAGCTCAGTTCACCATTCGTCGAACTCAATTCAGAGTATGGCAGACTGAGTCAGTCAATGTCTAAAGTTAAGACAAGTGTTTGTCTCAGCATAACCGCTGAGACAAGTGTTTATCTCAACAGAAAACAAGAAAACGCTGAGACAGTTAAGTCAGTGTTTTCAAACACAGAAATTTGAGTAAGGCAAAATGCGTTGAGTGAAGCGTGCTCACTAAACGCTCTCAATGCCTAAGTTGCAGAAAACTTTTCTAAGGCAAAAAGCGTTGAGTGATGAAGTCACACTCAACGCTCTCAACACCAGAGAAGCAGGAAGATTTTGCCTAAGGCAAGAGCATCGAGACAGCTGAGACAGTTGAGAAGCTCAATGCAAAAGCGTTGAGAGAAATGTTGGTCTCAGCTAAACTGCTGAGACAGGGGTTGTCTCAGCACAACCGTTGAGACAAGTGTTGGTCTCAGCAAAACCGCTGAGACAAGTGTTGGTCTCAGCACAGCCGCTGAGACAAGTGTTTCTCATCTGAGAACAAGAAAGTGCTGAGACAGTTAAACAGAAAAATGGGTAAGGCAAAAAACGTTGAGTGGAGTTTGCTCACTCAACGATGTCAACGCCTAGTGAAGACAGAATTTTGTCTAAGAAGTTTGGCGTTGAGTGATGATCACACACTCAACGTCAAGTAATAGATAGCTGATAAAGCAAGTTGCCGTTGAGTGAAACTGAATCACTCAACGCCTAGAAACAGATTTAAATTCTAAGTAGTTTGTCGTTGAGTGAAGGTTACTCACTCAACGCCATGAGACAGAAAATCTGTCTAAGTGTTTTGGCGTTAAGTGATGCTTACTCACTCAACGTCTATGCTAATGTTGTTTTATTTTTGTCTAAGTCCAGAGATGCTGAGTCATGCTGACGTCAGCAAAGTCAAAGTCAACCAAAATTCAAATGTCGAGAAAATGCTGTCAAAAACGTTGGCGGCCAGCTGTTAGCATCTTCTGTAATTTCTGAGGAATATTTTCAACATTAAGTGTAGGGGCCCACACATAGCAAAGAGCTGGTGAATCAAGAATTAATTGAAAGCATGTGCTGAATGGCTAAACCTCGGCCATCAATCCTGGTGATGGGACCCACCGCTAAAGAGCCGTTGGGTCAAAATCAATAAAAGGAAAAAGGCGTACTGAGGAAAAAAAATATTCGGGAAAAAGCAATCAAGCAGTTCTTCTTCTCCGCCATTGTTGTGGAGCAAAAGAACAGGAAGCTCAAGTATGCAAGACAGAGAGCAAGTTAGTTGTTGAAAAAACATCTTCAACAGCAAGATAGTTGTTGTGATCTTCATCTGCACCAGCAAGTTAGCTCAGAGTGATTATCTGAGAAAAAGGTAGCAGCTTGGGTCGACCCTTGCTGCAGGTGCTTCACATACCCAACCAACAAATACTAAAGATCATTTTCTTGGGGAGATGTGAAGAAGGAGATAGGGCTGAGCAGTTGACTCAATTCAGAAAGGGGCAGAGAAGCTAATTTGCAAGTTACTTCCAACACAGGCCAAAGCAAGATCTTCATCCTTGTTGCTATGAAGAAAGGAGCAGGGCTGGGATTCCTCCAGCTCAGGTTGCAGCAAGATCTGCTGCAGTTACTTCTCTAGTTCCAGCTTGATAAAATCTCTAGTGCTGAGAAGAGGAAGTTAGGTCTAAGTATTTTCTTAGTCCAGATAAGTAGACTCGGGAAATATATTTCCTGGAGTCAAGGTTGAGCTGAGTTTATCTCAGTCCAGGTAGATTAGCACAATGAAATTTCACTTGTGCGCAATCATCACTTCAACCCACTTTCATCCTGTAGGATCCAGGTGTGGATCTAAGTAAAAGGTCTTTATGACCTGTGGTTTGACTTAGTGCCTGAGTAAAAGGTCTTTGTGACATGTGGCTTGGCTTAGTGCCAAGTGAAAGGACTTTGTGACCTGTGGTTTGGCTTAGTGCCTGAGTAAAAGGTCTTTGTGGCATGTGTCTTATCTTAGTGTCAGGTGAAAGGTCTTTGTGACCTATGGTTTGGCTTAGTGTCGAGTAAAAGGTCTTTGTGACCTGTGGTTTGGCTTAGTGTCGAGTAAAAGGTCTTTGTGACCTGTGATTTGGCTTAGTGCCTAAGTGGTAGGTCTGTGTGACCTGTGAGATCATGCGGAATCTGAGGTGTAAGCTCTTACGAGCAATTTGGAGGAGTTTGTGTCTAGTCCAACAAGATAGTTGGATAGGTGGGAGGGAAAGTAGATGTACCCAATTGGGGAACCACTATAAATCACTGTATGCTTTTTTGTGTTGTTTTCATTGTGCAGGTTGTGTATATCTTGAAAGCATAAAACAACTAAAAGCTACAGCTCTTAAAAAAGATATTTAAAAGAAATCACAAAATATACCAATAACTTATTCACCCCCCCCCCTCTAGGTGATTTAGCTATCCTTGAACTAAAGACTTTCAAGTGGTATCAGAGGGAGGTTACTTAAAAAGAACCTAACAGTCTGAGTTGACATCCAAGAATAGCTAAAAGGTTAAACTTGTGTGTTCAAAGTTGAATCATAAGGTGTGGAACTCTATGGAGCATCAAATTTGCAGAGAGGACAAGAACCGCACTGGGCTGTTGGCTGCTCTTGGTGAAGAAGGTGAAAGTAGATGCCTTGGACTAATAGCTACACCAGAAGAAGAATCTTGTCAGGATCAACCTGGTCAACATAAGGTATATAACTCATCTAGCTCATCCTCAGAGTCTGGATATGATTCCTGTACAGACTCTGATGTCTCCTCATCAAGTGATGATGAGGGTCCTTTGACAGAGGATGATATCAATCAGTTGGTTGACAATCATGCTGTCCTTCTGAAAGCTTTCAAGGAAAACAGGCTGCTTGTTAAGAAACAAGCAGAGGAAATTGCCTCCCTCCAGCTAGCTGCTTCCTAGCAAGATGATACTTCATTCTTGCTATCTCAGAAAGAGAGGGAAGTTGCTCATCTGAAGATTATGGTAGATATTCATGTTGAGTCCATCAAATACAAGAACTCTAGGATCAAGTTTCTTTAAAAGAAAATTGAAAGGGAGAAGAGGATAGTGGACAATTTCTCTAAGATGGATGCTATCAAGAGAAAATTTGAATCCGAGTGGATTACAAAAGTTATCCAGTCTCAGAGGAGCGGTCAAGCTCCTGTTGTGCCACAGTCAACCTTTCATAAGGTAATCCTCCCTTCCAACAGGTATGGCCAAGACCCCAGGGATGGTCACTGAAGGAATGGGAATCTTCCTTGTAAGACTACAAATGTCTCTTACAATAGAAGAAGAAAGGACAAGGGAATAAGTGCATTTAATGCTCCCCATGAACAAGTACAAATGGCACATTCTAGATCATTTACATTTGGTGTCTCAGCCCCAACTCACAAGGGAAAGGCAGTGGCTTTCATTTAAGCCGATCCAGCAAGGACTCAGACCAAGGGTCAGTCTACCAGTAAGCCTAACTTGGCAAGTTCTGATGATATAAACAGCTTGTCTTCTACAAAGAAGATAGTTGTAAATACCATTCAGGGCAAGCAAAGAAAGCCTACTGAAAGAATAACCTTCAGTCAGATCCTTGCTGAAAGAAACCTGAAGAAAGTTGTTGCTTCTCTTCCTTCTGCTCAGACAGCAGTTAACCACACTGCAAGACCTGCTTAGAAAAGAAGATATAATATTCATGAGTGTTGGTGTTGTGCTAAGGTGGGACATTTTGCCCTAGATTGCTGGCACAATCCTTCTATGTCTAGAGCAAGAGTTAGCCTACCTGTCAGAAATGTTGCAGGTAGGCAAGTTAGATTTCAGTCTAATCAGAACCTAGGACCCAATACCTATTGGGGTCCTAAGGAAAGATAATAATGTTTTGCAGGTTAGTCTAAGTGCTCATCCCCCATGTGGTACTCAGACAGAAGATGTTCCAGAACTTGGATTGGAACAAGGAAGTTATCCTATGGATCATTCTCCAAGGATAAGGATGTTGTGTACATTCCTGAAAAAGGGTACAAGTGGTATCAGATTGTCCCCATGGACATTGCAAAAGCTGAGAGGGAAACCACCCAATTGATGGCACCTACTGGAAGAAGGCAAACCAATCAGTTTACAAGAACAGCTGGATTGTTCCAGCTATTGGTGATACAAGTCAGCACATTCCTATTGGAATAGCAGTGTAAAGAAAGACTTGGTATCAGAATGAAAGGATGGTTCATGGAAAGATCATTCTATGTTCAAGTGATCTTAAAAGTCCAGCAGTTGCAGGAGAACATTCAGCCTCATGAGAAGAGAAAGCTGGCAGCTACACCAATGGTATCATCTACAATCAGCTAGGGGGAGAAGAGAATCACAGCAGACCAGCTCTTCCCTGTCTATTCAGAAACCAAGAAGGGATTGATCAAGTGTGGAGATCAATGTAATGATCAAGATAGTACTAAGTGGGCTGAACACTCTTATACTGCTAATCAGAAAGTTGAAGCCAAAGGCAAGTCTGATGCTAAAGAAGGGGAGAAGATCTGGCTCAGCAAAAAGAGACTTTGCAAGGTGCAAGGGAGTTGCTAAGCATCAACATGGATGAAGCTCGACGAAATAACATTCATTCGTCGAACGTAGCTCGACGAAATCAGAAGAATTCGTCGAACAGAGCTCGACGAAATCTGAATAATTCGTCGAACTCAAGATTGTCAAACAGAAACTTTATGTCATCTGAACCATAACCTCCAGATAAGTAGAATTTCTTTTATATTGTTACTCTACTAACATAATCTAAGTTGCTAGGAGTTCTATCTGTCATAGCAGGACTATGCATATGTAGATTAAGAATCAATAAGTTTGGGAGCATAAGGAAGAACTCAATCCTGAGTTTGTGCTAACTGACAAGTGTCTGTCATGTTTATCATGTCACTAGATGAAGTCAAGTTCTACACCCTCTTGGTTGAGTTGGGTATGTGGAACTTAGGATAGCTTCGGCAGCTCCAAACTCTAGTTTGTGTTGCAGGATTTACTTTTCTTGTAGGTAGATAAGTCCTTGATGTGACATCAAGACTATGAAGATCATTATGTGGTATCCAGACTGGCACAGACTAAAATGTCTACCAAGAATATGACAAAGAATGCCTCAGTTGAGGGGGAGCAGGCAGATGCTGCAGTAGATCAGCTGTCACAACTGCTGATCAGTTTGTCTTAAGGACAATGCACAGACCAACGGGGAGATTATGAGAAGAGGAACAACTTGCAGCCAGCTCAAGTGGATCCATGGTTCACTCAAGTGTCAAGGGGCTGCAGTGATGTAGTGTATCAATGATATCACCACAGGTGGATGCTGATTCTGTAGATACAACATCAGCAAGTGGAACTATGTGTGCAGCAAGCTCTAATGTTGTAGTGTTGTGTTGTATCAATGTATCAACACAGAAGGTATGACTCTTAATCAAGTAAATTGATCACTAGGATAATTTCATTAGTGTTATCAACAAAGGACTTTGACTAGGATCAAGAGATCATCTCTCCCACGATCCTTTCACCTCCCTCAATAGATATTCATATTGAAGAAGACAGAAAGGGGAAGGTGTAGCAATACATAAGGGGGAGATATAGAAGCATTACTTGACATGACTAAGTCATGTTGAGTCAGTGCATATTACTTGAATCTTTTCAAGTAGTATGAGAAATGAGAAATGAGAAATGCAATAACTGACTACAGGTTAAGTCATAACTGTGTCAGTGCGTATTTTGAGGTAAGTGCTTCTAGTGGTGCTCCATTTAAATATTAAGTGGTAGAAAGAAAAGTGCATATTACTTGAACAATTGTTCAACTATTATGAGGATGCATTGACTTAACTTTTTGAGTGCTTCTGGTGGTGCTCCATTTAAATATTAAGTGCTAAAAAGAAAAGTGCATATTACTTGAACAATTGTTCAACTATTATGAGGATGCATTGACTTAACTTTTTGAGTTAGTACAATTTAATGGAGCACATTAAATAAATATAGCATAAGCTAGCAGGTGTGTAGAAATGTCTACAGGTGCATGAAATTATTTTGCCTATCATGATAATGACTCTTAGTATTGTTGGGTGTTCTGTCTTCTTCAAATAGGAGGAGTTGTTGGGTTCATTGCCCACAATGTTCCCTAGAGTGGATTTGAAGAGGAATCACCATCAAGACTAAAAGCATAGTTGTATTTGATGTTGTTTAAGCTCATCATGTGCAGGATGTTCAATGGAACAAGTCTAGACATGTTGTCTAAGTGATGTGACAGGTGGTCACAAAGTGAAGACGCTGCAAAGGAAGGAAGTAGCCTAAGTGGCCAAGTCAGGTAAACTCTTACCTATGTTATGGGCTGACAGAAATCTGTCTAAGTACACATGTGTTGAGTGATGAAGACACACTCAACGCCACACAGCAAAAAATCTGTGAGTCGAACTTAGTACAAAATTCGTCGAACTAAGTTCAGAGTTCGTCGAGCTGAGCTCGTCATTCGTCGAGCTGAGCTCGTCATTCGTCGAGCTGAGCTCGTCATTCGTCGAGCTAAGATCACAGCAAAAAGGCTATAAGTTGAACTTAGTCGAACTTCAAAATTCGTAGAAATAAGTTCGAAGTTAGTCGAGCTGAGCTCGTCATTCGTCGAGCTAAGATCACAGCAAAAAGTCTGTGAGTTGAACTTAGTAGAACTTCAAAATTCGTCGAGCTAAACTCAGAGTTCGTCGAGCTGAGCTCACCATTCGTCAAGCTAAGATCACAGATTTAGATTCTGAGTTCGTCGAGCTCAGTTAAGAATTCGTCGAACTGAGTTCAGAGTTCGTCGAGCTCAGTTCACCATTCGTCGAACTCAGTTCAGAGTATGGCAGGCTGAGCCAGTCAAAGCCTAAAGTTAAGACAAGTGTTTGTCTCAGCATAACCGCTGAGACAAGTGTTTGTCTCAGTAGAGAACAAGAAAACGCAGAGACAGTTAAGCTAGTGTTTTCAAACATAGAAAATTGGCTAAGACAAAAAACGTTGAGTGAAGCATGTTCACTCAACGCTCTCAACGCCTAAGTTGCAGAAACCTTTTCTAAGGCAAAACGCGTTGAGTGGTGAAGACACACTCAACGCTCTCAACGCCAGAGAAGCGGGAAGATTTTGCCTAAGGCAAAAGCGTTGAGACAGCTGAGACAGCTAAGAAACTCAACGCAAAAGCGCTGAGAGAAATGTTGGTCTCAGCTAAACCACTGAGACAGGAGTTGTCTCAGCACAACCGTTGAGACAAGCGTTGGTCTCAGCACAACCGCTGAGACAAGCGTTGGTCTCAGCACAACCGCTGAGACAAGTGTTTGTCTCAGCTGAGAACAAGAAAGCGCTGAGACAGTTAAGCAGAAAAATGGTTAAGGCAAAAAACGTTGAGTGGATGGTTGTTCACTCAACGCTGTCAACGCCTAGTGAAGACAGAAATTTGTCTAACAAGTTTGGCATTGAGTGATGCTCATACACTCAACGCCAAACAGCAGAGAGCTGATAAAGCAAGCTGGCGTTGAGTGAAGCTGAATCACTAAACGCCTAGAAACAGATTTCAAATCTAAGTAGTTTGGCATTGAGTGAAGGTTACTCACTCAACGTCATGAGACAGAAAATCTGTCTAAGTTTTTTGGCGTTGAGTGATGCTTACTCACTCAACGCTTATGCTAATGTTGTTTGATTTTTGTCTAAGTCCAGAGATGTTGAGTCATGCTAACGTCAGCAAAGTCAAAGTCAACCAAAATTCAAATGTTGCGGAAATGCTGTCAGAAACATTGGCGGCCAGCTGTTAGCATCTTCTGCAATTTCCGAGGAATATTTTCAACATTAAGTGTCGGGGCCCACACACAGCAAAGAGCCGTTAAATCAAGAATTAATGGAAAGTATGTGCTGAATGGCTAAATCTCGGTCATCAATCCTGGTGATGGGACCCACTGCTCAAGAGCTGTTGGGTCAAAATCAATAAAAGGAAAAAGGCGTACTAAGGGAAAAAAACATTCGGGAAAAAGCAATCAGGCAGTTCTTCTTCTCCGTCATTGTTGTGGAGCAAAAGAACAGGAAGCTCAAGTCTACAAGACAGAGAGAAAGTTAGCTGTTGGAAAAACATTTTCAACAGCAAGATAGCTGGTGTGATCTTCATCTGCACCAGCAGGTAAGCTCAGAGGGATTCTCTGAGAAAAAGGTAGCGGCTTGGGCCGACCCTTGATGCATGTGCTTCACATACCCAGCCAACAAATACTAAAGATCATTCTCTTGGGGATATGTGAAGAAGGAGATATGGCTGAGCAGTTGACTCAGTTCAGAAAGGGGTAGAGAAACTAATCTGCAAGTTACTTCCAGCACAGGGCAAAGCAAGATCTTCATCCTTGTTGATGTGAAGAAAGGAGCAAGGATGGGATTCCTCCAGCTCAAGTTGCAGCAAGATCTGCTGCGGTTACTTCTCTAGTTCCAACTGGATAAATTCCCTGGTGATGAGAAGAGAAAGTTAGGTCTAAGTATTTTCTTAGTCCAGATAAGTAGACTCAGGAAATATATTTCCTGGAGTCAAGGTTGAGCTGAGTTTATCTCAGTCCAGGTAGATTAGCACAATGAAATTTGACTTATGCGCAATCATCACTTCAACCCACTTTCATCTTGTAGGATCCAGGTGTGGATCTAAGTAAAACGTCTTTGTGACCTGTGGTTTGACTTAGTGCCTGAGTAAATGGTCTTTTTGACATGTGGCTTAGCTTAGTGCCAAGTGAAAGATCTTTGTGATCTGTGGTTTGGCTTAGTGTCTGAGTAAAAGGTCTTTGTGACCTGTGGCTTGGCTTAGTGCCAAGTGAAAGGTTTTTGTGACCTGTGGTTTAGCTTAGTGTCGAGTAAAAGGTCTTTGTGACCTGTGGTTCGGCTTAGTGCCGAGTAAAAGGTTTTTGTGACCTGTGGTTCGGCTTAGTGCCTAAGTGGTAAGTCTGTGTGACCTGTGAGATCCTACGGGACCTGAGGTGTAACCTCTTAGGAGCAGTTTGGAGGAGTTTGTGTCTAGTCCAACAAGATAGTTGGATAGGTGGGAGGGAAAGTGGATGTACTCAATTGGTGAACCACTATAAATCACTGTGTTTTTTTGTGTTGTTTTCATTGTACAGGCTGTGTATATCTTGAAAGCATAAAACAACTAAAAGTTTTAGCTCTTAAAGAAGATATTTAAAAGAAATCAGAAAAGAGACCAATAACATATTCACCCCCCCCCCCTCCCCCTCTAGGTGATTTAGTTATCCTTTAATTAAAGACTTTCAAGATTTATTATTTCAGCATTATTGTACGAACCGGGTCATTTATATTTTTATAGATGTTGATCTATGTTACTATGTTTGTTTTGAACAATCGGAAGAAAGTCTAATTTGCATGTCTTTTACAATTATTTGCATTTGCACATGTTAACTACGTGGGATTTATGCTTTAATTATTATTTGTAATTTATTACCAGATCTTTCTTTGCATACATGCATCATCTTATGGTTTGATTTCCCCGACATTGACCTAGAGTTGTATTATATAGAGTCCACCCCTACAGTCTACCATATGTCTGATTTGGCATCAGAGCCCGAGAATTTAGGCTCTGTTTGGGGGGGGGGGGGGGGCTTATTTTCACCGGTCAAGCCATTACGACCGCATGAACCGGACCTTAATTAAGGTCCGGTTCATGCGGTCGTAACCGCTAAGGTCCGGTTTATGCGGTCGTAACCGCTTGACCGGCGAAAATAACCCCCCCCCCCCCAAACAGAGCCTTAGTCACATTTAAGCTAAATCGTGGCAGGACATATAAAGTCGATAGGTTCTCCATGACCAGTCATTATGATCGTTCGACCGGTTTTATGTTGATAGGGTCAAGTATCATTTGGAGGGGAGCCTTGGCGCACCGATTAAGGTATCGCTGTGTGACCTTGAGATCACGGGTTCGAGTCCTGGAGGCAGCCTCTTACAAAAATGCAGGTTAAGGTTTGTGATGTAAGCCAAGTTAGGGTTTCAAAATATTAAATATTTTTTTGACTAAAATATTTAATTTTAATTTAAAATAAAATTATGATTTTAAAAATAAAGTGGATTTTAATTTTGAAAGGGGTCGAATGGTCAAATTCGAGCTCTCGCGCAAATCACTTTCTACCGTGGATCTTCGAGAATCCGTTAATAATCATTTGATAGAAACTCTCTGAGCGTTTTGTGAATTGAATCGTTACGAGTTCGTACGTCCACAAGCAAAGCGTACAGATAATAATTTATGAAATAGAGGTAATCAAGGCGGCAAGAACGTTCAAGGCAAGCTTAAATTTAATTATTTGGAACGTCTAAAATTAAACCAATAAGAGTAGCACGGAGGAGATGAGAATAACCCCGTGGCTTGGGCTAGTCCAAGCCCAGTCAATGCAAGGAGGCCCGTTGAGTTGGCTGTGGGTTTCAAGGGTGGGACAGAGTATAGGAGACGGCCTCGATTGAGCTTGATTTTGACTGGAGGCCTGAACAGAAGGGTTAACAGGCGGGACAAAATCTGGTTGATTGACGGAAGCAACGTGTCGGGGTCGACCTCAATCGGAAGCCGTCGGGCAACCGTGAGGTCGATGGTGACCTAGCAGAGAGGATCGGCACTGTAAGCTTTGGCGGTGCTGGAAGCTTTGGCGGCGCTGGACTGGGGTGTCGCCGGGGTTTGCGTGAGGCAAGCGGCGGGAGGAGGAACTGAGCTTCAGGGCTCCTTCGGGCTGATCGCGCTGAGCGCCTTGGAGATGGCGAAAGCAAAGTCGGGGCGCACGGCGGGGCTCGGCAAAGCACTGGCGATAGGAACAGGACTCCTTGGTGGCGATGGATTTGGGCTTGGCTGGCAATATCGGGGAAGGAAAATTGAGTTTTCTCCTCTGTTTCAGTCTGGTCTCCCTCCCCTCTTTGCTGTAGATTTAATTAAATAGAGGTGAAGATGTCTCTTTCCTCTTTTAATAGCTTTCTACATATCTCCAGGAATAATATTTCCTATTGATTTCCTTCTATTTCCAGTAGATTGGTGCAGATTTTCTGGAATTCTCTTGATAACTTCCCAATCAAAGATTTCTTGACTTAAACTCTTGTTTCCTCTAATTGTGGGGCAAAATTTTATGCGTCTTTTAATAAATTAAAACTTGCCTTTTTTCGTTCCCGCTACCTAAACTACCGGATCTTTTTATTCAGGATCTCATCGGACGATCAAACCGATGAGCCAAACAAGTACATGATATGAGAACGAGTACATAAAATGAAAAATGAGTACATGAAATAAAATACAAAAAAAATATATGGGAAAGTACTACAATGCGACGAAGGATGCATCAATTCTCCCGGAGTTGAAAGAGCTCGATCCCGACAAGACTTTATAGAAACTGTCAATGGAGAGATTTTACATCATCGTTGATGCTAGATCGGGTGGAATATCTGGAGCCTTGACGAGTGGCTCAATTAGTGGCCCAATGCGCTACTGAACATGAACTAGACCAAACCTCATTCAATAAACAATCAATTGACCTCCCTTTGAAAAGTACAACTCATGGCGATAATGATATACCGTGAGTTTGTAATGTTCAAAGGTTGTTTGCAAAATATTAGCAGTAATTTTATGCAATTCAATTAGAACATTAATATGAGATTGCGCATCGAAAAAAATACGTTCATGGAATGAAAGATGATGGCGGTCATGTGGGCAGGGCAACGCATAGAAAATCATGTAAGGAGATATATTAATAGAGTGACTTTTAGAATTACTACATGTGAAATTTGTTTGTGACGGTACAAGATCCCATTGATTTAGATTCGCCCCGATTAAACGCCTAAGAAAATTCTTCAAACTATTATTAACAATTTTGGTCAGTTCATTGGTTAAGAAGTGATAAGCGATATTAAACTTGAGTTTGGTGCACATTCGTCCCCATAATATATCCCAAAAATTTGATATAAAATATTAAATAAAATATTGGAATTCCATAAATCCACTTATATTCAGCGTAATACTACGAAATTTAAAATTCATCATCATTTTATTATTTAAATATTTCAAGAGAAATCTTTTAAAACGCGTTTTTATTGGGTGTGAAAATTTTAGAAGTTCTAATTAACCTTGAAACATGAATTTTCTTGAATATATTGATAATTCGACAGCAATTTTTTTCAAAAAACGATTTATATTTATAGGATGACGAAATAACATAAAGTGGTGTTCTCCAAATACGAAGTCAATATATGGTGGGGTTAATAGTTCTACGGGTTGGTGACCATCAAACGTAACGTCAATATGCTCAAGTGTTGGTGAATGTAGTGGGCTCGAAGACTTAGGACATACGTAGTTCGAGAATATGTCACCAAAGACGAGAGGTTCATCGTTGTTCAACTACTTCCGGGGTAGGGGCTCGAGAACAAAATCAGTGATTGCAGTTGGTGACTCAGTGGGGCTAAGGGGAGTCGTTACTACAATCAGCATGTCATAAATAGGAGGAAGAATCTCTTCTTTCTGGAGCTGGGGCTCAGGAAAAGTCTCCTTGACTAGAGGGTTTTCTATAGTAGCGACTTGTGAGGCCAAGATGCTCGTGGGGGTGGTGATAATAGGGAAATCTAAGTCCTTAACAGTGGGGGCAACGACGAAACTAGTGAGGGTTCTAACAGCAGACCTAAACTCAGACTCCACCCTACGAGCCATGCTAGAAATTTCTTCCAAATTACGATAGTGGTGCAACTCTAGTTGATCCTTAATGGAATAGGGTAACACGTGCAGGCAACAGGATACGGACATCACTTCACCGTCTTGAATATCGAATCTAGACTGCAGGATTAGAAATTCTCTACTGTACTCATCAACCGAGAAAGGTCTTTGTTGTAAATTTTGAAATCTACGATATAAAGTGTGGAGGTGATCGGGAGAGACCTAGGAAGCACCGGTACGGGTACAGGTACCGGTACCGGGTATGAAGCGTATTTGGTACGGCGGTACGACAAAATTTTTAAATCAAAAATACGGGTACGGCGTGATACATTGTATTAAATTTAATAAATATATATGCATATATCACAAATACAATTATAAATTCTCAAAACAATAAAACATGAAATATAAATAATCAATTGAACTACAAATTCATAACTAATGCAATATAACATGAAGTGCTTAGACATAAGCTATTCATAATTATTTCAAATAAAATGATGTTCATCACTCATTTTCTTCATCTTCCTCCATATTGTTGGAGATCAAGGCATCTTCAATTTCTAGCTCATCTAAAGACAAGTTGGCAACCGTAAGCATGTCAACTCCATCAAAAGGATTTGCTCATGCATCTCCTCCTATATCTCACATTCTACTCATTCCTTGACTGTTGATTTCGTTTCTCCTCGATAATAAGCGTAGATTACTATGCGCGTACACCAAATCATCAGCTCGTTGTGGTAGAATTTTGTTTCTTCTCAATGAGTGAATGAATGAGTATGTGCTCCAATTTCTCTCGCAGCAGGACGATGAAGAAGGTTGACCTAACAACTTCAAAGCAATTTTTTGTAATTTAGGTGTCGAAGTTCCATAGTAACTCGACCAATCTTTGGGCAATAATGAAGCTCTACTCTCCAAACTATCTGGCTCACTGAAAGCTTGACCAAATCCCGTGAACCTAGAGAACTCATTGATTACTATATTCATCTCTACCACATTAGGAAAATATCTTATTAAGCATTTATTCCTCTTTAAAGAAATCTCATCTTTATTTGGAGCAACTCTATTTGGCTCTCCTTCAAGCCATTCTCGACTGTAATACCTACAAATAAAAATAAATAGTAAATAAATAAATCATAATAAATGTTTAGTATCAAATAAGAAAAAATATTACCTTTGATTAAGAGAATGAGTCATGCAATGTAGTGGTGTGCAACTCTTGGTCCATCGATCAACGGGACATCATAAATTGCCTCATAAAGAGAGCAATGAGCTTCCAAGTCCGTAAACTTCTCGTGTTTATATATTTCAAGTTTCACATTTTCTATCATTGAATCTCACATGTCATATACCAGATGAAGATTAGGTTTGTATGTATCACAAACCCTAAGCATATCATATATGGGTTTGTTATATCAAGGATCTTGTCCACATCATCCCACCATTTGTCACTATAGATGATGTTTTTAACCTCTAGAGCTTTCTCAGCATCATCTGCTCTATACATAGTCCATTCGGGACATCCAACCATATTAAGCAAGTCCATCTTCACAAGTTTAAACCTCTTCAACCATATTAAGCAAGTCCATCTTCACAAGTTTAAACCTCTTCAACATCACTATAGTGGAAGCAAATCGTGTCTCAGCAACTGCAAGTAACTTCAATGAAACAAAAGAGTTATACATGTTCAACTTGTATTGATTATTCATTATGAAAGTCCTGATTGATTGAGCATCATTAGCCACTTGAGTTATCCATCAACATTGTTCTCTAACTGTTGCACCACGATCAGTATTATTGGCTGCGCAAATATTTTTTAATGTTAGATTTAAAGTGTGCACAACACAAGGTGTTCAAAAAATATGTGGGAATCGTGGCTCCATAATTACTCCTGCTGCCTTACACATTGGTGCATTATCAGTGATAACTTGTATAACATTTTCGGCACCTACTTCATTAATAAATTCAATCATCAAATTTGCAATATAATATTCATCTTTATACTCACCTGATGCATCAACTGTCTTTAAAAAAATAGGATCATCCTCGGAGGCCGCCATAAAATTAATCAAAGGTCTTTTTTGAGCATCAGTCCAACCATCACTGACTAAGCTGATTCCCTTTAGGGGCCAAGTATATTTAATTGGCTGAATCATTCTAGTGATATTTGATTTTCCTTTCTGCAATAGTATTGTTCTGAGATCATTATATCCAGGAGAAACAAATCTATCTAAATTATGGTTAGCAGGAAATTTATATGAACTAACATAATATGGATTTCTAGTTAGATGAAATGGCAAACCACCAGAATAGAACATCCTGGCTATATGACTCAACTCATCTCAACTTTATTTTGAAAAGTCATATCAATAGGTCCCCCTCTTCTTTTTTTCGTTTCCCCAACTATTTGAAAAGCTTGACTTACATTATGAAACGATAATACCTTGGGAGCCGATTTGCATTTTTCTTCTGATGTATCAACCACTTTTTGAAGCTCTTTTAAATACTTTTGAGTTACTTTTGGACATACCCTAATACCATTCCCTGATATTTTTAGCAAGTGACTATTTACTCTAAAATACGAGACGCCGAAATCTATCTCACAAAAATTGCATTTCTATTTTCTGTTTCCGCCACCAACTTCTCTATTATGGATAAGAGATACATAATCTCAAAGTGTCGCATAATCATCCCTACTTGCATCATCAGAAATAAATATACTTGTTGCTGAGGTAGAAGTTGAACCAGTGACACTAATAGGAGATTGTGATTGAGACATAATTACTGTAATAAGAAAATATGAAAAAAATTGAATTGAAATAACAGCACATTCACAAATTAATTAATTGAACAAATTAATTAAACTCATTAATTGAACTAATTAACAAAACTAATTAATGGAACTAATGAATTGAACTAATTAACAAAACTAATGAATTGATCAACTTAAGCTGAACAAATTAACATAACTAATGAATTTGTTGAGAAACCTCAAAACTTGTATGTATTGTTTATGTAAGTAAATACAAGGAGAGAATACAAATATATAGGAGGAAGAGAGAGAGAATAAATCATATACAAGATGTGGGACTAAAGAGGAGAGAACAAAAATGGGCCCAAAAGATGGGTCCAATACATGGGCTATTCTAACACTCCCCCGCAAGCTGGAGCGTACAAATCATATGCACCAAGCTTGGACAAGCATTGATAGAAGAGTGCCTTGGGAAGAGCCTTTGTGAGGACATCCGCAACTTGTTCCGTCCCCGGGACATGTTTTAGATCGAGCTTCTTCATTTGAACTTTTTCCCGAATGAAGTGACAATCGGCTTCAATGTGCTTCGTTCTTTTGTGGAAGACTGGTTCTTGGTGATATGTATAGTTGCTTGGCTGTCGCAAAGGAGAACAGCCGGAGATGGTAATTTTACACCAAGATCTGTGAGAAGACTCTCAAGCCACGTCAGTTCCGATACAACAGATGTCATTGCCCGGTATTCTGCCTCAGCTGATGATCGAGCAACGACCGCTTGTTTCTTGCTTCGACATGTAGTCAAATGTCCTCCAAAGTATGTGCAAAAACCACTAGTAGATCGCCGGTCATCAAGAGAACCAGCATAATCAGCATCTGAGTATGCCACCAAAGTTGGAGCAGAAGAAGAGGTTTGGTAAACAAGTCCTTGACCAGGAGCTGTTTTAAGGTACCTGAGAATACGTTCAACATCCTGAAGATGAGATCTTGGAGGAGAGTGCATGTATCGATTGACAAGACCAATAGCAAAAGAAATATCTGGTTTGGTAACCGTGAGATAAATCAATTTTTCAACGAGTCGACGATAATATTTAGGATTCTGGAGAAGTAGATCCGAGTCAGATGTCTGGGCTCACAACGTGTGGTTTACATCCATAAGGGTATCACTTGGCTTATAACCTGAATGACCAGCAACATGAAGAAGGTCAAGACAGTACTTCCGTTGAGATGGAGTAAGCCCATTCGGTCGTCTGGCAACCTCAAGACCCAAAAAATATCTTAGAGGTCCCAGATCCTTTATCTGAAAGACGGGGTTTAGATGTACTTTGACTGCTTGTATCCCTTGTGAGTCATCTCCTGTAATGATGATATCGTCAACGTAAACTAATAGAAGGACCGTCCTTGTTGGTCGGTGACGAGTAAACAGCGAGAAGTCGATCGAGCTTCGACTAAAAACCGATATCACAAAAGACCTTACTAAATTTTTCAAACCATGCCCGTGGAGATTATTTGAGACCATACAGAGCCTTTAGAAGGCGACAGACATGAGACTCCCCCGTGGTCTCAAACCCGGGTGGTTGTTGCATGTATACCGTCTCCTGGAGATCCCTATTTAAGAAAGCATTCTTGATATCCAGCTAAAATAGGGGCCACTGGCGATGAACAGCGACAGAGATGAGGACGCGAACGGTATTGAGCCTTGAGACGCTCAATGGTCCCATCAGCAGCATGTTTGATGACAAATACCCACTTACACCCAACGGGTTGCTGACCCGGAGGAAGGGGCACGACGGTCCATGTCTGGTTAGCCCAGAGAGCAGACATTTCTTCCTCCATGGCGGCCCGCCAGCCTGGATGTTGAAGCGCCTCCTGCACAGAGTTAGGAACAACAACCGCAGAGAGAGAAATAGCAAATGTGTGCAGAAGGGGAGAGAGGTGATGAAGAGAGACGTAGTTCGTCAGAGGATGAGCAGTGGAAGGCGGTACCTGATCAGCAGGACGCGAAGTATCCGTGGTAGAGGGCGTCTGCAGAGGGGCAACAGAACTGGGAGTGCGACGAGTGTAGACAAGGACAACGGGTGGTTTGGAGGGAGCAGGAGCCGGTGCAGGAGAGACCGGCGAAGGTGGTGCAGTAGCGGGAATAACTGGGCGTGGGATGGATGGCGGGAGAGGAGTTGGGGGTAGATCAGCAGGTAAAAGAGCAGGAAAAAATGGTTGTTCTTCCCGGAAGGTAACGTCAGCAGAAACAAAGATCTTTCGAGTAGCTGCAGAGTAACACACATAGACCTTCTGGGTGCGCGAATAGCCGACAAATATGTGAGGAGCCGCCCGGGGATCCAACTTATCCGAGGATGGCCCCAGACGGTGGACGTAGCAGAGGCTATCAAAGACACGAGACGGGAGAGGAAAAGCAGGAGTTGAGGGAAACAATAGGCTAAACGGAGTAGCATAGTTGAGGACGAAGGAAGGGAGACGGTTGATGAGAAAACAGGCAGTCGAGACCGCAAAGTTCCAATAAGGCTTGGGAACAGCATTTGAAGCATGAGGGAGCGGACAACATCTAGTAAGTGGCGGTTCTTCCTTTCGGCAACACCGTTTTGCTGGGGCGTGTAAGCACAGGAGGTTTGATGAAGAATCTCGAATTCAGAACATAAAGCGGTAAAGTTATGGCTGGTGTACTCACGAGCATTGTCGCTGCAGAGTATTTTGAGTGTGGTGTGGAATTGTGTACGGGTCTCGAGGACAAATGCCTGAAAAACCAGGGGAAGCTCGGAGCGATCACGAAGTGAGTATAGTCACGTAGTGCGAGAGTGGTCATCAATAAATGTGATAAAATAGCGAAATCCAGAAATATTGGTAATCTTAAAAGAGCCTCATACATCAGAATGTACTAGATCAAAGGGAGCAGCGCTCCAAGTACAATGCGAAGGAAAAGAAGAACGCGGTTGTTTGCCGAGAATACAGGAGTCACACTGAAAATGAGTCAAAGGGATATCTGGAAGAGCCCGCTGGAGGACCGGCAGAGGGGGATGCCCAAGGCGACGATGTCATGCAGTGGAAGAGACCGAAGACAAAATGGTGGGAGATTCGTCGAGAAGGTAGAGCTCGTTCCGCAACTGGCCTTTACCAATGGTAGTCCGCGTCCGCCGATCCTGTATAACAAAGGAAGAGGAGATGAATATAACGGAATAATCAAGATCACTCGTAAGACGTCCAACAGAGAGTAAATTAAACGGTGAACTCGGAACATGAAGAGCCGAGCGAAGCGAGATTGACGGGTTGAGAGAAAGATCTGTCGAGCCGGAGACGGGAACCATCACCCCTTTGGCCACAGTGATAGACTTCAGATATGGAGAATCTGAGTACTGGTCAGGCCGTCGCGAAGTAAGTGATGAGTGGCACCAGAGTCCACAATCCAGCCCAGGCTGGTGGAGAGACAAACAGTACCTGTGTTGGAGACGGAGGCGACGGAGGCAGATGGTGGGTTGAGCAGACCCTGGAGATGCTGGAGCTGAAGACGGACAGTCTCAAGATCAGGAGGACTGGCGTCAGTAACAATAGATGCCGTCGGACGAGGAGGATAACCAATTTTCCTGTAGCAGGTCGCCTCTAGATGACCATCTTTCCCGCAGTAGGAACACTTCGGCCGACCCCAGCCACCACGGCCACGGCCCCGAGAGCCCGAACGTGCCCCCACCCACCACCCCCCCCCCCCCCCCCCCGAGCAGAAGGAGGGGGTGGTAGGAGCGGAGGGGCCTGCTGTAGAAGGGTCGGGGGAGAAGGAGCAGAAGTATCCGGAGGAGGTGATACACTGAGAAGCATGGAGCATACATCAGAGAAAGAGGGTGTGGTGGGAGCAGCTAGGACCTGAGCACGAATGCTCTGAAGGTAAGATGGAAGACGGGCCATTATGATGGCAAGGCATGCAGCTTCCTTCTGAGCGCGCTGAGCAGCAGGATCATTGGTGGACGGTTGATGCCGGATCCAGGCTTCAGAAAAAGAGTTTTAGCTCGAGCGACAAAAGAGGTCATATCCGAAGCCCCGCCAGTGTCGAGAGCAAAGAGGTCAGTGAGTATGTCGTAGAGATGCTGAAGACTGTCGCGTCCTGAGTATAAGGAATACAGCTCATCCCGCATAACCTTGGCGGTGTCGTGGTACATAGCGATCTGATAGGGCTCACCATCCAATAAATTCAGGATCCAAGTCTGAACGCAGCCATCATTGCGGATCCAATCATCGGTAAAAGGAGACGGAGGTGCCTGAGTAAGGTGAGGCAGAAGACCCTTGGCCTGAAGAACTCGTCTAACGGAGTGCACCCAATGGATAAAGTTTTTCTTGCCAGAAAGAGAGATGGTACTGATCCGCAACTCGTCGCGGACTTCAGCAGAGCAAACCGGGCGTTCTGTAGGACAGGCCGGGCAGTTAATAGGCGGACTGGCCGCCGAGCCAGTGGAGGTACCCGAAGAACCCATAAAGGCAGACCGCAAAACAGATCACCGAGGGAAACTGCTGCAAGAAGAGTAGGAGGTCGCACGACAAGGCCGCAGCGGGAAGGCTGGAGAAGACCACAACCAAAAAAATGCGGGACGACACCAGTCTGCACGGTCACGCCGGACAGCAGCGATTAGTCAGATCGCGACCAAAATGCGGAAAGAGAGGAGTCCGAACGGTCTAGGTGAACACAGCAGCGGTCAGAGCACACTAAGCAGCAAGGATAACTCAAGCCCGCAGCGGACAGGAGCAGTCCGCAAGAGAGACTGCGGCGGACAGGAGCAGTCCGCAAAAGAGAGAAGCAGGCCGCAAGGGAGAGGAGGCCGCGGCGGACAAGAGCAGTCCGCAAGAAAGAGGAGCAAGCCGCAAGAGAGAGGAGGCCGCGGCGGACAGGAGCAGTCCGCAAGAAAGAGGAGCAGGACGCAAGAAAGAGAAGCCCGCAGCGGTTAGGATAGAGGAGCTCGAGCCCGCAGCGGACAAGAGCAGTCCGCAAGAGACGGCGGATAGAGAGTAGCACAGGGAGAGGGAGAGATAGAGAGCAGTCTGCAAGAGAGAGGAGCAGTCTGCGAGTAGAGAGGTAGGAGGTCGCAGTGGAGAAGTCCGCGAATAGAGAAGCTCGAGCGGACAGAAGAAAAGGCCGCGAGGTGGGTAAAAACAAGCAGCGAGGAGAGGAGCTCGCAGCGGACAGGAGGAGAGCCCGCAGCGGACAGGAGAGGTGGGCCCCACGGGTGAGAGCAGAAGATGGCTATAAGAAGCCTGAGGAGGGTGGAACCACGGAGAGAGAGAAGAGAAGCGGATGCAGAGTTGCAGTCCGCAGAAGCCACGCGAATAAGGGGAAAACAGGCCGCAGGAGACCGGAGCGGACAGACAGGCAGTCCGCAAGGGAGGGCGGGCTGGGCGGTTAGAAAAAGGGGAAACCGCAGCTAGAGGACCGCACCCTCTGATACCATGTTGAGAAACATCAAAATTGTATGTATTGCTTATGTAAGTAAATACAAGGAGAGAAGAGAGAGAATTAATCCTATACAAGATGTGGGACTAAAGAGGAGAGAACAAAAATGGGCCCAAAAGATGGGCTCAATACATGGGCTATTCTAACAGAATTGAAGAACTTAAGCTGAACAAATTAACATAACTAATGAATTGAACAACTTAAGTTGAACAAATTAACATAACTAATTAATTGAACAACTTAAGTTGAACAAATTAACATAACTAATGAATTATGAATTGAACATAACTAATGAATTGAACAACTTAAGCTGAATAAATTAACATAACTAATGAATTGAACATAACTTAAGCTGAACAAGAAGCGATCAAGCGAATTATCATTATTTCTGGCTAGTTTGATTGCCAAAACATTTTCTGTTAATGGGATATCTTCGGATAATGATGTATCGTTACTTATATCTTATTGCTCGCCTCTCTATATTTTGTTACATAATGGTATCACTATCTTTGGTATAACAACATATTGGCAAGCTAAGAATCCACTATAGAATGTAATCGTACCTACGGCTGCATATACAATTAAAGTTGGGGCCAAAGAATTTGAAGAAGGATTATAATCGTTATCTGATTCTGCTGGCCGTAAGATTGTAATGGGACGTTCTTGTGAATTGTTATTATTAGATGATAATAATAATGAAAAAGCAAGGCATAAAGTGCCATATGGAGCTAGGTTGATAATTGATGATTCAGATAAGGTAACTAAAACACAAAAATTAGTTGAATGGGATCCTTATACTATAGCGATTATTACAGAAAAATCTGGAAGAAGAAGAATCGCGCTTACAGTGATGATCGTCGACAGGGATTGGGAGCAGGGATCGTCGGTATGGATCGGCAGCAGGGATCGGCAGCAGCACGGGAGCGGGGATCGGGAGCGGGAGCGACACGGGAGCACGGGATCTGGAGCGGCAGCACATGAGCCCTAAAACCCTAAAATCGCGATAATAGCGAACCGGTCCGTGCGGTACGCGTATCCGTACCGGAAACGTACCCGATACGGGTACGGTCCTATTTTTGGTGTATCTATGCTTCGTAGGGAGAGACAGTGTTGGCGCAGCTCTGATTTGAACTCAACCCAAGTAGTGATTGAAGGCAACCACAACTTATCCCTCAGGCGTTGAAGTTGTTTCCACCATTCTAAGGCAGGACCTTTAAGTCTACAGGTCACATACTCAATTTGCATACCCAAAGGTATTTGGCTTCGACTCATGAAAGTTTTCATGCGACGACACCAATCTAAACATTCATTAGGCTCTAGACGTCCATAAAAATTGCTTGGAAGTGTGTGTACTAGGTGCTTAGGATCAGTGGGTTCATCATGTCATGAGTGTACGTTGGCGAGAGACGCAGCCATTTCGGTTAAATTTTTAATTCGAACATTTAAGTATTTTATGGTGCTCTCTAAACCTATGGGATTTTCCATTAAATTTTTTTAAAATTTAAATTTTATTATTATTATTATTTTTAAATGACTTAGATAAACTTATAAAAAATTTTGTTAATATTTTTTTATTTTTAAACAAGAGACTATTGGTTCTTAAAGTTAATGAATACTCAAATATGTTAAAAAATTTTATGATTTTTTTATTATATAAGATTTTAATTTTTTTTTTGAAAATAAAATAAAGTTTTTTTAATTAAAAGGACATAAAAATTTATTTAATTTTTTTTTAATCTGGATCACGTGATTCGCAATAGAAGCGAATCACCCTCGCTCTGATACCAAACTGATGTAAGCCAAGTTAGAGTTTCAAAATATTAAATATTTTTTTGACTAAAATATTTAATTTTAATTTAATATAAAATTATGATTTTAAAAATAAAGTGGATTTTAATTTTGAAAGGGGCCGAATGGTCAAAATTCGAGCTCTCGCGCAAATCACATTCTAACGTGGATATTCGAGAATCCGTTAATAATCATTTGAGAGACTCTTTGAGCGTTTTGTGAGTTGAATCATTGCGAGTTCATACATCCACAAGCAAAGCGCACGGATAATAATTTATGAAATACCGGTAATCAAGGCGGCAAGAACGTCTGAGGCAAGCTTATATTTAATTATTTGGAATGACTAAATTAAACCAATAAGAGTAGCATGGAGTAGATGAGAATTACCCGAGGTCATTGGCCAGACCAAGCCAAGTCAGTGCAAGGAGGCCTGTTGACTGGTTTATGGGCTTCAAGGGTTGGACTGAGTATAGGAGGCGGCCTCGATTGAGCTTGATTTTGACTGGAGGCCTAAACAGAAGGGTTAACAGGCGGGATGAAATCCGGCCAATTGACGGAAGCAACGTGTCGGGGTCGACTTCAATCGGAAGTCGTCGGGCAACCGTGAGGTCGATGGTGACCTAGCAGAGAGGATCGGCACTGTAAGCTTTGGCGGCGCTGGACTGGGGTGTCATCGGGGTTTGCGAGAGGCAAGCGGCGGGAGGAGGAACGGAGCTTTAGGGCTCCTTCGACCTGATCGCGCTGAGCGGCATGGAGATGGCGAAAGCAAAGTCGGAGCGCACGGCGGGGCTCGGCAAAGCTCCGACGATAGGAACGGGACTCCTTGGTGGAGATGGATTTGGGCTCCGCCGGCAATACAGGGGAAGGAAAATTGAGTTTCCTCCTCAGTTTCAGTCTGGTTCCCCTCTCCTCTTTGCTATAAATTTAATTAAATAGAGGTGAAGATGTGTCTTTCCTCTTTTAATAACTTTCTAAATATCTCCAGGAATAATATATCCTATTGATTTCCTTCTGTTTCCAGTAGATTGGTGCAGATTTTCGAGAATTACTCTTGATAACTTCTCAACCAAAGATTTCTTGACTTAAACTCTTGTTTCCTCTAATTGTGGGGCTTAATTTTATGCGTCTTGCCGGCGACGGCGGGCTCCGCCCGCCCCCGGCGGGATCCGCCGGCGACGGCGGGATCCGCCGTCGACGGCGGGCTCCGACCGCCCACGGCGGGCTCCGCCGGGGGCGGGCGGACCGGCGGGCTCCGCCGGCGACGGCGGGCTCCGCCCGCGATAGCACCATAATGAAACAATTAATTAATGAAATAATTAAACCCTAAACAATTAAAAAATAAAATAGGTAAATATTATAAATAATAATAAAAAAATTCATTAGGCGGGTGAATAATGGCGTGAGCATTGTTCACCCGCTTGCAACTTATAATAATTTATAAATAATATAATAAATTATAAATATATAAATATATAAATCTAATAATATTAATAATAAAATAGAAAGCCCGGCGTGCGATCAGTGGCGCCAAGCCCAGGCATTCAAAGCCCGCCAAACCCGCCACCCTGATGATTTCAATTATGCATTCTGGAACTCTATATATATACCCAAAAATCTAAATCTATTTGGCAGTGTGAGACTAAAATAGGCGGGTGAACAGTGCTCACCCGCCTATTTTAGTCCCACACTGCCAAATAAAGATGGATTTTTGGGTATAAATATAGCTTTTCGGATTATGTATTTGAAAGCAGCATGGTGGCGGGCTTGGCGGGCTGTAAATGCCTGGGCTAGGAGGCTTTGCCGGCCTTCTTGCGCGGGTTTATAGCGGGCGGGTTTGTTTAACCCGATTTTGAAATTTTTTCACAAAAATTTAGTATCCTAGTAGTAGGTTTAGGAGCTCTAGTAAAATGTGGAGAGAGAAGGTTAGTTTGATCGGACGATGCTAAATAATGAAGTAAGATCGGATGATTGATAATTCTCCAACAGCTTTTAAAAGCATGGTTTTAAAAACCATACCATATATCTTTATATAATGGTAAATATATATATATATATAAACGCTCCGCTAGTTATCAACCTAACAGGTACTCACAAGCTATAATAACATCACATGTATTCAAACCTGCCGACACACCGCAGGTGTTCAATTCTGTGCACACACCCTATGCCGACATAGTATGAACTGCTTCTATTCAAACAGGGTAGCAAGCCCCGCGAGCCTCACCGATGTGGCTGTCAGTGACAGTGGCTAGTCATAACAGTTTTGTGGGTGGTCGTATTGCTCTACACAGGCCCCAATGAACAACTTTGTGTACTCTTGGATGTGAGCGACGTCCAGCGAATCTGAATTTAGGCATAGTGGAGTAAACCCAATATGGAGAAATATAATGAATGTCACCCGTGGTACACATCTTCTTGTCGTCATGAGTCGTCAACCTTCCCACACCGGTACAAACTGTCTGCGAAAGTGACTGACCCGCCACTATTTACTGTAGACAATTTACAAGCATTTAATTTACACAATTTTGCTGACACGCATCAGGTCTGCGGCAGCCTGGCCTACTAAACTTCAAATAATTCAGGCAAGTGACATTCGACTTAACTTTCGACAAGGAGCATCAAAGAGCTTTATTTGGGGCTAACTGTGGAGGAATATCTCGATTCTCAAAATTCTTAATTAAGGCTCAACCTAATAAACAATTGCTCGTAGGAACAGGAACTGTGCTTAAAATACTAAAATAGTAAATTGCAGGAATTATAAATACGATAATAAAAGCTTTTAAAAGTTAAGCTGTTGTATTGAAACGCAAAAATAATTGTGACCAGTACGAAACTGGAATGATGCGTAAATGAAAGAACTGAACTGAATTTAAAGATACTGGAACAGTCCAAGACTGAAGTACTAAAAGAATAGAACTGAACTAAACTGAAAGATAAATAAAGGAATTGCACAATTACAAAACTAGAGTATTAAAAAGAACTATTGGACTGAAAATAAATAAACGAACCGGACCAGTGCAAGACTGATATACTGAAAAGAAAGTACTGAACTATAAATAAAGGAACGGGGCCAGTGCGAGACTGGAATAAAGAAAAAAAGAAAAGGGTTAGTAGTCCAATCATTCCATTTAGGTGGCTTCAGTTCCATCTCCGTTTTTAGGAGGCAGTTCAGTTCTGTCTCCATTCTTATGAGAAATATTCAGTTACATCATCATTCTCAGGTGGAATGTTCAGTTTCATCTATATTCTCAGGAGGAATGTTTAGTTCCATTTCAACTTTTAGAAGACCTTTTTTTGAGTTTCACCCATTGTTAGGATCTGATATTAATTTAATTGCTCCTTTCAATCACATCTTAATCGATGTTAGGATCTCAACCTTAGAATTAAGCCTTGACGATTATTTGCATTCCAATAAATATACATAAACTTTGGGATTTTTTTGAGAGAAGCTAGGCCCTAGGAGAAAAGTTTTGAACATAAAAGTTTTTCTCTTTGATGAGGGCTATCTCCACAAAAAATAAGAATTTTATGATTTGATTTGATATTTTAAAAAGCCTAAATAAGAATTATTTAGAAAATTTATAGGCTCAAATATGTTCGAAAATTTTTGGAAAACTTTCTAGGCTCATTTTAGAGCCTCTTTAATGTTGTGTAAAAATTTGGGAAGCTTGGGGTAAAAATTGAAGCTTTTCCAATTTCCCGGATCTTAAGGTCGCACTTTGATAATGACACGTTAAGATCTTTTGGAAAAAGAAAATCAGCGTGTACGATCGGGTTTTAAATTTAATATTGAGTTCAAAATAAATGATCGACGAGATTTATTGAGGCGAGATGTCATGCTCAGAGTGTTTTGAGGGATAGTCACTAGCTCGTAACCTGTCTCTATGAAGAAAGGGTCCAAATACTCGGCTCGAAGTCTAGGAAATGAGGTGCTCGAGATCTTTTGTGATATTCTGAATCTATCTCCATGTACCCCTGATGTCCTATTTATAGGCAAATTCAAGGGGAGAGGGGGACTCTTATTTATGAGCCCACCCCCGACGACTTGGCGATTTCTTAGGGGAGCTCGCTCAGGTTGGGCGAGTAATTGACCTAGTCGCCTACCTGGCGAGTATGCGAGGGGAGCTCTCCATAGTCCCCCAAGTCTTCTATTATCTTGCGCGTTGAATCTAACTTCATTCTTGACTTGTTGACTTTGACTCCTGCTTACCTGACTCTGGGGGGAGGGGGTCCACTCTCGAGTCTCGACGAATATGGGTTGTACAGTGTACATGAGCAAAAAAATGGGAGTTGTGGAGATGAGAATGCTTAGGAGGATGTGTGGACACACGAGATTGGATAAAATTAAGAATGAATGTATCATGGAATCTTCCTCCAGGCTAAGTGCCCTGCCCTGCTAGTCTCCTCTGGAGTGCACATCAATGCCTCCAAGAGACTCACCTGTGCCCTCTTTGGGAAATGGGATAGGCAAATCTCCAAGCCCAGCAGGCCCTCTTCTTCTGGCCCTTCAGGCACTAGGACTCTAAGAGTCACTCCACCCCAGGTCTCTGCCCCTGCAGAAGACCTGCCTGCTGCCAATGCTGCTGCTTCTCCTCCTCCAAGCTCAACCCTACCTCCAGCTCCATCCACCACTCCAGCCTCATCCACCATTACAATCTCCAGCCCTTCTCCAACCTCAATTCCATCCCCAGCAACAATTTCCTCTCCACCAGCAGACCACTTCCATCCCCTATTCTCATATCCCCCTCCAGATGTCACCTCATCCCCATCCATACCATCCTTCACTCTCTTGGATGAATCCTACATGGATGATTCCCCCTCTTCTCCTCCAGACTTCCCATCCTCCTCAACATCCTTCCAAGATCTCCTCCACCATATCCTTGACCAACCATCCTTCACTCCATCCATCTCTATACCCTTGTCCTCCATCTCCACAATTCCCACACCTCAGCCCTCTATCCCTTCACCATTCAGCCCTCCTCCTCCAGCTCCCTCAGCCATCCCTCAACCCTCTACCTCTGCTCCTCTCATTGAGCATGTAGATCTCCCAGCCCTTGCTGATCAGTTGTATGAGCTCCTTGCACCTAGGCTCTCTCTTCTCATGGAGGCCTCTTTAGCTCCTCTACAACAATCAGTGGCAGCTCTCTCTGCCAGGCTTTCCTCTTTCCTTACTCCTCTAGCAGCACCCCCAGCAGTGTGCCTTGATGCACAGGTCTCTGCATCCAGGCAGGGGGAGATGCCTTATGAAGCTGTTGCTGCTGCTGCTGCCCCTGCTGTTGTTTCTGCTGCTACTGCTGCTGTGTCTGCTTCTGCTACTGCTGCTATTCCAGTCATAGCAATAGACCTAAGGTCTCTGTTATCTACTTTTGATACTGCTTACTACTGCTGCCTCCCAGAGCCCATGGCTGTCCAGCCCTCTGAAGATATGTCCAAGGCTCTAGTGCCCTTCTCTTGCTGTGACCCCAGTATTATTTCTGCCTTTATTCATTCAGTGACTGCTGCTGCTGCTGCTGAAGCAATTGTTTCTGTTGAGCTCTCCTCCCAAGATCTTTTGATGACAGAGGCTGTTGGTTTTGAGCCTGCTGTAGAAGTTGTTGTCTCTAAAGCTGCTGCTGTCTCTCCTGAAGTTGCTAGTGCTGTTTCTGAAGCTGTTTCTGTTGTAACTACTGCTGCTCCTGTATTTGTTGTAACATCTGCTGCTTCTGTATCTGTTACATCTGCTGTTTCTGTTGCCCCATCAGCTGCTGTTCAGTTAAAAGAAAATTTGATGAAACAGCTTGATGCTTTGTATGATGAACAAAGCTCTGAATCTGAGGATTATGCTACTGCTTCTGATGACTCATCTGCCACAATTGCAAAGAAAAGAAAGGCAAGAAGTAAGGCCTTGAAGAGAGTTCCTCCTGCCAAGGTTAGAGATGACAATGATGTTCCATACTATATTCTGCACAATTTCCCAATCTCTGAGCATTGGATGCAATTCTCTAAGAACCAGTTGAAAGCTATGAAAAAGAAGAGGAAGTATGAAAAAGATTCCACTCAGTTCAAGCACCCTCATCCTCCTCCACCACCTCCACCTGATGCAGGTGCAGGTGGCAGCTCTGCAAGATCAGGCCCTGCTAGAAGCCAGGCTCCCTACCAACCTCATGCAAGAACTTATCAAAGGGAAAGCCAGTCTAGGGGGTCTTACTCTAGAAGGGGAGGATATAGGGGAAACCAAAGAGAAACTCAGGTTTACTCTAAAGGACACTCCAGGCAGCACCCTTACTCTAGGGGAGGACATGTTCCATCTGACACATCTTCTGGTCCTTTTCCCTACAAGCTCAAAGATACTGTGACTGTCAGGACTCCTCAAGATACTACTTCCAACAGGTATGAGCCACCTATTCCATTTGAGGACCCTGAGAAAAATCCTATGGCTTGGACTGCAAGAATGAAAGAGCTGGCTGCTTTGGATCAGATAAAGAAAGCAAAAGAACAAGGGCTAGACACTTCCAACATATCTACCATGTCAGAACAAAGGCAAAAAGAATTAGAGAGATATGCCTCCAGCAAATTTTTTGATGCAGACAGATACATGGAGTTGCATCCAGCTGCAGTGGTTCCCAGGGCTTCAAAGCAAATTTATTTGGGTGCAGCTGATGATACCAGATCAAAACAACAAGCTTTAGATCCCAACAGAGAAATTAAAATGGTAAAAGGCAAGGAAAAGGAATAACTCTGTAAGGTGACAACTTTTGGTTCTTCTAACTGCTATCTGGATAACACATATATATATATCTCTGTGATGGTTCTGCTCTGTGTCTTGTTATTGTTGTTTTATGTTTTTCTGACTGTATGATGTTGTTTGTTTTTCAAAGTCTGTAAATAGTTTTCCTAACCCAAATAGGGGGAGATTGTTGGAACACCCTATTATTAATTTGGGTCAGGATCACTATGTCTCTAGGAATTTATGCTTTGACCTTCTGTATAGATAATAGGTCAATTAGAATTGAGTCTAAGGGATCAGGAGTCTAGGTTTGGAAGCTGCCCTGAAGACCCAAGTTTTTCTGGAGACTAAGTCCAAATCGTCGAGCTCAGCACGACGTTTCGTCGAACTCCGGTCGACGATCGTCTAGCTCAACTATTGACAGATCGTCGAGCTCCATTCGACGATCGCTGAGCTCAACCCTCATAATATCGTCGAGCTCTGGTCGACGATCGCTGAGCTCAACTTCTCAATATCGTCGAACTCCATTCGACGATCGCTGAGCTCAGGTCGACGATTTTGACTCTGCACTGGATCCTTATCTCTGAGCTCAGTTCGACGATCTTTGAGCTCAGATCGACGACTTCTTTGCTGCTTGCATTTTCCAATTCGCTGAGCTCAGCTCGACGATAGCAGAGCTCAGTTCGACGATTTCAGTTATCCTTCAAAATTCAAATTCAAATCAGATAGAAGTTATTCTGCATTTAATTCAGAAGATCTGCCAGCCATTTTCATTTACTTCTGGAGCAAGTTTCAAGGGATTTTTCAAGGAATAATTCAGTGGACTTTCCTTCAGAACATTTTATGCAATTAAGGCTGTAATTAATTCAGACCAACGGCTATCTTTGACAGAGCAATTTTCTATTCAGACTCAGAGAATAAAAGAGAGAATGTTTTTGAATCAAAAAAAAAGATAGACAAGAACAAGAGAATAGAGATAGACAAGTAGAGGACACAACTCAATACACAGAGACTCTCTCAATCTTCTGTCAACAAGAATTCTGAAGAACACTCATCAAGAAGAGATCAAGCTTTCAAACATTCTTCAGATCTCTTCAGCTCTCAAGTGTTCAAGGCCAACATCATCTCAAGACTCCAGACACTCAACATTTCAGCTTGCTGAAATCATCTCTTGCTGGAGATCTATCTTTGAAGGCCTATCACCCTCAGCAAAGCTCATTTTCCTGAAGATTTCAAGGACTCAGGGGGAGCTTTGACAAACATCACTGAATCCACATAGTCTTCTCAGTTGCTTGAGAAAGAGAAGACTGCCATCACTCTCTCACCCCCATTCTGTAAAGGGTTTTTCAAACTCCCTTCAAAAGTTTGAATCTGGTTTTTGAGCACCTTGTCAAAAGCTCATTGGTGGCAAGACACCTGATCAAAAAATCTGATTTGGTTTTTGAGCACCTTATCAAAAGCTCATTGGTGCCCAGGACACCTGATCAACTCATCCTGCTGTGGATTCCTACCTAGGGTGGTAGAAGAGTGGATGTACCCAAGTTGGGGAACCACTATATTTCCTTGTGTCATCTGGTTTTGCATGTTTTCTGTTTGTTTCTGGCCTAGATTTCCTTGTGCTTAATTTCTGCATAGCTTAGTTTTATTTCTGCTTCCCTGCTTACACTCATTACAACAACTGTTGTAAAGCTTTGCAAAAGTTTTTCTTTGAATTTTAAAAAGCACCATATACTCTATTCACCCCCCCTTTAGAGTATATCAGATCTAGTTTCCCCTTTCAGAATCTTTTGGGGGTCATCCCATCCGTAACACTTAAAATGAAGTTCTATACCCTTAAGCCAATCCCTAAAAATTTTAGGACACCCTAAACCGTCATAAGTAGGACAAGTGTGGCATTGCCTAGGGGGAAACTTAGTCATGACTTTATCATACCAAAAGTCCAACCGGGAAATGTGAACGTCATAGGCCATAATTACAAGTGCATAGAATAACACTTTTGAGACAAAATATTTATGATAGTTGGAATTGTCCCACTTATCCACTAGGGTTATACCTATAAGAAAATAGGATTCTTGTTGGAAAATTATGAGGATTATTAAAAAAAAATTTGGATTTTTGAAATTGGAAATTTTAAATTTGAATTTTAAATTTTGAAATTTGAAATTTTAAATTTTAAATTTTGAAATTTGAAATTTGAATTTTGAATTTTGAATTTTGAAATTTGAAATTTGAAATTGGAAATTTGAAATTTGAAATTTGAAATTTAAATTTTGAAACTTGAAATTTGAAATTTTAAAATTTGAAATTTATTTGTTTTTAATTTGAACTTTGAAATTGTGGAATTTCAATGCATTTCATGAAAACTAATTTTCTAAATATTGATCTGCAACGAAACGGGTGAGTGCGTACGTACGTGCCACATACGAGGGGGAGGAGTGCCAATTAGGAAATTGACAAGAACCTCGCTTTGATACCAAATTGATGTAGACGTACGCGTTAGAGCCGAATTATAACTACGGACGCGCACGACTATCTCTTCACGACTAATTCTACGCTCACACAATTGTTCTACGCCGCTCCACGCTATTACATTCATTCAATTTCGCGCTAGCGTACGGGTAGCCAAACCGTTTCGAGATCAAATAAGAGCGATAGGCCGATATCCGATCGAGCTAAAAGGACCAATATTGGATCCGGACGAGCGAAGGTTGTACCCAAAGAGATCTACCGAAAATAATCACAAATTTGGAAAAGGTAGATCTCTCCCAACAAAAGAAAATGAGGGTTCGCCAAACCCTTTACGAAAATTAAGTTGATCAAGAAAACAACGCTAAATAATTAAAGCTAATCACGAAATTTCAAATGATTTCAAAATTTAATGCCAGAAATTCCACCACAAGATTATTTAAGTAAAGAAACACACGAAAGTGGAAAGGTTCGTTACACAACCGGAATGGATGATTCTGATTCACTCGGCGAGGATCGTTCTTCAACGACTCCACCGGAATCACGCCGGTAGGAGTGAAATTCGTCCACCTTTGTCGTATTACGCTGGAAATGGAAAGTCCCATGAAATCTTCTTAATATGGAAATAAATATCTTCAAGTATGGCAAGAGAGAAAAAAAGGTGGTGGATTGGAGATATTAATGGAAAGAGATATTCCCAATATGGAGGGTTAAGGGAATTTATGATAGGTGATATTTTGGTTATGGTAAGAGGAGGGAGAATATGGTATGATTTTGGAATGAGCTTCGAAGGGTATCTTTTGGATTTAGGAAGGAATTTATGAGGGAGGGGGTCGGTTTTGTTTTTGTAGTGGAGGTGGCGGCTTGTCTTGCTGGAGGCGGAGGCGGCTTGGGTTGGCCCTGACTGTGGTGTTTCGGGTAGGAGGAAGGAGGAGGGTGGTCGGCTCTTGTTGGAGGGAAAAGGAAGAGGTGGCGGCCTTGGGAGTTGTGGATGGTGGCTCGGGTAGGAGAGGAGTGGTGGCCGGGTTGGAGAAAGAGGGAGTGGCCGGGTGGATGGTGGTGGCTAGGGCTCGAGTTTTTTTTAAGGGAGTAGAGGGGAGGAGGAGGGAGGAGGAGGGAGGAGGAATGCCGAGATTTGAGAGAGGGGATGAGAGGTGGCCGGCGGCCAAGGAGAGAGAAGGAGGAGCAAGAGAAAGTTCGGCCAAGAAATGAGGAAGGAGGAAGCTTCAAGAGGGAAGGGTTTTCAAATTTCCTTTTCATTCAATCTCCTCCAAATAGAGGGGGGACATGCCTATATATAGGCTACAACAACAACAACACTCCAACTGGCTACATGCAGCACAAACATGAAAACATGAAAATAAAACACACACATACATCATGATTTTATATCATAATCATATTGTACATATTACATGAAATAAAAGTGCAATTATTAAAAATAAAACACAGAAAAGCATGGATTAATAATTAATTAATAATTTGATAACAATTATTATTAATTATTAATAAATCGGCTTGCGATCCGGACGCCTATTATGGCGATGCTCTTCACGGCCATTTGTCAGTGCGCCGGCTTCAAGGTGTTGTGCGTGGTAGTCTCCATCACAGCAGGTCGCGAACAGCGACTAGATGGTCTTCTCTTTGGCAACTTGGTTCGAAGTTCAATAAGTCGCCTGCTTCAGGCAGACTATTCTATTCGGCATCGCAGCTTGTGCGGTCTGGCGGCTAGGCGACCTCGCGGTTAGGCGGCTTGCAGATCGGTGGCTAGAGCTTAGCTTTGGAATAACGGGCAGTCCGCGCGGCTTGGGTTGCAGTCTGGCGACCTGGCGGACTGTGCGGACTCCACAGCAGTAGACCGGTAGCTTGGTGTTTGAGTCCGCGCATCTTGTGTTTGACTTGTCTTATATTTGTAGTCTCTGCTTTTCACTTTGGTGGTTTTGGTGAAGCATGTCTCGCCATGTATGTCTTGCATTGTAAAGAAGATTGTTGTTAATCAATAAAAACTCTTGTTGCTGCATGTGTTTTCTGGTTGTGACTGACTTAAGTTGAGATAACCCCTATTAACTCCAAGGTCCGGGAAAATTCAACATGGTATCAGAGCTGGATTGGAGTGGATAAGTAGTGATCAACTGAAGTGGTTGTTTACTCTTGTGAAGAGGTAACCAGTGGTAGAACCATGGCAGTGGAAGATGCAAGTGGTCATGGAATTGATCTCCTTACAGAGACAAACTTTGATAGGTGGAAGTATTGTATGGAGAGCTTTCTTCTTGGCGACGACCTTTGGGAGGTAGTATGTGGAGCAGAAAGACAAGAGGCTATTGCTGGCAATGCTGAAGAGATGAGAGCTTGGAAGGAGACAAATGCGACAGCGGAGTCTATTCTCAAGCAGGTGATCTCATCGGAGCTCTTGGACCACATCAGTGGATGTCGGTCAGCTGCGGAAGTTTGGACTTCCCTTGATATGTTTTTCAGGAAGAAGGTGAAGGTTGTGCGAAAGATGGTCCTTCTACTTCATATCAGCAAGAGAGGAGTGTTTCTCCTAGGCGTGATGGGAAGAGGAAGGAAGGACCAAGGTGTTATAGATGCAAGCAGCATGGTCACTTCAGGAAGGAGTGTAAGGTTGTCTTGCTCTCGGCAAACGTTGCTCAAATAGGGAGTAAGAGAAGAACTTAGTTGGGTCATCAACAAGTTCTGGTGATGATCAGATGAAGGCCAATGATAGTGAAGCTATCTGGCATGAAAGACTGGGGCATGTCGGGATGGACAAGCTGAAAGAAATGGCGGTAAGAAGACTCGTGAGAGGCTTGACTAGATTGTCATCCTATGGTGATGGCCAGGGATGTGCTGGATGTCAGCATGGTGAAGCTTATCGCTTTATGGTTGATAAGGCACAATCCAGATGAAAAGCACCTTTGGATGTTGTCCATTGTGCTCTGATTGGACCGACCATCACCGCCAGTCTTGGAGGTAGCAAGTACATGTTGATATTGGTTGATGACTATTCAAGGTATACTTGGATATACTTCATGAAGGAGAATTCGAACATGATGTACTTGTTTGTGGAGTTCAAGAAGCTTGTGGAAGGCCAGCTTGGCCTGCGGATCAAGAAGTTGAGGACAGGCATCAGTGGTGAGTTTGGCTCAACCGAGCTCTCAAACTTTTACAGAAAGCATGGGATCCGAAGGTATCTTTCTTATGGACATACTTCACAGCAAGGTAGTGTTGCAGCTTGGATGATCCATTGGTTGACGGAGACCTGCAAGTGTTGGCTTCAGAGCAAAGATGTTCCTAAGGCTTTTTGGGCGGAAGGAATGGCCTGTGCTGCTCATGTCATCAATCGGATGCCTCTTAGTCTGATCTATATGAAGACTCCAAATGAGCTGATGTTCGAGGTAAAGCCCAGTGTAAAGCACCTACGGGTGTTGGGATCTACCTGCTACATACACGCTTCGGATGCTCTCAAGACGAAGCTAGTCTTTGTTAGGTATGATGAGTAGAGGAGAAGATGGAGGTGTATGGATCCTGCGACAAAGAGGCTCATTGTGTCGAGGGACGTGGTCTTCGATGAGTTGACGTCGTATTGGGATAGCTGTGGAGCTAGAGGTGAGTAGGTCAGATAGTGGGCTGAAGGAGGCTGCTGTTAAGGTTCAGGTTGAGCTGCCTGAGTCACTAGGAGCTCCAGGTTGTTTTAGCTCCGGCGCAAAGGTGTCAAGGTCAGGAAGCACGGGGAGCGTTGCTCCAGGTGCTTCTGGCTTGAAGGCGGAGGCTTCTGGCTCAATGGAGGAGGCTTCTAGTTCGAGAAGCAGGCGGAGCGATGTTCCAGGTAGTTCTTGTTTGAGAGCGGAGGCTTCTGGTTCAGGTAGCAGGGGGAGCGTTGCTCCAGGTGATCCTAGTTCTAGTGAGGAGGCGTCTTGTTCAGGAAGCAAGGGGAGCATTGTTTCGAGTTTGCCTGGGAACGGAGCTAGTACAGAAGGAGCAGCGGAGGTGGTTAGCCATGATCAGGTTCTTCGGAGATCAAAGAGGATCAGTAACCCACCAGCTCGATATAGTGAAGGGAACACGATGATCTTGGTCCCATGTTTCTTTGCAAGCCCTCAGGTCGAGCGAGTACCTTCTAGCTGTGATGACCCCACTAGAATCAAGGAGGTGGTTGTAACACACCCTATCCGTCGCATAGCATATAACAGTAGGTCCGGCCGGGGCCCGACGCCGTATGCCACAGACAGACCGGGTGGTTACTCATGGAAACCATCCAACCAATCATAACGTCCTACACAAAGCATTCTAGCAGAAGCAGATTAATAAGAGTTGTAAAAAAGAACCCAGCACTAAAGCTTGAATGTCCACTAATCCAAAATAGGAATGTTATACAAATACCAACACAAGCCTTAAGGCCTTATAAAATGTTTCACTTGATAATACATGATTTACAAACCACGGCACGCAGGCCGGTCACACATGAACAAAGCAGTAAACACTTCCAATTGGGCCTTCGAGGGCCGGCTTCGCAAAATTGGGCTTTAGCCCGCTATTGACCGCTTGGTCCAGCAGCACTTGCAAGCAACAAACCACCGCACGATGGTAAAACAAGACAACGGTCAGCAATGCTGACCAAATTATAACGATCTCGCCCCCAGCTTGGGGCGGCGATGCTCCTTCCCTGCATTTCATTAGCATAAGAGAGCAATAATACAACTCATTGCATCACAGGCATTGGCACGCATGGCCACACGCCCCGTGCTCTCAGGGCACATTCTCGTTGATCGCAGTCTAAGCCGCTAACTCACCACCATCTCCAGGACGGCAATACCTCGTGAGCAAAAAATGGTCTTTTAGGCAGACGTTACGACACTTTAATGTCATCAACAGCCTATGTCACGACACTTTAATGTCATCGACAGAAAGACACGACCTCTATGCCCTCGGCATAACGCAGGAACGGTTCCCACTCAACCCGTTACTCACTTGCCACGACACTTAAATATCATCGACACGAGTTAAGTTTCCCCTAAGCACGTGAATCGAACGTACAATGTTACATAACCCAGTTATGTACTAGTTAGCACCTAGGCCCACAAGTTGGCAAGATCACGCATCCGCCCAGTTTTCCGGGTGCACCTTTCGGTTAATCCCCAAGGCTCCCTGCTGCAATCTACCGTGTAGAAAACCCGAAAAACAACCAATAGCATGGAGTCTTCTCCGGCATTATGCAATGCAACATCACCGATCCAGACCAACATGTCCGGGTAGGCTTCACACATCATGCCTATATCCGTTCTCGCTTACGAACTCTAAACAACGGGGACGTCACATATCTACCCGAAGGAACGCCTCCAACTCACCGCAAACTCGCGAGAGCGGGATTCCTATGCAAAGAAGGAGAGCTACTCATGCTCACGAAGAGAATCGTTACACTAGCGTTCCTCTTTGGCTCCATGGAAAAGTAAGCGGATGAAAAGCACCGCACTAGCTTTGCCTCCTTGTATCCGGAGTCGTCTCGCGATTTGGAGCTTCGAAGCTCCTCCAATGGCCGGATCTAGCTCCTTCTTCCTTCCTTGGCTCTACTCTCTCTCTAAGATTTTAGAAAGATAATAACTTATGAAAAGTGAGGGTTTCTAAGTCCAATCCCGGGAATATCCCTTCAGGAACAACCCCCAGCCGTTGGATCATCAATTAAAGAAATGGACGGCTTTAATTCGGGATTGAAATGCCCAATCTGGACTGCACACGTCCTGGCACACGCCCGTGTGCAGGGCCGTGTGCCTCATTCGCCATCAAAATCGGCTCGCCTGGAACCACACACGGGTATTGAACACGCCCGTGTTCGACCTGACACGCCCGTGTTCCACCTGACACGGCCGTGTGGCCGGCCGTGTACCCCATCATTTTTCCCCGAAAACAACACGAGCACTGCACGGGTTCTAGGACACGCCCGTGTCCTTGCCCGTGTCACCTCAACACTCCTGGGCTCCAGGCCATGTACACAGTCTCGATACTCGACACTTCGTCGAGCAAAGATCGTCGACCTGATGACACGGCCTTGGACACGCCCTTGTCCTAGGCCGTGTGCCTTGTCTCGACACAATGTCGAGAGCAAAGTGTCGACTACCCGGGACGAGTGTCGACATGGGTCGACACGCCCTGCGACACGCCCGTGTCGCAGGCCGTGTGCCATATCTCGACACTTCGTCGAATGCAGAGTGTCGACTTCGCGGGCTAAGTGTCGACACAGGTCGACATGCCCTGCGATACGCCCGTGTCGCAGGCTGTGTGCCCAGTCTTGACATAAAGTCGAGCTCAAAATGTCGACTTCCCGGCTGAGTGTCGACACGGCTTGACACGCCCTGGGACACACCTGTGTCCCAGGCCGTGTGCCTGCTGCCAGAACCCAAAACTGGCCCAAAACGTCCCCCGTCGCTCTTTTGAGTTTTGGGGCGTTACAACTCTCCCCCTCTTAAAAGAATTTTGTCCTCGAAATTGTATAAAGGAAAGACATGTACAAAGCCAAAATTTGTACCTGAGCGGAACAACTTCGGATACTCATCAAGCATAGTCTGCTCTCGCTCCCAAGAGAGCTCCTCACGACCGCAATTGTCCTACCGGACCTTGACCATCCTGATCTCTTTATTGCGTAGCCGCTTGACCTCCGAGTCCTCAATCCGCACGGGCTTGAGCTTTATCGTCAACCCACTATCCACCGGCACTTGATCGACCGCGATCACTTGCGAAGGCTCTTGCACCGCCTTCCGGAGCACCGAAATATGGAATACATCATGTAAACCACTAAGATCCACTGAAAGCTTCAACCGATAGGCCGCTTCACCAACTCGCTCCAGAACCTCAAACGCCCCAAGGTACCTCGGGCTTAGCTTTTTCAATCGCCGCACCCGCGAGACACCCTTGAACGACTTGATCTTTAAGTACACATAGTCGCCCACAGCGAACTCCATGTTCCTGTGCTTGACATTATAGTACTTCGCTTGCCGGTCCTGAGCGATAAGCAACCTCTCCCGAATGGTTCTCACCAAAGAAGTAGCATCCTCCACTTCCGATCGCTTATACAACTTTGACTCACCCGTTTCTAACCAAGACAACGGCGTGCGACATTTTCTACCATATAGGGCCTCGAAAGGCGTCATCTGAATACTCGCTTGGTAGCTATTGTTGTATGCGAACTCCACCAAATACAGGTGGTCTTCCCACTGCTTTCCAAAATCCAAGACACACATGCGGAGCATGTCTTCCATGGTTCAATTGACCCTCTCGGTCTGCCCATCCGTTTGCGGATGGAAGGCTGTGCTGAATTTCAGCTTTGTTCCCAACATTTGCTGCACAAGCCTCCAATCATTGGACGTGAACCGCCCATCTCGGTCACTCACGATGCTGCGGGGCACACCATGAAGCCGTACTATGTTAACCACATAAAGCTTTACCAACTTCTCCACCGGATCATCCTTCCTATGCGGAATGAAATGCGACACCTTCGTTAAACGATCAACAACCACCCAAATGGCGTCGTTCCCCTTTTGCGACCTTGACAAACCGTGCACAAAGTCCATAAAGATGTCGTCAAATTTCCACTCCGGAATAGGCAAGGACTTAAGAAATCCTCCCGGCTTTTGGCACTCCGCCTTCACCAAGGCGCAAGTTTGGCACTTCGCTACGTATAGCGCCACATCCTTCTTCAAACCCGGCCACCAAAATAGTTTCTTCACATCACGGTACATCTTCGTGCTCCCCGGGTGAATCGAGTACTTGGTATGGTGTGCCTCGTACAACAACTCTACCCGCAAATTACCCATATTTGGGACGCACAGACGACCGTCATTCCAAAGTAATCCGTCCTCCATGACGAATTGGGAATTTGACCCATCCAGTGCCTCTACCATGAACTGCTTCATATGAGCATCCATATCTAAAGCCTGCCAAATACGATTAGCCAGGTCATATTGGACTTTAGTCCAATTCAGAACTGCTTCAGCACTTGATTGCCTGTCCACACAAACAATCTCCAATGCCTCCAACTCCCGCACCAACCGCTCATCATGCACCGATAGCCAATTGGCTTAAGTTGGGGCTCGGCAACTCAACGCGTCCGCAACCACATTCCCTTTTCCAGGCATGTAGTGGATCTTGAATGTATAGTCCTCCAGGAACTCCATCCATCTACGCTGTCGCATATTCAGATCCTTCTGATCAATAAGATACTTCAGGCTCTTGTGATCGGTGTAGATATCAATCTTCACACCGTACAAATAGTGTCTCCACAACTTCAAGGCAAAAATCACGGCTGCTAACTCCAAGTCATGGACCGGATAGTTCCTTTCATGCACTTTTAGCTGTCTCGAGCTGTTGAAGTTGGTGACCGGGCGGTCTGGCGGTCTGTCTTGACGGGTTAAAGACCGCGCGGTCTGGCGGTTTGTCTCAGCCGGCTTGGAGACCGGGCGGTCTACCGGTCTCCCCTGACAACTCTCTTCTTCTCTTGTGGTAGCCGTGCGGTTAGCCCTTCCTCTGTCTAACTGCGCGGCTTGTGCGGTTTGTTTTGTATAGTTCGCTTAGTCCTGTAAATTTTTAGTCCCACATCTCTTATTTGTATTCTCTCATCTCTCCTCCATTCTATATAAGGGAGGGCATACCTTTGTAATAGATACCTTTTTCAGATAATAAAGTTTGAGATTAAAACCATTTCTGCTTGTTATTTGTTCGTTTCTAACATGGTATCAGAGCACACGGTCTTTTCCTTCTGATTGTGTGCGCCCTCTGATTCTCGCCGCTTGTTTCTGTTTCTTGCGACCTGTCTTTGCGGCTTGTCCTCTCTTCCGCCCGCTGCTCTGTTCGCGCGGCTTGTTGCTTCTTTTCTCTAGCTTCTCTTCTTCGCCGCGACCTATTTCGTTGTCGCCGCGACCTGCTTCCTTCTAGCCGCCTGTTTGTTCCCTAGCTGTGCGGCCTGCTTCTGTTCGCCCGGATTACGACTTGTTGTTGTCGCTGCTTCTTGCTTCCTCTTCTCTTCTGTTCGCACGGACTTTTCAGTACGCTCGACCTCTTCCCCGCTGTGCCTTGGTCTGCTTCCTGACCGCTGCGGTTTCGCGCGGGTTGCTCTCTTCCTCTCCCCGCGGCTTTCTCCTTCTTTTTCGCGACCTGTTTTCGCAATCTCCTCTATTCGCCGTGATTTCTTATAAGTCGCCGCAACTATTGCCTTCTAACCGCTCCTGCTTGCTAGTCGCTCCGGCCTCATCTTTAGCCGTGCGACTTGTTCTCCTCTGTTCGCCCGCCTTTTTTCAAGCCGTGCGACTTCTTTCCCTTTGCTTTGCTCTGCTTCTTGGTCGTGGCCTTCCTCGCCGCACGACCTGTTCTCTGTTCGCCCGCCTTGGTTTTCTCTTCTCTTCTTCGCTTAACCGTTCGGCTTCTTTCTCCTCCTCGCGGCTTGTTCTTATCGCCGCGGTTTGCTCCCCTCTTGCTTCCATGGCTTCCCCCTCCTCCAGACTGTCCGCCTCGGTGGTCACCTCTTCTGGTAGTGCTCATGTTGTTACTCACGGACGATGGCTCATTGACTCTGGTGCTACAAATCATATGACGGGCAATCCTCAGTGTTTCTCTCTTCTTGACACACATGCACAGTTGCCCCCGGTCCTTGTTGCGGATGGGTCTCCCTCACCCGTCCATGGGACGAGCATGGTTCAAGTCACTCCATCTCTCTGCCTAGCTGATACCCTCTATGTGCCCAAGTTTCTGTGCAATTTATTATCGGTTACTTCTTTATGCAAGCAACTACGGTGTTCTGTCATATTCACCCCTGCCTCTTGTGCCTTTCAGGATCCGGACTCCCAACGGACGATTGCTACCGGGACTGAGAGTGGTGGCCTATACTTCCTCGACAATGTTTCTGCTCTCTCCGTCTTCTCCACCTCCTCTACAGATCTTCTCCAATGGCATCTTCGCCTTGGACATGCTCCTCCCCGTATTCTACGCCAGCTCCTGCCCCACCTCCCTCCTCATCATCCTCCTCTAAACTGTGATGCCTGTCAACTTGGCAAACATCACCGCTCGTCCTTCCCACCAACGCAGAGTCGGGGCTCTTCCCGTCCGTTCGACCTCATTCACTCTGACATTTGGGGTCCCGCTCCTACCCTCACCATCGGGCGGGGTAGTTCCTATTTTGTCACATTCATTGATGATTTCTCTCGGTGTACGTGGGTGTATCTTCTCAAGCATCGCTCCGAGCTGTTCTCTGTTTGGACCTCATTTTACTCTATGGTTAAGACTCAGTTTGATACATCTATTAAAATCATTTGTTCTGACAATGCTAAGGAGTATCTTAGCCACGACTTCTCCTCCTTTTGTATTCACCATGGTGTTATTCGTCAGACAAGCTGTGTCTACACCTCCCAACAAAATGGGGTGGCGGAACGTAAAAACCGTCACTTCCTTGATGTCGCTCGCACTCTGCTGACTCAAATGCATGTTCCTCGATCCTATTGGGGCTATGCTATCCTCCTCTCCTGCTATCTCATCAATCGCCTTCCCTCCACAGTTCTCCACGGTGCTACCCCCTTCTCCCTTCTTTATCCGAACAAGGATCCCTTTCCTCTTCCCCTGCACATCTTTGGGTGCACCGCCTTTGTGCACTCTCCCGCTGCCACCCGTGACAAACTCTCACCCCGTGCCACTAAATGTGTCTTTCTGGGGTACTCTCCCACTCAGAAAGGTTACTGTTGCTTTGACCCCGTTACCCGCAAGCAATTTGTCTCTGCGGATGTCCCCTTCTTTGACAATGCATCTTACTTCTCTCCCGCTTCCTCCTCTCCTCCTCTTGATCCTACTGCTCATACCGACCCATCCATTCCCTCTGCTCCCACGGCTGTTCCACCATCTCCACCATCTCCACCATCTCCACCTCCTCCACCATCTCCACCCTCTCCTCCGCTTTCTCCCTCCACTCCGTTGCCATCTCTCTCTACTCCCGGGCTAGCTCTCTCCACCACGGACACTCCGGATACTGAGGCACCTGCTGACCTGGATCTCCCCATTGCTCTTCGCAAAGGGGTTCGGGCATGTACCCAACACCCGCTTGCTGCAGTTGTTTCCTACGATCGTCTTACCCCTTCTCGCAGAGCTTTTGCACTGCCTATCTCGGCCACTGCCACCCCCCGTTTCTACCAGGAGGCCCTTACTATTCCTCATTGGAAAGCTGCCATGGATGAGGAGATTGTTACTCTCATTTAACGGGGTACCTGGACCCTTGTTCCTCCTCCTTTCAGCACGGATGTTGTTGGTTGTCGATGAGTCTTCGTGGTGAAGTTTCTCCCAGATGGCAGTGTGGACCGTTATAAGGCTCGCCTGGTTGCCAAGGGTTTTACCCAAACTTATGGCGTTGATTACTTTGACACTTTCTCTCCAGTGGCTCGTCTCAGCACTATTCAGGTTCTTCTCTCTGTGGCTATCAACAGGGATTGGCCCATCTCGCAGCTTGATGTTAAGAATGCTTTCCTCTATGGTGATCTGCACGAAGATGTTTACATGGAGCAACCTCCGGGGTATGTTGCTCAGGGGGAGCCACGGATATGCCGGCTCAAGAAGGCTATCTATGGCCTCAAGCAGAGTCCTCGTGCCTAGTTTGACAAGTTCAGTGGCATTGTCTCGGCCATTGGTTTTACAAGAAGCTCAGCAGATCACTCCTTGTTTGTTCGGAAAATAGCCTCTGGTATTGTTGTTCTTGCAGTGTATGTTGATGACATTCTTCTTACTGGCGATGATCAGGATGGGGTATTGATGACCAAGAAACATCTTCGTCAACATCTGGTCACAAAGGATATGGGCTCCCCAAAATACTTTTTGGGGATTGAAATCTCTCGGAAGCCCGACTCCTTAGTTCTCTCTCAGCGTAAGTATGACCTTCATCTTTTAAAAGAGGCAGGATTGACTGGAGCAAAACCTGCCCGATGCCCCATGGCAACTGGAGAAGACAAAACCTGGACAGATGATTCGCCTCCTCTTTCAGATAGTTCGCGGTATAGGCGTCTGGTTGGTAAGCTCATATATCTCACAGTGACCAGGCCCGACATTTCCTATGCTGTGGGCAAGGTGAGTCAATTCATGCAAGCACCTAGGGAGTGCCATCTACAGTCCGCCTTGCGGATCTTGGAGTATGTCAAAGCAGCGCCGGGGAAAGGATTACTTTTTCAGAAGAATGGTCATCTGAGGATTGAAGCCTACTAAGATGCAAGTTATGCTGATGATAAAGGGGATCGCAAGTCAACCTCAGGTTTTTGCACCTTTGTTGGGGGAAATCTGGTGAGCTGGAAGAGCAAGAAGCAGTGTGTTGTCTCCAGGTCCAGTGCAGAAGCTGAGTATCGCAGTATGGCGTCGACCACTTGTGAGTTAAAATGGCTGCGGGCTCTCATGCTAGATTTAGGAGAGGTCTACAACCATCCTCTACCTATGTTCTGTGATAACAAGGCCGCCATATACATCTCCAAAAATCCTGTCTTCCATGAGAGAACAAAGCACATTGAGGTCGACTGTCATTTCATTCGTGAAGAGATCTTAAAGGAACAAATTTGCACTCCCTTTGTCACATCTGATAAAGAGCTGGCTGACATCTTCACCAAGCCAGTTTCCGCCTCATTTCTTCATATTTGCGACAAGCTGGGCATGATCGATATATATGCTCCAGCTTGAAGGGGAGTGTTGAAGTTGGTGACCGGGCGGTCTGGCGGTCTGTCTTGACGGGTTGAAGACCGCGCGGTCTGGCGGTTTGTCTCAGCCGGCTTGGAGACTGGGCGGTCTAACGGTCTCCCCTGACAACTCTCTTCTTCTCTTGTGGTAGCCGTGCGGTTAGCCCTTCCTCTGTCTAACCGCGCGGCTTGTGCGGTTTATTTTGTATAGTCCGCTTAGTCGTGTAAATTTTTAGTCCCACATCTCTTATTTGTATTCTCTCATCTCTCCTCCATTCTATATAAGGGAGGGCATACCTTTGTAATAGATACCTTTTTCAGATAATAAAGTTTGAGATTAAAACCATTTCTGCTTGTTGTTTGTTTGTTTCTAACACGAGCCATAAGTTATTACACTTCCGTGTTGCAGTAGCACGCAGCCCAAACCGCTTCCAGAAGCATCACTGTAAATCTAATAGCCTTCCGTCCCACATGGCGAACTCAGCACAGGCGCCGTGGTCAACCGACACTTCAACTCCTCAAAAGCTCGCGCGCACTCCGGCGTCCAAACGAACTTATGCTCCTTCCTTGTCAAAGTAGTGAGAGGTAACGCTATCCGCGAGAAGTTCTCTACGAAGCGCCTATAATAGCCGGCAAGCCCCAGAAAACTCCGGACTTCCGCTACCGTAGCAAGCTCAGGCCACTCCCGTATCGCAACAATCTTTGCCGGATCCACAGCAATACCCTCTCCACTCACTATATGACCAAGGAACGTCACTAAGGATAGCCAAAACTCGTACTTCGAGAACTTGACATACAACTGATTTCTTCTTAGAGACTCCAAAAGCAAATGAAGATGCTTGAAGTGATCTTCGTCACATTGCGAGTACACCAAAATATCGTCGATGAAGACGATCACGAAATGGTCCAAGTACTCCCTGAAGGTCCTATTCATCAAATCAATGAACACTGACGGCGCATTAGTCAGCCCAAACGGCATGACCGTAAACTCATAATGCCCGCATCTCGTACTAAATGCTGTCTTCGGGATATCACTCTCCCTTATTCGCAGCTGATAGTACCCAGCCTTGAGATCCAACTTCGAGTATATTGTCGACCCGATTAACTGATCAAAAAGATCATCAATCCGGGGGATCAGGTAGTTGTTCTTCTCCGTCAGCTTGTTGAGCTCCCGATAATCAATACATAGCCTCAAGCTTCCATCCTTCTTCTTAACAAAGAGGACCGGTGAGCTCCAAGGCAAAGAACTCGGGTGCACATACCCTTGCTCCAACAACTCTTGCAGTTGAACTTTCAGCTCCGCCATTTCCTTAGGCGCTAGCCGATAAGGAGATCGTGACACAGGCTTTGCACCTGGCACTAGCTCAATCGTAAAATCTATCTCCCGCTGAGGCGGGGCTCCAAGAAGATCTGCGGGGAACACATCAGGATATTCTGATACCACTGAAATACAATCCAACACGGGCTTCGGCTTTGCAACCTCCACAAGTGTAAAGAACAGTTCTGCACCGGCACGAACCGCCTTCACCACCTGAAGAGCAGACATCAACGTCTTGCTCGACCCCTTTAAGCCCGTAAAAGTCATCTCACGACTTGCTCCCAGCTTGACTTCCTTGCGACCGCAGTCAATATAGGTCTGCTACTCCGAGAGCCAGTCAATGCCAAATATAACGTCGAACTCCACCAACGGAAGTAAAGACGCCTACAGGTCGAAATCCTGATTCCCAATACGAATCTTAACATCGCAGATCCTATCCGCTCGCATCGAACAACCATTGGGCAACAACACATCCAACTTATCCTTCGCCATCGAAGTAGGGACTCCGATGCGTGCTATAAATCCTTCAGACAAGAAGGAGTGTGAAGCTCCCGTATCGAAGAGTGCTCGTGCCGGATTTTCATAAATCAATACAAATCTTAAACAAGCAGTGGTAAGGTAACATGTGCATAATAAGTATTTAAAGAAATTGACTTGCTATAAATTAAACCGTGTCTGTCACCACATCAGCCTGTTTGATGGCCTCCTGTTGGCCAAGATTATAGACCCTTGGTTGGGCCGGAGCATAGTGGGATGCGGTCGACTCCACCGCCTTGCCTTTCTCTTCATAAGTCGCTCCCGGCCTCCTTTCGGACTTGGGACGTCCGCTCCGGCACTCACGGGCATAATGCCCCAACTTCCCACAGTTGTAACATGCGCCCGGGGTCCGACCCGTAGTCGTCCCAGAAGCACCAGCAGAGAGGGCTAAACCCGAAGTCTTAGCTTTCTTGTTCCACTTTCGGAACACAGATTTTGAGGTGTTCAGCCCTCTGAACTCCGACCTCTTCTCGCCCAAACCTTTCTTTGCCTGTACATTCTTCATGTCCTTCTCCAAGGACCGGTCAGTGTTGACCAAGGTTAAGAAACCCTGCGTCATCGACCCCGAGAGTAGTAATCTCAACTCATCTCTCAACCCTTCGTAGAATCGATTCGTTTTGCACTACTCATCCGCGATATTGGAGCTAGCATAACGACTCAGACGAGTAAACTCGTGGAGATATTCATCCACGCTCTTCTCACCCTGAACCAACTTCAGAAACTCATTCTCCAACGCTATCTTCTGCGTCGAAGGGAGGTATCTAGCCAAGAACAATCTCGAGAACTCTTCCATCGAGACATCACCAAGTTGCCTACCTCTCAGTAAGTGAAGCTCCAAACCTTCCCACCACATTCTCGCTTCACCGTCCAGAAGGAACGTAGCCATGGTGGTCATTTGCCACTCCTCCGTCTCCGTTGCTGTCATGACTCTCTTCACCCTGGAGAGCCAGTCTTCAGCCTGAGATGGGGTTCCCAACCCCGAGAATACCGGAGGGTTAAAGCTCATAACATGCTTAAGCTTCCTCTCGGTTGCCCTCCTTGGCACCACCGGTTCCACAACCACTTGCTCCACTCTCCTCGGCTCAGCCTCTTGAAGAGGTTCCCGCTCCATCGCAGGAGCGGGCTGCTGCGTTTGCCTTGCAGGCTGCGCATTTATCATGGCCAACACAGCTTCTGCCACCAAGCGTATGTTCTCAGCCGATAGAGGTGTTGCAGGAGCAACATCCGGTGCACTACTAGCCTCAGAAACTCGGCGTTCTGACGGCCCAACACCACTTCTGGTCACCTATAGTGGTACAAAACACCGTTAAGCGACCAAATAAAATTGCAAACAACAATTATAAGAACACGCAGGTTCCTCAAACACGTGTATTTTCATTCCTAAGTGGACATTCATAGGTTCTTTTACCGTTATAACGATGACGCACACAATGTGCTCACCACCCCTTAAAAAGAATTCGCCCACGAATTCATTTGAAGCCCGACCAAAACCAGTAGTCTGATACCAAATTGTAACACCCCCTATCCGTCGCATAGCATATAACAGTAGGTCCGGCTGGGGCCCGACGCCGTATGCCACAGACAGACCGGGTGGTTACTCATGGAAAACATCCAACCAATCATAACGTCCTACACAGAGCATTCTAGCGGAAGCAGATTAATAAGAGTTGCAAATAAGAACCCAGCACTAAAGCTTGAATGTCCACTAATCCAAAATAGGAATATTATACAAATACCAACACAAGCCTTAAGGCCTTACAAAATGTTTCACTTGATAATACATGATTCACAAACCACGGCACGCAGGCCGGTCATACATGAACAAAGCAGTAAACACTTCCAATTGGGCCTTCGAGGGCCGGCTTCGCAAAATTGAGCTTTAGCCCGCTATTGACCGCTTGGTATAGCAGCACCTGCAAGCAACAAACCACTGCACGGTGGTAAAACAAGGCAACGGTCAGCAATGCTGACCAAATTATAACGATCTCGCTCCCAGCTTGGGGCGGCGATGCTCCTTCCCTGAATTTCATTAGCATAAGCGAGCAATAATACAACTCATTGCATCACAGGAGTTGGCACGCATGGCCACACGTCCCGTGCTCTCAGGGCATATTCTCGGTGATCGCAGTCTAAGCCACTAACTCACCACCATCTCCAGGACGGCAATACCTCGTGAGCAAAAAAATGGTCTTTTATGCAGACGTTACGACACTTTAATGTCATCAACAGCCTATGTCACGACACTTTAATCTCATCGACATAAAGACCCGACCTCTATGCCCTCGGCATAACGCAGGCACGGTTCCCACTCAACCCATTGCTCACTTGCCACGACACTTAAATATCATCGGCATGAGTTAAGTTTCCCCGAAGCCCGTGAATCGAACGTACAATGTTACATAACCCAGATATGTACTAGTTGGCACCTAGGCCCACAAGTTGGCAAGATCACGCATCCACCCAGTTTTCCGGGTGCACCTTTGGGTTAATCCGCAAGGCTCCCTGCTGCAATCTACCGTGTAGAAAACCCGAAAAAACAACCAATTGCACAGAGTCTCGTCCGGCATTATGCAATGCAACATCACCGATCCAGACCAACATGTCCGGGTAGGCTTCACACATCATGCTTATGTCCGTTCTCGCTTACGGACTCTAAACAACGGGGACTTCACATATCTACCTGAAGGAACGCCTCCAACTCACCGCAAACTTGCGAGAGCGGGCTTCCTATGCAAAGAAGGAGAGCTACTCATGCTCAAGAAGAGAATCGTTACACTAGCATTCCTCTTTGGCGCCATGGAAAAGTAAGCGGATGAAAAGCACCGCACTAGCTTTGCCACCGTGGATCCGGAGTCAGCTCGCGATTTGGAGCTTCGAAGCTCCTCCAATGGCCGGATCTAGCTCCTTCTTCCTTCCTTGGATCTCCTCTCTCTCTAAGCTTTTAGAAAGATAATAACTTACTAAAAGTCAGGGTTTCTAAGTCCAATCCCGGGTATATCCCTTCAGGAACAACCCCCAGCCGTTGGATCATCAATTAAAGAAATGGACGGCTTTGATTCGGGATTGAAATGCCCAATCTGGACCGCACACGTCCTGGCACACGCCCGTGTGCAGGGCCGTGTGCCTCATTCGCCATCAAAATCGGCTCGCCTGGAACCACACACGGGTATTGAACACGCCCGTGTTCGACCTGACACGCCCGTATTCCACCTGACACGGCCGTGTGGCCGGCCGTGTACCCCCATCATGTTTCCCCGAAAACAACCCGAGAACTGCACGGGTTCTAGGACACGCCCGTATCCTTAACCGTGTCACCTCAACACGCCTGGGCTCCTGGCCGTGTAAACGGTCTCGACACTCGACACTTCGTCGAGCGAAGATCGTCGACCTGATGACACGGCCTTGGACACGCCCGTGTCCTAGGCTGTGTGCCTTGTCTCGAAACAATGTCGAGAGCAAAGTGTCGACTACCCGGGACGAGTGTCGACACGGGTCGACACGCCCTGCGATACGCCTGTGTCGCAGGCCGTGTGCCATGTCTCGACACTTCGTCGAACGCAGAGTGTCGACTTCGCGGGCTAAGTGTCGACACGGGTCGACACGCCCTGCGGCATGCCCGTGTCGTAGGCCGTGTGCCCAGTCTCGACACAAAGTCGAGCTCAAAATGTCGACTTCCCAGCTGAGTGTCGACACGGCTTGACACGCCCTGGGACACGCCCGTGTCCCAGGCCGTGTGCCTGCTGCCAGAACCCAAAACTGGCCCAAAATGTCCCCTGTCGCTCTTTTGAGTTTTGGGGCGTTACAGTGGTTGACACCAAAGCTGAGGAGGTGACTACTCTCAGTGGTAACGAGGCTTGGGCCCTTGTGCCCAATGTTGTTGGTGACACTCCTGTGATGCATGAGTGGAGGTTGAAGCTGAAGAAGAAGGCAGAGGGAAGCATGGCTCCTTTTAGAAGATGCGGGAGGGTCCCTCATGGTCTTTGATATGCGGGAAGAGGAATATATCTTGGACATCTTCTTGTAGGCGCTATCGGAGGGACCAGGTGCAAGGTTACGGGAGATGCTGGAGCTGTTCACCACTTCTCACTTCAAGTGAGAGTGTTGAAAATTGTGAAATGAAAGTGGGTGAATGGAGGACTTGGGCAACCTATCCGTGCAGACTATGCGAACAGGGTTGGCGGACAGCCAGGTCGGCGGTGCTGGTGCAGACGGTATGTTCTATAGCGGCCTGGGAGTTCTGTTCGCGTGGACTATGCGAACAGCAGCGGAGGTTAGCCAGGCCGGTGTATGCTCTGCAAGCAACTGGATCCCAGGAAGTAACCAGGCGGATAGCGACTATATCCGCGGAGTCTGGCAAGAAGCGGACTGAAGAATTGGAGCTCGGCAGACCGGCTTGGCAGAAGCCTTTGTCTTGCTCTGGAGAAGCGGGTAGTGAAAGCCGCGGAGATCGCCAGTCAGTGCGGACAGGTTCTGGAGGTCGCCAGGTTTGGTGGACTATTTCCAGTGTCCGCTAGTAAGTGCGGACTGGCCCTTGTGACCAGTGGTGTGGGCTTGGTTTGGTCTGAACCAAGTCCATGTTTGGCTCAGTACGGGGAGAACGCGCAGTGGAGCGCGGACTGCTTCCCAGTCTGCCAAGCTCGGCAGAAGTGTTGTGTGCCTTGGTTGCGAGTTTGGGGATAAGCAGACAGGAGATTGTGTCCGCAACTGCATGCGGACTGGAGCTGGATTCGCTGAGTCCGATAGATGCCTTGCTTGTATGGTCGTGGACTCAGGATATGCGGACTGGAGCAGTCTGTGGGATATGAGGATTGGAGTAGTCTGCAGGATATGCATACTGGAGTAGTCTGCGGGATATGTGGACGGGTAGTATCTGCAGTATAAGCGGACTGGATCTGTGTCCACGGATAGGCGGATAGCTGTTGCAGAGTTCGGCTGTGGCTGTCTTGGCTTGGCCTTTGACGACAAGGTGGACTGGCGATGTGTCCGACCTTGGTGAAGCTTTGGCATTGGCTTGGCCTTTGGCGACAAGGAAGACTGTTGTTGATGTCCAGCCTTGGTGAAGCCTCGGCGTTGGCTTAGCCTTTGGTGATATGGCGGACTGGCGATGTGTCCAGCCTTGGTGATGCATTGGCGGACTAGCTATCCTGCATAAGGTAGTGGCAGATTGGAGTGTATCCACGGGTCTTACGGATACACGTGTTCTTGCTGCGGGATGTGGCGGTAATCCTATCGGCTAGGTGATGCGCCCGCGAACAGACTCTTACTGTGGTTGGTTCGGTGAGTCGATCGCCGCGGGCGTGCTACAGGAGGCAAGTGCACCTATCGCAAGTAGTACTCGATATTCGGGGGAATACCGAGGTCGTATTGTTCTCGGGGTTGTGTTGACTATTCTTATTCCTCCGGGAGGACTATTATTTTACAGAAAGTAAGGTGGATTTTTTTAATTAAGTAAAGACGGAAAAAGTAAAGGAGCAAAAAAAAACGATTTAGAAAATATTCGATGAAGGGTTAACGCTCGGCATCGAATCGGATTAAGACTAAAACAATTTTGAATAATTATAGGACTTAATTTTCAAATTAATAAAAGGCAACTTGGCCGTGGAGGTTCCACAAATGTGAGCTCACCTAGCTATAGGGGTATCACTCACCTGAACGTTAAGACTATTCGACCGAACGTTAGTCCGACGAATGATTCCTCTTAACGCCCGCTTTACGCTAAGAACCCCGCTATTGGGTGGGGAACCCAATCCGGTAGAATTACGCTTGTCCTCTCTCGAGGGTATGCATGCAACTCTATTTACCCAGGGGTGATCTGTTCATACGCATGGCCTCTCGGCTAGCTAGTGTATGGATAACGGAAATAGGGCCCACACATCGATTTGTGGTCCTACGCGTCGTTAACCCAGGGTAAACCTTAAGTCCTTAAATTAAAGTGAAAATAAAGAGCTTCAATTATTACAAATCATTGTAAATGTTCCAATGATCTTCGATGCCGAAGCTAATAGTGATTAGCCACACATCGGTATGGGGACGACTTTATAATTTAATGAGGCGCGAGTTCGAAATTAAACGCTAAATGATTATAAGAAGAGGACATAAAAAAATAACAAATATTTATAAAGCTGAAAAGTTAGCTAAAACAAGAACTAACCCACACTCCAAATTATAAATAAAACAGAAACTAAGTTACACATAAAAGAAATTTGCATAATTGAAATTGCAAGTCCCACTCAAATGAGTGGGGGCGGGAAATAAAAGCTGAAAATTGCAAGTCCTACTCAAACGAGTAGGACTAAAATGAAAGCGAGTCCTACTCGAATGAGTAGGAGAAAATAAATGCGATTACAGGGCTTTCTCAAATATTTACAGGGATGTAAAGATACGCCATTTAACTCAAACGAGTAGGCGAAAATAAATGCGAGTACAAGTCCTACTCAAACGAGTAGGCGGGAAATAAAGTCCGTCCATTTAACTCAAGTGAGTAGGCAGAAAAATAAAGAAAGAAAATTACAAGTCCTACTCAAACGAGTAGGCGGGAAATGAAAACGATGCGCCATTTAACACTTAACGAGTAGGCGGAAATAAATACACACAAACACACACACTCTATAAGAATTGAAGGAAAGCAATAAAACTAACTCCTACACACACGCACTCTACATAATTAAAGAAAACGATAAAATAAAGCATGAAAAATAAAGCATGAAAAACTAACACCTACACTCACACACTCTACATAACTTGAACAAAGCATCAAAACATTATTCTCATACACTCACACACACAAATTAAAAGCAAAATGAAAGTTACCTAAAAATTAAAACATTTACTTTTTCATGCTTAGGTTTTGCCAAAAACAAATAAAAAAAACAAATTAAAATTTTAAGAGAACAAAAGTTTTTCAAAACAAATCAAAAACTAAAGCCTTTCAAAAATTAAAATTTCAACATTTTCATTCCTAGGATTTTATAAAAGTGATAAAAAAGTTGAAATGAAAAGAGAAAGAACAAAAAGGGTTTTCATCCTAAAATAAAGCTAAGTAAAAAAATCAAAAATACTTTAGTAACTCTTTTACAAATTCATAAGAGTGAAGATGTTGAAAACATTAAAAAAGAACATGAAGAAAAAAGAGAAAAAGCTAATTCATCATTTCATAAATTTCTAACAAAACCTAACATGAGACAAATTAAAAGCATGTAAAGTAAACAAGTTACACTCATACACACACACACACACACACACACACACACACTTTTCATAAAGAGAAAAACAAAGGTGAAACTAAGGATAAAATGAGAAGAAAAGTGGGCACAAGAGTTCATTCCAAAGCCAAATAAGAAGAGAAAAACTAACATTTTTTTTGATTAAAGGAAACTATTACAAGCTACCACAAAGCTAAAGCTAAAGCAAAAACAAACATGAAAGAAAAGGGGGGAGAAATCTCCTTACATAGCAAGGGAATCACGGATGCAGCCCACAAAACACATAAAAAGTGGCTCAAAAATGTGAACCCTTGGACCTTACAGAAATGGGAAATTTATAGGCAAAAAATTCTAAGTACACGCCCTCCGACACGGGCGTGTCGGGGGGGCGTGTCACTACTATTCATGATGGCGGCCGACGATTGGACAGGAAAGTTGACTTTGGGCTGAGTTCGAGGATGTCACTCCCCAGGTCACGGGCGTGACGCTGGGCGTGTCGGGGAGGTAGAACCGGGCGCGGGTTGCGTCAAAAGTCTTCGGTAGCATCTTGTCGGGCCAGGTGATGAAGTCACTCCCAAGGTCACGGGCGTGACTCTGGGCGTGTCGGTTGGTGTCGACACTCGACGAATGTCGAGCGGAAAGTGTCGAGTTGAAATTATCGAGCTAAGCTTGAGTCACGCCCTAGGTCACGGGCGTGACTCTGGGCGTGTCGCGGGTTCGACGATCGTTGAACTGAATTCGTCAAGTGGAATGGACACGGGCTTGTGTCATGCCCCGTGTCAGGTGACACGGGCTTGACACCAAGCGTGTCAAGCTTTTTACTTCAGAAATTTGCAACTTCACGGAATTTGAGCTGTCACGCCCTAGTCACGGGCGTGATCCAAATGACACGGGCGTGTACTGCCCAATTTTGGCAGATTTTGGAATTTTTCTGAAAAATAAAATAAAACAAGTTAGTAGTAAATTTACAAGAATAGGAGCATTTTATTGAACAAAAATAAGTAAAAACGACGAAAATAAATGAAAATGACTAAATTAATGTGCACAAAAATACGTATATTTACAATTCATCAAATAACCCCATACTTAGGCTTTTGCTATTCAAGAGCAAAAGTTTGAGGTTAATCTATAAGGAATAGAAAAAAAAATCTAAGTTTAGCTACCGCTTAATCAATTATAAGAGAGATCGAAATAAATATACGGGGTGAAAGAGTTAAGTCCTAAAATTATGTAGATGATTTAAATAGCGCAAAAGTTTTGGCCAAAAGACTTCTTGATGTAATCAAATAGAAGGCAACATTTGTAATGGTTAGATTAACGAAAATAGTTTGGAATTATATGAACTCTAGCTTATACGAGTGCTACTGGAAATAATACAATTTACTAATTATGCTCTCAAAAAGATTTTTGAATTAATTCTAGAATCGTGTAATTGGCTAAGGGGGTAGTGGGTTTATGAAGAGGGTTTTGATTTTTGAGGTGAGGTAATTTTTTCTCGAACCTCAATTTTTTTTCTTTTGGATTATTAGGAAAACAAAATCTTATTTTCCTAATATGATTTTTGTTTTTTCAACTTCATAAGAATAAAATTAACCCAATGTATATTTGTAGGAGTAATGAATTTTATCCTCTTACTCCATATATAATCTTTTTAAATTATTGGGTGCATATGTTTACGGAACGAAATCTAATTCACATTGACATAGGATCTTTTAAGGATATAAAATTTTATCATGCCAAGTAGGTCATGATAAGGTAAGGGGAGAAAGGAAAACTAGATATTTAATCCTAAAAATGTTTGAGAGCAGCCTTAATAATTTGTACGTTCCAGTTTTTCAGAAAGCTAAAAGTAAGTGAAAGAAAACTGTTGTCGACCTAAATCACCTAGAGGGGGGTGAATAGGTGGTTTGTGCGTCTTTTGCGGAATAAAAATTAATTAGAGCGCATCACAGAAATATCTACCAATTTCACAGACGACACAAGATGTATAGTGGTTCCCCAACCATGGGTACATCCACGTTCCCTCACCGATCTAGCAATCAACTAGACTCGGCTACTCCACTATCTCGGATCAAAGATCGATCCTACCCTCGGAACAAAGTTCCTACAAACTCGATCCAAACAAAACGGATCTATACCTCGGAAGATAGCACTTCCTACAAACTCGGAGTGAAAAACTCCTACACTCGGAGAAGATTTCTCCTACAAGATTAATAAAGAGTTTACAAGAACACAAACAGTAAATCACCCAGATCTGAAGGAAATGGCCAGGATCTTCTTCTTTTCAACTTTGTAGCTTTTCCAGAAATCGGTGAAGAAGGTCTCGGCCTCGATCTGGATCTACTTCCTTTTACAGAAATCGAGAGAGAATGTGATCAGTGAAGTCGATCTCGATCTGTAGCTTTTCTTCAAAAAAAATAATCCTTTGAAAGTAGAAGCTTTGGCCGGAGAAGAAGGCGGCGGCGACATCCGTTTCGTGAAAGTCAGAGAGGAGGCGGCGAAGAATATTTCTCGAAAAAGAGATTACAAGAAAGCTTTGAGAAAACTTAGGGTTTGTCATTTTCTGATAGGACCTTTTATAGGAGAGACTAACGATCACAATCTGTCATAATGATGTACACGTGGACCAATCATGTCCCGTGATTTGAAAAATCCCGTCAGAAAAATGACTTAGAAAATTTTCGGAAATATATGGCCAACTACACGAGTAAGTCAATAACTACTCGAGTAGTTGAATAGCTACTCGAGTATATGATGAGAAACATACTCGGGTAAGTATAAACAGACTACTCGAGTATATAGGGATCAACTACTCGAGTATATAGACAGAACTACTCGAGTATACTAAGAGACCTACTCGAGTATATAGAGGATCTACTCGAGTACTGGAAGAGCTACTCGAGTATATTACATAACCTACTCGAGTACATGAATTACTACTCGAGTGGAATACTTAGAAAAATTCTGAAGAGGTCTGCTGGCAACTACTCGAGTGGTTGAACTAAACTACTTGAGGGGAAGTAATCTACTCGAGTAGGTGAAGGTTTTACTCGAGTAAAAGACTTAGAAAAAATCCTGGAGTAGGGAAATAGCAAGGTACACGGGTGACACAAGAACTACTCGAGTAGGTAAAATGAACTACTCGAGTATGTACCTATCTACTCGAGTATGTGAGTATACTTACTCGAATATATGACTTAGAGAAATTTAGATGAGAAAACCCTTATGGCACTCGGGTATAAAGAGTGATCTACTCGAGTATATAAGAATGCTATTCGAGTATATGACTTGGTCTACTCGAGTAGGTGACTTAGCTACTCGAGTATATGACTATGTCTACTCGAGTACAAGATTCCTTTACTCGAGTAACTTATACCCAGACTACTCGAGTAGGTGAATGCACTACTCGAGTAAAACACTTAGAATTTTTCTGATGTTGGAAAAATTGATTCTTCTATAGTAGCCAACTTCCAATGTCTTTCCCATAGTCCAATAGCTTGAGTATGAAGTGTATCCCAATAGAGAGACCACACATGAGTCAACACCTTGGAATATGCAATGAGGGATTACATTGCACAGTTCCTGTGTTTGGTGACCCACTGTGGGCTGACATTGGCCAACACTTCTCAGTGAAACTCCTGCAAACATATAGCTCAAACCTAGCATCAAATACAACTTAATTCATCTTAGTTTCAGGGTGACTTCATCAAATCTGAGTTCATGTGGATGAAATACCCAACAATCTCCCCCTATTTGTTGAAGTCAGAACCCTTTACACTAAGGTGAATTATGGACATAAAAGAAACTAAATAGAAAAATATGGGCAGGTAAGCAAAGGATAATGAAAAAGATAATTAGACAGAATGAAGAATTGTATATATATATAAGTTTCCAAAAACATCAAGTCTACAATTGTCATTTCAATTTCTCATCATCTTTTTAGGTTTGGGCTTGGGATTGCTGCTTATCCATCTTCTCTTGTTGTCTCCTTAGGTAGCTGAAAGGCTTAGGGAAGTACTTAGGAGGCCTTGGAGGAGCAGCAGGGTTATTTCTCCCAAATTCTCTATCATGGATCTTCCTTTTCAGCATAGACTTCTCATATAACTCCCATTCTTGGGAACTGTAGTGCATGTTCCTATTCTCATTGTGATCCATGACCAACCTGAGTGTGTCCAAGATGAGTGAATTTGAAGTTGGAGACCAGGCTTCAGCATGTTCAGGGGCTTTAGGAGGAGCTATCCTGCTGGCAGAGGGGCCTTCACCATATTTCCTTTTCTTCTTGGTTCTGATCTCTGGAGGAGCTTGAAGGAATATATCAGCAGGATCATCTTCCCAGCCTGGAACATAAGTATCTGGTGGAGCAACTGAGTCTCCAGGCCTGGGAGAGAAGGTGGGTTGTTGAGGAACAGCTGGAGCAGTAACATCTGTGGCCAGTGGGTTGAGATGATGGGGAATGATGTTTGGGTCAACTGCAAGATCTGGCAAGATCTGGTTGTGCATCCAGACAGTAGTATCATAGGTGTGAAATTTAACACTTTGTATCTGGGCAAGCACATCATCATGAATGGTCTTTATATGAGCTTCCCATTTAACTGTCTTCTGAGCAGTAGATTTTTCTACCTGGGCTTTGAGTTCTTTTATCAAACCCTCCCCCTTTCCGATTTCAACAGATACTGTCTCTATGGTGTCATCTTTGAAGATTCCAACCTCTTCACATATCTTCATCTTGTTGGCTTCAGTCCTCTTATCTAGCTCAATCTGATTGTTTGCCAAGGTTACACCTTGTTCCATGACATTGCCAATACTAGTGATAGTATGGTCAAGAGCTTTACCACCAAGTTGGAACAGGTACTTTAGGTTGTCAGTGTTATGCTGGATTTCAGCAAAACCTCTACTCATCTCAGTCTCAAGAGCAGTGACCTTGTCAGTGACCACCTTTAGAGAGGTGTCAAAATGATGTCTTTGTTCTTGAAGAAGAATGGCAATACTTTGCAGCAAATCTGAGGAGGAGGAAACTGTAGCAGCAGCAGTAGAGGGAGCAGCAGTAGGGATAGGAGGAGTGACCCAAGGAGCTATTTATTCAACAAGCACTGAGCTGAGAGCTCTGGTGGTAGGAATGACAGCATCCAATTCTTCTGTATCATGGGGAATTGAGAAATCAAGGTTTCTGAGAGGGGCCTCAGCTGGCTCAGGAGAAGGCTCATCAGAAATGAAAATGGTGTCTGGCTTATCTGCTGGAGGAGGAGGAGAAGGTGTTGGAGTTCTGGCTGGAGAATGGGCAGGAGACTGTGCTGGAGACAAGTCCTTGTGATGTTCAGTGGTTGGAGCTGGAGGAGATATAGGAGGAGGGGGAAGCACATCTTCAGTGAGCTCTGCAATCATGGCATCTATGGAAGCAGCTGTGGACAGAAGAGTGTCTTGAGGGACTTGATCTGAGGAAGTGGCTGGACTCTTTGGAGTATGAGGTAGGGATGGAATCTCTGACTGAGGAGAGGGTTGCCTGACTGGGCTAGAAGGAGCAGGATCCCCCTCACTTGGTGCACCAGAGGAGCTGGCCACATGATGAGGAGAGGGAGATGGAGTCCTGTCCTTTGCAGCTGGAACTTTTGGAATTTCTGAAACCTTTGCAGCTTGGGCAGAGTTCTTGAGCTTGAGATCCCATCTCTGAATTGAAGAGATGGAGACCTTCTTCATGTGGTGAAGTGGAGTCCCTTTTGAGAAGTTGAATACATCAGGATTGGTGGCATGAAGGAGCAGAGATATAATTCTTGCGTAGTTGAGGGATTTCATGCTATCCTTTATCTTGTCCAGAATTAACATGCCAAATTGGTACTTCTTGCGGCATACAATGACTTGCATTATATCGAAGAAATATAGGGGAATTTCTGTGATGGAGTGAGTCTTGCACAGGATAATCTTGCCAATGATATCAACAAGGAATTTTCCTTCAGCATTCATGTCTGACCTCTTAATATACTGAGCGTCAGGAGAAATGCCACAGAAGAGTGATGTTCGGTCAGAATCTTCATCATCCAGATCATCTTCTTCATCAACTATAGGTAAACGGAGAAGTTGAGAGACAGAGGTCTTGGTGAACTTGAGTTTCAACCCCTGTACTGTAGATTTGAGAACTTGGCCATTTCGTCGAACCTTGAGATTTGTGAAGAATTCTGCAACAGCGGGGATGAGGACGCGACAGGGTTCTTGGAGTATGAAAGAGAGGTCGGCGGTGTCCAGGAGGATGAGGAGGTTGTGGAAATCGTCGGAAAGTTCTGCAATACCGTCGGTGACGAGTTCGGAGCCGACGCCGATCTTGTGAGAAGTCGCCATGGATGCGAATGAGAGGAAGAGCTCTGCAACAGCGGCAGAGGCGAGTCGGCAGGGTAGGCGAAGAGACAGGGTACTCGAGAGATAGAATGATGTCGAGTAGGTTTGATGTTTCGGAATTTCATATATATATCTAATTCTTAAATTTCCGCTAATTAATTTAAGGAAAGAGGCGGCATGTAGCCTTGGGTGGCGAATAGAACAAATTTTGAAAAAACTGGAAATCAGGACACGAGAGAGAGATAGGCTACTCGAGTAGATAAAGGAGCTACTCGAGTAGTTCGACTGGAGCTACTCGAGTATGTAAGAAAAACTACTCGAGTTGATAAGGACTTACTCGAGTAGGTGAGAGACTTACTCGAGTAGGTATTGACTTACTCGAGTAGGTCAGAAACTCACTCGAGTAGATCTTTAGGTACTCGAGTAGGTCAGTACATATACTCGAGTAGGTTCTTTCATATACTCGAGTAGGTCTTTAGATACTCGAGTATGACTCATACTTCTCGAGTTTAATTTCGAGAGAGAGAGAAAAGAAAAAGAATGTTGAGTAGATTTTGACTAACCCTTTGCAATTACTTGCTTCTTAGTCATTCAGCCTTCTTTAGTCCTCCTTGTTGAGCATCCCAAGCTCTGTCTTGAAGAACGAGAACTTGGTCTCGTCCAGTGGCTTTGTGAAGATATCTGCAACTTGCCTATCTGTAGGCACATATTGGAGATCTATGTCTCCATGCTCCACATGTTCCCGAATGAAGTGGTACCTTAGCTCAATGTGCTTTGTCCGGCTGTGAGAGACTGTATTGTTGGCTATTACAATTGCGCTGGAGGAGTCACTGTACAAGGGTATATCCTTGAACTGCAGGTTGTAGTCCTCGAACTGATTCTTTATCCATAGCAACTGTGCGCAACAACTGCCTGCAGAGATATACTCTGACTCGGCCGTTGAGATTGCGACACAGTTCTGCTTCTTGCTACTCCAGGAAATTAGCCTTCTTCCGAAGAATTGGCAATTCCCTGAGGTGCTTTTCCGGTCATCCTTGCTACCTGCAAAATCTGCATCTGAAAATCCAATTAGTTCGCTGTCATTACTTCTTGGGTACCATAAGCCAAGATTTGGTGTGCCTTTAAGGTATCTCAGGATCCGCTTTGCAGCAGCGTAATGAGATTCCTTAGAGTTCACCTGAAATCTAGCACAGACACATGTTGAGAACATTATGCCAGGCCTACTGGCAGTAAGGTAGAGCAAGGATCCAATTATGCTTCTGTACTTGGTTTCATCAAAAGGTTTCCCTTTTTCATCTTTGTCCAGAGACATAGTTGAGCTCATTGGAGTCCTCATAGAGGTTGCGTTCTCCATTCCGAATTTCTTAATTAGCTCTTTGGTGAATTTGGTCTGTGAGATGAAAATTCCATCTTCAGATTGCTTCACTTGAAGCCCTAAGAAATACTTCAGCTCGCCCATACTGCTCATTTCAAACTTCCCTTGCATAAGTTTTGAGAACTTTTTGCAGAGGTGGTTATCTGTAGAGCCAAAGATAATGTCGTCGACATAGATTTGCACTAGCAAAATCTTGCCTTTTATTTCCCTAAGAAATAATGTCTTGTCAATCTTTCCCCTTGTGAACTTGTTCTCAAGTAGAAAGGTAGACATCGTTTCATACCAAGCTCGAGGAGCTTGTTTCAGACCATATAGGGTCTTGTGCAGAAAATAGACATGATCGGGAAATTTAGGATCAACGAAACCTGGAGGTTGTTCCACATACACTTCCTCCTTTAAGTTACCATTTAGGAAGGCCGACTTCACATCCATCTGATAGACGGTGAAGCCTTTGAAGACAAGATATGCTAGGAACAACCTTATTGCCTCCAGCCTGGCCACTGGAGCATATGTATGGTCGAAGTCGATTCCTTATTCTTAACGATAGCCTTTAGTGACGAGTCTGGCCTTGTTCTTTATGATAGTCCCATCTTCATCCATCTTGTTCCGGAAGACCCATTTTGTTCCAATGATGTTCTTTCCCTTGGGTCTTGGAACCAGCATCCACACATTGCAGCGCTTGAACTGATTTAGCTCTTCTTCCATTGCCATTATCCACGATGCGTCTGAGTTTGCTTCCTCAAATTTCTTTGGTTCAACCTGTGAGAGAAAACTCAAATGAAGATTCTCATTAGTTGTACCTCTCCGAGTTCTGACACCATCCCGAGGATCTCCTATGATCTGGTCCATGGGGTGATCCTTCAGATGTCTGAGCTCTAGAGTCCTTGCATCTGGAATATCTTCAAGCATCGGATTGATTTCTTCATCCTGGATGACTTCTTCATTTTGATCATCAGCCTCTCCAATAGGAGTTGGAGTGGTGATCTTAATGAACTTCTCATCTTCCTCTTCGGACGGATCATCCAAGCTAGTTTCTTTCAGCTTTTCACCTGCATCTTCAATGAGCACACTAGACGGATTGCTTTGTAGCAAGCTCGTCTCATCAAATACAACATGTATCGATTCTTCCACCACCAGGGATTTTCTATTGAAAATCCTGTATGCCTTGCTATGGCTATTATATCCTACAAAAATACCTTCAAAGCTCTTTTCGCTAAACTTGGTGGTATGATACTTGCCATTGTTGAGTACGAGGCATTTACAGCCAAAGATTCAAAAGTAAGAGACTGTTAATTTTCTGTCTTTCAGAAGTTCGTAAGGAGTCTTATTATGGTCTTTGTTTATGAGTGCTCGATTTTGCATGTGGCATGCAGTATTGACGGCCTCAGCCCAGAAGTACTCCGGTAGTGAAGCATCACTCAACATGGTCCTGCAGGCCTCTATGAGTGTTCTGTTCCTTCTCTCAACCACTCCATTTTGTTGTGGAGTGCGAGGAGAGGAAAACTCATGAAAGATACCTAAGCTTTCACAGAATCTTGTCATGGCCCCAGATTTGAACTCTGTTCCGTTGTCACTTCTGATTTTGACTATGGAGCGGTTGTATTCATTCTGGACTTGCCTGACAAAATTGGTAAAGATATCGAAGGTATCTGACTTGTGTTTCAGAAAGAACACCCACGCAAAGCGCGAGTAGTCATCAACAATTACCAATGTATATGCCTTGCCTCCCAAACTTCTAATCTGCAGTGGACCAAACAAGTCCATGTGCAATAGATGGAGACATCTATTAGAGTCTTTGCCAACAGTGCTTTTAAAGGTAGCCCTTGTTTGCTTGCCTTTTACGCATGCATGACAAGATCTGTCTTTGACGCATTTGACATTTGGGGCATCACGTACCAAGTTCATTGAAAATAGTTTATTGATGGTTTTGAAATTAATATGTGCTTGTCTCTTGTGTCATTGGTCACCAAGAGATGCACTATCTTTTGCCAAAAGACACACTGGTGTGGAGGAATCTATACAGATGAAATTTTAATAGAAAATATTCCTGCTTCGAGTGCCGGATAGAATCGTTTCCATATTGTCAACGGATTTTATCAAGCACTTATCAGCATGGAACTCAACTATATATCCTTTGTCGCAGAGTTGGCTTATGCTAATGAGATTGTGTTCCAATCCTTCAACATAGGCCACATCCGAGAAGGATACATTGTCGTTAGTAATCATACCATAGCCTCTAGTAATTCCACGGTCTGAACCTCCAAAGAAGACCTTTGGTCCGTTCACGACTGGAGTAAAGTTCTGAATGAGGCTTCTCGTCCCAGTCATATGCCGAGAGCATCCGCTGTCCAAATACCAGATAGGCATTTTGTTGGCCTTTGGAAATCCCTGCAATCACAATCAATTCACCTTAGGAACCCAAACACGTTTGGGTCCTTGGTCTCGGGTTAGAGTGCTCCCCCTACGAGTGTTGGCATTATGAGCGGTCTTTCTCATATTACTGACATGAGGGGTTGCAGTGTTTCTGGAATTGAACCAGCAATCTATGGCGAAGTGACCAACCTTGCCACAGCACCAACAGTCAAATCTGTTGTACCTTTACCTCAAGATCTCCTGCTTGACCTTCTGGAGCTTTGGTCTAGCAGGGGTAGCATTTTTGGAGGAAGATGCCTCATGATGATGGCAATCACATGGCTTCTTCTCCTTTGTGGGCTTTTCTACAACAGGCTTTGTTTTTGGTGCGTTTTTGAAGTTATGCCCATGATTGAAGGGGTCGTAGCTCTGAAAGAAGTTTGACCCGCGCAAATGGCTTAAATTGTCGTTGCGATGTGAGCACGGGTTAGATGGAACCGTACCCGCTCTATGTCGTTCGGTTAAAGAGACCTAAAGGCACGTGGCACTTGCCGTTGGCATAGATTAGGGTCTTCGGCGGTCAATGGCTTAAATTTTCATGACCTAGGCCAGGAAGACAAATTGCTCATAGGTTTGGCCGTCTAAATGGCGGTGGTGAGTCCGGAATGCCTATGGCTTAAATTATCGTGACATCGACCGGTTCACCGAGAATATGCCCTGAGAGCACGGGGCGTGTGGCCGTGCGAGCCAACGTCTGTGATGAAATTGCTATATATATGTTGCTCGCTTATGCTAATGAAATACAGGGAAGGAGCATCGCCGCCCCGAGTTGGGGGCGGGATCGTTATAATTTGGTCAGCATTGCTGACCGTTGCCTTGTTTTGCCACCGTGCGGTGTTTTGTTTCTTGCAGGTGCTGCTGGACCAAGCGGTCAATAGCGGGCTAAAGCCCTTTTTGCGAAGCCGGCCCTCGAAGGCCCAAATGGAAGTGTTTACTGTTTTATTCATGTATGACCGTCCTGCGTGCCGTGGTTTGTAAATCATGTAATATCAAGTGAAACATTTTGTAAGGCCTTAAGGCTTAAGTTGGTATTTTGTAAACATTCCTATTTTGGTTAGTGGACATTCATGCTTTAATGTTGGGTTATTTGTTACAACTTTTATAAACTGCTTCCATTAGAATACTCTGTGTAGGACGTTGATTGGTTGGATGGTTTCCATGTGCAACCGCCCGGTCTGTCTGTGGTATATGGCGTCGGGCCCCGGCCGGACCTACTGCTATATACTATGTGACGGATAGGGGTGTTACATAATCATAATGATGATTTATCATCACTATCTACGCTTACCTGATATAGTCAAGTCACTTGATTAAAATTGTGAACTATTACTTTGAATGACTCAGTAAAAAAAAAGTCATTATATTGGAAACTTAAGAATTGAATTAAGTCAACGTTATGACACATAAGATTAATTTGCTATAACATAACATTGGAAATGTAACGATTCAGCAAATTAAAAAAGGGGTGGATGTTTAATTAAAGTTGTACATGTTGGAACACCCTATTACTAATTTGGGTCAAGATCACTATGTCTCTAGGAACCTTTGCTTGACCTCATGTATAGCTTAAAAGGTCAGTTAGAATTGAGTGTAAGGGTTAGAATTCTAGGTTTGGAAGCTGCCCTGAAGACCAAGTTTTTCTGTCTGGAGACTAAGTCTGATCGTCGAGCTCAGCACGACGATTCGTCGAACTCCGATCGACGATCGTCTAGCTCAACTTCGACAGATCGTCGAACTCCATTCGACGATCGCTGAGCTCAACTTCATAATATCGTCGAACTCCATTCGACGATCGGTGAGCTCAGGTCGACGTCTTGACTCTGCCTTGGATCTTTATCTCTAAGCTCAGTTCGACGATCTTTGAGCTCAGATCGACGATTATCTTGCTGCTGTGTGTTTTCAGATCGCTGAGCTCAGCTCGACGATAGCAGAGCTCAGTTCGACGATTTCAGATAACTTCCAGAATTCAAATTCAAATCAGTTAGGAGTTATTCTGCAATTAATTCAGAGATTTGCTAGCCGTTTTCATTCAATTCTGGACCAAGTTTCAAGGGATTTTTAAAGGAATGTCTCTGTGGACTTTCCTCCAGAAGAGATTATACAATTAAGGATGCAATCAATGCAGACCAACGACCATCCTTGACAGAGAATAATATTCTATTCTGTACCAGAGAATAAAAGACAGGATTTTTGAATCTCTCACAACAGAGCACACACAATACAGATTACAGAGACAACCTCAAAAATCTTCTGTCTAAAAGAATTCTGAAGAACACTCATCCAAGGAGATCAAGTTTTCTCAAATCTTCAGATCTCTGTAGTTTTCAAAGTGTTCAAGGCCAACATATTTCCTGACTCCAGACATTCAACATTTCAGCTATTGCTGAAATCATCCATTGCTGGAGTTCAACCTTTGAAGTCCTATCACCCTCAGCAAAGCTTGTCTTCCTGAAGATTTCAAGGATTCAGGGGGAGCTTTGACAACAATCCACATAGTCTTCTCAGTTGTTTGAGAAAGAGAAGACTGCCATCACTCTCTCACCCCCACTCTGTAAAGGGTTTTTCAAACTCCCTTCAAAAGTTTGAACCTGGTTTTTGAGCACCTTGTCAAAAGCTCATTGGTGGCAAGACACCTGATCAAAAAATCTGCTTTGGTTTTTGAGCACCATATCAAAAGCTCATTGGTGCCCAGGACACCTGATCAACTCATCCTGCAGTGGATTCCTACCTAGGGGGGTAGAAGAGTGGATGTACCCAAGTTTGGGGAACCACTATATTTCCTTGTGTCTTCTGGTTCTGCTTGCTTTCATTTTTGTTTCTGGCCTTGATTTTCTCTGTGCTTAGTTTTGCTTACCTTAGTACTGTGATTAGATTTATTTCTGCTTCCCTGCTCACACATATTACTACAATTATTGTAAAAGTTTGTAAAAGTTTTTAAAGCACCATATACTATATTCACCCCCCCCCCTCTAGAGTATATCAGATCTAGTTGCACTTTCAATTGGTATCAGAGGGAGGTTGGTTAAACATACCATATCTGATTGGTTGTACAGGCTAACACCTAAACCCCAAGATCCCAAACTAGATCTGTTTTTCTTTTGTATTTTATTATTAGATTTTGTTTGCACAAATCATGGCCCAAAACAAAGATTATGCTAGCACCAGACCTCCAGTGTGCAATCTGTCAAAGTTTGCACTTTGGAAAGCAAGGATTAGACTTTACATGAATTCTATTGACGAAGATATTTTTAATTCTGTTTTGACAGTGTGTCCAAGACCCCCAGAGAATACAAGTACAAATGCTGTTCCACCTCCATCAGGAACAGATGCTGACATCAAAAAATGGAAAGTAGCTGATGCCAAGGCTATGAACATACTAGCCCAGACAATGTCAGATGACATATTTCAAAAGATAGCTGAATGTAATTCAGCCAAGGAGATTTGGGACAAGCTCTCAGAAATAGTCAGGCTCAGCTGATGAGAGAAAGGACAGAAGATCCCATCTCATCTCTCAATATGAGAACTTCAAGAAGGGAGAGACTGAGTCAGTGGGAGACATGTACAACAGACTGAGTCTAATTGTCAGTGAACTAAGGACATTGGACAAAGAGATCTCTCTAACTGAACTTAATGACAAGATCCTAATGTGCTTCCCCAGCACTTGGAATTCAAGAATCTGGCCAATTAAGGATGCCAGAAGTCTAAATGAGATCACCACTGAAGCTTTGCTGGGTAAGCTCAAATCTTATGAGCTACTCATCAAGAATAGAGAGGAAGAACAGAAGGCTGCTTCACCAGCCACAAGGAAAGAGAAGACCATAGCCTTTAAGGCAACTGAGGACCTGCCTGAAGATAAAGCTACAGGCAATGATGAACTACTCAGCTTGTTGGCCAAAAGATTCTACAAGATGGCCAGAAAGGACTTCAGAAGAAGATCATACAAGGAGCAGGACAAGCCAAGGTATGACAAGTCCATTAACAACAATAAAGACATTATTTGCTTTGGTTGCAGGAAACCAGGGCACATAGTTCCTGACTGTCCAGAGAACAAGAACAAGGACAGAAGGGACAAGAAAGAAAGAAGGAAGGAGAAAGACTCCAAAAGGAATGGAAATGGCAAACCTTCTTCAAGCAAAAATAAGCATACAAGAAAAGGGTTTGTTGCTGAATCCTGGAGTGAGACAGAAGAGGAGTCAGAAGCCTCTTCTAGCTCAAGTGATGATGAGGATGATGCAGAAGAAAAGGAGTTCTGCATGATGGCAATCAATGCCTCACAACATAATTCAGAGGAAGAGGAGTCAGAGTCAGACTCAGAGACTCAACCTGAAGAAGATCAGGTAATTAGCTCTTTTGATTTTAGTTCAGAAGAATTTAAATCTGAATTTAAAGCACTGTGTTTAGACCTGCTAAAGTCTGAGAAAGAGATTATCTCTCTCAGAAATCAATTATCTGAACATAATGTTTTAAAGTCAGAAAACCTCAAACTCTCTCAGGAGTTGGAGAACTGTAGGGAACAGATAGCTATACTGAAAAGTGAGCTCTCTGAGGCCAAGAAGCTTGAAGAATCCCTTAATGGGAGAAGCATCAAGCTGATGGACATCACAAGCACAGTGAACTCTAGATTTAACAGTACACTGTGATTGGGTGCCTCATCCAGCCAACCTATTGTTCTAACAACTCCCATCAAGTTTATTTCTGACAAGGGAATGGGAGTTGTAGAGGTTGCTAGGAAAAATTCTGATCTGCCTCAGAAAACTAAGTCCCAGCAGAAATCGTCGAACGTAGATCGACGATCGCCGAATGAAGATCGACGATCGCCGAACGCAGCTCGACGATCTCAGGAAAAATCGTCGAACGCAGATCGACGATCTCAGCCAAAGTCGTCGAACGCAGGTCGACGATCTCATATACCTGACCTCAGTCATAGTCGACCGTCGAACGGAGCTCGACGATCTGACCCAAGATCGTCGAACGCAGCTCAAAGATCGTCGAACAGAGGTCAGAGCTCTGGAAACTTTTTCAAAGGCAAATCAAAATTGAATCCTAAGGGTCCTTCATCCCAAATCTATAACCCTTATACTGAATGGATTCTACCTCCAAGGAGATATCATCCTGAAGGATATAAGAGTAAACCTGGGATGTCTTTCATTTCTGAATTTAGAGGTTATCAACCTAGGCCCAAGGTAAACTGGGTCAAAAACAAATGAATTGTCTTATGTGCAGGTGAAGACCTATCCAACATCTAACCAGCAATGGTATTTGGATAGTGGGTGCTCTAAGCACATGACAGGGAATAAGGACAACCTCACATTCTTCAGAGCCATGCTTGGACCCAAAGTTATTTTTGGTGATTCCAACTTTGGACAAACTAAAGGATATGGTGCAGTCCAGATTAGATCAGTAACTTTCAAGAAGGTAGCTTATGTGGAAGGACTGAAGCACAACCTAATTAACATCAGTCAGCTGTGTGATGAAGGCTACCAGGTGACCTTCAGCAAAACCTTATGCAAAATCAAGTCAGAGAGCAACACAACTGTGTTGATAGGTAAAAGGAAAGGTAACATCTACTTGGTAGACTTTATTTCAACTGATGTAGATATCTGCTTGTTTAATTCAGTCTGTAGACCAAATGTTCTATGACATAAGAGATTAGGACACCTAAACCTTAGAACTATTGCTAGGCTATCCAAAGACAACCTTGTTAGAGGACTACCTTCAGGCCCCTACAAGAAGAAAGGACTCTGCAAGGCTTGTCAATTAGGCAAGCAAACTAAAAACAGTTTTAAGTCACTTAATAAGAGTGATTCACCTAGGATATTGTATCTGTTACACATGGATCTTTTTGGACCCATCACAGTACAAAGCCTAGGAGGGAAATCCTACACTTTAGTAATTGTAGATGACTTCTCTAGATTCACTTGGGTGTTCTTTCTAAGGAAGAAGTCTGATAACTTTAAGTGTCTGACAGAGTTTCTCAAATGTATACAGATTGAGTTCAATACTCACATTGCCCTGATCAGAAGTGATCATGGGACAGAGTTTGATTCTCTTCTTATGCAAGAGTTCTGTCAGAGTGAAGGGATCAGGCATACTTTCTCAGCTCCTAGAACTCCTCAACAAAATGGGGTAGCTGAAAGGAAAAATAGAACCCTTATTGAATCTGCCACTACATTGTTGTCAGATGCTCATCTACCTCTATCCTTCTGGGCAGAGGCAGTGAACACCTCCAACTATGTGTTGAACAGAAGTCTGATACATAAACTAAAGGGAAAGACTCCCTATGAATTACTCAAAGGGATGAAACCTAAAGTTGATTATTTTAGAGTATTTGGTTGTATTTGCTACATTCACAATAATGACAAGAAATATTTAGCAAAATTTCAAGCCAAAGCTGATGAAGGAGTGTTTCTATGATACTCCATGATCAGCAAGGCCTATAGGGTCTATAACAAATCATCTTTGAAAATTGAGGAATCTGTTCACATTTCATTTGATGAAGCTAACATGTCTCTTAAGGAGAAGAATTCTTCTACCATAGAACCTTTGCAGGAACATTCTCTAGTTGAAGACTTGAACAGGTTACAGGTTACTCAAGAGGATGAAAGCAGTGAAGATGAAGGAAATGATCAACATTTTGAAGCACAACCTGAAGTGCCAGTTGTTGTACCACAAGAGGAAACAACAACACAGGTTGGTGAACAATCAACACCCCCTGTTGATTTAGTAACATCAAGAGACCATCCAATTTCCCAAATAATTGGAGAAATCTCAGCTGGTGTGCAAACCAGAAATCAGGTCAACCAAAACCTGTTGCACACCTGCTTCCTATCTCAAATTGAACCTCAGTCCATTCAAGATGCAGAGCAAGATCCACACTGGATCATTGCAATGCAAGAGGAGTTGCATCAATTTGAGAGGAACAAAGTATGGGAACTAGTGCCAAAGCCTAAGGATCATTCCATTGTTGGAACAAAATGGGTATTCAGAAACAAACTGGATGATCAAGGAGTAATTATAAGGAACAAGGCAAGGCTAGTTGCTCAGGGATATTCTCAAGAAGAAGGAATTGACTACGACCAGACCTTTGCACCAGTTGCAAGATTGGAAGCTATCAGGATTTTTCTAGCTTATGCAGCTCACAAAGGCTTCAAAGTATATCAGATGGATGTCAAAAGTGCCTTCTTAAATGGAGACATCAAAGAGAAAGTTTATGTCAGACAAGCTCCAGGTTTTATCTCTCCAACTTATCCTGATTATGTTTTTAGATTAAATAAAGCATTATATGGTCTCAAGCAAGCTCCTAGAGCATGGTATGAGACCTTAGCATGCTTTCTCTTGGAAAATGGTTTTATAAGGGGTTGAGTAGACCAAACTCTTTTTATTAGAACCCATAAGCCCCATACCCTACTAGTACAAATTTATGTAGACGATATCATTTTTGGTTCTACTGACTCAAAATTGTGCAGAAGGTTTTCTAACCTAATGCATTCTAAATTTGAGATGAGTAGCATGGGTGAGCTATCCTTCTTCCTAGGATTGCAAGTCAAACAATATGCTGAAGGCATCTTTATTTCTCAAACCAAATATGCAAATGAACTGGTTAAGAAATTTGGTATGTCTGAGGCATCTTGTATGAAAACACCCATGCCTACCAATGCTGTATTAGATGCTGATGAACATGGGAAACCTGTTGATCAGATAACATATAGAGCAATGATTGGCTCTTTACTGTATCTTACAGCTAGTAGACCAGATATAATGTTTGCTACATGTATATGTGCTAGGTTCCAAGTAAGCCCTAGAGAGTCACACCTAACTTTAGTAAAGAGGATTCTCAGGTATGTTAAAAGTTGTCCAAATCTAGGTCTCTGGTATCCAAAAGATTCAGCATTTGATTTAACTGGATTCTCAGATGCTGATTATGCTGGATGCAGAATTGATAGGAAAAGCACCAGTGGAACTTGTCAGTTCCTTGGTGAGAGACTTGTCTCTTGGTTTTGTAAGAAACAAACATCTGTGTCAACTTCAACTGCTGAAGCTGAATATATGGCTGCAGGCAGTTGTTGCTCACAAATATTGTGGATTCAAAACAAACTCCTAGACTATGGTTATAATTTAGAGAAGTCTAAAATCTTTTGTGATAACACAAGTGCTATTTCCATAGCTCAAAATACAGTCCTCCATAGTAGGACAAAACACATAGAGATTAGGCATCATTTCTTAAGGGATAAGGTTGAAAAGAATAAAATTGAACTACAATATATCCCAACTGATCTACAAAGGGGAGATATTTTCACCAAGCCTTTGGATGAAAAGAAACACACCTTCTTCCTAAACCAGTTAGGAATGTTAGATGGAGGAAGTCTTAAATAATCTCCAAGATTTTGAAAGCTAAAAATTGACCAATACTAGGCAAACATTCTGATTCTTCTTAGTGTCTAGAACTTTTCTGATCTCTGAACTGCGCTCGACGATTTACCCCAAGATCGTCGAACAGAGATCGACGATTTCCAAAATCGTCGAACTAAGTTCAGCGCCTCTCAGATAGTATGAACTATCTCTTCCGGTCAACGATCGTCGAACGGCGCTCGACGATTATGTTATCTGAACGATCGTCGAACGGAGTTCGACGCTCTCCAATATCGTCGAACGGAGATCGACGATGTTGAAGACTCTTCAGATTCCTTTAGAAGCCTCGATCGTCGAACTGAGTTCAACGATCTTTCCAATTCTGCGTCGAACCCTAATATAAAACTCATTTTTCGCCGTCGTTCTCTTTTGCGCTTTCGATTTCTCTGCAAGAATTTTCTTTCCCTCCAAACAGTTCTACGCTTGGTCGTTTTGTTTGTTGAGTTTTTGCAGGTACAATGGCTGTGTCAGTTGCAGTTCTTACCGCAATGAAGTTTGATGCAGGCTTTGATATTGATATAGAATCATTCAGCACCACTGACCAGATTTTCCAAGACATACTGGGTTTGTTCAAAGATCAGAATCTAACTGCCCTCATGACCACCAGGATCAAGCTGGCTTCAGATGAAATCAAAGAGTGGGTGTATACTGCTCATAATCAAGACAACAACACAATAGTCGGGTCTATTGCTGGAAATCAGGTACCCTTGACCCCCACAGTTTTAACAGAAGTTTTTGGACTGAGAAATGGAGAAGACATTGCTGAGTTATCAGGAGAAGAATATTCTGAACTACTTGCCAGGATGGGTCATCCAGAGGGAAACCCTAGCAAGCTATTCAAGAGGAATCTGTCTGTTGAATACAGGTTCCTGGCAGATGTGGTAGGGAAAGTGCTGCTGGCAAAGCACTCAGCTCATGATACTATATCCAGACATCAGCTCTGTCTCATGGGAGCTTTGGTGGATAAGAAAAGTTTGAACTGGGGAGAGGTTTTCTTTGACCTCATCAAGAAGAAAATAAACAAGAGTTTTGTTAACTTTGGAAGAATTCTTGGAGTTTTCCTGCAGACCAGATGCCCTGCCTTGCTGGTCTCCTCTGGAGTTCACATAAATGCCTCCAAGAGACTAACTTGTGCCCTCTTTGGCAAGTGGGATAGGCAAATAAGCAAGCCTAGCAGGCCCTCCTCCAGTGCTCCTTCAGGCACAAGGACTCCAAGAGTCACTCTCCCACAGGTCTCTGCTCCTGCAGATGACCTGGCTGCTGCTGTTGCTGCCTATCCTCCTCCTCCAATTCCATCCCTTCCCTTACCATCCACCATTCCAGCTCCATCCACCATTACCATATCCAGCCCATCTCCAACATCAACTCCATCTCCAGAACCCATTCTACCTCCACCAGCAGACCAATTCCAACCACTATTCTCCTACCCTCCACCAGATATCACATCATCACCATCTATTCCATCCTTCACTCTTCTGGATGATTCCTTCATGGATGATTCCCCCTCATCTCCTCCTGAATTACCTTCCTCCTCCACTTCATTCCAAGACCTCCTACACTACATCATTGATCAACCAACATTCACTCCATCCATATCCATCCCCTCGTCCTCCATATCCACCATCCCTACACCTCAGCCATCCATACCACCACTCTCCAGCCCTCCACTTCCAGTATCTTCAGCTACTCCTATTCCATCTACCTCTGCTCCAGCTGTTGAGCAAGTGGACCTCTCAGCCCTAGCTGACAGGCTGTATGAGCTGATTGCCCCCAGGCTCTCTCTACTATTGGAGACCTCCTTGGCTCCTCTACACCTGTCAGTGGCAGCTCTCTCTGCCAGGATTTCCTCCCTCCTTCCTCAGGCAGCACCTCCAGCAGTGTGCCATGATCCAGATGTCTGCATCTAGGCAGGGGGAGATGCCATATGAAGAGACTCTTCATGCTGTTGCTACTGCTGTTTCTGTGACTGCTGCTCCTCCTCTTGCTGCTGTTGCTGCTGTTCCTCCTACTGCAGTTCTTGTAATAGACCTAAGGTCTTTGCTTTCTGCTGTTGATTCTGCCTTCTATAGCTGTCTGCCAGAGAGTAATGCTGTCCAGCCCCCAGAAGACCTATCCAAGGCACTGGTGCCTTTCTCTTGCTGTGACACTAGCATTATCTCTTCTTTTGTACATTCAGTAATTGCTGCTACTGAAGATGTTACTGCTGCTGCTGCTGTTGAAGAAAGGACTGACTTTGCTTCTGAAAATATTGATGCTGCTGCTGTAGATATTCTTGCTGCTGCTGAAGTTCCAACTGCTTCTGATGAGCCAATATCCAAGGATCTTCTGATGACAGAGGCCACTGAAATTGAGCCTGCTGCAATTTTTGATGATGCTTCTGCTACTATCAGTGAAGTTGTTGCTACTATCAACTCTCCAGTTTCTGTTGTTGAGAGTGAATCTGCTGTTTCTACTGTAAGTGAGACTGTTACTGCTGCTGTCACCTCTACTGCTGTTGTATCTGCTGATGTATCTGCTGCTGTCTCTGCTGCTATCCCTGCTGCTGCTATCTCAACTTCTGCCTCATCTGCTGCTGTTCAACTAAAGATAGATTTAATGAAGAGAATAGATGCTCTATATGATGACAAGAGTTCTGAGACTGATGAATTTAAAACAGACTCTGATGATTCATCTGCTACCATTGCCAGGAAAAGGAAGGCAAGGAGCAAGGCTATGAAAAGGCTTCCTCCTGCTAAAATCAAAGATAACAATGACATTCCTTACTACATTCTGCATAACTGCCCAATCACTGAACATTGGATGCAATATTCTAAAAACCAGCTGAAAGCCATGAATAAAAAGAGAAGATATGAGAAGGGCTCTTCCCAATTCCAGCACCCTCATCCTCCTCCACCACCTCCTCCTGATGCAGGTGCAGGTGGAAGCTCTACAAGTCAACCCCCAGCTAGAAGCCAGGCTCCCTATCAACCTCATGCCAGATCCTATCAAAGGGAAATACAATCCAGGGGTTCATATTCTAGGAGAGTAGGATACAGGGGCAATCGGAGAGATATACAAGCATATTCCAAAGGGTATTCCAGGCAGCACCCATATTCTAGGGGAGGACATGTTTCATCTGATACATCATCAGGTCCTTTCCCCTACAAGCTAAAAGAGACTGTGTCTGCCAGGCCTCCTCAAGACAATCCTTCCAATAGGTATGAGCCACCTGTACCTTTTGAGGACCCTGAAAATAACCCAGCTGCTTGGACTGCCAGGTTAAAGGAATTGGCTGCACTAGATCAAATTAAGAAGGCCAGAGAACAAGGACTAGATACCTCCAACATTTCTACAATGTCTGAGCAAAGACAGAAAGAATTAGAAAGATATGGCTCCAGTAAATTCTTTGATGCTGAGAGATATATGGAATTGCATCCTGCTGCTGTGGTTCCCAGGCCTACAAAGCAAACTTATTTGGGTGCAGCAGATGACACCAGGTCCAACAAAGAAGCCCTAAACACTAACAGAGAAATCAAAATGGTTAAAGGCAAAGAGAAGAAGTGACATTGTAAGGTGACAGTTTCTGTGAATTCTGATTATTATCTGGATGATATATATATATCTCTGTGTTTCTGCTTGTCTAGCTGTTGTTTTTTCTGCTTAATACTTGTATGTTGTTATTTAATTTTTTTTTCCAAAGCCTGTAAATAGTAATCCTAACCCAAATAGGGGGAGATTGTTGGAACACCCTATTACTAATTTGGGTCAGGATCACTATGTCTCTAGGAACCTTTGCTTGACCTCCTGTATAGCTTAAAAGGTCAGTTAGAATTGAGTCTAAGGGTTAGAAGTCTAGGTTTGGAAGCTGCCCTGAAGACCAAGTTTTTCTGTCTGGAGACTAAGTCTGATCGTCGAGCTCAGCACGACGATTCGTCGAACTCCGATCGATGATCATCTAGCTCAACTTCGACAGATCGTCGAACTCCATTCGACGATCGCTGAGCTCAACTTCATAATATCGTCGAACTCCATTCGACGATCGGTGAGCTCAGGTCGACGATCTTGACTCTGCCTTGGATCTTTATCTCTGAGCTCAGTTCGACGATCTTTGAGCTCAGATCGACGATTATCTTGCTGCTGTGTGTTTTCAGATCGCTGAGCTCAGCTCGACGATAGCAGAGCTCAGTTCGACGATTTCAGATAACTTCCAGAATTCAAATTCAAATCAGTTAGGAGTTATTCTGCAATTAATTCAGAGATTTGCTAGCCGTTTTCATTCAATTCTGGACCAAGTTTCAAGGGATTTTTAAAGGAATGTCTCTGTGGACTTTCCTCCAGAAGAGATTATGCAATTAAGGATGCAATCAATGCAGACCAACGACCATCCTTGACAGAGAATAATATTCTATTCAGTACCAGAGAATAAAAGACAGGATTTTTGAATCTCTCACAACAGAGCACACACAATACAGATTACAGAGACAACCTCAAAAATCTTCTGTCTAAAAGAATTCTGAAGAACACTCATCCAAGGAGATCAAGTTTTCTCAAATCTTCAGATCTCTGTAGTTTTCAAAGTGTTCAAGGCCAACATATTTCCTGACTCCAGACATTCAACATTTCAGCTATTGCTGAAATCATCCATTGCTGGAGTTCAACCTTTGAAGGCCTATCACCCTCAGCAAAGCTTGTCTTCCTGAAGATTTCAAGGATTCAGGGGGAGCTTTGACAACAATCCACATAGTATTCTCAGTTGTTTGAGAAAGAGAAGACTGTCATCACTCTCTCACCCCCACTCTGTAAAGGTTTTTTCAAACTCCATTCAAAAGTTTGAACCTGGTTTTTGAGCACCTTGTCAAAAGCTCATTGGTGGTAAGACACCTGATCAAAAAATCTGCTTTGGTTTTTGAGCACCTTATCAAAAGCTCATTGGTGCCCAGGACACCTGATCAACTCATCCTGCAGTGGATTCCTACCTAGGGTGGTAGAAGAGTGGATGTACCCAAGTTTGGGGAACCACTATATTTCCTTGTGTCTTCTGGTTCTGCTTGCTTTCATTTTTGTTTCTGGCCTTGATTTTCTCTGTGCTTAGTTTTTCCTTACCTTAGTACTGTGATTAGATTTATTTCTGCTTCCCTGCTCACACATATTACAACAATTGTTGTAAAAGTTTGTAAAAGTTTTTAAAGCACCATATACTATATTCACCCCCCCCCTCTAGAGTATATCAGATCTAGTTGCACTTTCAGTACACATATATATGACTAATGATTATAATGGCATCCAGAACCGGGATACATACATTAATAACATTATAGTCACCATTAGGAGGATTCATGACAATCAGATATAGATTTTGATTTGCAAAGGTGTATACAGTAAAATTACACGATGAGTAATGAGTGTTTAATAAGATTTTCTTTATGATGAAATCGATTTGTGTCAGACCTCACCATATTTGAAAAGATATGCTTATAAATTTATGAATTAGACTACATGTGAAAAGCAATTGGGAGTCATCTGTATCAACATCAATATCAGAAATGATCGTTTGATGTATGCTTGAAATATGAACACTCTATGAATTATGAATTACTTTATGTAGAGATGTAATAACTCTTGAATTTGGGAGAAACAAAATGATGATCTTTTCATCACATCATGATCTCGGAAGTGAGTTAACTACTATACATGATCGTGTTGGTCTAATGTGCATGATATTTTGGGGTGATTGTAAGTTCACGTTGGGTGATAGGTAATAATCTAGGTGGACATGAATAGAAAAGATCTCTACTTATGATTGTTGATTTTCGCGTACTTGGTGATCATTGCTCGTAAGAGACTCCGAACTAACATCTGATTAAGGTTTAATTAATGATAATATGTCGGAAGACTTAGAAATATGCCCACATAATCTTGATTATGAATACTACGAAGTATAATGAAAATACACTTAGAGGGAACTGTTACCTCTGATAGAGTTGTCTTATAAAGAACAACCACAAGACAAGCATTGGAATGAGTCCTTATGGAGCTCTATATGATAAGGAGTGTCAGACGCCGCTATCCTTGGTTCAGGATGAGGACCGTAGGGCACTTGGATCGGGATATATTGATAATGTGGATGCTTAGATACGACTAATCAGGGATAAGTGTTGAAGACATAAAGTAGGCATGCCAAGTACTACGATGCGAGACATACAAAGGTGGAGTTCCAAATGGGGGACAAAGTATTTTTGAAGATACGTCCGGTGCAAGGTGCCTCGCGGGTGCGGAGGCACAAGAATCTCAGCCCTCAATTTATGGGACCATTCATGATCCTGGAGCGGATCGGTCCTTTGGCTTGGAGCTACCCCCAGAGTTAGGACTTTGCACGATGTCTTCCACGTCTCCTTACTTTGGATAGCTCTCCTTCTGCCAGAGCAGCACATTACTACTACAGCTGGCCTGCTAGCATCTGATAGATCAGTTCATTTGAAGCCGATCCGGATTGATGATACAGATGTCCGAGTGTTGCGGATGAAGAAGGTCCCTCTTGTGAAGGTGCTGTGGTCCAACCATGGACGGGAGGAACACACCTGGGAACCAAGGGACCTGATGTTGGAGCAACACCCAGAGCTGTTTACTTCACGTATGCTGTAAATTATGTTTTAAAATTACTTAAATTATTACGAGTAGAACTCCGTGGACCCGAACTTAAATTTCGGGGACGAAATTATTATTTTTTGTTTATTGGAATTGTAACATCCCATGTTACTTCTAGGTCCCTTAACTTAGATTGAGTTAGACATGGAGTGGGTGATAGGGGTATTTAGCTAGGTTTGACCCTAGTAGGTGAGTGAAGCCATGTGGGCCCACCATAGGGCCCAAGTCAAACTGGGTCAAACTAGCCTAAATAAGGACCCTAACCATACCATGACATCACCACATTGCCCTAACCCTAAAAACAATCTAAGCGCACCCTAGGGCATGTCATTAGGTCAACACTTTGACCCCAATTGACCCAAGTCAACCTTGGGCTTAACTTGGTCAAACCCACACTCATAAGCCCAATTAGGTTAAGTAGGGCACCCCCTTGACCCAACCTAAGTTGGGTGGTGCCACTAGACCCATTACCACCAAGTAGGGTCAGCCCACCCACCATGTTGACTAAGTCAACTCTCCAAGTCAACAAGTCAACTATTTGACCTAAAAGAGGAAAATGAAGACCAAGCCACCCTCCTTTGGACCAAGCCATCAAATTTGGCCCATGGCCAGCCCAAGTGAACAAGACCAGCCCTACCCCTCTAAATCAGGAGAGAGAATGCATGCAAAGGGGTAGAAATGGGATTTTGAGAGAAAGAGGAGAGAGAAATGGGGATGAAAGGGAATGGTGGCCACATGGCCACCCCTTCAGCTGAATTCCTCTGCCCAAAACCAGCTGGCCGACCTCCTCAATTCATTCCAGAGGAAATTGGGGGTTGTGTGCCACTTGGCAAGCAGGGGTGGAGCAACCAAGGCTGAGCCCGAGCTCACCTTGGTTGTATCTCCCCATATACTCCACCTCAGCCCCAAATAACCTCACCATTAGCTTCAGGAGGTAGAAAGGAATCGAAATCGAGTGCTGGAACATGGAAATCGGTGGAGAATCAAGCATTCGGGGTGGAGCTCGCCGGCGCACCACCACCATGGCAAACCGCCGCCTGACCCGCAGCCAAGCCCCAATCCAGGTCCGTTTCGCCGCCCCTCTACCTGTACTAGAATTCTAGATCCATTTAGGGAGATATCGGGCTCAACCGAGCCCGATGTCATGAGAGGAAAACAAGAGATTTCGGGCTTTTTCTTCTTGCTCGGGTTCGCCGGAGGAGCCAACTCCGGCGGCCCCACCGCCGGGAAACGCCAGCCCCCACCTTAGCGAAGGTGGTGGCGACATCCGTCGGCGGTGGTGGTGGCTCAGCTGGCCGGAAACCGCAAGCAAACATCATCCAGGAAAGATGAATCTCAGCCATTAATCCAGTGGGGACGATGACCGGATTCCATCCGTTTACACTTTAAGATTCGTGCTGATATAATATTATGATTTAATTTAATGTTATGAATAGTAAAATTTATGTCACACTTATTCAGTGTCCTTGCATGCCATTTTTAGGCCTCTTAGAGGCATTTCCAGAAACTGATCCCTGAATGAAAAATGTAGTCTTACCTGTTACCTTTAATTTGACATCTTAATCATTAACTTTGGTTCAGTATTCTGGCTTGTAGGACATTTCTCCTAGGACTGGTCCTAGACTAGGGCAGAAATTCATTTGGATGCCCAAGTCAAACCAGCAATCACCATGGCCCCAAATTTTGGGTACATGCATGATTAGGGCATACCTAGCCCCTGCCAAATTTAGGAATTTTTGAAACAAATTTCTATAGTTTTGGCCATAATATCAAAATGTAAATAAATGAAATATACGGAGTTATATGACTCCTCATGGCCCCAAATTTTTGAGGTGGGTCCTTGGGAACATCATTAGTGCATGATAAAAATTTCAGCACTTTTGGATCACTGTATGATGGAAAATCCACTTGCATGTGTTGGTGTATATATTGCCTTGGTGTGCCAATAGCAATAGTTTAAATATTGTGCATTCAGCCTAATGGAGGCATTAAAAAATCTTGGATTTGATTCCAGTGGTTCATTAGGGTAAATTTCACCCCTCAGATTAATTATGGGATTTTTGGAATCAAAAATCCCATTAATTGGAATTTTTAAAAATATAGCTTCTTTTGAAAATAAATTTGAAAAATAGGTTTTCCTCAAGTAAAAATCCTCAAACTTTGCCAAGTTGAAAATAAGGTTATATGTGACTTAAGAAAATTTGATCTTTCTGTTTGAAGAACTTTTGGAGTAAAATATCTTAAAATGCCCATTTTACCCTTATGTCATATATTCTTGAATTGATGGATATACACCTCAGAAAAATTTGGAATTAATTCTAGTGTTGTAAAATTGTATTATTAGTCTTGCATAATTATTTTAGAATTTATGGGTGTATTGATAGTTTTTAAATTAATATAATGACATTTTGGTAAATATGTAAGAATGGAAATTGATAGGACATTACACTACAAAAGTTGATGAAACTCTGCCAATAGTCATAAATTAATGTGTTATATGTTCTGTAATTTTCCTGGAATTTTGAATTACATATTCCTTGTACTTCATTTGGAAAAGGGAAATTATGTAGATTTGGTATTAATTAATGAATTGGTATAAATAATCAAAGGAAAATTATGGAACCATGTAGACAGAACTATGTTATCAAGATACAACTCAGGAAAAATTACCTAGGTCAGTGGATCTAAAATCATACTACTTCATGTGTAAAGTGACTTAGTAATTAATTTAAAAGATTTAATTAAAGGATTATTTGGCCAAGAAAAATTATGATAACCCATAGGATAGTTCCCTTAGACCATACCAACCTAGGATAAATATTTAGGGGTAAGATGCCTTAAGGATTGGAAGATTCCATTTTTAGGGTAATAATAGGACATGGTCTGCATATAGCATAAATAGGGCGTACTTTAGGGGATTACCAGAGGATTGATTATCGGAAGAAATAAGAGAGCGAAATATGAATAATCCCTGGTGGGTAGTATGGTCTTAGTGACGGGATAAAAAAATGCAAGTCTTTAGTTAGCAACCGGAGTGGAGGTCGACGGAAGACCGTCGGATTCCCGGTAACATCTTAAGTCACTAGGGTTGTTCCAGAGCAACAAAGAGAGCTGGGGTGAAACATGGGTAGTGTTGGGTATTGTATCCACAATGTACCTGATTTGAAGAAGCCCTTGGACAAGCTAAGGTTAATAGACTATGTATTTGATAAAATCCTTCTAGTTGTGCTTGCAGTTTTTCCATGCTAAGTGCACACCAATGTCAGGGTGCAGTAGGTCAATATACACGGGTCTGCACGACGTAATCCCTCGTTGAGCAGATCAGTGTGTTGGCCTACGTGTACTCTCTCTATTGGAGTGCACTTATTTTCAAGCACAGGGCTGTAAATATGCAGGAGCAGACAAGGAGAAAGGATGGGTCAAGGAGCATCTCATAGGTGGAAAGACGAAAATTCGTCTAAGTTAGACTCAACGAGAATCACCATGTGATTCTCGCCGATTCGGCGAGAATCACTTGGGATTCTCGCCGATTCGTCGAGAATCAGAAGTTGATTCTCGCCGAACTCGATCCAGCAACTTCTAAGCAAGCACCTCTGCGTCTAAGTAAGAATCGACGAGAATCACTGATTCTCGCCGATTCGGCGAGAATCACTGATTCTCGCCGATTCGGCGAGAATCACTGGTGATTCTCGTCGAATCGACGAGAATCACTGGTTGATTCTTGCCGTCTCGACCTAGCCTAAAGCAGTGCGTGCAACCAAGGAAAATTCGACGAGAATCATCTTTGATTCTCGCCGAATCGTCGAGAATCACCTTTGATTCTCGGCGACTCGGCGAGAATCACTTTCGATTCTCACCGATTTTGACTTGGCGTTTTTCTGGAACTTCCTGAACCGGATTCTGCCGCTGTTAAATTTCTGGACCGGGATTTGGGGATTTCTATTGTGGGTCCCACAAACGGTCATATTGGAGTTAACTATAGTATTTATACACGGGTATTTTGAACGGAATACCTAGATAGAAAGAAGCCGAGCGAGTGCAAACCCTAAAATCGCGAAATCTCTCCGCCGCCTCCGTCGCCGCTCGCGCTAGTCCGTCGCCGCTGCTGATCGCATCTCTTCCCGATCTCCGGCGACAGAAGCTTAGCAAAGATTGAGTCTCACGTGTCTATCCAGAGATCTCTTGTCTCTCGATTTGTTGACCGGGAAAAACTCCCCCGTCCGAATCGATCGAGACGACCGATCCTAGAGTGACCGTTGGTAGACCTAGTTTGCTTTGCAACGAAGATTGGATCTCAGAAGTACTACTGCCGCGCACCATCGTTGCCGTCGATCCCGAACCAAGCCGCAACTCGGATTGCCGCCGCCGGTTTCGGGAAGATCCTTTCCAAGAGAGACCAAGGTTGTAGACTTTTTGTTGACTTCACGAGCACGTCGTCGAACGAAGAGGAACACCGTAGTCTCCAAAAGAAGTTTGTATCTCGTGTACATTCTATATTTTCTTTTGTTGTAAAGGAACTTTTGTTCTGTGTTGTAAGGGTTGGGTGCAACCCGTTTTGTGGGAGTGTTGACTCTCACGTGTGGAAGGGTTACTTCCGTTAGTGCAGGGATTGGATTTCAATCCCATTGGAGAAGTGACCGAGTCGTCCCTTGTTGGGGAGATAGGTCGAAGGGGGAAAGTGGATGTACCCAAGTCGGGGAACCACTATAAATTGCCTGTGTATTCTGTGTGCTGTGCTTTTTATTTTTATTGTGCAGGTACGTTCGTAAATTCCGCAAAAGCGCTACTCGTCACCTATTCCCCCCCCCCCCCATAGGTGCACATAGCTGACACTAGGTGGACTTTCAAGTGGTATCAGAGGGAGGTTACTCATCAAAAAGGTCAACACCTTGAGTTGAATCCTGCCCCTAGTGTCAAGAAGAAGACAAATATCTATTATGGACGGGCTCAAGTTCTCCGGCAAGATCCCAGTATGCACCAGGCTAAACTTTCCGATCTGGAAGGAAAGAATCAGGTTTTACATGGAAGCAGTCGATCCTCGACTCTTCATGATCGTGGAGGAGAGACCTTATGTCCCCACCAAGGCCTCCACCATTGATCCCACCAAGAAGGTGCCGAAGACACTTTCTGAAATGGACAAAGACGAGATGGTGCTCGTGGGACTGGACAAGAAGGTACGGAACATTCTGGTGAGCGCAGTTGATGATTCCATGATGCAAAATTTCAGCAACTGCAGGACTGCTCAGGAGATCTGGCAGTGCCTGATCATCCTAATGGAGGGCACGGATGAAGTGAGGGATGATCGGAGATCCCTCCTGAACCAAAAATATGAGGCCTTCAGGCAAGGGCCTAAGGAAGAGATCGTAGTCACAAACGAGAACTTCCTAAAGATTGTCAACGCCCTCAAGGGCTACGGAAGAGTGTTCACCAATGGTGAACTCAATGACAAATTCCTTAGGTCCCTTACTAAGGAATGGGACACAAAGATCTGCGCCATCAGAGAATTTGGCAGACTAGCAGAAACTGATCCACAAATCCTGTTTGGGAAGCTGATGTCCTATGAACTTCAGCTGAACACCAGGAAGGCAGAGGAAGAAGCAGAGAAGGCTGCTGCAAAAGAAAAGACTGTGGCCCTAAAAGCCAGTTACTCCAGAAAGGGCAAGGGTGCGATGTCATACCGTGCGAGGAATAAGGAAGAGGAGGAGGACTCTGAACCATGCTCCTCCGGCTCAGAGCTGTCGGAGGAGGATTTCTCCCTCATCACCCGAGAGTTCAAGAAGTTCCTCAAGATGAGGAATCAAAGAAAGAAAGACAGCTCCTCCTCCAGGCATCAGAAGAAAAATTATTCTTCTGACAGGTATGCATCTAAACCTAACAAACATCGTTCTTCTGATACTATTTGCTTTGGATGCAATAAGCCAGGACACGTCGTGGCCGACTGCCATCAAAGCAAAAGAGAAAAAGGGAAAGGAGAGGAGCTCAAATCCTCCAGAGATAAGAAGAAGGAGCGGAGCTACATCGCAAGAAGGCCAAAGACACTAAGTGAGTCTGATTCCTCAGACTCCAGTGATGATGAGGAAGCCTACTTTGGGCTGGTGGGTCGCTCCGACTCAGAAGGAGAATGTCCCCCATTTACTGGGAAGGTAAAAACTCACACCCCTCTCTCCGACTCCGACTCTGATCCTGAGTCTCAGGATGATGAACCTGAGGATGGCCCTTCAGCCCGTGAAGCTGAGCTCCTCGAGAAATATGAGCTTCTGCTCAACACTTTCGATGAGTGCCGAAAGAGACTGAAGGCTGAGAAGAAGGAAGTAAAATTCCTTAAGGGTGAGTGTGTATCCCTAAGGGAAGAGGTCACTAGCTTGATTTCTCTCCGACAAGAACACCTTGACCTGACTTCCAAGCATTCAGAGTCTTTGAAGCTCCTTGATCTAAAGCAGGAGGAAGTCGACAAGTTGGAAGAACTACTTGCGGCAGAAAGGAAGATCGTCAAGAGCTTCTCCATGCCAAAAATAGTTCTTCCAGTCGTTGATACCTTCTCTACTCAGGCCAAAGGAGCTGGCTTGGGGCATATAGGGGTATCTGGTTCTTCATCTAGGAGAAACAAGAACCATAGGAAGAATAAGGCCGCCAAGAAGGCCTCTGCTGATGAAAAGGGTAAGGCTCCTCTTAGTCCTGTTGCGTTCAGAAAGCCTGGCTTTCCTTGCAACCAACACGACTTTGAGTCAACATTTGGGCATCATTTCCGGCCCTCGATTGCAAAGCCAAAGAGCCAGTATGACGGTTGGAACTTTCCCCGGAACTTCGGTGAGAGTGCCTTCAAGGCACCTTATGAGGAAATCCACATAGGAAATTATGGTCCGTTCTCTAGCGGCCATAATGGAAAGCAGGCACCAAAAGCCAAGCCTGTTATACAGAAGGTGACAAAGTCATGCAACTGTTGTCACCATGAGGCCTCCACCTCCAGATCCAAGGCCCCAGCAGTACCCACCGTTCCCAGGGTAAGGTAGGAGCCTAGGAAGAGGTACAATAGATTTGACTGTTGGTGCTGTGGCAAAGTCGGTCACTTTGCTGTGGATTGTTGGTTTAATCCAAGGAACTATGAGACTCCCCATGTTAGCAATGCGAGACCGATCACTCGTAGGGTTAACCAACCGAGGGGGAGTGTGCTAACCAGGAATCTAGGACCCAAGTTCGATTGGGTTCCTAAGGCAAATTAATTTTGTTTTGCAGGAATGTCCAAAGGCCACCAAAACGCCGATCTGGTATTTGGACAGTGAATGCTCCCGGCATATGACCGGGACAAGAAGCCTGCTGCGTGATTATACTCCAGTCGAGAATGGACCCAAAGTCATCTTTGGAGGGTCAGATCGAGGAGTCACCAGAGGTTATGGTATGATTTCTAACGGTATAATCTCTATCACCGATGTGGCTTATGTTGAAGGGTTAAACCATAACCTGATCAGTGTAAGTCAGTTATGTGATAAAGGTTATGACGTTAAGTTCTGCAAGGATAAATGTCTGATAATTTCACGTACCTCTTCTGAAACGGTATTATCAGGCATTAGGAGCAAAAATATCTTTTGTTTAGATTTTCTTAGTTTAGATTCATCTACCCCCGTATGCCATATGGCAACAGGCAGTGCATCTCTTTGTGAACAATGGCACAAGAGATTGGCACATATTAATTTCAAGACAATTAGTATGCTGTTTTCTAAGGACTTGGTAAGGGATGCTCCCAGTATCAAGTGCATCAAAGATAGCCCATGTCCTGCATGCCAGATGGGCAAACAGACTCGGGCTACCTTTAAGAGCATCGCTGACAAAGACTCTTCCCGATGTCTTTACCTTTTACATATGGACTTGTTTGGTCCAATGCAAGTTCATAGCTTGGGAGGCAAGTCCTATACGCTAGTGATAGTTGATGATCATTCTCGATTTATATGGGTGTTCTTTTTGAAACGAAAGTCAGATACGTTTGACATCTTCACTAATTTTGTCAAGCAGGTTCAGAACGAATTTAACTGCTCCGTGGTCAAAATCAGAAGTGACCATGGAACAGAATTCGAATCTGGTGCAATGACAGAATTTTGTGAAGAACAAGGTATCTTTCATGAGTTTTCCTCCCCGCGCACTCCTCAGCAAAATGGAGTTGCGAAGAGGAGAAATAAAACTCTCATTGAAGCTTGCACGATAATGTTGAAAGACGCTTCTCTCCCGGAATACTTCTGGGCAGAGGGTGTCAATACGGCATGTCATGTACAAAACTGAGCATTGATCAACAAGCATCATCGTAAGACGCCCTACGAGCTACTGAAAGGCAGGAAACCAACCATGTCCTACTTGAGGATTTTTGGTTGCAGATGCTATGTACTGAATAATGGGAAGTACCCGCGTACTAAATTCGGTGAAAAATGCTTCGAAGGCATATTCATGGGCTATAGTTCCCATAGTCGGGCATATAGGGTCTTCAATAAGAAAACCCTAGTTGTATAAGAATCAATAAATGTTGTATTTGATGAAGGAAGTTTGCTTAACAGCAATTCTTCCAGTAGTATTCTTGAAGATGCAGGTGCTAGACTTGAACAGCTGAGTCTGGATGAGACCGCTAAAGATGACGCTCCCAAGTACGTCAAAGTTTCCACCTCCACGTCATCTGAAAATGTTGAAGATCAAGATGGGACAAATCTCTTAGAAGAAAGAGAAGCCCAAGAAGTAGTTGAAGCTCCAGACGCCAGACTTCTAGAGCTCCGGCACGTGAGAGATCATCCTAGAGATCAGATCATCGGGGATCCTCGTGTTGGTGTCAGAACTCGAAGAGGTACAGTTAACGAAGTATTACATCTTAGCTTCCTGTCACAGGTTGAGCCAAAGAAGTTCGACGAGGCGAACAAGGATGCGGCATGGATTCTGGCCATGCAAGAGGAACTACATCAATTCGAACGTTGCAATGTTTGGACGCTGGTTCCCCGACCATACAAGCAGAATGTGATTGGCACGAAGTGGATCTTCAGAAACAAGCTGGATGAACATGGTGTCATTATAAAGAACAAGGCCAGGCTGGTGGCTCAAGGTTATAGACAGGAGGAAGGGATTGACTTCGAACAGACCTTCGCACCAGTAGCAAGGCTCGAGGCAATCAGGTTGTTCCTGGCGTATGCTTCACACAATGGATTCACAGTCTATCAAATGGATGTGAAATCGGCATTCCTGAACGGAGACCTGAAAGAGGAAGTATACGTCGCTCAACCCCCAGGTTTTATCGATCCTACTTATCCCAATCACGTTTATTTTCTTAATAAGGCCTTATATAGGTTGAAACAAGCTCCACGAGCTTGGTATGAGACTTTATCTAGTTTTCTTCTTGAGAACAAGTTCTCCAGAGGTAAAATAGATAAAACATTGTTTCTCAGGGAAGTCAAAGACAAGATTTTGCTGGTGCAAATCTATGTCGATGACATAATATTCGGCTCAACGGACAACAATCTTTGCAAAAAGTTTTCTAAACTTATGCAAGGAAAGTTTGAAATGAGCAGTATGGGAGAGCTCAAGTATTTCTTAGGACTTCAAGTGAAACAGTCTGAGGATGGAATCTTCATCTCTCAGACGAAGTTCACAAATGAACTACTTAAGAAATTCGGTATGGAGAGTGCAACCTCTATGAGGACTCCAATGGGATCCACCATGTCTCTGGATAAGGATGAGAAAGGTAAACCTTTCGATGAAACCAAATACAGAAGCATCATTGGATCCCTGCTCTACCTTACTGCCAGTCGACCGGATATTATGTTCTCCACATGTGTCTGTGCCCGATATCAGGTGAACACTAAGGAATCTCACTATGTCGCTGCAAAGCGAATTCTGAGATACCTTAAAGATACTCCTAATCTTGGCTTGTGGTACCCGAGAAACAATGATGTCGAGCTAATAGGCTTTTCAGATGCTGATTTTGCAGGGAGCAGGGATGACAGGAAAAGCACCTTCGGGACGTGTCAATTCCTCGGCAGGAGGCTTATCTCATGGAACAACAAGAAACATAATTATGTTGCAACCTCCACAGCAGAGTCAGAGTACATCTCGGCAGGAAGCTGTTGCGCACAACTTCTATGGATCAGAAACCAATTAGCCGACTACGACCTTCAGTTCAAGGAAGTACCCATGTACTGCGACTCCTCCAGTGCAATTGCCATTGCCAACAATCCGGTGTCGCACAACAGAACGAAGCATATTGAAGTACGCTACCACTTCATTCGAGAGCACGTGGAGAACATGGATATCTCTCTCTGTTATGTCCCCACGGACAAGCAGATTACTGATATATTCACAAAGCCCCTAGACGAGGCCAAGTTCAATCTTTTCAAGACTGAATTGAGGATGCTCAATTATGAGGAATGAAGACTACAGAGGCTCCAGGCCCGTGCAAGAACTGAGTGGGAGCAAAGGGTAAAACGCTACAGACCCCGATTTGTAGAAGCCGAAAAGGGGGAGATTACCCTCTCGGCTAAGGCTAAGGTGGCTCCAAGCTTGCTCCCAAGAAATTGGTATTGGTAATGGATAACTCACTCAACTCACTTTTCAGTTTATGGTTTTCATTCTCATTTGCTCTATTCACCTTAGCTTGTAGGGTTTAGGCTTCTTCAAATAGGGGGAGATTGTTGGGTATTGTATCCACAATGTACCTGATTTGAAGAAGCCCCTGGACAAGCTAAGGTCAATAGAATATGTATTTGATAAAATCCTTCTAGTTGTGCTTACAGTTTTTCCATGCTAAGTGCACACCAATGTCAGGGTGCAGTAGGTCAATATACACGGGTCTGCACGACGTAATCCCTCGTTGAGCAGATCAGTGTGTTGGCCTACGTGTACTCTCTCTATTGGAGTGCACTTATTTTCAAGCACAGGGCTGTAAATATGCAGGAGCAGACAAGGAGCAAGGATGGGTCAAGGAGCATCTCATAGGTGGAAATTCGAAAATTCGTCTAAGTTAGAATCGACGAGAATCACTTGGGATTCTCGCCGATTCGTCGAGAATCAGAAGTTGATTCTCGCCGAACTCGATCCAGCAACTTCTAAGCAAGCACCTCTTCGTCTAAGTAATAATCGACGAGAATCACTTAGTGATTCTCGCCGATTCGGCGAGAATCACTAGTGATTCTCGTCGAATCGACGAGAATCACTGGTTGATTCTCGCCGTCTCGACCTGGCCTAAAGCAGTGCGTGCAACCAAGGCAAATTCGACGCGAATCATCTTTGATTCTCGCCGAATCGTCGAGAATCACCTTTGATTCTCGGCGACTCGGCGAGAATCACTTTCGATTCTCACCGATTTTGACTTGGCGTTTTTCTGGAACTTCCTGAACCGGATTCTGCCGCTGTTAAATTTCTGGACCGGGATTTGGGGATTTCTATTGTGGGTCCCACAAACGGTCATATTTGAGTTAACTACAGTATTTATACACGGGTATTTTGAACGGAATACCTAGACAGAAAGAAGTCGAGCGAGTGCAAACCCTAAAATCGCGAAATCTCTCCGCCGCCTCCGTCGCCGCTCGCGCTAGTCCTTCGCCGCTGCTGATCGCATCTCTTCCCGATCTCCGGCAACAGAAGCTTAGCAAAGCTTGAGTCTTACGTGTCTATCCAGAGATCCATTGTCTCTCGATTTGTGACCGGGAAAAACTCCCCTGTCCGAATCGATCGAGACGACCGATCCTAGAGTGACCGTTGGTAGACCTAGTTTGCTTTGCAACGAAGATTGGATCTCAGATGTACTGCTGCCGCGCACCGTCGTTTCCGTCGATCCCGAACCAAGCCGCCACTCGGATTGCCGCCGCCGGTTTCGGGAAGATCCTTTCCAAGAGAGACCAAGGTTGTAGACTTTTCGTTGACTTCACGAGCACGTCGTCGAACGAAGAGGAACACCGTAGTCTCCAAAAGAAGTTTGTATCTCGTGTACATTCTATATTTTCTTTTGTTGTAAAGGAACTTTTGTTCCGTGTTGTAAGGGTTGGGTGCAACCCGTTTTGTGGGAGTGTTGACTCTCACGTGTGGAAGGGTTCCTTCCGTTAGTGCAGGGATTGGATTTCAATCCCGTTGGAGAAGTGACCGAGTCGTCCCTTGTTGGGGAGATAGGTCGAAGGGGGAATGTGGATGTACCCAAGTCGGGGAACCACTATAAATTGCCTGTGTATTCTGTGTGCTGTGCTTTTTATTTTTATTGTGCAGGTACGTTCGTAAATTCCGCAAAAGCGCTACTCGTCACCTATTCCCCCCCCCCCCCCCATAGGTGCACATAGCTGACACTAGGTGGACTTTCAGGTAGCCATCAACTAAAGTAAATATCCTTGCGAAAGGGAACGCTGTGCGTAATCCCAACACAGTTCCTAGTGCCCCTTGAGAGCCCTTCACAGGGAATACCGGGGGCAGTCCTGGGATTAACCTTAAATCACTAAGTATAATAACCCATAGACACGAGTAGTCTAATTGGTTAAGACATTTGTTGTACCTTCTCACCCGTGTAGGGTTGGAGAGATTCATGATATATGCTTACCCGTGTAGGGTTTGAGGGAGTTGATATAAAGACACTAATGTGCGTTCTCACCCGGGTTGGGTTTGAGGGTTTTCAGGACGGGTTTGGTCCTGCGAGCGGAAGGCTCGGAGTAAAATACTTGCATGTGCATAAATCTAGTGGCAGGGCATGAGGTACTGGCCGTTCGTCACACCGATGACAGTACGGTGCACCAGGCAGTTGTGAGGGTTAGAGGGGCCACTGGGTTGTTTTACACTGCGGTCTGGAGGACGATCCCCGATAACGCACATCCGACCCAACAAGACTGACGGGTTGTCAGCAAAGTACGTACGCGAGACTCTAGAGTGCACCTTGGACGTGTACAGAGGCATATGAGAGGGGTCTAAGGCTTAGTAGTGTGCATACCGGCCTAGAAGCGGAGACGCCCGCTCCGCTGCTGCCGTAGCCACAGCGTTGGTACCCGAGAGTGATGCTAGATCTCAAAAAGTGGGAACTAAAGGTCTGTGATTACAGAGTCGTTGTGTGTGAGTTGCACTTGCCTGTGCATAAAATTGCATCATAATATTCATTCATATTAGGTCATACGCTTCATAGACCCTTATCATATAAATTAGTATGTGCTCTTTTATATGATAAGTTAAATTTCCTGGAAATCCTAACTTATATATTTGTATGGGCATTTATATAAGTTAGGGTACTTTGTGATGATAGTATAGTGGTAGAATAGTTTATTTACTTGCTCTTACTGCTTTCCTTTACTTCCTTTACTGTACTGCTCTTACTTACTTGTAATATATTTAGAACTGCTAGAGTAGATCAATATTACTTATTACAACTACTAGTTAGATTCTGTCACCTGCTTCCACTTTTGCTACCCCTTGTTGTCCTCCGCTTCATCCTCCCGCTCGGTGCCTAGGAGATGCGGGGCGAGGTGCGGAGGAAACGACTTAGTCTTTTTGACTAATGGTAGGTGACCATACTATTTTTAGGAGCCCGTTGAGATGGAGCACCAGCACGTCGAGGAGGCAGGACTTGAGGAGCAGATACCGCTTCAGCAGGCTACTACCACTACTGTGCGTCCTCAGGTGGGACGAGATCTGATGTATTAGTGTAGCTTCCATTTTTATTTTGAGAGAGAATGGATTTGATATACTGGGCATAAGCCCTTATTACTCTTTCTTTTTGTACTCTTCTGTGGACTATATTGGTGTACCTTTCATTTCATATATATGATTGTACTATGTGACTTGTGGACTAGTGGATTTATATACTATTTTACTTCTTTTCTCATATTGGCCTACAGGTTATGTATATGATCGTAATAGCCGGCAGAATCGGCGTGTTGCGGTGTCGACTAACCCGTGCGTTAGTGCCACCGTAAGACGGCGGTTCTGGGCATAAGACCCGGTAGCCCTCCTTGGTAAGGGGGAGGGGGTCTTACACCACGAGTCATCGAAGGCCGGACGATCATGCCAATGAATCAAGTAAAGGAGAACATCACCACCTGGAGAGGAAAGCACTTCATCTTTGATGATCCTGTCGGGCAAAATGTTTGTCCTGGGAAACCTGAGAAAAGCATTAGGCAAAAAAGGAGGAAAATTTTCTTCATCAGCAACCAACGTACCTCCATTGGAGACCGATGTAGATAGCGATCCAGACACAAGCTCACCCCCCAACACATTAGAAAATGTAGTGGAGCTAAACGAACAGTTAGATATTTCAAGTGGCGGAGAAACATATGACGTTAAATCAGAAACATTAAAAATATGAGAAATACCCCAATCAGTGGGTAACTCCAAAAGATATGTGTTTTCTCCTAATTTCCTTAAGATCCGAAAAGGTTCAGCTCGTCGATTTGCCAACTTTTTTATAGTGCCCGAAGCCAGCCATTCAGGGATGAGACACACCAAGACTAAATCGCCAACCTTAAAGTGAGATTCTCTTTTATGTATGTTATCATGAACTTGATAAGATGCGTATTGTGTGGTTAGCTTGTCATTTATGTGCTTATGCAAATTATGAATATGAGAGGACAAATCCTGTGCAAATTGACTTGACTTATAAGATGGTTGTAATGAAATCAAGTCAAGTGGCACTAGTACTTAATATCCGTGCACGATCTCATTCGGAGACAAACCAGTGGAGATATTTTTGGAATTATTATACATTAACTGAGCATGAGGAAGGATAAGGTCTCATGTACCCTTGTGGTCTCCCACTAGGAAACGTAGCAAACTAACTAAACTTTTGTTTACCACTTCCATTTGCCCATCCGTCTGAGGATGGTATGCCGAAGAAAAAAAGTTTGGTGCCCATAATCCTCCACAAGGTCTTCCAAAAATAACTATTAAATTTCCCATCTCTATTGGCCACTATTGATTTTGGAATGCCCCGATGTCCAACTACTTCCTTAAAATATAATTTTGCAACATGTGACACATCGTTGGTTTTGTTACACGGAATAAAATAAGTCATTTGGAAAACAGATCAACAACTACCAGAATAGAATCATGACGTCTAAACGAGACAGGCAGGCCTAAAATAAAATCCATACTAACGACTTCCCAGGGAATGGAAGGAATCGGAAGAGGGGTATAAAGCCCCACATTTTTTTTTGTTACCCTTAGCTAATTGGCACGCTCGACAACTTCCCATGATTTTATTAATTATAGACTTAAGATCGGGCCAATAAAATTTGTCTTCTACTAATGCGATGGTCTTATCACGGCCAAAATGTCCACCTAACCCACCACTATACAATTCCCAAATGATGAAATGACGTAGGGAAGAACGTGGAATACATAGCTTCGAGTGATTGAATAAATAACCGTCACGAATATAAAAGGTCGAAATGGTCGTGGGAGAGTTGTCTTGAGTGGATAAATAAATTTCCTTGAAATTCGGACAATAGACATACTCATCCTTAATTCTATTGAACCCAATCACCTTAACTTCTAGCGTAGATAATACTAAAGATACAAGACTAAGGGCGTCAACCACATGGTTGAGAGTTCCCTTAAGGTGTTTTATTAAAAATGTGTACTCCTGAAGATAGGACACCCATTTGGCATGTCTTGGACTAACTTTAGTTTGGGAATTAATAAATCTCAAGGCCTCATGATCGGATAAAATAACAAATTCCTTAGGAAGTAAGTAATGCTGCCAATGTTGGAGGCACCTAATGACCGCGTAAAACTCTCGATCATAATTAGAATAATTCAATTTTGGCCCCGCAAGTTTCTCACTGAAGTATCCAATAGGATGGCCTTCCTGACTCAATACACCACCAATACCAACTCCGGACGCATCACATGGTAACTCAAAGACCTTATTAAAATCCAATAATCGCAAAAGGGGAGCTTCCGACATGCATGATTTAATTACTTGAAACGCTTTAGCGGCCGAAATCGTCCATGTAAATCACCCTTTTTCATTCACTCTGTAATGGGGGCCATGATACTGCTAAAATCTCTAATAAATTGGCGATAAAACGTAGCTAGGCCGTGAAAACTCTGAACATCCCGAATGTCGGCGGGCTCCGGCCAATCCTTAATGGCTTGGACCTTCTTAGGGTCTACATGTATGCCCTCCAGACTCAAAATATAACCAAGGAACTCTACAAACGATGCATGAAAAGTACATTTTTTAATATTAACGAATAATTTCTCCGACCTCAACGTGGTAAGGATAATCTTCAAATGTGACTCATGATTGGTCGTAGAAGTACTGAATACAAGAATATCTTCAAAGTACACTACTATGAATTGTCCCATATAAGGTTGGAAGACGTGATTCATCATCCTAGAAAACGTGATACAGGCATTAGAAAGCCAAAATGGCATAACTAACCACTCGTAGAGCCCTTACTTAGATTTAAAGGTAGTCTTCCATTCATCACCTTCCCTAATTCGGATATGATGGTAGCCACTCCTAAGATCGAATTTTGAGAAAATCGTGGCACCGGATAACATGTCCAACAAATCGTCCAAGCGTCGGATGGGAAACTGATATTTAATAGTAATTTTATTTATGGCTCTACTATCCACACATATCCTCCAAGAGTTGTCTTTCTTGGGAGCAAGTAAGGCGGGTATGGCACACAGACTCTTGCTATGACGAATGAACCCCTTTTGTAATAAATCTAAAATTTGGGTTTGTAACTCTAAGTATGCAGAAGAGTTTAACCGATAGTGAGGAAGGTTGGGTAATGTGGAACCCAGGATGAAATCTATGACATGTTGGATGTCCCGCATGGGCGGTAACTCGGACAGTAGCTCGTCCAGATACACATGCTTAAAATCTTCTAAGAGTTTCCTCAATGTAGGTGGTAAACTCTCAAATGACGACACATCTTCCTTAATTTGCAAACAAACTAACCCATATATGACACCATCCATAAAGGTACTATGCAAGAATTCCTTCTTACCTATCGACTTAACGCTTTCTTTTCAACCGGGACAATCGTATCCTTAGAGGGGACCGAAGGATCCTTAGGTGGAGTGGGTTTTAAAATTATTGTCTTGCCATTAAATTTAAATTCATAAGTGTTAACTCGACCAAAGTTGGTAACAACATGATCATAAAGCCATGGACGACCTAATAAAACGTGGCAAGCATCCATAGGGATGATGTCACACCAAATCTTTTCAGAATAAGCTTTGACGGTAAGGGGTACCAAACAACGCTTCGACACTGCAAGGGATGACTTATCTACGCATGCCACCTTATAAGGTTGAGGGTGTGGCTCAGCAACTGAAGACATTCGGGTCACAGTAGCTTCAGAAATGACATTCATACAGCTACCACTATCGATGATCAACCTACACCATTTCTCTCCACTCTTAAAATTCAACGAAAAAATATTCGTCCTATTCCAGTCATTTAACGCTCGTGGAGTCTCCAGAATACACCTCATGACCATCATATGGGATTCATACTCCATATCGCTTGGCACTCCTTCCGACTCGGTATCCTCTCCTGCCTCATAAATAAGATCATCTGACTCACATGTGGAATCCAACATGGCTAAGGGACTGGGCTTAGTAGGAAACTCACTAGCGTAGTAACCTTGAATACCGCAAGCGAAATAAGTGGCATTCGTTTTGTTGACCCTTCATACCAGGACTCTCTCACCCATTGGGTTTCTATTATTCCTGCCAGTCACAACTATAGAGCTCGAGTCGGTGGACCGGAACTTCCCCTTATACTTATATGTGGAAGTGGGAGGTGGTCATAAGATGGACTTTCCCTTCTGAAATGAGCGAGACTTATTTTTATGCACGTTGTGCTTCTCGATATCTAATGCAGTGTTAAAAGTTATGTGTAGGTCGGTGTGACCATAACGCAGTAATTTTCCCTGGATGTCGGGGTTTAACCCCTTACTAAACCTAGAGAGGGTGACCTCGGGCATCTCTTTCACGTCGCACCAAACCATCATGTCCCTAAGTAGACTCATATGCTCAGAAAGCGACTGGTTCCCTTGCTTAAGGGTTGCCAAATCATCAAACATCTATGTTCGATAGTGCGTGGGGAAGTACTGCTCTCTCAGCAAGGCCTTCATGTCTTCCCAGGTAATGGGTAATTCGCCATTCTCAACTATCAGACGTCACTCCTCATTCAACCAAAATATCTTAGCCCTACCCAACAATTTCATTCTCTCCGCTCGCACCTTATCCGCGTCATTCAGATTATACCACTCGAAGTAGCACTCTATCTTCATAACCCAGTCTTGGAAAACTAGGGGTTCTCCCAATCCATCGTATGATGGGGGTTTGACCCGAACGACCCTAGTAATATCAAACTCAAATGGTGCTCACGGAACTTGTTCATTATTATTGTTTAGGTTACGATAAATATTTCCTTCCGCGTGTTGTTTTGCGGGTTATTTACGGGGAGCCGCAATACTTAATTTCAGATCGTTGAGCGTCTCCCTAATAGCCGTCATTTGTTCAGTGAAATCCTAGAAGAGTTCCTCAAGTGCAGTGAGACCATAACCCACATCTCGTTTGTCCTCCATATTGGAAGAAGACGGGGAATACTCCATACCTAATCTAGTATGCATACAACTAAATAGTAGTCTGGTCTAAAGAAAAATACAATGAAGGAATTGTTTCCGCTTACTATCTAGGGGAAAAAATATATCTTTTAATTTTCTTAATGAAAATAACGTAAAGACTATTAAAAAAATTTTGATTTTTTGCACGAAAATAACAATTTTAGGACGCTATTGGCAGACCAGGGAAATTATTTTTTATAATTTTTATTATTTTGACAAAACGGCGTGCAATACAAAAGTGCGTGTCGACATGCACGGCAAGAGGGGGAGGGTGCCAATTGGGAAATTGACGTGAACCAGGCTCTGATACCAAATTGATGTAGGCCTACGCGTCAACGCCAGAAAATCTACGGGATAAGCACGTTTATCTCTCGACGATTCAAATTCCACACTCGCACAAATTTCAATGCCGCGCACACTCCAAGCAATTATATCACTTTAATGTTAACGTACGGATAGCCAAACCGTTTATGATCGAATAGAGGCGATAGACCAATATCCTTTCCGGCTAAATGGACCCACCCAGTCCGATCGAGCGAAAGTTGTACCAAAAGAGATCTACCAAAATTTACGATCCGGAAAACGGTATATCTCTCCCAACAAAAAGTTATGTGGTTCGTCAAACCTTTCGAAAATTAATTCGATCAAGATAAACACAAAAACCAATCGAAGAAATCACGATTATTTAGCGATTCTAAATCCAACGAAAAGAATTTCCACCACAAGAATATCTTGGAAAAGAAGCACACAAAGGTAGGAATTTTTCGTTACCAAAATCGGAATGGATGATTCCTATTATTTAACTTGGATCGCTCTTCAACGGCTCCGCCGGAGATATGCCGGATGGAGAGGAAATTCATCCTCCTTCGTTGCTTCACACCTAGGTCGATGGTCCACAAAAACACCACCAAGAGAACAAGGGGGTGGTCGGGTTTTATCCTTGAAGGTGGCTGGTCAGATTTTGAGTTTGAGAGGGGTGGTCGGGTTGGTGATATGAGGGGTGGTCGGTTTTGTTGGAGAGGGGTGCTGGAGAAAACCGTGAGGCTATTATTTTGGATAGATAAAAGGTGGCGGTGGAGGGGAGAGGAGGCTCGGCTGAGTGAGGGATTAAGGATGGAGTTGGGGCTTTGGTGGCTAGTGGAGGAGGCGGCTAGGGTTATGGTCGAATGGAAGAAAGGAAGGAGGAGGGTGGAAGTGTGGTTGACAGCTAGGGAGAAGGGGGCTAGGGTTGGCCGAAATTTATAAGAGAGAGGGGGGAGGAGAAAATTCTTTAAGAAGAGTTAGGGTTTTCAAATTCTCATTCAACTTAACCAAATGAAAACATTACATGCCTATATATAGGCTTACATTATAGTTTGGATACATGCAGCCCAACATTAAAAATATGAACTCTAATGTTTTTAAACCATAATGAAATATTAAAATGCTCCAAACAAATAGCATAATAAATTCAAATAATATTAAAATTATTCAACTATATAATATTGTGTGGTCTTTCGCCACGTGCGGAGGTTGTAGAAATGCTCCACACAATCACCATGGCGACGCAAGTCTTTTGTTGGAGATGGAGAATGATCTTCCTTCATAAGGTGCCTTAAAGACACTTTCGCCAAAGTTTCGGGGTCGAGCCCATCCTTGATAGAGGGACTTTGGCTCTACATGAGTAGGCCTAGCAAAGTGCCCGTATGATGAGTCAAAATAAAACTCATTTGTTGGAAAGATGACCTTTCTGAATGTGGTTTGATTCTGAGGGGCTTTTCCCTTTTCTTCGGCTGAGGCCTTTCTGGCGGCCTTATTTTTTCGTTGATTCTTGTTTCTCCTAGTGGATTTACTAGGAGCTTCTTCATGGCCTAGTCCAGCTCCCTTCGCCTTTGCTGAGAATTCAGCAACGAATGGAAGAACCGTCTTGGGCTTAGAGAAACTCTCAACAAGTTTCCTTTCAGCCGCAAGTTCGGCTTCCAAACCTTTGATGATCTTCTCCTTCAGGTCAAGGTGCTCAAGAGCCTGGTTATATTCTTCAATAGTATTATTGAAGTTTTCCTCGAGGGAGTCAGTCTTTGCGACTTTCTCTCTCAAGTTGCTCTCTTCGGCTTTAGAGATTTGATCTCTTTAGCCTGAGTATTCACGACTCGACGACATTTGTCGTAAGCCATGATTAACTCCTTATACTGGGCCATCAATTCTGACTCATCGTCAGAGGAGCTACTCTCGCAATCATGTTCAGATTCTTCAGACTCTGAGAGTGGGGTATGATGGTTTACCTTCCCAGTAAACTGGGGCTCTTGTTCATCATCTTTTTGAGCCATTAGCCCAAAGTAAGCTTCTTATTCTTCGCTTGACTCTGAGGAGTCGGAGTCGCTAAGAGTTTTGCTCCTTTTAGCTATGAGACTCTTCTCTTTCCTCTTCCTGTTGTGTGAGGATTTCTTGTCTTCCCTTCTGCCACCCTCCTTCTTCTTGTGAGGGCAGTCAGCAATGACGTGGCCTGGCTTATTGCAACAGTAGCAGATGATGTCAGTTGAAACGTATTTGTTCTGTTTAGTGTTATACCTGTCGTGGCTGCTTGAGCCTTTTCTTTGTCGATCGTCATCGTGCCGCGATCTTCTGTGTGAGGCATCCTTGCCTTTCCATTGTTTCTTTTAGTTAAGAAACTTCTTGAATTGCCTTGAGAACAAGGAGAACTCTCCTTCAGATAGTTCAGAGCCTGAGGTGCTGGGCTCTGATGTTTCTTCTTCTTCATCAACTTCTAGAGCTGGAGCGGGGGAGGCAGCCTTAGTCTTTCTGGAGGTGTCTGCCTTCAGAGCGACAGATTTCTCCTTTAGAGCAGACCTGCCCTTCTCTTCTTCAGCTTTTCTTGTATTGATTTGGAGTTCATAGGACATAAGCTTTCCAAAGAGATTTTGCGGGTCCGTTTCGGCTAGCTTCCCGAACTCCCTGATGGCATATACCATGTTATCCCATTCCTTGGTTAGGGATCTCAAGAATTTGTCGTTCAGTTCTCCGTTTGTGAAGACACGGCCATACACCCTTAGGCCATTTACAATCTTGAAGAAGTTCTCAAAGGTGTCGGCAATTGTTTCCTTGTTCCCTTGTCGGAACGCTTCATATTTTTGATTGAGGAGGGATCTCCGATCATCCCTTTCTTCTTCAGTCCCTTCCATCAAAGTGACTAAGGAGTGCCACATCTCCTTAGCTAATTGACAGTGAATCAAATTCTGCAGCATCGAGTCATCGACTGCACTTGCTATTATGTTTTTAGCTTTCTTGTCGAGGGAGACAAGTGCAATCTCATCTTTGTCGAGATCCATTAGCTTCTTGGGAACTCTCTTGGTAGGGTCGATAGTGGACATAGTCATGGGAACGTAAGGACCTTCTTCAACGATCATGAAGATCCTTGGATCGACAGCTTCCATGAAAAATTTTATCCTTTCTTTCCACATGGGAAAGTTGTTTTTGTTGCATAGAGGAAGCTTGGCGAAATCTTTGCCCTTGTCCATTTTATGGTAGAATCTTTCAGACAACAGATCTGGATCTGATCAAGGTGTTAACCTTTTAACGATCAACCTCGTTTTGATACCAATTGAAAGAAAACTGTTGTCGACCTAAATCACCTAGAGGGGGGTGAATAGGTGGTTTGTGCGTCTTTTGCGGAATAAAAATTAATTAGAGCGCAGCACAGAAATATCTACCAATATCACAGACGACACAAGATGTATAGTGGTTACCCAGCCTTGGGTACATCCACTTTCCCTCACCGATCTAGCAATCAACTAGACTCGGCTACTCCACTATCTCGGATCAAAGATCGATCCTACCCTCGGAACAAAGTTCCTACAAACTCGATCCAAACAAAACGTATCTACACCTCGGAAGATAGCACTTCCTACAAACTCGGAGTGAAAAACTCCTACACTCGGAGAAGATTTCTCCTTCAAGATTAATAAAGAGTTTACAAGAACACAAACAGAAAATCACCCAGATCTGAAGGAAATGGCCAGGATCTTCTTCTATTCAACTTTGTAGCTTTTCCAGAAATCGGTGAAGAAGGTCTCGGCCTCGATCTGGATCTACTTCCTTTTACAGAAATCGAGAGAGAATGTGATCAGTGAAGTCGATCTCGATCTGTAGCTTTTCTTCAGAAAAAATAATCCTCTGAAAGTAGAAGCTTTGGACGGAGAAGAAGGCGGCGGCGGCGGCTTCCGTTTCGCGAAAGTCAGAGAGGAGGCGGCGTAGAATATTTCTCGAAAAAGAGATTACAAGAATGCTTTGAGAAAAGTTAGGGTTTGTCATTTTCTGATAGGACCTTTTATAGGAGAGACTAACGGTCATAATCTGTCATAATGATGTACACGTGGACCAATCATGTCGCGTGATTTGAAAAATCCCGTCAGAAAAATGACTTAGAAAATTTTCGGAAATATATGGCCAACTACACGAGTAATTCAATAACTACTCGAGTAGTTGAATAGCTACTCGAGTATATGATGGGAAACATACTCGGGTAAGTATAAACAGACTACTCGAGTATATAGAGATCAACTACTCGAGTATATAGACAGAACTACTCGAGTATACTAAGAGACCTACTCGAGTATATATAGGATCTACTCGAGTACTGGAAGAGCTACTCGAGTATATTACATAACCTACTCGAGTACATGAATTACTACTCGAGTGGAATACTTAGAAAAATTCTGAAGAGGTCTGCTGGCAACTACTCGAGTGGTTGAACTAAACTACTCGAGAGGAAGTAATTAACTCGAGTAGGTGAAGGTTCTACTCGAGTAAAAGACTTAGATAAAATCCTCGAGTAGGGAAATAGCAAGGTACACGGGTGACACAAGAACTACTCGAGTAGGTAAAATGAACTACTTGAGTATGTACCTATCTACTCGAGTATGTGAGTATACTTACTCGAGTATATGACTTAAATAAATTTAGATGAGAAAACCCTTATGGCACTCGGGTATAGAGAGTGATCTACTCAAGTATATAAGCATGCTACTCGAGTATATGACTTGGTCTACTCGAGTAGGTGACTTAGCTACTCGAGTATATGACTATGTCTACTCGAGTACAAGATTCCTTTACTCGAGTAACTTATACCCAGACTACTCGAGTAGGTGAAAGCACTACTCGAGTAAAACACTTAGAATTTTTCTGATGTTGGAAAAATTGATTCTTCTAGAGTAGCCAACTTCCAATGTCTTCCCATAGTCCAATATCTTGAGTATGAAGTGTATCCAAATAGAGAGACCACACATGAGTCAACACCTTGGAATATGTAATGAGGGATTATATTGCACAGTTCCTTTGTTTGGTGACCCACTGTGCGCTGACATTGGCCTACACTTCTCAGTGAAACTCCTACAAACATATAGCTCAAACCAAGCATCAAATACAACTTAATTCATCTTAGTTTCAGGGTGACTTCATCAAATCTGGGTTCATGTGGATGAAATACCCAACAGTAAGTATAATTGAATTCTATAGTCGTTATTTCCTAACATAATACACGTGCTCCTATCAATGAAAAATTAGAAGTAGTGCCTAAAACGAGTTCGCTATTTTTAACAAAGTATAATGAATTCTTTAAAACTTAACCCCGACTATTTAAATTTTTCACTCAATAATTAACAAACGAATAGAAAACAGAGAATTAATATTATTCACATATAAATAAACTCAAAACAGAATTTTTGGATAGCAGGAAAGTTTAAGGATGGAATGTTTGATTTTTTGTTTCAAAACATTTTTTTTATTTTTATAGTTTTTATCATCATCATTTTTTTTTATTTTTTTCATTTATGATCGTTTTTTTGTATTTTTGTTTTTCTCAATTTTTTTGAATTTTTTTGAACTATTATCTTTTTTGGTTTTTTAAGTTTATGTCATTAATATATAAATAAAAAGTTTTTTTTTGTTTGTATATTTTTTTTTAAAGAAAATTTTCATTCTATTTACAAAGATTTGGAGAAAAAGAAAAGTTATTTACAAGAATGAGAGAGAAGCGGAAGGGAGGGAGAGAAGATTATAAAAATATTTACAAAGAAAAAATATTTACAAAGTGAATTTTTTTTTGTTTTATAATTTTTTTTTTGTTTTTTTTTTGTTTTTTTGTTTTTTTTATTTTACAATTTTTTTTGGAGTTTTTGGAAAAAAGAAAGAAAAAGAAAACTAAAAAAAAAATTGGATTTTTCATTTTAAGATTTTTTGTTTTTGTTTTGTTGTTATATGTATTTTTTTGTATTTTTGAAATGCAGAAAAATTGAAGTGCAGAAAGTAAAGTACGAAAATACCCCCATACTTAAGTCCAACATTGCCCCCAATGTTGTAACGTAAGTATGCGGAACAAGAGGAAAAAACAATATATATAATATATAAAGAGAGGGGGGGTAGAAACTTCCCTGAAATGCGTAGGGGGAGGCCGATCAGAAACCCTGTGTTTATTAGAAAAAGCAGCAAAGATAATAAGGAAAGAGCGAAAAATATAAGCGAGGGGTGCCTCCCGGGAGCGCTTTGTTTATAGTCGTGTAGCTTGACTATTTTGGCGGGTTTATAATGTGGAGGAAAGTTATGGTTTCGCTAAAACCGATCACTGGATCGCCTGCTATATAAGACTTTAACCGATTACCGTTTAGTTTAAACGAACCTTTTTCCGGGTGGGAGACGAGTACGGTCCAATGTGGAAAAACTTCTTCAACTAGGAAGGGACCGGACCATCTAGATTTTAGTTTACCCGGAAAAAGCCTAAGACGTGAATTGTAAAGAAGGACAAGATCGCCCGGAGAAAATAATTTTTGGGACTTGATTTTTCGATCGTGATATAACTTAGAGAGCTCCTTATAGAATTTTTTGCTCTCGTAAGCGTTCACAAGCCATTCATCGAGCTCGTTTAGTTGCAGTTTTCTATTCTGAGCGGCTAAGTTGGAGTCGAGGTTTAAGAGTTTTAAAGCCCAAAGAGCGCGATGCTCTAATTCTACGGGCAAATGACACGCTTTGCCGTAGACTAACCAGAACGGCATACAACCAATTGTGGTTTTGTATGCCGTCCGATACGCCCACAACGCATCGTCGAGTTTAACGAACCAATCTTTCCTATTTAGTGAAACGGTTTTTTCTAAAATTCGCTTAATCTCTCGATTTACTACCTCAACTTGGCCACTTGTTTGCGGGTGGTAGGGGGTGGCAAGCTTGTGCGTGACTCTGTATTTAGCTAACGTCTTAGCCATAAGAGCGTTACAGAAATACGTTCCCCTATCACTAACAAATGCGCGAGGCGTGCCGAAGCGAGAAAATAGTTTTTTAAGAAATGTAACGACGACTCACGCATCGTTGGTGGGGAGAGCTTTCGCTTCCGCCCACCTCGATACGTAGTCGACCGCCACTAAAATATACATATTTTTGAAAGATGGAGGTAGGGGGCCAACAAAATCTATGCCCCACAAATCGAAGACTTCGCACTCTAAAAACATATTTTGGGGCATCTCGTCGCGACGGGAGATGTTACCCGACCGCTGACAGCTATCGCATGCGCGCACAAAATTATGCGCGTCTTTGAATAGAGTGGGCCAAAAGTAGCCCGCCTCTAGCGCAATCCGAGCGGTCCGGTTGGCTTGATAATGCCCATCGGCTGGACCCTCATGGCAGTGCTTAAGAATTTGCAAGCACTCCACACCCGCAACGCATCTTCGGACCGCTTGGTCCGCGCAGATACGAAAAAGAAATGGGTCCTCCCAAAAGAAATTTTTCAAGTCAGAAAAGAATTTCTTCTTTTGATGACTTGAAAACTCTTTTGGAAGCACCCACGCTACTAAGAAATTTGCAAAGTCGGCGAACCAAGGCGAAGATGACGAAGATTTATTATGAATGGCAAGGAGGCGCTCCTCGGGGAATCTTTCATTTATTTCAGATTCGACGAGCGCTTCCGCACCCGGATTTTCTAAACGGGAGAGGTGGTCTGCCGCTAGATTTTTCGCTCCCCGCTTATCTCGGATCTCCAAATCAAACTCTTGTAGGAAGAGAATCCATCGAAGAAGGTGGGGCTTCGCATCATTTTTAGCTAATAAATATTTAAGCGCGGAGTGATCGGTAAAAACGATAACTTTAGATAGCGTTATATACGAGCAAAACTTATCAAAAGCGAAAACGACGGCTAAGAGTTCCTTTTCCGTTGTCGTGTAATTTACTTGTGCGGAAGTGAGCGTCTTGCTAGCGTAATAAATAGGATGAAAATGTTTTTCTACGCGTTGGCCAAGAACGGCACCTAAGGCAATATCACTAGCGTCGCACATAATTTCGAACGGAAGGGACCAATGAGGGGCCACTAAAATTGGTGAAGTGATTAGTTTTTGTTTTATTAAATTAAAGGCGGACTCGCATTCGCTACTAAAGATGAAACGTGATTCCTTTTCCAAGAGGTGAGTAAGCGGCTTTCTTATTTTTGAAAAGTCTTGAATGAAGCGTCGTTAAAAGCCCGCATGGCCTAAGAAACTCCTAATAGATTTTACGTTTGTTGGATGCGGAAGTTTTTCTATAATTTCTATCTTGGCCTTATCCACCTCTATCCCCTTAGATGAAATCATATGGCCGAGGACCAAACCTCCTCGAACCATAAAGTTGCATTTTTCCCAATTTAATACAAGACTTGTGTCCTCGCACCGTTGAAGGACACGATCTAAATTGTGAAGGCAATCGGGAAAAGAGCGTCCGAAAACAGAAAAGTCATCCATAAAGACTTTCATAATGTCTTCTACTACCTCGCCAAAGATCGCTAGCATACATCTTTGGAATGTAGCCGGCGCATTGTAGAGTCCAAATGGCATTCTTCGATATGCGAAGGTGCCAAACGGGCAAGTAAAAGTTGTTTTCTCTTGATCATCGGGGGAAATGGGGATTTGGAAAAACCTCGATAAACCATCAAGAAAACAATAATATGGATGACCGGATAAACGCTCTAAAATCTGGTCCAGAAATGGCAGAGGGAAATGGTCCTTGTGGGTGGCATCATTAAGTTTTCTATAATCGATGCACACTCGCCAACCCGTAACAGTACGAGTTGGGACGAGCTCGTTATGCTCATTCGCCACTACGGTTAGACCGCCCTTCTTGGGCACGACATGCACGGGACTAACCCATGCACTGTCCGGAATATGGTAGATAATCCCTGCATCTAATAACTTAATAATTTCGTCTTTAACGACGTCTTTCATGTTTGGGTTAAGACGATGGTGCGGCTGAATCGTTTTGCGGCAATTATCGTTAAGAAATATCTTATGGGTGCAAAAGGAGGGTCTAATCCCCTTTAAGTCAGAGATTTGCCATGCAATTGCGTGGCGATGTTTAAATAAAACTTCCAATATATTGGAAGTCTCCGAATCACTCAAGTCCGAAGAAATAATAACGGGAAGCGTATCGCCTTTTCCCAAAAATGCGTATTTTAGCGATGCGGGTAAGGGTTTGAGGTCTAGGATGGGCGGTTCTTCTAGGGAGGTTTTAATGCCTATGTCTTTCTTACCAATTAGTTCGAAAGGCAAGTCTAAAGAAGTATCCTCATCGCATTTAAAATTTTCGAGCGCATAAATATTGTCGTTTAAAAATACCGACTCGAAAACGGGAGAAGAACGATCTCCGAAAAAGGTATCTAAAGAGTAGCAAAAATCGTCGCTCGATGCAAATTGTCCATCGAGGGATTAATAGAGAAAGCAACTTGGTCATCGCCTACTCGGAGGAGAAGAATACCATTACTAACATCTCTTAGTGCGCAGGAGGTGGCGAGAAAATGGCGACCGAGTATTATTGGTACCTCGGCGTCCTCCTCGATGTCTAAGATGACGAAGTCTACCGGGAAGGTAAACTTGTCTACTCGGACAAGGACGTCCTCCACAACCCCGATAGGGAACTTAACTGAGCGATCCGCTAATTGGATGCGCATATTCGTAGGACTAGGAATACCCAAACCTAAACGCGAAAAGAGCGAGAACGACATTAGATTAATGCTAGCCCATAAATCAGCTAAGGCGTACTTTACTAATATATTTCCAACAAGGCACGGGATGGAAAACCGTCCCAGGTCGTTTTGTTTTGCGGGCAATTTATTAGTAAGGGCCGCCGAGCAGACAGCGTTGAGAGATACATGCGAAATATCCTCTAATTTACGTTTATTAGAAAGTAATTCTTTTAAAAATTTCGCATATTTGGGCATTTGCAAGATAGCCTCGCAAAAAGGAACATTAATGTGAATTTGTTTTAATAATAAAATAATTTTTTCATATTGCGCGTCCTTACGCTCGTTATCTAACTTATGCAGATATGGAAGGACCTTGTTTAAAATAATTTTTTCTTTTATAATTGGTAAAGGCGGCGTAAGCGAAGAAAGGGGAAGAGGGGTCGGAGGTGAAATATGTACCTCAGGGTCGTTCCGTTTTGGATCGACCACTTCCTTTCCGCTACGGAGGGTTATAGCGTTGGTGTTCTCCCGCGGATTGGGCTCCGTGTTTCCCGGCAGTGCCCCGAGCGCGCGCTCGGACATCATCCTCGCCAACTGTCCAACCTGTTGTTCGAGAGTTTTTAGCGATCCGGTGATGTTCTGGATATTTGACTCGTTGGACGCAATATACTTCGAAAAATTTTCCTCCATCGTGGAGGGTTTTGGAAGATGAGGAGGAGGCAGAAATCCGGGCACATAAGAAATAGGGGGATGCTGAGCATTATTCGGGTTGCTCCAAGAGAAATTGGGGTGATTCCTCCAACCCGGATTATAGTTATTACTATAAGGGTTGTTGTTGAGGTTGAAGGGAGGATGACCCAAATTTCCCATGAAATCCACGAACTCTTCAGCCATGCAGACGTTAGGGGAATAAAACAAGGCGGAGTGGAGGAGGCAGCAGACATCTCCGCCACCTGCTTTGCTAACCTTTCAACTTGAATGGTTAAGAGAGCAGTGACATCCACTTCAAAAAGACCAGCCGCCGGCTTTGGGCGTCCCCGCGGGACGTTCCATTGATAGGCGTTCATAGCCATCTCTTCGAATAAAGCCTAGGCGGCCTCAGGGGTTTTGTTGTTTAGCGTACCCCCGACAGCCGCGTCAATCATTTGACCCGTCTGAAAATTCAGCCCATTATAAAAAAAATTGAACTTGCAACCACGTTGGTAGCGCGTGGTGCGGGCACCAGCGGAGGAATTCCTTAAACCGTTCCCAAGTCTCGTATAGAGGCTCAGGATTGTTTTGCACAAACGAAGAAATGTCCGCCCGCAACTTTGCAGTTTTTGCGGGCAGAAAGTACTTCGTTAGGAACTGTTCCGTCAACTCAGCCCACATGGTGATACATCCTCGCGGGAGGGCATTCAACCACGCCTTGGCTTTGGACTTAAGGGAAAAAGGAAATAAGCGCAAGCGAATGGCGTCATCAGTGACGCCATTAATCTTGAAGGTGTCGCATATCTCCAAGAAATTGGACAAGTGGACATTCGGGTCCTCATCCGGCATTCCATCGAACTGCACGGCGTTTTGGACCATTTGAATGACACTCGACTTTATTTCAAAAATATTATTCGGCACCGCAGGGCGAACAATACTCGACCCAGTATCATCCAGGTTAGGTCGGGCGTAATAAGACATAGTACGCTCGGCCGCCGGGGCAGGGTTAGGCGCGACCATAACTACAACAGTGGGTTCTCCGATAGATTCCTCGGGATCTAAAGAAGGATTTCGGCGTTGAGATCGAATACGCGCAAGAGAGCGTTCGATCTCAGGGTAGAAGTCAAAATCTTCAAACTTGAAGGGTTGTCCACGGGTCATACACCCTAAACAAAAATAAAACAAAATAAACTCTTTTTTTATTTTATTTAAAATAAAGTTTTTAGTATTTTTTTAAAGTTTTTAGAAAATAAGTAAAAGTAATAGACTCCGGAATTCGAAATAGTAACTGGAAGAGAGTCCCCGGCAAAGGCGCCAAAAACTTGATGCGCCCGCAAACAGACTCTTACTATGGTTGGTTCGGTGAGTCGATCGCCGCGGGAGTGCTACAGGAGGCAAGTGCACCTATCGCAAGTAGTACACGATATTCGGGGGAATACCGAGGTCGTATTGTTCTCGGGGTCATGTTGACTATTCTTACTCCTCCGGGAGGACTATTATTTTACCGAAAGTAAGGTGGATTTTTTTAATTAAGTAAAGACAGAAAAAGTAAAGGAGCAAAAAAAATGATTTAGAAAATATTCGATGAAGGGTTAACGCTCGGCATCGAATCGGATTAAGCCTAAAACAATTTTTAATAATTATAGGACTTAGTTTTCAAATTAATAAAAGGCAACTTGGCCGTGGAGGTTCCACAAATGTGAGCTCACCTAGCTATAGGGATATTGCTCACCTGAACGTTAAGACTATTCGACCGAACGTTAGTACGACGAAGGATTCCTCTTAACGCACGCTTTACGATAAGAACCGCGCTATTGGGTGGGGAACCCAATCCGGTAGAATTACGCTTGTCCTCTCTCGAGGGTATGCACGCAACTCTATTTACCCAGGGGTGATCTGTCCATACGCACGAAGTCTCGGCTAGCTAGTGTATGGATAACGGAAATAGGGCCTACACATCGATTTGTGGTCCTACGCGTCGTTAACCCGGGATAAACCTTAAGTCCTTAAATTAAAGTGAAAATAAAGAGCTTCAATTATTACAAATCATTTTAAATGTCCCAATGTTCTTCGATGCCGAGGCTAATAGCGATTAGCCACACATCGGTATGGGGACGGCTTTATAATTTAATGAGGCGCGAGTTCGAAATTAAACGCTAAATGATTATAAAAAGAGGACATAAAAAAATAACAAACATTTAGAAAGCTGAAAAGCTAGCTAAAACAAGAACTCACGCACACTCCAAATTATAAATAAAATAGAAACTAAGTTACACATAAAAGAAATTTGCATAATTGAAATTGCAAGTCCCACTCAAACGAGTGGGGGCGGGAAATAAAAGCTGAAAATTGCAAGTCCTACTCAAAAGAGTCGGACTAAAATGAAAACGAGTCCTACTCGAATGAGTAGGAGAAAATAAATGCGATTACAGAGCTTTCTCAAATATTTACAGGGAGGTAAAGATACGTCATTTAACTCAAACGAGTAGGCGAAAATAAATGCGAGTACAAGTCCTACTCAAACGAGTAGGCGGGAAATAAAGTCCGTCCATTTAACTCAAGTGAGTAGGCGGAAAAATAAAAAAAGAAAATTACAAGTCCTACTCAAACGAGTACGCGGGAAATGAAAACGATGAGCCGTTTAACTCTTAAGGAGTAGGCGGAAATAAATGCACACAAACACACACACTCTATAAGAATTGAAGGAAAGCAATAAAACTAACTCCTACACACACACACTCTACATAATTAAAGAAAACGATAAAATAAAGCATGAAAAATAAAGCATGAAAAACTAACACCTACACTCACACACTCTACATAACTTGAACAAAGCATCAAAAACATTATTCTCATACACTCAAACACACAAATTAAAAGCAAAATGAAAATTACCTAAAAATTAAAACATTTACTTTTTCATGCTTAGGTTTTGCCAAAAACAAATAAAAAGAACAAATTAAAATTTTAAGAGAACAAAAGTTTTTCAAAACAAATCAAAAACTAAAGCCTTTCAAAAATTAAAATTTCAACATTTTCATTCCTAGGATTTCATAAAAGTGCTAAAAAAGTTGAAATAAAAAGAGAAAGAACAAAAAGGGTTCTCATCCTAAAATAAAGCTAAGTAAAAAAATCAAAAATACTTTAGTAACTCTTTTACAAATTCATAAGCGTGAAGATGTTGAAAACATTAAAAGAGGACATGAAGAAAAAAGAGAAAAAGCTAATTCATCATTTCATAAATTTCTAACAAAACCTAACATGAGACAAATTAAAAGCATGTAAAGTAAATAAGTTACACTCATACACACACACACACACTTTTCATAAAGAGAAAAACAAAGGTGAAACTAAGGATTAAATGAGAAGAAATGTGGTTACAAGAGTTCATTCCAAAGCCAAATAAGAAGAGAAAACTAACATTTTTATTGATTAAAGGAAACTATTACAAGCTATTACAAAGCTAAAACTAAAGCAAAAACAAACATGAAAGAAAAGGGGGGAGAAATCTCCTTACATGGCAAGGGAATCACGGATGCAACCCACAAAACACATAAAAAGTGGCTCAAAAATGTGAACCCTTGGACCTTACAGAAATGGGCAATTTATAGGCAAAAAATTCTAAGTACACGCCCTCCGACACGGGCGTGTCGGGGGGGCGTGTCACTACTATTCATGATGGCGGCCGACGATTGGAAAGGAAAGTTGACTTCGGGCTGAGTTAGAGGATGTCACGCCCCAGGTCACGGGCGTGACGCTGGGCGTGTCGGGGAGGTAGAACCGGGCACGAGTTGCATCAAAAGTCTTCGGCAGCATCTTGTCGGGCCAGGTGATGAAGTCACGCCCAAGGTCACGGGCGTGACTCTGGGCGTGTCGGTTGGTGTCGACACTCGACGAATGTCGAGCGGAAAGTGTCGAGTTGAAATTGTCGAGCTAAGCTTGAGTCACGCCCTAGGTCATGGGTGTGACACTGGGCGTGTCGCGGGTTCGACGATCGTTGAACTGAATTCGTCGAGTGGAATGGACACGGGCTTGTGTCACGCCCCGTGTCGGGTGACACGGGCGTGACACCAGGCGTGTCAAGCTTTTTACTTCAGAAATTTGCAACTTCACGGAATTTGAGCTGTCACGCCCTAGTCACGGGCGTGATCCAAATGACACGGGCGTGTACTGCCCAATTTTGGCAGATTTTGGAATTTTTCTGAAAAATAAAATAAAACAAATTAGTAGTAAATTTACAAGAATAGGAGCATTTTATTGAACAAAAATAAGTAAAACGACGAAAAAAAATGAAAATGACTAAATTAATGTGCACAAAATACGTATATTTACAATTCATCACTAGGGCGGTGACCACACTCCTCATCATACGTATAAATAGGACCCATGTCACATCAATAATAGAGAACCTCTATACATGAGTGAACAGTAAGTGAACCCGGAACAGTTGCTGCGGACTGGACATTTGTGTCTGCGCCGGTTGGTTGAGTTGACCGGGTTTTGTTGTGCAGGTTGTGAGGATAGCGCTGGACAGCCAAGACTTAGCGCTGATTATGGTAAGGGACAGTGAGGACTCTGCCATTAAGCAACAAGTGGTAAATAGCAGGTCGCGGACAGCGACTAGATGGTCTTCTCTTTGACAACTAGGTTCGGGGTTCAATAAGTCGCCTGCTTCAGGCAGACTGTTCTATTCGGCATCGCAGCTTGTGCGGTCTAGCGGCTAAGCGACCTCGCGGTTAGGCAACTTGCAGATCGGCGACTAGAGCTTAGCTTTGGAATAACGGGCAGTCCGTGCAGCTTGGGCTGCGGTTTGGCGACCTTACGGACAGTGCGGACTCAACAACAGTAGACCGGCGGCTTGGTGTTTAAGTCCGCGTGGCTTGTGTTTGACTTGTCTTGTATTTGTAGTCTCTGCTTTTCCCTTTGGTAGTTTTGGTGAAGCATGTCTCGCCATGTATGTCTCGCGTTGTAAAGAAGATTGTTGTTAATCAATAAAGACTCTTGTTGTTGCATGTGTTTTCTGGTTGTGACTGACTTGAGTTGAGATAACCCCTGCTAACTCCAAGGTCCGGGAAAATTAAACATGGCGGTCATTAACATGGGGGTTAAATTTTCATTCGTTAATCCCCATCTAATAAATTTCATCCACTTTTATGTTCAAACGTGTGATGTTTGTTAAGTGATCGTTAACGAATGACGGTTTAACCCACGTGTTTATGACTGCCACCACTTGTTAAATTTGTTGAAGTGAAAGTGGAGGTCTTATAGGGTAGACCACGTGGTTAGTATTTGGCATACTAGCCAGTTCGGCTAGTGTTCTGAGGTCTATCTCGGTAAGTTCCCATGTTTGTAACTGGACGGCTAAGATTGTCAATCCGTGGGTGTTTTGGACTCATCTAGAGTTTGCTAAGTCCAACATGATTCTTTGCTTGCAGACTCATCTGGAGCTCGCCAAGACCAGCATGGTTCTGTGCCTTTTATCTTGTTCTTTGGTAGCTCGGTTTGTTTTGGAGACCGGCGTGTTCTGGTTCTGAACCGCGGCGTCCGCTGTTGGCGGGTTGTTTGGCTGGCGTGGAGCTCGCGGATTGCGGAGTCCGCCTGGTGTTGTGCTCGTGGACTGCGGAGTCTGCCTATGTTGAGTTTGCGCCAGGTTCAGCCAGAGACTGCTAGAGGTTTGGACTTGGTCACAGTAACGTGCCAAGTCCGGTTGTTGCCTAGACCGTCGAGTCCGCATGTTTTGTGCGAAATGGATATGGAGTTAGCAGCGACTTGCAGATTGTCTTGCACGATCTGTCTTTATGTTCGTACTCTTGTGCGACATGGTGAGTTTAGCCCCACGATGATGAGCGATTACCCTATCGCATAGGCGGTGACTTCACTCCCTTCGCTTGCCTTTAAATATGGATCCCGGGCTTATCTTTTACAATGCGAACAATAAGCTTTGAAGCTTGAGTTAAAACTCGCGGTCTGTTTTCTTAACAGCGCGGCTTAGAAAAAGTAACTGGTTTTGTTATATGGTAGATTGTGCGGCTAACACTGGGAGACCAGGGAGTTGGTTTTGACTGCAGTTAGGGTTTAGTGCGGCTTAGCGCATAATAGTCAGCAGATTGTAGCAGGTCGTGACTTGCAGCCAGACGGGTTTCTCTTTGGCAAAGTTTTCCCAGTTCAATAAGTCAGTCCACCTCTGGCGGTTTGACTCTGTTCAGTTCGACTGCAGCTCTGTTCACGGTTCTGGCAGCTAGGTGACCTTGCAGTCAGGTGGCTTGCTGGTGCGGACAAGTTTTCTTTAGCATTCAAATACGGGGATTTTGCATGGTTAAGTTGAAGTTTGGCGACTTGGCAGCGCCAGCAAACAACTTTTGCGGTTAGGCAGTTTTGGCGGTTACTATTATTAGTCCACCTGGTTTAATCTTGCTTGTATGTTTTTTCCAACAGGTGCATTGGCGAATCATGTCTCGCAATGTATACCTCGTGTTGTAAAGAAGATTGATAATACAAGTTTCTCTTTCATTCTGTTGTGCTGGTTTATTTGAGATTTGTATGGTTGAGTGTTCCTATGACCTTTCCCGCTTCTAGTAAATTTTTACATGGTATCAGTGCGATAGAGGTTTGCGCAGTGATCAAACATGGAACTTTGCTTGTGCTTCCTGAAGTTTTCAAGTAACCAGTGTTATAAAAATGAAAGGAGGTTTCATAAGAGGACTTAGTATTGAGCTCGTGACGCAGACCACCCTTAAAAAGTGAAGGTCATGCATGGAGAGTTATCTTCTAGGTGGGGATATTTAGTAGGTAGTCGGTGGAGACGACATGCGATAGGTGTCAGCTGCCACTGGAAATGCTGAAGCGGTCAGAGCTTGGAGGAGAACAAATACTACAGCAGAGTTCACTCTAAAACGAGCGATCGCACCCCCGCCAGCCGGCCAGCCGCACACCCGACCGGCGTCACATCGGCGGCCTGCCGGCTTCGCCAGGGACAACCACCCGTAAGGTGGTGGCCAACCGCCTCTCTTACCCTCCTTGGGCAGCTTCCACGCCATTCGATTGTTTCGTCACGATCGCGACCGTCCGATGTGTGGGTAACTACCCGCGTAACCTCCATCAGTAGTGGTGGGACATGTTTTTAGCGGGGACCTGCATTTAGTAAAATTAAATGTACGAATAATATTCATCCTGAACTACACTTCAAATTATAATAGTGGTGGCTACGGTTTGCAAATGGTCATATAACCACCATAACCACCTCCTGCAGGCTATAAAAAGACCCTCAGGTCTCCTCATTTCTCATCTTTTTGTCCTACGCTTTCTCTTCAGGTTAGAGGTCTGTCGGATTCCTCCTATGAGCCACCTTCGAGCCATCTTCGAGCTACCGCCTCTCCACCAAAATTCCATCAAGTCCACAAGCGAGCGGCGAGAAGGAAATTCCTACTATAACAAGAGCCTATTTGCTCGCAATAGCCCAACAAGTCGTCTCACGCGGAGCAACCTGCTGCCCGTTGTGAATCTAAGAAACTCCCTCTCTCATCTCCAAAGTGTAACGATGTGCGGTCTGTCGCGCTCGATTCCCCAAGCAAGTTATAAATGAAAGCAGATAGTGTAGTTCGACCGGCACAGATCCAATCGCGTGGTTTTTTACCGGGTTGAGGGGTTTTTTCATGGCAAAATATCATGTGCATAATCTCTCTCGCATTGACTGTGTGCGTGCTTAACCGCTCCGTGAGCTAAGATCGTTTAAGTTAATTCGGCCCGACCAGGACATCGAATTTGATCGCAACAACCATAATGACAAATCCTCATTAACTCACTTGTTCCCACCCAAGACAACTAAGAGCAGCAAGCAAAACTAATTCTTTAGGGTCGAGGCCCCATGGATCGAATTTCTCTCACACACACTTCTTCAGTAATTGAGTAAAAGAGGGACCAGCACATCGTGGTGATTCTAGGGTGACACGTGCCCTCTAGGGAATATGATCATCAGCAATCAAGTAGCGCTACTTTTGTTGAAGGACAGTTGTCCTCTCCTAAACCTAACATTGTATTCCCGCACTGCGCCCTCATCTGCCTTCTCCACTTCCACTTAACTTCGAAAAGTCGACAATGCTGGTGCACTCCCGTGCATTCCCCTTTCCCATACTCGCTCGCTATCACATTTTCACGCTCCGTCTACGCTCCATGTCCATCTGTTGGAAGCACAAATGGGCACCAATTAAGTCGAATAAATATTCTTGCTTATTAGAATGACAGAGGTCTTCTATTCATTAGGTGTAAATAATGGTATGAGTACAAATATATAGGGAGAGAAGAGAAGAGGAATCCCAAATCTACAATGTGGGACTAAACTAAAAACCAACATGGGCTCATAAATGGGATTTACAATGGGCTTTACAATGGGCTATATATTAACATCTCCCCTCAAACTCACTGTGGATCATGAACCGAGAGTTTGTCAATGAGATATCAGAATCTAGTAGATGCGAGCGACTTGGTGAGAAAGTCCGCTATTTTATCTTCAGAGGCAACAAATGGCAGAGAAATGGTGTTGGCGTGGAACTCTTGGCGAGTGAAGTGACAATCAATTTCAATGTGTTTCGTTCGTTCATGAAACACAGGATTGGAGGCAATTTGTATAGCACTTATATTATCACAGAATAAGGGAGTGGGCCCGACGATCGATACACCAAGATCGTAGAGAAGACGACGAAGCCAAACTATCTCAGCGGTAGTGGAAGCCATGGCACGATACTCGGCTTCTGTGCTGCAGCGTGCAATGGAGTCCTATTTCTTGCTATGCCAGGATATAAGAGAATCACCGAAGAAGATACAGAAGCCAGTAGTAGAGCGACGAGTTGTAACATCCCCAACCCAGTCAGCATCTGAGAATGCTCGAAGGGTGAGTGTAGAAGTGGCAGAGAGAAATAATGACCAATTGACAGAGTTGCGCAGGTAGCGAAGAATCCGGAGTACTGCGGCGTAGTGAACTGAGCGAGGAGCATGGACAAACTAGCTGACAAAACTAACAGCATAGGCAATGTCAGGCCTAGTCATGGTGAGATAGATTAGCATCCCGACGAGACATCGATAGCGGGAGACATCCGGAAGAGGTTCTCTGTCAGAGGGGAGGAGTTTCAGATTGAGCTCAATCGGAGTATCAACTGTCCGGGTGTCAGTGAGAGCAGCAACATAGAGGATATCCGAGATGTACTTCTGTTGGGAAACTAAGATGGCACGCCTGGATCGAGAGATTTCCAGCCCAAGGAAATAACGGAGGGGCCCCATGTCCTTCATTTCGAACTGACGGCGGAGGTGCTATTGAAGAGAGGCAATGGTGGCTTGGTCATCCCCAGTGATAATCATATCATCAACATAAAGGAGGAGGATAGCACAACCCTGAGGAGAAGTTCGAGTGAATAGGGCATGATCAGTGTTTCTTTCAATGAACCCAGCCTTGAGAACAGCCAGGCGGAAGCGCTCAAACCAAGCACGAGGGGCCTGCTTGAGACCATAGAGGGCCCTACGGAGATGACAGATGTGGCCGGCGGGAACAAAGAGACCTGGTGGAGGAGTCATATACACCACCTTTGCAAGATCACCATGAAGAAAGGCATTAATGGCGTCCATCTGATGTAATGGCCAGTTGCGAGCTACAACAACGACAAGAAGTGTGCGAACGGTTGTCATTCGGGAAACTGGTGCAAATGTTGCATCGTAGTCGATGCCATGCTCCTGAGAAAACCCACGAGCAACTAAGCGGGCTTTGTGGCGATCAATAGACCCGTCCGGCCGAGTCTTGATCTTGAATATCCATTTGCAGCTGACAGGAGTGACACCAGGAGGACAGGGGACGAGGTCCCATGTATGGGTTCTATGGAAATCTTGGAGTTCGACTACCATGGTATGCTGTCATTCAGGATGTGCAACTGCCTCTCAGTATGTCTGGGGCTCCCGGTGGGAGTGAAGAGCGGTGAGAAAGGCCTAAAAGGTAGGAGAATAGGAGTTAGTCGTGGTGAGAGTAGATGGGTTATGCCGGGCAGAGTCGGTGGTGTAGCAATCAGGTGGAAGTCGAGGACGAGCAGGGTTGCGGGGAGGGGGAGTAGGATCCACGGGCTGAGAGACGGTCGGAGCTTCAGACGGTGCTGTATCAGAGGGGGCAGGAGCGGGAGAGGGAGCTATAGGGGAAGGAGAATCCTCGGATGGGGGGTTATTGGGTAACAATGCAGGAGGGGCGAAGTGCGTTCTGGGGCGGGTGGGTATAGTGGGCAGTAGAGGAAGGGTGAGTGGCGGAGCAACAGTGGTTGGTGGGGGAAGCGTTGGATGGGGAGGGGAGGAAGAAAAGAACATTTCATGTTCAAGGAAGGAAACATGACGAGAAATTCGGATGCGACGAGTCATGGGGTCATAGCAACGATATCCTTTGTGGTGGGGACTGAGACCCAAGCGGACGCAACGAGCCGAGCGAGCAGAGAGTTTGGTGCGTTCAGTGCTAGGAAGGAGAACAAAACAGGTGGCCTGGCGGGTTGCGGGCGGTGAGCTACAGGCCGGGCGGCCTCGGGAGAGCAGTGTGCGGACAGGCGGCCTGGTGGGTGGCGAGCGGCGAGCTACATACCGGGCGGCCTCGGGAGAGCAGCGAGCTGCAAACTGAGGGCTGGGCAGAGGCACGAGATGGTGGCAGTGATCTGTGGGCTGAGGGCTGGGCGAGGTGCGGGATGTGGGCTATGCGAGCTGTAGACAGGGCGGCGAGGTAAGGGTGGAGAGCTGGGAGCGGAGGGCTTGGCGAGCTGCGGGATGTGGGCCGAGGGCGGGACGAGGTACGGTGAGGTGGGGGGAAGCGGACAGAGGCGTGAGATGGGGGCAGCGAGCTGTGGGCTGAGGGTTGGGCGAGCTGCGGGATGTGGGATGCAGGCATGGTGGTGAGTTAGGGTCGGCGAGCTGGGGGCTGCGGCGGCGGGATGGGGGTGGGGGAAACGGACTGATGCGGGCATGGCGAGAAGGGAGCAACAGACTGATGCAGGTGGGAGCAACGAACTGATGCCGGCTGGGCAACGGACTGCGCGACTGGAGCTGCGGACAGGTGAGGTTAGAGGCACGAGTAGAGTGCGAGCGCTGGCTCCGATACCATGTTAGAATGATAGAGGTCTTCTATTTATTAGGTGTAAATAATGGTATGAGTACAAATATATATGGAGAGAAGAGAAGAGGAATCCCAAATCTACAATGTGGGACTTAACTAAAAACCAACATGGGCTCATAAATGGGCTTTACAATGGGCTTTACAATGGGCTATATATTAACATTGCTATTTCATTCAAGTGGAGAATCGACGCCTCGCATTAATATATCGACAAACAGTGTTACAACACACTTCACACTTTATATTAGACTTCACTACAAGCTTTCACACACATTAATACAAGTAAAACTCGCCAATCCGTGGAGCTACAGTCCGCAAGAGTTTTTTGACCGCTCACTACTTGAGCTCACCAAAGGACTGTTGCAAAGTCATTCTTCGCTAGTTTTTCTTGAAGCTATTGTCCTCCAGTCCGCCAACTTTGGAGTTCGCAAGGAGCAATCCGCAAGAGCAGTCCGTAGAAATTTGAAAGCCGCTGCTTTTCTTGTGTTGTAGCAAGGAAGGAGACGACAATAGGAGGCTGCAACCCTGCTTCTCTCTTCTACTGTTCACGCGCCGCTCAACCTTGCAAGGCTTCTGCATCATACTTACTTACACCAGGCATTCAAAACTATATATATGCATGGCAGGCAAATGGGAGAAGCCCATGTGGCCCACTATTTAATCCATGCAGCCGCCCATCAAACACGTCTCCGTCATGCACCGTTTCACTTACATATATTAATATAATATATTAATATATTAATATATATATTATCATAAGTATATATAATCCGCTCGTTGACTTCGATCAACTTCCAATAATTACACCAACAATCTACCCCCTCAAACACGGCAGCATATGCCGAGTTTGCTCTTGCATTTTAGGAACGTCTCTATCTTCAATGCCTTTGTGAAGATGTCTACAATCTGTTCTTCTGTGGGGCAATAAACTAACTCCACCACCTTCTATTGCACCTTCTCACGAATAAAGTGATACTTTATCTCAATGTGTTTGTTGCGTCCATGCAACACTAGATTCTTTGCAAGTTGAATCACAGACATATTATCAACATACACTGTCACAGGACCCTCCTGTGGATGATGAAACTCTTACATGAGATTTTTCAGCAAAATCACCTGACAGGTATAAGCTGTCGTTGCAATGTACTCAGCTTCATAAGTAGATAAAGCAATTGTTGCCTGCTTCTTAGAATTCCATGAGAACACAGTTGTTCCCAAATGAAAAGCTTATCCTGAAGTGCTCTTCCGGTCATTCACATCTCCTCTGTTATCACTGTCGGAGTACCCGACCAGCTTCAAATCATCTGCAGATGAGTACATAAAACCATGATCTCTTGTCTCATTCACATACCTCAAGATCCTCTTTGCTGTCATGAAGTGATCTTGTTTGGCTCGTCCATGTATCTACTGACCACTCCAACAATATACATGATATCAGGTCTAGTGATAGTCAAATAGCGTAGAGTTCCAACTAAACTCTTCTGTAGAAATTGCTGCTGAAACTGAAGAAGAAATTAGGATGAGGAAAAGAAAATACAGAGAAGAAATTGATAAAATGCCTGATTTCGAGAACTGGAGCCCTGAATCTAGATCCATCATTTTGTTTGTTTGGGATCAGGTCAAAAATAAAAGGTCAGATAGAGAAAAGTGGTACAATAAAATGTAATGGGACAAGATGGAGAAAAGGGATACAGAAAGGAGAATCTACTAGAAGAACAAGAATGTCAACCTTCTTGCTCCTGATGCTGTCGAACCCTCTAAGTACTTTCCCAAGCCTCATGGATACTTTCAGGGGCAGAAAGACAAAGCTGAAGCTGAAAAGGAAAAAACGTTAAGGCAAAGGCAGTTGATAAAGCAGACTAGAAGGGAAAGAAGATAGTTGGACCAGAGGACAAACCTGCAAAGAAGCCAAGGGCAGAGGGATTGTGATAAGGGAACCTAAAACTTGAAAGTCTTTGATTCCAAGGATAGCTAAATCACCTAGAGGGGGGTGAATAGGTTTCTTAATACTTAGTGACTATCTTTAATTTTCCTTGAGTTGCATGCTTTATTAGTTTATTCTATTCTGCTTTCAAGACATGCACCCTGCAATAAGGCCTACACAGAAAAGCACACACAAGATTTATAGTGGTTCCCCTTATAATGGTACATCTACTTTCCCTCCCACCTATCTAACTATCTTGTTAGACTGAGTACTTCTCCAAAATTATAACTCTAAAGAGCTTACACCTCATATCCCTCAGGATCTCTCAGTCTCCTATAAGACCTACAACTCAGCCACAAGGGACTACAACTCAATGATCAGTTGATCACCTACCTCACGCCAAAGGCCCTACACTCAGGCTGGGAGGACAACCCTACCTTAGATCCACTAGGGATCCAATAACTCAAAGAGAATGACTCTCCTACAATCTTAGTCACAAAGGCCCTGCACTCATATCTGCACCCAGATCCTACCTCAGATCAACTAGCGACCCTACAGCTCAGAGAGAATGACTCTCCTACAATCTCAAGCACTTAGGACCTACACTCAGATCTGCACCCAGATACTACCTCAGAGAAAACTTCCTCCTACCACTCAGATCCAAAAGGATCCTACAAGATGGAAGTGAGTTGGTGTGGTTCTTGATTAGAAACAAGAGAAATTTCTTTGTGTCAATCTACCTTTACTGATATAGACTCAGCCCAACTTTGACTCCAGGAATAAATGTCCAAGAGTCTACTTTTACATGAACTGATATTCACTCGGTCCTAACTTCTTTTTCACAGCACCAGGGATTTTTCCTGCTGGATCTATGAATTGACTACATCAAAACTTGCTACTACTTGAGCTGAAAAGATTCTTAGCTCAACTTCTTCACAGCTATAAGGATACAGAACTTGTTTTTGCTTGTGCTGGAAGTAACTGGCAGACAGTGGTTCTGCTTCTTCTTTATTTCTTGAGCTGAGGATATTGATCCCTAACTTCTTCTTCTTTACAACCACTAGTAGATGATCTTTAGTGTTATGCCTCTGGATCTATGAAGAACCTACTGGTGCAAATCGAGAAATGCCACATGCTGACTTTCTTGCTCCTCTTCAGATATCTACTCTAATCTTGCTATTGTCAAAGATGAAGATAAACAACTAACTTGTTGAGCCTTTAGACCTTCAGTCTTTTTGCTCTTTGTTCTTCTCTTAATAGCTACAATGGCGATAAAGAAGAACTATCTCAACAACTACCTCTTCCGTAAAAGGATTTTCCTTTTATTGAATGCAACTCAATGGCTCGTTTAGCAGTGGGCCCCACTCATTTAATGTCACCTACATCCTTACTTTAACGCCTAACTGTCGTACAGTAGGTCTGCAGTGCCTTTTGTTATGTACTGTAGCTTTGTCGCTAACAATTTGAATAAGGTTGAATTATTGACTTGCTGACATCAGCACCCGTGGACTTAGTCAAAAATCAAGCATCAGTAGAATAGGAGTTGAGTGAATGAGCTTCACTCAATGTCAAAGTACTTAGACAAAATACTGTCTATCTAGGCATTGACAGTGTTAAGTGAGCAAGCCTCACTCAACGTTTTTTGCCTTAACGATTTATGTATCCTTTTCTACATGCCTGGCGTTGAGAGCATTGAGTGAGCGCACCTCACTCAATGCCTTGTGCCTTAGCCATACTTTATGTAATTTAGGCATTGAGAGCATTGAGTGAGCTTGCCTCACTTAACGCTTTCTACTTTAACCAAATTTCTATTTCTTCAGCATCTTTAAGTGTTGAGATCGTTAAGTGACCACGCCTCACTCAACGCTTTCTTCTTTAGCCAGATTTTTTGAGTCAAGGCATTGAGAGAGTAGCCAGATTTTTTTGCTCCATGGTATTGAGTGAGTAAGCTTCACTCAACGTATTTGCACTTAGCCAGATTTCTGTGTCTTAAAAACACAGATGCTAACTGGATGAGATATAGTCAATGCTTTATCATATGGCGTTGAGTGAGGTTGTCTCATTCAACGTTTATGGACTTAGTGAAATATCACCACAGATTTTCTGTGGCTTTGACTTTTAAGGCAATACTCAACGAATATAGAGTATGGCGTTGAATGAGTGATACTCACTCAATGCCTATGGACTTAGACATTTTTCTGCTCATTTTCTCTTAGGCTTTTACTGCATAAGCCTATCTCGTAGCCTTTTGCTGTATGGCATTGAGTGAGTTGACTTCACTCAATGCCTCTGGACTTAGCCACTGTCTCAACTTGCCACTCCTTTGTCTTTGACTGTATAGGCTTCACTCAGTGTTATAAGTCATCTGGTGTTGAGTGAATGACCTTCACTCAATGACTGTGGACTTATATAGTTTTCTATTTATCCACACCTTAGGTAACAGTTTACCTGACTTAGCCACTTAGGTTATCTGTCCCATCAATGTTGCTTGGACATCCTGCAATCATTAAACTTGAGCACAAGTTAGATCACCACATGTATATACATTGTTTATTAGGCCTTCTTCAAATCCACGGCATTGGGATCAATGGACTCAACAATCTTCCCATATTTGAAGAAGTCAAAACCTATGACAATGTATACACTAACATAATTATGCTACATATACAGAAAATACTAACACAACATAAATCAGGAAAACCATAATCATGACAAATGATATTTCAGTTAACATATAAGGAATTATAATGTTTGTACATGAAATAAAATGTTACATCCCTTAGCCCTATAAGCAGAACCTGAAACTTTTCAAGTTTTAGGTTCCCTTATCATAATCCCACTGCCCTTGAATTTCTTTGCAGCTTTGTCCTCTAGTCCAGCTATCTTCTTTCCCTTATTGTCATTTTTATCAGTTGCCTTTGACTTAGCTTCTTTTTCCTTTTCAGCTTCAGCTTTGTCTTTCTGCCTCTAAAAGTAGCCATGAGGCTTGGGAAAGTACTTAGAGGGTTCAACAGCATCAGGAGCTAGAAGGTTTGTATTCTTGTTCTTCCAGTAGATTCTCCTTTTTGTTTCTCTTTTCTCCATCTTGTCTCATTCCATTTTATTGTACCACTTTCCTCTATCTGACCTTTTTTTTTGACCTGATCCCAAGCAAGTAGAATGATGGATCTAGATTTAGGGCTCCACTACTCAAAATCAGGCCTTTTCTCCATTTCTTCTCTATATTTCCTTTTCCTCATCCTAATTTCTTCTTCAGTTTCATTAGTTGTAGTTAGTTCTTTGTGCTATAATGCATGGTCTATAGTGGGGCTGAAAGAAGGAATCTCAGCAGTAGTAGATTATTGTCCCCACTGATCACCAAAACTATCACTTTCTTCTATATACTAATAACTTTGATGTTCTTGCTGAGCAGGCTCTTTGTTCAAAACCTCTAGCACATGAGCAAGCATCATTGGGATGTTATCATATTCCACTGACTCTAATCCCAATGAGCCTCTCAACATATTTGTTACCCAAACCATGTTTTCAGTATTGGTTCTTATAGCCTCACTCTCCCCCTTTTAACATCTTCAATTAATTACATGGTGATGGGACCATTGATCCCAATGTCCTGGATTTGAAGATTGACCAGCAAACAATGTATACACATGTTGTGTTCTAACTTGTGTTCAAGATTAATGATTGCAGATTGTCCTAATAAGCAATGATGGGACATGTAGCCTAAGTATCTAAGTCAGGTAAGTTCTTACCTAAGTGGAAGAAAGACAAAAAAATATCTAAGTCCACATGCGTTGAGTGAAGATCATTCACTCAACGCCAGATGACTTATAGCGCTGCGTAAAGCCTATTCAGTCAAAGCCATGAAGTGGCAAGCTTAGATTGTGGCTAAGTCCACAAGCATTGAGTGAAGTCAACTCACTCAACGTCATACAATAAAAATCTATGAGTCGGGCTAACACAGTCAAAGTCTAAAGAGAAATGAGCTGAAAAGTGGCTGAGTCCACAGGCGTTGAGTGTAGCTCACTCACTCAACGCCTTATCTTAAAAGTAGTTGAATAGTCGAACTTAGAGTTTGTCAAACTAAGGCTTATGTTCGTCGAGTTGAACTTTCACTTATTCTTCAAGCTTAGTGTTAAATCCAGGAAAAATCCCAACCTCAGAATTCGAACCAAAGCCACCTAAGGTTACTGGCTCAGAAGCCGGATCAGATGAAAAAGATGACTAGAAATGAAGAAACAAGTCAAACAGGACCCCAGATGTTGCCGCGGGAAGGACCCATCACGTACCCGGATACTCGAAAGGAGCAACCCCTTCTCAACCAAGGATGGCCGAACTGGGTACGAGGGAAGCTAGCTAGCGAGGTCGCAAGGTCGCGACTTGCTCTCCAAGGAAAAGGAATCCAAAGATTTAGCTAGTATCCCGAAACTGAAGCACGCGAGTATCCTGCTGGGGATTTCAAGTGCCTCACTTCGTACCCCTGGGGTCTAATTTATAGGCAAATGCAAGGGGGAGGGGGGTCATATTTATACCCCACCTCCCGGCGACTAGGCGACTTCCAGAGTAACTCGCATGGGCTAGGCGAGTATCTCGCCTAGTCGCCTACCTGGCGAGTATGCGAGGGGAGCTCGCCTATACTCGCTCAGGCCTTCCGCGATCTTGAATGCTGACTTTGACTCCTGCCTTGACTTGTTGACCTTGACTTCTGCTGACTTGGCTGTGGTAGGACCCATCCTCGACGAATACGGGTTGTACACAATCCCCGCTCTTTCTGAGCGACATTGGAGCTCGGAAAGAAACATACAACACTTATTCGGCGAGCTGCTCTGCCGAGTATCGGGGTTGCTCGCCTCTTTTGACTGCTTGTTGATCTCTATAAATAGGGGGGAGCCTAGTTCTTTAGCTGGTTCTCCATAACTCGCGCATAATGTCGAACGCTGAGAAGATTCTTCGTGATAGTCTCGCCGCGCTGACGGGCGCCATTGGAGTCACTAAACCAAAGCGACCACGCGAAGAGGATGTCGCCGCCGACTTACCCCCCTCAAGAGGAAAAAGATCAAGAAGTCCATGAATAAACACGCCTCTGGTGATGATATCTTGCGGCCACATCTTCCTCGACCCGCGACATCCACCAGCAACCCCGTGCGCTCTGCCAGCACACAACAGTTGCTTAGCGACTTGGGACTTGACGACATTCCCAATGTCGCCGTCTCTGATGCGAGTCTCCTTGACTCGCTTGACGTTCCCGAGCTCTCCACGACCCTGGCACCGAAACTCGCCTCCACTCTGGTGCCACAATAGGTTGAAGTCGTCAACCTGCCAGGTTGTCTTTTTGCCGAGATGATTTCCCATTCTGACGGTTGTTTCTAGTTCTTGCTAACTGAACCATGATACTCGCAGATTCTCCCTCGGGGGGCGTGGGCGCGGCTCTGAATGTCGCCCCGTTGAGCTCCGCGTCGCTTGTCGCCCTTCCCGCCGAGAGACAAGTAAAGACAGCGCACACAGTGCGGATTAATATCGGCGCCAAAAGGACAGTTGAGGCCTCGGTTCCTCCGGCGAGCAAGGAATCGCTGTCGAAGAATCCATCGTAGAGGAAGACTCTGGCGAGCAAGGAGTCTTTGCCGAAGGACCCTCTACCCAAGAAGGATCCGCCGGCGAGCAAGGGTCTCCCGACGAGTTCTGAGTTGCCTGCGAGAAGTTCTGCTCCGCCCGCCGCGAGTTATGCACTGCCTTCGGCGAGGTCTTCTCTGCCTGAGGCGAGCTCCTCGTTACCCCCGTCGCCGCCTCTTACAAACGTCGCCACCATCCAGTCAGTCACCATATCCTTGCCACGGCCGCCTCCTCTAGTCGCGCCTTCTCAAGTCACCACGACGTGACTTCCTCCGCCTCCTCCGCTGAAGAATCCTCTGCCACCGGCGAGTTCGTCGCTCCCTCCGCCTTCTTCATCACATCCCGCGGGTGTTAAGCCGGTCAAGCCGCGGCCGAGTTACTTCCCGCCAAGGAACGCGGATCTTGGACAAGGGGGGTGCGGGCGAGGCAAGGCGGCCGAGCTCGCTGGTGGGCCATCGTCAGGTCGGCGAGATGAGCCAACTAGCGGATCTCCTCCTCACCGATCTAGATCTCCTCCACGATCTGGGTCTCCTCGCAGCGGTATGTATCGCTATTGATGTGCATATGGCGGCTATGTATCTTCGTCTAATTCTGGCGACTTTTATTTGCTGTCAGATCGGCCGGCGACTCCAGGGGCGGCCTTCATCGACGCCATGGGTTTACCGGGCATGGAATATCGCCGTGCAGCAGCTCGCGCTTACCTAGAGCTGGAGAGCAAGTATGACCAGCTGCCGATCTGCGAGCCTCATCGCCGAATATCATCGTTGGAAGTGCGGATGGTGAAGATGGAAGAACTCAAGAGTACGCTGGAGAGCTATGAATCCCGCTTCCACATGGTAAGGGAGAATGATCGTCAGCTGGCGATTAACAATGATCGCCTCCTGCTCGTCCTTGATGAGGTTGCCGACATTCGCGCGTGTATGGGCTCTATCGGCCGATTGACGAGGATGGAGGAGCAGTTGCGGCTCGGCGATGACGCGATAGCGATGGCAACGGAGCATTTCCGGTGAGCGCGCGAGATGGGTTCGGTTGGGCGACATCCGCATCCCCCAGAGAGGCCTAGGCCTTAGAATTCTTTCTTCTTCTATTTGGAACTCGCCAAATGCGGATTTAATGGACTATTATTGATTGTAATAAGCGATTTTGAATCTCGCGTTTTTACCATATTAGTTTCTTCTCTGTGTTGTTTTGTGTGATATCTTGTTTGGTCTATGCCGAGTTTGTTCTGTAGGTTGCGATAATGCTTTATCTGTTTCGCGCGACCTAACGCAATGGATCCAGCTTCCTCGCTTAGTGCGCGACTTGGTTTAATACTCGTCGTAAGGAGGATATACCCCCCCTCTGGCGCCTATAAATAGAGGGGGTAGGTAGGACATAAGTACGATGTTGCGCTTTTGATCCCCAAGCTCGCGAGTATCTGTTCCTTCTCGCGTGCTGCAACTTTGATGTGCTCCTCGCAATTCCTTCTTCTCTTCTTCTTTGAAACTCGCAGGATGGTGGGAGACGACGCCAGTGGTCGCCGCCAAGCCCATGCCGCCAACTTTGCGGATGCAGCTTTTAAGAAGTCGACCACCACTGTGCGCGACCTAGAGAACTTTAGGGAAAGACTCCTCCCCGAGGGATACTCGGCCAGACTTCTGGACCGTAGCGAGCGACTGAATACCTTCATCGAGGGCGCACTGGTCCTTCCCCTCCGCCACTTCGACGCCGGCCTTCGACTTCCACTATGGCCGGAGTATTGCGATATCCTCCGATACTTCGGCATAGTCCCAGCACAAATCAACCCCAACGACGTCGCCATCATTATGTGGTTCCTTTGCTATCTGCGCGAGGAGAGGATCATCTTCGATCTCTCCATCTTCCGCAAGATATTCGCCTTCGCCGCGACTGCCGAGGGTGTGGTCTATTTCAGCAGCCATGTCTACACCCTAGTGGGGACGGAGAACAAAGTACATTGGTGGAGCGATATGTTAGTCGTCGTCGAGGGCGACTTTGGCGACGTCCAGGGAAGGCCGCACCAGCCTGCTGATGTCACCTTCCTTCCACCGATACTGGAAGGTGCGCGTGAGCAACTCGTCTAAGCGTTCCGAGGTCGCCGGTTCGACGTTATCTTCTGGCGACTAAACATCAACACGTTGTTCGTGGTACATTATAATGAAGGTAAATTTTGGCAAGGAATGTCTATTGTATGCTCGTCGCGATAATCGCTTGTTTACATTACTCGGCCTTTTGTAGAGCCAAACGAGCTCCCGACGAGGCCGCTTCCTCCAGCCAAAGAAGTCGCCACCTCGCTTTTGGAACCCCACTCGCCGGCTGATATCGGCGAGAAGAAGAAAATTGCCAAGGGCAAAGGCAAAGTCAGGTCGCCGGGCCCCGCGACCAAGAAACAGAAGGTGTCGTCGCCACCTCTTGATGACCAGGACTCGCTGCTCCATGCTCGGTTTCCCCACTTCCACCCCAACTTCAACCTGGTGATAGACGCGGTGGACGCCTATGGTCGCCCGTTGGTGACCTGGGCGCCGGACGAGCATCTGGTGACGTTGAGCACCAACCTCCCCTCTTGGGCGGAGGAGGGGGAGGATAAGGGGGAGACCTTCGCCGTCCTCCACGCGATGTATGGGCATGACGACGCCGAGTCCATGCTGGATCTCAGCGAGGAGGAACTCGCCCAGCAGACGGCCTGCTCGCTCGCACGAGCTGTCGAATTAAATCACTTTGCGGCGAGGAGGATGCTGGAGAGGACAAAGGCCTTGAAGATTGTCAGTAAGAAGGCGATCGATCTCGGCATGGAGTCTACTCGCTGGTGATATTATGAGGTATGTCGCCTCTACGCACGATGTTAATGTCGCCATGTGTGCTTCTTTGGCTGACTTTGTTATTTGTCACAGGCTGCCGAGATGGAAACCGCCAAAAAACTCTCCGAGTATGAGGCAGAACTCGCCAAGGCTCGGGCTGATTTGGAGGCAGCCCAGATCCGCGCGGCCGAGATGGAATCTCGCCTGGCCATTTTGGAAGCTGGCGTGAGTTCCTCTGCTCCTCAACCGTGCCCGGAGGACGATCCTCATTATGCCATCAAGCGATCTCGCGTACTGTGGTAGGAGAGGTCGTCGGTCCGCCGCGAGATAGCCCGTGCAGCAGGCAACGTGGTCCTCGTGAGGTTGAGGATTAGCGGGAAGCTCGACAAAGGGGAGAAGGAGTTCACATTCGACGAACTCATCCCTGAGTTACTCGCCAAGATGATCTCGCCAGATCTCCTGCCCCCGACATCGTCGGGCTCTGGCAGCAGCGACAGCAGCGGCAGCAACAGCAACAGTGGCAGTGGCGAGGAGGAAAGAGAGGAAAGCGGCGATGAAGAGGACGCCGACATTGGAGATGATGAATATCGGCCTGGTACTGGCGACAATGAGTCCTAGTTGCTCGCTGATATTCTTCATACTCGCATGATATAGCCTCTTTTTGTAACAGATCTTTTGTAACTTGTAAAATTTTGAAGGAAATGTATATATATATATATACAAGTTTAAATTACCCTGTTGTTGATTTCTTACTCGCTTGTCTGATGATCTCGCTTGTCTGCTAATAATACTCGCTAGGCTCGTAGGCTCGGGGAGGATGAGTGTTCATGACGCTTTACTCGTACGATGGTGTTATTCATAATCGCGTAGTTGATAATCGCACGAACGTAGTCGCTCTTCATAACTCGCACCCTGGTACTCGCTTGTAGCTACTCGCCATATCATACTCGCATTTTGTTATGCCATACTCACATATTCGTCGATGCCTGCATGCATACTCACCCCAATGCTGCTCGCATCATCCCACTGGGAAGCTTGGTCTAACTTGAGGACTTGAGTATTGTTGTTGTCGACAGCTCTCTGGAGCCCTGCTCAACTGGAGTGGTGTAGATCGACTTGGGGAGGCAAGTAGTCGGTCTGCAGGAGAGGAGCTCGTACAGAGGTCTTAGATTACGGCATCACTCCAACGAGGAACTCGATCTCACTCGAGGAGGTCTGCGGCCAATATACAGGAGATGAGCTCGTGTAGGGACTTGGACTTACGGGGACCTACCACTCGAGGACTTGAACATTGTTAGAGTCGACAGCTCTCAGGAGCCCTGCTCAACTAGAGTGGTGTAGGTCGACTCGGGGAGGCAAGTAGTCGGTATGTAGGAGAGGAGCTCGTACAGAGGTCTCAGACTACGACATCACTCCAGCGAGGAACTCGATCACACACGAGGAGGTCTGTGGCCAATATGTAGGAGAAGAGCTCGTGCAGGGACTTGGACTTACGGGGACCTACCACTCGAGGACTTGAGCGTTGTTGGAGTCGACAGCTCTTAGGAGCCCTGCACAACTGGAGTGGTATAGGTCGACTCGGGGAGGCAAGTAGTCGGTCTGCAGGAGAGGAGCTCATACAGAGATCTCGGACTACGATATCACTCCAGCGAGGATCTTGTCATCACTCGAGGAGATCTGTGGCCAATATGAAGGAGAGGGGCTCATGCAGGTATTTGGACTTACGGGGACCTACCACTCGAGGACTTGAACATTGTTGGAGTCGACAGCTCTCAGGAGCCTTGCTCAACTGGAGTGGTGTAAGTCGACTCGGGGAGGCAAGTAGTCGGTCTGCAGGAGAGGAGCTCGTATAGAGATTGATAAGTAAAGTTTGTTTTAAAGAAGATAGATTTGGTTTTATATAATCTTTTACGTATATAAGTCTATCTCTTTTTTTACTTACTTATATCCTGTGGATTAAGGCAAGAGTACCTATCGCATAGGAGTATATTATTTTGTAGAAAATATCAAGGTCCTATTTTTCCTGAGATCGGTGTTAATTATTCTACTTTTTAGAACAGACTATTATTTTATCGAACGAACGGAGTGGAGTGTATATAAAAAACAAAAGAAAAAAATTATATATACGTGATTTTATTAAGATAGGGACTTAGAAGGTAGTCCTCGATTTCAGAATTACTTTGAGAGAATATTAATTCACCTATTGAAGAACAACTTTATTCCTTAATTACCTAACTTAATGAGAGGGTCCCTTTGGTAGCATCACTGACTCAAATGTACGACCGGTGAGGCTTGCGTTTAAAATGGGTTAACGTAAACGTAGTGTCTTTTCACCTGGTATATGATCAATTAACAGAAAACCCTAGTTAGGATAACTAGAAAGTAGAGTTGAAATAGTTGAAAATAATATCTAGCCCATAGCTCATCTTGACCAAGTGCTAAGGGTTCTTAGCCTCTTCTCAGGATGGGGGCGGTATAAAGTATAGAAAATAATATCTACCTATCTATCTTAATCCAGGACTTAAGCTTTCGCTTCGCCTTTCATTCGGGATAGGGTAGTAAAATCTAAAATTTTGCAGAGCTTTCGCACTATCTTAATCCAGGTCATAGGCTTTCGCCTCGCCCTTCATTCGGGATAGTATGAAATAATAAGGTTTTCAAAATAATTTTGAAAGCAGTTTCACGCTATCTTAATCCACGACATAAGCAGAGCTTCGCCTTTCATTTGGGATAGTATGAAAAAAATAAAGGTGAGTAAAACTGAAAATAAAACAGTAAAATACTCATAATTGAATTTGAAAGAGTCTATTTTATAAAGTCCAAAAATTATTACAACTTTCTAAAAAGCTGAAAAGAAAGCTAAAATATTACATCTTACAAAACTTTTGAATACTTGAAAGCTATTACCAGTTCCTTGTCAGAGAGCTGGGGAGTCCTAACAGTTCTTAAGGAAGCTGCTGGTGTTCGAATAATTTTAAAAAGCTCCGGCCCTCTATTTATAGAAAAAAATAAATGCTTTTCGAAAAGCACTTTTGGAAAAGTTGCCAAACAACTTATAGAAAAGCTGCCAAACAGCTTTCGCAATAGATGAAAATCAGCTTATGGGACAGCTGGCTATTGGATAGCTTGACACATGACGGCTTGGATAAGGATGAAGAAGACTTGGCAGCTGAGTTGGCTGGCTGGATAAGGATGGCGGGTCGGGCTGCGGGCTGGCGGGTTGCGGGCTGGAATAAATCCATTCAAAACATGCGCTGGCCTGGTCTCAATCGCAAGCAACCAGAGAGAACAACTAGACACCACTACACTAGGCTGACTTATCATTTCTGTCAAATACAGAAACGTTATATATCTTTATACTATAAGCAAACTCCAAGAGAGTCATGGTGTAACATTTGTCTTCCCAAAATACCCCTCAACCATGGTGTAACATTTTAATGTCAAAATACTCCTCATTTTTCTTATTTCTCTACTCATTTGTATGATTTTGTTGTCATTTGATCATAAATTTTCTTATTCTCCTACTCATTTGCATAGTTTTTTTCTTATTCCCCTACTCGCCGCCCCACCAATGTTGTCGCCCTCACCAATGTCGTCGCCCCCGCCCCCGCCCCCGCCCAATGTCGCCGCCCCCGACCATTTGTCGCCGCCCCCGACCAATGTCGCCGCTCTCGACAAATGTCTCCGCCCCAAACCAATGTCGCCGCACCACACGGGGTCTCCCGTGCAAGAATGCTTGTATATATTATGTATTTCAAGATTTAAACATATAGAATAATTATTGTATTATTTTGTTATAAAATTCCAAGCATATATAAATATTATATATACATTCAAATCTAATATATATATTCATATGATAAATTTTTTTTTCATAGTTTTTAATTTTTTTATTTACATATATAGATATAGTTTTATATAGTATATATATATTTTTTTTATATACCTTTATTTAATATAATTAATAGGTTTAATTTTAACTTTATATATATTAATTATATATATACTATTATTATTATAAGCTATGATTATCATTATTATTAAATAATATAATTAATACCTTTATTTTATTATTATTATATATATATTATATACTATACGAAAGTAGTATAAATATTTATATTATTATCATAACTTTACTATTATATTTAATATTTATTATAATAGTTATAATCTACTTTTATTTTTATTTTATATATAAATATTATATAAATACAACAATTATATATTTTATTTAACTTATATCTAAACAACGTATATTTGTTATAATATATTATCTAATTTCTAAAAATATTTATTTAGAGAATAAAAAAAACAAACCATTTATTCAATAATTTACATAAAATATTACAAATTATATTTAGAAATTAAACTAAAATGTATACTAAAATGTTTATAAATAACTACTCATCAAATACCCTCATACTTAATTTTTGCTATTCCAGAGCAAATGTAGAGTTGAGTATATTTACAAGTTATGAAATTTTCTATTTACTATCAATTTAATTCTTCAAGATAAAACAGGTCTAAAAATCCGGTGAATAAAGAGTTAAATGCTGTCGTATATATATCATTGATACTAGAGTTAGAATTTATAGCCATAAAAAGTTTTGGAAAACAAATAGTAAACACATATTAAAATCAGATATAACAAGGGTAGATTGGCTTTGTGATTACTATATCTTATACGAGATATGTTGGAAAAGATACATCCTATTATTTATGCTCTCTCAAAATTTTAAACAAAAATAGAATATCAACTTTGGAAGAGTGGAATTTACCTATACAATAGGATTTTGTAGATGTGATAGATTTTTGTATTCTATCATCTTTTTATCTAAGTTATGCGTTGTTATAACTACTGAGGAATGTAATTCCAAAGTGGCAAAAATACAATGCATACTTGAGTTTTTATTTGAATCCAATGTATATTTAGAGGAGCACATACTCCTTTCCATATAATCTTTTCATATTTATTGGATGCCTATGTGTACGGAATGAAATCTTATTCCCATTGACATAAGATCTTTTCTTTTACTAGGAGCACATACTCCTAGATACTTGCTTGCGTAAGGAAACATGCCAAGTAGAAATAAATAAATATTCAAGAGTTAGATAAAAAATTTTGAGAGCAACTATAATAGTTTGTATTTCTTATATTTCGTTAAGAATGGAGTAAGGATAATTACAGTCTAAATTTGTTTGGTGAACATAATATGTTTTGCTTATATTGTATATATATGTATTTTTGATATATTAAAGCAGGCTTGCTAAAATAATAACTCCGATTGTAATGAAATTTACAAGGTAGGGTTTACAAGTTTATTTCGGATATTTATATCTATCTATATATGAGAAGGAGTAGTAAATTTGAAAATTGAATAATTTGCATTTTTGATCAACTCAAATTTTTTTGGAATATATATACATAGTATGGTTTTGAAAATTTTGATTTGTTTTGGGTTGAGTACTAAAATAAATAATGCTTTTATTTAAAACATATAAGTGATATAAAAATTGCAGCTAAAAGCACCCCCATACTTATGTTAGGCATATGTATGAAGTGAAAAATATGTACAGAATATACAAAAGCATAAAAGATGGAAATATACAAGTGAATTTATATTTCGAGGTTATGGAGTAGTGTTAGGGTTTTAGGCTCTTTTTGAAAAGGGTCCCCAGTAAAATATAGTTTAAACGGTGCCCGTTTACTTTGAAAGTTCCGAGTTCATGGTTAGAAATAAGAACGGTCCCATATGGCCAAATTTGTTTAACAGTAAAGGGTCCGGTCCATCGGGATTTTAATTTTCCTGGAAATAATTTAAGGCGTGAGTTATATAGTAGGACAAGATCACCTGGTGAAAAAGATTTTGGAAATTTAATTTTCATATCATGATAAAACTTAGATCGCTCTTTATAAAATTTATTATTTTCATAGGCGTTTGCACGTCATTCCTCAAGTTCATTGAGTTGAAATTTACGTTGTTCGGTAGCTAAGTTTGTACCTAAGTTAAGAAATTTTAGCACCCAGTATGCGCGATGTTCTAATTCTACAGGTAGGTGACATGCCTTTCCATATACTAAACGATAAGGTGTACAACCAATCGCAGTTTTGAATGTTGTACGGTAGGCCCAAAGTGCATCATCTAATTTGAGGGACCAATCTTTTTGATTGGTATCTACAGTATTTTCTAATATGCGCTTTAGTTCTCTATTGACTACCTCCACTTGGCCGCTTGTTTGGGGTTGATAAGCGGTAGCGAGTTTATGAGTAACTCCATATTTGGCTAACACTTTAGCCATTTGTGTGTTATAAAAATGAGTACCTCGATCTCTAACTATAGCCCTTGGCATGCCAAAACGTGAAAATAAGGATTTCAGAAATTTAACGACGACTCTTGAGTCAGCGGTGGGAAAAGTTTGCGCTTCAGCCCACTGTGAAAGGTAATCGACCGCTACTAAGATATAACGATTTTTAAAAGAAGGAGGTAAAGGGCCTACAAAATCTATGCCCCACAGATCAAAAATTTCACATTCTAAGTAAAAATATTAGGGCATTTCATCCCGACGGGAAATGTTACCTGATCGTTGGCAGTGATTGCAAACACTTACCAATTTTTGAGCGTCCTTAAATAAAGTAGGCCAAAAGAATCCTGCTTTCAAGGGCTTTACGTGCAGTCCAGTTAGATTGATAATGTCCTTTGGTTGGTCCTTCGTGGCAATCTCGTAGTACTTTTAGTCCTTCCTCATTCGAAATACATCTTCTAATTACTTGGTCGGCATAGACTCGGAATAAATACGTGTCTTCCCAAAAAGTAGTTTTTCAAGTCAGAAAAGAATTTCCTCTTTTCTTGAATTGAAAAAGCTTTTGGAAGGACTCGGGCTACTAAATAGTTAGCCAAGTCTGCAAACCAAGGAGTAGAAGAGTTTGTTACCTTTTCGAGCGCGAGGAGACTTTCTTCAGGGAATTTAACTTTGATGTCGGCTTCCACGAGTGTATCTATTGCAGCATTCTCTAGTCGAGAAAGATGATCGGCTGCCAAATTCTCTGTGCCTTTCTTATCTCGGATCTCTAAATCAAATTCTTGTAATAAGAGAATCCAACGTAATAAACGGGGTTTTGCATCTGCCTTAGTTAGTAAATATTTTAAAGCAGAATGATCCGTAAAAACTATAACTTTTGATAGCGTTATATAAGATCTAAACTTATCAAATGCAAATACAATTGCCAGTAGTTCCTTTTCCATGGTCGTGTAATTGGTTTGTGTGGATGTGAGAGTTTTACTTGCATAATAGATAGGATGAAAATATTTGTCTACTCGTTGTCCTAAGACGGCTCCTACCGCATAATCACTCGCATCACACATGATCTCAAAAGGAAAGGACCAGTCTGGGGCTACTAAAATAGGAGAGTTGATAAGTTTGACTTTAATAATATTGAATGCTACTAAGCATTCACTATTGAATATAAATGGGGCTTCTTTTTCTAATAAATGAGTTAACGGTTTTGTTGTTTCAGAGAAATTTTGAATAAACCGTCTATAGAAACCTGCATGGCCTAAGAAACTTCGAATAGATTTTACATTTGTTGGAGGAGGAAGTTTTTTAATTATTTCTATTTTGGCCTTATCAACCTTGATTCCCTGGGAAGAAATTTTATGACCGAGAAATAAACCTTCGCAGACCATAAAGTGGCATTTCTCCCAGTTCAACACTAAATTCGTGTCTTCACAGCATTGAAGAACACAAGCGAGGTTATCTAAACACGTATTGAATGAGTCTCCAAATACAGAGAAATCATCCAAGCATTACAAAGTCCAAATGGCATTCGGCTATAGGTGAAAGTACCAAAGGGGCAAGTGAACGTAGTTTTCTCTTGGTCTTCAGGGGCTATAGGAATTTGTAAATACCCTGAATAACCATCAAGAAAACAATAATATGAGTGACCCGAGAGTCGCTCTAATATTTGATCTATAAACGGTAGTGGAAAGTGATCTTTACGGGTGGAATCATTTAATTTTCGATAGTCGATGCACATCCTCCAACCCGTAACAGTACGTGTTGGAATTAGTTCATTATTAGTGTTTGGCACTACCGTTATACCGCCCTTCTTAGGGACGACTTGTACGGGACTAACCCATGTGCTATTTGAGATTGGATAGATAATTCATGCATCTAATAATTTCATTACTTCAGCTTTTACGACATCCTTCATATTAGGATTTAAACGCCGTTGGGGCTGGATAGATTTACGAGGGTTATCTTCAAGAAATATTTTATGCGTACAAAAAGATGGGTTGAGTCCTTGATATTAGAAATTTGCCATGCTAATGCATGGCGATGTTGTTTTAACACTTCTATTAATTTAGACGTTTTTTTATCATTTAATTCGGCAGAAATGATAACAGTGAGTTTAGATTCGTCTTCAAGGAAAACGTATTTTAAATGTGCAGGAAGTGTTTTCAGCTCGAGGGTTGGTGGTTTTTCATACAAAGTTGGGGTTTTTAGAGTTGTAGAAATTAAGGATATAAAAGGTTCTAAAGGGTAATTGGTATGCATTACTTGTGAAAGGGGTAAGTCTGCCAAGTCCGATTCTTCTACAGTTACTGAAAGTAAATCAGAATAGGGAAAACCATTTTACTCAAAAGAGGCTTCCGCAAGATAGCAGTAATCGTCGTTTATTAAAGAATTTTTCATAGAGGGATCTATATCGATAGTAACCTCGTCATCTCGTACTCGTAAGAGAAGTCTACCATTACTTACATCTATTATTGCGCGAGAGGTTGCGAGAAAAGGACGACCGAGAATTATGGGAACATCGGTGTCTTCCTCTATGTCAAGTATAACAAAGTCTACCGGGAATATAAACTTGTCTATTTTGACCAGAACATCCTCTACTATCCCTATTGGATATTTAATAGAACGATCTGCTAACTGGATGCTCATTTTTGTTGGGCTGGGGTTACCTAATCCTAGTTTTTGAAAGAGCGAGTAGGGCATTAAATTTATGCTAGCACCTAAATCTGTTAACGCATCTTTTATTAATAGATTATCGAAGAGACATGGGATGGAAAATCATCCCGGATCATTTAATTTTTTGGGTAATTTATGTAATAAAACGGTTGAACATTCGGCGTTAAGGAAAACTCTCGAAATATCTTCGAAGTTTCTTTTTATTTGAAAGTAACACTTTCAAATATTTTGCGTATTTAGGCATCTGTGCAATTGCCTCGCAGAAAGGTATATTGATTTTAATTTGTTTTAGCATTTTTAGAAAGTTTTTATATTGTTCATCTTCTCGTTCTTCTTTTAATTTAGATGGATAAGGTAAAACAACATGTGGGGAAGAACTTCGCAGGTGTTGAGGAGGTAGAGACGTAACGGGAAGTGGTGTAGGAAGGCTAACCTTAACTTATTTTTCTACCCTAACGGGTGGTGGTAGCTCACTGCCACTCCGTAGTTTAATGGCTTGTCAACTTGATGGGTTACTGGAATGGCCAGTATCCCACGGATTTGGTTCCGTATTTCCTGGCAAATTACCAGGTTGGCGTTCCGATAGCATTTTTGAAATTTGTCCAATTTGTGTTTCTAAGTTTTTAATTGATCCGGTCAGGTTCCGGATATTGGACTCATTAATACTGACATATTTCATAAATATGTCTTCTATCGGGTTTGGCCTAAATTGGTGTGGTTGTGGTGGTAGTATTTGTGGTTGTGGGGGTTGTGATGCAAATCCACTTGGATTTGCAATCGGAGGGCGTTGAGCATTATTGAGGTTGCTCCATGAAAAATTAGGATGGTTCCTATATCCTGGATTATAAGAATTATTATTTGAGTTAATATTAGGATTATAGGAAGGTTTATAAGAGTTCCCCATATAATCAATTTCTTCAATTACATTATTATACGGATTCCAAGTAGTTGTGGCGGAGGAAGCAGATATTCCTGCCAATTATTTAGTTAAATTTTCTTCTTGGAGTGCTAAAGTAGAAGAAGTGTCGAGCTCATAAATCCCAGCTTGTTTACGGCGTGAACCTTGCACGTTCCATTGGTACGCGTTCATGGTCATCTCCTCAAAGAGGGTTTGAGCGGGCTCAGGGGTTTTGTTATTGAGCGTGCCCCCAGCGGCAGCATCAATGGCTTGCCTTGTTTGAATATTCAGACCATTATAAAATATCTATACATAGAGCCAAGTTGGCAGTGCGTGATGTGGACACCGACGTAGATATTACTTAAAATATTCCAAAGTCTCATAAAGAGACTCGGACTTGCCTTGCACAAAGGAAGAAATATTCGTACGCAGACGTGCGGTTTTTGCAGGTGGAAAATACTTTTTAAGGAATTTTTTGGCCATTTCAGCCCAAGTGGTAATAGATCCTCTGGGGAGAGAACCTAGCCACTGTTTGGCTTTAGTTCGTAGCGAAAAAGGAAATAAGCAAAGACGGATGGCATCATCAGTGACGCCATTTATCTTAAATGTGTCGCATATTTCTAAGAAGTTGGACAAGTGTGTGTTTGGATCTTCGTCAGGCAATCCATCGAATTGAACGGAATTTTGAATCATTTGGATTATACTTGATTTAATCTCGAAGTTTTTATTAGCAATTGTTGGACGAACGATACTAGACCCGGTGTCATCTAAATTGGGTCGTGCATAATAAGACATGGTCCTTTGGGGGACCACCTCTGGCATTTGTTGTGGTTCTGCTGCCATTTCTTGTACGTGTGCGGTGCCTACGGACTCTTCCAGATTTAATACCAGCTCTTGATTCAGAGATCGGAGGCACCTGCGAAAGGTGCGATCGATTTCAGGATCAAATTCAAGTTTTAAATCAGATGGAGTTCTGCGGGTCATATAATAAAAAAGACTAAAAAATAAAATAAAACCCTATCACTTAAATTTGATGTTAGGTTTTTATATATAGATAAAACTTAACTTACGTTTTTCTAAAAACAAATATACACAAATACAAACACAAAAAAACTTAAAACAGAAAATAAATCAAAATAAGGTTTTATATAAACCAAATTTTATAATAAAAAGCATTTTTATTATAAACTAGTTGCATAATAAAAAGAGTTTTTTATAAAATACGTTAAAATAGTATGTTAGGTTTTATAAAAACAAAGTTTTAAATTCAGGGAATTTTATGTTTGTTTTATTTTTATAAAAACTAAGGTTTTTAAGTAACAAGAAAAAGAAAAGAAAAAATTAATAGCGTTCTTTTATTTTCAAATATTAACAGATATATACTAATCCCCGGCAACAGCGCCAAAAAACTTGATAAGTAAAGTTTGTTTTAAAGAAGATAGATTTGGTTTTATATAATCTTTTACGTATATAATTCTATCTCTTTTTTTTACTTACTTATATCCTGTGGATTGAGGCAAGAGTACCTATCGCATAGGAGTATATTATTTTGTAGAAAATATCAAGGTCGTATTTTTCCTGGGATCGTTGTTAATTATTCTACTTTTTAGAACAGACTATTATTTTATCGAACGAACGGAGTGGAGTGTATATAAAAAAATAAAAGAAAAAAATTATATATACGTGATTTTATTAAGATAGGGACTTAGAAGGTAGTCCTCGATTTCAGAATTACTTTGAGAGAATATTAATTCACCTATTAAAGAACAACTTTATTCCTTAATTACCTAACTTAACGAGAGGGTCCCTTGGGTAGCATCACTGACTCGAAAGTACGACCGGGGAGGCTTGCGTTTAAAACGGGTTAACGTAAACGTAGTGTCTCTTCACCTGGTATATGATCAATTAATAGAAAACCATAGTTAGGATAAATAGAATGTAGAGTTGAAATAGTTGAAAATAATATCTAGCCCAGAGCTCATCATGACCACGCTAAGGGTTCTTAGCCTCTTCTCAGGATGGGGGCGGTATAAAGTACAAAAAATAAAATCTACCTATCTATCTTAATCCAGGACTTAAGCTTTCGCTTCGCATTTCATTCGGGATAGGGTAGTAAAATCTAAAATTTTGCAGAGCTTTCGCACTATCTTAATCTAGGTCATAGGCTTTCGCCTCGCCCTTCATTCGGGATAGTATGAAATAATAAGGTTTTGAAAATAATTTTGAAAGCAGTTTCACGCTATCTTAATCCATGACATAAGCAGAGCTTCGCCTTTCATTCGGGATAGTATGAAAAAAAATAAAGGTGAGTAAAACAGAAAATAAAATAGTAAAATACTCATAATTGAATTTGAAAGAGTCTATTTTATAAAGTCCAAAAATTATAACAACTTTGCAAAAAGTTGAAAAGAAAGCTAAAATATTACAACTTACAGAACTTTTGAATACTTGAAAGCTATTACCAGTTCCTTCTCAGAGAGCTGGGGAGTCCTAACATTTCTTAAGGAAGCTGCTGGTGTTCGAATAATTTTACAAAGCTCTAGCCAAAAATATTACAACTTACAGAACTTTTGAATACTTGAAAGCTATTACCAGTTCCTTCTCAGAGAGCTGGGGAGTCCTAACAGTTCTTAAGGAAGCTGCTGGTGTTCAAATAATTTTACAAAGCTCTAGCCCTCTATTTATAGAGAAAAATAAATGCTTTTCGAAAAGCACTTTTGGAAAAGTTGCCAAACAACTTATTGAAAAGCTGCCAAACAGCTTTCGCAATAGCTGAAAATCAGCTTATGGGACAGCTGGCTATTGGATAGCTTGACACGTGGCGGCTTGGATATGGATGGAGAAGACTTGGCAACTGAGTTGGCTGGCTGGATAAGGATGGCAGGTCGGGTTGCGGGCTGGCGGGTTGCGGGCTGGAATAAATCCATTCAAAAAATGCACTGGCCTGGTCTCGATCCCAAGCAACCAGAGAGAACAACTAGACACCACTACACTAGGCCATTAATCATTTCTGTCAAATACACAAACATTATTTATATATATTATATATTTCAAGATTTATACATATAGAATAATTATCGTATTATTTTGTTATAAAATTCCAAGCATATATAAATATTATATATACATTCAAATCTAATATATATATTCATATGATAAAATTATTTTTTCATAATTTTTAATTTTTTTATTTACATATATAGATATAGTTTTATATAGTATATATATATATTTTTATATACCTTTATTTAATATAATTAATATGTTTAATTTTAACTTTATATATATACATATAATGATATATTAATTATATATATACTATTATTATTATAAGCTATGATTATCATTATTATTAAATAATATAATTAATACCTTTATTTTATTATTATATATATATATATATTATATACTATATGAAAGTAGTATAAATATTTATATTATTATCATAACTTTACTATTATATTTAATATTTATTATAATAGTTATAATCTTCTTTTATTTTTATTATATATATATAAATATTATATAAATACAACAATTTTATATTTTATTTAACTTATATCTAAACAACGTATATTTGTTATAATATATTATTTAATTTCTAAAAATATTTATTTAGAGAATAAAAAAAAACCATTTATTAGAGTTGATATCGAGTCGAGTTCGAGCGATTTTGGCTCGGCTCAAAATCGAAATTTTCGACTCGAACTCGGCTCGAAATCGACTCGAAATCAAAGTTGATTTCGAGTCGAGTTGTCTCGACTCGCAATGACTCGATTCTGAGTCAGCTTGAAATCGAATCGAGTCGGCTCGAAATCGAATCGGGTTGGCTCGAAATCGAATCAAATCAGCTCGAAATAGAGTAATTTTTTGTTTTATTCATAGTTTGCTCAAAATTAAATGAGGCAACATATAAATTTAGCAAATGAAACATTTAAAGCCTCCATTCATTTTATTTAAATTTAAATTTTGTTATTTTTAATCGTAAAATAAGAATATACTAATAAATACATAATTTTTTTAATTAATTCGAGTTGATTCAAATCATATTTCAAGCGATTCAGAGCTGGCTCGAAATCGACTCGAAATAAGATTCGAGTAAAATTGAATCGACTCAAATTGAGTAGAATCAATTTTAACCGATTCTGATTCGAATCAATTTTCGAACGATTTTCGAGCGACTTTCGAGTTTCGAATAATATGCTCAGCCCTACCATTTATTCAATAATTTACATAAAATATTACAAATTATATTTAGAAATTAAACTAAAATGTATACTAAAATGTTTATAAATAACTACTCATCATAGATCTCGGACTACGGCATCACTCCAGCGAGTATCTTGATCTCACATGAGGAGGTCTGTGGCCAATATGCAGGAGAGGAGCTCGTGCAGGGATTTAGACTTACGGGGACCTACCAATCGAGGACTTGAACATTGTTGGAGTCGACAGCTCTCAGGAGCCTTGCTCAACTGGAGTGGTGTAGGTCGACTCGGGGAGGCAAGTAGTCGGTCTGCAGGAGAGGAGCTCGTACAGAGATCTCGGACTACGGCATCACTCCAGCGAGGATCTTGATCTCACTCGGGGAGGTCTGTGGCCAATATGCAGGAGAGGATCTCGTGCAGGGATTTGGACTTACGGGGACCTACCACTCGAGGACTTGAACATTATTGGAGTCGACAGCTCTCAGGAGCCTTGCATAACTGGAGTGGAGTAGGTCGACTCGGGGAGGCAAGTAGTCGGTCTGTAGGAGAGGAGCTCGTACAGAGATCTCGGACTACGACATCACTCCAGCGAGGATCTTGATCTCATTCGAGGAGGTCTGTGGCCAATATACATGAGAGGAGCTCGTGCAGGGACTTGAACTTACGGGTACCTACCACTCGAGGACTTGAACATTATTGGAATCGACAGCTCTCAGGAGCCCTGCTCAACTGGAGGGGTGTAGGTCGACTTGGGGAGGCAAGTAGTCGGTCTGTAGGAGAGGAGCTCGTACAGAGGTCTCGGACAATGACATCACTCCAGCGAGGAACTCGATCTCACTCGAGGAGGTCTGTGGCCAATATGCAGGAGAAGAGCTCGTACAAGGACTTGGACTTACGGGGACCTACCACTCGAGGACTTGAACATTTTTTCCTGCAGCTCCAAGAATTCGAAAATGGATTAAGCGCATCGATATCTTTGAGGAAGAAGAAAACAGAAATCGAACGACGATCTTGTCGACGTCGAGTTGGGAGGTTGGCGTCCAACCCTGTTCCTGATAGTTCCTCTAGTCGGAGGAGAGATGCAATCGGGCGTAGCTAGGCCGACATGCAAGGGGGGAGCTGATCTCGGACGTAAATGCAGGGGTCTGGTCTTACAAGGGCACTTATATCCCGAGGCATCATCCCATCGTCGGAACTGGGCTATCCACGAGAAACAGGTTGAAGGCATGTTTCCCAATCCAACCGCTGTGATCGCTCTTAGCTCTGCCAACTGGCTACGAGCACAAATGCAAGAGCGGGGGGTTATGTCTTTCCGAGGGTCCTCTAGGACGCACTTGCGACTAACATATTCCCTTGGGCCTATTATGGCTCCCCAGCTACTGGAGGGATAGCCTGGCCAGGTTGATCCTTCCTCAAATCCGAGAGGTTGGGGTCCAGACCTATTCCCGTTAGTTCCTCCAGTCGGAGGAGAGATGCAGTCGGGGGTAGCTAGGCCGACGTGCAAGGGGGGAGCTGATCTCGGCCGTCAATGCAGGGGTCCGGTCTTACAAGGATGCTTATATCCCGAGGAATCGTCCCATCGTCCGAACTGGGCTATCTAGGGGGAACGAGTTGACAGCCGGCTTCTCGGATCGATCTTGAAGTGAAACCTTGAGTTCCCAGGAAGCTTGCGATAAAAAACAAGATGAACAGAAAAAGAATAGCTGTCATTGCATATATGTAAAAGTATGTAAACAAAATACATCATTGGCCGCTAAGGATAGAACCTTTTCAGGTCATCCCCGCTCCAAGTACCTCCCAGCTGCTCTCCAACCTGATCCTGGAGATAATAGCCCCCGATGGCCAAGGCTTCCTGGACAATGAAAGGACCTTCAGAATTTGGATGCAGCTTGTCCAATGTTTCTCCCCTTCCTGCGGCGTCCACCTTCTTCATATCAAGATCTCCGACGAGAAAATGCTTTAGGCGGACATTTTTGTCGAAGTGTTTCGCCATGTGCCGCTTGATCTCCCCTTGGCAGTTGGAGGCCAAGTCACTAATCTCTTCCACGAAATCGAGTGAGAGTCTTTGGGCGTCCTCATTTTCCAAGCGCCATTCTTCACCACCATCTCCAGCTGCTATAACTCTCGGGCTCTGAACCTCAAATTCCACGGGGATGAGCGCCTCAGACCCGTGGGATAACTTGAAAGGAGTTTCCCCCATGGCCGAGTTTAGAGTTGTCCTCAAAGCCCAGAGAACCGAGGGGAGCTGCTATACCCAGTTGCCTTTCAAGTTGGTGACTTTCTTCTTCAGAAGGTAGATAATCAACTTGTTGGCGGCTTCCACCTGTCTGTTGCTGCAAGGAAGATGCACAGAGGCGAATCGAAAATCTGTCCCTAGGTGCTTGCAGAAGTCCTCTAACTCCAAACTGGCGAACTGCGGCCCGTTGTCGGTGACGATGGCTAGAGGAATCCCGAACCTGCATGCAATTTCCCCCCAAATGAAGTTCTTCACAATCTGCGACGTGGTCTTGGCTAAGGCCTTTGCCTCGATCCACTTGGAGAAGTAGTCGATCATAACTAGTACGAACTTCCTCTGCCCGCTGGCCTGAGGGAAAGGGCCGATCAAGTCCATCCCCCAGATGGCAAAGGGCTATGGAGCAGTGATCGAGCGAAGGTGTTGAGCTGGCTGTAGTTGAAGAGGCGCGAAGAGCTGGCACTGGAGGCACTTTTTGGAGAAGGTCTCTACATCCTTCCTAATGGTGGGCCAGAAGTACCCATGCCTCAGAAACCTTTGTTCAAGAGCCCGAGTCCCTGAATGAATGCCGCACTCCCCGGAGTGAATCTCTTCTAGAATACGAGGTACTTCAATCACTGACAGGCATCGAGCCAGAGCACCTGAGATGGTTTTGCGGTAGAGTTCTACTTCTTGAAGCAAATAGTAGGTGGCTTTGTAGCGAAACTTCCTCTGGTCTCCTTCGCTGGAAGGTATCTGACCCGTTGCTAAGAAAGAAACGAACGGATCCCTCCAAGATGCCCTCTGCTCGATCTCCATCATCTCCCCTTCCTCGATGGATGGTTGGAAAAGTTCAGTCACAATCCCCCCAGCCCGGGGACCGTATTTGTCAAGATAGTCAGCTTCTGAATTCTCCTCTCGGGTCACGTGCTCGACGAAGAAAGATTGAAACCCCCAATCAGACCTTTCACCTTGATCAAGTATCGCTGTAAAATCGGATCATTCACCTCGAACTCGCCTCGCATCTGGGACGCGACCACCATCGAGTCGGTGAAGGCCCTGATATCTCGAATCCCCAACTCCTTGGCGAGACACAAGCCGGCCACCATGGCTTCGTACTCCGCCTGATTGTTGGTGACTGGGAAGAGAATCCCAACTGATTGCTTAATCCTGGTTCCCTGTGGGCTTACGAGCACGACTCCGACTCCCACTGAATATCTGCCCGAAGCCCCATCCACAAACACCTTCCAGGGCACTGTGCTAGAAGAGCCTTCCTCTACTTTCACTTCGGCCGAGAAGTCGGCCAGAAAATCTGTCACTGCATGCGCCTTGATTGCTACCCTTAGAGAGTAAGAAATATCGAACTCGCAAAGCTCCACTGGCCACTTTGCCAGCCTGCCAGAGTGCTCCACTCCATCCAGGATACTCCGTAGAGGATGATCGGAGACGACCCTAATGGAGTGAGCTTGAAAATATGGGCGATGCCTTCGAGCCGAAACCACCAAAGCGAACACCAGCTTCTCTAGAATAGGGTACCTCATCTCCGCCTGCCGCAGCACTCTACTAACATAGTAGATAGGAAGTTGTCTCTTGCCTTCCTCCAGAACCAGCACCGAACTAACTGCATCTGCCCCGACTCCTAAGTAGAGGAAGAGATGTTCATTACCCTGCGGCCCCTGGAGGAGAGGAGCTTGGGTTAGCTGTTGCTTGAGCTTTCCGAAAGCCTCCTCACACTCTGCTGTCCACTCGAACTTCTGATTTCCCCGAAGGGTCTTGAAAAACGGAGAGCACTTCTCCCCTGCCTTGGACAAAAAGTGGCTGAGGCCTACCAGCCTTCCAGTCAGCCTTTGAACTTCCTTGGGATCCCTTGGCGATGTCATCTCCAGAATGGCCTTCACCTTGTCTGGATTAGGTTCTGTTGGGTACATTGGAAAATGTGTACCAGATTTGAAGAAGCCTCACCCTACTCAATGATATATATCAAGGTGTATTTGATGTGCTTTGAGTTTATATGTACAGGTTAAGTAATTGCAGGAAATGCAGAAAAGTTTCTAAGTCCATGTGTCGACACCTAGAGATGCAGTGTCTACAGTTATGAAGGCTTGTGTCGACACCTAGAGAAGCTGTGTCGACACTTGGAGTAGATTGTGTCGACACCAGGAAAGGCAGAGTCGACACCAGAAGAAATGTGTCGACACATACAGGCAGTGTCGACACACTGTGAAGAATTGTCAACATAATCTGTGTCGATACTTAGAGCGAGTGTCGACACCCAGAGAAGCTTAGTCGACATCAAATGTGTCGACAATTGGAGGTTTTGTCGACACTCAGCAAGCTTCAACAAAGTTAAAGTAAAAGAAGGCTTGTGTCGACACAAAGGAGATGTGTCGACACTCAGTAAGGTTCAACATAAGAAGGCGTGTGTCGACACAAAGAAGATGTGTCGACACACAGCAGAATTCAACTAAGTGTTAAAGAAGAAGTACTTGTGTCGACACACAGAATCAGTGTCGACACATTCAACAGAAGGCTTTTGTCGATACACAGAATCAGTGTCAACACATTCTGAAGAAGCAGTGTCGAGAAGCTGTTACAACAACACAAGGAGTTGTGTCGACACCATCAAGGCTAGTGTCGACACTTAGTTCACTTGTGTCGACACTTAGTCTATTTGTGTCGACACATAATGAAGATCAGTCTCGACACTTTCAGATAGAGACAGTATTTTCAAGAAGTGACTGGATGACTTGACAGCTGCCATTTCAACCGGTCTACTGCAACTGTCAGAGCTGTCAGAAGTTCGTTAGAAATCGGATCAGCCGGTTACCTTGAAGGAAGACTATATAAAGGCCTTTATCCTTCAACATAAAGGAGATCGAACAATCAACAACAATTGAGAGATCAGAAGATTAAACATTGCAGAATACAGATCCAAAGAAAATTGTAAATCAGTATTTTGAAGAAATTTCAGATTTACTTGGAGAGAGAGAACTCCAGTAACTGAAATCAAGAAAGAGATTTGTTTAATCAGATCTCTTAAGGAGCAGGTTCTGAATCAGACTGCAAAGAAAGATCCAGATTTAATTCTTCATCTTAAGAAGGAAGTTGCCAACCGATCTACTTCAAGAAGATCAACTTTACTGAGTTCAGACTCAAGAAGCCTTGAAGAAAGCAAAGACAAAGTTGATCTCAAGAATCAGTGCTATCAAGAACTGATCAAGGAGGTTGCCCTCTTCATTCTCTCAAACAGAGTGGTGACCTAAATCTTTTTATTAACTTTTTGTAGGATCCTAAGGGATCTGAGTTGTAAGCCTAAATTTATAAAGGCTGAGGTAGGGCTTTTGAGCCTGAGTGTAGGAGAATCAATTCTCTGAGTGTAGGCCTTGTTGAAGGCTGAGGTAGGACTGTTTAGCCTGAGTGTAGGTCTTGTTGAAGACTGAGTGGTAGGGCTTTGTACCTGAGTTGTAGGAGTGGGGACACTCTGAGTTTTAGGAACCTATTTGGGGTTCTGAGCTGTAAGATTTGAGGATCTGAGGACAAGTGGAGAAGTTAGGCCGAATCTAGTACACTACTAGATAGGCGAAGGGGGAAAGTGGATGTACCCAGACCTTGGGGAACCACTATAAACACTGTGTGCACTCTGTAAATGTTTGTTTCTGTGGTTGCTGTGTTGTGATAGATGTAGAATTTGCATTTACTGCTTAAAGTACAAAACAGTTTGTCTGCCTTTAAAGTAAAAAAGAAAAAGTACACCTATTCACCCCCCTCTAGGTGGTTAGGCACTATTTCTTTCAAGTGGTATCAGAGCGAGGTTACTCAAAAAAGGGACTTAACAGTCTAAGTAAGATCCTGTAGGCAGATTCAGAACAAACAAGAATCAAGAAAATGGGTTCTAGTGAGAATCACAAAGAGCTGGGGTCCATAAAATTGCCAATATATAGAAAAGAGATATTTGGCATATGGAAAGAGAGGGTTAGACTCTTTATGGAAGCTTCTGACTCAAGGATATATATTACAGTTAAAGAAGGCCCATATGTGCCAATGAAGATATCCATTCTAGATGCAAATCAGAAAACTCCCAAGGACTTCTCTGAAATGACTAAAGATGAAATCATTCTGGCCACTATGGACAAGAGAGCCCAGAATATAATTATTAGTGCCATTGGTGATGCAACATTTCAGAACTTAATTCATTGTAAAACCTCTAAAGAAATGTGGGACACATTAATAGTCTATATGGAGGGATCAGAGGAAGTAAGACAAGATAGGAAGTCAATGTTAAATCAGGAATATGAAAGCTTCAGACAAGGAAAGTCTGACAGCATTACAGAATGTTACAAGAAGTTCTATAAGATTGTTAATGAGTTGATGTCCTATGGAAGAGACTTCAGTAACTATGAGATGAATGCAAGTTCTTAAGATCCCTGACTAAGGACTGGGACACCAAGATTTGTGTCATTAGGGAAGTGGCCAAACTAGCTGATATACCTCCTCCAACTTTATTTGGAAAACTGCTATCTTTTGAGATACAGTTAATGGCTAGAAAGGAGGAAGAGAAGAATACTATAATGGAGCACAAGGAAAAGTCTATGGCCTTTAAGACTGAAGCCACTAAGAAGTATAGAAGCAAGTCTCCATCTCCACCTCAAATAATTGCTGAGGCTGTCACAGATAATTCAGATAGCAAGAATTCAGATAACAGTGAAAGTGATGAAGACTTTGCTGCTTTTACTAGGCATTTTCAAAAAATTCTGAAGAAGAAGTTGTGGAGGTCTAATCCTTCCACTTCTCAGCCAAAAGATGACTACTATCAGAAAAGAAAGTCATCAAGGAATGACAGAAGCAGGTCGAAGCCAAGAAATCCTACATCTTCAAAAATTGTGTGTTATTGCTGCAATAGACAGGGACATGTAGTGGCTGACTGTCCTGAAAAGAGGAAGGAGTCAACTGACAAAACGAAGACTCAGGTTAAGAGCAAAAAGGAAAAGTCCTTTGTTGCTAAGAAAGACAAGAGTCTGACAGATCAGTCATCTTCAGAAATAGAATCAGAAGCTGAAGCCTACATTGGATTATTTGCTAAAGAGGAAGAAGATGAGTTCATGCAGCTAATGAACTCAATTTATGAGCATGAGGACCATCAGTGCAAGGGACTGTTGGCTTTATCTGAAGGAGACAAGAACCAGGATCAGCCTGGACTAAGTAAGGTACACAGTTGTTCTTTTAGTTCAATTTATAGTACTGAGTCAGAATCAGATACATCTGCATCAAGTGATGTAGGTGGGTCTGAATCTGAAGGAGATATTCATCTGTTAATTGATGAATATAGGGACTTGTTGAAGGCCTTGAAGAAAAGCAAAACATTGGCCAAAACTCAGGCAAAGGAGATTGCTAGTCTTAAATTGGCTGCTGCTGATTCAGACAAGTTGTTAGATCAGAAACTGAATGAGTTAGCCAGACTGAAAAACATTACTGTTATTCAGATGGGTACTATTATATTTAAGAATGATCAAATTAGAAATCTGGAGGTTAGACTTCAGAGAGAAAAAGAGATAGTAGCAAGTTTTTCTAAACCTAAATCTGTTTTACCCTTGATAGATGAGTTTATACCTCAAAATGGTAAGGCTGGATTAGGATTTAAGAAAACTTCCTGGAGTGCTAGATCCAAATCTAAAGGCAAAACCCTAGCACAAAACATAAAGTCTGTTGTAGATACTTCAGCCAGGGTAGTACCTAAACAAAGGTACAACATGTTTGAGTGTTGGTGTTGTGGCAAGATAAGCCACTTTGCCTTAGATTGTTGGCACAATTCTAGTGTCAAAGAGAGTAGAAAACTGCCTGCTAGAAGAGCTACAGGTAGTTTTGTTAAAGGTCAGACTAACCTGCACCAAGGACCCAAGAGTTATTTGGTTCTAAGGTTAAGTAATATGTTTTGCAGGTGAGTCCAAGTGGCCATGCCCCTATATGGTACTTGTACAGTGGATATTCCAGGCACATGACTGGAACTAGGGGGTTGCTGAAGGACTACACACCTATCAAGGATGGCCCTAAAGTAACCTTTGGTGGTTCAGAAAAAGGAATCGTCAAGGGATTTGGTAATATTTCTAGTAATCAGATTACAATTACTCAAGTGGCTTATGTAAAGGGTTTGAAACACAACCTCATTAGTATAAGTCAGCTAAGTGATTTAGGATATGATATCTCATTTGTCTAGAATAGTTGTCATATCAAAAGGTCAAGTGATCAAAAGATCATTTAGACAGGTCATAGAAAAAGGAATGTTTACTGTCTTGACTTTGTGTGGGAGAAAAATGTTTCTCCTATTTGTCTTGTAGCTGATGAGAGAGTCTCTTATTGTGTCAAATGGCACAAGAGGCTAGCCCATCTAAATTAAAAGGCTATTGGCCAACTCTTTAGCAAAGAGTTAGTGAGGAATGGTCCTCAAGTTAAGTGTATAAAGGATGGGATATGCTCAGCTTGTCAAAAAGGCAAGCAGACCAAATCCACCTTTCATAGCCTTGAGAACAAGGATTCTGTGAGGTGTCTATACCTCTTGCATATGGATCTTTTTGGTCCTATGCCAGTTCACAGTCTAGGTAGGAAGGTCTACACATTTGTGGTAGTAGATGATTATTCAAGATATTCTTAGGTGTTCTTCCTAAGACAAAAATCTGAAACCCCAAGTATCTTATATAGTTTTGTTAAACAAATTCAGAATGAGTTAGACAGTACAGTGGTCAAAATCAGAAGTGACCATGGCACTGAATTTCAGTCTGAAAGTATGAAAAAATTGTGTGAAGAATTTGGGATTTTTCAGGAATTTTCCTCACCAAGAACACCTCAGCAAAATGGTATTGCTGAATGGAAGAATAGAACATTGATAGAGGCTAGTAGAACCCTATTGAGTGACACTTCTCTCCCAGAATATTTCTGGGCTGAGGCAGTAAACACTGCATGTCATGTAATCAATAGGGCTACTATCACCAAGTGCCACAAAAAGACTCCCTATGAGATTGTGAAGGGCAGAAAACCAAATTTATCCTATTTCAGGATCTTTGGTTGCAAGTGCTATATACTTAACAATGACAAGTCTTATCTAACCAAGTTTGCTGCCAAATACCAAGAGGGGATCTTTGTTGGGTACAGTAACAATAGTAAGGCTTATAGGGTCTACAACTTGATTACTCAAGTTGTAGAAGAGTCTATACATGTAGTCTTTGATGAAACAAGACTGATTAACAGTGTGTTGCCAAGTAGTGTTTGCAGCTCTACAGGTGTAACTGAGAAGATGGACAAGCTTACCATTACAGAAGGTTCTACTGCAACTCAGCAATTGGAAAATGGTGGCTGCTGTCCAGGGGGAGTACAAGACTCTCTAGATGTAGAAGAAGATCAAGAGGTGCAGTTAAATGAAGAGGCTGGAGGAGTTTAACCTGAAGACAGACTACCTCCAGCAAATAGACACTTAAAAGATCATCTAGCCAATCAAATTAATTGGTGATCCCAGACAAGGAGTGCAAATAAGAAGCAGGAATCTGAGTACAGTTCTTTACTCCAGCTTCCTATCCCAAGTGGAACCAGAGAAGTTTGAAGAAGCAGTTCTAGACTCTCATTGGATTGATGCCATGCAAGAGGAGCTGAATCAGTTCAGGAGGTGCAAGATTTTGCAGGCTACAAGGAAGATAGGAAGAGTACTACAGGAACCTGTCAATTTCTAGGTGGAAGACTTGTGTCTTGGAGCAGTAAGAAGCAGACTAATGTAGCAATCTCCACAGCTGAGTTAGAATATGTTGCTGCAGGAAGCTGCTGTGCACAACTTTTTTGCATTCAACATCAGCTAGTAGACTATGGTATTCAAGTAAGTAGAACACCTTTACTTTGTGATTCTACAAGTACAATTTCTATAGCTAATAATCTTGTCTCACATAGTAGGACTAAGCACATAGAAATTAGATACCATTTTCTTAGAGAACATGTAGAAAAAGAGGACATTTCCCTAGAATATGTTAAAACAGATAATCAGATAGCTGATATGTTTACGAAGCCCCTAGATGAAACCAAATTCAATAAGTTTAAAATTGAATTAGGAATATTAAACTTAGAATAGTTTAAAAAATTGGCTAAGTAAAATAGTGTCGACACACAGAGTTATCTGTGTCGACACATAGAGATGGTGTCGACACATCTAGAAAGTCTGTGTCGACACTTTAGAGAATTTGTGTCGACACATCCAGAGTAGGTGTCGACACATCCAGGGTGGTGTCGACACTTAGGATTAACACAGAATTCGTCGAGTGAAGTATCGACTAATCGTCGAGCGCAGATGTTTAAGTGTCGACACAAATATTCTGTCGACTATATTTGTGTCGACACATTGTTGTCGAGACATTAGAAGTAAGTGTCGACACTTTTCAATAGTGTCGACACATTTAGAGTATTTTGACGCGCCTTTTCACCTTCGATTTTCGAAAGGTATAAATAGGTCTTCACATTATTTGTCGACACGCTCTCCATAGTTTCGAGACCAAACTTGTGTGTCGAACATCTCTATCCTCTAAATTCAAGATTTCTCAAAACCCTAATGGCGCCTAAGCTTGAGGAGAACGTCAATGAAGGATATGAACTAGTTCGACATGCCTTTGACGATGCGAAATCTGAAATTAAGGAGACAGTAACCCTAATTACAGAGAATGGATTGGAGTATCTAGTTTCTGAGCTAACCAAGATCTGGAAGAAGGAGGTACTCAAATTCTTTAGTGCAGCTACCCTTGATGCAACTGGACTTAAGATTATGTCCACAGTCCATGGGGCAAAAGTAAAAATCACCCAGAAAAGTCTAAGAAAAGATCTACATCTACCTAGAACTAAAGAAGAGGAAGATTTACCTGCATCAAGGATAAGGAAGGCACTGCAATGGTGTGGATTAGATTCAAACATGAAGATTGGATCAGTTTTTAATAGGAAAGGGATGAACATGCAAGGAAAGTTTTTATCTGAAGTAGTTGGGAAGGTGATTCTGAGCAAGCCATTTGGGCATGATAGGATATCAGCTCACATGTTCTGCTTAATGACAAGAATCATTTTTAAACTAAAAATTGATTGGTCAGCAGTGATGTTTGAAAAGATAAAGGAAAGTCTGAAGAAGCCCAATCTGGATAGGATTATGAGTTTGTACTTGGTTGGAAGTATTCCAGAAGTCATGAACCAAGCTGCTAGTTCTAAGATAAACCACATGAGGAAAATGGACATCAGAATAATCTCAAGATGGGATAGGGTGTTAACTAAAGAAATGCCTACACCAGAGAAGGAAACACCTCAGAAGAAGAAGAAGAGCCATAGTGGCTCCTGAATCATCCAGTAGCTCAGAGGAGCAAGTAGTTTTTAGTTCTGATGATAGAGAGGCTGGAAATCCTGGAAGGTCACCAGTAAGTAATGCAGATGCACAGAGGTAGGGGGAGCAACCATCTGCTAGCCCCATCCACCTGGATTCACTCCAGGGGGAGCCTCAATATGTGGAAGAATCAACTCACTTGGATAGTGAACTGGCAACTCAAACAATCATAGAGCAAACTCAGTTAAATAGTCAACCACAAGATATTGTCATGGAAGACACATCAGTTGCTGCTAATGCTCCAGAGATAAGAAACTCTCCAGTTCCTTCTCAACAGGAGTTTACTCTAGAAGAGTTGTTCCCTGATTTATTACAGACTGATTTTTAGGGAGAGAGAGCAGCTTTTGAGGGGGAGCAGGTAGATATTGAGGGGGAGCATGTTAGGTCTCAGGAGGAGACTGCAAGAAATGTAGAGGAGCAAATTAGAAATGAGAATGAGGAGCAAAGGACGCAGGGGGAGCTACCAAGGACTGAGAAGGAATTGCCTCCTAGTACTAAGGAAAGGGTAGACATTGCCAGTACTTCTACTTTTGAGGATGAGGAAGCTGCTAGAGCTAAGCAAAGAAAGCTTATGGTTTTCAAAAGGAGAAGCCAGACCTACAAGAAAGCTTTACAAACTATTGCTCCACAACAAGCTCCAATTGCTGATTATAGTTCATTGTTGGTGGCTTTGCAGATCAAAATGGATGAGCAAAGGAAGGCTTTAGAAAAATATATGGATGAAGGACATAAATCCCTTCAATTTGATCTGGCTCAAGACATCAAATCTATAAGATTTGAAGTTAATCTGAATAAGAAAGAAATGACTGATTGTTTCTACAAAGGAGGCAATGCAGTGGTATATCTGGCTACTCATCAAGAGAAGATAAAGATACAGGTTGATGATATAGCAGTGAAATAAGGATATGTCCGGGAAAATCAGATTAGGACGAATGATAATCTGACTGCCTCTCATAATGCCATTGTAAGTGAAATGAAAAATATTGCTAATGCACAAACTGAGGCTAGAACTACAGCCAAAAGCAGAGTTTGCTAAGCAATTACAAGAAAACCTAACTGCTGTAAAAACTGCAATTGAAGATTCTCAAAAGGCTATTACTGAAAAGCTCCAAAAGTTAAAACCTTTTTATAAAGATGGTGTTAACTATCTGAATGCTCAGATCAAATTTCAGAAGGATGATCTTAGGGATCATATAGAAAGAGAAGTCATAAAGGGTGAGAGGGTATTAGTCAAAGCAGGCTCTGACCATGCTAAATGGATTTCGAACAGCATCAGAGCTACCCTTGGATATCCACCCTTGTGTGATGATGATAATGTAGCAGAATCTGGGATAAATCATGCATATTTTGGAGGTGAGCCAGCTAAAGTTGCACAAGTAATCTACCCTCCATCCAATTTTGAGATGATACATCAGGAGGTACAATCTATGTATAGCCCTCCTGAGGGTAATAAGAATATTATTTTTGAGAAAGTAGATAGGCCTGTGCCTGAGGAAGTTTTGAAATAGCAAGAAGCTCAATTATCTAAGAAGAAGTTCAGAGAACAGGCAGAGTTAAGGCCTGATTTTGAACATTGGAGACAAACTTCTAGAAATATTATTCTGACTGCTTGGACGGTTGCAAAAGATAATTTCCTAGAGAGGGGTAAATGGTACTCTGACCAAGAATGGAGAAAACATGAAGCCAGGCAAGAGGCTATTGTACAGTACAGAAGAAAGGCTAAACTAGGGAAGCTACCTCCTAATGCATTTGCAACTTTGTAATCATTTGCAAAAGATAAGGGCTGAAGAACAGAAGAATAAAGATCTTAAGGGCAAGAAGTCTGCTGATGACACTGATGCTCCAGTTCAAGCCAAGATTCAATCTGGCAATGGCATTGTCATCAAGGAGCCAGAGCAGCCATAGAATAGAATTTTCTTAAGTTTACAACTTTGTAATCATTTGCATTAAAATCCATGTAAACTTTTGATTAATGAAACTATTGGAAGTTGTAACAAAACAATGTTTAATATTCAATCTATTACATTATTATTCTGAGAAGATTGTTTATACATGTTTTGTTTAGTATTTACCCTGTCATATAATGCTGTTATACATCATATTGTGTATTTGTTATGTATGGTGTATATCATTGACTAAGGGTTCTGACTTCTCCAAATAGGGGGAGATTGTTGGGTACAATGGAAAATGTGTACCAGATTTGAAGAAGCCTCACCCTACTCAATGATATACATAAAGGTGTATTTGATGTACTTTGAGTTTATATGTGCAGGTTAAGTAATTGCAGGAAATGCAAAAAAGTTTCTAAGTCCATGTGTCGACACCTAGAGATGCAGTGTCGACACTTATGAAGGCTTGTGTCGACACCTAGAGAAGTTGTGTCGACAATTGGAGTAGATTGTGTCGACACCAGGAAAGGCAGAGTCGACACTAGAAGAAATGTGTCGACACATACAGGCAGTGTCGACACACTGTGAAGAATTGTCAACATAATCTGTGTCGACACTTAGAGGCAGTGTCGATACCCAGAGAAGCTTAGTCGACATCAAATGTGTGGACACCTGGAGGCTGTGTCGACACTCGGCAAGCTTCAACAAAGTTAAAGTATTTTCAGACACTTTCAGACTGAGAAAGTATTTTCAAGAAGTGACTAGATGACTTGACAGCTGCCATTTCAACCGATCTACTACAACTGTCAGAGCTGTCAGAAGTTCGTTAGAAACCGGATCAGACGGTTACCTTGAAGGAAGACTATATAAAGGCCTTTCTCCTTCAACAGAAAAGAGATTGAACAATCAACAATAATTGAGAGATCAGAAGATTAATCATTGCAGAATAAAGATCCAGAGAAAACTGTAAATCAGTATTTTGAAGAAATTTCAGATTTACTTGGAGAGAGAGAACTCCAGTAACTGAAATCAATAAAGAGATTTGTTTAATCAGATCTCTTAAGGAGCAGGTTCTGAACCAGACTGCAAAGAAAGATCCAGATTTAATTCTTCATCTTAAGAAGGAAGTTGTCAGCCGGTCTACTTCAAGAAGATCAACTTTACTGAGTTCAGACTCAAGAAGCCTTGAAGAAAGCAAAGACAAAGTTGATCTCAGGAATAAGTGCTATCAAGAACAGATCAAGGAGGGTGCCCTCTTCATTCTCTCAAACAGAGTGGTGACCTAAAACTTTTATTATCTTTTTATAGGATCCTAAGGGATCTGAGTTGTAAGCCTAAATTTATAAAGGTTGAGGTAGGGCTTTTGAGCCTGAGTGTAGGAGAATCAATTCTCTGAGTGTAGGCCTTGTTGAAGTCTGAGGTAGGGCTATTTAGCCTGAGTGTAGGTCTTGTTGAAGACTGAGTGGTAGGGCTTTGTGCCTGAGTTGTAGGAGTGGGGACACTCTGAGTTGTAGGAACCTGTTTGGGGTTCTGAGCTGTAAGATCTGAGGATTTGAGGAGAAGTGCAGAAGTTAGGCCGAATATATTACACTACTAGATAGGAGAAGGGGGAAAGTGGATGTACCCAGATCTTGGGAACCACTATAAACACTGTGTGCACTCTGTGAATGTTTGTTTCTGTGGTTGCTGTGTTGTGATAGCTGTAGAATTTGTATTTGCTGCTTAAAGTACAAAACAGTTTGTCTGCCTTTAAAGTAAAAAAGAAAAAGTACACCTATTCACCCACCCTCTAGGTGGTTAGGCACTATTTATTTCAGGTTCCACCCCAGGGGAGTAAGGAGATGACCTAGAAAATTCCCTCTTCCTGCACCGAAGACGCACTTGGCCGGATTGAGACGCATCTTGTACTTTCTTAGGGTGGCAAAAGTATCCACCAGATCCATTATGTGCTCCGCGACGCTCTTTCTCTTAACGAGGAGGTCATCCACATAAACCTCCAAGTTCCATCCCTTCTGCCCCTTAAAGATTTGATCCATCATCCTCTGGTAAGTGGCGCCTGCATTCTTAATCCTGAAGGGCATCATCTTGTAGTTGTAGCAGCCATCACTGGTTATGAAGGAGACATCCCGGCAGTCGGGGGGATGCATCCGGATCTGGTGATATCCTAAAAAGGCATCAAGAGAACTCATCACAGGAAACCCAATGGCGGAATCAACCAGCGCGTCGATTTGAGGCATGGGGTAGCAATCCTTCGGGCAAGATTTATTCAACATTGAAAAATCAATACATAAATGCCAGCCCCCTCCAGGCTTTTTCACCATTACAACATTGGAGACCCAGCCTGGATACTGGATCTCCGAGACAAACCCTGCCTTCAGCAGCTTCTCCACCTCTTCCCTGATCGGCTCAGCTAATATGGTGGCGCTCTTCCTCTGCTTTTGTCGAACTGGAGCTGCCGCGGGATACAGGTTGAGGCGATGACAAGCAACATTGGCGTCCACCCCTGGCATCTCGGCGGCGCTCCACGCAAAGACATCAATGTTGTCCTGCAGGCAAGCGGCCATCTCAATCTTCCCCACAAGCGGCAAGGATCCTCCCACCTTCAGCAGTCCCGGCTCTCCCCCTCGAGAGATCACTTCTATCTCCTCCACCTCCTCAGCAGCACATAGCCCTTTCTCCTTCTCCAGCAACTCCTCCAGCTTCTCCGCGTCACCCATCCAGCTGATGGTGCTGACGGCGTTCAAGTAGCACTCCCTGGATGCCTTAGGATCTCCCCTGATCCTGATCTGCACCTCTCTGTGGCAGTACTTCAGTCATTGGTGATAAGACGACGGAACGGCCCTGAAGTAGTTGATAAGAGGACACCCGAAGATGGCATTATAACCGCTCGGTGCGTCGACGATGATGAAGCGGCATCAGATCGACGTCCCACCGAGTGTAACCAGTAGCTCCACTGCTCCCTCAACCTCTTTCTTCTCTCCTGAGAAGCCAAAGAGCGGTCCATCTGCAGTTTGGATGCGGGACGCTTCCACCTGAAGCCCGACAAAGGTTCTTTTGAAAATGACATTCACCGAACTCCCATTATCCGCGAGGATTCGGTCGACGGTGAAGTCCTCGATGGCAGCTTCAATCACCAGGGCGTTATGGAAGGGGTTCTCATTCCCCAGCATATCTTCCTCTGAAAAGGTGATCTCCTCCAACGGCGGCGGGTTTTGTGACGTCGAAGCGACGTTCCTCCGATAGATCTGGTGAATACTTCCCTTGCGGGAAGCTCCAAGTCCGGCCCCTCCATTGATCACCTACATGCCCACCTCCTGGGCCATGTAACACTTCCCCGTGAGTCCCAAGGTCAACTCGGTCTTCATTCCTTCTTCTTGTCGGAGCTTGAAATGCCACCTACCCTACCGGGGCCTCCTGCCTCTGTTGCTCTCTTTACGCTGCTCCTACCTCCAGCCTCCTCCTTGCTTCCCAAAACTCGGGGCAAGCTAAGGTCCCATGCCACTCTACTCGATGAATATCGCAGTAAAGGGGAATCACCGCCTCCTAGCGCATCGCTCGCTGCTCCCTCCGACGCCCTTGTTGTCTTGGCGAGCGATGGCCATTGTCTCCCTTCTTCCTCCTCCTCGTCCTCCCTCCTGCCGATTTTTGTTCCTCCTCTCTTCTTGATACTGCTACCTCGCTGGTCTCCATTGGGGGCGATTCTTTGGATATTAGAATCGCCTTTCCTCCCTTCCTCCTTCCCGAGCTTCCATCGGCCTTCTCTCTTCCTGCCTTCGAGGCCTTTCCTGCCTCGTTTCCTCAACCCTCCTGGGTTCTTCTTTCTTCCTTCTCTCTTCTCTCCTTGGCTCTTCCTTCTTCCTTTCCTCTTTCCTTTCCTCCTTCCTTTCTGGCATCCTCCTCGACTTTGACCCCGAAGGTCTTGTTCCCTTCCTCTCCGTCGTTATCTCCCCATCCAGCCTTGCTAAGAAGTCCTTGTTCTTCTCCTCGCCTCGAACAAAAGTGTTCGCCCTCTCTATCATTTCTTCAAAAGATCTCGGGGGATTGGACCCCATCTCCAAACTGAAGAGTCCCTGCTTCAACCCAAACTTGAGGGCCACCATCAAAGTAAAACTGTCCACCTCCTCCACCTCCAAAATCTCCTCTTGAAAATGGTCGATGTAGTGCCCCAGACTCTCGTGTTGCCCTTGGACGATTTTGAAGATGGTTGTTGCTTCCTTCTTACTCTTCTTCGAAGTCGCGAACCTTGCCATAAGGCCCCGACGCAAATCTGAGAAGTAGTACATGGACCCTGCCGGTAGTTGATGGAACCAATCCCGAGCATTTCTCTTGAGGGTAATGGAGAAGAATCTGCACTTGAAGGCGTCAGACATGTTACGAATGGAGACGACGTCCTCAAACCACTGGAGGTGTCTGATAGGATCGTCTCTGTCAGAGTACTAAGTAAGAACGGGTTCCCTGAACCCTTCTGGGACTGGAGCGGTGAGGATCTTATAATAGAAGGGGCTCCTCCCTCCCTGGCGGTGACGAGTTTCATCCTCGCTGGAGACGTCATACTCGTTGTGGTGCCGAGTATCCCTGAACCTCGTCGGTGACGTTGGATCCCGAAAACAGACCCCCGGGCTGCTCGTCGGATAAAGTCGCGACTGTATTAGTCGCTCTTCCCTTTCCCAAGCGGGCTCATTTCCAGCTCGTCTCGGCGGCGCTTCCTCTTCTAGCGGCGTCAGGCGATGAGGAGAAGTCGCCGTGACCTCTGCGCGTTGAGCAAAACTAGTGAGAATGGTTTGCTCGATCTTCCTCGCAAACTTTTCAAACGCAGCCACTGTTACAAACTCACCACCTCGCGCGACATCTCATCCCACTACCGAGTTGCCGACCAACTCTCCTTGCTCGCCACCTATGGCCATCTCACTCAACTTCCAAACTTTCCTCCTTGGCTGCGATCCACGCTCACCGCACCAAGTGTTGAAGCTAGGAAAAATACCAACCTCAGAATTCGAACCAAAGCCACCTAAGGTTACTGGCTCAGAAGCCGGATCAGATGGCAAAGATGACTAGAAATGAAGAAACAGGCCAAACAGGACCCCAGATGTTGCGGCAGGAAGGACTCACCACGTACCCGGATGCTCGAAAGGAGCATCCCCTTCTCAACCAAGGATGTCTGAACTGGGTACGAGGGAAGCTAGCTGGCGAGGTTGCAAGGTCGCGACTTTCTCTCTAAGGAAAAGGAATCCAAAGATTTAGCTAGTATCCCGAAACTGAAGCGCGCGGGTATCCTGCTGGGGATTTCAAGTGCCTCATCTCGTACCCCTGGGGTCCTATTTATAGGCAAATGTAAGGGGGAGGGGGGTCATATTTATACCCCACCTCGCGGCGACTAGGCGACTTTCTAGAGTAACTCGCACGGGCTGGGCGAGTATCTCGCCTAGTCGCCTACCTGGCGAGTATACGAGGGGAGCTCGCCTATACTCCCCAGGCCTTCCACGAGCTTAAATGTGACTTTGACGTCCTGCCTTGACTTGTTGACCATGCTTCTCTTGAACCTGGCTGTGGTAGGACCCACCCTCGACGATACGGGTTTAATTGAGCTGAATGTTCGTCAAACTAAACTTAAAGTTCGTCGAACTGAGCTATTACTTATTCATCGAGCTGAGTTCAAAGTTCGTCAAACTATGTTCTAAGTTCGTCGAGCTCAAACTGGATTCTGAAAAAGAAAATCTGGCTAAGCAGAAAGTGTTGAGTGAAGTATGTTCACTCAACGCTCTCAACGCCATGACGTAGAATTTGTTAAATCAAAAAAGCATTGAGTGAGTCATGCTCACTCAATGTTGTCAACACTTAAGATGTTGAAGAAGTAGAAATGGTTAAGGCAGAAAGCGTTGAGTGAGGTATGCTCACTCAACGCTCTTAATGGCTTACATGCAGAATAGGCTGCAGAAACTATTAAGGAAAAAAGCGTTGAGTGTGCATTACTCACTCAACACTATCAACGCTAGTGAAGACAAAATTTTGTCTAAGGTATTTGGCGTTGAGTGATGCTCACTCAGTCGACGCCAAGCAGTAGAAAGCTGAGAAAGCAAGTTGGCGTTGAGTGAAGCTAAATCACTCAACGCCTAGAAATTGATTTTAAGTATGAATCGTGGTCGTCCATTTCCTTCTTTTTGGATCCAATGGCCTCAGACTGTTCTTGCTAGGTTATATCCGGGAATAGGGTTGAAACCCTCATTTCCCATTTAGATTTCTCTTTCTAAAACCTTAGAGAGAGGGGAGAGCAAGGAAGAAGGAGGAGAGTTCTGGCCGCCGTGTTCGGATCTACGGAGGCGAGGCCGTTGCGGTGATTTTCATCCATCTAGATCTTCATGGCGCCAAAGAGAAATGCTAGGGTAACGATTCTCATCTTGGACATGTGAAGTCCTCTTTCCTTTTTGCATAGGAAGCCCGCTCTCGCGAGTATGCGGTGAGTGTGAGGTATTCCTTCGGGTAGACATGAATAGTCCTTGTTGTTTTGCATGTAGAGTCCGGAATCGAGAAACAGACATAGACATGGTGTGTGAAGCCTACCCGGACAAGTTGGTCTGGATCGGTGATGTTGCATTGCATGAATGGCCGGAGAAGACTCTGCATTGATGGTTGTTTTTCGGGTTTTCTACGCGGTAAATTGCAATATGGAACCTTGGGGACTAACTCCAAGGTGCACCCACAAAACTGGGCAGATGCGTGATTCTGCCATCATGGTGGCCTACGAGCCAACTTGCACATAACTGGGTTATGTAAAGTGTGTGATCGAATTGGGACTCGGGGAAGCTTGACCCGCACATATGGCATAAATTGACGTTGCGGTGTGTGAGCAACGGGTTAGGCAAAACCGTACCCGCTCTATGTCATTCGGTTAAAGAGACCTAAGGTACGTGGTACTCATCATTGGCATAGATGGAGGGTCTTGGGCATTGGCCAGAATGACCATAATGCTCACGAGATTTGTCGTCCAAGGGGCGGTGGTGAGACAGTGGATTTTGACCGGGTTCACCGAGAATGTGCCGTGAGAGCACTAGGTGTGTGGTCGTGCATGCCTACGCCTGTGATGAAGTGTAATTTCACTACTATTTGGCTATACTAACAAAGTGCAGGGAAGGAGCAATGCCGCCCCGGGTTTAGGGGCGGGGTCGTTATAATCTTGTTAGCTTTAGCTGACCGTTGCTTTTATTTGCCACCGCTTTGGTGGATTATTGCTTGCAGGTGCTGCGGAGCCTAGTGGCAAATAGCGGGCAAAAGCCCCTGTTGCTGAGCCGGCCCTCGAAGGCCTGTATATGAATGTTTACTTTTATTCTCATGTTTGACCGGCCTGCATGCCGATGTTTGGAAGACATTATTTATATAAGTAAACTCCTGTAAGGCCATAAGGCCAAGTACTTTGTGTATTTTGTACATTCATTCCTTTGGGTTTTTGTTAGTGGACATTCATGCTGTTGATTGGGTTCTTATTTTGCAACATTTAAATTGCTTCCGCTAGAATGTAATCTGTGTAGGACGTTGGTTATTGGAAGGATGGTTTCATTGCGTAACCCTTCGGTCTGTCTGTGGTATATGGCGTCGGGCCCTAGTCAGACTACTGTTATATGCTATGTGACGGATATAAGATGTTACAATTTGGTATCAGACTACCGGTTTCGGTCCACTTAAATGAATTCGTTGACGAATTCTTTTAAGGGGTGGTGAGCACATGTGTGTGCGTCATCATTATAACATATGAAAAACCCATGAATGTCCACTTAGGAATGAAAATACACATGTTTGAGGAACCTGCGTGTTCCTATAATTTCTTTTTGCAATTTTGTTTGGTCGCTTAATGGTGTTTTGTACGACTATAGGTGACCTGGAGTGATGCAGGGCCGTCAGAACATCTGGTTTTTGAGGCAAGTAGCACAACGAATGATGTCCCTACAACACCTCCCTCGGCAGAAAACATATGATTGGTGGCTGAAGTGGTGTTCGCTATGATAAATGTCCAGCTTGAAAAGCAAATGCAGCAACCTGCCCCTGCAGTGAAGCAGGTACCGCTTCAAGCGGCTGAACCGAGAAGGCTGGAGCAAGTGGTCGTGGAGCCTTTGGTGCCTAGGAGAGCAACTGAAAGGAAGCTCAAGCATGTTACGGGCTTCAATCCTACGGTGTTCTCGGGGACTGAAACCCCATCCCAAGCTGAGTATTGGCTCTCCCGAGTAAAGAGAGTCTTGACAGCTATAGAAACGGAGGAGTGGAAGATGACCACCATATCTACTTTCTTGTTGGACGGAGATGCAAGGCTATGGTGGGAAGGTTTAGAGATACATCACCTGAGGGGAAGGTAACTCACGAACGTCTCGATGGAAGAATTTTCGAGACTATTCTTGGCAAGGTACCTTCCCTCGGCTCAGAGATCGTGATGGAGAATGAATTCTAGAGGTTGACACAAGGAGAAAGTAGCGTGGATGAGTATATCCATGAATTTACGAGGTTGGGTCAGTACGCTAGCTCACATTTACTGATGAGGAGCGTAAGAAAAACGATTCTATGAGGGTCTGAGGGATGACCTAAGGCTACTGCTCTCAGGGCCTATGACGCAGGGCTTCTAGACCCTGGTCAATACGGCCCGGTCTTTGGAGAAGGATCTGAGGAATGTGCAAGCAAGGAGAGACTCTGGTGCTAAGAAGACAGAGTTCAAGGTGCCGACTAACTCAAAGTCTGGGTATCGTAAGTTCCATACAAAAAGGATCAGGAGTTCCGGGTCCTAGCCGTCCCTTCTTCCGGTGCTTCGGGGGGAACTAAAAGCCGGAGAACCGGGCGTATTTAGAGTCTATAACCTTGTTGGAGCCATAAAGCCGGGTACACTTAGTGTTACCTTGGGAGACTTTTGTATGGTTAA